>CM057455.1:1353580000-1356365000 GCA_016271365.2 Neoceratodus forsteri | reverse complement strand
GGTTCTTCAGGTATATCAAGGAAAGAAGAAAAGGGATAGGGTACATTAGTAGGCTGAGGATGGGGAGTGGGTGGGTGGAGGAGGTGGGGGAGAAGGCGGAGGTACTAAATAACTTTTTGCCTTGGTCTTTACCAAGGACGACATGGGGGGGGGGCAGCACTGCAAGGGTAGAGGGAAGGGGGACCAGCAGATGAAGTGGGGGGATGTGAATGTAGAAATCCCCAGTGGGAGGGTGTGGGACACCCTCAAGGCCCTAAGAGGGGATAAAGCACCAGGCCCAGACAGGATCCATCCCAGGGTGCATAACGAGCTGGCTGCTACTCTGGCTGCACTTCTGGTGGACCTTTTTAACTCTACCCTGCAGTCGGGGTGGGTGCCTCATGACTGGAGGATGGCCCATATCGTGCCTATACACAAGGGTGGCTCACGAGAGGAATCAGGAAACTATAGGCCGGTTAGCCTGACGTCGGTAGTGGGCAAAGTGATGGAGGTCATCTTGAAGGAGAGGCTGGAGGGGGGTCTCAAAGCATGGGGTCACCCAGATGATCACCGGCATGACTTTGTTAAGGGCAGATTGTGTCAGACCAACCTGGTGGAGTTCTATGAAGGGGTAGTGAGTGCACTGGGTCAGGGTAGGCCAGTGGATGTCCTCTTTCTGGACTTCAGCAGGGCATTTGACTCAGTGCCACATTCTGGGCTACTGGGCAGGCTGGAGGATATGGTAGGGCAGATGGTTAGGTGGATTGGAAACTGGCTAGCAGGGCATGTACAGAAGGTGAGGATGGGGGGAGGTCTCATCCTCCAGGAGAGTCATTAGCAGGGTCCCACAGGGGTTGGTACTGGGCCCACTCCTGTTTAACGCCTATATCTCAGACATCAGAAGTGGTATCAGGAGCGGAATGAGCCTCTTTGCCGATGACTCAAAGATGTGGGTGGTGGTGGAAGGGGAAGAGGGGAAGCTGGCTCTCCAGGAAGACCTGGAGACGCTGGGGAGGTGACCAAGAGCTTGGAAGCTAAAGTTTAATGCTGGGAAATGCAGGGTTCTGCACCTGGGGGCCAAAAACCTGGCTCATGTATACACCTTGGGGAGAAGACACTGCAGATTTCTAGGGGAGAGAAGGACCTAGGGGTGCTGGTGGATGCCAAAATGAATAACTCAGAGCAGTGTAGAAGGACTGCGGCCCAAGCAAATAAAATGCTTGAGTGCATAGCCAGGGGGATAACCTCAAGGAGTCGAGAGGTGCTCCTTCCGCTGTACAATTGCCTGGTTAGACCACACCTTGAATACTGCATGCAGTTTTGGCATCCCTACTTAAAGAGGGACACTGCTCTTCTGGAGAGGGTCCAGAGGAGGGTGACCAGGATGATACTGGAACTAGGGGAAAGGCTATATGAGGAGAGACTGGAGGAGCTCAACCTGTACTCGCTGGAGGACAGAAGGAACAGGGGGGATATAATAGTGGTATTCAAATTTCTCAAAGGAATGAATAGGGTAAGCCTTGAGGGGGTGCTTCAGCTGAGGGAGGTAGAGACCACCAGGGGACACTCAATGAAGCTGGACGGGGGGGAGACTGGGGGGAAACAAGGAGACACTACTTCACTGAGAGGGTGGTGGAACCCTGGAATGCGCTGCCTGGGAAGATGGTGGCTGCTGCAGCTGTGGAGAGGTTCAAGAAAGGCTGGGATAGGTATAGGGGAAGGGTGCAGGGGGCTAACAACGATGCCCTGGGAAGGCACAGATCATCGGGCAGACTCGATAGACCATAGGGCCTAATCTCCTGGCTTCTTAGTATGTTAATATATTCTTTTGCTGTAAAAGTTGGAGTTATTAAACATTAAACACTGAAACTAGTAAAAGGGCATGCAGCAATGTGCTCTGTAAAAAATAACCTTCTCTAAATTGCTTCTACTAGCTTGAAGTCAAAAGCTGACAGCCATCATATAGACAGTAGCCAGGTTCTTCTCCCTCATCCTCCCCCAGGCATGGGCATTGCCTATGTCTGCCTTATCATGCACAGTGTCCCCACTGTGGCAGAAGCAGACTCCCTGGCCCAGCTGCAGGGGTCACTACTGCGGCCGATCCTGTCACCAACCCTCCCCTGCCAAGACACACTGCCATGCAGGTGCTGTCTCGCCAGGCCAGATGCACCAAGTTCATTCCTGTACCTGAGTCATGGCGTGCTGCACCAGGGCCACTTTGGTGGCCTGTCTTTTATTTATCTATGACAGCCCAACTAAGTGAGATGTGACATTGTATTTTAAATGTGGGGGTGGGGGAGTACACTGCCACCCAGTTATATAGCTGGGAGGACTGACTCATGTAACCCCTTGGTGGCGCTACCTCAAGGGCTACTACCCCTGCCTGTGCGGCTAGTAGCAGGTTAAGGGGCCTGAGTTCTGAAACAGGTGCCTCCACCCGGAGGTCAGGGTTGGTGGTGGTCAAACTAACCTGGGCACAACCCTCCGGGACACTGGAACCCCCCTCCTTTCCCTTCTAGTGGCCTGAGCAATATACAATAATCACATTCACAGTACCCCATGTACACCATACAAGTACCTACACTGTTTGCACTTGCTACCAGGGCTGGTTTCTCTGGCTCGACCCTAGGGACACCCTGTAAAACAAGGTTATGCACAGTAAATAGCAACAGTACAGTACTCTTGGCACAAACTGGAACCACAGTCAGGTTAAATGCAGCAAAAAAAGTCAGATCTGATTTATTCAGGGGACTTGAACAAGGAAGGGGCGTAATCAGATTGATTGGCTTAAAGGCTATATCAATCAAACAGTTATACATGCGCTTTAAGTCCCCACACAATCACACCTCTGGGTACCTAGGTGGGGAGACGATGGGCTAGCCAGGAACGTTGCAGCTGGTTGGGCCCTGTGACGGAAGAAAGCAACATGCACAACACACACTATTTGTTATCCGGAGTCGAGGGCTCAGTTCGTGAAAAAAAACAGACAATCAGATGACAACACTTTAGATTTAGCTGTTGTTGCAGGGAGCTACCCTGATCTTTACTCACGATACCCAATACTGGACACAGGCAGAATGAAATTGAGACTGCAGGTTGTTGAGCTGGAGTGCCCGGAGAAGTGGGGCCCACACCAATCACCAAGGCGTCATTCCTGTTCAAGTATTTGAGCAGGGGGCTGATCCCCAGGCAAGTCTCTCGTCGATGGCTTTCTCTGTGCAGCGGGTAGTCAGGATGGGCCAGTGTGGCAAGGCCCAGGCCCAATGGAGATGATTTTGGATTCAGTCCATGGGGCTGGATGCAGCTTCCAGCAAGCAGAATACAGTTCAGACCACAGTGGGGAACCAAATCGCAACCCACTAGCAGCACACAGAACATTTACACGTAAGGAAATTCTAATGCAGCTTCCAGCAAGCAGAATACAATTCAAACCATGGTGGGGAACCAAATCACGACCCACTATAAGCACACAACACATTCACATGTAAGGAAATTCCACTGTACCAGGCAAAAAGTTCTCCAGTCGCAATTACAGAGTCTCTACACAATCTGGGAGTTCAGAGGTGGCTGGAAGTCCAGATAGGCTGATCGCATTCAGCAAATCTTCAGTCTTCTTCAGGTAGGAGCCTGGTCACAGTTCAGTGGCTCTCCAAGTTCGGATTCAGTCCAAAAAAGGCACAAGTTCCCTCTCAAGGACAGCAGGCAGGCATGCAGGCCAAAACTCAGGCCTTTCCACAGTTCTCCCGCATGAATCTATATCGGGGCTGCTGCTTGAATCATTCAAGTTATCTCTTCACTTCCCAACTCAGAACTGAAACTAGCTGGAAGCATCTTGGGAATTTCCCCAAGATCCAAAAAGTTCAGTTGGCTGATCTGTCAGTCACAACAAGGGCTCCCCCTCCACGTTATTTTAGGTGCCAAAATGCAAGAACTACAATTCCTACAAGGTTTGACCCCACCAAGCCCCTATAGGCAGGCTCCATTTTAGAGTTCCAACAGTACTGATTGGCCCATTCTGACAGTCCCGGGCCAGGTTGGTGGAGTCCTTGCTGCAAAGAAGGCAGGTTAGAACAAACTGCAATATTATTACTACTCTAACAAATGATCAGCAAACAAGCACATCTCATAACAGAGCTCCCTTTTAGATTAATTAAGACTGCAATCCTGGCAGCTCTTAAAGAGACAGT
This sequence comes from Neoceratodus forsteri, assembly GCA_016271365.2. Lineage (NCBI taxonomy): Eukaryota > Metazoa > Chordata > Ceratodontiformes > Ceratodontidae > Neoceratodus > Neoceratodus forsteri. The sequence goes on along the minus strand of CM057455.1, from coordinate 1,356,360,834 downwards.
ACACAGAGGCTATACAGGCACTCTCTGACAGTACATTTAATCTACTAAAATGCAGAACACCAGCCTAGCAGTGAGCATTTAGGCAAGCTCAAGGAAGACTTTTCGGGAACCCCCATTTGTAGAGGGGTTACACTCGCTAGGAGGTTCGGTGAGTAACTCAAGTTCACAGAATGCACTAGTGACTGTGGTGGGATTTGAACTTATAAACTCCTGGTCTGCAGGCCCAGTGTTGTAACCACAGTAAGACCTTCCACAAACAGTGACACTTTCTGGGTCTACAGGTCCCAGATATTACTTGATGTCTAGATTCTGGTAAAGACCTGGCATGCCTAAGGAGGAGTCATACTACCCCAGCACCATGGGAACTGCACTGGCTGACAGTTAAGTGGCGTATCTCCTATGAGCTTTGTTTGCTAACCTATAAGGCCCTACAAGGTCTGTGTCTGGACTACCTGTGCAAGCTCCTTCATCTTTATCTTCGGTGCTAAACTCCTCCGTTCTGCTGAAGAGGGCCTCCTGGTTGTCCCTAGGACCAGACTTAAGACATCCGGGGATAGGGCCTTTGAAGTAGCTGGACCGCCATTATGGAATTCGTTACCGAAGGCCCAGTGGGAGGCCCCCTCAGTGGAAGTCTTTAAAAAAGGACTTAAAATCTTTCTTTTTGCTCAGGCTTTTGGTGTCTGAATTGTATTACTTATGAGGAGCTTACTTATTTGGTGTGCAGTCCTGCTTCTGGTTATTTATTTCTGGGTTAGGGGTTTCCATCTGTATTTATATGGATTACTTATCCATTGTTATGTATTGGGGTAGTCATTTATTTGCTATTTCCCTTTGTACTGGAACTCAGGGCCTCCACGGAAGGGCGCCATAAATAAATAAAACTACTACTACTAAATGTTTCAAAGTTCCTGGTTTCAAAAATATAATTTTCCCAGTACTGTTTTTTTTTTCTCCACAGGAGACTCAAAACATACAATTCAGAAAAGCGAAGTTAGCTGTTGCCGTTCACCCTGTTAGAGATAACACAGTTGGTAGGTCACAAAAACATTGCACTGAGGTAAGACAGGTGTTTTGTGAAGTAGTTAAAAGCCCAGGCTCACCATTGTGAATGCACGTGGATTTGTGCGGTGCTGTGCTGTCAGCTGAAATTAAACATTTTGCAACCTTCTGGCTAACTGCCATCAAAACATTTAAACCTAATGATTACGTTCTTATCCAAATCATGCAAGTAAAACAGAGCTGCCTGTTGAACTGCAGTAGCTATCTGGTGATTTGGACAAAGTGATTTATTCATTTATTGAAATTTGTGGTCTAGAAGAGCACACTAAGCCAGGGCTTGTTTCCAGGTGTGACCCGGGGATGGGTTAGGGGAAGACTACAGTAAACAATGTAAGTATCGAATCAGATGTGGATGGGGCAGGCCAAGTGGCATGGAGGGCTGAGGTGTTGTGCCTTATTTCCTGCCACACCGGTGACACGTGTTCAGTGGTGAGCACGAAGCGCTGGGGATCAGCCGGGGAGGGCTGGGTAAGGAGGATCGAATGGCCGCCAGCCAGCTCTCGTCTCCAGGATTGGGGAGGTTGGCTCTCCTGGCTTTTGATCGCCACCATGTGGAGGTGTGGTGGTGGTGCAGGTGTCAGAGGGGGGCTAGGTGCTAGGCTAGGGGTGGGAGAAGCGAGTTGTCTCATGCCAAAGCGTCTGCGCACACCTCCAAGTGCATGCCTGACCTTATCTGGGGCTCTGGGGAATAAGGGGAAAAAATCAGTAGAAAACCTGGGGGCTTGGGGCTTAATAAAGCCCCACCCCAGCTGGTGCCAATGCCTCACCCGGGAGCTCAGAGGATCGAGGAGTCGGAAGACTTGGGACAGCCATGGTGCCAAAAGGGACGAGCTGATACAGCCGCTCAGCCTGCCAGAAGAGCATAAATGAAAGGATGAAAAAAAAATGTGATGTGGCTACACCAGAAGCCAGTGAAAGAACCAGTATGCAGTTTTATAGCCTTACTGCACAGGGATCTGTCAGCAAAGCACAGACATGCAGTGGTTTGGTGAGGGTCAGGTTAACACTGGTCGTTATAAACATCAGCCAATGTATCCGGACCATGCATACAATATGTATAGCATAAGAGTAACCTCTGGCAGAAGACTGTTAGAAACTGCATGGGGGCTGCCATCTTTACTGTTGATCTACACTAATTACAAAAAAGAATGAAAACTGTTTAAAAATTAATTATATTCAATCAATTTATTATTTGTTAGGCACCCAATCCCGGAGGCTCTGAGCAATTGAATGCCTTCACGATAGGCGCCTCCCTCAAAGGTCTTGGCAGTGAGTTCCAGAGGACCAGGCCAGCCACCCCGAATGAACGATCAGTGACATTAACATGTCATTATCCCCAATGAATAATCGACGAATGTCAGTACACTGCCACTGCAAAAAATTGTACAATGAATTTCTTGCTGGCTAACCAATACTGCAAAAGTATCATGTAAATATGAAATGCTCCGCCTACAACATTCCATATTTTACGAAAGGATGGGAAGAACTGCATACCCTGCTCTGTTACTTTAGCGATGCTGATAACTTTGTATGTTAGACTTGCCTGTTAAGTTCATGTAGCCCACGTCGTTAGAACACTAAACCAACTGAGAAGCAGTTGATCAGGAGATCCCAAGTTCGAATCCCATCTGAACCACTGGCTTACTGTATGGCTTGGACAGAGAGTCACTCTTGTGCACCCCCAAAACAGGGTAGAAGCTGGACCTGCTGGCTGCAGTACAACACCAGTCACAGTGTGCGCCAGTTAACAAAACAAGGCAGAAAATGACAAAAACACGACACCAACCATCTCTAAATGCAAAAAATATCTAAGAGAGTAAATAACTCACGTAGAACAGCATGTTCGTGACAGAGAGACTGACCAGGTTCACCGATGGTCCCTACTGGTTTCAAGCAGAAGTTCTTTATCTAGGAGCTCCTGCTTGAAACTGCTAGGGGCCTTCAGTGAACCAACGCACTCTGTCAGGGGTGTGCTGTTTTATGTGAGTTATTTATTAAATGATTTCTGCATTTAGAGATGGTTGATGGGAGCTATTTTTTGCCATTTTCTAGAAGCTGGATCTCACTGAAAAACTAGATACTGCATATCTTTTGGACCATCCCTGGTAAATATATTGCGAGGGAAGTAAATAAAAAGCCTTTCAACACCTTTGTTTATTTGCCATCTTTTGTAACTTCAATTAATTAGCAAAGGATCTAAGGATCTCATCTTACTTCTGGACTAGCTCGTCTCTTGTGGCATACAGAAGGAACACTGGCAGGACAGGTTCTGACATACCACTGCAAGCTTTTTTACAATAGCCCCTGGCAGAGCAAATCCACATCCTGCCACATAAGCTTACTTTGCACATAACTGGCAACTCTACAGTTTCACAAGGAAATCACTGTAGAAGAATGACCCCCCCACACACACACACAGCTGTCTGGTATGACCTGAGTCTGGAAACCTGCACCACTGATTTAAGGGTTCTCGGCACTTGGGACAATCCTAGAATATGAACAGTAATCCCCACTACTGAGGGTTAACTCACTGGCACCGTGGAACTGAGCAATCGTCATGACTTTTTTTTTTTTTGCTAAATGACTGCTAACTTGCAAAATTTAGTTGCACCGCAAAACTGTCCTTCAATTACAGGAATCTCTGTACAGCAGGTCAGCTCTGGGGAGTGTTTACAAACCTACAGTATAGGATCTGCTAGCTTTTATCAGTTGTATAGTTATTACTGTAGAATTTAACCCCAATTTTAGTGCATATATTCCAATACAGATTATAGTATACTGTGACAGAGTGCAAATATTACAGTACAGATTATAGTATACTGTGACGGAGTGCACACATTATAGTACAGATTATAGTATACTGTGACAGAGTGCAAATATTACAGTACAGATTATAGTATACTGTGATGGAGTGCACACATTATAGTACAGATTATAGTGTACTGTGACAGAGTGCACATATTACAGTACATATTATAGCATACTATGACGAAGTGCACATGTAACCCCCTTGTTACCTGGGTTACTAGAATCCCAGTAAGACCTAGTGGTAGGCAGGGAAGGCAGCTTGTGAAACTCCAGTTAAATGGGTTTCACACTGTCTCACTCTGTTCTCAGTCTCAGCTGAGACTGAGGGATGACATCACCAATAGAACTACCGCAGCTGCATGAGCCACATTGGAATCTGCAGCAAGGGAGTTGGTTAGAACGTTGGGAAGTTTTGAAGTCAGTCTTCAGTTGGTGTTCAGTGAGTGAAGTTGGAAGTAAGGAGCTTGCTAGTAAAGCAGCTCAGTGAAGGCTCTAGGAGCCTCAGCCCTGACAGAGGGCTACTTTTAAGTAATAGGGTGTGTGTCTCCACCTTAAAGAGAGACACAGAAGAGTACTGAAGTGGTGGAGACCGCTGTTTCGGGTCTCAGTGCCCCTCCCTCCGGGGGGGGGGGGATGAGTAGGATTCCCTGCAGATTCCTGGGGCAACCTCCCCCTAGTTCTGCTTGTGGAGGTAAAGCTGCCTATATGTTCCAGTATTTATTTGGGAGAAAAGGAGATTTGTGAGTCGCCTGTGGGACACCTACAACGAGAGGGTGAGTGTCTGTTCTGGCTAAAAGGGCCTATGTTTTTCACCCTGGGACTTGTGTGACAATGTGGGGATTGAACTACTAAATATTGGGAAGCCTAGAGAAATGGGCTAAGCAAAGTAAAAGTAGTTTCAAGTTCCAGAGTTTGTTGGGATGCAAATAATATGTAGAGGTGATGTGACAGACGTCTACCCTTAATCTACATTTAAAAGTTCAGTACAGGAATTGTTCAGTTTCCAGAGAAATGGCCGGGTATGGGCTGGGAGCTGGAGGTGGGTGGCCCCATCTTTAGTGACCAGGTCCACCTCTACGGATTTCTTCTGTGGATTTCTACTTTGCCTCAGGCACTTGGCCAGTGATGGGGGAAGTACCCAGACGTGGGACTGTAAGGAAAATTCTCTCTAAGAGTCGCAGACTCTAGTGTGGTTTGGGGAGCCACAACAGGATAATTGGTTCATTCCTCAAATGGACTGTGTATCAAGTGGCTGGAGCTGGGCCTATGGGGAAAACCCAAGTGTGTACAAGTCGGGCTGTGTACCCAAAGCTACGTGCAAGTCTGGGCTGTGTGCCTGGTGGGTTTAGAGCCTGAGGGCTGGAAATAGTGATGAAGTGTTCTGTTGTCTCAAATCTGCATTACCAGGAAATGTCGCCCCATGGGGGTCCGTCTATGCTTTGTTTGTTCAGCTTGGAAGTGAATAAAAGCCACACCGAAGAATCCCATTCCTGGTTCTGGACATTACAGTTATTGCTTCCTGTATTCGGATTTACTTGGGTGCCCCTATGCAGAGTAGCCAAACCTAGGTCCCCTGTGCCGAGTAACCTCACCCTCCCCAAGCCCAGGTTCCCACCAGGTACTGCTGTCAGCTTCAACAGCATGCCACCTGTCGTTTTGGCAAAAAGGCAGGGGTGAGGGGTTACACACATATTACAGTACAGATTATAGTACACTATGACGGAGTGCATATATTACAGTACAGATTATAGTATACTATGACGGAGTGCATATATTACAGTACAGATTATAGTATACTATGACAGACTGCACATATTACAGTACAGAGTACAGTATACTGTGATGGAGTGCACATATCACAGTACAGATTACAGTACACTATGACGGAGTGCACATATTACAGTACAGAGTATAGTATACTGTGACGGAGTGTACATATTACAGTACAGATTATAGTATACTGTGACAGAGTGCACATATTACAGTACAGAGTATAGTATACTGTGACGGAGTGCATATATTACAGTACAGATTATAGTATACTGCGACGGAGTACACAGATTACAGTACAGATTATAGTATACTGTGACGGAGTGCATATATTACAGTACAGCTCATAGTATATTGTGACAGACCTCATGGCACTGTCTGCCTGGGCCATTCATGTGACACTGCCTCCCCCTTTGATAAACCAGTGAAGGTCAATATCAACAGACAGGAGGGGGAGTGTGTAAAAGCCACTCCAACTGGCCAAGTGACCAGGTTATTGGCTCATAGTAGGCTTGTTAAGGAAATCACTCAAGCATGCACTGCGCCCAGTGGTTAGCATGCACATAACAATGGGTTTATTAGGGAACAAGAACAAGGCTCTGGGGAGGGAGGAAGAAAGGTCAATCAGGAAAACAGTAACAGACAAGAAACATTTATTGTTCCCACTAGGCAATGGCAGCTACTCTTGGCTAAGACCCAGTCTCACTTTTGGCACTGTACTGTGTGGGTCCCTATACCCAATTCCTTAAATTACTGATACCAGTATAAAGCACCCCCTAATCCTAGGGAGCTCCCAGTGCTTTATTGGGTACCAACCATTGGAACTGTTCAAGCCTGTCGCAATTTCACATGGTTGGCCCGCACTGGTGCACTTCAATACAAAGGTTAACTGCAACAGACCCCAAACTATAGTTCTGGTTGGATGGCCTAGTAGTCCGTTCAAAATAACCGTAGCCCAGCTGTGGCCCTATCTAAGCAGAAAGATGGAGGGTTGCAGAACCCATGTGTCTTGATACAGTGCTCATGGTTACCCCTAGACTGATGGAACTTGATCACTGGCTGCAGTCATAGATGGATCTACCAGCTCCATTCCACAGCTCCAGTCTTGTCTCACGCCTCCTTTTTTCTGTTACAGGCTATGGAATTTATTCTTCACAGAAAATATTTTGTCTTTGATAAAACCTTCTAACTTTCAAAAATGTGGGACAGCAGTGGGGGCGGGGGTGCCTGCTGCACCCTCATATACCAACCTTTACGTAGGATTTTGGGAAAAGAGCTGTATCTATGGCAATAATCCATTCACTCCCAATACCAAAGCTTGGTTCCAATCCATCAATGGCACTGTATGCATTTGGTGTGGCACTGAGAACAGACTAAACCTTCACAGATTATTTAAAGACCAGTATATATAAACTTAAATTTACAGCTGCATACAAGAACATTTCTGGATTTTTCCCTGGAAGCTATGCCAGGGAAAACAGTATGTTTTTCGGGTTTCAGACAACCCAATGTTGCCAAGAAACTGCTTCCTGCAGATAGTTTTTATCCTAAAAGGCTCAAGGACTCCATTCCATATGGTCAAAATTGCTCTGACAATCAGGCTTTTGCAAACCAGGCTCATGATTTACTTAAAAGGTTTAGTGACAGGGGTTACAAACATGACATACAAAATGAGGCAATGCAAAGGGTGAAAACAAACAGATAGGGGATGCGCTACTTGTTCTCCATGTAAACCCCCCCATAGAAAAAAAATGAACCAATCATATTCATTACGAGTTCAACCCCTCAGCAGAACAGGTTGGAAACTTGGTATACACACTCTGGCCTATTTTGAAGGCAGGCCAGATAGCACGCTCAAAGACTGTGTAGGGGAATGCCCAAGGGTCACATTTAGCAGGAGCAACAATTTAAGGTTAAGCCTACCACAATCCACTTCGGTAGTACAGTTCTAGATAAACCATTATGTCCCTGGCTACCCCTTAGACTCAAGGGCTGTCACAAGTGAGGCACATGCAACATTTGTAAGTGTTGCCAAGAGGGTACATGCTTCCCTAAAGATGACAACACAGTGCAGATAAACCACTTTATCTCCTGTGTCATCTACTGCGTAGTTTATATTGCTTGGTGTGGCTGTGGTCAGTACTATGTGGGATGGATCATTAGGCCACTGCAAAAACAAATTCAGGAACGCATGAGGGGCACTGTCACTGGAAACCAGTTAAATGCATTGGGTATGCACTTTAAAATAGTACAAAATGCTGACCCAAGGTCCTTTCACTTCTTGGGGCCTGGAGTATGTCCCTCCAATCACGAGGGGTAGTGATCACATATAAATGCTGCTGCAAAGCAGACTAGGTGGATCATCACTCTAAAAACTTTCAAACCACACGGCTTGCATGAGGATGTTGACTTTGTACCATTCCTCTAATAGTTCATACCTCATTCTGTCCAAACCACCAATTTAGAGACATTCTTCTATACCTGAGCATTTCTCTCTACCAAATGCACGTACAATACATAAGCATGTGTTTACCTAACAGTCACTGTAAATATTTTTGTTCTCCAATCGTTTTTTTTTTTTTTGCTCCACTCCTTCGGGCTCTCCAAGCCTCGGCCCCCTTGACCAACAATCCTCAACCCTGCTGCCATCACCTATTCTAGACTCCACAGGTTTTGCCGACACCCCCAATGGTCTGGTTTATCCCTGCTGGGGGCTCCTCTGCTGCCATTTTCCCTTTTCTACCTCCACCCTCCATGTGACGGCTGCATGCTCATGACATCCTGGGAAGGATGCACGGTGGCACGTGGTCACCCACACCAAGTGCGCCTCCACTGGTCGACCACCAGGCGCCACTCAAAGAATGGTGCCGGCCGAACCCTCCTTCCCAGGGAGAAGAGTTCCCACGCAGATGCTCCCAACCCTCCCCGAAAGTTTCCACTCCTGTCATCCCAGACACAGGGTGCGAACTTGGGTCATGAGCGTGCCAAGTGGGTGCCTCACCCCTCAGCACCATGGAGCCGGACAACTTACAGGTTTTTAAAGTTTCAATCACATGGAATTTAGCCTCGTTGCCTGGAGTGGCTTTCTAGTGCCACAAATCTATACTTGCAAAATCTGTGACTACGACGTCTTGCGTCACCACTTTAATACACTGGACCTTCTGCCAGCTTGCACTGGAACATGTATTCCTTTCTGATTATCAAAATAGGTTGCTCTCACTCTGAAAATGGTTTGCATCCTTCACAATACACTCATTGATGTGCACTATATTCCCACGTCTCTTCCTCTTCTGTTCTCTCTCCCCATGATTCTTTCTTCCAGCACTTTATCTTTTATTCTTATTTCACTGACTACCTTCTAATCCCCTCCTTTCTACTTTGCTCCCTTTATACCACCTGCTTTCTATATTTTTTTCTATACATGTCTGAGTCTACGAACCCCTCTCTGGGTTGTTCAAACTCACACATTACTAACCTTTCCTCACTATCTTAGATTTCACTGTCAGTATTTATCCCACCTTGGTTATACACCGAGACCTATTTACCTTTGGAAATACAAATTCTCAACTGAATACTTTTTTGGAGTCATATCTTTTGGACATCTATATGTGTTCCTATCTTGCTGCTCAGAATTAAATACACTGCCTTTTAATTGCATACATAATGTTAAAACTATTAATAATGTTATTTCTCATACAGGCTGTGCTTTTCAGTTTTTCCTATTTTGAGTTTTCAGACACTTAAAACAGAGGCAATACTGAATGTAGCAATTTTTAAGACAGGAATAATATTTATTATAGTTCTCAGATCTAGGATCCCAGAAAGGATTCATTTAAATGTTTTTGTCTGCTCTCTTTAGCACTCCTGTCCTTCTCCAAATAATAACCCCCCACCTCTTTTCACTTATTTTTTTAAACTGCTTAAAAATGTAAGGATGTAAGCTAAATTTATTGTTTCTATCTAATGCACCATATCCTTGACTTGTTAGATCACCTGTGCTTACGCGGAGTTATTCTGCATGTCCTCCACACCCCTGAAGAAGACCCGGAGAAGTTGAAGCATTTGGGCTTTTACAGCTCAGCATTCCCACGTTGTTTATGTGACTCAACAATAAAGCCTTGCAGTTTTAATTTATGCCTGTTTACTTTTTGTTCCTCCTAGAGTGCAGTCAAACACTGTATCATGGGGGAAAGGGGGGACTGAGCGTCCATAGGACTGCTCTCCTCTCCTGGGGAGGATAGCAGGAGCCAGATCACTCTGCAGCGCCCCTGGTGGAGACCAGGAGCACTGCATGAGAAATCACAATGAGGGAACACCACAGAAAAGCGGAAACATAGAAACATAGAATTTGACGGCAGATAAGGACCGCTTGGCCCACCCAGTCTGCCCATTTTCCTACCTACTGGATAAGCTGCAGATCCTAGTTAACCAGCAGCCTACTTCTTCCTACCCCCACCCCGTAGAATTGCCTTATGACTATCCCATGCATGCTTGAATTCCCCCACTGATTTTGACTCCACAACCTCCTCCGGAAGGCCGTTCCATGCATCCACAACCCTCTCTGTGAAAAAATATTTCCTTAAATGACCTCTGAGCCACCCCCTCTCTATCTTCAAATTGTGCCCTCTTGTTCTTGCACACCTCTTTTTTTGAAAGATGCTACCCTCTTGGACTTTGTTGATTCCCTTGAGGTACTTGAAAGTTTCTATCATGTCCCTCCCTCCCTCCTTTCCTCGAGGCTATACATATTAAGCTCCTTAAGTCTCTCTTCATATGACTTCCGGTGCAGACCCTGCACCATTTTAGTTGCCCTCCTCTGGACAGCTTCCATCCTGTCTATGTCTTTGCGGAGATTGGGTCTCAGAACTGCACACAGTACTCAGATGGGGTCTCACCAGCAGTCTGTACAGAGGATAATAACTTCCTGTTTTCTACTGGTGATGCCTCTCCTGTGCATCCCAGAATCCCCCCAGCCCTCCTTGCTGCCTTCTCACATAGCTTGCCCACCTTTAGGTCATCTGATATGACTACCCCAGGTCCCTTTCCATTTTTGTTGTTGTTAGTATCTCACCCCCCATTGTGTACTCTTGCCCTGGGTTTTTGTTTCCCAGGTGCATTACCTTGCACTTCTTAGCACTGAATCTAAGCTGCCATACATTTGACCATTCCTCTAACCTTGCCAAGTCCCTTCTCATCCTTTCCACCCCACCTGTGCATCAACTCTGTTGCAGATCTTAGTGTCATCTGCAAAGAGACATACTTTTCTTCCAGTCCTTCTGCAATATAACGCATAAAGACATTGAAGAGGACGGTCCTATACTGAACCCTCATGGACCCACTAAGTAACGCCTCCTTTCTTCTGAGTGGACTCCATTTACTATAACTCTCTGTGTCCTATTCTCCAGCCAATTCTTTACCCAAGCTGTCATCTTGGGACCCACTCCCAGGCTGGCTAACTTGTATATTAATCTTTTGTGTGGGACTGTGTCAAATGCCTTGCTAAAGTCTAGGCAGGCCATGTCCACAGCCCCTCCCTGATCTACTACTTTGGTCACCCAGTCAAAGAAATCTATCAGATTCGTCTGGCATGACCTTCCCGCTGTGAATCCATGCTGCCTAGGGTCCTGTGCCCCTGTGGCCTCTAGATACTCGACAATTCTTTCCTTTAGAAGTGATTCCATCATTTTCCCTATCACTGAGGTTAAACTAACAGGTCTATAGTTTCCTGCTTCTGCCTTGCTCCCACTTTTGTGAAGGGGAATCACATCTGCCCTCCTCCAGTCCTCGGGTACCACCCCATCCTCCCATGATTTGTTAAAAAGGGTAGTCAGTGGTGTCACTAGTTCTACCCTTAGTTCTTTTAGAATTCTGGGATGAATCCCATCAGGCCCCTTGCTTTGTCCACCTTCAGTTTTAAGAGTTCTTTCAGAACCCTTTCTTCTGTAAATGGGCAGTATCGACTTCATTATCCAGAGTGTTACTACTGTTTGTTTTATGTACCTCCCCCTCTTCCTTTGTAAATACTGAGCAAAAATATTTGTTTAGTATCTCTGCCTTTCACAGTCTCCCTCTGCCCACCCTCCTCCCTTTATTAAGCCTCACTATCCCTCCCTTGGTCTTCCTTCGCTCCCTGATGTACCTATACAGGTTTTATCCCCCTTCTTAACTGAGTTGGCTATCTTTTCCTTGGTTTGGGCCTTTGCTGTTCTGACTGCCTTCCCAGCCTCCTTTTGCTTTAACTGATACAGTTCTCTGTCCTGCTCCTTCTGCGATTCCTTGTGTAACCCCTAGATGGCGCTATCCCAGGGGCTACTACCCCTGCCTGATTTGCCACTAACAGGTTGAGGGGCCTGGATCCAATGGCGGGTGCCTCCACCCAGAGGTCAGGGTTTGCAATAGTTAAACTAACTTGGTCACAGCCCTCTGGGACACTGCAACCCCCCTTTCTTCCCACTAGTGGCCCACACAATATATCAGAATTACCTTCACAGTATACACTTACCCCCAGGTCTGGTTCCGGCACTGGGACCTCCTGTGAAATGAGATACAGTGCAACAATCACAGTACAGTACTTTAACATAGACAAATACCTCAGGCAGTATAACTTTGCTGAAACAAGCAGCTCTGATTTATTTAGGGGGATATAACAAGGACAGGGGGAAATCAGGTTAATTAGCTTATCACTCTAATAATCTACCTGTGCTCTGTGCACAGGCCTATCCCTATCAGTTACTGTCCCTGGGTACCCAAGCCCTAGTGGCTAGTCCAAGCCGTGGCAGCTGGTAGGGGCCTTTCACCACAGAGAAAAGGAGAATTAAACAGTCAGCAGTACAGTAATTCCATTTGGATTTAATGTGGCAATTCAACAGGAGCGACCCTGAATTAGTACTCACGACCTCCAAATAAGATAGGGTCCTTCAATGTCAGCAGGGCTCACTTGAGGGTACACAAACCTCTTCACACATCCATATAAAAGCACTATACCAGGCAGGCTGCATCTGTATCCGATCGCAATTACTGCACAATACCGGAGAACACACAGCAGATTCAGTTCCTGACAGACCGAGTGCAATTTTCAGCAATTCCTCCAGTCTTCTACAGGGTGAGCCTGGTTTCTACTCTTCAGAGATCCTTTGATTCTTTTCACAGGACTGATTCAGTCCTAACAAGCTGTTACACAAGCTGCAGACCGGAACTCTGGGCCTTACCACGTTTTTGACTAAAACTGCACACTGAAAAAGCACAGGCTCCTTCCTTCTTCACTGCCAAAGCTCAACTGAAACTCCAACCGACAAAACGGGCACTTCCTTTGAGTTCCTCCCAGTTCTTGACTGGATTGGCTGTCACTCACAATAGACTGCTGCTGTTGGTCCAAAAGGTGCTGAAGTCTAAACTACATCTCCCAGAGTCACTGCTCATACAATCCTCTTGTGGCTGGCTCAGATTATGAGTCAAGTTCTGATTCGTCCAAGGCACCATTTTAGAGCTAGCTTACCCACACTGATTGGTCCAGTTCAGCAGTTCAAAACTAGAATGGGGAACTAGCAGACACAGTTCTGACTGCAAAAGAAAGCAGGTTAGACAAACTGTAATTTCATTATTACTCTAAATAATTTCTGGCAAACAGTTACATCTTTCAGATAGGTTCCCTTTGCACTCCTAGTGACTGCAAAATGAAGTGAATTGGCAGCAGCTCGAGTGGTGCTCAGAGAAGCACACAGTCCCCCATGCAAACTAGTATGTCTGCAAGCAGACAGCTCTTAAAGAGACAGTACCAGAGGCTCTAAAAACACTCACTGATAAATGGCTTAAATGCCAAACACTATTCAGGCTTGGAGCATTCAAGCAAGCTCCTGGAAGTCTTTTGGGAACCCCCATTTGCAGGGGGGTTACACTTGTACTTCCTGAATGCTTTCTTTTTCTCTTGAACCTTCACTGCCACTTCCTTTGAGAACCATAGTGGTTTCTTACATCGTCTTGTTTTGTTTATTTGCTTCACACAAAGGCTCGTTACCTCTGTAATGGCAGTTTTTATTATTTCCCATTGTTCTTCCACCCCTCCTTCCTGCCCATTTGCTAGTGCATTCCTTAGGCACTCACCCATTATGGCAAAGTCAGCCCTCCTAAAGTCCAGTACTTTTGTCTTTGTATGGCTTGACTCTATTACTGTGTTTATTGTGAACCATACTGTTCGATGGTCGCTAGTTCCCAGATGGCTACCCACTTCTACATCTGTGATCCTCTCCATCTCCATTTGAGAGTATCAAGTCTTAATATTGCTCCCTCTCGAGTGGGCTCCAGTACTAGTTGTCTAAGGCATGCCCCCTGTAGGGCATCTAGAATAACTGCACTCTTCGAAGTGGCAGCTGCAACTGCACTCCAGTTAACATCTGGCATATTCAGATCACCCATCAGCAATATCTCCACTTTTTCTGCCATTCTAAGTATACTTTCTATCATTTCCTTGTCCATTTCCTCCCCCTGAGAAGGGGGTCTGTATCAACCCCTGTGCTGATTGTGGTGCCATTGCCTGTCTCCAAATTTACCCATAGTGCTTCTTCTCCTCCTGTTTACCCTTTTGTTCTGTTGCTTTTATTCCTTCCCTTATGTAAAGAACTACTCCTCCTCCTCTTTTACCCTCCCTGTCCCTCCTGTAGATAGTGTATCCTGGTATGTTTACGTCCCAGTCATGGTTTTATGTGTACCATGTTTCTGTGACTGCCACGATATCCAGATGTTCCTCCTGCATCAAGGCCACTAATTCAGGAAGCTTGTTACCTAGACTATGGGCATTGGTACTCATTGCTCTCCATTTTTTGATGGCTTTACCTTCTGTTGCAGCATCCCCCACTGACCGTTCTACCTTGGTCTTTTTCTCATTTAGTACCCTGTTTTATAGTGAGAGGCTGGGATTTTTCTGCTGTTTGTCAGTGCCTCCCCCTTTGACTAGTTTAAAAGCTTGCCAATGAAGCATTTAAACCGACTGCTCAAAAGACTTGTTCCCTTCCTGGACAGATGCAGACCATCCTGCCAGTATAGGCTGTTGTCCCTCCAGGTGGAACCCCAGTCCCCAATGAAGCCAAACCCCTGTGCTCCGCACCATTTTTTCAACCATTCATTAAACTGCATGGTGCCAATTACCCTTGCGTCACTCATGCCTCTGACAGGCAGCACCTCTGAGAAGGATACTGTGTGTGCTACTTGTCTTAGGCCCCTCCCCAACTCTGCAATGTCCTCCTGCACTGCTCTAACCTCATGATGAGCCAAGTCATTTGTCCCTAGGTGGACAATTACGTCTGGTTCAGAATCCCTTGCAGATGTTGTCATGATCCTGAGGATGCGCTTCCTGTCCCTCCAAGCCATGGCACCAGGCAGGCACCTTACTTCAGTTTTCCCAGCTCCTCCCACTTTTATCCCCCTAATAACTGAGTCCCCCACCAGGAGCTGCTTCCTTTCCTTGTGGTGTCCTCTGCCTCCTTCCTGTGGGCCTCCCTTGTGACAGCTGTCCTCAGCCTCCTTAGTCTCCTCTGTGGGTGCATCCATAGGGGAGCTATGCTCCCCCAGAATGGTGTATGGATTGTGGAGTGGAACAACTGACTGGGTGTGCCTCCGTTCCACCATCCTCACCCTTCCTGAGCCCACTGTGGTCCAACTGCCATGTTTTCTTCGCAATTTCTGAGGTAGTGGTGGTGGCTGTGGTGCTCCCTGGATGGGGGAGGTTCCCTTCCTACTGTCCAGTGTGGCCTGGGGGAAGGTCCCCGTACTACTGTCCAGTGTGGCCTGAGACGGGCAACTTCCTCCCTCAGGGCAGAAAGTTGTCTGCAAATAGGGCAGCATCTCAGCCTCCAGAAAGACTCCCGGAAGACTGCTGCCCCATAGCCATTACATTGCACTACTCCCCATTTTTTTTTTTTGTGTGTGATTGGTTTGTAGTATAGAAATATATATTTATAATATACAATGTGTATGCTTATATTGTCAGTGCAGTGTGCTAGAGAGGACATGACAGTGACATGCACCTTGCATCCTTGAGGAAATGATGTCAGAACCCCAGCTATAAAGGAACTATTTCCAGGGTGGGTGGGGTGAGGGGTGGAAGGGTTGGGCCAAACTGTGCCCTCACAAAACAATCAGCTAAAAGCTCTGACCCACTGCTGCAATGAGTGCCTTCCTGTCAGCAAGATGCCCTACACAACAATTTGATAGAGAAATACCCTGCTAATCAAACAGAGAAAATCCACACACCCAAGTCAGACACAGGTAAACCTTCCAGCCCCAAAACAGGCCTGGTGGTTTGTGCTCCGAGCTGTCAGCCCCAAAATAAGTCAGCTGTGCTTTAAACTCTTCCTGCACTGAAAATCTTAAGAATTGTAACAAACAAACGTAAACCTAGATCCACCACCCTCTGTTGCTTGAAAGACTGTCTTTTCCTGTTTCACACTGCAGGTTTTCTGTGACCACTCCTCAACCCCAGTAACTCTGTTAAAAGAGTTTAACTATCACAAACTCCTCACGCACCAGTAAATTATTTAAAATAGTTTCTGTCCCAAAATCTTAGTAGTCAATCCAGCTACCCCTAAGGACAACCAGAATGCAGTATTCAAACACTTATGAGGTTACTTCAAGATAAACAGAGTTTGCAAGTTTCTTCTTCAACTCCTCAGCCAACTGTAATTCATTTAAAAATAGTTTAACTGTCAGCAAATCCTAGTAGACAATCTAGCTACCTCCAAGGACCTACCCAAATGCAGTATTTAAATCCTTCTGAAGTTACTAACAAGATAAACAGAGTTTACAAGCCCCTTCTTGGTTAAACACTAAATAAATGTGAATAAAAAGCAATTACCAAGGGTGGTTAGTTTCACCTCCCACAGAATTAAGCAAAAGTGCACGTTTGTTGCAGATATCAAGTGCAATACAGAATTTCTCACACAGCTCGCAGTTGAAGAAAGTAGTGTCCTTCCAGCTCCAGAAAATGTGTTTTCCAGAGACTGGCTGGATGACGGCTGCCAGCCCAGGACACCTCCGAAGGCTCCCAGGAAGCCACGGAAAGCTCCAGCAGCACCCAGGACTAAGAGAAAAGAGTGCACCGGTCTCCTGCCTGCCGGTGCCTTCCCCCTCAGAGAACGGGGAACCACCCGGTGAAGGGTTACACCGGGCTACACCAAAGAAGGCTGCAGATATAAGGTAAGGTGGCTAGGGGGAGATAGTAGGAGGGAGGGATGTCTATGGGTCATGGCAGCCCAAAGGAGAGGCAGCCCCGGAGCACAGAGGGGGCATAAAGATGATAATACAAAAACAAAAAACAAAAAAAAAAACACTGTATCACTCCTCCCACACTCCCACATTTCTCCTCTGCTGGCAGCCCTACCTGGCACCTCCCACAGATTCAGCTGGACCCTTCCTCCGTCAGTCTGCCCAAGTGTCATGAAGATCCCGGACCTCTACAGCTCACCTGGCTTTGGTGATCAGCATAGTGGCTTTAGGCCCAACTGGTTTTGCCACTGTCTGATCAGGAAAACATGGTCTCTCTCTCAGTGTGCACTAAAATTCAGCTGCAGAATGACTTACTGTACAACTGAATCCTGGAGGTATAGACTGCAGTCTAGTTCTCTTTTTCTGCTCCTTAGCTGAAAAAACGCAAGTCACTCTCCAAATGCCTGCACAGACCTCACACTGGCAGTGCCGATGGTAGGTCTCTACTTAGGCCCTGCCTTAAGTAAATAGGCTCCAGCCCAATTCCTGGGGCTCCACAACAGCAGAAAGCCCTGACTGTCACTTAATGGTTGACTGGCCATAACTGTCTTGGGCAAATTAATGATGTCCTCCAGTGACCCTTGAGCCCTCCTGCCTTTATATCAGGCTTCTGGAGGTTGACTGGTCCTTGCCCAACCCTTGACCCTAGCGGCCATGTTGAAGGGGGTCAGAGGCAGCAAAGAGGGCTGCCCCCTGTAGTCCTTTGGGGCACTTACCCACATTATCCTTCCTATGCTCTCCATCAGCAGCAGTGGAGCCCCAGCTATTGCGAGGTGGGGGGGAGCAGATGCAAATATATGCACACCAGCGCACTCTACGTAATGATGTGCATATATTTGCATCTGCTTCCCTCCACCTAAAGCAGTAGGTTCAGGGGAAGGTCCCAGCAGCAGGGCAATTGTGGACAGCCCTATCCTGGAACAAGTAGAACAGTTGGGTCAGGCGGAACTAGAAGATGGAATGGTTCCCCTGGTACAGCCCTACAGCCCTGTGCCGCTGAGGAGCAGTAGAAACTCCAGGCCACAGGGACTGCATAGGACTCCCAGTTGGCAGCAAGACTACATTATGGGTACTGACCTGTATTTCCCCGATTTATGTCAGTTGGATGCATTGATCCATCCTCGTATGGGGATGGATCAATGCATCCAACTGACATAAATCAGGCGAGTTATATACCATTCCATGAGCAATAACACCTCACCTGCACCCTCTGCTTGAGCTTCTCCACCCCAAATGCCCACCTGTGACTGTGTCATGTAAAGCTGTTAAAATCTCCAGGACCACCACATGGAGGACCACTATATGTCTATGATCAGGCCTGCTCTCATCTTCTTGTGTCAGTAGCACCAAAAGTCCATAGTATATTTGCAAATATGGTCAAACAACTTGGTATTTCTGGAGTCTGGGGTTGATTTGTGCCTCTTTGGGGAGTGTGGCGAGTTTTTCCTTTGCCAGTTCATTAACTTGGTGATCCCTGGGTTCACTTGTCAGTCCAGCAAACCTGGCTGTTCAAGGCCAGTCTGCCAGCACAGCAGTAGCACTACCACTTGTCACACCAACTAGCCCAAGTGACTGAACAGCCGGCTTGAGGAGGTGAGATGGGCATCCCACAAAATGCTCTCCACCTTGGGGAGGGAGGGAGGAAGGTTGACCTCGGCTGCACTGGCGCCACCTGGGTGACCACACGTGGCAGTGCAAGTCGAGCCGAGGATCAAGGAGGGAGGACGCCAATGTGTTCTGCATGAACGTGCATCTGGAGTTCGCTCGGCATTCTAGGGGTGGGGAGAAAAGGGGAAAACACAGACTAAGGCATGAGGATGCCCACCCCTCATTGCAGGCCCCACATCACTGACGGTGGTGCTCTCTTCCCTGCGCACCAACCGAGTCTCCATCTGAGGGTAGCGCCTCCCCCACCCCCCCGAGGCCCAATCCTGGGGGACACGCCAGGGTGTAACAGGAGGAGAGGCAAGTCCCAGAGAAGGCAGGTGATGGGCCTGGGTGAGTGAGTTGCAAAGACAGAGGCCAGTAGGACAAAGGGGAAAGAGGATACTAAATAAAAAAGTAAAACTCGGGTAGCTCGACGCCCTCCTCTGGTCTATCAGCAGACAGTGGCACATCACACTCCAGGGCCAAAACCTCACCCTCTGATCTAGGATTTTTCAGCAGTACTTCCCCATGCTCCAGTCTCCTGGACAAAGTATTCCCATGGTTGTGTTGCTTCTCAAGTGATGAATAACCGATAGGTAAATGGTGTCAGTTGTTTTAGCCATTGAGCAAGCAGTGTTTTGGGCTCATGGAAATTATGTAGCCAGCAGAGCGAACCATGGTCCATCCTAAGTGTAAACGTCCCTCTCAGCAGGAAGTCATGAAACTTTTGCGTCAAGGTCACAACAGCCACTAAGCCTTCTTGGTCAGGGCATATTTGCGCTCTGCCTTTTTTAGGACCAAGCTTTCATCCACAATCACTTTGTCTTGGCCATTCACAACTCTGGCCAATACTGCTCCAATGCCCACCTTACTGGCATCTGTATCCAATATAAATGGTAGTCATGGGGTGGGTTACACCAGGATGGCGGCAGAGACCAGTTGTTTCAGTTCTAAGAATGCCTCCTAGAAGGGATCTGTCAAGATAAATTCCGCCCCTTCTTGACAGTCCAGTGTGGCGACCTAGATATGACAGCAAACTTTGAGATAAACATTCCGTAGTATGATGCCAATCGCAGGGGAAACTTGTTACCTCCATAACTGAGCAAGGGATGGGTCAGGACCAAACAGCCTCCTCCTAATCTGGGTTAACATGGGACCACCTTCAACTTGGGCATCGTAGCTCCAACATACAAAACACATTCTGCATGCATCCGTGTGTCAGAAGCAATCTCCACAGCATCTGCGAGCTGGGTAGAAAGAGATGGGGGAAAAAACCAACTGCGCGGTATGCCATTCACTGCCCCCTACAAGTCCCACACTGCCGACTGGGCTCTCACTCCTGCATCAACACTTAACCTAGTCATGAAACTGGAACATCTGGGAGTGGGGGCCAAGCTTGCTAATTGGGTCAAAAACTGCTTAAAGAACAGAAGTCAAAAAGTGGTGGCCGGGGGGGGGGGTGTGATTCTTGGAAGCCAGTCCGGTATCCAGTGGGGTCCCACAGAGCTCAGTGCTCAGTCTGGTGTAAACATCTTTATCAGTGACATAATGGATGGGATCAAAGGTAAAATCTGCCTATTCGTTAGACGACACAAAGCTCTGTGGAATGGTGGACATGGAGGAGGAAAGACAAGAACTAAGGAAAGATCTGACTAGGTTAGAGAAGTTGTCAGGCTTTTGGCAACTGGAGGTTCAATGCTAAAAACGGCAAAGTTGTGCACTTAGGGGCGAGGAACCCAGTGACTGAATACTGGATGAGTGGTGCACAGGTCACCAAGTCTAATGAAGAACAGAACCTGGGGCTTATCATTAAGAGTGATCTGAAGCACTTGGCACACTGCAGGAGAGCTGCAGCAAAAGCAAATCAGATGCTGGACTGCAGAGCCAGGGGGATTACCAGCAGGAAGGCAGAGGTTACACTACCACTGTACAGGTCACTGGTAAGACCACACCTAGAGTACAGTGTGCAGCATTGGTGCCCTTATATTTAGAAGGATGTCAGTTTGTTGCAGATAGTCCAGAGAAGGGCGACCAACATGATCCAGGGCCAGCAGCACAGGATACAAGGAGAGGCTCAAGGAGCTCAACATGTACTCCCTGGAGGACAGAAGGGAGAGGGGGGATATGATCAAGACCTGCAAATACCTTAAAGATATAAATAGGGTGAATGCAGAGGGCCTCTTCATCTTAGTGGGAACAAGTACACTAGGGGGCATAGCCTAAAGCTAGTGGAAGGAAGACTCAAGAAGGAGAGGAGGAAGCACTGTTTCACTGAGAGAGTGGGCCAAGTGGAACGAATTGGTAGAGGAGGTGGTCTCCCTGAATACTGTGGATAGCTTCAAGAGAGGATGAGACAGAATGAAGGGGAAACTTGCTGGGCAGAGGAGCTAAGGGGAGTCGGGGGGATTTTGGGAAGTGGACAGGCCCCACTGTAGACACAGGAGGACCTGTACAATCGATTAGACAAGATAGACCATAAAGCCTTTCTCTTCTGGCATCTTCTCCACATATTCATATAATGTGGTCCCGTGAGAAGCACAAGGGGTAAAAGCATAGTAAATAAAAAAAAGAACAAGTCATTGCCAATCAATGCAGTCTGAATTGTATCTTCAGCCACTAGGAACTCACAAGCCGATCGGAGGCCCTTCACAGTGATAACTGTCCACGGTCCCAGTACCTTGAGTGCTGCTCCACTTACAATTGTGAAGAATTTCTTCGTAGGGTCAAAGGCTCTGTTGGAGCAGTTTAGTGGCCTCTACCCAAAGCCAGGAATGCACTATGGATACTTGTGCACCAAAACCCACCAGAACCTTGCATGGGATACCCTCTAACCCAGTCCTGGAGAGGAAGGGATTATAACCTGCCATTGGGTGTCTTTCTGTTCATTGATGGGGACGGGTCCTCAGTTGCTGTACTTATAGCCACAGGCCCTGCCACACCATTCCAAGGAGGGCACTGCAGTGAATGTTGGCTCAGATCTCCACACATCCAACACACCTGACAGTCTGGCCTTCAATCCCGATATTCCTTCAGCTCCAGATATACTTCTGCCCACGGTATATCCTCCTGACACATTGACCTGGGGGTACATCTGGACTTGGGGCCCTGAGGGACTCCTGCTTCACTGTTTTAGCTTGTTTAACTCTGTGTGCAGCTCTGCAAGGGCTCCCACCATTTTGTTCTGCACCTCACTGAAAGCTCCCGTCACTTCACTGTGGATCTCAGCTTCCTTGGATTTCCTGTGGGTTCATATCTGTGAGTTCTGGGCATCTGGAAAGTCTGACTCCCACACTACCTCCAATTCAGTGGTACACTAAAAGGCCTGCTCTAGCTCAGGGGGTTTCACAGCCATAGCTGGAAATGGAGCTTCCCGCTCTTTGTTTTGGTGAGGAAATCGTCAAAAGCCAGTCATCAAGTCACTGTCAGTGACTCAGCAGACTACACACTCGCCTCTGAGGCCAGAGGATTGGAAGGCTGTGGGTTCTATCCTCACACCAAGAACTTAGGTTAAATCCCAATACTGACACTGTAGCGCAGCATGAGAGTGTACCGTACTCCTGAGGTGTTGTCCCGCCTGCCTGTTCTTGCGGTTGTTCAGGTGGACATTAAAGGTCCCATGCAGTGTTGGGTAAGTTACTTTTTCTATTACTTTCTATTATGTTTGAAAACTTGTTCCAGGAAGCTCTGTGCAGTCACTAGCAAGGATGGAGAAGTACTAGAAAAAGTAATGCACCTTACAATTATAGTTACTTATTTCTTTTACTACAAAAACAATACAAAAATAATTAAATAACTATAACAGATTACATTTTTTGAAAGGAATAGATTAGTTACTTTCAAATAAATGTAATCAGTTACAGTTACAGTTACGTATTTCTTATGTATAAAAATACATAAGTAAATGTAACTGTAAGGTGTATTACATCTTCCAGTACTTCTCCATTTGTGCTAGTGACTGCACAGAGCTTTCTGGAACAAGTTTTCAAAAGTAATAGGAAGTAATAGAAAAAGTAACTTACCCAACACTGGTCCCATGGTACTTCTCGAAAAAGCAAGGGAATTTTCTCAGTGTCCAGGCCAAATCTCCCCCATATGCTAAAAAATACCACCAACAGCTTAATCTGGTTCAGTTACAGTTGGTTACCATCTGTACCTCACCTCTCCCTGGGACAAGGCTGAAAATAGGCAGAACTGAATTGTCTAGTCCTCCCTTCCTGGTCAACAACAGGAACAACTAAAAAACAAACCCTTAAAAGCCAACAGGTTCTGAGTGGTCGAGCTGGCATCTGGAAAGATCTTGTCTACTAAGCACCGCAACACCCTCCAAAAATCCCAGGCAGATTCCTCCTTTTCCCTCGTCTGGTTCAAGCAAATTGTTACTAGCAGACCAATTTTCCTTGATGGCAAGCTCCATTTCCCTATAGACACATGACATACACGTGAGTTTTGCCCTGCAGTCGAAGTCCCAGGAAGTTCAGCTTGGCTGTTATATTGAAGTGATTTAACCCGGCTGTGAGCTCAAATTGTTCCAACCAGCTGCTCCACTCCACTACTTGCCATTGGGAGAGAAAAGAAGCAGCCATGATGTATCTGAGCAGGCAGAGCTGCTGTCAAGGAACTGCAGATTATCATGCAGGCTTATCTCTTGGTGGAATTATATTACAATTATTATTTTATTACCATTAGCATGGAGAAGAGGGGATAAAACCCTTGGGTAGGAAGCCATGAATGACTGAAAGCTGGGGGGTTGGGAGAGATTTAAGAGGGTGTGAAATAACTTTACTTTATCGAGAGTGGTTGAGCCATGGAACAGACTTCCAGATGAGGTGGGAGAAGCAACAACCATAAATGAGTTCAAGCAGGACTGGAACAGAGTAAGGGTTTTTGTTTTTTTTACTTTCTTTTTATCCCCTCTCTCACTGTTCTGTGCCCACTCCCTCTCTGGGAGCCCCCCAAGCACCCATGCCACATTGAGGACCAGTTGGTCTGTTCCTAGGGTGCGTTGCTCCACTCTTACCTCTAGAGCCCCTGGTAACCCTTGGGCAAGGTGGGGGGAGGACCCCAATCTCCCTCGAATCTCGATTCTGGAGCACATACATTGTAATCTGCCCCCGGTTCCTCTCTGTGGTCGTGATGCCATGGGTTTGTCACCTGGAACGGGCACAGAGGAGTTTCCTTGTTCTGTTTTTTGGCCCCTCAACGTCAGTGTGCAAGGAGGACCAATGAGCCGGATGCTCGAAGAGACATGCATCTGTTCCTGTCCTCTGCCGACGTCGACCCTCTCTGCTGTTTTCCCGTCCGCACCAGCACCATCTGAGGTCACCCAGGTGGTGGCAGTATAGTGGTGAGGCGAGCTTCCACACACCCTGGAGGAAGGACAGCAGGCCATCCAGGCGGCTCAGTCCTTCTCCCCAGCTCGACCCCTGGTGGCCTGAGTCCGTTTCGAACCCGGGTCGCCAGTGTGGCACGAGGTATGGCGTCCAGCGCCTCAACCCTCAGTGCCACCGGGCCAGCGAGTAAGGGGTTTGATAGTTATGCAGAGGGTAGCATTAAGGCTGGGAGCAAAGGGAAGAAGCGAGGGCGAAATCTCCATCTAGACAATCGGTAAATGGGATGGGTAGGATAAAGCAGGGCAGACAGGATGGACGAATGGTCTTTTGTTGCCACAAAACACAGAAACACATTCACAGAATGTGACAGCAGAAAAGAATCAATAGGCCAAATTAATCTGCCTTATTTTCCCTGCCTAACACTATAACCTGGACTCTTTTTGGTTACAGGTGTCCTTCCCTCCTCCCTCAAGTCTAATAAATATACCCATTTGCCTATCCCATGCATGTTTAAAGCTCCCCACTGTCTTCACCTCCTACCACCTCTTCTGTTAGGTGGTTCCAGGTGTCCACCACCCTTTCTGTGAAGAAGTATTTCCTCACATCCCTCTTAAACTCCTCCTCCCTCCCCCACCTAAAGCTTCATAGCATGCACTCCATTTTCTGGTGCTCCTCCTCCTGTGAAAGAGACTCTCCTCCTATGCCTTGTTCACCCCCGTGAAGTACTTATAGTTCTTAATCATGTCCCCTCTCGCTTTCTTCTCCTCCTCCAGGGAGTACATGTTGAGCTCCCACAGCCTCTCCTCATATAGTTTCTTGTGCAACCCCCACAACATTTTTGCAGCCCTCCTCTGGACCACTTCCACCCTGTTGATGTCCTTGCGGAGATGCGGCCTCCAGAACTGGACACAGTACTCCAGGTAGGGTCTCAAAAGTGAGTGATACAGAGGCAACACCACCTCCCTTCTCCTGCTAGAGATCTCCCTCCCTATGCACCCCAGCATCCGGCTCACCTTGCCTATAGCCCTGTCACACTGCCCTGCCACCTTGAGGTAATCAGATATGATCAACCCAAGGTCCTTCTCTTGCTTGGTAACCATAAGTACCTCTGTACCTCCATCTTATACACAGCCCCCAGGTTTCCCAGCCCTAGGTGCAAGATTCTGCACTTTTTGGGATTGAAACCTAGCTGCCAGCCCTAGAACACTTCTCTAGTTTCTCCTGCTCCCTTTGCATTCTGTCCACCCCCTCTTGGGTGTCCACCTTGTTGCAGTTTTTTTTGTAATTTCCAAAGAGACACACCTTCCCCTCCAGTTTCTCAGCAATGTCATTTATGAAGACATTGAAGAGGACACTATCTATGTTTCCACCTCTGGGGATCCAAGGCATTAGGTTACTTACCATCCTTCCCAGCTTAATTTATATTAAGAATTAAGAGTACATTTATGCTCCAAGATTCTGAACCTTCAACGTGCTGCTTCACTATATACAGTAAAGGAATTTTCTTCTGTCTCACTGAGACTGCCCACCCTCACACCTAGCTGCTACAGGCCTCAATACTGTAACCAAAGGAGTTCCTGCATGTATGGACTAAATTTTTGGACAGGTGTATGTATGGTGTGTTCTTCACCAAAGGAATCTCATGGCTGTTAAATGTACCTCCAGGAGACGAAGACGATATGTAACAGCTGTTTCACATCTGGCTACCTAGTACTCTCTTCCGACTACAAGTCCATGGATGGATCATTGGAGCTGCAGCTTGGCACTTGAGTGGTTATTGCAGAAGTTCAGCCCTTGAGGGTCTCGGCCTGAGTTGGGCATATGCACAACAGTCGTTGGGGCATGTGCTGGTAGTCACTGTGCCGTGTGCCAATACCCAAAGTGAGTACCCTCCAGTGTTAGGAGATGCCAGACATTCAGTAGCTTGGCAGTGAATTAAGGTACTGTATAATGTGAGTGTTGGATCCAAAGGAGATAAGCTGTACAGCTACCTGGACAGACCACTGGACTCTACTTACTGAAAGCAGAGCAGCGGATCGAAGGCTCTCAATCAGGAAGCACAAAAATTCAGAAAGGCAGTGCAAGGGCATGGCAGTAGAAGGCCAAGGAAATAGAGGGACACAGAGACAGCATTAGAGCAAAGCCTGGGAGTCGTAGGTGAACAAGTCTGGTAACTGTAGCAGTGTATGCCTATCAACCTTTGGAGCAAATGCCCAAGTAGGAAGGTGACTGCCTGGAGTCATGGCAAGGGTAGGGCAGTGGGAACAGCAGGCAGAAGACCACAACAGACAACTAGGACAGGCAGCAGGAGTGGGAAGCAGAATGCCAGGCCCGAGCACCAGCAGGATTTCGCTGTGCAGGACAGCCAGCAGCAGCAAAGGAGGGTAAAGGAAAGAAGCTCCAGCTGCTCAGTTCACTGAGCCTTTACACGGAGTCATGGGCAGGCAAAGGGTGCTGACATCCCTGCAGCTAGTGCCTTCTAAGGACGCGCCATGTCTCCCTGGTGCTGCATGATCTGCACTGGCTGTTGGTAAAGTGGCATATCTCCCTTATAGTTAGTTTGCTGACTTATAAGGCCTCACACGGGTTGGAACCCAACTACCTGTTGGAGCTCCTGCATCCTCTCTTGTCCTCTCCGCTTACTGAGGCGGGCCTTTGTCAGTGCCAAGGGCCAGGATGAAAACTTTGGGAGACCAGTCCTTTTACATGGCTGACCCGTTTTTTACAGAGGCCCCCCCTTGGCGGAGGCCTTTAAGAGGGGTCTGAAAATGCATCTACAGTAATCAAATAGGCTTTTGATGAATACTGAAACTATTAGCTACTTTCTACCTGATCCCAACTGATTTTATAAATATTTATTGATTTACTTAAGTTATTGTATACTTGTTTTATGACTGCATAACTTGTTCTAGTATTGTACTGCAAAGTGCCCTAAGCCTTGGGGGGTAGGGTGCCAATATAAAAAAAATCTACTACTACTACTACTACTACAGCAGGAGGAGAAGCATCCAGAGGAAAATGGAGTGCAGGAGACACAGGCACAGCAGGACAGAAGCAGCAACCAGCAGAAACCACAGTCAACAGCCGGCCCAGTGGCGCTGAGGGTTGAGGCGCTGGGTGCCACACCTCACGCTACGTTAGCAACCTTGGGTCAGTAATGGACTCGAGTTGCTCGGGAGCTGGCAGGGAGAGGAAGGATGGAGCATCTCAGGACAGCTCTCCTTCCTTGGGGAGGGGAAACACTGTGGTGCACTGCTTGCCTGCCTCCCAGTGGTGGCTGGGTGGCAGGACATGCAAGCCGCAATACAGGGAGGGGATCCCACTTTCAGGGTGCCAGGGCCATCTCCGCAGAGGCGGAGCTCAGACGTTGGGCCCATTGCACGTCCTGTGGGGCCTGGGAAGAAAATCGGAGGAAAAAACCCTCTGTGCAGCAGGATGTGACCGACTCCTCGCAGGTACAGCACTGGTGGTCGGGCACAACTGTGGGTCCTGTGGCAGAGGACGGTGGTGAAGGTAAGTCCTGGGGGAGCCAGGTGATGGGGTTGGGGGGGTTGCTGGAGGAAGCAGAGGAGATAAACAAACGATTAAAAAAAAAAAAAGAAAGAAAGAAACAGTCAAAAGCAGGGGCTGGAGTAAGACACAGATGGGTGGGGAGCTGAAAGGCAGAGGCAGAACTGCAAAGCCAAAAAAACCCGGGCCCGAAGACCAGAAGGACAGTAGCAGGGATTAAAAGTTTTTTGGGGAGGGGAACTGTCTCAATATAAACAAGCATTTGTTAATGCCGAATGTTTGCTTGCTGGCATTGGCGGTGGTAGTGTAGAAGTTACAGAGCTGCGTAATAGGAATGGCAGTGAAGTATTGAACTGAAGCCAACCCCACCACCACCCTGCAGAGAGTGACAGGCATTGGGGTGTGCGTTTGGGTCATCAGCCACGCCATTTCACCACACCCCACCCTGCAGACACTGACAAGTGCCACGGTGTTCCTTGTGGTCTTTGGCCCTTATGCGCACCCCATTTCATTAGGAAATATGGTGAGATGGGTGCGATATAGGAGAATGGGGTGAACTTTGGGGCCGAAGAGTCCAAGGCATACCTCGATGCCTCTCAGTGACTGCAGGGTGTGGAATAATATGAGCATCACAGGCAAAGAATCCCAAGGCACACCCTGATTCCTGTCATTCTCTATAGGGTTGAGGCGTTATAGTTGAAAACCCTAATACCTCAGGTATTCGTTGGTATTTTCACTCCAAATTTTCAACATGTTTGTTTTGTGACCCCACCTCATGAACAGGGGGAATATCAGTTTGTTAGCCGAAAGCTGCTTATGCACAGTGACTATGGCATTTAGCACCACAGGTGCAAAAATATTCCGAACAGGATGTAAAAAATTACAGCTGTACTCTTTCATGGGGAGGTGTAAAAAATGGCTATGTTGCAAATGTGTAGTAAAAATATTAAAAAAAATGGTGAAGTCACGAGCGTACATAGAAACTGTGCAACGCACAACCCGTAATATAATTAGGTTGGGGATTTCTTACAGCAGATTGTCAACTCAGGCATTTTGGTGCCTCCGATCATGAATAGTGTCACTGTGATTTTCTTTATCTGTGCCAAACAATGATTTCCCACAGTGACCATGCATCTCTGCACTGAAAGTGTGAAAACACACTTCGGCCATGTTGTGAAAATATGGCAGCTGTACTGTTCATAAGGAAGTGTGGAAAAATGCCACTGGTGAAAATCTGGACTGAAAATATTACAAAGGCATGAACTAGCAGTGCGTGGAAACTGTGCAATGCTCACTCGTAACACAGTCATTTCATGGACTTTTGTCACAAATTTTCAGCATAGCCATTTTAAGACCTCTGCTCACGAACAAGTGTAACTTGTGTTTTCTTAATCTGTCCTAAACATTGCTTTTCACACCAACAGCACCATTAATGCTACGTATCGGAAAACACATTTTAAGGCGACATATGAAAAATTGCAGCTGTACTGTTCATAAGGAAGTTTAATAAAATGGACATGTTGAAAATCTGGAGTGAAAAAATATTAAATTTGCAAACTTACAAGCATGCATAGTAACTGTACAAGCTACACTACAGTAAAACAGTCATTTTGGAATTTTTTCACCAAATTTTCAACATAGCCATTTACCACCTCACCTCATGAACAGTGTCACTGTGATTTTCTTAATTGTCCCATACATTGATCTCGCCAGCTAAGCCATTATTGCACTACATGAAGGAAACACGTTCTGGGTGAGATGTGAAAATGGCAGCTGTACTACTCATAAGAAGGTGTGGTAAAATGGCAGTGTTGAAAATCTGGGTGAAAATATTGAAAATTCATGACCTTACGGGCGTGTGTAGGAACTGCGCAATGCACGCTCGTAAAACAGTCATTTTTAGGACTTTTTTCCCCAAATTTTCAACATAGGCATTTTAAGATGCCTGCTCATGAACTGTGTCACTGTGATTTTCTTAATTTGTCCCGTACATTGATTTCACACACACCGACTGCGCCATTGTGCGCTACATGGGCGGAAATACCGTTTTGGGTGAGATGTGAAAAATGACAGCTGTACTACTCATAAGAAGGTGTAGGTAAAATGGCAATGTTGAAAATCTGGAGTGAAAATATTGAAAATTCACGACCTTACGGCGTGCGTGGGAACTGCGCAATGCAGCTACGTAAAACAGTCATTTT
Organism: Neoceratodus forsteri; assembly: GCA_016271365.2. Taxonomy (NCBI): domain Eukaryota; kingdom Metazoa; phylum Chordata; order Ceratodontiformes; family Ceratodontidae; genus Neoceratodus; species Neoceratodus forsteri. The sequence continues at coordinate 1,356,331,253 of CM057455.1, read as the reverse complement.
AGGACTTTTTCACCAAATTTTCAACATAGCCATTTTAAGATGCCTGCTCATGAACGTGTCACTGTGATTTTTAATTTGTCGATACATTTAGTTGCTACCGACTACGCCATTATACGCTACATGAAGCGGAAACACATTTCCAGTTGAGATGTGAAAAATGACAGCTGTACTACTCATAAGGCGGTGTGGTAAAATGGCAATGTTGAAAATCTGGAGAGAAAATATTGAAAATTCGCGAACTACGAGCCTGCGTGAGAACTGCATAGCAACGCTTATAAAAACAGTCATTTTGAGATTTTGGCACCAAATTTTCAGCGTGGGGTTTTAGACCCTTCTCATGATTGATGTCACTGTCATGGCGTTATTCGGGCCGAAGGTGATTTACATGATCACTGGCGAAATCACCCCTGGCCATAATCTTGCTCATGACAATGTTTATCGAAGTCCCAAAATCACTTCATGTTGGTGGTGCGTCAAATAAAAACTCTGATATGCAATAAAGTTGAACCCTCCTATTTATCCCATTATACAGCTTACGGCATTTCCTCAGTTAGCAATTAAGCCTTTAAGAAGAGTGCAGGCGTGTTCCCGGTCCACCGAATCGTCAGCGCCCGAGCTCCGAGGTAAGTATGGGGTGAGGGGTGTGTGGAGCTGGGTGCGCAGTGGGTGGAGTGCGGGTTGTGGGGGTCGGGAAGGCGCTTCGCCCAGGAGCAGTTTTCGTTTTCAGGTCAAAATTAAAAAAGATGGCGTGGGACCGTTTGCCACGCTGGGGTGGAGCTCTAGCGTGGCACAGGGACGTTGAGGGGCCTTCAGCCGACGAAGATTAGGCACCCCAGTGACCTCGACTTGCATGCCACGCTGGGGTGGGCTCCCAGCATGGCACTCAGTGCGTGGGGGAGGACAGTGCAGCCGGCGGGAGATTGGGCACCCCGTCGGCTACTAAGTGGATTGCCCGCGCTGGGGTGGGCACCCAGCGTGGCATTTTCAAGATTCCCTTTGGGAAGGTAGAGGCAGCAGCGCAGCGGCGGGATTGGGCACCTGTCGGCAACGCGTCGCGTCTTGAGGCGTGCGCCTGCGGCGTCTATGGGGGAGCTACGGCGTGAGCAGCCTTATCGCTGCTCACTCAAGCGTAGCTCCCCTTTCAACTATGCCACTGCATTTTGGAGCTTGTCATAGACAGCTCAAAATGCATTGGTATACAGGGGCCCCGCCTGCCAGCACACTGACTGAATTGGAGGAGGAGGTGACACACCTCCGAAATCTCCGATGATGGCACTATGTTTCTTGCACGTGTGCAAGCAAACATAAAAATGAGTTGTCACTACCAACATGGGATTTCCTCAAAACACACTTCTTGTTATTTTCAAATCTATATATTAATTAAAATTCCTGAATAATTTCAGCTTTCCTTGATGAGTTGGTGGTGGTTGTGGGAGGGGGGTGTATATGTAAACATGCTTGTTGCACATGGCACCTCCCTAAGTCTACAGTGTCCAATGAGCCACACTGCATTATTAAATGCAGCCTCTTTGCATGAGCTAATGAGTGCCTCCCTACCTTTTGCCTGTGGCCAGTGAGAACAACCCAAGTTGCTCACATTGAAGGGCAAAGCACAATCCAGGCTACATTTGGGGTGCTCACACAATTATTTAATAACAATTCAGTGACTGGGAATGGCATGCTGAGCTGATGCTCAAGTCCAGATGTGACCAGGGATGCAGGTGCTCAAGTCTGAAATACTGGGCCCATGGACTAGTGGCCAGACGAGGCTGGGAGGTAGCCAGTCTAATGCCTGGCTCCAATGGGAGAGAGAAAAAGCTCGATAATAACCAGCTGATAATAAAAAGCTACGTAGCCCGACTCAATTGCTTTTGGATTCTGAACTTTACGTCATGGCACCAGTGTAGTTTTTCAAGTAGCCACCTCTCCAGTTTTTTTAATAAACAAACAAGCAAACACTGTGTCTGGTCTTGTAAGGCTCTCAGCACTGCTGTTCCCCCAGAGAAATGCAGTACAGCAAGAAAGTTAAGAGACTGCATTCAGTCTAAGGATCTTTGCCTGTCATGTTACAGTAACGGCACAGGTAATTAATCTACATGCATGGCAACAGTCTCCTCTGCTCACACACCTGGTGTAATGATCTTTAAAAAGAGGCTGCTGCGTATCGTTCAGTGGTAACCATCAGCCTAAATTCTGTCTTGCTGCTTTTGTTTTTCATACTAAATAGTACAGTTATGCAAGAACTTACCGTAGCAGCAGATCTTCGAGACAGGCTTTTGCAGTAGGTGATCACCTTGAGGACAGCGCCCCCTGGCATCAGGACCACATGGAAACTTTAGCTAACAGTGTCTGACGGGGGACTGCCCACTGACGTCACGTGGCCGACGTCAGCGTGACACTATACAGTGGGCGGTCCCCACGCCAGCCTTCCAGTTCTCCCGCCGGAGACCTCTGAGAAGGAGCGACAGGAGAACAAAAAAAGAGGCTCCTGGAGCCCAGAATGATCTCATAGATAAAGAGCAGCAAAGAAACTAGGGGGAAGGAGGGCGGAAAAAAGGTTATCTACTGCAAGAGCTTCTCTCAGAGATCTGTACAGTAAGTTCTTACCTAACTGTACTATCTTGCTTTGAGAGGGCTCTTGCAGTAGGTAATCACCTTGAGGACTGAGTCCCAAGCAGTGTGAATCAGAAAACACTGAAACATGGGAGGCAGGAGACGTCTGCAGAAAAGCAGAGGGTTTAGGACCAGAGAGCTTGGAGGACATCTAAACCAAAGCCAGCCCTGTGCCTAGAGGTAATGTCCAGACTGAAATGTTTGGTGAAAGTGTGGACGAGGGCCCAAGTGACCTCCGCACAAATGTCAGCAGCTGACACATGCCTGAAGCAAGCAGTAGAATGAGACATGCTTCGGGAAGAAAGACCCTTAAAGAAAAGTTGTAAAATATCACACTTACAGTTATGGACTTCATAGCCCGTTACCCTGCCACAGCAATAGCCCGTGGGTAGTAAAATGTTAACATTTCATGCAGTCCTGTTAGAGAGGAAAGAGATCATAACCCTGGCCGAACTGCCTGCCAGCCAATCCTTTCCAACTTCCCAGTCTGCTTACCACGCCCCCGCACTCAGGCTCGGACATTTTGTGATATCCTACTAGGGAGAGTGCGGGGGCACACCCCATTGAATCCTATGGGGACAATTTTAAAACCATTACTATGTACATTTAAGCTACCTTTCATACAAATGAAAGTCACCGCTAAACTAATAGGACCCCTTGCTTGAGCTCCCATTCGTAGGCTCTTACTCTGGTGCGGCTGAGACTGTCCGCTAGGATGTTTTGCCCACCCGGAACATGCACAGCTTTGAGGGGAATTCGATGCAGACCTGCCCAATTCCACACCCGCATCGCCTTCCTGCCGAGGGGATACGAGTGAGTACCCCCTTGCTAGCTGGGGTACCAGGCTACCCATATATAGTCCGACTGGGCTAACAGTGGACCCTGGCAGAGCAAGTGCTGGAAGGCTTGAACAGCATATAGAACCACCGTCATCTCCAGTGCGTTTATGTGCAGAGAGAGCTCCGACTGAGACCACCACAGCCCTTAAGTCCTGTGGTTCTCCAAGTGAGCACCCCTGCCCATCCCCAATATGTTTGTAGCCAGGGTCTGGGCGGGAGGAGGAGACTAGAAGGGAACACCCCTTGGTGGAGTTGTGGAGATCCTGCTGCATCGAACTGGAGACCATGACCATGTGGTCTAGCTTGTCCAATCTCTGATCCAACTGTGTTCTGAGCATCCACTGCGAAATTTGTATGCGGAACCGGGCCAGAGGGACAGTGTGGATGGCCGCTGCCACAAGGCCAAAGAGTTGGAGAACCGACCTGGCTGAGACCCGCCTGCTGGAAGCTACTAGATGAGCCTGTATCTGCAATGTTTCCACCCTGTCCAAACGGAGGAAAGCCATACTCGGGGCTGTATCCAGCACCCCTTCAATAAACTGGAGCAGTTGGAAAGGGGCAAGCTGGGACTTGGGAAGGTTGATAGTAAGCCCCACCTGCACAAAAAGGGCCATGGTAGCTGAGAGGGAAAATTCCAACTGCTCCTTCAATGGGGCTGACAGAAGCCAGTCATCAGATACGGGAACACATAGTGGCCCTGGCAACTCAGTGCCACTGCCACTACTGCAAGACACTTGACAAAAACCTGGGGTGCAAAGGACAGGCCAAAGGGGAGGGCTTTGAACTGGGAATGCTCCCTTTAAAAGGCAAACCTGAGGTAGTGGCGATGGGCCTGAAAAAACTGGGGTATGCAGGTGGACATCCTGCATTCCAGGGCACAGAGCCACTGTCCCTTGTGCAGGAGAGCAGCAGATCTAAGGTCTAAAGGACCCGAGAATCTAATGTGACTGCCTTCCACCCGGACAGGTGGCCGGAGAGTCTACCTCTTACCAGCCCCAACGGCACTGGGGGGGGGTGAGTAGCCAAAGTTGCCCCATGTTTGCCCTGACATCAGTCAGGCTGTCATCTGTCACCTGGGTTGGCACTAGAGCTGGTGATGAATGGATTGCCCGGGCTTGGAATTGGTCCAACGCCTGAATATGTGGCGGTAAAGGTGACACCATTCCCCTGGAGCTGGGTGATGATATCCGCAACATCACCGTCAAAAAGAGCAGAGCCTCGGACTGTACCAGAACATCCTGGGCGAAGCGAAGACCCACAACCAGGCCAGTGTGCAGAAGCGTACAGCCATAGTAGTGCTCCAAACAGAGGTGACAGCTGTATCGTGAGAGTCCCTGAAGGGATAGTTGTGGGAGGTCTCTGCCACTCTGATCCTCTGCTGGAGTTGGTCTTGGCCTCAGAGGCAGGCAAGACTATGAACTCTGGTGTGGGTTGTCCCAAAATGGTCTGTGAAAGGGAATGCAATGCCCCTGAACATTAAGGAAAGGCAGAGCCGGGGTGGAGGACGGGTGAACCGTATGTCTGAAATGTGACTGAAGCTACTAGTCCCCAATTCCCTGGCTATAGAACTTCCCAAGGGAGGTTCAAACGGGCGAGAATGCCAGACCTCGAGTCTGAGGAAGGGGTCTGAATTGGAGTCCAAGCCCAAGGAAGGGGGAAGAGCCAGGGAGCGAGAGGGAGGCCCCCTCCCCAGACCCAAACAGGTGCATCGCCTAAGGTGAGGCTGACATGAGCGATGCCTCCTCTCCCGACTAGCATCCCAATGGGAGGAGTCGCGACATTAAAAGAAGGAGAAGGACCAGTTGGACGGTCCTACACCAGACAAACAGTACATTATATACAAGGGAGACTCAGACCCATGCCTTCACGTCCCCAATGCCCCAGATGCCATAACCAAGCCTAAGATCGCAAGGCCATGCCGCTTGAAGGCTTGGTTATACCAATAATGGAACATCGCTGACAAATCCTCCCGAGGCTGAGAACGAGGATGCAAAGGAGCCAGCTGTATGGTGGAGGAGAAGGACCTGACGACAGGGAAGCCGGCGTCGGATGGTGTGAAGGAAGATAATCTGACATAGGGGGTCCCGGCATCTGGTAGCCTGGAGCCGGGTATACCGGTGGAGATTCAGAAAGGGCCTATCGCCGGTGCCCTGTCGAGAATACCCTGGGATCGGGGACTCCCGATGATGCATCCCCAAGAATGGGTAACCTGGTGGAAAGCCCCTGCGCAGGGTAGCCTGATAAAGCCCCAGCGGAGGACATGGGAACCTGACAGGGTCCCTGAGGCAGAAGCCAAGAGAAGTCAGGTTCCACGCGGACTGCTCCTGGGAAGTCCGAGAACGCCCCAAAACCAACAGACGTCAGTGAAAGAAAAAGACTAGCAGGGAGTTGGAGATGTAGGGACCCTGATCTCCAGAGAGAGAGAACTGGGGAAACACGACCCGGCACTGGGGGTTGAATAGAAATGGCGGTTGGCCACTTCCCCTCTGCTAGCATCTCCAGCACAGCAGAGTCCGGAGACTCCGCCAAAGAAGACGGGGGAGGGGGAAGACTAGCGGGAAGGCAGCCCTCTCTGGATGGCTACGGCTGAAACTGCAGTGGGTGCTGTTTTGAAGAACCAATGTCAGACCTGCTGAGAGGGCCTGACAGAAGCACAGTGGCTGGACATTCACCGGTGGAGCCGGCGAATGATCACACGACGAGCCGGTGATAGGCTGAACAGCCAGGGCTGGCGTTCGCTAGAGGGACCAGTGATCAACCTACCAGCTGGTGCTGGCCGCTTGCCAGAGGAACCGGCGAGCAAATGATCAGCCAGAGCCAGGCGTTCGCTGGAGAAGCCAGCGAGCAGCTTCTCAGCTGGAGCTGAGCATTTTCTGGAGAGGCCAGCGAGCGACTTAACAGCTGGGGTTGTCGTTCTCTGGATGGACAATATTAATCCGAAAAAGGTCAGGCTTACGCACTCCCACAGATCCAAGACATGCATGTCAACAGTAGGAAAGAACTGGAATGTGGCTGGGGACTGCCCTTTATATAGTGTCACACTGACGTCAGTCACATGACGTCGGTGGGCAGTCTCCTGTCAGACACTGCTAGCTAAAGTTTCTGTGTGGTCCTGATGCCAGGGGGCGCAGTCCTCAAGGTGATTACCTACTGCAAGAGCCCTCTCGAAGTAAGATCAGAAGTTTTGCCTTATTTTTTAGGGATGGTGTGCTAAGCAGACCAACTCCTATTGCCATCACACCCAGGAGTGGGCACTGGCCTCTGCTGATAGAAAAAGCATTGGCAGGTGGGATATGTTTCACTTTGATGCTCAAAAAGGGTGAGTAGTGAGGCTTGTAATTTCTTGCTTTTGCTGTCTGTGACAGTGCTTAGGATGTAGACTGGATGTAAGCATAACTGCACAACACGTCTATGCACAAGTGGTGCATCTCTCCACAACTCACATGCTGCATGCCTCCCATGTACAGGAACAAAGCAGGTGTGTAAACTGTCTTTCACTGAACCCAGTCTTTGCAGATGAGTACTATGCACATCCTAGAAATGGGCCCTGCATGAGAAATAACTGCAGCACCAGCTCTCCCCACTTCCTGTCCAAATCAATCCCCCCGAGCCTGTAAAGAGCAATATTCCATCCACTGTTGCCATTCCTGCCAACCACACAACACAACCCCTGTCCTGCAGAGAGCACTCTCATTTACTTCTGCTGATGCCACCACTCCCTATCAGATCCCCTGACCAGCATAAACACAGACTCTCACTTACTGCTGCTGATCCCACCTGCCTCCCAACACATTCCCCCAGCTGGCACAAACATTAACGCCCATTTGCTGTTACCAATCCAGCACTCCTTCTGGCACATTCTCTGGCCAGCGCAAACACAAACTCCCTCCCACTTCCTGACACATCCCCTGGCCTGCATAAACTCCCACCTGCTGTTGCCAACTCCACCTACCTTGGAACGACCCCTGGCCGGCACAAACACAAACTCCCACCTGCTGCTGCAAACCCCACCTGCCTTGGAACGCCCCCTGGCCAGCATAAACACAAACACCCACCCACTGCTGCTGATCCCACCAACTTCCTGATACATCCCCCGACCTGCACAAACTCCCACCTGCTACTGCAAACCCCACCTGCCTTGGAACGTCCCCTGGCCAGCACAAACACAAACTCCCACCTACTGCTGCTGATCCCCCCCAACACAGTCCTCAGCAAGCACAGAGACACAGAGAGTGAGTGAGAGAGACTGGGGAGCGAGAGGGTAGCAAGTGAGGACTTCACGGACTTCATCAGTGTTGTTGCCAGTTCAACTCCAACCTCATTCGCAGAGGGCTATACTCGTTCACCATTAGGATGGAGAATTTTCACTGTTCTACAGTACAAAATGTACAAGTCAAGAAATAGGCCATGTTCCATGATTACTGCATATTTATCCTGCTCCTGCGTTGCTCACTTGCCCTCAACCACAGTGAAAAAAGATGTGCTTTACTAGTTGTTTGCACATCCCACCAGTTGCTCTGTGCCACAGCTGTCCCTTTAACTCTGTCCATAACCCCCATGAACCAGTGACCCTATGGCAGCGGCTATACAGCCATGAGACACCAACCCCTCACACAGAATAGCAACAGTGTTCCATCGGCATCGGGCACCTCACCATATTCTTGCCCCAATCTACAGGGCAAGAAACAGAGTCAGCAAAGACAAAGCACAGCCACACAATCTGCATGGCCCAGGCTGCAGCTAACAGGGAAGGAGGCAGACACCCAGACAGGCACCAACTGAGAAGTAGTAGCCTCCCTAGGGGAGAAGCCCACATCATGCAGCCAGATAGCATGGCAAACAAAGGGCAGCAAACATAGAACAACAAAAGAGAACCACAACAGAGACTTACCTTGGAGAAGGGGGTACCAGCTTGGCCTGGGGTGAGGAAAGAGACCATACAACAGCCATTTCAAGGGCTGAAAGCAGCTGAGTTGGGGGCGGGACCAATTGAAACAGTAGGCAGACAGCAGTTGAGAGGAGGGTCAAGCATGGCCATTCCAAGGCATTAAGTAGTTGGGGTAATGGGGAGTAAACCAGCAGAGACCAATCCAAGCACACCAAGCAGCTGATGAAGATGGATCAGCTGGGCAGATGGCAGCAATCAGCTGGGGGAAGGGGGACATCCGCTACATAAGACAAAGGGCAGCTGGTCGGAGGAGTGATGGAGAGGTTAAAAACAAATAAACATGCAGAACAGGCAAACAAGAGACCTCCAAGCAGATAGGAATGGCAGTCAGAGTAGCCATAAAGTAAGAGGTGGAATGATGGAGAAATCCAAGGGAGTATAATAAAGAAGCAAAGGGAAAAGGGAGGCTACCCAGGCAGGAGGCAGCAAACATAGGAAGAAGAAATACCATCCAGGTAGAAGCAGACCCTTGGGGCAAAAGGCAGCGGAGCAATTACATATGCTGTCAGGCAGGCGGAAGCAAGGGAAGCCGAAGAATGCTTGATCATAGGAGGACCCCCAACAGAAAAAAGCTGATTACAGTGGATGCAACATTAAAACCCAGGAGAGAAGACAGGCCTCCCTAGCTGCAGTGAGCAGAAGGCAGCAACAGCACAATGTTAGAGCTACAGTGACGGCACAGGAGTCTGGACCAGACATCATGTGCACAAAACAGACAGGCATAAACCTGGAAGTACCCTGTGAGCAGTGGTAACGCAGGTTTGAGCTAGCTGACTATGGCAAACAGCCAGAAGAAATCAGTGGCTGCTGATCTAGAGAAGGAGGCTAAACCAGAGGCCAGACTGACCACAACAGTAGCAGTGGAATCCATCGAAGCACAGTCACAACAGCAGAATGAAGGGAAAGCTCCAGTTTAGCAGCAAAGAAATGGGCATCCTAAGGATGCTTGATGCTTGGAGCATGCGCACTTATGCAGCACTCAGTGGGGGCACTGCCTAAGCTGCCCGCTCCCCCACCAAACCCCAGGCTAAAGTTTTGCAATGTCTTTACTAGAACAGCCTTGCTGGCACAAGCCAGCTCTCATATGTATATTCAGCCCCTTCTCGATCTGTTCAATAAAACAGGACAGTAGGGCTTTCACTCGCAATGCTGGTGACCCAAGTTCAGGAACTAGTTCAAGCTGTCGTGGTCAGAGAGGGAAAGGAGGCTGGCGTGACAATGGACTGCCCTCCTCCTTCAGGATAGTGGTGTGCTAGCTCTGTGGTTTGACTGCCACCTAGCAAAGGCTGAGTGGCAGTACAGCTAGAGTAGCTACAGCGAGAGTAGACTGGGATGTGGCCAACATTATCTGTGCATGTAGGGGTACGTGCCTTGGGCATCATTCATAGCAGCATCCCGGGGGGGGGGCTGGTGCTGGTTGAGCAGATGATGCTACACCTGCCCCTCACATCCACTTCAGGTGTCCTTTTTGGACTTCTGGGGGTACTTCTAGGCTTCACCTCCATTGTGGGCTGCTGGATACAGGATAGGATGGAACTGCTGAGAAGCTGATCGCTGACCCCGCCTAGGGGGGCAAGCCAAGGGGGAAAACACAGTGGCGTGACACAGGTGGCTCGTGGAGCTCCAGGAGATCAGGTAAGAGGAGTCTCAAGAGATGGGAGGATGCACTGGCAGAGATGGAAGGTGGTGCTAGCTGAAGGCCACAGGGGCATAAAGAGAGTTAATAAAAAAAAAAAAAAGAAAGCAGGACACAAATATAGAGGCATTCACCTGTAATTCTTCCCCTAGTGTGTTGCTGCAGGAAGACCCCTGTTTAGTTGCGGGAAGAGCCCTGTTTAGTAACAACAAATGGTCTGAGGTAAGTGCACTGACACCCTTATGTACTTGGAAGGCATTCAAGGTTCATTATGAGGGCCCCATACTCATTCAGGCCTATTGGATCTGACTAGGTGAGCTGTACCATGGCAATAAACCCCATGGTATTCTAAAGACATGTTGGGAATATCTTCCCACAAAACTGACCCCCCAACCCCAAATGTGTGCCATTTCAATAGAGTGCTCAAAAATGAAGGCTGATTTACATTTTAAACACAGGTGACATGTACTAACCCTGGAAGGGATCACCATTAATAGAGGACCCCAGCAGATGCAGGGACTGTGTATGTCTAAGGCAAAAGCTCTGGGTAGGGGTCCTTCTACATACAACTACTGTAAAACAAACAGCTGTGATTCAAAGCACGTCAAACAACATAAGAAAGAGTAAACAAAGACTAAGCATTTCCTGTCTAACTTTCACTTATCAAGATTTACAATCAAAATTGTTTATTTTGCTTGCACAGTATATGGAGGGAGCCCTTCCCAAACCGTTCCTTGTTATTTAGGGGCAGGGAATTAACCCAGCAATGTCACGAAGGAGTTACAGGTCGCTGCTTCCATTTTGCGAGCCCCCATCGATTTTTGTGTAGCCCCCCCATAAATGGTGGTTCCCGAAAACTCTTCCTTGGGCTTGCCTAAATGCTCACTGCCAGGCTGGTGTCCTGCGTTATAACAGTTTAAGTGTGATAGCCACAGACTGCCTCTGTGTACTGTCTCTTTAAGAGCTGCCTGGATTTGCGGTCATAATTAATCTGAGAGGGAGCTCTGTTTGAAGAAGTACTTGTTTGCTGATCATATGTTAGAGTACTAATAATATTGCAGTTTGTTCTAACCTGCCTTCTTTGCAACATGGACAGTTCTGTTTGTTTCCATCATCTTGGTCCTGAACTGCAGAATGGGCCAATCAGTACATTTGGGTCTCTAAAATGGAGCCTGCCTACAGGGGCTTGGTGGGGCCAAAACTTGTAGGAATTGTAGTTTTGGGCTTTTGGTGCCTAAAATAACCTGGAGGAGGAACCATTGTTGTGACTGACAGACAGATCAGCCAACCGAACCTTTTGGATCTTGGTGAAATTCCCAAGCTGCTTGCAGCTAGTTTCAGTTCTGAGTTGGGACATGAAGAGATAACAGCTTGAATGATTCAAGCAGCAGCCCCGGTGTAGATTCACGCTGGAGAATTGTGGAAAGGCCTGAGTTTTGGCCTGCATGCCTGCCTGCTGTCCCTGAGAGGGAACCTGTGCCTTTTTTGGACTGAATCCGAACTTGGAGAGCAAAGTAAGCCACTAATTGTGACCAGGCTCCTACCTGAAGAAGACCGAAGATTTGCTGAATGCGATCAGCCTGTCTGGACTTCCAGCCACCTCTGAACTCCTGGAGTGTGTAGAGACTCTGTAATTGTGACCGGAGAGCCTTTTGCCTGGTACAGTGGAATTTCCTTTCATGTGAATGTGACGTACGCTTTTAGTGGGTCGTGATTTGATTTGATTCCCCACCGTGGTTTGAATTGTGTTCTGCTTGCTGGAAGCTGCATTAGAATTTCCTTATGTGTAAATGTGCTGTGTGCTGCTAGTGGGTCACAATTTGGTTCCCCACTGTGGTTTGAACTGTATTCTGCTTGCTGGAAGCTGTTTCCAGCCCCATGGACTGAATCCAAAGTCATCACCATTGGGCCCGGGCCTTGCCACACTGGCCCAGCCTGACTACCCGCTGCACAGAGAAAGCCATCGTCAAGAGACCTGCCTGGGGATCAGCCCCCTGCTCAACACTTGAATAGGAATAACACCTAGGTGATTTGTCTGGGCCCCGTTTCTCTGGGCACTCCAGCTCAACAACCTGCAGTCTCGATTTCGACCTGCCTGTGTCCAGTGTTGGGTATCATGAGTAAACATCAGGGTAGCTCCCTGCAACAACAGCTAAATCTAAAGTGTTGTCATCTGATTGTCTGGTTGCTTTTTCTTTCACGAACTGAGCCCTCCAGCTCCAGATTACAAATAGTGTGTTGTGCATGTTGCTTTCTTCCATCACAGGGCCCCAACCAGCTGCAATGTTCCTGGCTAGCCCATCGTCTCCCTACCTGGGTACCCATAGGTGTGACTGTGTGGAGACTTAAAGCACATGCATAACTCTTTGATTAATATAGCCTTTAAGCCAATCAACCTGATTATGCCCCTTCCTTGTTCAAGTCCACTGAATAAATCAGATCTGACCTTTTTTGCTGCATTTAACCTGACTGTGGTTCCAGTTTGTGCCAAGAGTACTGTACTGTTGCTATTTACTGTGCATATGTAACCCCTAGATGGCGCTATCCCAGGGGCTACTACCCCTGCCTGATTTGCCACTAACAGGTTGAGGGGCCTGGATCCAATGGCTGGTGCCTCCACCCAGAGGTCAGGGTTTGCAATAGTTAAACTAACTTGGTCACAGCCCTCTGGGACACTGCAACCCCCCTTTCTTCCCACTAGTGGCCCACACAATATATCAGAATTACCTTCACAGTATACACTTACCCCCAGGACTGGTTCCGGCACTGGGACCTCCTGTGAAATGAGATACAGTGCAACAATCACAGTACAGTACTTTAACATAGACAAATACCTCAGGCAGTATAACTTTGCTGAAACAAGCAGCTCTGATTTATTTAGGGATATAACAAGGACAGGGAAATCAGGTTAATTAGCTTATCACTCTAATAATCTACCTATGGCTCTGTGCACAGGCCTATCCCTATCAGTTACTGTCCCTGGGTACCCAAGCCCTAGTGGCTAGTCCAAACCGTGGCAGCTGGTAGGGGCCCTTTCACACAGAGAAAGGAGAAAATTAAACAGTCAGCAGTACAGTAATTCCATTTGGATTTAATGTGGCAATCCAACAGGGAGCGACCCTGAATTAGTACTCACGACCTCCAAATAAGATAGGGTCCTTCAATGTCAGCAGGGCTCACTTGAGGTACACAAACCTCTTCACACATTTATATAAAGAAAGCACTATACCAGGCAGGCTGCATCTGTATCCCGATCGCAATTACTGCACAATACCGGAGAACACACAGCAGATTCAGTTCCTGACAGACCGAGTGCAATTTTCCAGCAATTCCTCCAGTCTTCTACAGGGTGAGCCTGGTTTCTACTCTTCAGAGATCCTTTGATTCTTTTCACAGGACGGATTCAGTCCTAACAAGCAGTTACACAAGCTGCAGACCGAACTCTGGGCCTTACACACGTTTTTTGACTAAAACTGCACACTGAAAAAGCACAGGGCTCCTTCCTTCTTCACTGCCAAAGCTCACCTGAAACTCCAACCGACAAAACGGCACTTCCTTTGAGTTCCTCCCAGTTCTTGACTGGATTGGCTGTCACCACAATAGACTGCTGCTGTTGGTCCAAAAGGCACTGAAGTCTAAACTACATCTCCCAGAGTCACTGCCCATACAATCCTCTTGTGGCTGGCTCAGATTATGAGTCCAAGTTCTGATTCGTCCAAGGCACCATTTTAGAGCTAGCTTACCCCACACTGATTGGTCCAGTTCAGCAGTTCAAAACCAGAATGGGGAACTAGGCAGACACTGTTCTGACTGCAAAAGAAAGCAGGTTAGACAAACTGTAATTTCATTATTACTGTAAATGATTTCTGGCAAACAGTTATATCTTTCAGATAGGTTCCTTTGCACTCCTAGTGACTGCAAAAATGGAGTGAATTGGCAGCAGCTCAGTGGTACTCAAAGAAACACACAGTCCCCCATACAAACTAATTATGTCTGCAAGCAGACAGCTCTTAAAGAGACAGTACCAGAGGTTCTAAAAACACTCAGTGATAAATGGCTTAAACGCCAAACACCATTCAGGTTTGGAGCATTCAAGCAAGCTCCTGGAAGTCTTTTGGGAACCCCCATTTGCAGGGGGGTTACACATAACCTTGTTTTACAGGGGGTCCCCAGGGTCGAGCCACAGTGTGGGTACTGGTATGGTGTACAAGGGGTACTGCTAAAGTGATTATCGTATATTGCTCAGGCCACTAGAAGGGAAGGGGGGGGGTTACAGTGTCCCAGAGGGCTGTGCACAGCTTAGTTTGATCACTACAGAACCTGACCTCTGGGTGGAGGCACCCGTTTCAGAACTCAGGCCCCTTAACCTGCTACTAGCCACGCAGGCAGGGGTAGTAGCCCTTGGGATAGCGCCACCAAGGGGTTACATCTTGGAGACTCACCGCTGGGATTTTGTGCCTTCTAGTGGCCAAAAATTATGAATTATTGTAAAAGATGAATGGCTACCCCAGTAAAAATGGCTGTATACCAGTTGGTGGGGTGGTGTACTGCAGAGATCGACCTCAAATGCTCTGGCGTATACTGGATATTCCCCTGGTTACCAGTAAGGACACTGTAGAGGGAGCACTCTCCAAAGTTGAATGTTTAAAAAACCCTGTGGTGGTGGGTCGACAGGCTGATTTGATCGCCCAAACATTCATAGCCTTGGTAGAGTGTAGTGACCTCGTGGATGGCTCTAAAGTGCAAGAGACTATTGCCTCAGAAGGGGTCCTAGCCGCCTGGAGAGTGATAACAAAAGACAGTCAAGACCCTGGGGAGGATGAACTCCCACCATTATCTGAGACTTTTGAGGAGAAATTTGCTAAGTTGTTGCTGGAGGAAGGGAAAACTGTAGAGGACTTTAAGAAACTATTCCTGCCACCTGGGGGTGTTCCTTCCCCAACACCCCCTCCCACTCCAGCACCTGTTACTGCCCCGCCTTCTGTTCCCATGCCAATGCTGGCCCTTATATCTGTACCCGCCATTAGTCACGACTCGTATCGCTGGCTGAGGATGTTTTCAGGCACCCTCCCCACACCCCAGGGGGAGGACAAATGGGAGACTTCGATAGACTATGTTGCCCCTCAAATCCGAGACTGGCAATTCCCCAAACCAGAGAAGAGGAGAAGGGTGGCTGAAAGCCTCAGAAGACCCGCCCAACTTACTATCCACGCTACACAGGCTAGTAAGCCAGAAGCAACTGCTCAAGATTTTTTGAATCTATTGGAAAATGTGTATGGGAGTCCTGATTCGGATGAGGACCTGTGGGGTAGGGTCAAAAACACTCAGCAGTACCCAGGGGAGCCCTTATCCATGTATATGCCTCGACTCAAAGCAGTGCTACAGGAATGCATAAAGAAAGGCGGCATGGCCCCAGCTAAGTTAGATCAGAATAGGTTGGACCAACTACTCAAGCCAGCCCCATTCTCTGAATTATTGCTGTTCCAACTACGTCTTGCTGCTCGGATGGATGCGCCACCTACCTATGACGGACTGATGAAGGAAATTCAGAGGATTGAGAGGAGGCAGCCACATGGGGGGGGGGGCCCTCCTGTATCTGCTGTTGCTGCTGCCCAGATGACCAAAGATGCACATGTGAGTGATGCTCAGGGGCGAAATACAGTGCCAGTTGAACATTGGGAGGCTAGCAAGGACACTCCACCCTGGGGCAAGATACTGCGAGAGGTCCGAGAAATGGAGGTGGGGGTGCACTCCCCGGCACCCCCTGTTGACAGCAGCTCAAAGATTGATGAATTGACTATGGAAGTGAGGGAATTACTGAGGAGTCTCTCCATGCTCACCACACACGAGACAGAGGTTGAATCACTATTTTCTGTTGGTGGTACCCCAGCCTTAGCCCCCAATGTGATGCCTCAGCCACGCCAGACTCTAGAAAGCATACTCTATCATAATTGAGGGAAGGAGGGGCATATGAAGAAAGAATGCCGGTCCCCAAAAGACTTAGATAAGGTTGTATACAGACTTCAAGGAGAGCTCCGGAAAGCGAAAGTATGGCCGAGGTGTGCTGGAAATGACCGCAGTGAAGGCTCAGGAAATCCTAACTCAAACGTCTTTGTGGCTAAGTCATTTCTACCAGCCCCTGCTACTGTCCCTCCAGACTGGTCCAAGATAGTGGGCCCTTCAATGGAGACTAACGTGGCTGTGAATGGTATTCCTACTTGGGCTGTGCTTGACAGAGGGTCGTAAGTGACCACTGTGTTTCAGGACTGGTATGACAAACACTTATCTGATGTGCCCTTACAATCCCTGGAAGGCCCACATATGTCGGGGCAGAGCGACAAGTCTTATCCATATCTAGGATATGCCTGCCTCTGGTTGTCTTTTCCTGCAACTGTCACTGGCTAGAGAAGCAAGTAGAGACACTGGCCCTAGTGTGTCCCCCCACTGGACTGTGTGATGGGGTTCCCCTGTCAATTGGAACAAACGACCAAATGTTTGGGAGACTAGCACAACTCTGCCATGAGAAACAAGGGCAGCTGACTGGACGGGCCCTAAGAATTCCAGCCTTAGTGAAAAGGGCTTATGACTGGCAACAGAGACCCGATGAAGTGGACCCAGTTGAGCCAGTGGGGGTAGTGTGGAAAAAGGAATCTGACTCCTTGGTATTGGCCCCTAATGCCCAGTGCACAATCCATGGAGAAGTCCACCTAAAGAGAAATGTAAAGAACAAAATATTAATGTATGAGGCACCAGGAGATGGGAGGTTGCCAGAGGGATTATTGGTCAAATCCACCATCTTGACTGCTGGTGCCACACCTGTGCATGACGAGTGATGGTCCAGATTCAGAATGTGTCAGATCGGGAGATTTGGGTGAACAGAGGGTGCACTCTAGCTACAGTACACTGCACCGACACTACCATATTGCCCAGCAACAAGTGCTCTGGCAAGAAGGAGAGAGTGACCCCGGTCTTATTTGACTTTGGTGACTCCCCGTTGCCCGCTGAATGGAAGGCTAGAATTAGCAAGAAACTCATTCAGAGGGACCAAGTGTTTTCATTAAAAGAATGGGACGTGGGGTGTGTACAGGGTGCAGAGCATCACATACGCCTGCATGATGACCGGCCATTTCGAGAGAGATCCCGATGTCTCGCCCCAGCAGACATAGATGATGTGAGGAGACAACTGCAGGAAATGCTCGCTGCTGGTGTGATACAAGAATCAAGGAGCCCATGTGCCTCTCCCATTGTGGTTGTGTGAAAGAAGAATGGGTCAGTAAGGATGTGTGATGATTATCGAACCCTGAACCGGCAGACCATCCCCGATCAATACACCATGCCCTGTATACAAGATGCCCTGGATTGTTTGAATGGTAGCAAATGGTTTTCAGTATTGGATCTTCGCAGTGCATACTACTAGATCCCGATGGCCCCGAAAGACCGTGAGAAAACAGCCTTCATCTGTTCTTGGTTTAACAAATTCCTGAGAATGCCACCAGGGATTTCAGGTGCCCCGGACACCTTTCAGAGACTGATGGAACGTGTGGTGGGAGATATGAACTTGCTGGAATGTCTGGTGTACCTAGACAATGTCATTGTGTTTGGACGTACATTAGAGGAGCATGAGACCCGACTGTTTAAAGTCCTAGACCGACTGGAAGACTTCGGCCTCATGCTGTCCACTGACAAGTGCCAGTTTTTTCAAACCTCCGTGAAGTATCCCCCATCGGCTCCACAGCCTCCCCCAACCAGCATTCCTTGTGCCACGCTAGGAGCCCACCCCAGCGTGGCAAACATCCCATGTTGTCTAAAGTTTTAAAAAAGAAATCTGAAAGAAAAAAACCTTCCCTCACCGAGTGTACTGACCCCATCTCCCCCCACCCGCGCCAACCCTCTGTGCACACTACCTCCCCACACCCCCACCTCACCCCATACTTACCTCCGGAGCTCGGCGTGATGATCTCTGGTGGACCGGGAACACGTCTGCACTCTTCAAAGCCGACTGTGAACAGAGGAAGTGCCGGTAAGCTGTATAATGTAATAAATTAGGTTTTTTCAACTTTAATGCATATCTCAGGTATGTTTTGGAATTTTTACACCAAATTTTCAACATGGGGTTTTTGGGACCCCTTCTCAAGAATTCTCTCACTGTCGTGGCGTTACTCGGGCCAGAAGGGTGATTTCACAGTCACTGCGCAAAATCACCTTTCCGGACCGATTAACTAAACAACAGTGTCACAGTTCATGAGGTAGGCCCTAAAAACCCTAATGTTGAAAATTTGTGAAAAATTCCAAAATGACTGTTTTATTTATATCTGTTATGCTAGTTTCACGCATCAGAAGTCGCTGTATTTTCATTATGTTACCCCAGATTTTCAACATAGCCATTTTACCACACCTCCTTATGAGAAGTACAGCTGTCATTTCACATCTCCCAAAATGTGTTTCCGCCAGCATGTAGCTTATAATGGCACAGTCGGTGTGTAAATCAATGTTCAGGACAGATTGAGAAAATCACAGTGACACCGTTCATGAGCAGAGGTGTTAAAATGGCTATGTTAAAAATTTGGTGAAAATATTCCCAAAAATGACTGTTTTACGAGCATGCATTGCGCTGTTCCTACGCACGCTTGTAACTTCGCGAATTTTCAATATTTTCACTCCAGATTTTCAACATTGCCATTTTACCACTCCTTCTTATGAGCAGTACAGTTCTCATTGTTCACATCTCGCCCAAAACGTGTTTCCGCCCATGTAGCGCACAACAGAAACATAGAAGTTGACGGCAGATAAGGACCGCAAGGCCCATCCAGTCTGCCCATTTCTTTTTCTACCTTATAAATGTGCCATCGGCCTTTGCTCTGTCAGTGGCCTATCTATTCATACTCATCTGTATTTTTTTTTTTTTATTTAGTTGTTTAACCAGGTATAGCACACTAAGTTGAAAGCTTTTTTACAGGAGCAACCTGGGAGCACAAGGAGGTTAAGTGACTTGCTCGGGGTGACACAGTATGCAAGTGGAAGCTGTGGGATTCAAACCCAGGTCTGCTCTGCTGAATGTCACCAGATTTGCAGCTCAGAGCCTTAGACCACTGCGCTATACTGCCTCCTGTACTGTTCCCTTATGCCTATCCCATGCCTGTTTGAAGCCCTGCACTGTATTCATAGCCACCACTTCCTGAGGTAGGCTGTTCCATGCATCCACCACCCTTTCTGTGAAAAAGAGTTTCTTCACATTCCCCCTTAATCGGACTCCCTCTAGTTTCATGCTGTGTCCTCTTGTCCTACTATTTTTCTTATTTAAACATGTTAGACTCTTTCACCTTGTTAATGCCCTTAAGGTGTTTGAATGTTTCGATCATATCACCTCTCTCCCTCCTTTGCTCAACGGTATACATATTGAGCTCGTTAATCTGTCCTCCTATGTCTTCTGATGCAGTCCTGCAACATTTTGGTTGCCTTCTCTGGACTGCATCAATTTGGTTAATGTCCTTGTGAAGGTGTGGCTCCAGTACTGCACGCAGTACTCCAGACGGGGCCTAACCAGTGTCTTCTAAAGAGGGATTATTACCTCCCTCTTACGACTTGTGATACCCCTGCTAATACACCCTAACATCCCCCTAGCCTTACCTACTGCTTTAGAGGTCTGTTTGGATGCTTTCAGGTCATCGGTGATGATGATGCCCAAGTCTCTTTCTTCCTTTGTGACTGCCAGCAACTCCCCTCCCAGCCTATAGGTGGCTTCAGGGTTTCTCTTCCCTATGTGCATGATCTTGTACTTCTTTGCATTAAATCCCAGTTGCCACTCTTCTGACCATTTTGCTAGTTTATCCAGATCTCTTCTCATTCTGCCCACCCCACCCCACAACGGCGCAGTTGGTGTGCGAAATCAATGTTCGGGACAGATTAAGAAAATCACAGTGACACTGTTCATGAGCAGAGGTGTTAAAATGGCTATGTTAAAAATTTGGTCAGAAACGTCCATAAAATGACTGTGTTACGAGCGACCATTGCGCAGTTTCTATGCACCCTCGTAACTTCATGGATTTCTAATATTTTCAGTTCAGATTTTCAACACTGGCATTTTTTCACACTTCCTTATGAACAGTACAGTTGTCATTTTTCACACCATGGCCAAAATGTGTTTTCGCACTTCCAGTGCAGAAATGCGTGGTCGCTGTGGGAAATCACTGTTTGGGATTAAGATTAAGAAAATCACAGTGACTCCATTCATGAGTGGAGGTTCCAAAATCCCTGTGTTGACAATCTGCTGTAAAAAATTCCCAAACTAATTGCATTAGGAGTGTGCGTTGTGCATTTTCTACGCACACTTGTGACTTCACCAGTTTTTTTTATATTTTCACTGCAGAATTTCAACATTGCCATTTTGTACCTCCCCACGAACAGTACAGCTGTCATTTTTCACATCCTGTTCGAAATGTGTTTTTGCACCTGTGGTGCCAAATGGCATAGTCACTGTGCGAAATCAGCTTTCGGCTAACAAACTGATACTGCCACTGTTCATAAGGTGGCTTGACCAAAAACCCATGTTGAAAATTTGGAGTGAAAATGCCAATGAACGCCTGAGGCATTAGGGTTTCCGACCATAACGCTCCAGCCTGTAGAGACTGACAGGCATCAGGGGTGTGGCTTGGGATTCTTGCCTGTAATGCTCATACCATTCCACACTCTGCAGCCAGTAAGAGGCATCGAGGTGTGCCTTGGACTCTTCGGACCCAAAGTTCACCCCATTCTCCTATACAGGACCCATTTCACAGTATTTCCTGATGGAATGCGGTGAGCATCAGGGCCAAAGACCCCATGGCACACCATGACACTTGTTAGGGAATGCAGAGTAGGCTGTGGTGAAATGGCGTGGCTGTTATGCCTGATGACCCAAAGGCACACCCCAATGCCTGTCAGTCTCTGCAGGGTGGTGGTGGGGTTGGCTTCAGTTCAATACTTCACTGCCATTCCTATTATGCAGCACTTTAACTCATACACTACCAATGCCAATGCCAGCAAGCAAACATTCGGCATTGACAAATGCTTGTTGATATTGTGATGGTACAGACTTGATGCGGACGTCACGTTTTCTCCAGACAGGGAAGGGTGTAACCCTCTAGAAATGGGGGTTCCCAAAAACTCTTCCTTGAGTTTGCCTAAATGCTCACTGCCAGGCTGGTGTCCTGCATTTTAGCAGTTTAAATGTGATCGCCAGAGAGTGCCTGTATAGCCTCTGTGTACTGTCTCTTTAAGAGCTGCCTGGATTTGCAGTCATAATTAATCTGAAAGGGAGCTCTGTTAGAAAATGTACTTGTTTGCTGATGATTTGTTAGAGTACTAATAATATTGCAGTTTGTTCTAACCTGCCTTCTTTGTAGCATGGACAGTTCTGTTTGTTTTCATCATCTTGGTCCTGAATTGCAGAATGGGCCAATCAGTACATTTGGGATTCTAAAATGGAGCCTGCCTACAGGGGCTTGGTGGGGCCAAAACTTGTAGGAATTGTGGTTTTGGTCTTTTGGTGCCTAAAATAACCTGTAGGGGCAGCCCTTGTTGTGACTGACAGACAGATCAGCCAACTGAACCTTTTGGATCTTGGGGAAATTCCCAAGCTGCTTGCAGCTAGTTTCAGTTCTGAGTTGGGAAGTGAAGAGATAACAGCTTGAATGATTCAAGCAGCAGCCCTGGTGTAGATTCACACGGGAAGACTGTGGAAAGGCCTGAGTTTTGGCCTGCATGCCTTCCTGCTGTCCCTGAGAGGGAACTTGTGCCTTTTTTTCAGACTGAATCCGAATTTGGAGAGCAAAGTAAGCCACTGAATTGTAACTAGGCTCCTACCTGAAGAAGACCAAAGATTTGCTGAATGCAATCGGCCTGTCTGGACTTCCAGCTACCTCTGAACTCCTGGATTGTGCAGAGACTCTGTAAGTGTGACTGGAGAGCCTTTTGCTTGGTACAGTGGAATTACCTTACATGTGAATGTGTTGTGTGCTTATAGTGGGTCGTGATTTGGTTCCCCACCATGGTTTGAATTGTGTTCTGCTTGCTGGAAGCTGCATTAGAATTTCCTTACATGTAAATGTGCTGTGTGCTGCTAGTGGGTCACAATTTGGTTCCCTTTTGTGGTTTGAACTATATTCTGCTTGCTGGAAGCTGCATCCAGCCCCACGGACTGAATCAAAAATCATCTCCATTGGGCCTGGGCCTTGCTACACTGGCCCAGCCCAACTACCCACTGCACAGAGAAAGCCATCGATGAGAGACCTGATTGGGCATCAGCCCCCTGCTCACCACTTGAACAGAGCTGGCCCGGTGGCACTGAGGCGCTGGATGCCAAACCTTGCGCCACGCTGGTGACCCGGGTTTGGGAATGAGCCCGGGTCATCGGGGGTCGGCAGAGAGGGGAAAGGATTGAGGGTCCCTAGGACTGCTCTCCTTCCCCGGGGAGGGGGGGATCCACCTGCCGCTGCACTGGTGACCTCTAGCGGAGGCTGGAGGCACTACAGTGCACAGCCGCAATAAGCAGGTAATTGGAGCTGCGGCGGACATCATTCGGGGGTGCGCAGGAGTGTGCACCAGCCGAACTGGACGTCATTGCACGTCCGAACTCTGGGGCATGCAAGAACAGGGGAAAACAATGGCGCCATGGATAGGCAATGGCACCAGTCCCCCATGCCCATTGCTGGGCCAACCCTGACTGACCTTCCAGGTCCTCCACAGCCGATCCCACCCAGCAGCTGGAGTCTGTCTGTAAGAGCGCCCAAGAGGAGTAGGGCGACCCACCCTGGGAAGGTTAGACCAGGGGTACCAGCTGCAGGAGGAGGGGAGAGAGGTGGTACAGCTCGGGGAGGGCCTCTGGGTGGCAGGATACGGACTTGGATGCCCAAGAGAGTTCCATGGGAGCTGCGACCGGAGGGAAATAAAGTCGAACCCCCCCCCCAAGAAAACACTTGAACAGGAACGATGCCTCGGTGATTCGTGTGGGCCCCGCTTCCTCCAGGCACTCCAGCTCCATAAGCTGCAGTCTCGATTTCGTCTTGTCTGTGTCCAGTATTGGGTATCGTGAGTAAACATCAGGGTAGCTCCTTGCAATAATAGTTAAATCTAAAGTGTTGTCATCTGATTGTCTGGTTGCTTTTTCTTTCATGAACTGAGCCCCTCCAGCTCTGGATTACAAATAGTGTGTGTTGTGCATGTTGCTTTCTTCCATCACAGGGCCCCAACCAGCTGCAACGTTCCTGGCTAGCCCATCACAGAAACACAGAAACACAGACTTTGACGGCAGATAAGGACCACTTGGCCCACCTAGTCTGCCCATTTCCCTACCTACAGGATAAGCTGCAGATCCTAGTTAATCAACAGCCTATTTCTTCCTACCCCCCACAAAAATTGCCTTATGTCTGTCCTATGCATTCTTGAATTCTCCCACAGTTTTAGACCCCACAAACTCCTCAGGAAGGCTGTTCCATGCGCCCACCACTCTCTCTGCGAAAAAATACTTTCTCACATTGCCCCTGAACCGCCCCCTCTCTATCTTCAAATTGTGTCCCCTTGTTCTTGCACATCTCTTTTTTCTGAAACATGCTAATTGGACTTTGTTGATTCCACTGAGGTACTTAAAAGTTTCTATCATGTCCCCCTTCTCCCTTCTTTCCTCAAGGGTATACATATTAAGCTCCTTTAGTCTCTCCTCATATGGCTTCTCTTGCAGACCCTGCACCATTTTAGTTGCCCTACTCTGGACTGCCTCTATCCTGTCTATGCCCTTGAGGAGATGGGGTCTCCAGAACTGGAAGCAGTACTCCAGATAGGGTCTCACCAACTGTCTGTACAGAGGGATAACGACCTCCTGTTTTCTGCTGGTGATGCCTCTCCCTATACATCCCAGTATCCCCCCAGCCCTGCCTACTGCCTTCTCACATTGCTTGCTAACGTTAAGGTAATCTGATATGATTACCCCCAGGTCCCTTTCCATTTTTGTTGTTACTACCCCCCTGCCCCACTGTGTTATCTTCCCCTTGGTTTTTGTTTCCCAGGTGCATTATTTTGCACTTCTTTGCATTGAATACAAGCTGCCATACTTTTGACCATTCCTCCAACCTTGCCAAGTCCCTTCTCATCCTTTCCACACCTTCTTGTGTATCAACCCTGTTGCAGATCTTTGTGTCATCTGCAAAGAGGCATACTTTTCCTTCCAGTCCCTCTGCAATGTCACTTATAAAGACGTTAAAAGGACTGGACCCAGTACTGAGCCCTGCGGTACCCTACTAGTAACCCCCTCTTCTTCAGAGTGGACTCCATTTACAATTACCTTTTGTGTCCTGTTGTCCAGCCAATGATTTACCCAGGCTACCACCCTGGAACCCACTCCCAGGCTGGTTAATTTGACTATTAATCTTTTATGTGGGACTGTGTCAAATGCCTTGCTAAAGTCTAGGTAGGACATGTCCACAGCCTCTCCCTGGTCTACCACTACTTTGGTCACCCAGTCAAAGAAATCAATTAGATTTGTCTGACATGACCTTCCCGCTGTGAACCCATGCTGCCTTGGGTCCTGTGCCCCACTGGTCTCGAGGTACTCAACAATTCTTTCCTTCAGAAGTGATTCCATCACTTTCCCTACCACAGAGGTCAAACTGACAGGTCTGTAGTTTTCTGCCTCTGTCTTGGTCCCACTTTTGTGAAAGGGAATCACATCCGCCTTCCTCCAGTCCTCAGGTACCCCACCATCCTCCCATGATTTGTTAAAAAGGGTAGTCAGTGGTTTCACTAGTTCTCCCCTTAATTCTTTTAGAATTCTGGAGTGAATTCTGTCAGGCCCCATTGCCTTGTCCACTTTCAGTTTTAGGAGTTCTTTCAGAACCCTTTCTTCTGTGAAAGGACTGGGGACTGGGATCGAACCCCCCCCCCCCATCCAGAGTGCTTCTGTTAATTGGATTACGACCTCCCTCCTCCTCCTCTCTTGTGAATACTGACCAGAAATATTTGTTCAGTATCCTTGCTTTTTCACTGTCCCTCTCTGCCCACCCACCGTCCATTCTATTCAGCCTTACTATCCCTCCCTTTGTCTTTCTACGCTCCCTGATGTACCTATAAAATGTTTTACCCCCCTTCTTAACCGAGTTGGCTATCTTTTCCTCAGTTTGGGCCTTTGCTATTTTGACTTTCCTCCCTGCTTCCTTACAGCTCTCTGTCCTGCTCCTTCTGTGTTTCCTTATACTTCCTGAATGCTGTCTTTTTCTCCCTGACCTCCCCTGCCACCTCTTTTGAGAACCACAGTGGCTTTTTCTTTCAGTTTGATTGGTTTATTTGCTTCACACAAAGGCTTGTTGCCTCTGTGGTGGCAGTTTCGATGTTTCCCCATTGTTGCTCCACCCCTCCTTCTAGCCTGTTTGCTAGTGCTTTTCTAAGGCACTCTCCCATCTTGCCAAAGTCAGCCCTCCTGAAGTCCAGTACCCTCACTTTTGTATGGCTTGACTCTGTAGCTGAGTTTATCATGGACCACAGTTTTTGGTGGTCACTTGTTCCCAGATGGCTATCCACTTCTAGATCTGAGATCCTCTCACTGTCCCCATTTGTGAGTACAAGGTCTAAGATTGCTCCCTCACGAATGGGTTCCAGAACTAGCTGTCTGAGACATGCCACCTGTAGGGCATTGTGAATGGCCCTGCTCTTGGATGTGGCTGCAGCTAATGTGCTCCAGTTAACATCCGGCATAGTCAGGTCTCCCATCAACAGTATCTCCCCTTTCTCTGTCATCCTAAGAATGCCTTCTATCATATCCTTGTCCATTCCCTCCCCAACATGGGGGTCTGTATACAACCTCAGTGTGGATTGTGGTGCGATTTCCAGTCTCTAAGGTGACCCACAGTGCCTCCTCTCCTCCCTGTTTACTCTTTTGTTCAGTTGCTTTTATTCCTTCCCTTACATAGAGAGCTACTCCTCCCCCTCTTCTCCCCTCTCTGTCTCTCCTGTAGGTTGTACACCCTGGTATGTTAACATCCCAGTCATGGTTCTCTGTGTACCATGTTTCTGTGACTGCTACGATATCCAGGCATCCCTCTTCCATCAAGGCCACCAGTTCAGGGAGCTTGTTGCCCAGACTACGGTCATTGGTACTCATTACCCTCCATTTCCTGATTGCCTTACCCCTTTTTTCCCCATCCCTGTCCTTATTGCCTTTGTTACTTTCTTCATTTACCCCTGCCCATCTCCCTAACGACATTTGTAACTTGGTGTTTAATTCACTTACTACTCTGACTTTTTTTGGGGGGGCTAGGATTTCCCTGCTCCTTTCCAGTGCCTCCCCCCTTGGCTAGTTTAAATGCTTGCCAATGAAGCATTTAAACCTATCACCTAGGATCCTGATTCCCCTCTTGGACAGATGCAGACCATCATGCCAGTATAAGACTGCATCACTCCAGGTGGACCCCCTGTCCCCAGTGAAGCCAAATTCCTGAGTTGTGCACCAGTTTTCCAACTACTAATTGAATCCCATGGTGTGGAGCACCCTAGCCTCACCTACGCCATAGACAGGCAGCACCTCCAAGAAGCTTACCATGCATGCTACTTGTCTAAGGACCCTCCCCAACTCCAAAAACTCTTTCTGCACTGCTCTGATCCCTTTCTTAGCCAGGTAATTTGTCCCTAGGTGGACAATGACATCTAGCTCCCTCCCCGTGCAGCTGCTCCAGCTATCCTGAGAATTCGCTCCTGTTCCCTCCATGCCAAGGCGCCAGGCAGGCACCTTACCTCCCTCTCCCCTTCCTCCCCCAGTTCTACCTTCCTAACAATGGAGTCCCCCACCAGGAGTTGTTTCCTTCCCCTGTGGGGTCCCATGCCACCCTCCTGTGGGTCTCCTTTGTGGAGGTTCCCAGCATCCTCCTTGGTCTCCACCGTGGGTGCCTCCATAGAGGAACTACACTTTGCCAGAACGGCATAGGAATTGTGGAGAGGTACAACTGGAGGGATGCGCCTCTGTTCCACCACCCTCACCCTCCCTGAGCCCACTGTGGTCCAATTGCTCCTCTTTCTTGGCAACCTCTGAGGCAATGGCCCCGGTGGTCCTGGATGGGAGAGGAGGTCCCACAAATCCTGGCCAATTCAGCCTGGAGATGAGTAACCTCCTCCCTCAGCCCAGAGAGGTGCCTGGAGATGGGACAACACTGCATCCTCTAGAACGTCTCCCGGAAGACTGCTGCTTCACAGCCACTGCACTGCACCACTCTCATCATGTCTTATTTCTGGCCCCTTCACTGTTGTTTGGAATCCTTACTCTTTCCTCTGTTTATTTTTTTTCTCCCTACTTACTTACTGCCTCTGTGCCCTTTAAGCTCCTGATCTTCCTGTTCTGAGACAAGAAGATCCTATATTTCTCAGTAGTTCCCTTACTTGCTCAGAGGCAGACCTCCAGCAGCTGAGGGGA
Source organism: Neoceratodus forsteri (assembly GCA_016271365.2). Classification (NCBI taxonomy): domain Eukaryota; kingdom Metazoa; phylum Chordata; order Ceratodontiformes; family Ceratodontidae; genus Neoceratodus; species Neoceratodus forsteri. The sequence goes on along the minus strand of CM057455.1, from coordinate 1,356,303,789 downwards.
TGGAGAGCTACTCTTGTCCTTCTAGGATGGTGAGTCTTTGGTGGCTCTGTGATCACTCACTTCCTGCTCCCAAACAGGAAGTTCTTGTTGTCAGTCAAATCTTGTGCCTATTAAAGTAGAACTGGCTTTGGGTGGTGGGTGGAGGGGAGGGAAGGAGGACAATATAGTCCCAGTAGAGAAGTTCAGTCACAACAGCAGCTCCTAGTCCTGGTGTTCTCTGCCAATTCTCCCATCGTCTCCCTACCTGGGTACCCAGAGGTGTGACTGTGTGGGGACTTAAAGTGCATGCATAACTGTTTGATTAATATAGCCTTTATGCAAATCAACCTGATTACGCCCCTTCCTTGTTCAAGTCCCCTGAATAAATCAGATCTGACTTTTTTTGCTGCATTTAACCTGACTGTGGTTCCAGTTTGTGTCAAGAGTACTGTACTGTTGCTATTTACTGTGCATAACCTTATTTTACAGGGGGTCCCCAGGGTCGAGCCAGAAGAACCAGCCATGGTGGTAAGTGAAAACAGTGTGTGTACTGGTATGGTGTACAAGGGGTACTGCTAAAGTGATTATCGTATATTGCTCAGGCCACTAGAAGGGATGAGGGGGGTTACAGTGTCCCGGAGGGCCTGTGCCCAGGTTAGTTTGACCACTACCAACCCTGACCTCCGGGTGGAGGCACCCATTGTAGAACTCGGGCCCCTTAACCTGCTACTAGCCGCGCAGGCAGGGGTAGTAACCGTTGGGATAGCGCCACCAAGGGGTTACATTTGTATTGAGACAATCTATGGGGGAGAGGAGTTTGAATATGCTGAAAAAAAACAGAGCAATACAGCAACTGAAATGGTAAATTCCAATCTGCGTTATAAGATAGGTATATCAGGTCTTTACAAAGCTTTTGCTGATCCTCTGCCATAAAGCTACCATGTACAAGAACAGACATCGCAGACCCTCTCACAGACTGGATTCCGTTACTGGTGAAAATCGACAGGCCTCTTTTCCACATAGCATGACACCATGATATTATTGGAGGGCCCCCATCAAGGTGAATGACCCCAGGCAGCACCTAGTTTTTTTTACATTGCTGTCCACAGAAATCCTTTTCATTACTCTATGTACCTATTAAACACTGCACATAGATACCTAGATGGTCAAGGACAGAAAAAAGCCCATTGAATTTGCCCTGATGTTTCTACATTGTTCTACTCTGGCCTTTTGGAGCTCCCCCTGCCCCCTGCCTTTCTGTTCCGAACGGTATTGTCACTGTTAGAGCTTTTTCACCTCTACATTGGTTTGTGCACTGCGGTTATCAACTCTTTCTGTTTACAGAAGTCCTCCATCTTAATAAAAAGAGAGCCCTGCTGATAATGTGACACCAGCTGCTCAAGTGAAATGGGTTCTGCTTGCACTAATTTAATTTTACATAAGTCGATCGATTTGCATTTTGCGTCCCCTCAGTTAGGCGACTAGGTGCTACTTTCTAATTGAGTCTATTTCAAGCTTCGGAGTGGGGACAATGCTAAATCAGTGAGGATATCACGGAATAAACACAAGCAGCAAGTAAACTAATTAAAACCTAGAAAATTCTGCAACATGCATACGCAGTATACATTAACAAGGCGACTCATTAGAGGCTTTAATTACGAACTTTATATTTACTGTACATTCCTTTTCAATTATTACTCCAGATGGGCCTTTTCAGATATATGGCCTGCCAAAGCCTTCACAATCAACATAAAAAATACTGTAACTCGGGTCCAGAACTGCCTGTCATATGAAATTACTGTCTGTCTAGCAGGCACATCTGATGCTAATAATCGACTTACATTTTCAAAACGGGTCAGAATTAGGAGAGATTCTGAACTATCCTGTGCAGAAGGAAATATGCTCGGAATTATAAGTGCTCCAACTGTTTTTAAAAATGGTGTAGAAAGAAACATATTGCACCAACTAGCTGCATCTGACCTCTGATCTGGGTGCTTGCTGATAACACAGGCTGCACTTTATTTGCTCAGACTGTTTTGCACTTGTGAGGTTTGTTTTGCAAACTAGATCTAAAACCAATATAAGAGTTGGCCTAATGATGCAATACTGTCACAATGCTTTTGTTTATTAGTGTTTTATGTAATCACCATTTGTACCCTGGTCCCCCCCCCCCCATTCCTCAAGCGGAGGTGGTGTGGGAAACAGTTGTGGGGTTTAAGAATGCATGGGACAGGCATAAGGGAAAGGAAGAAAGAGCCAGAGATGGCCGGTCCAGTGGCGGAGAGGACTGAGGCGCTGGACGCCTTACCTCGTGCCACGCCAGCGACCTGGATTCGGGAATGGACTTGGGTTATCAGGGAGCCAGCACGGGGCGTGTAAACAGGACTGAGCAGCCCTCCTCTCCTTGGGTGGCTGCCCCCCCCGTTGTCCTGCTGCCACTAGTGGAGGTCTGGTGGTCAGCGTAGGTGGAGGGGGGTGACACGTACTGGGAGGGCACCTTGAGATGTGGCGTGTGCATGCCTCCACATGCGCATGCGCGTCCAAGGTACGGGGATGGGTTATGGGGGGGAAAAAAAAAAAGAAAAGAGCCAGAGATGAAGTAGGGTTTGCAGTCGTACTGTAGGTAGGGGAAAAAAGGGCAGACTGGGTGGGCCAAGTGGTCCTTACCTGCCATCAAATTCTGTGTTTCTGCGTTTCATCCCATTGATGACTGTGATGATTGATTGACTGTGTTTCATCCCATTGGCGCCCAGGACGGACTCAAGGCGTGCTTTTTGCAGCTTGGCACTGTAGTATTTGAATCTGGTGCTGTATAAATTTCAAACTTGCCGCCAGCTCCTGCCTGCTGCCTTCATCGAGAACTAGCTGATTTTCGCCCCCCCCCACCTTTCCCTGCCTCCCACCTTAATTAAATACTCTTGCAGAGAGCTAACCACTCCTCTCCTCCACCCACTGGTCTACCACATAAGCTGTCTCCTCACTTAAAGTGATACTGCTTTCCTGTACGAAGCTGCCGCCAAAAGCCGGCCCTCCTTGCCTAACCTAATGGCTCCACTGATAATTATCTTTATTTACGGCTGCATCCTACTCCTCCCATATGGCCTTAACGTTAAACGAATGGGGGATACCTTCCAGCAAGATACGCCAAAGTACAAAGCTTTGTATGGGGTGGTGCTAGCTCATTATTCGACCTGCACCAAAGGCACTGACCACTATACGCTCACCACATCTCTTCAGTCCGGATCCACCATCCAGACTCATTTATCCTTCCCTCTCCAGGTTAGAATGGCGGTATATGCCCTTTCCCTCTCTCGCTCTACTGCTGTCCCTAATAATGCAACCCATAAAAGCTTGCACACCAAACGTCAACAGAATTTCACGTTGAAAACGATTATAAGCTGCCTCAGGAAAGTACTAGTTCTTCTTCTACTCTGCTCTGGGAATGTGGAATTAAACCCTGGTCCACCCCTTTCTATAGATGCACCTTCGGACCTCCCTCAGCTAAAGTGTCTCAGCTTTCTACACATGAATGTCTGCAGTTTGCCTAAAACATTTGACAAGATTCAAGTCGGAGTACTACATACGTCACCAGATATAGCCATGTTCTCGGAGACATGGCTCTTGAACAATATCCCTGACAACACGGTTAATATCCACAGCTAGAACTTATTCAGGTGCGACAGGCCTACAAGGGGTTGCTATCTATACCAAAAACAAATTCTCTATCTCTGACATTGTTTGTACCTCAGCGTCTAAGGAATTTGATTGCCTTGCCCTGAAGTTAACCCTGTCTCCTGGTGTAGCCCTCCTATTATCCATTTACTACAGGCCCCCCTCTGCTGGGTTTGGCGTACTGAGTCACCTCCACTCCCTGCTGGAAAAAGTAAACTTAGAATGCATAATAATGGTGGACTTTATTCTCAACTGGAATGATGTCTTCTCCATTGAAATCAAGGAGTTCTGTGATGAATATGGGTTAACCCAGATCACCCCTGAGAATACCATCCTAACAAGAGATCCCCCGACCACAGCTCACTACTGGATCTTATGCTTGTTAACGAGCTGCACAATATTTCCCATGCAGGGGTCTTCCACAATGACCTGAGTGACCACTGTACTACTTACCGATCTCCTCCCTCCACATTTAAACTAAAACAAAGTTTAAAACACCTCTGTCAACCTGCCTTCTTGGCAGATCTAGGGAATATTAATTGCCAGGAGTTTTATCTGGCACCCTCGGTCACAGAAGCCTATAGTATTTTCCAAAACCTGGTTTTGAAGGTGATTGACAATCATGCTCCGCTTAGGAAGATTAAATCTAGGAAGGGGTCACCCGACTGGTTCTCACCTGCACTTAAGAAAGCTCTCAGGGATAGGGATGTATTATGGAAGAGGGGAAGAAAAACGAAATTGAACACTGACTGGCTGGCCTTTCCGGTAGCCAGGAATGCCTGCACCAACCTCGTTAGAACAGAAAAGTCACACTACTACCAGTCCGCTCTCGAAGGGAATAAAAATTGCTCTGCCAATTTTTGGAAAATTCTTAGAGAGGTAGAAGGTCACTCATCAGCCTCTCCCTTGCCTGCCAGGATAGTGGTAGGAGATGCCTCTTACACAGACAGGGCGGACATCCTTGAACAGCTTAACAGTCACTTTGCCATGATAGGCCTTGTGTTCAATATCTCACCTGCCAGTAAAGTGAGTGTTTGCTGTGATGCCAACAATGGCCCTAGCCATGGCACCACCGTTAACCCGAGGCATTCCTCCTTTCGCTTCCACCCAGTAACCTTTAAACAGGTGGAGGATCTCCTTCTGCCCCTGGACACAAAAAAGAGTGCTGACGTGGATTTCTTAGAACTGTTTTTCTTGAAACTTGGCTGTTATCACCTCACAGCTCCAATCGTCCACCTCTTAAATAGTTCCTAGGCCCGAGGAGAGTTACCACCAATTTGGAAAGTAGTACACATCATTCCTCTCTTCAAGTCTGGGGACCCTACCGACCTGAACAATTACCGTCCCATCTTCCTTCTCCCAATCCTTTCAAAGATCCTGGAAAAAATCATCAATTCTCAACTTAGGGAGTACCTTGACACTGAAAACATTCTAAATCCTGCATAATCGGGCTTTAGACCCAAACACAGCACTGTATCTGCCTTTGCCAAAGTGTCCAATGACTGGCAAACTGCTCTGGACACTAAGCAATATATATATGCTCTCTTTCTAGATCTTACCAAGGCCTTCGATACGGTGGACCATCAGATTTTACTTAATGTCTTGAGTAGTATCAGTATAAACAACACTGCCCTCAAGTGGTTTGAATGTTATCTCACCAACCGAACGCAACAAATTAAAGATCAAGGGGAGCTGTACCCGCTAAAGTTCATGCCGCGTGGTGTGCCACAAGGTTCCATCTTGGGCCCCATTCTCTTTGCAATTTAAATAAACCATATAGACTCCCGCATTCACACAGGTATTGGCCATCTATTCGCTGATGATACAGTACTATATATCATTAACCCCTCCCTAGACATAGCCCACAAGGAGCTCCAGGTAGACTTTGACATCCTCCAACACAATTTAATAAAGCTCAAGCTTCTGCTTAATGCCAAAAAGACCAAAGCTATGATTATCTCATCACATGCCTCCCACAACACAGGACCACCTCCGAGCCTCCAGATTTATACATTGCTTGGCGAAGCCTTAGAACTAGTGGACAAGTTCAAGTACCTGGGAGTCTGGCTGGACGACAGGCTCAACTTCTTGGCTCACCTTAACGAGTTATCAAAAAAGCATAGGCAACGACTAGGCATATTTTATCGAATAAGGCACCTCCTTACTCTTGAAGACAGGAAGCAACTTGTCCAAACAACTTTCCTACCATTGTTCGACTATACAGACTTTCTTTACAGCCATTGCCCCAACCAGGTGCTATGCAAACTTGACATCCTCTACCATCGCGCGTTGAGATTTATCCTAAACATGCCACTGAGTACCCATCACTGCTTGCTCTATCAGACATTAGACTGGCCCTCCCTCACCTTGAGAAGACAAAAAAATGCTCTCATGTGGCTATATAGGGCACTATCCGATAAGCTACCAGCCTATATTACTATTCTCTTCGAGCACACCAAGGGTGCGTATGGCCTAAGGAGTTCTTCTCTAGTCTCCCTTAAGGTACCCAAAATAAGGACATGACATGGCTCAGCAGCTATTAACTTTTCCCCTCCCTCCCTCTGGAATTCTATACAAAAGACACTTAGGATTTCTTCCCTCCCAGGGCCTCACACTTTTAGGAGGCTGCTTGCTCGCAATCTGAGGGTCTTGTGTGCTTGCCGCAGATGACCACATTCCATCTCTCTCTCCTGTGGCTTCCAAAACAATAAGCACTTACAGGTACTCCCTTAGCACTTTGCCTTGTTCATGTCTACTTTCTGTTTAACTGTCCAAGTCTCTCCTCTGCCTGTTCTGTCCATACTCGTAATCACACTCTTCTCTATCCCCTTCAGTTATTGTTATGATGCGATGGCTGTTCTTTAAAGTACCTCCACTGTTGAAATCTTGTATACCTAGTCTTATATTTATTCGTGGATAGTTGTGCATTGTATGTATTCCCCAGCCCCGAAACCTCTCGTTATATTGTATCTGATGATTTTCTTTTTTTTTTTTTTTTGTTGTTGCATGCAATGTAAGTATTTTGCAACTCTGTTAGTGCTTAGTAGCTGTGTATGTCCTAATTGTCCAGGACCATCTTCTAAATGAGCTTGCTCAAGGGTGATTTTGCCTGGTTAAATAAAGTTTGATTGATTGATTCTGGCTGTGTTATCACCCCATTGGAGGTACTGTACCTCTTCCATGAGGAACTCTGGTGATGATCTCCTCCAAGACCTTGACAAGTCCCACTCATAACTCAGTCACAGGGAGTGCTGGAGGTTCACAGAGCTCATCCCTCCCACCTTCCCCAGACAGTGAGCACATCACATCAGCAATGTGCGTGCATGCCATCTGCCAATCAGCAAGAGAACCAAGCCCAAACTCATGACACACAGTAATGTGCTGCCATTGAGCCAGCGGGACAAGGGTAAATCAGAATGATTATCTCTGCCCCCGAACAAAAAGAAAAATGACAGACATTGATACAGATCACATAAACATCTAGAAAATGCCTCAGCTTTTCATGGGGAAGTAATATACTGTAACCAAGCCACAGTAGAAGAAAACACTGCAAACTGTCTAATAATGGAGACATTCAATTCGGAACCCATTCACACAGCATAGCCTCCATGATTCAAACACTTACTCTGCAAGTAGGTACAGTAAGCACCAGATTTCTCTCTCCTGTTCTGCTAGTGCCTATGAACAACATGCATAGACAGCCCTGTTTATTTTTAAAGGTGACCAGGGATGCAAGAACAACTTTATTAAGGCTATAAGGCACACTCCTCTGCAGGCTGATGAAAAAGCAGGGTAGAAACACATTGCAAGCTGGGCAACTAGTGAACCGTGATATGAACCACGGAGCTCTCAAGTGCTAAAGTGACAATGATCTGAACCAGAGGTCACTAACACTTCACTATTTGGAAGGAGACAGATGGCATTTTTATCCATGTTTAAGTGTAAGGGCCTCATGTGTAACTGTGGAAGCAGAAACATGGCAAATGCTCGACACTTGCACCTGGGACATGATTACTTTAACAGAAACTGGCCGCCACTACAAAGACCTTGGGTGAACCAATCTGTCCCGAGGGCCACAGGTCAGAGGGCACTAATCGAAGCCTGTCAAAGCCACACATTTATGTCAACAGTTCTTTTGTTGTACTGTTATTGCTTGTTCTTGCAGTCTGACATTGTCTCAGCACCTGGAAGTCCTAGGTACCACCCAGACAACTTCTCTTTTCCTCGGCATCTGTATGCTAATCACACGCAGAGTGAAAAGAACTAGATTGGAAATCAAAGATTGCTTGTATACAGGTAATAGAGTGCTTGAAAGCTATATTTAAACATAGAAGGCCCTTGGACTAGGCTTTATTATTGAGCGAAGATTATCTATCCTTTTTGACACTTTTTAAATGAAGTTCTCCTTCTAATTTATTTCTTTCCCTGCTCCCTTGTATCTACTTTTTTTTCTTAAAACTGATCTGTAATGTTTTCTTTTGCATTGTAAACAGCTAAATATTACTTCAGCTCTCAACAGCATTTTTTTCTTCTGAAAAGGTAGCACCGAAGGCCCTAGGGATTTATGTGGAAGGATTTACAAAACAGTCACACAACTGCCACAGCTAGCTGCTGGAGTCAGGAAAGCTCTCGGGTTCACACAAAAACACACAACATAATCCGGCGGTAATCCATCAAAAATTTTTAAAAAGAAGTTACGAGATTATCACTTAAGGGTTATTTTGGCTGCCCATGATTTGAGAATGTTTGCCAGACAAGGGGATGCCCATATACAGTATACATAATTTATATGAAAACCTTATGTTGCTCTAAGCATTAGTTCTCACAACTTCCCATGGTGAGCCTCTGCCTCCCTATAGAAAAATAAACAATGCAATGCAATACTTTCCCCGTTACACCTGGGGCCCCATGCACAGTTGCAATTTTGTGATGCAAAGGAATCACAAAACACCACTTGACTACTAAACTGCACTGCAACTCGTTGTGCTACACACAGTGGTGTCACTAGCCCTACTGTGTGCTGTCGCAGACTGCGCTGCCACAAACAGGGAAAAGGGGGTCAACCCTAATGATGGCACCAGCATGCAAATGAGATGCTTATCTATACTTAGTAGCTACCTAGTGCCCCGGCCCTAGCCACTAGGGGCAAGCACCCTGACCTAGATAAAACTGCTAAAAAGTACAGTTATGTAAGAACGTACTGTAACAGTATACCTTCGAGAGGAGCTCTTGCAGCAGGCAACGCCAATAGGGCTGAAGCCGCCAGGATCACACAGAAAACTTCTAGCTAGCAGTCTACCACGGGGGACTCCCTCCCCCCCCCACATCAGCACGCTGATGTCCACCTATCCTGTAAAAGGGGCGATCCCCCAGACCTACCTCAGTTCTCCCATCGGAGGCCCCAGCACAGAAAGCATAAATGGAGAACCGAGGCAGTTCCTCAGAGCCAAGGAAAGGCAGCATAGCTACAAAGGAGAAGAAGCAATCAGGGTAAAGGCGGGAGGGAAAGCAGCGCCTGCTGCAAGAGCTTCTCTCAAAGATCTACTGTTACAGTACGTTCTTACATAACTATACTGTCTTACTTCAAAGGGGCTCTTGCAGCAGGCAACACTGGTAGGACTGAGTCTCAAACAGTGCTGGAACTGACTGCAAGTCAGCTGGGAGGAGGCAAACAGACAACAGATGGCTGTTCATGAGAGAAGGCCCTGAAGGACAGCTAGTCCGAAATTGGCCCTGCATCTGGAAGCAATGTCCAGACTGTAGTGCTGGACAAAGGTGTGAAGTTAGCCCCAAGTGGCAGCTGCACAGATGTCTGCAGCAGACACATTCTGGAAACATGCAGTAGAGGCTGCCATACCTCTAGCAGAGTGACCCTTAACTGCTCCAGGCAAGGGCTGTTTTTGCTTACGGTAACAGTACACAATGCAATTTGCCAATCATTTAGACAAACACTGTTTCGAAACAGGTGCCCCTTCTCTCTTAGGGGCAAATGAAACAAATAACTGATCAGTCTTACGAACCGGTTGGGTGTGGTTAGTGTAATAACAGAGCACCCCAGAACATAAAGAGTATGCAGTAAGGCCATTCCCTGATTAGAATACTCAGGGAAATAAGACAGGTAGGTGGATAGATTGGTTTAGCGTAAACTCAGACACCACCTTAGGTAAAAACTTAGAATTTGTACGCAAGGACACCGTCTTTGTGAAAAACCAAATAAGGCTCTTTACACATCAAAGCCTGAAGATCAGAAATCCTCCGAGCGGAAGTAATAGCAACTATAAACAATGCTTTCCACAACAAAAACAACTTGTGGCCGGCTCAAAGGGAGGCAAAGTGAGCTTTTCCAAAATGAAAAGAAGATCTCAGGGTGGGATAGGGTCCAGAATGGAAGGATTCCAGTGTAGAATACCCCACAAAAATGTGTGGGAGAGGTCCAATTGGGCAACAGCCTTGGCCTTAATAGGTACATGGTACACAGAGATGGCAGAAAGGTGCACCTTTAGTGAAGAGTACCCCAGATCGGAGTCCAAAAGGGAGAGGAGGTACTCCAAAATCAGATTCACTGGACAGGTGAAGGGATCCAATTGGTCAGCTGTAGCCCAAAGGGAGAAGTGCTTCCACTTCATGACGTAGGTGGCTCACATGGAAGGTTTCCTGGCAGCCACCAGTACATCAGCAACCCTAGAGGAAACCCCAAAGCGGGCGATAGCTAAGTCTGCAGGAGCCACGCATGGAGATGCAGAGACTTGAGCTCTGGATGGACCAAGTGCCCTGTTTCTGGGCAAGCAAGCCAGTGCATGGGGCAAAGGAACTGGAGGTTCCACTGCTAGCTGCTGAAGTAGAGGGAACCAAATCTGACACAGCCAGTAGGGAGCTATGACAATCATCTCCGCCCCCTCTGACTGAAGCTTGAGGAGAACCCTCTGCAGGAGTGGGAAGGGAGGGAAGGCATACAGGAGCCTCCCCTTTCCAGGAGAGGGACAATGCATCATGCCAGAAAACTCCAGGCCCTGGATCGAGCAAGCAGAAAAATTGCAATTTTACATTGTGTGGGGATGCAAAAAGGTCCAACTCTGGGCGACCCCACCAGTTGAAGAGATCTTCGACCACCGAGGACAGGAATTCCCATTCGTGCATCCTCGATGTGGACCAGCTTAGACTGTTGGCCAGGGCGTTTTGGGTGCCTGGAACATGGATGGCTGATAGTTCTAGGCTGTGCTTGAGGGCCCAATACCAGACTTTCATGGTTTCCCAACAAAGGGGGTAAGAGTGAGTGCCTTCCTGTTTGTTGATGTAAAATACAACAGACATGTTGTCTGTCTGCATCAGTAGTGGGCCGGGAAGAATGTGGGTCTGGAAGGCCTGCAGAGCATAAAGAACTGACTGCATCTCCAGCATACTGATACGGAGATGCTGCTCCAACCTGGACCAAATCCCCTGGGTCTGATGGTCTCCTAGGTGAGCACCCCAGCACAGACCTGAAGCATTCATAGTGAGAATCTGCTGAGGGGACGCAGTACTGAATGGAACCCCTGTCAGGAGATTGGTGGAGTTCTACCATCACTCCATGGTCTGTCTCACTGTGTCGGAGACCAGTACCAGCTGTTCCAAGTCATCGGTGCGCTGGTTCCATTGAGCCCGAAGGGTCCACTGAGGAAACCTCATATGCAGGTGGGCCAGGGGAACCATGGTTATAGCCACTGCCATGTGCCCTAATAGGTGAAGAAACACTTTGGCTGGTACCTGGCAACTGCAGGATACTAACCCGGCCTACACTATCAACTGTTCTCCCTGTCTTCAGGTAAGAAGGCTCTGCCCTGAGAGGAGTCCCATACTGCTCCTATATACTGGAGGCATTGGCTTGGAGAGAGACAAGACTTTGGCAGGTTTATAGATATCCCCAACAGCTGGAAGAGTCAAAAGGTCCTTCCAGAGTCTGCAACAAAAGATCCTTGAAAGGGGCAGTCAGTAGCCAAATGTCCAGGTATGGGAACACATAAAAACCTTGCCTCCGTAGAGCCACAGCCACCACTGCTAGGTAAAGACCTGGGGTTCCAAGGAAATGCCAAAAGGGTGGGCCCGGAACTGAAAGTGGTCCCCCTGAAAGCAGAAACGGAGGAAGCAGCAGTGGGCTGAGAAAACCAGGATATGAAGATAGCATCCTGCATATCCAGGGAACAGAGCCAGCCCTCCTGGTGAATAAGGGGTAATAGTCCCTGAAGAATCACTATCCTGAAGCGCTTGTACTCTATGTAGAGGTTCAGGTGGCTGAGATCCAGGATTGGTCTCAGATCCCATGTTTTCTTGGGGATGAGGTGAAGTGGGAGTAGAACCCCTTTCCTCTTTTGAGTTGGGGGGACAGGCTCTATGACCTTTTTGCGCTGGAGCACCTGAATCGCTTCCTGAATGAGGGAGATGTGGGTCTGTGGGCAATGGGAGAGTGAGGGAAGGCTTTCTGCAGGAGGTTCTAGAAATTTGAGGGTGTTACCCCTTTCAATAATCTGAAGCATCCATTGATCTGGGTTACAGTGCACCATCCGTTTAGGTATAGGGAGACCCAACCCCCAACCGCCTCTCCCAAAGCCTCTGCTGGGGGGATGGGGAGGGCAAGGAGTCAGGCAGAGGAGCCGGGGGCGTGCAGAGTGGCTAAGAGTGCTCTGGAGGTCCCAGTGGCGGTGGCTCCAGTAGGTGGGGTGGATGCCTTACGCTTGAAGGGTCCTTTCAACTGCTGGCCCTTGGAAGGCTGGTGAGAGGACCAGAGAAAGGGCTGGTGTTGGGAAGACCATGGCTGGGAGTGACACATGGAATGTACTGATCTCAGGGCCTTACCTGACTTTTGAAGGCAGGAGATGATATCCTGGGCATCTCCCCCCAAAAAGATCAATCCCCTGAACATCAGGCACAAAACCAGACACCTGGAGCCAAGAATAGCAGTGAATACAGATCCCTGCCGATGCCCCACACCGGGGCTTGTCGACAGTGTCATAAGCTGCCATGAGCACCTGGTGCCCACGTCAGACCCCGAATTAAGAAGCTAGGCTAACTGCGTTTTGGTGACATCTTTGGGGAGGGCTGCCACCAAATACAAACACACATACAAACATACAAAGAAGCCAGCAGAAGAAGAGCATTTGGTTTGTCTATTCTGCTCGTACTGCAGGGTCCACAGCTTGAGCTACTGTCCCTGCCCCCCCCACTCCTCCAATCCTCCTTACCCATGATCCTCACCTTCCCCCTATGCCTATCCCAGCCTCTCCGGAAGCTGCCCACTGACTTCAACGAGACACCCTCTTCTGGCAGTGAATTCCAAGTGCCCACCACTCTCTCTCTCTCTCTGTGAAGATGTGCTTCCTGACCTCCCTCCTAAACCTCCCCCTCCAGCTTAAAACTGCCCCCTCATGTTACGGTTGCCACTCAATTTACAGAGACCCTCCTTATCCACCTTATTTATTCCTTTCAAGTACTTGAAGATCCCAATCATTTCCCCTCTCTCTCTCTCTCTCTCTCTCCTTTCCTCCAGGGAGTACATATTCAGTGCCCACAACTTCTCCTCAAATGCCTTATCCTACTGACCCGCTATCACCTTTGTACCCTCCTCTGGACCTTCTCCAGAAGGTTAATGTCCTTTTTGAGGTGTGGACACAAGTACTGAACTCCATACTCTAGATGTGGCCTCACCAGTGATCTGTACAAGGGTAGTATATCCTCCACTCTCCTACTACTGATCCTCCTAGCTATGCATCCCAGCATCTTGTTTGCCACTGCTTCTGCTCTCTTGCACTGCGTGGAGTGTTTCGGGTCACTAGTGATCATCACTCCCAGGTCCTATCTTCCTCTGATGCAGATACTTGGACTCCACCCAGGTAGTACTCCGTCCTGGGATTCTTGGCTCCAATGTACATAACTTTGCATTTCTTGGCACTGAAGCCAAGCTGCCAGATCCCGGACCACCTCTCCAGCTTTTCCAGATCATCCTGTAGGTCCTATATCCCCTCAGCTTGGTGTCTGCAAATAGGCACATTTTGCCCTTAATGCCATCCCCAATGTCACTGATGAAGACATTAAACAACACCAACCCCAGCACCAAGCTCTGTGAGACTCGACTGGTGACCTCACTGATGCCTAATAACTTCCCCCACAACCACCCTCTGGGTTCTGTCCCTCAGCCAGTTTTCCACCCATCTGGACATCATATCCCCAACCCTAAGATCCATCAACTTCCTGATCAACCTTTTGTGGGGCACAGAGTCAAAGGCCCTGCTGAAATCCTGATAGAGGATGTTTACTGCCTTAGTGACCCAGTCAAAGAAGTCAATCAGATTTGTTTGACACGATCTCCCCCATGAACCTGTGCTGCCTTGCATCCTGGAGACCATGTTCCTCTAGATATTCTACCAACATTTCCTTAAGTATGGACTCCATAAGCTTGCACACGATTGAGGTCAGACTGACTGTCTGTAATTCCCTTGGTCATCCTTGGGACCACTTTTGTGGCGGCACCACATGTACTTTTATCCAGTCCTGCAGTACCACGCCTGACTCTAGTGAACTATTAAATAGGTTTGCCAGTGGCACTGCCAGTTCCTCAGCCACATCCCTTAGTATCCTTGGAGGTACTCTGTCTGGGCCTGGTGATTTGTCCACCTTCAATGCTAGCAGCCTCCCCTTCACTCTATCCTCCTCCACCACTACATCTGTGTTCCCCTCCCCCCTGCTTCTCTTCTCCCTCCCGAAGGCACTGGTCTGTCCTTCTCCCTGGTGAAAACGGAACAGAAGAAAAAATTACTCACTGTAGTAATATTATTTCTTCCAAGGTATTCTTCAGTATGCTTGACAGTTGTAATATGCCAGCTGAGTTCAGCTGCCCCGGAGGAGTTAATGCTAATGATGTTTGGCACCAGCCAATCAGAGAGCAGGAAGAGAGAGTGCTTGCTGCCTAAGCTAGAGTGGGAGATCAGTCAGACTCTTTTTGAAGATAAAGGGCAAAAGGCCGCAATAGTACTTATCAGAACTATCAAAATATAGGAATAAGAACAATACATAAGAACTATAAAACACCCATAACTATAAAGTGCTAATTATAAAGTTCAAACAGTAAAATTTGGCCCAAAGTACTGCATAACTACTCGGTCAGATTTTTTTTAAGGGAGGATGGTAGGAGGTCAAGCATACTGAAGAATACCTTGGAAGAAGTATTAATATGGTGAGTAATTTTTTCTTCTCACCCCAGGAACTCTTCAGTATGCTTGACAAGTACAGACTACAATGCAGTGCAGCTGAGAGGCAGGTACAGAACCTACTTTGTAAAGAGCTTCTGCAGGACTGCTGTGCCAAATTTGGCATCTGATCTGGACTGCCTTACACTTCTTTAGGGTGCTGGCATTACAGAGCCGGGGCACCACAGCGCCGATGTTTAGATTTGCTGCCCCCTCCCCAAGGTCCCCCGCTGGAGTTGAACCAGGTAGAAAGGGGGTGCAGAGTCAGCAAAATCACGACTTTGGCGCTGCGATGATAGCGCATTATTCATAGCCCTGCTGTGGTGGAACCTCTGGACTGCACATCCAAGCAGTAGTGTTTTGTGAAAGTGCGTACAGTCTTCCAGGTAGCTGCTTTGCAGATGTCCAGCAAGGGTATGTCCCATGCAGCTGCCACAGAGACTGCAGTGCCCCTAGTTGAGTGGGCCCTGAGGCTTTGAGGAGGCTGCTTGCCAGCTTTACTGAAAAAGAACTGAATGCAAGAGACTATTCAATGAGAGATAGTCCTTTTAGGGGCAGGCCTGCCTTTGCTTACCTTGCCATAGGTAAGGAAAAACTGAGCATGCAAAGTCCTGAGCTGCTTGCTGTGCTCCAGGTAGTAGGTCAGTGCCTTTCTCACATCCAAACTATGGAGCTTTTGCTCACCAGGAGTGGATTTGTCTGTGAAGAAGGCAGGAAGTGTTATGGATTGTTTCAGATGGAACTCTGATACCACCTTAGGAACGAATTTCTTACTTGTTCCGAGAACTACCTTATCCTTGTTGGAGATAATGTTGCTTCCAACACCCTCTCCCCATTCCAGTCAGGCTTTAGGAAATTTCTCTCCCCCACCTCCTCCCTCTTGCACTTTACTGACACCATTCACTCTGCCATACGTCATGGCCAGATCACCTCAGCTATATTCATTGACCTGGCCAAGGCCTTTGACTCTGTTTCCCACCCTCTTCTACTAAATAATCTAAGCCTAGTTAGCCTTTCCCCTGCTTCAGTATCTTGGTTCAGCTCCTATCTAACTGGCCATTCCCAGTCAGTCTCTATTAAAGTCCTCTCCCCCTCCCTCGTCATCCTCGCTGGTGTGCCCCAGGGATCAATCCTTGGGCCTGTTCTCTTTTCACTCTTCATAAACAATCTTCTCTCAGTATGCACCCATGCCAATATTCATATGTATGCGGACAACACCGTACTTTTTCTCTGAGGACCAACCGTCTAAGACATCCAAACCCCCCTTCAAAGGGATCTCTCCGCAGTCACAGCCTGGTTTCATGCCAACTGCCTTAAACTGAACATAAAAAGAAACAGTTGCCATGACCTTTGGTTCTAAGCAAAAAGTCACCAGACTCCGCCACCCTCTCAGTCTTCTTCTCTGCTGCCTACATTCCCCTAGATAACGTCCCTAACTACAAGTACCTAGGGGTCTGGCTTGATCCAGCCCTTGATTTCTCCTCCCACTTTAGTGCACTGCACTCCAAGGTGCATCCTAAGCTTGGACTACTATACCACCATAAAGCCAGTCTCTCCTTCCCTGTGAGATGTGAGCTCTTGGTTAAATGGATCCTCCCAGCCTGTGACTATGGGGACATAGTCTACAGTGCTGCCCCAGCTACCTCCCTTGCCAGACTAGACATCCTGTTTCATGCCTTCTGCAGGTTCGCCTCCAACTCCCCTTTGTTAACCCACCACCATGACCTGTAATCCTCCCTTTCCCTCCAATCCCTCACTCAGAGATGCTTCCCACAATGTGCCACCTTCATCGCTAAGTTCTTGTTTGGAACCCCACCACCTTACCTCGCCTCTCTCCTAAACCCTGCTAACCCCTCACCCTACAACCTGAGGTCTAACTGTACCTGCACTTTTTCCCTCTCATGTGTACGCACATCAGCTGGCAAACTTTCCTTCTCCTACAGACATCCCTCCTTCTGGAATAATGTTCCCCTCCAAACCCATCTTTCTCCCTCCTTCCCTGATCTTAAACGTCTAATCAAACCTGCCCCTACTACCTGCTGTATTTGCTCTCCCCCAGTACTCTCTCACCTCCGATTTGTTGTTCCCCTCTATTCACTGTATACAACCATGTAAATATTGTTCTGTATTTATTGAAAACAGGCACTTGTGCCTAGTGGGCCTTACCCGGGTTACCAAAGACTAAAATAAAATAAATACAAATACATTTAATTTTATTCATTGTATAAATTGCTCTTTTCTTTTATTGTACATGTTGTTATATTATGTTGCAATGTAATATCATTGCTATATTTTTTCATCTGTACCCCCCCCCCCGGTCACACCTAGAAACGCGGTGCCTTTCCTGGTTACCAACTTTTAAATAAAAATAATGTAGTTAGGTTCAGTACAGAGAACCTGCAGCTCTGAAATTCTTCTTCCTGAGGGAATTGCCACCAAAAGACAGTTTTCTAAGTGATGTACTTTAGCTCTGCTATGGCCATGGGTTCAAAAAGGAGCCTCAATGAGTTTGGCTATGCAGAGGTTCAAGTCCCAGGGAAGGATAGGTTCCCTAAGAGGGTGCTGAAGGTGTAACAGGCCCTTGAAAATTTTCTTAAAGATGGGATGGGAAAATAAAGACTTTTCCTTCCCAGCTGAAATATAGGCAGACATAGTTGCTAGATGGACATTCAAAAGATGAGGCACATAGGCTCAAGGCCTGTAGATGTACTGAGCAGTTAAGCACTGAAGACAAAGAAGCTTTCAGTGGGTGAATACGTATGTCCTTATACCACAAGGAAAATCTTTTCCATTCTGAAACATAGATTTTTTTAGTATTAGGCTTTTTAGCCAGGTGAAGAATCCTTACGGCCTGTTCTGAGTACTGAGAGTCTGGGTACTCTAGCTCTTCAAGTACCAGGCTTTGAGGCGAAGAGACTATGTTGGGTTATGTTATCTCTGTCAGAGGTAGAGTCAGGAGACTGTGGCTCAATGACAGTCAAATTGGTTGCTTGGCTGCTAGGGCCAGGAGTAGGGAATACCAAGGTTGTCTCACCCAGTCTGGTGCCACTAGAATCATGGTGGCAGGCTGGGTTCTGAACTTCAGGAGAACTCTGAGGATCAGCTGGAAAGGAGGGAAGGTGTACGGAACTTCCCTGTCCAATCCAGGTTTAGGGCATCTACTGGTACTGTGCCTAGAGCTGGAGGCATGCAGCAGTACAGGGATAGCTGGTGATTCAGGTTGGCAGCAAAGAGATCTATCTCTGGAGTGTTCCACCTCCTGAAAACTGTGGCTAGTACTTGTCTGTTCAGGGCCCACCCGTGGTGGCCCTGGCTGATGTGGCTCAGAGCATTTGCCTGCAAATTGTCCTTGTCTGCAGGTGAATGGTGGATAGCTGAATTTCCAGAGAATAGGTCAGAGACCAAAGTTTCATAGCCTCTGTGCAGAGTTTTGTGGACCTTGTGCCCCCATGTCTGTTGATGCTGAACATAGCTGTGGTGTTGTCTGTTCTGATTTGAACAGACTGGCCTTTAAGGAAAAGGGCAAAGGCTTTTATTGCTAGATAAACTGCTCTGAGTTCGAGGAGGTTTATATGGTAGGTGGACTCCTTGGGGGACCATGTCTCACTTATGGACAGGTCTGCCAGGTGTGCCCCCCTCCCATCCTAGGAGGGAGGCATCTGTGGTGAGTATTCTGGATGGTTCCCTTTGCTGGAAGGGGACTTATTCCCTGAGATTCCGTAAGTCCTTCCACCAATCTAGGACTTGTAGCAGAGTCCTTGTGACTGGAATGAGTTTTGACAAAGTTGTTTTCTGAGATCAGTGAGCCCTTAGGTGATACTGAATGTCCCTCATTTGAAATCTGGCACCTGGTACCACAGCCGTGGTAGAAGCCATGTGGCCTAGATGCCTCAGGAAGAGTCTGGCTGGTCTGGGCTGATCCAGGATGAAAGAGTTTGCCAGGTTCTGCAGGTTGTGTGCCCTGTCAAGGAGGAGCAGGACCCTTTCGTGTGTCCAGTTCTTCCCCAATGAATTCCAGCAGCTGAACTGTTTGAAAGTGGGATTTCTGAGAACTGATTAGGAAGCCTAAGGATTCCAGGGTAGTCTGAGTTCATCTGAGTGAGTCTCTGACCTCCTGTTGAGACTTGCCCACTATTATCCAGGTAAGGGAAGACCTACCCAACGTTGTCTCCTGAGATAGGCTGTCACTACTGCCAGGCACTTTGTGAAGACCCTGGATGCTAAAGAAGGGCGGAAGAGCATTGTTGCAAACTGGTAGTGGCCTGAAGGCAATCTGAACCTGAGAAATATCCTGTGAGATTGTCTGATTGAAATGTGGAAGTAGACAACCTTCAAGTCCTGGGAAGCTACCCAGTCTCCCTTTGGCAGAGATAGAATCACCACAGCCAGGGTGACCATCTTGAATATGGGATTGACAAGGTGTCGGTTTAGGTACCTTAGGTCTAAAATTGGTCGCTAATCCCCAGTTTTGTTCTGAGTTAGGAAGTATATGGAGTAAAGACCCTTTCCTCACTGGAAAGGAACTCTCTCCACTGTTTTTGCAGACAGAAGGGACTTTACTTCTAGCTCAACAGTAGCTTTTCTGTGGGAGTTAGAGATTTTAGTGATTTCTGACCCTGTGGAAAGGGAACTTTTTGAACTGCAGGGTAAGACCTTGACTCAGTACCTTGAGTATCCACTTGTCTGTGGTAATGAGGTGCCACTGGGGGAGGTAGCGGGACAGCCTTCCTCCCACTGGGGAGGGGAGGCGACCTCTCTTTTGTAGTCAGGAGACTTGTTTGGACTGAGTGTTAGAAGGAGGAAAGAAGCCAGCTCGTCTCTGGCCTCTCCTACCCCTTACCCTAAAGTAACCTCTCACCTGAGAGTAGTCCAGGGCATGGGTATTGGCATAGGGTAGAAGGCCCTCAGATAGTAGCCACTGCCTCTACTCTGAGACCTTTGGGAAGTGGAGGCTTTTTCTTTTGCTGTATTACTTTGGTAGGTGGTTTTGTATTCTTCCACTTTTTTCATATAAGCCTGTTTTGTCCCCAAATAATGAATTATTCTCACAAGGAAAATCCATAGTTTTATTCTAGGTATCCTGCGAAAGATTGGTTGCCCTTAGCCAGGCATGACACCTAAGGGAGAATGCTTGGGCCATGGCTCCAGAGGCAGTGTCATTAGTGTCCACTGCCATGTAACGCTGGTACTTTGTGGCTTCTAAGGCTGGTTTGACAGTTTCCGCCAGGTCCAGGGCTACTTTGTCCGGGGCCTGCTGGCTGACAGCTAGCACTGAATTCCAGAGAGCTTTTTGGTATTGGGCTGCATAGGCCATGTAAGCAGACAGGCGAAGCAGCAGAGAGGCAGTTGAATAATATTTTTTTCCCCATAAAATCAAGCCTTCTAGATTCCTTTTCAGGAGGCTGTGAAGAAAGGGGTGCCTTAGCCTTGTCACAAGCAGCAGCCTGCACTACTCCCGCATGATCAGGGTGAGTATACAGAAACTCTGCATTATGTTTTTCCGGTTAATACTTTTTCTCAGTTTTCTTGTCCACTCCAAAATGGAAGTGGGATTTTCAAGTACTTTAAAAGTTGCCCTGCGAAGTGATTTATGTATGGGCAAAACCAACTTTTTGGAAGGAGGGAGACCCATCATATCTAAAAAGTCTTCCTCCACCTCCTGGTCAGTGGTCTCTTGAATGGTGAGATCCAGAGTGTCCACCATATGTTGAGTGAAGGTAAAGCTAAAGGAAAAATCCTCCTGGTCATTAGAGGGGCAGCCAAGCTATTGGTCAGGGGAAACCTCTGGTTCTAAGGGTTCCTCCCCAACTCATCATCATCACCCTCGTAATAAAAACCCTGGCTATGTCCAGAGTTTGATGTGTGAGGGGTAGTAGGGTCAGAGGGGGCATTAAATATATTGTCCATAGCCTGTACCGTTCGGTGTTAATGCCAAGCCTTAGCAAACTCTTCATTAGAGGGCATAACTGCGTCACTGGCATCTTCCTTTGCTTCTCAGCAGGAGGGGCAGTAATGTGTTTTTTTCTTTTTGCTTCTTTTTTGCATGCACTTCGCCATAAACCTGCTCATTATGTTGCTTTTTAGCTTGGTCAGATATATTTTTCTCTGTTTTATTCTGTAGAGTCTTTATCATCCTACCCTTAGTTTTATGTGAGGAAGATCCGTCCTCAGAATTTTTATTTGATGGGCTGGCCCACCGGCACAGCAGAAAGATTTACCGCTGTGACATGGGCGACCCAAGTTCGGGAACAAACTTGGGACACTCAAGGGCCGGCCGGGGGTGGACTGAGCAGCCATAGAACGCTCTCCAACTTCGCAGGGGTGGGGGTAGTGTGCGACTCCGGTCTGGCACTCCTTGGTGACCACAGGAAACACAGCAACCAGAGCACCCATGAGCATACCTCTGTTGGGGCATGTCGGACACATGACATGGTCGCATCATGGCATCCGCATTGACACGTCCCCCCCTTACAAAAAGAAAATGCCTACAACGTGCCGAGTGATGCTTCCCACCCTGTAGCGGACTTCGGGTCCCCTAGCACATCCGTTAACAAACACTGATGGAGTCACACTGGGGGAGGCTCATAAAGGCTCTGCCTTGGGGACAATCCAGGAGACGCTGTGCTCGGGAGAAGTTGAGTCCTGTCAGCGGTGGTAGGACAGCTGACTGGGATAAGCCATTGGAAGAAAAAGCATAGTAAGTAAAAGAAAAAAAAAACATTTTATTTGAAGGGGACATAGACTGAGAAGCCGTACTATCCAACCTTTTGGCTCTTTTTCTAACTTGTTTTGAACAAGACTTAGAACTAAGATCACAGTTATGGTCTGAATGCAAACAATTACACTTTACACAATTTTGTAAAACAGTAGGACAAGTTCTTCTTTTGGGTCTATCTGACATGCCAGTTTGTCAGAAGACCTCAGTAAATTACTCCCAAATGGGAGAAAGTACTGAAATGCGGTTGGTTCCCAGGCTCTATGGAACCATGGAAAACAGTTCTACTAAAGTGCTAAAATGAAAGTTTTAATGAAAATTAGCAGTTCCGATAGAAAAAGGGAATCGTGAATTAAACCAAGAGCCACTGAAAAATTTAGTTAGAGAACATTAAAATTTATCCTCGGAAAAGAGCGGGAACTGTGAAAGGAACCCTGAGGAGAGAAATTTGAGGTTGCTGGGAACAGAAGGAACCGCGGTTCAAAAACCCACACACAAGAAAAAAAATACCTAAAAATCACTACGGGTATTTTACCAACTTTAAAAAAGAAATTAACTTCTTCAAACAAAGTGTGAAGAGAGCACTCTGGGGCAGTGTTGTCCAGTCAGCAGAGAAATTAATCTGACTGACCTCCCACTTCCTGTTCTCTGTTTGGCTGATGCCAGAAATCATCAGCATTAACTCCTCCTCTGGGGCAGCTGAACTCAGCTGGTATACTGCACCTGTCAAGCATACTGAAGAATTCCTGGGGTGAGAAGTATTCATTTAGCATCTCTGCTCCCCCTCCCCATTATCCTCCACCCACTTTTCCCCTTTCTTAAGCCTAACAATCCCTTGCTTCTTGTGCCTTTTCTCACTTATATAGATACACAGATACATAGACAGTGTCGGCAGATAAGAGCCTATGGCCCACCCAGTCTGCCCATTTGAGCTTGTAAGTTCAGTTTGTTTTCCTAGAAGTCTGTTGCCCCTTACCCCTGACCTCCAGAATTCCTTTATGTCTATCCCATGCATTCTTAAATCCCGTGATTGTTTCAGCCCCCACCACTTCCTCTGTGCAGGGTGTTCCACTTGTCCACCACCGCTCTGTGAAGAAATTCTTTCTCATGTTTCCTCTGAATCGTCCTTCCTCCAACTTCATCCCATGCCCTCTAGTCCTGGAACATCTTTTTCGCTTAAAAATAGTGTTTTCCTGCACCCTGTTCCTCCCTGTAAGATACTTGTATGTCTCTATCATATCCCTTCTCTCCCTCCTCTCCTCCAGGGAGTACATGTTCAGTTCCTTTGACCTGTCTTCATAGGACTTGTGATGCAATCCATGCACCATCTTTGTTGCCCTCCTCTGAACCTTCTCTACCCTATGTCCTATATATATATAGACATATATAGTGAAAGACCTTCTCCTCCTTTTTAATTCCTTCTGCTATCTACAGTTCCTTCTGTGCCTTAGCTCACTGGACTTCCTTACTTGCCTCACTAGCCAATCTTACGTAATTTTCCCTATCCACCTCTCTCTTGATCTTCCTGAATTTTCTATAGGCTAACCTCTTTTCCCTTACCGCCTGGGCGACCCCAGAACTGAATCAGCTGGACGCTTTGGCCCTTGTGTTCTTCTCCCTGAGCCTCATGCACTCCTCTGTGGCAACCAGTATTCCTTCCTTAACGATGAACCACCTTTGGTCCACTGCCATATCTGCTCTGATGCCTGCCAGGTGGCTCCTTAGCACTTCACCATCTTCCTGAAGTCCTCCCTCTTAAAATCCAAGATTTTGGTCTCAATCGGTATTCTTTCCCTGCCCATATCCAACTGGAACCACACTATGCAATGGTCACTCCCACCCAGGAGCTTCCTGACTGTTATTTCCTGTACATGCTCCCCATCTGTAAGCACCAGATCAAGAAAAGCTTCTGCTCTTGTTGGTTCCATGATGCCCTGAGTCAGGATTCCCTCGCCTGATCCCAGAGTGCACTGTGGTACTGCAACGCATGGGCCAAATAGTTCTGTGCCCGAATGGCCAGAGTAGTGGAGGAATACACTCACTTGCCCAACTGGTCTAGCTGGTGGGATTCCTTGTCTGGAGGGTGGGTGCTAAGGTGTTTGGATTCTTAGTGTGGTCTGAGCTGTGTTCATGACCACTGAATCTGCAGTGGGATGTTCACCATAGAAGGGCTTTCCCACTGGCGCATGGTACAGGCGGTCTGCCTTCTTGGCCAAGGCCAGGGTGGAAGAAGGGTGATTCCATGTCGTTTTAGTAACATCATCATATGCCTCAATCAGAGGAGAGACCACCAAAGGGAGAGTCTCCATCTTCCACAGGTAGAGCACCAGTCGACAGTGATCCGGGTCAAGCTCCTTAGTGTCCCATCCATAAGGGATAAACGAGGGATCCACGGGGGGGGGATTTGGGGTCTCCTTGGAAGGCTCCAGACTATCAGAGGAGCCCCTGAAGTCCACCAATGACTCTGAAAAAGAACAGGAGGAATCATTTCCTCAAAGATCACTGCTGGAGACTGGAATCGGAGGGTGACAGTCATCTGTATGCTGGAGGGAGGCGCCCGTGTGACCCCCGAAGCCCCTGTAGAACAGGGGTGGCTATGTCCTGCCCGGTCCGGGACCCTATGGGGG
Source organism: Neoceratodus forsteri (assembly GCA_016271365.2). NCBI lineage: Eukaryota > Metazoa > Chordata > Ceratodontiformes > Ceratodontidae > Neoceratodus > Neoceratodus forsteri. The sequence continues at coordinate 1,356,279,580 of CM057455.1, read as the reverse complement.
GGCCAGGGAGGTGGGGTAGGAGGCCTCCTGGGTGTGTCCTTGTCCTTCATGAATGCCCACCAGGCTGTGAACAAGACACTGTAGTCCACCAGCGGAGGATGGTTGTACGGTGGATAAGGATAGTGAGGAGGAGGGTACTGGTATGTTGGTGGAGGAGGAAGCGTAGGGTACCCTGGCGTTGGTCCATCAGGTGCCGGGCTGGGTGTCTCTAGGAGGGACAGAGGGTGAAGGTTCTGGTGCAGGCCAGGGATGAGGTGATGAAGGCTGAGGTATTGTTGGCAAGGGTGCTGGTGTAGCCAGCGTCAGCCTAACAGGTGAAAGCTATCATCGGTCTGGCGAAACAGCCGAAGTAGGCCCCAGAGGCAAAGTTGGCGCCTCCGATGGGGGGGTCCCCCAAGGTGGGAGTAGAGGTGTCACCTGCATGGAAGAAGAGCCGAGTGCTTGCTCCAGGCAATGCTTTGGAGAACTAGTGCCTGCTCCAGACTCGGGGATCGATGAAGGCAGCACCCTGACCGGGGGAAACCCCACCGCCAGAGGCACCAGCCCCATTCGAGAAAACTGGCTGAGGACCCATGGGAACTAAGGGCCTGAGCGTCAGGGGCTGGGAGGCAGGGGATGAAGTCCGCTTCCCCGAGGAGCCGCCACCCATGACAGAGATGAGGATGGGCGGCAGGGCCAATGGCAACCTGGAGGGAGTGAGGGCTGCTGAGGCCAGAGGGGCTGACACTCCCTCCCTCCCCCGTGGAAGGAAGACCCTGATGCGGAAGCTGGTTTATGCAGCAAATGCGCGCAAGAGGCTGACTGCGGACAGTCCCGGTGTGTGTCCTTCCTGCTAGACTTCTTCTCCTTTTGTGAAGGAGAAGAAGAAGATGAAGCCCCAGAGGCCAGGGAGGTGAAAGAACTTTTATCCTGAAGCTCTTTCTCCATCACAGCTAATTTCTGTTGAAGCAGATAGCTCTGGAGGGTCTTCAAGCAGCATCTCCATGTGGCCTGGCTGAAGAGTGACCATCTTTGGCAGGTACTTGCTTCCTGCAGGCACACTTTGTAGGCTGGCTGGAAGACTAGGCTGGAGCAGAAGACATAAATGAGATGGTAAAAACACTGAAAATTAATGATACAAAATAAATCACGAGTACAATGTGAAGAAAAAGGCAGCAACTGAAGCAGGCATTCATGGAGGTCAAATGTGCATGGGTCAATGGTGGGAAAAGAACTGAGGTAGGTCTGGGGAACCGCATCTTTTTTCAGATAGGCGTACATCAGCATGCTGACATCGGGGGGGGGGCAGTCTCCCATGGTAAACTGCTAGACGTTTTCTGTGTGGTCCTGTCACCTGGTGTCTTCAGTCCTACCAGTGCTGCCTGCTTCAAGAGCTTCTCGAAGTAAGATGCAGGAGGGCTGCTGCTTTTTAGACTGGAACTGAAGTACCAACAAAGGAAGGGTGTGCACAGTCAGACACACATATATTACAGGGAACAGACAATATAAACTGTATCTGATGAGACATGTCAATAAAGAAAGTTAAAGAAGTAGCAAAAGGCAGTCTTTTGATGCAGCTCTGCAGTGCACTACAGCAGAATGCTACCTCTGTGACAGGACCTTCAAAACTTTGATTCTAATGTGACATAAAGCTGTGGCACAATTCAGCACTGGGTCCAAACAGTGGCGACAACAATAGCATTGGCATGGTGCGCACGCTAAAAACGGCACCAATTTTTGTTTTGCAGGGGGCTCTGCCCCCCCCCCCCCACACACACCTCGTCTTTAGGATTCTCACTCCAAGGGGGAGCGGATCTGGGGAAAAGTTAAAATTCATGGGGTCGATACAGCCCCATATAAAAATAAAATACCAAGTCTGGAGATAGCTAAAAGGTCGGAGACCAGGATTAGAACCTTGGTCTCCACTGCTGCTGGCCAAGCTCCTCCATGCCCCAGCCTCTATACGACGGGAGCAGGTCAGCCAGCATCCTGGATTCTGGTGCCCTTGTCTTTCTTCGGTACCACGGACAGCGACCAGGGGAGCACTTAAAGGGAAACAATGGAAAAGATAAAGCTTTCCTCAGACACTGCAGAAACTCTCAATTAGTGCTTTCAGACAATAACAACTTTATTTAATGATTTAGAACAGCTACCCACAAATTCCACTGCCTGCTGCTGGCAGCAGCCATTTCATGAGCAGCAGTGAGCTTCCTGAGCTCACTGTATGCTAATATGCCTGTTTCACCTCAGCTATTGGTTGGCAGGACATATTAGCTTTAAGTGAGCTCCTGGAAGCTCTCTGGTACTCATGAAATGGTGGCTGCCAGCAATAGAAAGTGAAAGTTGAAGGCCACTGTTTAAATCACTAAAAAATCAATTAGAGAAATTTGTTAAAAAAAGTTTCTGTCTGAAAGCACTAATTAGGCATTTTTGAAGTGCCTAAGTAAAGCTGTGCCTTTTCCACTGTTTCCCTTTAACAGCAAGCACTGTAAATCCCCCCTCTCTGTCTGTGTGAGCACTTACCAGGCTAGTGTCGTATAGTGCAATGCTATTCTGGTAGTGCTCACTTGACGGAGTACCCACAATTCTGGTGCAGCAAGAAGCTATGGAACAGTTCTGGTGCTCAATGAAGCTGTGGCACAATTCTGGTGCAGGATGAAGTGGCTCTATAATTCTGGTGCAAAATGAAGCTGTATAACACTTCTGATATGGAATGAAACTGTGTCACTGTTCTGGTGAGAAAAGAAAATATGTCACAATTCTAGTGCACAATGAATGTCTTGCAAGTCTCATGCAGAATGAATCCATGTTGCAATTCTAGTACAGTCTGAAGCTGTGCTACATTTCTGGTACAGAATGAAGCTACTTTAAAATTCTGATGCTGAAATAATCTGTGCCACAATTTTTGTACTGAATGAATCTAACCCACAACTCTAGAAAGAGCAGAATTAATTTATGTCAAAATTCTAGTGCAGAACAGCACTGTGGTACAATTCTGATATAGAATGCAGCAGTGCCACTATTCAGATATGGAATGTATGTGTCCTACCCTTTTGATACAGAGTGAATCTGTGCCATAATTCTGGTGCAAAATGAAGCAGTACCATAACACTGATGAGGAACTGAGCAGTGTCACAATCCTGGTACAGAATGAAACTAGGCTACATTTCTTCTACAGACTAAATCCATGCCACACACATGCAGTACAGAATGAAGATGTGCCACAGTTCTGTTGCAAAATGAAGCTGAGGCACAGTTGTGCAGAAGGAAGTTGTGTCACAGTTCAGGTACAAAATGAAGCAGTGCCACAGTTCTGATGCAAAACCAAGCTGTGTCACAATTCTAGTTCAGCATGAAGCTGTGGCACAGTAGAGTGAAGAATGAAGTCATGCCACAGTTCTGGTACAAAATAAAGCTGTACCACAATCCTAGTGCACAATGAATGAAGCTGTGCAACAATTCTAGTACAGAATAAATCTGTGCCATAATTCTAGAGCAGAATAAAGCTGTGCAACAATTCCAGTACAGAATAAAGATGTGCCATAATACTAGTGCAGAATGAAGCTGTGCAACAATTCCAGTACACAATGAAGATGTACAACAATTCCAGTACAGAATAAAGCTGTGCCATAATTCTAGTGCAGAATGAAGTTGTGCAACAATTCTGGTACAGAATAAAGCTGTGCCACAATTCTAGTACAGAATGAAGCTGTGCAACAATTCCAGTACAGAATAAATCTGTGTCACAATTCTAGTGCACAATGAAGATGTACAACAATTACAGTATAGAATAAAGCTGTACCACAATTCTTGTGCAGAATGAAGCTGTGCAACAATTCCACTAAAGAATAAAGCAGTGCCATAATTCTAGTGCAGAATGAAGCTGAGCAACAATTCCAATACATAATAAAGCTGTGCCACAATTCTAATGCAGAATGAAGCTGTGCAACAATTCCAGTACAGTAAAAGCTGTGCCACAATTCTAGTGCAGAATGAAACTGTGCAACAGTTCCACTACAGAATAAAGCTGTGCCACATTTCTAGTGCAGAATGAAGCTGTGCAACAATTCCAGTACAGAATAAAGCTGTACCACAATTCTTGTGCAGAATGAAGTTGTGCAACAATTCCAGTACAGTTAAAGCTGTGCCACAATTCTAGTGCAGAATGAAACTGTGCAACAGTTCCAGTACAGAATAAAACTGTGCCACAATTCTAGTGCAGAATAAGCCATGCAACAATTCCAGTACAGAATAAAGCTGTGCCACAATTCTAGTGCAGAAAGAAGCTATGCAACAATTCCATTACAGTTAAAGATGTGCCACAATTCTAGTGCAGAATGAATCTGTGCAACAATTCCAGTACAGAATGAAGCTGTACCACAATTCCAGTACAGAATAAACTCTACCACAGGTCTAGTGCAGAATGAAGCTGTACCACAATTTTAGTGCAGAATGAAACTATGCAACAATTCCAGTACAGAATAAAGCTGTGCCACAGTTCTAGTGCAGAACGAAGCTACATAACAATTCCACTAAAGAATAAAGCTGTGCCATAATTATAGTGCAGAATGAAGCTAAGCAACAATTCCAGTACAAAATAAAACTGTGCCACCGTTCTAGTGCAAAATGAAGCTGTGCAACAATTCCAGTACAGAATAAAGCTGTGCCACAATTCTTGTGCAGAATGAAGCTGTGCAACAATTCCAGTATGGTTAAAGCTGTGCCACAATTCTAGTGCAGAATGAAACTGTGCAACAGTTCCACTACAGAATAAAACTGTGCCACAATTCTAGTGCAGAATGAAGCCGTGCAACAATTCCAGTACATAATAAAGCTGTGCCACAATTCTAGTGCAGAAAGAAGCTGTGTAACAATTCCATTACAGTTAAAGCTGTGCCACAATTCTAGTGCATAATGAAGCTGTGCCACAATTCTAGTGCAGAATGAAACTGTGCAACAGTTCCACTACAGAATAAAGCTGTGCCACAATTCTAATGCAGAATGAAGCTGTGCAACAATTACAGTACAGTAAAAGCTGTGCCACAATTCTAGTGCAGAATGAAGCTGTGCAACAGTTCCACTACAGAAGAAAGCTGTGCCACAGTTCTAGTGCAGAATGAAGCTGTGCAACAATTCCAGTACAGAATAAAGCTGTGCCACAATTCTTGTGCAGAATGAAGCTGTGCAACAATTCCAGTATGGTTAAAGCTGTGCCACAATTCCAGTGCAGAATGAAACTGTGCAACAGTTCCACTACAGAATAAAACTGTGCCACAATTCTAGTGCAGAATGAAGCCGTGCAACAATTCCAGTACATAATAAAGCTGTGCCACAATTCTAGTGCAGAAAGAAGCTGTGTAACAATTCCATTACAGTTAAAGCTGTGCCACAATTCTAGTGCAGAATGAAGCTGTGCCACAATTCTAGTGCAGAATGAAGCTATGCAACAATTCCAGTACAGAATAAAGCTGTGCCACAATTCTAGTGCAGAATGAAGCTGTGCAACAATTCCAGTACAGAATAAAGCTGTGCCATAATTCTAGTGCAGAATGAACTTATACCACAATTTTAGTGCATAATGAAACTGTGCAACAACTCCAGTACAGAATAAAGCTGTGCAACAATTCTAGTGCAGAATGAAGCTGTGCAACAATTCCAGTACAGAATAAAACTATGCCACAATTCTAGTGCAGAATTAAGCTGTGCAACAATTCCAGTACAGCATAAAGATGTACCACAATTCTAGTGCAGAATGAAGATGTGCAACAATTCCAGTACAAAATGAAGCTGTACCACAATTCTAGTGCAGAATGAAGCTGTGCAACAATTTCAGTACAGAATAGAGCTTTGCCACAATTCGAGTGCAGAATAAAGCAGTGCCATAATTCTAGCACAGAATGAAGCTGTGCAACAATTCCAGTACAGAATAAATCTGTGTCACAATTCTAGTGCACAATGAAGATGTACAACAATTCCAGTACAGAATAAAGCTGTGCCATAATTCTAGTGCAGAATAAAGTTGTGCAACAATTCTGGTACAGAATAAAGCTGTGTCACAATTCTAGTACAGAATAAAGCTATGCCACAATTCTAGTGCAGAATGAAGCTGTGCAACAATTCCAGTACAGAATAAAGCTGTGCCACAATTCTAGTGCAGAATGAAGCTGTGCAACAATTCCAGTACAGAATGAAGCTGTACCACAATTCTAGTGCAGAATGAAGCTGTGCAACAATTCCAGTACAGAATAAAGCTGTGCCACAATTCTAGTGCAGAATGAAGCTGTGCAACAATTCCAGTACAGAATAAAGCTGTGCCACAATTCTAGTGCAGAATGAAGCTGTGCAACAATTCAGTACAGAATGAAGCTGTGCAACAACTCCAGTACAAGAATAAAGCTGTGCCACAATTCTAGTGCAGAATGAAGCTGTGCAACAATTCCAGTACAGAATAAAGCTGTATCACAATTCTAGTACAGAATTAAGCTGTGCAACAATTCCAGTACAGAATAAAGATGTACCACAATTCTAGTGCAGAATGAAGCTGTGCAACAATTCCAGTACAAATAAGATTGACCACAATTCTAGTGCAGAATGAAGCTGTGCAACAATTCCAGTACAGAAAGAAGCTGTACCACAATTCTAGTGCAGAATGAAGCTATGCAACAATTCCAGTACAGAATGAAGCTGTGCAACAATTCCAGTACAGAATAAATCTGTGTCACAATTCTAGTGCACAATGAAGATGTACAACAATTCCAGTACAGAATAAAGCTGTGCCATAATTCTAGTGCAGAATAAAGTTGTGCAACAATTCTGGTACAGAATAAAGCTGTGTCACAATTCTAGTACAGAATGAAGCTGTGCAACAATTCCAGTACAGAATAAATCTGTGTCACAGTTCTAGTGCACAATGAAGATGTACAACAATTCCAGTATAGAATAAAGCTGTACACAATTCTTGTGCAGAATGAAGCTGTGCAACAATTCCACTAAAGAATAAAGCAGTGCCATAATTCTAGTGCAGAATGAAGCTGAGCAACAATTCCAATACATAATAAAGCTGTGCCACAATTCTAATGCAGAATGAAGCTGTGCAACAATTCCAGTACAGTAAAAGCTGTGCCACAATTCTATTGCAGAATGAAACTGTGCAACAGTTCCACTATAGAATAAAGCTGTGCCACAGTTCTAGTACAGAATGAAGCTGTGCAACAATTCCAGTACAGAATAAAGCTGTATCACAATTCTTGTGCAGAATGAAGCTGTGCAACAATTCCAGTACAGTTAAAGCTGTGCCACAATTCTAGTGCAGAATGAAACTGTGCAACAGTTCCAGTACAGAATAAAACTGTGCCACATTTCTAGTGCAGAATGAAGCCGTGCAACAATTCCAGTACAGAATAAAGCTGTGCCACAATTCTAGTGCAGAAAGAAGCTGTGCAACAATTCCATTACAGTTAAAGATGTGCCACAATTCTAGTGCAGAATGAAGCTCTGCAACAATTCCAGTACAGAATGAAGCTGTACCACAATTCCAGTACAGAATAAAGCTCTACCACAGGTCTAGTGCAGAATGAAGCTGTACCACAATTTTAGTGCAGAATGAAGCTATGCATCAATTCCAGTACAGAATAAAGCTGTGCCACAGTTCTAGTGCAGAACAAAGCTACATAACAATTCCACTAAAGAATAAAGCTGTGCCATAATTCTAGTGCAGAATGAAGCTAAGCAACAATTCTAGTACAGAATAAAACTGAGCCAGAATTCTAATGCAGAATGAAGCTGTGCAACAGTTCCACTACAGAAAAAAGCTGTGCCACAGTTCTAGTGCAGAATGAAGCTATGCAACAATTCCACTACAGAATAAAGCTGTGCCACAATTCTTGTGCAGAATGAAGCTGTGCAACAATTCCAGTACGATTAAAGCTGTGCCACAATTCTAGTGCAGAATGAAACTGTGCAACAGTTCCACTACAGAATAAAACTGTGCCACAATTCTAGTGCAGAAAGAAGCCGTGCAACAATTCCAGTACATAATAAAGCTGTGCCACAATTCTAGTGCAGAAAGAAGCTGTGTAACAATTCCATTACAGTTAAAGCTGTGCCACAATTCCAGTGCAGAATGAAGCTGTGCCACAATTCTAGTGCAGAATGAAACTGTGCAACAATTCCAGTACAGAATAAAGCTGTGCCACAATTCTAGTGCAGAATGAAGCTGTGCCACAATTCTAGTGCAGAATGAAACTGTGCAACAATTCCAGTACAGAATAAAGCTGTGCCATAATTCTAGTGCAGAATGAACTTGTACCACCATTTTAGTGCATAATGAAGCTGTGCAACAACTCCAGTACAGAATAAAGCTGTGCCACAATTCTAGTGCAGAATGAAGCTGTGCAAGAATTCCAGTACAGAATAAAACTATGCCACAATTCTACTGCAGAATTAAGCTGTGCAACAATTCCAGTATAGCATAAAGATGTACCACAATTCTAGTGCAGAATGAAGCTGTGCAACAATTCCAGTACAGAATAAGCTGTGCCACAATTCTAGTGCAGAATGAAGCCGTGCAACAATTCCAGTACAGAATAAAGCTGTGCCACAATTCTAGTGCAGAAAGAAGCTATGCAACAATTCCATTACAGTTAAAGATGTGCCACAATTCTAGTGCAGAATGAAGCTGTGCAACAATTCCAGTACAGAATGAAGCTGTACCACAATTCCAGTACAGAATAAAGCTCTACCACAGGTCTAGTGCAGAATGAAACTGTACCACAATTTTAGTGCAGAATGAAGCTATGCAACAATTCCAGTACAGAAGAAAGCTGTGCCACAGTTCTAGTGCAGAATGAAGCTGTGCAACAATTCCAGTACAGAATAAAGCTGTGCCACAATTCTTGTGCAGAATGAAGCTGTGCAACAATTCCAGTATGGTTAAAGCTGTGCCACAATTCTAGTGCAGAATGAAACTGTGCAACAGTTCCACTACAGAATAAAACTGTGCCACAATTCTAGTGCAGAATGAAGCCGTGCAACAATTCCAGTACATAATAAAGCTGTGCCACAATTCTAGTGCAGAAAGAAGCTGTGTAACAATTCCATTACAGTTAAGGCTGTGCCACAATTCTAGTGCAGAATGAAGCTGTGCCACAATTCTAGTGCAGAATGAAGCTATGCAACAATTCCAGTACAGAATAAAGCTGTGCCACAATTCTACTGCAGCATGAAGCTGTGCAACAATTCCAGTACAGAATAACGCTGTGCCATAATTCTAGTGCAGAATGAAACTGTACCACAATTTTAGTGCATAATGAAGCTGTGCAACAACTCCAGTACAGAATAATGCTGTGCCACAATTCTAGTGCAGAATGAAGCTGTGCAACAATTCCAGTACAGAATAAAACTATGCCACAATTCTAGCACAGAATTAAGCTGTGCAACAATTCCAGTACAGAATAAAGCTGTACCACAATTCTAGTGCAGAATGAAGATGTGCAACAATTCCAGTACAAAATGAAGCTGTACCATAATTCTAATGCAGAATGAAGCTGTGCAACAATTCCACTACAGAAAGAAGCTGTGCCACAATTCTAGTGCAGAATGAAGCTATGTAACAGTTCCAGTACAGAACAAAGCTGTGCCACAATTTTAATGCAGAATAAAGCTGTGCAACAATTCCAGTATGGCATAAAGCTGTGCCAGAATTCTAGTGCAGAATGAAGCTGTGCAACAATTTCAGTACAGAAAGAAGATGTGCCACAATTCTAGTGCAGAAAGAAGCTGTGCAACAATTCCAGTACAGAATAAAACTATGCCACAATTCTAGTGCAGAATTAAGCTGTGCAACAATTCCAGTACAGAATAAAGCTGTGCCATAATTCTAGTGCAGAATGAAGCTGTACCACAATTTTAGTGCACAATGAAGCTGTGCAACAACTCCAGTACTGAATAAAGCTGTGCCACAATTCTAGTGCAGAATGAAGCTGTGCAACAATTCCAGTACAGAATAAAACTATGCTACAATTCTAGTGCAGAATTAAGCTGTGCAACAATTCCAGTACAGCATAAAGATGCACCACAATTCTAGTGCAGAATGAAGATGTGCAACAATTCCAGTACAAAATGAAGCTGTACCACAATTCTAGTGCAGAATGAAGCTGTGCAACAATTTCAGTACAGAAAGAAGCTGTGCCACAATTCTAGTGCAGAAAGAAGCTGTGCAACAATTCCATTACAGTTAAAGCTGTGCCACAATTCTAGTGCAGAATGAAGCTGTGCAACAATTCCAGTACAGAATGAAGCTGTACCACAATTCCAGTACAGAATAAAGCTATACCACAGGTCTAATGCAGAATGAAGCTGTACCACAATTTTAGTACAGAATGAAGCTATGCAACAATTCCAGTACAGAATAAAGCTGTGCCACAGTTCTGGTGCAGAACAAAGCTACATAACAATTCCACTAAAGAATAAAGCTGTGCCATAATTCTAGTGCAGAATGAAGCTGAGCAACAATTCTAGTACAGAATAAAACCGTGCAACAATTCTTATGCAGAATGAAGATGTGCAACAATTACAGTACAGTAAAAGCTGTGCCACAATTCATGTGCAGAATGAAGCTGTGCAACAATTCCAGTATGGTTAAAGCTGTGCCACAATTCTAGTGCAGAATGAAACTGTGCAACAGTTCCACTACAGAATAAAACTGTGCCACAATTCTAGTGCAGAATGAAGCCGTGCAACAATTCCAGTACATAATAAAGCTGTGCCACAATTCTAGTGCAGAAAGAAGCTGTGTAACAATTCCATTACAGTTAAAGCTGTGCCACAATTCTAGTGCAGAATGAAGCTGTGCTACAATTCTAGTGCAGAATGAAGCTATGCAACAATTCCAGTACAGAATAAAGCTGTGCCACAATTCTAGTGCAGAATGAAGCTGTGCAACAATTCCAGTACAGAATAAAGCTGTGCCATAATTCTAGTGCAGAATGAAGCCGTACCACAATTTTAGTGCATAATGAAGCTGTGCTACAACTCCAGTACAGAATAAAGCTGTGCCACAATTCTAGTGCAGAATGAAGCTGTGCAACAATTCCAGTACAGAATAAAACTATGCCACAATTCTAGCGCAGAATTAAGCTGTGCAACAATTCCAGTACATAATAAAGCTGTACCACAATTCTAGTGCAGAATGAAGATGTGCAACAATTCCAGTACAAAATGAAGCTGTACCACAATTCTAGTGCAGAATGAAGCTGTGCAACAATTCCACTACAGAAAGAAGCTGTGCCACAATTCTAGTGCAGAATGAAGCTATGCAACAGTTCCAGTACAGAACAAAGCTGTGCCACAATTTTAATGCAGAATGAAGCTGTGCAACAATTCCAGTATGGCATAAAGCTGTGCCACAATTCTAGTGCAGAATGAAGCTGTGCAACAATTCCAGTACAGAATAAAGCTGTGCCATAATTCTAGTGCAGAATGAAGCTGTACCACAATTTTAGTGCACAATGAAGCTGTGTAACAACTCCAGTACAGAATAAAGCTGTGCCACAATTCTAGTGCAGAATGAAGCTGTACAACAATTCCAGTACAGAATAAAACTATGCCACAATCTAGTGCAGAATTAAGCTGTGCAACAATTCCAGTGCAGCATAAAGATGTACCACAATTCTAGTGCAGAATGAAGCTGTGCAACAATTTCAGTACAGAAAGAAGCTGTACCACAATTCTTGTGCAGAATGAAGCTGTGCAACAGTTCCAGTACAGAACAAAGCTGTGCCACAATTTTAATGCAGAATGAAGCTGTGCAACAATTCCAGTATGGCATAAAGCTGTGCCACAATTCTAGTGCAGAATGAAGTTGTGCAACAATTCCAGTACAGCATAAAGCTGTGCCACAATTCTAGTGCAGAATGAAGCTGTGCAACATTTCCATTAAAGAATAAAGCTGTGCCATAATTCTAGTGCAGACTGAAGCTGTGCAACAGTTCCAGTACAGAATAAAACCGTGCCACAATTCTATAGCAGAATTAAGCTGTACCACAATTTTAGTGCAGAATGAAGTTGCACCACACTTCTAGTGCAGAATGAAGCTGTGCAACAATTCCAGTACAGAATAAAGCTGTGCCACAATTCTAGTGCAGAATGAAGCTGTGCAACAATTCCACTAAAGAATAAAGGTATGCCATAATTCTAGTGCAGAATGAAGTTGTGCAACAGTTCCAGTACAGAATAAAGCTATACCACAATTCTTGTGCAGAATGAAGCTGGACCATAATTCTAGTGCAGAATGAAGCTGTGAAAATATTCCAGTACAGAATAAGGCTGTGCCACAATTCTAGTGCAGAATGAAGCTGTGCAACAACTCCAGTACAGAATTGGAAGGCTCCACCTGTAGTTCAATGGCGGGGATAGCTCCTCCCCCATTCCCTACAAAAGCCTTCAGCTTCCATTTCCTCTGCTTAGCAAGTCAGACTCGCTCCGGTACTGCGTGGCTTGGGGCTTGCTCTTCTCCCTCTGTGCCTCTCGTACCCCACCATCATTACCGCCTCTCCTTTGCTTTATCCTCCTCTTATTTGTTCCCTCTTTTTTTATTTTCCTTGTCTCTGCCCCTCGCATTTTTTCCCTGCCCCCCTCCTCCTCCTCCTTTGTCTGTACCTTTTTCTCAGTTCCCTTCTTTTCTTTTGGGGTTCTGCTTGTGGCGCCAGCCTTTGAGTCCTCCGCTCTGCTGGAGCCTGACCGCAGTGTCGCTCTGGAGTTCTCACTGTTATGCTTTCCTCGCTACAGGACTCTTCGCTCTCAGCAGCTCAACTACATCTTACGGCGCTCCTCGCGCCACCTCCTTACAGCCAATAAGCCAACACCTGCCTCCTCTCACGTTCCACTCCTGCTCTGCTTCTGGGCAATGGATCATTCGGGCTCACTGCCCTTTCACCTACGACCATTGTACTGTGCTCCCACCCCTTCTTCTGCTCAACTGGGCTGGGATCCTGGATTGCTCCGAAAGTTCTGCGTCCTCAGCAACACTTTTCCTTGCTGGATATCTCTGCGCATTCTACTGTACCAGGCTCACTCTGCCTCAGCTAAACTTTTCATACCGACCGACAAGGCTGGCTTCATACTAAAAGATGATTGCTGTACTCCATTTTCCACCCGCCGCTGCTGCAGTTCAGCTCCTAACGATGGTAACTTCACATTGCAATCTTGTTACTCACCCTATGCTTACAATAAACTCAAAAAACATTGTATATCAATGACTACCCTCCTTGGTTTAATAGCTATCTGAGTACCAGTCACCAGAGTGTTAATGGTGCTATTGCTTTCTTTTCTCAGCCTGCAAGCCTGCTGCAGCGGCTATCTCAAGCCGTTTGGATTCCTGCTTTTCTTCTTGCCAGCATTCTCTTCACTCGGACTTGCAGTGCTTCTTAGGCATGGACTTCTTGTTCCATGGACGTAGGCTTCAAAACAGATGGGAGTTCCTGCCATACTCTCCGGATTAGTTCCAGGATTGGGAAAATGGGGCTCCTCCATTGTACCTCCAATCCTGAGTACCTAAGTTCGTCCCAGCCATTATTACTGACTAGAGCCCAGGATGTCACTCTGCTTGATGCTGGACCTTTACACTGATGTTCCCAGATCTGTACTCCTTCTGTTTACTATCTGCCTCATTGACTCTCCTCCGACAGCCTGGTTGTGGCCACTATACTGCCTACCTACCTACCCCTTGTCATCCAGACAGCTCAACTCTCAATTCTACTCCTTCCAGGCAGACCTAAGTGGAGGTCCTCGGAGGTCCTTCCAAAAAATGAGCAACAACATAAGTAGCCAGTTAATGGAAACAGAGGTTGAGGAGGTGGAGGTCATGTGGGGAAGACTCAAGACAGTAATAAATACTGCCACAGATCAGTGTGCCAGATGGGTCAGCAGAGCAAAAGAAAAATAAATCCCCTATGGTTTTCCAAGAAAGTGGCTACCAAGCATACAGCATATACTAGAAAACCAAAACTGAGAAAGACTGGGAGTCGTACAAGGAAAAAATGAGAGAGTCAAACAAACAAATTAGAAAGGCAAAAGACCAGACGGAGGAAAAGACAGCAGAAGGGGCAAAGAGAGGAGACAAATAATTTTTTAGATACATTACAGAATGTAGGAAGGCAAAAGGGTTGATAGTAAAGATTGCTACTGAAGAAGGGAAATGCACCAAACATGACCCAGAGAAAGCCGAAATCCTCAACAAGTACTTCTGCTCAGTGTTTACCAAAGAGGACCCAGGGGATGGCCCAGCCCTGAAAAAACACAACTCTCCAAGACCAGGGGTAGACATAAGTCCCTTTACAGAAGCCGAAGTACAGGAGGCGCTAAATAAACTAAAAGCAGACAAAGCCATGGGACCAGATGAGATGCACCCCAGAATCCTTAAGGAACTGGGGGCAGAATTAACAGCCCCCTGGCACTTCTATTCATGAAATCCTTGAAGAGCAGTGTGGTACCCGAAGACTGGAAAAAGGCAATAGTGGTTGCACTTCACAAATCAGGCAGTTGCGAAGAGGCTAGTAATTACAGTCCAGTGAGCCTCATGTCTGTAGTAGAGAAACTAATGGAGACACTACTCAAACAGAGGATCATAGCATTCCTCGAAACTAGCAGCCAACAAGACCCTAAACAGCATGGTTTCACTGCAGGTCAGTCATGTCAGACAAATCTGCTCGAGTTTTTTGACTATGCTACAAAAATAGTGGACAACGGTGGGGCAGTAGCTGTGGTCTATCTAGACTTTATTAAGGCCTTTGACACAGTTCCACACAGAAGGCTGGTAAAGAAGATTGATCACACAGGGGTTGGTCCAGAAGTTGTCAGATGGGTACAAAACTGGTTAGAAGGCAGAACCCAGAGGGTACAGGTTAATGGAGCGCAATCGACAGAAGGCAGGGTGACCAGTGGGGTGCCCCAGGGCTCAGTGTTAGGGCCTGTGCTCTTCAATGTTTTTATAGTAGACATCACTGATGGACTGGAAGGGAAGGTGTATCTGTTAGCAGATGGCACCAAGATATGTAGCAGGGTGGACACACCCAGAAGGAGTGAGCAAGATGGAAGCTGACCTCAAGAAACTAGAAGAATGGTCTGGAGTGTGGCAGCTGACATTTAATGCCAAAAAGTGCAAGGTCATGCACATAGGAAAGAAAAATCCAAGAAAGGGATATTACCTATGAGGCAAAAGACTGATAGCCTCAAACCAGGAACGAGATCTGGGAATCATAGTCTCCAATGACTTGAAGGTTAGTGAGCAGTGTGAGAAGGCAACAATGAAGGCCAACAGAATGCTGGGCTGCACTGGAAGAGGAATCACGAGCAGGAAGAGAGAGGTGGTACTACCACTGTATAGATCGCTGGTCAGGCCTCACCTTGAATACAGAGTCCAATTTTGGAGGCCTCGCCTCAGGAAGGACATTGACCAGGTGGAAACAGTACAGAGAAAGATGACAAAAATAATTCAGGGTCTGCAGTACATGTCCTATGAGGAAAGACTTAGGGAACTGAATATGTACTCCCATCTCCCTGGAGCAGAGAAGAAAGAGATGGGACATGATTGAAACATTCAAGTACATAAAAGGCATTAACACGGTACAGGCAAGGGAACTTTTTCACTTCAAGAAGAGCTCCAGGACCAGGGGACATGACCTCAGCCTGCAAGGAGGGAGGTTCTCTACCAACACCAAGGGAAGTTTTTCTTCACAGAAAGCGTGATGGACACTTGAAATGGCCTGCCCCAAGAGGTTGTGGGGGTCAACACTGTGGGTGGATTCAAGAATGCATGGGATAGACATAAGGGAGCCCTGACTACAAAAGGGCAACTAGAGTGTCAAAATAGGTCTAAAACAAATGGGCAGACTAAATGGACCTAGTGGTCTCCTTCTGCCATCAACTTCTACGTTTCTATGTCCTGCCAGTCCAGCTAGCCTACGTGGAGGCCTAGCTCGACTCCCTCACTTCTTCTACTCCTCAGGCGGACCTGCTAGGGGGACTGGCCGCTCCAGCTAGCCTGCATAGGGCCTAGCTTGTTTCTCATTTACCATCTGCTGTTCTCTAGTGGACTTCAGGATATCTCACTGATTTACCTACCTGGGAATCACGACTCGACATGTCATCTACAACCTTGAATCGTGCATCTCCAGCCATGACAGATACCCAGCATGTACATTCTACACCTTCCTCGCTGCGCCTTGTGATAGTTCCGCACCCTCAATAGGGTTTCTACTCATCGCTCAATGGATTTGCTTGGTGTCATGTCCTGCTTACACTGGTTTCTGTGCTACAGCAGCAATGGCGGATCGCAGGGTCCCGCCTTCCTTACCTCAGGCAAAGCATATGGCAACGGCGGACGCTGTGGGTTTCACCATTTCAATCATTCACACCCACGAGGGGCCCTGCTCATTTCTCAATTCTGCTTACGTCCTACAGGTAGTCTTCAGTGGGGTACCACACCCTCTTACCTTGGAGACTATTATACTGTGGCGATAGCAAACCCACGTGGGAGTTTGCTATCCCGAATCCATCATGCCATGAGGGGTATTTCTTATTCTGCAGTAGTCCATCTTCACAGAGGCGGACCCACATGGGGGTCTCGTCTTCCTTACGCTGACCACCTGTGACCTACTCGACCAATCAAGCATCCGAACATTGCAAGCTCCGACCTGTATGGTGTCCATGCTCCAGCTAGCCCACATCCGGGCCTACCCTATGCCATTATTCCTTCTGCTCTTCTTCATCTACCGTCCTTCTTGTCTATTTCCAACCAAGTGTCCACGCCGGCCATCTACGTGGAGTATACCTCAATTCTGGGACTTCTCAAGACAATCTCCTGTCTATAAAAGACTCAATTGTGACACTTTTTATTGGAATTACAGCTCCATGCAAGCCTAATCATATAGACTCCTCCTCATCTTCATTCCTTGCTGGGTACAACTGCTGTCCAATCCATTTCTATAGATTCTACGATCTCAAATAATTGAAATGCTGGCACTCCTATTCACCCATGCTACCTGTTCATAACCACATACTGTTGTTTCACTCAGAGCTCCCTCAATATGATAAACCTTCATCTCTCATCTGGACGCCACTCCTAGCCGGATCTCTCCATCTGCTGGACCTTCATATTCAGCGTTTGACTTCCTGCTCATCATCGACTTGGTCAACTGGACTTCACACTCTACAAAGATGTATAGCCTTCATCTGCCTCTCTACACTACCTGTGCGTAGACAGTCTTGTTGCCTTTTCACCGGACTGAGCCTAGCTCCACTCCCTGTTAAGGAAATATTTGCTGTTCATATCTCAACTCCTCTCACAGCACTGAAGGACATCCGTCAACTATGATCTCCATCTCGATGGCCTATCGCTCCAGCATAGGTCTTAGCGTCATCCTGGTACATCCTTTCTACCAGCTGCTTCACCTCGCCAGAAGGAGCTTAACATCTGCGTTATGCTTCCATTTACTCTGGCCCGAACTACATGCGGGTCTCACCTTCATTCTGTAACCTATGCTCTGGAGGACCATGTGGGGTCCCACAATGACTCTAACTTCATCCGCTTACAGGCATGGCTGCTTGCTCTTCCGCTTCCCTTCTCCTATCGGCAGACCTATGTGGGGGTCTCAGCATCGCCTACTGGAACCTGAGCAATGGCGGACCACGTAGAATCCACCATGTCCCTAGCTTCGCCTCGCACAGGGCCTGGCAACATGCTCAATGCACACTTATGTTGTCCTTAAATGGGCCTATCTGCTGCTCTACACATTCCTGCTTCACCCCGCAAGGGGGCCTGGAGGTTCTTCTGTTTCGCCCCAAAAAAGGGCCTGGCTGACTACTCACCACATTCCTGCTTTGCCCCGTGAGGGGGCCTGGGAGGTTTCCATCCACTTCGCCCCACAAAGGAGCCTGGCTGCCTGCACACTCATTCCTGCTTCACCTCACGAAAAGGGTCTGGTGCCTTCTCTGCTGGAACTGTGCATCGGATCATGGGATCCGTCTTTCTCTACTCTATCACACAGGAGGGCCTAGCTGTTTACTCACCGTAATTCATTACATCTCTACTACAGACGTTTTCTTTCATCACACTCCAGGATTGACCATCAACCAGTTCTACTTCTTGCCCTTCCAATACAGGATTCTGCGATCAGACTCTAACCTAGCTGCCTAACTCTGCACAACTCCTCACATCTGCACCTATGGATAGTCGGATTTGGATTCAATAACCTATTCAGCAATTCTCTCCACTGTGGACTCTTCATCTCCAGCACCTCATCTTCCAGGAGTACCTGCCTGCAATAGACCCCAGGATATTGCCTTTCGACAGGCACTCTGTATTTAATTAGAAGACAACTTAGTTATATTGTTTATCTTAGGATTATTCTCCTTTTAGTATGCCCAGAGGACGGGCAGGTCAGTTTCCATGGGTCCTCGGAGGTTTACCCCAAAGGGGGTTCCTCTCCTGCATGCTAGTGGCCACACTCCCCAGAGTTGGAGGAGGTAATCACATCGGTAATTACATTTTCTTTGGGCCTTTAATCCTACACTACCTAGCATCCGCAAAAGGCAGGATATAGAGAAAGGCCAAAAGATAAAGCTCTAACAGCAACCATATCTCATCCAGCTCACAGGTTCTAAGCATCAGTCATTTCTCATCCAGTTCCTATGTACCACAAGCACTGACTTACATACCAGTCCAGCTCACACATACTTAAGCACTAACCATATCGAACCCAGCTCTTACGTACTACAAACACTGAGCTATGTACCACACATTGAATTGGAAGGCTCGGCCTGTAGTTCAGTGGGGGGAATCGCTCCTCCCCCCCTTCCCTACAAAAGCCTTCAGCTTGCATTTCCTCTGCTTAACAAGCCAGACTCGCCCTCGAACCTCCCCTGCTTCCTTCTCATCTCCAGCACTCTTATCTCACCTTGCGTTGGGCCTTCAATCCTGCATTACCTAGCATCTGTAAAAGGTGGGATATAGAGAAAGACCAAAAGATAAAGCTCTAACAGCAACCGTATCTCATCCAGCTCAAAGGTTCTAAGCATCAATCATTTCTCATCCAGTTCCTACGCACCACAAGCACTGACTTACGTACCAATCCAGCTCAAATGTACCTAAGCACTAACCATATCTAACCCAGCTCTTATGTATCAATATAAAACGGGCAAAGAAATCCCTGTGTCTTGATTGGCTGAGATTTGGTTCTAGCCATTGCAGTAAGAGAGTGCCACCACTGGGTAAAACAAGTCCCTGCCAACCAGGGCAACTCACAGAATTCATCATAAGCCACCGATTTCCTAGTTTCCATCACAAACATGGCTACAGCCTTTACTCATATATAAAAAAAACTTTAACTAGACCCTGAAAATAAAAGTCCATTAAATTAAATAAAGTAAGTAAATAATTTAACGTTGTCCACACTCATGAGCCCCCCTTACACAAATACACAAATTTAAAAAATCAAGTACTATTCAGAGTTTCCATTGCTGGTGTTTCTTTGATCACCATGAAAAATCCCCCACCTATTTCTACCACTTTGCCAGAGAACTCCCTGCTCCTTACTTGGCAACAGATAAAACTGAGGTTCTGGCTCAACTTCAGGCCTGTATGTGTGTTCGTGTCTGTATGCAAGTTGAGCTCTGAAGAATGTTGAATTCATGTATTCCATGTTACCATTCTGTGTGTGTGTTGGGGGGGGGGGACATTCTACTACTGGAATAATGCAAAGCTTTGAATTCTTCTATTCCATGATAAGCAATTTATTTATTTTATTTTATTTAGACAGCAGTTTGGAAAAAACCTTTGAGCCATAGGCTCATTTACAAAGGTACCTTGTCACAGTAAGATAAACGAGAATACACAGTATAACAGTATAACACAGTATAACAGCAACTTAAGACATCAATAAGTACATAGATACAAACAAGCTGGTACAGGTAGGATTGATGCAAACAATACCAGAGTTATGTTGTCCTTAGCAGCTTAGTAGTAAGCTTTGTTATAGGTATTGAGTACGGCTTTGACTAGTGGCAATTACAGCTTCGGGTGTTAACAAGGTGGTTCCGTAAGGATGTTTTGAAGCACGATATAGTTGGAGCTCGGAGATGGGGAGGGCAGTGTGTTGAACCAGGAGGGGCCCTAAAGCTGAAGGCTCTTTGCCGTGAGAGGTCCTAGCTCTAGGGATAACAAGAGAGGTTTTCCCAGAGGTCCAGTATGAACTATAGTGGGACAGGCGTCGGGATGGTGGTGGTCAATCCTGGTAAGGATAGCCCAAGTAGGGTCTTTTTGTAAGGGTACAGGTCAAATATTTGAGGCTCGTCAAGATCAAGTACCAGCACTTTAGCGTACAGTAGACAGGTGTGTGTTAGCCTAGGTGCCCAGTAATTAACTTGCAGGCCTTATTCAGAGAAAAGTAATTTTATGGAGTGCGGTCTGATCGCAGTGCACCATACATCGGCAGTCCATAGTCCACTAGGGACAGGATAGAGAGGTGATCAGAGACGGAAGAGCCTCCGGGGAGGCTGTGTTTATACCGATGTAAGATGCCCAATCGGATATTAATGGCAGTGGCTAGGCAGCGATGTGTCCATGGAAGAGAGAGAGGGGTCAAAATGGATCCTAGGTATTTATAGGAACAAACTTGTTCGAGTGGGAAAGAGGACCCAGAGTGAATGAGGAGTTTGAAGTTTCAGGACTTGTTTTGAGGATGAGTGAAGAACATGGTTTTTGTTTTTAAGATTTATCACCAATTTATGTTCCTTGAACCAGCCTCGGCAGTGAAGGACTTCTGCAGGAGTCCTGGAGGGCAATAGGGTTACTGACTTGAGGCAAAGATGACTGCATCGTTAGCGTACAATAGAATGTTCCCTGAGCAAGGCGTGGAAGGGTGTTAATGTAAAGGGAGAATAGTAAGGGCCCAGAATGGAGTCCTGGGAACCCCAGAAACGATGGGACAGATGTCTGAGTAGGTCCCATTCATTTTTACGCTGCAGAGCGGTCAGACAGATAACTGGTGCACCAGGAGATAGCCCAGCAGCAAAACCAGAGAGACTAAGGGCATCAAGAAGGAGGGGGTGGGAGACAGTGTCGAAAGCTTTAGAGAGGTCAATGAAGACCGCACCAGCCAGAGAACCAGTGTCTAAGGAGGAGTGGAGAAAGTTGGAGAACTCAAAGAGGGCTGTGTTGGTACTGTGGCCCGCTCTGAAGCCATGCTGCTCAGGACATAGGGCATTGTAGGTGAAGAGGTAGTCAGAGATTTGAGAGGCCACCACTTTTTCCAAGGCCTTGGAGAGAGGAGAGAGGAGAGAGAATGGAGATTGGCCGATAGTTTCCAGCCACAGTCCTATCCCCACCTTTAAAGATAGGGGTGACAGTGGCGACTTTCCAGGCAGTTGGAACCTTCCCCAGGCAAAGAGAGTGGTTGATGAGGCACATGATCGGGGTGAGGACTGTGTCTAAGACCAGCCGTAGGATACACGTGTCCAGGTGTCACTGCCCGCATTTTACTCTTGAGTGCAGTGATAAAAGTGCCTAAGTTCTTGGGCAGAACACGATGGAGGAGAAAAAATAAGGGCGAGAAAGATTTACTGCAGGTGCTGGGGAGGAGGGTCAAAAAAAGTTGTAGGGAGGACAGGGCTAAGGTCAGTGAATGAGGTGTTGAGGTGGTTGTCTATGAGGACTGGGTCTGAGGAGATCACGCCATTAATGTTGATCTGGGAGGGTGGGGGGAGTGTGCATCCAATTTAACTGTTTAATGTTATCCCAGAAGGTTCTGGGGTTCCCCATGGGTGAGGACCAATAGTGCTCAGACTTGGCCTTTCTGATGGCCTGAGTGCATTTGTTTGGTGGCAGCAATTACACAATGTATTGAGTGTGAAGAAAGACAGATGACAGACAGGTGAAAAACATCAGTTGAAGGACTTTTTTACATTATTTAGCAACATTTTATTATATTTTTTTGTGACTTTGAAAATTTTTAGAATGTTCTTTTTTTTCAAACTTATGTATGGGCCCATTTTATATAAGCAATAAGACATGGCTGGGTGTTGGTAGTACTGAGATACCCACATACCCAGAGGCTGAAGGCACTCGACCTGCGGTCTTGTGCCTAACTACACGCCTCTGGCTGTGTGGGTATCTCAGTACTACTAACACCCAGCCATGTCTTATTGTTTACCAAACACTGAGCTATGTACCACACATTGAATAAAGCTGTGCCAAAATTCTAGTGCAGAATGAAGCTGTGCAACAATTCCAGTATAGAATAAAGCTGTGCCACAATTCTAGTGCAGAATAAAGCTGTGCAACAATTCCAGTATAGAATAAAGCTGTGCCACAATTCTAGTGCAGAATGAAGCTGTGCAACAATTCCAGTACAGAATAAAGCTGTGCAACAATTCTAGTGCAGAATGAAGCTGTGCAACAATTCCAGTACAGAATAAAGCTGTGCCACAATTCTAGTACAGAATGAAGCTGTGAAACAATTCCAGTACAGAATAAAGCTGTGCCACAATTCCAGTACAGAATGAAGCTGTGCAACAATTCCAGTACAGAATGAAGCTGTACCACAATTCTAGTGCAGAATGAAGCTGTGCAACAATTCCAGTACAGAATAAAGCTGTGCCACAATTCTAGTACAGAATGAACCTTCCAGCCTACTGACATCACTGGAGGTGTACCGATCAAAATAATTTCTACTCTGTATAGTAGATGCTGGTGTTCGGGATAAGAACAGAATATGTGCCATGGTGGTAGAAACATGCATATATGCTAGGGAATGGGTGATGAGTAGTGTACCAGAGGCCCCAGAAATTTATGTTTATGAACACATGCATTTGTACTGGGGAAAGGGTGGGAATGAAGTATCAGAGGCACCATGGATTAATGATATGAACACATGCATATATACTAGGGAAAGAGTGGGGACTGGGGTACCACAGGCACCAAAAATCAGTGTTGCTGAACACATGCATATGTACCGGGGAAAGGTTGGGGACTGGGGTACCACAGGCACCAGAGATCAGTGTTAGTGAACACATGCATATGCACTGGGGAAAGGGTGGGGAGTAGAGCACCTGAGGTAACAGGGATTAATGTTAATGAACACATGCATATATACTAGGGAAAGGGAGGGAAGTGGGGTACCAGAGGCACCAAGGATTAATGTTAATTAACACATGCATGTATACTGGGGAACGGGCGGGAAGTGAGGTACCAGAGGCACCAAGGATTAATGTTAATTAACACATGCATGTATATTGGGGAAAGGGCGGGAAGTGGGGTACCAGAGGCACCAAGGGTTAATGTTAATTAACACATGCATATATACTAGGGAAAGGGTGGGGAGCAGGGTACAACAGGCACCAGAGATCAATGTTACTGAACATATGCAGATATAGTAGGGTTGGGCGGACCCGAAAAGGTCCTGATCCTTATTATCAGGATCAGGATCCAGGCCAAAGTCCTGGTAAGTTCTAATTAGTTCTGATTCAAATCGGAACCTTTTGTAAAATGTGATGAAAACTGCAAATCTGCTATATAATTGCATAAAACAACACTGACATTTGTGACACACACATAGAATTGTAGTCAAGAATTGTAGTCAGCATTTCAGGATATGAAAACTGTGAGTTTATAACACTGACGTGCTGGTCACTTGAATATGGCAGTCATGCAGTTGACCTCTGTCTGTTTCCTGTCTCAGAGTCCGTAGTACTAGTGCTACAACTGTAAACTGAAACTGACCCGTCTGGCCTCAGAAGAGGAATCCCATTCCCATTTAGTAGCACACATTATATAATGGACATATCATAGAAACAAAGAAACACAGAATTTGACGGCAGGTAAGGACCGCTTGGCCCACCCAATCTGCCTATTTCCCTACCTATTGGATAAACTGCAGGTTTTAGCTAACCAGCAGCCTACTTCCTCCTAACAGATATCAGTTTGGTATTGTTGTTCCAGTTCCTTCTCTGCTCCACTGAGAGTCATGCAGCTATTTTCTATGGCATGGGGTCCCCTCCACCCACCCACCCAAATTGATGACACATTTAGGGGACCCCTACCAAAAATATAACTGCATGTCCTTAGGAATCCAGAGACCTAGCTACTGTGTTGGAAGGGGGAGTGTGGCTGTGAGGTCGAGCCTGTACTGAGTGGGCAGACACCTACATTCAGGTAATCCAAAAATGCAAAAATTAGACAAGTCCATTAGGACATACTGAAAAACGTGTGCCATAATGTTCAGGCAATCCAGAAATTAGGACGTACTGAAAACATTCTGCCATCAGTCTCAACTACAGGCAGTCCAGAAATTACACAAGTCCATGAGGACATGCTGCAAAACGTGTGCCATCTGATTCAGGCAGTCCAAACATTACACAAGTCCATTAGGACATGCTGCAAAAAGTGTGCCATCAGGTTCAGGCAACTCAATAATTAGCAAAGCACGTGAGGAAGACATGCTGAAAACACTGTGACATAAGTCCCAACTTCAGGCGATCCAAAAATTAAAGAAGTCTATTCAAAATGTAAAAACACAAAATGTGGAAGGGCAGTATAGTGCAGTGGTCTAAGGCTCTGAGCTGCAAATCTGGAGACCTGGGTTTGAATCCCACAGCCCCCACTTGCATACTGTGTGACCCTGAGCAAGTCACTTAACTTCCCTGTGCTCCCAGGTCACACCTGTAAACAAGCTTTCAGCTTAGTGTGCTACTCCTGGTTAAACAGTTAAAAAAAAAATGTGTGCCATCAGGTTCAGGCAATCCAAAAATTAGCAAAGTCTGTTAGGACATGCTGAAAACATTGTACCATCAGGTACAAAAATTGTGCAGGCCACATATGGGCTTACTTGAGTATTAATTTATTTCTCTAAAGAAACAGTGATCTTTCTACTCTTCAAAGTAGACATCTTTAAGGTCACTGCGAAATGTATTTGCTGCCTCTGGGTCATAGCTGTAACCAGTCAATGGAAGGTTTACTTTTAAGAATGTTAACTTCTTAACATTTTCTGGTAGTAGGCTAGATCGTATATCTGTTACCACATTTCCTGCACAGCTAAAGAGTCGCTCTGAAAATACACTGGTTGGGGGACAGACCATATACTTCAAGGCTACCTGCACAAGTGCAGGCCATACAGGCTCCTTGCTTTGCCAGTACTTAATGGGATCTTCATTCCATTCAATACCCTTTTCGGCTAAGTAACAGTCAACCATGGCCTGGGCAGAAGCAGTGACATATGGAGAAGGTAGGGCTGATTTTTCCAGGACGACAGCATCCAAGTGTCCCCAAAGATGACTGCTGGATGTAGAATGAATGGCAGCAGCTGACTGTTTTGTAGCCTGACTGAGAAGAGAGAGCTGTGAAGGTGCAGGAGGAATGGATGAGGGGGCTGCTTCTGTTGTCATGTTTTCTTTCAAAAGCAAATCTACGTCTTGAATTATTTTCTCTGCAATTTCAGAACACATTTGGGTCATACTGTGAGAGGTGTTTTATCTTGTACCATGAGTCTAGTACTGTTGCAATAATGTAATGTTCTTCCACGAGCATTTCACCAAGTTTCTCATCATCGTTGACTTTTTTAAGCAATCTATGTACTATGTCTTTTTTAATTCTGGGTGGCAGGTCCCTTTCAGTTGCACTAGACTCTCCCATCTGAAACTGGCTTGTTGCACCTTCCAACTCATCCCTGATTGCATTCAGCTGAAATCTAAGAATCTTGATCAATGGGATTATTTGGCTGAGTGTGGCACTGTTGGAACTCACTTCCCTAGTAATTTTCTCAAAGGGTTGCAGGATCTTGATGGGAAGTTCTAAAACAGCCCACTGCTGATGATTAATGTACACATCAGCATCCCCTATGCTGTTCTCTAGTGTATATTGTCTTACAGCCTTTTTTGCTCCTGCAGTCGTTGGAACATGTAAAAGGTAGAGTTCCACCTCGTTGCAACATCCTGGATGAGTGTATTAGGAGGCAGTCCATGCTCTTCTTGTATGGCCCGAAGATGTTGGCGTGCTTTGCAGGAATGGCTGAAATGTGTGCATATTTGTTTTGCCACATATGTGAGAGCCTTATCTCTGTCCTCTTCCAGAAATGCATGCACAATCAAATTTAGGCAGTGTGCAAAACATCGAATGTGGACAAAGACCCCATCAGACAATGCTTTCTTTATGTTTGAACCATTGTCAGACACAATAAAACCTACAGAAAGCCCTTGTGATGTCAGCCAGTACCGTATCTCTCTATTAAGCTCATCCAAGATGTTTGAAGCTATGTGATCCTGCGGGATATACTGGATGCAAAGGGAAGTCAGTTTCAGAGGGGAATTGTCAGTGTCACTACAGGGAGTAAATGATACCCAATGCGCAGTCAGTGACATAAATA
The DNA here is from genome assembly GCA_016271365.2 of Neoceratodus forsteri. Lineage (NCBI taxonomy): Eukaryota > Metazoa > Chordata > Ceratodontiformes > Ceratodontidae > Neoceratodus > Neoceratodus forsteri. The sequence continues at coordinate 1,356,253,190 of CM057455.1, read as the reverse complement.
GTTCTGGCTGGCAGCTTGTCCATATGTCAGTAGTCTGGACAACCCCAGCAACTGCATCCTTTAAAGCATGTTTCAGTTTAGCACTTACTAAATCATACATCTGTGGTATTGCAACAGTCGAGAAATATTTCCTGGATGGAATACTGTATCTTGGTGACAGGTGATTCAAAGGCCTTTTGAATCCTACATGCTCCACAATTCTGTAAGGCTGTAAGTCCAGTGCTATCATCTCTGAAATTAGTTTTGTTATAGCAATTGCCTCAGGGTGAGTACGCTGGTACTTAGCTTTACGTTCAATTGTTTCTGAAATCGTGAGCTGTCTTCTAGCAGTTGAAGTTTTCAGATGGCCAACATTAGGAGTGCTGGATGATGATAAGGGCAAAAGGGGACTGTTTGTAGTACTTATTCTAGAAGAAGACTGAGAAAGAGTTGGCGGTACAACTGAAGCAGCAGGGCTGCTGCTATCACTTGATATAACAGGTGTAGGTGTAGTCTGACTTAATTCTGCCTGCATGTTGTCTTCTTTCTCTCTGACCACAAAATCACGCCTGAGATGTAATGGGTGACATCTCTCTAAATGTCTTTTTAATGCTGAGGTACCCAAAGCACCTTTTTTTTGCTCTCTCTGTTGATGGTCTTTTTACATATTGAGCAAACAGCTCGTAACTCATTATGGGCAGCCAGACAAAAGTAAGACCACACATAAGATGTCACCTTTTTTGTTTTAGTCCCAGGCATACTATACTATACACAGGCAGATGGGGATAGGGAGAAGTACCAGGAGAAGCAAAGGGAGGCAGAGAGGTCAGTAAGGGAAGCCAAAGCTCAGACAGAAGAACACATTGCAAAATCAGTGGGTAGAGGGGACAAAACCTTTTACAGGTACATAAGTAAAAAAAGAAAGTCAAAGGGAGGGATAGTGAGACTGAAGGGGGAGGATGGGGGCCGCGTGGAGGATGACAAGAGTAAAGCTGACATACTGAACAGGTATTTCTGCTCAGTCTTTACTGAGGAAGAGGAGGGTAATGGGTCTGAAGGGAGTACAAGGGGTGAGAATGGTGCAGAAATGGACACAAGTCCCTTTTCACGAGAAAGAGTCCTGAAGGAACTGGAAGTAATAAGAGTTAAAGCAATGGGGCCAGATGGGGTGCACCCCAGGGTCCTTAAAGAACTAAGAGAGGTGGTGGCTGAACCTCTGGCTATCCTGTTTAGCCGATCACTGGAAACAGGGGAGGTACCCAAAGACTGGAGGACAGCAGACGTAGTCCCCTTATACAAAAGCGGAACAAAGAGGAAGCAGGAACTACAGACCAGAACGCCTCACCTCGGTAGTGGGGAAGATCATGGAAGCACTACTGAAGGAGAGATTGGTGGAACATCTGGTTGTCAATGGACTACAGGACCCAAGGCAGCATGGTTTCACCAGGGGGAGGTCATGTCAGACCAACCTCATTGAATTTTTTGACTGGGTGACTAGAGAGGTGGATCAGGGGAGGGCAGTGGACATGGCCTATCTGGACTTCAGCAAGGCCTTTGACACTGTGCCACATAGAAGACTATTACACAAACTGGGAAATATGGGTGTGGGCAGGACAGTAGTGTGGTGGGTAGGTAACTGGTTGGGTGGCAGGACACAGATGGTGGTGGTAAATGGCTGTCACTCCACAGAGGGAAGAGTGACCAGTGGGGTACCACAGGGATCAGTGTTGGGACCGGTCCTATTCAACATCTTCATCAGTGACATTGCACAGGGACCTAGAAGGCAGAATTTCACTGTTCGCTGATGACATAAAGCTCTGTAACAGAGTAGACACACCGAGGTGTAGACAGAATGAGAAGGGACCTGCAGAAACTTGAAGAATGGTCAGGGGTTTGGCAGTTGAAATTCAATGCAAAGAAGTGCAAGATAATGCATATGGGAGCACAAAAACCCTGGCACAATATATCAGTTAGGGGTGAGGATATAGCATGCACCGAGCAGGAAAGGGATCTTGGGGTTATCATCTCTGATGACCTCAAGGTAGGAAACAGTGTGACAAGGCAGGTAAAGCAAATAGGATGCTGGGATGTAGGCAGGGCATCACCAGCAGGAAAAGGGAGGTCATAATCCGCTATACAAGACACTAGTGAGGCCTCACCTGGAGTACAGTGTACAGTTCTGGAGACCATACCTACGTAAGGACATAGACAGGGTAGAGAAGGTTCAGAGGAGGGCAACAGAGATGGTGCATGGATTGCATCACAAGTCCTATGAAGACAGGTTGAAGGAACTGAACATGTACTCCCTGGAGGAGAGGAGGGAGAGAGGGGATATGATAGAGACATACAAGTATCTTACAGGGAGGAACAGGGTGCAGGAATACACTATTTTTAAGCGAAAAAGATGTTCCAGGACTAGAGGGCATGGGATGAAGTTGCAGGGAGGACGATTCAAAGGAAACATGAGGAAGAATTTCTTCACAGAACGGGTGGTGGACAAGTGGAACACCCTGCCAGAGGAAGTGGTGGGGGCTGAAACAATCACAGGATTTAAGAATGCATGGGATAGACATAAAGGAATTCTGGAGGTCAGGGGTAAGGGGCAACAGACTTCTTGGAAAACATAAACTGAACTTACAAGCTCAAATGGGCAGACTGGGTGGGCCATAGGCCCTTATCTGCCGACACTGTCTATGTATCTATGTATACTGTCCTTTTGTCACTTCCACTATGTTGTTCTTTCTCAACACTGGGAAGCTGCTCATTATCTTTTTCTGTTTCACCATTATTATCACCATCCATCAGCTCCTCCAGGCCAGTGACAGAACCCAAATCTGAATGCACTGCCCCCTCATCCTGTTTCTCCTGCACCTGCACCACACTGTTTGTGCCCAAACTGCCCATCTCATCCAAGTCCAAATCATCATATTCATCCTGCGTCTGTGCAACTGCCACCTTTACCTCATTCCGGCTTTCCATTTGTTTCTGTTTTTCTCTCCCTCCTTGTTTACATCCTCCATTTCATAATCATTATTCTCATCAGAGCTCGATTTTTCCCCCTCATTTAAATCTGTACTGTTACTACGGTACACATAAGTACCATATCTTGGCTTGCCACTCCTTGTGGTGCCAACTACTCCTTTAGTTTTAATTAAGGTAGTTTTGACCTTTCCTGTCTGTTTGGACAGCATTGTGGAAGAACCACTACTGCTACCAGGTGAAGTACCAGCAACTGGTCTTTTATCACCTCTTTTTTTTCTTTTTAGTTGTGTAATATATTTCAGTAAAAAGAAGTAATTCAGTTGGTGGATATTTTTGCTGAAGGTAAACTGTGATCAGAATCACAGATAATACAACTGAAGTAGTAAATTAAGTACTCAAAGCTACATCAGTCTGTATCTCTCTCATAGGCACTGCAGTCAGCCACGCACTGAGAAATTCCTGCCACACACAGCCTTTTATATACCCATCTATCTATGCCACCTGACCGACATACAGCTAGTCAGGTGGTGGCAGTCTGGCAGAGGTATGTCACTGCCATGTGTGCCTGCTGTGTGTGGCTCAAACGCAATCACTTAGGAGAATGGTAATGTATGTATATCAGCATCTTAGTGAACAAATCCACAAAATTTAAAAAAATTATTTATTTCACGAGTGTACTCGAGTTGATACGGCAACATGTTGACCAGCTGCCTCAAAGTATTATTGTTTCTGCACAGCACTGCACACACACTTTAGTCTACACTCTAATCAGATTTGTGCAATAATTTTGCAGGACCTGCTGTTGTACACATAGGTTCATGACTGTGGAGGACCATATCGTAACTCATGCATTATTGTGCTTGATTTTGTATTGGGCAAAATCTAACTAGACTAAAGTGTGTGTGCAGCGCACTGTGCAGAAACAATAAGACTTTGATGATGCAACGAGCGCGAGACAAGACACGGTAGGGCAACACTGGTTGCAGGTTGGAGGGGGGAGGTCATTCTAAACAGAGTGCAACCGCAGAAGACCATAGAAAAACTGGAAAAAATGCCTCTTAATTGTATTCCAAATTTCCACCACATCAGGCATTCAGGGCAGCAACCAATAGCACTATGCAGCCGCGGCACAGGGTCTCTACAATGTGGTCCACTGAAATAATTCCTCGGTCAGTTCAGTGGTGGGTGAGGGTGGCACTGGTGGTTACCATGGAAATGATAAACTGTCAGGGGGTGGTACATATTCGGTTCAGATGGACACTGGCAGCCAAGCCTAGGGGGCCAATGGTCTGCTCCAATCCAAACTCCATCTGATTGACTCTAGTCTCTGGCTACTGTCTCACTCTCTTCTGGGGTCATCTCCGATAAAGCAGAGTGGGATGCCGTGGAAACTGTCACATGCGCTGGCCGCCCACACACACTAGCACAGGAGGAGGAATCTACACAGTCACCCTGAGTCAGTGACTGACTGCCTGGCTGTCAGTGGTCCAGTGTCCATGGTTGGATACTTTACTAGGAGAGGAATTCCTTGAGCTTTTGAGCTGGGGCCCCAAAGTGTGGCATCTGGGGAAAAAAGCCAAAAAAAGGGAAACAAAAAAAAATAAATAAATGTCAGCTCCAGCCGCGGGTGGGACAAACTTTAATCATCTAGCTATACACGGCCGGTGGACCCGGACTCCGTACACTTACCATATGGGTTCTTATTTAACCGTGTCCGCCGAGCCGCTTTGGATCCGGGGGGGGTTCTGATTTTAGGCGAGTCAGTCCGCCCATCCCTAATATATAGTGGGGAGTGGGGTACCAGAGGCACCAGGGATTACTGTTAATGAACACATATATGTGTACTGGAAAATGCATGAGGTGGGGTGGTACAACTGGAACCAGAGATTGAGGTTAATTATGAAAAGGGTCTAAAGAATGCTGAATTCTGACATGCTGAGAACTACAGTAGTAGCCACAGACATTGCCAGCTATTTCCAGATATTTCACAACATTTTTAAAGAGTTCCTTTTGCTACCCCTACTGTGGAAATGCAGAAAGCAGGAGATTTCTCTAGAAATATCACAGAAATTTTGGGAAATAGCTGGCAGTGTCTGTGGCTACTACTGTAATTTCAGCGGGGCCGCTATCCAGCACAACAGCCAGGCTGAAAGTAGACCCCACATAATCAAGACTCTGCACTACAACCACACTAATCCACCTCTCATCTTGAGCAAAATGCCCACAAGTAACATGGTGGCACACTACAGTCTACAATAGAACGAGGCACATTAGGATGGCCTGCAGTCCTCAACAATGACAGCTTTGAAAAAAAAAAAGAAACATTTCTTTACCTTAACAGCAGAATGCAGCTAAAACAAACGTTCCCAGTTCTTACTCAGCTCATGCTGCACTCCACCATCACACACTAACTCACTCCCTCTTAACTACCAACCACGAGATAAACAGCTCGCACTTAGATCAGATGCCATTCACCCGACCGAAAACCACTGATCCCCACTCCATCCCGTTTTTTTTTTTTAAAAACGTTTTTATTGAGGAAACAAAATAACATCTGCACTACATATTGAACAGATATTTAAACAAGCATCTGTCAGACAACAGACTGAGTGTGAAATCTTCATTTTCTTACTCCATCCAGTCTTTTAAAATCTGCAGCCACCATTCACCTGACCAAAAGTCACTTGGCCTGACTCTATGTGAAGCATTTTGCCCAACTCCACATCACAGCAGTCATCACTCCCCAACTGTAAACCACTCTGCCCCACTTCGCAGCAAAAAATAAAGCCACCGCCTACCTTCACTACTGCCGGTAAAACAATTTGGAGCCCTATCAGAAAGCAGCAACCATTACAATGTCCATATTGGACTTTTTTGTTTACACTGATTATTCTTTTATACTTTTTTAAAATAAATTTAATAATAGTGTGTGTGTGTATGTAGATATATACATATATATACATATATATATATATATATATATATGTATATATATATATTTTTTTAAATGTTCTATTTTCTACAAGTGATCCATTTCATAATTACAATAAGGCACTCCAGGGGTGCGTAATTGTAGTCTTACGGGGCTTTTCAGGTGGTGGAAGCACCCTGCTTTGCCTCATGCTTCAACTCTCATGATGTGGGTCATTATCCCACCGTCAACGCACCCCCTGTCATGCCTTATTGCTTAAAGAACACATACACGTGTACCGAGAATTGGGTGATGGAGGGGGTACCGCAGGCACTCAGGATTAATTGTAATGAACATATACTGTATAAGTGAACATGGAACTGAGTGAGTACTACTGATACCAAGGATATTATTGAACACATACATGTGTACCGTGAATTGGGGAGGGGGGCACTTGCACCAGGGATTAATGTTAAGGAACAAATATATGTGTACCAGGAATCAGGTGAGTGAGGGGGTACTACTGGCACCGGAAATTAAAATGAATAAACACATACATTTGTACCGAGAATTAGGTGAGGTGGCCACTGGCAGCAAGGATTAATGTTAATGAACATGTACATGTGTACCGGGGAAAGAGTGGTGGAGGGGGGTACCACAGGCATCAGATGTTAACGTTAATGAACACATATATGTGTATTGGGGATTGCGTGAGGGAAGGCAGTACCACTGAAACCAGGGATTAGTGCTACTGAACATATACATATGTGCCAGGAATTGGACATGGGGGTCCTCTGGCACCAGGGATTAGTGTACCAGGAATTGGGTGAGGGAGGTGGTACCAGTTTCACTAGAAATTAAAATGAATGAACACATACATTTGTGCCAGCAATTAAGTGAGTGGGGCCACTAGCATCAGGGATTAATGTAAATTAACACATGCATGTGTACCGAGGATTGGGTGAGGGGTGGGGGTGGGGGGTATCACTGCACCAGAGATTAATGTTAATGAACATATATATGCGTACCGGGGAAAGGGGGGTACCACTAGCAGCAGATACCAACGTTAATGAATGCATACATGTGTAACAGGGATTGAATGAGGGAAGACGATACCACTGGAACCAGGGATTAGCGTTATTGAATGTGTACATGTGTGCTGGGATCGGTTTGGGGGAGGGGTACCAGTGGCACCAGAGATTAATGAACACATATGTATGTACAGGTAATTAGGTGAGGGGGGAACCACTGGCACCGGGGATTAATGTTAATGAACACATACTTGTATATTGGCGGTTGGCTGAGGGAGGGGGGGTTACCATTGGTGCCAGGAATTAACATTAATGAACACACGCATGTAACAGGGATCAGGTGGTGGGTTACCACAGGCACCAGGGACTAATATAATAAAGCAAAGCATAGCAAATAGTATTTCTTAAATGCTATTCCAGGACAGACGATAGCGTTGTACATACAGATAAAACACTAAAACATAAATTAAACACAGCCATAATCATAAAACCTACATCTCAGCTGAATGCAGCAAGGTCTGAGATATACTATACCACCTCAGACAAAAACTCCTTCAGTTCTCATGGCACAACACACAAACATCCTACTACCCCATAGAACAGGCACCCCTACCACAAAGGACACGCCATCCAGGGGGCTGGCAAAAGGTTGCAAATCGCAGTATGATATCCAAATACTGTACAAAAGAAAGTAACCTTCCTATATACTCATCAAACAGACATGCATCACTAGGCTCCATGCAGTCTGAAACAAAGGAGGGCATAGCGAGTAACAGGAAACCAGCACCACACAAGGTAGTGCATACCCCCAAGGATAAGCCTGAACAAAGCACTTCAAAACCAATACTAATAATTGGAGACTCTATAATTAGAAAGGTAGAGTCTCAACTCCAGCATTACGACCATGCTAGGGTTGCAGTCCGGTGCCTCCCTGGGACATTGGCACGGAGAGACACAGACCGCATAGAGAACATCGTGCACAATAGGGAACACAACACAAAAGTCACCCTCCATATAGGAACAAATGCTCTAGCCAGTCGGTCAGTGGAGGAAACAAAGCAAAATCTCAATGAACTTGGCAATAAACTGACTTCCCTTTCATCCAGTATCTCGTTCTCGGAGATTCTGCCTGTCTGGAAGGAGGGGGACAGCAGGTGAGGATCACAGAAGGGGACACATAGCCAAATTTAACAAATGACTAAAAGACTGGTGCAAGGAAAAGGAATATCACTTTACAGGAGACTGGCACACCTTCTGGGAGAGGGAATATTTTGCATTAGACGGCCTTCACCTCACAAGACAGGGGATTCGTGTACTCGGGCAAACATTTGATGTCCATATCTCCCAGTTAAAGTAGCAGAGGGGGAGGACACAAAGGCACACATCACATTAAGTGAGGTGCCTCTTACCTCTCCCCCATCCTCGGCAGATACTGCATCTCGGTATCACAAGGAATGCAAAATCTTCAAACATAATAAGACTAACACAGATGATCTACCAAAAAAAAAAAAAGGCACTTTGAGCTTGAAACACTGTAAACCATAAGCTGCATCACCAGGCTCAACAAAAGCAATTCCTGGGATGGAAGGCATTGTGCATAAATGCTCGTAGCCTACCAAGCAAAATCCTGGATCTCACAGCCATGTTGGCAGAGACACCACTAGACTGGGTCGCAGTTACTGAAACATGGTTCACCGTGAACCACACCTGGGATGTAACCATTCCAGGTTACACTCTAAAGAAGAGACCATGAGAGGAAAAATGGTGTGTGTGTGTGGGGGGAGCTCTATATGTTAGGGAAGGTATTAGTGTGACGGAAAACCAGGGAAAAAAACAAAAACGCAGAGGCCCTATGGGTCACACTGGGGGCAGGGGACAACGACCCCATTCGAGTGGGAGTAATATAAAGACCCCCATCCTAAGAAGCAGAAGTCGACAGAGAACTCCTGGAGGCCACCTCAATGATGGCCAAGAGAGGTGAGCTACTACTAGTCAGGGACTTCAGACTATCTGATGTAGATTGGACCTCAGAGATGGCATCCACTGAAAGGAGCAGGACGTTTCTATTCACACTAAAAGGGGTAGGGCTCAACCAACTAGTGAACTCACCCACCAGAGACAATGCAACCCTGGACCTGGTGCTCACAAAGAGCAGCAGAGTCTCCAACATACAGGTGGGTGTTAACCAGGGGACCAGTGACCACAGGTCAGTCTCCGACATACAGGTGAGTGTTAACCAGGGGACCAGTGACCACAGGTCAGTCTCCGACGTACAGGTGGGTGTTAACCAAGGGACCAGTGACCACAGGTCAGTCTCCAACATACAGGTGGGTGTTAACCAAGGGACCAGTGACCACAGGTCAGTCTCCGACGTACAGGTGGGTGTTAACCAGGGGACCAGTGACCACAGGTCAGTCTGGTTAGAAATCAACAAAGCAGAAGGTATATGTCACACACAAATCAAGATCCTTGACTTCTGCAAAGCGAACTTTCCTGAGATGAGATCGAGAATCAAATCCATATTAACCAACAGGAGATCAGGACATGTGGAAAACGACTGCGACCACTTCAAGAAGGCCATAACTACAGTTACTGAACAATGTGCAAAACACATCAGGAAATCAAAACGAAGAAAAAACTCTCTCTGGTACACCAAAGACTTAGCATCAAAAATAAGGGAGAAGAGGAGGGCCTTCAAGAAATGCAAACTGTCACAGAAGGAGGCTGTTAAGGAAGATTACAAGAACAAACTCAGGGAGGCAGGAAAGGCCATTCGAAAAGCAAAAGCTAAAACGGAGGAAATAATAGCACAAGGAATCAAGCAGGGAGATAAATCTTCTATAGGTACATGAGACACAAGAGAAAGAGTAAAGGGGAAATAGTCAGACTAGTTGCACAGGACGGTCAGATGGTAGAAGACAAGGGACAAAGCAGAGGTATTGAATAAATTCTTCTGCTCAAAGCTCAATAGAAAGGAGTCTGACACTAGCCCCTTCACAAGAAAAAGGGTCCTAGAAGAACTTGAACAAACTTAAAGTAGAAAAAGCAATGGGGCCAGATGGTAACCATCCAAGAGTGTTGAAGGAGTGTAACAAGGTAGAATAGGACCCTGTCCCATTTGTTTTGTAGAAAGTATTTAAATGCAAGGATCTGTATTCTTTCCTTTTCTGTTTCTTCTCTGGTTGTGCAATTTTCCTGTGTGACCTCAGACTTGATCAACCCAAACAATCTCGCAGTTCTTTGCCTCTCACTGTCTCTCAGTTTTCTCTTGCTGTCTGTTTTTCTCTCCCTTGCATATCTAGACCTAATATAAAAACATATGCAAATCAATGTATGGAATGAAACTGATAATGGGATAACTTTTGTTTAGGAAATATTTAGTATTACTGTTAAAATGTATATTAATTGTATTGACATGTCTTGAAAAAGCTATAGGTTACTTGAGTGCAAATGCGTGAGTTTTTTGTAAAAGCTAAAGGGGCCTCAGGAAGCTCACTGTTCTAGCAGCTCCTGTTACTTATGAAAACAGAACATTTTGCAAAAACAGGATGCTTGCTAAGGATGGGGGTTGAAATGTCTTATAAAAGAGCTAAGTTGAGCCACAAGAGAGACTACAAGAAAGATTTTATTTTATTTTGCTTCTGTACATAGTTATTATGAATAAGTTTATTTTTTTTATATTACTGCTACTATAAATAAAGTTTTGGTGAATTTTACAACTGCTCCTGGGTTTTCCCTATGCTTCCTGACCTGTGCCTTGACGACAGATGGTTTTAGAAGTGGGATTTAAGTTGTGCATACCCTAAGACAAGAGTTTGTGTGTGGGTGCTGGACCTAGTACCAGGGAAGCACAGAGGAAGGTATGGATTCTGCAGCAGCAAGTCCAGGAGGGGTTACCAGGAGAATGGCAGCCAAACTAGCCCTAACATAAGTCCAATCTGAGATTGTACAGCCAGCACAAGTCATGGAAAAAGAACAGGCAGTGAAGGAACCTGAAAGCCTGATGGACTGTTTCAAATGGTGGACTATACAACAAAAAGAGACTGAGAAGCACAGTGTAAAAGAGATTCTGCGTTTAGAAGTGCAGAGGAGAGGAGAGAAGAGATGCAGCAACATGAGCAGCAGATGAGAGAAGAGATGTAGCGACGGGAGCAACGATGGCTGCATGCCTTACAAGCTATCGAAGGCAGAGAATCCGGCACAGATCCAGATGAGCAACAAAATGCAAGCAACTTAAAGGCCGTTAAACTTACAAAGTTGTGTCCCTCAGATGATATTGAGGCATACTTGACAACCTTTTGAAAGAGTTGCTACAGCCTGCCAGTGGCCAAAGCAGCAAAGGACAATCAGACTGGTACCCTACCTGACAGGGAAAGCCCAGCTTGCCTACAGCAGTAGGGACACTGCACAGTCAGAAAACTATGACCTGGCAAAAAGTGAAATCCTGAAAACGTACGACATCTCCAGAGAGATCTACAAGCAGAGATTTTGATCTCCGAGGTACAACTCAGTCGACAATCCTCAAGAAGCCTTCCTCCCCCGACTCAGAGAACAGCTGATAAAATGGATCCAACCAGAGAGCAAAACAGTCCCACAGATCATCGACATATTTGCCATGGAGCAATTTATCATCAACTTGCCTTCAGATGTGCAACTGTGGGTAAAGGAACACTAACCAGAGAATGGGGACAAGGCTGTTTCTTTGGCTGAGGACTAACAAATGGCCAGATAGACACCACAGCAGCGAGGGAACAGCCAAGCACTGGTAAGAAACTCCTTTTCCCATTTAAACTCCAAGCCTGAAAAGAACTCTGGTGGGTGTAACAAATCTGTGCCCAAAGACCTTATCTGCTATAACTGTAATAAGCCAGACCATTTTGCAAGAAACTGCCATAATAAAGAGAATGGCACTGGAGCAGATCTGTGCTTGGAAAATTGGGGCAAGTACTTAACGGATGTGAAGGTAGGGGATAAAACTGTGAAGGGACTCATTGATTCGGGAAGCACACAGACCCTAGTGCATGTTAAAGTGCTTGGAAAACACTGTGCAAAGGGACCGGGTACTGGTGTCATCTGCATCCACAGGGACACTCAATACTATCCCACCACCCAAGTGACTCTGACCATTATGGGTTTGTTGCACTAAATGAAAGTGGGGGTAGTACCTAAGTTACCCGTACCTGTGATTACTGGAAATGACTTTCCAGGATTTACTGAGTTGATCAAAGAGGGAGTGAATATACAGGTTACTCACCTGTAACAGGAGTTCTAGGAATGGTATATGTTGTTCATCCACACTTATTGGCAGGTATCCTTGCCAGTTTAAATCTTCCTGGAAGGTCTTCAAGCTGGCTCCTCCCACCCACCCGGGTGGTAAAACTCTCGGCTCCGCCCCATGACGCCAGATCTGCCCGCTGGAAGCTCAGGTTGTGCGGTCAGTCAGGAGGTTGGTGGTCAGGTGGATGAACAACATATACCATTCCCAGAACTCCTGTTACAGGTGAGTAACCTGTATTTCTAGGGACATGGATATGTTGTTCATCCACACTTATTGGCAGACCCTAGCAGTTCTCCGGGAGGAGGAGGCAAGGCGCACACCCCTATTTGAGGAATAAAGACTGGAGAACCGAGGCCCCAAAACCAGCATCCCGGCGTGACTCAAGGTCGATGTGGTAATGGGTGATGAAGGTGTGTGCTGACTTCCAGGTAGCAGCCCTGCAGATATCCTGGATAGGGACGTCCCTGGAAGCAGACACCGGTGCAGCAGTATGGTGGGTAGAATGAGCTCTTATCCCTCTGGGAGGCTCCATGCCCGCCAACTTATTGCAGAGATCTATGCAGGAGGTGACCCACCTGCTTATCGTCTGCTTAGCTGCAGGTCTGCAGGTGCGGCTTCAGCGTAGTGACAAACAGCTGGCGAACCTCTCCCCGAATTTCAGCCACAGCTCCTTATAAAAGCGAGCGCCTCTAGGTCCAAAGTATGGAGCCTGTATTCAGCCTCCGAGGTGTGATTGGGGTAGAACACCGGCAGAGTCAACACCTGGTTAAGGTGAAACTCCGACACCACTTTCGGAAGGAATTTTGGGTGGGGGCGCAGGACAACCTTGTCCCTGTGGAAGAACAGGTAAGGAGACTCGATGCAGAGCGCCTGGAGCTCTCCCATCCTTCTGGCTGACGTGATAGCCACCAAGAAGGCGGTCTTCCACGACAGGTGAGAGAGTTCATACCTGTGCATTGGTTCGAATGGCTTGCCCATGAGTTTTGCCAGTACCAGCAGCAGATCCCACGGAGGTGGAGGCTCTCGCAGCAGAGGGGAAATGTGATCAAGGCCTTTGAAAAAGTGCCAGACCACCTTCTTCTGCGCCACCGACTGCTCCCCGACCCGCGCCTGGTAAGCAGAGATGGCTGCCAGGTGCACCCTTAGGGTCGTCGACCTAAGCCCTTGCCGAGAAAGGGACCATAAATAGTCCAAGATGCTTGCCAAGGAACAGGAGGAAGGGTCCAAGCCCTTGCCCTGACACCAAATGGAAAACCTCTTCCATTTGAAGGCATAGCATTTCCTGGTCGACTCCTTACGGGATGCCTCAACTACATTGAGGATCTCATCGGAAAGACCCAAGGCCTGGAACACACTAGCCGCCCAGGAACCAGGCCGCCAGTGCAGGATTGAAGGTCCGGATGGAACACCTTCCCTGATTGACTGAGAGCAGGTCCAGTGAGCTGGAAGCTGCCTCGGAGCCTGGAGCTGAGGCTGAGGAGATCTGGTACCAGAACTGGCGGGCCAGTCTGGGGCTATCAGAATCACCTGCGCCTTGTCCCTCCTTGCTCTGAGAAGCACCTTGTGTATTAAGGGAAATGGGGGGGAGGCGTAGAAGAGGCCCGGGGTCCACGGCCTCGAGAAGGCATCCCCCTGCAGCGACCCCTGCCGAGGGGGGCGGGCATGGAACAGCCTCAGCTTCATGTTCTCCCTGGAGGCAAACAGGTCCACCTGAGGTGTTCCCCAATGGGAGAACAGATCTTGTACTACCTCCAGCAGGAGAGACCACTCGTGGGATGCAGCCCCTATCCGGCTTAGGGCATCGGCCAGGGTGTTGGAGGCTCCTGCCACATGAATGGCTAGGAGATCCACCTCCAGGCTGCGCACGAGTGACCAAATGCGGAGAGCTTCCTTGCATAGAAGCATGGGGCGCATCCTGCCCTGGTGGTTTAGATAGTACATGGTCGTGGTATTGTCCGTCTGGACTCGGACCACTTGACCCCAGAGAAACGGAGCAAAAGGCGGTGAGAGCTAGGCGGACTGCTCGGAGCTCCAGCAGGTTGATGTGGCATCGGGACTCCGCGAGGGACCAGAGGCGTGCTGGCGCCTGTGTTCCCCAGATGGGCACCCAACCCATCAGAGAGGCATCAGTCGATAGAGAGACCGTCGGCTCGGGCGGACAAACGGATGCCCTCCTGCAGATGAACTGGAACGGTCCACCACTGAGAGCGCCCCACATCCCTGGTCACCGCACTAGCTGGTCCAATGGATCGCAGCGCGTGACCACTGTCTGGCCAGTCCCACTGAAGAGGCGATGTACCAGCGGCCCAATGGACCACGCTGGTGCAGGCCCACATGAGACCCAGGAGGTGCAGGAAGTCCCGGCAGGGCGCCATTGCCCAACCAGAAATGACTGGGCAAAGGAGGAAAGAACCTCGCCCTGCCCACGGGAGCCGTGCTCTGGCCTCAAGAGAGTCGAGTCTGCCCTGATGAACAGAATCACCTGCTTCGCTCGAGTTCCGACTTGGCCTCGTTGATGAGAAGGCCGACTTGAGAGCAAACCTGGAGGGCCAGATCTCTGGACCGCTCCACCTCCTGTCTGGAGGCTGTTATCAGCCAATCGTCCAGGTGGGTACACGGACCCTCGGCGCCCAGAAGCTGTCACCACTGCTATGCATTTGGTGAAGACCCTGGGAGCTGGAGACAGGCCAAGGGCATGGCTCGGAACTCGAAAGGATCCCTCCGCTTAAGCGAAGGAATCTCTGATGTAGCGGACGGATAGGGACGTGAAAGAACGCGTCCTGCAGGTCCAGAGAGCAGAACCACCGCGAGTTCCAGGGATGGTATTATCTGAGCCAGAGTGACCATCCTGAAGGTTTGAGACCTTAGAACTTGTTTAGAGTCATGGAGGTCGAGAATGGGCCCAGCCCCCATCCGTTGGAACCAGGAAGTACCTGGACACAAACCCTGGTCTGAGGAGGTCCGCCACCTCCTGGTCACCTCCTTTGGAGGAGGCGATGTCAGCTCGACAGCCGACACTGAGGCTTGCGGATCCCGATGCCCCCAGAGTAATGGCTCTGAAGGCGGGGCCTGCTTGGAATTCAAGGGCAGGTTTTCCCACCACTTCCACCACCCACCTGTCCGTAGTAATAACGGACCAGATGGAAAGAAGTAGACGGAGCCTGCCTCACACGGGGAACCTGGGAGTGAGGTGACGGGTTGGGGCGACACCTCAACCCGTCACTGGGCAGCTTGGAGGAGGACCGGCCGAGGACCTCCTGGGCCTACCTCCCTGCTTCCTGTTGGAGGAAGCCCCGGCTTGGGTTGGGATGCCAAGCCCGAGCCTGCTGGCCCTGACGTTGCTGGGCTGGACGCTGCTGGCGCAGAGAGGATGAAAGGGCTTAGGCTGTGGTTTGCGGCCTTTGTCCTTCTGAGCGGATGAGACCGAGTCCAAGGTAGCATTGGACTTCTCGATCCTCTGCAGGTGACCTTCCACCCCAGAGCCGAAAAGGTCGGTCCCCAAGAAGGGGACATCCGCCAACTTGAGCTGGGTATCCGAAGTGAAGGTGGATATCCTCAGCCAAGCCCGACGACGCATAGCCACTGCGGCCGCCACGGACCTGGCACATGAGTCCCCAATGTCCAAAGCAGTCTGAAGCTGCTGTTTGGCCACTGCCCTGCCCTGGTCCCGCACCTGCCTAACCATGGTCTGCAGATCCGCGGGAAGATGAGGGACGACCGTCCAGGGAGCCCAACAGGGCATGAGAGAAATGTGCCATGAGGGCGGGCAGACTGGCCTGGCGAAGGCCGAGGAGGGCATAGCGTAGACTTTCGCCCGCATAGTCCAATTTCTTGACCGCTTGTCGGGAGGTTTGTCCATATCCTAGCGTTCGCACGCTGAAAACGCTGTCGGTAACCAACCCTCCGCGAGGGTGTTCCAAAACCGGACAAGGAACCGTAGGGACGCATACTTCCTGGCCATCCTGGCTGAAGGCGCAGGGCAGGAAGCAGGAGCTGCCAGAGCCCAAGGCCGGGCCCACTATGGCCTCGCCACCGGAAAGGCCTCCGTGAGGAATCTCCTCGGTCCAGAATCTCCATGAGGGATACCTGGCCCGCTTAGAGACGAGGTTCGAGCTTCATCGGTGGACTCTGGAGATGAGCGAAGCAATCCTAGGTAGGACTGAAGGCTATCGTCCACCGACTGTCCTCCTGAGGACTCCAAGTCCATTTGCTTGGAGAAAAGGGAGGAATCGCCTTCGGACTCGGAAGAGTCCTCAAAGAGCTGCCTCGGGCCTGAGCCACCCTCCACCTGCCCAGGTCGATCGGGAGTGAGGGTGACAGACAGCTTATGGGGCAGTCCCTGAGCCGACCAAGAATTCTTGGTCGGAGTCCCAAATAACGGCTGTGGAGGTGGAGGTTCCACCGGATCGGTGGGCAGCTGGTTTGGCGAACAACGGCCTGGGAACAGGCTCCTCAGATAAACGAGGGTTGTTTCGCCGCCGGTGACAGACACTTAATGGCGGGGCGCGGCGCGCCGCTTGTTCCCGGTCAGAAGGAGCTGTTGCCACATGAGGTCCTCATATCGTCAACGCAACTTACGTCGAAGCCTCCCCTCGTCTGAGGAGGAGGACGAGCAGCGGCGTCGCTTGCCGCGGTGCCGAGACCGAGACCGCCTATGACGGCGGGATCGGCTGGACCGTGAAGAAGTCCGAGACCGAGACCGAGAACCTCGGCTTTCCCGAGGACGGTGTGGGAGGTGTCATGGGGAACCGGCACTCCCCTCGGTTCGGAGGGTTCAACCGAAGGCTCCGGGACGGGGCGCAGACAAGCCAGGGGTCCTCAACTCCACCGGGGAACAGAGTTGCTAGCCTCCTGCCGACAACCCGTCCAACGGTCGAGAAAAATCTCGACCGCGTCCGACAGGAGTCTCGGTCAACTGGCCTGACGGGGACACCGTGAGACCAATGGCTAGAAGCCGGCGGTCGGATCAGTCGACAGCCAACAACTCGGGAGAGGATCTTCCCGCTCCCAAGAGCGTTAATGGGACTTACCTTGTCTCTTTTTGGACTAAGAAAACAGTCCAGCAGAAGTTGGTCCTCACCTTTAGTAGAGAGGGTCAGACAAAGCTCCTTAAAAGAAGCTGAATAAGAGGCACTGAGAGAGAGCGGGACAAATGCCGCAGCCGATGTAGAAGCGGCCCGCGCCGCCTCCTCTTCGAGGGCGATCATCTGCTCGAGCTGATCCGCCGAGCCCGCCGCGCGAAACCGCCGACCGGGCCTCTTTTGACTTCACCAGAGGAAAACGCTTCTCCGGACGCCCCAGTTGTAAACGGGTAGCACGGTCTTCGAGGACATAGGCCGAAAAGAAAGAGCACAGATCGCAAGCCTGCGGGTGGTGCTCCAGGCCTAGACAGTAGATGCACGTGGAGTGCGGATCCGTCCGAGAAATCTTCTGCCCGCAAGGGCATCTCCGGAAACCGGGAGTCGATTTGTCCATCGCAGCCGCGAGGGATAGAAGACCGAAGATTATTTTAGTGAAGACTTTTAATTCGCAAAAACGAAGAATTAGGAACCAGTCTTATACACAGAGCGTTAAGGAGGGAACCTGAGCTTCCAAGCAGTAAGGAAGATCTGGCATCATGGGGCGGAGCCGAGAGTTTTACCACCTGGGTGGGTGGGAAGAGCCAGCTTGAAGACCTTCCGGCAAGATTTAAAGCGGCAAGGATACCTGCCAATAAGTGTGGATGAACAACATATCCATGTCCCTAGAACCTGATGTTTCAGCAGCAGTGGTGACAAGAGCTCAGGCAAAGAAAATTACAAACAGTGGAGAAATTTTTCCTTTTAGTGATTTTGATTCGGACTTGTTTAAGCACAGTTCCAAGATCTGGAAATCCAAGAAAGAAAGAAAGATGAAGCCTGAAGAAACTATGGCAACAATTGTCTGATGGACATGAAGGGTTAAAATATGAAAATGCTGAAACTAAATTGATAACCGATTGTGATTTTCTTTGAGAATAAGCTAACAATGTTTCTCTCCAGGGCTATTTTAAGCAGCTGGGAGTGAAAGCACAATAGGGTGGACCAATGTTTAAAAAATGTAATGGGTTACTGTACAGAGTTTGGGTTAAACCTCAGACACAGGAACAGACAGAACAACTGGTTATACCACAGAAGTATAGAACAGAATTGTTACAGGTAGCACATGGTAGTCCTATGGCTGGTCACTCAGGGAGGGATCGCACCCTTGCCAGATTGCTGTACAGATTTTACTGGCTTGGAATTCATGAAGATGTTGCTACCTATTGTAATTCCTCTGCTGAGTGTCAGAAAGTAGTCCCAGTCACTAGAAAAGACAAGGTGCCCCTGGTGCCCCTACCCTTGATAGATGTGCCCTTTGAGAGAATTGCAATGGATGTGGTTGGCTCCTTAAGACAAAAGTAAAAAGGGTAATAGATTTATCCTGGTAGTATGTGACTATGCTACTTGATACCCAGAAGTAGTTCCAATGTGTACTGTTACAGCCTCAACAGTGGCAGCAGAGCTTGCCAACATTTTCAGCAGAGTGGGCATACCTACAGAAATGATTACTGATCAGGGTAGTAATTTTGGTGCTGCATTGCTTAAGGAGCTGTACAGACTGCTAGGTATCACTGACATAAGAACCTCCCCCTATCACCCTCAGACAGACAGTCTAGTTGAGCGTTTTAACAAAACCCTAAAACGCATATTAAAAAGGTTTGTAAAAGGGGAAGGGAAAGACAGGGACCATTATTTGCCTTACCTACTTTTTGCTTAGAGAGAAGTGCCACAGGCATCAACAGGGTTTTCACCATTTGAAATGCTGTATGGTAGACAGCCAAGAGGGCCACTGGATGTGATAAAGGAAACGTGGGAAGATAACCCCACTCAGAAACAATCTATATCTTCTTATATGTGTACCCTAAGAAAGAAGCTGGCAAAATATGCTGAAATCGTCCACAGTAATCAGGAAGAGGCTCAAAACCAGCAGAAGGTATATTATGACCATGGGGTAAAAGAAAAAGTTTTCAAGCCAGGTGAAAAGGTTTTGCTACTATTACCCACAACAGAAAATAAACTGTTAATGAAGTGGCAAGGGCCTTATAAAGTTCTTAGACGAACTGGCACTGTTAACTATGAGACTGAGACCCCTGACAGGAAAAATCCAACCAAGATATAGCATGCTAACCTCTTCAAGAAATGGGCTGAAAAAATGCCAAAAGCTGCTTTGCTAGTTTTACCAGAAACTGATAAGGAAGAAATTGATGTAGCCTATAATAGACTGGAACAAACTGTAAATGCTGATGCTGTAAAGGTGAATTTTTTCTTAACCTCAGAACAAACTGCAGACATTCGTAATGTGCTAAAGACATTTAACAGTACTTTTACCACGGTACCAGGCCGAGCAAAAGGGATTGAGCACGTAACAGTGACAAAGAAGGCTCGTCCTATTAGGCAAATGTCATACAGGTTGCCAGAGCAGTTAAGAGCTGATGTGGTTAAGGAAATACAAAAAATGAAAGAACTGGGTATCATAGAGGAATCGAGGCATGCTTGGTCATCTCCCATGGTAATTGTAAACAAAAAAGAAGGGGGTGTTAGAATGTGCCTTGATTTCAGGAAACTTAATCAAGTGTAAAAATTTGACAGTTATCCTATGCCCAGAATAGATGATTTGGTGGACAGACTGGGGAGTGCAAAGTATATCAGTACCCTCGATCTCACCAAGGGTTACTGGCAAATACCTTTAGCTAACGAATCCAAAGATAAAACTGCATTTACCACCTCTGTAGGATTCTATTAGTTCACCACCATGCCCTTTGGTTTACATGGTGCACAGCTACACTCCAGCAGTACATGGATGTAATTTTATCCCCTCACACTGGCTATTGTGCTGCATACCTGGATGATGTTGTGGTGTACAGTCTAGACTGGAAAAGTTACCTGGAACACCTACGAGCAGTTATCCAAGCTATCAAAAATGCAGGTCTGACTATTAATCGTACTAAATGTGCATTGGGCATGCAGGAAACCAGACATTTGGACTATGTGTTGGGAAATGGAGAAGTTAAGCCAGAGATTTCTAAAATAGAAGCTGTAGCTAATAGCCCTGTGCCTAAAACAAAGAAACGTATCAGGCCTTTTTTAGGGCTGGCTGGTTCTCATCGGAGATTTGTTCCCAACTTTGCTGAGTTAGCTACTCCCCTCACTGAACTCATGAAAAAACGGTACCCAAATAATGTGAAATGGATCCCAGAGTGTGATGAAGCTTTTCAAGCCATAAAGGCTGCATTATGTTCAGCACCTGTTTTAAGAAGCCCAGACTTTGAGAAACCATTTTTGCTACAAACAGATGCATCTGAGGTAGGCCTAGGTGTTGTCCTAAGACAAAATGTAGATGGGAAAGAACATCTTATTCTGTACATGAGTAGGAAGTTGCATGACAGAGAGAAAAGGTACTCCACTATCGAAAAAGAGTGTTTAGCAGCAAAGTGGGCCATGGAGTCCCTTAAGTTTTATTTACTAGGAACTGATTTTGTTCTTCTAACTGATCACAACCCTCTCTGCTGGCTTAACCACCCTCTCTGCTGGCTTAACCAGATGAAAGTTAAAAATTGCAGACTCACAAGGTGGTACCTGGCACTACAGCCATTTAAATTCACTGTGATACAAAAATCTGGTAAAGCGAATAGCAATGCTGATTTTCTGTCAAGATATGGATCAGGAATTGAGGGTTCTGAAGGTTGAAAAAACAAAAAAACAAATGTATGAGTTTGAACTGTACTTTTTGCTGTACTGTTAACAAAAATGGATGCACGTGTGCTTAATGTCTGAAAGCAGCAAATGTTATTAGAGAATATAGTGTTGGAAACCTATTTTTGCAAAACAGGTTCCCTCTTAAGGAGGGTCGTATGTGACAGGGTAGGATAGAACCCTGTCCCATTTGTTTTGGAGAAAGTATTTAAACGCAAGGATCTGTATTCTTTCCTTTTCTGTTTCTTCTCTGGTTGGGCAACCAAATTTTTCTGTGAGACCTCGGACTTGATCAACCCCGAACAATCTCACAATTCTTTGCCTCTCACTGTCTCTCAGTTTTCTCTTCCTGTCTGTTTTTCTCCCTTGCATATCTAGATCTGCGAACATAAAAAAATATATGCAAATCAATATATGGAATGAAACTGATAATGGAATCACTTTTGTTTAGAAAATATTTAGTATTACTATTGAAATGTATATTAATTGTATTGACATGTCTAGAAAAAGGTAGAGGTTACTTAAGTGCAAATGCTAGAGTTTTTTGCAAAAGCTGGAGGGGCCTCAGGAAGCTCACTGTTCTAACAGCTCCTGATATTTACGAGAACAGAACATTTTGCAAAAACAGGATGCTTGCTAAGCATGGGGGTTGAAATGTCTTATAAAAGAGCTAAGCTGAACTGCAAGAGAGATTACAAGAAAGATTTTATTTAATTTTGCTTCTGTACATAGTTATTATAAACAAGTTTCTTTTTTTATATTACTGCTACTACAAATAAAGTTTCAGTGACTTTTACAACTGCTCCCGGGTTTTCCGTATGCTTCCTGACCTGTGCCTCAACGACAAGGAGCTATGAGAGGAAATTGAGGTACCACTGGCAGAACTCTTCAGCAAATCACTAGAGAGTGGCATTATATCTCAGGACTGGAGAAGGGCAACAGTGGTGCCCTTGCACAAAGGAGGTAGCAAGGAGGAGACTAGAAACTTATCGCCCACTCAGCCTGACCTCTATAGTGGGAAAAATTATGGAGACATTGCTCAAAGAGATAATGGTAGAATACCTGAAGGAAAATGGAAAACTAGACCCCAAGCAGCACAGCTTCACAGTGGGATGATCATGTCAAACAAATATGACATATTTCTTCGACTGGGTTACCAAAACAATAGAACGGTGGGGTACAGTGGATGTGATGTACCTAGACTTCAGCAAGGCCTTTGACACCGTCCCCCACAGGAGGTTGGGAAACAAACTAGAGCACACAGGGGTAGGGCATAAGATAGTTTACTGGGTTATAAATTGGCTACTGGGTAGGACACCGAGAGTCTTGGTCAACGGGGCCCTATCAGAAGAGGGGGAAGTGACCAGCGGCATACCACAAGGATTGGTACTTGGCCCAATACTCTTCAATATATTCATCAGTGACATTGCAGAAGAATTGTTGAGGAAGGTATGCCTGTTCACTGACGATACAAAGCTATGCAACAGGATGGACATACAGGAGGGGGTCACAAGTATGGTAGCTGACATCAGAAAACTGGAGGAATGGTCAGGACATTGCCAGTTAAAATTTAACGCCAAGAAATGTAAAGTGATGCACCTGGGAAAGCGAAACCCAGGGATAAAGTGCACACTGGAATGACACCAACTGAAGGAGATGAAAATGGAAAGGGACTCGGATGTACTCATTACCAACGACTTAAAAGCCACAAAACAGTGTGAAAAAGCTGCTCAAAGAGCAAGTGGCATACTAGGGTGCATAGGTAGCGGCATTACAAGCAGAAAGCAGAAGGTGATCATGCCACTGTACAGATCACTGGTAATGCCACATCTGGAATACTGTGTCCAGTTTTGGAGGCCTCACCTGAAAAAGGACATAGACACATTAGAAACAGTGCAGAGAAGGGCTACAAAAATGGTGCAGGGGCTACACCAAGAAACATATGAAACTAGGCTCAGAGAACTGAAGTTGTACTCTCTGTAGCAGAGAAGAAATAGAGGAGACATAATGGAGACATTCAAATATGTCAAGGGAATAAACAAAACAGAGAAACTCTTCGAGGAAAATAAGGCAACTTGGATAAGGGGACACAATTTGCATCTGGTGGGAGACAAGTTTAGGAGCAACTCGAGAAAGTACTTCTTCATGGAGAGGGTAATAACCCATGGACAGTCTGCTACCTCAGGTGCTGGCAGCTAAGACCGTGAGTAAATTTAAGCAAGCATGGGCACACAGTGTGGGCAGCTTGCCAGGAACACGTAAGGGAAGGGAGGTAGCCACCTTGGGCAGACTAGATGGATTAACTGGTCCCCATCTGCTGACACCATTCTTATGCTCTAATAAAAGGCAGCAGAAATTTCAAGCATCTGGAAATGCCAAATTAAACAGATAAGTCTTTAAGGCAGATTTAAAAGCCTCAGCGGTCAGGTGCTCTCTGATCTGAAGAGTTAGCGAATTCCACAGGGTCGGGGCTGCAAAAGCAAAAGATCTAGTTCTAGAAGTTTTCAAGCATCTCTAGCAATCCCTTGTCAGTGGAGTAGAGAGGGCGGTAGGGGCAAAGGAGATCTTGGAAATACCGCGGTCCCAGTCCATGTAGGGCTTTATAGGTAAGTAATCTGACCTTGAAGATGATCCTCCACTGCACCGGCAGCCAATGCAGGCTGCGGAGCACAAGCACGATATGGCAAGATCTCAGTAAGCCAGCCAAAAACCTGGCAGCTGCATTCTGTACCAGCTGCAGGCAGCAGAGGTCCACCCCCCAGTAGCCCTAGGTATAGGGCACTGCAGTAATCTAGGCGGGAGGTCACAAAGGCATGGCCCAACGTTGGAAGATCATCAGGCGTGACCAGATGTTTTATATGAGCGTTTTTCCTCAGATGGTGTGGCCTGAAACCTTAGGTGAAAACCGTAGAATAAAGGCGCTTCTCACCGAAGGTTTAACCCCCCCAGGTTAAGTTATAGCATGACAGGTTCGATGCCATGCTGTTAGTTGTTCGCTTCATTTAGAGCCCATGATCCGGAATATGGTGGACGCTAGCCTTATTTACAAAGGTGCTGCGCCACCACTCAATTGAAGTGAGACGTGGCACCGCACCTTTACAGTAAATGGCCCCCCAGCTTCCCGCCATATTCTCTAGATCGTGGACTTTTCAAATAAAATTAAACAAGTGGCAGCGCATGAAAATGGGCCTGTCATGCCTGAAAAGCTGAATCGAGGGGTAAGCCTTTTGGGGGTGGGGGCGCCTGTATTTCTGCAGTTTTCCTTTAATGACGGCCAACACCTGAGACTTGTGTCAGCCCATCATCAAGCATAACAGCCAGATTCCACACCCAGTCAGAGGTTGACAGCTGGCTGCCCCCCAGAAGGGCTTATCAAATTCAACAGCCCGACGTCCCGGACAACCATTTTTTAAGTGGGGAGAAGCAGATGCCAGAGTTCTGTCTGTCCCATGGACTACCTGTTGCAGTTTAAAAATTGCAGGTTTTTACCTGCTTTTCCCTTGCTGGCCACTAGATGTCCTTCCCAGGTCCCAATGGAGGGAGCCAAGCTAGACTCCAGAGTCACCTGATGGTTTCTTTGTACGGTCACATGGAGCAGCATTGTTAAATGCACGTGGCTGCGCGCCACCGCACCCCCATGCCCCGACTTGACTGTGCAGTCAGGCACGGAGATCGGGCACCAGCAGATACTCAGGGGAAGTGCCAAGAAGAAACATGCTCATGACTGGACAAATATAGCCAGACTGACAGGCTAGGCAGCCTATAGCTGATGGTACAGTGCCCGTCAGTCCTGGCTACTGACCATCGTGCTTGGGGGAGGAGCTCAGAATGTCAGTAGCTCGGTGCATGTTGGCAAAGGTGCCATTTCACTACTGACACTCGGAGAGGGCACAGCATTTCTTTTGGAGCACCAGCATTTGAAGGTGGTTCCTGTTCACAGTTACACTATGTATTTGGGGCTGGCGCGAGTCAGTCACAAGAAATATCTTGTTTGGCTAGCAAATCAGTACAGTAGTACCTGGAGAGAGAACTTAAGAAAAAAAATATAGAAATATATTGGAGCGCCAAGCGAGTGGGAGATTAAGAGGATCTGAAATCTGGGGGGAGGGGGATGTGAGAGATCGTACGTGAGAGATTGCATTACCAAAGGCGTTTGCCTGTTGTGGAGAGAGCATAGTCTCTGTCTAATCAAACAATCTGCTGATTCTTACAAAAAATATCAAAAAATATTTTAAAAAAAGGTTTATTTAGAGAAAATAAAGAAGGGAGAACTAAGCAAAAGCACTGCACACTGAATTCAGGGGGCTGTGTGTGTTGTGTCTGACTCTGTGTGGACTCGTGAAGAGAAGAAAAATAGAATGAAAAGGATACAGCTCTTAAATTAAAAAAAAACAAAAAAACTTGAGACTGAAAGCGGGGAAGTGATTGTGTGCTGAACTTGTGAGACTACTATGCTTGCCTGCTAGGGCAGCAGGTAGACCAGACAATGTTGTAAATGTGAACAAGTAAAACTAGAAACATTAAAGAAAACTCAAGCATTTCTTCAATAAATAATTAGATATCTATCTACTGTGAGTAATTGTGTGGTAATGTGAAGGGTGTGTGTGTGTGTGTGAGTGACCAAGCCTGCCCTCCCTGAGGCTGAGAGAGCAGAGATCAGGGACCTGACTGATAACAACGTATATATTAAGAAATATTATTTTTCTCCCCCACACATAAAACTAACAGGTGGAAGCAGGTGTGTGTGTGTGTGTGTGTGTGTGTGTGTGTGTGTGCCTGTGGGTGCAAGACCACTAGACAGAGCCTACCCAGAGTACAGAAAGTCACGTGTGAACAACACAGCTGAACTACTATTTAAGAAAAAAATACTTTTCATTTTATATACAGAAACTAAGAAAACTATAAACCTCCTTAACCCAACCCTCCTTACCTAACCTTATATACACCACACCTATCTCTAGCTAGCCTAGAACAGTCCCACTGTCCCTGAGAGTGTTCCAGTGGAGGAAGGGGGACAAGGTGGGGGTGTGTGAATGTCTTGGCTGTAGTGAGACCCTGTAGACAGCAGGGCCTCACCTAAGACTCTGGGTAGGGTAGAGGAACTTGGGGAACAACTGAAATTATAGGAATAAAAGGGAAACTAAAGGAAAAAAGCATTTTTCTGAGCTACAGAAAAAAAAAACTGAATTAACCTAGCTGCTACTGCAGTCTGCTACATGCATTGGTGGAGGATGTGTGTTGTGTGTGGCTGGGGCCATCAGTGTGAGACCACCGAACCTGCCCTGAGAACCTGAGGGTAGAGTAGAGAAACTTGTGGAAGGGAACAACTGAATACTCATTCTAAATAAGTTAAACAGTTGCAGTATAAAAAGTGAAAAAGCATTTTCTGAGATTGATACCCCCCCCAAAAGATGGCTACATTCAAATAAACCTAGCTTAGCTAGTACTTTGTTTGTCCTACCAAGTACTTTGGTGGAGGTGTGTGAGCGGCTGTGACACCTAACCTGCCCTGAGAGAAGAGGGTAGATGAACCTGGGAACAACTGCAGACTTCTTAGAAATAAACTACAGGAGGGGAAAAACATTATTTGTGTGACACTACACACAAAAAAATAATAAGCCCAAGCTACCCAAGTATTTTGGTGGAGGTGGTGTGTGTGTGTGTGTGTGTGTGTGTGTGTGTGTGTGTGTGTGTGTGCGGCTGTGAGACCAAACCTGACCTGAGAAGGGAAAAGGCATTTTTGGGGCCACAGAAAAAATAAAATAAATCTACCAGTACCTAGCTACATTGGTGGAGGTGTTTGTATGTGGCTGTGAGACCGAACCTGCCCTGAGAAGGGAAAAAGCATTTTCCTGTCGTACTACTGCTAGTTCTCCATCCGGCTCCCAGCCCCCTTCCACCTACTCTGTCCTTCCCTCTTGTAGTGCTGCACAAGCACAACAGCGTAAGGTAAAAAAAATTACACAACACACACAAAGATAACACAAAATAGAATGTTATTGTGTACAACAACAATCTTTATTTGAATATTTCACAATTGCAGCATAGAAGTTAAAAAAATGCAAAGAAATAAGCCAAAGCAAGCTACTCTATTTTCCCTTTGGACTGGGAAAAAATCCTCATCTTCTTCATTGGGAACAAAAAGTAAGGAGCCTGAGCCTTCTTCACAGTCTGAAAACCCGCTAACCAGCCCCGGCCCTACTAGTAGTCAGAAATAAACGACCAAGGTTCTCAGTCTGGGTCTGGGTTCGTGTTTGTAGACATAACAGGCGATCAATCTAACTTGACCATACCAGTTTTTGAAACGAGTGAGCATAGCAGTAGCAGCAGCAGTTCAGTATGAGAAAAGAAGCAAAGACAAAAAAATATGACGTAGAAAAAAGGGCTTGAACATTTCAGCATAACTGGTTAAATCATTTTACCTGGTTAAGGTATGATGACAAAAAATGTGTCATGTACTGCTCTGTCTGTGAGAAATATCCCACTCTTGCGACTCCGGCTTATTCAAAAAACCTAATGTGTTTGCCACTAGTTCAAATAATTTCAGAACTGAGTCCATGAGAGCCCACGAGAAATCAAATCCACATATAATTTGTGCATACCAGCATAGTCACGAAACTGGTCAACATGCAGTCAGTTTTAACATATCTGAAACTGCAATATATCACGCATTTTCTCAGATGGAGGAAGTCACCAAAAATAAAATGAGGCGTTTATTTAATACTGCATATTCTTTGGCTAAAAATTGATGTCCTTTCTCAGATATGGAGTGGCTTTGCACATTGCAAGAAAAAAAATGGTGTTTAACTCGGCAGCAATTACACAAATGGTAAATGGGCCAGAGATTTCTGTAATGCATATTGGCTGACATGTCTAAAACACAGATCCAGACTGTCAAAAATAAAAAATTTGTTACCATTCTTGCAGATGGCAGCACAGATGCAAGCATTGCAGAGTGGGAATATGTCTTTTTTCGTTTTGTTGATGGCACAGAAAAAAAGTTACAACTGTGTTAATTAAAGCTGTACCTCTTGAACATTCTCACGCAGATGGAGTTTTTAAAGCAATAACCTCTGCACTTGAGTCTGTTGATCTTTCTTTTGCGGACCTTAACGATGTGCGCAGACCTGGACCAGTTCTCATATCTGACAACTTTGATTTATTTATTTATTTTAACATTAGTTTAACAACCTTTGAGCCAGAGACTCATTTACAAAGGTACCTCGTCACAATGAGGACAAAGACATACGTACATGAGACAATCAGCAATACAGTACAGCAATAAGGCACAGTCAAGTTACAGGCAAAACGAAACATTGTTGATGGTGCCAGTGTGATGATGGGCCATACAGGTGGCACCATAGCAAAAATCCGAGAACATGTCCCCACTGTTATACCCATGCATTGCATAGCCCAAGAAACTGGAGTTAACCGTTCTTGACATCATAAAACAAAATCCCTTTGTTAAAAAGTAGAAAACACCTTGAAAGGAATTTTTTTATTTTACCACTACAGCCCCAAGAAACTTACGGAACTGCAGGAAATAACAGATGTCCTACACACTCAGTTGGCTCATTTCAGTGCAATAAAGCAAGTTCACTGGCTTGCAAGTAAGACGCATTCAATTCATGCTGTTCAAGTCAATCTGCCCACAGTAGTTCAACATCTTGCAGTTAATTTTTTTATTGTAATTATTGTGATCATACATACAAATACACTACATTCTCCAATATACACTTACATAAATTCCTAATGAGAGAAGGAAAAAACATGTTGTCTGAAGTATTATACAATGATATTAAAGGGGAAAACAAATGTTGAGAAAACAATATGTAGCAGTACAATCTGTATGATAGGGAGAAAATATGGCAAGTTATGGTTCAAGGGGTAAAAGGAGTAGATACAAACAAGAAATATGAGAAGTCGTGACTGTACATCTATTATGCTGTAATTTAATACAAGTATGTGTAAGACTGTATAAAGTAAGAACATAAAAAAGAGAAAAATATCTAAGAAAGTAAACAAAAATGAAGAGGGAAAGGGAAAAAAAGAAAAGGAGATAAAAAGATAGAAAGAAAGGAGATGAAAAAGGAACGAAAGAGCTAGAAGCGAGATTCCAATGTGAACATATAACAACCCATGGATTAAGTGACGATATGTGTAGACGTGTTTAAATATTTAAAATAGTCCTGCCAGCATTTATTATATAAATTAAGTCGGTCAGAGGCTAAGTGTGACATACGATCAAGGATGGCGTATTGAGATAGTGTTTGAGAATATCTGGGAGGGTGGGAATGATGCTGAATCTCCAATGCATTAGTATAAGGTGTTTAACTTGAAGGAATAGTAGGGATAACCACCTATTCTGAGAATGAGATATTTTGTATGAGTGAGCATTGAAAATACCAATATGCAATGTTTTGGATCTAATGCAAAGGACAGACCAATAATTGTCGTTGCAAAGAAATTAGTACGACGCCAAAAATTGTGTATGGGAGGACAATGCCATAAAATATGTAGCAAATTGCCATTGGGGGAGTTACAGCGCCAACATTTATTGTTGTTCATTAAGCCCATTGTTTGCAAAATCTCAGGAGTTCTGTACTATATATGTAGAATTTTGGTTTGTATGAGTGAACTGCAATTATCCTTGAAAGATTCATGGCAGGATAGCCGGCAGTTATGCCATTGTGAATTGTTTATGTTATAATTTAAAAGGGTACTCCATTTATGTTTTGCAATGATAGATTGATCTGGAATTGTATTTCTGATATGTTTGTAAATGATGCTATTTAATTTAGAGTTTGGATCCATTTAGAAATAAAAGTATCATATATA
The DNA here is from genome assembly GCA_016271365.2 of Neoceratodus forsteri. Taxonomy (NCBI): domain Eukaryota; kingdom Metazoa; phylum Chordata; order Ceratodontiformes; family Ceratodontidae; genus Neoceratodus; species Neoceratodus forsteri. The sequence continues at coordinate 1,356,223,418 of CM057455.1, read as the reverse complement.
GATTGATGAGGAATAGTAGGAAGATAAAGGTTCCATGCTGTGCGTAACTGTAAATATTTTCAGAAATCGTCCTGGGGAAGATTCCATTGTTTGCGCAGGTCAGAAAAGGATTTTAATTTGAGAGTCTGAGGTATAAGTATATCCTTCAAGAAAAAAATGCCCCTGTTTTTCCAATTACAACAAAAAAACTGGGTGATTATCAAGAGTGATGTTGCAGTTCCCCCAAATGGGGGCATATTTTACCAATTATTTTACCAGGTGAGACACACTAAGCTGAAAGCTTGTTTGCAGGTGCAACCTGGGAGCACAAGGAAGTTAAGTGACTTGCTCAGGGTCACACAGTATGCACCTAGGGGGCTGTGGGATTCAAACCCAGGTCTCCAGATTTGCAGCTCAAAGCCTTAACCCACTGCGCCATACTGCTTCCATATATGCATATATTTGCATATATGAGAGGGGCTGGGTTGGATTTAAGGTATTTATGAATTATTTTCCAGTAGTATATGGATGATGCTATAGTAGGGTGAGATTTTAAATTTTTTTTTTGGGGGGGGAGGGTTATAAATGAAGGAAGTGGTGACATTGCCCGGACATAGAGATGATTCCACATTGACCCACAACAGTGATTTATTGCTGGGTTTATTAAACCATTTGACAGTTTGGGCAGTGCAGAAGGCCTAAAAATATGCTTGGAACCAGGGGAGCCCGAAGCCCCCTTTGAACCAGTGGGAACGCAGTTTGTTACGACTAAATCTGGGAATTTTGCCTTCCCATAAAAAATTGCCAATCATATAATCAATTCTGACAAAAAAAAAGTAGGGAGGGTTAAAGAGATATTAGAAAATAGATACAGTATTTTGGGAGTTATTGACATCTTGATAGCAGAGAGTTTCCCATTAAAAGAGAGGTTAAGCAGTATCCATCTGTTGAGAGTGTTTAGTTCAACATCTTGAACATGTCTCAAACTCTGCTGGTGATGTTGGGGCCAAAGCAAAGGCACTTCTAAGAGATGTGCACTCAGTACAGGTTGTAAAATCACTGTTTATTCTTCAAGATTTTCTGCCAATATTGAAAAATCTATCACTTGAATTTCAAAAGGATGACCTACTAATATTAGAAGTCCCCCAACTTGTCGAGACATGCTTACTCCAGTTGGCTGAGCTAAAAACAAGACCTGGAAAGTTTATGGCATCATTTCTAAACCAATATAATCCTGCAGAGAAAGGCATGAACTATCTCATTTCAAAACGTGGCAGTGAGGACAAGATTGTTCCTTTTACTTTCAAAGGGAACTGTCCAGAAGTAAATTTTATGAGTGATACAAAGCTGCACAGTTTAATAGATGCAGTACTATCTTACACTGATCAGCATTTTCGGAATTTCTTAGAGGAACCTCTAAAATGGTTCAGTTGCTTAGATTTCAAAAATTCCGATCTATCATGAGAAGAACTTGCATAATTTGGCACAACTTGATTTAAGTAATTTATTAGACTACTTTCACAATTTTTTTCTGAAGATCATGTAACCAGTATAAAAAGGGAGTATTCTGCATTAAAAGCAATGCTTAAGTCTGCAGTTAATAAGCCATATTTGCAAGTGTATTCACGACTACTACGAGAGAAACCAGCCCAGCTTGCTCACATCCTTGACCTAATAGAAATGTTACTGGCTATGAGTGTGTCTACAGCTAAATGTGAGACAGTATTCTCCATTCAGAATCTTATAAAAACAAAAATAAGAACATGTTTAGCTGATGACACACTCCAGTCACTTCTGCATATAGCAGTTGACAGCCTTTCATTAGACAGCTTTGATCCGGATCAAGCTATCAACCACTGGCTACTATCTGGTCCTGGCACACGCCACATTCATGGTCACAACGGTCATGCTAGTTCAACTACTAGTTCTGCTGATTCATGCGAAAATGTCCCTGAGGCTGTCACTAGTCTTGATGATGACATGACTGAATATGATGCTCCGGCTGGAGCAAGCTCAGGCTTCCTGTAACTTTTCCCGATGCTGATGCTGTACTGTCTGCTACTCTGCTGTAATGATGTTCTCACTGTGGTGCTGCTGCTGCAACCACACTTGCTGTCAGTTCCTCGCTGCTGATGCTAATTCTGTCACAATACTTATGCTTGCCATGCTGCTGACAAAAATGAAATCATATTATTCTCCTTATTGTCTATTTCAACACTAAATAACTAATGCCACAATAAATCCATTGAGTTTTCTGTAGTTTTATACTTTCCATTAAAAATATGCCATTTTATACTGGGACTACCAACTCAAGCACTGGGACAACTACTTCTGAACAAGCCACTGGTCTGTGGAAAAGTATCTAATTTTAAAATTTGTCAAGTCTTGCCCCCCAGCCATAACCTAGATGGCTATGACGAACAACCCCTCTATCCAACGACCTGGGTCCACAACCAGCACCTCAGTCTTATCTGGGTTCAACCTCAGCCAACTGGCACTCATCCATTCCTGAATCTCAGACGGGCAGTTAAGACTGAAAGTTTCACTCTGCTCAGGCACAAAGGACATGTACAGCCAAGTATCATATGCATAGCAGTGAAAACTCGGCCTGTACTGCCTTATAATGTCTCCCAATGGCAGCACGTACACCACAAACAACATCAATGAAAGCACAGAGCCCTGTGGTACCCCACATGGCAGCGAGAGAGGGGCCTAGGAAAAAAAAAACTACTCCACTCTCTGAGTCCTGCCTGTGAGGAAAGATTGAAACCATCTGAGCATACATATTTGAATCAGAGATTGGGTGATTTGGGGAGGGAGTACTGGTGGCACCAAAGATTAACATTAATGTACACATACATGTGTCCTAGGGATTGCATGAGGCTGGGGGGAAGGGACGCTGAAACCAGGGATTAAAGCAATCCCTGCCTGTTGTTCATATAGATACCTTCCTAAACTACAACTACCCCTCCATCTGACCAGCCCCCTCCTCCGCGCTCACTGCTTACAAATTCCTCCTTTCCTAAATCAATTGCTCACCAATTTCTCTGCCTTTATGAACAATGCATCCCGTACTTTCCTCTCTCCCCTTGTTCTGCTCATATTCCTCTCTTTACCACCTCCACTTGCTTACTACTCATCTACTCCTAGTAACTCTCCCAACCCCATCAGTTACTATCTCCAATCCCCTACCTACATCCATGCTATGACTCCCCCCCCGCCATTTGAAATATGGTCACACTCTGCCATTATTCCTCATGCAGCTTTGAAAACGGTGTCCACTTTCACTGCGGTTCTCCACCTTCTTCTTCCTCATTCATCCATTCCCTTCTCCTCAAATCTCCCAACCTCCTCGCCAGCCCTTTCAAACTCCCCTAAGCTCCATTTTCTCATACTCGCTCTCCTCTAGCTCTCCACCGGGGAAATCCACCCTAACCCAGGCCCTATTGTCCCTAGCTCCTCTGGTGCTTCCTTCTCTACTACCTCCCCACCGCTCTCTTCTCTCAGCCCTCCCAAAGGGCTTAGAGATCCTACATCTGGATACCTGCAGCTTGTTGCAAAAAAACAGACCAGATTCAGACCATGGTGTGCACTCTAAAAAAAACAGGTTACTCACCTGTAATAGTAGTTCTAGGAGTGGTACATGTTGTTCATCCACACTTCTTGGCAGAGTCCCTTTCCCTTTAAATCAGCCGGAAAGTCTTAAAGCTGGCTCCTCCCACCCACCCAGACTGTACAACCCTCAGCTCCACCCCATGACACCAGATCTTAGCCTGCTGGAAGCCAGGTTTGTGTGTCGAAGCCGGGGAGGTCAGGTGGGTCCGTGTGGATGAACAACATATACCACTCCTAGAACTACTGTTACAGGTGAGTAACCTGTTTTTCTAGGATCATGGATATGTTGTTCATGCACATTTCTTGGCAGACTCCAAGCAGTTCTCCGGGAGGAGGGAGACAAGGAGCACACCCCCTCTGATACTTACTTGGGGAAAAGAGATTGGAAAACTAAGGCCCCAAAACCAGCATCCCGGCGTGACTCAAGGTCGATGCGGTAATGGGTAATGAAGGTGTTTGCTGTCTTCAAGGTAGCAGCCCGACATATTTCCTGGATAGGGATGTCCCTGGAAGCAGCCACTGATGCAGCAGTATGGCAGGTAGAATGAGCTCTTATCACTCTAGGAGGCTCCTTGCCCGCCAACTCATAACACAGACTTATGCATGATGTAATCCATCTTGCAATTGTCGTCTGCTTTGCTCCAGGTCTGCCAGAAGCGGCTTCAGTGTAGGCGGCAAACAGCTGGCGAACATCTCCCCGAATTTCCTCCGTCCTCTCCTTATAATAGGAGAGAGCTTGTCTCAGGTCCAAAGTATGGAGCCTGTATTCGGCCTCTGAGGTGCAATTGGGATAGTACACCAGCAGAGTCAACACCTGGTTAAGGTGAAACTCTGACACCACCTTCGGAAGGAATTTAGGGTGGGGGCGCAGGACAACCTTGTCCCTGTGGAAGACCAGATAAGGGGAGTCCACCGAGAGCAGCTGGAGCTCCTCTGTCCTTCTGGCAGATGTGATAGCCATCAGGAGCCGTTTTCCACAACAAGTGTGACAACTCACACTTGTGCATTAGTTCGAATGGCTTGCCCAGGAGCTTTGCCAGTACCAGCAGTAGATCCCACGGAGGTGAAGGTTCACGCACCGGAGGGGATATGTGATCCAGGCCTTTGAAAAAGCACCCGACCACTGTCTCCTGCACCAGCATTGGCTGACTGGCCCACGCCGGTAAGAAGAGATGGCTGCCAGGTGCACCCTAAGGGTCGATGACCGAAGACCCCCTTTGGACAGAGACCAAAGGTAGTTGAGAATGTTAGCCACTGGACAGACAGGACAGAGGATCCAGGCCCTTGCCCTGACACCAAATGGAAAACCTTTTCCATTTGAAGGCATAACATTTCCTGGTCGACTCGTTTCTGGATGCCTCTACCACTGAAAGGACATCCTCGGAAAGACCCAAAGCCTGGAACTCTAGCCACTCAAGCACCAGGCTGTCAGGTGCAGGGACTGAAGGTCTGGAAGGAATACCTTCCCCTGGTTGACCGAGATCAGGTCCAGGTGTGCTGGAAGCGGCTCCGGGGGCCTGTTGCTGAGGCTGAGGAGATCTGGGTACCAGAACTGACATGGCCAGTCTGGGGCTACCAGAATCACCTGCGCCTTGTCCCTCCTCACCTTGAGAAGCACACTGTGGATCAAGGGAAATGAAGGGAAGGCGTAGAAGAGGCCTAGGGTCCACAGCCTCGAGAAGGCACCCCCGTGCAGCGAGCCCTGCTGAGGGGGGCGGGCATGAAAGAGCCTCAGCTTTGTGTTTTCCCTGGAGGCAAACATTTCCACCAATGGTTTGCCCCAGTGGGAGAACAGACTGTACGCTACCTCTGGATGGACAGACCACTCATGAGATGTCTCACCTATGCAGCTGAGAGCATCCGCCAAATGATTTGAGGCTCCTGCCATGTGGATGGCTAGGAGATCTGCCTCCAGACAGCTCACGAGTGTCCAGATGCAGAGCGCTTCCTTGCATAGCAGACGGGAATGCATGCCCCCCTGTCTGATGAGGTAGTACATGGTCGTGGTATTGTCTGTCTGGACTTGAACCACTTGACCCTGGAGCTGAGGAGCGAAAGCTGACAGAGCCAGTCTGACTGCTCTGAGGTCCAACAGGTTGATGTGATAACGGGACTCCTCAGGGGACCAGAACCCGTGGGCCCTGTTGTCCCCCATGTGGGCTCCCCAGCCAATGAGAGAGGCATCAGTCGTAAGGACGGCTGTCGGCTCGGGGTGGACAAATGGGATCCCTTCCTGCAACCGGCCTGGTACGGTTCACCATTGGAGAGCGTCTCACATCTTCTGGGTCACAGTGATCAGCTGGTCCAAATGACCATGGCGCTGAGTCGACTGGGCAGCCAGCCCCCACTGGAGAAGGCGCATGTGCTACCGGGTCCAATGGACCATTAAGGTGCACACCGCCATGTAACCCAGAAGGCGCAGAAAGTCCCGGGCAGGGTGCAACTGACCAACCAGAAATGATTTGGGCAAAGAAGGAGAGAACCTCCGTCCTGTCCGCCGGGAGCCAAGCTCTGGCTTGACGAGAGTCGAGCTCTGCCCCGATGAAGCACATCACCTGAGGAGGCACAAGCTCTGACTTGGCCTTGTTGATCAGGAGGCCGAGTTGGTAGCAGGTCTGGAGGGCCAGGTCCCTCGAACTCTCCACCTCCTGCTGGGTGGAACCTGCTAAGCACCAATCGTCGAGGTAGGGGTAAATTCTGACCCTCCCACCCCGATGCCTGATGTGGGCTTCCACCACTGCAATGCATTTGGTGAAGATCCATGTGGCCGATGACGTGCCGAATGGCATGGCTCGTATAGGGTTCCCTCGGCTCTGAAGCGGAGGAACCGCTGGTGGGACGGATGGATTGGGACGTGAAAAAAGGGATCTTGGAGATCCAGTGAGCAGAATCACATGTTTTGCTCCAGGGATGGTATGATCTGAGACTGAGTGACCATCCGGAAGGTGCATGACCTGAGGTACTGATTCAGGTTATGCAGATCTAGAATGGGGCGCCAGCCCTCGTCCGCTTGGGAGCCAGGAAGTACCTGGAAACGAAGCCTGGGTCTGCCGGAGGATCTGGCACTGGAGCTACTGCCTTCTTGAGGAGGAGCAGAGCAATGTTGGACTGCCAACTGAGTGTGGGAGGATACCCTCTCCTCCTGTGGGGTGCGGGCTCAGCTTGGAGGGTACTGCTTGAATTCCTGAGGCAGTCCCTGGCCAACCACTTCTGAGACCCACCTGTCCGTGATAACAGTGGAACAGGTGGAAAAAAAGTGTTGGAGCCACCCCCCCCCCCACGGGAGGACCCAGAGCTGGTATGATGGGAGTAGGGGTGGCTGCCCCCACCCCGTCACTGGGCAGGCTTGGAGGCAGAGGATCCAGGGCCTGAACCTCGGCCTCCCTTACAGGCCTGGGAGGGCCCAGGCTCGGTCTGGGGGGCTCCAAGCTTGAGCCTGCTGCTGCCCCCTTTGAAAGGAGGACTGCTGGGCCACAGGGGAAGAGTGCTAAAAAGGCTTCTTCTTTTTCTGCTGCTTCTTAGGACCAGAAGACCCCTTAGCAGAAGTGGCGTCCAGGGTGGCATTGGACTGCTCAATGTGCTGAAGGTGACCAGCCACACCTGGGCCGAAGAGATTGGCAGGAAAGGCACTTCAGCTAGTTTGTGCTGAGTATCCACCGGAAAGGAGGAGATCCTCAGCCAAGCCATATGGTGAGAGGCAACTGCGACTGCCAACGAGCGGGCACATGAATTACCAATATCCAGAGCCATCTGGAGCTGTTGTTTGGCAACAGCCCAGCCTTGGTCCCGGACCTGCTTGACCGTAGTCTGCAAGTCCGTGGGAGGACTTCGTCCAAGTACCCTAAAGGGCATGGGAGAAGTGTGCCATGATGATGGCAGTGCTTGCCTGATGGAGGCCTAAAGATGAGGCCGCATAGACCTTCCAGGCAGAGTGATCCAAATATTTGGATTCCTTCTTGGGAGGTCTGTCGGTATCGGTAGAACTACCAGTACGCCTGAACACAGAGGTGGTCACAAGGCTCTCGGCCGAAGGGTGCTCTGTGAACCCCGCAAGGGACCTCATGGGCACCGCATACTTGCGAGTTATATGGGCAGATGGAGCTGGACAGGAGGCAGGGTGCTGCCAAAGTTCTAAGGCAGGGACAACAATGGCCTCGGCCACAGGAAAAGCTTCTGTCGGGGTATACCCTCTCTTGAGGATGTCAGTGAGAGGGTACTCTGCCTTTTTCTGGATAGGCTCCAGGGGCATCCCTGTGGACTCAGAGATGAGGCGAAGAATGTCCTGAAAAGATGAAGAACCTTCCTCTGTCTCTATCCCACCAGTCGATTCATCATCCCCTGGATGAGAATGGAGGCCAGTTTCACCCGAATCCAGGGAAATCGGATACAACGGTCGACCGCTCACATCACTCTCAACTCACTGGGGGCGATAAGGGGTGACAGTGACTGAGAGATGCCGGGGAAGCCCGGTATCCAGTCTAGCTTCCTTAGAAGGAGCCCCTCCTACAGGCTGCTTGGGCGCAGTTCCACCACAATCATTGGAGAGACCGGTTTAGGCCGAACCAGAGGTTTTGTCGGCTCCGTGGTCGGAGAAACCAACTTAATCGGCTCCAGAGGAGTTGGCTTCGGCCTGGGAGGCAAAAGCCAAGTAATGGTCGGGGTAGGAGCTGGGGAAGGCTTGTGCCTCGTCAAAATCATCTGTTGCCACATGAGGTCCTCATAGCGCCAACGGAGCTTCCGCCGGAGCCTCTCCTCATCCGAGGAGGACAAGGACGACCGATGGCGTCGCCTCTTTTTAGAGCGCTTATGGCCCTTCCTCGGCCTACCGGTCGAGGGGGTCCGAGACCTCAATTGAGATTGGGCAGACCAACTCGGTCGCTCGGGAGACACTGGTGGAACCGGTAACTTCCCATGGTCAGGGACCACTTCCTCAGTGGGATTCCCACCAGGCTGGGTCTCCTCGTCGGGGAAAACAAGGACCAGAGTTTGAGCAAGAGAGTTATCGACTAGAGTCGGCGACAAGGGGTCAATCAGGTTGAGAATTATCTCAATGTCATTGATCAACACTTCGGTCGACTGGCCAGATGGCTGGGCCGAGAAGCCAGCAGCCGAAGAGGTGATTTTGACCGAGGTCGAAATGACCGGTGTTACAAAACCACTCAGCAGGTCAGCCCTCTACTCCCAAAGTGCCAACTTCCGAGTGCATTCTTGTGTGAACAGTTAACAGACACAGGGTAACCCTCCTGGTCTGTTTTGTGGGTTCAGGTCAACCTTTGGTCTTAAGTCTTGGAGGGATTCAAACTGTGAACCTCTTGCTAGCGTACCCAATGCACAGGCTCAGATAATTCTGGCTTCGGGGGGTGCCAGATATCTTTGCCTACGGGCACCTAACCAGGTGTACAGAAATGAACCCTTGAAGACTGTAATAAAAGATCTCAGATTTAAAACGCTTACCTTTTTCCAGTTTGGTATCACCATTCAAGCTTATGTACAGTGTCTGCTTTAACCATATATACTCTACTTGTAAAGGAAAGAAATCAAAGACAGACCAAGTAAGCTCTAAAAATAGAGTTTTACTAAAATAGATAAAAAATATGTAACATAAAATACAGAACTATTACATCACAAGACATACAAATCTCTTAAACAAAACAGGTTTTAACAGTGCAATTCCTACTACAGTACTTAGATGTGTCTCTCTCTAAATACCTGCTTAAAGTGCTCACAGATGTTTCTTTGTCAGAGTCTAGATAGAAGTGTCTCTGAAGTAAAACAGAATAATGTTTAAAAGCTGGCTTTGCCCACCTCTTTGCATGAGGTCACCTAGCTCCTCCCTGTCAGAATATATAAAAATATATATCTATATAAAAACAGGATTCTTTTCCAAGTATTAAATTCTGCAACCTCAGCATAACTCATGTTCTTCAAATGACTCTCTTTGATCTATGATCAGTTTCCCCTTTCCAGGACTTCAAAGCATCTTTTATGACTTCGCACTAAAACGTCATACTCTGCTCTTCTTCCTCTAAGTGTTATACAAGTTTATGATCTATCTTGGCAGTTAGGTATCTTCTTGCCGTCCGGGTAACACCTTGTATATAAAACCTGTGTGTGTGTGTGTGTGATCTCACATGCTGTTTCAGCATTTCTCAGGAGAGACAGTCCATAACCCATTTTTGTATTACAAAAAAATGATACAGTGATCAGAACCAGCTATCCAAGTGTCACAGCCGGTTCCTGGGACCGAGATCTCTCCCGATCCCAAGAACGTCTCAGTCGAGATGAAGACGATCCCGGGTCCTTCTCCTGCATACGGGACCGAGAGGAGTACATACTAGCGGGACTCTCACCCTTAGTCAGGAGAGAGTGGCACAACTCTTGGAAAGAATCCGAGAAGGTGGAGCCCAGGTTGAGCAGAACGAAGAAACTCTGAGAGGAAGAATCCGCAGCACGGGCCGCTTCCTCCTCAAAGGCTTGCGTGCGCTCCAATTGCTCGGCGGATCCCACGGCCGCGGAAGCCGTCCACCGGGCCTCCTTGGATTTCACCAGCAGGTTCCATTTTTCGGGCCTCCCCAGCTTAAGGCGTGCGAGATGGTTGTCAAGGACGTTGTGTTGGAACACGAGGCTAAACTTGCACATCGTGGTGTCATGGCTGACACCCAAACAATAAACACATGCGGCATTCAGGTCAGTTCTTCAATGTCTTCCGGCCGCATGAACACTGGTGAAAATTGGGGGAAGACTTGTCTTCCATGATCGAAGAAAAATAATCGCAATCGCTAATGCGAACAAGGCGAAGTTTTGGAATAGCCAAAGTTTCTAAAGCCAGGGCCTACAAAATGCGAGAGCACGAAGGAGACAACCTGAATCTTCCAGCGGAAAGGAAGATCTGGTGTCATGGGGCAGAGCCAAGGGTTATACCACCCAGGTGGGTAGGAGGAGCCAGCTTGATGACTTTCTGGCTGATTTAAAGGGAAAGGGTCTCTGCCAATAAGTGTGGATGAACAACATATTCACAATCCTAGAACCAAACATTCTAATCATCTCAGAAACTTGGCTAAAGGGCACTATCCCAGACCACTCAGTCTCCATTCCTAGCTACTCACTGCTAAGGCAAGATTGTGCTGGCAGGGGTGGTGGTGTGGCCATTTATGTCCTAACCTCCATTCAATATTCCATCATCTACTCATCTTCAAATCCTGAGACCCATGATGCCCTAGCTATCCATGTGATCCTCCCCTTTACTCTCCCAATCTTCACAGCCAGCATGTACTGACACCCAAATGTCCATCCTTTGGTCGCAATAGACCTCCTAACCTCCATCACTTCCCTTGCTCGCTCTGGGGAATTATTCATCCTAGGTGACTTCAATATTAATTGGTTGTTACCTAAAACTACCAAAACTAAAAATGAAATGGGAGCCCTAAGCCTCTCCCAACTGATCTCGGACCCACCTCCCACCCAAACCACAAGACACAACAACAATCCCTACTCGACTGGACTCTCACCTCCTACCCCATCAGCGTCATCACCTCTGGCATCCTCTCCGATGCTCTCAGTGACCACAACCCAATATTCATAGTTAGGAACATCCACAGAACTAAATCACCCCACAAAACCATACAACTACACTCTTTCAAGTCTCCTGACCTTGAACCTCTCCTGAGTAACCTTGCCACTTCTGACTGGTCCCCCTAACTTCCTTCCCCTCGGTTGATAAGGCCCTTGCCTACTTCAAAGAAATCTTTCTTGCAAACTGGAACACCTTTGCCCCACTCAGACAAACTAGTCAGAGGTAACCACTTATCCTGGATAACCCCTGAACTTCTGGCCTGCCTCAGGGCTAGAGATCGAGCCTGGAAGCGTCATAGAGCTACCCAGCATCCTAGTGACCTCATGAACTACCGCATGCTCCGAAATGCTTGCACCAGGGCTATAAGGTTAGCCAAGTGCAAATATTTCAAATTTGCCTTCATCGCCAACATAAATTACCCTTCAAAGTTCTGGAAGGTGGTCCACGCCCTATTTATCCCCTCATCCCCTCATCTCGCCCTCCCCTTATAGTAAATAGCTCACTAGTGTCCAACCCACCAGCCATAGCTGCGAAATTTAAGTCCTACTGTACCTCCTGCACCACTGAGCTACTGAAATCCATCCCCATCTACCCATCACCCTCCCCACCCTCTACAGGTGTGCCCCCTCTACCACCCTCTCACCTCTCCTTCTCTTTCACTACTGTAACCCCAAATGATACCCTAAGTGCCCTCTTCACAATCAACCCCTCTAAAGGTGCCTCCCTGAAGGCCTCGACCCAAAACTCCTCTCCCTCTCCGCTCCGGCCACTGCCTACCCCCTCTCAATAATCCTAAATCTCTAATTCTCTACTGCCTTGGTCCCCTCTTACGGAAACATGCAGTGGTACTCCCTCTACCCAAAGGGGGGTGACCCCTCATCCCCTGGCAACTACTGCCCCATTTTTCTCCTCCCTACCCTTGCCAAGCTTCAAGAACACATTGTCCTCTCCCAACTCACCTCTTTTCTATCTGACACCTCCTTTTTTTCACATTTCCAGTCTGGTTTCAGGAAAAAACACTCAACCACCACCTCTCTCCTACGGCTCACAGACGCCATCCTAACCGGGATGTACACTGGCCAACTTACCTCTACCATTTTTATCGACCTGGCCAAGGCCTTCGACACCGTTTCTCACTCCTTTCTCCTCGACTCACTCTCAGCAGCTAGCCTATCTCCCTCCACCACAAACTGGTTCAAGGCCTACCTTATTGGTAGAACCTAATCAGTTAAGATCATGGACTCTACTTCCTCTCCCCTCCCAATTAGCACTGGTATCCCTAGGGCTCTGTAATAGGGCCCCTTCTATTCTCCATCTTCTTAAACGACCTTCCCTTTGTTTGCTCCCCCTCCTCCACTATACACATGTATGCTGTGATACAGTCCTGTATGCATCTGGCTCCTGTCCTGCTGAGGTTACAACCAGCTTACAGCAAGACTTCGACAAGGTTCAGTCTGGTTTGCTAACCATCAACGTTTTCTCAGTGCCAAGAAGACTGTCTCCATGACCTTTGGCACTAGAGACTCTCTAGGCTTCCCTCCCTACCCACTTTCCACACCCTTGATGGGAATTTACTTGAGGAAATATCCTCCTTCAGGTACTTAGGTGTTTGGTTGGAACAACACCTACATTTTTCTGGACATAATGATGCCATCCAGAAAAACTGCACCTCCAAGCTTGGTGCCCTGTTCAGGAACCATAGTTGCATCCCTCCTATGGCTAGGCGTGAATTTGTTCAGAAGATGATACTGCCCATTTTCAACTACTGGGACATAGTTTATGGTGCTGCCCCTAAGTCCTCCCTGGCCAGACTGGACACCCTCTTCAATTCCTTCTGCCGCTTTGCCCTGGATGCCCCCCTTCCCTCACACCCACCACTGCAATCTTTATCGTGCCCTATCCTTCCCCTCTCTTACAAACAGGCGACTCTCCCACTGTGCTAAATTCATCTCCAAGCACTGGTTGGGTGAGCTCCCTTTCTGCCTCACCTCCTCCTTTATAACAACCCCCCCCCCCATACTCCCATTCCCTTAGATCAACTGACTCCCCACCCTGGTAGTCCCCTACAGATCCACCCTAATCAGCCAATCCGGTTACTCTCATCGCCTCCAAAAAATTTGGAATTACCTCCCCCTTCAGATCCAGCACTCATCCTCCGTCTACTCCATCAGCTCTGCCCTCAGTAATTACCTTGCACCTAGCTGCTCCTTCCATGTCCCTCCCTAATTCCCTACTCTAAGCCTTGGATAAACTATACCCCTCTACCATCACCTTCATTTTACCCTGTGCACCCACACCCCCTAAATTTCTAGCTCTCCTCACCTTCCCCCAAATTGCTCCCCCTTACTGGCCTCCCTTGATCTCTCACAGAATCTAAGGGATTTCGAATGCTCCCCATGGGTTCATGCATCCTGATGGATGATTGATTAGCCCCCATCCTCTCCAAAGGTGTGAATTCTCTCCCCCTCAAGGGTTCAATTCTCACTCTCTCACTCTCCTATCACTCTCTTAATCCCTATCTACTGACCTTCCCCAACCCCCGACAGGGTACCCCGCATCCTGAAGGGTCCTCTCTTGGGTTAGGTCCTATTCCCCCTCCTAACATTTAAGTCACACCACCTCCCTTCTCTTTCTCTGTCCTCTTTAAATCCCTACAGCCTTATCCTCCCTTCTGTCTAGCCCCATAGCCCCCTTTCAGGGTTCCCACATCTTGAAGCGGTCTCTCTGGGACATTGCATATCCCCTTCTCTCTCTTTGTGCCCCCAGTCCCCTTGCAGGATTCCTCACATCCTGAAGGGGTCTCCAGGGACAAGACTCTTCCCCCTCCCCCCACCTCACCCTTTCCTCTCCTTTCCCCCCTTTTCTTTCATGTAAGCACTTGTTTACTTATTAACCCGGCACTTATTATTGTCCACTCTTTCTACATATTATGTGCAACACTGTTTGTAACACCTGCCTTACAACTATATGTTAATGTTCCTCTTGTAACTCGAACACGACTCTTTCCCCCTCCCACTTCACCCCTCTTTCTCCTTTCCCCCTTTTCTTTCACGTAAGCACTTGTTTACTTATCAACCCGGCACTTATTATTGTCCACTCTTTCTACCTGTTATGCGCAACACTGTTGTAACACTGTTTGTAACACCTGCCTTACAACTGTATGCTAATGTTGATCTTGTAACTTGAATGTTTAATATCTCACTCCTATTGTACCCCTTCCCCCCAGGTCGCACTGGGAGATGAGCGACTTGTCACTCAGTGTGCCTTCCTGGTGAAACATTTCAATAAAAAAATTAATTAATAAACACATACATGTGTACCAGGGATAAGGTGACGGAGGGGGGTCCACCGACACCAGGGATTAACGTTAATAAACACATATATTCGTACCAGGGAGTGTGTGAGTGGGGGGGGGGCACCACTGGCACCAGGGATTAACGTTAATGAACACATACATGTGTACTGGGGATTAGGTGTTTGGGGGTACATATCCTCCAAGAGTTAATGCTAATGGACATATACATGTGTTCCTTTGGGTCAGGTGTGGGAGGGGGCACCACCGGGACATCCAAAAATAGCAAGTTGTGGCAATAGTACTAGCAGGTTTGGGACACCCTAACTGCTTTTTCTCCTGGACTATCTTGGTAAGTATAAACATACCTTTCTGTAGGCAGAAAGGGGTAATGCTTAGTGCTGAGGGCACCTGTCAGTGCCTTAGTTAGGGCTTCACACTAGAGATCCATATTCAGACAGGTTTAGGGTACTTAAATTGTGTTCTGAGCTTGTCTGTAGAACATACAGTAACTTCAGGGCCATGTGCTAATTTGCTCTTAGGACAGGGACTTTGTGCTGTGAATACCTGGAGCTTTGAAAATGGGGCCCTTAGTTCACAGATTGTGGAAACAGGAATGATAAGGTATAAAAAGATTGGATTGGGACGTTAATGACTTTTTACAAGTTTTTAATTGGCTGGCTGACAAGTTGCTAGATAGCACAGGAATGCAGTACCATCCGCCAGAATGAAGCACAGTATTCACTGTTTTTCCTGGGTATCTTGCAAGATACTGCAAGAACTTAATGCAGTGCAATGGTAATTACGCTAATTTGTCATTCCATACAGAAATCTCACACAGTTACTGTAGGCTGTAGTGGGAAGATGACATCTGAACTGCGAGCTGTGTTGCAATATTTAAACAGCTGGTGAAGATGATTAGCCAATCAGAATGCACAGCAGGTCTTCTCTTATCCATTTTACAAATACAGATAAGACATTCAATGCAATATGCCATGTAGTTGCATTGGAGAGGAAAACTGGAATACTGGGCTATTAGCAAATCTGACTAAAGCCTGTCTAGCTGTGACTATGCCACAGTTTACAGGTCAGTTTACCTCAGTTTCTCTAAATCTCTCTCTCTTTTTCAGGCTGCATCCATTCCTATTGTGATCATAAAGTGGAGTGTGCACTGACCTTTTCACACTGAAAATGCAAGGGGGGTCCAAATGACCAAAACAAGTGAGCACTATATGCTCCTTCACTGGTTGCATGTCTTGTCCTTAACAATGGAAACAACATTTTTGGATGTTCAGGACAAGTGTGCACGACAGCTGTGAATGAGGGTGGCAAAATTTTCTAGTTGCACATTTTTGTTACCATGCTTTTTATGTTTGCTTTTCTTTTTTGTAGTGTTTAACTATAAACAATTGATAAGTATCTGGAGGGAGGCGACTATGAGATAAGAAACATCTTGGTCAAGACAACTGATACCCCGTGTACAGTGGTACATTTAAAAAAGTGCACATTGGCTTATTAAACTTATGTGCAGCGGTGCATTAAACAAATTAGTATACAGTGCCAAATTAAACCAGTGTACAGTTGTGAATTAAACAAATCAGTGGGCACTGATGCATTAAACAAACCAGTGTGCAGAGGTGCATTAATCAAACCAGTGTGCAGTGATGCATTAAACATACCAATGTAGTACAGTTGTGTATTAAACAAACCAGTGTGCTGTGGTACATTAAATAAACCAGTGTGCTGCTGTGATGCATTAAACAAGCCAGTGTGCAGTGATGCATTAAACATACCAGTGTAGTATAGCTGTGGATTAAACAAACCAGTGTGCTGTGGTACATTAAACAAACCAGTGTGCTGTGATGCATTAGACAAACCAGTGTGCAATGCTGCATTAAACAAATCAGTGGACAGCGATGCATTAAACAGACCAGTGGAAAGTGGTGCCTTAAACAAATCGGTATGCAATGGTGCATTAAACAAAACTGCGCACAATGATGCATTAAACATCCAGCAGCATTAAACATCCCCCAGCATCAGTTTACCAGTCAAACTGATCCAGCATCAGTTTACTAGCCAAACTGATCCAGCAACAGTTTACCAGTTTACTAGCCAAACTGATCCAGCAACTGTTTACCAGCTGAAATGACTCAGCATCAGATTATCATCCTAACTGATCCACATCAGTTTACCAGCCATACTGTGCCAGCATCAGTTTACCAGCTAAATTGCTACAGAATCAATTTACCAGCTGAAATTATTCAGAATCAGTTTACAGTGTCAGTTTACCAACTGCATTGCTCCAGGATCAGTTTGCCATCCAAACTGATCCATGTCAGATTACCAGTTGACTTGAGGAAGAGAGTATAACCCCCCAAACCTGATCTCAGAAACAACCGTTTTGGTCCAATGGAAAGTACCACCTGCAACATATTTGTTGTGTTTTTCTTCTACACCACCTTTGGGTAATTTATTTTCTCAAAGTGGTGTTCTGTCATCCATTCCTTATGAGTGGGTAGTTTCCCCTCCACTAGGGACAGGAAAGAGAATGCAAATTCTTTTGATACCTCTCATAAGCTCTGATCTGCCCTGTTAGCAGCACAAGATCTGCCTTATCAAATCTAGTGCTAAAAAACAACTTCTTATATTTATAACTTGAATGGCTGAAAAAACAAAGACCTATCACTTTTATAGACATATCAGGCAGCTATGTACTGTACATGCGAAAGGGTCGAAATACTCAGCATAAAACACTAATCACAGAAAACGGGGGGGGGGGCAGAGTGAGAGAAGCACCACTTGGATAAAAGGAATTACCTGAAGGTAAGAACGTTTCCTTTCTCCATTATAAGGGATGCTTCTGCCACTCCTCACAAATGGGACGTAAGTACTGTAGCAGTAAGCCTATTAAACTAATCCCTGTGTCCTCTCGATGGTTTTTCGTCCCTACTTTTCAACCCCGTGGTTTTTAGGGGTTGGGGAGGCCTGACTTTCCAGTAGGTCACAATTCCTCCCAAAGGGCCCCTGTGGTCCTTTTTTCCAGGAGGGGTAATTCTTTCACCCTCCGCCGATGGAAGTACAACTGTAAACAGGTTGACCATAAGTTGGTCATTTCTGGCTATATTTTTACTTTCCTGTTATATGCACATACTACAAGGCTACTTGAAATTTAAGCGAGCCATGAAGGTTTTGTTATTCTCAGTCTTATTTCTTATGCTGACACCAAGCCATACACAGGGTCACGGTAGTGAAGTGTTGCTTTTTTGGGAAAACAGAATGCTTTATTTTAAGCCATTCCACGGTAGTGGTGGTAAATATACAGCACTAGACAATAATTTTGAGGCTCAATGGCAAACAAAGCCCCCTTAATTAAGGTTTGCTCTCATAATGTCAACGGTCTGAATAATCCCATAAAGAGATATAGGGTGATATCCTCTCTCAAAAAGCTGAAACCTTCCTTCCTTTTACTACAGGAAACTCATTTAAACAGACAGGAACACCAGAAACTTGCCAAATTTGGGTTTTCTGCAGTTGTGGCTTCTGTGTATGGTAAGGGTAAGAGGAGAGGAACTGCCATATTGGTCCCTAAAGGTGTCCCCTTTCAGCTAACAACTTCATTCTCTGACCCTGAAGGTCGCCTTGCCATCGCTGTTGGTAAAGTGAATAATCAGGAGCTTACATTAGCCTCTATATATGTGTCCCCCCAGGGGAAGGACCTGCAGTCAGGAAACAACTTTTTCAGAAAATATTAGACAGAAGCAGGGGGGTTTTAGTATTAGGAGGGGACCACAACCTTACGCCCTCTTCCCTAGATACCTCTGCCAAAAGGCCCTTTAAGAAATCCCCCGCTCACCAGATGGTACAGAGATGTCTCTTGGAGTCACACTGGATAGATATTTGGCGAAACCTCCACCCTAACAAGAGGGAATATACGCATTATTCAGCTCCTCATAAAGTGTATACCCGCATCGACTTTATACATGTCTCTAAAGAACACTTATATAAAATGGAGAGCTGCATACACACTCCAACGGTCTTATCAGACCATTCCATTTTAACATTAAATATAGTCTGGAGTAAGGATAGGACTAACACCCTTTGGAAATTCAATAATTTTCTACTTAATAATAAAGACTTTAAAGAGTTTGTACAACATAAAATAAAACAGATCCTGAAAGACAATCAGAGCCAGGACATCAAGAAGGGAGTCCTATGGGACACCCTTAAGGTGGTTCTAAGAGGGGAAATAATCAAATATGCTGCCTACCATAAAAAACAGCAGCAGCTCCATCTAGATAACCTGCAAACCCAGTTGCAAAATCTTCTCGCTTTGCATGAAGCTGGTGATGCAGGGGTTTACCCTTTAATACTAGCCACTAAACAACAGATTCAAGGGATTCTCGACATATGAACTGAGCAGGCCTTGCAGCTACTCAAACAGAAATATTACAAGGGAGGCCCCAGAGCCACTCGTTTACTAGCTCATAGACTTAGACAACATAAAGCCAGATCCAGTGTCTGCCAAATAAGAGACCCAGTTTAAAAAAAGTTACTTTCCCTTCTGAAGTTGAACAGGCCTTTTGTAAATACTATAGTTGCCTCTATGGCTCTGAGCAAGCAGCAGACCCTCATGCAATTGAAGCTTTCTTGGGGACACTCAATATACCAAGGATATCTCAAGTCCACCAACAACTCCTGGAAAGTCCAATTACCAAAACAGAACTGGAACAGACATTTTCAGCTCTAAAGGCCAATAAAAGTCCAGGCCCAGACGGCTATACTGGAGACTTTCATAAAGCTTTCAGGGCAGAATTGCTTCCCACCCTGCTAGAAGCCTGTAAGGCCATACAACTGGGGGATCCCACTCCTGACACTTGGAGATATGCATACATAACTAGCATTTTGAAGCCAGGTAAAGATATGACCTCCTGCTCCTCCTACAGACCCATTTCAGTTCTCAACCTTGATTATAAGGTTTTTGCATCAATATTAGCCAAAAGATTTCAAACTTTTTTACCCGAAATAATAGACCTGGACCAAACTGGCTTTGTCTCAGGCCGCTAGACCCAGGATAATATTAAGAGAACTTTACATCTGTTACAGAAGGTGAGATCCTCTGGAACCAGTTTTCTTCTGCTTTCTCTTGACGCCGAGAAGGCGTTTGACCGGGTCGAATGGCCTTATCTGTGGGAGGTGCTGAGGAGGGTGGGAATCCCTCAGGCAGTTGTTAACATACTGATAGCTATGTACTCCCATCCCAGGGCATACATTTGCATTAATGGTTCTTTTTCCTATCCTATCTCTCTTTCAAGAGGCACTAGACAGGGATGTCCCCTCTTCCCTCTGCTATTCACATTATATCTTGAACCACTGGCACAGGCCCTGAGACAGAGGACCGAAATCACTGGAATAAGGGACCTGCATAAGGAGCACAAATTGGCCCTATATGCAGATGATCTCCTAATATACCTTACAGACCCTGAATTTGCCCTCCCTCATCTCTGGGATATTCTAAAAGGGTTTGGAGCTGTCTCTGGATATACAATTAATGAAACTAAAACTGAAGTCTTGACATGTAATTTTGTTCCCCATGAAAGCCTAAGGCAAACATTTAACTTTAAGTGGCACTTAGATAACATTGAATACCTTGGGGTTCGCTTGGGCCCCCCTGGCGGTGACCTGTTCATGATGAACTATTCCCCTTTTTTACTTAAGACTACCTCCGACCTCGAGAGATGACGGGCCCTTCCTCTATCTTAAACCAGCGTATAAGAATCGATCAGAATGGTAATCCTTCCTCGATTTTTATACCTAGCCCAAACCTTGCCAGTACCAATCCCGGATACCTTCTTTAGGTCTTTGCAAAAAAGAATTTCAGCATTTATTTGGGCTAATCACAAACCTCGTATCAAATTGTCAATTCTGCAACTCCCCAGGCAGGCAGGAGGCCTGTCTCTACCAAATTTTAAACTATACTATCAGGCCTGTCAACTTAGAATTCCTATGTATTGGCTAGACAAATCCTACACATCTCGGTGGAAGGAGGTAGAATTACAGGAGATAGGGCCCAGTGATATATATGACATCTTACTATCCTTTCCTCCCAAGGTCAAGATAGAATCCGTATCCAACCCCTAAACCCAGACAATACTTAAATGCTGGCAAAAAACTTTGGCAACCAAAGCCTTTAAGCCCTGGAGATCTGCCCTGTTCTCTCTCCCATACCTTGATGCTTTCCTCCCTGGCAGGATGGATAGGGGGTTCTTTAGGTGGCTCAGGAAGGGCCTACACCTGGTGTACCATTTCTCTCCTGGAGGCAGGATCTTGTCTTTCACAGAGCTGACCCAAAGTTATAATATTGCTTATAATGAAAGATTTAGATATTTTCAGATCAGGAATTTTATAAATACATTGGGGAAGCTACCCTGGGAGGACACTCCTCCCCTCAACATACTGCTTCATCTGATCTCTGCAGTACAGGGGAAATTGGTTCCTCCTCACCTAATATCTACTTTATATAAGGCCCTTGTTAAGATCCAAACTCAATCCCTGGAGGGAGTCAGGTTAGCCTGGGAAAGGGACCTGGTAGTGGAATTGTTCCCTTCGGACTGGGACAGCTACTTGAGGAATATGTATGGGGGGGTGGGTTCAGGGATTTGGAAAGATTTTGCATGGAAACTTGCGGTTAGATTTTTCTTGGCTCCGGTACGGACTCAGAAATATTTAAAGCAAGCTAAAGCTGACTGTTGGAGACAATGTGGTTGCTCATCCGCCAACTTGGGACATATTTTTTGGTCTTGCCCTATCCTCCAGCCTTTCTTCCTACAGCTGTTGGGGGCCTCTCCATCAGATGGTATCTCCAAATTTACATTTAAACGCGCAGATTTTTCTATTTGGCCTCCTCCCTCCAGAAATATCTGACACCTCTACAAAAAAAATTCTAAATCTGATCCTTTTGGTGGCAAAAAAAGCCATTACAAAAAAATGGTACTCCTCTCAGCCCCCCACTTTGGACCTTTGGCAACATTTCATGATAGACTTATATAAGATGGAGAGACTCACAGCCTTGATTAACAAAACGCAACAAGCATTTGAAGTCCAATGGAGAAAATGGGTTTTGTACATTATGCCTTTAAGACCTGATTTTATACCTTAGCCTACTACTATATGAGGTAGTGGATTCCTTTTGCTTTTCTCTCTCTGTATTTTTCCTTTTTATCTAGACTAATGAGTTATAAACAACTGATGCCTACTAGTCTTCATTACATATAAGGAAATGAATATCTTTTATTTCGATGTATGTGCACTCTAGTTATCCCCCTCCCTTTTTTTTATAACCCTTCCCCCTTTTCTTTTTGTAACTATTTTACTCCCACTTTTGTATTCCTTTTTAAAAAAAAACACAATAAAGATTGAAAGTAAAAAAAAAAATAAACTAATCCCTGTGTTTAAAGCAACATATAGTTAGGAAACTACAGCCTGAAGAACTTTGCGAGTACAAGACGCCCAGAGGATGAAGAGACATTCAGCTTGTACAGCTTAGTAAAAGTGTGAATAGATGCTTAAGCGGTAGATCTGCAGATACCCTGGTAAGCTGCTCCTTTCTACTCTGATCAGAAAGCTGCCACTGCAGTAATGGAGTATGCGTTAATGACTGCAAGTGACTGTCGCCATTCTGATCTACTGTATACAGTATGCTTCTGTGATACATGCCAGTATACATTTGGAAATGGTAGCTTTAGTCACTCACCTTCAGATCTCTTTTTCTTTTGTTGTGAAGAAAAAAACAAAACCCAACGGAAGTCTGTGATTCAAACAGTACCCGATTACCCCTCTCATGTCAAAGCAACTGGCCAAACAGGAGGTCACCAAGATGCAAATCTTGTACAACAAGATAGCCCGGTTTGCTACCCAGGATCACTCGCAAAGGCACCATTGTGACACACTTGCCAAGCTACGCTGGCCCTCGCTGACCTCTCATCTCCACTACCCCCTGCTCTGCTTGACCTTCAAGCTACTCAGCCCTTCAGCTTCACCCAGCATCGCTGGAACTATCGCACTCAAACATAACCCCAGGAGCCTACAGACATCTGGACGTACACTGCTTGAAGTTCCCAGAGTCAGGACTAATGCTGGCGGCAGGTCATTCTCCCACTCAGCCCCCTACCTGTGGAACAAACTCTCACCCCTAGTGCAGGAAGCATCCTCACTGATGAACTTCAGCACCAGACTCAAAGCCTATATGTCTGATATTGGCACGTGTCATTGCCACGGCTCATGACCCCCCCCCCCCACTTGCTTCTATCCTCCTAATATCCAGATCCTCCAAGCACCTTATCAGGTTCCACGGTGCTTCCCTCTAGACATAGTACCATAGCTAACTTTCCACTGAACCATGCCAGTAGCAAACAATGAGCTTACCATGTAAAATTACATTTCTTCTGCACTTTTTGTTAATGCTACTGTCAACATACTTGTAAGGACTGATGCATGATGATAACCATGGCTGTGACCTGCTCACACACCTGAACCTACTCTGTAACCCAAGTCTTTCTCTGTATGAAAATATTGTTATCCCAGGTCACCCCTGAAAAAGGGACCTTCGGGGCTCAGTGGGCCTACCCGGTCACCAACATTTTTAATAAAAATAAATAAAATAAAAATAAAAAATAAACACCTTTTCTCTGATTAAGTCCTTGGGTTTAGACAAACAATAATACCACCAGTTCTTACTTGACAAGAAATGGCATACTAATCTTGGGCAAGAAAAATGGGTATAGGATGAAGTTCCATTTTGTCTTTGTGCCACCAGCAGATGGAAGTGCAAAAGGCTCCCAGCAAAGTCTCTTTGCCAACACTATGGCCACTAGAAAGGTTACTTTAATGGACAGGTATTTGAGTAAAGCTGACCAAAGTTGCTGAAATGGCACCTTCATTAGTGCATTCAGCACCAGGTTCAGGCTCCAAGAAGGGACACTTGGCTTGACTGGGGCCTCTTCGATAGGGTAGTTTTGAAAACTTGAAATAGGGCTGGCCCGGTGGCGCTGAGGGTTGAGGCACTGGACGCCACACCTCGCACCACGCCGGTGACCCGGGTTCGGGAACGAGTCCAGGGCGCCAGGGGTCGACCAGGGAGGAGAAGAATGAAGCGACCAACGGCTGTTCTTCTTCTCCGGGGGGGGGGGGTTCGCTGCAAGCTCCCATTGCTATACCGCCATCTAGGGAAGCCTGGTGGTAGGTGCAGTGTAGTGGGCAGCAAGGGCACTGGGCAGACATTGGCAGGGGTGGGCTTTCCAGCTCATTGCCCCTTCATTGCATGCGTCTAGGAGAACAAGGAAAACACCCCGGTCTCTCCCAGGCGACGCCACCTACCTGCTCTTCTCGGGCTTGCAACAGCAGACCCCGCTGTACAGGATCCGCATCTCAGCATGTTGGCTTTGGGGAGGTGAGTACGGGGGAGTACCTTCTCACCCCGCCTGGGGGGTTATCCGGGTGCCTTGGTTACTGTGTGGATCTGTGGTACTCTAGGGGCACATCGCGGCGAGACCAGGGGAGAGCAGTTCAGAGGATGTCTGAGAGAGGGGAGAGACGAGGTAGTCAGGAGCATAAATACTAGGTTAAAAGAAAGAAAACTTTAAATATGTAGATGCTCACATACTGCTTGATCCATTATGGGAAAATCAAGGCACCTAATGATGTGTGCCCTTTAAAACTGTAGTACTGAGACTCAGATTGAAACATCTCTGTAAAAAGGCAAACACATTTGCTACAACAGAAGTAAAGGATGGATTCGCCTCCTTCAACTATCCCATGTAACATATCCAAATGTGATGACATGCTTCTTTGGTGGATGCCTTTCGAGACTCTGAAAGAGCATCTACTACTTCTACAGATGAATGCAGAGTTCCAGAGCTTGTCATTCAACTTCTATGCCATCATCAAGAGTTGTGGAGGTTAGGATATTTTGCAGGTCCCTGTGATTCCCAAGTCTGGCGGAATGGAAACGTGCTATGGGTCTGAGAGGGAAATTCTCAGGAGGGTTGTGAACCATGGGCACCTGTCCAGTATGGAGCTTTTAATATCTCTTGAGCTCTGTCCAGGATATTCTTCCTATCTATTCTGTGGAGAACGGGAATCCGAGAGAAGGCAAAGTAAGTTCTACTCGCCCAGCCAGTGCTGAACACATCCAAGGCATAGGCTACACTGTCTCACTCCCAACTACAAATACAGTATATGGTGATCTTGTGGCTGTCTGCAGATAAAGAGGGCCATCCAGGAATGATACCATTACCCTGTTATTTACTGAACAATAAGGGATTTGGGGCCTTCAAGGGATGTTTCACTCCCAGCCACACTTAATCTGGGATAGGGTGCTGAGGACAGAGCTTCACTCCCAGCCACACCTAATCCGGGACAGGATGCTGAGGACAGAGCATCACTCCCAGCCACACTTAATCCGGGATAGGGTGCAGAGGACAAAGCTTCACTCCCAGCCACACCTAATCCGGGACAGGATGCTGAGGACAGAGCTTCACTCCTAGCCACACTTAATCTGGGATAGGATGCTGAGGACAGAACTTCACTCCCAGCCACACTTAATCTGGCACAGGATGCTGAGGACAGAGATTCACTCCCACCACATTTAATCTGGGATAGGATGCTAAGGACACAGAGCATCATTCCTAGCCACACTTAATCCAACATATCCCCTGTATGCTAACTTTACAAGTGGCACAAACATTTGAACCAGATTACAGAACTTGTAGTCTGTCATGGCCCTCATTAACATTTTGGCAAAAAAATCCCAAATCATTTGACTAGCAGAGTTGAAAAGAGAAGGGGACTAACTGGCAACAAAGCTGGAGGATGAAGATGACAATACTGGCAATCGACAGCAATGGCTAAAATTGTGAGGCAGGTCTGTGACAAAGTTATCAAAATGATCCAGGTAAAAATGGGTGATATTGCCAGATCAGAGGCCATTTTACAGGTAAAGGCACTTGGAATACAAAGAGACTCGATGTGACTGAACAACAGATCTCCAGTTTAGAGAATAAAATGGACCTTGCAGCACTAAAGGGAGAATATAAACCCCTCCTCCTTGATAACCTGGACAATTGAGAAAACAGAAGCCGGAGGCAGAGCATATGTACTGTATGCATGAAAGAGGAAATGGACTTGTTTTAGTAAGTAGCTCCTTGAACCTGTACACCAGAACCCAGACCTAAAGCTCCATGAACATTTAAAACTGAACCGGGACAAAAAATCATCACATTAGATTAAGCACATCCTACAATACAACAGAAACTTGCACCAAATGAATGGCTGTGACAAGTAACTATAAGGGTTCACAATTTCTGAGATAAGCAGAAGATAATGGATGCCTCATGGGAGATTGGATAGTTAAAATTCCTGGGTCTGTGTCTCTCAGTTTACCTTGACTGTTCCCTGAGAGTATGGAAATGGCACCAGAAGTTTACAATTGTTCACATGAGACTGAGGGAGAAGCATTTACAATACTCTTTCTGACAAGGCTCTGTCATTCTCAACAAAATCTACTGTGGAGAAGTTTCTTTTCTGTCTCTAAAGCCCCCTTTACACGACAGGCTCTGCACCGCAACCAGTGGTGTACAGCAACTGAAGTGTTACCTCTCCTGTCATGAAGAGGTTCCCGGCACCGCATCCAAAGTGAGCACTCACTGAAACGGTGTTCCCTGTTTTTCTGGGTTCACCATTTCAGCATATCTACTTGGTGGCATTGGACTGCTCAATGTGCTGAAGGTGACCAGCCACTCCAGGGCCGAAAAGGTCAGTCCCTAGGAAAGGCACATCAGCTAGTTTGTGCGGGGTATCCATCAGGAAGGAGGAGAGCCTCAGCCAAGCCCAGCAACGAGAGGCAACTGCAGCTGCCATCCCCGCCTACGGGACTGAGAGGAGTGCGTGCCCGCAGGACTCTCTCCCTCAGACAGGAGAGACGGGCACAACTCCTGGAAGGAACTCGAGAAGGTGGAGCCCAGGTTGAGCGGAACAAAGAAGCTCCGAGTAGTTTCTGCATCCTGAGCTGCTTCCTCTTTGAATGTCTGCATGCATTTCAATTGCTCGGCGGATCCCGCACCCGCGGAAACCGCTCACCGAGCCTCCTTGGATTTCACCAGAGGGTTCAGTTTCTCCGTCTTCCCAAACTTCAGGTGCGCGAGACGGTCATCGAGGATGTTAGGATGGAAAGCTAGACGCATATTGCATTGTGAGGTGTAATGGTCGACACCGAGACAGTAAACGCACATGGTGTGGGGATCGGAGCACGACATCTTCTGGCCACAAGGGCACCGACGAAATCTGGGGAAGACTTGTCTTCCATAATCGAAGACACAGAGTCATGATCACTAATGCAAACTAGATGGATTTTCGGAATAACCAAAGGTTTTTGAGCCAGGGCCTACAAAATCCGTAAGCACGAGGAAGGCAACTTGAATCTTCCAGCGGAAAGGAAGATCTTGAGTCATGGGGCAAAGCCAAGGGTTATACCACCTGGGTGGTTGGGAGGAGCCAGCTTAGCTTGAAGGCTTCTGTCAAGATTTAAAATGGAAGGGGACATGCCAAACAGTGTGGATGAACAACATATGCACGATCCTAGAAATACCTTTTAGTCCTCGTTATTGCAAATTAACTATTTCCCGAGTTCAGCATTCTTTCTGGTATCTTAACATACCATTAGCTGAATCTGGGTTGAAAATGTACATTTCTGAATTCTTGAGCTCTCTTGGCCAGTCGGAAACATGGCCACTACACAGGAAGGGCCACGAGAGCGATGTAGGGGTCAGTGTGTAAAGCTGGCACCAGAGCGCAGCACAGGAAGCGGTGTGAAATGCTAACCTACCGTAGTGTTTCATTATGCACTATGTAAAAGCGCCTTTAAGCATCTGATGTCTGACAGTTGCAGGGAGCATGTTTGCATTTCTTTTTTTTTCCTGTGGTACAGCTTACAGGCTCTAAATGGATAAAAGTGATAAAAGAAAACGGGGCCTCATGAACTGCAGGATAGCAAATCTTAGTGGGTATGGAATCTCCATAAATTAGTACATGTTTGCACAGCATATTTATTCATCCCTGCTTATGAAGCAGGGGTGGAGGAGTGGTGGGTATGATGGGCCTGCAGTCCCTTTTGACCCTTTAGTTACTAAGTTATTTATTTATTTTAATTAACAATTAATGCATTTATTTCAAAAATGTTTTAGTAAAGACATAATGAGCTGTTAGCAGCTCATTTCCAGATGCAACCTGGGGAGAAGGACAGAAGAAGCAATAGTGCAAAACAGCCAAAGAAAAATAAGGTACGTACAAAACAGAATAATAAAAAAGTAATAAAAATAAATTAAAACATAGCACAGTGATTGTACATGAGGTAAATAGGTATTAAAATGTTTGGATATTAGTACAGCTAGACTGTGTTGACGATGCAGAGAAAGTACAAGCAACACTTGCAGTACAATTAAATCAGTAAAATTGGAACGCAGTCCTGGGAGGGGCAATCCCTTGGGGCAGCGGACCACAAGAGTTGCACTTAGAGCAGCATGAGGGGGAAGGTTAACAGAGGTTGGGGCATTTGCAGGAATTATCTGAGAAGTCACCAAGGAGGGTTTTGAGAGCTGTGGCAGAGGATATGAATTGAATATTGGGGGGTGGGGGGGTGGCGGTGGGAGTAGAAAACAAAACTGTGGGAAACTGATGGAGAAAGCTGCCTGACCTGCAGAGGATTTCATGGGAGGGAAGGAGGGAGAGAGGCTGTGTCAGTTTTACTAAGGGAGACCACTGAGGAGAAGGGACACGAGAGGAGGAATCTAACGTAAGGGAGAGGGAGCCAAGCCACAATTTCGAGATACTGTAAAGGAGGCACAATGAGCGAGGTGTCTGGCTTCAAGAAAGGGGAGAGAAAGGGAGGAGTAGGGGTAGCAGTGGTAGGTATGAGGAGGACAGACCTTGGCAAAGTGAGTGAAATAGGGGGTCCAGTCTGGCCAGGGTGGATTTGGGAGCAGTGCTGTAAACAATCTCATCATAATCAAAGAGAGGGAAGATTATGGAGACAATTTCTCTACATTCAGGAAGTAGGATGCACACTTTGTTCCTGTACAGAGTTCTGAGTTTAAGGTGGAGCTTTTTTTTTCTTCTCAGGTTTTTAATGGCCACAATTTTTTCCCCCATTTTCTCCTGGCCCCTGGCCCGGCTGTGCACATGCATGTGGAGGCACACGGGACACCCTTCCCACTACTTGCCGTCACCCTCCTGCCTACGCTTATCATCAGACTTCCACCCGATGGCAACAGAACTACGGGGAGGGTGGGCATGACAGCTTCCCAGGAGAGGAGAGGAGAGGAGAGCTGCCTTTTGGCTGCTCGATCCTGCTCCTCCAACCCGTGCCAGCTCTCCGATGACCTGTGTCTTTTCATGAACCCGGGTCAACGGCGTGACACAAGGTTAGGTGTCCAGCGCCTCAGCTCTCAGTGCCACTGGGCTGGCCTGGGGGTGGAGCTTCTGGAGGATGGTTTCCACATGGAGATAGAAATCAAGGTGAAGGTCCAACCAGACACCAAGGTATTTAAAGGAGGAGACATCTTCAATCTCAGCACCATTAAGGGTACGGAAGGCAGGGAAGGGTGAGACTCTAACCAGCTGCTGCCTGGTGCCAAAGGTCATACAGACCATTTTTTGGCACTGAGGGACAGTTGATGCCCCAGGAAGCAGAGCTGGATGTTGGAGTCCAACTGAAGCAGAGCAGCCAGGTATGCACCAGAGGCACCAGCGCACAGTATCACCAATGCACATGTGGATAGACAATGAGATACAGTCATTTGGAAGGTCATTCAAAAAACAGAAAACAGGATCGGGCCAAGGACAGAACCTTGGGGGGACACCTGAGCAGATTGGAAGGGGGGTGGAGAGTGAGTCACCGATATGGACAGCTTGAGACCTGCCTTCAAGGTAGGAACCAGGGGCTCAATAAAGCTGAAAAATGGTGGAATTGTCTGAGATTGCCCATAAGAAGGCTGGAGTCAGCAAGAAAGTGGGTCTTACCGTTCTGTAGGGGATTCCTCCACACTCACAGCGGGTACCTCCTGACCTAGATGTTACTTTGTGAATATGATTTATGGTGCTTGGCAGGTTTTCTTGAAGGGGGAAGCAGGGACAAAAAAAAAACATAGAGCTGGGTCAGAACAGTGTTTTTTAAAACTATTTATTCAGGAATTTTGTCTGTAACATGCAGACAACACAGTAAACAAAAAGTGCTGCAAAGTCAACATTCTCTTAACATTTGAAAGGTATGTTCGTACAGAGTCCAGTTTGATAAAACCTCATGTCAGCCACTAAAAAGTAGCAGAGGGTAAAGTGAAATTTTAAACTAAAGTGAAAGTCCCCCAGAAGTGTCCGTTTCCCAGAGAATGTCCCTTCACGGAACGGTAGTGAAGGTGGACTCTGTTCATTTAATGTAAATATCCAAAGGCTGTAAAGAGTTCTCCTACATTTTGTACAAAATTATTTCTACATGCCATGATGTATAGCACCCATCGCCGGCAACATTTTTCAAATCTGTCATAATTATGATTTAGTTGAGCCGTCATTTTTTCCATTCTATAGACATCAATTATCAAGTCCTGCCACACTGGGATAGATGGCACAATGGCCATCAGCCAGTTTTTAGTGATAGTTTTTTTTTTTTTGCAGTGACCAAGCAGGTAAGCAGCAATTTTCAGGTTGGTGGGGAAAAAATTCTTTTGGTAGATTAGAGAGCAGGACCATACTACTAGTTAAAATGGCCTGCGTAATAAAAATCTTACTTACTTCCTGCCTCAAGGCCTCAAAGAAGGGTTATAAATAAGCAGTAAGACACGGCGTTGGGGGAAGGGCACTTTAGTGGGATAACGGCCCGTCCTGGGTGGGTTGAAGCACAAGGTGAAGTCGTGCTTCCACCACCGAGCAGGACCATAGGCCATCATAACACCCCCACCCCCACCCCCCGGAGTACTCTTATTGCGATTATGAATGGGTCCCAACATTATTAATAAATTAAAAAAAAAAAAATGAAAACATCTCCATGTGTGTTTTAAATTGGTAAAACATAAGAAATATAAAGAAGTAATACAATAGAGAAAAAGTAGTGCCCGCCCGCTGGCTGTCGTGCTGACTGCCCCCTCGCTCTCACTGACTTCCCACTGCAGTAGACAGCTTCACAGCAGTTTCATGCAGCAGCCCATAGGTTTTAAATGACCACATCAGTGTTTTTTGTTTACTGCATGAATTAAACCTGTGAGGCCGCCAAAAGTGGCGAGATAGGGGGTCTGTGATGTGGTTTTGCAGCTGCTGCACTGTTGTATATGTGTTGCCTCGCTTTTTTTGGCTCTGCCTAATTTTTACCTGGTTGGAGGGCAGAGAATCAGGAAGTACTCCTAGGGAGTGTAGTTCCTCGGTGTTGTTGGGGAACTACAACTCTGATTTAAACACTTAATTTTATAGTCCAACAGTTGGGGCATTGCTTTTTTATGTAATACAAGGCTGGTAAAGGCTTGGAAAGCTTTTAATAAACTGTTTTGGGGACTTGTGAGTTTCTGCGACCCTAGAGACACTTCCGGGTCATGGGGCACTATTTAGGGGGTAGGCACAGAGAGCACGGTGCTGCGTGCAGACACACATGCATCTTTGCTCGTGTTTGTGTGGAAGCAGGAAGAGGAAAGTAATACTGTAAGGAAGCTAACCAGTAGAAGGTAAACTATCTACTTCAATTGGGAACTAAGTCATTTTACACTTGGGTACTAAAGAATTTTATCATGGAAAGCTATATAGTTACACTTAAAACAGGAAAATCAGGTATACGCTGTAGGGACTGTGGCAACATTACTCTAAAAGAATGCACAGGCCTAGCGGAATACGTTATAAACACTGCCTTGATTTAAAGGACCTCAGGGTTAAAATACTAGGGCTTGAATTAGAGTTAAAATGTTTCAAACAGGTCTCTATGACAGGGGAAAAGAATTGCCAAACTAATGCTTGCCAGAGAGAACAAAATTCAAAGACAGACAAAGGGACAATTGAAAGTGAGAGCAAATGGGGATTTCGAACCCCAGGCAGTAAACAAAAAAAAAGGGAGAAGAGTCATGAAATACGACCTCCCATTATCTAATTACTTTTCCCCTCTGTTAAATCTAATTGAAAATGCTGAGAATCAGACAAAGGAACCTACAGATGCAGGAAATACAATATCTGAGGGAGATACAGAGCATGATGCAACTAGTCGGGAAAGTAAACAAGCAGTGGAAAGTACCAATGAAACTGTATCAGACCAAGAAGTGCTGATATTGGTCCTAATATTCAGGGAGATCAGCGGGGAAAATGATTGCACACTAGAAACAGCTATGGAGGTAGATATGGGACATAGAAAAGTGTACATTGTGGGAGATTCCATGATCAAATATACGGATGCATATACAACAAGAACAAATAAAGAACAAATTACTAGCTCATATCTACCGGGAGCCAAAGTGGGTGATGTAGCCAAGTTACTACCATGGATTATTAAAGGGGGGAGAGGATATGCCGGTGTTGATACATGTAGGTACTAATGACCTAAGAGTTACAACAGAGGACCAAATGTACCTTGAATATTTGATTATTTTTATTTTATTTGTACATCAGTTTGAAAACCTTTGAGCCAT
The DNA here is from genome assembly GCA_016271365.2 of Neoceratodus forsteri. NCBI lineage: Eukaryota > Metazoa > Chordata > Ceratodontiformes > Ceratodontidae > Neoceratodus > Neoceratodus forsteri. The sequence goes on along the minus strand of CM057455.1, from coordinate 1,356,191,257 downwards.
GGGCTCATTTACAAAGGTACCTCGTCACAAAAAAAGACAAGCACAATACAACAGTATGTTACAACAATGAGATATACAACAAATTGGTTCAAACAGGTATGTTTCAACAATGCGGCATACAATAAATTGTTATGGCCAGGCTATCTTCAATTATTGGATGCAGCCACTCAGGTGGCTTTGTCATAGTATTTGGGCAAGACAATCTAGACACAGTCACAGCTTCGAGTACTAAATAGGTGATTTCGGAGGGAGGTTTTGAAACAGGAGATCGAGGGAGCATCAGATTATCCTAAACACAATACAGAAAGTAAAGGGTACAGCCATTTTCTCTGATATACTACCTGTACCAAGAGCAAATGAAAAGATTAATCAAAACATCATCAGGATCAACAACGGGATTGGGAGATGGTGTTTGCCAAATGGTTTAAATGCATAAACTCATGGGAGAAATTCGGTACAGACTTATCTATTTTTTGAAAGGATGGATTGCATTTGAATATGAGGGGGAGTAAGGAACTAGGTAACGTTCAAAAATAAAATCTATGAATGTTTAAACTAAACTGTCAGGGGAGAGGGGATACATCTACACATAAAACAAACAGCACACGTAATGGGTATACTGGTATAATGGGGGAATCTAGGGTGAATGGAATAATTATTAACACAGGCGCGCACGAAAACAGACACCTACTAAACTAGTGAAAGAACACAAAATAAAAATCTTGCTGGTTAATGCTAGGAGCACGAAGAATAAAACAGAAGAACTAAAACATATATTAATAACACAAAACATTGACATTTGCAGGATTCCAGAAACATGGATCAAGGCTGGGGACTGGGTAGAAAGCAGAAATGGTTACGATTTCTTTCATAAAGACAGGGAAAACAAAAGTGGTGTGGGGGGGGTACATTGCTTCTCACCTCAAAGCACAAGACGTCTCTACTTTTGAAAACATGAAGCTGAAAAGTGAACAAATATGGGTAAAATTTAAAACACAACATAAAATAATTAGCTCAGGGGGTATGTTATAGATCCCTAGTTTGAAAGAAGTGGAAAACCTAGATTTTGTGAATGAACTAGACACAATGATGGTTTCAGAAAACTGTACAGTAATAGGGGACTTTAATTTCCCCAAAATTAATTGGGATCACGTATATGGACATACTCATTTAGAGAATAAACTGACAGAGATATGCTTAAACAATGGTATGCATCAATATGTCTCTGAAGGCACAAGACACAATAACATCTTGGACTTAATGTTTAGTAATATCGAAGAAGGTGTACAAAAGGTTAAGACAATAGAGCCACGGGAGAAGTGATCATAACATGGTACTATGTTCATTAATGGTAAATACATGTAAATTGAGAGGAAAAACTAGAGTATGGAATTTCAGTAAAACAAACTACAAAGCCATAAAACAAACACTAAAGGAGTGGGACTGGAAAAACAAACTAAAACATGAAACACTTGAAAAAGTGTAGGGAAAAAATACAAAATCAAATAAATATAAACATGTATGAATAATATGTTCCCCTAAAGGACAAATATAATGGCAGGGGAAGAATACCAACATGGTTTTTTAGAAGAATAGAAAAGGTATTAAAATCCAAAGCAAAAGCATATAATAAACTCAGAAAAAACCCTGCCCCTGAAAGAGAGATAAAGTATAGATCCCCAGTAAAACAAAAATGTAAGGGGATGATAAAAGAGGTCAATGCAAAAGCAGAATTGAACCTTGTCAGGGACACAAAGGATACTTATAAAAAAATGTACAATTATATAGGTAATCTAAGAAATGGGAACAGGTAAATAAACTTAAAAGAAGGAACATGTGTAATAGAGAAGGAGCAGAAATGGCAACCAAATTTAACAATTACTTCTTAAGTAGATTTCAGAAGCCAGATATTACTACACAAGCAACAGATACTAATATAGAAAGTACTACTATGGATTACACCATTTCAGAAACACAGATATATGAGAGATTAAAAGCTCTCAAGGTACATAAGCCTAATGGCCTGGAAAGATACATACGCATTTTCTGAAAAATGCGGCAATGGAACTGATGGGGTCCCCTACAGTATTACTCAATAAATCATTAGAGGTGGGAGAAACATAGCTGCAATGGAGGCTACCCAATATAACATGATTTATAAAACTGGGGATAAAGCAATGCTGGAAAATTATAGACCAATAAGTATCATTTCCACTATAGGTAAAGCAATGGAAAGCGTTATAAAAACATTCTTGGACAATGACTTGAATGAGTTGGATATCATGGATATATCACAGCATGGTTTTGAGAGGGGAAAGTCTTGCATCAGTAACTTTGCTTGACTTTTATGAACTTGTAAGCCAGGCCTTGGACAAAGGATTGCCAGTTGATGTAGTATACCTGGACTACGCCAAAGCATTTGACTCCATATCACACTCAGATTTAATAAATATACTACAAGAAATGGGTGTTAAACAGGTTTTGATGAAATAGATGCAATCACGGTTAGAGGGCCATCAACAGAGAGCTCAGATTAGGGGACTCGGATCTGAGTGGGGCAGCGTGTCTAATGGAGTGTCACAGGGGTCGATTTTTGGGGTCGCTTGTCATTTCAATACTGGTCTCTATCATGCAAGTATCAGGATGGGCACGGTTAAAAAAATATGCAGATGACACCAAAGTGGGAGCAATAGTTAACTACAAAAAAGCTACTCAGAATTTGCAAAATCAAATAAAGGAACTAGAGACCTGGGCTGAGAAGCATAGACTTAGGTTCAATGAAGAGAAATGTAAAGTGATGCATTCTGGAGTTAATAAACATGCAGTTTACTACATTAACAATAAACCAAGAACAAGCACGGAGAGTGAAAAGGATCTGGGAGCGTGGACCACGAGTAACCTGCAATTTGATATGCATAACAGAGGAGCAATAAAAAAAGCAAACAGGGTAATGTGGAACATATTCAGAAATATTAAAAACAGAAATAGAGAAGTTATGCTCCCACTGTACAGATCCATGGTGAGACCAGTTTTGGAGTATGGGGCACCTCTGACAACTCCACAAAATGTTGGAATTACAAAAATGAGAGGAGTCCAAACAAAATATACGAAATGAATAAAAGGAATGAAGCATGAAAAATATGATGACAGACTAAAACACTTGGGTTTGTTCTCACTCTCTTACAGGACGATTAGGGGTGATCTGTGCTTTATATACAGGGCATATGAAAACACAGTCTGTGGAATCTGCTGGGCTACAACTGAAACTTAGTACAGGAAGGGCCACAAGACTACACAAAAGACAAATAAAAGGAGAACAGTATAGGACTACTAAGCGAGCACAATGGTTTAATCAGAGGGTAGCAGGTATATGGAATTCTCTCCAATCAGTGGTCGTAGAGGCTCCTAGTATACAATCTTTTAAAAGTCAGCTGGACAGATATATATGGGGGAGCAAACAAGAGAATATCTCCACTGATATGTGTCAAGTCTCTCATGGCTTTACGGCCGCTTGACTTGAAATCCTTCCTATGAACATATGTTGGTTCTGCCAGGTGTTTTGTTAAATGATGCTATCGGTGGCAAGTTCGGGGACAAAGACGCTTAGTGTACTTCAGAGGGAAGAAAGAGAGAGAGAGAGAGCAGCCAACATGCAGCAGTTGTAAGACACAGCAGGAGCCGTTAATGTGAGCTGCATTTTTTACATCAGGAGTTAGCGGGGACTACAGCGGGAGCCGTTAATGTGAGCTGCATTTTTTACATCAGGAGTTAGCGGGGACTACAGCGGGAGCCGTTAATGTGAGCTGCGTTTTTTACATCAGGAGTTAGCGGGGACTACAGCGGGAGCCGTTAATGTGAGCTGCATTTTTTACATCAGGAGTTAGCGGGGACTGCAGCGGGAGCCGTTAATGTGAGCTGCATTTTTTACATCAGGAGTTAGCGGGGACTGCAGCGGGAGCCGTTAATGTGAGCTGCATTTTTTACATCAGGAGTTAGCGGGGACAACAGCGGAGCCGTTAATGTGAGCTGCATTTTTTACATCAGGAGTTAGCAGGAACTACAGCAGGAGCTGTTACTGTGAGCTGCATTCGGCAGCAAAGGTAATTAACAAATCCCTATTTGTATCATATTCCTATGTTTCTCTAGTGCGCCCATCCGTGGCGCACCTCCGTTGTAATACAAAACAGTAGCACGTGATAATTAAAAAAAAAGAAAAATGAAGACACAATCTGCTCTTTGTGTGGCAGGCAGACAGCAATGGTCAGCTGAGGCGGAGCACTCAAAACGTGAGTGGTCAGTCTGTTGCTCTGGGAGTACCTTCTGCTGGGCCGTTGTGCTAGGATAATGGCCAGGCTGATAGGGGCTCTCGACCAGTCAGGATTCAGGATTCTTAATACCCATTTCGTAATAAGAATCACGCTCAAAACATATGCCTAAGTATGGCTTTTACACAGCCGCAGTCCCACCCTGGAAGATATTTAACTTGAATTGAAGGAGTGTGGTAATATCTACCTCCCATGAGAATTCCCTCCAAATGTGTGAAGAAATCACTGCATGCATACCTGCTACATGCCTTTGGCAGTTTTGTTCAGTAATTTCAAGAGCCAAATCTTGTTCCCAGGCAGTGTCAGTCATTAGCCAGGTCTGTGCCTTACACAATTTTGAAATCAGTTTTGACTGCCAAACTGTTCCCCCTAGTGCCTCTTTAATGATATCAATAAAAGTCAATGCAAAGATATTGTCTGGGCAGTTGGTAAGGAGCAGTTTGTTGTAGTCCATGACTTGCATGTATCTGAACCTGTCTTGGGGGGTAAAGCAAACTGGGCCTGCAATTCTGCAAATGATAGCGGGTGTCCTTCCAGGAAGTAATTTACCACTAACTGAACATTCTTTCCATCTATGGCTCATGGGGTCCTTGGTGGCCAATAGGAAACCCACCATACAGGGAAGGGAATGGAGCAGGAATGTAGCTGAATGCAGGCCCTTACTATCCAGGGTCTCCCTCCAGACGTTTAAGAGTTTACCTGTATACAGATTAAGGATGATTGCAGGAGGGAGGGGGGGATGTCAGCAATACTTTTATTCAGGACTTAAAATTGAGTGCATAATTTCACTATTTTGAACCTTCAATGTGGGACAATCCACACATTGCATACCCTTAGAGTACAGTGGCAAAGTGCCATACAAGCGCCTTCGATGACACTTTACCACTGGCGCTCTGGCACTTCTGTTTTATTTTTTGTGGTTTTACGTGCCCTGGCCTTGAGCCGCTCGTGAGTCTCTGGTGGCCTAGTGGGTGTGCCTCTCGCCTCCAACGGTTCACTAAACTGGTTTATGTGAAAGGATTGGAGAGATGGCGAGCATCATGAGTAAAGCCACCATTTTGTAAGAAGAGCAGGTTGAGGGAACAGCCAAGGAGGAGTCGATGAGGAGAACACAGCAGATGGCAATGAGGATGACTAGTGTACATCAGTGATAGCGAGAGGTAGTGAGAGGGTCACCATTAATTCCAATCCTGAAACCATTTAGCCTAGCAAAAAAAAAAAAAAAGATTACTGAAAAACAAAATGCACTCGCAGTATAAAAAAAAAAAATTACTGAAAAATGAAATGCACTAGCAGTATAAAAAAAAAAAAAGATTACTGAAAAATGAAATGCACTCGCAGTATCAGCAGTGGGAAATGGAGGGGTGGTGCAGCTGAGGCCTGTTGCAGCCAAGAAGACAGGGCCTGCCTGCCGGCACAGCGGTGGTGCTACCACTCGTGATGCCAGCGACCTGAGTTCAGGAATGGACTCAGGACATTGGAGGGCCGGCCGGGGAGAGGAGGCTTGAGCATCCAGGAACTGCTCTTACCTCCGGGGGTGGGGGTGCACTGGACTGGCAAGCCTGGCCACTAGAGCTCGGCCAGGGAACAGCTTGCTCGAGTCCCATAGGGGGAGGCATGACTGACACTGGCTTATGCCTTGGCGTCAAGTGCACACAGCTGGGGCTGCAAGAAAAATACTTGGCCCCTGCACAATACCAACGTGAGGGTGGATACCAGTCCTCACCCATCGGCGCCTCAGCCTGGAGGAGGGACCACAACGAGATTCAAGGTATGGCTTGGATCGGGGGTTGAGGTCTGGGCCCCCCTCCCCTCTCTGTCCCCGCATGGGGGGGTAATCCATGGCAGGATGGGGGGGGGTTCTCCTGGGCCAAGGTGTTAATGGGTCAGTCGGGTGACAGGGCTGGGAGCTAAGCGGGGGTATATATAGAAATAGGAAAAGAAAAAAAAGAAGACGTGGTCAGTCAGCGTAATCATCAGTGAAAAGTATTGAAAAGCAAAAAAAACTGTGATGCAGCAGGCACAGACATAATGTGATATGTCTCTAAAGCAGCCAAATGACTGAAAGCACAAAACACTGAGCTAAAAAGATATGGTGAGTGACAAATAAATAAAAAGGGGCATTTGGCCTAAATAAAAAGGATTAAAGCAGTGCACAACAAAATAAGGGTACCTGGAGGGAGAAAACATATTTATTTTGGCTGGACAGGAAGGGTACCAGGTCAATATAGCACTACAATAATAGTGCTGCAAGAACTGCACTGTGTAAAACACTGCTCCCATGGTGGAATGGTTCAGGCAGCAGCACACGGCAGGGCTGGAGACCTGGGACTGTGGTTCGGTTCCCCCAGGTCTCCTGGTGTTACAACTTTTTCCCTCGTCTTTTTTTTAGAAAATAAAATTTGTCCCCTACCTGAGTTTCTCCCCATCCCCGAAGTCCACCCTACCCGGGGTGTGTAGGGGGGGCAAAGTTCCCCACATCAGAGGGTGCAGGGTGCAAAGCCCCCCACAAAGAAAACAAAAAGTCCCATTAGAGTGGTGCGTGCTTTTTGTGTTGGGTTGGTGTTTTTCCCAACATTATTTCAGTGCACGCTGTTTTGCCTGCGGCATTTGATTGCTGTGCTGTTTTGATAGCGACATCTTGACCCTGTACCGACTGAAAGGGAAGTAGGTACACCCAAAAGTTGCCCAACTTGGCCCTTGTCATTCAGAAGTTAATAAAGTGTATCCAAAAAAGTAGTAAATTACTGCCAGAAAACTTTTGTTTTGAGGGAAATGGGGTTGGAAGGTCTGTGACCCGACTGCATCTGAAGATAAACTGGCTTTATTACAAAAAGAATAAAAAAAAAAAAAAGGAAAGAAAAAGTTTAAAAAAAGTTTGCAAGAATTGTGTGGGGAAACAACTGAAAGGGGTGGGAAGGTCCATGACCTCAGTATATCCCAAGACAAGCTGGATTTATTAGAAAAAAAGAGTCAAACAACAGAAAACCATTTGGACAGACACTGCTTAGAAACAGGGGTGCCCTCTTTCTCAGGGGTGAAAGAGACAAACAACTGTTTGGATTTCCTGCAGTCCTTTGTGGGGTGTGTATAATACCACAAGATTCTATGCACATCCTAAGTGTGGAGCAATGCTTCCCCGGACTGGCATGCTCTGGAAAATAAACAGGTAGGTGAATGGATTGATTCAGTGAACAATCAGACACCACCTTAGGAAGAAACTTAGGTATGCAAAGACACTGTCTTTGTGGCAAACTAAATAAGGTTACTCACACATGAGCGCTTGGAGCTCGTAAAGCCTTCGAGCGTAAGTAATTGCAACTAAAAATCACACCTGGAAACGAGCCTTGGCTCAGTGTGCCTATCTCAGTTACCACGATTTTAAATAAATAAATAAATAAAATAAAAATGTTTTCCAAGCCAGAAAGTGTAGCTGGCAAGACGCTGCAGGCTCAGAAGGAGCCATTGTAAGCTTTTCCAACACAAACTCCAAGTTCCACTGAGGGACGGGATTGCAGACAGGAGTCTTCAGGGGAAGGATGCCTCTCAAAAAGGTACGTGACAAATCCAATTGTGCTACCATACAGTCATCAATGGGTACATGGAAAGCAGAGCTAGCAGACAAGTGCACTTTCAGAGAAGAGTACCATAGGCCTGAGTCCGAAAGGGACGGAAGGTACTTCAAGATCTGAGTCACAGGACAGGTGAATGGGTCCAGTTGGCGTGAAGAAGCCCAAAGTGAGAAGCACTTTCACTTCATGGAGTAAGTGGCCTGATGGATGGTTTTCTGGCTACCACCAGAACATTAGCCACCTCAGGAGCCACCCCAAACCGGGCCATGGTTATGTCCTCAGGAGCCAGGCATGAAGGTGCAGGAACTTGAGGTCCGGATGGGCCAGGGTACCCCGATTCTGGGAGAGAAAGTCGCTGCACAGAGGAAGGGGGACTGGAGGTTCCACTACCAGCTGCTGGAATAAGGGGAACCAAATCTGGTGAGGTCAAAAGGGAGCAATGAGGATCATCACGGACCCTTCCATCTGTAGCTTGATTAGTATCCTCTAAAGCAGAGGGAAAGCAGAGAAGGCATACAGAAACCTCCCCTACCAAGACAGGGACAACACATCTCACCAGAAAACTCCAGGCCCTGGATCTAGCGAGCAAACACGCAGCAATTTTGCATTGAGTGGGGATGCAAAATGGCATAACTCTTAACAATCCCATCTGCTGAAGAGGTCTTCGATGACCAAGGTCAGAAGCTCCCACTCATGCATCTTTGACTTTGACCGGCTTAGGCCATCCACCAGGATGTTTTGGATACGGGGAACATGGATGGCTGTCAGCTCTAGACCATGGTCCACAGCCCAGTACCAGACTCTCACTGCTTCCTTGCAAAGGGAGTATGAGTACCCCCCTGCTTGTTGACATAGATACATAGATACATAGACAGTGTCGGCAGATAAGAGCCTATGGCCCACCCTGTCTGCCCATTTGAGCTTGTAAGTTCAGTTTGTTTTCCTAGAAGTCTGTTGCCCCTTACCCCTGACCTCCAGAATTCCTTTATGTCTATCCCATGCATTCTTAAATCCCGTGATTGTTTCAGCCCCCACCACTTCCTCTGGCAGGGTGTTCCACTTGTCCACCACCCGTTCTGTGAAAATTCTTTCTCATGTTTCCTCTGAATCGTCCTTCCTCCAACTTCATCCCATGCCCTCTAGTCCTGGAACATCTTTTTCACTTAAAAATAGTGTTTTCCTGCACCCTGTTCCTCCCTGTAAGATACTTGTATGTCTCTATCATATCCCCCCTCTCCCTCCTCTCCTCCAGGGAGTACATGTTCAGTTCATTCAACCTGTCTTCATAGGACCTGTGATGCAATCCATGCACCATCTTTGTTGCCCTCCTCTGAACCTTCTCTACCCTATGTCCTTCACGTAGGTATGGTCTCCAGAACTGTACACTGTACTCCAGGTGGGCCTCACTAGTGTCTTGTATAGTGGAATTATGACCTCCTTTTCCTGCTGGTGATGCCCTGCCTATACATCCCAACATCCTATTTGCTTTACCTGATGCCTTGTCACACTGTTTCCCTACCTTGAGGTCATCAGAGATGATAACCCCAAGATCCCTTTCCTGCTTGGTGCATGCTATATCCTCACTCCCCAATTGATATATTGTGCCAGGGTTTTTGTGCCCCATATGCATTATCTTGCACTTCTTTGCATTGAATTTCAACTGCCAAACCCCTAACCATTCTTCAAGTTTCCAGGTGCTTCTAATTCTGTCTACACCCTCTGGTGTGTCTACTCTGTTACAGAGCTTTGTGTCATCAGCGAACAGTGAAATTCTGCCTTCTAGGTCCTGCCAATGTCACTGATGAAGATGTTGAATAGGACGGTCCCAGCACTAATCCCTGTGATACCCCACTGGTCACTCTTCCCTCTGTGGAGTGACAGCCATTTACCACCACCTCTGTGTCCTGCCACCCAGCCAGTTACCTACCCACCACACTACTGTCCTGCCCACACCCATATTCCCCAGTTTGTGTAATAGTCTTCTATGTGGCACAGTGTCAAAGGCCTTGATGAAGTCCAGATAGGCCATGTCCACTGCCCTCCCTGATCCACCTCCCTAGTCACCCAGTCAAAAATTCAATAAGGTTGGTCTGACATGACCTCCCCTGGTGAAACCATGCTGCCTTGGGTCCTGTAGTCCATTGGCAACCAGATGTTCCACCAAACTCTCCTTCAGTAGTGCTTCCATGATCTTCCCCACTACTGAGGTGAGGCTGACTGGTCTGTAGTTCCCTGCTTCCTCTTGTTCCCACTTTTGTATAAGGGGACTACATCTGCTGTCCTCTAGTCTTTGGGTACCTCCCTGTTTCCAGTGATCAGCTAAACAGGATAGCCAGAGGTTCAGCCACCACCTCTCTTAGTTCTTTAAGGACTGGGGTGCACCCATCTGGCCCCACTGCTTTATCAACTCTTATTACTTCCAGTTCCTTCAGGGCCCTTTCTCGTGTAAAGGGACTTGTGTCCATTTCTGCACCATTCTCACCCCTTGTACTCCCTTCAGACCCATTACCCTCCTCTTCCTCAGTAAAGACTGAGCAGAAATACCTGTTCAATATGTCAGCTTTACTCTTGTCATCCTCCACGCAGCCCCCATCCTCCCCCTTCAGTCTCACTATCCCTCCCTTTGTCTTTCTTTTTTCACTTATGTACCTGTAAAAGGTTTTGTCCCTCTACCCACTGATTTTGCAATGTGCTCTTCTGTCTGAGCTTTGGCTTCCTTACTGACCTCCTGCCTCCTTTGCTTCTCCTGTACTTCTCCCTATCCCCTTCTGCCTGTGTCTTTTTGTATTGCCTGAATGCAATCTTTTGGCTTTCACTTTCTTTGCTACCTCTTTGGAAAACCATAATGGTCTTCTCTTCCTTTTCCTCTTGCTAACCTGCTTAATGCATCATTCTGTTATTCTTGTAATCCCCATTTTAAATACTGCCCACTGTTCCTCAACCCAATTCCTGTCCCATTCCCCTTAATGCCTCTTTCAAGTCTCTTCCCATTTTCCCAAAGTCTGCCCCCCTAAAATCCAGGATACGTGTTTTTGTGTGGTTTGGTTCTGCTCTTTCTGTGATTTCAAACCACAACGACTGGTGGTCACTGTTTCCCAGGTGCTCCCCCACTGTTACCCCCATCACACTGTCCCTGTTTGTGAGCACAAGGTCCAGTATTGCCTTCTGCGGAGTTGGTTCCATGACCAGTTGCTTGAGAAGGCACCCTAGTGGATAACAGTCATACTGTTCATCTGCACCAGCAGAACATCCATAGACAGCTGGGTCGGAAAGGCCTGGAGGGTGTACAGCACCGCCCGCATTTCCAGGACACTGATATGCAAAGAGGACTCCAGATGGGACCATGTCCCCTGTGTCTGCTGTGGGCCCAGATGCACCCCCCTGCCACACCTGAGGCATCTATGGTAAGAATCTGCTGAGGGGAGGGAACAGCGAAAGTAACCCCCTGAGAAGGTTGGTGGGCTCCATCCACCAAAGCAGAACCTTATTCACCAGAGAGGAGACTAGAACTTAATGTTCAAGGTCATCCTTACGTTGGTCCCAATGGACTCTCAACTTCCACTGGGGAATCCTCATATGAAGTCTGGCTAGAGGCACCATGACACTGGCCACTGCCATCATTGCCAAGAGCTGGGAAAACTCTGGTGGAGACATATCGTGCAGAATATCAGCCTGATCTGGGCCAAGAGACAGTCCGCCCTGTCAAAAGTGCCATGCCCTTTGCCATGTCCAGATGATGTACTGGAGTTGCTGGCTGGGCATTAGAATGGCCTTGGGCAAGCTGACCATGATGCTCAGGTCCTGGAATAGATGGATGGTGTGTTACAAGGTGAGGACTAGGCTGTCCCTAAACAAAGCTTTGAGCAGCAAGTCATCCAGGTAAGAAAAAATGTAGAATCCCTGTCTCCTAAGGGAGGCTGCGACTACCACTAGGCACTTGGTAAATACCCGAGGGCCAGAGGACAAGCCAAAGGGCAAGGCCCGGAACTGGAAGTGTGTCCCCTGGAACTGGAATCTGTGGCACTGCCTGTGTGGAGCACAAATCTTGATATGAAGATATGCATCCTGCATATCTAGGGGAGCATATCTAATTCCCTCTATTCAGGAGGGGAGGCAGTTCCTGAAGGGTAACATTCTGGAACCTTTTGTATTGGATAAGCAGGTTTAGCTCTCTGAGGTCTAGAATGGGCCGGAGGTTGCCTGTGCATTTTGGAACCAGAAAGAAGTGGGAGCAGAACCCCCTGCCCTGTTGGGCCTCTGGCACAGGTTCCTTCACCCTTTTTCAGAACAGGGACTGGATTTCTTCCCAAAGAACAGGGATATGAGATGGGGGTGTGGGGTAAGACAAAGAGACTGGAGACCTTTCTGGGGGACACTCTGTGAGCTCCAGAGTGTGGCCGTGGTTTAGGAACTGCAGCACCCGGCTGTCATTTATGATCTCCATCCACCTGTCCCAGCGTAGGAAGAACCGACTCCCTACCGCCTCTGCCCAGTCCACTGGAGGGGGAGGCTGGGCAAGGAGTCATGCTGAAGCAGGGGAAAGGGCTGGTGCTGGTCCTCCTCCACAACAGCCTTTGCTGGAGGAGGAAGAGTGGGTAGGCAAGGCTGAGGAAGCCTTGCATTTGGCAGGCTTAGAGAATGGTCGGGTCTGGGTTGCCCAATGAAAGGGCACTCTTGGGGCACTCTTTTGCTGGGTATGGTACAGCAAAGGAACTGATTTCAGAGTGCATCCAGAGGCTTGAAGGTTGGATAAAATCCTAAACGTCAGCCCAGAACAGTTTATACCCCATGAAGGAAGTATTCAGGATGGACATCTGAAAATCCTGAACAAAACCCGACAGCCACAGTCAGGAGTGCTAATGAAGGCATATGCCCACTGCTGCCGCTCGAGCAGAGGCATCCGCAGCATTGTAGACTGACTGCAAAAGTGTTGACTGAAGTCTGACCCCGACTTAAGAGCCTGGAGTAGCTCTTGCATAGCCGGACCTTCAGTGATGATGTAACCATCTCCATGATCTGTTCCACAAGACATTTGGTATTGGATCATGTGGGCCAGTAGTCAAGGATCCTGATGGCCAAAGTGGGCTGAGGCAAAGCCCTTTGCTAAGCAGACAGTCTCGAGATTCCCTATCAGGAGGAGGAATTCAAATGTGTCGATCTCTTGGTGTGGTCATGTGCCGCATTGATAATGACAGACTCCTTAGGGTTGTTCCCCAAAAAGGGCTTGCCCACAGGTACCTTTATGGAGTTTATCTGCCTTCCTAGGCATGGCTGGAATAAGGTTTGGGTGATGCTAGGCAGCCATGGTGGCATCCTCAAAAGTGTCTATCGGGGGCACCAAAGGAGAAGAGTCTGGCAGCTTGTGGTAGGTGAACAACTGATGTCGGGAGGGTTCTGCCTCAGTTTCAAAGCCCATGGCTGACTGTAACCAGTGCATGACTCCACAAAATGAGGGGTCATCTAGTGGAGACCTGGAGATGCATTTGGGGGGGTCTCTTCACCATTAGAGGACACCATTGAAGGGGAAGGGGAAGGTCCTTCATCCTTATCATCACCAGATTCCTCAGACTCGACCAGAGGTTGAAGGTCCGGGTGATATTCCCCTTCATCAACCAGCTGAACAGGGGAGTGTAGGGTGCAAGTCAACATGGGACTGGACGAGGGTCCCTAGGCACATGAGGTGGTAGCGTTGGGTGTGCAGGCCCAAAAGGGGTCTGGTCCTACGGTGGTGTCTGCCGCCCCCTGCATAAAATCCCAGAGGCATGACAGCATTGACTGAAAATCTACTGTCACTGATGTCGAGTAACCTGGCGGCACTGGTTGAGGGATCGACGCCGGAGTCAGTGGTCGAAGTATAGGAGCCGGCATAGGTAAAGGAGCCGATGCCAGCAAAGGCTGAAGGGCTGGTGTCAGCTGAGGGGCTGGTGTCGGTGCTGGTTCCGACCAAGAAAGCATCTGAGGTAGGAGAGGCCTGGCTTGTGCAGGTGCCGGGTTAACAGAGACCGATGGTGCTCAGAGGGTGGCATCAGTGACGGGCACTTCAGGATCAGGTGAAGGTGACCTTGAAACTACTGGGGAGATGCTAGGAGGGCATAGGGTTCACGGCTGTGGAAGAAGTCGCCGCAGAACCTGGTAGCGAATGGGAAGCCTGGGTTGACCCAAGTCAAGTCAATTTTATTTATAAAGCGCAATTCCATCTGTAACCCCCTACAAATGGGGTTCCTAAAACTTCCGAGCTTGCTTGGATGCTCCATGCCTGGCTGGTGTTCTGCATAAGGCCGCTAAATGTGGGGGTTGTGAGTGCTTTTAAAACCTCCATGTAGTGTCTTTTTAAGGGCTGTCTGCTTGCAGGCAAAATCATTGTTTTTGAGGGGGCCTGTGTATTTGCTGCTCGAGTCCCACCCTGGACTGCTGTCTAATCGTTCCATTTTGTAGTCACTAGGAGCGCTAAGGGAGCCCATGTGAAAGATATAGTTGTCCCCCTAAAATATGTATAGTATTGGTAAAATGACAGTTTGCCTAATGTATTTTTTATTGCAGCTGGGACTTTGTGTTGTGCCCCTCCATATTGGACCCAGACTGTGTGGAAAGGGGTCCAATAGCAGTTAAGGGGCACTGGAAATGGAGCCAGATGACCAATGGAGGCACCGCTTATAGTTTTGGAAGTGGCATTATGGGCCATGGCGCCTTTTAGCACCACTGGGGGCAAGATTAAGTGACTGGCATGTGTAACCAGACAATGAAATCGGGTAGCGCCCGAGCGGTAAGGCTTGCCCCATGCTGTTAGGGGCAGAGGCATTGTGACTGTGAAGGAGAAGGGAGCTCTGAGCTTCTGCGCCATTGAGTGTTCGCGCGAGAAGCACGTGAGAGGCCTGAGGCGGCCGTTTTTCATTGCCAGTGATGTTCGGATTAAATCCGCCGGCGGGCCGTCAGAGAAGGCTGTGTACAAACACAGCTACCTACCAGGCTTCACCTGAAGAGGACTGGAGAATCTGCTGAATCGTGCTCGGTCTGTCAGGACATTGAAGCTGCAGTGAAACGCCCGTATAGCTGTGAGTTCGGTCGGGTTCAGGAAGCAGCTGCCTGATATGGTACCCCTCTGCTGTTTCGATATAAATGTGTGAGGAGGCCGTTGAGTTCAGGTTCAGCCCTGCAAGTGGTGAAAGAGTGGTTCTCTGCTGGGGCTGTGAGTACTGGATCAGGGTAGCTCCCTGTTGAAACTTATAAACAAATACAAAAAATTGTTTCGTTGTATTGCTGACAGCACTAATTGAGCTTTCTGGCTCCATCTGATCTGCTCAGGAATTAAACGCTCGCTTGTGTCAGGGCCCCAACCAGCTGCATCGAGGAAGTAGTCATTAGGGCTTGGGTACCCATGGACAGCAATTAATAGGTTATGCCTGTGCACAGAGCCATAGATAGATTTTCATATACTGTAGTGGTAAGCTAATCACCCTGATCGTCCCCGGTCCTTGTTATCCCCCCTCAAATAAATCAGATTGCCTGTTTTGCAAAAGTACACTGCCCAGTCTGCGTATTAATGGTGAAATATTGCACAGTGAATGTGGTGTAACTGTATCTTACTTTCCAGGGGGTCCCAGGAGAGAGCTGACTGGATCGAGCTGGGGGGATAAGTGTATATGGTAAGGACGCTGAAATTGAACTGTGTGGGCCACTAGTGGGAAGAAAGGGGGGTTGCAGCAACCCAGAGGGCTGTGACCGAGTCAACCTCGACTGTTCTAACCCCAACCTCTGGGTGGAGGCATCCGCCAACAGATCTGGGCCCCTCACCCTGCTACAGATAGGGCAGGCAGGGGTAGTAGCCCTTGGGATAGCGCCCCCGGGGGGCTACAAATTGGAGGCACCACTGGGATTAGCGTCCCCTAGTGGCCAAGTGGGTAAAGTGCATAAAATGGAAAAGTTGACAGGGAAACTGGAAGGGGATATTATGGCAAAAATTAAGTTGGATCCTATTAAGACAATGGTACACAAACTGTTGGGGTGGGGTGAAGCCGAAGAGCTGGACTCCCAGAGAATTGTGTTACTATTAGACGTGTCTCTGGGAACACCAACAGCTGACATTATTTCTACTGCAGAGCGTGATTAATGTTTGGGTAAGGTGAAGGTGAAGGCTGACCTGCTTGATCTGACCCTGCAGGTGCTACTTTATGTAGTATGGCCATCGAATCCCGAGAGGGCACTCCAGTGATTTACCCTGAGGGTACCCCACAGAGGTGGAGGCTTGTTCACATTCGGAGTGGGTCAATCACTCCTGGGGGGTTCCCCCAGACTAATAGCTTCAAAGATAAACTGCTGGCTGTGGAAGGGAGAACTACCCAGGAGTTGCTACAAGCAATGACCTCTCTAGTGACACCACCTCCCAGGTTACTCCAGGTACCTTTCTCTGTCCCCCCAAGAGTTCTATTTTGGCTCCACTGCCCCTAGTGGTTCCCCCTATACAGCTCTATTCTTATCAAAGGCTGAAACTTTTTTCTGGCACAGCGCCGGTGCCTTCAGGGGAGGATGACTTGGAGGCGTGGATGGATTACGCCACCCCCTTAGTTCAGGAGTGGCAATGCTCTGAGGGGGAGAAAAGAAAGCGATTGATGGAGAGTCTGCAGGGCCCTGCATTAGAAGCCATTAGGTTCCTGCGGGCCACTAACTGAAGCCACCGCAGCAGAGTATCTTTCTGCTTTGGAGGGTGTTTGGGAATACAGAGACTGGGAAGACTTATTATGAAATTCAAGTCTGCCAAACAATGAAGGAATGAGAAACTGTCTGCCTTTGTTACTAAGGGTGGAGCAGGCCTTGCAAAAGGCCTATCGAAAGGGAACACAGACGGCCTTGAACCAGGTCAGGTTGGAACATGTTTTGAAGTCTGCTAGATTTTCTAGTGTGATATTGTTAAAACTTAGTTACAAGATAGACAGGCTGCCCGTCCTGAATACTGTGAATTGATGAGGAGATTAGAAGTGGAGATTGATGAGGAAGGGTGGGAACCCTATGTGGGAGCTGTGAACCCAAGCCAACCCCTGAGTCTAGTGCCCGAGAAACCCATCTTTAGGGAGGCGTGATCGTCCCCAGAATTTCAAGGTGATGTGGGGGTGCGTGCCATTTCCTCTGACACCCAAGTAGAAAGCGAGTTGAGGGCCAAGGTTAGAAACTTCCGAGAATTGGTGAGGGATTTGAGGCAGTCCACTACCCACCCTGTTAGGCCTGGGGAACCTGAGTCATTTAGAAACCCATGTTTTAGCCCCGGTAACCCTCTCACCCCCTGGAGGGCCCTCAGCAGACAAAGTACTCCCCTGCCAATAGTGACCCCCGGGACCCCAAGTTTTGTTACCACTGTGGGGAGGATGGACACTTTCAGCCTGAGTGCCAGCTGCCGGAGAATTTAAGGAAGGTCAACAGCAGACTGACCACTTGGCATCGCAGGGCCCACATTCGACCCCCCAGGAAGGGTTCTGTGACCCGGGCCAACGCCCAAGCAACTGTCAAGGCTGTGCCTCCCGAATGGTCTGATGTGGTCGGCCCCTCGATGGAGGCCCCAGTGCGAGTAAATGGGATTCCCACCCGAGCTGTATTAGATAGTGGCTCTCAGGTAACCATCATGTTTCAGGACTGGTATCAGACCCACCTTACCTGAGATGCCACTACAACCCTTGGATGGCCTACATGTATGGGGCTAAGTGACAACGCTTATCCGTATTTGGGGTATATCCGGATCTGGTTGTCATTTCCTACTTCTGTGGCTGGAGTGGATGAACTGGTGGAAACTTTGGCTTTAGTCTGCCCCCCCCCACTGGACTGTATGATAGGGTACCCCTGTTGATTGGGACAAATGCTCATATGTTTGGTCGATTAGCCCAATTGTGTTCAGAAAAGCAAGCGTTTAGGACCACGCGAGCCCTAAGAATACCTGCTGTGATTCAAAAGGTCTCTGAAACTCAGAAGAAGGTTAGCCAGGAGGAACCTGAAGGCCCGGTGGGTGTAGTATGGAAAAAGGATCTAGCACCGGTGATACTCGCCCCGAATGCCCAGTATGTTTTGCATGGGGAAGTCCGACTGAGAACAGATGTTAAGAATAAGTTATTGATGTTGGATGCACCTGGGGAGGGAAGATTGCCTGAGGGACTGCTGGTCAAACCCAGTATCTTGCCGGCTAGAGCCCATGCTTACGTTAAGAGGGTGATGGTTCAAGTTCATAATGTGTCCGACAAGGAGATTCAAATAAAAAGAGGGTGCACCCTGGCAAGTGTACATTGTGCAGATACTGCAGCGCTGCCCAATAGCAAGGGTTCAAGGAAGGATGACAGAGTAACTCCCGACTTGTTTGATTTCAGTGACTCCCCGTTGCCTGCCGAATGGAGAGTGAGAATCAATGAGAAGCTAGCCACCAGAGACCAGGTATTTTCCCTAAAAGAATGGGACATGGGATGTGTGCAAGGGGCTGAGCACCACATCCGGCTGCATGATGAAAGGCCTTTTAGGAGAATCTTGGCGCCTGGCCCAGCTGCTGAAGGCGATGTGAGGCAGCATTTGCAAGGCTTCGCTGCTGGTGTGATACAAGAGTCCAGGAGCCCCTATGCTTCCCCCCGTTGTAATAGTGAGGAAAAAGAATGGGGCGGTTCGGATGTGTGTAGATTACCGTACTTTGAACTGGCGGACCATCCCAGACCAGTATACCATGCCACACATACAGGACGCCTCGGATTGTTTAAATGGCAGTAAGTGGTTCTCTGTGTTAGACCTCTGCAGTGGGTACTATCAGATCCCGATGGCCCCAGAGGACCGAGAGAAGACTGCATTCATTTGCCCTTTAGGTTTCTATGAGTTCATCCGGATGCCTCAAGTGATTTCAGGTGCCCCAGCTACTTTTCAGCGCCTGATGGAACGTGCTGTGGGGGACATGAATTTGCTCGAGTGTTTGGTCTAGTTAGATGATGTCATAGTGTTTGGCCGCTCATTGGAAGAGCATGAACGTTGATTGTTCAAGGTCCTGGATCAGCTGGAGGATTTCGGTCTCAAGCTATCTATAGACAACTGCCAGTTCTTCCAAACTTCTGTGAAGTATGTGGGCCACATAGTATCCACTGAGGGGATAGAGACTGACCCCAGCAAAGTGGAGACTTTGACTACTTGGCCTCAGCCAAAAGAATTTGAAAGAGCTGCAACGGTTCCTAGGATTTTGTGGATATTATAGGCGGTTTGTCAAAGATTATTCTCGAGTGATCCGCCCCTCCAACCTTACTCAGGGTACCTCCCATGCAAAAAAGTATAAGAAAGTTGTGCACTCTGAGCCGGAGAAGAAGTATTTTGGCGAATGATGCGTTTGGAAACCGCTGGACTACTGAGTGTGAGGAAGCTTTCTATGACATAATATATCAACTTACCCATGCCCCAGTGCTGGCCTATGCTGACCCGGCCGAGACGTACGTTTTCCATACTGATGCCAGTCTACAAGGATTGGGGGCTGTGTTATATCAGGAGCACTCGAACGGGCTGAGACCTGTAGCTTTTGCCAGCCGAAGTCTGACTCCTTCAGAAAAAAATTATCCAGTGCACAAACTAGAGTTCCTGGCTCTGAAGTGGGCCATTGTTGATCAATTTCATGACTATTTGCACGGTGCCAAGATGTTGGTAAGGACTGATAACAATCCTCTGACCTATGTGCAGACCTCAGCCAAGTTGGATGCCACTGGCCATAGGTGGCTGTCTGCATTGGCCACCTATGCTATGCTGTTGAGTATAGAGCAGGCCTAAACCATATAGATGCAGATGCTCTCTCTAGGAGGCCTATGCCACAAACTGACTGGGTCAGGTTGTCAGAACCTGACATAAGAGCCCTTTGCCAAAAATTTGACAAGGAGGAACAGGGGTGTCTCCTGGTGCTGTAGACTGCATGGTGGATTGCTTGGGGCCATCCGAGAACTGCATTCCTGCTGCTTACTGTCATTTTTCTGCATTAGACACTAGTTCACTGCCCCAGTTCAACAATGTTAGTCTCCAAGGGGCTCAATCCCGAGACCCCATGATACAAACGGCTGTGGAGGCTTTGCAAGCTGGGAGGGACGTGTCCAAGTTGCGTTCCACTGACCTGAGAACTGCCTTTTTATACAAAGAAGGGTCAAAGTTAAAACTGATTAACCAACTACTATACAGAGAGACTGTGAACAAAGAGGGCCGGTAGACAAACAACAACTGGTACTGCCCACTGCTTTTAGAGAACTGGTTTGAGGTCTCCTGCATAATCACATGGGGCATCTGGGCACAGACTGAACTCTTGACCTAGTATGGACCCAATCCTACTGGCCAAAAATGAGTGCAGATGTGGAGCAGTATGTCAAGACCTGTGGCCGCTGTTTGCAAAGAAAAGCCCTACCTCAGAGAGCCGCCCCCACGGTCAATATCACTACCAGTGCCCCATGGAACTGGTCTGCATTGATTTCCTGAGTTTAGAACCAGATCTAAAAAACCTCAGTAACATATTGGTAGTCACTGATCATTTTACCTGGTATGCCCAGGCTTTCCCTACCAAAGATCAGAAAGCAACTACGGTGGCTAAAGTACTTGTTGAGAACTTCTTTGTCCACTATGGGGCCCCCCAGAGGATCCATTCCAACCAGGGGAGGGACTTTGAGAGCTGCCTGATTAAAGAAATGCTATCTTTGTGGGGAGTACGAAAATCAAGAACCACCTCATACCATCCCCAGGGAGATCACCAACCTGAAAGGTTTAACCGCACATTGCTTGATATGTTGGGCACACTGCAACCCAAAGACAAGCCTAGATGGAGCCAGCAGAGTAGCACCCTGGTTCATGCTTACAACTGCACCAAAAGTGATGCCACTGGATTTTCCCCATACAGGCTGATGTTTGGGAGAGAGGCTAGACTGCCAGTGGATGTGTGTTTCGGGGTTCCCCCTGATGGGGTGCAAGCAGAAAATCATCTCCAGTATGTACAGAAGTTGAAGGCCCAATTGAACCATGCCTACCAACTGGCCCAGACTATGGCTGCTAAACGAAACCTGGCCAACAAGGAGAAGTGTGATAAGAAAGTGAAAACAATGGAACTGAGAGAAGGGGATAGAGTGCTATTGAGGAATTTGGGACTGCATGGCAAACATAAGATTGCTGACAGATGGCGTCACCTCCCTCATATTGCTGTGGGAAAACTGGCAGATTTACCTGTATATAAAGTGCGGCCTGAGAACAACTCAAAAGATGTGAAAATTATACACAGAAATCATTTGCTGCAATTCAGGCAAATCCTGATTGAAGCGAACCTTCCAATCCCCCCTTCCAGGCCTATGACTAGATTCTGCTGCCAAGAGAAAACCCAGACCACTTGATTCTTCAGCAAGTCAAATAAGAGGGCCTTGTCCAAACCCCTCTGATGAAGATGATTGCCAATCTGTGTCAGAAGACAATGAAAATAATATTGAATACTATCCCTCTTACGAACTGAGCCAACTGTTTCGGGGCAATCCCCTTGTTAACTCTGGAGATGAGGTTGGGCTTTCTGGACTGTCTGAGCCCCCAGCGTTGTCTCTGTAACTAATGCTTCTAGAGGATGAATTGGGTAGCAGCAAAGCCCAAGGGGGTCTTGAGCCTGGCTGAACTGTCTGACCTGGCTGAACTATCTGACTTTTCAGAAGAAGGAGTGATGTGGGAGGACAAGTCAGTGATATGCCAGAACCTGAAGAATATTTTGGGTACCCTGATGATTCCCTACTAGTGCCTGAACGGTCCCCAGCTGAGCTAAGTAGTGTGGGTCCTGATGTAGAGGGTCATGCTCCCGAAATTACTGTGAGCCCTGGGTCCCCTTCCCCTGTAGAGGTTTCCCCCACTAATCTCAATGAGGCTGATATGGAATCGGGGCCTGTAGCAGGGTTTTCCGAGACCCCTAGGCACTCTAGTCGAGAAATGCGGCCTGTAGTAAAGCTGAGTTATGAGTCTCTGGTTCAGCCTGTGGACCTGCCCTTAAATGTGGTCCATAAAGGGGTGTATGTGTCCTCGAGCTCCTTGCCTAAGCTAGCCTTGGGGGATAACTCCAGCCTGTTAGTATTGCCCTTTGAGTGTGGTACCCCTGCTTTAGGTAGCCCACCAGTAACTGATAGAGAGGGGTTCCCTTTTCCAGGTGTCCTGGGCAGGAAGTAATGACCTGATTCAAAAAGAAGAAAAAGGTTATGTGCATGTGTAATGTTGCATAAACCATAGTAAACTGTGAACACAGTGTCCATGCATGTAATCTAAAGTGTGACATAATGTTAATTAAACTGTTTGCCTTAAAGTGATTTAAGGGTAACTACTTGACGCGGACGCCAAGTTCTTTCCAGGCCAGGAAGGGTGTAACCCCCCCCTACAAATGGGGGATCCTAAAAGCCTTCCCGGAGCTTGCTTGGATGCTCCATGCCTGGCTGGTGTTCAGCATAAGGCCGCTAAATGTGGGGGTTGTGAGTGCTTTTAAAGCCTCCATGTACTGTCTCTTTAAGGGCTGTCTGCTTGCAGGCAAAATCATTGTTTATGAGGGGGACTGTGTGTTTCTCTGCTCGAGTCCCACCCTGGACTGCTGTCTAATCGCTCCATTTTGTAGTCGCTAGGCGCGCTAAGGGAGCCCAGGTGAAAGATATAGTTGTCCCCTAAAATACGTATAGTATTGGTAAAATGACAGTTTGCCTAACGTTTTTATTGCAGCTGGGACTTTGTGTTGTGCCCTCCATATTGGACCCAGACTGTGTGAAAGGGTCCAATAGCAGTTAAGGGCACTGGAAATGGAGTCAGATGACCACGGAGGCACCGCTTGTAGTTTTGGAAGTGGCATTATGGGCCATGGCGCCTTTTCGCACCACTGGGGGCCAGATTAAGTGACTGGCATGTGTAACCAGCCAATGGAATCGGGTAGCGCCCGAGCAGTAAGGCTTGCCCCATGCTGTCAGGGCAGCGGCATTGTGACTGTGAAGGAGAAGGGAGCTCTGAGCTTCTGCGCCACTGAGTGTTCGCACGGGAAGCGTGTGAGAGGTCTGAGGCAGCCGTGTTTCATTGCCAGTGCTGCTCATATTAAATCCGCCGGCGTGCGGTCAGAGGAGGCTGTGTACAAACACAGCTACCTACCAGGCTTCACCTGAAGAGGACTGGAGAATCTGCTGAATCGCGTTCGGTCTGTCAGGACATTGAAGCTGCAGTGAAACGCCCGTATAGCTGTGAGTTCGGTTGGGTTCAGGAAGCAGCTGCCTGGTAAGGTACCCCTCTGTTGTTTCCATATAAATGTGTGAGGAGGCCGTTGAAGTTCAGTTTCAGCCCTGCCCGTGGTGAAAGAGTGGCTCTCTGCTGGGGTTGTGAGTACTGGATCAGGGTAGCTCCCTGTTAAAGCTTATAAACAAATGCAAAAAATTGTTTCGTTGTATTGCTGACAGCACTAATTGTGCTTTCTGGCTCCATCTGATCTGCTCAGGAATTAAACGCTCGCTTGTGTCAGGGCCCCAACCAGCTGCATCGAGGAACTAGCCATTAGGGCATGGGTACCCATGGACAGCAATTAATAGGTTATGCCTGTGCACAGAGCCATAGATAGATTTTCATATACTGTAGTGGTAAGCTAATCACCCTGATTGCCCCCGATCCTTGTTATCCCCCTCAAATAAATCGGATTGCCTGTTTCGAAAAGTACACTGGCCAGTCTGCGTATCAATGGTGAAATACTGCACAGTGAATGTGGTGTAACTGTACCTTACTTTCCAGGGGGTCCCAGGAGAGAGCTGACTGGATCGAGACGGGGGATAAGTGTTTATGGTAAGGACGCTGAAATTGAACTGTGTGGGCCACTAGTGGGAAGAAAGGGGGGTTGCAGCAACCAAGAGGGCTGTGACTGAGTCAACCTCGACTGTTCTAACCCCAACCTCTGGGTGGAGGCAGCCGCCAACTGATCTGGGCCCCTCACCCTGCTACAGATAGGGCAGGCAGGGGTAGTAGCCTTTGGGATAGCGCCCCCGGGGGGCTACACATCCATGATCAAAGTGCTGTACAATAAATATAGAAACAAATAATGAGAGCTCACTGAACCCGGGCCGGCCTGAGAAGAGCCAGCGGAGCCCCTGAATTGTGGCCCTGCCACTAGACGGGGCCTGAACAGCAGGGACTAGGAAGAACCAGCCCCACAGTACCACCATCCAACAGGGAAAGACTGGGGCAGGGCTGCCAACGAGACCCTTTGAAGATAGGACTTGTGAGACAGAAGAAGTCTCCCCGAGGAGGTGGCTGAATCCACTGCGGACTTAGACTTGTCGCGGGACCGAAAGTGGGATGAAGACCAGTATTTTCATGGCCATTTTCTGGTGTTTGTATTTGCCACTGGATTTCACCTCCAGAGAATGGTAACGATCCAAAAATTCCGAGAGAGGAAGATGAACTTCTCGCCTGCAGCTTCTGTTCCATGCTGGTGACCTTCTGCTGCAACAGACTTCTAGGGCCCCCTGGGAATGGTGTCGACTGGCCTGGTTGAACCCCCTACAGATGGTGCAGCCTTGGTGTTGCGGTAGGGCCCAAGGCATCGGACGAGGAACAGTGGCCGTTTTTCCTGGAAGCTGCTTCCACAAGTGCAATTTATCCTGGAGGTCTAATCAGAGGAAGAGGACGAGTCCAACATACAAAAAGAATCAACTAAAAGTTGTAAAGCTAGGGTGAGAAAGAAAGAAAATTCAAGAGAAAACTCCAGGAAAATAGTGGTCTACTGAAGCTTACAGCAGTATCCGGAGGTCCAACGCGCTGATTCGACGGCAGGAAAGAACTGAGGAGAGAGAGCAGAGGCCGAGCTCTTTATAGGGTTGACCAATGTTAGAGGGTGATGTCAGAGTGGGCGGCCCCAGTTAGACCGCTTAGCTAGAAAAGTTTCGGCTGGTCCTAGTGCCTGATGGCGGTAGTTCTATAAGTGTGGCTTGCTGCAAGAGAGATCCCAACGCCAGATTTCATTTGCTAAATCAGATCACGGTTTCAAATGACTACTACCAATTTCAATCACGCCAGCAATTTGTGGAAGTTGTACTGAAAGAGCATCCTGGTGCATTTCCAGAGTCTGAAAAGCTTCACCAGATTGCAATGGTTATACCATTGTCTAGTGTAGAATGTGAATGTGACTTCAGTATTCAGAACTGAATGAAATCCAAATTCAGGAACTCTCAAAACAATAAAAACTTACAGAACATAACGGTAACCTTGGAATTGGGTGGCAGGAGAGGAACTGTAGATTTTTAATTAGCTGCAAACATGGGGCGAAACATGAAGAACAGAAGAAAAGAGGCTTAGTCTCAGGCCTCAACCTCACCAGACAAAGGGGCCAATTTAACTTTAAGGGATGGCCCAGTATTTTAGCTCAGGATTTTGTGTTTTCATTATTTCGGTCACCAGGTTAGCACAGCATTTTCTGTTTCCATTCATTCAGCTGCTTTTTCAGTGACTGTCAGTCCTGCTGTGTTCTACCCAGCTCTCTTCTATTTTTAAACTGTTGTGCGGCATGCCCATCAACACCTTTGACGTCCATCACATCCGTCATCTGTCATCAAAGACAGAGAAATACCAAAAGGAAGACCAGAAGACAAACAACTGTAAGTACAATTTTTATTAACACTGACTCACAACAGCAAACAAAATGTAATTTTTCTTAAAGAAATCCCCCTCCACAAAAATGTGGGTCCACCCATTTCGTAGACAGGGAGGGGGGAGGTCAAATTCCCTCCCCCACAGACCCAAACCATAAGCCCTGTTTATAACTAGAGAATTTCATCACCACTGACCTTGGCTTGGCACTCCGTCATGTGGCCTGTTTCGGAGTCCTCTGGTAGCCCACATACCGTAATCGTAGATTATCTCTCCGGGATCTGGCTTCCAGATCCTGGAGTTCTGTATTTTTGTCTAACAGGTACTCGAGAGCTGCTTGTAGCTGTAAAGCACCATCTGCCACATGGCTGACCCCATCCTCGGCTTCCACCACTCGCTTTTCCAAAGTGGTCAACTTAGCATTTAAAACCTTAAACTCCTTCTTGTTTTCATTCCTAAAGCTCCATATCTCAAAGAAAAGTGTCAAAGCATGACCAGCTAAGTGCTCTATCTCTGCATCAGCATCAGGATCAATGCTGCTTTGCTAGTCAGAGATGCAATCCAGCTTCTGGTGCTGCCATCAGAGCTCAATTCCTTGTCATCCAGCTTCAGTGTTCGAGAGTTTTCAGTCTTGTTTGCCTGTCTCCTTTCACCACCCAATGCCATTTGGGGGCATTTTGTAGCGCAAAAGATGCCGATTTAGGGGCGATTTCACTGCCGAGGGAGGAGCTGAAAAGCGCTTTTCTCCTCAGGCCACTGACATCACAGGAAGTCTGAACAGTGCCTTTTATAGAGACACAAAGTTACTGATACTCCTTTGATTCTGTAGGGCGTGGGGGATGTTCTTGACCAGTGCAGGCTGACAGATGCTGGTGATCCTTTACTCAAGCTCACAGGTATTAACTGTAGAATGGGTTATTTGTAATGTTGATCTTTCTACACTTACTCCTGTTCTACAGTCAGCTAGTCTTTGCTCATGAAATCATTTATTTATTTGTTGATAACCACCTTTGAGCAAGATAGCGATTACAAAGATTCCACATCAACAACACAGCAACAACTTACATAACAGACAAGTGCTTATATACATAGTGTAGCTTTAGTCCACAGAGGTTAGACAGGTTTACATAGCAATATCAAAGATTACAATCCTTTACAAGTTCAATTGAGGCAGCATTTAAAGAGCTGCTGACACCTCAAGGAAAACAAAATATTAAGGTACAATTCAACTTGTATTTCATATATCTTGCATACATTTCTCTTCCCCATTAGTTATTACTGAGGAAATTTGCATGAAAATAAGATATTTATCCCTCAGAGTTCATCTGGCTCTGTAGCTTACTCCCTATTTCAAGTCATAATCTTCTGTTGTGACATCACAGTCTGTTGCCATGGAAGTAACTGTGAAGTCACAGGCAGTGCATTATGACCTCAGATAGGGAGAACGCAACAGGAACAGATGAACTCTTTAGGAACAAAGATCCTGTTTTCATGTAAATGACCTTAGCAATAAAAGTCAGGGAGGATAAAGTAAGAACTAATTTGAAGAATAAGTTGAACTGAGTTTAAATAATATGCTTTCTTAAAGTTCTCCTGGAGGTGTCAGTTGCTCTTTAATAAGCTTTGTCAGGGTCATTTCAAAAGTTCTGGGGGTTACAAACCCATGTGTATGACTCTTAGGTAAGTGAGGTACCACATTGTGGTACACCCTCATAAGAGAGGAATTCAGTGTTTAGGTACACGTGAAAAGCAACTGAGTTCTCAGAAGATATGCCTGACAGCACATGCTCACATTTACAGTGTAGCTCAGGGTTCTTTTCAGGGCATGCTAACAGAGTGCTATAATGATGTGGCCCTGATACCAGGGATGCCTGAGGCCTACAGATACAAATGCCTGCTAGGAGAAAAAGTAAATATGCCTTACCAACTTAGGGCACGACAGCAGAGTTCAGTCCGAGTTGGGGACATGAAGATGAACCCTTTGTAGAGGGCTTGAACTGCTGGGGAAACGCATGGGATAGCATTTGACTGGTCATCTTGTTAGCTGTTACCTGGCTGCAGAGTCTGGGTGAGAGACCCCTGTGGCAGCAGTCATCTCTGATTAACAGGCTAAGCTGCGCTCATCCAGCATCCCTTAATGTTGTGGTCAACCCTCCACCATTTCAAGACACAGGGGGCCAGATGGACTCCAAGACAGTCTTGAGGGGTAACTACCACAGGTCAGTTACCATGGTCCCTAAGCTACATCACTGTTTGGGGCTCAGGGCAGGTTCATTAGTTGTGCATAGCTACACAGAGTTCCGAGTTTTACAATTATCCAGGGTGCCATACAAGCTCAAGGGGGGAGTTTTCAAAATATGATTGATGGAATAAAATACGTACATGAGACATTAAAGTATCAACAGTCCAATACAAAGACAAATGATCCTTCCCTTCATGAAGAAACACTGCATACAGATTACTCAGCTACAAGAAACTCACATTTAAGTGGCAGAGAACAAAAACAAACTAGTGAGGGGCCTGGTGGGGGCAGTATATTACTCCAGACTTTCACTCAAAAAAGAGAGGGACTGTACAATTGATGCAGACAAAGGTCAGTTTTGAGTTAACTCCTTCTCATCTGAGAAGTCAGTGCAAAATGAAGGTGCTAAATGATAGGATAAAGAACAGGGAGGGCCACTGGGTGGCTAATATGGGGCCCATTAGTACAGATAAACTGAACCAATGCTTTATTGGATCAGTTACTGGTGCTCCACTAGTCACTGCCGCATACTCAGAATTTGCCGTTTAGAACCATTCCCTGGTTTCTATCCTTTAAGTAGTTTTTCATTCAAGTTACACCATCCCCTAGTCACAGTTTCCTTGGTACAACAGCAGATCTAAAGTCTTAGCAAAATCTAGGTACAGTGCATCCACTGCCTGACTCTGTCTGCCATTTAGTTAGTTAGGTAGGTAGTTAGTTAGGCAGGCAGGTAGTTAATCACTCAGTTCAAGTGCTTCACCCGGTAAACATACAGAGATATAAAAGCAATCTTGTGTACAGATGTGACCTGGGGAGGGGGAAGGGAGGAGAAGGGGAACAGGAGCTGACAGCAATGGAAAGTAAATCAAAAACATACATTAAAGGTATCAACAGTAACACAGTGTCTGATTAGATATAGCAGCATGAAGAAACGTGATGTATGGAGCATCTCAATAACAAGAAGCAGGTACGATCACAGTAGGACACAGTAGATTTCCTGAGTAACTGTTTGGCAGCAGTAAGACTAGAGACAGAATTACTGAATAAGTTAAGGCTGTTAAACACTTGAGTGTGATGGAAACTGAAACTAGTTGTCTGGTGGTCAGTTTCCACATTGAATGATGAACCTACTGCCAGCAGAAAATAGAGATAGTGCCCACGTGAGAGGTGGGTAGGGAAAAGGAAGGAACACAAACAGTTCGGGAGCCTGTTAAGCCAATACTTGAACCCAAAGAGAACTAAGTCTTGCATACATTTATCCTGTAGTGAGGCCAGTCCAATTGGTCATAAGTGTGCAGTGATGGGTATGAGCAGGGCTTGTAGGAAAAATCAGCAGAGGGCAAGTTTCGGTAGGTGGCATTTTGCGGCAGCATCACAGACTACATCACCGAAGTCAATGACTGGCAGGATTAGCCTTTCAATCAAATGTAACCACTCAGTCCCCTGTGGTTACTAGAATCCTATCAGTATTATTATTAGGAAGGCAGCAGTTAGGGAGCTCTTTAGGGGCTCCTTACATAATGACATCATTGTTTACTCAACTAGCCTGAGGGAGGAATGATTAGGTCATTTAGAACTCGTGCAGCAGCATAAGCCACACTCTGCAGATAGTTGCTCTGGGAAGCTTAGAATGCTCAATCTGTTGTAAGTCATTTGTGGAGTGAGGTGAATGTGGCAGAAGGACTGCCAGTGGGCTCTGAGGAGAGGGCCCAGGATTTCTCATCCTGGTGGAGTGTCATTTCCAGCTTCCAGCTGAAGTGGTGGAGACAAGACTACAGCAGGATTTCCTGATTTCTACTCCCTGTGAAGTGGAAGGAACTGCTTGTTCTCAGTGGACTCGAGGGTCAATCCCCTGAATGTTCTGTGGTGTTTTCAGCTGCCTTGGATAGGACCTGAATGAGACTGTTTTGACCGGCTACCGAGGAGAGTGTTTTCCTTTTCCTTTTTTCGTTGTGCCATGCCCTGTGGACAGGATAACTTCTGTGAGTGCTGTTCTAGGAGACTAGATCTCCACATTTTCTAAGGGGATTAGATAGTCTGGAGTGCGTGTGCCCATAGATAAGGCTGGATCGCATCTGTCAGTGCCCCTTGTCTCACCAATGTGAGTGAAGTAAAGTTAAACTGTGTACCCCAGTGAGTGCAGTTTATTCTCTAGTCACTCCAGATTGTGACAAATTAAAGTGTGGGACCTCTAGCATTTCAGTTGGGAATGGGGGTTTCAATGGTGTAACCCTGAAGAATGGCAGAGACTGTTGGTTGGGGCCAAGGGTGGGAGGAACGCCATCTAAGTGCTTACAAGGCAGGGCTTCCTGGTTCGTAAAGGGCACCAGTTTGTTAACCTGAGTGAGGGCCAAGCTGCAGGTTAAGGTGTGTGGCTGAGTTTCACATATTGCACCTATGTTTGAGAAGAGTTCTGAGTGTGTGGCTTAGATTCACTAAATGACACTCACGGGAAGTAAGATGTTCATGTGCGTGGCCAGGTGTCCACTACTGCACCTTTTGGGAATGTAGGAAGAAGATTTTTCTGTTGTTGTTCATGAACTGTACTGCATGCAAGGAGAGTTCTTGAATTTGTACCTGTCCAGCCTGGACCAACCTTGAGGATCCACTTCTGCTTTTACTTTCCACCTGTTGAATAAAGTCATACTGCACAATCCCAGTCACTGTTATGGACATTCCAATTATTGCTTTTGGTTGTGTGGATTTACTGGGGCCTCTTCAGCAGGTTAGATCTAGCATATGCCTAGCTGCCTCCACCCAGGACCTGGGTTATATTATTTACACAGGGTTCATGTTGTTCGTTTCTGTACCCCTACCCTCTCTTCCTCTAGAAAATGAGCCAGGTATACATCCTAACACCAAGGGTGGTACCTGTGACACTTGGTCAGCTGGTTCTGATTACTCTATGATTTTGTAATATAAAATGTGTTATTGAATGTCTCTCTTGAGACATGCTGTATTCCTGGGATGACCCCCCTTCCCCAAGGTTTCAACTACAAGCTGTTAACCTAACAGCCAGGAGATAATTACAGGCTAGAAGAGACACAAATTAAGGATCTCCTGTTTATATGGCTTAATTGTAGCTGCCAGCTGCTAGGATGGAAATCATAGACTTTTATGACGTTTAGAGGAAGAAACCAGGTTATGTCACTTAGGTGCTAAGTCATAAATGCTTCTTTGATGTCTGTGAAGAGCAAAATGACACACTAGATCAAAGTGTTATGGGAAGTGAGTTTTGCTGATGTCACCTATTTAATTTACCTTCTGAATGATAGGACATCCTTGTTGTATGATTTTTAATAAACAGAGGAGGAGCTGGGTAACATCATGGAGAAGGCAGGTTCAAGACAGTGTTTTAATTATGCTGTGACTGACCTTTAGAGTAAGATATACATGTTTGGACTCTGAAAAAGCAACATCAGGCACTGTTAGAAGGTATACATTAGAATGACAAGTCTAAAGTACTGTGGTAGGAGATTTTGTTTATATTTATAACATTGTTTTTTTAAAAGTGATTGTATGGTTTTGTGATATATTGTTCTGTATTTACATCTTACATTTTATCTATTTTAAAGTAAACTTCTATTTTAAAGAGACTGCTTGGTGTGCCTTTGAAATTCTTTCTTTGACAAGTGAAGCATATATAGTTAAAGTGACACTGTGAAATAGTTTAATGGTAATACCAAACTGGGAGAAAGGCAAGAGTTTATCTGAGGTCTTTCATAGAGTGCTTAAGGGTTAATTTTGTACACCTGGTTAGGTGCCCGTAGGCAAAAGATATCTGGCATTTCCCCGAAGAGCAGAATTATCTGAGCCTGTACATTGGTATGCTAGCAAGAGGTTCACACTTTGAATCTCTACAGAACTTGAGACCAAAGTTTGATTCGAACCCACAAAACACACAGGAGGGTTACCCTGTTCTGTTACTGTTCACAAGACTGCGCTTGGAGGTTTGCACTGTGGGAGCAGAGGGTCTAACTTGCTGAGTAGGTTTGTGACAGTACCTATCTGTTTTAATGTGAATGGTATGCCAGTATATGGGCACCAGTATTTCCAGACTATAATGAGGTGTGCACACTAGTTAAAAAGTGGCCTGGGGGTTACACAAACATTTGTGAAATCCCAAAGACAGAGAATTACCAGCTCTGTAGAGGGCACCAAGCTTTCTGGGAGATTCTGAGACTCTGGCTTAGATATGCAAAGAAAAGTGAAAAGTTTTGTCAAAGGTGACCCCAAGGTAGTGAGTCCAGTGGCATGGAGGGCTGAGGCCCTGGCGCCTTACCTCCTGCTACACCGGCAACCTGGGTTTGGGAATGGACACAACTCATTCGGGAGTTGGCCAGGAGTGGGAGGATTGAGCATCAAAAGGGCAGCTCTCCTCCCTCGGGGGGCACCATGACCCACTGCCACCTGGAGATGTCCAGGTGGCAGTGCAGTTCTGGGCATGTCAAGATGTAGGGCCACTGCTAAACGTGTAAGGACATCTTCATAGAGGCAGAGATCACCCGCCACATGCATCGCACAGCCTAGGCCCTAGGGAAAACCTACAAAACTAAAGTGGAAAAAAAACCTTGGTTGCAGGATGAAGTCTGGTCCTTTGTAGGCCCTACACCGGTCACCGGACACCTCGCCACAGTCTGGAAGCCAGGACATCAGTGAGATGGTAAGTCCTGGAGAAGCCGGGTGACAGGGCTGGGTATGGTTGTGCCAGGGCCAAATGACAGCATGAAATGTATATATGCAAAAAAGGTGACCCCGGGTACTTGTACTGGGGTACAGCGGATAAGAAGGTACCATTAGAATTACTTATAGTTAGGTCAGGAGCAGTAGCAAAAGCTTTGTTTTTGGTGCAGAAGGGCATGGATACATTTTTTAGATTGAGGCCAGGTGATTGGCATTAAACCAGCTGGAAAGTCAGCTGGGCAGTGTCCCGAAACATTAAGGATGGTACTGTCTGCATACATGCATATGTTGCAGGCTTTTTGCAGTATGTGAGAGATCACTGATAAAAACAATGATTAGGAAGGGACCTAGAACAGATAGGTTACATAGGTTTATACAGAACATAGAAGACTGTAGTTCATATTGCTTGCCACATATGACCTAGATATACCCCTGAATTTTGTTAGTTATTAAGTACTTGTCCTGTTTGTTTTTAAACTCATTCATACTATTGCTGGCCACCACTTCCACAGGCTAGCCATTCCAGATAGGTACTACCCTTAGGCTGAACCAATGTTTCCTCTTTTTCAACAGGTATCTTTCCCCAGCTAGTTGTAAGGGGTGGGCTCTAGTATGATATTTCTGCTCCCTAATTTCAATGCCCAACTTCTCCTAACCCCTCATCTGTTAGAGCCTTAAAACCATGCAAATGTCACCCTTAATTTGCACGATATTCCAAGGAGAACATCCCCAACTCAGATAACCTTTCCTCGTAATCTTTATTTTTAATGTCAGTAGTCATGCACGGGGCTCTCCTCTGTACTTTCTCAAGTAATCTTATTTCAGTTTTACACCCTGGTGACCAAAACTGAGCACAATACTCCATATGAGGTCTCACCAGTGACCTGTACAGAGGGACTAGTACCTCTCTCTTCCTGCTCCTAATGTGCCAGTTGACGCAGTTTAATATACCACTAGCTGTCTTAACTACTTGGCTACAATGTTGTTTAAAGAGTAGAT
The DNA here is from genome assembly GCA_016271365.2 of Neoceratodus forsteri. Lineage (NCBI taxonomy): Eukaryota > Metazoa > Chordata > Ceratodontiformes > Ceratodontidae > Neoceratodus > Neoceratodus forsteri. The sequence goes on along the minus strand of CM057455.1, from coordinate 1,356,157,844 downwards.
CATTTGAGATCCTGATGCCAAGGTCCCTTTCTTCCATGACTTCCCTCAGTGTCTGCCCATTAAGTTTGTACTCCGCTTTGTTATTGTTTGTGAAGTGCATTACGTGTACTTATCAGTATTAAATTCAGTTTGTATTTATGGGCCCTCTTCCATCATAGTCAGTGCTGACTGCAATTTATCTGCATCTGATGTGTTGTTTACCGTTGTTCCTATCCAAGTATCACTGGCAAATTTTGACTCCCAGACAACCCCCTTACTAGTCACTGAGTGAATATAGATATTAAACAGGCGAGGCCCCAACACGGATCCCTGGGGAACTCCGCTTGTCACTTCCGACCAGCTAGAAAAAGACCCCCTGATACGCACTTGCTGCTTCCTGTTATTAAGCCATGAGGCTATCCAGCGAGTTTTGTTCCCCTGAATTTGGTGTTCTATAAGTTTCCCCATGAGGAACCTTATCGAAGGCCTTTGAGAAGTCTAGAAAAATCACGTCCACCAAGTTCCCGCCATCCAGTGTCCTGCTGACATTTCCATAGAACTCCAAGAGATTAGTCTGATATGAATGGCCCTTTGTAAAGCCATGTTGGCAATATCGCCTGCCTGGTACATAAATCTATGATATGCTCCAGGACTTTGCCCAGCACTGAAGTCAGACTAACCGGCCTATAGTTGCCCACTTCCTGCTTGGACCCTTTTTTATAAATAGGCACAATGTTAGCTTTTCTCCAGACCTCGATAACCTCCCCCTGATCTAGTGACTCTTGAAGAAGCTCTGTCAATGGTTCCGCTAACTCATCAGCCAGTTCCTTAATTACTCCTGGATGTATTTTGTCTGGGCCCTGTGCTTTGTCCTGATCTAATTTATGGAGTATTTTCTTAATGTCCTCAACTTCAAGTATGAGTCTATCATTTATGGTGTTGTCAAGATGTTTTTTTGCTCCCATGGTTTTTATGTAATACACAGATGTGAAATAGTTATTGTACTGTTCAGCCATCTGGGCATTATCTGCCACTAGGTTCCCTTCTTGATGTTTCAGTGGGCCAATGATTTTTGCCCCCCCTTTTTTGTTGCCCCCCCCAGTTATTTTTCCCTCCTGTCGCTGCTGGCTGGGGCCCCATCGGTCGACCTGCCTGTTCCCTCAGATCTGTATTCTCGGTCTCCCCTCACCCACTCTGGAGAATCCCGGTCCATGCTCCCGGAGGCGGGGCGCCTTCTCTCCTCAGTGCTCCCTCTTCTAATGTCTCGGGTGGAGGTGATGGGCGGGCAGGGTTCAATGGGAAGGGTCTGGTGTTGGAGGTGGGGAGCAATGATGTCTTCCTCCCAGCCAATGGGTGTTTTCCTTGTTGTGAATGTGAACCCCCAGAGCACGGAGATGCAATGACGTCCAGGATGGGCTGAGTGCACTCCCGTGTCCTTCCCGTGGATGTCTGCCGATGCTCCCACCCATCATCATCAACGTGATCGCCCGGCTGTTGCACACCCAGCCTCCGCTGGGAGTCGCCAGTGCCAGGGAATCATCCACCCACCCTCCCCAGGAGAGAAAAGCCATCCTCCGGACACTCAATCCTCTCCTCCTCCGCCAATCCCAGCTTGTTCCTGAACCCGGATCACCAGTGTGGCGTCTAGCGCCTCAGCGCCACCAGGCCAGCCGTCCCCCCTTTTCTGTTGTTAATATAGCCATAGAAGGATTTATAGTTATCCCTTACCCTACTAGCTAACTTAAGGTCATGGTCCCTCCTAAATTAATTTATTGCTTTTTTTTGTTTCCTGTAGTACTCTTTTGTACTTATCCCAGTTCTTTGGATGCCTACTACTCTTGGCCTTTGCATATGCCTTCCTTTTCCTGTTTATTAGTCTCTTTACTCTTTGTGTCATCCATGCAGGTATTTCACCCGACCTATTGTACTTTTCCTTTTGGTGGGTACGTTTTTTTCAACCAAATAGGTAATTTTACCCTCCAATACCTCCCACATCTCCTGTAATGACTTTTGTTCTAAGACCCCCTTCCAGTTCCAACCTGATAGTTCCTTCCTTATATTACTGAAATCTGCCCTGTCATAATTTCTAATTACTGTTTTCCCAGAAGTACCAACCTCATGTCCAACAATATTGAATCTCACCATAGCGTGGTCACTGGATCCAAGTGGTGTAGTCACCATGCAGTCCTGTATCTTATCTCCCATGTTACTCAGTACTAGGTCCAGTATATACTCATCCCTAATAACATCAAGCACATACTGCTCCATCCCAGCTAAGCTGAATGCCTCCCTGCACTGTGATTCTATCGTCGTTTTTACTTTTTTGGTTAACCCAGTCAGTCCCCGGTAGATTAAAATCGCCTAGCAAGATAATATTTCCTGGGGTTGTCAGGGTTTCATTGTATTCACAGAGTACTTATCCTCCTGCTGGGTGTGTGAGGGTGGGCTATATATCACTCCAGTGCTGATCTTGGCACTATATGGTGGAGTTATTTTGACCCAAACATGTTCTAGCCCTTCCAGGTTAGTTTTTTCCCACTTGCTCCGATGTAATATCCTCAGTCACCTAAATGGCCACCCTCCTCCTCATTTATTTTGCCTCTCCGTGCAGTACATGGTGTAGCCAGGATTTGCCTGCCCCATGTATCCTCCCTGTCCTACCATATTTCGGTAATAGCACATATCTGGATATCTTCTACATGCAATGTATAGACTAATTCGTCAAACATTTTAACCAAACTTCTGGTGTTTAAAGATGAGCATTTCCAGGAAGGAGGTCTGTTTATCCATCTAAACCTTTGAGTATTTTTGCTACTGTCCTTTGGAGCAGTACTACCTACCCATAGTTTAGTTTAAATGTTTTCTACTTCTTGTTTTATTTAGTGTGCCAGTATTATTTTCCCCAGCCTATTAACACGTAACTCATCATGCCCATACACTGTGGCATTTTAAAGCTGTTCAATGATGTATGAATGTTAGCCCTTCCCTATAACACCACCGTTTCAACCAAACATTCAACTGCATGATATCCCTTGTTTTGGCTGTACCTGTTCTCTGGACTGGGCATATCTCGAAACTAATAATTTGCAACCTTTGCTTTTAGTGCATGCCCCACATCTTCAAAGTCCCTTTGGATGTTGATCTGTTTCCTTCTGCCCACATCATTCACCCCCACGCGTAGGACTGTAACTGGCCTGTCTGTGTGCTGGAGTAACCCATGGAGAAGCTGCTTAATATCCCAATCCCTGCACCTGGGAGTGCACTGACTGTAATATATTCATTATAGTCCTTGCATATTGTGTGATCAATACACCTCAGCATGGAGTCGCCTATAACTAACACATCCTTTGGAGCTGCCTGTGTCCCATGTAATGATCTGGTATCCTTTGCCTTGCCTCTGCTCTGTTTTTTGTCCCTCCTTTGTTGACTCTGTCCTATTTATACCCTGCTGTGGAACAGTACCTTCAAACAGTTTACCACAAACTTGTTCCTTATTTTCATCAGAATACTGAAACGTCTTTGTATATGTATGTACGCCTGCTCCTTCAATATTCCTTCTTCCCTTTTAACCCTCTTTAGAACATGCACCAGTTCTACATGCCATCATTATGTAGCTCTACCCCTGTAGTGGTGTTTTGTTTTGTTTTTTTTTTTTTTTTTATTTTAATGTTTATTAATTTTCTGGTTAGACAGACAATTAACATAATTCTAGCTCATACATGGTATAGAAAAATAACAGTTACATTCCTGGTAGAGGCAATATTAGTATAGTATAAACCATGTATTCTGGTACAATAGTAGATGGGGGAGTCCTGGACAAAAGTCCGATTTATGACAAAAAGTCAGTAGCGTTGACGAAAGCTGCCAGTCTCTTCAGCGGCTAAAGGTATTTCCAGAGGTAGAACTTCAGCAAAAAGTGATAATACAGTACTATGACTGTTATTTAAACCTGTTATATGTTTTTAGGAATAAACATAGGAGAAGTAAATGCACCCCCAATCGCCCCCTTCTTATACTTGTGGCCAGTAGTCAAAAATGTCTCCTTAAAACCCTTTCTCAAACTGTTATTTAGGACCTATTACAACAATCGTGAGGAACTTAAGTTCTAAACAGTTTTAATAAACATTTACATAGCAATCACACAGAGCCCTCTTAAAACTACAAAGCACAACATCACGACTCTCTTATTACTTGCAGAGGTTCTGCAATGTCCATGTGGCATTAATGCCACCAGTATGTCCAGAAAACTTACTCTATTGAGTCCAGAATCATGCCCTTGTATTCCATATTCGGTATTTATGTGTTGAGAATAATAATTCCCAACAGTCCTCCCAGAAATAAAAGAACAGAAAAGAGGGACTTTGTTTGAAACACTGCTGCTTTAAAAGTCAGCAGAACTTTTATAAGTGTCTCCGACTCACTGCTCATGTTTCCTCTGAATCAGAGCTCCGTGGTTCGAAGGTCACGCTGTCCAGTAAACTCCTTCTCCACCTTCTCTATCCAGCGCCCGCATCTTGAGGACTGGTAAACTGCCAAGTTTTCCCACCATAAACGATCCGCAGACATGCAGGTAAGAGGAAGGAGTGGATAATCCCTAGGCCCATCAGTCTTCGGCGTACTGCATCAAAGGCTTTACGTTTTGCCCGATTTTCGTATGAGAGGTCTGGGTAGAATTTTATATCTGCCCCATTCACATTCAGGGGATAGACCGCTCTGGCAGCTGTGATTAGCGCATCCCTGATTTCACAGCCTCTTGATTTTACAAGTACTGTGCGAGGTTGGGTAGGATCTGCAGGACGAACACGAGGGGATACTCGGTAGGCCTTTGTAACAGCATCCCATTGAAATCCTGCTTCCATCTGTAAATTCTGTTTAAACCAGTCCAACAGGTAGCCAAGTAATGAAGTCCCTTCAGCTCCTTCGGGGAGACCAACTATCCGGACATTGCCTTCTCTGCTCTCATTTTCAAGGGACTCCAAGCGACTTCTGAGTTGATTATTTTTTTTAGTTAAAGTGGCCACTGCAGCCACTGTAGTCACTGTCTGTTTTTCCATGTCCACTATGGTACCTGCCAAAGTCTGGATAGCCGAGTCGTGTTGCTCAAGTTTTTGTAATGTTTTCTCGATTTTTGAGTCCATGGCACGTACGGACTCAAGCATTGTCTGCCAGGGAGGTTCCGACGTTTGATCTAAGCTGCCGATTCCGTTACCTTGCGAGGAACATGCGGCCTTGTGAATCTGGAGCGGTGGTGCTTTCTGCGCTGCTTGCTGTAGCCCCTTCGTTCTTCCCATATCGTTTTTGGTATCTGGCGATGCAGAAGAACTTGCAAGATCGAGTACCGAGGTCCGTTTTTAGAAAGAGATGTTATATTTTTGTTTTTTTTCTATTTTAGCCAGCAAGTGTAGGAGAGCTCCTGAAGGTGCTTCCAGCCTGGAAGATGGCTCTCTAGCGCCCCACCGATGTTCTGTTTTAATCCCACCTCTTTTGGGTTTGCTTTTCCCCATCATCTTCTGGCAATACTACGGTGCCTGTATCTGCATGTTCTACAGCTGTGTCTATGAACTGTTCCAACTCAGTAATTTCATTTTGTAGCTGCATCCGTTTATGTAGTGTTTCAATTTATATTTGAAGTACCCCTGGGGATCCTTGATGTACTACCACAGATATATGCCTGGGATCAGATGAACAATTTGTGTGACTGCATTAAGAAAGTCTATTAAGTTGGTCTGACTTGATCAACCTCTGGTGGACATATGCTGGTTCCCATTCATTAAATAATTTTCTTCCAAAAAATGCAACTATTTCCTCCTTAATAAATACTTCCTTAAGCATCCCTACTGTCAATGTCAGGCTCACTGGTCGACAGTTTCCCAGATTAGCCCTACTGCCCCATTTGTGTAGGGGAACCACATCAGTCTGCCTGCAATCTACTGTCAGCAACCCTGTATCAGTGCCTAATGTGATCCACAAGTTATTATTAAACTTTTGGGGGGGGATAAATCTATGATATTAAAGGGAAACATTTATGCCCAGTGGCTGTGTCCAAAGCCACTAGCAACATTGAATATTTTGTTAAACATTCTGCAGCCCTTCAAACTACACAAGTTAAAGCAGGTGCACAGTGCAGCTGGTGACTCAGGAACAGCAATACTGTTCCCAGGTGCAGCACTGGAAATGAAGCAGGTATCTACTATAGCATGGCAGCACTGAAAAGTCATGGTGACTCAAATGAAAACACCTGGGGCCGCATTTTCAAAGGCTTTTGTGGCCAAGTCCCACGTTGCAGACATTGTTGCATAACAAATATGTCCACATGGATGGCATGTCATTTTTCCACGTGGACGGCTACGTGGCTTCTGAAATTCTGGCTGGCCTGAGTCAGGCTCAGTCTGCATCCCAATGGCACTCTGTGGGAAACAACCCAAAGCTATTTGGGATAAGCAGGAGGCCCTACCTGGCTATTAGTGCGGCCACACTGTTGAGAGTCGGCAGCATCCCCAGAGACCTCTCCTGTCTTGTGGGGGGAAGCTATGAATGGTACTACCAGGCATAGCTCTGTAGTGTAGTTGCACCAAAACACAGCGTAACCTGCTGTAAATTGCTGAGCCGGTCACAGACAGTTCCACAATGGAAAATACCGCACATGTAGAAAAAAACGTGCAAGTGTGTTAAAATGGGTTCTTTTGAAAATCTGGCCTCTGATGTTCATGTCAGATATTAGCAACCGTAGGGAAACTCATTATGTTTAATAAGTAAGAAGGTATCTCTATGAATTGCTGTTTTCACAAAACAATGAGCAATGAATATGGTTCTGCGACACATAGGGGCTGCAACCTCAAAAAAGGTTTTTAGAGGCAATCTTCCAGACAATTATTACACACACAAAAACAAGTACAGTACCTACAACATTAACAGTTTTTGCAGCCATGAGTAACTGGGGCAGAATGTACTCTAAAGCTACTTAACTTCCAGATTACAGATGATCTACTATTTAAACCCCCCTTGGCACTTTTCCCAAACTGTTCAAATATTTAAAGGGACCCTTTCCACTACAACAGACATGGCTATTATAAACCCTGCTGATTAAGTGCAGACATGTCCAAACTGGTAGCTTCAGAATAAATTAGATATTTACCACTTGAAAATAGGTATCTGGCGCACTGAACCAGAGAACCATGCCAGCTCCCTACTGGGTGTGCCCCATGTGCACTCAATAAGACTTACATCAGTCACGCGAGGGTAACTACACGCTACTCTTTCAGTAAGACAAAACCTGATTATATACTTCCTTAAATTAATATGAAGAAATATACATACTCAAACCAGACGACATCACTTAGCAGTCTAACAGCCGTCCTACCTCTGCAGTGCGATATATATATATGTTTACTTATTTATTGACTGATTGATGTATTGAACATTTCTGAGAATACCTTTGAGCACAAGTGCTCTTTTACAAAGGTTGCACATCAATAAGAGAGAGATGACAAGGCAACGTAACAAATACAATAAGTGAGTTCCAGTGGAACAAAGTTAGACAAGTACAATATAGTTGAGCCAGTACAAATAAATGTGTGTATATCTTAGTGCAGTACAAAGACTACGGATCTGACAACATGGCTCTTCTGTTTAAGTTCTTACATTCTGTTCAGATTTAAACAACTGTAAATTAATATGATTCCAAACCAAAGGAATATAAAGAAACTGTTATGTAAACACAGTATTAATTTAGGTGTAAAAGAGGCACTCTGAATAATGTAGTCTATAATGACCACATGGTTTTGTTCAGATGGAAATGGGCACTAATCAACATATATTTCAGGACAATGTCGTCCATGACCTGAAATGTGTAATATAAATTAAAGAGGCGATCTGGCCAAAAGCAAAATAAATCACTGTTGGTGCTGTACCCACTATATTCCTCTGTTACTAAAGTCTTCATAAAGAGGATCAGTCAGCATTAAGAACCCCACAACCAAGCGTAGGACTGGTCCAAATTTGTACTTGCTGAGTAAAAAAAAAAGTCTTTAATTTATTGTGTACTGCAGTATAGAAAATTGTATCAAACTGATTCTGCAGACCTCCAAACTGCCATGTTCTGTAACTACAAATACCAGAATCCCTTGCAGCTGACATCAGAGCAGGGCTGCAGCAGTGGGAGATTCAATAGTCTGCAGTGCATGGTAGAGTTTTTATAAGCTCTGATCTTTAGTTTTCTGGTCCCACTGTCCTCCCTGGGCTAAGTACAGTCACAAAGGATGGGTCTCTGCAGGAGATTCAGGGATTTGTAATTACAGCCAATGTCACTTGGAAGTTAGCTTTATCAGTCGGATACAATCTTGTACACTGCAGTAAACAGTAACGCTTTTGCACTCAAAGTGCAAACTGGGACCAACCCCACACTTGAGTGTGTGACTTTTAGTGATGACATTTCCCCCTTTTAAAGAGACTCACCAAGCTGTCTGAAATTAAATGTGCACCACATCTTTCAAGGCCTTGCCGGAGGGAAATGCTGCCAGCGTGTAGTTTACCAAAGATATAAAGTTATGGAAGGAAAACGCTCATAAATTTATATTTGCGGATCTCCTGTACTTCCGGTGTTTACATATGCCCCTCGCCCTCCGCGTGTGCCAACTTTATGGCGTGATGACAGGGACAGCACAGGGACATGCTACATTACAGACTATGGAGGTAACTTTATGAACAATTTTTTATATTGTATTTATCATGTGGTGATGAAACGAGGGCACCGGCTGACTAACAAGGGCCTTGTTAGTCACCCGGTGTCCTCATTTCATCACCACATGATAAATATAATATACAAAATTGTTCGTAATGTTACCCCCATAGTCTATAATGTTGCGCGTCCCCCGCGCTCTCCCTGTCATCACGTCATAAAGTTGGCACAGTGCGGAGCAGCGCAGGGGCATATGTAAACACCGGGAAGTACAGAAGACCCAGTAAATATAAATTTACGAGCGTTTTTTTCTCTTCCATAACTTTAAATCTTTGGGGAAACTACACGCAGGCAGCATTTTCCTCCAGTAAGGCACCAAAAGATGTGGTACCTTAGGCTAGCTTGGTAAGTCTCTTTAATGAAAAGTAGATATCAGAAACATAGACAGGGTCAGCAGAAAAAGACCACTGGTCCATCCAGTCTTCCATGTTTTACTCTATCCTACCCCAGGACCTAACATCTAGTCGGGTAAAGTACAGTTACGTGCAGTGAAGCCCACCAGGATGAAGCCCAACTCTGCAGAATTTTGCAGTAGAGTTACTGCAGCAAACAATGCAATTTCAATGGGAGTTAAAGGACACTGTCAATCTCAAATGCTTTTGTTTTGCTGTATTGGTGCAATTGACTTTTTAAATAAAAATCATTGTGATTCCCCCAGTCATATCCACAATTTGCCTTTAGCTGTATATCTGTTCTTCTCAGTTACCTTGAGTGTGTGTCCTACTCCCAAATGAGTGGCGATCTAACTGCCGATTGCTCTCCCTTTTAGCGTGCAGCTGCCGTAAAGTTACGTTCACTCATGAACTGCTCCATGGGTTTTGATGTGCATGCAGGCGTAATTTGTGCACTAGCTCGTCAAGTTGCAGCTGTGTATGTTGTCTTGGTAACCTGTTCTATGTAAATATGTCTGTTCCTGAGGTATAATTTCATCATTGTGACATGTCTTTCTTTACATTTTTTTATACTTTAAATACATTTTGTTGACGTTAGATGTCATTTGTATAATCCCAAGGTGATTATGTTAATGTATTCTGTTATTTGTATCTCAAAGTGCCGTGGCATACTGTTGAAGAGTGCTGCTTTGAAGAAGTTAGATGTGGGTTTTAGTACAGCTGCCTGCACTGTACAATGTGATATGCTTTTTTGTAATCTGATTTTTTTTAATTTGCTATTAATTTCTTATGTGAAGCTTCATTTTCTGTAATAGTCTGCTTTACCCCCCTTCTCCCCCCCACCACCAACATCATTGCTAAAGAGTTTGAGAGAGTTAGTGGTATACATGTGTGGGTTAGTCGCAGAGGGCTACTGTCTGACAGGATCAAGACTTCTGTGCTCTATGTGATGTAAATTATGTTTGAGATCCATCATCAGTTTTTATGTTGACGACTGAGGGCCACAGATTTTCCACCAGACACTGCTTAGCTAACTAGCACATCTACAGATGGCAGCACCAGGAATTCAGTGATCATCTTGTGCAGGACACTAACTTGCAGAGGTGCAGTAACCAATGAAAATCACAGCAAATGAACTGTATCTTGGTGTCAGGTAAATTAATGTAGAATTTGAGTTACAGAATGAACATGATAGATTTAAATAAGAACAGTTGAATGAAAAACATATAAGAATACTCCAATTTCCCAATACTGAACTGCTCTGACAAGCTGCTGTGAGAATGACTCATACAACTGTGGGAAAAAACATAACGTCTTCACTAAAAAAATTTATTAGAAATCATACTATTTTACAAGTATCGTTTTTGTTCAGACAACTTGTGCTCCACTTGAAACAAGCGAGATGAAAATCAACAGAGAAATTCAGTCCCCAAAAAGCACAGGACACATCTTTACTCAGCTAGACACGTGAACAAGCCAACAAGCTATTCAGCGTTCATTGACAGCTGGCGCCCAATGTCATGTTAGAGGACGCGCAATCACAGTACACAAGCATCAGGCAACTATGGTGACATGCATAACTGTAAACAAAGCAGCAAGAGTCAGCATGATCACACCAATGTGGTTGGCTATATTGTTGTGACAAAATACGTCAAAACAAAGTTTCTTTCAGGGAAAAAAAATACACGGTGTGATTTATAGGCCTCCTACACAAGGTTTATGTATGAACAAGTTCTACACAAAAAATAAACAAAACGGGGTTGACAGTGTCCCTTTAATCCCTTTTGTCTTGCAGGAAACCTGTGACACTGCGCTTCATCCTGGCGGGTTTCACTGTAAGTACTTACCGTAACAGTAGATCTTCAAGAAGAGCTCGTGCAGCAGGCCACACTGGTAGGACTATGCCACCAGGCACTAGGACCACATGGAAAACTTCTAGCTGGCAGTGTACCACGGGGGACTGCTTCCCACTGGCGTCAGTCATCTGACATCAGCATAGTCAATATAGGAGGGTGGTCCCCCACACCACCTCAGTTCTCCTGCTGGACATTCTGCACAGCCAGTTGATGAAGAACCAAGGAGATTATCCTGAGAGCCAAAGAAAAGGCAGAAGCTCTAGCTATTCCTTCCTCTTGTTACATCACGGTAAGGATTACTATGGTGTAAAATCTAAGGGGAAGGTAGAATGGGACCTGTCAACGGTCACCGGGGGGGAAGGGGAATAGAATAAAAAGGTACAAGTGTTGCTGCTAGATGCCTCACAAGTGTGTCGTCTCTCATGCCCACACTTCCAGGTGGACTCATCCATTTGTCCCTTGAAAAAATGGATTCCAGGGAGAGGCGGGTAAGATGGGCCACAAGTTGGTTTCGAGATCCACTTACCAAAACTGGAGGGGCTGGAAAATGGCAGGTAGGATCAGATATGTCTCTCTTCTACAGCCTCGGCAGTGGAGGAGGGACACAAAACTGAACCAGCAGCAAACAGGTAAGCCTTTGGTCATTTTCTGACATAAACGGAGTTGGTGCCACAAGGATCAGTCAGAAGGGTCATAAATGTTTCTTGGAAGGAGTGTATGGTGTAGTGACAGTAGCTCAGGGTGGTATTAGAAGGATATCGATTGATGTAACACACTGTAACTTACGACACCATTGTGGACGTAATTTATGTAATAAAAGTACCTGTCTGACAATAAAAATTGAGTAAAAAAAAAAAAAGAAGAAAAGGCAGAAGCTAATGCGATGGAAAAGTAGAAGCAGGGGGAAGAAGGGAGAGGAAAACAGGGCCTGCTGCAAAAGCTCCTCTCCGAAGATCTACTGTTACAGTAAGTACTTACATAACTGTACTATTTTACATCGAGGAGGCTCTTGCAGCAGGCCACACTGGTAGGACTGAGTTCCAAGCAGTACTAGTATCACTAGGCTAAAATCACTGGGAGGAGGACTACACAGCAGTCAAGAGTTCATGACAGGAGGCCCTGAAGGACTGCCAGACTGAAGATGACCCTTTGCCTAGAGGCGATGCCCAGACTTCAATACTTAGTAAAGATGTGGACAGAATTCCAGGTGGCAGCTGCACAGATATCAGCAGCAAACACATTTCTGAAGGAAGCTCGATGAGGCAGCCATACCCCTGGTGGAATGGCCTTGACCACTCCTGGAAAGGGCTTGTTGTACTTACGGTAACTGTAAACAATACAATTAGCTAACCACTTAGACAAACACTGTTTGGAAACAGGAGCCTCTCTCAGGGGTGAACAAAACAAATAACTGATCAGTTTTCCTCCGAAGACTTAGTGCGGTTCATGTAATACCGAACATTCTGTGAACATCTGAAGTATGGAGCAAGGCCTCCCCTAATTAGAATACTCAGAAAAATAAACTGGAAGGTGGATGCATTGATTGAAATTAAACTCAGACACCACCTTAGGGAAAACTTAGGATTAGTATGCAAAGACACCCTGTCTTTGTGAAACACAAATAAGGCTCTTTACACATCAGAGCCTGGAGCTCGGAAATCCTTTGGTAACAGTAACCAAAAGAGTGCTTTCCAAGACAGAAAGTGCAACTCGCAACTTGTGGCCGGTTCGAAGGGAGGCAGAGTGAGTTTCTCCAACATAAAATTGAGGTCCCATGGAGGGACTGGGTCCCGAATGGGAGGTTTCAGATGCAAAATGCCCTGCAGGAATGTGCAGGATACCTCAAGCTGGGCTACAGCTTTGCCTTCAATAGGTGCATGGTATGCAGAGATGACGGAAAGATGCACCTTAAGAGAGGAGTACCTGAGGCCTGAATCTGAAAAGAAAAGGAGATACTCCAACACCTGATTCATCGGGCAGGTTAAAGGATCCAAATAGCAATCAGCGGCCCAAATGGAAAAGCACTTCCATTTCATAGCATAAGTAGCCCTGTTGGAGGGCTTCCTAGCCACCACCAGGCCATCAGACCCTAGAGGAAACCACGTAAATGGGATATAACTAGATCTTCAGGAGCCATGCATGGAGATGCAGAGACCTGAGGTTTGGATGGTCCAGGGTGCCCTGGTCCTGGGAGAGCAAGCATGTGCACAGGGCCAAGGGTACCGTGGGTTCCACAGCTAGCTGCTGCAGATGGGGGAACCAAATCTGTCGTGACCAGAAAGGGGCTATGAGAATCATCTCTGCTCCCTCCAACTGGAGCATGAGCAGAACTCTCTGCAGGAGCGTGAAAGGAGGGAAGGCATACAGAGAACTCCCTTTCCAAGAGAGGGATGATGCATCTTGCCAGAAAACCCAGGCCCGGGATCAACAAACAAACAAGCAGTAGTTTTGAGTTGAGTGGGGATGCAAAGAGGTCCAACTGTGGACAACCCCACCTGTCGAAGAGGTCTTCGAACATGGAGGTCAGAGGTTCCCATTCATGAGCCCGAGACTGTCTGCCAGGATGTTTTGGATGCGGAACATGGATTGTCAAGAGCTCCAGCCTGTGCTCTATGGCCCAACACTAGACTCTCATCACCTCCCGACACAGTAGGCAAGAGTGCATTTCCCCCTGCTTGCTGATGTAATAAACTACACACGTGTTGTCCATCTGTTCCAGTAATGGACCCAAAAGGAGAGGAGTCTGAAAGGCCTGAAGGGCATATAGAACAGCCCGCATCTCCAGGACACTGATGTGAAGGGCTTGTTCTATGTTCAACCAGGTACCCTGAGTCTGGTGGTCAGCCAGATAGGCTCCCCAGCCCATGCTGGAGGCATCCATCATCAGAACCTGCTGAAGAGTTGAAATCTGAAAAGCGATTCCCCAGCAATAGACTGGCCGGGTCCATCCACCAGGCTGCAAACCTCCAGACTGAACTGGAGATCAGGACCAGCTGGTCAAGGTTATCTGTGTGCTGGTCCCAATGGACCCATACAGTTCACTGTGGCACCTGAATGGTAGGTGGCAGGCGGGCCAAGGGAACTGTGGCAATTGCCGTGGCTATATGGCCCAGAAAGACTCTGGCAGGAACCTGTCGGCTGGAGGAAATAAGACAGGTCTGCTCCATCAGACAGGCTGTGCAGTCCTAGGGCAAGAAGGCCTTGACCCGGCAGGTGTCCAGGATTGCCCGTTATGTATTGAAACACTGGCAAGGGGAAAAGCAGGACTTTGGCAGATTTACCGTGACACCCAGGTCCTGGAAGAGGCACAAGGTGCATTCCAGGGTCTGAATCAACCGTTACCTGGAGGGGGCTGTTAACAACCAGTTGTCTAGGTAGGGAAAAACATAAAAGCCCTGCCTCCTCAATGCCGCTGCCACCACTGCCAGGCATTTGGTGAATACCCAATGGGCCAAGGAAAGGCCAAATGGGAGGGCCCAGCATTGGAAGTGGGCACCCTGAAAATGGAAGCAGAGGAAACAACAGTGAACAGGAAATACCTGGATGTGCACAGATGTCCAGCATGTCCAGCGAGCAGAGCCAGTCCCCTGGTGTAGCAGGGACAGCAACCCCTGAAGGGTCACCATCCTGAAGTGTTTGTATTTTATGTAAGGGTTCAGGTTGCTCAGGTCTAGGATGAGACAAAGACCCAGTCTTTTTGGGGGCAAGAAAGAAGTGGGAGTAAAACCCCCTTCCCCACTGAGCCTGAGGGACAGGCTCTATGGCTCTCTTTTGGAGAAACCAGGGGCAGGTGCACGGAAGGGTAAGTACAGTGGACAGGAGGGGTCTCAAGCGGCCACTCCACAGTGTGCCCTTGAGATAGTTGTCTGTGGTCACTGCTCACCACCCCGCCAAGTGGCAGGAGAATGGAACCCTGACTGCCTCCCCCAGACCCTCGGTCGGAGGGTCAGCTAAGGAGTCAGAAGGTGGAGGCTGGAGTGGGCAGAGGGACAGCAGGACCCCTGAGGGCTCGGAGCAGCAGCACCTGCTGGGGTGGTGGTGGCTTTATGCCGGTGCTGTCCCTTGGCAGATTGGCCTCAAGTTTGCCTGTGGGAGGGACTGGCAAAAGGACCCGGCATTGGAACACCTGAGACTGGGTATGGTAGAGCGAATGGACCCATTTAAGGGCTTTGCCTGACACCTGCAGATTAGAAATGATGTCCTGGACATCACCTCCAAAAAGGACCAAACCCCAGAAGGAGTATCCGAAATGCTGGTCTGAACATCCGAGCCAAAACCGGAGACCTGGAGCCAAGAGTGGTGCCTGAGGCAAACACTGACAGCGACCCCACACCCAGAGGCATGAATGGCATTGTAAGATGCTCAGAGCACATGGCTGCCCACATCTGAGCCTAACTTCAGGAGCTGAGTGAGCTGAGTTTTCGTGAAATCCACAGGCAGAATCTGAACATGGTCCCTGGCATGGTCCTAGGTGGTATTTTGGTATTGCGCCATATGTGTCAAATAATTAATGGCCCGCATGGTTAAAGTAGTAGAGGCAAAGACCTGTTTGCCAATCTGGTCTAGTTGCCAAGATTCATGGTCAGGGGGAGAGCACGAAGGTGACTGGGCTTCTTGGAGCAGTAGTGGGCGGTGTTAATGACCATGGAAACTGCCTTAGGGTTACTCCCCAGAAAGGGCTTGCCTGCCAGGGTATGGTAAAGACAATCTGCCTTTCTAGGAAGGGGAGGAATAGTGGAGGGGTGGGCCCAAGCTGCCTTGGTGACATCCTCATAGGAGTCAATCAAGGGTGGCATACAACTGGTAGGGCATCCTTCTGTCGAAGAAAGATGGCTAGGAAGCGTCCCTCCAGGTCTTGCTCCTCGGTCTCCCACCCCATAATGGAATGTATGTGATGCAGAATATCCATGAAATTGGATCATTGAGGGGGGAGGGCCTTGAGGACCTCCACAGGCTGGCACTCCCCTCCTGAAGACTCCCCTGGGAAAAGAAGAAAATCCGAGGATTGGAGTCGTCCTCAGAAGACTCTCTGTCTGGGACACGCTGCAAAGGCTGGTGATCATCCCACCTGAGCCTGTACCAATAGTCAGATCAGGCCCGGAGGGCCCCGATGTGTGAGGGTCATTCGGCCCAGCTCTACCCATATCCTGGGGCTGGGGCTCCATGGGACGAGAGGGAGAAACCAGAAACAGGCTCTGAGAGGCGGGGTCTGCTTCTGCATAAATGACCATCACACTGAGAACAGAGCATTGTAATCCCTCTGTGGAGCAATACCATATATAGGCAGATAAGAAACCAGGCACCAGGTTAGAGAATGATGGCTGATGAGCTGGTGATGAGTAACCTAGCATATGTCCTCCGTGGCACCGGAAACGGTCTAATAATGGGCCCACTGGTGTTGGCTGTGGCGAGTTATGGGCAGAGATGACAATGGTGCCTGACCCCATTGCTGGGGTGTTGCAGTAGCACGGGCAGGCGCCCAGTGGGCAACGGCCTGGAGCACCTGGGCGAAAAGTCTGCCGACACTAGTCCCACAGGGGAAGCTGGTGCAAGGGGGGGAAGGAGATCCCCTGGCAAAGGCAGAGGTGACACCAGAGAAGAGGAGATGGCGATAGTCTGCTGTGGGCACTGCCTACCAGAACTGGCATCGGTCCCAGAGGTGGGAGCCAATGAAGGCAGGGCCGTGGCTGAGGGTTGATGGGCGCAAAGCCGCCACCCGAGAGCCCAGATCCAGTCAAACCACCTGGCTGAGGGCCTGAGGAAGAGATGGGCCTGAGTGTCAGGGGCTGGGGAGCAGGAAATTTAGTTCCCTACCCTGAAGAGCCGTCACCCAAAATGCATATAAGGGTGGGTGGCGGAGCCACCGAATGCCCGGGAGAGGTGAGGGCTGGCGGGGCTGGAAACACTGACCCCCTGAAGGATGACAACGCCATCGTGGTCTAAGGTTTGAGGGGCTACTACGATGGGGAAGCTGACCAGACCTGCTCTTGGTGTTTATGTTTCCCTGACTTTTCCTTGTGTGAAGAAGAAGACGCCCCGGAGGACTGTGCTGGCGAGGTTGAAGAGCTCCTGGCCTGCAGTTCCTTCCCCATGGCAAGCAGCTTCTGCTTAAGAAGATAGCTCTCCAGCATTTTTAACTGACGTCTCTGAGTGGCCTGGTTGAACTTCTGGCAAAACTGGCAGGCTTCGGTGTCATGGCTGGGGCCTAGGCAGATCAGGCACAAAGAATGTCCATCCTTCTCAGGAATCTGTTTGCTGCACGCACACTTTGTGGAGCAGTTGTAAGACAACACTGGTGTAGAAGACAAACTTATCCAAGAAAATACTGAAAATTGATGTTAGAGACTAAAGAAAAATTGAAAATAAAAAAGAGTGAAAGTGCAGGGAAATGGTAGTCAACTGTAGCTGCGACGCTTAACAAAGTCTGATGTGCACAGATCAACGGCAGGAAAAGAACTAAGATGACCTGAGGACCACCTTTCCTATAGCATATGCTGACATTAGATGACTGACGTCGTCAGGGGCAGTCCCCTTGGGAGACTGCTAGCTAGAAGTTTTCCTTGTGGTCCTACTGCCTGGTGGCATAGTCCTACAGGTGTGGCCTGCTGCAAGAGCTTCCCTGATGTAAGATCTGTCCTAACCTTTAGAGTTCATCGTCACCTAAGGCTAAAGCCTGAGCTGATGTCATAATGCCCTTGTTTATGGGACATCAGAGTAATTTACACAGTAACAGACTGTGATATCACAAGCAATGGATTACAGTTTTAGCTATATGTTAATACAGCCAGCGAGACCACACTACCATTTTAAGAGTGGTTTCACACATACTCTTAGGATGTAAGAACCACGAAAACTTAGGTGAGCAGTTCTGATACCCTATGAATGTAAGTGAGGCCACTTTTACAACAATAAAAGAGTCTACCTGAACATATCATACTGATCGAGGTTGATCAATAATATGTTAGAATTAAAAAAAAAAAAAACTCCTCTGGATGTGCCCTTTTCCAGGGCATTTGTGGTTGAGCTACTCTTAGTAAAAATAAGATGGTCTCGCATATAAGGGAAGAACAACCCTAAACTGGTCAGAAGCACTCCCTCGATCTATAATACAGAAAACCCTCAGCTGCAACTGACATACTGTGTGGAAGAGAATACTGTAGTTAAAAAAGTTTTCATACAACTCAGTTGCTCCTCTCCTGCATCATCATGTTCTACCCACGTCAAAGTCTTGTTATAGGTTACCTCTGGTGTCATACAGCTCCAATGTGGAACTCCTCATCTGTTTGAGAGAAACATAACACTCAGTGGAAAACAACATCTGAACTTATAGTATTCTGCTCCATGCAGTGTACTGTATTGTATGTATGTTCAGCAGGAGGTGCAGTGGTATGTTTTTCCTTGTGTTTTCTTTTAGCAGTAACTGGTTCTGAAGCCAGTTCCACTGGTCTTTTAGACTTCGAGATCTCCGGTTTCTTGGTGGTTTTGGGGTCCACCAGATCCTTGCTTTTGTTCTTCTTAGAGGAGGAGGTCTCTTCTGTGGGTTTTGAAGAAGAGGAAAGAGTAGCCACTTCCTCAAGCTTTTTGGCCCTTTTCTTTCAATGTCTTAGGACAAAAAGTCCTACAGATGTCACAGTTAGCAAAGATGTGACTGGTTCCCAGACAAAAAATGCACAAATCATGTCTATCAGCTCAGTAAGTTGTTTATTCTCGCTTGATGAAGGAATGCCTTGCCCTGGACCACATCCAGTTCTACTCCAGTGAATTCCAATGATTGAACTGGTTCCATCTGAAACTTTTGAATACTGATGAGGAAGCCCAGACACTCCAGGGTACTTTGGGTGACCCTGATGGAGTCCTTAACATGCTGGTATGATTTCCCTTTGACTACCTAGTCATCCAGGTGAAGGAATACTATTTCTTGCCTCCTAAGATAGGCTACCACCACAGCTAGGCACTTGTGAATACTCTAGTGACAGAAGTAAGCCCGAAGGGGAGTGCTGAGAACTTGTAGTGCCCTGAAGGCACAGTGAACCTTAAGTACTTTCCATGGCAAGGTCTTGTTGGGATGTGAAAAGTAGGCATCTTTTAGGTCCAGAGATGCCAGCCAGTTTCCTTTTCTTACAGAGGGGTAACAATGGCAAGGATTACCATTAGGAACTTGAGCTTTGTCAAGTATTTTTTCAGGGATCTGAGGTCTAGGATTGGCCGCCATTCCCCATTCTTCTTCTTCTTGGTCAGGAAGTATCTGGAGTACATGTCCTTCCCCCTTTAGGAGAGAGAGACAGGCTCTATTGCTCTTGCTTGCAGAAGCTTGTTTTACCTTCAGTTCCAGCAGAACTGATCTGATGCAAAATAACAATAACGAAGAAAAACAGGTTTGAGAGACCACTATGGTTCTCAGCAAGAGTCAGGAAAGTGATAAGGGCCAAAAAAGGCCTTTTATGAATACAAAAAAAAGCAGGGGGAGATAGAATGGGAGAATTAGCTACTGAAAAATAGGGAGGCAAAGAGGGCCATTAGGAGGCCAAAGCAGACACACACGCAGTATCATGGAGGGGGTCAGAAATGGAGAAAAGCTGTTTTTCAGATATATTAGTGAAAAAAGGAAAAAGGGTGGGGAATCGTAAGGCTAGTTGGAAGAGTAGGGTGATAGAGGAGGCTGCCATCCTAAATGAATACTCTTGCTCAGTTTTCATTAAGAAGGACAGTGGGACCATGCCAGAGACTGGCATCAAAGCTGCCACTAAGGGAATCCCAGAAATGGGACAGACATTGTTCACTAGTGAAAGGATTCTGCAAGGGCTGGCTGCCCTTAAGATAGATAAGGCCCCAGGACCAGATGGATTGCATCCAAGGATACTCAAGGAATTAGCAGCAGAGCTGGCTGAGCTGTTGTATTTGGTGGCCGAAAATAATTACCTTAAACACATCAGGGCCTTGGTAGAAAGAAAGACATGGACCACAGAAATTTAGGCTTTCTCTGTTTACTTCTATTCAGCACAGACATAAGGGGACAACTGTTCTCAACACACACAGGAAGACTCACAGGAAGTAGATTTCTTAAAGTTGTACTAATATTTCTTAAAGCTGTACTACACATAACACTCCCTCCTGACTTAGTTAGAAAGCATGTAAGTCAAGAATTCAGACAATAGTATGAAGCTATTAAAGTTATTACTGCAACGTCCCTTTTAGTTCGTCTATGTCATTAGGCTATATCTCTACAAGTCCATCCTCTTTGGTGGACGTCTTATACGTCCTGACCGACGTAGTAGGACTGGAGGCTGTTGCTCTGGAATATGATTAGCATCAGCTACATCTTGTCTCAATTGCTGTAGTTCCACTATCTCTTCCTGTTCTTCTTCTGGAACAAATAATGCTGGATAACTATCCCGACTCTGGGTATCCCTTTTTTGTTCAGTTTCAATTCTAGTAACGTAATTGGTCCACATGTTTTTCAGTCTCCTCTGGTTAGTCAGTCGAACAGTATAGACAACATTTCCAAATTATTTTTCCACCATGCCTTCTATCCATCTCTCTGGGCCTGCATATATCCTTACCCACACAAGATCATTGGGTTTGAAGGATCTGGTCTTGGGAAGCATTTCAGTTACTGACTTATAGCCTAGAGGGTGAAAAAGGTCCAACTGAGTTCAAATCTGATATCCAAACAACAATTATGCAGGGGATATTCCCATGATACAATGTGGTGTTGTTCGATACATCGCAAGACAGTCCAAAAGGGCTATCTGTATGGCTGTCATTGTAGTAGGACTAGCTTTGTCCATACTCTTTTTAAAAGTCTGAACCAGGCATTCCGCTTCACCATCTGAACTTGGATGCTACGGAGGTGAGAAAATATGGTGGATACCATGTTGTTGGCAAAATGCTTGGAATTCAACAGACGTGAACTATGGTCCGTTATCCGAGACAATCACTTGTGGAAAACCATGGGTAGCAAAGACAGATTTCAACACTTTAATGGTACTCTCAGTAGTTGTTGAAGACATTTGATGAATTTCTGGCCATTTACTATAAGCATCAGTTAAGAGTAACCACATGGAATTTAGATAAGGCCCTGCAAAATCAATATGCAACCTTTGCAAGGGTTTTTCAGGTCATTCCCAATGGTGAACTGGAGCTCTTGCCGGATTTCCCATCAATACAGCACAACCTTCGCATCTTTGCACAACCTGGTATATGTCTCTGTCAATGGAAGGCCACCATACGTGAAGTCTGGCTAGGGATTTTATTTTAGCAATGCCAGGATGGCCCGCATGCAACAGAGTCAACACATCTGAGTGATAACATTGGGGTACTATGACACACAATCCCCATAGAAGACACTCCTCCGCAATGGACAACTGCTGTCTCTTTGTGTAGTAGGGTTGTAGTGCAGCCGAACAAGTAGTGCCTTGAGGCCAACCCTCAAGCGTATACTGATCCACTTGTTTCAAAATTACATCTTGACTAGTCGCTTTTGCAATGTCCTTGGCTAGTACTGAAAGCTGATCTAACTGTTGTAGCTCCATTGTAAACACAACAGTAGAGTCCTCCATATCTTTGAACTGCAATGGAAAACTATCTGGCCCCACCTGGCATACTAATGGCTCCTCTTTAAGTCCCATATCGAACTCCATTTCTCTAGATATTGGTAACCTCGACAAGGCATCCGCATTTCCATGCTGGTCCGTTGGTTGGTATGTAACCTCTAAATTATAGGTGGACAAAATTAATGTCCATTGTTGAAGTCGGCTAGCGATGGTTTCTGGAATTCCTTTTTCTGGACTGAAAACTAACACTAATGGCTTGTGATCCGTCTTCAGGTGAAACTTGCGACCTAGCAAGAATTGGCGAAATTTCTGGACTCCAAACATAATTGCTAATGCCTCTCTCTGAATCTGGGCATAATTCCTTTCAGCTGCAGTGAGTTTGCGTGAAGCATGGGCTATCGTCTTCTCCACTCTGTCTGGATCTTTATGGAAAAGGACAGCTCCTATACCCACAGGACTAGCATCACAGGCCAATGTGATAGGTAAGTTAGGGTCATAATGAGTTAAATTATTCACATCAGTTAGAGAGAGCTTGATGGCTTGAACTGCCTTACTGTGGCCCTTGGTCCACTTCCATGGAGTACCTTTATGTAATAGTTCATTTAGGATAGCACATTCAGTGGCTAAGCCAGGTATGAAACGGTCATAGTAGCGCACCATACCCAAGAATGAGCGCAATTCTGAAACATTCTGCGGTTCAGGCATGTGCACAATGGCTTCCACGTTTTCATCATTTGGATGAATTCCATCTTTGTCAATAGTGTGACCTAAGTAAGTGACACTCGGTTGACAAAATTGGCATTTTTCGCTCCTGAGTCTGAATCCACTTTGCAGCAGTCTCTCTAAAGTCTTTAGTAAGTTAAGTAAATGTTCTGCTTCTGTTTGCCAGTGATAATAATGTCATCCAAATAACAAGTTAACACTTGGTATAAAACCCACCATTTGCTCAATCACTTTTTGGAAAATAGCAGGTGTGGAACTAAGGCCAAAACATAGCCGTTTGTATTTGTACAGTCCTTGGTGTGTATTAATCACTACCAATTTCTGAGAGT
Organism: Neoceratodus forsteri; assembly: GCA_016271365.2. Lineage (NCBI taxonomy): Eukaryota > Metazoa > Chordata > Ceratodontiformes > Ceratodontidae > Neoceratodus > Neoceratodus forsteri. The sequence goes on along the minus strand of CM057455.1, from coordinate 1,356,135,275 downwards.
CTGTATCCAGTTCCACTTGAAGGTATGCATCAACGAGGTCCAGTTTACAGAACCCACACCACCATTCAGTCTGTGAAAAAGTTCCTCAGGTAAGGGTAAAGGAAATGCATCTGTGCTAAGTACTGGATTAAGTGTCACCTTAAAATCGCCACATCTTCAAACCTTACCACCTGGTTTAGATACCACCACAATTGGAGTAGCCCAATCTGAACTTCAAACTTTTTCCAGCACACCTGCTTTTTCCAGTCTGTCCAGTTCTGCCCCAACCTCCGGTTTTAAGGCAAAAGGAAGTTTCCATGGTTTACAAAATGTAGGGACTGCATTAGGCTTTGTAACTAGCTTTGCTTTAGCTGTTGTTCAACATCCCAGGCCTTTCCACAACTCGGGATACATGTCTAAAGTCTCCCCAATCTTTGGCGGATTTCTGCTTTGTGGTACCTGGACGACAGCAAATAGGCCAAAATCTGCTGGATAAATATGAATGTTTAGAAGAACCTGAGCGTCTCTGCTCAAAATGTTGGCACCTTTTTTTTAAACCAGAAAAGTTAAAGATATACTAGGAGAATCGGTTCTGCATACTAAAGTGATAAACAAGCCCAGTGGCTGAATTGGTTGCCCTTCAAATGCACGCAGCAACTTATTACAAGGAGACAATGGTGGCTTATCCAGATCAGACCACGTTTGATGGTTAATAAAAGTAGCTGGGGAAGCAGAGTTTACCATTAAATGCAACTGACACCTCAGCTGTGGCAAATGAAGTAACACATAGAAAGGAGGAATATCTTTAGTCAGCACTTGTGGTGCAATAGGAACCACTGCACTGCCTGTGCTCTCTGAACTGACCACTACAGTTCTCCTGCTTCTGCAAACCTTAGCAATATGACCCTGACGTTTACATGCATGACACTGAACTTCTCTGAATTTGCACTGGTCCCTGCTATGCTGAGAAGTCCCACATGATGCACATTTGTACTGGTCATGCAGTTTGGGTGGAGTGGTTGAATTGTTCTTTGAAAACAGTGGTTTAGACTTTGGTTTGAGCTGTTTCAATTTGGGGTTTACTGGAGTTACTTGTACCTCATTTTTAGTGTACATCTTAGCATGTGCGTCATTTTCTGCAGCCTTATACATTTGTGCCAACTGTAAAAGTTCATCAGCAGACTTCTTAACACTTACAGAAAGTAATTGCTGAATACGATGTTCATTATTCAATCCCGTAACAAATTTATCAGCTAAATTAAATTCAAGATGCTCCCTGCTCCACTCACACGTGAGAGCTAAGCTTTTGATCTCAGCCAGATAAGATTGTAATGACTGACCTGGTTTCTAAAGGTAACTGTAGAATTTATAACGCTCAGCCCTTGGGAAAGTTGTTAAACTGTATTGTGCATTCAATTTAGCCTTTAGCTCTTGATATGACAAATCCTCCGCCAGTCTGGTGCACACAGAATGCATAAAAGTTTTAAGGTTTCACTTCCCAAGAAAGTACAAAAGCAGCTCGAATAAGCTCACCTTGTAGCTGATCATTTGCTAATTGTATGGCAGAATTAAATAATAACCACTGATCAAACCATCTGGACCATGTATCACAGTCTGTTCCTGTAAAATCTCAAAGCTGACTGAAGTTTCCATAATATAGCACAGTTCCAAATTGCTTGCTTGTCTTCAATGCAGAAAGTCACAAAATGGCATAATTCAGTAGCTGGAGTTATGAAATTTTCACCATCCTTGTCACCAGTTTGTTGTATTTGGTGGCCGAAAATAAGTACCTTACAAGGCCTTGGTAGAAAGAAAGACATGCACCACAGAAATGTAGGCCTTCTCTGTTTACTTCTATTCGGTACAGAGATAAGGGGACAACTGTTCTCAACACAGACACAGGAAGACTCACAGGAGGTAGATTTCTTAAAGCTGTACAAAAATTTCTTAAAGCTGTACTACACATAACATGAACCACTGTGTGACAGGGTTGAGGAAGGCCCTGTCCCATGTGTTATGCAGAAAGAGTTATATGCAAGGATCTGTTCTATCCTCTCCTTTTTTGTCTCATCTGTCTGGTTGCGTAACCAAATATTCTCGTGAGACCTAGGAACTGATCACTCTGATGGTCTCACAATTCTCCATCTCTCATTATCTCTCTGCTTTCACAAGCTGTTTCCATCTTTTCTTCCTCCTTGCATATCTGCAGTTATAAAATCTATGTGAATATTTGTGTGAAACTGCAAGTGATACTGGGATCCCTTTGTTTGAAACTGTATATAGTTATACTGTTGAAATGATTGCAAAAAGGTATTTGGAATTTAGGGGGTTAACCTGAGATGCAGCTTGACCTCCTCTCAGGCTTGTTTGAAAACTCTTTTGCAGAACTGTCTGCAAGAAGCCAGCTCGGGACCCTGTTTTATCTGAAAGCCTTCTCTGCAAAGAAACTGACAAGAACATTTTGTGAGAAACAGGATGTTCTCTTAATGAGTTCCTAGGCAAAGACTTATACAAAGAGCAGCAGTGTTTTTGCTAGAGAGAGAGACTCAAACTTGGAATTAGCTATACCCTCAGACGAAGGATTTTGTTTTCTCCATTTGTGCTGCCTTTGTAAATAGTTATACTGAACAATTTTTATTCTTTATTTTACTGTTATTGATAATAAAACGCGTCTTACAAATTTTTTATAACAGCTCCTAGTTTTCCTATGCTTCCTGACCTGTGCCTTGACGACACACTGGTATGTCTGTTCAACAGCCCACTTAGGTCTGGGGAAGTTCCAAGAGACTGGAAGGTGACAGACATTGTACTGCTTCATAAAAGGGGGGAGAAGGAGCAAACAGTCCTGCCAGTCTAACCTCTATAGCTGGGAAGCTCATGGGAGTCACTGATCAAAGAGGATCTCATAGACTACCTGGAAAGCAACAGGCTCCAGGATACTAAACAGCATGGTTTCATGGCAGGAAGATCTTGTCAGACTAACCAGATAGTTTTCTTTGACTGGGTGACAAAGGAATTAGACAAGAGCCATGTGTGGATCTGCTCTACTTTGACTTCAGCAAGGCTTTTGACTTGGTACCTCACAAACAATTGCTCAAGAAGATGGAAGACCTGGGTGCAGCTAAACCCATAGTGAACTGGGTGGGTAACTGGCTAAAGAGGAAGCAGCAGAGGGTGGTGGTCAATGGGGTTAAATCAGAAGAGAGGGAGGTTATGAGCGGGGTACCACAGGGATCTGTCCTGGGTCCGTACTCTTTAACATGTTCCATTAGTGGCACTGGAGAAGCAATCCAGGGAGGTTGTGTCTCTTTGCAGATGACACAGAACTTTGTTGGAGGGTGGATAGTGATGAGGAATAAGGAAATGCAGAGACCTACAAAACCTAGAGGTGTGGTTGAAGGTCTGGCAGTTAAAACTGAATGCTAGAAAGTGCAAGGTAATGTACCTAGGGAAAAAGAACTCCAAGACAGAGCACTGGATGGGAAGAGAGAGACTTTGCACTACAGTTGAGGAACGGGATCTGGGAATTATCATTAGCAACTGACTTAAGCAATCGAGCCAGTGCAACAAGGCCTACAGCAAGGCTAACAGGATGCTGGGATGTATTGGGAGGGGTACTGATAGCAGAAGAAAAGAGGTAATACTTCCCCTCTACAGATCCCTGGTGAGGCCTCACTTAAGAGTACTGCGCCCAGTTCTGGAGTCTTCACCTCAGTTCAAGGATAAGGACAGGCTGGAGATAGTGCAGTATAGAGTAATAAAAGTTATTCAGGGCCAGCAGGGCAGATCCTATGAGGAGCGCCTCAAGGCACTACATATGTACTCACTGGAGACCAGAAGGGAGAGAGAGGAGATATGATAGAGACCTAAGTGAACTGCGGGGAACTATTTGGCCTGAATACCAATTTGTGGTCACATGGACATGAATGGAAATTAACAGCAGGTAGGTTCAGGAGAAATGTGAGGAAGTACTACTTTACGGAAAGGGTGGTGGAACCTTGGAACAATCTGCCGGCTGAAGTGGTGGGTGCAAAAACAGGTAGGGGATTTAAGAGGGCTGGGACATAATGAAGGAACAGTAGTTACCAGGGTGACACGACCAAGGAGGAGAACAGAGAGAGACAGGGAGGTTAGGTATCCTCGAGAACAGTAGGTTCCAGGATTATAAGGAACCTGGGCAGACTGAATAGACCTCTGGTCTTTTTCTGCCGTCACTGTCTATGTTTCTACTGTGTGTAACATGATAGAGCCTAATATATTAGTTAGCCAATCAGAGCAGGTGATTTGACAGCTCATCAGGTACTCATATATTGTCGAGAGTGCCTCAAAAGCTGCTCAAACTATTATTTTATTTAAAAATTGGTACTCAGGAAAGGCACACCAAGCCGAGGCTCATTTCCAGGTGCGACCCAGGGAAAGGGTTACAGAAGGAACAGTGACACATATATACAGTACAATTCAATGGTACATATGTAAAGTGCAGACACAGTACAGTATATTATACTTCTTAGGCATAAGCTTGGGGAAGATTAAAGTGCAATTGTAAGTGCAAGAAAAAAAAACAAATTAACCCAACAAAATGGTACAAAGACAAGCAATGCAGCACTTGGGAACAGTTTGGTCATCCAGAACCAAAGCCTAAGCTATCAGAATCACTAGTGGGGGCATCCTATGGGAAAAAGGTACAGATGGGCAGCAGAAGAAGCTTCTCTTGAGGAGGTGGCATGGCAGAAGGAGTGGGCAGCAGGAGGAGTTTCTCCTGACAAGACAAAGGACAGGTGTGTTATCAAGACCTGGGACGTCGGTGCAAATTAAGGTGGCCAGCCAAAAACACAGGTTACTCGCTTATAACAGTAGTTCTAGGAGTGGTATGTGATGTTCATCCACACTATCTGGCAGTGTCTTTTCCCCTTTAAATGTTGCCAGAAAGTCTTCAAGCTGGCTCCTTTCACCCATCTGGGTGGAATAACTCTCGGCTCCGCCCCATGATGCTAGATCTTGCCCACTAGAAGTAATGCTGTGCACCAAAGCCAGGGGAGTTTGGGTGGGTCCGTGTGGATGAACAACATATACCACTCCTAGAACTATTGTTACTGGTGAGCAACCTGTGTTTCTAGGGACGCTGATATGTTGTGCTATCCACACTATAGCAGTTCTCCAGGAGGAGGGAGGCAAGGTGCACACCCCCTATTTTGGAAACAGAGACTGGAGAATGGAGGCCTCAAAACCAGCATCCCAGAGTGACTCTAGGTCAATGTGGTAATGGGAAATGAAGGTGTGTGCTGACTTCCAGGTAGCAGCCCTGCAGATTTCCTAGATAGGGAGTCCCTAGAAGAAGCCACCAACGCAGCGGTGTGGCAGGTGTAATGAGCCCTTAGCCCACCGGGAGGCTCCCTACCCGCCAACCTATAGTAGAGATCAATGCAGGATGTGATCCACCTGCCAATCATCAGCTTGGCTACAGGTCTGCCAGGTGTGGCTTCAGCGTAGGTGACAAACAGCTGGCGAACCTCTCCTCAAACTCCAGTGTGCACTCTTTGTAGTAAGCGAGCGCTCATCTCAGGTCCAAAGAATGGAGCCTGGGTTCAGCCTCCGAGGTATGATTTGGGAAGAACACCAGAAAAGTCATCACCTGGTTCAGGTGAAACTCTGACACAATCTTCTGGAGGAACTTCGGGTTTGGGCACAGGACAACCTTGTCCCTGTGGAAGACTAGGTAAGGAGACTCCACCGAAAGTGCCTGGAGCTCACTAATCCCTCTGGCTGATGTGATTGCCACCAAGAAGGCGGTCTTCCACGACAGGTGAGACATCTCACACCTGTGCATCATTTCGAATGGCTTGCCCATGAGTTTTGTCAAAACCAGCAACAAGTCCCACAGCGGTTGTGGTTCATGCACCAGAGGGGAAATGTGATCTAAGCCTTTGAAAAAGCACCAGACCATCTTTTCCTGCGCCACCAACTGCTGACGGCCCACACCTGGTAAGCAAGATGGCTGCCAAGTGCACCTTAGGGTCATCAACTGAAGTCCCCCTTTGCAGAAAGACCACAGAAGGTCCAAAATGCTAGCCACCGTATAGGTCAAGGGGTTCGGCCCCTTGCCCTGACACCAAATGTAGAATATCTTCCATTTGAAGGCATAGCATTTTCTGGTTGATTCCTTTCTAGATGTCTCCACGACAGTGAGAATATCTTCAGACAGACCCAAAACCTGGAACTCTAACCACACAAGAACCAGACTGTCAGGTGCAGGGATTGAAGATGCGGGTGGAGTACCTTCCCTGATTGATGGAGAGCAGGTCTGGGCATATTGGAAGATGCCTCGGGAGCCTGTTGCTGAGGCTGAGGAGATCGGGGTACCAAAAGTGGCATGGCCAGTCCAGAGCCACCACGATTACCTGTGCCTTGTCCCTTCTGACCTTGAGTAGCACCTTGTGGATCAAGGGAAGTGGAGGGAAAATACAGAAGAGGCCTGGGGTCCAAGGCCTCAAGAAGGCATCCTCCTGCAGTGAGCCCTGCTGAGCAGGATGGGCACAGAACAGCCTCAGCTTTGCATTCTCTTTGGAGGCAAACAGGTCCACTGAGGGGTGCCCCACTGGGAAAACAGACCGTGAACTACCTCCGGATGGTGAGACCACTTGAGAGACTCCTCGCTCACCCAGCTGAGGGCATCTGCCAGCTGACTGGAGGCTCCTGCCACATGGATGGCTAGGAGATCCATCTCCAGGCTGTGCATGAGGGTCAATATGCGGACAGCTTCCTTGCACAAAGGCAGGGAGTACATCCCGCCCTGCTTGTTGAAGTAGTACATGGCTGAGGTGTTGTCCGTCTGGACTTGGACCACTTGACCCCGAACAAACGGAGTGAATGCAGTCAGTGCCAGCCGAAATGCTCAGAGCTCCAGCAGGTTGATGTGGCATGGGACTCCTCGGGGGTCCAGAGCCCGTGGACTCTGTGTTCCCCCATATGGGCACCCCAACCTGTGAGATAGGCGTCAGTCATCAGGATGACTGTCGGCTCAGGGTGGACAAATGGGATCCCTTCCTGCAGATGCTCTGGGACTAGCCACCACTGGAGGGCATCCCATATCTTCTGGGTTACCGTGACCAGCTGGTCGAAGTGACCCTTGTGCTGAGACCACTGGCTGCCGCCAACACCCACTGCAGGGCGCATGTATGCCAACGGCCCATCAGACCATGCTGATGCAGGCCACCATGTAACCCAGAAGGCGAGGAAGTCCCGGCAGGGCGCAAGTGCCCAACCAGAAATGACCAGGCAAAGCAGGACAGAACCTCCTCCCTGTCTGCTGGGAGCTGGGTTCTGGCTCAGCAAGAGTTGACCTCTGCCCCGATGAAGCTGATCACCTACGAGGGCACAAGTTCTGAGTTGGTCTCATTGACCAGGAGGCCAAGGACGATGCAGGTCTGGACGGCCAGATCCCAGGACCACTCCACCTCCTGCCTGGAGGGACCTGCTATCAGCCAGTCATCCAGGTAGGGGTACACCCAGACCCCTCAGTGTCTCAGGTAAGCTGCTACCACTGCTATGCATTTGGTGAAGACACTGGGGGCCAAGGAGAAGCCAAATGGCATGGCCTGGAACTCGTAGGGGGTTCCCGCGGCTTGGAAGCAGAGGAACCTTCGGTGGGACAGATGGACCGGGATGGAAAATAATGTGTCCTGGAGATCCAGAGAGCAAAACCACATGTCTTGCTCTAGAGGTGGTATGCACTGGGACAGAGTTACCATCCTGAAGGTGAGGGACCTGAGGAATTTGTTCAGGTCGTTCAGATCTAGAATGGGGCACCAGCCCCCGTCCACTTTGGTACCAGGAAGTACCTAGAGACAAACTCTGGATGTTCCAGAGGATCTGCAACCCTGACCATGACTTCCTTGCAGAGTAGCTGGGCTATGTCATCTCGAAGAGCCGACCGAGTGCTAGGGCCTACTCAATGCGGAAGCAGTAAGGAGGGAACCTGCTTCTTCCAGTGGAAAGGAAGATCTGGCATCATGGGGCAGAGCCAAGGGTTACACCACCCGGGTAGATGGGTGGGAGGAGCCAGCCTGAAGCTTTCGGCAACATTTAAAGGGAAAGGACATTGCCACATAGTGTGGATAGAACAACATATCTACGCCCCTAGAATGAATGTAATTATTAAAGGAAGACATTTACTGAAGGAGTCAATGCCACAGACTAGAATACTGCTTACAACAATTTACTGGAGAGTCAAAATCTTGAAGACACCGACTCGGGCTGCCAGTTGGCACCTTCTAGATTTTGGGTCTCCAATAAATTGTAAGCGGTATTCTTGACTGTGGTATCGACTCATTTGACTACAAATTTCTTCCTTTTTGCAAGGAGTTTCTCCCGAGCAGGTGGACTGGTGGAGGGATAAAGGGAGCTGCTTCCAGAGTGTTTGAAGGTGAGAGGAGAAGGCAGGCTGCCCAGCAGAGGAACATGGGTGAAAAGTGGAGAAGGTTCTTTGGTCACTGAAGTGGAGGGAGCATGAAGCAGTGGGGACAGGGGAGTGGAGAGAGGAACAACAGGAAGGAATTCCCAAACCAGTATTTGGAGAAGAAGGCAGTGCTGTGTGACTGGTGATGTGACGGTAGAGGCAGGGTAGAAAGGGGGGAAGTAGAGGGAGCAGTGGTGTATATGAGGAGGGGAGTTTGTCACCAATCAGAAAATGTCATTGCAGAGGGTGTCCAGTCTGGCTAGGGAAGTAGAGGGGGCATTGTTGCAACCAGGAGCACTTAGCCGTGTGTCCCCATGCTGACCCCTCACACTACAAATGAGTGACAACTGTACAGCCTGCTTGAATTTAATTCCTAAAGTACCTTCCAGGACCCAGGACCACCCCCTACACACACAAACACACACACTTTCCTTGACAACCTGTTTCCAGCCATCAGCTCATAGTAATAGGCACTATGAGAAAACAGGAGAAGCAAAAAGCCAACACTTTAATAAAGAAACTCCTGCACACAAAAAAGAAAGTATAACTTCAAACAACATGAAGTCTTGCTATATTGTGACTATTGCAGTTTGTCCCAGCCTTAGAACTGCTCCGGAGGTGAAAGAGTTAACTTCCATGCAGAGCATGGAGCTTAGAGCGAGCTTGGTTCAGAAGCCCTGTTAGGGCTGGTTTCAAACCGAAACTGGCCAGATTTCATCTCACCACTGAACAGTCAGCCCGAGATTCCTCCTGTTGCTCGGTTCATTTCTTTGGTTTAAAGTGCTATTTCGGTTTAATTTAACCGCGATTTAATTATTTTAACCGCAAAACCGATCGGTTCAAGCCTGTCTATGGTAATCGTAAGTAATAGATAGGGTTTTTCTGTGTGGAACTTGTAAGTGTTATCGTTCGGTGAACCGATCGAATTGTATTAAAATTTAAGTTTAAAGCCTTTTAAGGCTTTAGAGGCGGTTCTGGTTCTTATCGGGTTCTTAAAAAAACGGATTTACTACGCTTTTTCCACGACCCGCGACACGGCTTGAACCGATAAGGGTGTCTTGCTGGCACTGCCATTAAAAGGGCAAGTTTGTTGGTTAGGCTGGCATCATGTCTGAGAAACCCAAAAGAAAAACCGGGCCCACTGGGTTTCGACACTGTAGTGTCTGTGGGGAAGCCTTTGCCAAGGCTGACCCACACACTACATGTGTCTATTGTTTGGGGTTTGACCACCTCAGTTCAGACCGCCAGATTTGTAAAAATTTCCCTGCAGCCACCCTGGACAAGAGAGTGGGCAGGCTCAGGGAACGAGAGGCCAAAAAGTCCGCTGACCTGATGGCCAGCCCGGTCGGTGCCAACCAATCGAGGGAGTGCCTCTGACCAGGGCAAGACTTCTCGGCAACGAAAAGCTGGCTCTGAGGAGCCAGTTCCAGCAAAGAAAACTAAAAAATCAGCAGGTTTGGAGTCCAAAATTCTTCTCCAACTGCTGCAGAGATAGCCAGGGCAATACAGATTGTCCAGTTCCTGTCCTCGTTCCTTCCGAACCACCACTGTCTGGCAAAAGGTCGGTTCAGTCGGTTCCAGTGGTTCGGGATTATGATATAGAAGAGTTCTATGAACCAGAGGAGGGATGAGGATTATGATCAGTGTGAATGTGACTTTGGAAGTCTGGATGTGCCCATTGAACCGGACATCTCCCAGACAGACCTTCAGGTGAGTCTCCCTAGGCTTTCTGAATCCCCTTCATTTTTTTGTTTTATAAAAAGTTGCTGAGACCCTCCAGCTTCCCTTAGAGGAGGCTTTGGATGAGCAAGAGGAGCCTGACTATGTGGAGTTGATGGATATCCCAGAGTCCAGGAGGTTGTCCATCCCTTTACATAAATCTTTTAGAAAACAAACAATAAAAATTTTAAAAGCTCCTAATTCTGTGCCTCCTGTGGATAAAAGATGGACAGGAGGTACACTTTGTCAGGTCCTGATACAGATTTTCTTTTCACAGCAATGCAGTCATGTTGGGGTAGTTCAGGCTGCAGCCTGTGATAAAGCTAATATCCCACTGGCTTACATCCTCCTGACAAGGATTCCAGAAAGATTGAGGCCATGGCCAAAAAACAATACATGGCAGCATCCTTGGGACTCAGACAAGCAAACTATATGGCTTATGTTGCAAGATACCAGAAATCTAGATGGGATACTGTCATGGCCTTAGCAAACAGGTCCCTGGCCAGCTCGTAAAGGCTGGAACAGGTGGCTCTTGATGGTATTGAGGCATCTAAGGTGCACTTCCATGCTGCAGTGGATTCTAACGATGTATCCTCTAGAGTCATGGCTACATCTGTGGCTTTTCGGAGATTGGCCTGGCTCAGGTGTACTACTTTGTCACAGGATACCCAGTCTAAGGCTATGGATTTTCCTGTGGTGGGAAATTCTCTGTTTGGGGAGCAGACAGAGAATTATATGAAGAAAATGGATGAATATAGAACCACTTACAGGAGTGCACAAGCCAAGGAACGGCAAGCCACTCCTCAGAGGCAGCCCCCCAGGGGTAGGGGTAGGCCTTTTCACAGGCCTTTTTACCAGACCCAGGCCTCCTCCTCTTCAGCCTATGTACAGAGGGGGTTCTTCAGAGGGAGAGGCAGACGGGGTTCGAGCAGGCCTGCTCCCACCCCTCAGCCTAAAGCCCCTGCCAAACAGGCACCCTGATGGGATGCCCAGGGTCGGCTCTCCACTACCTGTAGGGGCAGGTTGGTCTACTTCGTCCAGGACTGGCTGTCTTTAACTTCAGACAGGTGGGTCCTGGAAGTAGTGAGCCAGGGTCTGGTTCTCAGCTTCAAGAAATTTCAAAGATGAGAGCCAGATCTTTTCCACCTACAAACCCTTTAGAGACTCTTGCTTTGGAAACAGAAGTCTCAACCCTCTTGGCTCTCAGAGCTGTAGAAAGGGTTTCTGCCCTTCACCAGGGCAAGGGTCTGTACTCCAGGTACTTCCCTATCCCCAAAAAGACAGGAGCGTATGCCTATCCTGGATCTAAGATATCTAAACAAGCACCTTTAAAGCCAAAGTTCAAAATGGTGACACTGGGAATGATTTTACCTCCCTAAGGCCAGGGACTGGCTAGCCTCCCTGGACCTCAAGGATGCCTACTTCCATGTTCTTATCAGAAGCTCCCATCGAAAGTACCTCAGATTCGAACTGCCCTCAGGCCATTATCAGTTCAGAGCAATGCCCTTCGGCCTCACTTCTGCCCCAAGGGTGTTCACAAAATGTCTGGCAGTAGCAGTCGCTCATCTAAGAAGGCAAAAGATTGCCATTTTTCCCTATCTGGACGACTGGCTCATTGTGGGTCAGTCTCCAGACCAGGTCAAATCACACCTGCTAGTTACCCAGCAGCTGCTTACCTCTCTGGGATTTCTTCTCAATCTTCCAAAGTCAGTTTTGGAACCTGTCCAGGTACTCACCTTTATAGGCGCAGAACTGGACACAAAGCAGGCCAGAGACTTCCTTCCCTTGGAAAGGGTAAGGACCTCAGTGGCCCTGGCCACCTCCTTCACTCTGCAGGTCTCTCGACCAGCAAGGCATTTCCTGCAGCTCCTAGGGCACATGGCTGCCTCCACAGCTGTAGTGCAAGGAGCAAGATTTCAGATGAGGGACATTCAGTTCCATTTGAGAGCTTTCTGGTCTCAAAGAGAGATCCTCTATCCAAGTTAATCCCAGTGACTCGAACTCTGATCCAGGCCCTTCAGTGGTGGCAGGATCAGAGCAATCTGAGACAGGGGGTGCCTTTCATCCCTCTGTCCCATTCCTTGACCCTTACTACAGATGCATCCCTCTTGGGATGGGGAGCTCACATGGCCGACCTCTCCACCCAGGGGTTATGGTCCCCTCAGGAATCTCTGCTCCACATCAATCTGTTGGAACTCAGAGCTGTTTTTCTAGCACTTCAGGTTTTTTCTGCATCTGTTCAGAACAAGGTGGTACAGGTCAGAACAGACAACACCACTACAATGTGGTACATCAACAAACAAGGGGTCACTCGGTCTTGGCCTTGTGCACTGAGGCGATGAAGTTGTGGTCTCTGGCTTATTCCTGAACACTTCCCTCATAGCAGTTCACCTCCCAGGCAAGGACAATGTCCTGGCAGATGCTCTCAGCAGGATTTCCCAGGGCCATCACGAATGGTCACTGGATCCCCTAGTACTGGGGATAGTGTTTGCCAGATGGGGCACCCCTCAGATAGATCTTTTCGCAGCCCCAGACAATCATCAACTTCCACTGTTTTGTTGCAGGCCCCAGTGTTGGGCTCAGTTCCCCTGGATGCCTTTCTCCTCGATTGGGAAGGGAAGTTTCTTTATGCCTTTCCCCTTCCTCTCCTGTTCAAAGTACTAGTCAAAATCAGGTCTCAGCCCTGCAAAATGATCCTGATTGCTCCAGACTGGGCCAGGCAGCCCTGGTACCTCTCCTTCTGTCCTTAGAAGTCCATCTTCCTGTGTCTCCCCAGGAACCACAATCTGTTAACCTGTGCTCAGGGAGAGTTTGGTATCCGAATCTCAAATCCTCAACCTCAAGGCTTGGCTCTTGAGCAGTTAGAGTTTGCTGATTTACAACTTTCTCAAAGTGTTCTCGAAATCCCTGAAGGCTGCTTGGAAGCCTTCCACCAGAACTACCTATAACTCCAAGTGGAAAAGGTTTTCCATATGGTGTTCTGGGAAGCATGTTTCCCGGAATCTGCTGATCTACCCACTGTATTGGACTACATGGTCCATCTTAATTCTTTGGGACTGAGACCAGCCACCCTGAAAGTGCACTTGGCTGCTGTCTCTGCCTTCATTTCAGCAGGGAAGCCTCTTCTCTTTCTGCTCATCCTGTATTTTCAAGTTTTTTAAAGGATTGCTTCACCAATCCTCCATTCAGGGACCCTGCCCTGCTTGGGATCTTAATGTATGCATTGCTCAGCTAATGCAACCCCTTTGAGCCTCTGTCTTCGGCAGAGCTTAAGATGACTTGGAAAACTGTATTTCTGGTAGCCATCACTTGCCAGGCGTATAAGTGAGTTACAGGCTTTATCAGTAGAAACTGACTTTATTTCTTTTCACAGGGATAAAGTAGTCCTCAGGACTAACAGGAAGTTTTTCCTAAGGTGGTTTCAGATTTCCACCTTAACCAATCTATTTCACTTCCAGTGTTCTTCACTGACCATTCCTCCTCTGTGAGAGGAGGCTGCACAACTAGATGTTAAGAGGGCCCTAAGTTACTACATGAGAGGCGTACCAAGGGTCACAGGTTTGACTCCTCCAACTGTTTCTCACTTATGGTGAGGTTGGGAAAGGGAGACCTGCCACTAAGAGATCCATTGCCAGGTGGATCGTTTCTTGTATCCAATTTTGCTATCAAAAGCTGGGTAAGGTTCCCCCCCTCAGGCCTGAGGGCTCACTCTACCAGAGGTACAGCTGCATCTCTAGCTGCTGCTAGAGACATCCCTATCTTGGAGATATGTCAGGCAGCTATTTGGAAGACAGTACACACTTTCACCAAGCATTACTCCCTGGATATTCAGGCCAGGAGGATGCTGGTTTAACACAGCCATAGCTTCAGAAACCTATTCCTAAGTAGGTTCTGTCCCTCCTCCATGGAGGTACTGCTGTGTAGTCTGCAATAGTCATAATATAGCAAGACTTCATGTTGTTTGAAGAAAAAATTACTCACCTTAGTAATGTTGTTTCTTCTAATGGAGTCTTGCTATATTATGACCTCCCCCCCAGCCTGCCCCTCTCAGAACTCCTACTTTGGGTATGGGGTGGGTAGTCCTCTGTTGGCATTTATTGATGCCCTCTTTGATGTTTGGGTGTTGTGTTTATTTAGTTATTTTATCTTATTTTTCTGGTCCACTGACTTGAGTCTTTGTGTTGGGACCAGAAAAATGTGTTAATATATTAGTGGCCAGTTGGCTAGTGTAGGTTACAACTTCCACACGGAACCTTAGTGAGTTTTTGCTCGTAAAGATCTGACGGTTTCGGTTTGAAACCAGCCTAACAGAGCTTCTGAACCGAGCTCGCGCTCTAAGCTCCATGCTCTGCATGGAAGTTAACTCTTTCACCTCCGGAGCAGTTCTAAGGCTGGGACAAACTGCAATAGTCTTAATATAGCAAGACTCCATTAGAAGAAACAACATTACTAAGGTGAGTAATTTTTTCTTTCTTGACATTTTCATGCCAGTGGAACAATTTCTGTATTAAACTTTGTCTTGATGGGCCTCTTCATCGTGATATGTAGTGGACACTCTTAACAAAATGAGTGATTTTGCTTGGGTTCTTTTTTTCTTTCTTTTTTTCTATAATGTATTTTATGTTTTTCCTGTTTTTGCCCGCCCAATCCCAGGCGTGCACGTGTGAAAGCACATGCACGCTGCATTCAAACGCCCTCCGACTTGCCACCCTCCACCTGCACTGCCACTGGACCTCCACCCAATGGCAAGAACTACGGGGAGAGACAACCACCCCAGGAGAGGAAAGCTGCTGTTAGGTGCTCGATCCTGCTCTGCACCTCCGACCCCTGTGCGGCATCCCGACCACCTGAGGTCATTCCCAAACCCGGGTACCTGGCGTGGCATGAGGTGTGGCGTCCAGCCACAGGGCCAGCCTTAGCTTGGTTCTTATGAGTGACAGAACAACTCAGCTTTGCTTCACTGTTCTCGCATCCTAAGAATGCATGTGAAACCACTCTTATGTCGCCAACAGTGTCTGCGGCACACATCTCAACACACAACCAGCGAACAGTATGGTGCTGGCTGAACGCACCCATTTCTCTTGAATCTTCAACAGCACCATTCTGCACTCCACACCATTTGTTGTCATCTCTGAAACAGACTAAGATCCAGATAACTAGTAGCTGTCCTTAATAAAGATTACCAAAATGGTTGGAAACTCAGTATTTTGGGGAATTTGTAACTGAGGTCTACTAATGCTAAGTGTGATTTGTTTTAGTTTTTTTGGAAGTTAACTGGAGCCTCTAATACCAGCCTACCCGCTAATGCTTACACATCCCATAGGAAACAGTAGGAGAAATTATTTCACTCAGAGAATATATCAAGGTGGAATTCTCTTCCCAAAGAGGTAGTAGAAGTAAATTCCTTTAGTCTAGTCAAACGAAACCTTGATACGTAGTTGCAAAATATCAATTGAAATAAATAATGCCCGCTTGCCGGGGACATACTCTAATGGGCTTCTTGCCTTCTGTACATCTAAACACTCCTAGTAATAGCAGGTAGTGAACTAATATGTAAGGAATAAGGCATTACCGGGGGGGGGGGAGGACTACATTATGGTTAATATATACAGTGGTGAGTTGGAGTCCCGAGCCCAAAGGGTGAAAGACTTCAACCAACACGAGGTACACTAAAAAAAAGAAATCAGCACACACAGAACACTACTCACTAATGAGGACACTTGGGTGGCTTCCAAAAGTGTAACGTTAATACAGCATAAAACTCAGGAACATCAGGGCTGAGAACGCCATTTCAACGTTTTGCATGTTTACACGCCCAAGGGCACTACTAGCATTGGTCACAACAAGGGGGAGCCTGGCAGACATCGGCACATTGTACCTGGATGTCACTGCATGTCCGCGCTCCAGGGGCCCTAGGAGGAAAATGTCTGGGCGCGACCGTGCAGCTTGATGGCCGCACTCCGAGCCGCCCGGAGGACTTTGGTCGAGTCTTGTCGAGGAGGGTCCGGGGCTGTCCTGGCTGGTAGAGGCAGAGGGGAGCCCTCTGGCAGGATGGCATGACGGCCATCCCAGATCCTCCTGGGTGCAGTTTGAGCTACCCAGCTCTCCAGGCGGTCTGCAGTCGGTGTGCGAAATCAATGTTCGGGACAGATTAAGAAAATCACAGTGACACTGTTCATGAGCAGAGAGGTGTTAAAATGGCTACAGTATGTTAAAAATTTGGTGAAATCATTTCCAAAAATGACTGTGTTATGAGCGATCATTGCACAGTTTCCATGCACCCTCGTAAGTTCATGGATTTCTAATATTTTCAGTCCAGATTTTCACCACTGCCATTTTTCCACACTTCCTTATGAACAGTACAGTTGTCATTTTTCACACCATGGCCGAAATGTCTTTTCACACTTCCAGCGCAGAAATGCGTGGTCGCTGTGGGAAATCACTGTTCGGGACAGATTTAGAAGATCACAGTGACATTGTTCATGAGCGGAGGTTCCAAAATGCCTGTATTGACAATCTGCTGTAAAAAATCCCCAAACTAATAGCATTACGGGTGTGCGTTGCACAATTTCTATACCGCCTCATGACTTCACCATTTTTAAATATTTTCACTGCAGATTTTCAACACTGCCATTTTTGCACCTTCCATGAACAGTACAGCTGTCATTTTCACATCCTGTTTGAAATGTGTTTCACCTGTGGTGCCAAATGGCGTAGTCGCTGTGCAAATCAGCTTCGGCTAACAAACTGATATTGCCACTGTTGTTATGGTGGGGGTCACAAAAAAAACACGTTGAAAATTTGGAGTAAAACTGCCAATGAACACCCGAGCCGTTAGGGTTTCTGACCATAAAGCACCACCCTGTAGAGATTGACAGGCATCAGGGGTGTGACTTGGGATTCTCGCCTGTAATGCTCATACCATTCCACACCCTGCAGCCAGTGAGAGGCATCGAGGTATGCCTTGGACTCTTCGGCCCAAAGTTCACCCCATTCTCCTATACAGCACCCATCTCACCACATTTCCTGATGGAATGGGGGGAGCATAAGGGCCAAAGACCCCAAGGCACACCGTGACACTTGTTGGTGTCTGCAGGGTAGGGTGTGGTGAAATGGCGTGGCCGTTATGCCTGACAACCCAAAGGCACACCCCAATGCTGGTCAGTCTCTGCAGGGTGGTGGCAGGGTTG
This sequence comes from Neoceratodus forsteri, assembly GCA_016271365.2. Taxonomy (NCBI): domain Eukaryota; kingdom Metazoa; phylum Chordata; order Ceratodontiformes; family Ceratodontidae; genus Neoceratodus; species Neoceratodus forsteri. The sequence goes on along the minus strand of CM057455.1, from coordinate 1,356,117,932 downwards.
GCTTCAGTTCAATACTTCACTGCCATTCCTATCATGCAGCTCTCTAACTCCTACACTACCAATGCCAATGCCAGCAAGCAAACATTCGGCATTGACAAATGCTGTCTAACCTGTAATGAAAGGATTCAGTCATGAAAGGTTTATCAGTTCTTGTATGGCCAGAGAAACTGCATTTTCTGAGTGCAGAGAATACAGTCCGAGACAAAGGAGTTATACTCTGCCCATAAACTTCCAGAGACAGGTATCGTTTCATATCAGAGAATCCAAGAATACTGTAATAGCCTTAATTCTCCAATTACACCGAACAGTACCATTCCAATGCAGTTGTGATACCAAAAGACAAGAGAAATGAACCAACACTATAGACCAGGTGTAGCTGGAGGTGAGGTGTCACCTAAAAGCTAAATAAATCTTAACCTGGTTCAAGGTCAATTGGCATTCATCTGTATCCCCCTCTGATGCAGTGCCTGAAAATAGGCAGAATTTGTCTAGTGCACTTACCGGTCAACAAAAACTAAATAAAATAAATAAATAAATGCTGATGGTTGTTTAATGTAGCAGAGATACCCGCAATTCATGATCTGTCTATTGATTGTATAAACACTGAGGCAAAATGGTAGTTTGCATCAATTTTGTACTGGCATCTTGACAAATTTTGTGATTTTCAGCTCCACGTACTTAATGCAGATTCTTGGGCCATTACTTCGAGAGTAAGTGAAATATACATTCAAGTGTGGTCTCAATGAATAAGCAGAAGTTAGAGCTTTAAAATGCATACACATACGTTACCTCAAAAGATTAATGTTACAAGTTATAGGGTTAAATACGAACCACCACCCCTTAATGTCTTGCAAAATTTCAAAATATTCTTATATTTAATCTTGTCAGACAGGATTGATTGTGCTTTATAATATAATTTTATGTTGTCTAAAAGAGTAAGGTTTCTGCTTTGAAATGCATGTGTGGTTGTGAAGTTTAAGGTAATATAAGAAGATAAATTGACAAAAGGAAGACACCATTAATAGACAAAATTTAGCAAGTTTATACTTTTGAGGTTCTTACGCCACATCTTCTGTGTATATATATTGTGGCATATGTAACGCGTGTGTGTGTGTGTGTGTGTATATATATATATATATATACACACACACACACAGTATATATATATGGGATACATTATGGGCACGAGTGTGATATGGAAAATATTTCACTCCTTTAGAGTGACTTCTGAATATTCACCACTCGTGACTATCCAGAGATCACTGTGCAGGAGTGAAAATATTTTCCATCTCACACGCGTCTGCATCATGTATCCAATTTATACAATATGAGTGTGTTTTCTGCTGTTTTTTTGGTTTGATGACATCACCACAGTGAAAATAAATGCAGGTGACATCACCACAGTGAAAATAAATCCATTTATTTTCACAGTGGTGATGTCATCACAGTGGTTATTCCACTGCAGTGAGAATACATGTTTTTGTTTAATTAGTTATTTGCTCACTCCTATTGTATAGATCTATATATCTATATACTAACACAACATTTCTTTTTATTTCAGACTCTTTGAGGATGTCTCTAAACTTTTGTGTCAAGTGGAAACGTGGAGAGGAAAATCCTAGGACCCTGCAGGGTAGTGCATTACTCTGCCCTGACAACAGGAGAATCTGAAGTAACTCCTCCGAGAGATAAAACTTACTGCACCCTTATAGAGAGCAAAGATATTCAAACCCAGTTTTGTGAGTGAAAATTGTCATAATAAACAGTGTACATAAATTCCAATGCCTAACTATGAACCTGCCAAGCATGGCAACCATAGACAATGCTATCAAAAGTTCACAAAAGCCAAGAGTAGCAGAAAATCTGAAGAACTTGCAGATGCTGATGAACACAGCTCACATCATCATCTCAGGGGTGGTGTTCCTTGTGCCTCATCATCTAGAGTGTTATTTCCTGATACACGTGGAATCTGTAACACATATGTAATCAAAGTGAAGGGGAAGAAGCAATATTCAACTGCTACTGTTACAAAAACAGCTGAAGCCACAGTAAAAAGAGTGGCAGAGCTATGTGATGACCACGAAATGGTCACAAAAATTAAGACAGAGGACCTCATTGCAAGGGAGTTTCGTATCATGACAAGTGCTACCTAACTTACACAGTAATCACAAAGGACAGGATCCCAGATGATCAGAACAGAAGTGATGATGAGGATGACAATGAGCAGTCAGATGAAACAGGATTTGAAGCTGTTTGTCATGTAATTTAAGACAATGCGCTTCAAAGACACCAAGCCGTTTCAATGAAGGCGTGGAATGAGATCTCGGGCATCAGAGTAGGAGAGCGACGATACCATTATAAACTTAGAAACCAGTTGAAAAAGAAATATAGGAATTCACTTTTTAGTTTAACAGTTGATCCTCAAAACCACTAGTTGTAATCAGTGTTGAATCATTAACTGGTGGCGCATCAGTCACAGAGCATTTGAGAACGGATGACAATCAAGTCACCAAGCATGCTGCTTCCTTGTTGCGTGAACATATCTTAAGATTTGTAGAGACAGCACCTTCACTACCATGGCCACCAACAGTGGATGCTGTCCTGAGTAAAGAATGACAGCCCCCAGAGACAGTTCATTCATTTTTCTCGCATGTTCTAAATTCCCCCAAACATACAGAGCGTGAACAAGTCTCCCAGTTGTTAAAGTCCTACTCAGAAGACCTAATTTATGGTGCACATGTGGCAAGTTTTCCACTACAAAACATGCACTTGTTGGAGTTGTGCTGCACAATATGACTGGACAGAAAATGCCCATTAACATCCTGTTTCATTTAAGAACTAGTTGCAGTTATGACCAAGTATGTGAAATTTAAACTGGTTTAGTGGAACTTTCTCAGCATTTTCAAAAGCAAGATCTGTTACTGCCACTTCAGCCAAAGTCAGAGTCTTCTGTTGTCTTAACAGTTTTCTGGATGGCCAACTTGAAACTGGACATGGAACAATACACAATACACATGGTGTTGCATACCAAGAAGAATCTGAAGGGTCCATTCTCTGAGAAGATTCTACCGAAATTCCTCACTCAATAAGAAGGACAATTTATTTAACAAAAAGGAATAAGAACATTGACAGGTGAATTCAAAGAAGGAGCCTATCACATTTGGCAATATGTCCAAGTCTACTGTGCCAACATCAGTGGTAAATATTGGCAAGGCAAAGCTAATGCTATGGAAACTCAGGAAGCACATAAGGAGGATCAGCTTGTCCCAAGGTCTACTAGTTGGCTGACACTAGTTAGTAGCAATCATTCAAGTTCACTACAGAAGACAGTTATCACATATCTTCCATCCATCCACAAACCCATCACTAATTATGCCACTGTAGTTGAATACTTCACACAAACACAGGAAATAGCTAAGCAAGTAAATATGCCCTATGGTCACCTGACACTTGATATTGAATCAGCAGCAAAGGCATATCATGTTGTGTGGAATCCCCCTGATAGTTCCACAATGTCATAATTCATTTGTGAGATTTCCACTTATTCCTGGAAAACTGTGGCCTTATAGGACAGTTAGTTGGTGGCAGCAGCTTTGGGTCATAGTATTTCAGGCTGGTCTTTTGTGCCTCTGGCAGCATAAGGGAGTTTGCATGGGAATCATTATAATCAGACATGGACTGTACATGAGCATTTTGCAGATGCCTTACGAGCAATTCCTTCAGGTCAGATTTCTAGAGTATTCAACAGCACTGAATGCCATCCTTGCAGTATTGCTTGACTGATCAGATCATCGCCTCAACCACAGATTTCCATAAACTGCTTCAGGAAGATGAGACTGTCACTTTCCAGACTAAGTATGAGGCCTTAGGCAGCAGACTCATAGCGGTGAGCTGGGAGAAACCCCACAGCTCTGGATGACGTATCTGGATATAGTGGATCAGCAGCATTTGCTCCACAAAGTACTAAAAGAAAACAACTTTGATCTTTCATTACTGGTGTTGGAAATATTCACTGCCCCTGTTCTTTGCCTTCAACGAGCACAGTTATGCTCGATATGGGGCTTACTATGTGCACACAGTTGAAACTCTTGAAGCTTCTCTTCCAGGGTCGAGGACATTAATTGAAAAACAAGGGCTTTCTGTTCGAAGGAGACATCACAAAGCTTTTAGGGAATCAGTTAACCAAGCTGGTGAGCAGACACACAATTGAAGTGCCAAAATTCTAGGCGGAATCAAATACTTTGCTGCAAATCAAATGGCCTATGAGAAATGGGTGTTAAATCAGCGACATCTAGCAAAATTCAGAGAGGCACTTTTGCAGATGACTGGCCTTCACAGTTCAGACAGTAATCTGCAAAAACATGTAACCATCTGAAATCATTAAGTCAGAACAATGCGTCAAAGCCAAATTGATGCTTCTCGATTAAGGTTTATCAACCCATTCAGTGCTACTTTAGATGCTGAAAGATTGTACAGTTTGTCCTTGGGAGCACCTGTTGCACATGATAGTGAAGACAACCTCACCAGTATCATTGAACGAGCTACAGAAATGTATGAACAGTTTGTCAGAGAAAGACTGGACAGTGGTAAAAAGAAATATGTTGCTCCAATTTCAAAAGCCCCAGTGACAATATATTTGGAAAACTTTTGGCCCTTTCAAACAAGCACAACTTCCCTGCAGAAATAAAAAATTTATTAACATATTGCCTGGGCCCAGTCCCGCTGAGTCTAGCCAATGCAGATGGAGATAGACAGACAACACCAAAGAGCAAGCTACTTGCGGTGCTAGCGAATACTGTCCAGTCTTAGACACTTTGAGGCCCCAGAAAGTGTCTCAGCATATGTAGCTGATCTTAATGGCAACAGTGTGGGTCATGACAGGAATCCCTAAAACCTTCGGTGATCTGGCAATGAAACTCCTGAATAGATTCCACAAGGATTTGCAAGAGTGGATGTTGTTGCAGATATATACATAGAGCAGACAATCAAAGAGGCTGAGAGATTTCAACGAGGATTTAGTGAGAAGCATATTATCAAAGGTTCCAACACCAAAGCGCCAAAGAATTTCAGTTACATCCTTTCTAATGGATCCGACTAAGGGCCCTCATTGATTTGATCATGCAGGTCTGTGGACAAAATTACATGAGGTTTGCCAGAGGGCCAGCTGATCTGTTTTGAAGAGACAAATGCTACATGATCACCAAAGAAGGGACTGTAGTTGTGGATGACACAAAAATTGCTCTTCATGTGCAACATAACCTTTACAATATGTCCAGGCCCTGTCATCATCATCCGCTCACCTTCTGGGGATACCGATATACCAGTAATTTTACTGTCACTATTTTCAGACAATGGCCATAGTAACAGTAGGGAAATCTTCAGCATTAGCAAGTGAGACATGACTACTGCAACAAAGAAAGCCTTAGTCAGTTTCCATGCATTCACAGGCAATGACTATGTTTCTGCGTTTTCTAAAAAGGGTAAGAAGATTTGCTGGAACGTCCTTCAAAAGTACCCCAAATTCCTGGATGCCTTTCAGAAAACTTGGGAGTGATTGGCAAGTGGATAAACGTGTTGTAGCTCTGTTGGACGAATATGTCTGTAAACTGTATGGAAGGAAGCAAGTTACTAGTATAAATATAGCGAGGCAACAGATCTTCTGGGAAAAATATAACAAAGACAACAGAATAACTGATCTATCTCTGCTACCACCCTGTCAGGAAACCCTGAAGTTACATATTCTATGAGCCAACTACATCTGCCAACTGTGGAGGCTTTCTTCAGTTGCAGTTATCACTGCCCCAAATGCAGTTTTGCACGGTTGGACAGATGATCTCAATGTAAAGTGGACAGACACACCAATTCCAGATGATGGCATGTCTCTGCTCTATAATGCAAATGATGAGGACACAGATGGGGGCCAAGATGTATGTGATTACCAAGATGATTTGGCGTGTCTGACAATGACAATTTCCTAGATGATCAAGACTAACTTCCACTACTTTACCCACAGTCATATTTCAAATTTACATTTTTTAAATAAAAATGTTTGTGTAAACAAAGTGTTTTTTTTCTTTTAGATTAATGTCCTTCTTTAAAAAAATCTTTTAAAATTAACCTTTGAGGCAACGTATGAGTTTGCATTTTAAAGCTCTAACTCTGACCTATTCATTGAGATCACAACTGAATGCATATTAAAATTAGTCTCGAAGTAATGGCCCAAGAGTCTGCATTAAGTACGCATAGCTGAAAATCGCAAAATTTGACAAGGTATAAACTTGCTAAAATTTTGTCTAATTATGGTGTCTTCACTTTTATCAATTTATCCTCTTATATTACCTTAGGACTTCAAAACCACATGTGCATTTCAAAGCAGAAGCCTTATCCTTTTAAACAACATAACATTATATTATAAAGCACAATAAATACTGTCTGACAAGATTAAATATAAGAATATTTTGAAATTTCACAAGAAATTAAGGGGTGGTTGTTGGTATTTAACACAACTTTTAAGATTAATCTTTTGATGTATGCATTTTAAAGCTCTAACTCTCCTGCCTATTCAGTGAGACCACACTTGAATGTATATTTCACTTACTCTCTAAGTAATGGCCCAAGAATCTGCATTAAGTACGTGGAGCTGAAAATCACATAATTTGTCAAGGTGTCAGTATAAAATTGATGCAAACTACCATTTTGCCCCAGTGTTCATAAAATCAACAGACAGACCATGAATTTTAGGTATATCTGCTACATTAAACAACCATCAGCATTTATTTAGCTCTCAGGTGACACCCCACCTCCATCTACATCTGGTCGACTAGATCGACAAAGACTGATCAGGAATCCAGACTGACAGATACAGCTGTTCTGAGAAACCTGATTAGGAGGTAAGAAACGTTTCTCTTCTCTGTTTGTACTGTATTTACTAGTCTAAGACAATAGTGATGTAACAAGAATTAAACATTATTATGGAGAGTTAATCACCAGAATACACCAATCCTAGCTGAGACTAGATGCAGGAAGTCTACAAAACCCTTTTCCAGAAACCTGCCTCAACTCTCAGTTACACCCAGATGGCAGAACTGACTTTCAACTGGCACCAAACTGACATTCACCCTTTTGGATTTCCAGACTTTGAACAAAGGGAGAAAGGTGGTTTCCAGTTCAGAAGGAAACAGAAAAGGCCAAGGCAGTTCTCCTGATAGCATTGGTATTCCAGAGTATTTCATTACCATGTTAGACATAAGGGGAGTGTATGTTATTTTGATAAGTAAAATCACTTCAAACCTGGAAAAAGATTATCCTTTTGAAACACAAATGGAGCTGTCTAAATGTTCGGATAAGTACCGGTACTCATTCAGACATCTGTGAAAGCATATTCATATTTCTTACAAAATGGTTAGTAAACTAGGCCAGTACTCTATCTGGCTCATTACCCATATTACAGAGAGTAATAGAATTTAGGACACCTTATTCCAAAGAAAGGCAAAGCACTGTTTTCTGATCAACAGACCACCAAACTCACCAACCTGAATGACCAATGAATAACTTATCAGAAAAAAATCCCTTCTTATTAAAGTATCTGAATATGGAAGAGTGAGGTGGAAGAAAGGACCCAGAAGAGCAGTGCAGAGGACCCAGAAACATCTAGGACCATGAACAGAATACAAGGAGAAATTATCCTGAAAAGAATCAAGCAAAAAAAAAAAAAGAAGCCCATTAAAATGGTTCCTATCCCAAAACCTCCATGAAATTCAGTGACTTGTCCTAATATGTAGTCCCATTATCAAACACAAGATTATCTCAAATGCAGAATTTGCACCACTGAGTGGATGCTTTATGAACTGGAAGCAAAAAGAAACTCAACTTCTGTATCAACATTGATCTTAATAAATCCTCTCATACCCTCACACCATTGATGATAGGCTCTCCAGACCAGGATGGAGGAGAAGCCCCTGCTACGGAAGTTCTACATTACGTACATCAAATTGTTGTGCTTCACAAGAGATAACCTGCATACACATCCATGTTGTTTAAATACACTTGTCAACTAATCAGATTCAGTGCATCAAACAGGTGCTATCAGTGTACGCAACATGTAGATTAAAAGTGCAATAAAAACAGCATGGCAAAAGGCCAGGTACAAACTTTAATGTTTACAGCTACTGAGTTTGTGAATCTATTAAAAACATGTAAGTATCAATATGCAAAACACATGCCAAATGACTTCTGTCCTTGCTATTGCCTTACACATAGTGAAAATGTACTATTTTAAATATAATGCTTATCTAAATGATAAACCACTGAAGGGCGAGCAATAATCTATGCCAACACAGAGGAGAGACTATATTCGTATATAGCTCCAGGCAAGGTACTGTGAAAAATATACTGTTTCAATGGAAAAGGCTTTGCTTAGACCCACACATAAGGAAACATTAGCAATAGAAGACAAATGTTTAGATACCATTATATAATTCCTAAAAATGAGGCTAGGTCGATATAATCATTCAAGCCCCTCCCCTACCTAGCTTGCACAGAAATTAGTACAAAGTACAAAATGGAGGGGAGTGGTACTGACCACCACCAAATAGGAAAGCAACCTGGGGGTAATTAAATCTGATGACCTAAAGGTGGTCAAACAGTGTGACAAGGCAGTGGGGAGAGCCAGTGGGATGCTAGGCTGCATAGGGAGAGGTATCACCAGCAGGAAGAGGGAAGTGGTGTTACTGCTGTATAGCTCACTGGTGAGACTACACTTGGAGTACTGTATCCAGTTCTGGAAACCACATCTCCAGAAAGGCATAGACAAAGTGGAAATGATCCAGAGGAAGTCAACTAAAATGGTGCATGGTCTGCATCAAAAGCCCTATGAGGCCCGGCCTGGTGGCGCTGAGGGTTGAGGCGCTGGACGCCACACCTTGCGCCACACCGTCGACCCGGGTTCAGGAACAGACTCAGGTTGCCAGGGGTCGGAGGAGGAGGAGGAGGAGGATCGGCGTCCCAACGGATGCTCTCCTCCTCCAGGGGTGGGTCGCTGGGGTGCTATACGCACCCGACGCTCCGGGGCCGGTGGAAACACGGGCACCAGGGGCACAAGCGGCCAAAAGCTGGGGAGGGGAGGACGTCTGGGGCACTTGACAATGGCGTGTGTCAGTCCTGCGTGCCGACATCCTCACGGGGTAGAGGGAGAAAAATGGAAAAAACCCTCAGTGATCCTAGATGAAGACGGCTCCAACCAAGACCACCAAACTCAGGACAGACCCCAATGTGCAGAGAAGGAGGGCGGAGAGAGGCACTCTAGGGGCAGATCCTGAGGGAGTGGCGAAAGGGGTATGAGCAGTTGGAAGGAGTGGACACTGAGGTAGGAAAGGGGGATAAAAGGAGGATTAAAAAAAGCCCTATGAGGAGACTACAGGACATCAATATGTATACCCTGGAGGAAAGAAGCGGATGGGGGATAGGACAGAAAAGTTCAAATACCTCACAGGTATAAATAAGGTGCAAGAAGGAAGTCTTTTTCAGAGAAAAAGCTGCTCAAGAAAAAGGGGTCATGCTATGAGGTTGGAGGGGGGTAGGTTCAGAGGAGATATAAGGAAGTACTTCTTCACAGAAAAGTGGTGGATGCCTGGAACAGCCTCCCAGTAGAGGTGCTGGGGGTAACAACTTTAGCGGGATTCAAGAAACCATGGGATAGGCATAAGGGAACCTTAGCAGTAAGGAAAAGGGGGGAAACTGGAGATCAAGCAGGGTCTGTGGTGTAACAACAGGTAAGGAAAAGGGACAGACTAGGTGGACCAAGCGGTCCTTATCTGCCGTTAGTTTCTATTATTCACTGACAGCACCTGTTTGTTGCACTGAATTTGATTGACTGATTGATGTAGTTAAACAACATGGATGCGTATGCATATTATCTCAGATGAAGCACGGCACGGCAGTTCGAGGTGCAAAATGTACAACATGTCTGTGTTCACTGCTGCTGTCATGATGGTGGATGTGTGTGAGCCATTGGCATTTTTTACAATTTTTGCACTATGGCACTTTAATAAATAAACATTTATATGACCTTTTGACTTGTGAGTGTGTCAGCGTTGAATAGGACCCTGTCCCAGTTGTTATGGAGAGTTTGAATGTAGGGTCTGTTCTGTTCTTTCCTTTCCTGTCTCTTGTCTGTCTGGTTGCAACCAAATTTTCCTGTGAGACCTAGCACTTGATCACCCTGACAGTCTTGCAATTCTTTGCCTCTCACTGTCTCCAGCCTTCCCTTGCTGTTTCTGTTTTTTCCTCCCTTGCATATCTGCTGCTATAAAAATATATGCAAATCATTATGTGGAAATGTAACTGACATTGGGATCCCTTTGTTAAGAAATTATAAAGTGTTACTGTTGAAATGTAAATACTGATAATTTGAGATGATTGCAAAAAGCCATTGGGAACTCAAGGGGTTAACCTGAGAGCAGTTTTTAAGAGGTTTTTCAGAAGCTGTGGAGAAGGGGCCTCGGTTCTGGGACATTGTGTTCTTGCTGCACCTGCATGAAATTGACAAGAACATTTTAGAAATAAAACAGAATGCTTGTTAAGGAAGGGGGTTGCAAAGACTTATTAGAGAGAGACACACAGATACAGAGATTGAAGAAAAACTCAGTTGGATCTTCTCTGTTTATTCTGCCTTTGTAAATAGCTATTCTGAACAATTTTATGTTTTTATGCTCCTGCTAGCACTAATAAATACTTTTTGCGAATTCTACAACTGCTCCTGGTTTTTCCTATGCTCCCTGACCGGTGCCTCAATGACAGATGGTGTCAGCCTAAGTGGGATTACGCCATGTATACTCTTAAGCCAGGAGTTTTGTGCATGGGTACTGGACCTAGTACCAGGGAAGCATCGAGAAAGGTATGGATTCTACAGCAGCAAGCCCAGGAGTGGTTATCAGGAGAATGGCAGCCAAACTAGCAGAGACAGAAGTCCAAGATGAGACTGTGCAGCCAGCACCAGTTATGGAAAAAGAACAGGCAGTGAAGAACCTAAAAGCCTGACTGCCTTTTTCAAATGGTGGGCGACACAACAAAAAGAAACAGAGAAGTAGAGAGCAAAAGAGCTTCAACATTTAGAAGCACAGAGAAAAGAAAACATGCAACAACATGAAAAGCAGAGAAAAGAAGAGATGCAGTGACAGGAGCAGCAGAGGAGAGAAGAGATTCAGCAACAGGAGCAGCAGATGAGAGAAGAGATTCAGCGACAGAAACAGCGATGGCTGGATGCTTTGCAGGCTATCAAAGGCAGAGGATCTGGCACAGATCCAGACGAGCAGCAAAACACAAGCAACTTAAAAGCCATTAAACTTACAAAATTGTGTCCCTCGGATGATATCGAGGCATACCTGACAACTTTTGAAAGAGTTGCCACAGCCTGCCAATGGCCAAAGTAGCAGTGGACAATCAGACTGGTACCCAACCTGACAGGGAAAGCCCAACTTGCTGACAGTAATATGCACACTGCACAGTCAGAAAACTATGACCTGGTGAAAAGTGAAATCCTGAAAAGGTATGACATCTCAGGAGAGACCTAAAGGCAGAGATTTCAATCTTTGAAGCACAACCCCATCGACAATCCTTGAGAAGCCTTCACCCGACTCCGAGAACTCCTGATAAAATGTCTCCAACCAGAGGGCAAAACAATCCCACAGATCATAGACAAATTTGCAACGGAGCAATTCATCAACATCCTGCCTACAGATGTGTAGCTTTGGGTTAAGCAACATCGACCAGAAAGTGGAGGAAAGGCTGTTTCTTTGGCCAAGGACTACCAAATAGGCAGACAGACGCCACAGCAGCGACGTAACAGCCAAGCACTGGTAAGACATTCTTTTGCCCATTTAAACTCAAAGTCTGATAAGAACTCTGGTGGGCGTAACAAATCTGTGCCCAAAGACGTTATTTGCTATAACTGTAATAAGCCAGGTCATATTGCATGAATAAGAAGAGTGACACTGGAGCAGATCTGTCCTTGTCAAACTGGTGCAAGTACTTAACAGATGTGAAGGTGGGGGATAAGACTGTAAAGGGACTCACTGATTTGGGAAGCAGACAGACCCTACTGCATGTTCAGGTGCTGGGAAAACACTGTGCAAAATGACCAGGTACTGGTGTTATCTGCATCCACGGGGACACTCAATACTATCCCACCATGCAAGAGACTCTGACCATTAAGAGTGCGTCGCACCAAATTAAAGTAATGGTAGTACCTAAGTTACCTGTACTCGTGATTATTGGAAATGACTGTCAATGATTTACTGAGTTAATCTCAGAGGAACTGAACCATACAGTTTCAGCACCAGTGGTAACAAGAGCTCAGGCAAAGAAAATTTCAAACGGTGGGGACACTTTTCCTTTCAGTGACTTTGATTTGGACTTGTTTGAGAACAGCTCCGAGATCCGGAAGTCTAGGATAAAAAGAAAACATCTGAAACAACAGTGGCAACAAAAGACTGATGGACATAAAGGGTTAAAATATGAAAATACTGAAGCTAAACGGATAACTGATTGTGATTTTGTTTCAGAGCAAGCTAACAATGTTTCTCTCCAGGGTTATTTTAAGCAGCTGGGGGTGAAACTAAAACAGGGTGGACCAATGTTTAAAAATTGTAATGGGTTACTGTACAGACCTCAGACACAGGAACAGACAGAACAATTGGTTATAGCACAGAAGTATAGAACAGAGTTGTTACAGATAGCACATGATAATCCTATGGCTGGTCACTTAGGGAGGGATCGCAACCTTGCCAGATTGCTGTATAGATTTTACTGCCCTGGAATTCATGAAGATGTTGCTACCTATTGTAATTCCTGTACTGAATGTCAGAAAGTAGCCCCAGTCACTAGAAAAGACAAGGCATCCCTACCCTTTATAGATGTGCCTTTTGAGAGAATTGCAATGGATGTGGTTGGCCCTTTAGACAAAAGTAAAAAAGGTTAGATTTATCCTGTAGTATGCGACTATGCTACTCGATACCCAGAAGCAGTTCCAATGCGTAGTCACAGCTTCAAAAGTGGCAGCAGAGCTTGCAAAAATTTTCAGCAGACTGGGCATATCTAAAGAAATTATTACTAATCAGGGTAGTAATTTTGGTGCTGCATTACTTAAGGAGCTGCACAGACTACTGAGTATCACTGCCATAAGAACCTCCCTGTATCACCCTCAGACAGACGGTCTTGTTGAGCGTTTTATCCAAACCCTAAAACGCATGTTAAAAAGGTTTGTATAAGGGGAAGGGAAAGACTGGGACCAATACTTGCCTTATCTACTTTTTGCTTACAGAGAAATGCCACAGGCGTCAACAGGGTTTTCACCATTTGAAATGCTGTATGGTAGGCAGCCAAGAGGGCCATTGGATAAGATAAAAGAAACGTGGGAAGATAACCTCACTCAGAAACAATCTTTAACGTCTTATATGTGTGCCTTAAGAAAGAAGCTGGCAAAATATGTTGAAATTGCCCATCGCAATCTGGAGCGGCCCCAAACCAGCAGAAGGTATATTAGGATTATGGGGTAAATGAAAGTTTTTGAGCCAGTTGCAAAGTTTTGCTACTGTTACCCACAACAGAAAATAAACTGTTAATGAACTGGCAAGAGCCTTGTAGAGTGCTTAGATGTACTGACACCGTTAACTACGAGATTGAGACCCCGACAGGAAAAATCCTACAAAGATATACCTTGCTAGCCTCCTCAAGAAATGGGTTGAAAAAAACACCACCAACTGTTTTACTAATTTTACCAGAAACTGATAAAGATATTGAGGTAGCTTATGACAGATGGATAGACGAACAAACTGTAACTACTGATGCTGTAAAGCTGAATGCTTCCTTAACCTCAGAACAAACTGCAGAAATTGTAATGTGCTAAAGACATTTACAGTATTTTTACCACAGTACAAGGCTAAGCAAAGGGTCGAGCACATAACAGTGCCAAGGAATGCTTGCCCTGTTAAGCAAAAGACATACAGGTTACCAAGCGGTTAAGAGCAGAAGTGGTTAAGGAAATACAAAAATGAAAGAACTGGGTATCATAGAAGAGTCGAGGCGCTTGGTCATCTCCAGTTGTAACTGTAAATAACAAGAAGGGTTGTTAGAACCTGCCTTGATTTTAGGAAACTTAATTAAGTGTCAGAATTTTACAGTTATCCTATGCCCAGAATAGATGATTTGGTGGACAGACAGGGGAGTGCAAATTATCTCAGTACCCTCAATCTCACCAAGGGTTACTGACAAATCCCTTTAGCTAAAGAATTCAGAGACAAAACTGCATTTGCCATTCCTGTTGGCTTCTATCAGTTCACCCCCATGCCATTTGGTTTACATGGTGCGCCAGCTACACTCCAGCAGTACATGGATGTAATTTTATCACCTCACACTGGTTATTGTGCTGCGTACTTGGATGATGCCGTGGTGTACAGTCCAGACTAGAAAAGCCATCTCTAACATCTACGAGTAGTTATCCAAGCTATCAATAATGCAGGTCTATTAATCCTACCAAATGAGCACTGGGCATGCAGGAAACCAGATATTTGGGCTATGTGTTGGGAAATGGAGAAGTTAAGCTAGAGAGTTCTAAAAGAGAAGCTGTAGCTAACAGCCCTGTGCCTAAAACAAAGAAACATGCCAGGTCATTTTTAGGGCTGGCTGGTTATTATCAGAGATTTGTTCCCAACTTTGCTGAGTTAGCTACTCCCCTCACTGAACTCACGAAAAAACGGTACCCAAATAATCTGAACTGGACCCCCAAGTGTGATGAAGCTTTTCAAGCCATTAAGGCTGCATTATGTTCAACCCCTGTTTTGAAAAGCCCAGATTCTGAGAAAACATTTTTGTTGCAAACAGATGCATCAGAGGTAGGCCTGGGTGCAGTCCTGAGTGAAAATATAGATGGGATGGAACATACTATTCTGTACATAAGTAGGAAGTTGCATGACAGAGAGAAAAGGTACTCCACCACTGAAAAGGAATGTTTAGCAGCAAAGTGGGCCATGGAGTCCCTTAAGTTTTATTTGTTAGGAACTGACTTGTACTTATAACAGATCACAATTCTCTCTGTTGGCTTAACCAAATGAAAGATAAAAATTCCAGAATCACAAGGTAGTACTTGGCACTACAGCCATTTAAATTCAAGGTGATACACAAATCTGGTGAAGAGAATAGCAATGCTGATTTTCTGTCGAGATATGGATCAGGAATTGAGGGTTCTGAAGGATGAAAAACAAATGTACGAGTTTAAACTTTACTGTCTGCTGTACTGTTATAGAAAAAAATATAATGCACATGTGCTTACTTTCTGAAAATTAGAAGCTAATGTTAGAGGAGAATTACTAGAAAGTTTTGGAACCTTGTTTTTATAAAACAGGTTCCCTCTTAAGGAGGGGGATGTATGTGACGGGTTGAATATGAACCTGTCCCAGTTCTTATGGAGAGTCTGAATGCTGCGATCTGTTCTGTTCTTTCCTTTCCTGCCTCTTGTCTGTCTGGTTGTGCAATCAAATTTTCCTATGAGACCTAGGACTTGATCACCCTGACAGTCTACTTAAATTCTTGCCTCCACTGTTTCTCAGTCTTCCCTTGCTGTTTCTGTCTTTTCCTCCCTTGCATGTATTTGCTGCTATAAAAATATATGCAAATTATTATGTAGAAATTTAACTGATATTGGTATCCCTTTGTTTAGAAATTATATAGATTTACTGTTGAAATGTATATAATGATAGTTTGAGATGATTGCAAAAAAGCTATTGGGAACTCAAGGGATTAATCTAACAGCAGTTTTTAAGCCCTTTTTCAGAAGCTGTAGAGAAAGGGCTTTCATTCTGGAACATTGTGTTCTTGCTGCGCCTACATGAAATTGATAAGAACATTTTAGAAAAAAAACAGGATGCTTGTTAAGGAGGGGGGTTGCAAAGACTTGTAAGAGAGAGACGCAGACACAGATTGAAGAAAAACTCAAACGGCTCTTCTCTGTTTATTCTGCCTTTGTAAATAGTTTTTCTGAACAATTTAATTTTTTTATGTTGCTGCTAGTACTAATAAATACTTTTTGTGAATTCTACAAC
Source organism: Neoceratodus forsteri (assembly GCA_016271365.2). Taxonomy (NCBI): domain Eukaryota; kingdom Metazoa; phylum Chordata; order Ceratodontiformes; family Ceratodontidae; genus Neoceratodus; species Neoceratodus forsteri. The sequence goes on along the minus strand of CM057455.1, from coordinate 1,356,101,838 downwards.
TGCTCCTGGTTTTTCCTATGATTCCTGACCTGTTCCTCGATGACAGGGAGTTCTGATTTTTCTGCATTCCTTGTCTTCCTCTATAGCAGCACCAAGTCAGTGTCCTGGTACAGCTGTTCTGACCGTCCTTTTGCCAGATGTCATGGGATGCCTAAAACAATATCGAGGGCTTGCAGGAACAACTCTTAGGTGGTTTAGATCTCTGGTATCCAGCAGATCCCAACAAGATGTGATAGGAAATTCCTAACAGTGGCCTGCTGTGCGCTGTCCCAGGGGTTGATCCTCCATGCTATTCACTATATAAATGATGCCTCGAGAGGAATCAATAGGCAGCACAAGTTGGAGTTTTACTATTATGCAGATGACACCCAAGTGTACTTGTTGTTTGCACCAAACAGGCATGAAGCAGTCTCTGTGCCAGACTAATGTCTACAAATTTCTGACTGGATGGCCTCTACCTCGCTGTGCTTAAATATGGGAAGGACAGAGCTGTTACTGGTGGAGTAGGTCCCCATCGGTTGCCAAGGAAAAGAGGGACACCAATAGGGCCATCTTTAAATGGCACACCACTGGGAGCCATGGATATGGTGATCCAAAACCTGGAGGACATTTTGGACTGCAGACTGTCACTAGAACACCAGCTGGCAGCAGTGGTCCTTGTCTGAATTAAACCCTGTATACTACTTGAGGACATGGTGACCCAGGAAAATGCAAGGCCCTAAAAGGTGAGACATCTGGAGGCTCAGAAGGTGGCAATAAAAATAAATAAATGAAATTGGCTTGCTTGCCTTCTGTCCTCCTCCTCCTCCTCCTCCTACTACTCCTCTTTCCACTGATTTTACCACTATTTTCTTTACCACATGCACAAACTCTGCAGGGCAGTTTATTTCTCCTACAGGCGCCTCAACTTTGGTCCAAGCCTCACACTCCCCATCCACTCTTCTTCCGCCACAATGCCCTGAAATTTCTACTCCATGGCCACATCTCAAGTTTATTCCTGCTGCTGACTACCCATCCTCCCACCCACCTTCCCCAACTTTTCTACTGCTTCCCCACTTTTCTCACTCTTTTGTTACTTCACCAATTTTCTCCTCCCTCCCTACTCCCTATCTAGGAAAGGCACATTGTGCCAAAGTTTATTTCCCAGTGCATCCTGGGAGCATAGGGAGGTTCAGAGACTTGCTCATAGTCACACAGTATGAAAGCAGCAGTTGTGGGTTTCAAACCCAAGTTGCTGGCTCTCCAAGTTCACAGCTTGGTGCTTTAGCCCTCCAGGCTATACTGCTTCCCTAACATTGTACCGTGGTGACAGAAAGGCCCTATTAATGGTCCATCTTCCCAATCTAGGTATGGACACACAACCAAGCATAACAACTGGAATGTTACTCCTTGTCATGCTGCATAACCCACAATGCCATCCTTCTTCAGAAATAGAACAGGTAAGTACTTACTGTAACAGGAGATCTTCAAAAGAACTTCTTCCATTAGGCCACACTTTGGAACTAAACCAACATCAGTGCTAGGACCACATGGAAACTTTTACTAGCCAGGGGCCACTCATGACAATGTCATGCATCAGCATCTGTATAAACATAGGAAGCTCCATCTCTCTCCTCCATTCCTGCCTGAGATTAGTCGGGTGGACCTCCATGTCTGGGTAATCAGCAGATCAAGTCAGCACCGAGCATATCCGGTGATACATGGTGCTGGCTATAACAGCCATGGATTAGGATAAAGCAGAAATATGTGATCCCACCTTACTAGACAAGAGAAGGGGATGGAAGGAGGAAGGCATGGGCTAATGGCAGTGAGTCTCTTGAAGATCTAATGTTACATTAAGTACATAACTGTTCTATCTCCTTGAGGATATCGCTCCATTACGATGCACCCTTGAAAAGGTCCCAAGCAGTCCCAAAAGTGAACTGAGAGGCTGGTACAGTCTGATTTAAGATAGCAGGACTTGCAGTACAGCAAGGCCAAAACTTGCTCCTCTACAAGACTACATCCAGACTATAATGCGTAGTGCAGGTGTGGACAGTGCTCCATGTGGCTGCAGCACAAATGTCAGCAGCAGAAACATTTCTGAAACAAGCATCAGAAATGGCCATGCCCCTTGTGGGGTGACAACAAACCGCACTAGGAAGTTCCTTATCGTACTTCCTATGACAGAACGTAATACAACATGCCAGCCATTTAGACAGGCACTGTTTAGACAGTTAGACAGAGGAGCAAAGAAAGCAAAAAGCTGAGACAACTTTCTGCAGTCCTTGGTGCGATTCACATAGTATCGCTGTATCCTATTAGCACCCAAAGTATGGAGCAATGCTGACTGCCAAGTTCAGGCTAGTAAACAAGAAGGTATGTTGTTCGATTCAACATAAACTCAGACACCACCTTTGGTAATCTTTGTGGAAAATCAAGTAAGGAGGCTCACACATAAGAGCCTACAGCTCTGAAAATCTTCAAGCAGAAGTGACTGAAACCAAAAATAACGCATTCCATGACAGGGAAGCATAAGCCATAACTCACAGCTGGCTCAAAAGGAGCCAATGTCAGTTTCTCTCGGACATAATTCAGGTCCCAAGGCAGGACCAGAATACGGATAGGAGGTTTCAAATGCAGACTACCTCTCAGAAAAGTATGGGAGGCCTCCAGCTGGGCAACAGTACACCCATCAATGGGGCATGGGGCATGGAAAGCAGATACAGTGACCAAATGCACCTTTAGGGAGGAATACTGTAGACTGGAGTCTGACAGTGACAGCAAGTATTCCAGCACTGCATTTACAGGACAGGTGAATACGTCCAAATTTCTGGAAGTAGCCCACAAAGTGAACTGCTTCCATTTCAGTGAATATGTATGTCTGGTAGAAGGCTTTCTGGTTGCAACCAGCACATCCGCAACCTTAGGTGATTCACCAAAACATGCAGTGGCTATTTCTTCAGGAGCTATGCATGCAGATGTAGGGATTTCAGGTCTGGATGGACCAGAGATCCCTTGTCCTATGACAACAGACCCTTGCACAGAGGTACAGCAAGTGGGGGCTCCACTGCCAGCTGTTCTCAGAAGGGTTAACCATATCTGATGAGGCCAAAGGGGAGCAATGATGATAAGGGTGGCACCCACCATCTTCACTTTGAGTCATAACCTCTGTATTAGTGGAACTGGAGGGAATGCATACAGAAATTTCCCTTTCCAAGAAAAGGGCAATGCATCTCTCCAGAAAACTCCAGGCCCTGAAGCAAGTGAGCAGAAACACAGCAGTTTTGCGTTGTGTGGGGATAAAAAAAAGGTCCAACTCTGGATTGCCCCATCTTGCACTGAGGACAGCAGTTCCCATTCGTGCATCTTGGTCTGTGACCTGCTTAGATTGTCTGCCAAGATGTTTTGGACATCTGACAGATGCATGCCTGACAGGTCTAGGCCATGTTCCAGTGCCCAATACCACATTCTCATTGCTTCCCTGCATAAGGGATAGGAAGGAGTTCCTCCCTGTGTGTTGATATAATGCATCACACTGATGTCCATCTGTATCAACAAAGGGCCTGAACTCAGATGCTCTTGAAATGCCTGGAGGCTGTGAAGGACAACACTTATCTCCAGGACATTTATATACAACTTGACCTCTACCTGGGTCCATGAACCTTGTGTCTGATAGGGTCTGATCACATCCCCAACAGAAGGCATCCATGGTGAGGATATGTTTCAGTTTTATTTATTTGGTTTCGGAAATTACCTTTGGGCACAAGCTCCTTTACAAGGTTCCACATCAAATAGAAAATAACAGTAAACAATTTACAGTACATAATACATTGACCATACAAAAGGTTACAGTACTACACTGGAAATTCTCTAAATGAAGTAAGGTACAAGACACAGAATAGATTTCCTATATTTACAGATCTATAGTGATGATTACAAGTGATAGTGAGGATGGTTCAGCTACAGTGGGTGAGATAGAGAGGGTGGTAGGAGAGACAAGAGTGGGAAAGCAGCCTCAAAGTGGGGCCTTGTTGAGGTATGCGGTTTAAGGTGTGGATTAATTGGAGGGGAGGGGGGGTGAGAGAGAGGATGGGCACCAGGAGCGTAGACATGCTTGACTAAGGGGTAAATTTGGGTCATGGTGTGGTATGGTGCTTGAGCTGGGAAGGAATTGCCAGACAAGGCATGTAAAAGTGGGTGAGCCATTGCCGGAGGAATAGTGGTGTCTGCTACGGTGAGTAAACACTAGCAGGATGGTGTGGTGAAGTGCTGCAGAAGTGCTTTATTATCAATAGTTGGAAGCTGGGAGCTGGAATAAGGAATTGTATGCCCTTTAATAGGTTGTCATGGTCCATCTACCACATCAGTGCTCTACACAATGAAGTCGTGACAAGCACCGTTTGGTCCAGCTCATTGTCAGCTGATCCCACTAGACCCTTAATGTCCACTGAGGGATCCTCATGTGTTAAGTGGGCCAGTCGCACAGTGTCACTGGCTGCTGCCATGAGTCCCAGAAGATGTAAAAAAGTTCTGACTGGAATGTGACAACTGTTGTATACCAATCTTGCTTGAGCAATTAGGTTTCCCACCCAGTCCAAGGGCAGGAAAGCACAGTCCTTTTCTGTGTCCAAGACTGCTCCTATGTACTGCAGTATCTGGCAAGGAATGAAGACAGACTTTGGCACATTCACTGTGACTCCTAAGTTGTTGAACTACTACCGTGTCCAAGACAGTGTGTGTAGCAGATGTTTTCCAGAACTGGCTTTCAATAGCCAGTCATCCAGATACAGGAAGACATAAAGACCTTCCTGCGAAGGGCTGCTGCCACAACTGCCAAGTATTTGATTAAGACCTGATTGCAGAAGATAAGCCAAAAGGCAATACTCCAAATGGGTAATGCTCCCTTCCAGCATAAAGTGCAGATACTGACTGTGAACTTTTCTGATCTTGCTATGAAGGTATGCATCCGTCACATCTAGGGAGCAAAGCCAGTCCCTGTTTGCAACAAGGAAGCCAGGTTTGCAGGAAGACCATTCAAAGCGTCTTGTATTCTATGCAGAAGTTGAGCTTCTCTGATTCAAAACAGGTCAAAGATCTGTACATTTGAGGACCAGGAAGCATCTGAAATAGAACCCTTTGTTCTTCTGATGAGGAGGAACTGGTTCCATAGCATGTTTGTGTATTAAAGGAAAGTCCCCATAACCTACTTTCTATATACCTGGGTAGTTTGTAGCACAAACAATGACTCCCTCTCTTGCATCCCAAAATTTCATCCTAATTTAAATATAAATGAGGTTGTTTCATTCTGTTCTGCCCTGCTTGAAAACCTGCTCTACTTCATTGCAAAGGTTATGACCCGACTCATGTAAGGCATCCTGCAATTTTATGATATTTTGATGCTAAAGTCGGCAGTAGTTATACTGTATTAGTCACTGTTGCAGCTGTCCCTGCAGTCCCTATGTTCTTGTCTTATACTGGCCATTAAACTTTTCAAGGCATAGTAAGTGCCTTGCTATTTTCTGTAGTTTAAAGTGTACCTGAGCTAGAAAAATGCTTTTTGAGAATATAGGGACTTCAAAAAACATGTAACAAAGCTGAATAAGGGTATAAATTTTGCTGGCTTGTGCAGGTACGCATCATCATCTCGCATGATGCCTTGCATGAGTGCAATCATGACCTTAGCAATGGAGACAAACAAGTTTTCACATCACAGCAAAACAGAGTGAAGAAACCTCATATTACAATTAGGATGAAATCGGGGGATGCAAGAGAGGGAATCATTGTTCATGCATACAAACTACAAAAGTATACAGAAAATAGGCTGAGGGGACTTTTCTTTTAAAGCCTCCACTTCTTCTTTCAGAACGGACGAATGTCCCAGAGGAGAAGAGGTACGAGCTGGAGGATGCTCTGGAGGGGCTTCTAAAAGCTCCAGGGCTTGCTCCCTTGCAATTATCTCCAGGGCCCATTCATCTGTTGTGATCTCCCTCCATTTTTTGAGATGTAGGGAGAGTCAGCCCCCTACAACCACCCCTGGAGGTAACAGTGCTGTAGAGGCAATCTGAATCGAGTCAAGCTGAACTGGTGGGGGCAGCTCCACTGGCTCCAGTGGCCTTGGGTGCTTCTGAATGGGCACCTGGGGAAGGGCCTAGCAAGGGCCCTCTACCCATACTTTGGCCTTACTGATGGTAGGCTTGACAGCCACCTCTGGCAGCAGGCTGGCAAAAGGCTCCCCTTTCACAAACCCCTAGTAGGCATGAGATAAGGGGATTTGACAGACCTTAGTGTAATTTTAAATGTTTGAAGGCCTTTTAGCGCCTCTTCAACATCGCATGCAGCCGAACAGTTTGCTACCCTCTAAAAGGGGCATTTAAAATTGCTTGCTGTACATCATTTGCAAATCCAGCTACTCTTAGCCAAGAGTAACTGCAAATGCCAGATGCAACTGCTCTGGTAGAAGAATCAGACACATTATATGCTGAGCAGAGCAAGTGTTGGCCAACCTCAGCACCAGAAGTCAGGGTTTTAATCAATTCATTCTTGGCACAACCTTCTGACAGAACATAGGCAGCAGCTTTAGCAGCCTTCCACAAGCTATTCTGATATTTAATCATGGGGCCTGGTAATTTGCAGTTCTAAGGCCTAATGATGCAGAGCATATAAGCTTGCCCATCACATTCAGCCTCCTGGAATCTTTGTCAGGAGGCAAAGTACTCATGTGTTTAGCTGTCCTGGATCTATCATGGACAACCTTAATAACCACTGGGTCTGTCTCTGGTTGACTAGCATAATAAGGCTTGGCAGAAAGAGCAGGGTATTGCTCATCAGCCTTTCTTGGTACAGCAGGCAATAAGTTAGCCTGTACTATGCAACAAATGTCGCATTCTCAATGCAGGGTAAACTGGAGGAATAATAGTGGATGGAGTACAAGGTACCTCCAAAAACTCCATCAGATTTTTCTTTATGGAGTCCTCCTCCTCTAAAGCCAAGCCCATGGCAATTTGCATCAGCTGCAGCATAGACTGAAATGTAGGATCCTCTAGAGAAGATCTGGGAGTATATACCACAGAATCCTCAATACAGGAAGACAGGATAAAACTTGATTCAATGTGCCTGGGCAACTGGTTTCGTGTTTGAGTAACATAGACAACTTTGTGGCTGTTCATCATTCTATCCATGAAGTATACCACCATGTAGGGGTATGAAGGTAAGGAACCGAGGGAGGTTCCACCCCTAGAAAGTGCTTCTGAGAGTGGTTCCTTTGGCTCTAAGGCACCTTGAAGAAGCCCACAGGGAGAGAGAGAGGTGAGCCGCTGGAGGAGGAGGAGGAGGAGGGGGTGGATGGAGGGCAATGAATAAATGCTGTGTGTGGAGTGAGGACAGCAGCCCTTAAATAGGCCAAAAGGGTCCGTGGCCAGTTGCACCACCCCCTTGAACTATAGGCTATAGCCTTCCAATTCAATGTGACTGTGCAACTGGTTTCATGCTTGTGTAACATAGCTAACTTTGTGGCTGTCTGCCTCTCTATCCATGGGATATACCACCCCGTAGGGGTACGAAGGCAAGGAACCCTAGGGGAGGATTCCACCCCAAGAGGTGCTGCAGGAGTGGTTCCCCTGGAAGAAGCCCAAAAAGAGTGCGAGCACAGAATACAAGATAGTGAACACTTATCGGGTCGAAGACCTATACGTAGGTAGGTTGGAAGTATGGGTTCAGTTGGTAGCATAGGTCAGTGGTTGAATTGTTTTGAGTAGAGTAGGCAGGAAACAACATGTGAACAGTGCCATGCTCAGCGGTCTGACAGTGAGGTGTGGAGGCCTCTGAAGCGTGGAGGCCTGGCTTCCTAAGGAGAGAGAGAACTTCCAAATGAGAGAAGGGACAAATACGGGGCATCCACCCATCTCCATCCACAGCGGAAACCTAACTAAGTGACCTAGGGACTACAAGGACACCAATCTAGTATTATGGCCTTCGGCATGGAGGAGAGGGAAAAATCCCCTTTGAGGAGGAAACCTCTGGGGATCCACGGCCTAGATCGCCTTCCCTCCAGGCTTTGGGACAGTTTTGGTTAGTGATAGTTCTGCTACTGCAATTTAGTAGACCAATCCAAGGGAACTGCAATTTTGGGGAACACTCTCGCTCTATCCCTCTAACAGGAACGCTGCGTGCAGGGCTGCAAGCACACTCTGCAACAAGAATCAACCAAGGCGGGGAGGAGAGTACACGCCAAGGCACTCAGCTGGCCTAACGATCTATGAACAGACCAGGTGAACCAGAGGCAGTTGTAGGAGAATAGCATGGAAGAGTGCCCGTGGAATCTGAAAGCCCCACCCTTAGCGCTGAAGTCTTAAATGCTACATCAAGAGGTGTAGTCGGTATGGTTGATGACTGAAGGTCCACCGGGCGAGATCCTCCCAACTATGGGCCAGGTGAGAAGAACCCGGCCCAAGCTTTGCATGTTCAAGATGCTGACTTGGTGCAGAGAGGCCGTTAGCCACAGGACTAGCCCTGAGTCCCGGAAGTAATGGACATGGTCGGCATGTCTCCAAATGTGGATGAATGAGTTGTAATGAGCATGAGACCTGCAGGTGGATTGTGAAGGAAGAAAGCAGACATGGTCAGACTGAGCACTGTGGACCCTTACATGGATCTTGACTGGATGAGAGCTGAAGTGGAGAGACCTGCACATAGGTCGGGCTGAGCAATATGGACCCTCCTGGGGTTAGGTAAGGCACTGCATTTGTCAACCACAGGAATGCATATCGACCAAGTCCATTAGGAAGCCAAATTGGGAGTGAACTGAATTGTATACTGCGAATAAGAGAACAGCGAGGCCGGGCGAAGCCCAAGGGCGACAGCTGGAGAGAAGGAGGCTGTGAAGCCAGTTTGGTAGGAGGAGGCTGCAAAGCCAGTATGGTAGGAGGTGTGGTTAGAAGCAAGTAAACATGATATGCTGTCAGACTTGGAAGGGGATGAGCATTGCTGGTAGTGCAAGGGACAGAAAGGCTAGGATAACTGTATATACCAGGTGCATAATATTCAGAAAAGGATGATAGAAGGCTGGGTAGAGCCAGAAGCCCTTAAGTAAAAAAAAAGAGGTCAAATTAACCAGCCTGGGAGTGGGTCCCAGGGTGGTAGCCTGAGTAAAACATTGGCTGGACAACAGGACACAGAAGGTAATTGTAAATGGAGTCCACTCTGAAGAAAGAGGGGTTACTAGTGGGGTACCGCAGGGTTCAATAGTGGGTCCAGTCCTTTTTAATGTCTTTATAAGTGACATTGCAGAGGGACTGGAAGGAAAAGTATGCCTCTTTGCAGATGACACAAAGATCTGCAACAGGGTTGATACACAAGGGGGTGTGGAAAGGATGAGAAGGGACTTGGCAAGGTTGGAGGAATGGTCAGGCGTATGGCAGCTAGGATTCAATGCAAAGAAGTGCAAAATAATGCACTTGGGAAACAAGAACCCAGGGAAGAATACAGTGGAGGAGGTAGTAACAACAACAAAAAGGAAAGGGACCTTGGGGTAATCATATCAGATGACCTTAAGGTTAGCAAGCAATGTGAGAAGGCAGTAGGGAGGGCCGGGGTATACTGGGATGCATAGGGAGAGGCATCAGCAGCAGAAAACAGGAAGTTGTTATCCCTCTGTACAGACAGTTGGTGAGACCCCATCTGGAGTACTGTGTCCAGTTCTGGAGACCCCATCTCCGCAAGAGCATAGACAGAATAAAGGCAGTCCAGAGGAGGCAACTAAAATGGTGCAGGGTCTGCAAGAGAAGCCATATGAGGAGAGACTAAAGGAGCTTAATATGTATACCCTTGAGGAAAGAAGGGAGAGGGGGCACATGATAGAAACTTTTAAGTACCTCAATGGAATCAAGAAAGTCCAAGAGGGTAGCATCTTTCAGAAAAAGAGATGTGCAAGAACAAGGGGACACAATTTAAAGATGGGGGGCGGTTCAGGGGCAATGTGAGGAAGTATTATTTCACAGAGAGGGCAGTGGATGCATGGAACAGGCTTCCTGAGGAGGTTGTGGGGTCTAAAACTGTGGAAGAATTCAAGAATGCATGGGACAGACATAGGGCAATTCTTGTAGAGGTAGGAAGAAATAGGCTGTTGATTATCTAGGATCTACGGCCTATCCTGTAGGAGAAATGAGCAGACTAGATGGGCCAAGCGGTCCTTATCTGCCATCAAAGTCTATGTTTCTATGAGTTGCCTGAAATCGCTGGTTGCATATTGCTGTAAAGACTATATGGAGCAGCAGGAGGAGCGGAGTGAACCAGGGGCTTATACAATACACCACAGATAGGAAGCAAGCTGCTTCTGCTGCCTGGGGCTGTGAGGACCCTGTGACTCCTCAGTCCCCTGCCATAGGAAAAACAAAGCAGCCACGAACATGGCGCCACAACACCGAGCAGCTAATGAAATAAGTTAAATATGTGCCAGCCATGAGCATGAGGATTAGGTTATCATCAGAAACAGACTGCTGTGGGTTTGGTAAAAGTAAGGTTTGGTAGAAGTGAGAACATGATCAGAGCAACAGCAACTGTAATACTAGTTGGGTAGGGATCTCCAAAGGGTGCCTAATGAAGGACAAGACATAGGAAAGCAAGCTGCTAGAGCAATGAGAACAGGGGAAGTAAAGTAATGACCGAGAGGTTCAAAATAGTGAAATTCAGAAAAAAAATTGCTAAAAGGCCTGCAGCTGTAGCTGAGACCAGGCAGCCAGTGTAATAGCCAAAAGTATCAGTAGAGCAATGCAGTAGGTGGACCAGGCTGAGCAAACACAGAATAAAGTGAGTGAGGCACACTAAACTCCATTATACAATGGAAAGAAAGAATCTTGGACTGTGATTGGTCAGTTTGGGGCTGGACCTGTGGCGTTATCCTAGCACAATGCCACGGGTCTAGTCTCAGCACTGTGAACCAATGTAGAGGACCATGACAACCATTAGTTATTCTTTTTTTGCATCTTCTCTTAAGAAACGAAAATATTTTTTCCACACTAATAAAAATATTCTTTAAAATTATTTTTTTATTTTATATATAACAACAAGCCACTGTATAATAGGAATAATGCACTCCAGGGTGTGTGTCGTGCTGGGATAATGCCACGCCTGGGGCATTGGATGCACTCGTCCTGCGGCCTCCTGCCCACCCACCCCCGAGGCGTGGCGTTATCCCAGCATGACACACACCCTGTCGTGCATTATTCCTTTAATACTGAATGAAGTGAGCTAGATTAAGTGGAGCAAGAGCAGAGCTGGGAGAACACAGAGCAACAAGGAGGGGCAGGGTGAGGCCTGGACCAGGTGCAAAAATTAGGCTGGAAGCACTAGAGACAGCAGGCAGGAAAACAGCAGTGGAAGCTGAAACACATAATAAAATGCAAGTGACTGAGGCCTGGGAAAATCTGGGGAGGAAATATAGCCTGACAGCACAGGCACAGGGCAGCTGACGGTAGGAACAACCGTAAGCACAAATAAACAATAAAAACACAGGTGATAGAAACTAGAAAGAAATAAAGGAATACAAACCAAAAGCAGGGGAACACAAAAACAGAAGTCCACCACAAACTGGCAGAGCTCAAAGCACAGCAACACAGGAGGGGGCAAGCCCCTGGTGAGCTCTAAGGGAGAAGGCAGACCAAAAGAGCCTCCAGATGCAATGAAAATTCTGTGTGTCCAGTGAGAACAGCAGCCCTTAAATAGGCCAAAGGGAGATAGCTGCACACCCCTTTAACTACAGGCTGTAGCCTTCCAAATGTGGCACATACTTTTTCTCTCATAACCTTCTTCCTCATAATCCTCCTCCATAACAAGGTCAGGATTATATTCCACCTCATCATCGACTTCCCTGTCAACTACGAGAACCAAGGACCAGGTCAGCAACACCAGCAGGAGCTGAGAATGAGGTATTTGCAGTGTACTGGAAGATGGTGTCAACAGGGGCTGAGAGCCAGTAACACAGGCTGCACAGGTAAGCCTTGCAAAATACATCATATCATCTCTGAAAATAATGCTCTGGCCAGGGGCTGTGACAACTGAAGTCGCCGACAGGCCGGGACCCATCAACAACGGAGATGTACCTTCCATAATAGGTACAGCAGTGCCCAAGCCAAGACCCAGCCTTGCTGTCTCATCAACAGTTGGAGGGCCTGTCATCACTGCCACCAAAGTGGTCAAAGACAAAATTTGAGTTCCCTGAAGGCTGCAGCAGCAGCAACTGGGACCTCACTGAAGAAGAGGATCTCTCTTTATCCCTGTGCTTGTGCCTATGGCCCGATGATGAAGGGGGTCAGGCAATGACCTATCCCTCTCCCAGTCCTCAGGCTTCACTGGCTGCAATTCAGTCGATGGGGCAGATGACGCAGATTTCTGGCCTTGACCCTTTTCCATGGCCACTAAAGTTTTTAGTAAAAGAACATTTTCCAGCACTTTCTTTAGGTGTTGCCTAGTCGCTCGGTTAAAGCTATGGCAAATCTGGGAGGTTCAAAAGTTATGGGAGAGGCCCCGGCAGCAAGCACACACCTTGTGTGCATCGTCCACATAAATGTTATCTCAGCACTTACAGTACTGAAATAAAGCACCAGAGGATTTTGGCAGCATGCAGAGACGATGATTAAAACTTAGAAATATAAGAAATAAAGAAAACGGCAATGGCTAGTTGACAGGTTCAGCTAGTTCAGCAGGTCCGACAAGTACCATCAACAAAGGGAAAAGAACTAAGGAAAGATGGGGCCACCCAGGTTTATACAGATGCTGATGCATGATGTCATCACGGGTGGCCTCTGGCTAGTAAAAGTCTCCATGTGGTCCTAGCACTGATGCGGGTATAGTTCAATGGTGTGGCCTAACGGAAGAGATATCTTCGAAGATCTGCCGAGTCCTAATTAAAAAGCCTGAACAATACAAGTTTCCAAAGTCGTACTGTGTAGGCTATTCCACATTTTAACCACCCTCTGTGCAAAGTAATTCTTTCTAATGTTACTCTTATTCTCCCCCCTCAGTCTGACAGCATACCCTCTAGTTCTGTTTGCCCTCAACAGGTCAAATATCTGTGTAAACTCCACCGTGTGTATTCCCTTTAGTATTCAGAAAACCATAATCGTGTTCCCTTTCAGCGTTCTCTTTTCTCGGATAAATAAAGTAATTTGAGTTTATCCAATATCTCCTCACAATTCTTGCATCCCAAGCCACTAATAATTTTGGTGGTACAATGCAGAACCCTCTCGATCTCATCAGTGTCCTTTTTGTACCGTGGTGACCAGAACTTGACACAATACTCCTGGTGTGGCTGAACCAAGGTATTCTACATGGGGAGGGTCCTCTCCCTTGACATGCTCCTTAACCCTCTCCAAACATATCCCAGCACTGCATTTGCTGCCTTGACTATGGCAGAATGCTGCCTTTCTGGCTTCATCTTACTGTCCACAACTACTCCTAGATCCTTTTTCTCAGTTGTGCTGTCCACTGTTGCACCACATGGTGCACACTGTATAGTATGTGTGACACAGATTTCCCCACATTGAATCTAAAGGGCCCATCCACAGTGCGTTCCAGATACACGTGATCCACACATAAACAGGCTGCATACCTCTGCGCCCTGATGACTGTCCACATCAGACACCATCTACAGCCCCACCTGCCACATGTTCGCAACTGTGGAGCTTTGTGCATGGAGTGGATGGGCTTTAAGGGGGACGGAGTCCTGCCAGACACCGGGCATTCAACTGGACACCCAGGTCAACTTCATAGTGGATCCCTTGCTCCGCATGGATGAGGTTATTGGGGGATATGGCAGCCCTGCTGTATCTCTTATACAGAACCAAAGTTTTTTGTGTTTTTAAGTACCCCACTGTGGACAGTGGTCACAGCCCTTACACTAGTTCGGAGGGCTGAGAGTCTGAAGGAGTGAGGTCGCTTGGGCTCACAGTGTTATCTTGCAGCCAGTAAGAAGGGGCACATAAGCAGTACTACAGGTTGTTGTGCCATGCAGCCTTAACCCCCTCCACCCCCTCTCCCTGCTGCAGAACTTCATTTGGGAGTGGCAGGTTAGTATGCCATGCCCCCTTGCTTGACCCCATCCAAGCCATGCATAGAATTTTGCATTCAGCAGAGAGATCAGGTGTGGGAGTGGGCACGTGAACACCCTTTGTGCATGCCATGGGGCAATCCACACATACAGTGGGGCAAGAGCGGTGGGAGGGAGAGGACCAAGCACCTACTAGAGAGCTCTCTTTTCCTGGGTGGGGAGGCATGCCAACTCAACCACTGGCTGTCACCAGGTGGAGGCCTGGGAATACAGCTGGCGTTCAAGCGACAGTGAACGAAGGGGCTGCAGTTGCAAAGCATGTGTGCACCTCCACATACACATGCTTATGTACCGCAGTGGCAGGGGACCCAAGGAGAGAAAATGGAAAATGGCTGTCACAGGCTTTATGAAGCCCTGCCCACCTATCCCTGCCATCACCTGAAACACTGGCCCAATTTTGGATGAGAGTCACCTGGTGGGGAGAGGATGGTTCTATCCTCCCCTTCGCAGCTCCATGGGGGGGCGCAATCAGTGGGGGACTTCGGGCATGTGAGTGTTGAGGAGGTGAGTGCCAGATTGGAGATAGGGGACCGAGCTGAGAGCCCTATTGTACTGACTGCCAGGTAAAAAGTTTTATGAAAAAAAGAGAGGCAGAATTGTTAGGCTAACAGAGGGAGGTAGGGTAAATGAGGAGGACAGGCAGAACGCAGCTGTTCTTAATGACTACTTCTGCTCTGTATTCAAAAGTGAAGACAGAGGGCCTTTGTCAGACTGTGGCATTAGGGTAGCTGTAAGTGGGACCTCTGAGATAAGGCAGAAAGTATTTACCAGTGAAAGGGTCAGGAAAGAGCTAGCAGCCCTAAAGATAGATAAGGCCCCGATTCATCCGAGGGTGCTCAAGAAACTGGCAATGGAACTAACCGAACCCCTGGTAGGGCTAGTCAACAGCTCAACTGAGACAGGTGTAGCTCCAAAAGACTGGAGGGTAGTAGATGTAGTCTATCTGTCAGTCTTACCTTTACTGTGGGTAAACTAATGGAGACACTAGTCAGAGAGGACCTTGTAGATTACCTGGAAAGCAATGGACTCCAGGATAGTAAACAGCACTGGTTTGTAACAGGTAGGTCTTGTAAGACCAACCTGAAGGCATTCTTTGGCTGGATAACGAGGGAAGTGGATAAGGGCCACACTGTGGACTTACTTTACTTCGATTTCAGCACGGCTTTTGACTCTGTGCCTCACAGAAGGTTGCTGAAGAACTAGAGTATCTGGGTGCAGCGAAGAACACGGTTAAATGAAAGAGAAACTGACTGGAAGGGAGGCAGTAGAGAACTGTGGTTAACTGAGTCAAATCCGAGGGGGGGGGGTCACCAATGGAGTGCCACAAGAATCAGTCCTGTGTCTAGCTCTACTTAATATGTTCATCAGCGAAATGGGAAAAGGAATCCAGAGCAAGCTGTGTCTCTTCGCAGACAACACTAAGCTGTGTTGGCAGGGTAGACAGTGAAGAGGGGGTTAGTTAGATGCAAAGAGACTTATAAAGTCTAGAGAGGTGGTCAAAGGTTTGGCAGTTGGATTGCAATTCCAAAAAGTGCAAGGCGAGGCACATATGGAACAAGAACCCCAGACAGGATACTGGATTGGGGCAGGGGATGGGAGGGGAGGGAGAGTAAAGCTGGGCATGACCTCTGAGGAAAGAGACCTAGGGGTCATCATCAGTGACTCGCTAAAACAATCAACCAGTGTAACAAGTCCCACAGTGAGGCAGACTGGATGCTGGGGTGTACGGGAAGGCATATTGACAGCAGAAGGAAGGCAGTAAAAAGTTACTGTCTCTCTATAGATCACTGGTGAGGCCCCACCTAGAATACTGTGCCCTGTTCTGGAGCCCTCACCTAAGGAAAGATAAGGACAGGCTGGAGACAACATAGCGTGGGGTGACCAAAATGATTCCGTCCATCAGGGCAGATTTACAAGGATCGTCTCAAGGCACTGAACATGCACTCACTGGAGGCCAGATAAGATGGGAGATACAACAGAGACCTTCACGTTCTTGAAAGGAATGAACAAACTAAACTGCAAGGAACTATTTAGCATAAATAGTGGATCAAGAACATAGGGGCACAAGTGGAAACTGATGGGGGGCAAGTTTAAGAGGGAAGGGAAAGTTTTATTTTACAGAAAAGGTGGTGGAGCTGTGTATCAATCTGCCAGCTGATGTTTTGGGTGCCAGAACTATCAATGGTCAAGGCTAGAACAGAGTGATGGGCTTAGCAGTTGCTCGTGGTACTGCAGCAGCAGTAGAGTGGGAAGCACGGAGGCAGATAGTGTGGGTTAGAACCCTGTATAGACAATAGGTCCTGGGTTTATTAGGGTTTTATTGTCAGACTGAATGGACCAATGGGCCTCTTTTGCCGTCATTGTCTATGTTTCTAGCTTTCTGTTTTTGCGGCAACAGGATACTATGTCATAAACAGGGGATTATGACTTTAGGGCAGAAACAAGCTATAGGAGCATGAAACTTCTCAGGGGAAAATATCCAGTTTTAATGAAAAGTAAAACAAAAGGATGATCTTTACATGAGAGCTTTGGGGGCATTCTATGTAACAGGCCAACTGAATTTTTTCACTGTAAACTGGAAAATCTCTAACTGTTTAGCCATCCATGTTGACACACGTTCTGTCATACTGCCACATTCAGGGCTTATGAAATGGCAGTAGCAAAGCTAAAAGCAGACCAGTGCTCATTCACTAAAGCTTTTCCAGATGGGCCAAATATAAGCACATGGATATTCTGTGGGTTCTGTGATATTTTAATGTCTTCATCAGTGACATTGCAGAGGGACTGGAAGGAAAAGTATGCCTTTTTGCAGATGACACAAAGATCTGCAACAGGGTCGATACACAAGGAGGCGTGGAAAGGATGAAAAGGGACTTGGCAAGGTTGGAGGAATGGTCAGACGTATGGCAGCTAGGATTCAATGCAAAAAAGTGCAAAATAATGCACCTGGAAAACAAGAACCGAGGGGAAAAATACACAATGGGGGGGGGAGGTAGTAACAGCAACAAAACAGGAACGGGACCTGGGGGTAATCATATCAGATGACCTTAAGGTTAGCGAGCAATGTGAGAAGGCAGCAGGAAGGGCCGGGGGTATACTGGGATGTATAGGGAGAGGCATCAGCAGCAGAAAACAGGAAGTTGTTATCCCTCTGTACAGACAGTTGGTGAGACCCCATCTGAATACTGTGTCCAGTTCTGGAGACCCCATCTCCGCAAGGACATAGACAGGATAGAGGCAGTCAGAGGAGGGCAACTAAAATGATGCAGGGTCTGCAAGAGAAGCCAGATGAGGAGAGACTAAAGGAGCTTAATATGTATACCTTGAGGAAAGAAGGGAGAGGGGGACATGATAGAAACTTTCAAGTACCTCAAGGGAATCAACAAAGTCCAAGAGGGTAGCATCTTTCAGAAAAGAGACTTGCAAGAACAAGGGGACACAATTTAAAGATAGAAGGAGGCGGTTCAGGGGCAATGTGAGAAGTATTATTTCACAGAGAGGGTAGTGGATGCATGGAACAGCCTTCCTGAGAAGTGTGGGGTCTAAAACTGTGGGAGAATTCAAGAATGCATGGGACAGACATAAGGCAATTCTTGTGGGGGCAGGAAGATATAGGCTATTGGTTAACTAGGATCTGTGGCCTATCCTGTAGGTAGGAAATGGGCAGACTAGATGGGCCTAGCGGTCCTTATCTGCCGTCAAAGTCTATGTTTCTGTGCCTTTTTTTTTTTTAAACAAAGAAAGAGAGGCGTGCAGTTTATTTTAAGCAGTACTGTATTAAATTAACAAACAAATGGCATGGCACCTCTAGTTGTATTCCGAGCTTTTGATCATTACCGCTGCTCTTTAAAAGAATAAAATATCAAAAAGCCTACATTAAATATTAATAACTCATTCACTACTACCATGTGCCCACAAGTACACTGTCAGGCATGCTGAGTCATTTAGAATTTAGCACTTGGGGGAACGCTTACATTCCAAAAATGGAACCTTGATGGCATTATTTACTGATGCAAAAGAACACTGGTTCAGACTGTGAAAGATCACCCTGAGGTGAAGGATGTATACTGTGGCCTCACTGAAAGGAAAGTACTATTTCCAAAATGGGACCCTGCTTTGCATACTTCTGTCCTATAATGGTGCAATCGCTAATCAAAAGAGACTTGTACAGTTTCTGGCTTTTACTAGATTGAGTCATGAACTGGACTTCTGTCACCTGTACTAATGCATAGTTTTCAGCTTTCTGTTTAGTATCAGCAGCTCCCAGGTGGCTGCACAGCTGTGCATAATAACACTCAGAGTTATTAACGCTGAGCGCACAGAACCAAAAGAATTCAGGGACAACTCAGCATCATCATACCCTGCAGTACAGCCCCTGTGAGCTACAGTAAATAGAAAGCGAAAATGGCAGACTAGTACTGGTGCAGGAGTCCACAACAGGGCTCAGTTAAAAAAAAAAAAAAAACACAAACTGTGCATGTCTCTTTTTCGGCTCCATAGCAAAAGCTATGCTGATGTACTGCGAACAGAGAAGAGGGAGCAGGGTTCAGAAGTATGTAACCAGAACGGACAGATACTATGTTCTGCCTGTGTAGTCAATCAATCAATCACTGCTATGCATGGGATCTCTGTGTTTCCTCTCTATCTCTCTTTCTCTGCCCCTTCCCCTACCAGATATACCTAACTTCCTGGCACTTTTTTTTTACTTCCCTCTGCATCATCAGCTCTTTTCCACTCCAAACCCCACTGCCTGCTGTAGGGCCAGGGAACAATTCTGCTTTTTCTAGCCAACCAAACACCACAGTGTTGGGTGCTTTCTCAGGTCACTCACAAAGTCAGCTCAGCAACTCAGTCAGGTGAGCACTGCTCCCCATCCCACTGTCTGCTTTGGGGTCAGGAAAGAACTGTGTTGTTTGCCGCCATCGTCACACACACACACACACACACACACACCCGCACAGCTTGCAGATATCAGTGAGCACCCTTCCAAACCCCACTGCCTGCTCTGTAGTAGGAGAAGAACTCTGCTGTTGGCTGCTATTGTCCTCCCTCCCCATTTCAAGATACCAGTAAGCACCATTCCTGGCCATGCTGCTTGCTCTGGAATCAGTAACGAATTGTGCTGTCAGGCACCACTGCCCCCACACTCTGGGGAGGAGATACTAGCAAGTACCACTTCTGACTCCACTGCTTGCTTTGGGGTCGGGGGGGGTGCAACTTCATGCTGGCCACTATTTCTCTACTTCCAACCCCTCTGCCTGCTTGGGGTCAGGGAGCAACTGTCCCATTGACCAGAATTTTTCCAATCCTGATCATGCTGCCTGCTCTGAAATCGTTAAGCAACTGTGCTATTGACTGCCACGTCTCCATTCCAGATGCTGCTGCCTGCTCTGGGGTGAGGGAGCAAATCTCCTGCAAGCCGCCACTTATCTGCTCCCAACCCTGCTACCTGTCCTGGAGTTGGGAAGCATAAAAGCATACACAGTGATGGAAGAAAAAGACCAATGGTCTATCCAGTCTGCCTGTAACATCTTATCATACCCCAAGACCTTTTGTCCACACGGGGTCTCTGTCTACCTTATCCACCCCCTTGCTCCCCATTTTACTACTACCCTCCGAGTAACAACTAAGCCCTAAACTCTTTTCCAACCATGTGTGAAACCATTAATGGTTATGACGTCCACCACCCCTGCTGGCAGACTTCTCCATGGCTCAGCAACTCTCTCTGTAAAATAAAACTTTCTCACACTCCTCCTGAGCATCCCACCACCATCTTCCACTCGTAACCGCATGTTCTAGATTCATTACTCGTGTTGAATAACTACTCGTAGTTCACCTTGTTCATTCCCTTCAGGAACTTGAAGGTCTCTATCATATTACCCCTCCCTCATCTGGCCTCGGGTGACTACATGTTCAGTGTTGTAAGCCGCTCCTCTTAGGAACAGTCCTGCCAGCCCTAAATCATTTTGGTTACCCAACACTACACCATCTTCAGCCTGTTCTTGTTTTTGCGTAGGTGAGGACTCCCCTACTCTGAGGTTACGGAAAAATTGTGTTGTCACCTGCCATGCCCCCTACCTGCTTTGGGTTGGGGAGCACATGAGCTATCTGGCCACCATTGGTGGCTCTTCTCCACCTCTGACTTTTCTGCCTGTTCTGGGGAGGGTGAGCAACTCTTTTGCTGTCTCCAGCCCCCAATCCAGCAACTGACAACAGTGCTGATTGCTATCTCTGCTCACCCCGTAGCTTCCCAATCCTGCTGTCTGCTCTGTGGGCAGCATCGGTGGCTCTTCTTCGCTCCCTGCTTTGGGGAAGAACTGTGCTGACTATAACTGGTGGTTCCTATCTGCTCTGACCCTGCTGCCTGCCCTAGGGTCATGAAGGAACACTTTTGCTCTCTCCAGCCACCACCACCCAACACAGCTCGCAAATATCACCAGTGTCAGTTCCTGTCTCCGATCACTCCCGCTGTCACCAACACAAAGTTAGTCCAGCAGCTCAGTCAAGACAGCACTGCTCCCAACCCCACTGCCTGATCTGGGGTCAATGAAGAACTGTGTCCTCTAGCTCATCGGAATTAATTCTATCATGGATTTTTTGTGACTGGAGGTGGACAGCATCAACTTGAGGAAGTGCTATTAAATGACTGCTATCAATTGGGTTTATTATTTATTTACTTATTGAATTCTGTTAACAGGGTGGGCTCACTGAGACTACAAGTCCCTTTTCAGGGATGACTTGAGATTAGATGCTAAAGATCCAGTGAATTATTGCTGAAAGTCCCTCATAAGGAGAAACAAACAAACAAACAAACAAAAAAAAACACTATAAACAAAAAAGTCCCTTTTTTAATTTCCTATATAGGGTTTTTGCCTGCCATTGGGTGAGTGGAGAATGGTGCCCCCTTCTTGTTTACCTAACGAGAGATGATAGAAACTTGTAACTATGTTTCTATAGTGATCAGGGAAATGGAAACTAGTGGGATGGTTGGATGTGCTGAGCTTATCAACTGCACAGTGAAGGCTGAAGTTTAAGGAAACAATTTATTAACTATGGGAAATTTGGGGGACAATCAGTTTTGCAAATCAGATGCTTGAGTGTAGGCCGCAGCTGCAGGGGCTGTCCCTTTCACCTGCGTGTCAGAGATGTTTGAGAGTTAAATTCTACATCAAAGCAGTGCTTGTTTGGAAGGACATTTTGCAATCCGCTCGATTTCATATTTAAATCCATAACATCACATATCAGGGGTGTTTTTATGGTTGCCGTACCACCATGGAAGTTGCTGCCAATGAGCACAGAAGTAGAGTAGCAAGGCAGCTAAGAAACCAGGAAGAACCCAAAAGTACTCTTCATTCCCAACCCTGCTGCCTGTCCTCAGGTCTGGGAGCATGTTCCTTGCACCTGATAGCGCAGTGGGCCTTTTATGTCCCAGTTCGATCCCACAGCACAGTCCTGAGCTGTAACGCAGGACCACTGAGGAGCTCCAGCCACAATGCCCAGACTTCACTCTCTCCAGAACTCCTGGCCACTGCTGTCCTGCTGGCCAACAATACTCATCCTTGTCCTGGTCATGCACTCAACTGCGTTCAGTGGCTCTTGCTCTCTCGGTCCCATTCACTATGCCCATCATCTTCCCTTCCCTGTTCTCTCCCAACCCATCCTGATTACGGGACTGGTACTCTAAATGATGTATTTCTTTTCCATTTAGAAAAATAACTTAAAAATAATGTCTCCTAAGTCTTTCAATAAAATCTCTGAAATGAATGTCTTACTAATGCTATGAATCTTGTTAATAAATTTCATGAGTTTAAGCTAATTTTGCAGACTCAAAATATATATATAGCACTAGTAACAGAGACTTGGCGGAGTAAGAATTACCACTGGGATAAAGAAGTCCCTGGGTACAAACTGTTTTCCAAATCCAGAGAGTATAGAAAGGGTGGTGGGGTAGCAATATACATACATGAAGCTCTAACTTGTGAATTATTTTAGGATTATTCTACAGACCCCTTCTACTTCATTAGAAAATGATATGGCAATTTTAAAAGG
The DNA here is from genome assembly GCA_016271365.2 of Neoceratodus forsteri. Taxonomy (NCBI): domain Eukaryota; kingdom Metazoa; phylum Chordata; order Ceratodontiformes; family Ceratodontidae; genus Neoceratodus; species Neoceratodus forsteri. The sequence continues at coordinate 1,356,079,706 of CM057455.1, read as the reverse complement.
AATTACAAACTAAACCCAGCAGATAGAATATTATAATGTATGGAATAAAGACTGGAGAACAGGCCCAAAACCAGCATCCGGCGTGACTCAAGGTCGATGTGGTAATGGGTAATAAAGGTGTGTGCTGACTTCAGGTAGCAGCCCTGCAGATTTCCCTGGATAGGGGCGTCCCTGGAAGCAGCCACCGATGCTGCAGTATGATGGGTAGAATGAGCTCTTATCCCTCTGGGAGGCTCCATGCCCGCCAACTTATAGCAGAGATCTAGGCAGGAGGTGACCCACCTGCTTATCGTCCGCTTAGCTGCAGGTCTGCCAGTTGCGGCTTCAGCGAGGGTGACAAACAGCTGGCTGAACCTCTCTCACTTTCAGCTGGCGCCCTTATAATAAGCTTTCAGCTCTAGGGTCCCAAAGTATGGAGCCTGTATTCGGCCTCCGAGGTGTGACTGGGGTAGAACACCGGCAGAGTCAACACCTGGTTAAGGTGAAACTCCGACACCACCTTCGGAAGGAATTTCGGGTGGGGGCACAGGACAACCTTGTCCCTGTGGAAGACCAGGTAAGGAGACTCAATGCAGAGCGCCTGGAGTTCTCCCATCCTTCTGGCTGACGTGATAGCCACCAAGAAGGCGGTCTTCCACCAGACAGGTGAGAGAGATCACACCTGTGCATTGGTTCTGAATGGCTTGCCCATGAGGTTTGCCAGTACCAGCAGTAAATCCCACAGAGGTGGAGGTTCTCGCACCGAGGGAAATGTGATCAGGCCTTTGAAAAAGCGCCAGATCACCTTCTCCCTCTTACCCGACTGCTCCCGGCCAGCCCGGTAAGCAGAGATGGCTGCCAGGTGCACCTTAGGGTCGTCGACCTAAGCCCTTGACTAGAAAGGGACCATAAATAGTCCAAAATGCTTGCCAAGGAACAGGAGGAAGGGTCCAAGCCCTTACCTTGACACCAAATGGAAAACCTCTTCCATTTGAAGGCATAGCATTTCTGGTCGACTCCTTACGGGACGCCTCAACAACATTGAGGACCTCGTCGGAAAGACCCAAGGCCTGGAACTCTAGCCACTCAGGAACCAGGCTGTCAGGTGCAGGGATTGAAGGTCCGGATGGAACACCTTCCCTGATTGACTGAGAGCAGGTCCAGGCGAGGCTGGAAGCTGCCTCAGGAGCCTGGAGCTGAGGCTGAGGAGATCTGGGTACCAGAACTGGCAGGGCCAGTCTGGGGCTATCAGAATCACCTGCGCCTTGTCCCTCCTTGTCTTGAGAAGCACCTTGTGGATCAAGGAAATGGGGAAAAGGCGTAAAAAGAAACCCGGGTCCACAGCCTCGAAGGCATCCCCTGCAGCGAGCCCTGCTGAGGGGGCGGGCATGAAACAGCCTCAGCTTCGCATTCTCCCTGGAGGCAAACAGGTCCACCTGAGGTGTGCCCCAGTGGGAGAACAGATCTTGTACTACCTCCGGCAGGAGAGACCACTCGTGAGATGCAGCCCCTATCCGGCTCAGGGCATCGGCCAGGGTGTTGGAGGCTCCTGCCACATGAATGGCTAGGAGATCCGCCTCCAGGCTGCGCATGCAGTGACCAAATGCGGAGAGCTTCCTTGCATAGAAGCATGGAGCGCGTCCCGCCCTGGCGGTTCAGGTAGTACATGGTCGTGGTATTGTCTGTCTGGACTCGGACCACTTGACCCCGGAGAAATGGAGCAAAGGCGGTGAGAGCTAGGCGGACCGCTCGGAGCTCCAGCAGGTTGATGTGGCATCGGGACTCCCATGGGGACCAGAGGCCGTGCACTCGGTGTTCCCCCAGATGGGCACCCCAACCCATCAGAGAGGCATCGGTCGATATAGAGACCGTCGGCTCAGGGCGGACAAACGGGATGCCCTCCTGCAGATGGGATGGAACGGTCCACCACTGGAGAGCGTTCCACATCTCCTGGGTCACTATCACTAGCTGGTCCAATGGATCGCAGCATTGTGACCACTGGCTGGCCAGTCCCCACTGAAGGGGGCGCATGTGCCAGCGTGCCCAACGGACCACGCTGGTACAGGCCGCCATGAGACCCAGGAGGCGCAGGAAGTCCCGGCAGGGCGCGATTGCCCAACCAGAAATGATTGGGCAAAGGAGGTAAGAACCTCGGCCCTGTCCGCCGGGAGCCGTGCTCTGGCTCGAAGAGAGTCGAGCTCTGCCCTGATGAACAGGATCACCTGCTTCGGCTCGAGTTCCGACTTGGCCTCGTTGATGAGAAGGCCGACTTGAGAGCAAACCTGGAGGGCCAGATCTCTGGACCACTCCACCTCCCGTCTGGAGGAGGCTGCTATCAGCCAATCGTCCAGGTAAGGGTACACCCGGACCCCTCGGCGCCGCAGGAATGCTGTCACCACTGCCATGCATTTGGTGAAGACCCTGGGAGCTGGAGATAAGCCGAAGGGCATGGCTCGGAACTCGAAGAGGGATCCCTCCGCTCGAAAGCGGAGGAATCTCCGATGTGACGGACGGATAGGGACGTGAAAGAACGCGTCCTGTAGGTCCAGAGAGCAGAACCACACGCCGTGTTCCAGAGATGGTATTATCTGCGCCAGAGTGACCATTCTGAAGGTCCGAGACCTTAGGAACTTGTTCAGGTCGTGTAGGTCGAGAATGGGGCACCAGCCCCCCGTCCGTTTCGGAACCAGGAAATACCTGGACACGAACCCCGGGTCCTAGCGGGTCTCTACCTCGTGATCACCTCCTTTGGAGGAGGAGGCGATGTCGCTCGATGAGCGCCAGTGAGGCTCACGGACCCCGAGGCCCCGAGTGTGATCGGCTCTGAAGGCGGGGGCCTGCTCGAATTCTAGAGGTAGGCCTTTTCCCACCACCTCCAGTACCCACCTGTCCATGGAAACAGCGGACCAGGTGGAAAGGAAGTGTCTGAGCCGTCCCCATGGGGGAACCAGGGGTGAGGTGACAGGGATGGGGGCGACACCCCTCAGCCCGTCACTGGGCAGGCTTGGAGGAGGGACCGGCCGAGGGACCTCCTGGGCCTTTACTTCCCTGCTTTCTGTTGGAGGAAGCCGACGGCTTGGGTTTGGGATACCAAGCTCGAGCCTGCTGACCCTGACGTTGCTGGGCCGGATGCCGCAGGTGCAGAAGGACAAAAGGGCTTAGGCTGTGGCTTGCGGCCTTTGTCCTTCTGAGCGGAAGAGACCGAGTCCAAGGTAGCATTGGACTTCTCGATCCTCTGCAGGTGACCTTCCACCCCAGGGCCGAAGAGGTCAGTCCCCAAAAAGGGAACATCCGCCAACTTGTGCTGGGTATCCGGAAAGGTGGATATCCTCAGCCAAGCCCGATGACGCATGGCCACTGCGGCCGCCACAGACTTGGCACATGAGTCCCCGATGTCTAACGCAGTCTGGAGCTGCTGTTTGGCCACTGCCCTGCCCTGGTCCCGCACCTGCCTGACCGTAGTCTGCAGATCTGCGGGAAAATGAGGGACAACCTCATCCAGGGAGCCCAACAGGGCGTGAGAAAAATGTGCCATGAGGACGGCCCGAACTGGCCTGACGAAGGCCGAGAGAGGACGCAGCATAGACTTTTCGCCCGGCATAATCCAATTTCTTGGATTCCTTGTCGGGAGGTTTGTCCACATCCCTGGTGTTCCCGGCACGCCGGAAAAAGCTGTCGGTAACCAGCCCCTCGGCCGAGGGGTGTTCCGAAAAACCGGACAGGGAACCGGTAGGGACCGCATACTTCCTGGCCAACCTGGCCGAAGGCGCAGGGCAGGAAGCAGGACGCTGCCAAAGTTCCAAGGCCGGACCCACTATGGCTTCGGCCACCGGAAAGGCCTCCGTAGGAGAATCCCCTCAGTCCAGAATCTCCGTGAGGGGATACCTGGCCCGTTTAGAAACGGGTTCGAGCTTCATCCCGGTGGACTCCGAGATGAGTCGAAGCAACCCTAAGAAGGACGAAGGGCTATCGTCCACTGACTGCCCTCCCGAGGACTCCAAGTCCATGCGCTTGGAGAAGAGGGGAGGAACCATCATCGGACTCAGAAGAGTCCTCAAAGAGCTGCCTCGGCCCTGAGCCACCCTCCACCTGCCGAGGTTTATCGGGAGTGAGGGTGACAGACAGCCTATGGGGCAAACCCAAGGCCGACCAAGAATTTTTGGTTGGAGCCCCAACTAATGGCTGTGGAGGCGGAGGTTCCACCAGAATCGGTGGGGCAGCTGGAATTGGCCGAACAACCGGCCTGAGAACAGGCTCCTCGGCTACAACGAGGGGTTGTTTTGGCTGCTTCGGTGACAGCCACTTAATGGCCGGGGAAGACGACAGGGTCAGCTTATTCCCGGTCAAAAGGAGCTGTTGCCACACGAGTTCCTCGTACTTCGGCGCTGCCCGAAGCCTCCCTCGTCCGAGGAAAAGGAAGAGCAGCGGCGCCGCTTGCCAGCAGTGCGAGACCGCCTTATGGTGGCGGGATCCGTTGGACCGCGAGGATGTCCGAGACCGAGAGTCTCGACTAGGCCGAGGAAGGCGAGGAGAAGTGTCGGAAATCGGCACTCCCCTCGGCTCGGACGATCCCACCGAAGGCTCCGGAACCGGAGGCACAGACGAGCCGACGGGATCCTCAACTCCCACCGGGGAACCGGGGAGAGGGGATTCTCAGCTTCTCCAGCCGACAACCCGTCTAACGGGTCGAGAAAATCTCGACCAGCGTCAAGGGAGTCTCGGTCCAACTGGCCGACGTGGGACACCGTGGAAGCCAGTGGTCAAGCTATGGGGGTTGACCGAAGTCGACTGTCAACAAGGGGAGGGGGATCTTTCCCGCTCCCAAGAGCGTCGACGGAGAGACTTACTTTTGCTCTTTTTGGACCTGGAAAAAGGTCCCGAAGAAGTTGGACCCTCATCTTTCGTCGAGAGGGTCAGACAAAGCTCCTTAAAAGAAGCCGAGTACGAGGCACCGAGAGAGAGCGGGACAAATGCCGCAGCCGAGGTAGAAGCGGCCCGCGCCGCCTCCTCTTTGAGGGCGATCATCTGCTCGAGCTGATCCGCCGAGCCCGCCCGCCACGGACACCGCCAATCGGCCTCTTTAGATTTCACCGTGGAATTCTTTCGGGCGCCCAGTTGCAATCGGGCAGCACGGTCTTCAAGGAGGTAGGCCGAAAAGGAAGAGTACAAGTCGCAGGCCTGTGGGTCGTGCTCAAGGCCCAGGCAGTAGACGCACGTGGAGTGCGGATCCATCCTAGACATCTTCTGCCCGCAAGGGCACCTCCGAAAACCGGGAGTCGATTTGTCCATTGCAGCCGCGAGGAGAAGACCACCGAAGTCTTTACAAAAACTTTTGATTTCGAACTTTCAAAGAATTAGGAACCAGTCTTAAACGCAGAGCATTAAGGAGGGAACCTGAGCTTCCAAGCGGTAAGGAAGATCTGGCGTCATGGGGCGGAGCCGAGAGTTTTACCACCCGGGTGGGTGGGAGGAGCCAGCTTGAAGACCTTCCGGCAAGATTTAAAGCGGCAAGGAACCTGCCAATAAGTGTGGATGAACAACATATCCATGTCCCTAGAACCTTTGATGTTAGTTTTAAAACTAATATGGAATGAAAAAATTTTGGCATGGATATGGTACTTTAAAACAGACTCCTTATGGACCCCTTTTATATTATACCACTAGAAAAACCAGCTATACGGACTGTTACAATCATGTTCCGTAATGAAGGGTTAGTATTAGTGATATTTATCACTGGCTACAGAATAGGTGTAGTGTTTTATCACCACCAGAAGCTATTATAGATTCTGAAGGTCTGTGGATGGGGGCTGGAAATTCCAAGTTAAACTTTTCCAGGTTAATTCTGAGATAGTACATCTTCCGAAAAGTTTCTTTCTAGGAAAGGAAAGGATAGGGCTGTTTGTTTCTATGGGGGCAGCCTAGGGCTTGCTACAAGTGTGGTGCTCATACACACTTGAGTAGTACATGTGATTTATTGAAATGCAGTCTTTGTGGGGTTATTGGTCATCCTGGTGTGAATTGTGACAATGTTTTCCAAGGCAATCTCTGTGATGAGAAGGGCATGCTTATCACCAGTGTCCCTGGGCTAGTAGAAATAGGTCTGAGGATGGAACGGATGCTTTAGTGCAGAAAGCTCAGGACAAGTTAGTACAGAAGCAGAACGCCCTGTCCCTTCCTTCTGCAGAATCACCTCCATCTGCTCCACAGCAGGCTGCAGTCTCAGTGGTTGTGCACCAGGAGGATGTTAGGACCACCCCTCCAGAGGATATGGAGGTTCAGGTGCAGGACATGGATTCTGCGTCTGCGGCTCCACTTACAGTTGACTCTCAGGATTTAGGTACTCACATAGGGGATGTGGATGATTTCTCTCAGACTAGAAAGGTTACTAGAGCTACAGCTAGGAAAGCACAAAACGTTTGTGACACCCCAACCTCTTAATACATATGAGTTATTACGTGGGGGGAGGACTCAGATGGGGATTCTGAGGCCTCTGCGTTACCCTCTGATATGGATGTACCAAGTGTCAGACCTCAGGACGTGGCTTGTAAAAAAGGATAAAAAGAAAAAGGGAGGTAAAAATGTAAAATATGGCTACCACGGATGGGAGTGGCCAATTTCTTTCCTTTAGACACTGGCACAATTCCAGATTTCTTCCTTATGTAACCCCTAGATGGCGCTATCCCAGGGGCTACTACCCCTGCCTGATTTGCCACTAACAGGTTGAGGGGCCTGGATCCAATGGCAGGTGCCTCCACCCAGAGGTCAGGGTTTGCAATAGTTAAACTAACTTGGTCACAGCCCTCTGGGACACTGCAACCCCCCTTTCTTCCCACTAGTGGCCCACACAATATATCAGAATTACCTTCACAGTATACACTTACCCCCAGGACTGGTTCCGCACTGGGACCTCCTGTGAAATGAGATACAGTGCAACAATCACAGTACAGTACTTTAACATAGACAAATACCTCAGGCAGTATAACTTTGCTGAAACAAGCAGCTCTGATTTATTTAGGGGGATATAACAAGGACAGGGGGAAATCAGGTTAATTAGCTTATCACTCTAATAATCTACCTATGGCTCTGTGCACAGGCCTATCCCTATCAGTTACTGTCCCTGGGTACCCAAGCCCTAGTGGCTAGTCCAAACCGTGGCAGCTGGTAGGGGCCCTTTCACACAGAAAAGGAAAATTAAACAGTCAGCAGTACAGTAATTCCATTTGGATTTAATGTGGCAATTCAACAGGGAGCGACCTGAATTAGTACTCACGACCTCCAAATAAGATAGGGTCCTTCAATATCAACAGGGCTACTCTTGAGCTCAAAGAGACTCTTCACACATTTATATGGAAAAAAAGAGAGTACTATACCAGGCAGGCTGCTTCTCTATCCCGATCGCAATTACTGCACAATACCCGGGAGAACACACAGCAGATTCAGTTCCTGACAGACCGAGTGCAATTCAATAATTTCTCCAGTCTTCTACAGGGTGAGCCTGGTTTCTACTCTTCAGAGATCCTTTGATTCTTTTCACAGGACGGATTCAGTCCTAACAAGCAGTTACACAAGCTGCAGACCGGAACTCTGGGCCTTACACACGTTTTTTGACTAAAACTGCACACTGAAAAAGCACAGGGCTCCTTCCTTCTTCACTGCCAAAGCTCAACTGAAACTCCAACCAACAAAACCGGGCACTTCCTTTGAGTCTCCCAGTTCTTGACTGGATTGGCTGTCACTCACAATAGACTGCTGCTGTTGGTCCAAAAAGGCACTGAAGTCTAAACTACATCTCCCAGAGTCACTGCCCATACAATCCTCTTGTGGCTGGCTCAGATTATGAGTCCAAGTTCTGATTCGTCCAAGGCACCATTTTAGAGCTAGCTTACCCCACACTGATTGGTCCAGTTCAGCAGTTCAAAACCAGAATGGGGAACTAGGCAGACACTGTTCTGACTGCAAAAGAAAGCAGGTTAGACAAACTGTAATTTCATTATCACTGTAAATGGTTTCTGGCAAACAGTTACATCTTTCAGATAGGTTCCTTTGCACTCCTAGTGTCTGCAAAAATGGAGTGAATTGGCAGCAGTTCGAGTGGTACTTAAACAGAGAAGCACACAGTCCCCCCATACAAACTAATTATGTCTGCAAGCAGACAGCTCTTAAAGAGACAGTACCAGAGGCTCTAAAAACACTCACTGATAAATGGCTTAAACGCCAAACACCATTCAGGCTTGGAGCATTCAAGCAAGCTCCTGGAAGTCTTTTGGGAACCCCCATTTGCAGGGGGGTTACACTTAAATATCTGTAGTTTTCGGAACTACAAAAAGCAGACTGCCTTTTTTCATTATGCGAAAAGCTTTACACTGATATTGTCTTGTTACAAGAGACTCAGACTTAAAACCATTTTGAAATTCGGCAGGCCTAAAGGAGTTGGGTCTGGGACCCTCCTATTGGACGCTTGGGAATGAGGTGGCAGATGGCGTTGCTATATTGTTTAAATCCACGTCCTTTTCCATTTCTAGGATTATTGATCTTGTTCCAGGTAGGGCTTTAATAATAGATTGCAGATTTCAGGATCTTTTCTTTCGCATAGTCAATATTTATGCACCGCAATCGAAAGCTGCTTGAATACAATTATTTGATTTAATTAAGCCCTTTCTTTGTACACAGAATCATATTATTTGGGGTGGAAATTTTAACTGTAGTTTGGATATTTCCTGTAGGACGGACATTGGTAAGAAGGTGTATTGCGACTCTCTAGCTTTGCAAACCTTAATTAAGGATGCTGGTCTAACTGTAGCTTATAGATCACCGAGGTCTGATACTGGGGCTACGTATCATAGATATATCTATAATACTAGAATCAATTATCTTTTTCCTCTAAGTGTAACACCCCGGGCGCGCTATCCCAAGGGCTACTACCCCTGCCTGATTTGCCACTAACAGGTTGAGGGGCCTGGATCCGATGGCGGGTGCCTCCACCCAGAGGTCGGGGTTAAGACAGTCTGATATGACTCGGTCACAGCCCTCTGGGTCACTGCAACCCCGCTTTCTTCCCACTAGTGGCCCACACAAATCAATCACAGTACTCTTGCAATATACACTTACCCCCGGGATTGGTTCAATCAGCTTGACTCTGGGGACCCCCTGTAAAGTAAGGTGCAGTTGTACAATAACCACTGTATAGTAATTTAACATAGACACACAGTTCAAGCAGTGTAACTTTGCTAAACAACCAAATCTGATTTATTTCAGAGATAGTAACAAGGACGGGGGAAATCAGGTTAATTGATTCAGTCACATTAATAATCACAGTACTGTGCACATATTTCGAGTCCCAAATGTCACTCTTACTGGGTACCAGGCAACAGAGGCTAGGCTATTTTGTGCAGCTGGTTAGCCCTGAGGATGGAAATGCATGCACAGTACCCACTTTGTAATCCGGAGCCAGTAGGCTCAGTTCGTGAGAAAAGAAAGAAAAGTAATCAGATGGAACACTTGCAATTAGATGATGGCAGGAGCTACCCTGATGTGTACTCACAAATTCAATGCTGAAACTGAATGGAAGGCAGATTGTCCTGGATTGCCAAGAGAGCAGACCATGTGGACAAGGTCCTTGTGACTGGACCCCACGGCAGTTCAGAGCAAATGGATATAGTCTGGATTAAGCTGGGGTTTACTTCCAGCTTCAGGCACTCAATTTACTGTACAGGGGATTTGAAACACGATTCCCCACAAGCACTACACACATTTATATGTAAAAGGAAAGTACTGTACCAGGCAGGCTGCTTCTCTATCCCGATCGCAATTACTGCACAATACCCGGGAGAACACACAGCACATTCAGTTCCTGACAGACCGAGCGCGATTCAGCAATTTCTCCAGTCTTCTACAGGGTGAGCCTGGTTTCCTCACTTCTGGTGCTTCTTTCTCCTTACAACTCTGATTCAGTCCACACTGGCACTCACAAACAGTTGTAGGCCGAACTTCAGGGCCCCACACGAGTTTCCTGCGCAAAAACTCAACAGCGCAGGAGCCCGGAGCTCCTTCCCTCTTCATAGTCACAACTCATCTGATCTTTCCAGTAGACAGAGCCGGGCATTTCCTTTGAGTTCCTCCCAGTTCAGTTGGCTGGTTTGGCTGTCACACACAGTAAACTCCCCCTGTTGGTGGAAAAAAGGGGCCGAAGTCCAAACTAAAATTCCCAGAAGCATTGGCCATACAGTACATAGGTGGCTGGCTCCACAATGAGAGTCCAAGTTCTGATTTGCCAGAGCAGGCTCCATTTCAAAGGTCCCCCCACACTGATTGGTCCAGTTCAGCAGTTCAAAACTAGAATGGGGGACTAGGCAAACACAGCTCTGATTGCAAAGAAAAGCAGGTTAGACAAACTGTATTTTTGTTATTACTCTAAATGATGTCTGGCAAACAGTTATATCTTTGAAAAGTGCTCACTCTGCCCACTTAATGACGGCAGAAACGGAGCGATTTGGCAGCAACTCGAGTGGGACTCAAGCAGGGAAACACACAGACCCCCATCCAAATTAATTATGTCTGCAGGCAGACAGCTCTTAAAGAGACAGTATCAGAGGCTCTAAAAGCACTCAGAGATAAACGGCTTAGACGCCGAACACCATCCAGGCTTGGAGCATTCAAGCAAGCTCCTGGAAGACTTTTTGGAACCCCCATTTGCAGGGAGGTTACATAAGTATTGCACACCGGTTCAGGTTTTTGTGCAGCCAAATGAATTTTCTGATCATCATTTACTGACTGGGATATTTACTTTGAGTTCTGCTCCCCCTATCTTTCTATCACAGGACTCATTGTGGAGACTTAATAATTCTCTACTTCTACAACATGATATAGTATTACAGGTAAAGCCCCTTTTACAAGCTAGGATATCAGTTCTTTGTTTTTATGATTCCCTTTGGCTTTGGTAAAAGGATACTAAACTAGAACTGAGGTCTCTTTTTATGAGGGAGGGGAATGACGGGTTAGAGATAGATATATAAAATAACTTGGCTGTAGGGATCAGTTGTATAAACTTTTGTCTTTCTCAGCCTCCTCTTCTTCTATCAATTATACAACACAGACAGCAGAAATATGGAAATGCATGTTTGCTAGTCAATATGACAGGGTACAAACTATTCACTTGGAAATGAGATTTGGTACTTCTCATTCACCATCAGCGTACCCTTTCATGGCTTGTAAGAATCGGTTGCATGCAACAGTAATGTCAGGGCTGTATACTTCTGATGGTACCATAGATACTTCCATTGCAGGCATGCATTCTATTACACGGTCACATTTACAGATGCAGTTTGGTACTGCCCCTGTTTTGGAGAAGTCCCTAGCAGATGTCTTTACAGCACCTGCTCCTAAGGTGTCTGCCCTTTTGGCCTCAGACTCCGTGAAACTGATTACACAGGAAGAGGTTGCTCTTGCTATTGCTCAGCTTAAATTAGGGGTGGTTCCAGGTTTAGATGGCCTTACACATGAATTTTATAAGACATTCACTGCAGATTTGACTGAAGTCTTGGCAACGGTCTATAATGGTGTTTTGCAGGAAGATGACGGGGATCCGGATTTTGGTCTAGCGGTTTTGAAATTTATATATAAAAAGGGAGATAAATGTTCCTTGGATAAGTGAAGGCTACTGAATCTCCTTAACACTGATTATAAGATTCTTGCCAAGATTCTCAGTAGTAGACTACAGAAGATGGCTCAAGAAGTGATAGATGTCTCACAGTCCTGTGCCATTCCTGGTAGGAATATTCAGTCTAATCTCTTTTTATTGAGAGAAATTTTTGAAGCTAAAACAACATCTCAGATTATAGGCTTTGTCTTATCCTTGGATCAGGCCAAAGCATTTGATAAAGTACATCATGCTTTCTTATTTCAGGTTATGGAACTATATGGTGTACCTAGGAGTTTTAACCTGGATTTTTCATTTATATTTCATCGCTGGATTTAGACCAATGATTAATGGTTGTCTGGGTGACTTCATTCCTAACAACATTGGTATCAGACAGGGTTGTCCATTAAGCCCATTATTATATACCTTCGTTTTGGACCCCATCATTAGACAGATTAAGTGGGATGCTCAAATTATTGGATTGGCCCCGTGTTCTACTTTGTGTCCAGAAAAAATATCTGCTTATGCAGATGATGTAGTTTTATTTGAACAGAATAAAAGTGCAGGTGATAAAGCGGTTGATCTTTCAGAGCTTTTCGGATATCTCTGGGGGAACTCATAATTTACAGAAAAGTATTTCTATTCCTTTAGATGTTGATTCTATACAGATTCCGGAAGTGGGGGGTATCAGGACAAGCAATGAGCCACAAAAAAATTTGGAGGTGTGGTTTAATGTCACAGATGCAGCAACGTTTAATTGGGAAAAAAGATTGGTTATTTGTCAAAATGAAGTACAAATTTGGAAAACAGAGAAATTGGGGAAGAAGATAGTTAAGACATTTTTGCTTCCTATTTTTTTATATTTAAGTTATATCTATGCTCCCCCCTCATCATTTGGAGACACGGCTTTTTAGTGCTTTCTTTCAAATGGTATGAGGCAGTCGGCTAACCCGATTAAAAGGGTACTACATATTTACCTTTTAAGAGGGGTGGTCTTGGATGATTAATCCTGTTGCTTTCTTTCGTTCCCTTTTTCTTTATCATACTTTGTGTTGTGGGAGGCATATGACTTATAATTGGGATATATGGGTGAGTAGTTCTATGGTGGCAGTTATGGATAAATGGGATGTTTTACCTATCAAAATTTCTCAACACTTAATTATTCCTTCATATGCAGTTGATTGTTTTAGGAAAATGAGACAATGGAAATTGCAGAAATTATCTGTCCTATATCTTACCAGGAAGCAGCTTTACCAGTCATTTATTGGTATTACGGAGCCTTTGCTTCTCTTTCCGGAATGTACCCTTCACGGATGACGTTTGCTTTACAGCTTCTTATTGACAAAAGAATTCCACAACATATGTGGGACGTTACCTCGTTATGTTGTCACGGCAGATTGAATGTTCATGGTAATTTAAAACATAAATCTTTTCAGGACAGGTACTGTCCCTAACAATCGTGTATCCAACTTGAATAAACTATGTCACACTTCTTTTTTGACTGTGGGGATGCTCTCTTATTTTGGAAAACATTAGCCTTTAAATGGCAATGGCCTTTTTTAAGTAGAATTACTTACCAGACGTTGATACTGGGTGATTTTTCTGGAATATGGGGTAAATTTCATAAGAGTACATTGAGAGACATTTTTTCTATTTGTAAATATTTTTTATGGCAAGAAGTTGTCAATATGTTTTACAGCAAATTCACACCTCTCCTCAGAATGTTATATTGCAAATCGAAACAGCTCTCTCTAGACTTACGGAACTGGAACACAGAAGTTTACCACCGGATCAATTTCAATTGCTGTGGAAACATATTACTTTTCTACCCTCAGTTTTATGGATGGACTTCTGTTTCAATGACTGTATTAATTTTTTTTTTTTTTTATTAGTTTCTTCTTTTTGTCTGTATTTTTGTATATTGCTTTTGTTGCTTTCCTTTACAGTATTTGTATTCTATTCTCTGTGAGATTCCTCTGTTTGTATTTTTGTTGTTGTTTTATTACATGATGCTGTGTATTGCTTTCTTAATAAAATCCCTACTCTTTTCGATGAGTGCCATGGGATCTTTGACTTCAACCTGAACTACCACCAATCCAGGCAGATGGGACCTCGGTTTAATGTCTCATCCAAAAGACGGCACCTCAGAAGTGCAGCACCCCTCTCATGCTGCACTACAGTGTCAGTACTGGGATATTAACCCAAGTGCCAGACATGGGAACTGAACCCACAGCCCTCTGATCTCCCGGCCTCAGAGGCGAGTGTGCTACCTACTGAGCCACTGACACTGACAATGGATGAAATGGCTGACATACAAAATGAATATTTCAGCTCAGTCTACAACACCAATAAACCTAAAGTATATAGAGTTAGTAGTCCTTCTATACCTGGAACTATAACCTTTGACCCTAATGATGTTCTTGATTATCTAAGCAAGCTCAAAGTTAATAAATCTCCTGGCCCAGATGGTATGCATCCTAGGGTTTTAAAAGAACTGGCAGATGTACTGGTTTTACCTATCACTTACATCTTACAAGCCTCCATAGACTCAGGAAAGGTCCCTAATGATTAGAAAATAGCTACAGTTGTACCAATCTTAAAAAAAGGGTCAAGAACAAAGCCTGAGGATTTTAGACCTATTAGCTTAATCCTCATTGGAAAAGCCATGGAAAGCCTAATTAAAGTCTTAATTTCTGAACATCTAACAGCTCATGATATGATTGACGCTGTCCAGCATGGATTCACAAAATCTAGATCTTGTCAAACTAATTTGCTGACTTTTTATGAAAAAGCTAATAGGGAACTGGACATAGGTAATACCGTTGATGTAATCTTTCTAGATATTGAGAAAGCGTTTGATAAATTGCCCCATTATGAATTATTGGCTGTTTTGGAAAATCTTAACTTTCATGTGAATATTTGTAATTGGGTATCAGACTGGCTTCAGGGTAGAAAGCAGAGAGTGACTATAAATGGTGTCCTTTCCAATTGGGCTCCCATCACCAGTGGTGTCCCCCAGGGTTCTGTATTGGGCCCATGCCTTTTTAATATATATATATCATGTCTTTAAAATTTAGCAACCCAAATATTTGGCTGTACAAATTCACCGATGACTGTAGGCTAAGGTGAGTAGTAAATACACAGGAACAGAAAGTAGCTCTACAGGAGGCTCTGTATGAGATTTCTGATTGGACTTCTGGTAGCAAACTTGTATTGAATACTACCAAATGAAGGTCATGCACCTAGGTAAAAATAATGAAAGGAGGATCTATAATCTGGCTAACTCACAACTGGTAGTTACCAATGAGGAAAGAGATCTTGGGGTTTTAATTACTAATGACCTAAAATTTAGATCCCACTGTAGGGTTCAGACTAAGAAAGCCAATTATAATTTAAACTGTATCCTCAGACACATAGCCAGTAGGGACGTAAAAGTACTTATACCCCTCTATAGTGCTTTGGTTAGGCCTCATCTGGAGTACTGTGCCCAGGTCTGGTCTCTGCAGAATAGAGAGGACATCAATCTGCTGGAGGGGGTTCAAAGACAGCTTTCTAGATCTGTAAAGGGTTTAAATAATAAACCATACCAGGAAAGGTTGGCATCCCTCAATCTATATTCCTCACATTACAGAAGAACTAGGAGAGACCTATGTTTACTATATAGACTGATGGATGATAATAATGTTTTAGCAGAAACAGGACTTAAGAATAATCTCGGGAGGATCAGTACTAGGAAACATAATAAGCAGCTCCTTCTTCAAACATGGAATCTCAACTTGCGTAAATCCTGGTTCAGTCATAGAGTGCTGGCATTATGGAACGATCTTCAACATGATGTAGTGAGCAGCTCCAGCATGAATAGTTTCAAAAATGGGCTGGACAGGCATTTCGGGGAAAACATTTTCCAATTTTTTTTTTGGAATTACTCTTTATTCCTCCTCCCAGCCTGCCACCTCCGACGCTTCAGGGAGGACAATTGGACATCCCACTGCTCGGAACCCTTCCCACACAGACCACATATCCCCATGAAGCCGCGGATTACCCCCGGGGTGGGGACAAGGTGGGGGGCTCAGATCCCGTTACTTACGTTTTGCCGGTCTGTGGTCTGCTGGGCAGGCACAGGCAAATCGTGGGCACGGCCACGGTCCTCCCATCTTCCCAGTTGAGGCAGGCTTGTTCCGTGTTTTCTCCCTCCCCGAGCAGCCAGTGACCTCCCCTGACGTCATGACGCACGCACCGACGTCCGTGCTGCTCAAAGGCCAGCCATCCTCTAGTGGGGCTTGCAGTTCCTTGAGCCTCCGCTTGGGGTCATGCAAGTGTCGGGCATCGGCTGAATCCCTCCCTGGAGAAGGCGAGGTCATTGACGCCGAGCCTCTCCCCGGCCGACCACCGACCGACCCGAGTCCGCTCCCGACCCGGTCGCCGGGCGTGAGCGAGGTGTGGCGCCCAGCGCCAACCTCAGCACCACCGGCCGGCCAATTTTAAATTAAACCAGGAAATTGCAAGCTTTAAAGGACTAAGGTCTATAAGCTTGATTACACCTATGAAACCTATGAATTTTATCCCTCCTGGGCAGGCTAGGGAGCTATATCAGCCCGTCCCCTATCACACGGCCGTCCCGAGTCTCCGTCAGTCCCCTGAGATCGGGCGGGCCACCAGTGCTAGCGGGAGGGCTTCATTAAGCCCATTCTCTCGTTTCCTCCTGATTTTCTCCCCAGACATGGCTGGATGTGCAATGAGCATGGTGTGCACACTTCACCTCCCTGGAGGTGCCCTCAGAACTCCATACACCAGCCCTTCCCATAACTGCAAAACTATGCATGCGCTGCCATATGAATTCCTCCAGGTGGCAGTCGAGCGTTGAGTTGCGGGATCCCCCCTGCCTGAGGGAAGACAGCTGTCCAACAGACGCTCAATCTTCCCTTCCGGCAGAGACCCCAAGAGACTCAAGTCCGTTCCTGCACCCGGGTCACTAGCGTGACAGCAGGGAGGCATGGATACCTCAACCTGCCATGCCATTGGGCCAGCCAATGGTGGACTTCTTAAATTTAACAGCATGGAGGCGGAGCTCAGACATTGCACCCATTACATGTACGTGGGCCCAGGGGAGAAAATAAAACCCCTCTGCGTGGCAGAATGATTGACACACCTCCTGCAGGCTCCACACTGATGACTGGGTACAGCCATAATCCTGTGACAGAGCACACCAGCTAAGGTAAATCCAGGGGAAACCGGGTAACAAGGCTGGGATGTCGGTCAAAAAGGGGGCCGTCAGGGGGCAGAATCAGGAGCTTAGCACTGACCCACCCTGCCCCCTCAGTTCTTTTGTCTCTCCTGTTTCTGTCCTGATCCCTGCCCCCGATTAGTTAATCCTTTTAGCAGACAATTCCGCTTTCCTACTTGTTAACCAGTCTCTGCCCATCTCATCCTCCGCCCCCTAGCCCAATTTTTATTTATCTAACCCTCTGCTCTCTCTTTCTCTCTCTACAGCTACAGCCCCCCGACCAAGTGCGCTCCCCCTGTGGCACGGCTTCCCAGCAGCCATTGCACTCCTCACCGACCAAGACGCAAGGATCCTCACGTACAGCCCGAGCCCAGAATTTTCTTCTCTAACTTTGGCACTCTCCATTCGCTACCCGCCGATTGGCCTCACAACTTGAGAGCGCCTCGTGATTGACTCCTGAATGAACTGAAAGGACACTAGCAATTTCTTCTATTTTTGCCAACCGTAAGGACTCCTGTAAACCCCGTGTACCTGCCTTCAGCTATATTTTCTCTCTAGCTACCTTCTCTCTGCCTTTGTGGCCAACCTGCCCTCCATCACCCCTTGTATTTGTGGCCCATCTGCCCTCCCTGACCCCTTCCTCTATTAAATACATCTAAACTCCTCTCCTTTATATTCCCTACACCTGTTGGCTGGGTTTCATACCAGATCACAAGTCCTTAAGGAACTAGCTCCTGCCCTACTGACTGGATTACAAGCCAAGTCTCCAGGCTTAATTTCTAATCTCTCGCTCCCTTCATTAGCACTGCCCCTGCATATGCTTTTCTTCTTCTTCACTCTCACTTCTATTTAAAGACATATCTTCTGCACCTCCTCTTTCTATTCCACTACTGCCCCTTGTTTTACGATTCCCTCCTTGCACTCCCACTTCTACCTCCCACTTAGCTCAGAACCATTATAAGCTTCTTCTGAATTTGTGCCAGCCTCAGGCCCTGAAGAGACTACACAACTCTACCATCGGAAGGAAATGTCCCACATTCTCCTCCCTTCCTGCCGCAGCCTCTGCTTATGCGCCAACATTATGTGTAGCTAGTAAAATCTTTCCTCATCTTCTCCATTAGGGTTCTGCCACTCGCAGGCCACCCTTAGCTGCAACTAGACCTAACTATGAAAAATGTTCTAGAGGGTGCAATCCACACAGCTTATCCTACTGGTCTGTGCTCTTCTGTTGGGCAAGAATCAGCGTGCCGGAGCCCCCCAACATACCACAGGCCCTCACAACAATACAAAGGATTATGCTCCAGTGTCAAGTGCCTATAGCACACAACTGTACTTAGTCTCCTCAGGTAAAATCCCTCATTCAAGGTTGGCATCCTTTACAACCTCTATCCAGCCTTACTACTACCACGCCCCACTTATCCTAGTCACCAGGGTGATCCTCTATGCTTTCTCTATTACCAATCGCCAGTCCGCCTCCGACCTGTCCTGTGCCACCCCACCTCCAACAAAGAGGGGAAGGACCCTAGACTTCAGGTTACCACTCAATTCCTTCTAAAAACTACTTTTTATCCTGTGGATCTGCTCTGGTAATGTCTGTGATGACTGTCCATCTGGTTATGATTGTTGTATGATATCTGTAATATAAAAATATAGTGTGTGAGTCTGTGCTTCCATGGGTGCCCCCCACCACGTTTCACTGAAGCTGCAGGATAATAATAATAATAATCTTTATTTATATTGCACCTTTCAAATACCAAGGTGCATTCCAGAAAGATAAAATACCGACAAAGTATACAAACAGTAATGCAAGAACTGTTAAAAACAAATACAATCATCAGTAAGAGACACTGTAGGCCCTTTCCCATAAAAAGGATTTGAGAGCCTGTTTAAAACTCCCCACGGTCATACACTCCCTTATCCGATGGGGTAGAGAATTCCAAAGGGATGGGGCCACAAACATAAAAGCCCGGGCCCCAGATGATTTTAATATAACCCTAGGAATCTCTAGCAACCCCTCGTCGGCTGAGCGGAGCGACCTCATAGGGAGGTAAGGAATCAGGAGATCTTTCAGGTAGTCAGGGCCCAGATCGTGCAGGGCTTTAAAAGTCAGTAGTTCGACTTTGAAGGTGATCCGCCACTGAACTGGCAGCCAGTGCAGACTCCGTAGCACCGGAGTAATATGAGAAGATCTAGGAGTACCTGTAAGTACTTGGGCTGCGGAATTCTGCACCAGCTGGAGGCAGCGGATATCAACCCCCGGAAGCCCAAGGTAAAGCGAGTTGCAGTAATCCAGGCGTGAGGTCACAAAGGCATGGATCAAAGTTGGCATATCGCCAGATGGAACGAGGTGCTTGATTCTGGCGATGTTTCTCAGATGATAAAAAGAAGATTTTACCACTGCTGACACTTCAGATCTTCAGATCGTGAAGTCAGTCCCGCATCTAAGATCACCCCCAGATCTCGCACCCATTCAGAGACCGGTAACTCGACATCCCCACAGAACACCCCAGAAGGGGAGCCAGTCACAGGTCCCCCTATCCAGCGATCCGGATCCAAAACCAACACCTCGGTCTTCCCAGACTTCAACCTCAACCAACTGGACCTTATCCAATCCTGGATTTCATTTAGGCAGCTATTAAATACCGAGATAGCTCCTTCCTGGTCGGGTGCAAAAGACAGGTACAGTTGCGTATCATCTGCATAACAGTGAAATCCCAACCCGTACCATCTCACAATGTCTCCAAGGGGAAGCATATACACAACAAACAACATGGGGGACAATATAGAGCCCTGAGGAACCCCACAAAAAAGAGAGATGGGATCAGAGGAAAAAAAAACTGACACCACCCTCTGAGTTCTTCCGGTGAGGTATGATGTGAACCATCTGAGCACAACCCCAGAGAGTCCACAAATACATCTCAGGTGCTCCAAGAGAACCCCATGGTCGATGGTGTCAAATGCTGATGACAGATCCAATAGAACCAAAATGTACCGTTTTCTCTGGTCTCTCGCCATCAGGAGATCACTGAGCACCCGAACCAGCGCAGTCTCCGTACTATGCCTCTTACGGAAACCTGATTGGAGGTTCGTAGATGCTATGGATGGTCAAGTGGTTCTCCAACTGGGCTGCTACCACCTTCTCGATCACCTTCCCGGCAAAGGGGAGGTTTGAGATAGGTCTGTAGTTAGCAAGACAGTCTGAGTCCAAAGATGGTTTCTTCAATGAGGGTGTCACCACTGCCTCTTTCAAGGAACGGGGATATTCACCTGAGTCAAGGGAAGACCAGACTATCTGTGCTAGAGCAGTAGAATGGACTCTCCACACCCTAAAATTAGGGGAGTGGGACCTGGATCTAAACTACAGGACGTAGGACGCAGCCCCTGGGCAATCCACATAACATCCATGATTTCCGGGCGGTCGAAGGTACTCCAGGAAAACAAAGGGATAGTGACCCGATCCTGGCCACTTGCAACTAGCATAGAACATGTCAAACAGATGTCTGACCTAATGTCAGCCACCTTATCGGCAAAGAACCAAGCAATCTCATCACACTGCAATTGTGAAAACGCTCTACGGAGCTGTAAACAGGTTGGGTTGCACAATCTGTCCACAGTTCTGAATAGCTGAGCAGGTTGGTTCTGAGCGGCAGAAATTTCCCCAGACAGGAACTCTGCCTTCTTACGGGAGATTTCTGACTGATAGAATTGATAATGTTCTAACAGTCTAAGGTGGTCGGCATCCAGGCCAGACCTCCGCCAACAGCGTTCTAACCTGCGTCCAAGTCGCTGCAACTCCCTCAAGGCCCCATCAAACCATGGGGTCCGAGGTCGGAGGGAGAGAGGACACACAAGAACTGGAGCAATAAAATCCAGGGCAGAGGAAATGGCGGTGTTATAAGCCACAACCAGCGCCTCTGGATCATTGCAATGCACAGGAAATTCTGATAGGTCAAGAACACTTCATAAAGGCCATTAGAGGATATTCCTGCAAGGCAGTACTTGACCATCTCCACAGGGGTCGCCTACAAGGAGGCGCCAAAATTGAATCTCACAGTGTAATGATCTGACCAACGGACTGGTTCCACCCCCACATCAGAGGCCTCGATCCCCAGGAGGAAGACCAAGTCAAGAGAATGGTCAGCTTTATGTGTAGCAGTGGTAACCACCTGTGTTAGGCCCAGTGAATCCATTAATTGGAGGAAGTGTTGTCCAAATTGTGAGAGTTCATCATCGACCCATGCATTAAAGTCGCCCAGGACCATCAGTGTGGGCGATTCGAATGCCAGGTCGATAATGAAGTCTGCTACTTCCTTAAGGAACTGTTTCTCATCTCCTGGTGGACAGTAGATGAGAGCAATTCAATACCCACACCTGCTACAACAGCACATTCAAAGGAAAAGGTCTCCTCAACTGGAATACTAGTGACAGCCAATTTGGTCTTATAACAGACCGCAACCCCCCACCCATGCGGTCCAACCTCGGCGATGTATCACCGTATACCTGGCTGGAATTGAGGCCTCCAAAACCGGCCCCGCATTATTATCCAGCCAGGTCTCGGTGATGCAAGCCAGGTCTGTCAAGGCAACAAGATCTGAAATTATAGCAGTCTTGTTCCGGACAGACCTGGCATTGCACAACATCGCCCAGGTTGGACAGAACTCCTGGACTGCCCCGACTACCTGCCCATCACTGAAGATAGTGCCCTTGGGTATGGGGACCAAGCAAGGTGGCCCACGCTCTAGGCTCCACTTCGCCCCCGGGCATCTCCTGAGCTTAATCACCCTAATGGGAGCGCTCCACTCGACTCGCCTCCACTGTTCACCCCCCTGCCCACTCCCACCCCCCACGGGCAATACCTAAAGCCCAACAACGTTGGTAAATGGAAAAAAACAGAGGGGGTATAGAAGGGGTGGAGGGAGTGGAGAGCAGAGGCTGAGTAGCGCATGACCGCGGGGGCAACAGGTAGACACATCTCAAACAGTACAAATCCTCAAAGAGACAAAACAGGGAAGTACCTAAAATCAGTTCCTTATACAATGAAAACAGACTAACTAACTACAATAACTAAACTACAAATAAAATAAATACATCAATTAATACTAAACCAAACCCAAATTAACTCCCCCCCGCCGACTCTCTCACCGTATTGAGGATGGGAGGAAAAATTAACTAAAAACATAAACAAATAAACGAATTCCCTCTAAAAAAAAAAACCTCACAATAAGGATAAAGGAGAGGTGTACACAATATTAGCAAGACAATTAAAAATAATAATAATAATAAATAAATCGACACTCTCACTGCCAGACAATGAAATATTAAGTGTGCTTATACAAAAGCATTTGTAAAAAGCCAGAATATGAGACTCTGGGCCTCTCACCCCCACTCAAAGATAAAATGTCCAGTTGCTGTTCTCTCATCGCAGCAATAAACAGAAAAGTAAAAGTCAAGAGGCCCTCTCACTGCCTCACCAGTTCAACAATCAAATATCAACAGTCCCATAAATCATCAAAAGGGATTCAGCACATTAATCTTGATCAAAAATAGTCTCCTTCTACCCCAAAAAAGGGAGCCAGAACATCCCCAAAAGAACTTTAGCCAAAAACCTGGCATACAGGCCGGGGATAAAGATGAACAGCTGCTAAAGGCAATGTCTAAGTCAAACAGTAGATTACTTCCCACTCATGCAGGATAATATAATAATTCCTTGAAAGATGATTTTCCAGCAGACAGACAGTCAGGACCAAAGGGTAACAGCCGGTTTGCAGCTAGCCCAAACTAAAACCCCCCAACTAGGTCAGAGCCCCGAAGCAGAGCGGTCCCATCAACACCCCGTGCCGAGGACTCCCCGGGATGAACAAAGGAGTAACACCCTCCGGTGAACTCCTACTCAACCCCTCACCCCCAGAGAGCTCAGTTCGGGCCGCCGCTCCCTAGCTAGAAACCCCGTCCCAGCCGAATCACAGAGCAACAGCCAGTTTAAGGGTCACAGGTAAAACTTTGTATTTCAAACAAATCCAGCACATAACGGCTTACCACCTCCGGAGTATAAAGAAAAGCAATTCTTGTACTTAGGGATCCAAAACCTCCATACAATCCTCTGAATGGCAGGATTTCACGATTCTTCCAAGTGGAGGACTCCTCAACTGGCGTCCATACAACCAAGCTTCCAGAATAAAAATCTGGTTTTAAACAATACTCCCCAATAAAGTGTTCACTCCGGTAGAGTCCAACCGACAGTCCAACTAGCACAAAACCATCCTTGATGTTCCGGCAGGCTACTTATGTTCAGCTGCTCCCCACAACAAAAGATCTCCTTTTCTAAACACTGAAGAAAGGATCACACTAGCTCCCCAAACTCGGGCACGACCTCGGGGGATACCAGTAGGCAGGACAGACTGCAGTTGAGGGTGGCAGGAAGGCTGACAAGACCACTGGCACCACAAATCCACAGTGCCAGCAATAAGCAGCGATAAACAGAATTCCGACCGACTCCATGAAAAACGGCTCCACTCAGAGAGTGCACAGGAGGTAAATTATGCCGCTAAATTCCCGAAAAAACTTCCGAAAAACACTCTAACAAAAAACAGACTAACCAGTGAGATAAAATTACGATAAAACAAAAGACGAATAAGATGAATAAGTTTAAAAAACTAAAAAACTACGGTATTATATTAAATTGACCAGGATATCTCTGTAATGTAATTAACTTCCTTGAGAAATTGCATTTTATGGCCTTTTTATGACATGCTTTGAAGTTGGGAAGCTAAATATATATTTTATTACAGGACAGGACAGGGTTATCTCACACCTAGGTGAGGGATTGCAGGGTTGTAAATCTTCAAAGGAACTGGCTGATCAAAGACTCATAATTTGGGAAATGAGTTTTTGCTGATGTTACATTATTTAATATATCTCCGGTCAGGAAATCATTGTTTGTATTTTTTTAATTCTAAAAAGGAGGAGCTAGATGACTCACCAAGTGGGTGGGGAGATGGAGTTGAAATGTATCCTTGTAACTGAGGAATATGACATATTATTTTGGGACTCTAGAAAGACATCTCTCTCATAAGCACTTAGAGGTAATACATTAGATACAAAAAACATAATTGTATTGTGGTAGGAGTTTTTGTTTTGTAATCTTCCCTTGTTCTTTTATATGACTGTGAGTTCTTTGATATATTGTTCTGTGTTTACATTGTTCATGTTTTTATCATCTTTTAGTAAAGTGCCCTTTATTTTGAAAGACTGCCTGGGTCTGCCAGTTCTTTTTTTGCATGTGATGTATAGAGGGTTAAGACTGACAAAAACTGTTCAAAAGTTTGATGGTGTTACTAAACTGGGAAAAAGGTAAGAATATACCTAAGGCATTTTATAGAGTTTTAAGGGTTCATTTTGGAAGCCTGGCTTGGTGCCCCTAGTGAAAGATTGTACCGCAATCCCCGAAGAGGGTACGTATTTGAGCCCCTACATTGCGTATGATAGCATAAGGTTCAGTTTGAATCCCCCCAGAACTTGAGAACAAAGGTGATTCGAACCCAAAAGTAGACAGGAGGGTTAACCTGTCTGTACCTGTTCACACTATTGCGCTCTCATGTGTTGGCACTGTGGGAGCAGAGGGCTGACCTGCTGAGTGCGTTTGTGACAGATTTGGGTGGCCGCCGTGCGATAACATTTGGTAACACAAGCTTCAACTGTTCAGTGTGTCAGCTTAATACTGTACAGCTCACTTGCAAAATAAGGCTGTGATTTATTGTTAAAAAGGAAACAGAACTATAAAATTTTGCTTACAGTCAAGTTCCTACCTGTTTTATTTTTATTTCTAAAGTGCAAGTTAGAGTAGTCATAGTTAGGGAAGAAGATGGCTTCCAACTACAGCGGGTACACTGCAGACTACTTGAGGCTACTGTGCCAGGACAGAGGAGTCCTGCATGAGGAGAGAGCCACCAAGCAGAACCTCGTGGATGCCCTGATGGCAGCAGATGCCCAGAGTGTCGAGTCACAGACTGTGACTGTAAAGGACCAAACCTTGGGCATGGAGGGGCCAGCGGCCAGTGCAGACTCCAGATCTGGTGAGGACAGCAGGGCCAGTGCAAGCCAAGGGCCACAGCAGCTGGGGAAGGTCACCAGCATTCTGGAGCCAGAAGCAATCAGGCTACAGACTGAGTTGTGTAGAATGGAGCTGGAGTTCCAGAGAGACGCTGAGCAAGAGAAACGAGATGCAGAGGAGAAGAGGGAGCGAGAACAGTGAGAAGCTGACCGTGAAGAGCGTGAGCACCAGCGAGCCACAGAGGAGAAGAGGGAGTGAGAAGAGCGAGAGGCTGACTGGGAACAGCGGGAGGCTGACCATGAAAAGCATGAGCGCCAGAGGCAACATGAACTGGAGAAGCTATGACTCCAACCACCAACACCAGAGCAGGTAAGTGGCTTGGGTGTAACTGGAACTACAGGACTGGGTTACAAATTAAATTCAAAATTGATAGTTGAATTTAAAGAGGGGGAGGATATGGATGCCTTTTTAAATTCCTTTGAAACAGTTTGTATTCAGGCAAACATTCCTAGAGGGTCCTGGAGCTTCCAGCTATCCCCGCTACTTACTAGGAAAGCTTGGGATGCATTGGGTCAAATGGACAATGAGGCAGTAATGATTACAGCAAACTTAAAGCCGCATTTTTAAAAAAAGTTTGATTTAACTGCAGAAGCATACAGAGCTAAATTCTGTAAGCTCAGGAGAAACCCTGACATGAGCTATGAGGAGCTAGCCACAAAACAATGTCAGTGTTTAAAACGTTGATGGGAAGGAATTGAAGCAAACTCTATAGATAAAATGCTATTTTGTTAGAACAGTTTTTTTGGGCATGCCCAGCAGAGCTGAAAACCTGGCTAGAGGACCGAGATCCCAAAACAGGGCAAGAGGCTGCTGAACTCTCGGACTGCTATGCCAAGAACAGATCTGCTCTGAGAGCAAATGGGGCAGGAGGGGCAGCGCAGAAAGGGAAAAGTGTGCCTTCAGGGCAACTAAAACCTTCACTGCCTCCACTGAAACCAGTTAGCCCCAGGTTTCAAAGAAAAGATTTAGCTGAGAAAAGAAACGAATGTTAGGATTGTAAAGAAACTGGGCATAGTACCAGACAGTGTCCCAAAAGGAAGAGCAATACGCAGAATGGGGCTAAGAAAGAAGTGGGTTGTTTGTGTATCCCTTGAAGCATGCCAGTGAACATGAGGGAATACATGCACCCAGTCACGGTGAATGGTGTACAGACACAAGGGATAAGGGACACAGGGGCATCCCTGACATTGGTAAAAGGGGATCTGGTAGAGCCTGGTCAGCTTATACCCAATAAATCTGTGACTCTACAAGACTTCACTGGGGAGGAGACCACATTGCCACTTGCAAGTGTTCTCCTAGACTGGGGTGAAACAGGGGGAACTGTGCAACAGGTGGCTGTAGTCAAAACTTTAGCAGTTCACATCATCCTTGGCAACAATCTCAAACAGGGTTTGGTGTGTGCAGTTACCCGTAGCCAAGCAGCAAGGGAAAATTGTAGTTCCCTGGACCCCACAGAAGCCATTGTGGAAACCACTGGGAGGCTGGTTCCCCAGCCTGTGTCTCCTGATGTGGAGACGAATGAAAAGAGGGTAGAAATTTCCCCAGTAGCAGTTAACCACACAGCTACGGAGGGTTACTCTGAAGAAGGAGGGGTGACCCATTGTCAGAGGGTTAGGGATGACAGGGATCCTGAGTGCCCTGACACTAGTGCTAGGGACCCTAGTTTAGAGACTGAAGGGGACCTGTCCCATGCCTTGGGAATGTATAAGGAGTTTGCAGCTGCTCAGAAAAGTGACCCTAGTCTAGAGAAGCTGAGGGCTTGGGCAGACTCTAATGGAGCACAGGGAGGTGACAGTAAACATAGGGTTTATTGGGAAAATGGACTGATGTATACTCAGGCTGTAAAGACAGAGGGAGGAGTGATGGGTAGACAGCTGGCCATTCCCCAACACAATATTCCCTTGTCTGGTCATCTGGGAATCACGCACACTACGCAGCAGTTGGCCCAGAATTTCTATTGGCCCAACTTCACACAGCAGGTGAAGGAGTATTGCAGGTCTTGTCACCGGTGCCAAGAAATAGGGAAGGCAGGTAAAAAAACCCAAGCCGCCCTAATTCCATTGCCCACAGTGGAGCAGCCATTCCAGAGGGTGGGAATGGATACTGTGGGGCCTTTAAATGCCCCCAGCTCCTCCGGGAAGACGTTCATCCTAACTGTGGTGGATTATGCCACCCGGTATCCAGAGGCAGTCACCCTATCCTCGCTGAGGACAGACAAAGTGGCAGATTCTTACTTGGGATTTTCTCCTGTGTTGGGTTTCCACAGGAGGTTATCACCAATCGAGGGGGTTCCTTCATGTCAGACATGATGAAATGTTTGTGGGAGAAGTGTGGGGTGGTGCAGATGCACACGACACCTTATCACCCACAAGCCAATGGGCGTGTGGAAAGATTTAACAGTACCCTGAAGTCAATGCTCCAAGTGTTTCCTGAACAGCATGGGAGGGGCTGGGAGAAATACCTTCCCCACCTGTTGTTTGCATACAGGAAGGTACCCCAAGAGTCTCCCTTCAAGCTCTTATATGGATGCCAAGTACGCAGGCCCCTAGACTTGATCCGGGAGGACTGGGAAGGAAAGCATGCCACCCAGGGCACTCCCATAGTGGATTACGTCCTTAGGTTTAGGGAGAGGCTGAAGGAGCTTATGGGGACAGCTCAGAGCAACCTGGCAGCTGCCCAACAGAAACAAAAAGTGTGGTATGACCACAGGGCCAGAGCTCACTCGTACATGGTGGGTCAGGAAGTCATGATCCTTATTCCAGTCCGGAAAGACAAGCTGCAGGCCGAGTGGGCAGGACCGAACAAAGTAGTTAGAAAGGTAAATGATGTGAACTATATCATAGAGTTACCTGACAGAAGACATACAGTAAGAATGTACCATGTCAACATACTGAAGCCATATGCTAACAGGGCTGACATGGTGTTTGCAGTATGTAGTCCTGGGGAAGGGATGGACGAAGGAGACCCCCTTCTGGACTTGCTGGAAGAAAGCAAGTGGGAGTCCTCTGTGGAGGCAGTTAAATTTTCACTCCAGCTGGCCCCGGACAAGATCCCGGAAGTAAGGGAGGTTTTAGCAGACTTTGCCCACTGTTTAGCGCCAAGCCTGGACTAACCCCCTTAGCAACGCATGATGTGGAGACAGGAACACAGATGCCCATACGGCAGACAGTATATCGGGTTTCAGAGGCTGTCCAAAAGGACATTAGGAGGGAGGTGGAGGAAATGCTGGATTTAAAGGTAATCCAGAGATCCCACAGCCCCTGGGCCTCACCCGTAGTCCTTGTGCCCAAGCCAGATGGCTCTACTTGTTTCTGTGTGGACTACTATAGACTGAATGCAGTCACGAAGTCAGACCCCTACCCAATGCCCCGGATGGACGAACCCCTGGACAAGTTGGGAGGGGCGACATACCTTACGACTATTGACCTGACAAAAGGGTATTGGCAGGTAGAGTTAACTGATAGAGCTAGGGAAAAGTCGCTTCATCACCCAATAGGCTTATTTTAATTTAAAGTAATGCCTTGAATGAAGAACGCCCGCCACTTTCCAAAGGTTGGTGAACCAGGTGTTAAATGATGCTGAGGAGATGCCGTGGCGTACCTGGATGACATTGTCATCTTTAGTGCCAGCTGGGAGGAAACTTGTCCCACCTTAGGGAAGTGCTGGGCAAGATACAGAGGGCTGGGCTCACTGTCAAAGCTGAGAAGTGCCAGGTTGCCATGGCTGAAGTGGCACACCTCGGGCATGTTGTAGGCCGGGGACAGCTCTGTCCTAACCAAGTAAAAATAGAGGTGATCAAGGCATGGCCCAGACCAGAAATGCAGAAGCAGGTCACGAGTTTTCTAGGGACTGCAGGTACTATAGGCAATTTGTACCCAATTACAGCGCCCCGGGTGCTCCCCTATCTGACCTGGTAAAGAAAAAGATGCCTAAGAAAATTACCTGGGAACCAGCCTGTGAAAAAGCCTTTACCAAACTGAAGGAGGCAATGTGCAGTGCTCTTGTATTGACAAGTCCTAACTATAGCAGACCCTTTATAGTCCAGACTGACGCCTCAGACGTGGGTATTGGGGCAGTACCGAGTCAGACATCCAACAAAGGGAACGATCACCCTGTAGTGTACCTGAGTAAAAAGTTACTTTCCAGGGAGCAGACTTACTCTACTGTGGAAAAAGAGTGTCTTGCCATAGTGTGGCCCCTAAAGAAGTTGGAGCCATACTTATATGGGCAGCATTTTGAGGTACAAACTGACCACAACCCCCTGGTTTGGCTGACACAAATGGGAAAAACAAATGGTAGACTATTAAGATGGAGTCTTGCCTTGCAAGGGTATGACATGACGATCTTACATATGGCTGAAGCGACCAATCAGAACGGTGATGGCCTGCTGCGTCAATATGAGGAGTGAACTGACTGAGGGAGCTCATCCCATGCAGGGGATAGAGCCCCCAAGTTCAGTCTAGGTGGGGAGGATTGTGACGCTTGGCCAGCTGGTTATGACTGCTGTATGATATTTATAATATAAAAATATAGTATGTGAGTCTGTGCTTCCATGGATGCCGCCCCACCAGGTTTCACTGAAGCTACAGGATATATTAAATTGACCAGGAGATCTCTGTAATGAAATTAACTTCCTTGAGAAATTGCATTTTATGGCCTTTTTATGACATGCTTTGAAGCTGGAAGCTAAATATACATTTTATTACAGGACAGGACTATCTCACACCTAGGTGAGGGGCTGCAGGGTTGTAAATCTTCAAAGGAACTGGCTGATCAAAGACTCATAATTTGGGAAATGAATTTTTGCTGATGTCACATTATTTAATATATTTCCTATTAGGAAATCATTGTATTTTTTTTTATTCTAAAGAGGAGGCGCTAGATGACTCACCAAGGGGGTGGGGAGATGGAGTTGAAATGTATCCTTGTAACTGGGGAATATGACATATCATTTTGGGACTCTAGAAAGACACATCTCTCTGATAAGCACTTAGAGGTAATACAGTACATTAGATAGAAAAAGTCTAATTGTATTGTGGTAGGAGTTTCTGTTTTGTAATCTTCCCTTGTTCTTTTATATGATTGCGAGCTCTTTGATATATTGTTCTGTGTTTAAATTTTTCATGTTTTTATCATCTTTTAGTAAAGTACCCTTTATTTTGAAAGACTAACTGGATCTGCCAGTTCTTTTTTTGCATGTGACGTATAGAGGATTAAGACTGACAAAAACTGTTCAAAAGCTTGATGGTGTTACTAAACTGGGAAAAGGTAGGAATATACCTAATGTCTTTTATAGAAAAGGGTTCATTTTGGAAGCCTGGCTTAGTGCTCCTGGTGAAAGATTGTACCGCAGTCCCCGAAAAGGGTACGTATCTGAGCCTTTACATTGGGTACGCTACCATAAGCTTCACAGTTTGAATCCCCCCAGGACTTGAGACTAAAGGTGATTCGGACCCAAAAGCAGACAGGAGGGTTACCCTGCCTGTTACCTGTTCACACTATTGCACTCTGAGGTTGGCACTGTGGGAGCAGAGGGCCTGACCTGCTGAGTGCGTTTGTGACAATGTTGAGCTTAACCCGGGACCCCATGCACCTGTAATAACCCCTTCTAACCTCGTGAACTTAAAAGGCATGAGTTTTATTCACATTAATACTTGCAGTTTGCTCAACAAACTTGACCCCATCCAATCTTGGATCTGCCATACCAAATCGGACACGCTGGTCATTTCACAAGTCTGGCTAAAACGTGTTACACAAGATCACGAAATACATTCCCCCTCCTACAATGTGTACTGAGCAGACAGGCGGTCCGGGGGAGGGGTCACAATCTATATCAAAGACAGATTCATCGTCTCCCTTATCGATTCTACCACCACCCTCAAACAATTCGAATGCCTCTCACTACGGATACAGCTCTCGTCCTCTGAGTCATTGATTATTATCGGATGTTATAGACCCCCCATTGGGGGACTCGACCTGCTGAAGCACCTTCACAGCCTGCCAGGAACTCAGTCATCAGAAGTGATCATCATGGGGAACTTAAACCTCAACTGGCTGTCCCCCAGCTCAAAACCACTGAAAGACCTCTGTGATGAGCACAGCCTCTCCCAGCTCATCTCTGAACCTACCTGTCCTAATGACAAGAACCCCGTTAACAGCACACTCATCGATTTAATTAGTAAACAAACCCCACAATATCTCACACACGGCTGTGTTCTTCAACGATGTAAGTGACCACAGCACCATAGCTTGTGTTTGGAACACGCCCAAATTCATCTCAACCTCCAAATATCTATACAAAAGGAACCATAGGAACTTCAACAGTAGTAAATTTCTTACAGATTTATACAATATAAGATGGCAAGACTTCTACCTTGCAAACATGGTGTCAGAGGCCTCTAGATTATTCCAAGACCTTGTATCACAGGTAATAAATAAACATGCTCCCTTAACCAAAGTTAGAACTAAGAAAAGGTTGTGTCCATGGTTCAACCACGCCATTAAATCTGCCCTCCGTTATAGGGACCGCCTCTGGAAGCGTGTCCGAAAATCTAGAATACCTTCTGACTGGGCAGCCTTCAGGACGGCAAGAAACCAGTGTACCAAGTTAATTAGGGCTGAGAAATCTAAATTCTTCAAATCTGAACTGGATGTGCTGCTTGGCCAGCTGGTTATGATTATTGTATGATATTGGTATTATATATAAATGGTCAGTGTATGAAATGTCAGTCTGTGAGATTTGGCCCTTTTAAATTACAAGGTGTCAGCAGCTGAAATCACAGGATGTATTATACTGACCAGGAGATATCTGTAATGTAATTAACTTCCTTGAGAAACTGCATTTTATGGCCTTTTTATGACCTCATGCTTTTGAATTTGGAAACTAAATATACATTTAATTACATCAGGAGAGGACATAATTTAGCTGATTCCTGTTGGCTATCTCACACCTGGGTGATGGACTGCAGGGTTGTAAACCTCAAAGGAACTGGTTGATCAAAGACTCATAACTTGGGAAATGGGTTTTTACTGATGTCACATTATTTAATATACCTCCTGATAGGAAATCATGTTTATATTTTTTTGATTCTAAAAGGAGGAGCTAGATGACTCACAGAAGGGGTGTGGAGACACAGAGTTTAAACTGATACTTGTGTTTGAAATGAATGTCATATTATCTTGGGACTCTACAGAGACACAGCTCTCTGATCTAACTTTAAAACGCACTTCTAAAGGTAATACCTTAGATAGCAAAGATCTAAATATATTGTGGTAGGAGTTTTGCTTTGTAATTTTCCCTTGCGCTTTTATGTGATTGTGAGCTCTTTGATATATTGTTATGTGTTTACATTTTTAATATTTTTATCATCTTTTAGTAAAGTACCTTTTCTTTGAAAGACTGCCTGGGTGCCTGGCAGTTCTTTTTGCATGTGACGTATAGGTGGTTACGTCTGACAACCTTTAAACAGCTTGATAGTGTTATTAAGCTTGGTGAAAGGTAAGAATATACCTAAGGTCTCTTATAGAGTTTTAAGGGTTCATTTTGGATACCTGGTTAGGTGCCCTTAGGCGAAAGATATATTGCATCCCCTGAAGAGAATATTATCTGAGTCTGTACATTTGTGTACGCTAGCATAATGTTCACAGTTTGAATCCCCCCAGAACTTGAGACTAAAGGTGATTCGGACCCAAAAGCAGACAGGAGGGTTACCCTGTTTGTTACTTGTTCACACTATTGTGCTCTGAGGTCGGCACTGTGGGAGCAGAGGGCCTGACCTGCGGAGTGCGTTTGTGACACTGGACATTTCCTCTACCAATCCTACCCTATTCTGGAAAACGCTAAGAGAAATTGAAGGGCATCGTCCTCCTTCCTCTCTGCCCACTAAAATTATTACTGGTGACACAGCTACTTCGGATAAGCTTAGTATCGTACAGCATCATGAATTTAACACATTGCAGCATAACCTATTGCAACTAAAATTGTTGCTTAACACATTTGGCTGGCATTCACTAAAAACAAGAAGATTAAAAAATGCAGCGATCTGGACACTCAGAGCCCTGACCAATAAACTCCCTGTTTACATCAGTAGCTTCCTAACCATCGCTCGTGGAACCTACTCACTTAGGAGATATTCATATATCTCATTAGAAGTTCCCAGAGTTAGAACTCGTTATGGATTGCACTCAATAAGCCACGCCCTTCCTTCCTTATGGAATCATCTACAGAAGTTCCTTAAGCTCCCAAACTTTCTTAGCTTAGCTAATTTCAAAACACTCCTCAGACAGGTACTTCAGGACCCCGTAATTGCTTCACCTAAGCCCTGCCTTCCTCCTCGCCGGTGCCTGCCATCACACCTTCTTCTCTTAGCCTCTGCTCTACCATACCTCTCCCTCACTCTGCCCTCTTCCTGATTGTCTCAAAGCTCCTACAGCCTATCTTGTCACTCCTTGCTCCTATGTCCCCCACCCACAATGTCCTCCTGCTTATCCTCCACCCCACTTTCCCTTTTGTCTGTTCCTGGCATAATCTGAGCATTTTCTACCCCGATACCTCTGTTCCCCCAGCCTCTACTCCTATCCATCCTATTATTCACCCCTACTCCTACTCTCTCTCTCTCTCTCTCTCTCCTCCTCATGGCCCATTCCTCTTATTGGCCTCTAGCCACCTCCTCCACGAACATTCTGTTTTACCTGACCTATCCGGGGTTAGCACTCAGGGTTAGCACCCTGTATATACTCCTTGTTCCTTGGTATGTACCCTGTATATACCCCTGCTTACCCAATTTAACCTGGGGCAATTGCCCAACAGGAATCCTTTGTATTATTCTATGCACTATTGTCTAATAATATCAGCCACAGTGTTAGTTTTGTTGTGCTTTTACACACTTATGTATCTTTGTATGATCTCGATATCTCCTGTACTATTTATGTATCAATGTATCCTGTATGATCCTATCATAGAATCATAGAATTGTGCCGGCAGAAAAAAACCATTCAGCCCATCTATTCTGCCTGAGATAGCCCACCACCTCCCTTTTACTTCCTACCCCTCTGCCCTCTCTCCCCTCCTCTCCCTATCCCCATATAGTTGTCCCACGTTGTCCACTGTGTCAAACTCCACCACTCACTCCAGCAACCTGTTCCACGGTTGTACAACCCTCTCAGAGAAAAAACTCCCCCTCACATTCTCCTTAAATCTGCCCCTCCCAGCTTATAAGCATGCACTCTAGTCGTTTTGTTTTCACTCAGCCTGACAATGTTATTCCCCCCAACCTTGTTTATCCCCTTCATATAGTTGCAGGGTTCCACCATGTCCCCCCTCTCCTGTCTCATTTCCAGTGTATAAAGATCGAGTTCTTCCCCATATGTTCTTCCCTGCATCCCCTGAATCATCTTGGCCGCCCTTCTCTGTACTCTCTCCAGGCTATCCTTGTCCCCTTGCAGGTGGGGCCTCCAGAATTGAACTCCATACTCCAGCTGCAGCTGGACCAGTGTTTTATATAAACGCATGATCACCTCCCTCTTCCTACTCATTAAGCTCCTCCCGATGCATGCCAACACCCCTGTTGCTTTCCTAGCTGTCCGTTCACACTGCCTCCTAGCCCTTAATGTGCCTGTGATCCATATCCCTACGTCCTTTTCCTGCTCTATGGCCTGCAGTGATACCCCCCTAGGTAGTAAGTGGCTCTTGGGTTATTTCGACCTGTATGCATTATTTTGCACTTATCATATTCTGTATCTGTATGTATTTTTCTTTTCTTTTTTAAACTTGACGAGGTCCATCTTGTAAATGAGTTCTACTCAACGGTGTTTCACATGACTAAATAAAGACTGACTGACAAAGTACATATGAAAAAAAAAAACGATCTACCTCCTTTAACCTGCCTAAAGCTGTGCTTTTCAGTTTTTTGTTGCTTATGAGCAGATAACACACAAAAGCAGGTAAGATTACAGCAGGATACTATTTTTTTTTATTTAAGAAATGCATGCAATAGAGGCAAGGCAAGGCAAGGTTTATTTAAAAAGGCGCCCATCCCAGAGGCTCTGGGTGCCGTACGAACAAATCAAACTCGGAAACAGAACAAGCAACAGAGATAAACACAATAAATTAAATCACACAATATAATTAAAATAAATCATGAAATAAATATAAATAAATACTACATAAATATCTAAAATCTAAACTCTAAACTGGCCTATGACCAAATTTAAACACAAAGAACAGCCTGGACAGGAATTATCAACCAAAGCCCGAGAAGGCTTGATTATACAAAAGGAGCAGTCTCAACGTACTGGACCGATGCCTTTCAAGATTCTTTTCTGTCCAGTCAGTCGACAAAGAAAAAAAATATTTTCTTGTGTAAATAATAATCTCTGTGCTTGACCTTGATGTTAGGGTTGAATATGGATTTGTATTCTGTCCTCATCTGTTCAAAAATTATTGGGGTATTTATCAAATAAAAGATGTTAAATGTGACCTTGATCACGCTGCTTAAAATTGTGTGCTTGTTTTTTACAGCTGTGTAGCGAGAGCCATGCTAACGTACTGTGAACAGAGGAGAGGGAGCAGAGTCAGGGAGTGCGTAACCAGATCCATCACTTATTTCCTTCTGCCTGTGCAGTGGAATCTCATCATAGCCCCCACTGGCTCTAGAAGTGCCCCATCACAAAGCTGCCAGCAGGAGTTTAATATGATAGCAAACACCGTCTGTGGTGGCTGGGGAGGGGCACATAGGGCCAAGAGGACTATATACAATTTAAATAAAAGGGTGCTGATGTGTAAAACTGCCCCCTCCCACTTCACTTACCTTTTTCTTTGCCTGTTTATCACCTTATATAATTTTATTAGTTTCAAAGTCTCAATTTTCTCTTTTATCTCTCACTTTCACCTTAAACTTAATTTTTTTCTAAAATACCTTTTACTTAATTTCTGTTTTTGTCCTCAACCTCTTGTACCTCTCCTCTCCTTTTGTCTCTACTCTGGTTACTACTTTTTCCCCATATAACCCATTTTTCCCTTTCTTTTTACAGGTCCGACAGGAAGCTAACCTCCTGCCCATCAGATAAGCATTGTTTTTTTACTTAACCTTAACTATTTGTCATATTTGCTATCTATAGAAACTATGTTGGGATGATATGCTCAAGCACTGGGGAAAAATATGTAAAAGTCCGCAAATGTGAAAAATATCTATAGGGTATCCTGTGAAGGGGCTAACCCCAAGTGGCGCCTACAAAATGGTGACCCACTTGCAGCGACTTGCCCCAATAGCGAGGGCAACCAGATGGGAAGTTCACAACACAACAGCAGGATGTCACGTGTATGTATGCTGAAGTGCAAGCGTGCGGCGACAGGTGGGTGGGTTTGAGGGGTGGTGCCGTGGGGTGCTGTCAAGCTGGCGCTGTGGGTTGGGTGCTGGCCTAGAGTGGTGGGGATGCAGGGTTCAGGACCAGGCGCGGTGTTTTTGTTGCGCCCTGTCCAAGACAGGTGTTTTTTATTTTACTGAATGCCCCCGGAGTTAAGAATTCAAGTTAGAGGGCGGTGGGGGGCCGACAAAAGAAATGTTGCTGCTTTTTGCGCCACTGTTACTGGCATTGCAGTTGCACATCGCTGAAACTGAATTTCCGACAATGTGTACCGCCATAAGGACGATCACCCTTATGACATGAAACCATATATAGTGTAGCTATATTACCCTAGCATCATTATTTTTACAGAGCAGTCAGAAAGCTATACAAAACTCATAAACAATGAGAGTATCGGGCACTGTCCACACTAGAGCTTTTACATTTTTTTAACTGTTAAAACAGTTTAAAAGGTTGGTGTCCACATGGTAACATGGTTAACAATCTGTGTTCTAAAACCAAGCTCTAACCTTGCTCAGGAGGTAAGCTAGAGCACAGTTTTGGTACAACATGGTTACCTCAACCCCCGTGAACAGCAGTGTTGATGCATTCCATGCTGTAACACGGGTTGTGTGCTGTTCATGGGTACTCCTTAGTGCAGATTTCTGCTGTTTCCGTAGCCCAGGTTAAGGCAATCACCGTGACCCAAATCTGTCTTTTTCCCCAGATGTTATTAACAAAACAACTTACACATATCCCCCTGAGCTAACAATGAGCTCCTAATTCAAGTACTGCTACTTTAAAAAAATAAATACATTTTTGGTCAGGAATGACGCAGTAAGCCGAGGTTTGTTTCCAGGTGCATCCTTGAAGCACAGGGAAGTGACTTGTTCATGGCCACACAGTATGCAAGTGGTGGCTGTGGGATTCAAACCCAGTTCTCCAGGTTTACATTTCATTGCTCCATACTCCTCTACTCCTCCCAACTTTACTTTTCCTGAAGTACTCATACACTCATGATCACAAGTATCCCATCATGCACTGTAGTACCTGCAATGCTTTCAGCCAGTGCAGCAATAATGCCTGGGAACTCGGTCCAGCTAGCACGGTGTTGCAGCACAACCTGGGAGCTCCAACAACTGTGCTCAAGCACATATCCAAAACATTTTTAAACACATTTTGAACCCACTGCACAGTATAGACAGGGCATCAGTGATTAACATGTATCATTTTAATTAGGATCACACACCCAGACCATTATTTTTTGAGATGGGTGACCAATATACTTTTCATGGCTTCTCTTTGATATGTTAATTTTTATAAACAAACATACACATGCAGTGGCTTCCTGGTGAAGGTATGCACTAAATCATAATAATGAGGTTTTCTGACCCTGCCTCAAAAAATCACGTGACAGAAAAAAAAAAAAAAGGAAACAGTAAAGCATGATAAGTAAGAAAAAAATTACAGTATATAGCGGATACACAGTGGCCTAACTCAGAATATGCCATTTTATCTTTAGGAATGTTGGGGCAGGACCATAACTCACAAGTAGTAAAGGCCCATACCTCTCAAATGTCCCTGATTCAGACTCCAAAATGTCCCCCGTCTCTCCTAAATTTGGTATTTCTGTCCCTATAAAGTTGGAATTTGAAGTATAAAATAATGTGACACATTTGCACTACTGCCTAATTCTTCCTCAGAAAATGCATTTTTCAACAAATCGCATATTGTAACAGCTTGTGGAGCCGATATAACCATTTTTTAAGCAGTGTTCACGATTTTGCCCTTTGTCACTGTTTTTACGATTTGTCCCCGATT
Source organism: Neoceratodus forsteri (assembly GCA_016271365.2). Taxonomy (NCBI): domain Eukaryota; kingdom Metazoa; phylum Chordata; order Ceratodontiformes; family Ceratodontidae; genus Neoceratodus; species Neoceratodus forsteri. The sequence goes on along the minus strand of CM057455.1, from coordinate 1,356,041,594 downwards.
TGTGGGGCAGGGAATGAGAGGTATAAGTAAAGTTACAGCCAAGTTTTAAAAGGCATTCCTCCCTTTATAAATGAAGCTAAATGGCATATTCTGAGTTAAGCCATTGCGTATCTTGTTTATACTGTACAACACATTTCCAAATATAAAAACCTAACAGTCCAGTTCTTTCATTCATCCGGTAAAGCCATTCCAGGTTTACAGAATAAAATGCATTACATCACATACAATATGCACAGTCTTTAAAATGTACAATAAATAAGCAAACTTTTGGACTAAAATGTAGTAATAGTAATCCCAATGTAATAATATACATGGACCTGTCAAATTAGCTCTTTTTGTGGAGCTCTTAACTATTGATAGGACTTCCCTGCTCTGGTACAGTATGAATGCTGGAAAGCCGCACTGTGATCCCATCAAGCATTGTTTCAGCTGCCCTTCCACTGTTCATACTATAGCCTACGACCTATTTAACCTGTATCAATTTGTTTGTTGTGACAGATCTACTATTAAGATATATTTTTATCTTGACAGTAGATATGTCATCAAGAAAAACAGTGGCATTTTGCTGCTGAAATTTATTCTCACTGGTGTCATAAAACCAAATTTTATCAGAGAAAATGTATTACCACTGGAGTATAAATAATAGTACTTTTCAGTCCTGCTCGTCAGGAGGAAGCAGTGGCATATACTGTGAAATGTTGGTATACAAAGAATTTGGACTGTTTTTTTTTTTTTTGTCAGCCATGCTTTAGTCAAACTTTAAGAAAAAAGCACATTGTAGACGAGTGAGTCATTAGAATACTTGAGTTGACAGTCTTTCTTGGAGCAGACTCCTCCCTGTTCCTTTCTTTTACCACACAGGGTTGCTTGGTTACACTGGCTCCATTTCTTTTTTTTTTTACTTGAGATTCTCCCCTTCACACTGTTTTTGAAAAAATAACAAGGGGCTTCTGCCTGAACCCTCCACAATGGGTGTGGTAAACCGTGCAGTCAGATCCGTCTCCAGGGCCTGCAAGAATAATTCAGCTCACTACTCCAGAGGGAGAGGTGCCTGGTTTCTCCTACCAGTCAGAGGCCCACCAGTTTTTACGGCTACATGGGTGAAGCCATGCAGATGTTTTACTCAGAGAGTGAAAAGGGGCTCTGGAAGTATGTGACCGGATAACTCAACTCTGTGCTTCCACAGTGCTGTGGTCCTGTGACTACAGTGCTGCCGTCAGTGCTGTTGGTTTAGTTCTCCGATGCCCCTCCCTTCATGAGGCCACTCCAGCCCCGCCCCCAACCCAGCGAGGACACTGTTTTGTTTCTGCCCATCACTTCCACAGTTGTGGGCAAAACAAAAGAACCTGCTGTGCTCAAGATGGCCATGAGCTCATTGCGCATGTGTCACAGTGACCATCTTGGGCACTGTCGGCTCTTTCTCACGTATATGTAGTGATTATTGGTCACTGTGAATGCACGAGTACCGTGCAAGTACGACATCAACCGCAGCGGGAGCTCAGAGTACCTTTCACTTGGACTTGCCGCTCTGAAGTAGCTGCGTTGGCTCTGACCAGAGGCTGTTTCTGTTTGCAACAGATCCCCCACCATTTCCAGAGAATGTCCCCTCTGGGAGATTAGCACAGTGTTTTTTGAGCAAGAGTTCATGTGAATCATGAGTAACATCTACATGAAAGCTTAGGGATTTGTAAGGAAAAGGCAAAGGTGCAAAATGGACTGCAGTCAACTGTGTAAAACAATGTACTGAGAGAGACTCTGAATTTTGTTAATTGGGAATTGTGTAGGTGCCCTGCCTGGAGCCCAGTATTACAGAAAGAGAAAAGAAGTCTGGCCCTCATGTATTCATTCTAGTAATCTGGATGAGGCTTTCTCCTCATGGGGGCTGGGGATGTGGTGCCCTACGTCCTGATCCAGCCGTAGTCTACACTCATTTCTGAAATAAACATTTGACAATATGTTTTCTCTTCATCTTCTTCAGACACTTACACAGGACCCTAGCTACTGTTGTTACTACAGCCAACATTTTTCGGCTCCTGCATATCTGTTGGTGCTGGGGTTTTGGTACCGTGTCATCCCCTGTGCGATGTCTTATCAGCATCAGGTTATACACTAACTTTAGTCATTACATAAATGAATAAGCTACATGAAATGCACAAAATAGGTGATCTGATACCTTTTATTGGACCATCAAAGTTTTACAGAAAAAGAAAAAACTACATGACAAATTCTTAGGATCTGTAATAAGCCCGGTGTTGAAATATCTGTTTATTGCACTGTTTACCCTGTTTGGTTTTGCTTTTATTGCCAGTGGTTGACAGCAGTAGGACATTAAGCGATATTATGCAATAAAAGCCATATGATATGTTATATTTGCAAATTTTATCAATAGTATTAGGCTCCTATGTTTTATTTCTGTGTTAACTCCTGAAGAGGACTGGTCATTCTAAGCATATGATGTTTAAAATGCTCTAAATTAAGACATGGCTACCAGTATTCTCAAGTAACTGCTGATCCCCACTTTTTTCACTCTCTTTATACCCGCCCCCAGTTCTTTTGCTATATCCCATCAACTGTTTTATTTTAGTCTTGCTCCTACTTTTCCTACTACTCCCCCGACCCCCTTATATCTTTCATCACTGTGTTCTGCTGTTGTTCCTTTTACATCTACTTTTTTCTGTAACTTTGATTTTATTGGACTTTCACCAAGACGTACAGGACACACATTCATCATTCCTTGAGTGCAATTTAACAAAACTAGAAGCTAGCATACTCCTCCCCAAAGTTTACTTGTTATACATAGCTGTAAAAGGGAGGGGGGACCCCATATCATTTTCTGATTTTTTAGCCTGGCCTAAATCTCTAGCTATGAGGAACAAGGGGTGTAAACCCCATAACCATAGGGCCTGGCAAACATGTGTGCTAGAAGGGGCCTAACTAGCACTGCTACTGACTTGTCTCCCAGTGTTGGGGAATGAGATAACATGCATCATTCATTCACTGTTATAGTCAAGTAGAAAGCCTGACTTACACACATACTACAGTATATATGTATATACGCACAATTCAATGATTAATAAATTTCTAACATATTTACCCATCCCAAGTGGTCTGGTTCAGGTACAGTAGCAGTATTGGTAGCTTATTACTGTACGTGCCCGCACTTAGTTTAGAACCTTATCATAATGAACTCTAAATCTATCTTCACAGGTGAGACAATGGGGGAGGGGGTTGTTGACTAGGTTAGGGAAGGTTACAAGGGATATCTGGTAATGCTAGCAAGGGTTAAGCTGCTTTCAGGAATTGCTGTGAGCGCTTCTAATGGGCCATACATTTTTCAGGCAGGCCTGTTGGGTGTTCTCAGACCATGTGCTAATCTTTCTAATCTGAGACACTCCAGCGCATATGTGAGCCATTCCTTATAAGTATGAGGTCTGGTGTCAAACCATAGGTGCAAAATTTGTCTTTTGGCTGTGTTAGTTACCAGATATATGCCATGCTGTCTACTAAGCACTGCCCTGGAGTGGGCCGTGTTACCACTGACACAAATATCAGGTTCAAATAGGTTTTCGTACCCTAAAAGTGGGTTGAGTTTGGATTTTATTTCCTGCCAAAAGGTTTGGATCAGGGGGTATTACCATAGTCAGTGTATCACGGATCCATCTGGATGGTTGCATTTACAGCATTTAGGGGGTAACATTTTCTTCATCTTGTGGCTTTTTTGGGGGGGCTATAGCACATATTACTAAGGATCTTGAATTGCTGCATATTCACGTCTATTAATGAAGTGGCTTGTCTCAAAAAGGTCCCATTTATGTGCCACTCCCAGCCTGTGGTGTCTATTTCTAGCTCTCTGCCCTACCATTTCATTGTTTCTTTGGCTTCACCATGGATATGTGATATCAACATAATGCACCTTGAGGATATGGAGGCTGGAGTTTTGAGCTGGTTCAGAAGAGCCGTTTCCCAGTCAGAATCCTGTGTCTGAGGATATCCTGATCCCCAATGGTGTGCTGTAGTTAGGTGTATCTACAAGTATCAGAAGGTTGTAGCCAGTGGTTATGCTGTAGTATTTGAAAAGGAATAAAACCAGTAGGATGCACAATGTTTCTTATTGTCTAGATGACAAATCTCTTCCACTGTATCTAATGTAACCTGGCTCCTTCTACTAGAATACTGCCACTGCCCCAGACTAGTCGCTCCGTGCATCATTTTAGTGAACTCTGTGCTCTTTCATGGCCCCTCAACAGGATGTTTTGTGTGCATCCCATGGGTGAGGTAGCTAAGGAAGGGAGAATGGGACCAAATATGAGAGCAGGCATGTCTGAGTTAGCGCAGTTACACAATCTCTGTATGATGGACACCCATGCTGGCAGATGATGAAGCAGACTTTGTTCTTCCTTCATATACAGCCATTGAGAGGTGTTTTTAAGTTATGATGCTCAACAGTACATATTGACTTCAAGTACTTTTAGTACCCCTTTTTCTGTAAGGCAAGCCAGTCTCGACAAAGTGCTTCTGGGGTTTTTATGGGCCCATATAAATTCTGATACAAGACTTTGTACCTCTTTTATATATTTGCTTGGGGCAGGTGTATGGAGCATGGATAGTGTGAACTGGATTGTGGGCAGAACATACAGGTTACTCACCTGTAACAGGAGTTCTAGGAATGGTATATGTTGTTCATCCACACTTACTGGCAGGTTCCTTGCCGCTTTAAATCTTGCCGGAAGGTCTTCAAGCTGGCTCCTCCCATCCACCCGGGTGATAAAACTCTCTGCTCCGGCCCATGACGCCAGATCTAGCCCACTGGAAGCCAGGTTGTGCGTCGAAGCCGGGGAGGTCGGGTGGGTTGTGCGGATGAACAACATATACCATTCCTAGAACTCCTGTTAGAGGTGAGTAACCTGTATTTCTAGGGACATGGATATGTTGTTCAATCTACACTTACTGGCAGACTCCTAGCAGTTCTCTGGGAGGAGGGAGGCAAGGCGCACACCCCCTACTTGGGAAATAAGGACTGGAGAACCGAGGTCCCAAAACCAGCATCCCTCAAGGTCGTTGTGGTAGTGGGTAATGAAGATTGTGCTGACTTCCAGGTAGCAGCCCTGCAGATTTCCTGGATAGGGACGTCCCTGGAAACAGCCACCGAAGCAGCAGTATGGTGGGTAGAATGAGCTCTCATCCCTTTGGGAGGCTCCATGCCCACCAACCTATAGCAGAGATCTATGCAGGAGGTGCAACATATCCATGTCCCTAGAAGTTCATTTTTACTGAGGAAATTTTTTGTCCCATGGAGAGTGATAAGACATTCCAACAGTTTAGATCTGTATTGACAGATGTAGTAATGAGTTTCATGTTTAGTTGCACCATCTCTAAGGTGGACATGTGGATATCGATTCCCAGGTATTGTACTAAGATGGGTTTCCACTGCATGCCAAAATCTCTGATCATGTTTCCGCTGCATTTATAATTTAGTGGGAGAATTTCAGATTTTTCCAGTAATGACAGTAGATTGTATCCAGAGAAGTTGCCAAATTGGTGGATGATTTGCATCGTTGGTTTAACTGATGTGCCTGGGTTGCTTAAAGTCAAAAGGACATTATCCACATATGCAAGCAGTTTATGTCCAGTGCCTCCTACTTCTATATCTTGAATCCTTCGATATTTCTGGATTGCAGGGCCAAATTAAAAAGTGGGGGAGACGTGTGCATCCCTGTCTCATGCCTGTGTTCATTAGAAATGCTTGCGACAGGATGTGACATGTGCACACTCTGGCCTTCGAGTTGTTATAGAATAGGCGGATCATGGAAATTGCGACTGGGGAAATGCTTTAGATATTAAACAGATAAGGCCATTTAACCCAATCAAATGCTTTTTCTGCGTCAAGTGCGACCAAGAGCATCAGTTCTTCCTTGTTCTTGACTTCCCTTGCTTAACATGACACCTTCATAGTGCTGTCTGCAATCAGGCATCCAGGCATAAAGCCAGTCTGTGCAGGACTGTCTAGTGAAGCTGCCTGTGACAACTTCAGAAATTATGAGTACTTTTGTGTTCGGCCCAGGAGGGGCTCCTGCATTCCTTGGTGAATTTTCTCTGACAAAGGGACTCTGTCACCTAGACTGTTTTAAAAGTGTCTGCCTACTACAGAGTCTAGAGAGAGACTGACCAAGTACAGAACTTTTTAGTCATATAGTACGTTAAATGTGAAAAACATTTCAAGATAGCATCTACAAGTTTTCTGCGAGGGTGTTATTAACCAGATGAATGGACGTGTATAAACTTGGAAGCAAAAGGTTGGAGAAAATACAAAATCACACATGCCCCCATAATGCAAAGCATCATGGGCTGCATATGCAAATCACCACAGAATGTTAGGCTGGTCCAACTTTAAGCAGAATTGCATGGTGCCGAAAGGCCTCTCACACAGTTTGCAAAGGGTGCTAACAGAAGACATAGACACGTGTTTCGTCCTACCAGGACTCATCAGTATGCCTCGTCTGTTTGACACCCCAGTGGAATGGACCAGCTACCCTTAAGGCAGTGTGCCTTGGATATAAAGGTTGGAGACCCCTCATCTAGAGTAACCATGTTTACCTCTCCGAGTTCAGTTTGGGCACCTGTGTTTTCATTCAGTGCATTTGGCCAGTGCCTGAAGAAAATAGTTACCCAGATGTGGATTGGATTTTCTGTGAGCCTGTATGTACATGTAACCCCTAGATGGCGCTATCCCAGGGGCTACTACCCCTGCCTGATTTGCCACTAACAGGTTGAGGGGCCTGGATCCAATGGCGGGTGCCTCCACCCAGAGGTCAGGGTTTGCAATAGTTAAACTAACTTGGTCACAGCCCTCTGGGACACTGCAACCCCCCTTTCTTCCCACTAGTGGCCCACACAATATATCAGAATTACCTTCACAGTATACACTTACCCCCAGGTCTGGTTCCGCACTGAACTCCTGTGAAATGAGATACAGTGCAACAATCACAGTACAGTACTTTAACATAGACAAATACCTCAGGTAGTATAACTTTGCTGAAACAAGCAGCCTGATTTATTTAGGGATATAACAAGGACGGGAAATCAGGTTAATTAGCTTATCACTCTAATAATTACTTATGGCTCTGTGCATGGCCTATCCCTATCAGTTACTGTCCCTGGGTACCCAAGCCCTAGTGGCTAGTCCAAACTGTGGCAGCTGGTAGGGGCCCTTTCACACAGAGAAAAGGAGAATTAAACAGTCAGCAGTAGTAATTCCATTTGGATTTAATGTGGCAATTCAACAGGGAGCAACCCTGAATTAGTACTCACGACCTCCAAATAAGATAGGGTCCTTCAATGTCAGCAGGGCTCACTTGAGGTACACAAACCTCTCTCACATCCATATAAAAGAAAGTACTATACCAGGCAGGCTGCATCTGTATCCCGATCGCAATTACTGCACAATACCGGAGAACACACAGCAGATTCAGTTCCTGACAGACCGAGTGCAATTTTCAGCAATTCTTCCAGTCTTCTACAGGGTGAGCCTGGTTTCTACTCTTCAGAGATCCTTTGATTCTTTTCACAGGACGGATTCAGTCCTAACAAGCTGTTACACAAGCTGCAGACCGAACTCTGGGCCTTACACACGCTTTTTGACTAAAACTGCACACTAAAAAGCACAGGGCTCCTTCCTTCTTCACTGCCAAAGCTCAACTGAACTCCAACCGACAAAAACCGGCACTTCCTTTGAGTTCCTCCCAGTTCTTGACTGGATTGGCTGTCACTCACAACAGACTGCCGTGTTGGTCCAAAAAGGCACTGAAGTCTAAACTACATCTCCCAGAGTCACTGCCCATACAATCCTCTTGTGGCTGGCTCAGATTATGAGTCCAAGTTCTGATTCGTCCAAGGCACCATTTTAGAGCTAGCTTACCCCACACTGATTGGTCCAGTTCAGCAGTTCAAAACTAGAATGGGGAACTAGCAGACACAGTTCTGACTGCAAAGAAAGCAGGTTAGACAAACTGTAATTTCATTATTACTCTAAATAATTTCTGGTAAACAGTTACATCTTTCAGATAGGTTCCCTTGCACCCTAGTGACTGCAAAATTAAGTGAATTGGCAGCAGCTCGAGTGGTACTCAGAGAAGCACACAGTCCCCATACAACTAATTATGTCTGCAAGCAGACAGCTCTTAAAGAGACAGTACCAGAGGCTCTAAAAACACTCACTGATAAATGGCTTAAATGCCAAACACCATTCAGGCTTGGAGCATTCAAGCAAGCTCCTGGAAGTCTTTTGGGAACCCCATTTGCAGGGGGTTACACCTTCCTGGTTTGGGAAAGCTTGACGTCCGGCAAGCAAGTACTTCTATAAGTTTCAACTGCAACCATATACATTTGCATTAGGCTCGCATATGTAATCAATACAGTCAATATATCATTTTACCAAGAATACATTTCTGAAACATTGCAGTACGTCACTCTTTACACAGTATTATACACACATTGTACCATAACTCAAGTTATTACCTCTTGTACATGAAACCTGAAGAGAGGGGGCTTCCCTATCAGTTACCTTGGGGCTGGATGGGGCAAGGGCACCATACTTGAGGGCAAACACAAGTAACTTGGAGTTAGCACTGATGCTCAGTTTGGGCAGTGAGCTCGGGACACATACACTCCTTATGGACAACATTGAGAGGCAATCCACAGGCCTCCCAAGGGAATCATAACTGAGGTGCACCACAGGCTTTACAGCTCGACCAGTCTTTCTAGGGGAACTGTTACAGTCTCTGCACTCTGAGCCTCATTTTCAGCATTGTCCACACTTGTCAGGGAGTCTCCATGGGGTAGAGAGGCTAGAACTTGGGGCACTTTCAGCTCCAGGAGTTACAGTTTCTGAGTCCACAACATTTGGCTCGCATGGAGAGCTTTCTGACACTGGCAGTGGACTGTCAGGGCACTCAAAATACTCTTCTTGTTCGGTGTATCACCAGTCTGCCCAATCATCATTTTCCTCCTGAAAGCTCAAACAGTTCAACCATGCACAATGATTCCATTTCATCTGATCTGATGCTTTGCACTTCACTTTCTGGGAGCATTGGCTCCAGGATGAAGCTGGGGCTTAAACAGTCCAGAAGGCCCAGCTTTTGTCTCCAGTATTGACTAGGGATTGCCCCAAACAATTGACTCAGTTCGTAAGAAGGATAGTATTCAAAGTCACTCTCACTTTCTTCCGATATGGACTGACAGTCATGCTCAACTGGGACTTGTGGAGGGAACACTTAACTTTGCTTCTGTAGGTGCAGACTTTCTTGATCTTTTCTTAGCAGCAGCTCTAGTCACTGGTCCAGAGGGGCATCTTCTAGGGCTCAGACTCAATTAGATTTGTCCAATGGAGTAAATGATTTCTATGCATTGTTTTTACATCTTTGAATTATTCTCAGGCCTTACTTTGTACACTGGCAGATCATCTAGTTTGCCCACTACAATGTGAGGGAGATGGTGCTATCTGTCAGCAATCTTGTGCTTGCCATGCAATCCCAGATTTCTTAGCAATACCATCTCCTCCTGGAGTTCCTGTGCTTTCACCTTTTATCATACCTTTCTTTGTTGGCCAGATTTCTTTTGCAGCCATGGTTTGAGCCAGTTGGTACTTATGAGTTGAAGCTTTTTAACTTTGCACATACTGTAAATAGTTGTCAGCCTGAACCCCATCAGAGAGACCCCAAAACACACATCTACTGGTAGTGCGAGCTTTCTTCCAAACATCAGGCGGTAGGGGAGAATCCAGTGGCATCACTTTTGGTGCAGTTATAAGCATGTACCAGGGTGCTAATTTGTTGGCTCCATCTAGGCTTGTCCTTTGGGTGCAGGTGCCCAGCATATCTAGCAAAGTGTTGAAACGTTCAGGCTGTGGGTCCCCTGGGGTGGTAAGGAGTGGTTCTGGGACTTTCGTGACTCCCCACAGAGAAAGCATCTCTTTGATCAGGCGACTCTCAAAGCTCTCCCTTGATCAGAATGGATTCTTTGTGGAGCCCCATAGTGAACAAAAGTTTTCTACAAGTACTTTGGCCACAGTGGATGCTTTCTGGTCTTTGGTGGGGAAAGCTTGGGCATATCTCGTGAAATGGTCAGTGACCACCAGCACATTACTGATATTTCTTTGATCTGACTCCAAACTTAGAAAATCAATACAGACCAGCTCCATGGTGTACTGGTGGTGATGTTAATCATAGGGCAGCCTCTGGGGCAAAGCTTTCCTCTGTAAGCAGCGCATCATAAGTTCGAATGTGTTGCTCCACATCAGCCCCCATCTTAGGCCAATAGAATCTGGATCTCACCAAGTCAAGTGTTCTGTCTATACCAAGGTGCCCCATGTGGTTGTGCAAGGACCTCAGTACTGAGTCTCGAAAGGCAGGGCAGCACTAGTTGTTGTTTGTCTATTTGTCCCCTCTGTCTACTGTTTCTCTGTATAACAGTTTATTGATCAGTTTCAACTTAGGACCTTCTTTGTATAACAGTGCAGTTCTCAAATCAGTGGAGCGTAATTTGGACACATCTTTTCCTGCATAGAGGGCTTCTAAAGCTGCTTTGATCATGGGATCGCGGGATTGAGCCCGCCGAATGCTGTCATTGTCCAGCTGAGGCAGTGCACCAATGTCTATTGCAGAAAAGTGGCGATAAGCAGCAGGTATGCAATTCTCAGAGGGTCCCAAGCAATCCACCATGCAGTCCACTGCGTCCGTGGACATTTGTTCCTCCCTGTCAAACTTCGGCAGAGTGCCCGAATGTCAGGTTCTGCCAATCGGACCCAATCATTCTGGGGAACAGGCCTCCGGGAGAGAGCATCAGCATCTATGTGGTTCAGACCTGCTCGGTATTCGAGAGCATAGTCATATGTAGATAATGCAGAAAGCCACCTATGGCCAGTGGCATCCAACTTAGCTGAGGTCTGCACATAGGTCAAAGGATTATTGTCGTTTTTACTAGTATTTTAGCCCCATACAAGTACTCATGGAATTGGTACAATAGCCCACTTCAAAGCTAGGAACTCTAACTTATGTACAGGATAGTTCTTTTCGGATGGGGTCAGGCTTCTACTGGCAAAGGCCACTGGTCTCAGGCCATTCTCGCGTCTTGGTACAACACAGCCCCCAACCCTTGCAAGCTAGCATCAGTGTGCAGGACGTAGGTTTTCTTGGATCGGCATAGGCCAGCACTGGAGCATGGGTAAGTTGATATATGATCTCATGAAAAGCAGTCTCACAATCAGGAGTCCAGCGGGCCCCAAATACTTCACTCGGATGAAAATACACTCTTTTCAGTCTTGAGGGACGCTGACTTTTGGTATTTTTTGGGTTGGGATACCTTGAGTAAGGTTAAGTAAAGGGGGATCACTCTTGAATAGTCCTTGATAAGCGCGATAATAACCACAGAATCCCAGGAATCTTTGCAGTTCTTTAGATTTTTGGCTGTGGCCAGGTGGTCAAGGCCTCAACTTTACTTGGGTCGGTTCTATTCCTCGGTGGATACTATGTGTCCCACATACTTTACTGATGTTTGAAAAATTGACACTTATCAATGGACAGTTTAAGGCCAAAGTCCTCCAGTCGTCCAATACCTTAAATAATCTGCTCTCATGTTCCTCCAGTGAGCTGCCAAACACAATAACATCATCTAGGTATACCAGGCACCCTAGTAAGTTCATGTCCCCACTGCACGCCCATCAATCGCTGAAAAGTGGCTGGGGCACCTGAAACCCTTGAGGCATCCTCATGAATTCATAGAAGCTAGCGGACAGATAAAGGCTGTCTTTCACGGTCCTCTGGGGCCATCGGGATCTGATAGTACCCACTGGCGGAGATCCAGCAAGAGAACCACTTGCTCCCGCTTAGGCAGTCCAAAGCATCCTGAATGCGGGGCATTGTGTACTGATCAGGGATAGTCCGCCGTTTAAGGTGCGATAATCCACACATCCTTACTGTTCCATTCTTTTTCCTCACTACCACAATGGGGAAGCATAAGGCTTCTGGATTCTTGTATTACACCAGCAGCTAACATCTTCTTGCAGATGCCGTCTCACATCATCTATGTCAGCAGGTGCCAGGCGCCGAGACCTCTCACGAAATGGTCTTCCTCATGCAGCCGGATATTGTGCTCAGCTCCTTGCACGCATCCTACATCCCATTCCCTTTAAAGAAAACACCTGGTCTCTCTGGGCAAGCTTCCACTGATCTTCACTTTCCATTCAGCTGGCAGCGGGAGTCGCCAAATCAAACAAGTCAGGCGTTACTCTGTCATTCTTCCTTGAACTCTTGTTGCTGGTAGAACTTGCAGTGTCTGCACAATGCACATTAGCCAGGATGCAACCTCTGTTTACCTCGAATGTCTCTCTTCAGACACATTATGAACTTGGACCATTACTCCTTCTGGCATAAGCATGGGCTCTAGCGGGCAAAATACTAGGCTTGACCAGCAGTCCCTCTGGCAATTTTCCATCGCCTGTGCATCCAACATTAATATTTTATTCTTAACATCCTTTCTGATACGGACCTCTCCTGTAAGGTACACTGGGCATTTGGCGCCAGGATCAGAGACTCAGGATCCTTCTTCCATACAATTCCGACCGGTTCCTCTGGTTCTGTTTTTCAGCATCTCTCTGTGCCTCATAGGCCTTCTTAATTAAAGCCGGAACTCTTAAAGCTCTACTAGTCTTTGACCCCTGTTTTCATAACACAATCTGTGCCAGCCTTCCAACATATGAGCATTTGTTCCAATCAACAAAGGACACCATCATACAGTCCAGTGGGGACACACTAAGGCTAGGGTCTCTACTTGTTCGGCCACTCCAGCCACGGAGGTGGGGAAGACAGCCAATTGGATATACCCGGAATAGGGTAGGCCTTCTCACTTAACCCCCATACATGCAGTCCTTCTAATGGTTGTAGAGTATCGTCTGACAAATGCTTCTGATACCAATCTTGGAACATAATTGTCACTTGGGAGCCACTGTCTAATATAGCTCTTGTAGACACTGCTCACTTTACAGTGGTCTCCATGGAGGGACCCACTATTCTGGACCAGTCTGAGAGGCGGTAGGGGGCCTGGGCAACTGACCTTGCCACAAAGGACGTGAATTAGCATTTTTGGTGCCCTCACTGGGATCATGTCGCACCTCTTAACCACTGATTTCTTCTCCTAAGCTCTCCTTGTAGCCTATATGCAACTTTGTCAGTGTCTTTGGGGACTGGCATTCCTTTCATGTGCCCATCTTTCCCACAATTATAGCAAAACATACTTTCTGGAGTTTGAGCTGGCCGAGGCGCCACACTGGGAGCCAGGGCGGGGTATTACTAACTGGAAACCTTGTGCCATCTCTGTCCTGGGCGTGATAAGCATTTGGAGACATCTCGTCAGTTCTCCACTTCCATGGTCAAGGAATCGAGTTTGGAGCTGTTATCAGGAGATACATGGTGGGTACCTCCACCCCATAGCAGATGCAGTCGGATATAGGTCAGGGCCTGTACTTGCAGGCGTGGCCTTCATAAAGGACTGTTTTTGAATTCCGGATCTCTCTCAACAGTTCATCCCCATTGTGACATATCTTTTTCCTTGTCAGAGCACTCATTGACTGCCAACCTCTGCCCCTGAACTTCACTTGATGGGTCACCCTCAGTCACTGGGTCGAAGCCGCAGCTATTGGTGCAGGTACCTCCCGAGTGCCTTTTTCAACTCCTCGAATTCTCTCATTAACTCATCATAGGAGGGTGGGGATTCCAGTCGATCTGCCAGGTGTAACTGAAGCAACAGCAGTTCTGAGAAGGGGCAGACTTAAGGATCCTGTCCAGCCTGGTTCGGTCCAGTTCAATCGCTGGCAAACTACCTTTTCTGAGGCATTCTTGCAACAATTTTTCCAGCCGAGATATACACAGACAACAACTCCCTTGGTACTGTTGTGCATTCTTACTCTCCACCATAGGTCCTCATCAGAATCTGGGCTCCCATACACATTCTCCAAGGCCTCAAGATAGGCCTGTGCAGTCGCTCAGGGTTACTGGCCCGTTTACCACGGATGGTAGCCAGGGCAGGACCTCGGAGGCTCACTAACCCTCTTTTCGCTTTTCACCTTCCGAGCATTGCCATTCTAGCACTTGGGGGGCAACATAGTCTATCCAGGTCTCCCAGTCATCCTCCCCTTGGGGGGTTGGGAGGGTGCCAGAGAAGATCCTCAACCTTCGGTAAGAGTCGTGACTAATGGCAGGTGCAGAAATAGGAGTCTGCATTGGTTCAGCCACCATTACGGGCACTGGAGCAGGAGAGGGTGTTGGGGGAGGAACACCCCCAGGTGGCAAGAATAGTTTCTTCAAGTCCTCCACAGTTTTCCCCTCTCCCAGCAACCATTCAGCAAATTTCTCCTCAAAAGTTTCAGATAGTGGTGGGGGCTGATTCCCCCCCGGGTCTTTACTGTCCTTAGTTATCACTCTCCAAGCAGTGAGGGCTCCCTCTGGGGTAATGGTCTGTGGCACTTTGGAGCTATCTATGGGATCCTTAAACTCTACTAGGGCCAGGAAAGTGTGGGTGAGCAGATTAGCATGCCGACCCACCACCACAGGGTTTTGTAAACCTTCCACCTTGGAAAGTACTCCTGCACAGTGTCCGTATTGATACCAGGGGATGTCCAGGATAAGCATAGCATTTTGGGGTCGATCCTCCCCAGTACACCACTCCACCAGCCGGTGCACAGCCACTTCTGTCGGGTACCATTTTTTCTTAACAGTGGTTCGTAAATATGGCCACTAGAGGACACACAATCCCAGCGGTGAGCCTCCAAGATGTAACCCCTAGATGGCGCTATCCCAGGGGCTACTACCCCCGCCTGATTTGCCACTAACAGGTTGAGGGGCCTGGATCCAATGGCGGGTGCCTCCACCCAGAGGTCAGGGTTTGCAATAGTTAAACTAACTTGGTCACAGCCCTCTGGGACACTGCAACCCCCCTTTCTTCCCACTAGTGGCCCACACAATATATCAGAATTACCTTCACAGTATACACTTACCCCAGGTCTGGTTCCGGCACTGGGACCTCCTGTGAAATGAGATACAGTGCAACAATCACAGTACAGTACTTTAACATAGACAAATACCTCAGGCAGTATAACTTTGCTGAAACAAGCAGCTCTGATTTATTTAGGGGATATAACAAGGACGGGAAATCAGGTTAATTAGCTTATCACTCTAATAATCTCATCTATGGCTCTGTGCACAGGCCTATCCCTATCAGTTACTGTCCCTGGGTACCCAAGCCCAAGTGGCTAGTCAAACCGTGGCAGCTGGTAGGGGCCTTTCACACAGAGAAAAGGAGAATTAAACAGTCAGCAGTACAGTAATTCCATTTGATTTATGTGGCAATTCAACAGGGAGCAACCCTGAATTAGTACTCACGACCTCCAAATAAGATAGGGTCCTTCAATGTCAGCAGGGCTCACTTGAGGTACACAAACCTCTTCACACATCCATATAAAAGAAAGTACTATACCAGGCAGGCTGCATCTGTATCCCGATCGCAATTACTGCACAATACCGGGAGAACACACAGCAGATTCAGTTCCTGACAGACCCGAGTGCAATTTTCAGCAATTCTTCCAGTCTTCTAGGGTGAGCCTGGTTTCTACTCTTCAGAGATCCTTTGATTCTTTTCACAGGACGGATTCAGTCCAACAAGCTGTTACACAAGCTGCAGACCGGAACTCTGGCCTTACACACGTTTTTGACTAAAACTGACACTAAAAGCACAGGGCTCCTTCCTTCTTCACTGCCAAAGCTCAACTGAACTCCAACCGACAAAACCGGGCACTTCCTTTGAGTTCCTCCCAGTTCTTGACTGGATTGGCTGTCACTCACAATAGACTGCTGCTGTTGGTCCAAAAAGGCACTGAAGTCTAAACTACATCTCCCAGAGTCACTGCCCATACAATCCTCTTGGTGGCTGGCTCAGATTATGAGTCCAAGTTCTGATTCGTCCAAGGCACCATTTTAGAGCTAGCTTACCCCACACTGATTGGTCCAGTTCAGCAGTTCAAAACTAGAATGGGAACTAGCAGACACAGTTCTGACTGCAAAGAAAGCAGGTTAGACAAACTGTAATTTCATTATTACTCTAAATAATTTCTGGTAAACAGTTACATCTTTCAGATAGGTTCCCTTTGCACTCCTAGTGACTGCAAAATTAAGTGAATTGGCAGCAGCTCGAGTGGTACTCAGAGAAGCACACAGTCCCCCATACAAACTAATTATGTCTGCAAGCAGACAGCTCTTAAGAGACAGTACCAGAGGCTCTAAAACACTCACTGATAAATGGCTTAAATGCCAAACACCATTCAGGCTTGGAGCATTCAAGCAAGCTCCTGGAAGTCTTTTGGGAACCCCCATTTGCAGGGGGGTTACATACACTTTGGTGGTCAAGGGTGCCACCAGTAATTCCTCATGAAATATGGGAAAGTCTCCTAGTACTGGCCGTGTGAGCCTAGTCAAGAGAAAATGTACCAGTTCTGGCCATGGGTGCCAACCTCCATTTCAGAAACAGAGTGTTCGCTGTTCAAGTCAGAACCTGAGGGTTTGCTGTGTGTGTTCTTTAGGCCTATGCTAAATGGGAAAGTCAGGAAGTCTGTACCACAGTAATCTGCAATACCAGTATGTGTAGGCCTGTGTGGGTCCATCTTCACTTTGTGATTATTCCTACTTTGTTACGTGAATAAAAGCCACACTCTAGAATCCCAACCTGGTTTGGACAGTACTGCTATTGCTTCCACTGTGTCTGGATTTACTTAGGTGCCCCTGTCCAGAAGTGCAAACACAGCATAATTGTGAGCAAACATTTTCTTCAGGGGACCTAGGTTGATGGCCATGGTAAATGGTCCCATCAGGTGTGTGCCAGGTAGTTGCCACACTTGGTTTGCCTGTCTGTGTATGGCACGCTCAAAAGTAGATGTACTGTAAACTGTTTGTAGTGACAACCCCCATCCCTCTCTTTGGTACCATGTGGTGAGAGGAGCAGCCCTGCTAGTTAAACAAGGGGGGGCAGTAGGGGTGGTTACATATATATTCTCTGAAAAATCTTTGTTAATGCACCATTAGGGTTCCAGCAGCAGAAGTTGGGAAATGTGGTCTTAGGGTTTCCAATCCTAAGACCCCACCCTTGGTTTTCAACACTAACACCTCACTCCCACCCTATATACAGGAACAGGTGTGGGGTGTGTGCCTTGGGGTTGTGAACCCTAATGTTCACCCAAATGATAAGAAAGCTGAGATGGGTACAGTATAGGAGAAGGAGGCAAGCATTAAGGTTCACAACCCCAAGGCACACACCCCCCCACACACATTCCTGCATACAGGGTGGGAGTGGGGTGTTAGTGTTGGAAACTGAGGGTGAGGGGGTGGGGTCTTAGGGTTGGAAACCCTCAGACTGCATTACCCAACTTTTATCGCTGGAACCCTAATGGTGCATTAATTTTTTTGCAAAGAATTTCCTCACTATTTGAAAAAGTATAATCGAATTCTTATTTGCTTGTGGGAGTGCAGGGCCCAACCATCCATAATTTTTGAGAGACAGTAATTGTATCCTTATTTCCCTGTGGGAGTGCAGGGCCTCCATACTCCTCTGAGTATTTGCATGGTCTTCCATTTTGACCATTTATCACTGGTTACGAGTTTTTTTTTTGGGGGGGGGAGTGGTCCGATGTTGAATTTTGACAATTGTTAACCTTACTTTAGTTCATGAGATTCAACTGAATTTTGACTATTTTCCTAACTAATAATTGGAAACTTTTTTTAAATTTATTTATGCAGACTCAAACGAGTACTTTCATTAATAGCACATGGTGTAATTCCAGATTAGATGTCCTGAACACTGAGACACGATCAAACAGAAAGGGAATCGACTCACAGTGACCCAGCATGTTATTTAAACACATATTTCCTGGTAGTCTAGTGGTCCCTCCCCCTCCCTCCCATGATGTCCGATGACACTCCCATTATTCAGATATGGTAGTCCAGTGGTGTTGGGTAAGTTACTTTTTATTACTTTCTATTATGTTTGGAAACTTGTTCCAGGAAGCTCTGTGCAGTCACTAGCAAGGATGGAGAAGTACTAGAAAAAGTAATACACCTTACAATTATAGTTACTTACTTCTTTTTATACAAAAACAATACAAAAATAATAAATAATTATGACAGATTACATTTTTTGAAAGTAATAGGTTACTAGTTACTTTCAAATAAATGTAATCAGTTACAGTTACGTATTTCTTTTGTATAAAAAAACATAAGTAGTTGTAACTGTAAGGTGTATTACATTTTTCAGTATTTCTCCATCCTTGCTAGTGACTGCACAGAGCTTTCTGGAACAAGTTTTCAAAAGTAATAGAAAAAGTAACTTACCCAACACTGTCCAGTGGTCCCTTCCCCCTGCCTGTTCTCTGATCGCCAGCCCCTTGTATTAAAAATTATTCCCTGTTAGTCTAGTGGTCCCCCCCCCGATGTCCCATCACCCTCGTTATTGAGACATATATTCCCTGGTAGTCTAGTGGCGTCCCCCCTCAGATCGATCACCTTCCCATTATCCCAGCACATATTGCCTGGTAGTCTAGTGGTCCCTCCCCTCCCCTGCTCGCAGATCACCCTCCCAAAGTTCCCTAGTAGTCTAGTGGTCCCTCCCTGTCCCCGATCCCTATCCCATCAAATACAAAAAGAGCGTAACCCTGGTGGTCTAATGGACCCCCCACCCCCTAACCCTGTCAGCTACTGACCCACCACCCCACTCTGATACCCAGACAGCGACCTGCACAGCCCTCCTCTCACCTCCATGTCTGGCCGCCAACTGGCAGTGAATGAGCGCATACTATATACAGTACACACTCATTCACAGCTCAGTCGGTGTCCAGCCATGGAGGTGAGAGGAGGGCTATGCTGGTCGACAATTGGGGATCGGTTTTGGGGAGGGAGGAGGAGAAGCAGTGTGGTGCATCAGTTGCTGACAGGGTGAGGGGCTGGAGGGTCCACTAGAACACCAGGGTTATGCTCTTTTTGTATTTCACTGATTGGGGGCAGGGAGGGACCATTAGACTACCAGGGAACTTTGGAGAAAAAAATACCGGGAGGGTGATCTGTGATCGGGGAACCTGGCAATATGTGTCTCAATAAAAGGAGGGTGATCTGACATTGGGGGAAGGATGACTGGACTAATGGGGAATAATCTTTAATACAGGGGACCAGCGACTGGAGAACGAGGAGGGGAAGGGACCACTAGACTACCACGGATATATTTTTAAAACAACAGGATGGCAATCAGAGAAGAGGGAAGGTGCAGCGACAGGGAATAATTTTTAATACAACGGGCTGGCGATCGGAGAACGGGGAAGGGAGAGGGACTACTGAACTACCACAGATATATTATTAAAACGGGATGATGATCAGAGAATGGGGAGGGGGAAGGACAACTGGACTACCACAGATATTTCATTAATAGCACATGGTGTAATTCCAGATTAGGTGTCCTCAACACTGAGACATGATCTTGCAAAAAGGAGTTCGACTCACAGTGAACACAGCATGTTATTTAAACACATATTTCTTGGTAGTCTAGTGGTCCTTCTCCCCTCCTACGATGTCCGATGACACTCCCATTATTCAAACATGGTAATCCAGTGGTCCCGCCCCATTCTCTGATCACCCTCCCCTTATTCAGACACATATTCTCTGGTAGTCTAGTAGTCCCATCCCCCTCCTCAACCGCCTGTCACCCTCCAGTTATCCCAACACATATTGCCTAGTAGTCTAGTGGTCCCTCCCCTCCCGATGTAGATCGCCCTCCCGTATTTTTCCCCAAAGTTCTCTAGTAGTCTAGTGGTCCCTCCCGTCCTCGATCCCGTCCTGTGAAACACAAAAATAAGCGTAATCCTGGTGGTCTGAGTGGACCCCTCACCCCCCACCCTTTCAGCTAGTGACCCCAAACCCTGCTCCCTTCCCCAATCCCATCCCCAGCCAGCGATCAGCACAGCCCTCCTCTCATCTCCATGGCTCGCTGCCAACTGAGCTGTGAATGAGTGTGTACTGTATACGGTATGAACTCACTCACAACTCAGTTGGCGGCCAGTCGTGGAGGTAAGATGAGGACTATGTTGGTTGCTGGCTGCAGATCGGGTTGGGAGGGGAGGAGGTGGTAGGTCAGTAGCTGACAGGGTGGGGGGTCCTCTAGACCATCAGGGTTATGCTCTTTTCGTATTTCACGGGCTGGGGATCAGGGACGAGGAGGGACCACTGGAGTACCAGGGAACTCTGGGGGAAAAAATACCAGGAGGGCACTCTGCAATTTGGGAGGGGGGAGGGACCACTAGACTACTAGGCAATATGTGCTGGGATAATAGGAAGGTGATCGGCAATCGGGGAAGGGACCACTAGACTACCTGGGAATATGTGTCTGAATAAGGGGAGGGTGATCGGACATTGGGGGAAGGACCACTGGACTAACAGGGAAAAATTTTTAATACAAGAAGCCAGCAGTTGGAGAATGGGGAAGGGACAGGGGCCACTGGAGTACACATTCCACTAAGGCGCCACTCTACTGCAGTACCACATACATATGTTTAACACAGGAGGACGGCGATTGGAGAACGGGATGGGTGAGGAACACTGGACTACCAGGGAATAATTTTTTAAAGGACAGCATAGTGACAAAGAAACAGGTACCGTAAAAATTCTTTTCCGCATTTCCTTTTTCACAATTTGCGGAAAAAGAAATCGTTTTCCACAAATTAAGAAAAAGCATCCTCTTTCGCAGCATAGGTTTTCTGCAATTTGCATAAAAAGGATTTCCAGGGATTTTAAAAACACATTTCTCAACAAGTAATCAACAAAGAGTAACACAGACTTTGACAGCAGATAAGGACCGCTTGGCCTAGTCTGCCCATTTCCCTACCTACAGGATAAGCTGCAGATCCTAGTTAACCAACAGCCTATTTCTTCTTACCCCCCACAAGAATTGCTTTTTGTCCCATGTATTCTTGAATTCTCTCACAACTGTAGACCCCACAACCTCCTCAGGAAGGCTGTTCCATGTGTCCACCACCCTCTCTGTGAAAAAATACTTCCTCACATTGCCCCTGAGCCGCCTCGCCCCCTCATCTTTAAATTGTGTTCCCTTGTTCTTGCACATCTCTTTTTCTGAAAGATGCTACCCTCTTGGACTTTGTTGATTCCACTGAGGTACTTAAAAGTTTCTATCATTTTCCCCCCTCTCCCTCCTTTCCTCAAGGGTATACATATTAAGCTCCTTTAGTCTCTCCTCGTAAGGCTTCTCTTGCAGACCCTGCACAATTTTAGTTGCCCTCCTCTGGATTGCCTCTATCCTGTCTATGTCCTTGCAGGGATGGGGTCTCAGAACTGGATGCAGTACTCTAGATGGGATCTCACCAACTGTCTGTACAGAGGGATAACAACTTCCTGTTTTCTGCTGGTGATGCCGCCTCCTATACATCCCAGTATACCCAGCCCCACCCCCACTGCCTTCTCACATTGCTTGCTAACCTTAAGGTCATCTGATATGATTAACCCCAGTTCCCTTTCCATTTTTGTTGTTGTTACTACCTCCCCCCATTGTGTAATCTACCCCTGGGTTTTTGTTTCCCAGGTGCATTATTTTGCACTTCTTTGCATTGAATCCAAGCTGCCATACTTCTGACCATTCCTCCAACCTTGTCAAGTCCCTTCTCATCCTTTCCACGCCTCCTTGTGTATCAAATGGACCCCGGAATCCGATTCTACAGACCCCGATTAGGGAAACACAACTGCTGGTGTTTACCAAAACCCTGTGTAACCCCCCTGCAAATGGGGGTTCCCAAAAGACTTCCAGGAGCTTGCTTGAATGCTCCAAGCCTGAATGGTGTTTGGCATTTAAGCCATTTATCAGTGAGTGTTTTTAGAACCTCTGGTACTGTCTCTTTAAGAGCTGTCTGCTTGCAGACATAATTAGTTTGTATGGGGGACTGTGTGTTTCTTTGATTGAGTACCACCCGCTGCTGCCAATTCACTTCATTTTTGCAGTCACTAGAGTGCAAAGGGAACCTATCTGACAGATGTAACTGTTTGCCAGAAATTATTTAGAGTAATAATGAAATTACAGTTTGTCTAACTCTGCTTTTGGTAGTCAGAACTGTGTCTGCTAGTTCTCATTCTAGTTTTGAACTGCTGAACTGGAATTAACCAGTGTGGGGTGTTGGGCTCTAAAAATGGTGCCTGGATTTAACTAGAACTTGACTATAATCTGAGCCAGCTACAAGAGGATTGTATGGGCAGTGACTTGGGAGATGTAGTTTGGACTTCAGTGCCTTTTTTGGACCAACAGCAGCAGTCTATTGTGAGGACAGCCAATCCAGTCAATAACTGGGAGGAACTCAAAGTGCCCGTTTTTGCTCGTTGGAGTTTCAGTTGAGCTTGGCAGTGAAGAAGGAAGGAGCCCTGTGCTTTTTCAGTGTGCAGTTTTAGTCAAAACGTGTAAGGCCCAGAGTTCCGGGTTGTAACCTGTTAGACTGAATCCGCCCTGTGAAAAGAATCAAAGGATCTCTGAAGAGTAGAAACCAGGGCTCACCCTGTAGAAGACTGGAGGAATTAAGGAAATTACACTCAGTCTGTCAGAAACTGAATCTGCTGTGTTCTCCCGGTATTGTGCAGTAATTGCGATCGATACAGATGCAGCCTGCCTGGTATAGTGCTTTCTTTATATGGATGTGTGAAGAGGTTTGTGCACCTCAAGTGAGCCCTGCTGACATTGAAGGACCCTATCTTATTTGGAGGTCGGAGTACTAATTCAGGGTCGCCTCCCGTTGAATTGCCACATTAAACCAAATGGAATTACTGTACTGCTGACTGTTTAATTCTCCTTTTCTCTGTGTGAAAGGGCCCCTACCAGCTGCCAAACGGTTTGACTAGCCACTAGGGCTTGGGTACCCAGGACAGTAACTGATAGGGATAGGCTCTGCACAGAGCCATAGGTAGATTATTAAAGTGATAAGCTAATTAACCCGATTTCCCCTGTCCTTGTTATATCCCTAACAAATCAGAGCTGCTTGTTTCAGCAAAGTTATACTGCCTGAGGTATTTGTCTATGTTAAAGTACTGTACTGTGATTGTTGCACTGTATCTCATTTCACAGGAGGTCCCAGTGCCGAACCAGACCTGGGGTAGGTATACTGTGAAGGTAATTCTGATATATTGTGTGAACACTAGTGGAAAAGAAAGGTTGCAGTGTCCCAGAGGGCTGTGACCGCTAGTTTAACTATTGCAAACCCTGACCTCTGGGTGGAGCACCGCCATTGGATCCAGGCCCTCAACCTGTTAGTGGCAAATCAGGCAGGGTAGTAGCCCTGGATAGCGCCAGCTAGGGGTTACATCTGGAGGCTCACCGCTGGATTGTGTGTGTCCTAGTGGCCATATTTACGAATCCACTGTTAAGAAAAAAATGGGTACCTGACAGAAGTGGCTGTGCACCGCTGGTGGAGGTACTGGGGAGGAGATCGACCTCAAATGCTGCGTTTATCCTGGACATCCTGCATCACACGGACACTGTGCAGAGTACTTTCCAAGGTGGAAGGTTTACAAACCCTGTGGTGGTGGGTCGGCATGCTAATCTGCTCACCCACACTTTCCTGGCCCTAGTAGAGTTTAAGGATCCTATAGATAGCTCCAAAGTGCACAGACCATTACCCCAGAGGGAGCCCCTACTGCTTGGAGAGTGATAACTAAGGACAGTAAACCTGGGGAATCAGCCCCACCACTATCTGAAACTTTTGAGGAGAAATTTGCTGAATGGTTGCTGGGAGAGGGAAACTGTGGAGGACTTGAAGAAACTATTCTTGCCACCTGGGGGTGTTCTCCCCAACACCCTCCTGCTCCAGTGCCCGTAATGGTGGCTGAACCAATGCAGACTCCTATTTCTGCACCTGCACTAGTCACGACCTTACCGGGTTGAGGATTTTCTCATGGCACTCCCCACCCCCCAAGGGGAGGATGACTGGGAGACCTGGATAGACTATGTTGCCCTCAAGTGCTAGAAATGGCAATGCTCGAAGGCGTAAAAGCTAAAGAGGGTTAGTGAGAGCCTCGAGGTCCCGCCCTGGCTACCATCCGGTGCTAAACGGGCCAGTAACCCTGAAGCGACTGCACAGGCCTATCTTGAGGCCTTGGAGAATGTGTATGGGAGCCCAGATTCTGATGAGGACCTATGGTGGAGAGTAAGAAATGCACAACAGCACTCAAGGGGAGTTGTTGTCTGTGTATGTCTCTCGGCTGGAAAATTGTTGCAAGAATGCCTCAGAAAGGGTAGTTTGCCAGCGATTGAACTGGACCGAACCAGACTGGACAGAATCTTAAGTCTGCCCCTTCTCAGAACTGCTGTTGCTTCAGTTACGCCTGGCACCTGCTGACATAGATGATGTGAGACGGCATCTGCAAGAGATGTTAGCTGCTGGTGTAATACAAGAACTAGAAGCCTTATGCTTCCCCATTGTGGTAGTGAGGAAAAAGAATGGAACAGTAAGGATGTGTGTGGATTATCGCACCTTAAACCGTGCGGACTATCCCTGATCAGTACACAATGCCCCAGATTCAGGATGCTTTGGACTGCCTAAACTGGAGCAAGTGGTTCTCTGTGCTGGATCTCCGAGTGGGTACTACCAGATCCCGGCGGCCCTAGAGGACCGTGCGAGAAGACGGCCTTTATCTGTCCGCTTGGCTTTACGAAATCTAGTGAGGATGCCTCAATGGATTTTCAGGGTGTCTGCAGCCACTTTCTAACGATTGATGAGCGTGTGATGAACTTACTAGAGTGCCTGGTATACCTAGATGATGTTATTGTGTTTGGCAGCTCACTGGAGGAACATGAGAGCAGATTATTTAAGGTATTGGACCGACTGAGGACTTTTGGCCTTAAACTGTCCATTGATAAGTGTCAATTTTTTCAAACATCAGTAAAGTATGGGGACATATAGTATCCACTGAGGAATAGAGACTCACCCAAGTAAAGTTGAGGCCTTGACCACCCGGCCACAGCCCAAAAATCTAAAAAGAACTGCAAAGATTCCTGGACTCTGTGGGTTATTATCGGCGCCATCAAGGACTATTCAAGAGTGATCCGCTTCATAACCTTACCAAGGGTATCCCCAACCCACAAAAATACCAAAAGTCAGCTCTCCTCAAGTACTGAAAGAGTGTATTTTCATCCGAGTGAAGTATTTGGGGTCGCTGGACTCCTGATTGTGAGACTGCTTTTCATGAGATCATATATCAACTTACCCATGCTCCAGTGCTGGCCTCGATGCCGATCCAAGAAAACCCTACGTCCTGCACACTGATGCTAGCTTGCAAGGGTTGGGGGCTGTGTTGTACCAAGAGCACGAGAATGGCCTGAGACCAGTGGCCTTTGCCAGTAGAAGCCTGACCCCATCCGAAAAGAACTATCCTGTACATAAGTTAGAGTTCCTAGCTTTGAAGTGGGCTATTGTTGACCAATTCCATGAGTACTTGTATGGGGCTAAAATACTAGTAAAAACTGACAATAATCCTTTGACCTATGTGCAGACCTCAGCTAAGTTGGATGCCACTGGCCATAGGTGGCTTTCTGCATTATCTACATATGACTATGCTCTCGAATACCGAGCAGGTCTGAACACATAGATGCTGATGCTCTCTCCCGGAGGCCTGTTCCCAGAATGATTGGTCCGATTGGCAGAACTTGACATTCGGGCACTCTGCCGGAAGTTTGACAGGGAGGAACAATGTCCACGGACGAGTGGACTGCATGGTGGATTGCTTGGGAGCCTCTGAGAATTGCATACCTGCTGCTTATTGCCACTTTTCTGCAATAGACATTGGTGCACTGCCTCAGCTGGACAATGACAGTATTCATGGGCTCAACTCGCCGATCCCATGATCAAAGCAGCTTTAGAAGCCCTCTATGCGGGAAAAGATGTGTCCAAATTACGCCCACTGATTTGAGAACTGCACTGTTATACAAGAGAAGGTCCTAAGTTGAAACTGATCAATAAACTGTTATACAGAGAAACAGTAGACAGAGGGGACAAGTGGACAAACAACAACTAGTGCTGCCCACTGCCTTTCGAGACTCAGTACTGAGGTCCTTGCACAACCACATGGGGCACCTTGGTATAGACAGAACACTTGACTTGGTGAGATCCAGATTCTATTGGCCTAAGATGGGGCTGATGTGGAGCAACACATTCGAACTTGTAGTCGCTGTTACAGAGGAAAGCTTTTGCCCCAGAGGGCTGCCCCCTTGTTAACATCACCACCAGTGCACCCATGGAGCTGGTCTGTATTGATTTTCTGAGTTTGGAGTCAGATCAAAGAAATATCAGTAATGTGCTGGTGGTCACTGACCATTTCACGAGATATGCCCAAGCTTTCCCACCAAAGACCAGAAAGCATCCACTGTCCAAAGTACTGTAGAAAACTTTTTGTTCACTATGGGGCTCCACAAAGAATCCATTCTGATCAAGGGAGAGACTTTGAGAGTCGTCTGATCAAAGAGATGCTTTCTCTGTGGGGAGTGCGAAAGTCCAGAACCACTCCTTACCACCCCCAGGGGGACCCACAGCCTGAACGTTTCAACCGCACTTTGTTAGATATGCTAGGCACCCTGCACCCAAAGGACAAGCCTAGATGGAGCCAACAAAGCAGCACCTGGTACATGCTTATAACTGCACCAAAGTGATGCCACTGGATTCTCCCTACCGCCTGATGTTTGAAGAGAAGCTCACTACCAGTAGATGTGTGTTTTGGGGTCTCTCCTGATGGGGTTCAAGCTGACAACTATTTACAGTATGTGCAAAAGTTAAAGGCCCAGCTAACTCATGCGTACTAACTGGCTCAAACCATGGCTGCCAAAGAAATTCTGCCAACAAAGAAAGGTATGATAAAAGGTGAAAGCACAGGAACTCCAGGAGGGAGATCGGGTATTGCTAAGAAATCTGGGACTGCATGGCAAGCACAAGATTGCTGACAGATGTCACCATCTCCCTCACATTGTAGTGGGCAAACTAGATGATCTGCCAGTGTACAAAGTAAGGCCTGAGAATAATTCAAAAGATGTAAAACAATGCATAGAAATCATTTACGCCCATTGGACAAATCTTAATTGAGTCTGAGCCCCCAGAAGATGCCCTCTGGACCAGTGACTAGAGCTGCTAAGAAAAGATCAAGAAAGTCTGCACCTACAGAAGCAGTTAAAGTGTTCCCTCCACAAGTCCCAGTTGAGCATGACTGTCAGTCCATATCGGAAGAAAGAGAGAGTGACTTTGAATACTATCCTTACGAACTGAGTCAATTGTTTCGGGCAATCCCTAGTCAATACTGGAGATGAAGCTGGGCCTTCTGGACTGTCTAAGCTCCCAGCTTCATCCCTGGAGCCAATGCTCCCAGAAAGTGAAGTGCAAAGCATCAGATCAGATGAAATGGAATCATTGTGCATGGTTGAACTGTTTGAGCTTCAGGAGGAAAATGATAGATTGGGCAGACTGGTGATACAACTAACAAGAAGAGTATTTTGAGTGCCCTGACAGTCCACTGCCAGTGTCCGAAAGCTCTCCATGCGAGCCAAATGTTGTGGACTCAGAAACTGTAACCCTGGAGCTGAAAGTGCCCCAAGTTCTAGCCTCTCTACCCCTATGGAGACCCCCTGACAAGTGAGGACAATGCTGAAAAATGAGCTCAGAGTGCAGAGACTATAACAGTTCCCCTAGAAAGACTGGTCGAGCTGTAAAGCCTGTGGTGCACCCTCAGTTATGATTCACTTGGGAGGCCCGTGGACTTGCCTCTCAATGTTGTCCATAAAGGAGTGTATGTGTCCCTGAGTCATTGCCCAAACTGCGTCAGTGCTAACTCCAAGTTACTTGTGTTGCCCTCTAGTATGGTGCCCTTGCCCTATCCAGCCCCAAGGTAACTGATAGGAAGGGCCCTCTCTTCAAGTTTCATGTACAAGAGGTAATAACTTGAGTTATGGTACAATGTGTATGTAATACTGTGTAAAGAGGACGTACTGCAATGTTTCAGAAATGTGTTCTTGGTAAAATGATATATTGACTGATGATTACATGTGCGAGCCTAATGCAAATGTATATGGTTGCAGTTGAAACTTATGGGTACTTGCTTGACGCTGGACGCCGCTTTCCCAGGCCAGGAAGGGTGTAACCCCTGCAAATGGGGTTCCCAAAAGACTTCCAGGAGCTTGCTTGAATGCTCCAAGCCTGAATGGTGTTTGGCATTTAAGCCATTTATCAGTGAGTGTTTTAGAACCTCTGGTACTGTCTCTTTAAGAGCTGTCTGCTTGCAGACATAATTAGTTTGTATGGGGGACTGTGTGTTTCTTTGATTGAGTACCACTCAAGCTGCTGCTAATTCACTTCATTTTGCAGTCACTAGGAGTGCAAGGGAACCTATCTGACAGATGTAACTGTTTGCCAGAAATTATTTAGAGTAATAATGAAATTACAGTTTGTCTAACCTGCTTTCTTTGCAGTCAGAACTGTGTCTGCTAGTTCCCATTCTAGTTTTGAACTGCTGAACTGGACCAATCAGTGTGGGGTAAGCTAGCTCTAAAATGGTGCCTTGGACGAATCAGAACTTGGACTCATAATCTGAGCCAGCCACAAGAGGATTGTATGGGCAGTGACTCTGGGAGATGTAGTTTGGACTTCAGTGCCTTTTTGGACCAACAGCAGCAGTCTATTGTGAGTGACAGCCAATCCAGTCAATAACTGGGAGGAACTCAAAGGAAGTGCCGGTTTTGTCGGTTGGAGTTTCAGTTGAAGCTTTGGCAGTGAAGGAAGGAAGGAGCTTATGCTTTTTCAGTGTGCAGTTTTAGTCAAAAACGCGTGTGTGGCCCAGAGTTCGGTTTGCAACTTGTTAGGACTGAATCCGTCCTGTGAAAAGAATCAAAGGATCTCTGAAGAGTAGAAACCAGGCTCACCCTGTAGAAGACTGGAGGAATTGCTGAAAATTACACTCAGTCTGTCCAGAAACTGAATCTGCTGTGTGTTCTCCGGGTATTGTGCAGTAATTCGCGATCGGGATACAGATGCAGCCTGCCTGTATAGTGCTTTCTTTTATATGGATGTGTGAAGAGGTTTGTCACCTCAAGTGAGCCCTGCTGACATTGAAGGACCCTATCTTATTTGGAGGTCGTGAGTACTAATTCAGGGTCGCTCCTCGTTGAATTGCCACATTAAATCCAAATGGAATTACTGTACTGCTGACTGTTTAATTCTCCTTTTCTCTGTGTGAAAGGGCCCCTACCAGCTGCCACGGTTTGGACTAGCCACTAGGGCTTGGGTACCCAGGGACAGTAACTGATAGGGATAGGCCTGTGCACAGAGCCATAGGTAGATTATTAAAGTGATAAGCTAATTAACCTGATTTCCCCCTGTCCTTGTTATATCCCCCTAAATAAATCAGAGCTGCTTGTTTCAGCAAAGTTATACTGCCTGAGGTATTTGTCTATGTTAAAGTACTGTACTGTGATTGTTGCACTGTATCTCATTTCACAGGAGGTCCCAGTGCCGGAACCAGACCTGGGTAAGTGTATACTGTGAAGGTAATTCTGATATATTGTGTGGGCCACTAGTGGGAAGAAAGGGGGGTTGCAGTGTCCCAGAGGGCTGTGACCAAGTTAGTTTAACTATTGCAAACCCTGACCTCTGGGTGGAGGCACCCGCCATTGGATCCAGGCCCCTCAACCTGTTAGTGGCAAATCAGGCAGGGGTAGTAGCCCCTGGGATAGCGCCAGCTAGGGGTTACACCTGTATTTCTTTGGCAGTTTAACTTTGTTTCCCTCGCTAACTGAAAACAGGATGGCGGAAGCACAAAAAAGGATTTCCCATTTGCAACAAGGGATTATCCATTTGCAGCAAAGGATTATCCATTTGCGACAAAGGATCCTTTTTCTATCGGGACATTTAACTGCTCCCATTGAAAATAATGGGAAATTTTAAAATTTAATAACTTTGGAACGGAGTAATATTTTTTCACCAAATCATCAAAAGGCACATATGTGACCCAAGACCTATATACCATAAACACTTCAGATGAAAATTCCACACTGTTTTTGTGCAGCGGCATGACAAAGAATTTCACCCAAAGTGGTTCACATTTTTTGACAATCTGTATCGCTGTACCCACATATCCGACCACAACGAAACCTGTCACATAATGAGATCTTTGGACCCTAATACCGCGTGCAAAATTTTTTGCGAATCGGTCAAACAGTTGTGAAGATGTTAAAGTTCAAAATTTTCACTTTCACGTAGAAGTGAAGATTATCAGCCTGGGCACTTACATATGGAACTTGCAAAACAATATTTCTTAAGTGCAGATATGAAAACAGAAGCAGATTATATTTGTGAAACTGAGTCAGGTAATGTATTCCAATTTTATAGCCTGATATAAAAAGGATTTTTGACCAAGAGAAGTATTAAATTTTTGAAGTCTATATTTCGGTTTGTAAGAGGATCTAGCAAAATGGGTGGGAGTAGTTGTTAGATCAACTAAGACCATACATGAAAACTGATCCAAATGTTTATGAAAGTTATAACAATTTAACAAAGTAGAATAAAAACATCTTCAATCAAAATACTAGTAATTTAAGGAACTGTAAATCCAGCAATGACGAGTACCTCATGGACAAGAAAGCGTAAAACAAACAGAATTGTACATAAGTGATTCAGAAGCACTACAATTGAATGGTAAACCATAATCAACTAGACACAAGAGACACTGGGCAAGAATTTTTTCCGAAGTCATTGTTGAACAGTTTTTAAGGCAATATATCTGCCCCAAGCACAAATGAGTAGATTTAATCAAGAAATTAATATGAACATCAAATAATAAATTTTGTTCTAGGTTAAAATCCAAATAGCACAAATGATACACTAGCTATCTCAACCCCTCCCTTATCCAAAATTGGTCCAGTCAGTGGAACAGAGAAACTCTTTTGTCAAGTATAACATTTTATATACTTAGTTTTGGAAAGGTTCAATAATAACTCATTTTCTAGAGGCCAATTTTAAACCAAATTAAAATCAGATTGCAGTGATACAGTATATTTATAGTAGTCCACGTTTTGCCCTTACTAGAAAGCACTGAATTAGAGTTCGTTAAACAAGAAGACAAAATCATTTAGAAAAATGGAAAATAAAATTGGACCTAAAATTGATCTTTGAGGTACACCTATTTGTACGGGAACAAAAGAGGAATGAACACCTTGTAATGAAAGTTGCCAAGACCTATTAGCTAAATAACTCAGAAACCAAGAAACTGAAAAGGGTGACAAGCAGGCCTGTGTTTCTACACTTAGAAAGCAGGTGACCACGGTGCACCAAGTCGAAAGCCTGCAAAAGATCCAAAAATAAAGCCTCAGCAACCTCCCCGCTATCCATAGTTGAGCCAGGTTTCCCGTTGCATAGTCTCGATGTACCACGTACTGTTGTGGGCTCAATATCAACAGTTGTCGAGCAGTTTGTCACCCCCCGGTCTGATGTACTGACTGTCACACAGGAGTTGTAGTGGGTCCAGAAGAAAAAGCCCACTGTTTACCAAGCATGTAGGTTGAACGATGTTATGAACCTGGGAACAAGCATCACTTTATTATTTCTGGTGTCCCCCTGCTTAGCTGCTGCCAAACTGCGCAGTCCCTCACACGTTTGTGAAGGCGAAGGCTGCAGCACTTGATCGGCTCACTTTTCCACATGTCACACAGTACTCACAGTTCAGCGGGGGTGGTTAATCACTCCTCAGGGTAGGGTATCCAGCAGAAAGTGGGAAAGTTGTGTTCTGATGCATTTACTGGGGTAGTCTAAGTGGAGGAATCTGTTTTGAGCTGTGTTCTAAAACGCCTCACGTCACCTTGCACTGTCGAGCAGTCTGCTGTCATCTCGAGTAAGCCAAGCTACTAGCAAGAAAGACAACGGCATCTGTGTCTGTTAGGATTGTCAGTATGTATAGAAAGAAAAATCAGGGTGGGGGGATGCACCTGACAGCCAGGGGTGTACTGTTGCTTCTGCCTTATAGTCACTTAGGTCCCATTAACTACTTGGCCGACCTCACTGGTTGACGATATAGGAATACGTTGGGGAATTCTGTGACCAGGGACTTTTCCGCTACTTCAGCTGTCAAGAAAATGTGTGATCTGGCCCTTACCCACATTTTCAGCTGCTCTGGATACATCAGGTGAAAGCACGTCCCTGTTTTGTGTGGAGGACTGTCTTCACATCTATGAACTTGTCTCCCTGTTTGATGACCCCAGGGCTCAAGTCGTTTAACAGACAGATGGTGCAGTTTTAGTATATTATGGAGGCTGTAGCTCGGGCTTGTTTTTGCTCGTGGAGCTTTTCCTGAAAATTTCAAAAAGTGTATGATGAGGACTTCTGGATGGTCATTTGGCCCTGGTTTTTGGCTGGCAGTATAGCCTAGAGGACAGACTAACAAGCTGTGAAGGAGCTGGGTATTTCTAGTAGATTGATTTGGGTTTGATTCCCACAACCTCCACTTGCATATTGTCTTCTGATTCACAGTCAGCCAGCCATACAATCAATCCTAATTGTCAAACTTATTGATTCAGACACTGTAGTAAAGTATTGGGAAACTACCCCTAGTTTCCAAAGTTTACATATATGAAACATAATTAAACTTGCCTTTATTGAGAGGTACTGTATTGGCAAGAAGAGCATTGGTGGGGATGTTGAAATCTATGTGTGCTTCCAAGAAATGTAAAGCAAAAGGTCCCGTCTCTAAATCAAAGATGCTATGCTTCCCTAAGCCAGAACAGGTGGATGAGCAGTGGGGATTGAGGGTGGCCCAGAAGGGTATCATATACCTTGGAATCCAGGTGGGAAAGACAGTGGAATCTCTATATGGGTTGAATTACTCGCTATTAATCAAAAAAGTGGAGGCAGACTTGAGGCGGTGGATACAGTTATCTATTTCATGGTTGGGACGTATAAACCTCCTCAAAATGAATGTCCTTCCCAGGATATTGTACCCTATGCAGATGTTACCAATGGGATTGGTGAAAGGAGATATAAATAAACTGGAGAAATCATTTTCTAGATTTATTTGGTGAGACAAAAGGCCAAGGGTGCGGCTTCAGAGGCTAAAGCTGAAGTCGACACAAGGAGGGCTCAATTTTCCTGAGATCTCGAACTATCATCTCTCCATTCAGTAAAGGTATGTGGCTGACTGGGTGAACAGCCCTACAGTAGCAAGGTGGGTGATCTAGAGTAATGGGGATGTGAGGGTAGACTATCGGCATACCTGCATAGTAAGGGCTTTAAAGCCTATCTTACTCAGGAAGGTGAAAACTCGCTGGTGCGGGCGGTGTTGGAGGCATGGGAATGTCTTTGAAAAAAAAAAGCATCAGGGGAGAAACAATTTTGCTTCCGGTGGTGGAGAATCCTTTTTTTCTGCCAGGTCTGTAGGACAGAGGTTTTCGAGAATGGGAGAACAATGGGGTAAAGCATATAGGAAACCTTATGAGGAAGGGGGTGCTATATCCTCTGGGGGGATATTGTCAAAGGGCTGAGGTTAGGTGGACATCAATTATTTCGCTATATGCAGCTTCCGGCTTTTATACCAAAAATGGAACGAAACAGGGCTCAGTCACAGGGATGGGAATCGACTGAGGCCTTCAATAATTTGGCTCAAAAGGACTCCAAGGGATTTATCCGGAAAGCCGAGAGGTGGGGGAAACAGGATTATCCAGACTACACCACTAAAGTCAAACAGCTATGGGAGAGAGACTTGGGCAGTAGCATCACAGCGGAGAACTGGCAATTACTGTTGGAGGGACGGAGGGGCTACTGATATGTAACAGATTCAGGGAAGCCTTTTATAAATTTTTACACAGACTTTATTATCCCCACGATTGTCCATAAGGCCCACACATCTGTTTCCCCTATGTGTGGTAGGTGCAAAGAGGAAAAGGGAATGTATATGCATTGCTTCTGGACATGTAAGGTGCTACGTGTGTTTTGGGGCTGGGTGCTGGGTGAGATCTCAAACATGGGGGCCTTCCCTATGAACATGGACCTGATCTCAGGCCTCTTTGGTATGACACAGGGGGATGATGGGGATTGGGAAGTACTCCCAAGATGGTGTAGGGTATTCCTGATGTTAGCTAGGCACTGCATACAGAATACGTGGGTGAGCTGCTAGGTGCCCACTATTCAGCAATGGCATAATCTAAGCATTCAGACACTTGCCCTGGAAAGGCTGACTTTGGTCCTCAGGGATAGGGAGGAGGCCTTCTATAGAGAATGGACTCCATTCATGACCTTGCTTAGCACACTGGAGGAAAGTACGTTGCGAATGGGCCTTACTTAAGGAAAGAAGGCATGGGGTTAAACTAGAAATGGTCTAGAGAGGAGTATGGGGATAATAAGTAGATGCTGTAAGTGGGAATTGTATTTGGGATAACAGTACCTTGCATAATTATTTTTATTCGTAATCAAGTTCATCGTTATACACCTGTACTTTTTCTATTTTTTTTTTTTTTTAATAGATGGATCAGATTTCACTAAGAGGTCAATTTACTTTAAATGTCTAATTGAAAGCAATAAGAGATTGCACCACTATGTTGTCTGTCTTGTTCCTGTATATGTTCAAGTATTGCCTGTTGTTTTTATGTACTATGTGTTTTTGTTGGAAATGTAATAAAAAGATTATACAAAACAAACAAAAAAGAAAAAGCAAAAGATCCAATGAATGCACGTATTTATTTTTATTTATTTTACTTTGAGGGCAGTATCCTATCAGTCACTTTTCACATAAAAGTGGATTCTCATAGCAGATGCACATGGTTGTTTCCATTACTGTATTTCACAGTTACATCGGTCACATTGGTCCTACAGTGACAGTTAAAAATCTCTCTTGAACTGTTCTGTTTGTTTATTTGGGTGTTTTGTCCTTGGCTACCTGAAATCACTGAAAATTCATTCTTCTCAGATGCTAAAAGGCAAAGGGAAGGTTTGAGTGACCCAGCTCCCTTATATTCATGCCACAGTCGGTGACACCACAACATTAAAATTGTTCCTTTACAAATAAACTATATCAACCAGTACTGACAGTAGAAAGAGGGAATGGGTGGAGGTAAAAAACTGGAACCGGATGGCCCAGTGGCGCTGAGGGTTGAGGCACTGGATGCTACACCTCGCGCCACACCGGCGAACAGGGTTCAGGAACGGACTCGGGCCACTGGGGGTTGGCAGGGGAAGGAAGGGATTGAGCATCCGGAGTGGCCCCTGGTGGAGATCTGGAGCAGCGCCAGGAACATGTGGTGCAGAGACTAGGGGGGGTGAAGTGGTGGCAGACTTCGGCACGTTATTGCACGGCCACGCTCCGGGGGAAACCACTATGTAAAAACCCTCAGAAGACCAGGGAGGCGATGAAGCCTCCAGGGACCTAGCTCACATCCCCAGCACCGGACCATCTCTCCGGCGGCCCTCCAGGGCTCTCAACCAGGACCGACCTCTAATTGCAGAAAGGCCGCCAGGTGGGGGTGATCCGGGGCTGGAAGGTCCTGGGAGAGGGTCCCGGAGGAGGGATGTCTCAGGCAGGGAGTAGAGGTGACAGTCGAGCGGGCACCTCAGAGAGATGCCTGGCCTACCAGGTGAATAAACAGAGTATAAAAAAAAAAAACTGGAACCAAATGATCAGTTCTTTATAAAGACAGAGTGAGGATGACATAAACTAGTACATCACACATGATCTACAAAAATAATAGTAACCTAACCAAAACTATACATAAAATCTCCCACAATTTTAAAGAGCAGCTGACACCTTTGGGGCAGGCAACTCATGTACAGTAGCTGTCTGCCCCAGGAACTAAACAAGATATATTTGATATTTTTCTGTTTAGTGAATAATTACTAATTTAACTTACTAATAGCACTGCCCTACTTCCTGCTTCACCCAAAGCTGTCGAGCATCCACTGCAGGACCACCCAGAATACAGCACTTTGATAATGTGAGTGGGGAAGGGGCTGCAGGGCTGTACATAGCATTGTGATGCTACTGGCAGCAGCAGTGACATTTGCATAGTACTACAACTTTTAAAATTGCACTCGTACACCACATCCGATTGCTGGCGTGTGTGAGCACCCATTAACAAACAGGCTGTTTCGGTGTGGTAACACCAACGTGCTGTCTTTAGCTTTTGTTTTACTATAGCAACTCTTCTGAGCCTTGTTTTACTAAAATAACCACATGCTGATGTTCAGTCCACACTTAGGTAATGAAATATGTAAAACAAAATTACATGTACAAATTTAATCAAAATGCAAGCAAGCAACGTTTGGCATTGACAATGCTTTTTTTATAGTAAGGCCACTCTCTGCAAGAATTTCTAAGTGGAGATTTTTAAGTCCCTCACTTGTGCCATCTGATACTGCTTTCATTCATAGAAATTTTGTCTCACACATGACCATTGCTGGGATTTACATAAATAATGTAAACCAGTTCCTTTTCTATTACACCACTGTCGGTACTACTGTCCATAAGCACTGAAAAATAATTTGCATTTTTGACAGTTGCCAGCAGGTTTTCTTCTAGGTTCTTGCCAATGCACACTGGAGCCTATGCGCAAAGGTGCATGTTATATATGCAAAAACATATATATAGCAGCTATGCGCCGTGGAAGACCCCTTCGCAATGAGGCATTCACAAATGCCAATGCACACCTTGTGGACAAAGGGGCGTGTCAACGTGGCACATGTAGCATACCACACAGCTCACAGAGGTGTGCCACAGCAACACAGACACACCCCTTGAACCCACCATATATGGTAATGCACACCGCCCCGCCCTATGGAACATTAGTGAACAGCTAGTAGGAGACAGATGCAGAGAGCATAGTGGAGACATGAAGAGGCACTCAAGGG
Organism: Neoceratodus forsteri; assembly: GCA_016271365.2. Lineage (NCBI taxonomy): Eukaryota > Metazoa > Chordata > Ceratodontiformes > Ceratodontidae > Neoceratodus > Neoceratodus forsteri. The sequence goes on along the minus strand of CM057455.1, from coordinate 1,356,004,615 downwards.
GATACACAGGGCACACAGCATGGTGAACCGGAGAAGCATGCGCCCTTCCATTGCTGCGGCCATGGGAGGGCACGATCCACCACTAGAACATGCGCATCGAACTTCACAGGGGGCCAGGTGGTATCCATGGTGGCAGAAATCCGGACGCACTACCACCACCTGTACAGCTCTATGTCCCTGTCTACACCTGCTGAGGTCAAGGCCAGGCTGTGGCTGGAAATCCAGAGCAGCGTTAATGCCGCCAGCCCGGAGGCACAGACACTGGAAGCCATTAAGCACAAATGGCATGACCTCCAGGCCACCATTGAGAGGAAGATCGCTGCCACCACAGGGGCATGGCAGCACACCAACCAGCGGTGGGTCCCTGCACAATGACAGCCAGCTAAGCCTCCTTGAGCAGATGGCCATGGACACACTGACCAATGTCGGTGTGCACGGGGAGGTAGAAGGTATGGACACCCTAGATGGTATGTAGGTGGTTTGCAAACATGTCTACACATGTATAGTGCCCCTAGGTATGTTTCAACAGCACTCTGTTCCCCCCCCCAAAAAAAAACTGGAAAGGCAGGCAACAGCCCCCGCAGCAATGGAGCAGCAGTGCTGGGAGAACACGGGCCTACCAATGGATGAAAAGGAGACCAGTTGTGCAGGCACCAGTTAGTGATACTGTCAAATGCACCCCTGTAGCACACGCAACAGGTGACCGTGCCAGCCACACTAACCGTACCCTGTTCCCTACAGGTACTGAGCAGGAGACTGAGGCCCCCATGGAAATGGACCCTGATGTGGACAGCGGACACGAGGCGGCTGATGAGAGCACCTAGGCCACAACAGCCACCTGTGATGAACACGCCAGTGGTTACAAGTGGCACACACCCATAGCTAAGGAACGGAGGGATCATGACACAGGTGGCGCACTGCTGGCACAGCATGGGTATGGCGGAGCCGTGGTGGATGCTGGTGGCCCCACTGAACGTGACACGGCTGACATGGATGACAGTCCGTAGGAGGGCCCGTCATGGCGTGTGCCCGGATGCAGATGCGCAAACCACATGCAGGCAACACTGGCTGACAGTTACCGTGATCGGTGGCAGCTCAAGGCAGACCGGATGCACTGGAGGGGCTGTTAAACAGCATAACAGGACAGGCCACACAGCAAAAATGGCACATGATGGGACACCACACACACCTGAGGCGCAAGGCATAGTCAGAACCCCCCCGCCCAAGACAGAGCCAGCTGTCACTGGCCTACCCACGATGGCCACCATACCTGACACTGCCATGGGACCCAAGTGTGCTACGGAGGACAGCCACGATGTACAGGATGACATGGGCACACAGTCCACCAAGGGCAACAGAACCGGAGAGGTGGAGGGCAAAGGCAACATAGCTGATGCTGACATGCAGAACGAGTCAATGGACTGCACACCGGGCGGACAGCGGGGCCATGGCATGGGCAGACCACAGATGGCCTCACGTAGGATGGGAGCATGGGCCTTTGCCAGGCTGGTGGCACAGGCCACCGACACTCTGCCACAGTGATGTGGTACTACCCCAGCATGGCACAGCCACAACGATGTACAGCACTGAAGCACTCCCCAACACGTGTCCCACTGCACCAAGCCACACGTCCCCACACAGTGATCCCATCCTACGCATTGCTGGCACCCCATGAACAATGTGACACACACCCTGAGAATGCACGAGGTGCCATCCCCCAGCACTGCCCCCTGCACACTGGACACATATGGCGGCCACACAAGCATCCTTGGGGGAGGGTGCCATCTCCAGCAGCACCACCGGAGCCACCTATGTCCTACCATGGCCGGTGCTAGTGGTGGTACAGTAGTTACCACCACCCCGATGGGTGCAGTCAGCACCTGGATCATCACGGCGCACTCATCACTCACCAATGCCATCGTGCATACATGGTCCTGCCGTACAATGGCCACATAGCTTCCTGTCGCCGATGCACACGTGTGCCTGTTTTGCGCACACACACCATCCCAGTCGCAAACCCGCCACTCACATGGCTGTGCACACATGCGCAGGCTAACATCAGAATGCACCCTGTACCAGTGACGCCCTGGCCTCACGACTGCCCGCATTCTCTGGTCCATGGAATGCGACATCATCCTCCTCCGGCGGGCCGTCCTGTTGCTGTACACCCGGTATGGGCACATCACACACAGTGTGATACTGTGCAGCATGGTGCAGACCATGAACATCTGGCATGCCTTCCTTGGTGCCGGAATCATCGTACCCCTTGTATGGTCCAGGCATCAAAAGCACATCTTCAGGAGTCCTCCTGCCTTCTTGACGACGTTCCGTGTCCTCCATTAGGATTGGTTGTATGCCTCCTCTGCAGCTGATGCTGGTGCAAGGATGGATGTCATCAGGTTTGGGCACAGGCAATATCCTGTCACCTGGGGACATTGTAACAGGCATGCACACAGGTTGGCATACATATGCCATATCGGGGAGGGGGGGGAATGTGACATACTCATCCAGCAGCCAGCCATCAGTTGCCCCTGCATGTAGCATAGCCCCAATGCGTGATCCGTCCAGGATGTAGGCGTCATGGCACGATCCTGGGTACTTGGCGCAGACGTTCGTGAACAAGCCCCGGGAATTGCACACCACCTGACAGTTCATGCTGTGGAACCCCTTCCTGTTCCTGTATGCCTCCTCCTGTGCTGGGGGTGTCAGGATGGCGATGTGTGTGCTGTCTATCACACCTACCACACTGGGCATGCCGTGCATGTCATAGAAAGCAAGTTTTGTTCGCTGGACATCATCCAGGGCCATGGGGAGGGTAATGTGGGTGTACATGTGCTCCAGCAGTGCATCTGTGACCTCTGTCATGGCACGGGATACCAAGGACTAGCAGATGCCCAAGGTGTCGCCGGTCACTCTCTGGAACGAGCCAGTGGCATAGTATGCATTGCCCTAGACCTGCGTGTGCATGGTGCAATCCTCTAACATACTAAAATGCCAGCAGAATAGGCCTAACGGTCTTTTGTGTCTGCTCGTTTGGTCAGCCCCCACCCTGGGAGCTGACCTTGCTGCCCCCCTCGCCCTCTCTGGCTTCTCCCTTTCCAGTTCCAGATATTCTCGCTGCACTGGATTTTGCTTCCAGAACCCTTCCCTGTACCTGTCCCACCCCTCTGAACTGCTCCACCTGCCTCTGCCTCCACCAGCCCCTGGGCAGCGATTCCATGGCTCCACCACCCTCTCAGTGAAGTAGCACCTCCTCCTTTCTCCCTGAATCTTCCTCCCTCCAGCTTCCACCCATGCCTCTAGTTTTCCCTCCTCCTTCCTTCGAAGCACCCTGACTGCTCCTCCCCTATCTACCCCCTTCATGTACCTGAAGACCTCTATCATGTCTCCCCAGTCCCTTCTCTCTTCCAGTGTGTATATATTTAGCTCTTCGAGCCTCTCCCCATAGGTCCTTTCCCCCAAGCCCCAAATCATTTTGGTTGCCCTCCTCTGGACCCTCTCCAGGAGTTTAATGTACCACTTTAAGTGTGGCCTCCAGAACTGCACGCAGTACTCGAGGTGCGGCCTCACCAAGCAGTTATACAGAGGCAGTATCACTTCCCTCCTTCTGGAGGTGATCTCCCTAGTGATGCATCCCAGCATCCTGTTGGCCTTGATTGCTGCCCTCCTACAAGTCTCTGAGTTGTTCGTCTTGACATCCACCACCACCCCCCAGGTCCCTGTCAGCCATCGAGACTTGTAGCATTACCCCCCCCCCCAGGGTGTACACTTGGCCCAGGTTTCTGTCCCCCAGGTGCAGTATCTTGCCTTTCCCTACATTGAACCTCAGCTTCCACTTTCTAGACCATCTTTCCAGCACCTCCAGGTCCCCCTGTAGTGCCACCCTCCCCTCCTTCCCATTCACCACCGCCCCTAGTTTTGAGTCATCTGCAAAGAGACTCATCTCATTCCTGATACCTGTCCTTATGTCAGAGACGTAGGTGGTGAACAGGAGGGGCCTAAGGACTGATCCCTGTGGGATCCCACTAATGACCCTCCTTGGGGATGAGACTATCCCGCCAACTACGACCCTCTGGGTCCGGTCCTGGAGCCATTGCCTATCCATCTGATCATCTGGTTCCCCACCCCATTTCTCCCAGCTTATCCAACAGGCCTCGTGAGGAACAGAGTCAAATGCCTTACTGAAGTCTAGAAAGAGGACGTCCACTGGTCTACCCAGGTCCAAGGCACTCGTCACCCAGTCATAGAACTCCACAAGGTTTGTCTGACATGATTTCCCTGGGACGAATCCATGCTGTCTATCATCCAGGCACCCTGACTTTTCCAGGTCCCCCCCAGCCTCAGCCTCTCCTTGACAATGCCCTCCATCACCTTGCCCACCACCGATGTCAGGCTGACAGGCCTGTAGTTCTTTGCCACCTCCACTGATCCCCCCTTGTGGATAGGCACTATATGCGTTGCCTTCCAGTCCTGAGGCACCCACCCTGTCCTCAGAGAGATGGTGAAATGCTCCGCTAGGGGTTTCGCCAGGACATCTGCCAGTTCTCATGGACCATGTCACAAACCACGACGATGGTAAACCATGATAGGCAGAACTGCTTGATGCAGTGGATTTCCTGCAGTGTCGATGCATCCAAATGTGGGCGACATACCCCAGGACAGGGCCGCTGGCGCCTCACCAACTCCTCCTCCTGCAGCAGTGCCATGTGTAACATCACTCCAGGACACATCCTGCCACGATGTGCGTCTTCTGGTGCACTCTGCTGGCTGACTGTGCACCAGTCTTATACCTCCATACCCGCATGCATGTGCCTTTAAGGGGGCATGTCCCGGGCCACATGTATGCTGGCTAAACATGGGCAGTGGGCACATGCGACCTCACGTGCTCCCTGCACAGTGCGAGCTGCGTCGGACATTCATAGTGCATGTCAGGATGGCGCTGGATGGTACTCGTGGTGTGGAGCATTATCCCCTCTGTCTCTGGCATGTGGCAGAAGCAAACATGTGCGACTCTGGGGCATATGGTACCCTGTGGGTTGTGGAGGGCCATGATTGGGTGAGTAGTGGGCCACCGGTGGGGATCATGCTACTGTGCACGTGTTGTGTCTGCTGTACAGTGTCTTAACCCTGTGTGTGTGTGCGTGTCTCTCTCTCTCTCTTACTGTCATCCCACACAGAACCTGCAGTGCATGCCAGGCAGAATAGAACTGTGCCGTGTTGAGCAGCCAGATGGAGCACCCATTATGATGGCTGCATCCACCAGACACTGGAGGAGGTGGCACCTGCAGTTTCCATGCTACATGGGCCACCAGGAGATGGACGTGGCATCATGTACGAGGGGGGAGCATGGGGATGTGGGCCCAGTGACCATGTGGAGGGTCACAGTGCCAACCATGGTAAGTGTCTGGCCTGGCCTGGGCCATGTGGGTGAGTGTGTGTGTGTGTGTGTGTGTGTGTGTGTGTACCCCCCCACTGTGTGCAATGCAAGAGGCACGTTCACACTGTCAAGCAGCAGCTGGGTACTGCACGCCCATGTGCCACTCTGCCCAGTGTGCAATGCCATATGTGCGGCTGTGTCATTGATCCGCCAGGGGCAATGGCCGTGCTAGGAGCGATGCACATAGCTGGATATATGCAGGTGTGTGTCAAGCATCCATGTGGTCTGCGGGTATCCAATGTCGGCGCTACGCTGGGACCTTGCCAAGCAGTGTCAGTGGATCAGGGACATGGGGGCCCTAACTGTGTGGATAGCATGGTGTTGCTTGGCAACCATGTATGCATTGTGTGCCTCTCTGTCGGCTCCCAGTGCAGGGTGTACGCTGTCTACACTGTGTGTCACACTGCATCCCTGCACACCGCCTGTCCAGTGCACTGGGGGCCGTGTCTGGCCTGCCTTCCTGGTCACATGCCATTGCCTTGCGGCGCCGGGGTGTCTACTAGTGGCGACACACACTGTCTGCCAGCATGTTGCTGGGGTGCTCCTGCGGTGGCTCAGCTGAGTTGCCGAGCACATGCATGCACAGCCTACTGTGTGTGCCATGGCAGTTCTGTATGCACATGTACGGTGTGTTTGCCGCCCTGTGGCATACATCACGTGTGCATCACCACCTGTCCGGGGCACCTAGGGAGGTGGGAGTCATATGCATTGTGGGCCTGGTGCCATCCAGTGTCCATGTTTTCATATGGGGCCTGTGGGGACCAGCGACGTTGCACATGAGTATGTTGGTGGCGGGCTCCCCTGGCCGTGCCCCGGCGGCCACGTGCAGCAGGCCCTGACCGCAGCAGGGAGGGGGCCCACTACAAGTAGTGTTGATTGGCACCACGGTCAGGGTCATGTTGCCTTACTATGTCTCATCTCTCCACAATGTTACCATAGCCTCATCCAACGCATGAGTCTGCATGGAGCAGCGATAAGGAGAAGTGGCCGTGGCAGGCCGGATGGCATGAGCAGGACAAGGCCAGTGACCGTGACAGTGCTCTGGGTGGCAGCAGTGCCACAGTGGCAACAACATGACACCACTACACTCTAGCCCCATGGACAGTCCCTTACCCCTTGCCACCATTGGCAGTGCAATGTACACATTATAGGTGTCTGCATGATGCAGCACCATTGTCCTGTGATACAGTACTTGTTGGGTTGGATGTTCAGTCCGTGCTGCTGTGTTCTAATAAAGCCTTTCAGGTTTTTTGCACTGTGTGGTTACTGTCTCCTGGGTGTGGGTGGTGGCCCGGGAGTGTGAGGGTGGGCTGGGTGGGCCCTACTGGTGTGGGGAGCTATTTGTGGGCATGTGCATGCACTCTGCCCTTGACACAGCTGGGCTCGCTTAATGGGCAGCCCTGCATGCCCTGGTAGCCACACTGCCAGCTAATTGGGGGATGCCTGTGCTTGGCGGGCATGCGTGCCATGAAGCATCCATGGAATGGCCGCTGCCCATCTGGGACTGCCTAGCCTACTGCAGTCACGTGGCAGCGGGCGGCGTTGTGTGCCACCCACCATGCCGTGGGTCATGCTCCGCTGGTGTCTCTGCTTGGGCTGGGCCTACGTCATGCTGTGGCGGTTCCCACCAACGCATGGTGTGGGCCATGTAGCCATCACAGTGACCAGTGCACTGCCACGGGCGTGTACACGCACAGGGTGTGCACTATGCATGGCGGTGCCATACGGCTGGCCCAGATCCATGGCTGCCACTGTCCTGCCACATATAGGCACTGTTCCATGCTGCCTGCAGCCTGTCCATCATGCAAGGACACTTACAGCAGCTCTATGGCTTGCATAGTTGACCACGGCATGTGCACCACACATGGGTGACGTCTGCAGCTTCATGCATGTGTGTAACAAGCTGTCACGCATGTCACTATGTGGTGTGTACACCTTAGCTTGAAGGTCCGCATGGCGCGCACATATGTGCACACTCCGGTGGCCTGTGTGCACATTGTGCATGCCACTACAGGATGTCTGGCGCAGCATGCATGTTGGCACCACAAGACTGTACCTGCGCACCCTTCGCACGGCACGCTGCTGTTGTACGTAGGCCCCATTGTGAGTTCTTTTCCACTAACAGTATTAATGAATTTATTTCCCAAATGTACTCCATGACGCTTCTCTTGTTCTGCTATCGCTTCAAACTTTTTAATAGGGATGTCCTCTTTGGCCATCATATACAGGATCTCCATCAGCCTGCCTAGAATCATTCTATGCTGTTCCTCTGCATTAATGAAAGCTCTCCCTGCAAATAAATTAAAATTGTTTTAGCTCTGGGTCCAAACCCCTATCCCACTCCACCCCACCCCTCACTATTTTAAATTTACCTTTCGTGATATGGCGATATATATCAAGTGGTGACCTTGTTTTACCAAATTTCAAAATGTTAATAGATTTCTTGTGCTGCTCTGTCGGAAGATGTTTCCGGATGGTGTCAACTTTTAGCTGGGGGCCTGTTATCCCTGCAATTAATGCCTGACTGAAGTTCCTCAACCCACGTAGCTCATCTCTGCACTTACAGCACAATTCGCAACTAACATACACTGCAAAGTCTCCTTCACTGCTTATCTGCAGCCAGTTTTTTTCTGGATCATATTTTTGCTGCCATCCTTCTGCACTTGCTAATTTTACTCCGGCAATGTTGCAGACTGCAATTATTAAAAAGTCTGAAGTCAGGCAAACAAGGGTGTCTGGGGGTGCACTTAACACATTTCAGTGGCTGTACTGTACAGAGAAGTAAAGCAGAATGGCAGCAGATTTGCTCCCCCCAAACAGGCTGGCACTCAGACACATTGTTAATCCCCAACTATTCCATCCTTGACTAGCTGGGCATCACTTCCATGTTTTGTGTGCAGGGCAGAGGTCAAATCACACTGCATAGCAGGGCACATTACTTAATTTTTCACACTGGGCTGGCACAATGTCCACAGTACAATTTTTTCACTGCAAAAGCAGGGCACAATACCTGAACAGCTCATACAGTTTGAATCCCCCCCCCCGATCACTGCCAAAAGCAGGGCACAATTATAGTTAAGTTCAGTTAAAATGTCTTTTCCCATCGATGCAAAAGCAGGGAACAGTACCTCAGTAAATGTCTCTTTCCCATCACTGTAATTAAAGCAGGGCACACACTTAGTAGTTCAGTAATCGTCTCTGCAAAAGCAAGGCATATGAACATGCGAAGTCGCATAGGTCTATCAAATCTGTCCGAGTGTGCAGCTCACAGATTACTTCTTCAGGTGCCCCCCACCCTCCCATTCCCTTTCACAACACTTCAGTAGCAAATTTATTTTTCCCATCACTGCAAATCAGGGCACAACACTTTAGTAGTAATGTCTTTTTTCCCCATCACAGCAAAGCAGGGCACACCACTTTGCCAGCTCATTCCCCTATCGCTGCAAAGCAGAGCACAACACTTTTATTTAGTAGTAAATGTATTTTTCCCATCACTGCAAAGCAGGGCACAACACTTCGCCAGCTCATTTCCGCATCACTGCAAAGCAGGGCACAATACTTAAGCAGCAGTCAGTAAAATGTCTACACTGCAAAAGCAGGGCACAAACTTAGCAGCACAGTAAAAATGTCTCTTTTTCCCATCACTGCAAATTAAGCCAGGCACAACACTTGTTGGTAGCTCTCAGTCTCTCCCCACCCATCACTGCAATTTAGCAGGACACAATACTTTTAGCAGCTCAGTATGTCTCTTCAAATCATGGCAACAGCAGGGCACAGCACTTAGCAGCTCAATATGTCTCTTCCCATCACTGCAATTTAGCAGGGCACAATACTTTTAGCAGCTCAGTATGTCTCTTCCCATCACGGCAACAGCAGGGCACAACACTTAGCAGCTCAGAATGTCTGTTTATGTCTCCTGTCCCCCAATCACTGCGAAGAGCAGGGCACAAACTTTTATTTTTGCATATTAGTCCTTAAATTCTCGGCATTGCAGCAGTGCAATTACTTTGGTTTGTACAGAAGACTGATGCCCAATATCTGCATTTGAAGGACAAATTACTCCCGACCCAAGCTGGCACAATTTTGATCAACAGAACTGTCCTGATTCTTGAAAAGTGTGCAAGCTGCTGGGTTCCCCTGGGGCATCATCTGGCCCTTCGATTTAGCTGCCCATCCCCTAATGTCCTTGCTTTAATGTTCCAGGACTTTGGCCTTGCCAGTCAAGTGTGCTCTTCTTGCCGTTTGCGCAGCATCCCCCAAACAATTCTGTGTGCCAAGTCAGTGCCCTCCTGTGTATTTCCTCCCTCAGTTAAGGCTCCCTACCCATAAAGAATAAAGAGTTTCTACTTGTTTTTTTGTAGATCCACGATCCGGCTGTGCTAAATGCTGCCAAAAACTGCATCTCGGCCTCTGTTCACTGCCGCAATTCAACCACTCTGGTCTTCGCTCCCCTCTCCTCTTGTGCTCTCGACTTCCTTGGCTACCCTCACCTTTCGGCTCCTGGGCTCTCCACGGTCTCAGCCTTCGCTCCGGTCGGTCACTCCTTCTGGCTCCCTCTGCCCTGCTACAAACAAATAAGAACACTGTTACTACCGGATGTAAAACACGATGAGGAAAAAAAAAAAATCTAAAAAACAAAGAAATGTTGTACTCACCACAGTTTTAACTCCAGCCTGCTCCCCGACCTGCTTCTTCCACCAGTGATGCTGACGCAGCAAAGGACAGAATCACGTCCCTCCCATGCTGAGACCTAGTGGGAGGAGGGGGAAAAGCTGGCACATCCCTGTACCCAGTTACTGGCAGCTTGGAGCACATGGGGCAGGGCGCAGAGAAGGAGGACTGAAAAAACTTACCTTGAAAGAAGAAAAAAAGAATTTAAAGAGACAGTACCAAATTAGGCATTTGGACCTACTGTTGGTTTTGAATGATTAGCAATTACTGCTAATCAATATCACAACTGACTTGCATTTCCCAAATCTTGGGTCGCAAATTGCAATGTGAACCCGCTTAATTTATTACTTGCCGGAGGATAGGGGTAGGCCAACACTGGGTAAGGAAAAGCAGGCGTTGGTCCCAAAGGGGCTGGCGTCAGGTATCTCAGCGGAGGTCTGACAGGTGCAGGCTGCAGATCCGACTCCAGGCCCGCTGGTTGTGGCTGAGACAGGACAGGCGCTGGCCCATCGTTACTGCAAAAGGAAGCCTGAGAGACATGTCCACTGGCGTCGAGAGAGAAGAGACCAGTACGGGGGGAAGGGGGACAAGGACCTCCCTGGTGAAGGCTGAGGTGAGACCGGACTTGGAGAGACGCTGGTAGCCTGCAGCAGGCGCTGCCTAGAAGGACTGGCATCGGCCTCCATAGAAAGGACCAACACAGGCAGTGCCCTGGCCAGGAGGTTTGCAGCAAAAGAGCTGGCGCCCGATGCACCACCATCTGCCAAGCCTCCTGGCTGAGAGTGTAAGGGGCTGGGGAGCAGGAGACTAAGTTCCGTGCCCCAAAGAGCCACTGCCCACCATGGAGATAAGGGCAGGTGGTGGGCCACCAGTAGCCCTGCAGGAGTAAGGGCTAACTGGGCCAAGGAGGCCAACTTCCAGTGGGAGGAAGACCCAGAAGCAGTTGACCATTTGTGAGGAGACCGCGAGCAGGAAGCAGACTAGGCCTGGTCCCAGTCCTTGTCCCAGTGCTTGTGCTTCCCGCTTGAATTTTCCCGGGACTGTGAGAAAGAAGAAGCCTGGGCTGGTGACAACAAAGAGCTCCTGACCTGCGGCTCCTGTTCCATTGCAACGAGCTTCTGATTGATGAGATGACCCTCCAGAATTGTCAGGCGACATCTCCATGTGGCCTGGTTAAATTTCTGGCAGATCTGGCACGCTTCAGTGTTGTGGCTAGGGCCTAGGCACAGGATACAAGCAGAATGTCCATCTTTTCATAGAATCTGTTTGGCGCAGGCACACTTTATGGAGCAGTCGGAAGATGAGGCAGGTTGAGTAGACATAAACCAAAGTAAGGCAACACCGAAAACTTGATGTTAACACTAAAGAAAAAATGAAAATAAAAAAGCGTGAAAAACACAGGAAATGGCGGTTGACTGTAGCTGTGGCAGTTTCAGTGGTCCAACATGTGTGGGTCCAGGGTGGGAAAGAACTGAGGAGGGTGTGGGGACCGCCCACCTTTATAGGATAGGCCGACATCAGCGGTGGACTGTCCCCTGTGGTGCACTGCTAGCTAGAAAGTTTCCATGCAGTCCTGGCGCCTGACGGCTTAGTCCTACCAGTGTTGGCCTGCTGCAAGAGCATCCCTTGAAGTAAGATCTTTGTTGTTTTCTCATATTTTTACCCAAAATTTTCAACATAGCGTTCTTATGACCCTATATAACCTTCTTATGAGTCCACCTCATGAACAAGGGTGGAAAATATTTTCAAATCCTGCCAAAAAGATGATTTTGCACACAACTGCGAAAACACATTTTGGCCAGGATTAGAAAAAGGACAGCTGTCACATTCACGAGGTGCTGTGAAGAAATGGCTATGTTGAAAATTTGGGGTCAAAATATTGAAAATTACCAAAGTTGCGAGCCTGCATTTGTAAATTTCAACGTAGACTCGTAACTTTTTTTTAAATACTTTTCCCCAAAATTTTCAAAATAACCTTATGGCCCCACCTCATGCACAAGAGCAGAGAAATTTTTCAACCCCTGCCTAAAAGGTCATTTTACGCAGCGACTGCGAAATCACTTTTTGGGACATGAAAAAAACATTTTGGCCAGGATTTGAAAAATGACAGCTGTCATATTTATGAGGTGCTGTAAAGAAATGGCTACGTTGAAAATCTGAGGTCAAAGTATCAAAAATTACCAAAGTTACAAGCCTGCGTTCACAAATGTCAACACAGGCTCATAACTTTGTTGTTTTTTAATAATTTTACACCGTATTTTCAATGTAGCCTTCTTATGACCCCACCTCATGAACAAGGGCGGAGAAAATTTCAGCTCCTAACCGAAAGGTGATTTACGCAGTGACCACGAAATGATCTTTTGAGACAGATTTGCCTAATTTCACTGCCATTGTTCATGAGGTGGGGTCCCAGAAAAGGCATGTTGAAACAACTGCGGCACAAATATTCAAAAATAGGCAAGTTTTGCCACTACATTCAAAACCCCACTGAAATACATTGAATCGCATATCTCATTTCCTCAGTTCGCAGTCCAGCTTTGAAGAGTGAAGAAATATCTGCGATCCAGAGAGAATTTGGACCCCCGGTGGGGTAAGTAAGGGCTTGGGGGGCAGATGCTAAGGGAGGGTCGGTTGGGGACTAATGGCAACAGACATCGATGGATGTTTTTCTTTTTACAGGGTTTAAAACAAAACTACGAGCATCAGTTTTCTTTATTCCAGGTGGTGACACTGGGGGATTTGTGGTAGGGGGTGCTGATTGGGAGGGTTGGGTGGATGGACAGTAACGGTGGAGGCAGAAACAGACAACAATGGACGTTTTTCTTTTTCCACTATATATATATATATATATATATAATAAAAAACTACAGTGGATGGCAGGGGACACTCCCAGAGCAGCAGACCTGATAGTGCTGAGCAAGAAGGTAAGCCCTGCTTTTCCACCCGTGCTTTCCTGGTCTGGGGAAGCATGCTACTGAACACTGCAAACGGCTCTAATTCATAGTGAAGGGGAAATGAGGGAACCTGTCGGGAGGCCTGGGGAACTAACAGTGTCACGGGGGGAAGGGGGATTGAAAAAAAGACTTTTGAGCCATGGCAGGTCTCAAGATCGTCAGAATGAGTAGCAACAAGAAAACCCTACTTTGTACATGAAAGTCCCTCTAGCCCAGTGCAGCAGCCAGCCCAGTTGGCTGGAAATACTGAAAGAGGGATGGTTTTCTTTATTTCATGTAGCGACACTGTGGGATTGGGTACCGCCAGTGTCGGTGATTTGTGGGGGGGATTACAGCAGTGCCAACAGCAGACATCAATTGACAGTTTTCTTTGTTACAGGGTGTAATTCCTCAGGATCATGACAGATCAGTTGTGCATGCTGGGCAGCATAGATCAAAACAAAGAGCTGACCTATGATTGGGTCAGCTCTTTCCTTTTAAATACACAAAGTTTCTGCCCAGCAAGTCAGAATACTGTCATGTTCAGCCTGGCTAATGGTTGGTGTGACACTGACGAGACCCTTGCAGACCGCTTTGTATTGGACTGACAGTGTCACACCCCTCAAAAGCCACTCTCCTAACAAAATGTTTGCTAAGCGTGCACACACGGCAAACATATAAAATGCCTCTGATCAGCAGAAGAAGGTATCAAATTTCAACTTCTAGAACTTAAATTAGAGGTAGGCAGGTCCCATTTGTACTACTACCAGGGTCCACTGATCTGGAACTCTGTTCCACTTAGAGTGAGATCAATAAAGGGTAGTTTAAGAAAGGAACAACTTAAAAGTTGGTTTGGGCAGATAGTTTGTCACCATGCTGCTTGAATCTGGACATGGGTTGACATACTTTCTTTCTGAAGGATAATTTGTCATGGTCTTCAGTGATATTTTTAACCTTGTACAATAATATTATATGTAATATCATTGCAGTATACGGTACAATGCTATTGTCGTTAGAAATCCATTACTGGAATTTCCTTGTCGTGCTGTGTTACATCATGCTGATGTGCTGCAATTGTGGTGTCATAGCATGGAGAGCAAGTGAGTTAATCAGCCCAGTGGCAAGAGGTCGACCCTCATAAGATGCTTGAAGAGGGCACCCTTGAGGAGTCTATATGAGGGGAGATTGTGAATCTCTAGTAGGAGTGAATTCCAAACACTGAGAAAGCCTGTTCCTCCATTTTAGATGAGCACCCAGCAACATGGAGGAGGGCAGCATCGTTGGATCTGAGTGAGTAGGTCTGACATGGCACAGGGGCAGGGAAAAGGGAGGGGTGGGAGATCTTAGCAATTAATCAGTAAAGCACCCCAAGGTGTAAGAATGGGCTACAGAGGAGGAAAGCCATCCCAAGGAAGCACAAAGGGCACAGTGATGCGTAAGTCACAGGGACGCTAGGGAGAAGTGACTGATGTTGTTCTAGGACACTTCCTACTTGCTTAGAGCAGTTTTTGATGCATGAAAAAAAGATTAGCTGCCCATATCATAGATGGGGAAGAAGGATATCCTATACAATGGCAAGTCTGGCCTTGGGTATAAGGCAGCGTCTTGTGCGATAAGCTAGGCCAGTTCTTGTGTTAAATGTCTTGCAGGAAAGGGCAATATGAAGGGAGAAATCCACACCAAGGTGCAGGGTGATCCAGAGATATTTATGTAACCCCCTGCAAATGGGGGTTCCCAAAAAGTCTTCCAGGAGCTTGCTTGAATGCTCCAAGCCTGAATGCTGTTTGGCGTTTAAGCCGTTTATCTGTGAGTGCTTTTAGAGCCTCTGGTACTGTCTCTTTAAGAGCTATCTGCTTGCAGACATAATTAGTTAGTATGGGGGGACTGTGTGTTTCCCTGCTTGAGTCCCGCTCGAGCTGCTGCCAAATCGCTCCATTTCTGCCATCGTTAAGTGGGCAGAGTGAGCACTTTTCAAATATGTAACTGCGAGAAATCATTTAGAGTAATAAGGAAAATACAGTTTGTCTAACCTGCTTTCCTTTCAATCAATCAATCAATCAAATCTTTATTTATCCAGGCGAACATCATTGAGCAATGCTCATTTGCAAGATGGACCTGGTAGGGTCAAGATACAATTTGTATGACATATAACATACAAAGAATACACAACTTTGAAAGGATAGCAACTGAATACAAAACAACAACTCCAAGATATATACATGATTCATTAAGTAGCCAGCTCGTTAGTGGAGGATATTTTAGAAACTTGCACTTTTTGGTGAAGGTTAAATGTGTCAGGGGAATTATTAGAAAGTTTTTGAGCTCGGGTGATGAGCTGTATGGACATCTGGAAGATATATCTACAGGAAATAATTTGTAGGAGGCAAATACCGGCTGAAGCAGTGACAGGGGGGATGAAAAGAGTGTATACAGAGTGTTGTGGCCAGGGGTGGTGAAGGGGAAGGAGTGGAAACGGCCGTGTCAAAGAGGGATCAATAGTAGGTCAAGGGGGAAGGGGATGGACTGGGGAAGTAAAAAACTGAAAGTATAAGGAGACTAAGTATATAACGCTTAAGAAGGAAGGATTGTAGTGTAACCCCTAGATGGCGCTATCCCAGGGGCTACTACCCCTGCCTGATTTGCCACTAACAGGTTGAGGGGCCTGGATCCAATGGCGGGTGCCTCCACCCAGAGGTCAGGGTTTGCAATAGTTAAACTAACTTGGTCACAGCCCTCTGGGACACTGCAACCCCCCTTTCTTCCCACTAGTGGCCCACACGACATATCAGAATTACCTTCACAGTATACACTTACCCCAGGTCTGGTTCCGCACTGGGACCTCCTGTGAAATGAGATACAGTGCAACAATCACAGTACAGTACTTTAACATAGACAAATACCTCAGGCAGTATAACTTTGCTGAAACAAGCAGCTCTGATTTATTTAGGGGGATATAACAAGGACAGGGGGAAATCAGGTTAATTAGCTTATCACTCTAATAATCTACCTATGGCTCTGTGTACAGGCCTATCCCTATCAGTTACTGTCCCTGGGTACCCAAGCCCTAGTGGCTAGTCCAAACCGTGGCAGCTGGTAGGGGCCCTTTCACACAGAGAAAAGGAGAATTAAACAGTCAGCAGTACAGTAATTCCATTTGGATTTAATGTGGCAATTCAACAGGAGCGACCCTGAATTAGTACTCACGACCTCCAAATAAGATAGGGTCCTTCAATGTCAGCAGGGCTCACTTGAGGTACACAAACCTCTTCACACATCCATATAAAAGAAAGCACTATACCAGGCAGGCTGCATCTGTATCCCGATCGCAATTACTGCACAATACCGGGAGAACACACAGCAGATTCAGTTCCTGACAGACCGGTGCAATTTTCAGCAATTCTTCCAGTCTTCACAGGGTGAGCCTGTTTCTACTCTTCAGAGATCCTTTGATTCTTTTCACAGGACGGATTCAGTCCTAACAAGCTGCAGACCGGAACTCTGGGCCTTACACACGTTTTTGACTAAAACTGCACACTGAAAAGCACAGGGCCTTCCTTCTTCACTGCCAAAGCTCAACTGACACTCCAACTGACAAAACTGGCACTTCCTTTGAGTTCCTCCCAGTCCTTGACTGGATTGGCTGTCACTCACAATAGACTGCTGCTGTTGGTCCAAAAAGGCACTGAAGTCTAAACTACATCTCCCAGAGTCACTGCCCATACAATCCTCTTGTGGCTGGCTCAGATTATGAGTCCAAGTTCTGATTCGTCCAAGGCACCATTTTAGAGCTAGCTTACCCCACACTGATTGGTCCAGTTCAGCAGTTCAAAACTAGAATGGGGAACTAGCAGACACAGTTCTGACTGCAAAGAAAGCAGGTTAGACAAACTGTAATTTCATTATTACTCTAAATAATTTCTGGCAAACAGTTACATCTTTCAGATAGGTTCCTTTGCACTCCTAGTGACTGCAAAATGAAGTGAATTGGCAGCAGTCGAGTGGTACTCAGAGAAGCACACAGTCCCCCCATACAAACTAATTATGTCTGCAAGCAGACAGCTCTTAAAGAGACAGTACCAGAGGCTCTAAAAACACTCACTGATAAATGGCTTAAATGCCAAACACCATTCAGGCTTGGAGCATTCAAGCAAGCTCCTGGAAGTCTTTTGGGAACCCCCATTTGCAGGGGGGTTACAGTAGTAAAGGTTAATGAGATGTGAAGCAACTGCTCGTAGGGTGCTGAGGAGCTACCTTGAATAGTCGTCCAGCTGGTAGGAAAGATGGAGGGTTAGTCTAATGTTGACGGAAGCAGTTACATTTTTCTTTGAATATTTTGTTGTATAGATATTTAAAGGCTGTAATAGATATGAGCTTGTTCACTTTCAGTGTCTTTTGCATTGTGTTCCATAGGGTGGATAACACATAACTAACAGCATGTCTGCCATGTCGAGAGTGGAACTTGGGCACTTTAAGAGTAATGAAGTTCAGGCTTCTTAATGCATAATTACTTGATGAGGCTTGTGGAAAACAGTCTGAGATATATTTTGGAAGCTGCTGTGATATTGCTCAGTAAGTCCATAGTAATGCATTCCTATCCCTTCTATATTGAAGTGAGGGCCAACCAACTGCGGAGTATAGCAAGCAGTGGTGAGTACTGTATGGTAAGTCTGTGATAAACCTCAGAGCTCTATGGTATAGTGTATCTAATTTGTTCAAGCACACCGTAGGGCAGTGATTGTATAGGAAGTCAGCGTAGTCTAAAACTGAGAGGAATGTGGCCTGGACCATCTTCTTTTTTGAATCACTTGAAAGGAACTGAACTGTTTTGCCTAGCCCTCCATTCTGGTTTTGAACTGCTGAACTGGACCAATCAGTGTGGGGGGACCTTTAAAATGGAGCCTGCTGCTGGCAAATCAGAACTTGGACTCTCATTGTGGAGCCAGCCACCTATGTACTGTATGGCCAGTGATTCTGGGAAATGTAGTTTTGACCTCGGCGCCATTTTCCACCAACATGGGGAGTTTATTGTGAGTGACAGCCAGACCTGCCAACAGAATAGTGTAGAGCTAAAGGAAATGCACTGCTCTGGGACTGGAGAGATTAGATCAGTTTGGGCAGTGAATCTGCACACAGTACTGTGATTATTAATGTGTTTAACCTAATTAACCTGATTTCCCCCTTCCTTGTTACAGCTCCTTAAATAAATCAGATCTGTTTGTTTCAGCAAAGTTACACTGACTGAGGTATTCGTTTATGTTAAAGTATTGTACTGTGGCTTTTGCACCACTGTGTCATCTTGTTTTACAGGGGGTCCCCAGAGTCCAGTCGACAGAGCCAGTCCTGGGGGTAAGTGTACATTGTGAAGATATTCCTGATGCACTGTGTGGGCCACTAGTGGGAAGAAAGGGGAGTTACAGTGTCCCAGAGAGCTGTGATCAAGTCATACCAGACCATATTAACCCTGACCTCTGGGTGGAGGCACCCGCCACTGGACCTAGACCCCTCAACCTGTTAGCAGTTAAGCAGGCAGGGGTAGTAGCCCTTGGGATAGCGCCACCTGGGGGTTACATTTAAAATCAGTTACTGTTAATAGGGGTCCCATTCTGACAACGAATAGAGAATGGCACAGTACAGGACCACAGTATGGCGAGATCCAAACAGCATAGCTTGGGTCGGTTCCATGTGAAAGAAGCACCTACAAAACAGCATTGACAAAAACATGGAATTAATAAAAGCAACAACCAAACAGCGATAAGCACTACAGCGTGCTCCAAAAACAGCGAAGTGTACTGACTTTTTCTGCTGGGGGTGCAATGCCACCCGAGCTCCCGGGGAGAACACAATTCAGGGAGGGGGAGCAGATTATATATTTCTACTCTAGGGGGGAATGCAACTCGGAGAGTGGGACAAAGTCATGAGGGGGATACAGAACTGGGGGGGAGCCACAAAATGTGTCGTGGCGTAAAAAAAAAAAAAAAGAAAAAAAAGAAAAGAAAAACACAAATTTGAAAAAAAAAACGCTACCAATCACATGCATCAAATCCAGATCTGTTGCAGCTACAAAGCAGACACACAGGGGGGGCCAGTGACTCTAACCACTAGGCTACAGAGCACTACGGGTTTCCAGCACAAAACAGTTGACTTCAGTTTCAGCCAGCTTATATTGCACTACCTCACTGAATACACCATGTGCTACGAAATCCATCTTGCCAAAAACATAGTCGCTGTTTTGTACTCTCTATTATTGCTTTACTCAAATTCCTTTGCTGTTATCATGGGATACCCTTGGGTCTCAGAGGAGTTCATGATCAGTTTGTTTTTGAGGAGCCAATCCTGTGAGTTAATAATGGTGATGGACGAAGGGCTGAGATGCAAAACAATTAACTACTACTACATATTCTGAGTTGAAACCAGTTTATGATTCAGTGCTTGTTCTTTGGGCATTCCTCATGGCTCACTCTCCACTGTCTCAACCTCAGAAGATCCAGAGTAAATATAGTCAGGAGTAGTTCCCTCTCTTAGAATCATGTCATCCAAAATTCCTAGCAGAGAAGGGGCCACATAAGGATGCCATGAAATCCTCTTTAAATTGCCCAGAACACATACAAAGATCAAAGAGGACCATGTGTACCAGTGATGATACTGGAAATCCAGGTTCGGGGAAGAGACCCCAGGTCTCTCACTCTCTGTACTGTTAAGAGTGGATGAGGCATTGAGCTGATGCTTTCACTCTCCATAGCAGAGCGTAGCACTCTGCAAAAGAGTGCTCCCTGCAGCCAGCTCTTGAGTAAATTTTATTTTTTTTTCAAAAGTTTCACCAGGAGAGACACACTGAGCCATAAACAACTCATTTCCAGAAACGTCCTGGGGGACAGGGAGAAATACATATCCATACAATGTAAAAATATTTACAGAGAATGCACACTCATATTAAAGCACACTCTAATGCAATAAATCATAAATTAAACATCAAGTAATATACACTGAATTTACAAGAGCGTATACATAGAAGTTATTTACAGAAAGTGCAGCAGCAGCAGCAGTAAGTAACATTTGCCTGCATGATTAGGGGATGAACCAGGTTGGTGCAAGTGACTAAGGGTAGTCTAGCAAAGGGCGAAGAGTACAGAGGGGGAGAAAGGAGACGGCAGAGCATAGGAAGGAGACAAGGTTTGGAGAAGACCATCCTCCCATGCCCACTACAACTAAGAACGATGCTTGCTGTTGCTTCCCCTAATGAGCATTTGGATCTGGTGGCAGGCTGGCAACAGGCTTCATGGCTTGGGGCCCAAGCATACCGGTCCCCTGACAGAAGCTGGTGTTTTTCACGCTGTATTTTGGTTTCCTCCTTCTGTCCCTTCCCCCAACCAATAGATTGTGCAGCAGTCTAGTGGTGACCTCTGAAACTGCAGCAATAGCCTTGGGGGAAGCAGATTCCTTGTCCCGCCACAGCGGTCACTGTGTGCCAGACACAGCACCATCCGCTCCCACCAGCAGCGTTATTCATTTATTTATTTGCTTTTGGTAACCAGGTAAGTGCACTAGACAGAACTGCCTATTTTCAGGCACGCCCCGGGAGAGTACGAATCAAGGAACAGGTAAAAACAAATACATATGCAGTGTTGTACGATAGGAGATTCCAAACAGTTATACAGAGGTGCAAGTTACATAGTACATAAAGGAAGTACATATCAAACAGTAGAATAGGAACAAAACAGACGGAAAGGCACAATTTACTTTTAATAATGTACAAGCCCAGCCCTGACTGTTTGCCTACCTGTGCAAAGTCTATTCCCAAACCTAGTTCAGTGGCACGTCAACACGCTGCCACTGGGCCAACGTGGAGCCCCAATACAGTTCATACTTACAGTGGAAGGGAACTATAACACTTCCAGTCCATGTTTGCTTGTGTAACTCCTAGATGGCGCTATCCCAGGGGCTACTACCCCTGCCTGATTTGCCACTAACAGGTTGAGGGGCCTGGATCCAATGGCGGGTGCCTCCACCCAGAGGTCAGGGTTTGCAATAGTTAAACTAACTTGGTCACAGCCCTCTGGGACACTGCAACCCCTTTCTTCCCACTAGTGGCCCACACAATATATCAGAATTACCTTCACAGTATACACTTACCCCCAGGTCTGGTTCCGGCACTGGGACCTCCTGTGAAATGAGATACAGTGCAACAATCAGAGTACAGTACTTTAACATAGACAAATACCTCAGGCAGTATAACTTTGCTGAAACAAGCAGCTCTGATTTATTTAGGGGGATATAACAAGGACAGGGGGAAATCAGGTTAATTAGCTTATCACTCTAATAATCTACCTATGGCTCTGTGCACAGGCCTATCCCTATCAGTTACTGTCCCTGGGTACCCAAGCCCTAGTGGCTAGTCCACACCGTGGCAGCTGGTAGGGGCCCTTTCACACAGAGAAAAGGAGAATTAAACAGTCAGCAGTACAGTAATTCCATTTGGATTTAATGTGGCAATTCAACAGGGAGCGACCCTGAATTAGTACTCACGACCTCCAAATAAGATAGGGTCCTTCAATGTCAGCAGGGCTCACTTGAGGTACACAAACCTCTTCACACATCCATATAAAAGAAAGCACTATACCAGGCAGGCTGCATCTGTATCCCGATCGCAATTACTGCACAATACCGGGAGAACACACAGCAGATTCAGTTCCTGACAGACCGAGGCAATTTTCAGCAATTCCTCCAGTCTTCTACAGGGTGAGCCTGGTTTCTACTCTTCAGAGATCCTTTGATTCTTTTCACAGGACGGATTCAGTCCTAACAAGCTGTTACACAAGCTGCAGACCGGAACTCTGGGCCTACACACGTTTTGACTAAAACTGCACACTGAAAAGCACAGGGCTCCTTCCTTCACTGCCAAAGCTCAACTGAAACTCCAACCGACAAAACCGGGCACTTCCTTTGAGTTCCTCCCAGTTCTTGACTGGATTGGCTGTCACTCACAATAGACTGCTGCTGTTGGTCCAAAAAGGCACTGAAGTCTAAACTACATCTCCCAGAGTCACTGCCCATACAATCCTCTTGTGGCTGGCTCAGATTATGAGTCCAAGTTCTGATTCGTCCAAGGCACCATTTTAGAGCTAGCTTACCCTACACTGATTGGTCCAGTTCAGCAGTTCAAAACTAGAATGGGAACTAGCAGACACAGTTCTGACTGCAAAGAAAGCAGGTTAGACAAACTGCAATTTCATTATTACTCTAAAGAATTTCTGGCAAACAGTTACATCTTTCAGATAGGTTCCTTTGCACTCTAGTGACTGCAAAATGAAGTGAATTGGCAGCAGCTCGAGTGGTACTCAGAGAAGCACACAGTCCCCCCATACAAACTAATTATGTCTGCAAGCAGACAGCTCTTAAAGAGACAGTACCAGAGGTTCTAAAAACACTCACTGATAAATGGCTTAAATGCCAAACACCATTCAGGCTTGGAGCATTCAAGCAAGCTCCTGGAAGTCTTTTGGGAACCCCCATTCGCAGGGGGGTTACACTTGCTCCTGTTCTCATTATGTATACATCTCTCTTATTTTTCTCTCTCCCTGGTGTTTATAACCAGCTCTGAATGCAACCCACATTACTGCCCCAATTTTAGTTGCTCCAACCTCCAATATCATCTATTGCAATCAGTGAGTTGCACCAGATGTTGATACTGTTACCTGCATGGGCTGCTACACTAATGACAATTTAAGACACTAAGGAGCTGCTTTATGTTACTCAGTGTAGCAGACCACGTATGTAGCGATGAGTCAAGAGGCACAAACCGGTTACAATTGATGATGTCAATATCTGTCGTTTGGTAGGTTGCACATTCATAACTGAGGCTGGAGAATTGGACAGTCATGGGTACAGCTTGCAGTGATACTGACACTGTAAGCAGCACTAGTGGTCGGGGTGCTGCACTGTTGAGGGGCACTTACTAGGATGAGATGTTAAACTGAGGTCCCTTCTGCTCATCTCTGGTGACTGTAGAGGTGGAAGTTAAAGTGATTTTTTATAAGTTTTTGTAATTTAGGTATGCCTTACTTGTCCGATGTCGGCGTAAGCTTTGGTCAGTGAATTTTATAATTTTCTGTGCAGTCTTTCTTGAAGTGGAAGGGATCGTATTTTGGCCCTGCCGAGGTAGTTAGCTGATCCCTTCCACTTCCCCGTTGGATGATCCACCTCCGTGCTCAGGCACATTATGATGTGTGCCAGGAAGAGTGCAGGGTTGCACCCCATTAAAGTCTATGTGGGTCAGTTTTAAAATGATTTTATGTATAATGGCCATTTGAAGATTAATCAAGGGCACTGGCCAACTATCAAGACCCTTGTTAGTTGACCAGTGCCCTTGATTAATCTCCACATGGCCATTATTATATCAATATAAAATCGCTCTTAAAACTGACCCCCATAGACTTTAATGGGGCACACCCCCATGCTTTTCCTGAGCACACATCACAAACTGCCTGTGCATGGGGTGGATCGATCAACCAGGAAGAGAAAGGAATTGGCTGGCTACCTCAGTGGGCCAAAATACAATCCTTTACACTTTCAAGAAAGACTGCACAGAAAATTATAAAATTTACAGACCAAGACTTTCGCCAATATTTGCTACCAAGACAAAGAAGGCATAACTTAATCTTGGAAAATCCTTTTGAAGATCCCATAGCACTTATCATAGGAGTAGGGGATTCTCCTAGGCAGACAGCACGGATGGTGGTAGTAGTGGTGGGGGAATGATGTTCAGAGAGTGAGAAGGCAATAGTGGGTCTTTCGAGTGGGCATCCCCTCGAGTTTTCTGGGCCTGGGGGGGGTTTCCCTGAACATGCCACGCAAGAAGGTATGTGATGAAGATGCAACCACCATTGGAAGAAAGAGAGTATCTGGGTCCAAGAGTTCAGATGTGGCAACTGTCCGTGGCAGCAGCACATACCGTATTAGGGAACAAGCATGTGTTCTAGCTTTGAAGAGTTGTTGGAGCCGGATAGAATACAGACAGTCCACAAAGGATACTGGGGCCAGAGCTGAGCATAGCACTTGTTGGCATATCCAAGTATGGAGAAACAGTAGCTCTCTTATTGGTGGCGCAGTGTATAGGGCACCGAAGATGTCAGTAAGGGACAGGAGAGTCTTATGTAAATGTCTTCCGGTAAACGACTGGTGTTTGTGAGGCGTACTTGCATTTGACATGGCCTTAAGGTGCGACTGGATTGCTGGTCACTAAACTGCTTGTAATGACTTCGGAAGGAATACATGAACAACCTTCTGAATTCTACTCACCCAAGTAAAGGGGATTTTCTGGTGTGCTGTTTGATTATCTGGTGACATCGTAACCATTTCTAAGGTATGAAGTGAAAGAAAGAAGAGCATATGTCTAAGTGTTTGCAAGGTGGCTCCTAGAAAGACACATCTAACCATATGTAATCCCTAGATGGCGCTATCCCAGGGGCTACTACCCCTGCCTGATTTGCCACTAACAGGTTGAGGGGCCTGGATCCAATGGCGGGTGCCTCCACCCAGAGGTCAGGGTTTGCAATAGTTAAACTTACTTGGTCACAGCCCTCTGGGACACTGCAACCCCCCTTTCTTCCCACTAGTGGCCCACACAATATATCAGAATTACTTCACAGTATACACTTACCCCCAGGACTAGTTCCGCACTGGGACCTCCTGTGAAATAAGATACAGTGCAACAATCACAGTACAGTACTTTAACATAGACAAATACCTCAGGAAGTATAACTTTGCTGAAACAAGCAGCTCTGATTTATTTAGGGGATATAACAAGGACAGGGGCAATCAGGTTAATTAGCTTATCACTTTACTATCTACCTATGGCTCTGTGCAAGGCCTATCCTTACCAGTTACTGTCCCTGCGTACCCAAGCCCTAGTGGCTAGTCCAAACAGTGGCAGCTGGTAGGGGCCCTTTCACACAGTGAAAAGAAAAATTAGTTTAAACAGTCAGCAGTACAGTGATTCCATTTGGATTTAATGTGGCAATTCAACAGGGAGCGACCCTGAATTAGTACTGCAGACCTCCAAACAAGATAGGGTTCTTCAACGTCAGCAGGGCTACTCTTGAGCTCACGAGACTCTTCACACATTTATATGGTAAAAAGAAAGTACTATACCAGGCAGGCTGCTTCTATCCCGATCGCAATTACTGCACAATACCCAGGAGAACACACAGCAGATTCAGTTCCTGACAGACCGAGTGCAATTCAACAATTTCTCCAGTCTTCTACAGGGTGAGCCTGGTTTCTACTCTTCAGAGATCCTTTGATTCTTTTCACAGGACGGATTCAGTCCTAACAAGCAGTTACACAAGCTGCAGACCGGAACTCTGGTCCTTACACACGTTTCCCGACTAAAACTGCACACTGAAAAAGCACAGGGCTCCTTCCTTCTTCACTGTCAGAGCTCAACTTGAAACTCCAACAGACAAAACCAGGCACTTCCTTTGAGTTCCTCCCAGTTCTTGACTGGATTGGCTGTCACTCACAATAGACTGCTCCTGTTGGTCCAAAAAGGCGCCGAAGTCTAAACTACATCTCCCAGAGTCACTGCCCATACAATCCTCTTGTGGCTGGCTCAGATTATGAGTCCAAGTTCTGATTCGTCCAAGGCACCATTTTAGAGCTAGCTTACCCCACACTGATTGGTCCAGTTCAGCAGTTCAAAACCAGAATGGGGAACTAGGCAGACACAGTTCTGACTGCAAAGAAAGCAGGTTAGACAAACTGTAATTTCATTATTACTCTAAATGATTTCTGGTAAACAGTTACATCTTTCAGATAGGTTCCCTTTGCACTCCTAGTGACTGCAAAAATGGAGTGAATTGGCAGCAGTTCGAGTGGTACTCAAGCAGAGAAATACACAGTCCCCCCATACAAACTAATTATGTCTGCAAGCAGACAGCTCTTAAAGAGACAGTACCAGAGGCTCTAAAAACCCTCACTGATAAATGGCTTAAACGCCAAACACCATTCAGGCTTGGAGCATTCAAGCAAGCTCCTGGAAGTCTTTTGGGAACCCCCATTTGCAGGGGGGTTACACCCTTCCTGGCCTGGGAAAGCTTGACGTCCGCATCAAGCAAGTACCCCCATAAGTTTTAACTGCAACCATATACATTTGCATTAGGCTCACACATGTAATCATCAGTCAGTATATCCTTTTACCAAGAACACATTTCTGAAACATTGCAGTACGTCACTCTTTACATAGTATTACACACACATTGTACCATAACTCAAGTTATTACCTCTTGTACATGAAACCTGAAGAGAGGGGGCCCTTCCCTATCAGTTACCTTGGGGCTGGAAGGGGCAAGGGCACCATACTTAGAGGGCAACACAAGTAACTTGGAGTTGGCACTGATGCTCAGTTTGGGCAATGAGCTCGGGACACATACACTCTTTATGGACAACATTGAGAGGCAAGTCCACAGGCCTCCCAAGTGAATCATAACTGAGGTGCACCACAGGCTTTACAGCTCGACCAGTCTTTCTAGGGGAACTGTTACAGTCTCTGCACTCTGAGCCTCATTTTCAGCATTGTCCTCACTTGTCAGGGGGTCTCCATGGAGGTAGAGAGGCTAGTACTTGGGGCACTTTCAGCTCCAGGAGTTACAATTTCTGAGTCCACAACATTTGGCTCGCATGGAGAGCTCGGACACTGGCAGTGGACTGTCAGGGCACTCAAAATACTCTTCTTGTTCTGGTATCACCAGTCTGACCAATCCATCATTTTCCTCCCTGAAAGCTCAAACAGTTCAACCATGCACAATGATTCCATTTCCTCTGATGTGATGCTTTGCACTTCACTTTCTGGGAGCATTGGCTCCAGGGAGACGCTGGGGCTTAGACAGTCCAGAAGGCCCAGCGTGCTCCAGTATTGACTAGGGATTGCCCCAAACAATTGACTCAGTTCGTAAGAAGGATAGTATTCAAAGTCACTCTCACTTTCTTCTGATATGGACTGACAGTCATGCTCAACTGGGACTTGTGCAGGGGAACACTTTAACTCTGCTTCTGTAGGTGCAGACTTCCTTGATCTTTTCTTAGCAGCAGCTCTAGTCACTGGTCCAGAGGGGCATCTTCTGGGGGCTCAGACTCAATCAGGATTTGTCCAATGGGCAGTAAATGATTTCTATGCATTGTTTTTACATCTTTTGAATTGTTCTCAGGCCTTACTTTGTACACTGGCAGATCATCTAGTTTGCCCACTACAATGTGAGGGAGATGGTGCCATCTGTCAGCAATCTTGTGTTTGCCATGCAGTCCCAGATTTCTTAGCAATACCGATCTCCTCCTGGAGTTCCTGTGCTTTCACCTTTTATCATACCGTTCTTTGTTGGCCAGATTTCTTTTGGCAGCCATGGTTTGAGCCAGTTGGTACGCATGAGTTAGCTGGGCCTTTAACTTTGCACATACTGTAAATAGTTGTCAGCTTGAACCCCATCAGGAGAGACCCCAAAACACACATCTACTGGTAGTCGAGCTTCTCTTCCAAACATCAGGCGGTAGGGGGAGAACCAGTGGCATCACTTTTGGTGCAGTTATAAGCATGTACCAGGGTGCTAATTTGTTGGCTCCATCTAGGCTTGTCCTTTGGGTGCAGGTGCCTAGCATATCTAGCAAAGTGCGGTTGAAACGTTCAGGCTGTGGGTCCCCCTTGGGGTGGTAAGGAGTAGTTCTGGACTTTCGCACTCTCCACAGAGAAAGCATCTCTTTGATCAGACGGCTCTCAAAGTCTCTCCCTTGATCAGAATGGATTCTTTATGGAGCCCCATAGTGAACAAAAAAGTTTTCTACAAGTACTTTGGCCACAGTGGATGCTTTCTGGTCTTTGGTGGGGAAAGCTTGGGCATATCTCGTGAAATGGTCAGTGACCACCAGCACATTACTGATATTTCTTTGATCTGACTCCAAACTCAGAAAATCAATACAGACCAGCTCCATGGGTGCACTGGTGGTGATGTTAACAAGGGGGGCAGCCCTCTGGGGCAAAGCTTTCATCTGTAAGCAGCGACTACAAGTTCGAATGTGTTGCTCCACATCAGCCCCCATCTTAGGCCAATAGAATCTGGATCTCACCAAGTCAAGTGTTCTGTCTATACCAAGGTGCCCCATGTGGTTGTGCAAGGACCTCAGTACTGAGTCTCGAAAGGCAGTGGGCAGCACTAGTTGTTGTTTATCTACTTGTCCCCCTCTGTCTACTGTTTCTCTGTATAACAGTTTATTGATCAGTTTCAACTTAGGACCTTCTTTGTATAACAGTGCAGTTCTCAAATCAGTGGAGCATAATTTGGACACATCTTTTCCTGCATAGAGGGCTTCTAAATCTGCTTTGATCATGGGATCGCGGGATTGAGCCATCAATACTGTCATTGTCCAGCTGAGGCAGTGCACCAATGTCTATTGCAGAAAAGTGGCAATAAGCAGCAGGTATGCAATTCTCAGAGGGTCCCAAGCAATCCACCATGCAGTCCACTGCGCCGTGGACATTTGTTCCTCCTGTCAAACTTCCGGCAGAGTGCCCGAATGTCAGGTTCTGCCAATCGGACCCAATCATTCTGGGGAACAGGCCTCCGGGAGAGAGTATCAGCATCTATGTGGTTCAGACCTGCTCGGTATTCAGAGCATAGTCATATGTAGATAATGCAGAAAGCCACCTATGGCCAGTGGCATCCAACTTTGCTGAGGTCTGCACATAGGTCAAAGGATTATTGTCAGTTTTACTAGTATTTTAGCCCCATACAAGTACTCATGGAATTGGTCAACAATAGCCACTTCAAAGCTAGGAACTCTAACTTATGTACAGGATAGTTCTTTTGGATGGGGTCAGCTTCTACTGGCAAAGGCCACTGGTCTCAGGCCATTCTCGTGCTCTTGGTACAACACAGCCCCCAACCCTTGCAAGCTAGCATCAGTGTGCAGGACGTAAGGTTTTCTTGGATCGGCATAGGCCAGCACTGGAGCATGGGTAAGTTGATATATGATCTCATGAAAAGCAGTCTCACAATCAGGAGTCCAGCGAGCCCCAAATACTTCACTCGGACGAAAATACACTCTTTCAGTCTTGAGGGACGCTGACTTTTGGTATTTTTTGTGGGTTGGGGGATACCCTTGAGTAAGGTTAAGTAAAGGGCGGATCACTCTTGAATAGTCCTTGATGAAACGCCGATAATAACCACAGAATCCCAGGAATCTTTGCAGTTCTTTTAGATTTTTGGGCTGTGGCCAGGTGGTCAAGGCCTCAACTTTACTTGGTCGGTCTCTATTCCCTCGGTGGATACTATGTGTCCCACATACTTTACTGATGTTTGAAAGAATTGACACTTATCAATGGACAGTTTAAGGCCAAAGTCCTCCAGTCGGTCCAATACCTTAAATAATCTGCTCTCGTGGTCCTCCAGTGAGCTGCCAAACACAATAACATCATCTAGGTATACCAGGCACTCTAGTAAGTTCATGTCCCCCACTGCACGCTCCATCAATCGTTGAAAAGTGGCTGGGGCACCTGAAATCCCTTGAGGCATCCTCATGAATTCATAGAAGCCAAGTGGACAGATAAAAGCTGTCTTCTCACGGTCCTCTGGGGCCATCGGGATCTGGTAGTACCCATCATGGAGATCCAGCACAGAGAACCACTTGCTCCTGTTTAGGCAGTCCAAAGCATCCTGAATGCGGGGCATTGTGTACTGATCAGGGATAGTCCGCCGGTTTAAGGTGCGATAATCCACGCACATCCTTACTGTCCCATTCTTTTTCCTCACTACCACAATGGGGGAAGCATAAGGGCTTCTGGATTCTTGTATTACACCAGCAGCTAACATCTCTTGCAGATGCCATCTCACATCATCTATATCAGCAGGTGCCAGGCGTCGAGACCTCTCACGAAATGGTCTTTCGTCATGCAGCCGGATACTGTGCTCAGCTCCTTGCACGCATCCTACGTCCCATTCCTTTAAAGAAAACACCTGGTCTCTCTGGGCAAGTTCTCACTGATCCTCACTTTCCATTCAGCTGGCAACGGGGAGTCGCCTAAATCAAACAAGTCAGGTGTTACTCTGTCATTCTTCCTCGAACTCTTGCTGCTGGGTAGCACTGCAGTATCTGCACAATGCACATTAGCCAGGATGCAACCTCTATTTACTCGAATGTCTCTTTCAGACACATTATGAACTTGAACCATTACCCTTCTGGCATAAGCATGGGCTCTAGCGGGCAAAATACTAGGCTTGACCAGCAGTCCCTCTGGCAATTTTCCATCGCCTGGTGCATCCAACATTAATATTTTATTCTTAACATCCTTTCTGATACGGACCTCTCCCTGTAAGGTACACTGGGCATTTGGCGCCAGGATCAGAGACTCAGGATCCTTCTTCCATACAATTCCGACCGGTTCCTCTGGTTCTATTTTTCAGTATCTCTCTGTGCCTCTTAGTCCTTCTTAATTAAAGCCGGAACTCTTAAAGCTCTACTAGTCTTTGACCCCTGTTTTCATAACACAACTGTGCCAGCCTTCCGAACATATGAACATTTGTTCCAATCAACAAAGGACACCATCATACAGTCCAGTGGGGGACACACTAAGGCTAGGGTCTCTACTTGTTCGGCCACCCAGCCACGGAGGTGGGGAAAGACAGCCAAATTGGATATACCCAGAATAGGGGTAGGCCTTCACTTAACCCCTATACATGCAGTCCTTCTAATGGTTGTAAGGGTACGCCTGACAAATGCTTCTGATACCAATCCTGGAACATAATTGTCACTTGGGAGCCACTGTCTAATACAGCTCTTGTAGACACTCCATTCACCTTTACAGTGGTCTCCATGGAGGGATCCACTATTCTGGACCAGTCTGGAGAGGCGATAGTGGGGCCTGGGCAACTGACCTTGCCACAAAGGATGTGAGTTAGATTTTTGGTGCCTCACTGGGATCATTTCTGCACCTCTTAACCACTGATTTGTTCTCCGAAGCTCTCCTTGTAGCCTATATGCAACTTTGTCAGTGTCTTTTGGGACCGCATTCCTTTTCATGTGCCCATCCTTCCCACAATTATAGCAAACATACTTTCTGGAGTTTGAGCTGGCCGAGCGCCACACTGGGAGCCAGGGCGGGGTGTATTATTAACTGGAAACCTTTGGTGCCATCTCTGTCTGCGGGTGATAAGCATTTGGAGACATCTCATCAGTTTCTCCACTTCCATGGTCAAGGAATTGAGTTTGGAGCTGTTATCAGCAGGAGATACATGGGTGGGTACCCCACCCCCATAGCAGATGCAGTCGGATATAGGTCAGGGGCCTGCATTGCAGGCGTGGCCTTCATAAAGGACTGTTTTTGAATTCTCGGATCTCTCTCAACAGTTCGCCCCATTGTGGCATATCTTTTTCCTTGTCAGAGCACTCATTGACTGCCAACCTCTGCCCCTGAACTTCACTTGATGGGCCACCCTCAGTCACTCGGTCGTAGCCGCAGCTATTGGTGCAGGTCCTCCCGAGGTCGCCTTTCTCAACTCCTCAATTTCTCTCATTAACTCATCATAGGAGGGTGGGGATTCCAGTCGATTTGCCAGGCGTAACTGAAGCAACAGCAGTTCTGAGAAGAGGGCAGACTTAGATCCTGTCCAGCCTGGTTCGGTCCAGTTCAATCGCGGCAAACTACCCTTTCTGAGGCATTCTTGCAACAATTTTTCCAGCCGAGATACATACACAGACCACAACTCCCTTGGTACTGTTGTGCATTTCTTACTCTCCACCATAGTTCCTCATCAGAATCTGGGCTCCCATACACATTCTCCAAGGCCTCAAGATAGGCCTGTGCAGTCACTTCAGGGTTACTGGCCCGCTTGCACGGATGGTAGCCAGGGCAGGACCTCAGGCTCTCACTAACCCTCTTTCCTTTTCGGCTTCCGGAGCATTGCCATTCTAGCACTTGGGGGCAACATAGTTCATCCAGGTCTTCCAGTCATCCTCCCTTGGGGTGGGAGGTGCCAGAGAAGATCCTCAACCTTCGGTAAGAGTCGTGACTAATGGCAGGTGCAGAAATAGGAGTCTGCATTGGTTCAGCCACCATTACGGGTACTGGAGCGGAGAGGGTGTTGGGGAGGAACACCCCAGGTGGTATGAATAGTTTCTTCAAGTCCTCCACAGTTTTCCTTCCCCAGCAACCATTTAGCAAATTTCTCCTCAAAAGTTTCAGACAGTGGTGGGGCTCATTCCCCACTGGTCTTTACTGTACTTAGTTATCACTTCCAGGCAGTGAGGGCCCTCTGGGGTAATGGTCTGTGGCACTTTGGAGCTATCTATGGGATCCTTAAACTCTACTAGGGCCAGGAAAGTGTGGGTGAGCAGATTAGCATGCCGACCCACCACCACAGGGTTTTGTAAACCTTCCACCTTGGAAAGTACTCCTGTACAGTGTCCGTATTGATACCAGGGATGTCCAGGATAAGCATAGCATTTTGGGGGTCAATCTCCTCCCCAGTACACCACTCCACCAGCCGGTGCACAGCCACTTCGTCGGGTACCCATTTTTTTTCTTAACAGTGGTTCAGAATATGGCCACTAGAGGACACACAATCCCAGCGTGAGCCTCAAAGATGTAACCCTAGATGGCGCTTATCCCAGGGCTACTACCCCTGCCTGATTTGCCACTAACAGGTTGAGGGGCCTGGATCCAATGGCGGTGCCTCCACCCAGAGGTCAGGGTTTGCAATAGTTAAACTTACTTGGTCACAGCCCTCTGGGACACTGCAACCCCTTTCTTCCCACTAGTGGCCCACACAATATATCAGAATTACCTTCACAGTATACACTTACCCCCAGGACTAGTTCCGCACTGGGACCTCCTGTGAAATAAGATACAGTGCAACAATCACAGTACAGTACTTTAACATAGACAAATACCTCAGGAAGTATAACTTTGCTGAAACAAGCAGCTCTGATTTATTTAGGGGTATAACAAGGACAGGGGCAATCAGGTTAATTAGCTTATCACTTTACTATCTACCTATGGCTCTGAGCATAGGCTCATCCTACCAGTTACTGTCCCTGGGCACCCAAGCCCTAGTGGCTAGTCCAAACCATGGCAGCTGGAAGGGCCCTTTCACACAGTGAAAAGAAAAATTAGTTTAAACAGTCAGCAGTACAGTGATTCCATTGGATTTAATGTGGCAATTCAACAGGGAGCACTTGAATTAGTACTCACGACTTCCAAACAAGATAGGGTCCTTCAACGCCAGCAGGGCTACTCTTGAGCTCCACGAGACTCTTCACACATTTATATGGTAAAAAGAAAGTACTATACCAGGCAGGCTGCTTCTCTATCCCGATCGCAATTACTGCACAATACTCGGGAGAACACACAGCAGATTCAGTTCCTGACAGACCGAGTGCAATTCAACAATTTCTCCAGTCTTCTACAGGGTGAGCCTGGTTTCTACTCTTCAGAGTTCCTTTGATTCTTTTCACAGGACGGATTCAGT
Organism: Neoceratodus forsteri; assembly: GCA_016271365.2. NCBI lineage: Eukaryota > Metazoa > Chordata > Ceratodontiformes > Ceratodontidae > Neoceratodus > Neoceratodus forsteri. The sequence goes on along the minus strand of CM057455.1, from coordinate 1,355,971,067 downwards.
CCTAACAAGCAGTTACACAAGCTGCAGACCGGAACTCTGGGCCTTACACACGTTTCCCGACTAAAACTGCACACTGAAAAAGCACAGGCTCCTTCCTTCTTCACTGTCAGAGCTCAACTTGAAACTCCAACAGACAAACCGGCACTTCCTTTGAGTTCCTCCCAGTTCTTGACTGGATTGGCTGTCACCACAACAGACTGCTCCTGTTGGTCCAAAAGGCGCCAAGTCTAAACTACATCTCCCAGAGTCACTGCCCATACAATCCTCTTGTGGCTGGCTCAGATTATGAGTCCAAGTTCTGATTCGTCCAAGGCACCATTTTAGAGCTAGCTTACCCCACACTGATTGGTCCAGTTCAGCAGTTCAAAACCAGAATGGGGAACTAGGCAGACACAGTTCTGACTGCAAAGAAAGCAGGTTAGACAAACTGTAATTTCATTATTACTCTAAATGATTTCTGGTAAACAGTTACATCTTTCAGATAGGTTCCCTTTGCACTCCTAGTGACTGCAAAAATGGAGTGAATTGGCAGCAGTTCGAGTGGTACTCAAGCAGAGAAATACACAGTCCCCCCATACAAACTAATTATGTCTGCAAGCAGACAGCTCTTAAAGAGACAGTACCAGAGGCTCTAAAAACCCTCACCGATAAATGGCTTAAACGCCAAACACCATTCAGGCTTGGAGCATTCAAGCAAGCTCCTGGAAGTCTTTTGGGAACCCCCATTTGCAGGGGGGGTTACACATAGACACAGGAGCTGCCCTTGGCAGTACCTACACCCATCAGGGCATACAAGACACCTGGCAGTGCAGATAGAAGGGGGAGGTTGCAACATGTTGATTCTAGAACTGTTATGGGTACTTTCCTGGAGTGACATGCAAAATATGTTTATATTTATTTCTCCCACTTTGTTAGTTACTTATTTAAAAATTGGTAACTGGGAAAGGCACACTGAACCGAGGTTTGTTTCCAGGTGTGACCCAGGGGAGTGAGGAAGGGGAATACAGAGAAAATAAAAATTACAATACAACAAATGCTGGTAACACAAGCAGCATTACAAATGTAGGAGCATGTGGATACCACATGTCCAAACAACAGTAATGTGTAACACAATAAAAAAAAAAAAGGACACTCGTGACCGAGTTGGTAAAAGTGCTCAGTACCTGAAGGAGTAGGTGACAGTGCTATCGATGCCCCGAGACAGGCTGAGGGTGGAGACATAGTAGCAACAGTAATGGGGACCAATTGAGAGGGGGTGACAGGAGAGATGGTGAAAAGTTAAGGGGGGACTGGCAGGAACAGGAGGAAGCAGAAAGATGCCTTGGTTGGCATCTAAAAGCAGGAAGTGAGGGGGGAGAGGCATAGGAGACAGGTAGCTCATTCCAGACGGAAGGGAGGCAGTAGGAGAAAGCAGCTTGTCCAGCAGATGAGTGAGGGTGAGGGATGTAGGAGGTATGGGAATCCCTGGAGCAAAGAGGGTACGAAGAGGATGGGGCAGGAGAGATGAGTAAGGAATGGTAGGAGGGAAAGGACCCAAACCACTACTTGGCAATAAGGGAGGCACAGTGGAACTGGTGATGAAATGGTAGCGGGAGGATTGAGACAGAGGAATAGAGGGAGCAATGATGAGTGCCGGGGGGGTGGGGAGGTTGGTAGCAAAATGACAGAAGGCATTGCAGAGGGTATCCAGTCTGGCAAGGCAGGAAGAAGGTGCGGTGCCGTAGACCACATCCACACAGTCGAAGGCCGTACCAGCTCCCGGTGGACCTGGAAGGAGAGGCAGTCCTTATTACAGTACAGGGCACAGAGTTTAGGGTGAAGTTTTGTATGGACGGCATCAATTTAGGCAGAAACACCAAATTTGCTGTCAAGCCACACAACAAGGTACTTGAAGGCAGGGGCAACTTCCACGGGGGTTGCCATCTAATATGGAGAAAACTGGGGAGTGTGAGAGCCTGGCCAGTTTCTGCCTGGTGCCAAAGGTCATAAACACAGTCCTCTTGGTATTGACCTAGAGTTGGTTGGTGTGGAACCAGCGTAGTATGTTGTGGAAGTTGTGCTCCAGTGGACCCAGCACAGCTGCAGCCCAGGGTCCAAACACAAAAATGACTGTGTCATCCGTATACATATGAATGTATAAGGAAACACACACAGAGGGGAGGTCATTTAGGAAAACTGAGAACAGGACAGGGCCCAGCATGGAGCCCTGTGGGAACACTGCTAGGATGGGGAGGAGAGGGGACAGGACGCCTCCCACTTGTACCGACTGTTGACGACCTATAAGGTATGAGCAGAACCAGTCTACAGGGGGTGCTGAGAGACCAGCGAAGCTCAGTTTGTTGAGACAGAGAGGGTGGGACTCCGAGTCAAAGGTTTAGGCCAGATTGATGAATATTGCTGCATGATATGTCCCTGATCCATCCCAGTGAGGAAGGAGTCAGTTACTCACAGTAGGGATGAGACGGAGTGGTGCTTCATAAAGCCAGACTGGAAAGGGGAGAGGACATCAGAGTAAAGAAATTTGGTAAGCACAGAGAAGACAACAGTCTCCTGCAGCTTTGCAAGACAGGAAAGGAGTGAGATTGGCTAGAAGCTGCCAGGAGAGGAGTTGTCACCACCTTTCTGCAGAGGCAGAACCTTTGCAACCTTCCAGGCCTGAGGGACAGCACTGAGGGAGAAGGAGAGATTCAGAATTTGAGCAAGTGGAGAAGCGAATGCTGGAGCAGTGATATGTAGAAGTTTGGGGTCCAACCCATCTGGGATGGACTTAGAAGAGTTAAGTGGGGTGAGGGTGAGGAAGACTTTGTGGATAGAAACTGGAGGGAATTGGAAGCCTTCAGTGGGTTGAGATGGGGGAGAGATAGCCTAGGATAGGAGGAGGAGGGGTGACCAGGAGATGGAGGAGAGGGTAGAGCACAGGTGGTGAAGAAATTATTTAAGTGAGCAGTCAAGAAGGCGGGTCAGAGACCAGTGAGCCATCCACCAGGAGGACTGAGGTAGTGGACTGGGCTGGGGGATCAGAGAGGGAGTGTACAACCTGCCAGAATTTTGAGGGGGAATTAAGGTTAGACTGGTGGTTGGATTTGAAGAAGTAAGCCTTTGCAGTATGGACAGCCTTCGTGCAGGAATTCCTGAGTGACCTGTAGAGGGATTGGGGTGGTTTTCCAGGTCCCGTGACTTGCACAAATTTATGTGGTCAGGTGTAACCCAAGGGTGGTGAGAGCATTTAAGTCTGGATTTTCTGAAGGGGGGGGGTGAATGTTCCAGGTGTGGATAAGTATGACACTGAAGAGGGGAAAAGGCAGTATTGATGTCTGGGGTAGAGTAGACAGGGGACCAGTCGGAGGCAGCAAGGTCATTTGAAAGGGCACTGGTGTCAAGAGACCTGAGTGACCCACACCAGATATTTTGGGGGGGGGATGAGGGGGCCTCACTTTCCTGATACAGTAGGCCATGCACTGGTCACTGAATGCGTCTGGTAAAATGCCAGCTGCAATGATACAGTGGGGTTGGAAGAGAGCACCCAGTCTAGGAGGGAGTGATTATGGGAGTGAGGATTGTGCCGGGTGGGTTCAGTGACTTATTGTGAGAGGTTTAGGGACTCAGTCCTATGAAGGGTGGACCTGGAGGCAGGGGAGAGCCTATTTATGTTGAAGTCCCCAAGTAGGATGAGCTCACTGGAAGCAGTATGGGAAAAGAACAGTTACTTAAGAACTTACTGTAGCAGCAGATCTTCGAGGGATTCTCAGTTATCAGGTTACACCATAGGAACCTTTGCCGTTGGTGAAGGGGAATCCACACAGAAGATTTTCAGCAGTACAACTGGGGTCACCCACGCCATCGACATCCTCCGACGTCACCAACTTTATATATGCATAGGCGGCCCCACTCCCTACTCAGTTCTTTCCCTCCAGAGACGAAGGGAGCAAGGCTCATGCCCAGGAGAACCAAGGAGAGACCAAGGGACCTGGTTCTAGATAAAGGTGATGGAATACAGCAGATAGCCAGGCCCAGAACAGGAGCCCCAACAGGGGGACAGTGGGATGGAAAGCATACCATATGAATGAGATCCCCTCAAAGATCTACTGTTATGGTACGTTCTTATGTAACTGTTCTGTCTTCTTCGGGGGTATCTTAGTCATCAGGTTACACTGTAGGAACGAGTACCAAGTAGTGACAAGAGTAACAGACAGTCTGGGAGGCTGGATCTTCAAAACTTAAGACAGGAGTCCTTGTAGCACAGCCCTGCCAAATCCTGCATGGGCTCTTGAAGCAATGTCCAGACTGTAATGCTTGGTGAAAGTATGGACTGTACTCCACGTGGCTGCCGTACAAATGTCAGTAGCGCAGACCCCTTTGAAACAAGCTGCTGAGGTAGACATACCTCTGGTGGAATGAGCTTTGATAGCACCAGGCAAATCTCTGCCGTACTTACTGTAGCAAAACACAACGCAATCTGCCAACCATTTGGATAAACACTGCTTAGAAACAGAAGTGCCCCCTCTACCTGGGACGAAAGAAACAAATAACTGCTTAGACTTTCTGGACTCCTTAGTCCTCAGCAGATAATACTTCAAAGTTCTGCACACATCTAGTGTCTGGAGCATGCTCAGGAAAATAAACAGGAAGGTGGATAGACTGATTAAGTGTGAACTCGGAAACCACCTTGGGAAGAAACTTAGGATCTCTGGGCAAAGATACCCTGTCTTTGTGAAAAATCAAATTAAGCTCCTCGCACCAGGGGGCCTGAAGCTCTGAAATTCTGTGAGCCGAAGTAATGGTAACTAAAAAGAGCACTTTCCAAGAAAGATGGCGCAAATCTAAGTCGCGATTCGTTCAAAAGGAAACATAGTCAACTTCTCCAAAATAAAATTCAAGTCCCAAGCCAGGACAGGGGAACGGATTGGAGGTTTCAGGTGCAGGATGCCCTTAAGAAAGGTGGGGGACACATCCAGCTGAGCTATAGTGCAGTCACCCACAGGCCCATGAAAAGCAGAAATAGCTGAAAGGTGGACCTTGAGGGAGGAATACTAGAGGCCTGAGTCGGACAAAGAAATCAGGAAGTCCAGGACATGCTTCACAGGACAAGTGAAAGGGTCCAGGGAAAGCTTAGCAGCCCAGATGGCAAACCGCTTCCACTTCATGGCATAAGTGGCACGGTTGGACGGCTTGCGAGCAGCCACCAGGATGTCCGCTACCCTGTTAGAGACCCCGAACCTGGCTAAGGCTACATTCTCTGGAACCAGGCATGCAGATGGAGGGACCTTAGGTTGGGATGGACCAGGGTCCCCTGATCCTGGGTTAGCTGATTCCTGCAAAGGGGAAGAGGGACCGGAGGTTCCTCCACTATCTGCTGAAGCAGAGGGAACCATATCTGGCGAGGCCAGAATGGGGTCACCAGGATCATGCTGGTCCCCTCCATTTGCAGCTTGATCAGCACCCTCTGTATTAATAGAAATGTAGGGAACATGTACAGAAATCTCCCACTCCAAAAGACGGACAGCGTGTCTTGCCATAAAACTCCAGGCCCTGGATCTCGCAAGCAAAAACTGGGCAGTTTTGCAATGAGTGGTGACATAAAAAGGTCCAACTCTGGACTACCCCATCTGTTGAACAGATCTTCTGCTATGGATGAGAGAAGCTCTCATTTGTGCATGCTGGACTGAGTCCTGCAGAGACTGTCCACCAGGGTGTTTAAGACACCTGGCATGTGGACTGTAGAGTGTGTAAAACTGTACTCTATGGCCTAGTATCACACCTGCATGGCCTCCCTGCACAGGGGTACAAGTGAGTGTCGCCCTGCTTGCTGATGTAGTAGACAACACTCAGATTGCCCAACTGCACCAGCAGTTGGCTTGGAGCAAGGTGTTCCTGAAAGGCCTGCATGGTATAGAGCACTGCTCTCATCTCTACGACACTGATATGCAGGGCGGCTTCCCATTGGGACCAGAAGCCCTGGGTTTGAAAGGGGCCCAGGTGAGCTCCCCAGCCTAGACCCAAACCATCTGTGGTTAGAATCTGCTGCAGGAACAAAATCTGAAAAGGAACCCCCTGAAGAAGATTCAAGAGGTCCATCCACCACTGCAACACTTTACGGACTGGGGAGGAGACCAGAACTAACTGGTCCAGCTCATCCATGTTCCAGTCCCACTGTACTCTGAAGGTCTACTGTAGGGTGTGCATGTACAGCCTGGCCAGTGGAATGGTGGGAATGGCTACAGCCATTAAACCCAGAAGCCTGAGGTATAGGCTGGCAGGTATGTACCGACTCTGAGCGACTTCCTGAGCCTGAGCAATAAGGCTTTCTGCCCTGTTTTGGGGTAAGAAGACCCTTCCCTGCTCAGAGTCCAGAACCGCCCCAATGTATTGCAATCGTTATGATGGAACTGGAACAGACTTGGGCAGATTGACTGTTATGCCCAAAGAATGGTTAAACTGGACAGTATGCTCCAGAGTTAGCAACAACTGCTCACTGGACGAGGCCTTGAGGAGCCAATCGTCCAGATATGGAAAGACGTACAGTTCCTCCCTTCTGAGAGCTGCTGCGACTGTTACTGAATCAACATTTTTGTCTGACCTTTACCAAAGGTATTGTACTTGTCCCTGAGGACTTTGAAGATCAAAGGAAACATATAGACAAAAGGATTTCACACATTGCATATGCCTACTGTCTGACCTACTCCCAAGGTATTGTACTTATCTCTGAGGACTTTGAAGAACAAAGGAAACATATAGACAAAAGGATTTTACACATTGCATATGCCCAGGCCACAGTTTATCACCTTTCAGGAACTTTAACATATTATGTGATCCTGGATCTCAACAGTACTATAGTACTTCTCTTAAACCCTCTGGCACCAAACCCTCCCAGTCTTTTTTTCATTTTTCTCTGTACTTCGCCATAGTGCTTAGCTATCCACCTTAGCCCACTAAAATCCATACCCCACCACCCTCCTATTGCTCACCCCCGACTGCCTAGCCCACACTACTGGCTCTCCTGCCTCGCTAAAAAAATGCTTTGGCTTAGTCCCCACCACCTGTTCCTGCTCACCTCCTTTCCCTTTATGCCAACTCCCTCCGCCTACCCTACCCCTCCACCTACTCTCACCTTTCTATACTACTACCCAAACATTGTACCATGGCTTTTACTCTGAAGTCTTAAACAAACATCACCCAATTAATACCTGGGTGCAAAGAGCCATATTTCCTAATTGAAACTGCCACATCATTATAACTCACTAACGATCACCCTCTACTGGGACTCCAGAAGACAATCCAAGCATCTTAAAAAGTACAAGCAGAAACTCACTCCAACCTATTATGAAGTACGAATGGCATCGCTGAAACTCCTGCTCCTCCTACTTTTAATATCTGGTGGGATACACCCAAACCCTGGTCCTGTTGCACTGAAGCTGACAAAAACAGGGAAAGTTGGTAGTGGTCTCTCCATTATCACTCTAAATATCTGCAGCCTCCTTCCCAAATTGGCATCTCTTCAAACTCTCGCTGGACAAAAAAACCCTGATATACTAGCCATTGTGGAAACCTGGCTATCTCCCAGCACCCCGGATCATGCGGTCTCGCTTGAAGGCTACAATCTTTTCAGACTCGACCGGGCAAGCAAGAAAAGTGGGGGCTGTGCTATCTACATAAAGGACAACCTCTCCTGTTAACGCGGCAGCTTCACCCCCACAAATACGCAGATGCAACTCCTCCCTATCAAACTGCTTCTTGGTGCACAAAACAAAGTTCTCACAGTGGCCGCAGTCTATATCCCTCCAAAAGACCACCGTGCCAGTATTAAGTCTGTACTTGATTTTGTTAGTCTGCAGCCCTCTGAAATGAGCTCCTCCTCCTCGGGATTTCAACATAAACTGGCTCGCCTCTGACACTGGCTCTCATAAAGATGACATCCTAGCAGCAAACCTGACTCAGATGGTAACCTCCCCCACCCGGAAAAATTACAAAACTGGTACAAGCACCCTTATTGACTGGGTTCTCACAAATCACCCTGACCGGATAAAAAACATTAAAGTCCTCCCTGACTCCCTCAGTGACCACTCCCCAGTGTCCTGTACCTGGTCTAATAAATTTCTCAAGCCACCCCCAAAGTTATAACAAGCAGAGTATTGCCTTATGGGAATCTTATCAAGTTGAAAACCCATCTCCTACAACAGGACTGGACGCCAATCCTTGAATCAACTGATATTAATACCGCACTAGAATACTTCATTAAATCTTTCAACTCTGCATGCGACTTATACGCCCCAGTAAAAAAACGTAAAATCAAAGCGCTATCAAATCCATGGATTACTGCCAAACTACTTGCCGAGCTCAAGGTTCGGGACCACCTCTGGGCAGTTGCCAGACACAGGCTCACCTCATGATACGCTAAAATACAAGCAGGCACGAAATAGATGTACCTCACAAATTAGGCAAATGAAGAGCCTATTTCAAAAATGCCCTTGAATCCACCTGGGGTGATGGAAGAGCTTTTGGGACAACATCCAAACATAATGAGTAAACAATCAAAATCGTCACCTACCATTATGAAAGTTGATGGATCCACCACTCTTGACCCAAAGTCTATTGCAGATAGCTTAATAAGACATTCACAGACCTTAGTGGAGTCCTCCCCCAGATTTCTTCTTGGACTTACCTGTGCCTAGCCTAGTATCACAAAACACCCTCGTGACAAACCACAATTTTACTTCAAGAAAATCAAAGTGCACACGCACAAGTACATAAGAAAGGCCTGCTCCAAATCCAGAACAAGTAGTGACACGCTAGATCTAAAAATCCTGTCTCTCACCCTGGATGAAGTAATTCACCCCCTTGCAAAAATTCTTAATCTGTCACTTTGCCAAAGTCAATTTCCCAACAAATGGAAATCTGCCATAGTTACGCCAGTGCACAAAGGGGGGACAAAACCTCAACAGGAAACTATCGACTAATATCAATACTCCCTCCCCTCTCCAAAGCACTTGAACGAATAGTGGCAGACCAACTGTCTGATTACCTGGACAAATACAATCTACTCTGTAATCAACAGCACGGCTTTAGGAAAGGACATAGTACAACAACATCCTTACTTGATTTCTCTGGAGAAGTCCACTCAGCCCTGGACAAAGGGTGCCAAACAGGTGCAGTCTTTATCGATCTTACAAAAGCTTTCGACACAGTCCATCATGGCCTACTTACCTCCTACTTTCTAGCCTAGGCCTGGCCAGGTCCTTGTGCTTGGGTAAAGTTACCTGTCCAATGGTCACAGGCTGTAAAATCTCTAATGAACTCTCCGATTTCAAACCAGTTTTCGGGTGTACCACAGGGATCAATTCTTGGACCGCTCCTCTTTAGCCTGTTCCTTAACTCCCTCCCAGATATCTGCCAGGAGAAATAATCTTATATGCTGATGATGCTGTAATTCTTTCTTCCCACAGGATCCAAACTCCCTACGAAAAAGCCTGCAACTTGCTTTCTCTAGTGTTGAAAGGTGGTTCCTGGATAGTAAACTTGTGCTAAACCACAATAAAACAAAAGCCATGCTCTTCTCCAATCACAAAACTAAAATAGGCATACTCCACTCACCATACAAACCTCTGCGGGAATTACACTGGACCAAGTAAATACTTTCAAATACCCTGGCATCACTTTTGACCAAGGGCTCACCTTTGCAACCCACATTGACAACACTGCGAAAACAGTGAACCAACGCCTTGGAATACTATTCCGTAACCGTCAATTTCTAAATCAAGCGGCATTGAGAATAGCTATACGAGTTCCATAATCTCAATCATTGACTATGGCCTTATTATTTATCAGCTCAGCTACCTCCACTGCTCTAAAATATCTCAATCACTCTAAATAAGGCCGCCCGGCTCCTCACGGGGCTCAAAGACTGACTCCCACCGTGTGACCTGTACTATGAATCAGGCTGGTTGAACCTATCAAATCGTCTTATTTATCTCATCTGCACAATGGCAAAAAATCTATCTTGGGACTGACTCCATTATGTATTCAAAACCTACTCCGACTGAATCCTGGCTCACGACCTCCACCAGATCTGAACGCCAACCTTTCCTGGTTCCGAGATGCCGGACTGCACAGGGACAAAGATCTTTCACATACAGGGCCCCGACATGGTTCAACGCGCTTAGTCCACCTACTCTATCCTCAACCTCGCTTGAGCTTTCAAATCCATGCTCTATGCCCACCTCACCACCACTAGCAACTGTGATTGCGCTAGATAAAGACTACTACTCCTCATGTCCATCCTCACATCTGAGGCCTCTTCCTCCCTGACTAATGAACCCTCTGGTACTCTACTACTTCCTGTCTCCCACCCAAGCTCACTCCCCTTTTTCCTGTCCTCTCATTACATCTCCCGGCCACCACCTTTCCCTCCTCTCTAGCCTCCTTTGGCGCCTAATGAGCACCCTCTCCCTGGAAGTTTCCTTAACCTCGAAATTGTCTACTCGCTTGAACCTGTTATAGCTTGTTTTTCTATGAAACTTAATAACGTTACTGCCTTAAACTGTTAATAGCAAATTTATGATGTTAACTTTCCTGACTGGTTTTACCTGTAATGTGTATCGTGCTTTGTTAAATGTTCTTTGTGACGTGGAACCTTTGTAAAAGAGCCCTGGCTCAAAGGTATTAATTCCTAGACTAATAAACTAAACTAAACTAAACCAAGCATTTGGTAAAGACATACGGAGCGGAAGATAAGCCAAAGGGCAACACTTTGAACTGGTAGTGTTGTCCCCAAAAGACAAAGCGGAGAAACCTCCTGTGAGGAGGCACGACCGAGATATGCAGGTAAGCATCCAGCATGTCCAGTGAGCAGAGCCAGTCCCCCATCTTGAGGAGGGGCAAGAGGCCTGGTGAAGTTACCACCCAGAACCTCCTGTACTGGACAAAGAGATTGAGGTCCTTGAAGTCTAAGATGGGTCTCAGATCCCCGGTCTTTTTGGGGACCAGAAAGAACCTGGAATAAAACCCTTGGTTTCTCTGTCGCTTTGAAACTGGCTCGATTGCTTGCTTGCGCAGGAGAGACTGCACCTCCTCCCGAAGAACAAACAGGTGGGCCGGGGGGTAGGTTGAGGGTGGTGGAGGGGTATCTGGAGGCTGCTGGATGAGCTCCAAGGTGTGACCGCTCTCTTGATTTGCAAAATCCAAGCATCTGATATGATGGTTCTCCATTGGTTCAGATGGAGGGAGAATCGGCCTCTGACCACCGCCTCCTGGGACATGACATGAGGAGGGTGGTCTGGTAATAAGTCAAGCTGAGGTGGGGCTAGCTAAGGAGGCTAGACCGTCAGTTCTGAGAAGCTTGGCTACCACTCCGGCACTGGAGGGGGCAGGCAAGGCAGATTGGGCTCTCCTTTTACCCTGGGTACGGGGACCCAAGCTAGGTCTGTTGGCCTGTCTATAAAAAGTAGAGTGCCCTCTACTGCGAGGCTGCGTGTGGTAGAGGGAATGGACCAACTTAATGGCTGTGCCAGAGGCCTGTAAGTTGTTAGTGAGGTCCTGGACATCGGGGCTGAAGAGCTTGGTGCCACTGAATGAGGCATTGAGGACCTTGTTTTGCACATCAGCTACAAAGCCAGAATCCCTCAGCCACGAATGCCTGTGAAGGCAAATGCCAATGGCAGCCGCCCTGGCTATTGTGTCAGCTAAATCATAACGGATCTGAAGAAGATATTTGCTGACATCCTCTGCAGTTTGCAGGCACTGAAGTAGTTCCTGCCTCTGGGTGTCATCAGGGAGGGCTTGGGCAGCCATCTTGCCCTTCCTCCAGTTGGCATTCTGGAACGTGACCATAAGTAACAAATAGTTTACAATCCTCAGGCCTAAGGTAGAGGAGGCATAAACCCTCTTACCCCAGAGCTCAATCCTGTGGGATTCCTTGTCTGGGGGAAGGGAGCTAAGGTGCTTAGGTGCCTTAGACCTGTCATGGGCTGCCTCGATGACAACCAAGTCAGTTTCAGCCTGGACTGCAAAATAAGGAAAGCCCAGAAAGGAATTAAGGAGCCTGTCTGCCCTGCGTGGCATAGCTGGCACCATGTCTGGTCTGTGCCAGGCTGCCACAGTAGCGTTTTTCAGGGCTGGCAGCATAGGAGGGATACTTTTAGGGGGAGAATCAAGGATCTCCAAATAGTCACCCAGGTCCTTCCTGGTGACATCCTCCTCCTCAGTCTAGAAGCCCATAGTGGCAGACAGCTGTTTCATAACATTGTAAATGGTGGCATACTCTGGGGCAGACCTAGCAGTATGCTTAACTGAGTCCTCACTGACTGAAGAGGCAGTGGACTTATCAGATGGGAGGACTTCCTCTGCATCCTCTTCATATTCAGTGTTATCAGGGAGGATAAGGTCAGGATGGTATTCCTCTTCAATGTCGACCTCCTCATCTGAGTCTGGCATCGGCACAGCCATCGGAGGCCCCTGGGGGGGGGGGGGGTTCTCTTGGCCGATAAACAGGCGTCTATAGTGAAGGCGTCGTCGATGGGGCCAGTGACTACTGGCCTATTGAAGGCCAAGAACTGCTGAATAAGAACATTAGTGAATTTAACCAGAACTTCGTTTAGATCTAAAGTCGGGTTTGATGGCACGGATGCTGGCGGCCCACCCCCGAAGAACAAAATGAGCCTGTAGCCCTCGGAGGGGAAGGGGCAGGCATCAACGGAGTAGCCATCGACGACAAGCGCGTCAATAGAGGAGGTGCCGCCAACCTGGAGATCAACAGCTTGGTGCCCTGAGGACTGTTTGCAGAAGCTGTCTGTGTGGGTCTGGAAGGAATAGAGACCTGGGCAACTTGTCTCTTCACTGGGGCTGAAGCCGTCGACACAGAGCCCCCCCGAAGAAGGAGAAGCCGACGGGAAATGGGAAGGCCACTAGGGGGAGCAGTCACAATCCCAGTCTTTTTTATGACTCCCCCCCCCCCGAGGACTTGTCTTGGGCCTTGGAGGCCTGGGAGTTCATGGACATGGTAAGAGACGAGGTGGCAGGGGCCCTGGAGGACCCTTGCCTGGAGTTGGCTACCTGCTGCTACGTCAGAAATTTTTTGAGAGCCTTTTTGGGTCGCCTTAGGTTGGTTTGATTGAATTTTTGGCAGCGCTCACAGTCGCAGGCTTCATGGTCTGGCCCATTACACCAGACACAGAGTGTTCGTCTGTAGAGGCGATCTTCTTTCCACAGTGACAGCGACGGAAAAAAGAGGAAGAAGAAGGATGAACTATCGACATAAACAAAAAAAGACAGAAAATCTCTGAAAGAGATTTTATGGAAAAAAAAAAGAAAAACAGCTGTAGAGCGAAAAAAGCCGCAAACACTGTGAAGGATCTTCCATGGAGACTGTGTTTGCAAGTCGACGGTGGGAAAGAATTGAAGAGGGAGTGGGGCCGCCTACACCTATACAGGGCTGGTGACGTCAGAGGATGACGATGGCATAAACACTTTAGCTGTACTGCTTTAAATCTTCCATGTGGATTCCCCTTCACTGACGGCGAAGGTTCTTACAGTTTAACCTGATGACTGAGATACCCCCCGAAGATCAAGAGATGAGAGGGATTCTACCAGGGAGGAGGAGGAAGAGATTTTAGGAGAGGCATATGTAACCCCTAGATGGCGCTATCCCAGGGGCTACTACCCCTGCCTGATTTGCCACTAACAGGTTGAGGGGCCTGGATCCAATGGCGGGTGCCTCCACCCAGAGGTCAGGGTTTGCAATAGTTAAACTTACTTGGTCACAGCCCTCTGGGACACTGCAACCCCCCTTTCTTCCCACTAGTGGCCCACACAATATATCGGAATTACCTTCACAGTATACACTTACCCCAGGGTGGTTCAGGCACTTGGACCTCCTGTACAATAAGATACAGTGCAACAATCACAGTACAATACTTTAACATAGACAAATACCTCAGGCAGTATAACTTTGCTGAAACAAGCAGCTCTGATTTATTTAGGGGAATATAACAAGGACAGGGAAATCAGGTTAATTAGCTTATCACTTTACTATCTACCTATGGCTCTGTGCACAGGCCTATCCCTACCAGTTACTGTCCCTGGGTACCCAAGCCCTAGTGGCTAGTCCAAACCGTGGCAGCTGGTAGGGCCCTTTCACACAGTGAAAGAAAAATTAGTTTAAACAGTCAGCAGTACAGTGATTCCAGTTGGATTTAATGTGGCAATTCAACAGGAGCGACCCTGAATTAGTACTCACAACCTCCAAACAAGATAGGGTCCTTCAACGTCAGCAGGGCTACTCTTGAGCTCCACGAGACTCTTCACACATTTATATGGTAAAAGAAAGTACTATACCAGGTAGGCTGCTTCTATCCCGATCGCACTACTGCACAATACCCGGGAGAACACACAGCAGATTCAGTTCCTGACAGACAGAGTGCAATTCAACAATTTCTCCAGTCTTCTACAGGGTGAGCCTGGTTTCTACTCTTCAGAGATCCTTTGATTCTTTTCGCAGGACTGATTCAGTCCTAACAAGCAGTTACACAAGCTGTAGACCGGAACTCTGGGCCTTACACACGTTTTTCTGACTGAAACTGTGCACTGAAGGAGCACAGGGTTTCTTTCCCCTTCACTTCCAGATCTAAACTGAAACTCCAACAGACAAAACCAGGCACTTCCTTTGAGTTCCTCCCAGTTCTTGACTGGATTGGCTGTCACTCACAATAGACTGCTGCTGTTGGTCCAAAAAGGCGCCGAAGTCTAAACTACATCTCCCAGAGTCACTGCCCATACAATCCTCTTGTGTCTGGCTCCAGATTATGAGTCCAAGTTCTGATTCAGCTCAAGGCACCATTTTAGAGCTAGCTTACCCCACACTGATTGGTCCAGTTCAGCAGTTCAAAACCAGAATGGGGAACTAGGCAGACACTGTTCTGACTGCAAAGAAAGCAGGTTAGACAAACTGTAATTTAATTATTACTCTAAATGGTTTCTGGCAAACAGTTACATCTTTCAGATAGGTTCCCTTTGCACTCCTAGTGACTGCAAAAATGGAGTGAATTGGCAGCAGCTTGAGTGGTACTCAATCAAAGAAACACACAGTCCCCCATACAAACTAATTATGTCTGCAAGCAGACAGCTCTTAAAGAGACAGTACCAGAGGTTCTAAAAACACTCACTGATAAATGGCTTAAACGCCAAACACCATTCAGGCTTGGAGCATTCAAGCAAGCTCCTGGAAGTCTTTTGGGAACCCCCATTTACAGGGAGGTTACACATAGAAAACACCAACAAAGATAGGGTGAGTGGAAGGGAGGGATAGCTTGGCTAGAAGGAATTCATGAGATGGTGGGACTGACTCTCTGAAGGTGATGGAGCAGGATAGGATCTGCCAGACATACCAGGCAGTGCAACCACCATGCTTACCATGGTCCTGATGGAAGAGGTGGCAGTCTGGGAGAACCAAGCTAGAGTCAGGTACCCTGGTGGAGAGCCAGGATTCAGAGATACACTGGAGGCCAGTAAAGTGCTAAGAGATCCCAACTTTAAGGGGGGTCGAGTTTTGGGAGGCAGCTTTTAGCATTTAGGTGGAAAGTGTTAAGGCCCTTAGGGAGGGTCTGGGAAGAGGAAAGAGACAGGGAGCCAGGGCTGGGTTCTACGTTGCTAGCAAGAAGGAGGAGAAGGAGAATGGAGTGGGATTTCCGCCTCCCTGAATGGCGGTGGGGGAGGAAGGGAGAATGGAAGGGAGAGGAAGGCATGGTGGAGAAATTCAAGATTGAGGAGGGGGTATAGAGAAGCCCAGGGTTGATGGAGGAGGGGGTAGGGGGAAGGAAGGGTGTGGAGGTGGGAAAGAGAAGGGGAGTGGAGGGAGCAAGGAAGGGGGAGGAGAGTGGGAGGTATGTGACAAGGTACAAGGGGGGGGGGAAGAGGAGGAAGGAAGGAAGGGACAGAAACAGTAGAGAGAGAACAGTGAGGTAGACAGGAAGAGAATGTAGCACAGTGAGCCGTAATTAGAGGCAGGTGACTGAGCCTAAGTGGAACAACAGCAGATACCTTGGCAGTGGAGAGAAAACACGATAGCTACACAACTGTGGAGATAGACAAGTAGGGCTGAAGGCAAATAGTGTGAGTAAAGATGGTGGTAGTCCTACAGATAACAACTACAACAGGCTTGACAAGCAGCTCTAGGAAAAAATAAACCAGTCAGCAAAGTTATGCAATTAATGGTACAGGAAACTCATGAGCAAAGTGACCCAGATAGGGAGTAAGCAAGGAATGATAATTCGGCCTCAGTTATGCAAGTTAAGTACAGCAGATTTATAAAAATTAAACAAATTATGGGTGTCAGCAGCTTAATATCAGGGTGACCTTGATATGGATTAAACAATGGCTAGGGTTTCAGTATAACAAACGATCCTGGAAACGTGGCAGCCAAAACCAAATGTTATATGAGTCTGTTACCACAAACAACAGAATCCAGTGAACAAGACAGTGAGTAGGAAATAATAACACTAGAGTCTGGTGTGACTAGTCAAATGTTCCTATTGAGACGAGGTGAGGAGAGAACACATGGGGTGAGCAGATTACCTTGCAGAGCCAAGGGGCAGAAAAGCAGATGCAGTAGTTAGAATGGCTGCAAAGGAGCAGCATACCCGGCCAGTGGCTGACCTCGGGCTCACTCCAGGCAAACTCCTAACTTTGTACTTAATGCATGGGCTGCAGCATGGATGGGCCACTTACAAAGAACCGGTCAAGTAATGAGGAAGAGGAAGAAAGTCCCACTCACAAATCCACCTGATTGGTGGTTTATTTATTGTAATCTCAGATTAACACCTTTGAGAACAAGCTCATTACACAGGTTCCACATCAGAGTTAAGACAAAACAAATATGTTACAGGGAATTCAGTAAGCAACAGTATACATATACAGCATTTACACTCCAGAAAAACAATTGCGTGAATGTCAGTAGTGACCAGTGAATACAGACTTTAAAGCCAACAAGAATAGGGCTAACTATAGTAAAGTACTAGACAGGGGAGGCTATTTCAGCCCAGTAAGCGGCATTAGAGGATAACAAGGAGAGAGGGAAAGACAGAGGCAGGGCAGTTGGGCGACAGGCATACGAGAGTGCCCGACTGGCCCGGGGGATGGGGGACTGGTAAAGAGAAATGGGGTGGGGGTTGGAGGAGGGGGCTGGGAGTCTGGGGAAGAAAGGTGGCTGGCAAACTCCAAAGCAACACAGCAGAGAGATGGGAGAACAAAGGTGGAACAGACTCCCTCTGTGAGACCTGCAGAAACAGGGTGAGTCAGGTTGGCACTGAAGAGGTTGGAGAGACAGGCGCTAATTGAAAACTGCACTGTTCAAAGTAAGTCCCACCCATGAATCTACCCAACTGGTGGACAGCGAATTCCAAGGCAGCACAGCAGTCCAGGGTCCCAAGGGCCCACAGAAGGCTGATGGCAGAGGGGAGGGAGAAAAAAGGTGGAACAAGGTCTCTCCATGAGCCTTGCAGAAGCAAGGTTGGTCAGATAACAAAAGAACAAGCATGTCAGATTGTGTATATATATATATATATATATATATATATATATATATATTTATGGGATACATGATGGGCACGAGTGGAATATGGAAAATATTTTTCACTCCTGCAGAGTGAAATATACAGTGCTCATGAGGCAGGAGTGAAAATATTTTTCATATTCCACGATGTGCACATCATGTGTCCTCTTTATACAATGGGGCCTCACTGTTGCAAAATGTACCATTTGCGCGGCTTTGTGCAGCTTTGCACAATTGCGTGGCTTTGCGTGGATTTAGCGTGGGTTTCGGGGGTGTGATAAATGTCAGTTCTTACAGTTATCAAACGCCTGTGAAAATAATATGATTTATCACACTCAACTATCACTCACCCCCATTGTATAAATATATATTTATATATTATAGGGGCATGGTCGCACCCCTATAGTTAGAGTTGAGTAGGCACTTCAATGTTAAACTCAAACTTTTGCACTTTAATAACTTTGCAACTGTTCAATGGATTTGCATGAAATTTGGTATGCACCTTCCTGTGCGGTAGATCTCTTGATGTGACAAGTTACACTCCAATCGGATGTGCTGTTTCTGACTTGCAGAGAGGTAAAATAAAACATGTTTTCACTCATTGACTTCACTGGGATTTTTCTTTGAACTTGTCTACAGCCCAGAGGGTTTGCTTTTTTGGCCTGAAATTTTCAGGGCAGAAAGGAACTACCCACAGATGTGCCTTTTGCTAGTCTAGTGAAGAAACAATAAGCTGTTTTTAAGTTATTGCAATTTAAACATTTGAAAAAATTGTTTCTCAGCATGCTCAGCAGGCACGTCAATACAGCTGTATGAAATAGAGTAGGAATTCTGCTTCGTATGTAAAAATTCCTACTTTGTATGGTCGCCATCTTGTTTTCAGTTTTGCCTGAAATTCAAATTTGGAAACCTGCCAAAATGATATTCTGGGGAGGAAACAACACATGTACCTTGCATATTGTGACCCCCTAAGTGCATTCAGCACTTTATTACTTGAAATATGTCCTTAAAATGTGCCTTTTTCAACATTTAAATTCTTTGTTCATATCGGCATCATACAAAGTAAGATCCTAGTTCATATGACGAGATATGAGCTAGGATCCTACTTCGTGAGCCAAAAATCCGGTTTTATTTACTTATTATTTTTTGGCCAGCAAACATGTTTCTGCTGAAATTGAGGTGCCCAATCCCCGTGTCAGTGGTAGGAATACCCCCAGCCCCACACTTGCCACTGTGGGACATTGAGCAGCCCACTCCCACTGTCCCAAAAAGTTTTTTGTTTTTTTTTACAAAAAAATGCTTCTGCCAACATCGGAGTGCCCAATCCCTGTGTCGGTAATAGAAATCCACCCCCTCCACCCCCTGCCAGTGTGGTACACAGGGGAGCCCACTCCCAGTGTACCTAAATAGCCCAGCCAACACTGGGTGCACAATCCACGTTTTGGCACTACCCCCCTTCCACAGTGTGGGACACTGGGTAGCTCATTCCCAGTGTCCCCAGTTATGGCCATCCCTCCAGTACTGTGGAACACCTGACAGCGCACCCCTCCATGTTCCAAAATACTGTTTTGTCCCTGTAAAAAAAGAAAACAGTCCCCCAACATTTGTTTTTAATCCTGTAAAAAAAGGAAACGGTCCCTCGTTGTCTCCCCCTGTCTCCCTCCTCCATCCCCACCCCCCCTCTGTGCACCCACCTCTCCTTATCCCACCTTACCCCACACTTACCTCCAGAGGTCGGATGCTGTCATCTTCTGTGGACTGGGACATGTCTGCACTCTTCAAAGCCGAACCGCGAACTGAAGAATCAAGCAAAGTGCTGTATAATGGCAGTCTATGGCATTTTGAACATAGGTTGAGATCTCTGGCATTTTCTAACATTTTTTCACCAAATTTTCAACATGGGCTTTTTGGGACCCCACCTCATGAACACAGTCACTGTCATCTCGTTAATTGGACCCGTAAGGTGATTTCACAGTCGCAGTGCGGAATCACCTTTCAGGACCGATTAACGAAATGACATTGCCAGTGTTCAAGAGGGGAGGTCCCAAAAAGCCCATGTTGAAAGTTTGGTGCAGAAACATTGAAAAATGCCCGTGTTACAAGCGTGCATTGTGCAATTTCTACACATGCTTGTAATTTCATCAATTTTTAATATTTTCATTCCAGATTTTCAACATTGGGATTTTTTCACACCTCCTCATGAACAGTACAGCTGTCATTTTTCACATCCTGCCCAAAACTGTTTTCGCACCTGTGGCGCTGAATGGCACAGTCGTTGTGCAAAATCAACTTTAGGGACAGATTAATGAAATGACAGTGCCACTGTTCATGAGGTGGGGTTCCCCAAAAGAACACATTGAAAATTTGGTGAAAAAGTTCTGAAAATGCCAGAGTTACATGCATCTGTTGAATTTATTCTATGCACGTGCATAACTTTGCTACTTTTCTATCTTTTGACGCCAGATTTTCAACATACCAATTTCTTTCACGCCACCTCATGAACAGTACAGCTGTCATTTTTTACATCCTGCCCAAAATGCAATTTTGCGTCTGTGATGCAGAAAGGCATTGCAATTGAGCATAATTACATTTTGCCTTGCATTTCACAATGTCTCTGTACTGGGTTACATGAGGTGGGGTAAGAAGATGGTTATGCTGACAATTTGGTCACTATTGTTCAACACATGGGCCCTGCGCTTCCACAGCTACATACATATGTGTATCTACAGAGGGATTGGAGCGCATGTTCCAAAGCACCCTGCGCCCCCACACAGTAAAATACGGATACTATTATACTATCTCAAAAAGAAGTGACATTCATTGCAAAAAAACTCTGTTAATGCATCTGTTAGGGTACCTATTACAGCAACAAAAGTATGAACATTTGGCATTAGAGTTCCCAACCCTACCCCCCAACCCCCTCACCCTCCACACACCAACAGCCATCGGGGTGTGCCTAGGAGTCATCGGGCATAACTCTCACCTCATTCTCCCATACTGTACCATGTCTGCTTGTTTACACATGTATTGGGGTGAGAGTTAGGGCCAATGACCTCATAGGGCCAATGACCTCAAAGCGCACCCCGATGGCTGTTGGTTTGTGGAGGCTGGGGGGTGGGGTGTTAGGGTTAGGAACTCTAACGCTGAATTTCCAAACTTTTGTTGCTGTAATAGGAACCCTAACTGATGCGTTAACAGAGTTTTTTGCAATGAATATACAGTATATATAGTTTGTTCAGGGGGAGTATCGGGGTCAAGAACTTCCATGCTGAACTGCTGTGAAATGATAATCCAGTACATAATAACGCAAAACAGTCACAAGATTGTCTGAGGTTTGGTGGTGCAGCTGATTGGGAGCCCTTCACCTCAAGCCCTATATAAACTCAAGAGAAGCTGCCAACTCCTGGTTCTAGCTGCAGTTCTCTAACAGCCTTCCCTCCTCTTTCTCCTGCACTCTTCTCATGAGTATTGGGGGAAGCAGATCCAGTATTTACATTTCTTTTAACCACAGGGCTCCTCCTATGGTAGCTCAACATTGTAGAAATATGTCAGAGTAAGCACCAAAGTACTGCATTGAACACCAAAAGCACTACAGTAACACACAGTCAGCGGTCATAGTGACTCTAGGAGGCAAATCCTGAGGATCAACTTACATGGATAACACTGACCTCTGCTGGCTTACTTATGGCAAACACACTGTGTGCATCCAAATCAAAGCTTAAACATTCGGTATGAAGAAACACTTTTTTATCACTGTCAAAAATCTAATAAACCTCTTCTTATAGTGGTTAGGACAAATCTAATAAACCTCTTCTTACAGTGGTTAGGACAAAACAATGTCTCTAATGAGGATGCTCCTTCTGCTACACAGCTACTGTACTCTGCTGCAGAATGACACTGTAACCCACTTCCAAGCAACGTACCTCGCTCCCAATCCGAGAACACCACCTAATCATGATCACCAAACCACGCAGCAAGATCACTGCAGCTCCTCTTCATGGCCAGGATAGCTGCCATTTTTTTGGTGCTTTCACTCTTTATGGGCTGTAATGGGGAACCAGCATGGCACTTTCAGGGAGCACTTACTGCTTTGCACCTCCCAGGTGCACAGCACTGACCACAGCCACCACAGTACAATATGGGATGGCAACTGGGCCTCTCACCCATGATGGAGGACAGAGTGTATTTAAAAACTGAACTGGCACCTTGTCAAGCGTCAACAGAAAGGGAGCCACAGACACAGCACCACTGACAGAGCAGAGTGCATGGAGTGCTCACCATCAATGCTTCAACACACCTCCTGCCCACTCCCACAGAACATGGGAAGAGGGGTGGGCACCCAGAACAGCCACAATGTGGTGTTTGGTGCCACACTGTACAGAAAATGTCCAGAAGCCATGCCGAGGTACTGTTTTAGATAAAGAGTACAAGCTAAGGGCATGGGCCCAGTGACCATGAGGAGCTCTGATTCTAATGAACAGTGCAGGTGTTAGGGCATCAGCCAGCACCCATGAAACACTGGAGTAAATCACATGTTCCCAAAGCCTTATGTGACATTGAGAGGCAATCTACAGCATGGGCAAAGACAGAGCACTGTGGAGACTCTGGGTAATGCAGTTCTTTAGGACAAAGCCTCTGAAAACAGACTGTTCAGAGAACTCCTGTATCTTCATGTATCACTTTCAGCTAACAGACACTGCTGCTTTGTGCCTGAGACTTCTGCAGTTTCTAGCACCATCTTCAAAATATTTCAGAATCTGCCCTAGAGGGAGAGAAAAAGAGAGAGAAGATGCAATTTCTTCTATTAAGCCTCAGGGGTGAGCAAAGCCAGCAGAGTTCCAGTCAGGGTCACTGGAACAGTTTTTCAGACCAAGGACTAAAGTGCCTACCCTGGCCTCAGACTTCAGAGCAGGGGTTCCTTTAACAAACAAACAAAGAAAACAAAAAACAAACTGATTCTGTAAGAAGGGAGTCAGCCTGCATTTTCATACTCCTACTACAGGGATTCATCCCCGTAGAGGGCCTCATCATCATGGCACTGTGTGACTGCCTGCCCTCAGGTAGGTTAAGAAGAGGGCCACTTCTGGGTCAAGAGGACAAGAAGTTTCACCAACTTCATCATGACCCACACCCTTCACAACTGGAGGTGCATTGAGTACAATGCACATGTCACACAGCCTGCAACAGAATCCCCTTAAACGACAACCCTCAAAGATTTCTGCACAAATGCACCATAAAGATTGTAAGTACAGCTGGACCTGACCTTGCAACATACTGTAGAGTTAGGGACTTGGGGCCCGAAGTCCATCGCATATATCTGGGGTGTCTACCCTCACATGCCAGTGTACATACACCATTAATGACCCCAGGCCCCCTGGAATCCATGCTTTGAGTGAAGGTTAGAGGGGCCAGGGGCAGGTCAGGGCAGGAAACCGTGCCAAACACCTGCCAGAGTCACCTCTGTAGTGGATTGGTTGTGCTGCATAGAGTAAGAGTTGGTCGGATACCTTGGGGACTGCTGTAACCCCTGCTCAGCACTGCTCACCACTGCAGCTAAGCATAGGTTTCCTATTCACCTGAGTGCCAAATAAGGTGTGCATGGCCTGGGGAGAACCTCTGTGTCTAGGGGTATGATGGAGTGCTCACCAGAGGGCTCCCTCAACAACAACTCCTAGTCACTGCCAAGTCCCCAGTCCTGGGCCGAGTACAGAACAGACCTCAGCTCTGACAGGAATAAAATCACTCTACACAGTGCAATTAAGAAGTAAAACATTTAAAAACAAGGTGCTGTGTCAGCACAAGGACTGAGAACAAAACAAAAGGTAATTTTAAATGCTTACTGCAAATAGAAAATAGAGTTAGAAATGATGTTTCGACCACATGTCTTCTTCAGGAATTATCTACAAGAGAAAAAAAGCAAGTTAGTGGAGAGGTACAGGAAAATAAGTGGTATGTGTATGCAGAGAGGATCTTGGCAAAAAAGTGATAATAGGCAAGGTAAGAATAGAAGCTGAAAAACAAAAAGGTGATGATGGGGATGAAGAGGCATAACAGAAGTCAATGAAATGAGGAGTCATCAAGTAAAGACTAATTAACAAGACACAGTAATAAGACTGAAAGGTGACAAAGGTGGGAGAATCTAGTATTGTATAATATTTGCAGTTCTTCTGCAACATATGTGTGGCCTTTCAAGCTCTCTGCCTCCCTTGGGTACTATCGCCCTTTTGGGGTGTGGAGTAGGC
This sequence comes from Neoceratodus forsteri, assembly GCA_016271365.2. NCBI lineage: Eukaryota > Metazoa > Chordata > Ceratodontiformes > Ceratodontidae > Neoceratodus > Neoceratodus forsteri. The sequence goes on along the minus strand of CM057455.1, from coordinate 1,355,947,289 downwards.
AAAGTAATTCTTGAGCAGGGTTCCACCCCTAGAGGTGCCTCAGGAATTAAGGTAATGTAGGCTAAATGTAGCTTACAGAATTAGAAGGGGTAAGTAGAACTGTCAGAACTCAAGACTTCCCATACGGAAAGAGGGAAAGGTGACTGACCGAATGAATAAGGTTCACAGGTTCAGCAGGCAATTACATACTGTATGCAGTTATAAATGTTTGGGTGACAAGTAGTGTTTGTGCTCCTGAATCAACCAAAGAAGGTTACAGAGTACAGTCAGTAGTTCCATGCTGTGGTTAGTAGAAAGTGAGACGTTGGATATGTGCAACCTTTTCACAATCTATGTTCTGAAGGAACTAACAACCTTGTCAGGGCACTGCTGGTACCGATTCCTCTAGCGAAGGATTCCACCCCTAGAGGTGTTGTGGGATTCCTTGTCTAAATTTACCGTAGGGAAGACACCCAGGAAAGAAATGAGCCACTGGTGGAGGAGAAGGAGGGGAGGATGGTGGTGGTAGGGAAACTAGCCTCCAAAGGATACTTTGGGGCATGCATCTTATGTAGTGCGGGGGGGGCATGGCAAATGTCACCCACTGCCCCACCAAACTCCCGGCATAGCCCTAGAATTCACTGTTTCAGTAGGCAACTATATAAGTGGTATCAGATGTTTGTGTAACATGGTAAAGTGCTTGTACCACTGAACTGAAGGACTTAACGGAGTACAGTTGGTGGCTCAGGGCTATGGTTAGTAGTAAATGAGACACTGGGGTGGCTTTCACACACTCTTCCAGAGGAACTGTCACTGTTTTCGGGGTTCCAGCCCAAAACGTACTGCAGAAGCATGGCCTCTTAGCTCAGGTACCTTAGAGAAGTTGCCCAAAAGTCACACCTGAAGTCATAGGTAAACCATCAGGACATAATCTTTCACAAAGGAGAAAAAGAAGGCCACAGCACTGAACTAACAGTGAGAAACAAAGCCACCATCCTAGTCCCAATCTGCCCAAGAGGCAAGAAGTAACACAAACTTCGGCTGTTTATCCTTATTCTCTTGGACACCATCAAAACGATCCTTAGAGGGGAAATGATTTCTTATGCCTCAAATAAAAGAAACAACAAAATGAGAGATACCACATCCTTCAGGAGGAGCTTCAGTCCTACGAGGCACTACACTCCCAGGAGATCAGGTGCTCCAGACTAAATTTTAAAAAACTAGAACAGGGAATCCAAGCTATTCTTGACTGTCAGGCCCAGCAAGTGCTAGATTACTTACATCCATCATGAAGGAGGAACTGACAACATTTTTATGTATTTTCCACACTTTTAAGTTCATGGGGGGGACAAGATGGTGGCTGGTAAAAAAGGAATTTTCTCTCACGAAAAAAGATTTTGTCCTCACGAAACAATAAATGATCTTGCGAGATCGAATCCTATTTCGCGAGATCAATTCCTTTGTCAAACTTTTTCCTCTGTCCTGAAAACTGACCTTCCCATAGGAAATAATGGAAACTTGAAAACTGTGTCAAAAAGTTAAAAGTCGCTGAGTTTTGCAATTGTTTCCTCATCACCTTGCGCCCAGACGATGTGGAATTTTTGAGTCGTTTTTTTTTTTTCATGGCAAAAAGAAATTGGGTAACAGAACTGCCATCCATTGTTTAGTGCAAAAATATAATTTAAGTTACCATTATTTCCCGTGGGAAGTTCATTTTTCAGGACAGAGGTAAAAAGTTTGACAAAGGAACTGATCTCGCTAAAAAGGATTCATTCTCGCGAGATCCATTCCTTTTTTATGAGGAAAAATTCCTTTTTTGTGAGGAAAAATCCTTTTTTGTAACCCAACTTATTGTTTTTTTTCTACCAACTCAAATGTGTGTTAAATACATAAAAATGTTGACATGCTTGTTTTTTGGAAACAGGGCCAGAAATACTCTTTCTGAGCACCCAAAATCCCCAGTGCCCAGCTTAGCGAGAGAGCCTTCTGCCACATTCTGTGTATGAGAACAGTGGATTTTATTACGTTTTGCAGCTGCAGCTGAACTCCTGCTGCCGACTGCAATGTGTGTTTCAAGCCCCCTTGTTTTCCCTAGTGTCTAGTGGCACCCCTCACTTCCCGCTCTCTGTCTCCTAATTTTTATTTTTGTCTCTGGTGTCTAGTGGCACGCACCACCCTCCGATCACCATTCCCCATTATTTTTATATTGTTTATTTATATACTTTATATTATTTATTTATATTGTTTATTTATACACTTTATTTTATATATATATATATATATATATATATATACACACTCAGACACCAGGGATGTCCACCCCCACTCCCAGTGTTGGATGACACCTCAGCCCCTTGTTTTATCATAGTGCCTACATCAGGGGGCCCAATTCCCGTGTTGGCATTCTCCCACAACAGTGTGGATCACTGGGGAGCCCATTCCCAGTGTCTCAAAATAGTTTTTAGTTTTTCCCTACAAAAGAAAACTTTCCCACAACGTCTTTTATTTTTTTAAACCCTGAAATAAAGAAAACCATCCCTCGTCGTCCCTGCCGTCAACCTCACCCCATCCCTCCCCTCCCACTGAGCACCCACCATCCCAAGCCCCCGCTTACCCTATACTTAACACCTGTTCCTCAGCATTAAACTCCATAGCTGATTGAAGCTACCTCACTGAGATGGAGGAGGGGTCATCGGGGGCCTCGGATATACTTGGTGGAGTCCTATCATCATCTCCTGGCTCTGAAAGGGCACAAGACATCAACACCCAAGAACTAGTAGGGCACATTGACATCAAGGTGTCACGCAGGAGGAAGGCACTGCATGAACTCCCAAAAGAGTTTAGTATGGTTTGATGTCAGTGGTGTGCCTTGCGCCGACAGTATGGTCTGAAGCATGGACATAGAGGGCTGAGGCCTCCAGCACGACATGATGATCTGAGGCATTGACAGGAGGCTGAATCTCTAGTGTCGACATAATGGACAGTCTGGCACCAGCCGAATCCAGGTTGGGCATAACTCCCCACCTGTTGCTTCTGGGCAAGAAGGGGTCTGAGCAGCAGGGGTTGGAATGTCAGCAGTGGTGTCACGATGCCTGATGTCGATGAAGAATCGCTGGCCGAAACCGAACTGGTGGCACTCCATGTCTGTTGCCCTGTGCAAAAATGGGACCAAATGCTATGGATGAGAAAACTGGCGGGGCGTAGAGAGTCTGACGCTAAAGATCCTATCGCTGGTCGAGGAAAGCCCGGCAAAAGCGCATTGCCAACTGACCCTATAGAAGATAGGGTATGGGCGGCAATGGGGGTCGCCGAATTGGTTGACAACCCAGCAGCGGCTGCTGCTGCTTGAAGCGGTGACCGAGAGCAAGCCGGGGAGGACTTCTCCTTACTCCTGTCCTTCTCCCAGTGCTTGTGTTTGCTGGCAAATTTGTCCTGAGTCATGGAGCAATAGGAGCCCATGGGAGCTGGCGAAGCATAGGAGCTTGTAGCCTGAAGCTCCTTCTCCATTCTGGCAACCTTCTGTTCCCAAAGAAAAAACTCGAGAGCTTTCTGACAGTGCCACCAGGTAGCCTGGTGAAGCTCACAGCAGACCTCGCAAGCCTTAACATCATAGGCCTCGCTGAGACAGCTGGACACAGGCGCCATCCTTGTAGATCTTCTTACCACACCCACAGTACCTCAAGAGTTCTCAGGGTTGGTCAGCATAAATGAAGAGTTTAAGTCACTTTAGAACTAAAGTGATACACAAACTAGGGTGAGAAGAAAATAAAAAATAGAAATCGAAGATTTTGGTGGTCGACTGAAGTGGCGGTGTCTCCGTGGAGTCCAACATGCGATGGTCAACGGAAGGAAAAGAACTGAGGAGGGAGTGGGGCCACTCACATTTATATGGGAGAGACGTCGTCAGCTGACATCGTCATGGGTGGCCCCTAGTAGATTGCTAACTAGAAAAGTTTCTGTGCTGTCCTACTGCCTGACAGCTATAGTTCTATAAGTGTGGCTTGATGCAAGAGATATCCTCGATGAAGATAGTCACTTTATATGCAGATGATGTGCTTCTTTCTCTTCTTAATCCAGAAGTAATCCATTTTAGCAGTATAGTCTCTCTTACAAACCTATGATCAGGTATCGGGATTCTCTCTTAATTTGCAGAAAACAGACATGCTCGTTTTATTTTACTCCTCCCTTCCCCCACTCTGCCACACCTTACACTTTAAACGCATAAATTCTAGTAAGAAAGAAATAATGTGACCTACTGCGAATTGAACCCAGGCCCCCGGAATACTGTCTTAGTGCTCTAATCACTGAGCTTTAGGCTCACATGGTTGGCCTGACTCTTCCCAGACACACTTCCTCTCTCTGGTATTGCAAATCCTGCAACTAGGGACAATTGACATGGCAGTTATATGTTTTTGGTGCATATTAGCCACTTTCTTTCTCATTGCAATTTGTGACCTTTAAATGGCAGAACACTAAAATGAAATATTTGGGAATACATATTCCCAAAGGACTTAGGGAACTCAGAATTATGAAACTGCAACCTCCTTACGCTTAAACTGACAGGTGACCTTAGCAGATGGAATCCCTTCCCTTGTCTTTTTTTTCTCCAGCACTGAGACAATCCACAATAATGTCCTTCCTAGACATCTATACCACTTTCAGACACTTCCATTATTTCCAGCCCCCTTCTATTTCTTTTCGTGGAATAAACTCATCTCCTGCTACATCTTGGGTGGGTGGGGGGCTCTGCCATCAACTACAGTATTCCTTACTGCAGCTCCCTCTTTTGGCAGATGGAGCTGATCTTCCCAATTTAACAAATAATGCTCAGACCTCTCACCTGAGTCTGTTTTGGACGTGGCTCCTGCCCCAAGCACAGCCACTGTGGAAACAAACAGAATCTGTCCTTAATGATATGTATGATATAGGTCCAGCACTGTTCTCTCAGAGGACGACATCTTCCTCTTTGTCGGATTTTCTGGCTTTTACCACCACCACCTCTCTTTGAGTGTGAAGATGTCTGTTGGTACACTGTAAATTGACCATGATTTTTTTATTTTACTCAGGTTCTTTCTGATGAAGCAGGCTTTCTCCCAGTACGGATAGATGTTGCTTTCCGTCGCAGGAAACAGTTGCACCTCACCTACATATTTCAGTTTCTGGACTCTACCGGAGTGCTCCCTTTTGAATCTCTACAAAAGCAATTTGGTTTAACTGGTAGGGAACACTTTAGATATTTATAGGTGTAAATCTACCTGTTACATAAAAAACAGGAGTTTACAAGATTACCTAATCACACTCCACGTATTTTAAGCTTACTTTGGACACAATAAGAGATATACCATGGACCTACCTAATTGGCAATTTTTGTCACGGGCTACCGAACTACTGGGACACTCCTCTCAGCCTACTTTAAACACAAGAAATAAAGAATTAGGTATAGAGATTTCCTATGCAACGTGGGCCATGAAGGTGTCTTCTTCATGTTTTGGAGAGAATTTGTGTGGAAATGCAGACATAGACACTTTCAGACACCAGCAAGCTTATTAAAATATATGCCAGCTGGCTACAGGGTGTGCTGGAGAAACTGTGATCATGCCCCAGCCAACCACTCACACATATTTTGGACTTGCTCAGTTCTTGTGGATTACCGCAGGGACCTAGCAGCACATTTTCTAGATCTGCATCTTCCTTGGGAACTGGTTAATCCCTCCATGGTATTACCGTCAATCCCCCCCCCCCGAAAGAACAGTTAAGTACTCACAGTAACAGCAGATCTTCGAGAGAATCTCTTTCATCAGGCCACACCTATGGAACTATAAGATGCCAGGCACTAGGAGTCCTAGGATCACATGGAAACATTTGCAAGCAGTCAGCCAGGGGCCGGGGCTGCCCATGATGATGTCAGATGTCAGCTTGCATATAAACATGGGTGGCCCTTCCTCTCCTCAGTTGCCTGCTGGAAATCATACTTGGAGGACCTCGCTGTAGGGAACCAGGAGAGAAACCTGTACTCTGCAAACCCAGGAGAGGCAGAGCGCTATAGCTAGACTAGAATGGAGACAGGAGCAGCAAAAGCTAGAGTGTCAGACTTATAAGGGGGAATGAGGGTGGGACAGCATGGCCTGATGAAAGAGGTTCTCTTGAAAATCTACTGTTATGGTAAGTACGTAACTGTTTTATCTTCTTTGAGGATATCTCTTTCATCAGGCCACACCTATGGAATGAGTACCAAGCAGTACTGACAGAGAACAGTCGGGGTGGCTAGAGCCTGCAGGCTTAAAAAAGTAGGCCTTGTAGATCGGTTAAGCCAAAGTCCGCCCTTCTATGAGAGACAATGTTCAGACTGTAGTGTTTAGTTAAGAGGTTGACAGTACACCAGGTTGCAGCTGCACAGATGTCTGCAACAGAAACATTTTTAAAACAAGCAACAGAGGTGGCCCTGCCTCTTGTGGAATGACCATGAACCACCCCAGGAAGTTCCTTACCGTACTTCCTGTAACAAAAAGTATTACACTTAGCCAGCCATTTGGACAAGCACTGTTTGGAAATGAGGGTGCCCTCTTTCCCAGGGGTGAACAAAACAAAAAGCTGTGAGGACTTTCTGCAGTCCTTCATGTGGTGTACACCGTACCGGACTATTCTATGTGCATATAGAGTAAGGAGCAATGTTTTCCCTGGATTGGCATGCTCAGGATTACAAATTGGCAGGTGGATGATTTGATTTAAAGTAAACTCAGACACCACCTTTGGTAGAAACCTAGGGTTGGTACGCAAAGACACCCTATCATTGTGGAAAATCAAATAAGGAGGCTCACACATTAGAGCCTACAGCTCTGAAAGCCTTTGAACTGAAGTGATTGCAACTAAAAACAATGCTTTTCAAGAAAGAAAGCTGCAAGTTGCGGCTGGCTCAAAAGAAGCCAAAGTAAACTTTTCCAGAATGAAATTCAGGTCTTGAGCCAGGACTGGATTACAGATGGGAGGCTTCAGATGTAGAATGCCTCTTAAAACCGTATGGGCCACCTACAGCTGGGCAACAGTATGACCCTCGATAAGCATGTGGAAAGCTGATATGGCAGCCAGGTGGACCACAATAAAGGAATACTGCAGACCTGAATCTGATAAGGACAGCAGATAGATACTCTAGAACCTGATTGACTGAATATGTGACCGAATCCAGGTGGTGGGAAGCGGCCCATAAAGCAAACCGCTTCCACTTCACAAAATAAGTGCATCTGGTGGAAGCCTTTCTGACTCAAAGGATGCTTAGCAGGAGGAGTGGCTAGACTATGGTGGGTTTGGGGAGGGGAGGTCTGGGACAGAGACAACCCCATCTGGTAACACTACACAACCCTCATGCCACTCTGGGGGCGGAGGACTCTCCCATAGAGGCATCCAAGGTGGTGACCAGGGAGGATGTGGGGTCCACCACAGTGGAGACCCCAAGGAGGGTGGAAGAAGACCCCAGAGGAGAAGGAAGCAACTCCTGCTGGGGGACTCCATTGTGAGAAGGACAGATTTGGGGACAGGAAGGGAGGGGGGGCAGAGAGAGGTTAGGTGCCCAGCCAGTGGCACAGTTCAGAGGGATAGAAAGCAGATCTTGAGGATCACTAGGACAGCAGGATGGGTGGGACAGCTGGATGTCATTGTCCATCTGGGGACTAATGACCTCGCTAGGGACGGGAGGAGATGATACAGGAGGAGTTCAGGAGTAGTGGAGGTTCTTAGGCAGGCAGCAAGCTCAGTGACCTTTTCTGAGGAGCTACCTGTCTACGATGAGGGGAGGATACCAGGAGCTTCAATCAGTGGTTGAGGGAATGGTGCAGAGAAGAAGGATTCAGTTACACTGGGGACTGGGGTCACACCGGGAGGGACAAAGGCCTGTATAGCGGAGTAGGCTTGATGCCTGCCTAGGAGGGGGACCACAGTCCTCAGTGAATAGTTTAAATGTTACACTGGTGAGCACTTAAACTAGTCAAGGGGTGTGGCGGAAGGAAGCAGGAAATGTAAACTGCCCCCCCAAACACACACACACACACACACTGGAGAATAGGCAGGAGAACCCTAAGGGAGACAAATCCCAAGGGTACCTAACAGAAAGAAAAACAAGTTAGTAGTAATGAACAGAGATGGGAAGGAGAACAGAGGTGGTAAAGAGAGAGGGCAAAAGGGAAAATGGGGGGCTAATGACCAGGGTGGCACTAGAAGTTGGGAAGCCATGTGTGACAACACTCGAAGTCTGGGAAATAAAATTCTGAACATAGAGGCTATTATCGCAGAGGTTGACCTGGACATTGTCACCATTACAGAATCATGGTGCACTGAGAATCATGACTGGGCTATACTCTGTTCAAGACGGACAGGGTGGGTAAAAAAAGGGCCAGGAATTGTTCTTTATATGAGAGATAGCATAAATGCGACAGAGGTGCACAGAATACAAGGAGGGGGCGGAAGTACTGTGGGTCACCATAGAGACAGGGAATGGAGCTACTGTTTGCACTGGTGTGATCTACAGACCTTCAGCACAGAGAGGGGGCAGTTGGATCAAGTTCTTGGGGAAGCCATCCAAAAGATGGCAAATAAGGGGGAGGTGCTACTGGTGGGGGAATTCTATCTGCTGGATGTAGACTGGAGTATCCCAGCAGCAGCCACAGCTAGAGTAGGAACATCCTGGACTTCTGCAGGGGCATTCCTCAGGCAACTAGTTAGGAGCCCACGCGTGAAGGGACAATACTGGACCTTGTACTAACTAATGGGCATAATGTTGCAGACATCATGGTGGGTGACCACCTGAGGCCCAATGATCATCATACTGTGTGGTTCAATGTAAGTACTGGGGCAGAATCGAACCACACAAGGACAAGGGTCCTGCACTTCAGGAGGGTCGATTTAAAAAAAATGGGGGAATGCCTGAGGGATGCCCTGGTGGGGAGAGGGGGACTTGGGTGGAGTAGAGAAACTTTGGGTGAAACTAAAAGTGGGCACAGAGAAGGCAACAAACCTGTGCATCAGGCTACTAAGCTGCAAGAGGAAAAGGAGACCGCTATGATTCTCTAAGGAGGTGGATGGGAAGGTAAGGGAAAAAAAAAATAGGATACTCACCTGTAACAGTAGTTCTATGAGTGGTATATGATGTTCATCCACACTTTCTGGCAGTTGCCTTTCCCTTTTAAGACAGGCCAGAACATCTTCAAGCTGGTTCCTCCCACCCACGCTGGTGACAACTCCCGTGGCTCCGCCCCATAATGCCAGATCTTGCCCACTGGAAGCAGTAGTGTGCGCCACAACCAGGGCAGGTCGAGTGGGTTCGTGTGGATGAACATCATATACCACTCCTAGAACTATTGTTACAGGTGACTAATCTGTTTTTCTAGGCATGTGGATATGATGTTCTATCCACACTTTCTGGCTGACTCCTAGCAGGAGGAGTGGGCAAGGCGCACACACCCTATTTGGGAAACAGAGATTGGAGAACTGAGGCCCCAAAACCAGCATCCCGGCGTGACTCAAGGTCGATGAAGTGGGAAATGAAGTTATGTGCTGACCTCCTGGTAGCAGCTCTGCAGATTTCCTGGATAGGGACGTCCCTGGAAGCAGCCACTGAGGCAGCGGTATGGCGGATGTAATGAGCCCTAAGACCAATGGAAGGCTCCCTACCCCCAACCTATTTCAGAGGTCAATGCATGAGACAATCCACCTGCCAATCACCTGCTTAGCTACCAGTCTGCCAGGTGCGGCTTCAGCATAGGTGATAAACAGCTGGCGAACATCTCCCAAACTCCAGCCATGCACTTTGTAATAAGCAAATGCTCACTTCAGGTTCAGAGTATGAATCCTGTGGTCGGCCTATGAGGTGTGACTGGAGAAGTACACCGGGAGACTGATCAGCTGGTTAAGGTGAAACTCTGACAACCTTTGGGAGGAACTTCAGGATGGGGTAAAGGACAACCTTGTCCCTGAGGAAGACCAAATAAGAGACTCCATCGAAAGCACCTGGAGCACACAGATCTTTCTGGTTGACGTAATAGCCACCAAGAAGGCAGTCTTCACGTCAGGTGAGACATCTCACACCTGTGCATCGGTTCGAATGGCTTGCCCATGAGCTTTGCCAACACCAGCAACCAGTCCTAAGGTGGTGGTGGTACACACACCAAAGGGGAAATGTGGTCGAGACTCTTAAAAAAGTGCCAGACCACCATCTCCTGCACCACTGACTGCTGACCAGCCCACGCCCGGTAAGCAGAGATGGCTGCCAGGTGCATCTTGAGGGTCGTCGACCAAAGGCCCAACTGAGAAAGGGACCACGGATAATCAAGGATGCTAGCCATTGGACAGGACAGAGGGTCCAACCCCTTGCCCTGACACCAAATGGTGAACCTCTTCCATTTGAAGGTGTAGCATTTCCTGGTCGACTCCTTCTGAGATGTCCCCCTCAGTGGTGAGGACATCACTGGAGAGACACAAAGCCTGAAACTCTAGCTGCTCAGGAACCAGGCTGTCAAGTGCAGAGACTGAAGGTCTGGATGGAGTACCTTCCCCTGATTGGAGAGCATGTCCGAGCAGAGAGGAAGATGCCTCAGAAGCCTGCTGCTGAGGCTGAGAAGATCAGGGTACCAAAACTGACGCAGCCAGTCTGGAGCCACCAAGATCACTTGAGCCTTGTCCCTCCTGTCCTTGAGTAACACCTTGTGGATCAAGGGAAGTGGAAGGAAGGCATAGAAGAGAACTGGGTTCCAAGGCCTCGAGAAGACATCCCCCTGCAGTGTTCCCTGCTGAGGAGGAAAGGCATAAAATAGCCTCTGTTTTCCGATCTCCCTGCAGGCAAACATGTGGGCCTGAGGGGTGCCCCACTGGGGGAACAGACTGTGAACTACCTCTTGGTGGAGAGACCACTTGTCAGATGCCTTGCCCACACGACTGGGAGCGTCCACCAGCTGGTTGGAGGACCTGACCACATGGATGGCTAGGAGATCAGCCTCTAGGCTGCGCACAAGAGTCCACACATGGAGAGCTTCCTTGCACAGAGGTAGAGAGTGCATCCCATCCTGCTTGTTGAGGTAGTACATGGTCGTGGTGTTGTACGTCTGGACCTGGACCACCTGACCCTGAATGTGAGGTAAAAGAACAAAGGCTTAACTGAAGTTGAAGCTCCAGCAAGTTGATGGGCATCGGACTACTGGGGTTCAGAGACCATGGACTCTGTGTTCCCCTAGGTGGGCACCCCAGCCCATGAGAGAGGCATCAGTCATCAGGATGACCACTGGCTCTGGGCAGACAAACGGGATCTCTTCCTGCAGATGTTCTGGGAATAACCATCACTGGAGAGCATCCCACATCCGTTGGGTCACAGTGACCAGCGGTTTGAAGTGACCCCTGTGCTGAGACCACTGGTTGGCCAACTCCCACTGCGGGGAGCATATTCTTTTTTTGTCTATATACATTTTATATTATTTCTGTAGGTGTTTTTGTTCTCCTCTCCCACCCGAGACTCTGGTACATGGCTGTGCATGCGTAGCATGCACACCGTGGCACCAGCTCAGCCCTATCCACCCACCCGCGCTTGCCACCCTCCTCACGGAACCCACTTGACCTCCAACGCTGCGCGGAACTACAGGGGGCCACAACCCACCCCCACCGCATCCGGGAGAGGAGGGCAGTCTGCTGGCTTGCTCAATCCTGCTGCTTCTCCCCAGTTGGCACCCCGATGACCCGAGGTCATTCCTGAACCTAGTCGCTGGCAAAGCGCAAGGTAAGGTGTCCAGCACCTCAACCCTCAGTGCCATTGGGTCGTCCTAGGAGCGATTCTCCAGCAGGCCCAATGGACCACGCTGGATGCATGCCACCATGTACCCCAGCAGGTGCTGGAAGTCCCGGCCAGGGTGCAGTTGCCCAATCAGAAATGATCGGGTAATGGAGGAGAGAACCTCTGCCCTGTCCATCCAGAGTCGGGCTCTGGCTCTGCAAGAGTTGACCTCCGTCCCAATGAAGTTGATCACCTGCAAGGGTATGAGTTACGATTTGGCCTCATTGACCAGGAGGGCAAGAGAGATGCAGGTCTGAAGGGCTAGGTCCCTGGACCACTCCACCTCCTTCCTGGAGGAACCTATGATCAGCCAGTCATCCAGGTAGGGATAGATCCGGACCCCTTGGTGCCTCAGGTAAGCTGCCACCACTGCGGTGCATTAAATGAAGATGCTGGGAGCTGAGGACACGCCAAATGGCATGGCCTGGAACTCATAGAGGGTTCCCTCTGCTCGGAAGCGGAGGAACCTTCTATGAGAAAGGTGGATCGGGACATGAAAGAACGCATCCTGTAGATCAAGGGAGCAGAACCACATGTTTTGCTCGAGAGATGGTATAATCTGTGAGAGAGTGACCATCCTGAAGGTGCGCGACTTGAGAAACTTGTTCGGGTCATGCATATATGCACCGAGGATCGCAACGGACTGGGGGCTGGAGGGCGACTTGCTTAATCGGGCCCCCCCCCCCACAAACCAACTCCACGACTCGTCTCCCGTGGTCGAGGCGCCGGCAGCTCTCCTAGCCGGACGGACCTCCCTCGGACCATCTGCCTGTTCCAGAGATTCGCCCCGCCAACCAGCGGAGAGCTACAGGGGTCCGTACTCGCTCTTGCTTTTCCTTTGAATTTCGCGGGCTTGAATGTGGGACTTTATTTGATTGGCTGCAGGACCTTGCTGGCGTTTCAGCTAAGCCTTTAAAAGGCTTCCCTTCCACGAGCTGACACCGAGGATCGCAACGGACTGGGGGCTGGAGGGCGACTTGCTTAATCGGGCCCCACAAACCAACTCCACGACTGCCTCCCGGGTCGAGGCGCCGGCAGCTCTCCTAGCCGGACGGACCTCCCTCGGACCATCTGCCTGTTCCAGAGATTCGCCGCGCCAACCAGCGGAGAGCTACAGGGGTCCGTACTCGCTCTTGCTTTTCCTTTGAATTTCGCGGGCTTGAATGTGGGACTTTATTTGATTGGCTGCAGGACCTTGCCGGCGTTTCAGCTAAGCCTTTAAAAGGCTTCCCCTTCCACGCAGCTGACACCGAGGATCGCAACGGACTGGGGGCTGGAGGGCGACTTGTTTAATCGGGCCCCTCACAAACCAACTCCACGACTCTGCCTCCCGTCGAGGCGCCGGCAGCTCTCCTAGCCGATGGACCTCCCTCGACCATCTGCCTGTTCCAGAGATTCGCTACCAACCAGCGGAGAGCTACAGGGTCCGTACTCGCTCTTGCTTTCCTTTGAATTTCGCTGGGCTTGAATGTGGACTTTATTTGATTGGCTGCAGGACCTTGCCGGCGTTTCAGCTAAGCCTTTAAAAGGCTTCCCCTTCCACGCAGCTGACACCGAGGATCGCAACGGACTGGGGGCTGGAGGGCCACTTGCTTAATCAGGCCCCCCACAAACCAACTCCACGACTCGTCTCCCAGGGTCGAGGCGCCGGCAGCTCTCCTAGCCGGACGGACCTCCCTCGGACCATCTGCCTGTTCCAGAGATTCGCCGCCAACCAGCGGAGAGCTACAGGGGTCCGTACTCGCTCTTGCTTTTTGAAATTCCCTCCACCCGCTCTGAGTCAGTGGGATCTTAAATAGGCCGATTTTGGCTGTAGCCCTGCCCATCTTACTATATCCTCCAATTATGGTCCCAAGGCTTACCATCCTAGGAGGAGCTCCCTGGTGACGCCTGCAGTCCAGTTTCGCCCCCTAAAGCTACGACCTGCAGAACTAAGATCCTGCCATAGGGGTACCTGCCTCTCCTTCATCTGCAGCTCCCGTCTCACCACAGAGCCTCCCCTCTTCCCAGGGCCATTCTTCAAACCTAACTGCTAGCCGAATTTGAGGCAGCCTGCCACGCTGGACAACTGCCTAAGACTCTGACACTTTTGACTCTTGCCTCTACCCAGCTAATCTCTGTCACTCCTGCCAACTACAGCCTCATAGCAACTGATTCTTAGCACTGTTAGCCTACTGTAATGCGGTGAAGAAAAAATCTGCATTATGAGCAATGCATATAGCCAACTGGTTTGCTGCCTATTCTTAATTAATAATAGGAATGTGTTTTGCATAGTTTTAATCCCATCTACCTAGAGTCTGACAGGATCCTTGGTACTAATATTTGTCCCACTGTGATACTCCAACTGCACCTCTGCTGTTGACCTGTCTTTGGTGTCTCCCTCTAGAGTTAATTGTTCTAAATAACAGTAGGTTTGACAGGGAACGTTATCCCTAAGGTTATGCGTGCGGGCTTGCTCAACACATCTAGATTGGAGGCTGAACCTGCTCTGGTATCCTCAGCTGACGTTGCCGCATGCGCCTGCAACCGCAGGGATTGACGCCAGTTCCTGGTTTCCTCAACCCACTAGGTCAGGGACCTGAGATTCATGCAGGTGGCCCTGGAAAGCTTCATAATGAACCCTGTACTGGAACAAGGGCATCCTCTTGGCTTTGATTTATATTCTGGCCCAACTATGGACGGATTGGCTCATTAGTAATGCCAACTGCCCCCTTATGCCGTGGGGGGCGGAATGCATACTGCAAGTCACTACAGCTGCCCCTCCTCCAGGTGCAACATCCTCTCTTAGTGGCGATGAATTCTCTGAAAGGGATCCTCTATCGATCCCTTCTCCTCATTAGGAGCCTAACCCCATGCCCATCCATACTGGTTTTATCACCTCTGACCCTCACTCTTCGGCGCTTGCTAGCAGCGCTGCTACTACTGGCGGGAGACATCCAGCCTAACCCAGGCCCAGGGACACCAAACGTATATATTTCTTCCCCATCAGATAAGACCTGGGATGGAGCCAAGGGTCTGAGGTTGGTGCATATGAACATCCGCAGCCTGAGACCTAAGATTCACGTAGGTCCAAGCATGGCTAGCTTGTCTACAAACCAGACATACTAGCAGTCTCGAGACTTGGCTAAAGCCCCACATTCTGGATCATGAGTAGCGGCCTCTGGATACGCCTTCTACAGAAAGGACAGACCTCGAGAAGAGGGGTGGGGTTCTGGTATATGTAAGGGACACAATTACATCCTTCCCTCATTAGCATGCCCCAAGGCATGCCCTGGACATAGAAGCAATCCTTATACGGCTCACTCTAGGTGGGGATAAGCACCTCACAATAGGCTGTGCATACAGCCCCCCCACCAATGCGCTCGGTTCTCTGGGTGCGTCCTGAAGAACCTAGCAGTAGTATCTGCTTCTGAGTTATCCTACTGGGCGACTTCAACCTAAACTGGGCCCTTGAGGAGAAGTCTGCCATCAATGGTATATTAAATGACTCCGCCTCACCCAAGTCATCTCCCACCGACCAGAATGAACCACGATCAGGAAAGCACACCATAATCGACTGGGTCCTGGCTTCTACCCCAGCAATGTAAAATGGCAGGGACCTTAGCTGATGCCTTGAGCGACCACTGTCGGTATTTGCCATCTGGAAGAACTGTGTGAATAAAGTCCGCCTAGGATTATTACCACTAGGGACTTCTAACTTCCTCCTGACCAATTCATTGGGTACTTAAATGGGATCGACTGGAGCAATGTAAGACACCTTCTAACCTGGAGGATGCCGTTAAATTTTTCCAGACATCCCTCACTAGAATAATTGACCTCTTAGCTCCTATGAAAACCCACAGAGTAAAGGGAAGCTGCTATAAGTGGATCTTGCCTCCTCTAAAAGCTCTGATGTCCACGCGGGACAAGGCCTGGAAAAAGTACAGGAAATCAATGCTACTGGGGGACTTAGCCAGTTACAGGGCTCTTAGAAACCAATGCGAAAAGGCCATAAAGTTAGCTAAAAAAGACTATATCACCAACCTTCAAAAAACTAGCCTAGGCAATCCCAGGCTCTTCTGGTCGCACATTAATGAACTCCTCAAAGGGAGAAAAACTACACCCAGCCCAATCCTGGCTAATGGGCAATTCATTGATGGGGATCTCTCATTGCTGAGTCCCTTAACAGTTACTTCTTCACGAACCTGGATACTTACAAGGACGGGACCCCTGACAGGAGGAGTGAGCGAGGCAGCTCAACAGCCCTGACCTTGACCGCCTTTGTTTCACCTGAGGCTGGTCAGGGAAAAGGAGGTTTGACCATCCTTAAATCCTACACTCGAGAGGATCTGGGGCCCCTGGTGGGATCCAAACCAGAATCCTCAAGGAGGGGCCCCAGCTTTAGCTAAGCCCCAACCTGGTTGATAAACCGTCTATCATGGAGGGTCTGTACCAAGCTTTGGAAACAGGCCCTAGTGATTCCTATACACAAGGGAGGCCAACTGAGCCCATTGAGAACTACAGGCCCATCTCTTTGCTGTGTGTCTTTGCAAAAATACAGGAGAAGCTAGTCTACTCCCAACTCCGAGAATACCTAAAATCCACCGGGTAATCTCACATCACAGCATGGCTTCAGAGCCAAGCATGGAATGAGATACTGCGCTAACTAAACTCCAGCCGATGTCCTGAGCAATAATGACGAGGGATCAGCACAGGGGCTGCCTTATTGACCTATCTAAGGCATTTGACTTGGTAAACCACGACCTCCTACTACAAAAAATGCTCACTTGGCCTTGACTCTCATTCACTGGGATGGTTCAAGAGTTATTCTCTGGACGACTCAGAGGGTCAAGTGGAGGATAAAGTCTCCAAGCTAGCTCCACTCAAAGAAGGGGTACCTCAGGGTCAATCCTGCCCCTTCTTTACACTGTTCATAAATGATCTGCACACACACTGTGGGAGCAGTAGCGTTATCCAGTACGCGGATGATGCGGTCATTACAGAGCTTCCCCTACTTTACCCGAGGTTGGAGACAGCCCTCCAAGAAGACATCCTTCAGCTGGAGGACTGGCTCACGCTGAACAAAATGGTTCTAAACACCAACAAAACAAAGGTAATGCTCTTTGGTCCTAGATCCCTGGGATCTGAGAGGGCACATCTTCACAACTCCAGTCCAGGGGGGTACAAAACTTGAGGTGGTCTCCTACCAAATACCTTGGACTTACCCTGGACCAAGGCTTCACACTAAAAATCATGTAGACCAAATCACCAAAGCCATCCATGGAAACTTGGAATCCTTTATAGACTGAAGGACCAGATTATCCCTGAAGCTAGGGTAGCCATTGCCATGAAGCGTACTCCTCCCAAAGCTCACCTACGCGGCCCCGATTCTCCAGGGCGTGGCCGTGACGGAGTTAGGGAGGCTACAGACCTTGTACAACAAAACAGTCCGCTTTGCCACTATGTCACACCCGAGGACTCACCACTGCGAGGCCCAATCTAGGCTCAGGTGGCCGTCTCTGGAAGCTCGCCTCTCCTACTCAACCCTCTGCCTTACATTCAAGCTACTGGGTCCCACACCTCCCCCCAACCTGAATGGTCTCGTCAGGGTGAAACCCAACCCACGGTGCCTGAGCTCATCAGGCCAAACTCTCCTCGTGGTTCCCAAGACCAGGACAAAAGCCGGGTCCAGGTCCTTTGCATACACCGCCCCTTCCACCTGGAACAACCTCCCCTTGGAGGTACGGGAGGCTGGGTCCGTCACCAGCTTCCAGACAAAGCTCAAGGATCACTTGCTCATCAGGAGCACATGTCTTTGTTACAGGACTTGACCACGTACAGCCATCTGGGTAGCTCATCAGACCCGACCTTGCATAGCCTACTGGAAGCATAATGGACCTCCCCCTAAGACGGGGTGCACTTTGTCCCTCTCATCCCCCTTCCAATATGCCCACAACGAAGCTAACCCCAGGTCTTTAGCTTCTGCTTGTCTACCAGAGCACTTCAACCTAATTCACTAACCTGGGATGAATAACGGTCTCATTATGTAACCTCTATGTCCGTATTGCCTGCATGTTGTACACTACCTGCCGCCTGTATACCTATGTATTTCTTACTGTTATACTTTACAATCACATGACTGTACTGATCCGTTACCTGTAATGTTGTTGATTCACCCGGTCGCCCTGAAAAGGGACCTCCGGGCCCAGTGGGCCTACCGGTCATCCAAAATTCAATAAATAAATAAATAAATAATATCTAAAATGTGCACCAGCCCCTCATCCGTTTGGCACCAGAAAGTACCAGGAGACAAACCTGGGTATTCCAGAGGATCCACCACAGGAACCACAACCTTATTACAGAGAAGCTGAACAATGTCATCCCGCAAGGCCGACACAACATCTGCAGATACCAAGTCCTCCTGTGAGGCACAGGCTCGGCAGGGAGGGTACTGCTTGAATTCCAGTGGCAGACCCTGGTCGGCCACCTTGAGAACCCCCCATTCCCATCACTGGGCAGGCTTGGAGGTGGAGGAGGGCCCGGCTGAAGAACCACCGGAGCCTCTTCATCCAGGCTTGCGGATGACAGAGGCCACTGACTTTGGTTGAGGTCGCCAGGCCTGAGCCTGCTGTTTGGTTGCAGGAGTGGAGGTGGAATGAAAGGGCTTCTTTTTCTGTTGCTTGGAGCCCTTGGGGTCCCTCTGTGCGGATGTCACTGAGTCCAAGGTGGCATTAGACTTTTCAGTGCAGGTGAGGTGGCCCTCGACCCTGGGACCGAACAGGTCAGTGCCCAGGAAAGGGACATCTGCCAGCTTGTGCTGGGTATCTGCCGTCAAGGCTGAGATCCACAGCCAGGCCCTGTGGCGCATGGCCACTGCAGCCACCATGGAGTGGGCACAGGAGTCCTTGATGTCCACTGCTGTCTGGAGCTGTTGCTTGGCCACAGCTCGGCCCTGGTCCAAGACCTGTTTGACTGTGGTCTGGAAGTCTGCCAGTAGATGAGGGAGCACCTCATCCAAAGTGACCAACAAGGCTTGGGAGAAGTGGGCCATTAGGAGGGCCAAGCTCGCCTGGAGAAGACCAAGCGAAGAGGCAGCATAGACCTTTTAGCTGCATGGTCCAACTTCTTAGACTCCTTATCAGGCAGTTTGACGATGTCCCCAACATTGCCAGAGCACCGGAACACAGAATTGGCCACCAAGCCCTAAACCGAGGGGTGTTCTGTGAATCCTGAAAGGGAGCCGGTAGGGGCCGCATACTTGCATGCCGTCCAGGCCAACGGTGCTGGGCACGAAGCAGGGCACTGCCAAAGCTCCAAGGCAGGGCCAAGGGTGGCTTTTGCTACCAGGAAGGCTTCCTCATCTTAAGACCCATGGATTCCGAGATCAGGCAGAGAAGACCCATGAAGAAGGTAGGGCCTTCTTCCATTGAGAGACTGCCAACTGACTCCATGTCCACCGAACAGGAGTGTAAGGAGGAACCCTCCAACTTCAAGGAGTCATCAAAGAGGGATTGCCGCCAGAATCCCCGCTGACCCTCCATGGATGGTCAGGGATGACGGTGACTGACAGCCGATGGGGGAAGACCCGAAGCCGGCTGAGACTCCTTGGTTGGAGCGCTGGATTTCATCTGTTTAGGCAGTGGTTCCACTGGAGTTGGTGGTGACACCAGAGCAGGCCAAGCTGGGACTTGTTTGGTCGGCTCCTTAGGTGGAGAAGGCATCGGCCTCTGTGGCAAAAGCCAGGTGATGGCCAGGGAGGAGCCTACACCAGCTTCACACCCACAAACATCAGCTGTTGCCACGAGATCCTCGTAGCATCGATGGAACTTGCACCAAAGTGTCTCCTTACAGGAGGAGGCTGAGAATAAAGAGTAGAGGTGGCGCCACTTTCCCAGGCATCTGGAGCTGGAACACTGATGTCGGCAAGAACCACTTGACTCCCAGGAGTAAGACCGGACCTCGACTGTCGGGAGGATCGGCGGTGGGCCTCGGAGAGTGCCGGTGAGTGCCAAGGCACTTCCAGTTCCTGGTCAATGACAAGAGGCAGCAGATCAGCGGACTGAGCCGTCCCTCCCAAGGTCTGGGTCAGGACTGGAGTCCTGGACAAAGAAGTATCGGCCTCCTCATTTGACAACTGGTCAACCGGCTCGAGAAAAATCTCGATCCGAAAGATTGACCAGCGTCTCAGACAAATAGCCCGATGGGGTTACCGTGGAACCAGCAGCCTAGGCCGAAGATCTAACTGAAGTAGGATCTGGAGAAGTGCGGGAATCGGAAGCCCTGAATTGAGAGCATTCCCAATCCCACGAACGACAGCGAGACCATTTTTTGGTCTCTTTTTTTAGACTTGAACTTGTGTGCCAATGAGGGGCCCTAACTATGAGTTGGGAGAGCCTGGCACAAGTCCTTGAATGCCCCCATGAAGGAGGCACCCAAAGAAAGGGGCAAAAATGCCAAAGCCGAGGAGGTCTGAACCTGGGCCACTGCCTCCATGAAAACCGCTAACTGTTCAGTGGACCCTGCAGCACCGGAGAACGCCTGATTGGCCTTCGATTTGACCAGAAGAGTCTGTTTGCTTAGACAGCTTAAGGTTAGGAGGGCACGACGATCCTCGAGAACGGAGGGATAAAATGTGTGACAAATGTTACAGGCCTGGGGATCATGCTAGTGGCCCAAGCAGTAGATGCACATGGTGTTCAGATCCGTTTGGGACATCTTCTGCCCGGAGAGGCATCACCAGAACCCTGGAGAGGGCTTGTCGTCATCCATCGCAGTCTGAAGAAACACGCTGAAGACAAAGATTTTAATCACTTTTGGAAGGAAATCCAAAGATTTAGTACCAAAGGTCCTACTCAGTGCAAGAGCGACAAGGAGGGAACCTGCTTCTGCCAATGGAAAGGAAGATCTCGCATCATAGGGCGGAACAGAGGGAGTTACCACCCAAATGGGTGGGAGAAGCCAGCTTGAAGACGTTCCAGCCAGTCTTACAGGGGAAAGGCAATTGCCAGAAAGTGTGGATAGAACATCATATCCACATCCCTAGAACAACAGGTTACTCACTTGTAACAGTAGTTCTAGGGGTGGTACATGGTGTACTTCTGCACTTCTGGTAGTATCCTTTCCCTTTAAGACTCTGGCCAGAAGGTCTTCCAGCTGGTTTCTCCCACCCACCCAAGTGGTAAAGAGCCCTGTAAGGGGCAGAGGTCAATGCAGGATACAATCCACCTTCCAGTCATACACTTAGCTGCCAGTCTGCCAGGTGCGGCTTTAGCGTAGGTGACAAATAGCTGGTGAACCTGTCCTGGAACCTATCGCCATGCATGCCTTGTAATAAGCAAGCACTCACCGCAGGTCCAAGTATGGAGTCTGTGCTTGGCCTCTGAGGTGTGGTTGGTGAAGAACACTGGGAGATCTTACTTCGAGTTGGAGCCCCTGCAGCAGGCAACACCATAAGGACTATGCCGTCAGGCACTAGGACCCCATGGAAAAAATTCTACCTAGTAGTACTCAGCAGGGACCGCCCCCTGACATTGGTCAATGCTATACAGGGGGCGGTCCCAGCCCCACCTCAGTTCTTTTCCCACTGTCGACCCATGCACATCAGCGCCACGGACGCCTCCTGCTACCAGTCAACCACCATTTCTTGCACTGTCCTCCATTTGAGGCAGCCACAGATGGCTAGCTTTATGCTCTGATGTGGAAAGTGTTATTTTTAGTTGCCATTACTTCTGTAATGAAGGATTTCCAAGCTTCAGGCTCTTATATGTAAACAGCCCTATCTGGTTTTCCACAAGAACAGGGTGTCTTTGAGAACCAATCCTAAGTTTTTTCCCAAAGTGGTGTCCGAGTTTACTCTCAATCAGGACATCCACTTGCCTGTGTATTATCTTGAGTATGCTAATCGGGGAGAAGCCCTTCTGCATACTCTAGATGTCCATAGGGTGCTGCGTTATTATGTTAATTGCACTTGATCTACCAGGAAATCAGACCAATTATTTGTCTCATTTGCCTCCAAGTCCACAGGAGCACCAGTGGCTAAACAGACGCTATCCAAATGGCTAGTGAACTGCATCACTTTCTGTTACAACAAGTATGACAAACCCTTAAGGGACTCAGTTAAGGGCCATTCTACCAGTGGGGTTGCCACTTTGTTTGCATCCCTACTGCTACCTGGAGCTCAGTACAAACTTTCATCAAGCACTACAGCTTGGACACTGCCTCCTGAAGGAGAGCAGGCTTTGACCTAGCCGTCCTTCAGGGACTCCTTTCATGATCGCTCTCACTGACATTGGTTTCCACCACCCTTCCGACCTGGGTCTCCTCTGTACTGCTTGGGATTCAGTCCTTATGGTGTAGCCTGCTGCAAGAGCTCCAACTCAAAGTAAAACAGTACAGTTACATAAAAACTTATAACAGTAGATCTTCAAGAAGAGCTCTTGCAGCAGGCACTGTTTTCCTTCCCTCCTTCCCCCTAGTCTCTTTTTTATTTACTTCCTCTGTTTGGGAACAGTCCAACCTCCTCAGTTCTCCACTTTTTCTATGAGCCAGGTCTCTGGTGGGAGAACTGAGGTGGGGCTGGGCACCTTCCCTTTATACCACTGGCCGACTTCCGAAGCGGTCCAACTTCGGGGGCAGTCCCCACTGGGTACTGCTACCCAGAATTTTTCTGTGAGGTCCTAGTGACTGACAGCATATTCCTTATGGTGTAGCCTGCTGCAAGAGCTCTTCTGAAGAGCTACTGTTACAGTAGGTTCTTACGTAACTGTACTATTCATCACCTGGTTAAGGTGAAACTCTGACACAACCTTCAGGAGGAACTTCGGGTTGGGGCAACGGACAACCTTGGTCCTGTGGAAGACCAAATAAGGAGACTCCACCGAGAGCACCTGAAGCTCACTGATCCTTCTGGCGGACATGACAGCCACCAAGAAGGTGGTCATCCACAACAGGTGAGACAAACACACCTGTGCATCGGTTCAAATGGCTTGCCTATGAGCTTTGCCAACACCAGCAACAAGTCCCAAAGTGGTGGTGATTCACACACCAGACGGGAAATGTGGTCAAGGCCTTTAAGAAAGTGCCATACCACCTTCTCCTGCACCACGGACTGCATACAGTCAGTGCCCAGTATGCAGAGATGGCTGCCAGGTGCATCTTAAAAGGTCGTCGAATCGAAAGCCCAACTGGGAGAGGGACCAAAGGTAATTAAGAATTCTAGCCACGGTCAAGACATGGATCAAGTCCCTCGCCCTGGCACCAAATGGAGAACCACTTCCATCTGAAGGCATAGCATTTAAGGTCGACTCCTTCTGAGAAGCCCCCCACCACAATGAGGACATCGTCAAGAGACCCAAAGGCTGGAACCCTAGCAGCTCAGGAACCAGGCTATCAGGTGTAGGTACTGAAGGTCTGGTTTGAATACTTTCCCCTGATTGCATGAGAGCAAGTCCGGGCGTAAAGGAAGACGCCACAGGAGCCTGCAGCTGAGGCTGAGGAGATCAGGGTGAACTGGCAGGGCCAGTTCGGAGTCACAGGGATGATCTGTGCTTTGTCCCTCCTGGCTTTGGGCAGCACTTTGTAGATCAGTGAAAAAGGAGGGAAGGCATACATAAGGCCCAGGGTTCAGGGCCTTGAGAAGGCATCTCCTGTAGCATTTCCTACTGTGGGGGACGGGCACAATACAGCCTCAGCTTTACGTTCTCCCTGGAGGCAAACAGATCCACCAGAGGGGTGTCCCACCGGGAGAACAGACTGTGCACTACCTCCTGATAAAGCGACCACTCGTGAGGCGCCTCGCTCATCTGGCTAAGCGCATCCACCAGCTGACTGGACACACCGGCCACTTGGATGGCCAGGAGATCGAATGCTCAGGCTGAGCACGAGGGTCCAGATGCAGAGAGCTTCCTGCACAGAAGGAAAGGGAAAGGGAACATTGTTTAACCAGGAGTAGTACACTAAGCTGAAGCTTGTTTCAGAATGCGACCTGGGAGCACAAGAAAGGTTAAGTGACTTGCTCAGGATTACACAATATGCACCTAAGCGGCTGTGGATTCAAACCCAGGCCTCCAGATCTGTAGCTCAGAGCCTTAACCCACTGCACTATACTGCTTCCATAAAAGGAGAAGGGAGTGCATCCCGCCATGCTTGTTGAGGTAGTACATGGTCATGGTGTTGTCCATCTGGACCTGAATGACCTGACCATGAACGTGTGGAGCAAAGGCTGTCAGTGCCAGTCAAACTGCCCGAAGCTCCAGCAGGTTGATACGGCATCAGAGCTCCTCGGGGTCCAGAGTCCATGGACTCTGTGCTCCCCCAGGTGGGAACCCTAGCCCATCATGGAGGCATCGGTTATGATGGTGACCATCGGCTCCAGGCGGACAAATAGGATTCCTTCCTGCACATGTTCTGGGACTAACCACCACTGGAGGGCATTCCACATCAGCTGGGTCACAGTGACCGGCTGGTTGAAGTGGCCCATGCACTGAGATCATTTACGGGTGAGCTCCCACTGCAGAGAACGCATTCTCCACCAGGCCCAATGGACTACGTTGGTGCATACTGCCGTGAATCCCAGGCGGTGCAGGAAGTCCCGAGCAGGGCACAACTGCCCAACCCGAAATGATCGGGCAAAGGAGGAGAGAACCTCCGCCCAGCCTGCCAGGAGTCGAGCTCTGGCTCTGGAAGAGTCAAGCTCCGCCTCGAAGAAGTGTATCACCTGCAAAGCTGTGAGTCCGACTTGGCCTCATTCACCAGGAGGCCAAGGGACAAGCAACTCTGGAGGCCAGATCCCTGGACTACTCCACCTCCTCCCTGGAGGGACCTGCTATCAGCCAGTCATCCAGGTAGGGATGCACCCACACCCCCGACGTCTCAGGTAGGCTGCCACCACTGCAATGCACTTGGTGAAGACCCTGGAGCCCAGGAGAGGCCAAAGGGCATGGCCATGAACTCATAGAGACTCTCCTCTGCTTGTAACTGAAGGAAACAGAGGTGGGACCGATGGATGGGAATGTGGAAGAACGATCCTGAAGATCTAGAGAGCAAAACCACATGTTCTGCTCCAGGGATGGAATGATCTAATACAGAATGACCATCCTGAAGGTGCACAACCGAAGGAATGTGTTCAGGTCATGCCAACCTAAGGTGGGGTGCCAGCCCCCATCTGCTTTGGGATCAGGAAGTACCTGGAAACAAACCCTGGGCATACTGAACGGTCTGGGACTTGAGTCACTACTTCCTTCTGGAGGAGCTGGGCAATGTCTTCCCAAAAGGCTGACCCCGTGTCCTCCCATGGGGCATGGGTTCGGCATGGTGGGTAAGTCTAGAACTCTAGCAGCAGACCCTGACCAACCACTTTGAGTTCCCACCTGTCTGTGCTGACTGTGGACCATGCAGAACAACCACCCATGGGAGAACCCAGGGGAGACAGGATGGACATGGGGGAGGCACCCCCAAACCCGTCACTGGGCAGGCTTGGAGACAGAAGAGGGACTGACTGAGGAAGAAGCGGAACCTCGACCAACTGATTTGCAGATGACCGAAGCAACTTACTTTGGTCGAGGACTCCAAGCCTGGGCCTGCTGCCCAGCTGGCTGCTGGGATGACTTGGCCGCAGAGGCTAAGAGGGACCAAAAGGGCTTCTTCCTCTGAAGCCTGGAGCTCTGGGGATCCCACTGGGTGGAGGTGACAGAGTCCAGGGTGGCACTGAACTTCTCAATCCGAATGAGGTGTCCTTCCACCCCTGGCCTGAACAAGTTGGTGCCCAAGAAGTGGACCTCTGCCAACTTATGCTGCATGTCTGCTGTAAAGGTAGAAATCTGCAGACAAGCACTGCAGCACATGGCCACCGCGGCAGCCACGGATTGGGCACAGGAATCGCTGATCTCCACGGCTATCTGGAGCTGCTGTTTGTTCACTGCTCAGCCCTGGTCTCAGACTTGCTTGACTATGGTCTGTAAGTCAGCTGGGAGCAGAGGAAGCACCTCATCGAGAGAGCTGAGTAAGGTATGAACAAAATAGGTTATCAAAAGGGCTGAACATGCTTGCCAAAGGCCGAGAGAAGAGGCCACACAGGCCTTTTTGGGTGTGTGGTCCAATTTCTTGGATTGTTTGTCAGGAGATCTGTTCACATCCCCGACATTGCTGATGCACTGAAAGACCTAGTTAGCCACCAAACCCTCAGCCAAGCGATGTTCGGTGAAACCCAACAGGGAACACGCAGGAACTGCATAGTTTCAGGCCATATGAGCCGATGGTGCAGGGCAGGAGGCAGGGTGCTGCCAAAGCTCCAGGGCGAGCCAAGAATGGCATCAGTGACGGGGAAGGAAACCCCTTGGGAGTCACCTCAGTCGAGAATTTCAGTCAAGGGATACTTGGCCCATTTCTGGACACGCTCCATCTGAATCCAGGTTGATTCCAAAATGAGACTGAGCAAGCCCCCAAGGAAGTGGGACTGTGCCCCATAGACAAATTCTCCTCCAACTCCACATCCACCAGATGAGAGTGCAGGGAGAAGTCCTCAGACTCCGAGGAGTTGCCAAAAAATGGTCGATCGCCCAAGTCCCCGCTGACCCTTGTGACAAGTCACGACCTCGCCACGGGATTCAGGTTCAGCTTTGTGGTGGTTAAGGAGTCTCAGGAAGACCAGTTTGTTAACATCAAACCAACCAGGTATATTTTTATTTCTTTAATATGGCTGGTAACACCGAACTTTGGGCTTCTGTACTTTTCTTTTTAAGCCCCACCGGGGAAAATGAAACAAAAACAGAAATAAAGAGGCCTAGCTCTGGATGGGAGAGCTGTCTAAACAATCCCCGGCCCCAACTAGAAATCTCCTTTTCCAGAAGGCTACACCTCCTGGAAGAACACAAACAGTAAAACAGAAAACTCACAATGAAAATAAATTTTTCTTTTTGGCTTAATTCAGGAGACCAATCTCCTGAGGGTTGCTTAAGGGACTCCTGATCTGGAACACATCCAGGCAGCTTGTCAGCCCTCTACCCCTGCAGCAACTGCCTGCTGGCTTTTCTTCCTGTTTTAAAGCTCTCCTGTCTGTGCAGCTGCAGGCAATCAGCCGAATCAGCTGCAGCTGTACCCTGACTATCTTACTCAGGGAAACCCCCTCTCCTCCAGTACCTAAGTTTACCACACATCCCCCTCCCCAGCTCAACACTATAGGGTTGGGCGGCCTGTGCTGAGAGGTAGGGTCTTCGGGAAAGTCCATCCGCATTTTCGTTCAGTGTCCCTGCTCTGTGGTGGACCACGAAGTGGTACAGTTGTAGTGCAAGGAACCACCTCGTCACTCTGGCACTTTTTTCCCTGTTGACTTGCATCCACTTGAGTGGAGCATGGTCCATCACCAGAGTGAATCTGCGACCTAGTAAGTAATATCTGAGGGTTTCTGTCGCCCACTTCACTGCAAGGCACTCCTTTTCCACTATGGCGTACCGCTGTTCCCGGGGTAACAACTTCCTACTTAGGTACAGGATGGGGTGCTCTTCACCTGCTACCACCTGGGACAGTACTGCCCCCAATCCAACATCCGATGCATCGTTTGCAGAATGAATTCTTTATCGAAATCTGGGGAGACCAGCTTGAAGACCTTCCAGCCAGAGTCCTAAAGGGAAAGGATACTGCCAGAAGTGTGTATAGTACACCATATCCACATCCCTAGAAAGTTAGCATTCAGGAGGTATAAGAAAACAAAGAAAGAGGGGCTACGGAGCTCTATCTGGAAATACAGAAAGGGAAATCAGTTTGGAGCGCAAAGTCACAAAAAGAAGAGAAAACAGCACAGGAAATAAAACAAGCATTTGTCAATGCCGAATGTTTGCTTGCTGGCATTGGCATTGGTAGTGTAGAAGCTACAGAGCTGCATAATAGGAATGGCAGTGAAGTACTGAACTGAAGCCAACCCCACCACCACCCTGCAGAGAGTGACAGGCATTGGGGTGTGCCTTTGGGTCGTCAGACATAACGCCACACCATTTCACCACCTACCCTGCAGACACTGACAAGTGTCACAGTGTGCCTTGGGGTCTTTGGCTCTATGCACACCCCATTCCATCAGGAAATATGGTGAAATGGGTGCAGTATAGGAGAATAGGGTGAACTTTGGGGTCAAGAGTCCAAGGCATACCCGATGCCTCTCACTGGCTGCAGGGTGTGGAATGGTATGAGCATTACAGGCAAGAATCCAAGTCTCACCCCTGATGCCTGTCATTCTCTTACAGGGTGGGGCGTTATGGTTGGAAACCCTAACACTTCAGGTATTCGTTGGTATTTACCCAAATTTTCAACATGTTTTTGAGACCCCTACCTCATGAACAGTGGCAATATCAGTTTGTTAGCCGAAGCTGCTTATGCACAGCGACATACGGCATTTAGCATCACAGGTGCAAAAACACATTCTGAACAGGATGTGAAAAATGACAGCTGTACTGTTCATGAGGAGGTGGAAAATGGCAATGTTGCAAATCTGCAGTAAAAATATTAAAAAACTGGTGAAGTCAACGAGCGAGTATAGAAACTGTGCAACGCACACCTGTAATGTAATTAGTTTGGGGATTTTTTTACAGCAGATTGTCAACTCAGGCATTTTGGGACCTCCGATCATGAACAGTGTCGCTGTGATTTTCTTAATCTGTCCCGAACAATGATTTCCCACAGAGACAAAACACATCTCTGCGCTGAAAGTGTGAAAACACATTTCGGCCATGTTGTGAAAAATGACAGCTGTACTGTTCATAAGGAAGTGTGGAAAAATGCCACTGGTGAAAATCTGGACTGAAAATATTACAGTCATGAACTTGCGAGGGTGCGTGGAACTGTGCAATGCTGACTCAGAATACAGTCATTTTATGGACTCTTTATCACCAAATTTTCAACATAGCCATTTTAAGACCTCTGCTCATGAACAGTGTAACTGTGATTTTCTTAATCTGTCCCAAACATTGCTTTCGCACACCGACTGCAGCATTGTGCGCTACATGTGCGGAAACACATTTTGGGCGACGTGAAAAATGGCAGCTGTACTGTTCATAAGGAAGTGTAATAAAATGGCAATGTGGAAAATCTGGAGTGAAAATATAGAAAATTCGCAATCTTACAAGCGTGCGTAGGAACTGCGCAATGCACGCTCGTAGAACAGTCATTTTTAGGAATTTTTTCACCAAAATTCTCAACATAGGCTTTTGAGAGCCCATCTTAGAACAGTGGCAGTGTTGTTTCACATCGGTCCCAAAAGGTGATTTCGCCGAGTGATCGCTGAAATCACCCTTTGGGCCTGATTAACACCATGACAGTGCAATAATTCATGAGGGGGTCCCAAAACCCCATGTTGAAAATTCGCCCAAAATTCTCAAAAATGCCTGAGATATACAACAAAGTTGAAAAACCCTATCTATCCCATTATACAGCTTACCGGCATTTCCTCAGTTCGCGGTCGGCTTTTGAAGAGTGCAGACATGTTCCCGGTCCACCAAAGATCGCCGCTACCGAGTCTGGAGGTAGGTATGGAGGTGGGGGAAGCAGGGTGCACAGTGGGTGGGTGCGGGTGGGGGCAGAGACAGCGAGGGACCGCTTTGAGTTTCAGGTTTTGTTTTTTTTTTTAATGACGACGATTAGGGATGTTTGCCACGCTGGGGTGGGCTCCCAGTGTGGCAGAAGGACGGCTGGTTGGGGGTGGAGCTGACGGGGATTGGGCATCCCCATCAGCCACAGCATCTCCCAGCGTGGCACCCTGTACTCTGGGAGGAGGGGATAGGGAGCCAACGGGGATTGGGCACCTTCTCGCTATTATACGATGTAGCCACGCTTGGGCTGGCCACCCAGCATGGCATATGGAACTGTGTTTTGGGCGATCACAGCCAACGGGGGATTGGGCATCCCCATCGGCTATACAGTGTGTGCGTGGGGGGGGAGTGAGAGCCCCTGTGAGAGCAAGACAGAGGCAGGAAACTACAGACCTGTTAGTTTGACCTCAGTGGTAGGGAAGAAAGAAAGAATTGTTGAGTACCTGGAGGCCAGCAGGGCACAGGACCCAAGGCAGCATGGATTTACAGCAGGTAGGTCATGGCAGACAGATCTCATAGATTTCTTTGACTGGGTGACCAAAGTAATAGACCAGGGAGGGGCTGTGGACTTGGCCTACCTAGATTTTAGCAAGGCATTTGACACAGTCCCACACAAAAGATTAATAAACAAGTTAGCCAGCCTGGGAGTGGGTCCCAAGGTGAAAGCCTGGGTAAAAAACTGGCTCGACAACAGGACACAGAGGGTAATAGTAAACGGAGTCCACTCCGAAGAAAAGGGGGGTTACTAGTGGGGTACTGCAGGGTTCAGTGCTGGGACCAGTCCTCTTTAATGTCTTTATAAGTGACATTGCAGAGGGACTGGAAGGAAAGGTATGCCTCTTTGCAGACAATACAAAGATCTGTAACAGGGTTGATACACAAGGTGGGTGGACAGGATGAGATGGGACTTGGCAAGGTTGGAGGAATGGTCAAAAGTATGGCAGCTTACATTCACTGCAAAGAAGTGCAAAGTAATGCACCTGGGAAAGCAAAACCCCGGGGGAAGAGTACACAATTGGGGGGTACTAACAACAACAAAATGGAAAGGGACCTGCGGTAGTCATATCAGATAGCCTAAAGGTAGGCAAGCAATGTGAGAAGGCAGTAAGGAGGGCTGGGGGATACGGTATGCATAGGGAGAAGGGATCATCAGTGAAAAAACAGGAGGTTGTCATCCCTCTGTACAGACAGTTGGTGAGACCCAATCTGAGTAGCACTGCGTGCAGTTCTGAGACCCCATCTCTGCAAGGACCTAGACAGGATGGAGGCAGTCCAGCGGAGGGCAACTAAAATGGCAGGGTCTGCACCAGAAGCCATATGAAGAGAGACTAAAGGAGCATAATATGTATACCCTCGAGGAAAGGAGGGAGAGGGGGTACATGATAAAAAACGTTCAAGTACCTCAAGGCACTCAACAAAGTCCAAGAAGGTAGCATACTTCAGAAACAGAGATGTGCAAGAACAAGGCGGCACAACCTGAAGATAGAGGGGGGGATGGCTCAGGGGCAACATGAGGAAGTATTTTTTACGGAGAGAGTGGTGGACGCATGGAACAGCCTTCCTGAGGAGGTCATGGGGTCACAAACAGTGGGGGAACTCAAGAATGCATGGGACAGACATAAGGCAATTCTGGTGGGGGTAGGAGGAAATAGTTTGTTGGTTAACTAGGATCTGCAGCTTATCCAATAGGTAGTAAAATGGGCAGACTGGGTGGGCCAAGCGATCCTTATCTGCCGTCAAAGTCTATGTTACTATGTGTAGACTCAAGAGTTGTGATGAAGTACTTCTTCACGGAGAGGGTGGTGGATGTCTGGAACAGCCTCCCAGCAGAGGTGGTGGAGGCAAAAACTGTAACGGGGTTCAAGAAAGCATGGGATAAGCATAAGCGAACCTTAATGATAAGACACTGGTGGGGGACTTCCGGTTCCGACACGGAGCAGCCCACAGCCTAAGTTCGGACCTCAAACCCACCTCGGGCATTAAAACAATACATCCAGCCGAAAGAAAGTCCAAAATGTCGAAAGAAGGCTGCAAGAAAGATAAGAGTACCTCGTCCACAAAACAAACTCCTTTCAAAAAGTGAGATGCTGCGGGATTGTTGGAACATCTGCAGCACTGGAACAGGAGCCGCTAACCAAGCAGCACTCGTGGCTCTGATTATGACATGGACAGAGAGGCCAGCTTTCTCTCCCGAA
Source organism: Neoceratodus forsteri (assembly GCA_016271365.2). Taxonomy (NCBI): domain Eukaryota; kingdom Metazoa; phylum Chordata; order Ceratodontiformes; family Ceratodontidae; genus Neoceratodus; species Neoceratodus forsteri. Next base: position 1,355,915,757 of record CM057455.1, on the reverse strand, counting down.
CCCGTTACTAGACCCTACTTAGAGAAATCCAAGACTCGCGACTGGAAACCAGGAGAGAATTCCAAACCTTGCCCAGCACCTCTCCAAAACTGATACTAGGGTCACTGAAGCTGAAGACCGAATATCCGGTCTACAGGACACTACCGTGCAGCTTGGTAAAGCACTAGAGGCCCTCCTACACCAGTCTGTCTCACTGCAGGAAAATGCATTGATTTGGAGGGGCGCGCACATCGAAGCAATCTAAGGCTATATTGGCTGGCAGAGGGTCTGAGGAACCCCCGATGGCGACCTTTTTAGAGAACTTATTAAAAGATGTCTTAGATCTCCCTCAGAGTTACAGCCTATCAATCGAGCAAGCCCACAGATCCCTTGGCCACGAACCAGTAGACCCCACTGCTAAACCACGTTCCATCATATTCAAGCTAAGCAGTTTTAAAACAAAGGAAGATCTGCTACGGCGAGCCTGGGCCAAAAAAATCACTGACTTACCTCTCCTCTTGACTTTCTCTGGACCATGACTACTTGCCCGAAGTCCAATGAGCCCGCCAGATGTACGTCCCCAAACTCCATTTCCAGCAAAGCTACGTATACACTGGCAGAATGGAGTGCAAACCTATTCTACCTCTCAGAAGGCTTTAGAAGAAATGCAGAAAAGAGGTATAAACGTACCAGCTATAGACAAGGAACGTATCTTACGATAGTGATCACTCCCTCCAGTCTGGAATGAGGTGACACAATGGCGCAGAGCCATTTCCCCTCTGAGAGCAGTACAGGAAGCCTTGGAACGGGTTCACTCGTCAAAGCGAGATAAGCCGCAGGATCCCTCGCAATCTTCGACCAGATGAAGACGAATTTAGAGTCTCACGTCTCCACTCTGTCTTTCGTGACGGGAAATACTTTGTTAAGAACCCGACAGCCATTATCTCTGACATATCGTACAACAATATACAGTGACTGATATCCAAAACCTGGTGCAGTGAATTTCAACTTCACTTGAGTACTGCGGAAAATGTTAAGACAGGACTGTTTTACTATGTTGAAACCTGTTGTAAGCTTAACACGTACAATAAAGTTTACTATTCCGCGACCCTAAAGTGAACAGCGGATGTAGCTGCATGTTAGGATTTGGCAAGCTGTAGAAAAGATAACACTGCCCACAGCACAGTGAAGGTTGTTGCTATGTGTAATATACTTCCCCCAATTTTACTGTACTCACGTGGCGGAGTGCACATTGCAAATCTGTCCTCATGGAGTCTTTTGGTGAACAGGACTCGGTATAGGCAGTCATTTTCTCTTCACAGCCCCCGTAACTTTCATCGGCAGGGAGTGGTGTAGGGGTCCCCGGATTGTGGTCCCCCAACCTTGGAAGCTCAATTACTGTTTTGCATAGTTTTACTGAAATAACTATTCAGTTGTGTTTTTTAATTTTCTCCCCCTTCCTCTCTCTTTGTAGGCCTGTTTTTGGCTTTGTCCTGTTGACAAAAGAGGGAAGAAAGGAACTTAGATATTACTTAAACTTAAATTTTTCAAAAAAAGTTATAAATGAGTTACTTGATGTTTGTTATTCTAATTTTAACTAACCCATACCTGGTTATGCTAAAGGGTCTACATATAATAAAAAGGGAAGCTAGACTAGACTTTCGAGAAATAATGGAAGATTACATCATGTGTCTTAAAAGCCTGTAGAATGATTGAGAAACCTACTATATTATGTTCCTACAATGTAAATGGACTAACAAGCCCAGTAGAAAGGAGCAAAGTACTGGGGTTCCTCAAAAAAACTGAGGCCGACTTTATTATGCTGCAGGAGACTCATCTCTCACCACAAGAACATAATAAACTGGCTAAGTTTGGTTTCTGTTCTACTGCATGTGCCTCATATGGGAAGGGACATAGACGTGGCATGACTATTTTGGTCCCCACTAGGACACACTTTACACAAACTGACAAACTGATAGATAAAGAGGGGAGATATGTTTTTCTTAAAGGATGGCTACATAATAAAATGCTAACGCTGGCCTCTACATATAAACCCCCCCCCGGCTCTGATTTCTCAATATACCTCTCCATCCTTCTAAAATTTTAAGAATGGACTGAAGGAGAACTTATTGTGGGGGATGACCTAAATATCGCGCTAAATCCGGCACTGGACTCCACAAGCAATATCCTAAGAAAAGACCGTAACCTAGCTAAAAAACTTTTGACTCTCCTTTCAGAGCTGGGATATGTAGATATATGGAGACACATGCATAAATTACCGGGAAACTATACATATTTTTCTCCACCCCACAATACGTGTTCCAGATTGGACTATTTTCTAATCCCCAGGGAGGTAGCAGAGCAAGTAAGACACTCTTGGCTTGGTACTAGATCGCTATCCGACCACACCGCTGTCTTCCTAAAAATGTCCCTGGGAGACTTCACCAAACATACTTTTTGGAGACTGAATGTCTCCCTGCTGCAAGACCAGGAAGTGACAAAATCCATAAAAAGGGCTATAGACCAGGCGATAGCGGACAATAGTTCCTCAGAAGTCTCCCCCGAGCTTCTTTGGGACACAGTAAAGGCAATCCTACCAGGGAAACTTATCTCCATCTTGGCCCATAAAAAAAACAAAAAAAACAAGGAGAGGCCAGACAGCTGGCATTGAAAACGGAGATTCAGTCTCTGGAGCTCCAAATTAAATTTGATCCCCCCCCCTTAACAAATGCTTATTGGAAGCAAAAAAAGAATTAAACCAAATTCTTGATCATCAAGTAGAGCAAAAGGTCATCTACTTAAAACAAAGGTATTATGAGGGTGGTCCCAAATCGCTGAGACTATTGGTATCTCGTATAAGAGCTCAGAGGGCGCAGGCCATTATCCCCCTCCTAAAACATCCCCTGAATGAAAAGCAGCTTCAATGTACCCCAGACATTGTGGAGGCCTTTCGCACCTACTATGCTCAGCTCTATTAAGAACCAAAACCATCCCCGGGAGACTCCAAAATAACTGAATTTCTTGAAAGTATTACTCTACCCAAGGTCCCTCCCACTCTTAAACCCCAACTCATAGCCCTAATTACTAATCTAGAATTAAAGAAATGTCTAACTTAAAGACGGCAAAATGTCCTGGTACTGATGGACTTCCATCAGAATTCTATAAACAATTTAAAGAAAAGTTAACTCCCATATTACTTCAAGTGTTCAATTCTGCAATGCAAGTTTCTGGACACCTCCCAGAATCATGGGACCATGCAGTTATATCCGTTATTCATAAGTCAGGTAAGAACCCAGCTCATCTCCTAGTCTCTCTGCATTGATAACAGGTACTGCCTACTGTTTAAATTCAAGGACTGTTTTGACAGGGAAATCAGTGTAGAGGCGTTTTTTAAACCCCCTTTTAGAGGCTTGGAAAACTGGGCATTGCTCCTCAGTGCTCAAGAGCAGCCCATTGCAGCTGCTTCTGGAGTTATTAACCCCGCCTTATAAAGGCAGCCATATACATTTGTAACCCCAGATGGCGCTATCCCAGGGGCTACTACCCCTGCCTGATTTGCCACCAACAGGTTGAGGGGCCTGGATCCAATGGTGGGTGCCTCCACCCAGAGGTCAGGGTTTGCAATAGCTAAACTTACTTGGTCACAGCCCTCTGGGACACTGCAACCCCTTCTTCCCACTAGTGGCCCACACAATATATCAGAATTACCTTCACAGTATACACTTACCCCAGGGCTGGTTCAGGCACTGGGACCTCCTGTAAAATAAGATACAGTGCAACAATCACAGTACAATACTTTAACATAGACAAATACCTCAGGCAGTATAACTTTGCTGAAACAAGCAGCTCGGATTTATTTAGGGGAATATAACAAGGACAGGGGAAATCAGGTTAATTAGCTTATCACTTTACTCATCTACCTATGGCTCTGTGCACAGGCTCATCCCTACCAGTTACTGTCCCTGGGTACCCAAGCCCTAGTGGCTGAGTCCAAACCGTGGCAGCTGGTAGGGGCCCTTTCCCACAGAGAAAAGAAAAATTAGTTTACACAGTCAGCAGTACAGTGATTCCATTTGGGTTCAATGTGGCAATTCAACAGGGAGCGACCCTGAATTAGTACTCACGACCTCCAAACAAGATAGGGTCCTTCAATGTCAGCAGGGCTACTCTTGAGCTCCACGAGACTCCTCACACATTTATATGGCAAACAGGCAGGCTGCTTCTCTATCCCGATCGCAATTACTGCACAATACCCGGGAGAACACACAGCAGATTCAGTTCCTGACAGACCGAGTGCAATTCAGCTATTTCTCCAGTCTTCTACAGGGTGAGCCTGGTTTCTACTCTTCAGATATCCTTTGATTCTCTTCACAGGACGGATTCAGTCCTAACAAGCAGTTACACAAGCTGCAGACCGGAACTCTGGGCCTTACACACGCTTTCCGACTAAAACTGCACACTGAAAAAGCACAGGGCTCCTTCCTTCTTCACTGTCAGAGCTCAACTGAAACTCCAACAGACAAAACCGGGCACTTCCTTTGAGTTCCTCCCAGTTCTTGACTGGATTGGCTGTCACTCACAATAGACTGCTGCTGTTGGTCCAAAAAGGCGCCTAACTCTAAACTACATCTCCCAGAGTCACTGCCCATACAATCCTCTTGTGGCTGGTTCAGATTATGAGTCCAAGTTCTGATTCATCCAAGGCACCATTTTAGAGCTAGCTTACCCCACACTGATTGGTCCACTTCAGCAGTTCAAAACCAGAATGGGGAACTAGGCAGACACAGTTCTGACTGCAAAGAAAGCAGGTTAGACAAACTATAATTTCATTATTACTCTAAATGGTTTCTGGCAAACAGTTACATCTTTCAGATAGGTTCCCTTTGCACTCCTAGTGACTGCAAAAATGGAGTGAATTGGCAGCAGCTCCAGTGGTACTCAAACAGAGAAGCACACAGTCCCCATACAACTAATTATGTCTGCAAGCAGACAGCTCTTAAAGAGACAGTACCAGAGGTTCTAAAAACACTCACTGATAAATGGCTTAAACGCCAAACACCATTCAGGCTTGGAGCATTCAAGCAAGCTCCTGGAAGTCTTTTGGGAACCCCCATTTGCAGGAGGGTTACACATTGCCCGGCCCCACTGTTTTGCTTTGTTGTCTCCTTTGATCACCATAGCAACTGGTGACGCCAGCGCAATAGGGCTACAAAACTGTGGGCTCCAGAGAGCTTTTTAGCTCATCTCCTAGTCTCTCTGCATTGCTAACAGGTACTGCCTACTGTTTAAATTCAAGGACTGTTTTGACAGGGAAATCAGTGTAGAGGCATTTTTTAAACCCCCTTTTAGAGGGCTTGGAAAACTGGGCAGGCATTGCTCCTCAGTGCTCAAAAGGCAGCCCTTTGCAGCTGCTTTTGGTGTTGGCTAACTTGCCTTTATAAAGGCGAGCTATATACATTGCCCGGCCCCACTGTTTCGCTTTGTTTTCTCCTTTGATCACCATAGCAACTGGTAACGTCAGCGCGATAGTGCTACATAACTGTCGGCTCCAGCGAGCGGAGATGAGCGTGGAGCAGAGGCGATGAGGGCAGAGGCCAGCGGCGTCTGTCGGTGCCTGCTAGTGGAAGAAGGTGGAAGGTGACTTTGTGTTTTCCAGACAATCAATACTATTCCTATACTCTATTGTAGCTTGTTTTAAGCTTTACTGTATTTTGTTCAACAGACAGCCTGAGAAGTCAAATACCTTCATAAAGTGTAATATACCATCTTGGAGTTAAACTTACTACGTAAAAATATGGAAGATATTATCCAAATAAACAAAGAGTGCTTTGGTTGCAGATGTCAATCCTTGTATGTACTTAATATCTGAGATAAACAATTTCACTTTTCCTTTACCTGGGTTAAATGTAAAGTTAACCAGGATTTAACTGTCAATTGGGATTGTTTAACAATAGGTTAAGCTTTTAGAGACCAGCCAACAGGAAATGTCTAGTAGATTTAAAATCAAATTAGTGATATTTCCCAACCTACCAAAGTACATGTGGTAGGCAAAAAGCCCAAACGTCAGGGAAAAAACTTAGACCATTATCAAAATGCCAGAAGGCAAACAAAATTATCACCACTTGTCAAGAACCTATTGAAATACCTCCTGCACAAAAAGAAAAGAAAAAAGTTAGTGTTAAGAGAACAAGGGAAGAAGATCCATCTGATAATGCAGATGAAGACTGGTACACTTTACAAATTCACAAAAATCCAAAAAAGGGCAGAAGAGCAGACCAATTTACGGTTTCTACTTTCAATTCCTTTGATCCCTTAACATATATCTCGGATACAGGCCATGATCCAGAAACAATAAGTGTCTCCATTTCTGAAAATTTTGAAAATATAGAAAACCCAATATTTACTATAACAAATATGAATCTTTCAAATGCAGGGTTTAATTCTTCACCTCTTTTTCCCAGCAATCTACAAAATGTTACTGACACCAGAGAGGCCAAAAAACATGACCAAGTTGATGCAAATCCCTTGATTTCACTAGAAAATTGTGACAACTTGAACCTAAATCAAGATGATGTTTGCAGAAAAAGACAGGTTATAGTGCTAGGAGACTCTATCATCAAACATATTGATAGAATCATTTGCAACCCTGACAACACAAATAGAACTCTTTCAAGCTTCAGGGGTGCTGGCATTACTGACATCACAGAGATGTCCAGCAACATCTTACAAAACTCAGGTTTTAAACCTTTGGTAATAGTTCACATCGGAGCCAACAATGTTCTAAAGGATTCTTCTCAAAAACTAAAAGAAGATTATGTTGCATTAACAAACAAATTATTGGATTTAGAATGTGAGGTAGTCCTATCTGAAATCTTGCCTATTCCAAGAGCAAATCTTTCCCAACAATGTAAAATGAGAGAAATAAGTAATTGGTTGAGATGTTGGTGTCTTAAACAAGATATACAATGTATAACTCACTGGGAGGACTTTTATGGTAAATCCAACCTCTATTGTTGGGACGGACTTCATCTCAGCAGGAGGGGTAGTAGGCTATTGGGCAAAAGCATAGTGCATTCTATCAGTAGTTGTTTAAACTTCCAGCAAGGGGGGAGTTGTATGTTCTAGATACAACTCTTGAGCCTCAATTTTTCAACTATTCTTCAAACCCTGCATCCATAATCAACCGTGAATTCTAAGCTGAACACTACTGGCATCATTTCTAAACCAAATATAAATATTATATTAATTAATGCCAGAAGTCTATGCAACAAAAAGAAGAACTTATTTACATCCTTCAAGCACAAAAATATCAATTTGTGGAGTTACTGAAACTTGGTATAAGGATGAAGACTGGAACACTGACATAAAGGGATATAATAAGTTTTACAAAAACCGAAATGAAAATAAAAAGGGAGGAGGTGTTGTATTATACATTGATGAACACCTGAAAGCAAACACAATTAAAACTAAAACAAGTAATAATGAGAACTTATGGGTCAACATTTTCCCCCCATAGTCCACTAGTAATTGGGCTAATATATAGATCTCCTAGTTTAACTAATGATGAAAATCAAAGTTTAATAGAAGAAATATCTGAGGCACACATTGATACTCCTTATATACTGATGGGTGATTTCAATCTTCCAACTGTCAATTGGGACAATTATACATCAGCTTCAAATACTGAAAATATGTTTATGGATACTTTTCTTGAATCTAACCTAGAACAAATAGTTAATAAACCTACCCGTGGTAACAATATCCTTGACATTGTACTCACCAATGTTAATGAGAAAATTGATAACATCAAAATACTTCCTCCTCTGGGTGATAGTGATCATTGCATGGTCAACTATGAATACACAGCAGACTTTCCAAGCACAAATGGCATTACTGAAATCAAAACCTTTAATAAAGCAAACTATAAAAAAAGAATGGAATTGGGAGACGGAACTAAATAACCTAAATTTATTACAAATTTGGGATTTAATTAATAACAAAATCAATATTTGTCTCTCAAATTGGGTTCCTTATAGAATGAAGTACTACTGCAACAATAAACGTGTCCCTCTTTGGTAGTCCTCAAAAATTAAGAAACAATTACAAAAAAAAGAAAATTATATAGAAAATATAAAAAAGTTAATTCCAACAGTCTCTGAAAAATACAAAATTGCAGCCAAAAATTAAAACACATGATTAAATCATCTAAATCTAAAATTGAATTCAACTTAGTTACTAAAGTTAAAGACAACAAAAAACAATTTTATAATTATATTAGTTCCATGAAAGAAAGAAATCATACAATTGGACCCTTTAACATCAATGATATACCTAGTTTAGATGAAACAACTACTGCTACAATTCTAAATGAGACATTTCTAAAAGTTTTCGAAACTAAAGAAGCTGCAAATACGCCTCTTCTAGTAAATAATTCTAGTTTTCCTGTTTTTACAAAATGGAGGTTGCAAAACAAATAAAATCTTTAAAATCAAACAGCTCTCCTGGTCCTGATGGTATTCCACCCAGATTTTTACAAAAATTAGTCATTCAATTTCTGGTCCTCTAGCCGTGTTATTTAATTCATCAATCAGAGAAGGTAAAGTTGTGCAGGCTTGGAGGAGGCTATAGTTACACCCATATATAAGGGTGGATCCAGACATGACCCTAACAATTATCGGCCCATAAGCCTGACTTCCATCATAGGCAAATTTATGAAAAGATTGCTTAAAGCCCATATTATAGATCATTTAGAAAGAAATAAAGTAGTAGATATCTTTCAACACGGTTTTGTGACTGAAAGATCAGTTTTGACCAACCTACTACATTTTTGTGAACCAGTAAGCGTGCCTTGGACTTGCATATTCCGGTAGATGTAATATTTTTGGATTTTTCCAAAGCTTTTGATAAAGTATCACATAAGGTCTTACTACAAGAATTGGTCAAAATTAAGTTGCAACCTAATATTATAAACTGGATACAGTCATGGTTGGAAAACAGAACTCAAGAGGTATCAGTCAAGGGTCACCTGTCTGCGACGGGTGTGGTGACTAGTGGTGTTCCCCAGGGCTCCGTCCTGGGTCCGATACTGTTTAATATTATGGTCTCTACACTGCCTACTACTGATAAGATATGGGTCGCAAAATATGCTGATGACTGTAAAATGGGTAGTTTGGTAAGCACCTTTCATGATAAATGCTCCATACAAAATCATTTAAACAACCTATCAAACTGGGCAAAGGCTTATGGTATGTTTTTTAATGTTGACAAATGTAAAGTCTTACATTTGGGCAAAAATAACATCCCCTTCAATTATTCCTTAAACAATGTTTATCTAAAAAGTATTTTGGAAGAAAAGGATTTGGGTGTCATAATCTCAGATAATTTAACTTTCGAAAAAAATAATATAATTAAAGTTAAAAAATGTAATAAAATAATTGGCTCTATTTTAAGAAATATCAAAGTAGAGACTCCAAGGTTATTATACCACTCTACACCAGTCTGAATGCGTCCCCACTTGGAATACTGCTCTCAATGTTGTGCACTAACTTCTATAAGGGTTTAAAACTTGAGGGTGTTCAGCGTAATTCACTCAAAAAGTATCATCTTTACATAGTAATAGTTACTAAGATAGATCAAAAACTTAACCTATTTTCTGTAAAATACAGACAAATAAGGGTGACTTAATATTGGTATATCAAACCTTAAAAATGATTATTTAAGAACCACAATTGACTTACTACTGCCTCCAACGTCAAATCAACTAGGAGTCATGGTTATAAACTCATTGGAGAAAATGTATATCCACTAGAAGGAGTCTATTTTTCCACACAGAGAGTTGTGGGTTTGTGGAATAACTTACCTGCAAGTGTCGTTAATAGTGATAATTTAAATACCTTTAAGCAAAGATTGGATAAACATATGGGAAACAAAAAATTTGATTTCCACCCATAGGACATATGGGTGGCGAGCATACAATGGGCATCCTTACATATGCCTTCATTGCTCGTACACTTCTATGAACCTATGAACCCCACCTTATGCCCCTCCTATCTCCCTATATCAATACTTAACACCAATTATAAAATTTTTATGGCCATCCTAACAAAGCGCTTACAACAAATTATACCGAAATTGATTCATATGGAACAGGTAGGCTTTATACCAGCCCCCCCAGGGACAGGATAATCTACCTCGGACTGCTCACATAATAGACTTCCTAAACACATCCTCCCTCCCTGTTATCTTATTGAGCTTAGATGCTGAAAAGGCCTTTGATAAGGTCTCATAGCCTTTTTTGAAGGCAGTGCTGCATATACTTAAAGTTTACAAAACACCTAAGGGATTCATTAGAGCAAACAGTCATTCTTCGGCCTCGTTCCCCCTAAACAGAGGCACACGACAGGGATGCCCGATGTCTCCGATTTTATTCACATTATACTTAGAACCGGTGGCACAAGGAATAAGAGAGAGTACTGGCATCTTGGGGGTGTCTGTTAATGGTATTACCCAGAAGTTGGCGCATTATGCAGATGATATTCTGCTATATTTAACAGCATCAGAAACTTCCATCCCTAACTTGTTTACCTATATTCACCAGTTCTCAAAATTATCAGGTTATTCATTAAACACAAATAAAACTGAAGTATTATGCTTCAACTTCCACCCTTCCGCTTCACTGAGTGCCAACTATCCTCTAAAATGGAATTTGCCTTATATAAGATACCTAGGGGTGAAGCAAGCCAGCAAAAATTCCCTTCTCTTCTCACTCAATTATCCCCCCAGTGCAACAAATTACAAGAGCTCTGCAGAGGTGGTCCCTACTACCGTTATCCCTACACTCTAGAATACAAGCTGTTAAAATTAACATTCTACCTAGATTTTTTTTTTTAGTGTGTCCCATGCTTGGTTCCGAAAGCAGCCTTAGATAAGTGGCAAACTCTCCTGTCAAAATATGTTTGGGAAGGCAGAAGACCAAGGATCAGAAGCCAAACCTTGTGCCTACCAAAGACAGAAGGAGGATTTGACTTACCCCACCTGCCAGGATACTGGATAGCGTCCCAGATGCGAGTGGCCCTGCTGTTATTACACACAAATTACCAAGCAAGATGGAAGTATCTAGATCTAACAATACCCTACACTCCTAACATACAAAATCAAATATTTAGTGCCCAATCAGTGGATTCACACCCTCCCTTGGCATACTCGGGAACGGTAGTTGCCCTTGAAGGCGTCCGAAGGGGCTGTCAAAGGCCTGATTCAGAGGTTTCTTTGGAAATATCAGAGCTGGTCCCAAACTGCTAAAAAAATTAAAATACACAATGATCCCTGGTATATCACTGAAGAAGCGAGGGGCTGCAGAGCCCCATGGCAATTTTTAAAAGTGGAAAGGATCATATCCTTTGAAGAAGCTAAACATGCATTTCAATGGAAACAAAGTGACCTTCTGCGCTTTTATCAAATTGGAGATTATATAAATACACAGCTCAGAGAGACACACTTGCAACCCGCAGTTAAAGCACACACACCTGTATTTGAATCCATATTGAATTCCAATGCGGGAGAGAGAGAGCAATAACTCTCCTTTACTCAAATTACATAGCAGATCAGCAGCATACCACCCACTACATTAAACAAAGATGGGTAGAAGACCTGGGACAACCAATCTTGCAAAAATCCTGGTCTCAAGTCTGGAAAAACACATGGCGCATGACTTCTTCCCCAGGTTGGCGAGAATTTATGTGGAAATTGAGATGTAGATTTTTCAGGGTCCCAGCGCAGGTAACTAAATGGAATTCAGCAACTAGTCTTAGTTGCTGGAGGGGCTGTACTACGGGGAAAGCTACACAGGCCCACATCTTTTGGTTCTGTCTCTTGATACAAGACTATTGGAAAGATATTTTGTCACAACTCCAGACTATATTCTCACTCTCCAGTCCACCTGGCCCAGAAAAACAGGTTACTCACCTGTAACAGTAGTTCTAGGAGTGGTATATGTTGTTCATCCACACTGTCTGGCATTGTCCCTTTCCCCTTTAAATCTTGCCGGAAGTCTTCAAGCTGGCTCCTCCCACCCACCTGGGTGGTAAATACCTCGGCTCCATCCCATGATGCCAGATCTAGCCCACTGGAAGCCAGGTTGTGTGCCTTAAGCCGGGGAGGTCGGGTGGGTGCGTGTGGATGAACAACATATACCACTCCTAGAACTACTGTTACAGGTGAGTAACCTGTTCTTCTAGGAGCATGGATATGTTGTTCATTCACACTGTCTGGCAGACTCCTAGCAGTTCTCCGGGAGGAGGGAGGCAAGGCGCACACCCCCTACTTAGGAAACAGAGATTGGAGAACCAAGGCCCCAAAACCAGCATCATGTCGTGACTCTAGGTCGATGTGGTAATGGGTAATAAAGGTGTTTGCTGACTTCCAGGTAGCAGCCCGACAGATTTCCTGGATCGGGATGTCCCTGGAAGCAGCCACCGAAGCAGCAATACGGCGGATAGAATGAGCTCTTATCCCTCTGGGAGGCTCTTTGCCCGCCAACTCATAGCACAGACTTGTGCATGATGTAATCCATCTTGCAATAGTCCATTCAGCTGCAGGTCTGCCAGAAGCGGCTTCAGCGTAGATGACAAACAGCTGGTGAACCTCTCCCCGAATTTCCACCGTCCTCTCCTTATAGTAGGAGAGAGCACGCCAGAGGTCCAGAGTACGGAGCCTGTACTTGGCATCCAAGGTGTAGTTAGGGTAGTATACCGGCAGAGTCAACACCTGGTTGAGGTGAAACTCTGACACCACCTTCGGAAGGAATTTCAGGTGGGGGCGCAGGACAACTTTGTCCCTGTGAAAGACCAGAAAAGGGGAGTCCACTAGAAAGCGCCTGGAGCTCCCTGTCCTTCTGGCTGACGTGATAGCCACCAAGAGGCAGTCTTCCACAGAAGTGCGAGAGCTCACACTTGTGCATGGGTTGAATAGCTTGCCCATGAGCTTTGCAAAACCAGCAAAAGATCCCCATGGAGGTGGAAGTTCACGACTGGAGGGGATATGGATCCAGGCTTTTGAAAAAGCACCCGATCACCGCCTCCTGAGCCAACGCCGCTGACCGCCCGCGCCCGGTAAGCAGAGAATTCTGCCAGGTGCACCCTAAGGGTCGATGACCGAAGACCCCCTTTGGACAGAGACCAAAGGTAGTCTAGAACGTTAGCCACAGAGCAGGATAAGGGGTCCAGGCTTTTTCCCTGACACCAAATGGAAAATCTTTTCCACTTGAAGGCATAACATTTCCTGGTCGATTCTTTTCGAGATGCCTCCACCATGGTGTAAACATCCTCAGAGAGACCCAAAGCCTGGAACTCTAGCCGCTCAGGAACCAGGCTGTGAGGTGCAGGGATTGAAGGTCCGAATGGAAGACCTTCCCATGGTTCAGTGATATCAGGTCCGGGCGTGTACACAGTCGCTCCGGGGTCCTGCAGCTGAGGCTGAGGAGATCTGGATACCAGAACTGGCGTGGCCAATCTGGGGCTACCAAAATCACCTTCGCCTTGTCCCTCCTCACCTTGGAGTAACACCTTGTGGATCAAGAGAAATGGAGGAAGGCATAGAAGAGGCCTGGGGTCCATGGCCTCAGAAGGCATCCCCTGCAGCAAACCCGCTGAGGGGGAGGCAGGTACAGCTCAAGCTTGGTGTTCTCCTGGAGGCAAACAGGTCCACCAACAGTTTGCCCCAATGGGAGAACAGGTTGTAAGCTACCTCTGGATGGAGAGACCACTCGTGGGATGTCTGGCCTATATGGCTGAGAGCATCCGCCAGTTGGTTCGCGACTCCTGCTACACGGATGGCCAGGAGATCCGCCTCCAGCCGGCTGACAAAGGTCCAGATCCGGAGCGCCTCATTGCACAGCAGACAGGAGTGCGTGCCGCCCTGTTTGTTGAGGTAGTACATGGTCGTGATATTGTCCGTCTGGACTTGAACCACTTGACCCCGGACCTGAGGAGCGACAGCTGACAGGGCCAGTCTGACTGCTCTGAGCTCCAGCAGGTTGATGTGGCATCGGGACTCCTCGGGGGTCCAGAACCCATGGGCCCTGTTGTCCTCCATGTGGGCTCCCCAGCCCATGAGAGAGGCATCGGTCGTAAGGACGACCGTCGGCTCGGGGAGAACAAACAGGACTCCTTCCTGCAAATGACTCGAGACGGTCCATCATTGGAGAGCGTCCCACATCCTCTGGGTGACTGTGATCAGCTGGTCGAAGAGACCCTGACGCTGAGACCACTGGGCAGCCAGTTCCCATTGAAGGAGGCGCATGTGCAGTCTGGCCCAATGGACCACTGAGGTGCACGCCGCCATGTAACCCATGAGGCGCAGGAAGTCCCGGGCAGGGCACAAGTGCCCAACCAGAAATGATTGGGCACAGGAGAGAACCTCCGCCCTGTCTGCCGGGAGCCGAGCTCTGGCTTGACAAGAGTCGAGCTCTGCCCCGATGAAGCCCATCACCTGAGAAGGTACAAGTTCTGATTTGGCCTCGTTGATCAGAAGGCCCAAGTGAGAGCAGGTTCAGAGGGTCAGGTCCCTGGACCTCTCCACCTCCTGAAGGGAGGAACCAGCCAGGAGCCAGTCATCTAGATAGGGGTAAATACGGATCCCTAGACGCCGTAGATGGGCTACCACCACTGCGATGCATTTGGTGAAGACCCTTGGGGCTGATGACAGGCCGAACGGCATGGCTCTGAACTCGTAGAGGGTCCCTTCGACCCTGAAGCTGAGGAACCGCTGATGGGATGGACAGATTGGGACGTGGTAAAAAGCGTCCTGAAGATCCAGTGTACAGAACCACATGTTTCGCTCCAGGGATGGTATGATCTGGTTCAGAGCTACCATCCGTAAGGTGCGAGACCTGAGATACCGATTCAGGTCGTGGAGACCTAGAATGGGGCACCAACCCCCTAACTGCTTGGGCACCAGGAAGTACCTGGAGATGAAGCCTGGGTCTGAAGGAGGATCCGGCATCGGGGCAACCGCCTCTTTGAGGAGGAGTTGCGCAATGTCTTCCCGAAGGGCAGACTGGGTGCCAACTGAGATCCTTTCCTCCCATGGGGCACAGGCTTGGCTGGGAGGGTACTGCTCGAACTCTAGGGGCAGCCCCTGCCCGACCACTTCCAAAACCCACCTGTTCGAAGTGATACCAGACCAGGCGGAAAGGAAGTGGCGGAGCCGGCCCCCCACGGGAGGACCCAGAACTGGCGTGACGGGTGTGGGGGAGGCCACCCGACCCGTCACTGTGCAGGCTTAGAGGAGGAGGAGGCAGCTGGACCAGCACCTCGGCCTCCCTTGCGGGGCTACTGGGGACCTTGCTTGGGCCTAGGGCGCCAAGCTTGAGCCTGCTGCTGTTGTTGACCTCCCTGGAAGGAGGGCTGTCTGACCGCAGGGGAAGAATGCCGAAAGGGCTTCTTCTTGCACTTCTGCTGGTTCTTACCTGAAGAACCCTTAACAGAGGTGGCATCTAAGGTGGCATTAGACTGCTCAATGTGCTGAAGATGACCTGCCACTCCCGGACCGAAGAGGTCGGAGCCAAGGAAGGGCACGTCAACTAGCTTGTGCTGAGTATCCACGGGAAAGGAGGATAACCTCAGCCAAGCCCTGCGGCGAGAGGCGACCGCTGCCACTAGTGAACGGGCACAGGAATCCCCAATGTCCAGAGCTGTCTGGAGCTGTTGCTTGGCAATAGCCTGGCCCTGGTCCCGGACCTGCTTGACCGTGGTCTGCATGTCTGCTGGGAGGTGAGGAAGAACTTCATCCAGCGACCCCAAAAGGGCATGAACGAAGTGTGCCATGATCACTGCTGAGCTTGCCTGATGAAGGCCCAAGGATGATGCCGTGTAGACCTTCCGGGCCGAGTGTTCCATAAGTTTGGACTCCTTGTCCGGAGGGCGGTCAGTATCCGCAGAGCTGCCCGTTCACCTGAATACTGAGGCAGTCACAAGGCTTTCCGCCGAGGGGTGCTCAGTAAACCCTGCCAAGGACCCTGTGGGCACCGCGTACTTGCGGGCCATGCGGGCAGATGGAGCCTGGCAGGAGGCTGGACGCTGCCAGAGTTCCAGAGCCGGGCCAACTATGGCTTTGGACACTGGAAAGACTTCCGTCGGGGTATCCCCCCTTTTAAGAATATATGTGAGGGGGATATTCTGCCTTTTTCTGTATAGGCTGCAAAGGCTGTGGACTCTGAAATGAGTCGAAGGATGCCCTGAAAGGAGGAAGGCCCTTCTTCCAAGCCGGACACCAACAGCTCATCATGAGAATGAAGGCCGGTATTATCCGAATCGGAGGAGTCCAGATACAAAGGCTTCCCGCCTAAATATCCCCCGATATGCCTAGGGCGATCAGGGGTGACCGTAATCGACAGACTATGAGGGAGACCTGAAGTCTGTCGGTCCTCCTTAGAGGGAACCCCTCCCAAGGGCTGTTTTGGTGGAGGTTCCACCAAAATTAGTGGGGAGCCTGTAGCCAGCCGAGCCAGAAGGCGCACGGGGGCCACCGAAGGAACCGGAGCCCTGGAGGCCAAAGATGATGGTGTCGGCCGAAGAGGCTGAGGCCAAGAGACGGCTGGAACCGCCGGGGTAGCCGGTTTCTGGCCTGTTAGCAGAAGTTGCTGCCATATAAGATCCTCATAGCGTCGATGGAGTTTCCGGCGAAGCCTCTCCTCATCAGAGGAGGATGAGGAATGGTGGCAGCGCCTCTTCCGGGAGTGTTTGTGTCCTTTCTTGGGTCTTCCGACCGAAGAGGACTTACTCCTCGATCGAGATCGACGGCGTCGGCTCTGTCAGTCAGGGGAAGCCGGACTCGGTGAAAACCGAGGTTCCGGCTCCTGGCCCTCGTTCGGGATACCCGCGGGATGGGTTTCCTCATCGGGGAAGGAGAGAATAGGTGTTCTCTCCAGAGAGTCGTCGACAGGCGTCGGCGACAACGGCTCGATCGGGTCGAGAGAAATCTCAGCCGGTTCAGCCGTGTCCTCGACTTCAGTGCCTTGTCCAGACGGAAGGTCTGAAAAATCGGCAGCCGAGGAGGCGATCTCAACCGTAGTCGAGACCCCTTGCTCCTGGAAGTTGGACCGCTCTCGGTCCCAGGAGCGTCTTCTTCGGCTAGAAGAAGACGGTTTTGGATCCTTCTTTTTGGATCAGGAGGACTGCGAGCCTGAGGGCGCCTCGCCCTTTGTAGGGAGAGACTGGCACAAATCCCAAAAGGATCGTGTGAAGGTGGAGCCCAAGTTGAGCGGCACGAAGAAGCTTCGGTTGGCCAAATGGGCAGCTTCTTCCTCAAAGGCCGCCATCTGCTCAAGCTGCTCAGCGGATCCCGCAGTCGCGGAAACCGCCCACCTGGCCTCCTTAGATTTCACCGTGGATTGGTGCCTGACGGTCCTCCAGAGCGGTCGGATGGAGAGCAGCACAAATAGTGCACTGCGGTATCATGTACTGTGCCGATGCAATAAGCGCCTACGAGAGGTGCGGTCGGTACACAACATTTTTTTTGTCCACAAGGACTGGCGAAACCTTCCTCGGGGATGACTTGTCATCCATGTCCTAAGGGTTCGATCCAAGTCAGATACTCTACGAAGTTTCAAAGCGAGAAGATGCGGTGAAACCGGCTGATAGACTCCAGGGCCTCAATCGCTGCAAAAAAAGCACGATGGAACCTGTATCTTCCAGCGGAAAGGAAGATCTGGCGTCATGGGGTGGAGCCGAGGTATTTACCACCCGGGTGGGTGGGAGGAGCCAGCTTGAAGACTTCCGGCAAGATTTAAAGGGGAAAGGGACAATGCCAGACAGTGTGGACGAACAACATATCCACGCTCCTAGAACATGTGATTTTAGGACTGTTCCCCCAAGGACTGAGGGGCCTAGATTCAAAATACCTATGGGGTATCTCAATAGCAGCTGCAGCTAAAGGCATCACTAAGAAATGGCTCACCAACATAACCCCCCCCCCATTCTACGAGACTGAAAAGATATAATAACTATGATCGAGATGAATGAAAAACTTACCTACTCCCTATCATGCCGTACCAGGTGGACTAGATGGGACCTACACTTGGATGGAACATCCACTACTGAAAAAGAGCACAGGATTGGCTAAGGAAAGATCCTGTGGTTGATTACCCTCCTCCCTTCCCTTCCTCTGTTTCTTTTCTTCTCCATTAGGGTGGTTCATTGTAGAGCTAGATAAATATTCCCTTCTGATATACCAAGAAACTTAATTGAAAGATAAAGGAATAATGTAAATATTATAATTCTGGTAGAGCATTTTAAGATATGTAGACCCTCTTTTATAGTTAACCTATGGTTTTTTAATCTATTTAGTAAGTTATTATGAACACCTATTCATTTTTATTGTTTTAACTAAATTTAGCAATAAATTTAGTAAAAGTTTGTACAGAATTGATGAAAAATTGATATATATGGAAGTATAAAAGGCGTATGACCTTGTTTTAAAAAAAACCAAAAACTGTAAATTACTGTTATGAAAAGATGGTTTTCTTTTATCCCCATAGTAATTCGACTGTAACAGGGAAAGAATCAACATTGTAAGGTCCTACCCTTGAGTTTTGAATGTGCTTGAAGTTGTTTTTTGAAATCTGTAAAATGTTTTATTCTGATGAATAAATAAAATCTGAAGTATAAAAAAGAAGACAGGTGGGGGAGGGTGGGATAAGCTGGAGATCAAATAGGGTCTGCGGTGATACAGTAGGTAGGAAAAAAAGGGCAGACTAGGTGGGCCAAGCAATTCTTATCTGCTGTCGAATTCTGTGTTTCTAGCAGTCACTAGAACATCAGCCTCTTTTTGGGACACATCAAAATGAATAATGGCTATGTCTTCAGGAGCCATGTACTGTATACAGATGGGAGAGATTTGAGGTCCAGATGGACAAGGGTTCCCTGTTCCTGTGACTGTAGATTCTGACATAAGGGCAGAGGCACTGGGGGTTTCATCACTAGCTGCTGCAGCAAGGGGAACGTTTATGTGCAAAATGCTCTCCACTGGGGTCAACGTACCCTGTGTTTAATGGGAACCCAAGTGTGCACCCCAGCCCATCCTCAAGGCATCTGTTGTGAGAATCTGGAGAGGGAGGGGATCAAGAAGGGAACCCACTTTAATAGGTGGCTGGGTTCCATCCACTCCTTGAGCACTCTGTGCACTGGGAACATGACCAGAACCATTTGTTCTAGGTCATCTGTGACCTGATCCCACTGGACTCTTAGGGTCCACTGGGGGTCTGCATCGCTAGCCTATTGTCTGCTGTCACAGCAGCCACTGCTGTTAGCAGGCCAGCACCACAGGAATGTCCTGGCTGAGACATACCCGCTGTTGTGCACTAACTGCTTGGGCAACCAGGCAGTGGGCATTGTCCAGGGTAGGAAGGCTGAATCCTGGGTCGTGTCCAAGACTGCTCCTATATACTGCAGTTGGCAAGATGTCAACACTGATTTTGGTACATTGACAGTCGCCCCCAGAGCATCAAAAATCTGTCTGGCTTGAGCTAAGGTTTTCAGGAGCTGATCCCTGGAGTGGGCTTTCAATAGCCAGTCATATAGGTAAGGGAAAACATAAAGGGCTGCTGCTACTACTGCCAAGCATTTGGTAAAGACCCATGGCACAGAAGAACCAAAGGGCAACATTCTGAATTGGTAATATTCCCCTTGAAACAGGAACCTCGAGTATTTTCTGTGAGGCTTCTGGATTTTGATATGGGGGTAAGGATCCTTCACATCGCCGGATAAAACCGCCATCAAGTCCCTGTGAGCCGAAGTTTAGGACTGAATTTTTGGATTTATTTAATTACACTTCCTGCCCGCAAACCAATGAGAGCTCAGGACATTGTTCTAAAAATCTTGACTGCCAGGACCATTTACAGGGGATTACTGTACAAGAAACAGGAGGAGGGTCTCAATTTAAATTTGTACCTTTAGCGCTAACCAGTCCTGAGCACGCTTGTTTGGGAGGAAAATTTAAGTTGCCTGTGACATTCTTTGCATTTTCTATGGTTAGCTTGTTTCCAAACCTATTCATTCTCTCAGAGCAAGGGGTTGCAAGGCGAGCAAGCCATGAAGCCACCCCCCTCCCCACACACACACACAGCCGCGGAGAAAACCACCAAGTCCCCTGTGAGCCAGGATCGGGACTGAATTTTGGCCCTACCTCCCACCCCCACCTGCCCAATTATTAACTAGTCTTTAACTTAATTGACATCTGTGCTAAAGCTATTAGCCACTGAAGGGGGCATCTGAATAAAGGCAGGATTTCATTTTCCTATTGGGTGAACCAGTGCTGTCAATCACCCTAAATTAGCTAAGCTTTACTGCCACTGCATTTTTATCTAATTTGCTCTAAGTTGTCTTGCCTGCCTTGCTGTTTTGTTACTCTTATGTGTTTTATAATAATCATATCGGAATGCTGTTATGCAATAATAATTTACTCTTATGTCTTTTATAATATTTCATATAGTAATTACTGGTATGCATTAATAACTTTCTAGCTGCAGCTTAATAGACAGCATGCATTAATTAACTTTCTAGCTGTGCCTAAATTGATGGTATCTTACCAGTGTCTCTACCACTGGATGTAATAGCTACCCTGCTGCGAAGGTGACTGAAGATTTTAAATACTGCAATAGTGCTTAGACAGTGCACAAATGCCAATTGTCTGTAGGTGTTTTTACCTTACTATTTTCTCAGTGTTTAAGCAATTCTGCTACTGCTGCTTCTACACCCCCTAGCTATCCAATCCCTCATCCTCACCTCACCCTCTGCTAACTCAACCATCCTCCTCTCCCATCTCTTCATCCTCATCACCCCAACTCAAACCCTTCCCTAGCTCAACCCTCGTACATTCTCCTCCCCCTCTACACAACTCCCTCCCATTCTCAATACCTCCCCTAGCTCAACCTTTGAACCTCCCTCTACACAAATCCCTCCCTACTACCACACTCACACTCCTTCCTTCCCCCTCTCCCTCTCTCCACTATGTTCCTTATCACCATCTCAGCCCTCTCCCTCCAATTCACTCTGGCGTCCCTTCCACTTTCTACCGTTCCCTCCCTACCACCCTCCCTCTTTATCCCTCCATCCACCTCCCCCACCCTTCCCTCTTCATGTCTTCTCCCTCTGCTTCACTCTCCCTGGCTCCCTGATCATCAATCCTCCCTCCCCACCTCCATTTAGCATAATCTCTGTTCCATTCTGTCCACAAACCACTCTCCACCTACACACCCCACCTCTCCCTACCCCTCTGCCTCACAGACGCATATCTATCCCTACTAAGCTCCTCATTGTTATGCTGCTGTTAGCAGCAGGTACTACAGAACCCAACTCTGGACCTGTTCACTCCTCCTCCTCCGACCTACCTACTAAAAGTGGCTCATCTCAACATCAGGAGCCTCCTCCCCAAGATTGAGCTGCTCCAGCCACTCATGATTAACCTTAAGCAAGACGTCCTAATTATCTCAGAATCATGGCTCTCCTCGAAGATTTCAGATACCGGTATTTCCATCCCTAGCTACTCCCTTGACCAACAGGAATGTGCAAGCAGGGGCGGTGGGTGGCCATATACCTCTTCTCATCCATCCAGTTCACTCCCATTCTTTCCATTTTCTCCCCTGCTGCTTGTGACTCTTGCTCTTAAAATTACCCCTCCCTATCTTTGTGGGCAATGTCTACTCTAACCAGGCCTCCCCGCCTCCTCGCCTCCTCAGTCACTGACCTCATCTCAATTCTCACTGCCCACTCCACATCTGGTGAACTCCTCATCCTTGGGGACTTTAACTTAAACTGGCTCTCCAGTACTCAAACCAAATTCTGCAGTGACATCTTATCCCTTAATCTTACACAACACAACAGAACCAACCCACCTAAACCACAAATCCCTCAAACATACCCTTCTGGACTGGACTCTTGCCTCACATCCTCACTGGGTTATTGCTACAGGAATCCTTCCAGACGCACTCAGTGACTACCACATGGTTTTACTGTGTTGCGAAAAATTCACCATCTCTATATCTCTGCTTGCCATCCTTGCCAAACTACAAGAACACTGTGACAGGGAGCTCCTGCCACTCTTCAGGACAGACTGTTTCTTAGATCTGTTGCAACAGTTCTTCTGTTTCTTAGCCTAATTTATCCTTTAAAATTTCTGGTCCATAAGGTCGGACACCTATGGGTACCTCCTTCCCTTTCTTGACTATGCTATAGTGTCCTCTTTAATTTTCCCTTTCCCTCTCAGGTCCTCATACAGGGAGATTATTGTGGTGATCTCCAAGCTGATATAAAACAACAGGCTGTGTTCCTCGTTGGTTTTAGTATGCAATGGCACTATGTCATAAAATACCTTGATGTATAAAACCTGTAAATGTTGAAAATACCATGGCATTAGGTGTTTTTAATAAAGATAAAGAGTTACTAGAGACTGTATTACAGAAATTAAGTTAGTTGTGCTATTTAAAATGCATGTAAATTGCTGTAAACTGAGCCAGTCTAAAATTTCATAGTGATTTGCATATATCCCATGATGTTTTGCATTATGGAAGTATGTGATGTTGTGTTTCTTTGAAACTTGGTTTATTGTCAATTCCTTTGAGGATCTTTGTTTCAGTGCTTCTACACTGGTTATTTGTCTTTAGCTTTTTTATTTGCACCCCCACCACCCAAGCTAACAAGGCCTGCATAGGGAGGCTGAATCTCTCCTGCTAAGTGAGATCAGAGATCAGTAGGTGCTGGCTAAGTGTAAAGGAAAGACTTGTATAGTCTGTTGCTACCAACTGATGTGCTGAAGAGGGATATACCATTGCTGAAGGTTCTCCTGTATTTTGAAAAAATATCACACAGAGATTCTGTTGAACTTAAAGTTCGGTGTCTGGTCCATCTGTTATCCCACAACCCCTCCACAGACTTGACGTGAGAAGTGGGATAACTTGCTGGAAGCATCTGGACTGTCCAAAGAAGGTCATTTTCCGGTGGATATTGCCCAGATATCCCAGGTGAACCGATGCAGTAGGAGTTGCCTAAGGAGAACCCGGAGAAGAAAGTCCGTGGAGTTCTAACCAGAACCATGGTGGACAGAAGCTGCTGCCTGGACTGGACCTGGGAGCTTGGAGGAAGGCCAAGCCTGAAGACGACAAAGAGATGCAAAGGGATGAGAAAGTACCGTGGGGTCATGGCAGACCGGAGGTGCAAAGACAACACCCAGGAGGTAGAGACCCTGATGAGGATGATCGATTGGATGAGTGGGCAATGGCTGGTGGCCCGACTATGCAGAGAGGCAGAACACCAGTGCCAGGTGCTCGAGAGGTCCCTGCTGGAGAGTTTGATAAAGAAATCGAAGCTGGATTTTTGTGGGCTCATCTGGAGGAGGACCCACTGACTGAGTTGGATATTCCTTTGTTGCCTGTGTTTCCAGGATGTTACCTGCTGAAGGTCAGAGATGCAAGTATGGAATTTGAATGTGAGACCCCAGGTAAGACTGTATCTAGTTAGTTTGTGCTGGGTTGAAGATTCCAAGCAAGCAAGAAGAAGCCTGTGAGGCTGAAGGACTTTTCATGTATTGATACAGCTAAATCTATTATCAGCACCGACTGAGGTATACTGCAGGCTAAAGATGCTAATGTTGCCAAATTGTTATAGTATGTTAAGGTCAAATAGATAGTGCAGGGAAGGTACCATTAGTCTCTGTTGAGAAATGTGTTAATGCCTCAGGGTAAAACATGATAATATCCACTATGTTTATGATGGAATGTTTATTGTTAATAGGGACCCTGAGACTGAGCTTCTGAAGATGGATGGATGAAAGCTTCATCCCTTCCTGGGACAGGAAGGTGGTAAGCAGTCTGCAATAACTGTTTCCCTCTTAAGATGGGGGATATGTAACAGGGAGCTCCTGCCACCTTGAGGACCGATCATTTCTTAGATGTGTTGCAACAGTTCTTCTGTTTCTTAGCCTAATCTATCCTTTACAATTTCTAGTCCATAAGGCTGGCCATCTATGGGCACTCCTTCCTTTCTTGACTATGCTACAGTGTCCTCTTTAATTTTCCCTTTCTCTCTCAGGTCCTTGTGCAGGGAGGTTATTGTGGCAATCTCCGAGCTGATGTAAAACAACAGGCTGTGTTCCTCGTTAAAGGAATAATGCCTGACAGGTGCTGGGTGTTATGCTGGGATAACATCCCACCTCTGGTGGTTGGGCCCGAGGCCACTGGCCGAGGGCGTCCAACGCCCGAGAAGGGATGTTATCCCAGCATAACACCCACCCTGGAGGGCATTATTCCTATTATACAATGGCTTATTGTTTTATAGTTAAAAAAATAATTTTAAAGAATGTTTTTGTTAGTGTGTAAAAATAGTTTTGTTTCTTAAGAGAAAAACAATGCTCAGCAGCAGCTCCATATCCTACAAACAATCAGCAGGGATGTTATGCCAGGATAACATCCTGTTGTGACAGCCAACTGACCAATCAGTAGCCAGGATTCTTTCTTGCCATTGTATAATGTTTCTTTGAAACTTGGCTTATTGTCAATTCCCTTTGGGGTAACCCTTGTTTCAGTGCTTCTGCACTGAGGTTCTCTGTCTTTAGCTTTTTTGTCTTTTATTTGAGTCCCCAACACACACGCAAACAAGACCCACACAGAGGAGGCTGAATCACAACTGCTAAGTGAGATCAGAGATCAGTAGGTGCTGGCTAAGTGTAGAGGAAAGACTTGCATAGTCTGTTGCTACAAACTGATGTACTGAAGAAGGGATATGCCATTGCTGAAGGTTCTCTTCTGCATTTTGCATAAACATCACACAAAGATTGTGTGTTGAACCTGAAGTTCGGTGTCTGGTCCATCTATCATCCCACAACCCCTCCACAAGCACCTCGTACTGTCACAGCTTTCACCCTTCCTGGACTTCTCCTTTTTCACCCCTTTCCAGTCTGGTTTTCGTAAGTCCCATTCCACCTCAACCTCCCTTCTCCGGCTCATGGACTCCATTCTCTCTGGCACAGATCAGGGCCACATCACCGCTGCCATCTTTGTCAACTTGGCTAAAGCCTTTGACATCATAGCCCACACTCTTCTCCTTGACAAGCTTACAGCAGCGGGACTTTCCATCCCTGCACTACCTGGTTCCATTCCTAGCTTGTGGGTAAGACAAAGTCAGTCACAAAAAGCAACTCCCTATCTCCCCTTCTCCCCATCAACACCGAAGTCCCTCAAGGGTCAGTCCTCTGCACGCTACTTTTCTAGGTTTTCCTAACTGACCTCCCTGCTGCTTATTCCTCTGCGTCCATTCACATGTACATGGACGACACGGTTCTGTATGCCTCCATTGCCTCCTCCTCTGATGTGACAACCAGTCTCCAGCTGGACTTTGACAAATTCTAGCTTTGGTTTCACTCAAATCAGTTGTCCCTCGCCGACCCAGTGGTGCTGAGGGTTGAGGCGCTGGACACCACACCTTGCACCATGCCAGCAACCTGGGGTTGAAAGCGACCTCGGGTGCTGGGGGTCGGCTGGGAGGAGGATTAATCATCCCAGAGACTGCTCTCCTCTTGGGAGGGTGGGAAGGGATAACTGCGGATGTGCTGGCTCCTGGTGCATGTTGCAGTCCACTGTGGAGTTGACGCAGGCTGATGATGGTCGTGCCTGGTGCAGACAAGCGCACAGAACATCCTTGGTGTCATTCCATGCCCACGCCATTGGGGAGAGCACAAGAGAAAAATCTTCCCGTGCATGTGAAGGTGGTCCGCTGGCGTCATGGCAGGGGCACCCAAGTCAGCTCCCATGGTGCTCGCCTGGTCTTCTGCAGTAAGCGGGGTATGTCCCCACCGTGATGTGGCTGGGAGGGTTAGGGTATAGGGGTTGAGCTCTGGCTGAGGCAGGCCAAAGCAACAGCCAGATGAGGGGGGCCATAGGTACAACCCCCCCAGCCGAGGAGAAATAAAAAAAAAAAAAATCAGTTATCCCTCAATGCCAAGAAGATGGCCTCCATGACCTTTGGCACCAGATAAAGGTTCTCTAGGCTCACTGTCACACCTTCCTTCCACACCCTCAATTTGACCACGATAGAGGATGTCACCCTGTCAAATGCCTCGGACTCTGGCTTGACCACCACCTAGACTTCTGAACATGTGGATGTCATTTTCAAAAAACTGCACCCCAAACTCGGTGCCCTGGTCAGACACAGTGGTTGCACCCCCCTTACCGGCCTACCATGACACTGTCTAGAAAATTATTCTCCCATTTTTCAACTAAGGTGACACAGTCTACAGCGCAGCCTCTAGGTCCATTCTAACCAGACTGGACACCCTCTTCCACGCCTTCTCCTGGTTTGCTCTTGATTGTCCCCCCATACTCACCACTGTGACCATTATACCTCTCTCTCCATCCCTTCCCTTGGTGCCAGACGCCTCACTCACTGTTCCTCCTTTGTTGGGAAATTCTGGCTTGGTTCTCTTCCCTCCAACCTCTCTTCTATTCTCTCCACCCTTCTCCTTCCACCTACTCCCTCCGTAATCCTGGCTCCTAGACCCTTGCTCTCCTTGCAAGGTCATCCACTTCAGGCCAGTCTGCTTTCTCCTACTGCTTCCCTAAACTCTGGAACTCCCTCCCCTTAGCTACCCACTCTGCCTTGTCCCTTCAATTGCTATCCTCTCTTCTTCGCAGTTTAATTTCCCTTTCCTGCAACTGCACCTGACCCACTTTTGCCACCAATGTTATCCTTCTATCTCTCCACCTCTCTCCCCATGTCTTCCCCAGCCTCCTACTTTCCCTCACCCCAGCCCCTACCTCTGATCTCTATCTCGCTACTCCTCCCCTAGTCCTTCCCCTAGCCCCCCTGCTTTCCCCTTACCCCAGCCCCTACTTCTGTTCTTTATCCTCTCTACTTTCCCCAGCCCCTCCGACCGCCCCTCTCTCACCATCCTAATCCCTGCAGCTCATACAACCTCCTTATCTAGCCATTTCTTTCTCTTCCTCTACTGACCCCGCTATTTTATCCTCTGTCTTTATCCTCTCCATTCACCTACTTCCTAATCTTGCACTTCCTCCCCCAATTCCTTTTTCTCCCAATCTTCCTATACGCTCTTTCAAACAACATGAAGTCATGCTATATTATGACATATGCAGTTTGTCCCAACCTTAGAACTGCTCCGGAGGTGAAAGAGTTAAAGTCCATGCCAGGCATGGAACTTAGAGCTCGAGCTTGGTTGAAAATTCTATCTGTTGTTCTTCAAACTTAAACTGTCAGATTCTTTACTCCGCCTCACTGAACAGTCGCTCCGGAGATTCCTCCTTCTGCTCTCGGTTCATTTTGTCGTTAAATATAAAAGTTTTCAGTTTTTAAACCGAAATTAAACCGCAACCGGTCGGTTCAAGTTCTATCTGTGGTATTGTAAGTACTAGATAGGTTTTACATTTATTTTCTGTGTGGAACTTGTAAACATTTCCATCGGTTCGGTTTGAACCGATCAAGTTACTTCTATTACATTACAGTACTTTTAGAAGTGCGGTTCCGGTTCTTATCGGTTCTAAAAAAAACGGATTTAATTACGTTTTTTTCCACGACCCGTGACACGGTTGGGAACCGATAAGGGAGTCTTGCTTGGCAGATTGCCGTAAACGGGCATGTTTTTGGTTAGGCTGGCACTATGTCTGAGAAACCCAAAAGAAAAACCGGGCCCACTGGGTTTCAGCACTGTGTTGTATGTGGGGAAGCCTTTGCCAAGGCTGACCCCCACACCACATGTGTTTATTGTCTGGGGTTTGACCACCTCAATTCAGACTGCCAGATTTGCGAGGGTTTTCCTGCAGCTACCCTGGATAAGAGAGTTGGTGGACTCAGGGAACGAGAGGCCAAAAAGTCCTCTGACCCGGATGCCCAGCCTGGATCGGTTGAAACCGAACCGGAGGGAGTGCCCTCTGACCAGGGCGATGCTTCCTCGGCACTAAGAAGAGCCGACTCTGAGGAGTCGGTTCTAACAAAGAATCTAGAAAATCAGCTGTTGTGGAGTCAAAACTTCCTCTCCAACCGCTGAAGAAATAGCTAAAGCAATAAAAATTGTCCAATCACTCTCCCCGGTTCCGACCGAACCGGCATCATCAGGTAAGCGCTCGGTTCGGTCGGTTCCCCTGGTTCAAGAGTATTATTTAGAGGAATTTTATGAACCAGAGGAGGGAGAAGAGGAGTATGAGGAGAGTGAATGTGATTTTGAAAGTCTGGATGTGCCCATTGAACCGGACATCTCTCCAGACAGACCTTCAGGGGTGTCTCCCCCTAGGCTTTCTGAGTCCCCTTCTCATTTTATGTTTTATAAAAAAGTGGCTGAAACCTCCAGCTCCCTATGGAGGAAGCTGTGGATGATCAGGAGGAGCCTGATTTTGTAGAAATGATGGATATCCCAGAGTCTAGGAGACTGTCTATTCCTCTGCATAAATCTTTTTGGAAACAGACAGTAAAGATTTTAAAAGCTCCTCACACCATACCTCCTGTTGATAAAAGAATGGACAAAAGGTATGCATTATCAGACTCTGATACGGAGTTCCTTACACAACAATGCAGCCATGTGGGGGTGGTGCAGGCTGCAGCCTGTGACAAGGCAAATGTTCCCCTAGCCTCTCACCCACCTGACAAGGACTCCAGAAAGAAAGATGCCATGGCAAAGAAACAGTACATGGCAGCTTCCTTAGGACTCAGACAGGCTAATTATATGGCGTATGTTGCTAGATATCAAAAATCCAGATGGGATACTGTTTTAGCTCTAGCAAAGCAGGTTCCTGGCCAGCTGGCAAAAGAGCTGGAGCAGGTGGCCGCTGATGGTATTGAGGCATCCAAGGTGCAATTCCATGCTGCAGTGGACTCTAATGATGTATCATCCAGAGTCATGGCTACATCTGTGGCTCTCCGTAGAATGGCTTGCGTCAGATGTACTAGCCTGTCACAGGATACCCAGACTAAGGCGATGGATTTCCCTGCTGTGGGCAACTCTCTGTTTGGGGAGCAAACAGAGAATTACATGAAGAAAATGGATGAATATAGGACCACCTATAGGAGTGCACAGGCCAAGGAAAGGCAAGTCACTCCCCAAAGGCAGCCTCCCGGGGCAGGGGTAGGCCTTTTCATAGGCCTTTTTACCAAGCCCAGGCTTCCTCTTCAGCTTTTGCACAGAAGGGGTTCTTTAGAGGGAGAGGCAGATGGGGTGCAGGCAGGCCTGCTTCCACCCCTCAGCCTAAAGCCCCTGCCAAACAGGCACCCTGATGGCGCGCCCAGGGCCGATTATCACTACCTGTAGGGGGCAGGCTGGCTTACTTTGTCCAGGACTGGGAGTCTCTAACATCAGACAAGTGGGTCCTGGAAGTAGTAAGCCAGGGACTGGTTCTCAGCTTCAAAAAATTTCCAAAGATGAGAATCAGATCCTTTCCACCTGCAAATCCTTCAGAGGCTATTGCCCTGGAGGCAGAAGTCTCTACCCTCCTGGCTCTCAGAGCTGTGGAAAGGGTTCCACCCCTACACCAAGGCAAAGGGTTGTACTCCAGGTACTTCCTTACACCAAAAAAGACAGGAGAATGGCGGCCCATCCTGGATCTCAGGTATCTAAACAAGCACCTTTTAAAACCAAAATTCAAAATGGTGACTCTGGGAATTATTTTATCCTCTTTAAAGCCAGGGGACTGGCTAGTGTCCCTGGACCTCAAGGATGCCTATTTTCATGTTCTCATCAGAAGCTCCCATCGAAAGTACCTCAGATTCGAACTGCCCTCAGGTCATTACCAGTTCAGAGCAATGCCCTTCGGCCTTACATCTGCCCCAAGGGTATTCACAAAATGCCTGGCAGTAGCAGTTGCCCACTTAAGAAGGCAAAAAATTGCCATCTTTCCTTACTTGGACAACTGGCTCATAGTAGGCCAGTCCCCAGACCAAGTCAGGTTACACCTTCAAGTAACTCAGCAACTGCTTACTTCTCTAGGTTTCCTCCTCAGTCTTCCAAAGTCAGTCCTACAGCCTGTCCAGCTTCTCACCTTTATAGGTGCAGAACTGAACACAAAAGAAGCCAGAGCCTTCCTTCCTCTGGAAAGGGCAAGTACCCTGATTTCTCTGGCTTCCTCCTTCACCCTGCAGGACTCTCGACCAGCAAGGCATTTTCTACAGCTCCTGGGACACATGGCTGCTTCGACAGCAGTAGTGCAGGGAGCCAGATTTCAGATGAGGGACATTCAGTTCCATTTGAGAGCCTTTTGGTCTCAAAGAAAGGACCCTCTAACCAAATTAATTCCAGTGACTCGAACCCTGATCCAGGCCCTTCAGTGGTGGCAGGACCTGGGCAATTTGAGACAGGGGGTCCCCTTTACCCCTCAGTCTCACTCCTTAATCCTTACTACAGATGCATCCCTATTGGGGTGGGGAGCTCACATGGGCGACCTCACCACCCAGGGATTGTGGTCCCCTCAGGAATCTCTGCTCCACATCAATCTGTTGGAACACAGAGCAGTTTTTCTAGCACTTCAAGCTTTTTCCAAATCTGTTCAGAACAAGGTTATCCAAGTCAGAACAGACAATACCACCACAATGTGGTACATCAACAAGCACGGGGCACTCGGTCTACGGCCTTGTGCACCGAAGCAATGAAGTTGTGGTCTCTGGCTTACTCCCTGAACACCTCTCTGGTAGCAGTTCACCTCCCAGGCAAGGACAATGTCCTGGCAGATGCTCTCAGCAGGATTTCCCAAGGCCATCACGAGTGGGCTCTGGATCCACTAGTTCTGGAGGTGGTATTTGCCAGATGGGGCACACCTCAGATAGATCTTTTTGCAGCCCCAGACAATCACCAACTTCCCCTTTTTTGTTGCAGGCCCCCAGTGTTGGGCTCAGTCCCCCTGGATGCCTTCCTTCTCAGTTGGGAAGGGAAGTTTCTCTATGCCTTTCCACCCTTCCCTCTCCTGTTCAAAGTGCTAGTAAAAATCAGGTCTCAATCCTGCAAGATGATTCTGATTGCTCCAGACTGGGACAGACAGCCCTGGTACCCACTCCTTATGTCCTTAGCAGTCCACCTTCCCCTGTGTCTTCCCAGGAATCACAATCCGTTATCCTGTGCTCAGGTGAGGGTTTGGTACCCGAACCTCAAATCTTTCAATCTCAAGGCCTGGCTCTTGAAGAGTTAGAGTTTGCTGACCTACACCTTTCCCAAGGTGTATTGGATATTCTGAAGGCTTCTAGGAAGCCTTCCACCAGGGCTACTTATAATTCCAAATGGAAGAGATTTTCCATATGGTGCTCGGGGAAGCATACTTCCCCAGAATCTGCTGACTTATCCACAGTCCTGGATTATATGGTTCATTTAAATACTTTAGGGCTGAGACCAGCTACCCTAAAAGTGCGCTTGGCAGCTGTGTCTGCTTTCTTATCAGCAGGTAAGCCCTCTTCTCTTTCAGCTCATCCTGTATTCTCCAAGTTTTTCAAAGGGTTGCTTCACACCAACCCCCCATTCAGAGATGCTTCCCCTGCCTGGGATCTTAATATTTGCATTGCCCAGCTTATGCAACCCCCTTTTGAGCCCTTGTCTTCAGCAGAGCTCAAGTACTTGACTTGGAAAACTGTGTTTTTGGTAGCCATCACTTCTGCCAGGCGCATAAGTGAGTTACAAGTGTAACCCCCCTGCAAATGGAGGTTCCCAAAAGACTTCCAGGAGCTTGCTTGAATGCTCCAAGCCTGAATGGTGTTTGGCATTTAAGCCATTTATCAGTGAGTGTTTTTAGAGCCTCTGGTACTGTCTCTTTAAGAGCTGTCTGCTTGCAAACATAATTAGTTTGTATGGGGGACTGTGTGCTTCTCTGAGTACCACTCGAGCTGCTGCCAATTCACTTAATTTTTGCAGTCACTAGGAGTGCAAAGGGAACCTATCTGAGATGTAACTGTTTACCAGAAATTATTTAGAGTAATAATGAAATTACAGTTTGTCTAACCTGCTCTTTGCAGTCAGAACTGTGTCTGCTAGTTCCCATTCTAGTTTTGAACTGCTGAACTGGACCAATCAGTGTGGGTAAGCTAGCTCTAAAATGGTGCCTTGGACGAATCAGAACTTGACTCATAATCTGAGCCAGCCACAAGAGGATTGTATGGCAGTGACCTGGGAGATGAAGTTTAGACTTCAGTGCCTTTTTGGACCAACAGCAGCAGTCTATTGTGAGTGACAGCCAATCCAGTCAAGAACTGGGAGGAACTCAAAGGAAGTGCCCGGTTTTGTCGGTTGGAGTTCAGTTGAGCTTTTGGCAGTGAAGAAGGAAGGAGCCCTGTGCTTTTTCAGTGTGCAGTTTTAGTCAAAAAACGTGTGTAAGGCCCAGAGTTCCGGTCTGCAGCTTGTTAGGACTGAACTGTCCTGTGAAAAGAATCAAAGGATCTCTGAAGAGTAGAAACCAGGCTCACCCTGTAGAAGACTGGAGGAATTGCTGAAAATTACACTCGGTCTGTCAGGAACTGAATCTGCTGTGTGTTCTCCCGGGTATTGTGCAGTATTGCGATCGGGATACAGATGCAGCCTGCCTGGTATAGCTTTCTTTTATATAAATGTGTGAAGAGGTTTGTGTACCTCAAGTGAGCCCTGCTGACATTGAAGGACCCTATCTTATTTGGAGGTCGTGAGTACTAATTCAGGGTCGCTCCTGTTGAATTGCCACATTAAATCCAAATGGAATTACTGTACTGCTGACTGTTTAATTTTCCTTTTCTCTGTGTGAAAGGCCCCTACCAGCTGCCACGGTTTGGACTAGCCATCTGGGCTTGGGTACCCAGGGACAGTAATCGATAGGGAGGGTCTGCACAGAGCCATAGGTAGATTATTAGAGTGATGCAAGCCACTAACCTGATTTCCTGTCCTTGTTATATCCCCCTAAATAAATTGGAGCTGCTTGTTTCAGCAAAGTTATACTGCCTGAGGTGTTTGTCTATGTTAAAGTACTGTACTGTGATTGTTGCACTGTATCTCATTTCACAGGAGGTCCCAGTGCCGAAACCAGTCCTGGGGTAAGTGTATACTGTGAAGGTAATTCTGATATTGTGTGGGCCACTAGTGGGAAGAAAGGGGGGTTGCAGTGTCCCAGAGGGCTGTGACCAAGTTAGTTTAACTATTGCAAACCCTGACCTCTGGGTGGAGGCACCCGCCATTGGATCCAGGCCCCTCAACCTGTTAGTGGCAAATCAGGCAGGGGTAGTAGCCCTGGGATGCGCCATCTAGGGGTTACATCTTGGAGGCTCACCGCTGGGATTGTGTGTCCTCTAGTGGCCATATTTACGAACCACTGTTAAGAAAAATGGGTACCCGACAGAAGTGGCTGTGCACCTGGCTGGTGGAGGGTGTACTGGGGAGGAGATCGACCTCAAAATGCTATGCTTATCCTGGACATCCCCTGGGTATCAATATGGACACTGTGCAGGAGTACTTTCCAAGGTGGAAGGTTTACAAACCCTGTGTGGTGGGTCGCATGCTAATCTGCTCACCCACACTTTCCTGGTCCTAGTAGAGTTTAAGGATCCCATAGATAGCTCCAAAGTGCCACAGACCATTACCCCAGAGGGAGCCCTCACTGCTTGGAGAGTGATAACTAAGGACAGTAAAGACCTGGGGAATCAGCCCCACCACTATCT
This sequence comes from Neoceratodus forsteri, assembly GCA_016271365.2. NCBI lineage: Eukaryota > Metazoa > Chordata > Ceratodontiformes > Ceratodontidae > Neoceratodus > Neoceratodus forsteri. Next base: position 1,355,882,131 of record CM057455.1, on the reverse strand, counting down.
GAAACTTTGAGGAGAAATTTCTGAATGGTTGCTGGGAGAGGGAAAACTGTGGAGGACTTGAAGAAACTATTCTTGCCACCTGGGTGTTCTCCCCAACACCCCTCTCCTGCTCCAGTGCCCGTAATGGTGGCTGGAACCAATGCAGACTCCTATTTCTGCACCTGCCATTAGTCACTACTCTTACTCAGGTTGAGGATCTTCTCTGGCACCTCCCACCCCCAAGGGGGAGGATGACTGGGAGACCTGGATAGACTATGTTGCCCCCAGTGCTAGAATGGCAAATGCTCGAAGGCGAAAAGCTTAAAGAGGGTTAGTGAGAGCCTCGAGAGGTCCTGCCCTGGCTACCATCCGTGCTAAACGGGCCAGTAACCCTGAAGCTACTGCACAGGCCTCATCTTGAGGCCTTGAGAATGTGTATGGGAGCCCAGATTCTGATGAGGACCTATGGTGGAGAGTAAGAAATGCACAACAGTACCAAGGGAGTTGTTGTCTGTGTATGTCTCTGCTGGAAAAATTGTTGCAAGAATGCCTCAGAAAGGGTAGTTTGCCAGCGATTGAACTGGACCGAACCAGACTGGACAGAACCTTAAGTCTGCCCTTCTCAGAACTGCTGTTGCTTCAGTTACGCCTGGCAAATCGACTGGAATCCCCACCTCCTATGATGAGTTAATGAGAGAAATTCGAGGAGTTGAGAAAGGCGACCTCGGGAGGTACCTGCACCAACAGCTGTGGCTACGACCCGAGTGACTGAGGGTGACCCATCAGTGAAGTTCAGGGGCAGAGGTTGACAGTCAATGAGTGCTCTGACAAGGAAAAGATATGCCACAATGGGCGAACTGTTGAGAGAGATCCGGGAATTCAAAAACAGTCCCTTTATGAAGGCCACGCCTGCAAGTACGGGCCCTGACCTATATCCGACTGCTATCTGCTATGGGGTGGGGTACCCACCCATGTATCTCCTGCTTGATAACAGCTCCAAACTCAATTCCTTGACCATGGAAGTGGAGAAACTGACTAGATGTCTCCAATGCTTATCACTGCCGAGACAGAGATGGCACCCAGGTTTCCAGTTAGTAATACCCCCGCCCCTGGCTCCTGTGTGTGGCGCCCGGCCAGCTCAAACTCCAGAAAGTATGTTTTGCTATAATTGTGGGAAAGATGGGCACATGAAAAGGGAATGCCAGTCCCAAAAGACACTGACAAAGTTGCATATAGGCTACAAGGAGAGCTTCGGAGAAGAAATCAGTGGTTAAGAGGTGCACGACATGATCCCAGTGAGGGCACCAAAATGCTAATTCACGTCCTTGTGGCAAGGTCAGTTGCCCAGGCCCCCACTACCGCCTCTCCAGACTGGTCCAGAATAGTGGGTCCTCCATGGAGACCACTGTAAAGGTGAATGGAGTGTCTACAAGAGCTGTATTAGACAGTGGCTCCCAAGTGACAATTATGTTCCAGGATTGGTATCAGAAGCATTTGTCAGACGTCTTTACAACCATTAGAAGGACTGCATGTATGGGGTTAAGTGAGAAGGCCTACCCTATTCCGGTATATCCGAATTTGGCTGTCTTTCCCCACCTCCGTGGCTGGAGTGGCCGAACAAGTAGAGACCCTAGCCTTGTGTGTCCCCACTGGACTGTATGATGGTGTCCCTTGTTGATTGGAACAAATGCTCATATGTTCGGAAGGCTGGCACAGTTGTGTTATGAAAACAGGGTCAAAGACTCAGTAGAGCTTTTAAGAGTTCCGGCTAATTAAGAAGGCCTATGAGGCACAGAGAGATGCTGAAAAACAGAACCAGAGGAACCGGGTCGGAATTGTATGGAAGAAGGATCCTGAGTCTCTGATCCTGGCGCCAAATGCCCAGTGTACCTTACAGGAGAGGTCCGTATCAGAAAGGATGTTAAGAATAAAATATTAATGTTGGATGCACCAGGCGATGGAAAATTGCCAGAGGGACTGCTGGTCAAGCTTAGTATTTTGCCCGCTAGAGCCCATGCTTTTGTGCAGAAGGGTAATGGTCCAAGTTCATAATGTGTCTGAAAGAGACATTCGAGTAAACAGAGGTTGCATCCTGCTAATGTGCATTGTGCAGACACTGCAGTGCTACCCAGCAGCAAGAGTTCAAGGAAGAATGACAGAGTAACGCCTGACTTGTTTGATTTCGCGACTCCCGCTGCCAGCTGAATGGAAAGTGAGGATCAGTGAGAAGCTTGCCCAGAGAGACCAGGTGTTTTCTTTAAAGGAATGGGATGTAGGATGCGTGCAAGGAGCTGAGCACAATATCCGCTGCATGACGAAAGACCATTTCGTGAGAGGTCTCACGCCTGGCACCTGCTGACATAGATGATGTGAGACGGCATCTGCAAGAGATGTTAGCTGCTGGTGTAATACAAGAATCCAGAAGCCCTTATGCTTCCCCATTGTGGTAGTGAGGAAAAGAATGGAACAGTAAGGATGTGTGTGGATTATCGCACCTTAAACCGCGGACTATCCCTGATCAGTACACAATGCCCCGCATTCAGGATGCTTTGACTGCCTAAACGGGAGCAAGTGGTTCTCTGGCTGATCTCCGCAGTGGGTACTACTAGATCCCATGCCCCAGAGGATCGTGAGAAGACTGCCTTTATCTGTCCGCTTGGCTTCTATGAATTCATGAGGATGCCTCAAGGGATTTCAGGTGCCCCAGCCACTTTTCAACGATTGATGGAGCGCAGTGGGGACATGAACTTACTAGAGTGCCTGGTATACCTAGATGATGTTATTGTGTTTGGCAGCTCACTGGAGGAACATGAAAGCAGATTATTTAAGGTATTGGACCGACTGGAGGACTTTGGCCTTAAACTGTCCATTGATAAGTGTCAATTCTTTCAAACATCAGTAAAGTATGTGGACACATAGTATCCACCGAGGAATAGAGACCGACCCAAGTAAAGTTGAGGCCTTGACCACCTGGCCACAGCCCAAAAATCTAAAAGAACTGCAAAGATTCCTGGGATTCTGTGGTTATTATCGGCGCTCATCAAGGACTATTCAAGAGTGATCCGCCTTTACTTAACCTTACTCAAGGGTATCCCCAACCCACAAAAATACCAAAAGTCAGCGCCCTCAAGACTGAAAGAGTGTATTTTCATCCAGTGAAGTATTTGGGGCCGCTGGACTCCTGATTGTGAGACTGCTTTTCATGAGATCATATATCAACTTACCCATGCTCCAGTGCTGGCCTATGCCGATCCAAGAAAACCTTACGTCCTGCACACTGATGCTAGCTTGCAAGGGTTGGGGCTGTGTTGTACCAAGAGCACGAGAATGGCCTGAGACCAGTGGCCTTTGCCAGTAGAAGCCTGACCCCATCCGAAAAGAACTATCCTGTACATAAGTTAGAGTTCCTAGCTTTGAAGTGGGCTATTGTTGACCAATTCCATGAGTACTTGTATGGGGCTAAAATACTAGTAAAACTGACAATAATCCTTTGACCATGTGCAGACCTCAGCTAGTTGGATGCCACTGGCCATAGGTGGCTTTCTGCATTATCTACATATGACTATGCTCTCGAATACCAGAGCAGGTCTGAACCACATAGATGCTGATGCTCTCTCCGGAGGCCTGTTCCCCAGAATGATTGGGTCCGATTGGCAGAACCTGACATTCGGGCACTCTGCCGGAAGTTTGACAGGGAGGAACAAATGTCCACGGACGCAGTGGACTGCATGGTGGATTGCTTGGGAGCCTCTGAGAATTGCATACCTGCTGCTTATTGCCACTTTTCTGCAATAGACATTGGTGCACTGCCTCAGCTGGACAATGACAGTATTCAGGCGGCTCAATCCTACGATCCCATGATCAAAGCAGCTTTAGAAGCCCTCTATGCAGGAAAGATGTGTCCAAATTACGCTCCACTGATTTGAGAACTGCACTGTTATACAAAGAAGGTCCTAAGTTGAAACTGATCAATAAACTGTTATACAGAGAAACAGTGACAGAGGGGACAAGTAGACAAACAACAACTAGTGCTGCCCACTGCCTTTCGAGACTCAGTACTGAGGTCCTTGCACAACCACATGGGGCACCTTGGTATAGACAGAACACTTGACTTGGTGAGATCCAGATTCTATTGGCCTAAGATGGGGCTGATGTGGAGCAACACATTTGAACTTGTAGTCGCTAGCTTACAGAGGAAAGCTTTGCCCCAGAGGGCTGCCCCTTGTTAACATCACCACCAGTGCACCCATGGAGCTGGTCTGTATTGATTTTCTGAGTTTGGAGTCAGATCAAAGAAATATCAGTAATGTGCTGGTGGTCACTGACCATTTCACGAGATATGCCCAAGCTTTCCCACCAAAGACCAGAAAGCATCCACTGTGGCCAAAGTACTTGTAGAAAACTTTTGTTCACTATGGGCTCCACAAAGAATCCATTCTGATCAAGGGAGAGACTTTGAGAGTCGTCTGATCAAAGAGATGCTTTCTCTGTGGGGAGTGCGAAAGTCCAGAACCACTCTTACCACCCCCAGGGGACCCACAGCCTGAACGCTTCAACCGCACTTGCTAGATATGCTAGGCACCTTTGCACCCAAAGGACAAGCCTAGATGGAGCCAACAAATTAGCACCTTGGTACATGCTTATAACTGCACCAAAAGTGATGCCACTGGATTCTCCCCCTACCGCCTGATGTTTGGAAGAGAAGCTCGACTACCAGTAGATGTGTGTTTTGGGGTCTCTCCTGATGGGGTTCAAGCTGACAACTATTTACAGTATGTGCAAAAGTTAAAGGCCCAGCTAACTCATGCGTACCAACTGGCTCAAACCATGGCTGCCAAAGAAATCTGGCCAACAAAGAAAGGTATGATAAAAAGGTGAAAGCACAGGAACTCCAGGAGGGAGATCGGGTATTGCTAAGAAATCTGGGACTGCATGGCAAGCACAAGATTGTTGACAGATGGCACCATCTCCTCACATTGTAGTGGGCAAACTAGATGATCTGCCAGTGTACAAAGTAAGGCCTGAGAACAATTCAAAAGATGTAAAAACAATGCATAGAAATCATTTACTGCCCATTGGACAAATCCTGATTGAGTCTGAGCCCCAGAAGATGCCCCTCTGGACCAGTGACTAGAGCTGCTGCTAAGAAAAGATCAAGAAAGTCTGCACCTACAGAAGCAAAGTTAAAGTGTTCCCTCCACAAGTCCCAGTTGAGCATGACTGTCAGTCCATATCAGAAGAAAGTGAGAGTGACTTTGAATACTATCCTTCTTACTAACTGAGTCAATTGTTTCGGGCAATCCCTAGTCAATACTGGAGACAAAGCTGGCCTTCTGGACTGTCTAAGCCCCAGCTTCATCCCTGGAGCCAATGCTCCCAGAAAGTGAAGTGCAAAGCATCAGATCAGATGAAATGGAATCATTGTGCATGGTTGAACTGTTTGAGCTTTCAGGGGAGGAAAATGATAGATTGGGGCAGACTGGTGATACACCCGAACAAGAAGAGTATTTTGAGTGCCCTGACAGTCCACTGCCAGTGTCCGAAAGCTCTCCATGCGAGCCAAATGTTGTGGACTCAGAAACTGTAACTCCTGGAGCTGAAAGTGCCCCAAGTTCTAGCCTCTCACCCCCATGGAGACTCCCTGACAAGTGAGGACAATGCTGAAAATGAGGCTCAGAGTGCAGAGACTGTAACAGTTCCCCTAGAAAGACTGGTTGAGCTGTAAAGCCTGTGGTGCACCTCAGTTATGATTCACTTGGGAGGCCTGTGGACTTGCTTCTCAATGTTGTCCATAAAGGAGTGTATGTGTCCCCGAGCTCATTGCCCAAACTGAGCATCAGTGCTAACTCCAAGTTACTTGTGTTGCCCTTCTAGTATGGTGCCCTTGCCCCTCCAGCCCCAAGGTAACTGATAGGAAGGGCCCCCTCTCTTCAGGTTTCATGTACAAGAGGTAATAACTTGAGTTATGGTACAATGTGTGTGTAATACTGTGTAAAGAGTGACGTACTGCAATGTTTCAGAAATGTGTTCTTGGTAAAATGATGTATTGACTGATGATTACATGTGTGAGCCTAATGCAAATGTATATGGTTGCAGTTGAAACTTATGGGGGTACTTGCTTGACGCGGACGTCAAGCTTTCCCAGGCCAGGAAGGGTGTAACCCCCCTGCAAATGGGGGTTCCCAAAAGACTTCCAGGAGCTTGCTTGAATGCTCCAAGCCTGAATGGTGTTTGGCGTTTAAGCCATTTATCAGTGAGTGTTTTAGAGCCTCTGGTACTGTCTCTTTAAGAGCTGTCTGCTTGCAGACATAATTAGTTTGTATGGGGACTGTGTGCTTCTCTGAGTACCACCGAGCTGCTGCCAATTCACTTCATTTTTGCAGTCACTAGGAGTGCAAAGGGAACCTATCTGAAAGATGTAACTGTTTGCCAGAAATTATTTAGAGTAATAATGAAATTACAGTTTGTCTAACCTGCTTTCTTTGCAGTCAGAACTGTGTCTGCTAGTTCCCCATTCTAGTTTTGAACTGCTGAACTGGACCAATCAGTGTGGGGTAAGCTAGCTCTAAAATGGTGCCTTGGACTAATCAGAACTTGACTCATAATCTGAGCCAGCCACAAGAGGATTGTATGGGCAGTGACTTGGGAGATGTAGTTTAGACTTCAGTGCCTTTTTGGACCAACAGCAGCAGTCTATTGTGAGTGACAGCCAATCCAGTCAAGAACTGGGAGGAACTCAAAGGAAGTGCCCGGTTTTGTCGGTTGGAGTTGAGTTGAGCTTTGGCAGTGAAGAAGGAAGGAGCCCTGTACTTTTCAGTGTGCAGTTTTAGTCAAAAACGTGTGTAAGGCCCAGAGTTCCGTCTGCAGCTTGTTAGGACTGAATCTGTCCTGTGAAAAGAATCAAAGGATCTCTGAAGAGTAGAAACCAGGCTCACCCTGTAGAAGACTGGAGGAATTGCTGAAAATTACACTCGGTCTGTCAGGAACTGAATCTGCTGTGTGTTCTCCTGGGTATTGTGCAGTAATTGCGATCGGGATACAGATGCAGCCTGCCTGGTATAGTGCTTCTTTTATATGGATGTGTGAAGAGGTTTGTATACCTCAAGTGAGCCCTGCTGACATTGAAGGACCCTATCTTATTTGGAGGTCGTGAGTACTAATTCAGGTCGCTTCCCTGTTGAATTGCCACATTAAATCCAAATGGAATTACTGTACTGTTGACTGTTTAATTCTTCCTTTTCTCTGTGTGAAAGGGCCCTACCAGCTGCCACGGTTTGACTAGCCACTAGGGCTTGGGTACCCAGGGACAGTAACTGATAGGGATAGGCCTGTGCACAGAGCCATAGGTAGATTATTAGAGGTGATAAGCTAATTAACCTGATTTCCCTGTCCTTGTTATATCCCCTAAATAAATCAGAGCTGCTTGTTTCAGCAAAGTTATACTGCCTGAGGTATTTGTCTATGTTAAAGTACTGTACTGTGATTGTTGCACTGTATCTCATTTCACAGGAGGTCCCAGTGCCGAACCAGTCCTGGGGTAAGTGTATACTGTGAAGGTAATTTGATATATTGTGTGGGCCACTAGTGGGAAGAAAGGGGTTGCAGTGTCCCAGAGGGCTGTGACCAAGTAAGTTTAACTATTGCAAACCCTGACCTCTGGGTGGAGGCACCCGCCATTGGATCCAGGCCCTCAACCTGTTAGTGGCAAATCAGGCAGGGTAGTAGCCCCTGGGATAGCGCCATCTAGGGGTTACAAGCATTGTCAGTGGAGCCTGATTTTATCTCCTTTCACAGAGATAAGGTAGTCCTCAGGACTAACCGAACGTTCTTGCCTAAGGTGGTCTCAGATTTCCACCTTAATCAATCTATATCTCTCCCTGTGTACTTCACTGACCATTCTTCTTCTGGTGAGAGGAGGTTGCACAGTTTAGATGTCAAAAGATCACTTAGCTACTACATAGATCGTACCAAAGGTCACAGGTTTAACTCCCTCCAACTGTTCCTCACTTATGGTGTGGTTGGCAAAGGGAAACCTGCCACTAAGAGATCCATTGCCAGGTGGATCGTCTCTTGTATCCAATTCTGCTATGAAAAACTGGGTAAAGTTCCTCCCTCAGGCCTGAGGGCTCACTCCACCAGAGGTACAGCTGCATCTCTGGCTGCTGCCAGAGACATCCCTATCCTACAGATATGTCAAGCAGCTACCTGGAAAACGGTGCACACTTTCACTAAGCATTACTCCCTGCACATCCAGGCTAGGAGTGATGCTCGGTTTGGCACAGCTGTGCTTCAGAGCCTATTTCCTAGGTAGGTTCTGTCCCTCCTCCATGCAGGTACTGCTGTGTAGTCTGTATATGTCATAATATAGCAAGACTTCATGTTGTTTGAAGAAAAAATTACTCACCTTAGTAATGTTGTTTCTTCTAATGGAGTCTTGCTATATTATGACCTCCCGCCTGCCCCTCTCAGAACCTTACTCTTGGGAGATGTGGGTGGCAGGGCAGTGTTGCACTTTTTAGATGCCCACCTTGTTTTCACCCTCTTTTGGGGTGATCTTTGTTGTGTTTGTCATTTTTGGGTCTCCTGACTTGAGTCTTCATTGTGGCACCAAAAATGTGTTTATTAATTAAGTAGCAGTTGGCTAGTGTAGGTTTACAGCTTCCACACAGAGTCTTAGTAAGTTTTTGCTCATAAAGATCTGACAGTTTAAGTTTGAAGAACAACAGATAGAATTTTCAACCGAGCTCGAGCTCTAAGTTCCATGCCTGGCATGGACTTTAACTCTTTCACCTCCGGAGCAGTTCTAAGGTTGGGACAAACTGCATATGTCATAATATAGCAAGACTCCATTAGAAGAAACAACATTACTAAGGTGAGTAATTTTTTCTTCTCCTCCATCTGCTTGACCACTTGTCCCCTCCTAAACGCCCTTAATCATAACCCTTCCCTACCCAACTTCTCCCTCCTAACTGATTCTTTCTACTCCTTGCCCATCTCCTCTCCTAACTGTCTCATGGCAGACCTAAAAACCAGAACATGGACTGGGTATGCATCCAGCCCTGTCTGGCCTTTGTGGGGTTTGCGTCCCAGAGGGACAAAGGTTTGCCTCACCCCACTACCCTATCTCTCTCCTTGCAGGCATGAAAATCAGTACACTGTCTGGGTGTGCACCCTGCCGTATCTGGCCTTGTGGGGTTTGCATCCCAGAGGGATGAAGGTTTGCCTCTCCTTCTTCCTACTCCCCCTCCCCCCTTTGTTCTCCTGCCACACAGGCTCTCTACTTTCCTTTTCTCTCTACTTTCTGCCTTTGTTCTAAGGGACCTGCCTTCCATGCCTAGTTTTTGGAATATCCATATTTATTTCATATGTGCTGGTCTTGAACACATACCTCCAACTGTACGTACCTGTTCATTGTTATTTAAATCACTGTATGTAATTTCATTTTACTATATCATTGTTATGTACGCAGTACATAAATAAATATTGATGGGACAGATCCAGTCCCCTGCCTGTAGCAGTGGGAGCAGGTGACCATTCTGAACTTCTTGTATTCTATGAAGAAGTTCAGCTCCATGAGATCCAGGATAGGCCGCAGGTCTCTTGTCCACTTTGGGACCAGGAAGTACCAAGAGTAAAAACCTGTGTGCCTTTGTTCTAAGGACATAGGTTCTATGGCCCTCTTTGTATAAAGTTCGTACTTCCTCCAGAAGCAGAGGTAGGTGTTCTGGAGGATAGTGGGTCACTAGTGGTGGATGATCTGGATGTATGCCAAGAAGGTTCACAGCATGGCCCTGTTCTATCATTTCAAGAACCCATGCATCCATAGTTACTTCCTTCCACTGGTTTAAATGCAGGGAGAGGCAACCTCTTACAACCACCCCTGGAGGTAAAGGTGGTTGGGGGTGTATAAGGAGTCAGGCGGAGCTGGTTGGGGCAGCTCCCCCATGCCACCACCTCTAGGGGCTTTTGACTGGGGGCTGGTAAGGCTCCTGCTCCCTTGCTCCTGCACTGCTGTTTGACTGCTGGGTGGTGTTTGACACCAGCTGGATGAAAAGGACCCCTGCTCCTACCCCCTATGCTGGGTATGGAAGAGGGAGTACACACAGACTTCAGGGTTCTGCCTGAGGCCTGAACAGCTGATAGAATATGTGGACCTAGTGGTTAGCAATATGAAGGCCCAATGATGCTGAAGCAAAGGTCCTTTTGTCTAAAACAACTATCCTTCTAGACTCCTTATCAGGAGGGAGAGAGCTCAGGTGCTTAGGCACACTAGACTTATCATGGACAGCATTAATAACCACTGAGTCAGCCTCAGGCTGTGTGGCATAAAATGGTTTCCCTAAAGGAGCCACATACATTTCTCTGCTTTCTTAGGTACAGCAGGAATATCATTTGGCCTGTAACAGGCAGCAAAGGTGGTATACTCTAAAGCAGGGAGCAGAGATGTTGCCACAATTGCAGGAGATTCTGGCAACTCCAGGAACTCTATAAGATTTTTCTTAGTAGTGTCCTGTTCCTCCAGATCAAAGCCCATGACAGCTTGCAACTGCTGCATCATGGTGCTCCACCTCTGGAAGGATCTAGGTGTGTTGATCTCCAAGTACTTACTACAAGAGGACAATGTGAAGCTGGTGCCCCTATCATAGAGGCTTTCAGCATAGTCCTCAGCCTCCTCCTACTCATCTTGCATTACTAAGCCAGGATTATATTCATATTCATTGTCAATTAGGTAAACGGGAAGAAGGCAGCAGGCTGGCGACATTGGCAGCACCCTTGTGGCATCGATGGGGGTTAGTAATAGGTCCTGTTAAAGGACCGCCTGGAACAAGGAGGCCAGGTAGCAGGCGACTAATCACATCTGAAAAAGATGATAGTATCACCTGAGTGCCGGCGCCAATGTTGTCGATGGGTGTGACTGAAGGAACTGATGGGGGAGGCTGAGCCCCTGACGTCAACAGCAACGTATTAGCTTTACTAGGCCTGGTAGTGCCTATGCTAAGTCCCAACCCTGGTGTCATGCTGACTATTAATGGGGAGGGGCAGCATCGCCGTTGCAGTGAACAACGGTGCTGAAGAGGTCTTACCTGCTGGGTAGAACAGTGACCTGGAATGCACCAGGGAGGCTATCTCCTTGTCCTGGTCCCAGTGCTTGTGTTTGTGACTCACTGATGCCTTGTCCCAGTATTTGGAGGACCTGGGCTCGGTCCACTGGGACAACACGGCAGCACTCTTCTGTTGGAGCTTCTTCTCCATCCTAGCTACCTCTTGCCTCAAGAGTTGTTTCTCTAGAGCCCCTTTATGGCGTTGCCCGATCGCAAAATTAAAACCCTGACTAATTGCACAGGCTTCCACGTTGTGGTCTAGGCCTCAGCTACAGACACATACACTGTGGGAGTCGCCAGTGCAGAGCTTCTCTCCACACTCACAATACCAGAATAGTGTTGACAGTTCCTTCAATGACATATTACAGCTCGTCAAGAATCACTATGAAAGTGATTACTGTTTTAACAAAAAAAATAAAAATGGCAGCTACTGCAGTGGCATTTCCTTTAGCTGTCCAACGAGTATAGTTGATGGCAGGAAAAGAACTGAGGAGAGGAGGGGCTGCCCATGTTTATTTATTTATTTATTGAAATGTTTCACCAGGAAGGCATGCTAAGCAACAAGTTGCTCGTCTCCCGGTGCGACCTGGGGGGTAGGGGAACATAAGGATAGTTTACAGAGATTTGGTACACAATATAAATTTTCAGTAGATTACATTCAAATAATTTGAGCAGACTGTACAGGAGTAATGAAATAGCGGGATGCTAACAGTTTTGAACTAAATAGATACTACGCCAACACTTTTGGACTAGATAGATACAACAACACAAAATAACATTTAGGCATACACTAAATGACTCGTAACCGTGTTGCTAGACAATGGCTGAGTAGAATTGTTGTAGTTTGATCTAGGGAAGTTAGTGAAGAGAAAACACAGGCAGAACGGGCTGGCTAAGGTATAACAGAAGTGCAAGTTAACTACAAGTGCAGTAGATATTAGGGGTCATCCATAACAGAAGTGCAAGTTAACTACAAGTGTATTAGAGATTAGGGGTCAGCCATAGCTAGGGCTATGTAAGGGGGAGAAGGGAAGGTGAGAGATAGGTATGTTTGTAGGCAGAGAAGCAGAGGGTGGTGGTGGAAGGGGATGGAAGGAGGAGGCGAAGGAAGAGGTAGGAGGAGAAAGGTCTGCTGGGGACTGACCCCTCCAGTATGCTGAGGACCCTGCCTGCACAAGGCAGGGGTCAAGCACAATAGGAAGGGAGTAGGTTATCGCAGTAAGGGGGAATAGACTTCAGAAGAACAGAAGAGAGGGTGAAGGAGAGAGAGAAGAGAGGCCAAATCCCAGCCCTTCTGGGTGTGAAGAAGTGGAGGGAAGAGTTAGATGAATGGTGTAAGGATAGGGTAGGGGCAGGCCCTTGGTACAACACTGGATAATGGAGAAATCACAGTAAGAGAACAATGGAAGGTCTGAAGGGAGGGAATCAGGGAAAGGGAAGGAATGCTGTTTTTTAGGTGAGTGGGAGGTGCAACTGCAGCAGGGGCAGTGCATGGGTACTGAAGAGGGGTAGGGTTTGTCAGGGGCTTAGAGGGGGGAGTTAGGGAAAGTCGTAGCAGGAACAGCTAGGTGCAAGGAAGTTGTTGAGGGCAGAGCTGATGGAGTAGTAGGAGGATGAGTAATGAATTTGAGGGGGGAGGGAATTCCATATTTTAGGGAGGCAGTGAGAGTAACTGGATTGGCCAATGAGGGTGGCTCTGCGGGGGACCCCCAAAGTATGGGGTCCCTGGCTGACTGCTTGCAAAACTTTCCATGTGGTCCTAGCGCCTGGCAGATTACAGTTCCATTGGTGTAGCCAGATGAAAGAGATATCCTCAAAGAAGATCACACCCTCTTTCTTAGGGTTTCATGGTTCATATTTATCTTTTAGCAGCAAAAAAAGCAGTCACCTGTCTTTGGATGACCCTGGATCCCCCTTCATTTGGTTTATGGCAAAAAACAGTGGTTGAATATACAACATGGAAAGGCTAGTGGTAGACCTACACAACAGAACTCCCAATTTCTGACATGATGGCAGCCCTGCATATTGTACTATATGCACATTGACCCTGACTTTGTTCCCCAAATATCATGAGAAGGACAAGGTGGATGGCATGAGGGATGGACGCTTCCCCGCCCACGGATGTTCGAGAAAAATATACCAGACAGATTAAAGCTATGACTCTGTCCAATTAGTTACATCCAGGAGGAACTGGTGTGGATATACAGGCCTTTATTCAATATTTGCTTTACAAGTCTGGTCAATGAATACGGTAAGCTCATCCAAGTTTTTGACTTTGGAACGATGTCTGCTATTATTTCTATGGTGACTTCTCCAGTTCTGTATCTTCACTGCTGTGGTACTAATTTATCCATCCTATGTACTATCTTAAAATAATAATAATAAAAAGCAAGGACCAACACAAATAACTACCTACTTTTATGGTCTTCAGCATGGAGGGAAAACTCACCCTGTGGAGAAACTGCTGGGGATCCAATGCTTTAGGTCACCATCCCTCCAGGCTACGTACGTTACTATTTCAACCCTAAGTGTGAAGTACAACCTGCAATAAATCACTGCACGCTAATGAATAAGTAAGCAATAAGACACTCAAGGGCGTTGTTTGTTCTGTGATTACCTTACGCCTAGGTGCGTGGTGAGGCACAAGGCCAAAGGCCGAGTGTCCGTCCGCACCTAGGCATGTGGTTATCATAGAACAACCAACACCCTGGAGTGTCTTATTGCGCTTATAAAATGGGTTACATAGATATATAGACAGTTTCGGCAGATAAGGGCCTATGGCCCACCTAGTCTGCCCATTTGACTGTGTAACTTTAGTTTATGTTTTCCTAGAACTCTGTTGCCCCTTACCACTGACCTCCAGAATTCCTTTATGTCTATCCCATGCATTCTTAAAGCCCGTGATTGCTTCAGCTCCCACCACTCTCAGGCAGGGTGTTCCACTTGTCCACCACCCAGTCTGTGAAGAAATTCTTCCTCACATTTCCTCTGAATCATCCTCCTGCAACTTCATCCCATGCCCTCTGGTCCTGGAACATCTTTTTGCTTAGAAATAGTGTATTCTTGCACCCTGTTCCTCCCTGTAAGATACTTGTATATCTCTATCATGTCCCTCTCCCTCCTTTCCTCCAGGGAGTACATATTCAATTCCTTCAACCTGTCCCCATAGGACTTGTGATGCAATCCATGTACCATCTTTGTTGTCCTCTTCTGAACCTTCTCTACCCTGTCTATGTCCTTCTGGTAGAGGTCTCCAGAACTGTATACTGAACTCCAGGTGGGGCCTCACTAGTGTTTTGTGTAGTGGAATCATGACCTCCCTTTTCCTGCTGGTGATGTCCCTGCCTATACATCCCAGAATCCTATTTGCTTTACCTGCTGCCTTGTCACACTGTTTCCTACCTTGAGGTCATCAGAGATAATAACCCCAAGATCCCTTTCCTGCTTGCATGCTATATCCTCACCCCTAACTGATATATTGTGCCAGGGTTTTGAATCTCTATATGCATTATCTTGCACTTCTTTGCAATGAATTTCAACTGCCAAACCCCTGACCATTCTTCAAGTTTCTGCAGGTCCCTTCTCAGTCTTTCTACACCCTCTGGTGTTTCTACTCTGTTACAGAGCTTTGTGTCATCATCGAACAGTGAAATTCTGCCTTTTAGGTCCTGCGCAACGTCACTAATGAAGATACTGAATAGGACCGGTCCCAGCACTGATCCCTGTGGTACCTCACTGGTCACTCTTCCCTCTGTGGAGTGACAGCCATTTACCACCACCCTCTGTGTCTCACCACCCAGCCAGTCACCTAACCACCGCACTTCTGTCCTGCCCACACCCATATTCTCTAGTTTGTGTAATAGTCTTCTATGTGGCACAGTGTCAAAGGCCTTGCTGAAGTCCAGATAGGCCATGTCCACTGCCCTCCCCGATCCATCTCCCTAGACACCCAGTCAAAAAATTCAACGAGGTTGGTCTGACACGACCTCTCCCTGGTGAAACCATGCTGCCTTGGATCCTGCAGTCCATTGACAACCAGATGTTCCACCAATCTCTCCTTCAGTTGTGCTTCCATGATCTTCCCCACTACCGAGCTGAGGCTGACTAGTCTTTAGTTCCCTGCTTCCTCTTTGTTTCCACTTTTGTATAAGGGGACTACATCTGCTGTCCTCCAGTCTTTGGGTACCTCCCTTGTTTCCAGTGATCGGCTAAACAGGATAGCCAGAGGTTCAGCCACCACCTCTCTGAGTTCTTTAAGGACCCTGGGGGGTGCACCCCATCTGGCCCTATTGCTTTATCAACTCTTATTACTTCCAGTTCCTTCAGGACCCTTTCTCGTGTAAAGGGACTTATGTCAATTTCTGCACCATTCTCACCCCTTGTACTCCCTTCAGACACATTACCCTCCTCTTCCTCAGTAAAGACTGAGCAGAAATACCTGTTCAGTATGTCAGCTTTACTGTTGTCATCCTCCATGCAGCTCCCATCCTCCCCCTTCAGTCTCACTATCCCTCCCTTTGTCTTTCTTTTTTCACTTATGTACCTGTAAAAGGTTTTGTCCCCTCTACCCACTGATTTTGCAATGTGCTCTTCTGTCTGAGCTTTGGCTTCCCTTACTGAAATCCCTGCCTCCCTTTGCCCCTCCTGGTACTTCTCCCTATCCCCTTCTGTCTGTGTCTTTTTGTACTGCCTGAATGCAATCTTTTTGGCTTTCACTTTCTTTGCTACCTCTTTGGAAAGCCATAATGGCCTCCTCTTCCTTTTCCTCTTGATAACCTGCTTAATGCATAATTCTGTTGCTCTTGTAATCCCCGTTTTAAACACTGCCCACTGTTCCTCAACCTGATTCCTGCCCCATTCCCTTTAATGCCTCTTTCAAGTATCTCTCCATTTTCCCAAAGTCTGCCCCCCTAAAATCCAGGATACGCGTTTTTGTGTGGTTTGGTTCTGCTCCTTCTGTGATTTCAAACCACAATGACTGGTGGTCACTGTTCCCCAGGTGCTCCCCCACTGTTACCCCCATCACACTGTCCCTGTTAGTGAGCACAAGGTCCAGTATTGCCTTCTGCCGAGTTGGTTCCATGACCAGTTGCTTGAGGAAAGCACCCTATGATCAGGTAAAAATGACACCAAGTAGTTTGTATTTATAAAATTTTGTAACATTTATTTAAATAAAGACTAGAGAATTTCTTAAAAAGTGAGAAAAACAGTCCCTAAATACAGTTTGGGATGGTCAGAATAAGAAATCATTTAGAATCGCATGATGCACTACTTTTTTGGGGGCGGTCAAAAAACCAGAAAAAAACCTCCCCTCAATGTGGAACATTTTAGGTTTACTTGTTGAAATTGATGAATTGAAACTTGCCATGGAGTACAGGGTTTATAAGCTTGAAAGACATGTATTCCAGCACTGTATTTCCTTTTTTGATGGTGTTTCATGCTCATTGTTGGTGAACTCATTCTCAGGCTCTGCCTTCTGTTTCTTGCTCGTAGGCTCCATTTCTTGATTCTTGCTTGAAGATTCCATCTGCTGATTTTCTTTCATACTGTTTGCCAGAATTCCCCTCCACTTTTTCTGGTCTTCGGCAGAGGCACTCCACTAGCTTCTCAAGCTAGCTTCTGATCTGTTCTGCGTGACTGCTGTAATTTTCCATGCTTGTAGTCTGGCAGTAGATTGTAGATGCACAGCTGTGGCTCTAATGAAATGGTTTGTGTACCTTTGGATGAGGTTACACTCCTTGCTCAACAGACTGACTGTTCCTTGTTGGAACAGATTAATATTTTTTCACCAAACCAGCGAAAGGCACATCTGTGGGCCAAGCCCTTGCTACCCCGAAAATTTCAGACTACAATTCCAAACCGTCTGGAGACAACAAAAAAATAGCAAAAAACTGCTATTTTTAAACTTATTTTCACTATCTTGATCTTGGAAGCTGCACATCCGACCAGATCGAAACTTTGCACTTCAAGAGATCATCCCCCAAGACAATGCATGCAAAATTTTGTGCAAATCTGTTGAATGGCTGCAAAGATATTAAAATGCAAAGTATCCAAGAAGGGGATTTAAGATACTTTTTTGGGGTTTGAATTCAAGAGATGGAATGTTTACTAAGGTTGGAATACAAGAATTCAAATCTCTGCTCAGTTCTACTGGCAGAATGTTCACCCCCACTATCAAACAAAAGGAGGCCTCAAATGGAAACAGGGTTTCTGTTTTACCTGTAGCAGGTTAAGCAGTACAGACTCCCCCAGCAAGCAGGTGAGGATATGAGGGGGATTTTTCATGGTCAGCAAGGAAACACCATAAATTACTGTAAAATTGTAGGTACTGTAGTATTTCATTTTTGTGTTTGCTTGCGCACACGCACAAGAAACACATTGCGTCAGCTTCCTTCACTAGCAGGTTGTGGAGTTGGGTCAGTGTTGTTGCCAATGCAGGCAGCCCATTTTGGGTTTGGTCTGTGTGGCACCAATAGAGGATCACGCTGTCCATGACAGCACTAATGTAGCTTGCCATTATGCACAAAGAAATCCGCCGCTGCAATCAGGGAGCGCCCCGTCATGAAACAATCAGCTGTGTTTGCTTGCGGGGCAGTCTCTGACTGCAGCAGCGAATTACAGCTGCATGTCTGGTGTCCCATTTCAAACAAACATGGCGGTGGCTTCTCCATCAGCCTCTCAAAGTCCCCACAGAAGCAGACGGGACAGCCACCACCTCTCACAGTCACCATTACAGCTGACGGGGGTGCCCATTTCCCCTGTTGGCATGCCCCCTCCCCAGTTCATTTGCCGACGGGGTAGCCCAATCCCCATCGACATGATACCCCCCCATCTGTTGTGTGTCGAGGGTGGTGCCCAATCCCCCTCTGCTCATGTGCTTGTCCCCCCCAACATTCTGCCATCAGGGGTGCCCAATCCCCGTTGACTACAGACTCCCCCCAAGAAACTCTCACGTGGCACGTTGGGAGCCCACCCCAGTGTGCCAAAGTACCTGCAAAAGCAGAAAACCTTCCCACGTCATTTTTTTTTTTTATTATTCCTGTAAAAAGAAAAACGGTCCCTCGTTGAGCCCAGTACCCCTCCCCCAACCCGCACACTCCCTCTGCGCACCCCTCCCCCAGCACATACTTACTTCTGGAGCCCAGCGCGACAATCTTCGGTGGACCGGGAACAGATCTGCACTATCAAAGCTGACCGCGAACTGAAGAAATGCCGGTAAGCTGTAAAATGGCATAAATGGGTTCTTTTCAACTTATGTGGATATCTCTGCCATTTCTCTGAATTTTTGCACCAAATTTTCAACATGGGGTTTTTGGGACCCCATCTCATGAATTCAGTGACTGTCATCTGGTAAAGGTGATTTTGTGGTCACTGCGCGGAATCACCTTTTGGGACCGATTAACTAAACAACATTGTCACTGTTCGTGAGGTGGGCTCTCACAAAGCCTGTGCTGAAAATTTGGTGAAAAAATTCCAAAAAATGACTGTTATGAGCGTGCGTTGCGCAGTTTCTATGCACACTCGTAAGTTCAGGGAATTTTGATATTTTCACTCCAGATTTTCAACATTGCCATTTTTTCACACCTCCTTATGAACAGTACACCTGTCATTTTTCACATCCTGGCAGAAATGTGTTTTCGCACTTCCAGCGCAGAATATCGAGGTCACTGTAGGAAATCAGTGTTCGGACAGATTAAGAAAATCACAGTGACTGTTCATGAGCAGAGGTCCTAAAATGCCTATGTTGAAAATTTGGTGACAAAAGTCCGTAAAATGACTGTGTTACGAACATGCATTGCGTAATTTACACGCACCCTCATAACTTCGCAAATTTGTATTATTTTCACTCCAGATTTTCAACAGTGGAATTTTTCCACATCTCCTTATGAACAGTATAGCTGTCATTTTTCACATCCTAGCCAAAATGTGTTTTCACACTTCTGGTGCAGAATAGCGCGGTCGCTGTGGGAAATCAACGTTCAGGACAGATTAAGAAAATCATATGCCACTGTTCACGAGCGGAGGTCCCAAAATGCATATGTTGAACATCTGGTGTAAAAAATCTCCTAAATAATTTCATTACAGGTGTGCACTGCGCAGTTTCTATATACACTCGTGACTTCACCAATTTTTTGTTATATTTTCACTCCAGATTTTCAACATTACCATTTTTTACACCTCCTCATGAACAGTACAGCTGTCATTTTTCACACCCTGTTCGAAATGTGTTTTCGCACCTGTGGCGCCAAATGGCGCAGTTGCTGTGCAAAATCACCTTTCCGCTCACAAACTGATTGTCACTGTTCATTGCGGTGCAGTCACAAAAAGCCCATGTTGAAAACTTGGAGTGAAAATACCAAGAAATGCCCAGGGTGTTAGGTTTCCACCATAACGCCTACCCTGTAGGGACTAACAGGCGTCAGGGTGTGACTTGGGATGGTCGACAGTAACGCTCACGCTATTCCAACCCCACCCTGCAGCCAGTGACGGGCATCGAGGTGTGCCTTGGACTCTTCGGCCCCAAAGTTCACCCCATTTTCCTATACTACATCCATTTCAGTGTATTTCCTTATGGAATGGGGTGAGTGTAAAGGCCGAACACCCCAAGGCACACCGCAACACTTGTCGGTGTCTGCAGGGCAGGGTGAGGTGAAACGGCATGAGCGTCATGGGCGACGACCCAAAGGCACACCCCAAAGCCTTTGCAGGGTGGGGGTGGGGTTGGTGTCAGTTCAGTACTTCACTGCCATTCCTATTCTGCACCTGTCTAACCCCTGCACTTTTACTGCTAATGCCAGCAAGCAAACATTCGGCATTGACAAATTCTTGTGTAAGTTATGTGTGTATGTTTAAGAAGAGGATTGTGAGGGCAAATAATATTTAATTATTATGTTTTTAAATTTAAGGCAGTTTTATTTTAGGGCCTAGTTGAAAGTTTTTAGTGAGTAAAGGTGACAGCCACATTTGTGATGGCAGTCAGGGATGTGTGGTAGTATTGATTTATTGTGAAGACGCTGCTGGACCTTCTTCCAGTGTGTGGTTGTGCTGGGATATCAGCAGCTGGGTTCTGAGCCCTCAGCCAATCAGGTTTCTGCATTTTTCATACCCATTTTATAACTGAGTTTCTTTTTCTGCCTTGTGAGACTTCCACCCTTGTGAAGGTGCTGAAAACTTGCCTTCTGAGCTGCACTTAGATGAACCAGAGTGCCAAATAACTGCTGGAGTTACAGAAAATCCCAAGGAAATGGAGAAGACTAAACAGCTGCTTTAGTCCTGGTAGCCCTAATACAGTACACTCATAACAGGAAGAAGCAGGGGATGTTGTAGGGGCCTGTGCCCAGTCGTCACTGGGATATGTGCCTGACTGCCGTTGCAGCAATGTGCCTGAATGTCACTATAGAATGTTCCAATTGTTGTAAATGGTGCAGGGTCTGCACAAGAAGCCATACAAAGGGAAACTAAAAGAGCTTAATATGTATACCCTCGAGGAAAGGAGGGGGGCACAGGATAGAAACTTTCAAGTACCTCAAGGGAATAAACAAAGTCCAAGAGGGTAGCATCTTTCAGAAAAAGAGATGTGCAAGAACAAAGAGGCACAATTTGAAGATGGAGGGGCGATGGCTCAGGGGCAATGTGAGGAAGTATTTTTTCAAGGACATGGTGGACGACGCATGGAACGGCCTGCCTGAGGAGGTCATGGGGTCAAAAACAGTGGGGGAATTCAAGAATGCATGGGACAGACATAAGGTAATTCTAGTGGGGGCTAGGAGGAAGTAGGCTGTTGGTTAACTAGAATCTGCAGCTTATCCTGTAGGTAAGGAAATTGGCAGACTGGGTGGGCCAAGTGATCCTTATCTGCCGTCAAAGTCTATGTTTCTGTGTTGGGTGTGTTATCAAATGAAGAGGTGTTTGCCAAAGTTGTAGGCAAGCAGAAATGGTAGGTAAGGTACTGCTGGCAGGTAAGTATGGTAGAAAAGGCACGAGTACAGTGGAGCCCTGTGGATTGTAGGACCGGACAACCACCTGGGCAGCATGGTGGGATGGCAAATACCAGCAGACTGAAGGCCAAATACAGGAGCAGGGAATGGCCACTGCCACGTTCTCAAGACATGAAAGTGTCTAATCACTAAATAGACATGCTTTATGTAAATATGATATGATGGACACACTAACTTTATGACTTTCCCTGTGTAAGAAGCCTCTTTTTGGAAACCTTTATCTGCTTCTCACTCATGAAGTTTTGTGATTGTTTTAAAAGCACCTTTCCTTCTCCTTTTCATCTGCCCCCACAACCCACATACGGAATCTTACTTGGCCCCAAGCCCACTGCTAAATACTTTCCAATTCTTTAAGGTTCGAGTTTGGACAAATCAAGACCATTGTTCAACTAACAAGGATCTTTTATCACCTCTCAGGCGATAGCACTTCTCCGTGACTCTTAGATCTCGCTGTGCTTGTTTTTTGCGCCACTATTACTGACAGGGATGCCTGGAAGTGCTGTGCCAAATTACTACTGAGGAAGCACTTGTTATTTCTGTCTAATTGTGTTTGTGTCTATCAACTCCTGATGAAGGTAGGCACCACTCTGGACCAGTGAAGGAGCACAGACAACATTCAGAAGCTGAAACCAGAAGTCTAAGTCATTGCAGCACATAAGGTCCCCCAGAAAACTGAGTGCCCAACCCCTCAACCAGCTTTAAAGGGATGCATTGCTGTATCCTAACACTCTGGTCCTAGATGGTATGCCGATCGGCAGGTGAAATCCCCACAGCGACAATCTCGACAGGATTCGAGATTGCGCTGTGAGAGATCAATGAAAAATTTCACCTTTTCACTGACTTTCTCCCCTAAATAACTCCGACTCAGAATTAGAACTTTGGGGTACAGTCCCTCTCCTCGATAGAAAACATCTGGGGGTGGGGTATACAAGAAGTAGGCTGCTGGTTAACTAGGATCTGCAGCTTATCCAGTAGGTAGGGAAATGGGTAGACTGGGTGGGGCCAAGCGGTCCTTTATCTGTCACAAATTCTATGTTTCTATGTTTCTAAGTGTTTGGTAGGCTAAATATTACCTGTCGATATTAGATCTCACTATGCCAAACCTCAACAACAGTGTTATCGATCTGGCATAGGTAAACTGTCCTGGACAACCTTCATCGGATACACAGGGGATCAAGATTATACAAAACTGTAGGATCTAACTTTCTGAGAGAGAAAATTGTTGGCCAAGACAACAGAAATACTACCTGTGCTCTTTAAAAGCTGCCACTATATTGAACAATTGACTCTCTTCTCACTAGGCAGGAGGCCAATGAAGACTGGAGAATCATATAAACTGGTGTCAGAACTAGGGGTGTTGTTAATCTGAACTTTTGCCGACAAGTACATATAAAGTATCCAACTTCACATTTTGACGATTTCCCACTTATTGAAAACTATGCAAACTGTATTCTGTGTAGGGCCAGATTAAGACATAGGCAACACAGGCATGTGCCTGTTCAGTAGGTCCCCAACAATTCCCAAAATATATTTGCTAAAACATTGGGGCCTCTCTCTACCTGAGCTGCATTTTTTTAATATAAGACTCGCACACTTGTTGCTCAGTAACCTGAGCAGGGCAACAGGAAGGGTGAACTGTGATGACTGCTCACTCATACCTTCTAGATTAGGTGCTAAATGCAGTTGATTGTTTCGGGGAGTGAATGGGGGGGCCCAGGCACGGCTGAGATAAAGGTGTAAAGCAAGATATTTCAAACAACATGAAGTCTTGCTATATTATGACAATTGCAGTTTGACCGCAGGTTAGAACTGCTCTGGAGGTGAAATAGTTAACTTTCCATGCAGGCATGGAATCTTGAGCGCGAGCTCGGTTAAGGAAGCTCTGTCTGCTTTCTTTCAAACCCAAACCTGTCAGATTCTTTACTCCGCCTCACTGAACAGTCGCTCGGAGATTCCTCCTTTTGCTCGGGTTCATTTTGGCGGTTTTAAAGTGCAGTTTTGTCTGAAATTAACCGCAACCGTTCGGTTCAAGCTCTGTCTGTGGTAATGTAAGTAATAGGTAGTTTTACGTACAAAATTCTGTGTGGAACTTGTAAAATATTTATTGGTTGGGTTTGAACCGATCAGGTTGTGTTTTAAATCTCTAGTCCTTTTTAGTGTGCGGTTCCCGGTTCTTATCAGTTCTAAAAAAAATGGATTTCATTACGGTTTTTTCCACGACCCGTGACACGGTTGGGAACCGATAGGAGAGTCTTGCTTGGCGGATTGCCATAAACGGGCAAGTTTGGTTAGGCTGGCATGATGTCTGAGAAACCCAAAAGAAAAACCGGGCCCACTGGGTTTCAGCACTGTAGTGTCTGTGGGGAAGCCTTTGCCAAGGCTGACCCTCACACCACCTGTGTTTATTGCCTGGGGTTTGACCACCTCGATGCAGACTGCCAGAATTGTAAGAATTTCCCTGCTGCCACCGTGGAAAAGAAAGTTGGTAGGCTCAGGGAAAAGGAGGCTAAAAAGTCTGCTGACCCGATGGCCAGCCCGGTTCGTACCAACCGAATCAGAAGGAGTGCCTCTGACCAGGGCGATACTTCCTCAGGCAACGAAGAGCTGGCCCGAGGAGCCAGTTCCCTGCAAAAAGGACTAGAAAGTCTGCTGCTGTGGAAAAAGTTCTTTCCCCAACAGTTCAAGAGATAGCTAAAGCAATCCAAATTGTCCAGTCTCTTTCCCCGGTTCCTGAACCGCCACCATCTGGGAGACGTTCGGTTCAACCGGTCCCACCAGTTCGAGATTGTGATTTTGAGGAATTTTTTGAACCGTGGGAAGGGGAAGAGGAGTATGAGGACAGTGAATATGGTCTGGAGAATCTGGATGCTCCTATTGAACCAGATACCTCTCCAGACAGACCTTTAGGGGTTTCTCCTCCAAGGCTATCTGAGTCCCCTTCTCATTTTATGTTTTATAAAAAGGTTGCTGAAACTCTTCAGCTCCCTGTTGAGGAAGCTGTTGATGACCAGGAAGAGCCTGATTATGTAGAAATGATGGATATTCCAGAATCTAAGAGACTGTCTTCCTCTTCACAAATCTTTTAGGAAGCAGACAGTAAAAGTTTTAAAAACTCCTCATTCTATACCTCCTGTAGATAAAAGTATGGACAGAAGGTATACTTTATCAGGTTCTGACATGGAATTCCTTACACAGCAATGCAGCCATGTGGGGGTAGTGCAGGCTGCAGCCTGTGACAAGGCAAATATTCCCCTAGCTTCACACCCTCCTGAAAAGGACTCCAGGAAGATTGATGCTATGGCAAAGAAACAGTACATGGCAGTATCCTTGGGACTCAGACAAGCAAATTATATGGCTTATGCTGCCAGATACCAGAAATCCAGATGGGATACTGTGCTGGCTCTAGCCAAACAAGTCCCTGACCAGCTTGCCAGGGAGCTGGAACAGGTGGCTATGGATGGTATTGAGGCATCAAAGGTGCAATTTCATGCTGCGGTGGACTCTAATGATGTATCTTCAAGAGTCATGGCTACCTCTGTGGCACTTCGCAGAATGGCTTGGCTCAGATGCACCACCTTGTCACAGGATACCCAGTCTAAAGCTATGAATTTTCCTGTGGTTGGCAATTCTTTGTTTGAGGAGCTGACAGAGAATTACATGAAGAAAATGGATGAATACAGGACTACCTATAGGAGTGCTCAGGCCAAGGAAAGGCAGGCCACTCCTCAGAAGCAAGCTTCCCAAGGGCAGGGGCAGGCCTTTCATAGGCCTTTTACCAGGCTCAGGCCTCCTCTTCCTCCTATGCCCAAAGGGAGTTCTTTAGAGGAGGGGGCAGACGGTGCAAGCAGGCCTGCTTACCCTCAGCCCAAAGCCCCTGCCAAGCAGGCACCCTCATGGGGTAGCCAGGCCGCCTCCTCTCTACTCCAGGGGGCAGGCTGGCTTACTTTGTCCAGGACTGAAAGTCTCTCACATCAGACAAGTGGGTCCTGAGTAGTAAGCCAGGGACTGGTTCTCAGCTTCAAAAATTTCTGAAGATAAGAGCCAGACCTTTTCCTTCTGCATCTCCTTCAGAGGCACTCGCTTAGAGTCAGAGGTCTCACCCTCCTCGCTCTCAGAGCTGTGGAAAGGGTTCCACCCTACACCAGGACAAAGGTTTGTACTCCAGGTACTTTCTTACCCCAAAAAAGACAGGAGAATGGCGGCCCATCCTGGATCTCAGATACCTGAACAAGCACCTTTTAAAACCAAAGTTCAAAATGGTGACTCTAGGGATCATTACCCTCCCTAAGGCCAGGGGACTGGCTAGCGTCCCTGGACCTCAAGGATGCCTACTTCCATATTCTCATCAGACGCTCCCACCGAAAGTACCTCAGGTTCAAGCTGCCCTCAGGCCATTACCAGTTCAGAGCAATGCCCTTTGGTCTCACCTCGGCACCAGGGTATTCACTAAATGCTCTGGCAGTAGCAGTAGTTTGCCTAAGAAGGCAAAGATTGCCATCTTTCTTACCTGGACGATTGGCTCTTAGTAGGCCAATCCCCAGATCAGGTCAACCCACACCTTCAGATAACTCAGCAACTGCTTACTTCCCTAGGTTTCCTTCTGAATCTCCCAAAGTCAGTGCTGGAGCCTGTCCAGCTCCCTAACCTTCATAGGCGGCGGAACTGAACACCCAGGAAGCCAGGGCCTTCCTCCCCTTAGACAGGGCAAACACCCTAGTCTCCCTGGCCTCCTCATTCACCCTGCAGGTCTCTCGACCAGCAAGACATTTTCTGCAGCTCTTGGGACACATGGCTGCTTCCACAGCAGCAGTGCAAGGAGCAAGATTTCAGATGAGGGACATTCAGTTCCATTTGAGGGCCTTTTGGTCCCAGAGAAAGGATCCTCTTACCAAGCTGATCCCAGTAACTCGAACCCTGATCCAAGCCCTACAGTGGTGGCAGGATCAGAGCAACCTGAGACAAGGATTCCCTTCGTCACTCAGCCTCACTCATTAATCCTTACTACAGATGCATCCTCTTGGGGTGGGGGCCCACATGGCGACCTGCTACCCAGGGACTGTGGTCCCCACAGGAATCTCTGCTCCACATCAACCTGTTGGAGTGCAGTGCAGTTTTTCTAGCACTTCAAGCTTTCTCCAAATCTGTTCAGAACAAAATTGTACAGGTCAGAACAGACAACACCACTACAATGTGGTACATCAGCAAACAGAGGGGCACTCGGTCTATGGCCTTGTGCACCGAAGCCATGAAGTTGTGGTCTCTGGCCTACTCCCTGAACACTTCCCTTATGGCAGTTCACCTCCCAGGCAAAGACAATGTCCTGGCAGATGCTCTCAGCAGGATCTCTCAGGGCCACCACGAGTGGTCCCTGGATCCCCTGGTTCTGGGAGTGGTATTTGCCAAATGGGGCACCCCGCAAATAGATCTCTTTGCAGCTCCAGACAATCATCAACTTCCTCTCTTTTGCTGCAGGCCCCCAGTCTTGGGCTCAGTCCCTCTGGACGCCTTAGCCCTCAGCTGGGAAGGGAAGTTTCTCTATGCCTTTCTCCCTTCCTCTCCTGTTCAAAGTGCTAGTCAAAATCAGATCCCAATCCTGCAGGGTCATTCTGATTGCCCCGGATTGGGCCAGGCAACCCTGGTATCCTCTCCTCCTGTCCTTAGCAGTCCATCCTCCCTGTGCATTCCCAAGAATCACAATCTTTAACCTGTGCCCAGGGAAGGGTTTGGTACCGAACCTCAAGTCTCTCAATCTCAAGGCCTGGTTCTTGAAGAGCTAGAGTTTGCTGGCCTACACCTCTCTCAAGGTGTAATGGATATACTCAAGGCTTCTAGGAAGCCTTCTACCAGGGCTACTTACAATTCCAAATGGAAAAGATTTTCCATATGGTGCTCAGAAAATAATATTTCCCCAGACTCTGCTGATCTACCCACAGTTCTAGATTATATGGTCCATCTAAACACTTTGGGTCTGAGACCAGCTATCCTGAAGGTGCATTTGGCAGCTGTCTCTGCCTTTGTTTCAGCAGGTAAACCCTCTCCTCTTTCATCTCACCCTGTGTTTTCCAAGTTTTCAAAGGTTTGCTTCACACCACCCCTCCATTTAGGGCCCTGCCCTGCCTGGGACCTCAATGTTTGCATTGCTCAGCTCATGCAACCTCCATTTGAGCCCTTGTCTTCAGCTGAGCTTAAGTTCTTGACTTGGAAAACTGTGTTTCTGGTAGCTATCACCTCTGCCAGATGCATAAGTGAATTACAAGCATTGTCAGTGGAGCCAGACTTTATCTCCTTTCACAGAGATAAGGTAGTCCTTTGGACTAATAGAAAGTTTCTGCCTAAGGTGGTTTCAGATTTCCACCTTAACCAATCTATTTCTCTTCCAGTTTACTTCACTGACCATTCCTCCTCTGGTGAGAGGAGGCTGCACAGCTTAGATGTGAAAAGGGCCTTTAGTTACTACACTGAACGCACCAAGGGTCACAGGTTTGACTCCCTCCAACTGTTCCTCTCTTATGGTGAGGTTGGAAAGGGGAGACCTGCCACTAAAAGATCCATTGCCAGGTGGATTGTCTCTTGTATCCAATTCTGTTATGAAAAGCTGAGTAAGGTTCCCCCCTCAGGCCTGAGGGCTCACTCTACACAGCGTACAGCTAGCTTCTCTGGCTGCTGCCAGAGACATCCCTATTTTAGACATATGTCAAGCAGCTACATGGAAAACAGTTCACACTTTTACCAAGCATTATTCCTTGGACATCCAGGCTCGGAGTGATGCTCGGTTTGGCACAGCTGTCCTTCAGAGTCTATTCCCAAAGTAGGCTCTGTCCCTCCTCCATGGGGGTACTACTGTGTAGTCTGCAATTGTCATAATATAGCAAGACTTCATGTTGTTTGAAGAAAAAATTACTCACCTTAGTAATGTTGTTTCTTCTAATGGAGTCTTGCTATATTATGACCTCCCTCCCTGCCTGCCCCTCTCAGAACCTTGTTTTGGGCTGTGGGTGGGCAGTCCAGTGTTGGCACTTAGTAGATGCCCACCTTTTGTTTTCACCTCTCCTTTTTGGGGTGACTTAGTTGTGTTTTTCATTTTTGGGTCCCTGACTTGAGTCTTTGTTTGGGACCAAAATGTGTTCTTATGTGTAGTAGCCAGTTGGCAAGTGTAGGTTTACAGCTTCCACACAGAGCATTAGTGAGTTTAGCTCATAACAGGGACACTGGTTTACGGGATTGAGAAAGGGCATATTCCGTTTTCACATTGTAAAAATGGTATTGTCACGGTGTGCTAAGCCAAAATCTGTTTTACCGTGTTTGGTTTTGTGTACTTTATTTAACAATTTTTAACTCTCATAACATGCATTTTAGCAATTTTGACCTCCACTGTTACACATCCTTCTATCCTTGTACCAATTTAAAGTTATTTTAGGTAAAGATGTGATCAGCAGCAACACTGTCCCCCATTTCTAAGGGGTGTGATGGAAGCAGCAGCACTATGGCCCCCATCCGTTAGGGGTGATGGCAGCAGTACCACGGTCATCATTCCTCACATGTGATGGCAGTATCAGCACTATGGCCCCATCCCTCAGGTGGGACGGCAGCAGCCTACATTCCCCATTCACCAGTGGTGATGGCAGAAGCACTACAGCCCCACCCTTCGATTGTGATAGCAGTAGCAACAATGCAGTACATATCCCTCTGGGGTGATGGCAGTAGTGACAGCACTATGATCCCTTTCAACACTCACACCCCACATGCACAAGTTACAAATGTCTTGGTCTCTTTGCTTGTTAGAACTCAGATGTGATTTAATCTGAACCATCACAGCTAAAGTGGACTACCTTTGTTTTCCTATTCTATAATTTAACTGCCTGAATTGGATATCTGCCTGTGACACCGCTGACCAGGGTTAGGGAACAGACTTGGGTGTTGGAGGGCCAGCTGGTGGGTGATGGCTTGAGTGTCCAACGACCACTCCCCTTCTCCTGAGAGGGAGGGTGGGTTCACGGCTCAGCATTTGCTGGCCCATGGTGGAGGCCAGAGGCACAACACATCAGTACTCACTGCAGGAGGAGTGTGATGGATGTCGGCTTATGCCTTGACATCATGTAGCCTATCACACTCCAAAGAAAATGGGAAAACACCTGCTGGCCAACTGAAGGATGGCTGCTGGTTCCGCCATACACTAGAAGCCCCAGACATGTGTCCGTTCTGACCCCCACGACATGCCCAGGATACACAGGAAGCTCTTTGGGGCAATTCTCTCTCTGGTAGCCTCCCACAGGGTAGGGGCCCACTCAATGAAGGGTTACTTTGGGTTATCTGGTAGCACAGCAGGAGGGTCAGTAGATAGTGGTCAGGACTCAGCAGTGGTGGTAGGGGGCCTTGGCAGGCCTGAAGGAGTGGATGGCCAGGGGTAGGAGGAGCAAAAAAAACTGCTTGAATTTGCTTCTTTGAAATAAAGTGTTTTCACCTAAAATCTACAAGTGATTAGTGGAGGACCTTCAATGGATTCATGCATCTCCCAGACATGTGGATGCTTTTTTTCTACTTGGTGTCCATGAAAAGTGTCTCCCAGTTTTCATGTCTTTGTTCAGATGTGAATTGAGCACTACTCTGCCCACCAGCATCATACAGCCCCTGGTCTTACCTTTTAAGTACTCTTAAATACTTAACATTTGCTTTTGTTGAAGCAGTCTATCAGAAAACATTTTGTTGTCACAGAGACAGAATCAGCAGGTGGGAGAAAAGGTGCAAGTGATCCAATTCACCTAAATGGGGTGCTAACTGTGAAGTCTTTTCATAAGTAGTAAGGCAGTTTCTTCTTTGTGAACATTCTTTCATTCAGACTAGTTTTCATTCAAACAACTGAGGATTTTGGATGGCCCTACAGATTATGAACTTGAATAAGTTAGTAGGTAACAGTGGTCCCATGCTCAGCAATCTACAACCTAGATGCTTATATGCAAAGAATACAATACAAACCTGACTAAAATCTGAAAACAAGCTTATAAAACATATCTGAATATTTATCTTTACCTATACAAAATCATTGCAGCCCAAGTAAAACTCAAGTAAATTACATGGTACCCTGACTACTATTCTATGATGTAGTAAACATACATTGGTATTTTTTTTTATATTCTTTGTAAAGCAGGCAAGGCCCACTAGGCAGAACTGTCTGTTTTAAGGAGTGACCTAGAAGCACTTGGGAGGTTAAGTGACTTGCTTGGACGCAAGTGGAGGTTGTGGGACTCAAACCCAAGTCTGCTGGATGTACCCAGTTCAATCACAGTTTGTTACTCTAACCACTGGGCATGGGTGGTTAAACTGAATGGCTGATTACAACAAAGAAGTGCGGGTGATTTCCTTACTGTTTCTGCATGCAAAACAGAACAGATGCAAAGCACAGCAGCATTCATTTTAAGATGCTGAAATCTGGTCGCCCGCTGGCACTGCAGTAGCACTATTGCTTGCAATGCCAGTGACCCAGGGTCAAAAGCAAACTCGGGTTGCTGGAGGTCTGGCCAGGGAGTAGGATCGATCACCTGGGGACTGCTCTCCTCCTCCTCCGGGAGGGTGGGCTGCAGGTCCTGCTTCTTACCACCACCAGTGTGACCACGGGTGGTGGTGCAATAGTGCTGCAGAGTGATCAGGAGGGAGGATGCTAGCCAGGATCTGGAGCAGTGGCATGTCTCTATGTGACCTACCTCCTTGGATCTCTAGTGCCGTTGTCCTCAAGGACAAAGACCAGAAAACCAAGAACAATCACCCTGCATCGGCCACTGGCAGAAGGGACCCAGGTGCCCCAGACTTCATAACCAGGCTCCATGAGGGACCCACTGGGCTGCCTGACACACACTAAGGGAGTGTGGAGGGGTGACCTAGGGTCCCCTCCCTTCCCACCTGGGGGGGTACAACCCAGGCAGGATAGAAGCAGTCCCACAGAAGCTCCTGAGCATTACCTGGGGGTGAAGCTAGGGGATACCGATGCTTTGAGAAGGGGACATAGAAAAAGAAAATTAAAAAAAATTAAAAAGATACTGAAATCTTAGTGATTCCGTGCAGTGACATGCAATTTCCGTGAGGCACCGGTACAAGAATTCAAATTCCGCAAACCAAGCAGGATTCCGTGATTGTTACCGGTGTTACCGGTAAAAATGGAAAACCAGGGTCCCTGCTCATAAAGATCTGACGGTTTGGGTTTGAAAGAAAGCAGACAGAGCTTCCTTAACCGAGCTCGAGCTCAAGATTCCATGCCTGCATGGAAAGTTAACTATTTCACCTCCGAGCAGTTCTAACCTGTGGTCATACTGCAATTGTCATAATATAGCAAGACTCCATTAGAAGAAACAACATTACTAAGGTGAGTAATTTTTCTTCCCTTCCTTTATCCCAGACCCTGGTATCCCACATATGGGGAGAAGTGTATGGAAAGATCCCGTCCCCTGATTGTAAGGCTGATGGAGGAGTGGCTCAGCCACGCGTGGAATCTTAAAAGGGGCCCCCATGTGTTCTGGGGCAAACCAGTAGCCCCATTCCCACTCTCAAAAACATGACCTGCAGAATTCTTTTGGCAGCTATATAAACCCAGTATAGACAGTGTATCTGATTGGCAAGGCTTCACAGTATACCTCTTCCCAAGACACCTACACTGCAAGGTGTCTGTTGCACTGAAAAGTGAGGCTTGCTAAACCTATTAAGTGTCTTCAACATGCAAATACACTGGTGGGGAGAGAGAAAGAGTTTCTAATAAGACCTAGAGTTGGACAATTCAATTACAGTCCAATTGCCAGTGGATAATGTGCTAAAACTTTCCCACTTAGTGCAACTCCTTGCCAAAAAACCCTGCTGAGGTCTGGAAGACACTCCACTCCCTACTAGGCTCCTCCTCCCATGCCTCTCCTCCCCCCCCATGCCACCTACTGGCTCTTGACCCCAGCTTAGCAGCCTCCCCCAGAAACCTTTTCTTCACGATCTATGCTCTCCCGGCTGGTCCCCCCTTCCCCACCCATTCTTGTCACTCCAGTACTACCGCCCTCAGCTGAGTACTCCTTTCCTCAATACTCTTACAGAGGTTCACTGTGCACTAAAAGCCTTAACCCCATCCAAACAAAGTTATAATGGCCTAAACCCCAACCTACTCAAGCTCTCTGCCCCAGCAACTGCCTCGCCTACTCCACATTTTCAATCTATCACTTCCCAAGGCTCGGTACCCAAGGCTTGAAAGCTAGCCAAAGTCATCCCAATCCACAAAGGTGGAAATCCCTCTCTAGTGGGCAATTATATTCCAATCTCTCTCTCCTCCCATCTCTCTCTATAATACAGGAGACTCATCTCCAAAAGGCTAAACTCCTGCTTGGACACTAACACCATTCTGAGCCTATATCAATGCGGCTTTCAGCGACACCACTCCAATTCCTCCTCTCCGCTCCGCCTCACTAACCATATTCATTCCGCTATGGAAAAAGGACAGCTGACATTGGTTATCTTTATAGATCTTGCCAAGGCCTTTGACTCAGTCTCCCACAGATTCTTCCTGGACAAGCTTG
Organism: Neoceratodus forsteri; assembly: GCA_016271365.2. Classification (NCBI taxonomy): domain Eukaryota; kingdom Metazoa; phylum Chordata; order Ceratodontiformes; family Ceratodontidae; genus Neoceratodus; species Neoceratodus forsteri. The sequence goes on along the minus strand of CM057455.1, from coordinate 1,355,849,512 downwards.
CTTCCATTAGCCTCTCTCCCTCATCGACTGACTGGTTCAGGTCATACCTATTGGACAGATCCCAATACTTTCAATTGGGCAACAACAAATCCCACCCGCCTTCCCATCTACACTGGCATCTCCCAGGGCTGAATCCTGGGCCAGCACTATTCTCAATATTTGTAAACAAACTCCCCTCATCCTCGCACACTCTATATACATCGATGACACAGTCATCTATGCTTCTGGTCCTCTCTCTCTGAGTAGTGTCATCCCTTCAGGCTGACTTTGAGAGAGTGCTAAATTGGTTTGAAATGAAAATCAAATACAACACTAAAAAGACTGTCACCATGGCTTTTGGTACTGCAAAAAGACTGGCTAAGCTACACTCCCCCCCCCCATCTTTTTTTCTCATTAGATGGCACATAGATTGAAACTGTGGAGTCCTAAAAGTATCTGGGAGTCTGGCTTGCCCCAAAGTTGGATTTCTCCTGTTACATCGATGCTATCCATGCTAAGCTCTGACCCAAACTAGGTGCTTGTACTGACATAAGGACAGTCTCTCTCTCTCTCCCTCTCTCTCCCCCCCCAGTCCAAAAAGAGCTCATCGCCAAACTAATTCTCCCCTCCATAGACTACGCTGACATTGTGTATAGCTCTGAGCCCCAATCATCCCTTTCAAAACTGGACCCACTGTACAATGCCTTCTGTCGCTTTGGGACAAACCTCCCCTACCAAATCCACCACTGCTCTTTGCACTCAGCTTTATCCCTCCGCTCCCTCGCAAATTTTAGTCTTGCCCACTGTGCTACCTTCATCGCAGAGTATTGGTTCGGTGCTCTCCCCTCCTACCTAACCAACCTCCTATCCCCCACCACCAACCCAGGTTAGCCACTTGGTACCCAAGACTCTCGCTCTTTCACTCTCCCACAACTGCGTTCACAATCAGCTAAGAAGTCTTTTTCATTTAGGCTCCCCACCCTTTGGAACCATCTCCCCCTCTCAGTCCGCCTCTCACCTTCTCCTGCATCCCTCAAAAACACCTACAACTCCTCCCCTTCCCCATGCTCTTGCTCCTCCTCATCCCCCATGACATTCTCCCCTGCTCCTCCTCCTTTATTCCTTTGATATTCTTTCCCACCCCTAAAACTCTCTAACCCATCCTAAAGCTGCTCCCTGCACCTTTAAACTTTGTCTGATTAAAATCTTTGTATATCTCTTTGTCCTTCTCTCCCTTGTACATAACTGTAAACAATTTGCAGCTTTATTGTACTTTTTGTTGAACAGTCAATTTTGTTAGCCACTTTATGTGAAGTAATGCTTCATAATGTTTCCTGTTATTCTTCCTCCTTCTCAGTTTGAGAGCTCTGCCTTTACTCTGCTTGAACTCACCAGCAACACTGTACATTCCACCCTTCCTAGCCCTTCATATTTGGAACACAGCATCCTGTGTCCCTTAGCCTTCTCTTTATAAATGGAACAAATTAAAATATTGGGTTATTTACATACATGGAAACATACGATCTGTCAACAGAAAAGACTGCTTAGCCCACCCAGTCTGCCCCAAATGGCCCTGCCTAGTCTGTCTCCTCAGATAGTTATTTTTTTTCCTTCATGGAGTGACACACGTTAGAGTAGCAACTGCTTAACTTTCTTTGTTAGCTCTCTTAAAAATGATGTGTTCTTAAACAAAGTATGTATTAACAGTGGAAAGAAATAAAAATACAGCCCTATGAAGAATGTAACTGATACTTATATGAAGGCGTGGTTGCTTTGAAGGGGCATGAGCATGGCGAAGGGGAATGGTCGTTGCGAGGGGGCTACAGATTTTTCTTACAAACATATGAACATATGAAAATGCCAGCAGAAACAGGCCTCACGGTCTATTGAATCTGCTCGAGTGTGCAGCTAGCACCTTATGATGCTGCTGCCCCTTCCTTCCCCCCATCCTATTACCCCTTACCCTTACCCTATCCCAACCCCTCTTGAAGCTGTCTACCATCTTGCAGGCCACTACATCACCCAGCAAGGAGTTCCACTTGTCCACCACTCTTTCTGTGAAAAAATGTTTTCTCATTTCTCCTGAATCTACCCCTCCAATCTCAGTTGGGGTCCCCTCGTATCCCTCTCCTTTCTCCTCTGGAAAATCCTCTCTGTATTAGTCTTGTTTATTCCCTTCAGGTACTTGGGGCCTTAATCTGGCCCTGATTCTGTGTGCCTGTGTGTGTGTGTGTGTGTGTGTGTAAAGTGCACACTTTGCCAAGCAGATATCTTTGTGAGGGATATAAACTCACAGCAAAACCTCAATCAAGGGAATTTACTGCCCTCCGCCCAACTCTAATTACAAGTCAAACAGATGTAACTAACTGCCTTCATCAAGTTAGCACTACTAAATTTACAAGGAGCTGTAAACGTCACCCTGTCAGGCTTGGGAGCCACCTCAGCTAATCTTACTCCCTAGGATGGTGAAGTTCGGACATATCAACAGTACTATAGGTCATTTGTTTGTTCTCCAAGGGAGCGCTAGGTGCATGTTATCCAATACCACCTCCTAAAGTGGGAACTGGCCTTGGTCTCAAAGGAGCCTAACCACCCACACCCTGCATATCCAAGAATCAGTTACTGAGATACAGTCAGACCAACCTGGTTGATGGGTATGGGAATACTGAGAAGTGGGGGTGGGGGGGTGCTGGTTTTTGAAAAATACGACAAAACTTAACCTGAGAATCCAGCCTTCTGATTGTGATGGTATCCGCATGTCATGCATGTGCCTTGCCTGTATGAAACAAATGGGAGCACGTCCGAGGGCGGCTGGGGGAGAAGGACTGAGCATCCCAGAGACTGGTTTCCTTCTCCCAAGGGAGAGGGGTAGAGTGTCCAGCACACCACGGACCTCTGGCAGAGGCTGGGGGGATCCACTATGCTAACGCCATCACCTGAGGGGGGGTGGAGGAGACGCAATACGTTATTGCACATCCCCGCCCCCAGCTACTGCCGCAAGTCACAAATTTCCAGCCCCGGAGCATGATGCCCTGTTCTGCCACCGCCCCCACTGTCAGCAGTGTCCGCCAGGGAGGCGCCTAGCTTCAGTGTTCCCACCTGGGGTAAGCCATCACGCCACGAAGGACTTCGTGGGAGGGGGCACCACCCTGTTAAGCCTAGGCATGGTGGCAGCAGTACAGGCAGGGCTGACCTCCTTGGGGGCTGGACCCCCAAACAAGAAAAGAAACAGATGGGAGCACAGGAGGTATCATTTTCCGTTTTTTTTTTTTTAGTTTTCTATTAATGAATTCTCCAAAATACCTTACCCCATTTTCTTCCAAGGCTTTGCATTAGAATAGCAGTAGTACTGCAGCAGTAAGTAACTTTATTACAAGTAATAGGAAACATATGCTGTGCTGGGGTCCATTTTCAACTATCAATCTATCTATCTAAAATTTGGTAACTACAGGGACACATCAAGCCAATGCTCATTTCAAGGTATGACGAAAGGAGAGGTACAAGGGGAAGAAACTGCCAAAATCAGACTGTATCAAATCATTAATACAATAAACAAGCAACGATGAATCAGAAAAATACAGAAGAATCAAAACTCAAATGACAAAATGTGCAAAAACATGTAGAATATCTATTATTTGGTGTGAAAAAACAAAGCATTCCAAAAGGCACTTTTCCTTTGCTCTCCCAGTTACTGTAACTGTTCAACTTTTGTGCAAAATGTCCCAAAACAGTTGTGCAAAATGCCATACCATGTATATCAACGTTCTGTAAAACTGACTGAGCACATGGATCCAAAATCATAACTCCAGACAATTGCTGGGTCATTAACAAGCCTAACCTTAATACTCTGGGGAAGCAGTGTGGTCCAGTGGTTAGAACACAGGCCTGGGGATTAGGAAACAAAGTCTCAACTCACACTACAGCCACTTACTCACTATGTGGCCTTGAGCAAGCCACTTAACTACCCTATGTTTCTGTGCACCCAGCTGGAAAAGAAAGCAAAAACAGGATCCTGCTGCCAAGATGATAATTCGATCAAGTCAGTCTTTCTGCCTGTCCAGCACCACACAGAATAAATTTGTCTCTTCAACTGACTGGAAAGTTTATGCAGCTCTCCTAATTATTGTGCAGAAATGAAGTAATTTCAACCCGGTCAGCAGTGCTCTGAGGTTAACAAAACTGAGATGATCCAAGTAATACTCTATTTAGAACAGTACACAGCACTAAATAAATAAACAGTTCCGCTACCTTTTTTCAGAGTGCAGTCTGAATTTGTGTGAGCTTCTGGATTACCAGTGTGTGTGTGTGTGTGTCACGGGACAAAGCTGGCTTGTCTCAGACATGCTGCGTGCAAGGACTAGATTGTGCTGACCGAATAGTTAATTGGTCCTCCTTACCTTTACAAATGGATTTGCTACAGCTGCTAGAGAGATCTTCCTCTGCCTCTGCAGAGTCTGCCGGGCTCCTTGTTCTTCGAAGGCTGTTCTGGGAATTTCTAGTCGATCTAGTCACAATCCCAGAGTCTGCGTTCTTCATTGCTCTCTGAAAAGTGGAACAAAAAAGAAGAACTGATCAGCACTTTTGAATACTACTGCTTTGATAAGCTCTGGGGTGCAGGCACCCCCATTAAAGCTTAAAACTTTTCAAAATCGTCCTGTGTGTTTTATTCCTGCACTCATGCAAGAATCTTTTGAAATAATGCAAGCACAGAGCTGGAGGCAGTGTGCTATATTTAAAGTTAACCCCACATAAATGATATTTAACTTCTTGAACTTTGGTGATATGGAATAAAAAACGTGTCATCCATTTGGCTACTATACCATGAGTAAACTCCTATTAAGGATATGTTGCGGTATTATAGTATAGAGCAGTACAGAATCTACAAATGTTACCTCTTCATTTCATGCACAGTTCCCCAGCATCATTGGCTCTTACCTCTAGTATCCCACTGAGGTCACCCACTGTGAAAAACATTCTGTCAAACTTGCTACAAAAGGGCTGGGAAGAGTCAGACTGCAGAAGCCATGCAACTTGCTGACTAACTTTGCTCTCTGTTATTTACCAACTGCACAAAGAAAATGCTGTCTATTCAAAACACATTTCAAACCTCTTTTCACAGAAAGTGAGCGAACAAACGATCCCATGTCCTAAGCTGTACTCATATCTCCCATGAGGCCCAGTGATAGCTGTGGGGCATGGAACTGAGTGACACCAATACCAGTCACCACAGGGCACTTTTGTAAACAACTTCTGGAAAAAAGAAGTTTGGTATTTTTTTCTCTCTTACCATTTATGACATTACTTTCCCCTGTCCCTGCATTCAGTGATATTTTTCTTGAAATGCAGGCTTTATGTATTAAAAATGGAATCACAAATTCAGACTCAACACAGAAACAGAAGCATACTAGACTTTGCTTTGTCCCCAAGACTGTACATACAATGTGCCTTGGAATTATTACATGCTCCAGAGTGTTTTATATGAGATTTGTAAACCAGTATTTCAGCAAACAGGACCTATTGGGATTAAATGTGATTCAGCTTCCTCGTTACCACTTAATAAATCTTACTATCTCAGGGTTTTACAATACTGTTTCATATGTTCCATTTAGATTGCACATGTCTTTGGCATGAAATTAAACTGAACTGACTTTGACAGCCCAATCGCAATGCCCAGACCACTCAGGCACACTTCCAGTATAGCTGAACCAGACAAGCAAAAGCAATAAGACACAAAAGAGCTATGATGTTATTATGAGAGATAACCAGGCCTATGGATTGCAGGCATGAGGGAAGGCCAAGTACAATACCACTGGAAATGTGGTGATACCCAAGGACACTGGTTTCAGGTACATGCTGGTAAAACTTATGGAACTGTGGAAGCTAGCTGGTTCAAATGGCTAGAATCATGGAAACTGCACTGGCCTGTTGTAATTAAAAATACAGAAAATACCAGTAGATATCTAGGAATTTCCTGTTTCGTTAATAAATTTTGACTTTGTTCAGTCACTGTTAGCCAGTATCCTGTGTTGGGTTGAGATAAGGATTTTTTTTCTGTTTACAATTTGGTTTGAAATAAATGTTTTGACTGTCTCAGATTTAAAAGACAGTTGACGGGTTCACTAGATAGCTGTGTCAGGCAATTTTACACCAGGTGTAGTGTCTCAGATTTAAAAGACAGTTGATGGGTTCACTGATAGCTGTGTCAGGCACTTTAACATCGCAGGTGTAGTGTTGTGAGACATCACCACAGTGCTTTCTGACCAATCAGACTGGGTATACAAATGATCCATTTACAATTATTTATTTTTTACTTTCTTTCTTTATCTCCTCCTTACTACCCTGGAGCCCCCTCCTTCCGTCCGCTCATGTCCTCCTCAACCTACCTTGGGGATCTGCCCCTAGAGTGCTTGTCCTCCTCCTCCTCGCACATCGGGGTCTGTCCTGCAGGTGGTCTGGGGGACTTAGGGCGGCCTTCATCTAGGGCTGCCAGGGGTTTTCCGTTTTTCTCGCCGTCCCGCCCCTACGGCGTCGGTCGCTTGGGGCGTCGTCCCGGAAGGTGGCGTGCTGGCGCGCGTCAACACCTCATGCGTCAGCGGCGTCCCCTCGACTCCCGTTGGCCGGAGCCGCCTCCATCCCCTCAGCTGTCGGTGCTTCCACGGCTGCGAGGTGATGCAGGCGGCGCTCATGGTTCCCACCCTGAGGAGGAGAGAGCATCCGCTGGGGCCGATCCCCTCTCCCCTGCCGACCCCCGCAACCCGAGTCCGTTCGAACCGGGTGCGAGCGTGAGCGCGAGTGAGGCTTCCAGCACTCAGCCCTCAGCCACCGGGCGCGTCCATTTACAATTATTTATGAATATGCTGTACAGGGGGCATATATTTGTAAGGTGGCTAGCGCTTCCAGATCATCTGAGCTTCTCTTTATCCCACAGCATACTATGAAGTCTTCATCACATGGGGGATGATGCATCATAACTTTCTCCTCGACGTTTAAAGCAGCAGGATTTGTTAGTCAGCAAAGATTTTCATCATATAGTCCTATAAGCAATGATATAGTTCTGACATCCTCAGATTCATCCTCAGTGCATTTTTATTTCCCTCCGATATTTAAAAAAAAAGTTTTATTACTTCTTTTGTAATTCAAGCCTATGTACCTGCCATAGGAGTCCTCAGAGTCCAACCTACCGCCAGCTTCTGCACGACATCCCTTCTGAATTCCCTGACAGTAACCTGCAGCTTGTCCCCTGCAGGTGGGTCCCCACTGTTCCCCAAGCTGAGAGGGCAATTCTCATTCAATGGTCTGGGTGTGAGGAGCCAGCAAGGTGCAGGAGGAGTCAGCAGAGCCCTACTGTGGCATGAGTGGTGAAGCAACTTCATCTGTTTGGGGACCACTGGGGTATTTTTATCCCACTAAGGCCCTCCCTTATCCCTCCCTAGGGCACAGTCCTGAGGAGTGACCTGGCATAGTACCTTTCAGGGCTAGTGCAAGGGTAACTGCCCTGTTGGCCCTACTTAGAGAATGACACCTGCGCAGCATTCACCAGGCACGTGGGTATGTGTTTACGTAAAGCTGCTCCAGAAGGACTGCATACTTTTATTTATTTATTAAATTTTGGTGACCGGGTAGGCCCACTGAGCCCCGAAGGTCCCTTTTTCAGGGGTGACCCGGGATAACAATACAAGTTATAAGAATGAACAAGGACATAGGAACATTTGAGGCATTGTGAATTACATCATGAGGTGGTTACAGTAAAGAAAAATAGTGGATATAGGCATGGTTACAGGCATGGTAAAAGAAAAGCAGTGGATACAGGCATGGCTTACAGGCACGGTAAAAGAAAAGCAGTGGATGCAGGCATGGGTACAGGTATGGTTATCATCATGACATGTAAGCAATTGGTAGTACTTTGCATATAGTTTATTCAGGGGTTACACGTGGCCTCTGGCGAGCAGTCTGTATAAGGCAGGTAGTAGGAAGGTTAAGCTAGGAGATGGGAGTTGGAGAGGGAGGGTACCTTGGGAGCTTTAAGTGCCATGACAGTGGCATGCGCTTGAGATCAGCAGATGGGACTTAAGCCTGGTGCAGAAGTTCATGAGTGAGGAGGAGGTCTGGACCTGGGAGGAGCTTGTTCCATTGGCAGGCTGCTTGGGAGGAAAAGGATCTTCCATAGCGTTTATCCTTACCCTAGGGACTTCTAATAGCATTCTATCTGAGGTCCTTAAGTTCCTTGGGTTGTGTTTGAGGGTTATGGTCCTGGCAATGCTTGGGGAGTGTGGGGTTTAAGAAGCTTGTAGGCCTGGACAAGCAAGGGGTGTTGGAGCGGCGACAATGTGGGCCAGAAAGATTGGCCAAAGTGTCACAGTGGTGACGTCTCGGGTGGTCTAAGGTTCTAACGAGCTATTTTATTATATAGGGTTTGCATCCTGGTAATCTCTTGTTTAGCCATGCCCTGTATAATAGGGGCCAAAGGTCAGGTTGGGTAGAATGATGCTGGTAGCTATGGAGAGCCTGGCTTCAGGGATGAGTTGGTTCTTGAGTCAGTACAGGGTGCCAAGTTTCTGATGTAGGGTCCTGGTGACCTGGTCCACGTGTTGCTTGTATGTGATATTCTGATCCAACGTGAGGCCTAAGTATTTAAGGGATGGGACTACGTTAATGTCTTTACCAGACAGTGAGGTTAAGGAGAGGGATGAGGACCTGTCAAATCCCAGGGATCTTGGCCTGAATAGCATTGCCTTGGTCTTGTCGGCATTTAGTACCATTCTGTTCTTACATAGCCAAGTCTGTACTGAAGTGAGATCCTTTTGGAGTAGAGGGCCTAGGGCAACCACGTCACGCAGGGGTCGGAAGATGACAGTATCATCAGCGTACTGCTGATCAACTGAGCTCTCCCCGCAGTGGGTACGCAGGTCGTTGGTAAACAAGAAAAACAGGAGGGGGCCTAGAATTGAGCCCTGAGGTACACCCTGGTATAGGGGTAATGGGTCAGACATGGTCCCTTTCCATGAGACCCTCTGTGCCCTGCCTGATAAGTAGCTCCCAAACCACTTCAAGGCATGATTGTCTAAGCCTATATTTTGCAGCTTCTGTAGCAGCAAGTTGTGGTCGATGAGGTTGAACGCCTTGGATAAGTCTATAAAGACTGCACCAGTGGGTATCCCTTTGTCCACTGCCCTGAGAACTTCATCCATGAAGTTAATGAGGGCAGTGTCAGTACCATGGTTTGTTCTAAATCCATGTTGGTAGGGGGCAAGGAGCTGATGAGCTTCCAGGTAGTCCCTGAGTTGACTGTAGATGACTCTTTCTTGCACCTTAGCAAGTGAGCAGAGGAGGGAGATGGGCCTGTAGTTGTTGAGTTTTTCCCTGAGCCCTCCTTTGTGAAAAGGGACAACACTGGCATGTTTCCACGGCTCAGGGACTGCTCCTTCCCTCAGTGATCGATTGAGGAGCATGGTTATAGGCCAGGCTAAGAAGGTAGCTACTGCCTTGAGTAGTCGAGGGTTGATACCGTTGGTCCCTGACCCTTTGGTTTCAGGTTCCTTAGGAGGTTTAGTACTTCAGTACATTTAGCCAGTCTCAGGTGAAATGGGGGTCTTTCCATGTGAGGTGGTTCATCTGAGGTAGGGGAGAGTCTGGGGAGACAGGCAGGTCTTATAGGCCTCGAGGTCTGAGAAGTGCCTGTTAAGGGCAGCCGATATTTGAGAAGGGTCAGTTGTGAGCTGACCGTTAATCTCCATGGGACAGGACTTGCCCTTGATCAGGTCACTGATATGATTCCAGAATTGCTTGGGGTTGCCCAGGCTGGTTTTCTGGAGGTGTGTTAAGTAATCTCTCTTAGCGAGTTTTATGGCTGTCTTGGCTTTGTTCCTCAGGGCTTTGTATTCAGCGAGATCTGCCGGGAGAGAGGAGAGCCTAAACTTTTTCCAGACTTTTTCCCCAAGTAGCCATTAGGGCTTTGAGGGAAGGAGAGATCCACTTGTAGCAGCCGCCTTTAGCCGTCATTCTCTTCATTAGAGCAAAGAGATTGGCCGCTGTGGTTAGTTCATCCTGGAAGTATTGCACAGCCTCAGTAAGAGTAGGGAGAAGATTTATGGGGTTCCAGTCCAGACTACCTAGGTAGCGATTGTATTGTAGTTCAGAGAACTTGGAGAAGTCATGAGGGGAGAGAATTCTAGGTTGGACCTTGGGTGGTTTGTTTTTCCATATACAGAAGATTGGGGAATGGTCACTCAGGGAGTCTGCCATTGTGCCCGCACTCTGTATATCAGTGGGGTTAGACACCGGAGTCCAGTCAAGAGTGGTGTGGTTCTCAGTTTTGTAATTAAGTCTGGTCGGTTCAGAGATGACCTGCGTCAGACCTGCTTCATGGGTAAGTGACTTCGAGACATGACCAGGGTCCTGGGCCCAGATAATGTCGAAGTCGCCCAGGATTAGTTGCTCCGTTGTTACCTTGATAGCCGTATCACTTGTGATGGCTTCAAGGGATTTGAGGGCTGATTTTGGTGGGTGGTAGACGCAGCCAATTGTTAGTTGTTTGGCATGCCCTAGGGTTATCCGGAAGTATATGCTCTCTCCCTCAGCAGCAGGATTAGTCTGCAGGGGTAGAGGTGACACGGAGAGGTCATCCTTAGCATAGATTAGGACCCCACCCCTTTTTGGTTTCTCTGTCATTACGGTGAGCTAAGCCCTACCAATTGAACTGTGGTCATGGATGTGGGCTTTAGGCCAGGTTTCAGAGACGGCTGGTAAGTCCGGTTTGTAGAGGTCCAACCACGCCTGGACTTCGTGTATTTTTGGTCTAAGACTACATATGTTCATATGTGCTATCTTCAGACCCTTGGTGGTCGCCCATTGATGGTCCTGGGGGGATGCTACCAAGGTATTGGGTACGTATGGACCAGGGTTAGGTTGGATATCACCTGATAGGAGAAGTAGCAAGACTAGTAACCTGAGCAGTTTAGTGCTAGGTATTGAGATGAGGTGTCTTCGATGCGTCCTGCTCATATAGTAAAGCAGGTCATAGCATACACCCTTTTTCATGATCTCATGCTCTGTTAAAAGACTAGATATACTTGAGATAGGGTAGCTGCTAAGGAAGTCGTGTAGGGGATATTATGTAGATTGCTCACTGGTTCTGGGGAGAATGGGTCTATGAGCCTGTCCACCCAGAGTAGGGTCAGTGAGTAGATTATGGCAAGTAGTACACCCCTATTAGGGGGAGGGACACTTGGGCTCCTAGCACACCAAGGAGGGTGGAAGGAAGCATGTACTAAGTAAGGCATTATTACTGGATGATGTCAGCGTAGCGTAGGTAAGAATAGGGTGCTCAAAGTCTATCTGACTTGAGTCTGAAGGGTGGATGGCAGACACTGAGGGCTTCCTGTTTTCAGCTGCAGAGCTGTCGACAGGCAGTTTTAAGAAAGTTGTCAGCCTGTTCAATGAAGCTTAGGGGAACCTCAAACTACAACCTCCTCTTGTAGCAGCACCGGGAAAGAAGTAGAATGATAATGCAGGCCATATTGCCCACGATTAAGAACAGTGATTTGTTTAGAAAGACCAAGAATCCCTCTAGTGGCAGGTCTGTATAACCTGCTAATGGAAAACTAGCCACTGGTCTCGGCCGGTGGCTGTCTGGGTGCCAGCCGACCATGGGCGAGCTGAAGCAGCCCTGTTCAAGGGCAGGCAGCTGGAGAGAAGAAAAAAGAGCAGGTCTTAAATAGCATAGAGGTTAGGATGGGTTAGATCTGAGCAGTTTAGTAAGACAAAAGGTAGTTAGACTTTTCGGCGCCAAGGCAGAGTGCTTGGATGGGGGTCTGCAAGAGGAGCACTGAGACAGAAGAGGTGTAAGCACTTTAAAACACTAGTAGAAATTACAATCCAACTAATACAGCTGAAAAACTTCTATTACACAGTTGAAATGTGCTTAGTTCTGTCTAAAATCTATTTGCAAAAAGTGGCAGGTGGCTGAAGCAGGGGAAAAGTCCTGGCCAGTCAGCGCGGGTTTGCTGGAAGCACCTGTGTTCCGATTGGCTGCACTGTCCCGTACCTTCCAAGGAGCCGCAGGTGGGGTCCCGGTCTCGGTTGGTAGCTGGCTGGGTGCCAGCCGACCGTGGGGGAGCTGAAGCAGCCCTGTTCAAGGGCAGGCAGCTGGAGAGAAGAAAAGAGAGCAGGTCTTAAATAGCATAGAGGTTAGAATGGGTTAGATCTGAGCAGTTTAGTAAGACATGCTTCCCCCCGGGCCACCAGCAGCAGTCATGCAGCAGAAGGATGTTCCCTCACTCCCTCCCTCCCCTGAGCAGGAGGTATTCATGATGATACAAGAACTCCACCTCACCAGTTAACAACAGATGTTCCAGGTAGGGGGTGCGAGCCCAGGTCACCTGACTGGCAAGTAGCAGCATTACAAGGCCCTTAGCATCAGCTAGCTGGCACATATTTGATTGTATAGAGCACAGCACCACACCAACGTGTTTCATTTTTTTAACTGTGGGCATGTGACGGCATAGGATTTTTTTAAAACTTCCAAACAACATATCTAAGTATAGGAATAAAATAAAATAAAAGGAAAAGGGTATATTGATGTTTTTGACAGAAATGCACTAATGTTGGGACAGCCCAGTGGCATAGCAGCAGGGCTGTCGCCACAATGTCAGCAACCCAGGTTCGGGAAAGAGCCCATGGCACTTGGGTGGTAGAAGGAGAGGAGAGAGCTATGAGTGTCCAAGCAGACGCGACCCTCCTTGTGGCAGGAGCTCTTTGCTGCGGGACTACCACCTGTGGGCCCAATGGTCACATGAGCCAGCTGGGGAAAGTAGTTGGTGGGGAGATGCAGAAGGTTTACCAACACGCACAACTGTTTGGTACAGTAGTATGATGTGCATTCACAAACTGGTGTCAAGACAGAGAGACAGGTGGCGAACAAGAGAAAATCCTCAGCTCGACAGGATGGTGCCTGCATGTTCGGGTTGTGTGTGCAACCTAGTACAGTGTTTATGCAACAGAATCAGTGAAGAGAAATGATACAGTCAGTAGAATGTGATGGATACATGTGGCCTTTCACACACTCTATAACCAAGGGAACTGCCAGCCTTCTGGGGTACCAGTGGCACAGGAACCCTCTTGAGAAGGGTTCCATGCTAAACATGTCAAAGGATCACGGGTCCCTTGGCTAAAGGTACTGTATCTTGGGGAAGAAGCCCAGAGAGAAGAAGGCACACTGCCAGAAGAGGAGGGGAGGAAGGTGGGAGCACAGAAATGAGCATCTGAAGGACACTTGGTGCATGCATGCTTATGTAGTGCTCACTAGGACGAGGCATGGTTCAGTGGGCAATGAAGATGGAGCTTTGGTTGACTGCTTGATTTGTAACTGTAGTGGATGCTTGCGCAGTACAGTACAGTCCTTATGCAACTGCATGGGTAAGGAGGACTGAGATAGTCAAATGTGTTACGTACATGTGGCCACTCGTACTCTCTGTTCTCAACAGAACTGCCACTCTTTCAGGGGTACCACTGGCACAGAAACCCTATTGAGAAGAGTTCCACCCCTACATGACCACAGGTCCCTTAGCTAAAGTAACCTTGTGGAAGAACAGCAAGCATAAACAGAACTGTCACAACACTATATTTCACCAGGGAGGGAAGAAAGGTCATAGCAGTGAACAACTAGAGTGGAACGGCAATCAGCCATTATCCGAATCCCATCTGATCAGGCAAAATGGAACTATCGAATGAAATGTAACAAATTACTTTTATGTCCTTTGGCACAAGGAGAAGACCCCCCCTCCCGAGGAAACATCTGGGGATGCAAGGCTTTAAGTCAACATCTCTCCAGGCTTAAAACAACACTATTAAAACCCCAAATTCACTGGTGCAGCAGACGACTAAGTGTGTAGGATGCTAGTGCAACAAGGTAGTGCCTGTCCTACTACGGAAGAGGTTATGGCTGAATATGTACAGCTTTTTGCGCTCTTTATTCTGGAGGAACTACCAACCTTTTAGGGTAGGGTGGCATGGATCCCTCTTAAGGATGGTTTCACCCCTAGAGGTGCCACAGGAGCATGGTCCCTTGGCTGAAGGTACTGTAGGGAAGATGCCCATGATGGAGAGGGAAGCTGCCAGAAAAAGGGGTGGGTGGTGCGAACAATGAAATGAGTGTCCAGAGGACACTAGGAAGGCACACTATCAGAATGCTTGGTGGGGGTGTGGCCATGTCACCAACTGCCCCACCACATCTCAGGCAAGCCTGCCCATTAACTGGTCCAGTGGACGACTAAGTGTGAAGGAAGCTTGTGCAACGTGGTAGTGCTTGTGCTACTGTGAAAGGGGATATGTTTGGATACCAGTGGCCTTTCACACACTCTGTTCTAGAGCAACTATCATCCTTTTGAGGTACAATGGCACGGAATCCTCTTAAGTAGGGTTCCAACCCTAGAGATGCCACAGCAGTGAGGTCCCTTAGCCGACGGTGCCGTAGGGAAGATACCCCAAAACGTAGAAATGTAGAAGTAGAAAACCATCATGCCATCATCCGCTAACGAGCAAGGGAAGGTGACAGCCGTACTGAGTAAAAGAGCCATCACCCAAATCCCAACCTGACCAGGGAGCTTCTAACAATGCAAACAACCTCTAATTTTTATTACCTTCAGCAAGAAGGAGGGAAAACCTCCCTGTGGAGGAAAACTCTGGGGATCCAAGGCATTAGGTCGCAGTTGCTCCAGGCTACCCGACTGTCTTTTACATCAGGACATACTAGGAGAAGCTGAAAACTAGAAGCAAAGAAAATGAAGGAAAACTGGCTAACTCGATTGGTTTGAGCTTTTATACAATCGAGAAAGAGACCGGGAACTGGCATACTTTGGAGGATGTAGAAACTCACTCCATCTGTCTAACAGGATCATCCTTGAAGGTGTCACAGAGCTGATATCACATGACAAAAGGGACCTGGCAAGAAGGCCGCAACTTTGGAGGAAGGTGGCTCAGCTCCCATAATAAGGAAGCTTATCCTCCTGTGAGGTGAACTTTGCTGTGGAGGAATGTCCAACCTACACACCTGTGGGAAACCTAAACTTATGTGGGTGTCACAGAGTCACAGTCGTATGACTAAAGGAGACCTAGGAGCTGGAGTATCAACCTGGTGGTTAGGGAGCAAGGTCCAAATAAAGAATTATGAGTAGAGACCACGCATATACATAGCAGGTGCCATAGACAAATCAGTGCCACTTAAGTGAGCTGTCCCAAACCTCTTCTGTTCGGTAGGTTGAGGGTGTCATAGAGCTGCAGTAGTATGATCAAAGAAACATTTGCAGAGGGTTCCACCCCTGCACTATGCTCAAACTACAAGACACCTCAGTACTACTCAGACTATAGAACAGCTCAGGCAAGACCTACGAGCACAGAAAAAAATCTGACTACCACGCCTCCCTATCAAGCCAGGCCCTAAAGCTACCTTAGTCAAACTGTACCCTAAGTAATCCCACCTGAGTCGAAGTGTACCCTAAGTAATCCCAGGAGGAGTGATGGTAATGCTAGGAGGAAAGGGCTTAGACAGAGACAAGTCTGGCGTTGGTCAGTTGGTAAGAAGCCAGTCAGTTGCAGTACGAAGAAGGGGCAATACATGCTGAATCCTGATGTTATCATTGGGGCTAAGTCCAAATGTCATTGGGTGTGAGCCTGATAGAAATGGGGAGTAAGCCTAGTAATCATGAGGCTTAAGCCTAGTTGTGTTGGGGTGTATGCCCAGAGTTGTTAGGGCATAAGCCTGTTTTTAGGTGGGGTGTGAGTTCGGCAGTCGTGAGACAAGAGCCTAATAGTGGTTATGGCGTAAGCCTGGTAGTTGTTGGGGAGTCAGGCGGCTGAGGGTTAGTAGGGAGCAAAGGCCCACAAAATGACAGTGCAGAGCATGGCCACAGCAACAGCCACGCAGGCAAGGAAGGGGGGGCCAGCAAGCACCACACCGAGACAGCAGGAGGTAGGGGAGGCCAGCAAGCACCCCACCAAGACAGCAGGAGGTAGGGGAGGCCAGCAAGCACCCCACCAAGACAGCAGGGGGTAGGGGAGGCCAGCAAGCACCCCACTCAGACAGCAGGAGGTAGGGAGAAACAAAGCAAACAGGGAGAGGAGTCACCCTCCAATTGGGCAGGAGGGGGAGGGCAGGTGAAGCAACAGCCATCAGAGGAACCAGAAGCCAGAAAAGCCACCTCAGAAGGCAGCCGTAAGAAAGCATCTGCAGCAGATGGAGCTGAGACAGCAGGGAGGAGAGCAAAGAGAAGCTGAACTGAGATGCAGACCAGCATAGTACAAAAGCACAGCAGAAATCAAGGTCAGGACCCGAGAACTAGCTCAGGAGTAAAACAAAGTGAGACAGAAGGAACGCTAACCAGAGAGGTGGTGGAAGCATGAACCTGGAAACAGTCAATCAGAGAGTGTACAGCAGTTGCACGGCAGGGAGAACTGGACAGAGATCATCAAGCACTGAGGAAGGGCAGCAAGCAGAAGGAGAAAAGATACCCCAGGCAGCAGCCGTAAGCAGAAAGGTAAAGAGGATGGGGAGGGCAGGCAGGAAGCCAGCAGTTGCCACAATGAAACAAGTGTCCACAGGACACTTAGACAGGAGCACTCTTACAGCACTTGACGGGGGCTAGGGGATGTCGCCCACTGCTGCACCGAACTTCAGGCATGTCTGCCCACTGAACCAGCAACACTCCACTGCAAAGCTAAACAATACATGAACTACTACTTCTGTCTTGCAGAGACTTCCATCCACATAAAGGTGCTATAGGGGATGTCCCTGCAACGAAAGTAGTTCCTGAATGAAGAGGCTCCACATTTCTGACATGTCCATGGACTCAACCTAAGTGTTAAAAAAATGTTGAGGTTACGGAAAACTTCAAGCAAATGAGAAGACTTGAAACAGCTGCTTGAGCCCTGACAGCCCTAATACCCTCCTCTGAAAAACAAGGTTCATGGAAATAAGAAGCAGAGCCCTTGAGGGGTCCAGTTTGTTGCAGTATGAAGCCACAGAGGGTGAAAGCATACTTAGTCCTTGATGGGCAGTTGTTTGGGCATCAGCCAACTTTTGGCTGGGCATGTGCCACAATGCTGGAAGGCAGTTGTCCAGTTGTCGCTGGGGCATATGCCGGGTTGTTGGGGCATGTTCCTGACTGTCACTGGGGTACGTACCTGATAGCTGTTGGGGTATGTGCTCGATATTTACTAAGGCATCTACCCAACAATAGCAGGGACATTAGGTATGGTAGTAGGTTTTTAAGGATTAATGCAGAGCCTGGAGGAGAGGACCAGACAACCGCCTGAGCAGTCTGATGGGTGGGAAGAGCATGGGGTCTGTACAGGCAGCCAGAAGCCGGGCAGAAAGCCAGTGGAGGAGGGCAAGGAATGAGAACAGAGATGCTGCCACACTCCCATAGGGACAACCCTTCTGTAAAGAACACTCCCAAAGCCTTTGTGTGAAGCAAATAAAGAAAACAACGCGGAGTAAAAAACCACTATGGTTTTCAAACGAGGTGGCAGGGAAGGTTAAGGAGAAAAAGGCTGCATTCAAAAAGTATAAGGAATCACAGAAGGAGCATGACAGGGAACTGTATCAATTAAAGCAGAAAGAAGTGGGGAAGGCAGTCAGACTAGCAAAGGCCCAAACCGAAGGAAAAATAGCCAACTCAGTTAAGAAGGGGATAAACCTTTTATAGGTACATTAGGGAGCACAGAATGGTTAATGGAGGGATAGTGAAGATTAATGAAGGAGAGGAGGTGGGCAGAGGGAGACAGTGAAAAGGCAGAGATACTGAATGAATACTTTTGCTCAGTATTCACAAAGAAGATGAGGAGGAGTTACCAAACCAGGCAATAGAAGCACTCTGGGTAGGGGGCTGACACCAGTCCATTCACAGAAGAAAGAGTCCTGAAAGAACTCCTAAACCCTCAAGGTGGACAAAGCAATGGAGCCTGATGGGATCACTCGAATCCTAAAAGAACTAAGGGAGGACCTAGTGACACCACTGACCACGCTTTTAACAGATCATGGCAGGATGGGGCGGTACCTGAGGACTGAGAAGGGCAGATGTGATTCCCCTTCACAAAAGTGGGAGCAAGGCAGATGGGAAACTACAAACCTGTAAGTTTGACCTCAGTGGTAGGGAAATGATGGAATCACTTCTGAAAGAAAGAACTGTTGAGTATCTAGAGCCAGCGGGCTGGGACCCAAAGCAGCATGGATTTACAGCAGGAAGGTCATGTCAGACGATCTAATTGATTTCTTCGACTGGGTGACCAAAGTAATAGACCAGGGTGGGGCTGTGGATATGGCCTACCTAGACTTTGGCAAGGCATTTGACACAGTCCCACTAAAAGATTAATAATCGAGTTAGCCAGCCTGGGAGTGGGTCCCAGGGTGGTAGCCTGGGTAGCAAACTGGCTGCACAACAGGACACAGAAGGTAACAGTGAATGGAACACACCAAGAAAGGGGGTTACTATGAGTACCTCAGGGCTCAGTACTGGGTCCAGTCCACTTTAACATCTTTATAGGTGACATTGCAGAGGGTCTGGAGGGAAAGGTATGCCTCTTTGCAGATGACACAAAGATCTGTAACAGAGTTGATACACGGGGGTAGAAAAGATGAGAAGGGACTTGGCAAGGTTGGAGGAATGGTCAGATATGTGGCAACTTAGATTCAATACAAAGAAGTGCAAAGTAATGCACCTGGGAAACAAAAACCCAGGAGAAGAGTACACAATAGCAGGGGAGGTACTAACAACAACAAAATGGAAAGGGACCTGGGGTAGTCATATCAGATGACCTAAAGGAGGGTAAGCAATGTGAAAAGTCGTAGGAGAGCCAGGGGATACTGGGATGCATAGGAAGGGACATCACAAGTAGAAAAAGGGAAGTGGTTATCCCTCTGTACAGACAGTTGGTGAGACCCCATCTGGAGTACTGCGTGCAGTTTTGGAGACCTCATCTACGCAAGGACATGACAGGATGGAAGCAGTCCAGAGGAGGGCAACTAAAATGGTGCAGGGTCTGCAGCAGAAGCCATATGAAGAGAGACCGAGAGAGCTTAATATGTATACTCTTGATGAAAGGAGGGATGGGGGGACATGATAGAAACGTTCAAGTACCTCAAGGGAATCAAAAAAGTCCAGGAGGGTAGCATCTTTCAGAAAAAGAGATATGTAAGAACAAGGGGGCACAATTTAAAGATAGAGGGGGGACGGCTCAGGGGTAATGTGAGGAATCTTTTTCACGGAGAGAGTGGTGGATACATGGAACAGCCTTCCTGAGGAGGTCGTTGGGTCTAAAACAGTGGGGAATTCAAATATGCATGGGACAGACACAAGGCAATTATAGTTGGGGTTGCAGGAAGTAGGCTGTTGGTTAACTAGAATCTGCAGCTTATCAGTAGGTAAGGAAATGGGCAGACTGGGTGGGCCAAGTGGTCTCCATCTGTCGTCAAGGTCTATGTTTCTAAAGCAATACAGATAAATTGACTGTGTGTGAAAATGTATTTAATTGAACAGGCAGGGTGTGACGAGGTCACGCTATGAAGTTGGAGGAGGTGGCTCAAAGGGAAATGTGAGGAAATACCTCCCCACGGAGAGGGTAGTGGATGCCTGGAACAGCCTTCCAGTGGAGGTACTGGGTGCCAAAATGGTGACAGGATTCAAGCATGCATGGGACAGACACAAGGGGACCTTGGTAGTAAGGCAAGGGGAGGAAACAACCAGAGATCGGGTAGGGTCTGCTGTGGCACAGTAGGCAGGGAAAACTTAGACTAAGTGGACCAAGAGGTCCTTTATCTGCCAACAACTTCTATGTTTCTATGAGTAACTAGACCACAAGGTCCAAAAGTGCCCCAGTGCTTCAGTCGGTAGAGCTTCACCAGGGAGCCCCTTAGCCCTGCACCACAGAGCACATGTGTCTTTCTGCTCCTCGACGGGGAGGGAACCAGCCAAACCAAGATGTAGAACCACCCCCCAAGAGGATCCAAAGTGCAGGCAGCAGAAGTGGGGCAAAAGTGCACAATAGAAGGAGTGAGCTAGTGTTGGGGGAGGACAGAAGCAGCACTAGGGAGGAGTGCAAGAGATGAAGGAAGGCAGGGCCAGGACAGAAGGAGCCAGCAAGTCAAAACTGGGAAAGCCCCGAGCTGCAGCCACTTGGCAAGCCGGGTACGTAGAGGACAGGCATGGGAAACTGCAGCAAAATAATGAGCATCCGAAGAATGCCTGGAGCACGCACAGTGTGTGTGTGTGGGGGCATCAAATTTCACCTGCTGCTCCACTAAACCCTAAGCACAGCCTTGCAAAAAAAAAATAATTAAGGAAAAAGGAAATGTTTTAGTGTATACAGATTAGGGATGCTCAGAATCGGTCAATTACTGTACGTTCCATAGCGCATATGATAGATTTTCAGAGTTCCTGCTTCTGAGTTGGATTTAATGCCGATTCTGACAAATCCTTAGAAAATACAGACTCAGAATCAGAAATTCGATTTAGGTATATGCTTAAGTCCATTGTCTCCTCCCCCCCAAAGTTTTTATCTACCCTTCCCCCACTCTCAAATACAAGCACTTACATACCCCTCCATCACACTCGCTGTGTAAAATAGTAGCCACTCAGGAGTCTGAGTCCTAGTCACAGCCAGTGGCCGCTCCACTCCACACAGCTAGCTCCGTCAAGACTACTTCTGACACAGACTTCGCTCCACTCAGTCGGTCAGCCACAGTCACCTCTTACTCCACCCCACCCACCTTCATCCTGGTGCTCCAAATAATATTGTAAAACGCTGCAAGCCAAGGAGCGGCCAGGACAAACCCTCTGTCCCCCCTCAGCTGGCTGCTGTAGACTAAATGACTGTGAGAATGTCTTGGCCAAGGAAGAGAGAGCTTGTGCCAGTCGCCCCTTGGCCCACAGTCCCACAGCTTTTCATAATATTTTCCATGGCACCAGGATGAAACTGAGAGGGAGCCAGCCAATGGCGGGGGGCAGGTTGACCAACTCGCCAACTAAGTGAAGTAAGTTCCATGTCACAAGAGGTCAGACATCAGAGACAGCTGTGGAGTGGAGTTGCCACTGACTGGGACTCAAAGACTACAGAGTGGATACTATTTTTCACAGTGAGCGTGATGGCGGGGGGGTTTGAGGACGGGAGAAAGTGTTACGTGACTACCTATTGCACTTGAGGGTTGGTGCACATTACACGGGAGGATAAATGATGTATCTGTGCAGGAAGGCAAGTGGGAGTCAGCTGCATGTTAAGAGTGGGAGAGTTACGACTACAAGGTGTTAGATACAGCATCATATTCTTTTTTGAAATTCAAAGATTTTATTAAACTTTTCAGAATTACATATAGGAACATGAAAACATCAATGACACAAACAATGTAACTCTCTGGTAGGATATGACAGCTAGTTAACAGGGGAGATAACAGATGTCAGATAACAGGTTAAAAAAAATATGCCCATTGATTAGATAGCAGGAATTATTGTGGAAACTCCTCATTTGAGATCTATAGTCCAGAGAGAAAGAGTCCTGAAGTAAACTGTGATTATGTCTTAAAAACTGACAACAGAACTACTGTATATACAAAAACAAAGCAGGCACCACTTACTAATCAGAGTAACAAACAGAGCTGTCTTGCCAAGACATGACCAAGGGGGAAAGTGTTACAGCAGGCTGGACATTGTGATAGAGGCTAGAGTATAAAAAGGGTTGCCAACATTGGGAGTATTTATCAAAGGACCCGCTAGCGAAATATGACATTCTCTCGTATGTGGCTAACTGACCTACTCGAATGGCTGGGCATTGAGATGATCTCCACCTCATTAATATAAGACGCTTAGCCGCCACACCGACTGCAGTGACCCATTGAGCATCGGGGTCTGATTTGGGCATGCCCTTGGGGCAGCAGCCCAACAGAAGGAGCAGGGTGTCAACTGTGGGGGCATGGCCAATAACTGAATGACACATTTTTTTGACCTCTAACCAAAAAGGCTGTATACTGGGGCACGCCCAGAGGATATGATATAGGTGCTCGTTGGGTTGGCCACATCTCCAGCATGAGTCAGAGAGTAAGAGGCCAAGCTGTTTCAGATTAGCTGGGGTTCGGTACCATTGTAATAACATCTTATTCATAATTAAACGACTTCTGCCAGCACGGCAGGCCTGGCAAATCCCATGCCAACAGTGAGCCCACTGGGAGTCTGTAATACTGATGGCCAATTCCTGTTCCCATTGCGTTTTTGCAGCTGAGGTTGGGTCCGAAAAGGCATCCTGGAAGGAACTATAGATCTTGCTGGCCCTGACTTTTGTAAGTTTAGCCAAGGTGGTCCAGAGGGGGTTCCAGCCTTGTAACCTGGTTCGTGGGATTTGAGTTTCCCATTTGCAGGACAGCATCCCTTATCTAAAGCTAATATTCTTCAGGTGGAAGCTACCTCTAACTGAAAGCTGAAATACTGAACTTAGAATCAGCAAGAAAGACAGTCTTGCTGACAGCACAGGGAGGTGTACCTTACTTTACATTTTACAATTGTTATTGTTCTTTGGTTTGTAGCAGATTCATCAGAAAAACTAATAGTCTTCAGGTGGAGGCTACCCCTAAATGAAAGCTGGAAAGGTGAAATACTGAACTTAGACTCAGCAAGAAAGACAGTCTTGCTCACAGCAGAGGGAAGTGTACCTTACTTTACATTTTACAACTGTTATTGTTCTTTTCAGTGAAGGGGCTTGCAATACTGCTTTGGAGACTGGGAGTTTAAACCCAGAGGGATTGAAATACTGTTTACTAAGTCTTTCCTTGTGCACAGCTGACCTGTTTTGGGGCTAGCTGCTTTCAGAGCACAACTCAACAGGCTGTATTGGGGCTGGGGAGGTTTACCTGTGTTTGACTCAGCTGTTTGTTTTTTTCTCTGTTTATTTAGCAGGGTATTATCTCTGTTAAATTGTTGTGTAGGTTGTCTTGCTGACAGGAAGATCAACACTCATCATAGTGGTGGGTCAGAGCTTTTAGTCGATTGTTTCGAGAGGGCACAGTCTGGGCCCAAAACCTCCTTCCCTCACCCACCCACCCCTGGAACCATTTCCTTTATACTAGAGGTTCTGACATCATTTCTCAAGAGGACAAGGTGCATACCACTGTCATATCCTTTCCCGAACACTGCACTGACAATGCAAGCGCACACATTTTTATATACATAAAAAACAAAACAATAACTGGAAGAAAAAAAACGTACACAGGTTAAACAGGAAGGCAGACAGACGTGTGGGGAGTAGTGCAATGTACTGGCTGTGGGGCAGCAGTCTTCTGGGAGTCTTTCTGGAGGCTGAGATGCTGCACTGTTTGCAGGCAACTCTCTGCCCTGACGGAGGAGGTTGCCTGTCTTCGGACCACACTGGACAGTAGTAAGGGAACCTCCCCCACCCAGGCTGCACCAGGACCACCACCACTACCTCAAAGATTGCTAAGAAAGCACAGCAGTTGGACCACAGTGGGCTCAGGGAGGGTGAGGGTGGTGGAACAGAGGCACACCCAGTCAGCTATACCACTCCGAAATCCATACACCATTCTGATGGAGCACAGTTCTCCTATGGATGCACCCGCAGAGGAGACTAAAGAGGTTGCGGACAACTGCTGCAAGGGAGCCCCACAGGAAGGAGGCAGAGGACACCACAGGGAAAGGAAGCAGCTCCTGGTGGGGGACTCAATTATTAGGGGGATAGAAATGGGGGGAGCAGGGAAAACTACAGTAAGTAAGGTGCCTGCCTGGCGCCATGGCTTGGAGGGACAGGAAGCGCATCCTCAGGATCATGAGAACAGCTTCATGAGAGACTGAGCTGGACGTCATTGTCCACCTAGGGACGAATGACTTGGCTCAACATGAGATTAGAGCAGTGCAGGAAGAGTTTGTGGAGTTGGGGAGGGGCCTAAGGCAAGTAGCACATACAGTATCCTTCTAAGAACTGCTGCCTGTTCATGGCAAGGGTGAGGCGAGGGTACTTCACACCATGCGATTCAATAAATGGTTGAAAAAATGGTTTACAGCACAGGGGTTTGGCTTCACTGGTGACTGGGGTTCCACCTGGAGGGATAACAGCCTATACTGGCAGAATGGTCTGCATCTGACCAGGAAGGAAACAAGTCTTCTGGGTGATCGGTTTAAATGCTTCATTGGCAAGCTTTTAAACTAGTCAAGGGGGGAGGCACTGATAAGCAGCAAGAAATTCCCAGCCTCCCCCTACTAAACAGGGTACTAAATGATGTAAAGACCAAGGTAGAAAGGTCAGTAGGGAGCAGGACAAGGGTAAATGGACAAAGCAAAGTCAGTGAGGACAGGGATGGTGCTACAAGAGGTAAAGCCATCAAAAAATGGAGAGTAATGAGTACCAATGCCCGTAGTCTGGGTAACACGCTTCCTGAATTAGTGGCCTTGATGGAGGAGGAACATTTGGATACCGTGGCAGTCACAGAAACATGGTACACACAGAGCCATGACTGGGACGTAAACTTGCCAGGATACACGATCTACTGGAGGGACAGGGAGAGAAAACAGGAGGAGGAGTAGCTTTCTACATAAGGGAAGGAATCAAAGCAACAGAACAAAATGGTAAACAGGGAGGAGAGGAAGAATTGTGGGTCAATTTGGAGACAGGCAATGGCAGCACAAACCGCACATGGATTATATACAGACCCCCATCTCAGGGGGAGGAAACAGACAAGGAAATGATAGAAAGTATCCTTAGAATGGCAGAAAAAGGGGAGATATTGCTGATGGGGGATCTGAATATGCCAGATGTTACCTGGAGTACATTTGCAGCCGCCACTTCTAAGAGTGGGGTCATTCTAGATGCCCTACAGGGAGCATGCCTTAGACAACTAGTATTGGAACCCACTCGAGAGGGAGCAATCTTAGACCTGGTACTCTCAAATGGAGATGGTGAGAGGATCACAGATTTAGAAGTGGGTAGCCATCTGGGAACTAGTGACCATCGAACAGTATGGTTCACGATAAACACAACAGTAGAATCAAGCCATACAAAGGAAAAAGTACTGGACTTCAGGAGGGCTGACTTTGCCAAAACGGATGAGTGCCTAAGGAATGCACTCGCACATGGGCAGGAAGAAGGGGTGGAAGAACAATGGGGAATAATCAAAACTGCCATCACAGAGAAAACGAGCCTTTGTGTGAAGCAAATAAACAAAACAAAACAATGTAAGAAACCACTATGGTTCTCAAAGGAGGTGGCGGAGAAGGTTAGGGAGAAAAAGAAAGCATTCACAAAATACAAGGAATCACAGAAGGAGCAGGACCGAAAACTGTATCAGTTAAAGCAAAAGGAAGCAGGGAAAGCAGTCAGAACCGCAAAGGCCCAGACCGAGGAAAAAATAGCCAAGTCAGTTAAGAAGGGGGATAAAACCTTTTATAGCTACATCAGGGAGCGAAGGAAGACCACGGGAGTGATAGTGAGGCTTAATAAAGAGGAGGGGGTGGGCAGAGGGTGACTGTGAAAAGGCAGAGATACTAAACAAATATTTTTGCTCAGTATTCACCAATGAAGAGGGGGAGGTACCCAAACCAAACAGTAGAAACACTCTGGATACGGGGGCTGATACCAGCCCATTCATAGAAGAAAGGGTTCTAAAGAACTCTTAAAACTGAAGGTGGACAAAGCAATGGGGCCTGATGGGATTCATCCCAGAACTCTGAAAGAACTAAGGGTAGAACTAGTGACACCACTGACTACCCTCTTTAACAAATCATGGGAGGATGGGGTGGTACCTGAGGACTGGAGGAGGGCAGATGTTATTCCACTTCACAAAAGTGGGAGCAGGGCAGAAGCAGGAAACTACACACCTGTTAGTTTAACCTCAGTGATTGGGAAAATGATGGAATCACTTCTGAAGGAAATAATTGTTGACCACCTAGAGGCCAGAGGGGCACAGGAACCAAGGCAGCATGGATTCACAGCGGGAAGATCATGTCAGACGAATCTAATAGATTTCTTTGACTGGGTGACCAAAGTAGTACATCAGGGAGGGGCTGTGGACATGGCCTACCTAGACTTTAGCAAGGCATTTGACAGTCCCACAGAAAAGATTGATATACAAGTTAGCCAGCCTGGGAGTAGGTCCCAAGATGGTAGCCTGGGTAAAGAATTGGTTGGAGAACAGGACACAGAGGGTAATAGTAAACGGAGTCCACACTTAAGAAAGGGGGGTTACTAGTGGAGTACCGCAGGGTTCAGTACTAGGACCGGTCCTCTTTAATGTCTTTATAAGCGACATTGCAGAGGGACTGGAAGACAGAGTATTTCTCTTTGCAGAAGACACAAAGATCTGCAACAGAGTTGATTAACAAGGTGGGGTGGAAAGAATGAGAAGGGACTTGGCAAGGTTGGCGGAATGGTCAAACGAATGGCAGCTTAGATTTAATGCTAAGAAGTGCAAAGTAATGCACCTGGGAAACAAAAATCCAAGGGAAGAGTACACAATGGGGGGGGTGAGATACTAACAACAACAAAATGGAAAGGGACCTGAGGTAGTCATATCAGATGACCTAAAGGTCTAGAAGCAATGTGACAGGGCAGTAAGGAGGGCTGGGGGATATTGGGATGCACAGGAGAGGCATCACCAGTAGAAAACAGGAAGTTGTTATTCCTCTGTACAGACTGCTGGTGAGACACCATCTGGATTACTGTGTGCAGTTCTGGAGACCCAATCTCAGCAAAGACATAGACAGGATGGAGGCAGTCCAGAGGAGGGCAACTAAAATGGTGCAGGGTCTACACCAGAAGACATATGAAGAGAGACTTAAGGAGCTTAATATGTATAGCCTCGAGGAAAGGAGGGAGAGGGGGCACATGACAGAAACTTTCAAGTACATCAAGGGAATCAACAAAGTCCAAGAGGGTAGCATCTTTCAGAAAAAGAGGTGTGCAAGAACAAGAGGGCACAATTTGAAGATAGAGGGGGGACAGCTCAGAGGTAATGTGAGGAAGTTTTTTTTTCACAGAGAGGGTTGTGGATGCATGGAACAGCCTTCCTGAGGAGGTAGTGGAGTCAAAACAGTGGTGGAATTCAAGAATGCATGGGACAGTCACAAGGCAATTTAGGGTTGGGGTCAGGAAGAAGTAGGCTGTTGGTTAACTAGGATCTGCAGCTTATCCATTAGGTAGGAAATGGGCAGACTGGGTGGGCCAAGTGGTCCTTATCTGCGTCAAATTATATGTTTCTATGTTTAAATACTTTCAAAGGTGGGACTGAGGGAGACTATACCAGTTCTGAATGGATGAAAATGCTCCAAGGACAGACAGCCTGGGAGAAGTAGGTCTTGTATCGAGCATATTCCTTGGAGCCTGCCAAAGGGTCATTGTATCAGGGATTTTCCAATCATTAAGAGCAGCTTTTTCCAAACGGGGTAGAAACCCATGGGGTGGGGGAGACTGATAGTCCCTTGTGGACCTTTTTCCAATAGACAGTGGATAAGGCCATGGGGGGGGTACTAGGGCG
Source organism: Neoceratodus forsteri (assembly GCA_016271365.2). Taxonomy (NCBI): domain Eukaryota; kingdom Metazoa; phylum Chordata; order Ceratodontiformes; family Ceratodontidae; genus Neoceratodus; species Neoceratodus forsteri. The sequence goes on along the minus strand of CM057455.1, from coordinate 1,355,822,019 downwards.
AGGCTTAGCAGCATAGAGAAGAACTGCCGGTGGAGCAGGTCATAGCAGTGTATTTTCCAGATTAAGCCACAGTGGGGCTAGAGTAAAGGGAGCACAGAAACACAAGGTGGACTGCACTAAAATAAAAGCACAGTGATAGGCTTGAAACCAGGGGAGCCCCCATCCCCCTCTGCTCCAGTGCTGTCGCAATTTCTGCCAGCTATAGCGAGGAGGTTTACCCTCCCATAGAAAATACCCAAATAAGGCGCCTGTCTTCTGAAACCACTTAGGTGAGACAGTGTGCTAGAAAGTGAAGGAATTTAGGAGCAACTATGACCTTCAGTGCATCTAGCTTTCCAGACAGTGGGAGGCTGAGAGCTTTCCAGCGGTCCAGATCCACTTGGGTAGCATAAATTAGCTCGCCAAGGTTGAGGGGAACTAATTTGGCTAAGTCTCTATATAATTTAATACCCAGGTATGTAATCCCATCTGGGGACCATTTAAGGTCCAGGGCATTACAGGGGGCAGGGGAACAGTGTTTACTGAGGGATAACATTTCTGTTTTGGTATGATTAATTCATAGGCTGGAGATTTGGGTGAAACTGGTCAGCAAGAGGAGCACAAGGCCTAAGGCCTGTTGAGCATTGGTAGTGGTGATGAGTAAGTCATTTGCATAAAGGAAAGTTTTATAACTCTCAGTGCCAATCTGTATCCCTCGGATATTCTGCCATGCCCTGATGGTGATGGCCAGGGGCTCAACAGTGAGAGCGAAAAGCAAAAGGGACAACGGGCACCCCTGCCGTGTCTCTTTTTGTAGATTAAAAAGGGGAATTTCAGGCTGTTTGTGAGGACCGTGCCTTTGGGAAGCGTGTACAGGAGGCTCACCCATTTACAGAAAATTCTGCCAATTCCCATCTTTTTCAGGGTGGTCATCAGATAAGGTCATTTGACTGAGTTGAAGGCCTTCTTGAGTTCCACCGCTAAAGCTGCTACCAGGGTGGGGAGATCCCTAGAGTGTTGTATAAAGGAGGTCAAAGTTCGAAGATGATCCGAACCAAGGTCACTCTTGATAAAACCTACTTGGGAAGGCTGGATCAGCCCTGGGAGGGCCCCTTCTAGCAGGGTTGCTAGCACTTTGGCCAATATTTTGGCATCAGCGTTGATAAACGAAATAGGTCTATAGCTCTTGGGGGACGTAGGGTCTTTCCCCTTCTTAGGAAGAACTGAAATCACCACTTCATGAATGACTGGAGGTAATTCTCCTTTGGATATAGAGTCCTGAAATGCCTGTGAGAGACAGGTCTCAAGGTCTTCCCTAGGGCTTGGTAGAAGTCAGCAGGAAGCACCCCCGGGCCTTATGTGAATTCATAGCTCCTATGGCTAGCCTGATTTCCTGAGGGGTTATAGGAACCTCAAGAGTAGCCACCATTTGCGGGTTTACAGTGAGAATCGGAAGTGAGGACAGGAATGCTGATATGGATTCTGTGCTAGGTGGCAAGGGGGAGGCATATACTGTAGGTGATAATTAAACCTGGCCATGATCAGGTTTATATCTTTGTGGGATGTAAGTAATGTCCCATTGGTGTCCCTTAGTTCAGTGATCATTTTAGCTGCCTGCCTGGTCTTCAGTCTATATGCCAGGAGTTTACCAGACTTCTCTCTCCCTTCCCAATAAGCATGTCTTAGCCTCCAAATCGCAGATTCAGTCTTCCTGGTAAGATGTGCATTTTTTCCCAGGTACTATTAAGCTATGCCACCAGCCCTTGGGGTGGTTTACCCTTATTTTTAGCTTTATATTGTGCTTCTAGTACTACCAACTCTTGCTCTAGGGAGGCTTGTTCAACCTCACGTTTCTTGTGCCAATTCGAGGCATAAAGTACAGTTACGTAAGAACTTACCGTAACAGCAGATCTTCGAGAAGAGCTCCTCCAGCAGGTTACAGCTTAAGAATTATGCCGCCAGGCACTAGGGACTCCACTGCAAACTTCTAGCCAGCAGTACCCAGCTGGGGACCATCCTACGTCGTCCACCCACCGACGTCAGCCTCTGTATAAAGGAGGCAGTCCCTGGCCCCACCTCAGTTCACTCGCCTGAGACCCAGAGGATGATCAGCAGGAGAAACTTGAGGCAGGTGCCAAAATTTCCCATAAGGAAAGCAACAATAGGGGAATGGAGGTGGGGGGGAAGCACCTGCTGCAGGAGCTCTTCTTGAAGATCTACTGTTACAGTAAGTTCTTACGTAACTGTAATATCTTACTTCGAGTAAGAGCTCCTGCAGCAGATTACACCTTAAGGACAGAGTCCCAAGCAGTGTCTCAACACAAAATAAAGGGTGGAAGGGAAATTCCCCTGAGATGATTAGAAAACTAGGCCCTGGAGCACAGCTAGGCTGAATCCTGACCTTTCACCTGGAAGTAATGTCCAGAGTGTAGTGCTTGACAGAGGTGTGCACAGAGTTCCAAGTGGCTGCGGCACATATATCTGCCGCTGAGACATTCTTGAGAGCTGCACAAAATGCAGCTATCCCCTGGAGTTGAGTGAGCCCTGACTGGTCCCGGCAAGGATTTCTCATACCTGTCTTAGATGAAGGTAATACAGTTTTTTAACCATTTAGAAATGGTTTGCTTTGCCACAGGTTTCCTAAGGATCTGTGAGCAAAAGAGACAAAGAGCTGATCTGACTTCTATCAATTTTGTGCGATGCAGGTAGTAGCGAGGAATCCTGTGAACATCCAGAGTATGAAGGAAGGCCTCCCTTGATTGGAATGTTCAGGGTAATAAACTGGAAGGCAGGCGTCTTGCTTCAGTGTTAACTCAGACACCACCTTCGGGAAAACTTAGGATTGGTGCGTAGAGACACCCAGTCTCTGTGGAAAACTAAATAAGATTCTTTGCACATAAGTGCTTGTAGCTCTGAAATCCTTTGAGCTGAAGCAATGGCAGCTAAAAATAACGCTTTCCAAGAGAGAAAGCGTATGTCGGAATCCGCGGCCAGTTCGAAGGGAGGCAACGTAAGCTTCTTTAGGATGAACAAAAGGCCCATGGCAGGACTGGATCCCTAATGGGAGGTTTCAGATGAAGAATGCCCCGAAGGAATGTTTGGGTCAGATCCAATTGAGTGAGATTCCTCCTTCTATCGGTGCATGGTAAGCCGAAATGGAGCAGAGATGCACCTTGATAGAAAAGTATCCCAGCCCCACGTCTGAGAGGGATAGGAGGTAATCCAATACTGATTTCACTGAGCATGTGAAGGAATCCAGGGAACGTGTGGCTGCCCATATGCAAAAGCGTTTCCATTTCATGGCGTAAGTTGCTCTTGTAGAATGCTTTCTTGCTTCTACTAAGTCCTCGGCCACCCTTTGTGAGACTCCATGCCTTGAAATGGCTAGGTGTGCAGGAGCCATGCATGAAGATGCAGAGACGGAAGGTCTGGGTGGACCAGCATGCCCCATTCTTGGGATAGTAAGCTGGGCATGATTGGAAGCTAAAAAGGTGGTTGTGTTGCCAACTGCTGCAACAGTGGGAACCAAATTTGTCGTGGCCATAGAGGTGCTACCAGGCTCACAGTCACTCCCTCTGCCTCAAGCTTGAGCAGCATTCTCTGTATTAGTGGAAAGGGAGGTAATCGTAAAGGAACCTCCCTGTTCAACAAAGGGACAACGTGGCTCACCAGAAAACACCAGGCCCTGGATCTAGTGAGCAAAAATTGGGCAGTTTTGCATTGCACGGGGATGTGAAGAGGTCCAGCTCTGGCTGACCCCATCTTCTGAAGAGGTCGTCCGCCACTTCTTGGAGCAACTCCCATTCGTGAGTCCTGGACTGGGAACGACTGAACTCATCGGCCAAGACATTTTGGATGCCTGGAACATGAACTGCTGTCAGTGTGAGACCGTGTTCCAGGGCCCAATGCCATACTCTCATGGCCTCTCTGCATACAGGATAGAAGTGCATCCCCCTGCTTGTTGATGTAAAACACTACCGACATACTGTCAGTCCGAAGAAGCAGGGGGGGATCCTGGGAAAGGTGATTCTGAAAGGCTTTTATGGTGTATAGAATCGCCCTCATCTCCAAAATGTTGATATGCAGGGACACTTCTATCTCTGACTATGTGCCCTGCATGCGGTGATTTTGAAAATGAGCTCCCCAACCTAGACTTGAGGCATCCGTGGTGAGAGTATGGCTCAGTGACGGTGATTGGAATGGAACTCCCAGTTCCAGATTGGGGGATGTCAGCCACCATGACAGCATCTGCTGAACAGCCCTTGAGATACTGACTTGGGATCTCTGGTCCCATTGGACTCATTGGTTCCATTGCGGGACTCTCATATGCAAGCGTGCTAACTGCACCGTGGGTATGGCTACTGCCATATGACCCAACAACTGCAACATAGTCCTTGCTGTAACCCAACTGGACACAGTTATTTTGAAAGCCCAATCCCTTAGCTGACTGGCTCTGTTGGGTGGGAGAAATGCCAGGCTCCAATGTACTGTAGTCTTTGGCATGGCCAAGGACAGGACTTCTGAATGTTGATGGTTATCCCCAGCTGTTGAAATATTTGGAAATTGTCCAAGAGAGTGTGAACTAACTGCTGTCTTGAGGGGGCAGTTAGGAGCCAGTCGTCTAGGTAAGGGTAGATGAAATGACTCTGTCTCCTTAATGCAGCTGCCACCACCGCGAGACACTTGGTGAACACTTTGGGCGTTGAGGACAGACCGAAAGGCAGGGCCTGAAACTGTTAATGGTTCCCCTGACAGGTGAACCGCAGAAACCTCCAGTGGGCTGGAAACACCGGAATGTGGAGGTAGGCGTCTTGCATATCCAGGGAACATAGCCAATCCCCTTGATTTAGCATGGGAATCAGATCGGGTAGGGTCACCATCCTGAACCTCTTGTACTCTATATACTGGTTCAGCTGACTTAGATCCAGAATGAGCATTAAGTCTCCCGTCGTCTTGGGAACCAGGAAAAAGTGGGAGTAGAACCCAGTTCCCTGTTGAGATGGAGGAACAGGCTTGATGGCTCGCTTTAGTAGCAAGGCCTGAATCTCCTCCTGGATGAGTGCTGCGTGGAGTAGGGAGTACCAGGAGGGGCTGGAGGGTTGTCTGGAGGAATCTGGACAAACTCCAGCGTATAACTCCTTCCTATAATGTTCTGACCCCAAGCATCTGCTGTCACATTTGTCCATCCTTCTAGGCAGTGGGAGAACCGACACCCTACTGTCTCACCCACTTCCGCCGCCGGGGGGGGGGGCTGACAAGGAGTCATGCATGAGTGGCTGTGGTGGGCAGTGAGGGCTGGGAGGATTTCGCACTCCTAGGCCCACTGTTCCCAGAGGGCTGAAAGGGAGCCTTACACTTGAAAGAACCTCGGGGTTGTTGACCTCTCTGTCTGTTGGCACCTGGGTGCCAAAATGGCTTGCGTTTCGGTTATTGGGATTTGGCTCTGTACATCTGAAGAACAGACCGCATTGCCCCGAGTCCTGCAGATCTGTGATGATCTTCTGCACCTCCTCTCCAAAGAGGAGAGAGCCATGGAAGGGGGCATATAAGATAGAATCCTGGAGGTCCTACCTGAACCCAGATACCCGTAGCCAGAAGTGACAGGGAAGGCAAACCCCGGTAGCCACAGCTCGAGCGTCCACATCCTCTGAATCATAGGAAGCCCATAAAACATGCTTCCCAATGTCCATTCCAGACTGAAGCACATCCAGAAGTTCCAAGCGAGATGGGTTATCTGGTTGCTTCTGGGCAAGTTCTAGGGCCTACTTCCAGAGATACTTTTGAGAAAGGTCCATGTGGGCCAGGAAATTCAAGGACTGCATGGAACATGTGGAAGAAGCGTAAACCCTCCTCTTGAGCTGGTCCAACTTCCTAGATTCCTTGTCGGGGGGCTGCAAGCTCATATGTTTGGGTTGCTTGGTCCTACCGTGGGCAGTGGTGAGGACCATGGAATCTGCTTTCGGGTTTTCTACCAGGAAAGGCTCAGCCTTGGGGGCTTTATTGAGTCTGTCCACCTTCTCCAGAAGGGCAGAGAAGGAGGCCGAATGCTCCCAGGCCAATCTGGTCAGATCCTGGAAGGGAGGGACCGGGGGGGGTGACCAGCGGTTTTGGGTCACTCATACCCAGGAAAGTGTGAAGCCTCTTCCTCTCGGGGCCTAATTCCTCCACATCCCATTGATTAAGGAACTGAATGTGATGCATCACTTCCATGAAGGTCGGGTCATCTGGGGGAGAGCAGAGGGAGTTACGCGGACCTTCTGAATCAGGAGAACATGGCTCCAGGGAGGAATCTGAGGAGTACGGACGATCTCCAGAAGAGGAAGAGGAGGCAGATCTAGAACATTTGCATCCGTGCCAACGTTTGGTTCCGTCATCGGGGGACGATGGAAGAGTGACGTCTGCCCTTGCACCTGCACCGCCCCTGGTCAGAATCCTGTAAGGTAGGGCTTTCAGGCTGTGCCGAAGGTTGGGGGTCCAGAATCTGTGCTGGGACCAGTACCTGAGGCTGTGGGGAAGGAGGAAGGGCATTATCCCATTGCTGTAAGTCCCCCTTTTACAGTATTCCACCATGAGGTGAAAAGCTGCCCGACGTCCGCTAATGGGACCATGGGGATGTGGGAGGAGGTAGTCTTGGGCTCAGTTAACTCCTCAGGTAACGCGCTATTCGGCATATCCCAGGGCGTATGTCGGGGCTCTGGTTATCCTGACCTGTCATCTGCTCGCCTGTCAATGGATCACCTGACGCTGGGTCATCCGACGCAGGGGGTTATGGTGTATGGTCCAAAGCTCCTGTCGACAGGCTGGCGGTCAACAGCTGTTGACTGTCCCAATGATGGGTGTTGAGTGGGCGATTCAGGGGTGTCTGGGCTGTTGTATCTGCCCCTGACATCTGCCCATTCAATGCCTGACCCTGTGGCATCTGCCTCCAGTCCTTCCGTTTGTCAGAAGGCCTGTCGTCAGAGACTGACGTCGGACTGTTGGCTTTTGCCACCAATTGGTCTTGGAGAGAGCGTTCTCTGGAAAGGGAACGTTCCTGGCACCTGTGCTTGTCCTCTGAGGTGGATGTTGAGCTCGAAGGAATCCGAAGACGTTGCCGCCTTGATGGCAGAGGACCCTGCCTTAGGCTCAGGCTGCTGGAAGAGCCTAAGGCTTAGGAAAGGACCCGATGGTCCATGCGCCGAAGAGCTGCCGCCTCCAGAAATGGTAATGGCGGGAGCCATCGTCGATGGCAGGCCAGAGGAAGAAAGGTCTGACGGAGGGGCTGAATCTGCTCTCTTGCTGGAGTGTGAAGAAGATTCCCTTGAACGGGACTCCGACCTATTGTGCTCCCGGTGATGGTGCTTCCCTGCCGAATCTTTTTTCTTTATGGGAAGACGGCAACCTGGAAGGGCAGCAAATTGTTGCTGCATGAGGTAGGTCTGGAGAGTTTTGCAGTGATGGATGCGGGTACGTTGGTTAAAGCTGGCACAGTCTGGGCAGGCGTCTACATTGTGGTTAGGCCCCAGGCAGAAAAGCCACTAGGGGTGGCAATCTTTTGCCGGTATTTGCTGCCCACACTGGCACTTAGACTTCCGTCGCTTTGATGGGGGAGACAAAGAAGACATAAACAGAAGAAAAGTAGTGATTAATTTGGCAGAAAAGTTAAGTGATACTGCTAGGCGAAAGGTTAAAGATGGCGGTCGACAATGCAATGAGGCATCCGAGAAGCTGAAGTGCACGGGTTGACGGCGGGAAAAGAACTGAGATGGGGCTGGGGACCGCCCTTTATACAGAGGCTGACATCAGTGGCAGACTGACGTGGAGGGGCAGTCCCCAGCTGGGTACTGCTGGCTAGAAGTTTGTTGTGGAGTCCTAGTGCCTGCGGCAGAGTCCTTAAGGTATGACCTGTTGCAGGAGCTCTTACCCAAAGTAAGATCCTATGATTCTGCCCCAAACAGTCGCTTTGAAGGCTTCCCAGAGCATGTAGTCCAAGACATCCCCTGTGTTGTTTTCCAGCCAATATTCTTTAATCACCCCCTGCACCCACTGGAGGAAAGATTTATCCACTAGAAGTAATGTATCTAATCTCCACGAGGATGACTGCCCAGTCTTGGGGCCACATCGGTGGACCATTTCCACTGGGGCATGGTCCGATATGATTATTGGATGTATGTGGACTATAGAGATGTGTCCATACAGATCGTGTGAGGTTAAGCCACAACAGGTCAATCCTGCTGGATGTACCATGCATGGCAGAGAAACCGGTATAGTCTCTGGTGCCTGGATGTTGGGAGCGCCAGATGTCCAACAAATTGTGTTCTGCCAGTAGCCTCTGGACTGCCACGACCACTCTTGAGTGTGGTTCATTACCTCCTCGGCTACAGTCCGTAAAAGGGTCAAGGGTGATATTAAAGTCCCCAACTGCGAGTAGTGGGATGTGTCCAGCATTAAAGTTAGTCAAGACCTGATTGAGGGAGTGAAAAAACTCGAGGTCATCCTCACTGGGGGCATAGATATTGGTCAGGACTATGGCACCCTTGGGGGTGGATACTTCCACCATAAGCCTCCTGCCGTTCTTATCCACTTGGTGTTTGGAGGCTGTCCAGCCTAGATCTTTATGTACCAAGATAGATACCCCCCCTTTTCTTTCCTTCTGCTTTACTATGAAGCTCCCAACCTACCCATCCTGCTTAAGCTTCTTCACTTCCTTTGCTGATAATTTCGTTTCTTGTAGGAATGCCACTTGGGGTCTCAGCTTTCTCAGATGTGTTAACACTTTTTCTCATGTAATGGGAGAATTGAGACCTTTGACAATCCAAGTGAGAACTTTAGTCTCCATAAGGGAGCCTTGTTAGAAAGTGTATTGTGGGGCCGGCAGACTGAATTATGGGCACGTAGTGGTGGGACTGATTGAGGGCCTCTTGGACAAGACCTAGATCAGATACACCCTATTTAGGAATTGTGGGAACCTGCTTATTAAATCTAACACAATAAAACAACTGTAACATCCCGATACCTTTGAACAAAGAGAAAGTACAGTTACATAAGAACTTACTGGAACAGTAGATCATTGAGAAGAGCTCCTGCAGCAGGCAATAGCCATTAGGACTAAGCCGCCAGGCACCAGAACCCCTCGGAAACCTTCTAGCAAGCAGTCTTCAGTGGGGGACTGCCACTGATGTTGGCTCTGCCCAACATTATTCAATGGTATAAAAGGGGCAGTCCCCAGCCCCACCTCAGTTCTCCTGCCAGAGACCCAGAGTCTACTTCTTTTTTTATGTATTTATCAGAATTTCAGATAAATACCTTTGAGCCAATGGCTCTTTTACAAAGGTTCCATGTCAGTATACAAAGAATAGAAGTACAATTTGTGTGAGATTAGCAGGCAAGCAGTTGGAATACAAATTTCAGTACAGGATATACATGGTCTAAAAGCAACAAGTAATATAATTAACAATAGAACAACACAACAAAGCATACAATTAAGAATGATGCGTCACAGCAAGCAATATTTACATGAATTAAAGCTGCCAGAAGGGCAATGTCAAACGGAAAGGTGGAGTGGAAAAACTGAGTTGCTCCAGTTGTGTCAGGTAGTGTAGGAAAGTGGGAAGAGAGAGAGTAGGCGTAGAGGGGTAACTGGGAGAGAGGTAGAAGGAGAGGTGGGTGGCAGGCAAGGATCGGGAACTTGTGCACAGTGGATGAGGCAAGCAGATTAGAAAGGGAGGGAAGGGAGTCAAAGGAGGTAAGAGAGGAAGGTGGTGGACCAGGGCTGAGAGAGAGACAGGGGTATAAGGGGAGGGTGGTGGCAGGCAGAGGTGGGGGGTAATAGAGAGTGCAAGGAACAGAGCGACTGCCAGAGAGGTAGGATGGCTCTGGACACAAGCGTTTGATGTAGCTTGTGTTTGAACGAGCAGAGGGTGCCTAAGTTGCTGAGTTTGCTACCCAGGGAGTTAAACATCTTAGGGGGCTCTAACTGCAAAAGACTTTCTGGCCTTGGGCGGTGTGACAGTGGGGAACAGATACAGAATAGTTGACAGAGCTTCTTGTGTAATGGGAGCAGTTGGCGGGGCTTAAGAGAGACTGAACCCTAGGGGGCACTAGTCCCATCAATGACTTTTTTGCTAGTAGGCAGGTTTGGAAAGTAATCCTTCCCTGTAGTTGCAGCCTGGAATTATTAACACATTGCATGATTACATGCCCCACTTCCTCGCAATTGTCACAACGTGGCTGATCACAAACACTTGAAAGATGTGTCCTAGACCCACATTTGTAGCAAGCACGCGGCTGTCCTCCATAAAAACAAACCCCCCTATCTCTTCCCAACAAAAAAGAATTCGGAACGTGTTCCACCCCAGAATCAGATTGCCCCCTGTCCAAAAACGTTCGGAATCCAAAATAGGTTCCGGGCTGCTTAATACCTCACATTTCTGAGATAACCAAAAGGTGATATCCTCCACATGGACCCCCTCATTCCTAAACATAACTGTAACACATTTTATTAATGGCTTAGAGAGAGGTATAACCAAAAAGGGGGTCCATGTGGGAGAGAACTTCACCTGACTATACCGATCCCAAAACAAGTCCAAGCCATGAGGTGTCCTAAAACTTATATCGAAGTTGTCCTCTCCAGAAATGTTAATAAAAGCGAAAACATCCTGAGGAGTAAAATGCAGAGAATCTTTCAGCAGAGTCTTCCCCACATAGTATCTGTCCGGCCTGTTCTCCAAACCCCCTTTATAACGTATACGGACTGCATTCCATCGAGGTGCTGTTTCCCTCTTTGAGGTGGAAAAAAGTTCTGACATAAGAGGTTTCTGATAAGGGGGTTTTGGTAAAGAGGACTCTTGTGATGGAAGAACCATTCTCCCGAAGAGGTAAGTCTAATTTTGAAGTGGAGGGTACTGAAGCCTGTACCACACGAATTTTAACAGTAGAAGGAGGCCGCGATGTCTTAGCCACTTCTGTTGCAATGTGTAAACTGTCAGTCAAAACCTCCTGCTGGGTAACTGGTTTCCACTCAGGGGAGTGCTGTGAAAGGGAAAAGTCTGTATCCCAGGCCGGATCAGGCTTCCAAACGCCCGTTGGAGCCTGCATCCAGCCAGCTCCCATAAGAGCTTTGTCCGGAGACCAGGACCCTGAGTCATTTCACTAGTTATAGAGGAAGAGACTGTTACAGTAGGTTGTGTAAATTTTTGTTTTGGCTGTTGAGATACAGTCTTATCAGAAAAGAAAAATTCAGTCACCCCAATTCGGGAGATAGCTGAAGACTGGTAGATAACATTAGGCTGCCCTTGGGATTCCACAGTAATAGGATTTTTCAAAACAAACCCAGCTGATTTGCTTAAAGGTGCAGGCTCGTTCTGGGTGAATGCAGTTGAAGGAAACCCCAAAGGAAATGTTTGTTGTTCAAAAGTAAAGAGGCTTTTTTCTTTCAAATCAGGCAGTGGCTTCTCAGGCTGCGGGCACTCGCTAAGATTCGCGATTTTACTGCCAGCCTGCATAGAAGCAGCTGAAGAGTCGGAACAGCCCGAAATGAGAGCAAGAGTATCTGGTATGTGACCGCGCCCCTCAGGGCCTTTGGGGTCTGTTACTGCAGTCAAGAGTTTGACAGAAGTGGAGTTACTGCTGTCAAAGCATTGCTTTTCCTGCTGGAGGTTATCTAACAAACGCTCTGCATTCACTTGAAGCTCCACACTACTTTCCGGTAAGCAAGCCTCATTTATCACCCCCGCTACTGTTAAAAGAGGAGCTAGTTTGATTAGGGGATGAAGCTCTGAATGTCATAAACTTTCACTTCGAAGTGCAGAGACCTTGTTAGTCGCAACTAAAACAGCATTAGGAAGGCCCAAAATGTCCATGCTAGATGTCAATAACTCACCGCGCTCCGCGGAGCCTCCCAAAGAAGCTAATTCAGCCATAGGTATGACAGGAGCAGCCGCGATGCTGACAGGGGGTAATGTAGAACACTCAACATGCACGTCAAGTTTCACTGGTACTGGCGTGAGCGCTGACCCTTCCTCCGTAGCACCAAGGTTTGGCACTGTGTCAGGTTTAAGCAAAGCAGACGACTTTTCTTCTTGGTTTTCAACAAAATTAACCGAATCCTCCCAAAGAAACGATGCATCCTGGAATTCGGTATCAGAGTCCATATCCACAATATTAGTTGTAACAGCCTTCTTATTGCCAACAGTGGGAGCAGAGGCCAGCTCTCCCACCAAGCAGACGTCTTCCTCCTTCCGGCATCCCACTCAAAGAGTGGCCATCCTGTCAATGGCCTGTCCCCCTACTGGCAGCAAGCAGCAGCAGAGTAGGGAATTTCCCTGGTGTCCTGTGGCCAAATTTCCTCATTCACTAAAATACCATCAACAGCTTAATCTGGTTCAAGATCAGTTGCCATTCATCTGTATCCCCCTTCCCCAGGTCGTGCCTGAAAATAGGCAGAATTTGTCTAGTGCACTTACCCGGTCAACAAAAACTAAATAAATAAATAAAATAAATAAAAGTTCTTTCCATCCGACCATGAGTTTGATAGGGTGCTCCTGTAGTAGCTGGCTTTTCAGTGTGAATAGCTCTGGTACAGGTATTCCTGTCAGCCCTGTATGCCTGAAAGTCCGCCAGGTTGCCAGAGGCTATAGCACGAGCCCATAGAAGGTCCCAAGCTTTTAGTCGGTCTAGGAGTTTGCCTGAGATCCAAGGGTTGTCAAGGCCTTTAATTTTGCGTTTCTTAAAGGGGGCATGGATATCACACACTGCATTGAACTTTAAGATAAAGTATTGAAGTGCAGCATCAACATCCGGAGCGGTGTCAATCAGAGACCAGTCTTGTTGTCGCAGGAGTGCCTTAAGTTGTGCAAGGTGTCCCCTAATTAGCATCCAACTGTTGATAGTTTTCCAGGGGGTTTACTGAATTTATTTGACCATATGCACTGGACTGGGGAATGGTCACTAAATGGCATCAGGGAGAACTGTAGTGTGGCTAATATGATCAGGGCGATTTGAGAGTACCCAGTCAGTAAGACACTGGTCCCTGTTCTATAGTTAACCTAGTGGGTGAGTAACTAGCTCTGTAAAATTTGCAGCTGCAAGGCATCCTTGTGGTTGCTTGAACTGGGAGTAAGCCACTTGACATTAAAGTCCACTAGCAGTATAACTTCTGAGTCAAGCTTTTAGACTACTGATTCAGGTAAGGAAATGGGTTCAGGCTTGTTGTTGCTGCCTAGGTGGATATACACAGAGGCTATCATCAGAGCTTTGTTATGGGCCCCAAGAATGACTCTTTAATAGCAAGGACCTGAAGCCTCCATCATTAATGGGCAGGGTCAGGGCATGCCCTGTCAGAGAATCTTTAGATAAAGGCACAGCCGCCTCCTTTTAGATAGTCAATCCTGCCTAAAGATAGTATACCAGGTATTGCCACAGCAGTGTCAGGGATAATTGGAGACACCAAGCTTCAACTACAGACAGCACATCTGGGCTGTGCTGTGCTGTCCAGGCAGTGAGGGCATCTAATTTTTGGTAAGACTGCAGATGCTGATGCTAGCTAGCGAGGAGGACCATGTTCTACGTTGCTCCCTAGGTGTAGCTAGGGGTGGTCCAGGGTTGGGGTGAAGGTTGCCGATATTAGCAGAAGTAGCAGTATTAGTGTTTTAGGAGTTTTCTTAAGATATCTGCAGTGAGTGCTACATGCACTTTTTCCCTCATACTTATTCTTAGTTGTTGTCTGTAGTGACCCAACTCCTGATAGAATGAACAAGGAGAAATAGTTTTATGGTAGGGTCACCCGTGGGCACAGCAGCATGTCTGTCTATCCTAGTATTTGGGAGAAGAGATGAGTGCTGTTGCAGCTGAGACTACTGGTAACCATTCCACTTCTGTGTAAGGGGCTATCAGCCAGGCGATCCAAGGTTGGTTGCAGTGGGCATTTAAATATATTGGTAGTGTGGGATACCAGTAGGGTCAGAAGGAGCAGGTGCAGCAGGAACAGGTTAGGTTGCATTCTTGATATAGTAATATTAGACCATGCACATAGTTATGTTCAGTGATATGTAATATAATAATCTTGTCCAAGGCACCAGGAGTCAAATGATGAAAAATAATCAAATCCACAGGAAATGGTGAACTACTGGGGACCAGTAAACTGTTGTTACTGTAGATCAAAGACCCAGAATGTGTTAAATTCCTGAAGGTGATGAACACTTGCCTGGGGCATATGCAGGATGTAAAAATCCTTTGTTAGTGTCTTCTTTTTGTTATCCAAAATGGTTGTGAATAGATCTCAAAGACAAGCACAGATCCTTTAGGAACAGGTCAGATGGAAATGTGGATTCAGTGCAGGACTCCACAACTCAGAGCTTGTAAAACTTATTTGCTGGACTTACTTTTGCTTGTGATGGGTTCCAAAAAATTGATTTATAATGAGAATGCCAATAGCTGGTGGTGCTGTTTTGCAGATTCTTGGTCCAGGAAACTTTCATAGATGTCATGTCCAAGAATGGTCTAGTTCCTCCAACCAGAAACACATGAAAATCAACAAAACTAAACTACTGACAGAGACAAACAGAAACAGCCAGCCACACGGGCAGACCTTTTTGAGTCTAGAATGGAAGGAGAACCGGCAAGTTCTTTGCCAGATTTAAACAGCAGAGAGAGAAAACCAGGGGGGGAAGGAGGGATGGAAAGCAACGTCTGCTGCAAGAGCTCTTCTAGAAGATCTACTGTTATGGTAAGTTCTTACGTAACTGTACTAACTTACTTCAAGTTGGAGCTCTTGCAGCAGGCAATAACTGTCAGGACCGAGTCCCAAGCAATGGAAGGATAAGAACTAGGAAAGTCTGGGAGGAGGCTCAAGAACTGCCAACTAGGGACTTAGGAGAGGAGGCCCTGTAGGACTGCCAGGCCAAACCCAGTCCTACATCTGGAAGCCACGTCCAAGCTGTAATGCTTGACAAAGGTGAGAACAGAACTCCACGTAGCTGCTGCACAGATGTCTGCTGCGGAGACGTTTCCAAGGAAGGCAAAGGAGATAGCCACCCCCCTGGTAGAATGGCCTTTTACTAGATCTGGTAAGGGCTTGTTGTACTTGTAACAAAAAACAATGCAGTTAACCAACCATTTAGACAAGGTCTGTTTGGAAACTGGTGCCCCCTGAGTTTTGGGAGCAAACAAAACAAACAACATGTTTTCTGAAAGGAAGCCGTACGGTTCAGACAGTAACGAAGCGTTCTATGAACATCGCGCGTGTGTAACAACGCTCCCCCCTATTAAGAGTGCTCGGGATAGTAAACTGGCAGATGGATGTCTTGATTTAGGGTAAACTCTGACACCACCTTGGGTAAAAACCTAGGATTTGTACGCAAGGAAACCCTGTCCTTATGAAAAACCAAATAGGGTTCTTTACACATCAGAGCGTGAAGCTCCGAAATTCTTCAGGCCGAAGGAACTACAACTAAAAATAACACTTTCCACGACAGAAAGTATAGCTCGCAATCCGTGGCTGATTCAAACGAGGAGAGGGTGAGCTTTTCCAACATAAAAAGGAGATCTAATGGAGGAATGGGATCTCTGATGGGAGGCTTTAAGTGCAAGATGCCTCACAAAAAAGTATGGGACACATCCAGCTGAGTAGGGTTTTTCCCTCCACTGGTGCGTGATATGCCGAAACAGTGGACAGATGCACCTTTCTGTAGGAGTAGCTCAAGCCCTGCTCAAATAGAGAGAGGAGATACTCAAGGATGGAGTTCAGGGGACAAGATAAGGGATTAAGCTAGCATGAGGTAGCCCACAGGCAAAATCTTTTCCACTTCATAGTATATGTGGATCTAGAGGAGGGTTTCCTGGCTGCCACCAGGACATCTGCTACCTTATGGGAAACCCCATATCATGCCCTCGCTAGGTCTGCAGGAGCCACACATGAAGATGCAGGGACTTGAGATCCAGATGGATCATACTAAACAAACATTTTTGCTCAGCATTTACAAATGAAGAGGGGGAGGTACATAAAACAAACAGTAGTAACACTCTGGATACAGAAGTTGATACCAGCTCATTTACAGAAGAAAGGGTTCTGAAAGAACTCTTAAAACTGAAGGTGGACAAAGCAATGGGGCCTGATGGGATTCATCTCAGAATTCTAAAGAGCTAAGGGTAGAACTAGTGACACCACTGACTACCCTTTTAACAAATCATGGGAGGATGGGGTGGTACCCGAGGACTGGAGGAGGGCAGATGTGATTCCCCTTCACGAAAGTGGGAGCAAGGCAGAAGCAGGAAACTACAGACCTGTTAGTTTAACCTCAGTGATAGGGAAAATGATGGAATCACTTCTGAAGGAAAGAACTGTCAGTATCTAGAGGCCAGAGGGCACAGGACCCTAGGCAGCATGGATTCACAGCGGGAAGGTCATGCCAGACAAATCTGATAGATTTCTTTGACTGGGTGACCAAGTAGTAGATCAGGGAGGGCTGTGGACATGGCCTACCTAGACTTTAGCAAGGCATTTGACACAGTCCCACACAAAGATTAATATACAAGTTAGCCAGCCTGGGAGTGGGTCCCAAGATGACAGCCTGGGTAAAGAATTGGCTGGAGAATAGGACACAGAGAGTAATAGTAAATGGAGTCCACTCAGAAGAAAGGAGGATTACTAGTGGGGTACCGTGAGGGTTCAGTATTAGGATCCGGTCCTCTTCAATGTCTTTATAGTTGACATTGCAGAAGGACTGGAAGGAAAGTATGTCTCTTTGCAGATGACACTAAGATCTGCAACAGAGTTGATGCACAGGGTGGGGTGGAAAGGATGAGAAGGGACTTGGCAAGGTTAGAGGAATGGTCAAATGTATGGCAGCTAGATTCAATGCTAAGAAATGCAAGGTAATGCACCTGGGAAACAAAACCCAGGGAAGAGTACACAATGGAGGGTGAGATACTAACAACAACAAAATGGAAGGGACCTGGGGGTAGTCATATCAGATGACCTAAGGTGGGCAACAATGTGAGAGGGCAGCAAGGAGGCTGGGAGTTACTGGGATGCATAGGAGGCATCACCAGTAGAAAACAGGAAGTTATTATCCCTCTGTACAGACAGCTGGTGAGACCCCATCTGGAGTACTGTGTGCAGTTCTGGAGACCCAATCTCCGTGAAAGACATGGACAGGATGGAAGCTGTCCAGAGGAGGGCAACTAAAATGGTGCAGGGTCTGCACCAGAAGACATGTGAAGAGACTTAAGGAGCTTAATATGTATAGCCTCGAGGAAAGGAGGGAGAGGGGGACATGACAGAAACTCCAAGTACCTCAAGGGAATCAACAAAGTCCAAGAGGGTAGCATCTTTCAAAAAAGAGGTGTGCAAGAACAAGAGGCACAATTTGAAGATAGAGGTGGGTGGCTCAGAGGTAATTTAAGGAAGTAGTTTTTCACAGAGAGGGTTGTGATGCATGGAACAGCCTTCCGGAGGAGGGTTGTGGAGTCAAAATCAGTGGTGGAATTCAAGCATGCATGGGACAGTCATAAGGCAATTCTGGGGGTGGGGAAAGAAGAAGTAGGCTGCTGGTTAACTAGGATCTGCAGCTTATCCAGTAGGTAGGAAATGAGCAGACTGGTGGGCCAAGCGGTCCTTATCTGCCGTCAAATTCTATGTTTCTATGTTTCTATGATCAAACTGCCCAGTCCTTGGAGAGCAAGTGCAAGCTCAGAGGCAGGGGAATTGGAGGTTCCACTGCCAGCTGTTGCAGTAGCATGAACCCAATCTGCCGAGGCCAAAAGGGTGCTATGAGAATCATCTCTGCTCCCTCCGCCTGAAGCTTCACGAGTACCCTCTGTAAAATGGGAAAGGGAGGAAAGGCATAGAGGAACCTCCCTGTCCAGGAGAGAGAGATGATGCGTCTCACCAGAAAACTTCAGGCCCTGGATCCAGTGAGCAGAAACTGGGCAGTCTGGTGTTGAGGGTGGATGCAAAATGGTCCAACTCTGGTGGTCCCCATCTGTCGAATAGCTGGTCTGCTACCGACTGAAGGCGTTCCCACTCATGAGCCTTGGACCAGGATGTGCTTAGGCTGTCGGCCAAGATGTTTTGGACACCTGAAACATGAACAGCGGTGAGTTCAAGGCGATGTTCCAGCGCCCAATACCAGACATTCACTGCCTCCCTGCAGAGGGAGTAGGAATGAGTCTCCCCCTGCTTGTTGATGTCAGACTACAGACATGTTGTTCGTCTGGATGAGAAGAGGGCCTGGGGATAAGTCCACTTGAAAGGCCTGTGAGGCATTCAGGACTGCTCGCATCTCCAGAATGTTGATGTGGAGCGACTGCTCATGTGGTGACCACGTCCCCTGGGTCTGCCTATTCTCCAGATGAGCACCCCAACCGAGCCCCGAGGTGTCCATGGTCAGAACTCATCTCGGGGGCTCCTCCTGGAAGAGAACCTGTAACGAGAGGTTATGGGTCCATCCATCGGGTGTGTGTTCTGCGAACTGGGTCAGACCAGGACCAACTGGTCCAGGTCATCCAACCACTGGTCCCATGGAACCAACAGCATCCATTGAAGGACCGGCATATGGAGGCGAGCAATGGGAACCACTGGGATGGCTGCCACCATGTGGCCATGGAGCCTTAAACAGGTTCTAGCCGGGACAAAAGGAGCTAATGATACCATTTGGGACTGATCCCAAAGGCAATCCCCCCGTCTGCAGGAAGGAAGGCCTCACCCTGAACCATGTCCAGGACCAGCTCGATGAACTGGAGTCTCTGACTGGGCCATGGGGATGACTTGGGAATGTTCAGGATGATCCCCAGCTCTTGGAAGAGCATAAAGATGTCTCCAAGAGAGCCGATTAGCTGTCCCCTTGTGGGAGCTGCCAAAAGCCAGTCATCTAGGTAGGGAAAGATGTAATGATCCTGGCACCGCGGAGTCGCAGCCGCCACTGCTAAGACACTTGGTGAAGATTCTGGGAGCGGAAGAGAGGCTGAATGGCAAGACTCAAAACTGGTAATGTTGGCCCTGGAAGAGGAACTGTAGGAACCTCCTGTGGGGTGGAAAAAAATCAGAATGTGTAGGTATGCATACTGCATATCTAGAGAGCAGAGACAGTCCCCTTGGTGCAGGAGGAGAATTAAACCTGGTAGCGTGACCATCCTGAACCTCTTGTATTCAATGAACTTGTTCAGGGAGCTGAGATCCCCGGTCTTTTTGGGAACTAGGAAAAAGTGTGGATAATACCCTTTTCCTTGTTGAGCCGGGCAGACTGGCTGTACAGTCTGATTCTGCAGGAGGGCCTGAATTTCCCCTTTGATCAGGGGGACATGAGAAGGAGGATAATGGGCGGACACTGGTGAAGTATCCAAAGGTATTTGCTCGAACTCCAGAGTATGACCTCTCTCTGTTGAACACAGAAGTCTGATGTGATTTTGCTCCAGCCCTCGAGATGGAGGGAGAGATGACCCCCCAAACACATCCCCCACTGACTCTGCTGCAGGAAGACAGTCTGGTAAGGAGTCATTGAGATGCTCCGGGAGTAGGCAGAGGGGCCTGAGAGGACTCTGTGGCTCGAGAGGCAGAGCTTCCATGTGTCTGGGAGGTGGCCTTTCTTTTGAAGCCACCCCTATGCTAAGGCTGGTTTTGGGGCTGTTGTCCTGAGGGCTTCGAAATGGCCACTTTGTGAAGTGTTTTGGTCCCTTTGTACATTTTTGGATGGATCAAATGGCCTTCCCAAACTCTTGGAGGTGATTAATCAGTTTTTCCACCTCGTCTCCAAAAGGACCGAGACGCAAAGGGAGGTCCAGGATGCCTGACTGCAGATCCTGAGATCCTAAGCCAGGCATGGTACCTGAGACAAATGCCAGAGGCTGCATCTATGGCTGCTGTACTGCAGTGTCATATGAGGCACGCAAAACATGGGTGCCAACATCCGACCCCGATTTGAGTAGGTCCAGGAGCTTGGTCTTTTGCGTCCAGTCTGGGAGGGCCTGAGCTATTTTGATACCTTTCTCCCACAGGGCATTCTGGTACTGCACCATGTGTGTGAGAAAATTGAGGGACCTGATGGAGCAAGTGGAGGATGAACAGACCCTTTTACCCATCTGGTCAATGTATCCAGACTCTTGGTTGGGTGGCCGAGTGCTTAGGTGTTTAGGCTTCTTTGATCCACCATGAGCAGCTGTGATCACCATTGAGTCTGCCGTAGGGTGTTCCGCCAGGAAGGGCAATTCTCTAGGGGCTCTGTATAGCCTATCTGACTTCTTAGATACAGCAGAGGAGGTGGAAGGGTGCTTCCAGGTTAACACTGTCAGGTCCTGGAAGGTGTCCACTAATGGAGGCACCACTAGAGGCTTGGGCTCCTTTTGCCTCAGGTATTTAGCCAACCTCCACCGCTCCAGGTTCAGGTCCTCCGTCTCCCATCCACTGGAGGCCTGGATGTGCCTCATGACATCCATGAACATCAGGTTGTCAGGAGGTGGCCTGGGGTTGTCCTTGTTTTCCGGGAAGGAAGGATGACCCCTAGGATCTAAATGGTCAGAGCCCGAAGACAAAGAACTGCTGCTGTAGTCCACCGGAAAGGAGGACAAATTGCTAGAGTGTCATTGGCTATTGGACCGGTGATGGCTATGGGAATGGGTCCTGGTGCGAGAGGACCAGCGACGTTGACGACTTAACGAACGGGAGCTTCTGCGGTGACGCCACTCTTTGTGCCGGGGTCTACCACAGTATTCCTCAGGACTATGGCTCTTAGGTGGCTCTAGCTCCAGCTCTGGTTCAATGACAACGAGTTCTTTAGAGGGGAGCAGGTCCCCTTTGACCTGATTCCACCAAAAGGAGAAGAGCTCCTGGATGTGGTCTTTGGAGAACTCCGGGACCAACAGACCAGTTGGCGACTGCAGAGCTGGAATCGGAGCTTCTGGTGTCAGGGTACAGTATTGGAGGGGCAGCAGAGACAGGGACCCAATGGGCTGATTAGTTGTCTCATCCTGCCCCAAATCTTCAAGCGGTGAAGAGTGGCCCAGCAGGGAGAAGGTGACGCCTGGCCTCACATCCGAGAAGGCGTGCCCATCTCGTTGTCTGGTGGGAAAGCAGCGATGCCTTGGCTGGAGCCTGGGGCAGCAGTGCCAGGTCTGATGCCTACCACTGACGACGTGGTGTCTTGTCCAAGGCCTTGGACGAGACCATCATCTGGACAGTTTTGGTAGGCGCCAGAACATCACTGCCTTTCTTCTGGCTGGTACCAGCCCCTAAGGTGAAGGGCAATCCTGATGGTGTGGCCTTCACCTTAAGGGTCATCAGAGTTCGGCCCAAAGACCCAGACCCTGACTTACCTCCACCTGACACCAGGACGACAACAGGAGGAGACATGGGTAGGCCGGGAGGGGTGGTCCGAACCCCCGTGGAACAAAGAACTGGACGAATATTTTTTGTGTACTGGAGACCTGGAACAGGAGCAACCCCAGGGCTTTTCCAGGTCCTTGTCCTGGTGTTTGTGCTTCCCGTAATCCTTCTTCTTCTTCTTCTCCTTGTGCGGCTTAGACGTGGAGGAGGTGGAGACCGACGAGGATGAAGAAAGATTCTTCCCTGCTGGCTGTCTCTGCATCTCAGTAAGCTGCTTTTCTAAAAGGTGCGCCTTAAGGGCCTTCTGGCGGAGGGTCCAAGTCTGGGAGTTGAATGCCCTGCAGTACTTATAGGCCATGGTCTCATGGTTCGGGCCTAGGCAAATAAGGTATACCTCCTGGCCATCCTTCAACGGTAGCTGCTTTTCACAGACGCAATTAGCTTTTCTGCGATCTGTAGATGAAATGGACGACACCAGAGAAGACAACATGCAGACAGGGAAATAAAATTGGATATTTTGGTCAAACAAACCAAAAAAACGCTGAAAGCGTGAAAGCAGTTGAGCTGATTCGAGAAGGCATCAGAGGAACCAATGAGAATGGGTCGACGATGGGAAAAGAACTGAGGTGGGCCTGGGAACGACCCCTTTTATTCCACTGACCAATGCTGGGTGGAGTCGATGTCGGGAGCAGTTCCCCACTGAAGACTGCTAATTAGAAGGTTTCTGTGGGATCCTGGCACCTGGCGACTTAGTCCTGATGGTTATTTCCTGCTGCAAGAGCTCCAACTTGAAGTAAGATCAACATATGCAATAACAACCCTTCCCTCCCTATCCTAGTAGCCCCAAACGCTGTCACCTTATGTATAGGTACCATATTTGTCCAATTGCCAGTGACTGTCACTGGGGAGATTTATCAGACCTCAATCTAGATCAGTCTGGCCCCTATATGAACTAGTAATATGTCCTCATATATAGGGTGTAAGGGAAGATTAAATCATGGAACCCAAATAAACATTTAAACTATGTAAAACAGTGATTGTCGTACAGTGTAGTTCAACATAAGAAGTGCTGTGGAATCCAACCACACAATGGCGAGGGTCCTAGACTTCAGAAGGGCTGATTTTATGACTTCTGGTTCCGGTATGCATTAGCGAGCAGCCCCAGCACAAGCCCTCCTGCAGTACCAGACAACATTTGCTTAAAAATAACCCAATTCCCAGTCAAAAGCTCTAAAGAGTTAGACTCTACCTCGTTACCATTGTAGAGATGGGTCATCCAAACATTTCACCGAAACATGGCTAAACAGCAACGGAATCGCTTCCACCTGCTTTCTGACTTGGAGGAGCATGAAGATCGAGGCGCATCAGATTCAGAACAGGCCGTCAAGCAAATTAAGGACCCAGGCCCTGGGAGATCAACTCCTTCGACCAAATCAGGGGGAAAAAAAGGGTCTGGATTCTCAAATAGGGGAAAATATCTTGCAGGCCATCTTGGAGTTCTGCACCGAAATGCGTGAATCCATCGGGGAGCTGAAATCAGACATCGGGGCCCTCCAATTGTGCATGGTAGAGGCCGACCATCAAATTTCTGCAAACACCACTAAGCTAGAGTCAATGGAAGACTGTATGCAATCTGTCTTAAAAGAACAGATTTATTTGGCAGCTAGGCAGGAGGATGCGGAAAACAGAAGCCGCCGTAAAAACATTTACAGCTTACCAGAGGGGGAGGAGGGGTCCAACCTAAT
Organism: Neoceratodus forsteri; assembly: GCA_016271365.2. Taxonomy (NCBI): domain Eukaryota; kingdom Metazoa; phylum Chordata; order Ceratodontiformes; family Ceratodontidae; genus Neoceratodus; species Neoceratodus forsteri. The sequence continues at coordinate 1,355,799,000 of CM057455.1, read as the reverse complement.
TGCCTATTCAGATTATCTCCTCCACCTAATCTTGAATCTGGATCCAGAATTTGCAATAGATATTGAAAGGGCACATCATGCCCTGGGTCCAAAACCTTCCCATGTGGACGGCAGACCTCGATACTTTGTGATTAAATTACAGAGCTACCAAACGAAGGAACAATTATTAAAAAAAGCTTGGCAGATGGGCTGCACGATGCTGGGGTCACATCGACTAATACTGGATAATGACTACGCTCCTTACACCCAAAAAGATGAGGAAAGAATATGCGCCTTTATTTCCTTTACTTCGTGCACAGAAAATCAAATCTCGTACACCTTACCCGTCGAGACTGTCAATGCTACTTCCCTCAGGTATAGTCTCCTATACCATGGCCCAAGAAGCGGTCACGGACTTGATTTCTAGGAGCCTCCTTAAAGAAAAACCAGCAGCATTTGGGAGACCTAGATCAGCCCTGAAAATACAGCAGGAGCCAGACGAACACCTACATAATACTCTACTTGCTGAACTACTAGAAAGGCTTCATCAGTATCGGAATCACATCCTGTTCACCTGAGGGATGATGGTAGGCTTGTTCTGAGCTTTCTCTAATTTTCTTCCTGTCTGGGCCTACCTGTTTACCCTATAGCCTGGTCCTGCTCGTCTCGGGGGTTGTTTGAGGGTGGGGGTGTTCACATAGTCTTGCCTCAAGGCTCCTGCTTACCATATTTACCCCAGGCAGCCAACATAAAATAATCAATATAATTCTGACCTTATTAGCTGCATTCTGGGAATGGTAGCCATTTGATGGCAGGGGATAACCCAGATTGAATGGCTAGTAAAATGAATCATTTCGCTAATGCACAGGATGCCACAGGGGTGGGAAGGACTCCCCTCCCAGGGCTCAGATTCTGGCCCTCCCTCTTATTCCCTATAACTAAGGCCCCTCCAGGTATCACTGTAAAAGGGGGGGCTCAAGGGATATAGGGTGGGGGAGGGGATGGCTCGGTGGCGACCCTGACTCCCTCGGGTTAGCGGTGGCTCTGAGCCTTTCCGGTTCAGCGACTATTTTTGGATTGGTCTTTCCACAAAGCTACGGGGCTCATTCAATGCCCCTAGACTTAGGGATTTATGTTCCTGATCTGTTGTAGTTACCTATAAGGAGGAAATTACAGGTATGTCTGGAACAAAAATTTCATATTGAGATTTTCATTGCCTGAAGGACATATTCTAAAGAGAACCTTATTTTCAGTATAAGACTCACTTTTTGAGGGACTAAACAAACCCTTGAAAGAGGCATGAAGAGGAAGGGGGATGAAGCACTGTGGCAGCTAAAAACAATAGAGACTTGTCTAGTTTTGAAACTCCCCTTCCACACATTGTTTTCCTTATTAGTTATTAATGATGATATACTTATATACCGATTCACTCCTCCCCATAACAAGCTCTGGCACTGACCAGGGATAAGACGTCATTATTATATCTGCGGGAGGGACGGCCAGGGAGACAATAACATCTAAGGTTATGCCGGACCACTCCAGGGAGGGTTTCCTTCTGGTAATCCTTACCCTTTGAGTGATCCTTGGACCCCTTGTGGGGCTTCCCACCCACCGGGAGACCGAAAGGAACCCAAACCTCACATCATTCCCACACAGATACATAGATACATAGACAGTGTCGGCAGATAAGGGCCTATGGCCCACCTAGTCTGCCCATTTGAGCTTGTAAGTTCAGTTTGCTTTCTAGAAGTCTATTTCCCTTACCCCTGACCTCTAGAATTCCTTATGTCTATCCCATGCATTCTTAAATCCGTGATTGTTTCAGCCCCACCACTTCCTCTGGCAGGGTGTTCCACTTGTCCACCACCCGTTCTGTGAAGAAATTCTTTCTCATGTTTCCTCTGATTCGTCCTCCCGCCAACTTCATCCCATGCCCTCTAGTCCTGAAACATCTTTTCGCTTAAAATAGTGTATTCCTGCACCCTGTTCCTCCCTGTAAGATACTTGTATGTCTCTATCATATCCCTCTCTCCTCCTCCTCCAGGAGAGTACATGTTCAGTTCCTTCAACCTGTCTTCATAGGACTTGTGATGCAACCCATGCACCATCTTTGTTGCCCTCCTCTGAACCTTCTCTACCCTGTCTATGTCCTTACGTAGGTATGGTCTCCAGAACTGTACACTGTACTCCAGGTGGGCCTCACTAGTGTCTTGTATAGCGGAATTATGGCCTCCTTTCCTGCTGGTGATGCCCCTGCCTATACATCCCAGCATCCTATTTGCTTTACCTGATGCCTTGTCACACTGTTTCCTACCTTGAGGTCATCAGAGATGACAACCCAAGATCCCTTTCCTGCTTGGTGCATGCCACTTTTGTATAAGGGGACTACATCTGAGAAGAAGCCAGAAGGTGAAGGAAGGAAACATATTCAATTCAGTGCTTCAGAGTAACTGGTAACTGGTATTTTTCTTTTAAACTTAGATTGTAGGCTTGTAGTGACACTATACTTTCTTTCTGTGATGTCTTTACTTATAATTGTTTTGGGCTGTTGAAAATTTAAAAATAGTGGTGGTGTAATTCTGTGCTGTCTTTAATTGCTGCAAATTTTATCTTGGCTTGTCTGACTGTCCTGTAGCTGGGTGAAGGGTGTTAATTGTCTGGCCTCTGACCTCAGCTACGTGATAACTGGAGGTGGGGCTTAGTCACAGTTAAAGCAGCAAACAGAAGTTCATCTTCTCAGAAGAAGCCAGAAGGTGAAGGAAGGAAACATATTCAATTCAATGCTTCAGAGTAACTGGTATTTTCTTTTAAACTTAGATTGTAGGCCCTCTCCCACCCCTTCCCCCAACTCTTAATTATATGCCCTGATAAATCTGATTGACAGGAGCTAAACACAGGGTATAGTAAGAGGTGTGAAGTAGGAGGGGCATAAGGGGGAAGAAGACCACCCTCAGCACGACAAGTTTTTTGACTCATTTATTGGTTTCTTTTTCCTTAAAAAAATATATATCTGAGGATCAGTTACAGGATTTTTAGTACTGTAAATAAATAAAAAGAGAACTAAGAGAGCTTCAGTAGCAGATAAGTAGTGGAATTGCAGTATAATGTGGGGAGTGGTGCAATGCAGTGGCTGTGGGGCAGCCATATTCAGGCAGACCTTCTGGACACTGAGGTGCTGCCCTATCTGCATGCATCTCTCGGGACTGCGGGATGAGGTAGCCAGACTCAGAGCGGAAGTAAACTGGGTCAGGAGTACCATCACCCCTGTCCAGGAACCACCCAGTCCAATGCAGCTGCCTCAAAGGATGCCGAGAACGAGGAGCACTTGGATGACAGTGGGCTCAGGGAGGGTTAGAGCAGTCAGGCAGAGGCACATCCCAGATCCTATTCCTCTCAAGAACTCATATGCCACACTGGCAAATGAGGACAACCAAATAGAGTACCCAGGAAGTGGAAGGAAAGGATGTGGAGGTTAGGCAAGGAGGTGACCTCAGTGGGGAAAGCAGTGGACCCCAGAGGAGGAGGAAGCGAATCCTGGTGGGGGACTCCATCATAAGAGGGATCCAGCTAGGAACACAGGGGGGGAGGACAGGGAGGTGAGGTGCCTACCAGGTGCCACGGCATGGAGGGATGGAAGGAAGATACTGGGGATCACTGGGAAGGCAAGACGGGAGGGTGAGCTGGATGTCATTATCCACCTAGGTACTAATGACTTGGCAAATGGGGAGCCAAAGGAAGTTCAGGAAGAGTTTAGGAAACGGGAGGGGTCTCAAGCAAGTAGCTACTTCTGTCACTTTCTCAGAAGTACTACCTGTGAGAGGCAAGGGAGAGCATAGGAGTGCATGCACCAGGAACTTTAACTCATGGTTGAAGAACTGGTGCTGTGAGGAAGGGTTTGGATTCATTGGTGACTGGGGACCCATCTGGAGGGATGGAGGTTTGTTCAAGCCTGACGGCCTGCATCCATCCTGGAGGGGAATCCAAGCACTCAATGATAAGTTTAAATGCTACATTGACAAGCATTTAAACTAGCAAAGAGGGGTGGCAGGCCAGCAAGGATGATACCTACTTGCTCACCCCCCACAGCTAGTAATGGAACCAGTGAACCAGAGGAGTGGCTATCTCTGCAAAGCAGTGTGCAAAAGATGGAGATTAGTGTCCAAAAGGAGGATAAGCAGAAAAGGGGCAAAATTCAGCAGAAGGGCAGACAGCAAGGAGAACCAGGGATAAATGACAACCAAGGAAGGGGCTGGAGTAGAACAGTGAAGCAGTCTAGGGAGGTCAAATCATGGAAAGCCATGTGTGCAAATGCCAGGAGCCTTAGCAACAAGATGGAAGATCTGGAGGCTGTCATGGTACAGTCAGACCTGGACATTGTGGCCATCACTGAAACCTGGTGTAATGATAACCATGACTGGGAGATGGCCATACCTGGCTACAACATATTCAGAAGAGAGAGAGCGGGCAGGAAGGAGGAGGGTGGCACTGTATGAAAAATGACATAAGGGCCACACAGATCCAGGAGGAACAAAATGGGGAGAGATACTGTGGGTTAAGCTGGAAAGGAAAATGGGGACAGCCATCCACACAGGTGTGGTCTATAGACCACCAGCCCAGGAGGAAGAAACAGATGGGAGCTGATGCTAGCCATCCAAAGGATGGCAGACAAGGGTGAGGTAGTACTGGTTGGAGACTTCATATACCAGACGTGGACTGGAGCATCCCAGCAGCAGCATCAACTAGGAGCAGATTTATCCTGGACTCCTTCAGGGTGCCTTCCTCAAGCAACTGGTCATGGAACCAACTCGGCAGAAGGCAATACTGGACCTTGTGCTCACAAACAGGGACAGTGTGATGAGGGTAACAGTGGGGGAGCACCTGGGTAACAGTGACCACTAGTCATTGTGGTTTGAAATCACAGAAAGAGCAAACCAAACCACACAAAAACACGTATCCTGGATTTTAGGGGGCAGACTTTGGGAAAATGGGGAGATGCTTGAAAGAGGCATTAAGGGAATGGGACAGGAATCAGGGATTGAGGAACAGTGGGCAGTATTTAAAATGGGGATTATAAGAACAACAGAATTATGCATTAAGCAGGTTAGCAAGAGGAAAAGAAAGAGGAGACCATTATGGTTTTCCAAAGAGGTAGCAAAGAAAGTGAAAGCCAAATTGCATTCAGGCAATACAAAAAGACACAGGCAGAAGGGGATAGGGAGAAGTACCAGGAGAAACAAAGGGAGGCAGGGAAGTCAGTAAGGGAAGTCAAAGCTCAGACAGAAGAACACATTGCAAAATCAGTGGTTAAAGGGGACAAAACCTTTTACAGGTACATAAGTGAAAAAGAAGGACAAAGGGAGGGATAGTGAGACTGAAGGGGGAGGATGGGAGCCGTGGAGGATGACAACAGTAAAGCTGACATATTGAACAGGTATTTCTGCTCAGTCTTTACTAAGGAAGAGGGGGTAATGGGTCTGAAGGTACAAGGGTGAGAATGGTGCAGAAATGGACACAAGTCCCTTTACACGAAAAGGGTCCTGAAGGAACTGGAAGTAATAAGAGCTGATAAAGCAATGGGGCCAGATGGGGTGCACCCAGGGTCCTTAAAGAACTAAGAGAGGTGGTGGCTGAACCTCTGGCTATCCTGTTCAGCCAATCACTGGAAACAGGAGGTACCCAAAGACTGGAGGACAGCAGATGTAGTCCCTTACACAAAAGTGGGAACAAAGAGGAAGCAGGGAACTACAGACTAGTCAGCCTCACCTCGGTAGTGGGAAAGATCATGGAAGCACTACTGAAGGAGAGATTGGTGGAACATCTGGTTGTCAATGGACTACAGGACCCAAGGCAGCATGGTTTCACCAGGGGAGTCATGTCAGACCAACCTCATTGAATTTTGACTGGGTGACTAGGGAGGTGGATCAGGGAGGGCAGTGGACATGGCCTATCTGGACTTCAGCAAGGCCTGACACTGTGCCACATAGAAGACTATTACACAAACTGGGGAATATGGGTGTGGGCAGGACAGTAGTATGGTGGGTAGGTAACTGGCTGGGTGGCAGGACACAGAGGGTGGTGGTAAATGGCTGTCACTCCACAGAGGGAAGAGTGACCAGTGGGGTACCACAGGGATCAGTGCTGGGACCGGTCCTATTCAACATCTTCATCAGTGACATTGCACAGGATATAGAAGGCAGAATTTCACTGTTCGCTGATGACACAAAGCTCTGTAATAGAGTAGACACACCAGAGGGTGTAGACAGAATGAGAAGGGACCTGCAGAAACTTGAAGAATGGTCAAGGGTTTGGCAGTTGAAATTCAATGCAAAGAAGGCAAGATAATGCATATGAGGACAAAAACCCTGGCACAATATATCAGTTGGGGGTGAGGATATAGCATGCACCAAGCAGGAAAGGGATCTTGGGGTTGTCATCTCTGATGACCTCAAGGTAGGGAAACAGTGTGACAAGGCATCAGGTAAAGCAAATAGGATGCTGGGATGTATAGGCAGGGGCATCACCAGCAGGAAAAGGGAGGTCATAATTCCGCTATACAAGACACTAGTGAGGCCCCACCTGGAGTACAGTGTACAGTTCTGGAGACCATACCTACGTAAGGACATAGACAAGGTAGAGAAGGTTCAGAGGAGGGCAACAAAGATGGTGCATGGGTTGCATCACAAGTCCTATGAAGACAGGTTGAAGGAACTGAACATGTACTCCCTGGAGAGAGAGGAGGGAGAGGGATATGATAGAGACATACAAGTATCTTACAGGGAGGAACAGGGTGCAGGAAAACACTATTTTTAAGCGAAAAGATGTTTCAGGACTAGAGGGCATGGGATGAAGTTGGAGGGAGGGACGATTCAGAGGAAACATGAGAAAGAATTTCTTCACAGAACGGGTGGTGGACAAGTGGAACACCCTGCCAGAGGAAGTGGTGGGGGCTGAAACAATCACGGGATTTAAGAATGCATGGGATAGACATAAAGGAATTCTAGAGGTCAGGGGTAAGGGGAAATAGACTTCTAGGAAAACAAACTGAATTTACAAGCTCAAATGGGCAGACTAGGTGGGCCATAGGCCCTTATCTGCCGACACTGTCTATGTATCTATGTATCTGCTGTCCTCCAGTCTTTGGGTACCTCCCTGTTTCCAGTGATTGGCTGAACAGGATAGCCAGAGGTTCAGCCACATCTCTTAGTTCTTTAAGGACCCTGGGTGCACCCCATCTGGCCCCATTGCTTTATCAGCTCTTATTACTTCCAGTTCCTTCAGGACCCTTTTCTCGTAAAGGACTTGTGTCCATTTCTGCACCATTCTCACCTTGTACTCCTTCAGACCCATTACCCCTCTTCCTTAGTAAAGACTGAGCAGAAATACCTATTCAATATGTCAGCTTTACTGTTGTCATCCTCCACGGCTCCCATCCTCCCCTTCAGTCTCACTATCCCTCCCTTTGTCCTTCTTTTTCACTTATGTACCTGTAAAAGGTTTTGTCCCCTTTAACCACTGATTTTGCAATGTGTTCTTCTGTCTGAGCTTTGGCTTCCCTGCCTCCCTTTGTTTCTCCTGGTACTTCTCCCTATCCCCTTCTGCCTGTGTCTTTTTGTATTTAGGGAGCAGTTCGAGGCCTCATGTAAGTGTCTACAGATAGTCACTTTGCAGATGGAAGTCAACAGGTTTATAGTTCAAGTATTCAAATTATTGAAGTGTACCATGTTCTTATCTCTAAATAGGGATCTGTTAATATGTTTATTTCTAGGCCTTGTTGTTAAAGGGGCCTTGTTATATATAATTTTAGAGTTTAAAAGTTGTGACTTATTAATGGGGTACAGGAAGGGTGGGATTTAACTTGGTTTATTTTTTATTTTTTTGCATTATCTGTTTTTCCGCCCCGTGCTTGCTGGTCCTCCACTCCTTCAGGCTCCGCAAAGTTCCTCCTGACCTCTTTCTGTCCTTACCCGGCCCTCCTCTCTTGTCCCCAGATTGCAGCCGACCCCAGGATATCCCGGTGTATCCCTTCACCAGGCAGGTCCCTCTCCTCCGAGGGGGAAAGCACCGGGGGAAGGACAGCCCCAGCACGTTCTTCTAGGGCCCAGGGATGCTGCTTGGGAACAGGAGGCACCGGGAAGGCACTGGAGGTCCCCAGGAACGGAGAGCCGTCATCTGGTGGGCTAGCGAGCGACTTTTCCAGCTTTCTGTTGGGGGCAGTGAGTGACGCGGCATACGCCACATCCGCTCCTCCCAGTTAGTACGGGTCGTGCATCCTGTGATGCTCCTAGCCTCCACTAGGAGCCAGCAGGTGCCGGACCATTCCCCTACCCTCCCCGGAGAGAGAGCTGTCCCTGGGATGCTCGATCCTTCTCCCCGGTCGATCTCCAGTGACCCGGGCCTGTTCCTGAACCGGTCGCTGGCGCTAAGGAAATCCAACTGCTGCATCAGCAGGCCGGCACAACTTGGTTTATTTTTAAGATAATAGTAGAAGTGAAAACTGGAGATATAGTTGTGGGGAGGGTTAGTTGGGAAAGAAAAACACACATGCTCAATAGGTATATACATTATGCAATCTTTATTTTAACAGGAACAGGCAGGGTCGTACTCAATGGCTCCTCTCTATCTTGTTTGGTCCTCTCGGGAAGTGGTCTAAATGGGCGGATTGGCTCTTCTCCTGAGGGACAAACACAACAACAAAAGTTACTTAAGGTATCATGGATAGTTTACCAGTAAAAATCTTTTCCCAGAACATTAATGGCCTACACAACCCGATAAAGCATTCAAGCTTTATCCAATATATTAAAACAAAATGCTGACCTTTTATGATCCAAGAAACGCACCTTTCAGGTACCGAACGCAAAAGCTAAACTGGGGGAGGTATAAAGTTTATGCTTCCTCTCACCCTAACGGTCATCGTGGGGAGCGCCATTTTGGTTCCTGCCTCCACACCATTAGAAGTAACCCAGTCCTATATGGACAACCAGGGCCGGTTTGTCATTTTACAGGGGAAGCTCTACTCGCAGAAGGTAACTTGGGTGCGTGCTTATCTTCCCCCTATGTCCAAACCCTCAGTAGTCCAACACTTGATAGCAAAGGTTATGGACCTCCTCCGAGGGCAACTAATTTTAGGAGAGGATTTAAATATAACTATGTCTGCTCACTTAGACACCTCCAATCAACGCCAAAGATGCCAATCAGGCACAGTTAAATACCTAAAAAACACAATGGACCATCTGGGAATAGCAGATCTTTGGTGCCAGTTATTTCCCTCAAACCCAGGTTTTACCTTTTTTTCGAACAGGCACCACACCTATTTGAGACTATTTTTGGGTAACCTGTGAACACCTATGTTTGGTCCAGAATATTACTATAAATCCCATGGTTCTCTCTGACCACCATCCCCTCATACTTAGACTAGATCTAGGAAGGCAGACAAAATGAACGCTGGCGTTTTAACTCGATCTTATTAAAAGACAAGCAATATGTAGAAAATATTAAGAAACGTATTCCCCCTTTTTTTTTCTTGAAAATGCCTCTCCTGACATATCATATCTGGGTTGGGATGCTTTAAAAGTAGCGCTCGGGGGACTACAGAGTATGCCTCTAGGAGACGACGGGAGTTAGAATCTAAATATAATACCCTATTGGAACATTTAGGAACTTACCAATTATTATACACAGAAGGGGATCATGAGGTCCAACAAAAAATCCGAGATACAAAGGCAAAACTACAAAAATTAATGGATCTTAAGATTCAACAGGCCCTCACACCTAAAACAGACTAGATATGAGGGAGGTCCTGGGGCGCCTGTAGACTTGCCCACCACCTCTGGGGACAGAAGGGCACCTCTACAGTCTTAAAGAACAGGGATCCTATCTCTGGGAAACTATCCCATAAAGAGGTGAATATTTCCCGCTCCTTTGTCAATTTTTACCAACACTTATACCAGGGTGATGACCCATCTACCCTGAAGAGAGACAGTCATTCTTGAGAAACCTCCACTTCCCTCACCTTACTGAGGCCGAAAGGGCCCTACTGGATTCCCCCATTACCTTAGATGAAACCTCCCACTGCATTACATCTCTTTCATCCCACCATTGCCTGAGACCCGATGGGTTCCCAGCTGAATGATACAAGATGTTTAAGAACGAGATCTCTCCCAAGTTACTCTCTACATTTAGAGAGGTGGCAGAGGGTTCCCCCACTCTCCCCCCTCCTGTTCCTACATCACTCTAACCACCCTATTAAAACAAAGCAACCATCCCACCAACCACTTGACTTACCACCTGATTTCAATCCTTAACACGGATTACAAACTTTTTACAGCCATTTGGGCTTCTAGATTGGAGAGGATATTACCCTGTCTAATCCACAAAGACCAATCTGGTTTTATCAAAATAGAAACACCTAGAATAATATCTTAGAACTTTAACACTCATTGAATACATCCATGTGGCAGATTCAGCGGTGGTTATCAGTTTGGATGCAGAAGGCCTTCGACAGTGTGTCCTGGCCATTTCTATGGGACGCCCAGTTGAGGTTCCATTTTCCAGATTTATTTCTGAAGTGTTTGGGAATCTTTATGACTCTCCGAGGGCATATGTGAGGGTTAATGGAGGGTATCTTCCCTTTACTTTATTCGGGCACACGGCAGAGGTGTCCCTTTCACCCCTTTATTTGCCCTTTATATGGAGCCACTGGGACTGGTTCTAGAGCCTCCCCGAGGTGGAGGGCATTCCGCTAGGCCAACAGCAATACAAAGTCGGGATGTTTGCCGACAAAGTTCTTTAACCCTTCTTTCCCAGATAACTCCATCCCTGCAGTTTGGCAAATTCTCAGGAAATATGAGGCCATAGCAGGTTTTAAACTAAACATTACAAAATCAGAAGCCCTCCTCTTTAATTTTTCTCTAACAAACACTCTCTGCTGCCTTCTCCCTTGAAATGGAGATCCACGAAGATAAAATATTTAGGGATACATATCCCACTGAATTTGGGGGTGGTAAAGATGGTTAATTATAATAATATAATAATAAATAATACATTTTATTTAACGTAGCGCCTTTCACATATCAAGGTGCTGAACAAACAAATAGAACCAGCAAATACAATAAATACCAATAAAATCAGTAAAATCAAAAAGACTTGGAGTAAGTTTTACCCCATAAAAAGGTCTTTAATGCCTGCATAAGTACCCCACTGTCCTGCACTCCCGTAACTGCCAGGGCAGAGAATTCCAGAGGGTAGGGGCAGCAAACCCGAAGGCACGGGCCCCAGATGACTTTAAATAAATCCTTGGAATCTTCAGCAACCCCTTGTCAGCCGAGCGAAGCTGTCGCAGGAGGTGTAAGGAACCAGGAGCTCTTTCAAGTTGTCATGACCCTGCCCGTGTAAGGCTTTGTAGGTTAACAAACCTACCTTAAAGGTGATCCGCCACTGAACAGGCAGCCAGTGCAGATCGTGTAGCACAGGGGTAATAGGGGATCTCCTCGATACCCCAGTTAACAAATGTGCTGCAGCGTTCTGCACTAGCTGCAAGCGGCGGATATCAACTCCAGGGAGCCCTAAGTAAAGGGAGTTACAGTACTCAAGGCGTGAAGTCACAAAGGCGTGGACCAAGATAGTCAGATCGCCAGATGGGACAAGGTGCTTGATCCTAGCAATGTTCCTAAGATGATAAAAGGCCAGCTTGATGACTGCTGCCACCTGATGGTGAAGGGTCAGCCCATCATCAAGCACCACTCCTAGGTCCCTCACCTTTTCAGAGGTAAGGATCTGAGCCCCCCTCCTCCCAGGACCAAGCCAGAGGAGAGATCAGCCCTCAACCCCTCTGTCAGGCGACCCGGTCCACCATCAGAAATTCAGTCTTTCCTGCATTCAACTTTAAACCACTGGATCTCATCCAATCTTGGATTTCCATGAGGCAGCTGTTCAGTACTGAGATAGCACTAGCCTGGTCGGGGGCGAAAGATAGGTAGAGCTGGGTATCATCAGCATAGTAGTGAAACCTCAGCCCATACCATCTTACAATGACTCTGAGGGCAGCATGTACACTGCAAATAATATGGGAGACAGCACTGAACCCTGGGGAACTCTGCAAGACAGAGAAACTCTCTTGAGTTCTAACGGTGAGGAAAGATGAAACCATCTGAGAACAGTACCCAACAGTCCACAGATGAACCTCAGGCATTCAAGCAGAATCCCATGATCTACAGTGTCAAAAGCTGATGATAAATCAAGGAGCACCAAGATGGAACGGTTTCTCCAATCTCTCACCATCAGGAGATCATTGGGCATCCGAACCAGAGCAATCTCAGTACTATGCCTCTAACGGAAGCTCAATTGGAGAGGTTCGTATAAATTATGGATGGTTAAATGGTTGTCCAGTTGAGCTGCCACCACTTTCTCAATAACCTTCCCATAAAGGAAAATTAGAGATAGGTCTGTAGTTTGCTAGATTCTCTGGGTCCAAGCGTTCTTCATGAGGTGTCACCACCACCACCTTCAGAGAGCTAGGGAACTCATCCGAATCCAAAGAGCACCGGACAATCTGAGCTAAGACCGGGCCGATAATATCACTACAACCCAGAATTAGAGAAGCCGGGCCTGGATCTAAACTACAACATGTGGGGTGCATCCCCTGGACAATCCTCATATCAACGAACTCCGCCAGAACAAAGGTACTCCAGGAAACTCCAGGCTCTGCAACTATGTACTGACCAACGGCATCCCCCATAGAGTGAGTCTGATGCAATTCTTGCCTGATGTCAGCCACCTTATTCACAAAAAATCGAGTGATCTCATCACACTCTACTTGTGAAAAAGCTCAACGGAGCTGCAGACAGGCTGGGTTGCACAGCCTGTCCACAGTTCGGAAGAGCTGAGCCGGTCGATTCTGAGCAACAGAGATTTCTCTGGACAGGAATTCTGCCTTCTTACAGGAAATCTCCGATTGATAGAGTCTATAATACTCTGACAAAATAAGATGGTCGGCATTCAAGGCAGACCTCCACCAGCGATGCTCTAACCTATGCCCCAGCCTCCGCAATTCCATCGGGGCCCATCAGACCATGGGGCATAGCGGAAGGGGGCGAACATGGACAGGAGATCAGATCGAGAGCTGAAGAAACGGACGTATTATAGGCCATGACTAACAGCTCAGGATCCTTTCTACTCTCATCAAATGCCGAGAGGTCAATTACCGCCGCCAGGTCATCAGGGACAACATCCCGCGAAGGGTGGTAACTGACCATCTCCACAGGGGCTGACCTACTCAGGGTGGTTGCACAATTGAACCTAATGGTGCAGTGATCAGACCAACCAACAGGTTCCACCACCAAGTCATAGGCCTCGATCCCCAGGTGGAAGACCAAATCAAGGGAGTGACCACCATTGTGAGTAACTGAGGAAACAACCTGCGTGAAGCCCAGGGATGTCATCACCTGGAGGAAGTGTTGTCCAAAAAGTGAGGATTCGTCATCGACCCAGGCACTGAAGTCGTCCAGAACCATCAGTCTGGGTGACTCCAATGTCATGTCAGTGACAAAATCAGCTACTTCCTGCAGGAACAGCTTCTCATCATCTGGTGGACGGTAGATGAGTGCCATCCTGCACCCCATGCCAGTTACCACAGTACACTCAGATGAAATGGCCTCCTCGACTGGAACACCAGTTAGGCCCAATTCAGACCTTGAAGAGACTACAACCCCCCCCACCCCCGCGATCCAATCTCAGGCGATGAATAACCGAGTATCCAGCAGGGACAGCTGCCTCTAAAATTGGGGCAGCGTTTCCATCAAGCCAGATCTCGGTAATACAATCCAGATCCACCGTTTCCACAAGATCTGCTATAAGAGCAGTCTTGTTTCTAAAGGACCTGGCATTGCATAACAACGCCCGAGTTGGACGGTGTTGGTGAGCTGTCCCGACTACTTGCCCTCCCGAAAGAAAGGTGCCCTTGGGTATGGGAACCAGACAGGGATCACCACCTTCCTGGCACCATTTCACCCCAGGGTGTCTACTGGTCCTTACCACCCCAATGGGAGAGTGCCACTCATTCGGTCTCCACAGACTGCACCCCCCCATCCCCATTACCATTCAAAGAGACCTAGAGAGGTGGTCATCCCACTATCATTTTTTCAACGGATCGAAACCATCCGCATGAATGTACTACCTCGGCTCTTACACCTTTTTCAAAATATCCCTTACTTCCCCTCACCCTTTTATTTTAAATCCTGGGACAAATTGCTTTCCAAATTTATATGGGGTAAACAATACCCAAGAGTTTGTCTCTCTATTCTTAAACTATCTACTGCTCCGGAGGAGCAAATTTACCTAATCTCAAACTTTATGCCCAGGCGTCCTTTCTCCATACCCTTATTCTCTGGCTGACTGATAGCTACTCAGCACCCTGGAAGTCTCCGGAGTTCATTTTAAATGACATGCTTGATATTTCTGCTCTTCTCTTTTCCTCTACAAATAACACACCCTCATTGAAACATTTTACACCGATAACATCCTGTACTCTCTAAATTTGATATAAGTTACGGAACAAAACCAGAACTTAAACCAATATATGATTATTGTAAAATAATTTCTAAATGTAACCCCTAGATGGCGCTATCCCAGGGGCTACTACCCCTGCCTGATTTACCACTAACAGGTTGAGGGGCCTGGATCCAATGGTGGGTGCCTCCACCCAGAGGTCAGGGTTTGCAATAGTTAAACTAACTTGGTCACAGCCCTCTGGGACACTGCAACCCCCTTTCTTCCCACTAGTGGCCCACACAATATATCAGAATTACCTTCACAGTATACACTTACCCCCAGGACTGGTTCCGCACTGGGACCTCCTGTGAAATGAGATACAGTGCAACAATCACAGTACAGTACTTAACATAGACAGATACCTCAGGCAGTATAACTTTGTTGAAACAAGCAGCTCTGATTTATTTAGGGGGAATATAACAAGGACAGGGGGAAATCAGGTTAATTAGCTTATCACTCTAATAATCTACCTATGGCTCTGTGCACAGGCCTATCCCTATCAATTACTGTCCCTGGGTACCCAAGCCCTAGTGGCTAGTCCAAACCGTGGCAGCTGGTAGGGGCCCTTTCACACAGAGAAAAGGAAAATTAAACAGTCAGCAGTACAGTAATTCCATTTGGATTTAATGTGGCAATTCAACAGGGGCGACCCTGAATTAGTACTCACGACCTCCAAATAAGATAGGGTCCTTCAATATCAGCAGGGCTACTCTTGAGCTCCAGAGACTCTTCACACATTTATATGGTAAAAAAAGAGAGTACTATACCAGGCAGGCTGCTTCTCTATCCCGATCGCAATTACTGCACAAACACCGGGAGAACACACAGCAGATTCAGTTCCTGACAGACCGAGTGCAATTCAATAATTTCTCCAGTCTTCTACAGGGTGAGCCTGGTTTCTACTCTTCAGAGATCCTTTGATTCTTTTCACAGGATGGATTCAGTCCTAACAAGCAGTTACACAAGCTGCAGACCGAACTCTGGGCCTTACACACGTTTTTGACTAAAACTGCACACTGAAAAGCACAGGGCTCCTTCCTTCTTCACTGCCAAAGCTCAACTGAAACTCCAACTGACAAAACTGGCACTTCCTTTGAGTTCCTCCCAGTTCTTGACTGGATTGGCTGTCACTCACAATAGACTGCTGCTGTTGGTCCAAAAGGCACTGAAGTCTAAACTACATCTCCCAGAGTCACTGCCCATACAATCCTCTTGTGGCTGGCTCAGATTATGAGTCCAAGTTCTGATTAGTCAAGGCACCATTTTAGAGCTAGCTTACCCCACACTGATTGGTCCAGTTCAGCAGTTCAAAACCAGAATGGGAACTAGGCAGACACTGTTCTGACTGCAAAGGAAAGCAGGTTAGACAAACTGTAATTTCATTATCACTCTAAATGGTTTCTGGCAAACAGTTACATCTTTCAGATAGGTTCCTTTGCACTCCTAGTGACTGCAAAAATGGAGTGAATTGGCAGCAGCTTGAGTGGTACTCAATCAAAGAAACACACAGTCCCCCATACAAACTAATTATATCTGCAAGCAGACAGCTCTTAAGAGACAGTACCAGAGGTTCTAAAAACACTCACTGATAAATGGCTTAAACGCCAAACACCATTCAGGCTTGGAGCATTCAAGCAAGCTCCTGGAAGTCTTTTGGGAACCCCCATTTGCAGGGGGGGTTACATAAAGACAATCTTTTTCAGCCTTCCCATAGGGACCTGGTCTTCACTCACTGGTGCAAATTAGGCTTAACACATTTGTTCCAGTTTTTGGATGAGAGGGGGATACTACCTTTTGATGAGCTTAAAGTCCAGTATGGTCTCTGAAACACAGATTGTTTTAGATACCGCCAAGTGAGGAATTACATACTTTGTCATCGGACAATATCTGCTAAATTCCCTACCCCGAGCCCACCCTTGCTAAAAATCTTCATTGATTCCCTCAGGGGAGCCACTGTGGTTACCTTATAGGGATTATATATAAGGCACTGAGAGACTTAATGGGGACTCGGACGCAGTCAATATTAGATAAATGGAATGAGGACTTGACCTCGGATGTACAATTTCATGAACGGATCTCTGTGGCTATGCTGGCAACCAGAGTGACCTCCTCTCCATTTGGTGGGAGTACTCCTGGAAAATCCGAACCAGATATTTCTAGCCCTCAGCGATACTAACCAAATTTCTCCTGGCCATATACGGTCACTGCTGGAGAAAATGTGGATCTTGTCTGGCAGAGCTGGGCCATATTTTATGGCATTGCCTCCTTTTAATGTCCTTTTGGTGTGGCCTTCAGTTGGAGCCATCTAACTGTCTAGGGGAATCAGCAGAACTAACAGGGGAGATTATATTGCTCACAGTTTATCCAGACCACTCTCCTCAATGGATCAAAACACTTCTGCTAATATTTCTTATAGCAGCCAAAAGGGCTATCACTAGAAAATGGATGTCCTAACAGATCCCCACCATACAGGACTGGAGAACCATTATGCAAGAAATCTACCTGATGGAAAGCCTTACGGCAACTATTCAGGATTATGCATGAAATTTAGACTTAAGTGCCAGGGATGGATACTTTACTACTCAGGGACAGATCCAGATTTGTCTCTTGATTATAATATATGGATGGTAAGCAAAAGTAAAGAAAGAGAAGACTGCTATGGTTCTCAAAAGAGGTAGCAGAAAAGGTAAAGGCAAAAAAATGAAGCATTCAGAAGGTATAAGGAGACCCAGAGACAGGATGTTAGGAAAGTGTATCTGGGAAAATGGGCGAGGCAGGCAAAGTAGTAAGGCGCAAAGAGGCACTTAAAACTGAAGAAAGAATATCTCAGGAGTTTCAAAGGGGACAAGATATTTTTAGGTATGTGTAGAAAAGGAAGACAAAGTGAGGATTGCAAGGTTAAAGATGCAGGGGGTGACTGTACAGAGGGGGGTCAAGAAAAGGCAAACATCTTGAACTGCTACTTCGGCTCAGTATTCACAGTAGAAGGAGAAGGAAGGGACCACAAAAAGACATCAGGAGCTTTGAGGGGAGGGAAATGAACGCTAGACAATTTTCTGAGGAGGAAGTCTGAAAGCACACACTAACCTGAAGGTGGACAAAGCTATGGGGGCCAGACGGGTGCATCCAAGGGCACTGAGGAAGCTCAGTGAAGTACTGGCTGCCCTCTGACACAGATCACTGTAGACCTGCATGGTTCTGTGGGACTGGAGAACATCAGAGGTAGTCCCACTGCACTAAAATGGTAACAGGAAGAGGCAGACAATTACAGGCCTGTCAGCCTGACATCGGTGGTGGTAAATTAATAGAATCACTACTAAAGGAAAGGATTGTGGATTATCTTGCACCCAGTGGATTACAGGATCCAAGGTAGCATGATTTCACAGAGGGAAGGTCATGCCAAACAAATGTGATAGATTTCTTTGACTGGGTGACCAAGGAGTTGGATCAGGGAGGAGTAGGGGCACGTAGTCTAGCTAGATTTTAGCAAGGCATTCAACACCATTACAGGAGACTGGTAAGCAAGTTGGAGAGCTTGGGGATGGGTGGTATGTAGTAACCTGGGTAAGAAACTGGTCAAAGTGTAGCACACAGAGGGTAGTAGTCAAGAGAGTTTGCTCAGAGGAAGGGAGGGGTGACCAGCGGGTACCTCAGGGATCAGTGCTGGGACCGGTCTTCTTCAATGTCTTTATAAGTGACACTACGGAGGAACTGGAAAGAAAGGTCTGCCTCTTTGCAGAAGACACCAGGATCTGCAACAGAGTGGACACTCAGTGTGGGGGGGGGGGATGGATAGGGATCTGAAAAGACTGGAGGAGTGGTCAAGGATATGGCAACTGAGTTTTAATGAAAAAAGTGTACAATAATGCATCTGAGCCATAGAAACCAGGGAGCAGAATAAAAAATGGGCAGAGTGATACTGACAAGACCAAGCAGGAAAGAGACCTAGGGGTAATAATTTCAGATGACCTAAAAGTGGCCAGGAAGTGTGACAAGGCAGTCGGGATGGCTAGTGGGATGCTGGGTTGCACAGGAAAGGGTATCGCCAGCACGAGAAGTGGTGCTGACACTATAGACAGCAAATTGCTGATAAGACCTCACCTGTCCAGTTCTGGAGACCACATCTCAGGAAGGATATAGATGGAGTGGAGGCGGTCCAGAGGAGGGATACCAGAATGGTGCAGGGTCTGCATCAAAATCCCTACTAAGAGAGGCTTATGTATACCCTAGAGGAAAGGAGGGAGAGGGGGATATGATAGAGACCTTTTAATACCTCCAAGGGTAAATCAGGTACAGGAGGGAGGTATTCAGAGAAAAAGGTGCTCTAGAACAAGGGGTTGCAGTACCAGAGGGTGTAAATTCAGGAAGGATGTGAGGAAGTACCTTTCACAGAAAGGGTGGTGGATGCCTGGAACAGCCTTCCAGTGGTGGTAGTGGAGGCAAACCAGTGGTGGGGTTCAAACTGGCTGGAACAGGCACAAGGAATCTTAATAATAATACTTTTATTTGTAATGCGCCTTTCAACAAACCAAGGTGCCAAATAACAAATTAAAACAACACATAAAACAGTAAATACAAATTCTGATAAATTCTTATAAAATGCAGGTATAAAACAGAATAAAATCATACAGGGTAGGCTTGGTGCCATAAGTGTGTTTTGAGGGCCTGTTTAAATCCCTCTACGGTCATGCACTCCCGTAGTTGATGGGGTACAGAATTTCAAAGGGCTGGGGCCGCGTACATAAATGCCCGGGCCCAAGATTTTAAAGAAACCTTGGAATCTCTAGCAACCCTTATTCACTGAGTGAAGCGATCGCCTAGGGCAGTAAGGAACCAGAAGCTCTTTCCAGGTACTACAGGCCCTGTCCATGTAGGGCTTTATAAGTCAGAAGTCCGACTTTAAAGGTGATCCGCCACTGCACCAGCAGCCAGTGCAGTTTGTGCAGAGGTACACAGATACATAGACAGTGTTGGCAGATAAGGGCCTATGGGCCCACCCAGTCTGCCTATTTGAGTCTGTAAGTTCAGTTTATGTTTTCCTAGAAGTCTGTTGCCCTTACCCTGACCTCCAGAATTCCTTTATGTCTATCCCATGCATTCTTAAATCCGTGATTGTTTCAGCCCCACCTTCACCTCTGTGGTGTTCCACTTGTCCACCACCGCTCTGTGAAGAAATTCTTCCTCACGCTTCCTCTGAATTGTCCTCCTCCAACTTCATCCCATGCCCTCTAGTCCTGGAACATCTTTTTGCATAAAAATAGTGTATTCCTGCACCCTGTTCCTCCCTGTAAGATACTTGTATGTCTCTATCTTATCCTCTCCTCCTCTCCTCCAGGGGAGCATATTCAGTTCCTTCCAACCTGTCCTCATAGGGCTTGTGATGCAATCCATGAACCATCTTTGTTGCCCTCCTCTGAACCTTCTCTACCCTGTCTATGTCCTTCGTCAGTAAGGTCTCCAGAACTGTACACTGTACCAGGTGGGACCTCACTAGTGTCTTTATAGTGGAATTATGACCACCCTTTTCCTGCTGGTAATGCCCCTGCCTATGCATCCCAGCATCCTATTTGCTTTACCTGCTGCCTTGTCACACTGTTTCCCTACCTCGAGGTCATCAGAGATGATAACCCCAAGATCCCTTTCCTGCTTGGTGCATGCTATATCCTCACCCCCCAAGTGATATATTGTGCCAGAGTTTTTGTGCCCCATATGCATTATCTTGCACTTCTTTGCATTGATTTTCAACTGCCAAGCCCCTGACCATTCTTCAAGTTTCTGCAGGTCCCTTCTCATTCTGTCTACACCCTCTGGTGTGTCTACTCTGTTACAGAGCTTTGTGTCATCAACGAACAGTGAAATTCTGCTTTCTAGGCCTTGCGCAATGTCACTGATGAAGATGTTGAATAGGACCGGTCCCAGCACTGATCCCTGTGGTGCCCCACTGGTCACTCTTCCCTCTGTGGAGTGACAGCCATTTACCACCACCCTCTGTGTGCTGCCACCAAGCCAGTTACCTACCCACCACACTACTGTCCTGCCCACACCCATATTCCCCAGCCTGTGTAGTAGTCTTCTATGTGGCACACTGTCAAAAGCCTTGCTGAAGTCCAGATAGGCCATGTCCACTGCCCTCCCCTGATCCACCTCCCTAGTCACCCAGTCAAAAAATTCAATGAGGTTGGTCTGACATTACCTCCCCCTGGAGAAACCATGCTGCCTTGGGTCCTGTAGTCCATTGACAACTAGATGTTCCACCAGTCTCTCCTTCAGTAGTGCTTCCATGATCTTCCCCACTACCGAGGTGAGGCTGACTGGTCTGTAGTTCCCGCTTCCTCTTTGTTCCCACTTTTGTATAAGGGACTACATCTGCTGTCCTCCAGTCTTTGGGTACCTCCCTGTTTCCAGTGATTCAAACAGGATAGCCAGAGGTTCAGCCACCACCTCTCTTAGTTCTTTAAGGACCATGGGGTGCACCCCACCTAGTCCCATTGCTTTATCAACTCTTATTACTTCCAGTTCCTTCAGGACCCTTACTCGTGTAAAGGGACTTGTGTCCATTTCTGCACCATTCTCACAACTTGTACTCCCTTCAGACCCACTACCCTCCTCTTCCTCAGTAAAGACTGAGCAGAAATACCTGTTCAATATGCCAGCTTTACTGTTGTCATCCTCCACGTGGCCCCCATCCGTCCCCTTCAGTCTCACTATCCCTCTCTTTGCCTTTCGTTTTTCACTTATGTACCTTTAAAAGGTTTTGTCCCCTCTACTCACTGATTTTGCAATGTGTTCTTCTGTCTGAGCTTTGGCTTCCCTTACTGACCTCCCTGCCTCCCTTTGCTTCTCCTGATACTTCTCCCTATCCCCTTCTGCCTGTGTCTTTTTGTATTGCCTGAATGCAATCTTTTTGGCTTTCACCTTCTTTGCTACTTCTTTGGAAAACCATAATGGTCTCCTCTTTCTTTTCCTGTTGCTAACCTGCTTAATGCATAATTCTGTTGCTCTTATAATCCTCATTTTAAATACTGCCCACTGTTCCTCAATCCCCGATTCCTGCTCCATTCCCCTTAATGCCTCTTTGAAGTATCTCCCCATTTTCCCAAAGTCTGCCCACCCAAAATACAGGATAAGTGTTTTGTGTGGTTTGGTTCTGCTCTTTCTGTGATTTCAAACCACAATGACTGGTGGTCACTGTTCCCAGGTGCTCCCCCACTGTTACCCCATCACACTGTCCTGTTTGTGAGCACAAGGTCCAGTATTGCCTTCTGCCGAGTTGGTTCCATGACCAGTTGCTTAAGGAAGGCACCCTGAAGGGAGTCCAGGATAAATCTGCTCCTAGCTGATGCTGCTGCTGGGATGCTCCAGTCCACGTCTGGAATACTGACGTCTCCAACCAGCGCAGCACCAGAGAGATGTGACAAGACAGAGGTGTCCCTGTCAGTAACTGGGCTGCAGAGTTCTGCACCAGCTGCAGGCGGTGGATATCCACCCCAGGAAGCCCTAGGTACAGGGAGTTGCAGTAATCAAGGCGGGGGTCACAAAGGCATGGACCAATGTAGGGAGGTCGCCAGATGGAACAAGGTGTTTAACCCTGGAGATGTTCCTCAGATGGTAGGACGATTTGACGACTGCAGACACCCACGATCACAGTGTCAGCCCTTCGTAAAAAATCACCCCCAGGTTTCGCACCCGTTCAGAGGTAAGGAGCTGTGAGCCCCCAAGGAAAAGTCCCAAAGGTGAACCTGCTCCCGATCCCTCTATCCAGTGCCCCAGGTCCATGACCAACACCTCAGTCTTTTCCGAGTTCAACCTCCGCCAGCTCAAATTCATCCAACCCTGGATTTCATCTTAGGGGTAAGGAAGGGAAGGGAAGAGATGGTGCCAGAGATCAAGCTGGGTCTGCAGCAATAAATAAAGGGCTTCAAAATACAAAAAAAAAAAAAGGGCAGACTAGGTGTGCCCAGCAGCTCTTATCTGTAATTACAGTCTTACACAACAGGAATTACACAACAGGTTAATCTTCTCCAGCATCGGGGGATAATTCGCCCCATATATGTTCCT
Source organism: Neoceratodus forsteri (assembly GCA_016271365.2). Classification (NCBI taxonomy): domain Eukaryota; kingdom Metazoa; phylum Chordata; order Ceratodontiformes; family Ceratodontidae; genus Neoceratodus; species Neoceratodus forsteri. The sequence goes on along the minus strand of CM057455.1, from coordinate 1,355,776,419 downwards.
GATCTGTCACTTAATACAGACTCCTAACTACATAAAGCCAACCCTAGTCCACTGCAGGGGGAGACTAATTCAGAGATTATTATTGTCACAGCAGCCCTTATCTGCCGTCACAGTCTTGTACAACAGGTTAATCTTCTTCAGCACTGGGGGATAATTTGCTCCACATGTTCCTGCCCAATCACTTAATACAGACTCCTAAATACGTAAAGCTGTCCCTAGTCCATTGCAGGGGGAGACTACTTTGAAGATTATTATGGTCACAGTCACAAACGGGCATAAAGTACAGTAACATAGAAACACAGAAGTTGACGTCAGATAAGGACCGCAAGGCCCATCCAGTCTGCCCAATTTTTTCTACTTTACAATTGTGCTTACGCATCTGGATGAGATGAATGCTTGTGTGACTTTGATACATTGTGGCTATCTGCCTCTCTATCCATGGGATATACTACACTGTATGGGTATGACACAAGGGACCCTAGAGGAGGATTCTCCACTATAGGTGCCGCGGGAATTATTCCCTTGGCCAAAGGTAGCTTAGGAAGAAGCCCATGGGAAATAGAGGAGCCGCTGGAGGAGGGTGGATGGTGGAGCAATGAGAAACGAATCCTGGAACAGCCCAAGAGGAGTGGCCTTTTAAGGCCTGATGGGGGAGTGACGTTGTTGCTCTGCCCATTGAACTTCAGGCTTAAAGCCTTCTCATTCAGTTGTGTTTACGCAACTGGATGAGATGAATGCGTGTGTGACTTTGATACACTGTGGCTGTTCGCCTCTCTATCCATGGGTTATACGGGTGAGGAAGGTTGGCGCCTCCAGCTGCAATGAGAAATGAATCCTGGAACAGCCCAGAAGGAGTGGCCTTTTAAGGCCTGATGGAGTAGTGACATTGTTGCTCTGTCCATTGAACCTCAGGTTTAAAGCCTTCCCATTACGAAAGAACTTACCATAACAGTAGATCTTCGAGAGGATCTCTTGCAGCAGGCCATCACCAGTAGGACTACAGCTGCCAGGCACTAGGACCACACATAAACTTTCTAGCTAGCAGTCTACCAGAGGGGGCTGCCCACCTCTGACATCAGCTGCTAACATCAGCCAATCCTATAAAGGCGGGCGTCCCCCATACCTTCCGCAGTTATCCCACTGGTAATCAAAAACTGGATGCCGATAGGGGGAACCGAGGAGGATTCTAAGGTATCCCAATAGCATATACATAGAATGAGAAGCAGAAGGCTCACCCTATGGAAGAGGAGAGAGAGAAACAGGAGGCAGGGAAAGCAGGTCCTGCTGCAAGAGATCCTGACAAAGATCTACTGTTACAGTAAGCTCTTACGTCACTGTACTATCTTATTTCTAGGGTATCTCTTGCAGCAGGCCATCATTGGTATGATCGAGTCCAACATAGTTCTGGCAACTACAGACAGACTGTCCCGGTAGAGGCAAAACCGAGGGCCTGTAAAAGGAGGCCTTGAAGTACAGCTAGGCCAAAGTTGGCCCTACGCCAAGAGGCAATGTTCAGACTGTAATGCTTGGTGAAGGTGTGGACAATGCTCCAGGTGGCAGCAGTGCAAATGTCAGCAGCTGACACATTTTTGAAACAAGCTACTAAGGTAGCCATATCCCTAGTGGAATGGTCCTTAGCCATACCCGGAGGTTCCTTACTGTACTTCCAGTAACTAAAGACAATGCAATTAGCTAACCACTTAGACAAGCACTGTTTGGACAGCAGGGCGCCTTCTTTCCCAGGGGCAAACGAAACATACAATTGATTAGACTTCCTGGAGTCTTTGGTCCAGTGTGTACAGTACTACAAAATTCTATACACATCCCAAGTATGGAGCAATGCCCCCCCTTGACTGGAATGCTCGGGAAAATAAAACAGCAGGTGGATAGATTGATTCAAAGTAAACTCCGATACCACCTTAGAAAGACACTTAGGGTTGGTTCGCAAAGACACCCTGTCTTTGTGAAAAATCAAATAAGGGTCCTTACATATCAGGGCCTGAAGTTTGGAAACTCTTCGAGCAGAAGCCATCATCATAATCATCACCATTTTTATTTGTAGAAAGGCACCCTTCCAGAGCTCATGGCGCCCGAACAATATCACATAATAAAACAATTTAATAACATTACAAAACAGGCACTACAGTACTATTTTAAAGCAGCAAATTACTCAAATACCATTAAAAGCTTGAAGAAAAAGATGTGTTTTCAGGTCAGCTTTAAAACCCTCAGTGGTCAGGCTATCTTGTATTCGGCGAAGTAGAGAATTCCACAGGGTAGGCAAAAGATTGTGCACCAGATGTTTTCAACCGTACCCTGGGACTCTCTAGCAATCCCTCGTTGGAGGATCGGAGCGCGCTGGAGGATCAGTAAGGGTGCAGAAGGTCTTTCAGGTAATGGGGTCCTGGTCATGAAGGGCTTTATAGGTCAGCAACGTGACCTTGAAGGTTATCCGCTACTGTACTGGCAGCCAGTGCCAAGTAATGGCAACTAAAAATAATGCTTTCCATGACAGAAAGCGCAGCTCGCAAGATGCAGCCGATTCAAAGTGAGGCTGCGTAAGCATTTCCAACACAAAATTGAGGTCCCAAGCCAGGACAGGATCACAGATAGGAGGCTTCAAATGCAGAATGCCCCTCAAGAAGGTGCGGAACACATCAGGCTGAACCACTGAAAGATCCTCTACAGGTATATGGTATGCAGAAATGACAGAAAAATGTACCTTTTATCAAGGAGTACCGCAGACCCGAGTCTGAAAGGGATAGCAGGTACTCCAGCACCTGATCCACTGGACAGCTGAAGGGATCCAACTGGTGCAATGCTGCCCAAAGAGCAAAACGCTTCCATTTCACAGAGTAAATGGCCCTGGTAAAGGGCTTCCTGGCCACCACCAGGATATCCGCTACTCTAGGAGACACCCCAAACCAGGAGATGGCTATGTGCTCAGGAGCCACGCATGGAAATGGAGAGATTTGAGGTTCGGATGGACAAGGGTCCCCTACTCTTGGGACAGCAAGCCTGTGCATTGGGGCACGGAGACTAGAGGTTACATGGCCAGCTGTTTAAGCAAGGGGAACCAGATCTGAAGAGGCCAGAAGGGGGCAATCAGGAGCATGGTGGCGCCTTCCATTTGAAGCTTGTTCAGGACCCTCTGAAGGAGTGGGAAGGGAGGAAAGGTGTAGAGAAACCTCCCTTTCCAAGAGAGAGACATGTCTTGCCAGAAAACTCAGGCCCTGGGTCTTACTGAGTAACAAAGGCGACCACTTAGCATTATTATTGAGGGGCATAAACAGGTCCAACTTCGGGTGACCCCATCTGTCGAACAGATCTTCGACCACTGAGGTCAGAAGCTCCCACTCATGGGCTCTGAACCAAGACTAGCTGAGGCTGTCCGCCAGGATGATTTGGTCACTGGAAACATGAATGACCAGAGCTCCAGGCCATGCTCTATGGCCCAGTACCAGACTTTCATTGCTTCCCTGCACAGGGATTAGGAATGAGTCCCCCTTGCTTGTTTATGTAATAAACTAGGCACATGTTGTCCATCTGAATCAAGAGTGGACCGGGGTGCTAGACAGCCAGCTTCCAGGACGAATATATCTGTTGAAGGCTCTCTCTTCAAGCTCAGCAAATTATAAAAAAAATCATCTTAAAAAGTTGAAAAACAACTTCCATTTCGATGGAATCATCATCCCAATATTGCAAGGCACAGAACGGTATCTTTTTTCCTGATGGGCCGCCAAAAGAACCAACAGGGTCCACAAAAGCAGTCTCAGCCCGATGGAAAATTAGCGGACACCACGAGCACAGCGGGGTCTAGCAGTGGAGGAAGGACAGAACCACCCTGGCATGCAAAGGTGGAAACCATGAGGGCTATGGACGCAAAAATAGAAAGGACTTTAACAAAATTGGAGACTCACCATGTTGCGATCAGAAACCTCACTGTGTCCCTGGCAGAGCAAGACAAGAGAACAAGCTCTATACAGGCAGCAGTAACCATATTGACTCGAGAAAACAATCAGCTTCGTGGCAGACTTGAATCAACTGAAAATGAAGTAAGGGCTTAACACTTAGTTTAGTTGGAGTCCCGGAAGGTGGAGAGGGCTCCGATCTCTTTTCCTGTAACAAAAAGTGGCTACAAGCATCCATTTCTCTGCCAGAGGACTTTCAATGGTCTGTCCTATGATATGTATACTGGGTGAACCCCAGGGCACGGCTGCAAGATATCATCCAGCCCTGTACTGTTTGGTTATGCACCTCTGGTGTGGAGATCTGTGATGTCATTCTCAGGGCTGCTAGAGCAGCTTACCCGCTTACCTTAAATGATGTTGATATAAAAATCTTCCCAGACCTGTCATTTCAAACCGGGCTTGTAAGGAATTTGATGCAGTCAGGCAGCGCATACGATCGCTGGGCATCAACCACTTGTTCCTGCTCCCAGCTAGACTGAGAATCTACGGGAGGAAAAGTTGGCAGTTTACAGATCCAGGAGACGCAGGCCGCTGGCAGGAAAAGACCGATGGAGAATTCGCAGCCACTGCCAGAACGAGGGAAAGAGAAGAGGAATCTGAAGATGAGAGCTGATTCAGAGGTTTGAGCAGTAATTCGAACTACTGTTCACTCCAGTGTCTTTACATTTGTTGAAGTTTGCTGGCATTAGCTAAGTTCTGAGCCAGTTTATTGCCTTTTCATTTCGAGACTTTTGGGAATGTAGAGGTGTTGGTGAGTAGGCCATCCTTCTCCATGTGGCATTTGCCACACTGTAATTTATTAAGGTGACTTCAGGCTCACAGTGAGACACTACAGTTGACATATGTTTTAAAGTATACAGTTAAAAGTTGTTTAAACTTGATTTGTTTTTGTAATTCTGCTCACACTTCACATCTTAAATAGAAAATAATTGTGATTGCTGGCTTGGGGAAGACGGAGGTAAACAGAATCAATATACCTACTTCAATGATTATTCTAACAAGTAAAGGGCAAAGCTGATGCTTGTGCTTGTTCCTGTCTTAATATTCTCCCTTATTTGGGTAATATCTTACCTTTGAAGTGGCTAGCAATTCTTGGAAATGTTATTTGATGGACTTTTAACTTTGGATCCCCCATAATCCTACTGTACAAGAGTATAGAGTCATTAAGTATTTTTATTCACTGTTTCCTAACAGATAGCATGTGTATGTGTACTAGCTATCAATGTTTTACCCTGGTGCTTTATATGAGCAACTGTATTGTTTTGTCAACCATGATGAAAATAATAAACAAAAAGTTTGAAAAAAAAAAAAGGAGCAGACCCGGGGAGAGTGGAATCTGAAAGGCTTGCAGGGCACACAAGACTGCTTGTATCTCAGGACACTGATGTGGAGTCTCCTCTCCAACTCAGTCCGCATACCTTGAGTTTGGTGGACCTCCAGGTGAGCCCCCTCAGCCGACATTCAAGGCATCTGTCATCAGGACCTGCTGAGGGAGAGCAATACAGAAGGGAATCCCCTGAAGCAGGTTGCTGGGCTCCAGCCACCACAATAGTACCCTCCTGACTGGATCTGAGACCATAACCGGTTGATCCAGAGCGTCCATGCGTTGGTCCCACTGGACACAGTGTCCACTGAGGGACTCTCATGTGCAGATGGGCCAATGGAACTGTGGCAATGGCGGCAGCCATGAGACCTAGAAGTCATAGAAAGACCCTCACCGGAACATAATGGCTGGAATAAAGAAGACAGCTTGGTCCATCAGACGCTCTGCTCTGTCTGAGGGCAGGAAGGCCATTCCCTGAGCCGTGTCCAACACTGCTCCTATATACTGGAGATGTTGGCATGGGGTAAGAAAGGATTTTGGCATACTGATGCCCAAAGCCTGGATCAGACTAAGGATCTGTGCCAGCATTTGAAGAAGTTCCCTTGACAGAGCTGCTAACAGCCAATCATCCAGATATGGGGAGACATAGAAACCCTGCTGTCTCAAGACATCTGCCACCACCGCCAGGCATTTGGTAAAGATGCTGGGCACTGAGGACAAACCAAAAGGCAGAGCTCTGAACTGGTAGTGCGCTCCCTGAAAGTGGAAATGGAGGTAGCGCCAGTGGGGGGGTTGGGGTTGGACCTTGATATGCAGGCAGGCATCCGGACAGCAGATCCAGTCCCCTGATGGAGTAGGGCAGTAAACCCTAAAGAGTAACCATCCTGAACCATTTGTACTCTATAAAGAGGTTCAGCTGGCTTAAGTTAAGGATGGACCAAAGATCTCCTGGCCACTTGGGGACCAGGCAGAAGTGGGAACAGAATCCTCTGCCCTGCTGAAACTGCAGGGACTGGCTCTAAGGCCTTTTTTTCTAGTTCCTCCCAGATGAGGAGGACATGGCCAGGATGGTATGAAGATGGGCCTGGAGGGTTTTCTGGAGAACACTCTATTAACTCTAGTGTGTGGCTGTGCTCAATGAGCTGCAGGACCCAGTTGTCTGTGGTTATCTCCCTCCACCTTTCCAGGTGGATGGAGAAGCAACCCTCTATAACCGCCTCCTGAAGTTCTATGGGGGTTGGGGTTCTAGCAAGGATTCAGGAGAGGGAAGCAGCAGCTGTTCAGGCTGCCACTGCCCCTAGGGTGCTACGGGTTGCGACAGGGCAGGGGATGGAAAGAGCCACCCCCGTCTTGTGCTTGCCCTGACCTTTGGGAGGTGGTCAGGCTTGCCTGCGGGGAGAGCCACGAAAGGGAGCCCTCTGTCCCGATTTAGTCTGGGTATGATACATTGAAGGGACAGATTTGAGAGCCCATCCCAAGGTCTGCAGATCGGAGGTGAGATCCTCGACATCTCCTCCGAAAAGTTTGAGACCCCTGAAAGGGGTGTCCATTATGCTGGACTGGACACCCTGCCCGAGGCATACACTGCATCACAGGCAGCCCTTAGGATGTGGGTACCGATGTCCAAAACCATTTTGAGGACCTGGAGGGTCTGCTGCTTGGAAGGGTCATCCGGCATGGCTAGGACTGCCTCCTTAGCCTGGTCCCATGGTAGGCTCTGAAACTGCAGCCTATGAGCCAAGTAACTGATGGCCCGAATGGCCAGAGTGACAGAGGCGAAGGCATGCTTGCCCATTTGGTCCAGCTGGTGAGACTCTCTGTCTGGGGAGGGAGCTTAGGTGTTTTGGCCTCTTGGTGTGGTTATGCACAGCATTTTTTTATTTTTTTTATTTATATTCTCTGTTTATATGGCCCCCTTCAGCAACGCATCTTCCCCTCTCGTCAGGGACTCCCTAGGAATCCTATAAGGGCTCTGCCAGGTGTATCAAGGGAAGCTTCGGAGAACCAACCCCCATCTGGCCATGGTTTACCCCCTTCCCGGGCGGGAGGAGAGAGACCCCAGGTCGTCCCCATCCAGTCCGATTCTAGCACACTGGGTGGTCCAACCAAGCCCCCCCAGGTAGCCTGGTCATGTATAGATAAGGCACCGGAGCCCATCTCCAGGTGCATATGCAGGGATTTTCCTTTGTTCTGGTGCCCCTCATCCCTGAGGACAACGGCACGCTAAGAGGTCCAAGGAGATGAGGGCACATTGAGATGTGCCACCGCTCTGAACCTCGGCTCTGAACTTCAGCTGACATCCTCCCCTCCCTGCACTCTGTAATCCCGCTGCACTGCCACCCGTGGTCACCCAGGTGGCAGCAGCAGGACCCACATCCACCCTCCCGGAGGAGAGCAGCCTCTGGGTGCTCAGTCCTCCTCCCCCGGCTGGCCCTCCAGTAACCAGGCTTGTTTCCGAACCCGGGTAGCTGGTGTCACAAGCAGTAGCACTACTGCTGTGCCGGCAGGCCAGCGTGAACAGCGTTGATAACAACCAAATCGTTCTTGGGCTGTTCCCCAAAATACGGCTTGCCAGCTGGGGCATGGTAAAGCCTGTCCACCTTCTTGGATACTGCCGGGACCATGTTGGAGCAGTTCCAGGCAGCCCGTGTGAAGTCCTCATAGGAGTCAATGATTGGGGGGGGACCAATAAAGGAGGGACGTCGGGCTGACATAGGCAGACAGCCAACTGACACCTCTCAGGGTCCTGCTCCTCTGTTTCCCATCCCATAGTGGCCTGGAAGTGCCTCATGATGGCCATAAAGATAGGGTCATCAGGAGGGGATTTGGGAACATTACTCGGGGCCTGTTCCCCTTCCGACATGTCAGGGGGAGAGAGGAAGACTCACTGCTGACGGTCATCCTCCCCATCATCCATGTTATTGCTGTCCTCGAGCCGACCACTGTCCAAGCGGCCATTTGACCCAGTGGCATGTGGCCCCAGGGGGTATGAGGAGCACTAGGGCCCAGCCTAGCAGGGGCCTGGAGCAGGGGGTCCAGAGGAGGCCCCGGGGGGGTGGGGAGCGCTGGAGCTGGTCCCCTCGGGGTGGGAGCCTGCGCCTGCATGAAGGACCACAAGGTGGAGAGCAGACCATGGTAACTGACAGGGGCCAGCGCCGGTTCCCCAAACATCGGGTAGTTGTTGACCGGCACGTGTCCCAGAGGCGTTGGGTACAGACAACCCGGTGCAAGTCCCACCAGCGCAGCATAGCAGTAGGCATGCACCAGACCCACAGGCGCCATCGTAAGGTACCCAGGCTGCGGTTCTACAGATGCAGATTGCAGTAGGCCAGGCACTGGTCCCAAGGGAGCAGGTAGTGGCAGAACAGGTGCACGCTCGACAGGCATCGGCTGACATGGAGCCAGCGCCGGCCCGGCGAGTGCTGGCTGCGGAAGGCTGGGTGTAGGCCTGGCAGGAGGGACACGCAGGGCCAGAATAGGTCCCACTGGCTGCAGTGGAGGAAGAACAGGCACAGGCCCAGCAGGCATCAGCCGAGGGGTGCCGGTGGAGGGCGATCTCCCGGGTGAAGGTTGAGGAGAGACCAGGCTTAGGAAAGCACTGGTTTCCTGCAATGTCTGCCCCGAGAAGGAGGAGCAGAACCGGTGGCGGTCCCAGAGGATGAGACCATCACCAGGGGTGCAGGTGTCAGAGGGGCGGCTATTAGTAGACTGCTGTCTGCTGCACCTGCGCCAGTCGAACAGACTTCAGCTGAGCCTCATGATTGTGTGCCCACTGAGAATAAGGGCTGAAACAGCAGGGACTGGGGAGCAAGATACAAACTACCTTGACCTGAGAAGCCGCCACCCATGAGGAAGACCCGGGCAGGTGGCTGGTCCATGTGTAACCCTGTGAAAGTTAGGGGGTATGGTGCCGAGGAGATCAACCCCCCCTCCTCCGAGGGAGGAAGAGCCGTGCATGGTCCAAGACTTCTTGTGAGGAGACCACGAGTGGGAAGCAGACCTGTTCCTTATCCTGGTACTTGCATTTCTTGGATCCTGGGACTTTGATGACAAAGACCCTGAGGACTGGGTTGCATAAACAGAGAAGCTCCTGACCTGTAGCTCCAGTTCCATCGAGGTGACCTGCTTAAGGAGATAGTTCTCCAGGATCTTCTGGTGATGTCTCCAAGTGGCTGGGTTGAACTTCTGGCAGGCCTTGCAGCCTTGGATGTTGTGGTCTGGGCCTAGGCATAAGATGCAGGCAGAATTGCCATCCATGTATGGGATTTGTTTGCCACAGGCACATTTCATGGAGTGGTCAGAAGATGAAGAAGGTTGAGAAGACATAAACTGTAAGATGAGAACACCAAAATTTAAATGTTAAAACTAAAAGAAACTGAAAAATAATAAAGCACGGTAAATGCAGGAAAATGGCGGTCGACAGAAGTTGCGCGGTTTCAGAGTCAGCACATGCGCTGGTCGATGGCAGAAAAGAACTGAGGAGGGTATGGGGGCCGCTCACCTTTATAGGACTGGTTGACATAAGGTGCTGACATCTGAGGTTGGCGGCCCCCCTCTGGTAGACTGTAAGCTAGAAAGTTTCCATGTGGTCCTAGTGCTTGGCGGCTATAGTCCTACCAGTGATGACCTGCTGCAAGAGATACCCTTGAAGTAATATCCACTGTTTTATGAAGGTTTACTTGGTAACCTGCAATGGCACCAAATGCCTGCAGTTGCTAGAGTAGCGCAGGGAGTGACCTCTCCAGTTCCATAAGACACAACAGCAGGTCCTCCTCATGTAAGGACACTTTTGCCATCACCCATTCAAGGGAAACACCTTTAATATCAGGACAATCTGACAGGGCCTGGGCCAGTGGCTTCCTAGGCCAAATCAAACAGAAGGGGAAATAAAGGGCACCCCTGCTGAGTCCCCCTGCTCAACCAGAAGGGCTTAGAGAGCCATGCACTTGTATGAATGGTGACTGTGGGATTTGTGTATATGGCCTATACTCAGGTAATGAGTTGCTGTGGAAAGACCACTGTTCGCATCGTGTGCCAGAGGTGGTCCCACTCAACCTTGTCCAAGGCTTTCTGTGCATCAAGTGAGACCACCCCTGAGCAGTCTGCCAAGTTTGCTTCAGCCTGAGCTAACGCCTGCAAGTGTTCCAAGACTGGAGGGCACCCCTCGTCCCCTCATAAACCCTGCCTGATCTGCATGCATGACCTCAGGCAATACAATCTCCAATTTGCTAGCCAAAATCTTAGCATGTATTTAAAAAACAGCATTTAACAGAGATATGGGTTTGTATGATGACATTAACTCTCTAGCTTTATCAGGTTTTCGCAGCATTAATATTCTGGCTTGTGAGAAGGAGTCCAGGAAATCTCCCTTCTTTGAATGTCGACTGCAGTGGGTCAAGAAGGGGGCCAATAAGTGCAGGTGCCAGTTTTTTAATATAAATCTATCATGATGCCATCTGGGTTCAGGGCCTTCCCAGCCATTAACTGCTTTAGTGCCCTGAGGACCTCCTGCTTTGTGACATGGTCTTCTAGCTCCTGTACTTCTTCCTCAGAGAGATATTTCAAATTAGTATTAAAAATCTGGCAAAATAGTAGACATATTCATCATTAATGTCTTTGGAATTCAACTTGACTCGCCCTCCAGGAGAATGTGTACCTGTTATGTGGCATTGTGCACGATCTTGGTTTAACTGATATGCTAGCTACTTGCCATATTTGTTGCCCATCTCATAAAATTTCACTCTTTGGAAGCCCAAGGCTCTTTCTATTCATTTAGTACGGGTTTCGTTATAGTCAGTCTTCAATCGATCAAGTTTGTGGCACAGGACTGGATCTCTACTAGTCTGAAAGGCTGCCTCCACATCTTTGCATTTCCAGTTTCTCCAGCTGGGCTTTATCTTCTTGGTGATGTTTACAAGCAAAAGCAATAGCACGCTCACAAATAAAAGCCTTCAGGGAGTACCAGGCTATCCCAATATTATTCACTGAATCCTTGCTGATATCCCAGTACTCCTTTATTTCCAAGCTGATTTGCTCTAAAAAAAAAAATACTTTTATGTCTCAAAATAAGATCTGATCTCCATATTTTTGCATTAGTAGGGGACTGCTGTTCCATACACTTGGTCAATTTTAGGGTGGCAAGATCCGATTTGGCAGGCACTCACAGTGCACGGTTCCCTTTAATACCTCCTTCGAAGCAATAATGAAACCTATCTGAATATAAGACTGGTGCACAGGGAAGTAAAATGAATAATCTTCTGCTTTTGGGTTAAGAACCCACCATATATGAGCCCAAGTCCTAAATGTTTGAATTCAACAAATGTACTGCACAGCTTCAGCCAGTTGGTAAGGTCTCTGAAAGAACCAGTTCAAATGCGCATCTAACACCAAATTGAAATCCCCTCCTCACTCTACTCCTGAAGTTTGGCTCAACTGGAAAGGCAGCTCCCTAAAGAATTCACACTCATCGATGTTTGGAGCATATATATCACGAAGTACCACTAGACAATATACAGTTTCCCCTGTACCAATACCCACCTACCCAAAAGGTCTGTCTTAATCAACACAGGTTCAAATGATATCCACTTCTGTATGAGGATCCCCTCCCCAATAAAATGGGACGTAAATGAGGCTGAGAACACTTGCCCCACCCAGTCTCGATCCAATTTTAGTTGTTCTTGCTCTGTTGTATGGGTCTCCTGGATGTAAGCTACATGACCTCCCTTTGCGACCTGCTTTCTTTTAATGAAGTGCTTTATCCCTTGTATATTTTCTTTTAATGAAGTGCTTTGTCCCTTGTATATTCCACTTTATAACATTAATTAAGTTGGCCATAATGAACCTGTATGAAAACAAGCCATTCCAGGCTCCCCTATCCTAGCATCCCCCCACCTCCCCACACGCCATCCACGCAGCCCAAATGGTTGCAGAGAAAACTCAACATGTCTGAACATACAGTACACACAACACTAATAACCAACAAGATAATATGTTAATACACTGTTCCCCCTTGCCAACCTTAACTTAGGGAATATGATTCAAGAACTAAACTACCTGACCCTGATCCCAGATAGCTGTCTGTGCTGCTAGCACGGTGCATGCAGGCTCAGAAAGGAAAAGCCTAATATCCCCGTGCCAATCCAATTTACTGAACAACCACTCTAAACCTACCCGAGGCTATTAACGTAGGAATATAAAAGTCTTGAAAATACAATTCAGAACACTCCTTTCTGACCAGACCTCCGACTATGGTAGTCCATAGAATACCTACTCCAGTTCTGTCCCTACAATGAACTTGTTGGAGGGCCAGTACCCCACTGAAGACAACAGCCATATACTGAAGCAGCTCAGCTGGCTTCATATTGCTAGCGGATGTACCACTCCAATCTCTGATGGGCTAGGAACCAGGCTGTCAGGGAACGAGACCATGGGAGTGGGACAGGCCCGACACTAAACAACTCCCGAAAACTCCATATGTAAGTAGGCCTTTTTTGGTTCTAGTCAAATAGTATTAGGCAGATAGAGGAGAGCAAGTTATTAACAACAGTCTAGGGTTATCACAGGATCAGAATGGAGATGAGGTACAGTGGGGAGGCAGTCAGCTGTGAGACTGTGGGGTAAGCTTCTTCAGGGTTGCGCTTTACAGGAGGGGGCACTGTCCCATCTGCAGGGTGTTTGCTGAGCTTCATGCTCAGCTGGTAGCAGTAAGAGATGAGATATCTCAGCTGCAGCAATAGCTCAGTTGGGGTCCACTCCCCACATCAGTACTCTCCAGAGGCCCACTGGCTCAGGGAGCTGGAGGGTGGTGGGGAAGGGGATAGGAAGGGGTGGCAGGGGCAGCCTGGGTGACCACAGGTGGCAGTGAAGGCCAGGGTACTAGAGGGAGGGATGGACATGGGCCAGAGGTTCAGCGTGACAGCACACTCGTCATGCACATGCACCTTGGACTTCTCAAGTGCGCCTCCACCCGTAGGGGCTGGGGAGAAAACCACAGAACACAGCCCCATTGCTTGGAGGATGACGGACCCTGATGGACCAAAGAGGGACTGGTCCTGAACCCCATGGCTGACCACCTGATGAAGACTATGCAATCTGAGGGACACACCCCCTCTACCCCACCCTGAGGGGAGATCCATGGCAGCATGGAGGTAGACAGCCAGTGGAGGGCAGGGTCCGCAGTGCCAGACACCTAAGAGTTCCTGAGGGAGTTGGAGCAATGGCGTGTGAGACGGCATAAACACAAACAGTAAAAAAAAAAAAAAGTTTGGCAGTGGAAATTCAATGCCAAAAAGTACAAGGTGATGCACATGGAAATCAAGAACCCCAGGAAAGAGTACTAGATGGTTGAAGGGGGGTGGTAAAGCTGGGCACGACCTCTGAGAAACGAGACCTATGGGTCATCATCAACGGCTCCTTACAACTATCAAGCCAGTGTAACAAGGCCTACAGTAAGGCAAACGAGGCTGGGTACTGACAGCACAATGAAATACCACCTCTCTATAGATCACTGATAAGGCCCAACCTGGAGTCCTCTCCTAAGGAAAGATAAGGGCAGGATGGCACCCGTGCAATGTACAGTGACCAAAATTATTCAGGGCCAGTACGGCGATATTATGAGGATCAGTTCAAGGTATTGAACATGTACTCACTGGAGACCAGCTGAGAGAGGTGAGATATGACAGAAACCTTCAAGTTCCTGAGAGGAATGAACAAGGTAAACTGTGAGGAACTATTTAGCCTAAGCAGCAGATCAAGAAAAAGAGGGCATGAGTAGAAACTGACGGGGAGTAGAGTTCAAAAGGGAAGTTAGAAAGTTTTCTTTTATAGAAGGGGCAGTGGAGCCAGGGACCAGTCAGCCAGCTGATGCGGTTAGCACTGAAACTATCAATGGTTTTAAACATGATTGGGACAGAGTGAAGGACTTAGTGGTTGCTCAGGGTGGTAGCGAAAGGGCGAGGAGCATGGCGGTGGATAGTGTGGGTTAGAAACCTGTATAGACAACAGGTCTTGGATTTGCTAGGGTTTTATGTGCAGACTGGATAAACCAGAGGTCTTTTTCTGCCGTCACTGTCTATGTTTCTATGTCAGGTGCAGAGTTTGCTGCTTCTGTCCAATAAAGCCATTCTGTAGACCAGCACCACATTAAACATTTTAATGTTAATGTTACCCTTAAACAGAAAGCAAATCATATAAAAATTCATACTCAGAATGTTACTGTACGGAAGGTTCTAGCAATACAATCTGTTGTGGGATATTCTACTATTTTAGTCAGAAAAGGCTTACAGCAGACAATAAATCATGTAAAAGATACCTGAACAGCTGCTCATGTCAATTGAAGTGTTCTTACATGTCTGCAAATTTTCTATACAGATTGTGACACGGTTGGGTATGACCCTGTCCCATTTGTTATGCAGAGAGAGTTAAAAACAAGGATCTATTTTGTCATTTCCTATTCTGTCACTTGTCTGTGCATTGCCTGTCTGGCTGCTCAATCAAATTTTCTTGTGGCACCTAGGAACTGGCCACTCCAATGGTCCCACAACCCCCCCTGCAATTATCTCCCTTCTTTCACTTGCTGTTTCTATTCTTTCTTTCTCCACTTGCTTCTCTTTGATTAAAAACATATATGAGAATCTTTATGAGGAACTAGGATTCCTTGGTTTGCAACTGTATATACTTATACCACTGAAATTACTGCAGAAAATTATTCGGGTTTCTTAAAAAATAACAATCTGTAACACATGGGGGTGACTTTGAGATGTATTTTGACCTCCACAAGCCTGTTCACAGAATTGTCAACAGGAGACCTGCTCTGATACAGAATGTTCTATTTTGCTACACCTGTTACAGACTAGGGCCCGGATACTCAGAAAGGTTGCGCATTGTTCACTTGGGAGCTTAAGCAACAGGTTGGTAGAAAAGAGGCCAGGAGTTATATTTTGTTTTAAACTGAAATATTTGAATAGTTGTAAGTGAAATTAGTTCTATGTGTTAAAAATTATTACCTTGAATTTGAACTGATACTTGGGCTGTGATATTGTAGGTTTGGGGGTAGATGTTTGGCAGGGAAAATTAGAAGGTAATTTAAATGTGTTGTTTGCCTGGTGTTTGGAGGAGGGGACATTAGCTGCAATTAACTTGTCTTTAAACAGGAATTACTGTGGCTTTCATTGTTCACTTGGGAGCTTAAGCAACAGGTTGGTAGAAAGAGGCCAGGAGTTATATTTTGTTTTAAACTGAAATATTTGAATAGTTGTAAGTGAAATTAGTTCTATGTGTAAAAATTATTACCTTGAATTTGAACTGATACTTGGGCTGTGATATTGTAGGTTTGGGGTAGATGTTTGGCAGGGAAAATTAGAAGGTAATTTAAATGTGTTGTTTGCCTGGTGTTTGGGAGGAGGGACATTAGCTGCAATTAACTTGTCTTTAAACAGGAATTACTGTGGCTTTCATTGTTCACTTGGGAGCTTAAGCAACAGGTTGGTAGAAAAGAGGCCAGGAGTTATATTTTGTTTTAAACTGAAATATTTGAATAGTTGTAAGTGAAATTAGTTCTATGTGTTAAAATTATTACCTTGAATTTGAACTGATACTTGAGCTGTGATATTGTAGGTTTGGGGGTAGATGTTTGGCAGGAAAATTAGAAGGTAATTTAAATGTGTTGTTTGCCTGGTGTTTGGAGGAGGGACATTAGCTGCAATTAACTTGTCTTTAAACAGGAATTACTGTGGCTTTCATTGTTCACTTGGGAGCTTAAGCAACAGGTTGGTAGAAAAGAGGCCAGGAGTTATATTTTGTTTTAAACTGAAATATTTGAATAGTTGTAAGTGAAATTAGTTCTATGTGTTAAAATTATTACCTTGAATTTGAACTGATACTTGGGCTGTGATATTGTAGGTTTGGGGTAGATGTTTGGCAGGAAAATTAGAAGGTAATTTAAATGTGTTGTTTGCCTGGTGTTTGGAGGAGGGGACATTAGCTGCAATTAACTTGTCTTTAAACAGGAATTACTGTGGCTTTCATTGTTCACTTGGGAGCTTAAGCAACAGGTTGGTAGAAAAGAGGCCAGGAGTTATATTTTGTTTTAAACGGAAATATTTGAATAGTTGTAAGTGAAATTAGTTCTATGTGTTAAAAATTATTACCTTGAATTTGAACTGATACTTGGGCTGTGATATTGTAGGTTTGGGGTAGATGTTTGGCAGGGAAAATTAGAAGGTAATTTAAATGTGTTGTTTGCCTGGTGTTTGGAGGAGGGACATTAGCTGCAATTAACTTCTTTAAACAGGAATTACTGTGGCTTTCATTGTTCACTTGGGAGCTTAAGCAACAGGTTGGTAGAAAAGAGGCCAGGAGTTATATTTTGTTTTAAACTGAAATATTTGAATAGTTGTAAGTGAAATTAGTTCTATGTGTTAAAATATTACCTTAATTTGAACTGATACTTGGGCTGTGATATTGTAGGTTTGGGGTAGATGTTTGGCAGGAAAATTAGAAGGTAATTTAAATGTGTTGTTTGCCTGGTGTTTGGAGGAGGGACATTAGCTGCAATTAACTTGTCTTTAAACAGGAATTACTGTGGCTTTCATTGTTCACTTGGGAGCTTAAGCAACAGGTTGGTAGAAAAGGCCAGGAGTTATATTTTGTTTTAAACTGAAATATTTGAATAGTTGTAAGTGAAATTAGTTCTATGTGTTAAAATTATTACCTTGAATTTGAACTGATACTTGGGCTGTGATATTGTAGGTTTGGGGTAGATGTTTGGCAGGGAAAATTAGAAGGTAATTTAAATGTGTTGTTTGCCTGGTGTTTGGAGGAGGGACATTAGCTGCAATTAACTTGTCTTTAAACAGGAATTACTGTGGCTTTCATTGTTCACTTGGGAGCTTAAGCAACAGGTTGGTAGAAAAGAGCCAGGAGTTATATTTTGTTTTAAACTGAAATATTTGAATAGTTGTAAGTGAAATTAGTTCTATGTGTTAAAAATTATTACCTTGAATTTGAACTGATACTTGGGCTGTGATATTGTAGGTTTGGGGTAGATGTTTGGCAGGGAAAATTAGAAGGTAATTTAAATGTGTTGTTTGCCTGGTGTTTGGTAAGAGCCCTCCCACCCACCCTGTTTTGTAGGCTTTCTTAAATACTGAAAAGCCACTGGGAGTTGGATTGAAGGGCTGAGTATTTCTGTTTGGGACTGAAATTTGAAGCAACAGGAGTTGGTGGGCCTGTGACATCATACGGTACCTGGTGTCTGCTTACACACACTGTTAGTGGGACCGAACACATACTGGACTGTATGTGTTTGTGAGACTTGGGAACTTTGTTGGTGGGATTGAAATGGGTTTGTAAATAACTACAGTCAGTATAGAGAAACTGTACTCCAGAGGAAAGGACTGAGAAAGGGGTGTGCTATTATAAACAGAGGGGATAATCAGGGTGGCCATATTCCACCATGGCAGGCATCTTCGGAAGGGTTGTAGGCTGTACAGGCTGTGGGATGGCAATAATCTAAGTGGGCCTGGAGAGGGAGGCTGCCCACTCTGTGAACAGCTATCTTGTATCAGGAGTGAGTATATTGGTTAGGAGTAGCTGTGGGAGCTGGGGGTTGTCCAAGGATAAGGGGTGTGGATATGGGCAGCAGAAGGGTGGGGCTGAGGGAGGCTGGGGCAACGCTCTGAAATTACAGGACATTATGCTACAGCAAGCAGAAGGGGATATTAGGGACAGAGGACCCTTAGATAGGAAGTTGATGCTAAGGAAGCGTACAGGGTGAAAATTCTGAATTCAAGGAGACTGGAGGGAAGAGTCAGGAGGGGCTGTGCGGAAGCCTAAAACAGCAGACTGTGGGAAGAGGAGCTCCTAAGGCGAACAGTGCAAGAAGAGAAGAAGAGGTCAGTTTAGAGATGCAGTCAGGAAACTGGGTTACTTGATGGAGGCTGACATAGAGTGTCTAATAAATTGAGATACTAAGCATCCTAGAGGGGAGGAAGGGGTTGGTGGAAATGAGGAAAACTTATACAGAGGCCAGGGAGAGGTCAGATACCCATAGGGCATCACAGAACAGCTATGGAAAGGATAGACATAGTCCCAGAGGGAGAAGGAAACATATGTTAAGCAAATGGGGAGATGCAACATATTCCAGACATGAGGGAGGAGAGCATGATTGGAGAGAAACTGGGAGACAAGGAGGTGGGAGGAGCCCCTCTTCAGCAGGAAGGTCAGTACCAAGGATGGGGCCCTAGCTAAAGGGGACCCACAGAGAACCTCTGGAGACAGGGTACTATTACAAGGGGGGATGGGAGTGCGGGGAAGGGAAACCATCAGGGCCAGGATAAATGGTTCAGATAAGAGAGGGTTAAAGGGACACCTATTCAAAAGGGTTTGAGTTAAGTGGGCAAAATAGCAAGGAGGCAGAAAGGGAGGGTGACAGGGGTCTCTATAAGGCAGGAAGACTCCCATGAAATGTGCGATCATGAATAAAGTGGGGAGGGGCTGAGAGGGCATAGTGGAGGTAACCATAAGGATGATGGCGGTGTTAAGGTTCTGTTACTGGAGACTCGATGATTAAGGGTATCCATTGGAGGGACAGGGATGGATGCCACAGCCAGGTGAAGGTAGTGAGTATCTCTGGGCTGACAGTGCACAGAGCAAAGTTCATGGTGTATGAAATGGTTAGGGATTGTGGAGGAAACCGGATTTCCTGGTGCATTTGGGAACTAATGATCTAGAGGAAATAGCATTATGAAATCAAGCAAGGTTCCAAGAACTTGCCAGAGTCTGTCGGGATAATGGATGCAACATTTCCTTTTGGAGATATTGCCAGTACCAAAGGCCTCAGTGGAGAAAAAATGAGCTCACAGAGGTTAATAAATGGCTCAGGAAGTGGGGTGAAGAGAATGGGTTGGGGGTGTTGGGAACTGGAATGGAGTTTGGGAGGATAAGGGACTATATGCCAAGGACAGGTTTCATCTTGCCCCATTAGGGAAGGAGTCCTTAAACAGAGGATGGCTGACTACATACAAGAAAGGTGGGGTTTAAACTTGTAAGGGAAGGAGGATAAGGGAGGGGCTGACCAGAAGCCCTCCCTCCAGATGAGGGAGTAGCCTTCAAGCCCAAGGGAGGAAACAGACTGGAGGTGGAGGTTTCAGGAGGAGCAGGGGAGGATGGAAGTATAAGGAATCTGGGTGGGGTTCGACAAAAGGATCAGGGATAAGGGGTGGGGTTAGTGTTAGTAAATGCCAGGAGCTTGGGAAACAAGTTGCCAGAGTTCCAGGCTATGCTGTTCGAGGGGGTGGATGGCGCGGAAGTCACGGAAGCGTGAGCCAACAAAACCATGACTGGGAACTAAATGTGCGGGGAATACTATGCTTAGGAAGAATAGAAAGGAGGGCAGAGGGGTGGAGTGGCTATGTTCTTAGAGATGACATAGAAATTGCTATGGTAGAAGAGGCAGAGGGAAGCGTGGAGGCCTTATGGGTCACCTACGATCCCCAGCAGGAGATAAGGTCAAGCTGGGAGTAGTATATAGGCCCCCCGGGATGAGTGATGTTCTAGAGGATGGTTTGCTGGACAACATCATTGCCCAGTGTGGTCCAAAAGGGGAAGGAGTGGTGTTGATGGGGGGACCTTAATATGCCAGGTACAAACTGGGGAACCATGTCCTCTAAGGTGGCCAAGGAGCAGAGGCTGCTGGATGGCTTCCAGGATGTGTTCTTAACACAGCATGTGATGGAGCCCACAAGGGAGGGGCATGTCCTGGATGTGGTTCTGGCAGATGGGGATCTGGTAAGGGACATGGTTGTACAGGACCCCCTGACTGGGAGTGACCACAATACTGTCTGGTTTCAAATAAGCATTGGGGGGTGGGGTGAGATCTAGGACACTGGCAGTGGACTTCAGAGAGCAGACTTTATGGGCATGGGAAATATTCTCAAGGATCACTTGAAGAGGATTACCTCAGCGACAAGTGTGGAAAGAGATGGGAGGTCATAAGCAGGGGACTTCATGAGGCAGTCAGGATCTGCGCTAAGTTGAAGCGTGAAGGGAGCAAGGTCACATAAACCATGCTGGTGGTCCAGTGAGGTCCAGGTAGCAGTCAGAGAAAGAAGGCGACTTACAAAAATATAAAACAACAAGAGGGATAGGGATAAGAAATGTACCAGCTTTCATCTAGAAAAGTCACCCTTATGGTGAGGGGCAAAGTCAGTAAGAGCAGCAGGCTGGCAGGGGGATACATGGAGGAAAAAGGGTTCTTCCGGTACATTGGAGGCGGAGAAAAACCAAGGCCATCTCAGCAGATTGAGATCAGAAGAAGGGTGGGTGGAAGGGCGAGGACCAGGCAGAGGTATTTGAGTACTTGCCTCTGTGTTCACTAGGGAGGGATGGGATATCTACAAAGCAAGGCACAAAGGGGATAGAAGCGGCAGGGAGTGGGATCAGGGGAGCAACAGAAATGGAGCAAAAGGGAGGGAAAGGTACCCCAGGGGTGTCACATCTGGATAAGGATAAAAAGACCAGTAAGGTGGAGGGGACAGATGATGCCATCCCCACCAAAAGGGTGTGGTTTTCCCTCAAGGCCCTAAAGAAAGACAAATCTCCTGGGCCGGATGGCATTCATCCGAGAGTACTATGGGAATTGGCGGACATACTGGCTGCACCCCTGGTGGAGCTTTTCAACAGGTCACTTGAGACAGGAGGGTACCTAGAGATTGGCAGAGGCACATGTGGTACCAATCCATAAGGGGGTCGAAGGAGTACCAGGAAACTATAGACCCATCAGTTTAACCTCGGTGGTGGGAAAATTAATGGAGAGTATACTAAAGGAACGATTGGGGGTTTACTTGGGAGGTGGGAGGTCTGGATGAGTCGGCAGCATGGGTTTGTGCCAGGTAGATCATGTCAAACCAACCTTGTGGAGTTCTATGAATGGGTAACATCAGAACTGGACAGGGGTAAGCCTGTGGATGTATTATTCTTGGACTTCAGCAAGCGTTTGACTCTTCCCCAATGGTCTGGTGGAGAAACTGATGGGGTTAGGAGTAGGCCCTTTGATGGTCAGATGGATTGAAAACTGGATAGCTGGACGCACTCAGAAAGTAGTGGTCTGTGGGGCTCTCGAACCCTACAGAGGTTGGTATGGGGTACCACAGGGCTCGGTCCTGGGTCCAATCCTGTTTAATGCATACATATCAGACATCAGGGATGGTATAGGGTGTGAAATGAGGTCTCTTCGCGGATGACTCCAAGATGGGAGCAGTAGTTGAGGAGAAGAGGGGAGGTTGGCCCTGCAAGGGACCTGGACACCCTGAAGCTGGGCTACACATGGAGTAAATTTCAATATCACCAAGTGCAAGGTGTTGCATCTTGTCGGAGAAACCTAAACACAGGTACACCCTGGGAGGGAGGTGCTGGAAGCCTCAACAGGAAAAAGACCTAGGGGTCATGGTGGATACATGTATGAATAACTCTGAGCAGTGCAGGAGAGCAGCTAGCAAGGCAAACAGGATGTTGGGATGCATCATGAGGGGATCACCTCTAGGAGCAAGAGTGATTCTGCCCGCTGTACAATGGACTGGTTAGA
This sequence comes from Neoceratodus forsteri, assembly GCA_016271365.2. Lineage (NCBI taxonomy): Eukaryota > Metazoa > Chordata > Ceratodontiformes > Ceratodontidae > Neoceratodus > Neoceratodus forsteri. The sequence goes on along the minus strand of CM057455.1, from coordinate 1,355,754,542 downwards.
CCACACCTTGAGTACTGTGTACAGTACTGGAACCACACGAAGAGGACATACAGCTCCTGGAGGGGTACAGAGGAGGGCAACAAAGATGATCACGAGGGCTGGGGATTTGACTTACGAGGACAGACTTGAGGAGCTCTGCCTGTTTTCATTGGAGGAGAGGAGAGACAGGGTGGACATGATTGAGGTCTTCAAGTACCTCAAGAGATAAATAGGGTAAACATGGAGGATCTTTAGACTAAAGCAGGGAGGCATCACCAGAGGGCATGGTTTGAAGTTGGAAGGTGGAAGGGTGAGGGGAAAGAGGAGGAGGTTTTCACTGAGAGGGTGGTGGACCCTTGGAATGCTCTGCCTGGTGAGCTGGTTCAGAGATCCACAGTGGAGGGCTTTAGAGAGGTGGGACAGACACAGAAAGTGGATGTATCAGATGATAGCCTGTCCCGGGGGGGTTGGGATGGATGACAGGGGTTTCTGGAGCACAAGGGATGGGAGGGTCTCTGCACCCAACTAAGGATCTAGGTTCGAGCAGACTTGATAGACCATAAGGCCTAATCTGCTGGCAAATAGTATGTTAGTATGTTAGTATGGCGCAACAGTGTTGCACCATGCACAACCCACTGATGCGTGACACGATATTCAAGCAGGGATTGTGCCTGGCACAAATCCTGATGCGCCGGGCGCATCAGTAATGTATCTTGGCGCAGGTAGAGGCGTGCCCATACGCATACTCCGCACATCCCGATATTCAGCCGGGATATGCGGAGTCCTATACATGCACAACCCTACTGCGCTGCACACAGGTGAGCCAAAAAGGAACAACAGCTGGCCACCCACGGGTGAGCTGCGTTGAAAGGCGCAACACGGCAGCTGCCCTGCGGGTGGCCACCTGCTCGGCTGCACCTTCATAGCGCCCCCATGCTTTCGATCGTGGGCATCTGTTGAAAGAAAAGCAGTCCTATATCCCTGGCAGTCCGGTTGACCACTTTCGCAGCCAGATTGCGGGCATATGTTAAATTACAAGCGTCAATATCCCTGGTGGTCCAGAGGACTGCTTGCAGCCCTATCGTGGGCATATGTTAAATTACAAACGTCTAATATCCCTGGTGGTCCAATGGACTGCTTGCAGCCCGATCGCGGGCATATGTTAAATTACAAATGCCCAATATCCCTGGTGGTCCAGTGGACCGCTCGCAGCCCGATCGCAGGCTTCAGTAGGAAATAATACTGTCCTATATCCCTGGTGGTCCAGTGGACCGCTCGCAGCCCGATTGCAGGCTTCAGTATGAAATCATACCGTCCTATATCCTTGGTGGTCCAATGGACCGTTCGCAGCCCGATTGCGGGCTTCAGTATGAAAATAATACTTTCAATATCCCTGGTGGTCGCGTGCCCCCCTTCCCACCGCCCGATCAGCGGTGGGTGGCAGCAAACCCTCCGCCTGACACCGTGCAGGTGGGGCTGTACACCATGTGGTCCTGGCGTGAGCCAATGGGCGTGCATCCGTACACGTACCAATCAGATCTGTGAATGGATCCGGTCACAGAATCTGGACTGTATGTATAGATGCAGAGCTGCAGCCGATAACTCACGCTGAACCACTAACTTTACCAGTCTGTGATCGTATCGTCGGCAGCGAGCGCGGCAAGCGGGTAAGGTGCTGCGCCCGCGCTGACCGGGGCGGGGCGGTGGGGCGGGGTGGCTGGACCGCAGGGTCAACCCCGATATTATTTTTCATGCTGGCTCCAGCGATAAAGCTGCGTGACCGAGATAGTAATAATTGGCATACTGAAGCCAGCGACTCGAACCGCGAGGTCACTGGACCACCAGAGAGATTGAACATTGTATTAAATATGCCCGCGGTCGGGCTGCAAGTGGTCCACTGGACCACCAAGGGATATTGAACATTTGTAATTTAACATATGCCCACCGAACTGCGAAGCGGTCCACTGGACCACCAGGGATATTGGACGTTTTTAATTTAACATATGCCCGCTGACATTGCTGCAAGTGGTCCACTGGACCACCAGGGATATGGGACGATTATTTAAATCTACATATGCCCGCGATCGGGCAGAGGGGCGCATCGTCGCTGTGCAGGGGGTGTTGGTCACCGACGGCTGCTGCCTGGCAGGGCGCCAGGAGCAAGTCGCCGGGGATCAGTGCACCTGCATGCAAATGGGGCCATAATGACATGCAAATGGCCCCATTTGCGCCTTTCATACATTATGGCCCCATTTGCATGTGCACTTTTGAATATCGCAGTTGTTGCGCATAGCGCAACGGAACTTATGCTAGCGCATCCCCTGCTCCACTCTGGCCACTTGCGCTGGCGCAGTGCCACTGTGCCATGCGCACTGCAGGTGGCCAGGGTGCGATATTCAACGATGCTGTGCCATGGCACAGCTCCGTTGAATATCGCCCAGTCAACGCCCCTGCGCAGCCAAGTTGCGCTATGCCCACGTTTGCGCCACAGCCTGGCGCAGTCTGAATATCCGGGCCCAGATATATTCTTCAGGCTGTCCTCAGGAAAGAAACTGACGCAGTTCTGATGCATTTTGTGAAAAACAGGAGGTGTAACTTACAGTAAAAGAGCAGGATGCAGAATTTAAATTGCCAGAAAAAGACATCTTATAAAAACAAAGCAATGTTTTGTTTAGGGAGACGTATACAGAGATTGAGATTTAAACTGAGAGAGAGAGAGAGAGAGACTCAGATGAAGGATTTTTGTTTGTACTGCCTTTAGGAAGAATTATCCTGTACAGTTTTATTTTTCTATTCTATTTGTAACACAGCACTGGGCAGAGCTGTGGAAGGGCGTTATCTCCCGGCACGTCTGTTCCATTTTCTCTCTGCCAGGACTACAAAGCATGGTGCACACACTACAAGCCCCAGAAGGCATTGCACCACAGCTCCACCTAGCTGAGTGCTTGATTAAGAACAGGTGCAGGAGAGTGACTGCCTGCATAAAAGAGAAGGCTCAAACAATTGCTCTCTCTCAGTACCTGATTAGGAAACAGGCATGGAGGGTGGCTGCTGAGCATTTGTAGCAAGAAGGAAGGAAAGAAAGAAAGAGAATTTTGAATCAACTGACTTCTCGGCTTTGACCTTTTGTTTGGCGTGCGACTACGAATTGGATCTTGACTTTGGACTGGCTGAAAACCCGACACTGGTAAATGACTTTCATTTGAAACAAAGTCCAAGAGACTCTTTTTTGATTTTGTTTGTTTGCCCCAGGAAATCGCTTAGCTATCTGGGCTATAGACAGGGAACTGAAAATTCGCTGTGTAGGTAGTGCTCAACAAAGAGCCAGGTATTATTTTCTGATTTTGTTTTGTTTGCATCCTGAGTTATTTTTGAATGTACCTCTCTCAGTATTTTTACTAGTAAACATACAGTCATAGTGCTGTGTTACTCTGAATATCCTGTGTCGTTGTAAAGTGTGCTCATATCCGCCTACAAGATCCCAGTGCAACACAACCCCCTCACTGTGTTACAGTGGTGGAGAATGCGGGCAAGGTTGTGTGGATAACAACAACGCTAACACACTGAAACAGCTATGGAGAACCTACTGCAGCAGCTTGTGCAAGCAAACCTGGCCCAGCAAGCCGCAAACCAACAACAGGCGGAGACCAACAGACTGCTGCTGGAAGAGCAACAGAGGGGACAACAAATGTTGAATTTGGAGCTATAGCGGCTTGCCGCAGAGGTGGCAAAAGGAAAGGAAGCCCGACCAGCAGGTGCGTCTTCCATTGTAGCTGGACATTTCCTGCAGAAGATGACAGCCAGTGATGATGTGGAAGCCTATCTGAAAACTTTTGAAAGGACTGCAAACAGAGAAGAATGGCCTCAAAGCAAGTGGGCTGGCATTCTGTCCCCCTTCCTCAGTGGTGATGCACAGAAGGCGCATTATGACCTTGAACCAGAGGACGCTGATGACTATGACAAGTTGAAAAAGGAAATCCTTGTGCACCCAAGAGTAACAACAGCAGTGAGAGCTCAGTGATTCCACTCATAGTCATTTCAACCAGAGAAAGCTCCCCACTCACAGATCTTTGATCTGATCCACTTAGCCCGAAAATGGCTGCAACCTGAAATCCTGAAGTCTACTGCAGTGGTGGAAAGAGTGGTACTGGATCACTTCACCAGAGGGCTGCCCTATGATTTGAAAAAAAAAAAAAACATCAGTCAAGGCAACCCCAGCACAGCAGAGGGCCTGGTAGACCTTGTAGAAAGGTATCATGCTATGGCTGAGCTCTTAAAGGCTACCAGACCTGAAAGGATCAGTTCTGACAAGAGAACCCACCGGGAGCAAGACAAGAGAGCCATCCACCGCACAACACAGCCGGAAGGGAGAAAAGGAGCCAGGGGACCAGATGACTACAGTACCAGCAGAGGGCGCCAGAACTTGTTTGAAGCAAGAAGGGGGGTGATGGACCAAGATACCAGAACCTGTTTCACATGTGGAGAACCAGGACACATTTCTTGGAAATGTCCTAAGAAAGATTAGCCAATGCAAGTAGAAGCAACCCTGTCCAAACAGTGCAATGTCATCACTGCCCTCCTGGGGAATCATGGTCAGCCTCCTCGCATCAGTCCAGTCCAAATCCAGAACCAGGAAGTGGATGCATTGTTGGACTCCGGCAGTATGGTGACACTAGTCAGCCCCTCTTTAGCACCCACCAGCCAAGTGAGTGACGACAACCCCATTTCCATCACATGCATCCATGGGGACACCAAGACTTATCCCACGGCACACCTTGAAATAAAAACAAAGGAAGGTGTGTTTACTGGAACAGTGGGATTGGTGAAGCAGTTGCGTTTCCCTGTGTTGTTAGGATGAGACTGTCCATTCTTCCACAGACTTTGGAAACGAGAAAAAGACAAAGACAAAGAGGAGGATAAAGACCATGAAGACACAGGCAAAGACAAAGATGAAGACAAAGAGGAAGACAAAGACAATGAGGAAGACAAGTAGGAAGACAAAGACAATGAGGACGATAAAGTGTATACAGTGTCCGACAAACCTGAAAGAAAAAAAAATATGTCAACACCAATGGTACAAGTCTTCGTGGGAGAAGACAATGATGAGGAAGACAGAGCAGCAGATGTCATAGAAGACACTCCAGAGGACTTAGAAGGGGGCAGTTTCTTCACACCAGCATGCACACAGTACAGGGGAAGATTTGGGACAGCACAACTGGAAGATCCCACACTCCAGCATGCCAGAGGAAATGTGAAAGTGGTGGATGGGAGGCCCTTCAACCCTGACCAGCCCTTCCCCTACCCACACTTTGCAATGAACAACAACTTGCTGTATCAAGTACACAAAACAGCCGACATACTGACAGAACAGCTGCTCGTGCCCCAGCCCTTTCGACGCACTGTAATGCATTTGGCTCATAGCCACCTCTTGGGAGGACACCTGAGAATGGATAAAACAAAAGAGAGACTGCTGAATCGTTTCTTTTGGCCGGGGGTCCACGCTGAGGTGGAACAATATTGTCGCTCCTGTACAGAGTGCCAGCAGAGAGCTCCACAACCCTCTTTCCGAAATCCATTAGATCCTCTGCCAATCATCGAAACACCCTTTGAGCGGACTGCCATGGACCTGGTAGGACCCTTGTCTGCGAAAGGGTTTCAGTACATCCTGGTGGTAGTAGACTATGCTACCAGATACCCTGAAGCCATCCCCCTGCGGAACGCGACAACCAAGAGCATCGCCCGAGAACTAGTGCAGATGTTTTCCCCGAGTCGGGATACCCAAGGAAATCCTCACTGACCAAGGAACACCATTCATGTCCAGAATAATGAAGGATTTGTGCCAGCTCCTCCAAATCAAACAGCTGCGCACGTCCATGTATCATCCGAAGACAGATGGGCTCGTTGAAAGATTCAATAAAACATTAAAGAGTATGATTAAAAAAAACATGGAGACAGATGGACGGAACTGGGACCAGTTGCTGCCATATCTAATGTTTGCCATTCGTGAAGTGCCCCAAGCGTCCACAGGATTTTCCCTATTTGAACTGCTGTATGCCCACTGCCCACAAGGTGTCCTTGACATAACAAAGGAGACATGGGAGCACCAACCCTGCCCCCACCAAACCATCATTGAACACATGGAAGGGATGAGACAGTGCATTAATGTCATAACGCCCATCGTGAAGGAACATATGCAAAAGGCCCAAGAAGCTCAAAGTAGAGCCTACAACCATCCCGTAGCACCCAGAGAGTTTCAGCCCGGTGACAGAGTGTTGGTACTTGTCCCCACCTCCGAGTGCAAGTTCCTGGCCACCTGGAGAGGACTCTACGAGATACTTGAAAAAATAAACCAAGTCAATTACAAGGTAAAACCAGGTAGACGAAAGCCTGAACAAATATATCACAACAATTTGTTGAAAAAATGTGTGGACCATGATGTCTTCTGGAGTGAAACAAACCCCTGTCCAGAGGAGGAAAACCCCAGAGACGCAGTGACGGTTGGAGACCTGACACCAAGTCAGAAACAAGATATCTTCGAATTCCTTGACAGAAATACAGATGTGTTCTCTGATCTCCCCGGCAACACTCGACTCATCACACATGACATTGCGACCCCTCCAGGGAAACGGGTACACCTCAAGCCATATCGCGTAACAGAAGCACGCCGAATTGCGATAAAGGAAGAGGTTAAAAAGATGTTAGATCTGGGAGTAATTGAAGAATCTCACAGTGCCTGGTCTAGCCCCATAGTGCTTGTCCCAAAACTCGATGGATCAATCAGGCTCTGCAATGATTTCAGAAAACTGAATAAGATTTCAGCTTTTGATGCATACCCAATGCCGTGAGTAGATGAACTCATTGAAAGACTGGGAACAGCCCGCTTCATCAGCACTCTTGACCTGACGAAAGGCTACTGGCAAGTCCCCTTGACAAAAGCTGCCAAAGAGAAGACTGCGTTTGCCACCCCTGATGGCTTGTATCAATATACAATGCTTCCTATTGGTTTACATGGAGCCCCAGTCACATTTCAACGCCTGATGGACTGTGCGCTGCGACCCCACCAGGAGTATGCTGCTGCTTATTTAGATGATGTCATTATTCACAGTCACACCTGGGACAGTCACTTGAAGAAACTGCAAGCTGTGACGCAGTCCCTCCGAGAAGCAGGGCTCGACAGCCCAACAAAATGTACCTTAGGGTGAGTGAAGCACAGTACTTGGGTTATACAACAGGAAGAGGCCTTATAAAGCTACAAGAAAAAAGTTGCTGCCATTCAAGATTGGCCACAACCGGTCAATAAAAACTAGTAAGGGCATTTTGGGACTCACAGGCTATTACAGAAGGTTTATTCAAAACTTTGCTACTATAGCAGCCCCCCTCAGTGACCTCACGCGTAACAGCCAACCTAACATGGTGAAATGGACTCCTGAAGTGGACAAAGCTTTCTGTTGCTTGAAACTGGCACTGTGTGCCTCTCCTGTCCTGAATTCTCCTGACTTCTCCAAACCCATGATCGTACAAACTGATGCATCTGACACGGGTCTGGGTGCAGTCCTGTCATAGGATGTTAATGGTGAAGAAGACCCGATCATATACTTGAGCCGCAAGCTATTGCCGCGTGAAGGTCACTTTGCCACATTGGAGAAGGAATGCCTGGCGATCAAATGGGCACTTGAGTCTCTGAAGTATTACCTGCTGGGCCGTAAGTTTCTTCTTGTTACTGATCACGCTCCCCGGACGTGGATGAGACAGGCTAAGGAAAAGAATGCTTGTGTTACCCGATGGTTTCTGAGTTTACAGCCCTTTGATTTTCAGATTGTTCACCGTGCCGGTGCCAAGCATGGGAATGCAGATGCTCTTTCCCGGATCCACTCCTTCTTTTCTGCTGCCGCTCAGCCTGAGGGGGCTAAGCTGAGGGGGTAGGTATGTAACACAGCACTGGGCAGAGTTGTGGAAGGGCGTTATCTTCCGGCATGTCTGTTCCATTTTCTCTCTGCCAGGACTACAAAGCATGGTGCACACACTACAAGCCCCAGAAGGCATTGCACCCCAGCTCCACCTAGCTGAGTGCTTGATTAAGAACAGTTGCAGGAGAGTGACTGCCTGCATGAAAGAGAAGGCTCAAACAATTGCTTTCTCTCAGTACCTGATTAGGAAACAGGTGTGGAGGGTGGCTGGTGAGCATTTGTAGCAAGAAGGGAAGAAAGAAAGAGAATTTTGAATCAACTGACTTCCCGGCTTTGACCTTTTGTTTGGCGTGCGACTACGGATTGGATCTTGACTTTCGACTGGCTGAAAACCCGACACTGGTAAATGACTTTCATTTGAAACAAAGTCCAAGAGACTCTTTTCTGATTTTGTATATACAACAAAGAGAGAGACTGAGAACAGAGAAGAGAAGAGAAGAGATGTAGCAACATGAACAGTAATGGATAAATGCCTTGCAAGCTATCAAAGCTGGAGGATTTGGCACAGGTCCAGTGGATCACAAAAATACAAATTTAAAAGGCATTAAGCTTACAAAGCTGTGTCCCTTGGATGATATCGACACTTGACAACTTTTGAAAGTGTCACGGAGACTACTAATGACCAAAACAGCAATGAGCAATCAGGTTGGTACCTTATCTGACATATAAAGCCCAACTTACCCACAGCAATATGGACACTGCACAGTCAGAAAACTATGACCTTGTGAAAAGAGAAATCCTTAAAAGATGAGACTTCTCAAGAAACACCTACGGGCAGAGATTCCTGTCCCTGAAGTACCACTCAATCGACAATCCCTGAGAAGCCTTTACCCAACTCGTAAAACTCCTCATTAACTGACTCCCAACTAGAGGGCAAAACCATCCCACAGATCACTGACATATTTGCAGTGCAGCAGTTCATCAACATCCTTCCTACATACGTGCAGTTTTGGGTAAAAGAGCACTGACCAAAAAGTGGGAATAGGACGTTTCTTTGGCTGAGGACTATCAGATGGCTAGACAGACACCGCAGCAGCGAAGTAACAGCCAAGAAGAATAAGATCCTCTTTTTCCCAATTTAACTCCAGATCAGATAAGAACTCTGATGGGGTAACAAATCTGCACCCAAAGATTTTATACGCTATAACTGTAATAAGCCAGGCCATATTGAAAGAAATTGCCATAAAAATAAGGAGGGTAACACTGGAGTAAATTGGGCCTTAGCAAATTGGGGCAAGTATTTAACAGATGTCAAGGTGGTAGATAAGACTGTGAAGGAACTTATAGATTCAGGAAGCAGACAGATCTTGGTGCATGCTGAAGTGCTGGGAAAAGACTGTGGAAAATGACCACATACTGGGGTCATCTGCACCCAGAGGGACACTCATTACTATCCCATCACCCAAGTGACTCTGAGCATTAATGGGGTGTCACACCAAATGAATGTGGGGTAGTACCAAAGTTACCTGTACCTGTGATTACTGGAAATGACATTCAAAGTTTGATAAGTTAATCAAAGAGGAGTAAACCCTGCTGTTTCAGCAGCTGTGGTAACAGGAGCATAGGCAAAGAAAATCTCAGTTATTGGGTACTGTCTTCCTTTTGGTGACTTTGATTGAGACTTGTCTGAACCCAGTTCCGAGGTCCAGAAGTCTAGGAAAGAAAAAAGATGCCTGAGAAAACAGTGGCAACAAGAGACTGATGGACATAAGAGGTTAATACATGAAAATGCTGAAACTAAACTGATAACTGATTGTGATTTTGTTTCTAAGAAACTAATGATGTTTCTCTAGTCCAGGGTTATTTGAAGCAGCCGGGGATGAAACAAAAACAGGGTGAACCAATGTTTAAAAGTGTAATGGGTTACTGTACAGAGTTTGGGTTAATCCTCAGATGCAGGAACAGATAAAACAATTGGTCATACCAAAGAAATACATAACTGCGTTGTTACAGACAGGACGTAACAGTCCTATGGCTGGTCAGCCATGGAGGACGTACCCTTGCCAGATTGCTGTATGGATTTGACTGGCCTAGAATTCAACAGGATGTTGCTACCTATTGCAGTTCTTGTGCTGAAATGTCAATTGTCAAAAGTAGCCCAGTGACTAAAAATAACAAGGAGCCCTAGTTGCCCCTACCCTGACAGATGTTCCTTTTGAGAGAATTGCAATGGATGTGGTTGGCCCCTTAGACAAAAGTAAAAAAGGTAATTGATTAATTTTGGTAGTATGTGACTATGCTACTCAATACCCAGAGGCAATTTCAATGTGTACTGTCACAGCCCCAAAAGTGGCAGCAGAGCTTGCCAAAAGTTTCAGCAGGGTGTGCATACCTGAAGAGATTATTAATGAGCAGGCTAGTAATTTTGGTGCTGCACTGCTGAAGGAACTGTACCAACTACCCGGTATCACTGCTTTAAGAACCTCCCCATATCACCCTCACACAGACGGTCTTGTTGAGCGTTTTATTCAAATCCTAAAACACATGTTAAAAAGGTCTGTGCACGGTTACGGGAAAGATTGGGACCAATACTTACCTCATCTACATTTTGCTTACACAGAAGTGCCACGTGCATCAACAGGTTTTTCACCCTCCGAAATGTTGTATGGTAGACAACCTAGAGGGCCACTAGATGTTAAAAAAACATGGAAGATAACACCACTCAGAAAGAATCTACACAGATACATAAATACATAGACAGTGTCGGCAGATAAGGGCCTATGCCCACCCAGTCTGCCCATTTGAGCTTGTAAGTTCAGTTTATGTTTTCCTAGAAGTCTGTTGTCCCTTACCCTGACCTCCAGAATTCCTTTATGTCTATCCCATGCATTCTAAATCCCATGATTGTTTCAGCCCCTCCACTTCCTCTGGCAGGGTGTTCCACTTGTCCACCACCTGTTCTGTGAAGAAATTCTTCCTCACGTTTCCTCTGAATCATCCTCCCTCCAACTTCATCCCATGCCCTCTGGTCCTGGAAAGTCTTTTTCACTTAAAAATAGTGTATTCCTGCACCCTGTTCCTCCCTGTAAGATACTTGTATGTCTCTATCATGTCCCCTCTCTCCCTCCTCTCCTCCAGGGAGTACATACTCAATTCCTTCAACCTGTCCTCATAGGACTTGTTATGCAATCCATGTACCATCTTTGTTGCCCTCCTCTGAACCTTCTCTATCCTGTCTGTGTCCTTACGTAGGTAAGATCTCCAGAACTGTACATTGTACTCCACGTGGGGCCTCACTAGTGTCTTGTATAGTGGAATTAAGACCTCCTTTTTCCTGCTGGTGATGCCCCTGCCTATGCATCCCAGCATCCTATTTGCTTTTGCTGCTGCCTTGTCACACCGTTTCCCTACCTTGAGGTCATCAGAGATGATAACCCCAAGATCCCTTTCCTGCTTGGTGCATGCTATATCCTCACCCCCAACTGATATATTGTGCCAGGGTTTTGTGCCCCATATGCATTATCTTGCACTTCTTTGCATTGAATTTCAACTGCCAAACCCTGACCATTCTTCAAGTTTCTGAAGGTCCCTTCTCATTCTGTCTACAGCCTCTGGTGTGTCTACTCTGTTATACAGCTCTGTGTCATTAGCGAACAGTGAAATTCTGCCTTCTAGGTCCTGCATGAATGTCACTGATGAAGATGTTGAATAGGACCAGTCCCAGCACTGATCCCTGTGGTACCCCACTGGTCACTCTTCCCTCTGTGGAGTGACAGCCATTTACCACCACCCTCTGTGTCCTGCCGCCCAGCCAGTTACCTACCCACCCCACTACTGTCCTGCCCACACCCATATTCCCCAGTTTGTGTAATAGTCTTCTATGTGGCACAGTGTCAAGGCCTTGCGAAGTCCAGATAGGCCGTGTCCACTGCCCTCCCTTGATCCACCTCCCTAGTCACCCAGTCAAAAAATTCACGAGGCTGGTCTGACATGACCTCCCCTGGTGAAACCATGCTGCCTTGGGTCCTGTAGTCCATTGACAACCAGATGTTCCATCAATCTCTCCTTCAGTTGTGCTTCCATGATCTTCCCACTACCGAGTGGAGGCTGACTGGTCTGTAGTTCCCTGCTTCCTCTTTGTTCTACTTTTGTATAAGGGGACTACATCTGCTGTCCTCAGTCTTTGGGTACCTCCCTGTTTCCAGTGATCGGCTAAACAGGATAGCCAGAGGTTCAGCCACCACCTCTCTTAGTTCTTTAAGGACCCTGGGGTGCACCCCATCTGGCCCTATTGCTTTATCAACTCTTATTACTTCCAGTTCCTTCAGGACCCTTTCTCGTGTAAAGGGACTTGTGTCCATTTCTGCACCAGTCTCAGCTTTTGTACTCCCTTCAGACCCATTATCCTCCTCTTCCTCAGTAAAGACTGAGCAGAAATACCTGTTCAATATGTCAGCTTTACTGTTGTCATCCTCCACGCGGCCCCCATCCTCCCCCTTCAGTCTCACTATCCCTCCCTTTGCTTTTCTTTTTTCACTTATGTACCTGTAAAAGGTTTTGTCCCCTCTACCCACTGATTTTGCAGTGTGTTCTTCTGTCTGAGCTTTGGCTTCCCTTACTGACCTTCCTGCCTCCCTTTGCTTCTCCTGGTACTTCTCCCTATCCCCTTCTGCTTGTATCTTTTTGTATTGCCTGAATGCAATCTTTTTGGCTTTCACTTTCTTTGCTACCTCTTTGGAAAACCACAATGGTCTCCTTTTCCTCTTGCTAACCTGCTTAATGCATAATTTATGTTGCTCTTGTATTCCCAGTTTTAAATACTGCCCACTGATCCTCAACCCTGATTCCTGCTTATTCCCATAATGCCTCTTTCAAGTATCTCCCCATTTATTTTCCCAAAGTCTGCCCCTAAAATCCAGGACATGTGTGTTTGTGTGGTTTGGTTCTGCTCCTTCTGTGATTTCAAACCACAATGACTGGTGGTCACTGTTCCCCAGGTGCTCCCCACTGTACCCCCAACACACTGTCCCTGTTTGTGAGCAAAAGTCCAGTATTGCCTTCTGCGAGTTGGTTCCATGACCAGTTGTTGGGGAAGGCACCCTGAAGGGAGTCCAGGATAAATCTGCTCTAGTTGATGCTGCTGCTGGGATGCTCAGTCTCGTCTGGAATATTGAGGTCTCCAACCAGTACTACCTCACCCTTGTCTGCCATCCTTTGGATGGCTAGCATCAATTCACTATCTGTTTCTTCCTCCTGGGCTGGTGGTCTATAGACCACACCTGTCTGGATGGCTGACCCCATTTTCCTTTCCAGCTTAACCCACAGTATCTCTCCCCATTTTGTTCCTCCTGGATTTCTGTGGCCCTTATGTCATTTTCACATACAGTGCCACTCCTCCTCCTTCCTACCTGCCTTGTCTCTTCTGAATATATTTGTAGCCAGGTATGGCCATCTCCCAGTTGTGGTTATCATTACACCAGGTTTCAGTGATGGCCACAATGTTCAGGTCTGACTGCACCATGACAGCCTCCAGATCTTCCATCTTATTGCTAAGGCTCCTGGCATTGGCACACATGGCTTTCCATGATTTGACCTCCCTAGACTGTTTAGCTGTTCTACTCAAGCCCCTTCCCTGCTTGTCCTTTATCCCTGGTTCTCCTTGCTGTCTACCCTTCTGCTGAATTTTGCCCCTTTTCTGCCTATCCATCTCTTGGGCACTAACCTCCATCTTTTGCATACTGCTTTGTAGTGATAGCCACTCCTCCGGTTCTCTGGTTCCACTGCTAGCTGTAGGGGGTGAGCAAGTAGGTACCCTCCTTGCTGGCCTGCCACCCCCCATTGGCTAGTTTAAATGCTTGTCAATGTAGCATTTAAACTTATCACTGAGTGCTTGGATTCCCCTCCAGGATGGATGCAGGCTGTCAGGCTTGAACAAACCTCCATCTCTCCAGGTGGGTCCCCAGTCACCAATGAATCCAAACCCTTCCTCACAGCACCAGTTCTTCAACCATGAGTTAAAGTTCCTGGTGCATGCACCCCTATGCTCTCCCTTGCCTCTCGCAGGTAGTACTTCTGAGAAGGTGACAGAAGTAGCTCCTTGCTTGAGACCCTCCCAATTTCCTAAACTCTTCCTGAAATTCCTTTGGCTCCCCATTTGCCAGGTCATTAGTATCTAGGTGGATAATGACATCCAGCTCACCCTCCCATCTTGCCTTCCCAGCGATCCCCAGGATCCTCCTTCCATCCCTCCATGCCATGGCACCTGGTAGACACCTCACCTCCCTGTCCTCCCCCTCCTGTGTTCCTAGCTGGATCCCTCTTACGATGGAGTCCCCCACCAGGATTTGCTTCCACCTCCTCTGGGGTCCACCGCTCTCCCCGCTGATGTCACCTCCTTGGCTAACCTCCACATCCTTTCCTTCCACTTCTCTGGGTACCTCTATTTGGTCTATTACATCTTATAAGTGTGCACTGAGAAGAAATGACAAAATATTTTGAAATTCCCCACAGTAATCAGGAAGAAGCCCCAAAACAGCAGAAGGTGTATTATAACTGTGGGGTAAAAGGAAAAGTTTTTGCACCAAGTGAAAAGGTCTTGTTACTGTTACCCACTACAGAAAACAAACTGTTAATGAAGTGATGAGGGCCTTATAAAGTGGTTAGACGTACTGGTACAGTTAACTGCGAGACTGAGACCCCTGACAGGAAAAATCCTACCAAGTACACCATACTAATTTCCTAAAGAAATGGGTTCAAAAAAAACAATAAAGGTTGCTTTATTAGCATTACCAGAAACTGCTACAGAAGATACTAATATAGTTTATGACAGGCTGGAGAAAACTGTAACTTTTGATGCTATAAAGGTGAATGTTTCCTTTCCCACAGAACAAACCACAGAAATTCATAACTTGGTAAAGACATTTTAAAGTACTTTTACTGCATTGCCAGGCTGAGCAAAAGGGGCTGAGCACATAACAGGGACAGAGAATGCTCACTGACAGAGAATGTTCACCCTATCAGACAAAAGATATAACGGATTAACAGAGCGGTCAAGAGCAGATGTGGTTAAGGAAATACAAAAAATGAAGGAGCTGGGTATCACTGAAGAAACAAGAAAGGCTTAGTCATCACCAATGGTGATCATAAATAAAAAAGAAATAGGTGTAAGAATCTGCCTTGATTTTAGGAAACTTAATCTAGTGACCATATTTGACAGCTATCCTGTGCCCAGGATAGATGATTTGGTGGACAGATTGTGAAGTGCCAAGTACATTAGTACCCTCAATCTCATCAAGGGTTACTGGCAGATTTCCCCAGCTAAAGAATCCAGAAACAAAGATGCATTTTCCAGACTAACTGGATTCTGTGAGTTCACTACCGTGCAGTTTGGCTTACGTGGCACATCCGCTACGTTCCAGCGGTACATGGATGTAATTCTAGCCCCTCACACTGGTTATTCTGTTGCTTATCTGGATGATGTCATGTGTACAGCTCAGACTGGAAAAGCCACCCGAACACCTACAAGCAGTTATCAATCTATCAAAAATGCAGGTCTGACCATTAATCTTACCAAGTGTGCATTGGCATGCAGGAAACCAGATAACAAGTTACTCACCAGTAACTGTAGTTCTAGGAGTGGTATATGGACTTGCCAGAAGGTCTTCAAGCTGGCTCCTCCCACCTACCCACATGGTATCCTCCTTGGCAACACCCTGTGATATCAGGTCTTACCTGCTGGAAGCAAGATCAGTGTGCCACTTGCCAGGGAAGGTTGAGTGGATTGTGTGACTGATCACCATATACCACTTCTAGAACTACAGTTACAGGTGAGTAACTTGACTTTCTAGGGGCGTGGACATGGTGTACTATCCACACTTCTGGCAAACTCCTAGCAGTTCTCCAGGAGGAGGTGGCAAGGCACACACCCCTATTTAGGTAACAGAGACTGGAGAACCGAGGCCCCAAAACCAGCATCCCGGCGTGACTCAAGGTCGATGTGGTAATGGGAGATGAAGGTATGTGCTGACATCCAGGTTGCAGCCCTGCAGATCTCCTGGATAGGGACATCCCTGGAAGTAGCCACCAATTCAGAGGTATGTCTGGTAGAATGAGCCCTAAGCCCTGCATGAGGCTCCCTACCAGACAAGCTATAGCAGAGGTCGATGCCGGAGACTATCCACCTGCCAATCGTCCACTTTGCTGCCGATCTCCCAGGTGTGGCTTTCAAAGTAGGTGACAAACAGCTGGGGAACATCTCCTTGAACTCCAGCTGTGCGCCCCTTGTAGTAGGCAAGTGCACACCACAGGTCCAGAGTATGAAGCCTGTGCTCAGCCACTGAGGTGTGATTGGTGAAGTACACCGGGAGATTTATCACCTGGTTAAGGTGAAACTCTGAGACAACTTCGGAAGGAACTTCGTGTTGGGGTGAAGGACGACATTGTCCCGTGAAAGGCCAGGTAAGAAGACTCCACCGAGAGCACCTGGAGCTCACTGATTGTTCTGGTGGATGTGATGGCCACCAGAAGGGCGGTCTTCCATGACAGGTGTGACATTTAACACCTGTGCATTGGTTCAAATGGCTTGCCCACGAGCACTGCCAACACCAGCAACAAGTCCCAAGGTGGTGGTGATTCATGTACCAGAGGAGAAATGTGGTCAAGGCCATTAAAAAAAGCACCCGACCACCTTCTCCTGCTCCATCGTCGGCAAACCAGCCCATGCCCAGTATGCAGAGATGGCTGCCAGGTGCACCTTGAGGGTCGTCGACTAAAGGCCTAATCAAGAGAGGGACCACAAGTAATCCAGGATGCTAGCCATGGGACAGGACAGGGAATCAAGCTCCTTGCCCTGGCACCAAATGGAAAATTTCTTCCATTTGAAGGCATAGTACTGACGAGTCGACTTCTTCCAATAGGCCTCAACTACATGGAAGACCTCGCTGGACAGACCCAGAGCCTGGAACTCTAGCTGCTCAGGAACCAGGCTGCCAGGTGCAGGGATTGAAGGTCCAAGTGTAGGACCTTCCCCCAAGAGCACAAAAGCAGGTCCAGGCAAAGTGGCAGATGCCACAGAGGCCAGCTGCTGAGGCTGAGGAGATCAGGGCACAAGAACTGGTGTGGCCAGTCTGGAGCTACCAGGATCATCTGTGCCTTATCCCTTCAAGCTTTGATCAGGACCTTGTAGATCAGAGGAAAAGGAGGAAGGGCATAAAGGAGGCCCAGGGCCCAAAGCCTTGTGAAGGCATCCCCCCGCAGCGTACCCCACTGAGAGGGGTTGGCACAAATCAGCCTCAGCTTGGCATTCTCCCAGGAGGCAAACAGATCCACCTGGGGGATGCCCAACTGGGAGAACAGACTGGCTACTACCTCTTGATGAAGGGACCACTCGTGAGACGCCTCACCTACTCGGCTGAGGATGTCTGCTAGCCAACTAGACACACCAGCCACATGAATGGCCAGCAGGTTGGCCTTGAGGCTGAGCACAAGGGTCCAGATGCAGAGAATTTCCTTGCACAGAGGGAGGGCATTTGTTCCGCCCTGCTTGTTAAAGTTGTACATGGTTGTCATGTTGCCCCTCTGGACCTGGATGACCTGACCTCGGAGATGTGGAGCAAAGGCTGTCAGGGCCAGACAAACAGCTCAAAGCTCCAGCAGGTTGATGTGACATCGGGACTCTTTGGGACCACAGGCCGTGGACCCTGTGTGCTCCCCCAGGTGGGCACCAACCCATCAGGGAGGCGTCTGTTGTGAGAGTGACCATAAATTCAGGGCGGACAAATGGGACTCCTTCCTGTAGATGTTCTGGAACCAACAACCACTGGATGGCATCCCACATCTACTGGGTCACTGTGATCACTTGGTCGAGGTGGCTCTGACACTGAAACCACTGACCGGCCAGCCCCCAATGCAGGGAATGCATTCTCCAGTGGGCGCAGCAGTGCAGGCAGCCATGAAGCCCAGGAGGCACAGGAAGTCCCTGGCAGGGCGCAACTGCCTAATCTGAAATGACTAGGCAAAGGAGGAAAGATCCTCCACCCTGTCCACTGGGAGCTGGACTTTGCAAAAGTTGAGCTCCGCCCCAATGAAGTGAGTCACAAGCAAGGGGGCGAGTTCCGACTTGGTCTCGTTGACCAGGAGGGCAAGGCTTAAGCATGTCCCATCTGGGAACAAGTGACCATCAAACAGTGTGGTTCACGTTAAACTCAGCTACAGAGTCAAGCCATACAAAAGTGAGGGTACTGGACTTTAGGAGGGCTGACTTTGGCAAGATGGGAGAGTGCCTCAGAAAAGCACTAGCAAGCAGGCTAGAAGGAGGTGTGGAGCAACAATGGGGAATTATCAAAACTGCCATCACAGAGGCAACAAGCCTTTGTGTGAAGCAAATAAACACATCAAAACGAAAAAAAAGCCACTATGGTTCTCAGGAGGTGGCTGTGAAAGTCAAGAAGAAAAGATAGCATTCCAGAAGTATAAGGAAACACAGAAGGAGCAGGACAGAGAGCTGTACCAGTTAAGGCAGAAAGAAGCAGGGAGGGAAGTCAGAATAGCAAAGGCCCAAACTGAGGAAAAGATAGCCAACTCAGTTAAGAAGGGGATAAAACCTTATAGGTACATTAGCGGCGTGAAAGACAAAGGGAGGATAGTGAGGCTGAACAGAATAAAGCGATTGGGTGGGCAGGGGACGTGAAAAAGAGAATACTGAACGAATATTTCTGTTCGGTATTCACAAAAAGGAGGGGAAGTGCCTAATTCAATTAACAGAAGCACTCTTGATAGGGGGGGTCGATCCCAGTCCTTTCACAGAAGAAAGGGTTCTGCAAGAACTCCTAAAACTGAAGGTGGACAAAGCAATGGGTCTTGATGGAATTCACCCCAGAATTCTAAAAGAATTAAGGAAGGAACTAGTGAAACCACTGGCTACTCTTTTTAATAAATCATGGGACGATAGTGTGGTAGCCGAGGACTGGAGGAAGGCGGATGTGATTCCCCTTCACAAAGTGGGACCAAGACAGAGGCAGGAAACTACAGACCTGTCAGTCTGACCTCTGTGGTAGGGAAAGTGATGGAGTCACTTCTGAAGGAAAGAATAGTTGAGTACCTAGAGGTCAGTGGAGCACAGGATCCAAGGCAGCATGGGTTCACAGCGGAAGGTCATGTCAGGCAATCTAATCGATTTCTTTGACTGGGTGACCAAAGTAGTAGACCAGGGAGAGGCTGTGGACATGGCCTACCTAGACTTTAGCAAGGCATTTGACACAGTCCCACACAAAGATTATTAGTCAAATTAACCAGCCTGGGAGTGGGTCCCAGGGTGGTAGCCTAGGTAAAACATTGGCTGGACAACAGGACACAGAAGGTAATTGTAAATGGAGTCCACTCTGAAGAAAGGCGGTTACTAGTGGGGTACTGCAGGGTTCAGTATTGGGTCCAGTCCTTTTAATGTCTTCATCAGTGGCATTGCAGAGGGACTGGAAGAGAAAGTATGCCTTTTGCAGATGACACAAAGATCTGCAACAGGTTTGATACACAAGGAGGTGGAAAGGATGAAAAGGGACTTGGCAAGGTTGGAGGAATGGTCAGGCATTATGGCAGCTAGGATTCAATGCAAAAAGTCAAATAATGCACCTGGGAAACAAGAACCCAGGGAAGAATACACAATGGGTGGGGAGGTAGTAACAACAACAAAACAGGAAAGGGACCTGGGGTAATCATATCAGATGACCTTAAGGTTGGCAAGCAATGTGAAGAAGGCAGTAGGGAGGGCCGGGGTATACTGGGATGTATAGGAGAGGCATCAGCAGCAGAAAACAGGAAGTTGTTATCCCTCTGTACAGACAGTTGGTGAGACCCCATCTGGAATACTGTGTCCAGTTCTGGAGACCCCATCTCTGCAAGGACATAGACAGGATAGAGGCAGTCCAGAGGAGGGCAACTAAAATGGTGCAGGGTCTGCAAGAGAAGCCGTATGAGGAGAGACTAAAGGAGCTTAATATGTATACCCTTGAGGAAAGAAGGGAGAGGGGGACATGATAGAAACTTTCAAGTACCTCAAGGGAATCAACAAAGTCCAAGAGGGTAGCATCTTTCAGAAAAAGAGACTTGCAAGAACAAGGGGACACAATTTAAAGATAGAAGGAGGGCGGTTCAGGGGCAATGTGAGGAAGTATTATTTCACAGAGAGGGTAGTGGATGCATGGAACAGCCTTCCTGAGGAAGTTGTGGAGTCTAAAACTGTGGGAGAATTCAAGAATGCATGGGACAGACATAAGGCAATTCTTGTGGGGGACAGAAAGATATAGGCTGTTGGTTAAATGAGATCTAGGCCTATCCTGTAGGAGGGAAATGGGCAGACTAGATGGGCCTAGCGGTCCTATCTGCCGTCAAAGTCTATGTTTCTATGTCTGAGTGGCAGGTCTCTGGATCACTCCACCTCCGCTTTGGAGGGGCCTGCAATCAGCTAATCATCCAGGTATGGGTACACCCAGACCCCTCGGCACCTCAGAATGGCTGCCACCACTGCAATGTATTTGGTAAAGACCGTGGGGGCTGAGGAGAGGTTGAAGGGCATGACCTGGAACTCATAGAGAGTACCCTCCACGCAGAACCAAAGGAACTGCTGATGGGACGGATGGATGGGGACATGAAAGAAGGCATCCCAGAGGTCCAGGGAGCAGAATCACATCTCCTGCTCCAGGGATGTAATGATCTGGTTCAGAGTAACCTCAGAAACATTTTCAAGTCATGCAGATCTAAGATGGAGCGCCAGCCCACCGTCCGTTTTAGAACCAGTAAGTACCTGGAGACAAAACCTGGATCAGCTGGTGGGTCCTTGACATGAACCACCACCACCTTCTGGTGGAGCTAGGTGATGTCTTCCCAAAGGGCGGACAACATGTCTGCAGATATCACATCCTCCCGAGAGGCACGGGCTCAACTTGGCGGGAGAGCCTGGAAATCCAGAGGCAAGCCCTGGCTGACCAGTTCTAGCACCCACCTGTCCATGCTAACACTGGCCCAGGCAGAAAGAAAGTGGCGGAGTTGGCCCCCCACTGGAGGACCCAGGGGAGAGAGGACGGGCAGGGAGGGAGCACCCCATAATCCGTCACTAGGCAGGCTTAGAGGCAGAGGCAAGCCCGGGGAAGGATGCGGCTGGGCCTCGACCGCCAGGCTTCCTGGTGCCCAGCCAGTGGCTGGGATGGCTTGGCTGCAATGGCAGAGTTGGGTTGAAAGAACCTCTTCTGTGGTTTAGACCCTTGTCATCCTTTTGGGCTGAGGTGATGGGAGTCCACGGTGGCACTGGATTTATCAGTGTTGGTGAGATGACCATCCACCCCTGGTCCAAACAAGTCAGTACTTAAGAAGGGGACATCTGCCAGCCTGTGCTGGGTATCTGCTATGAAGGTCGAGATCCTCAGCCAAGTCCTGCGGCGCATAGCCATGGCCACAGCAGTGGACCTAGCACAGTAGTTGCCAATATCCATGGCTGTCTGGAGCTGCTGTTTAGCCACAGCATGGCCTTGGTCCTGGACTTACTTGACCATCATCTGAAGGTCAGCCAGGAGCTGCGGGAGCACCTGGTCAAAGGTGCCCCACAAGGCACGGGAAAGTGGGCCATCACTAGGGCCGAACTAGACTGCCAAAGGATGAGAGATGAAACCGCACATACTTTATTGGCTGCATGATCCAATTTCCAGATTCTTTGTTAGGAGGTTTGTCGACCTCCTGACACTGCCCATCCACCTGAACAGAATCGGGCAGCCAAGCCTTTGGTCGAGGGTGTTCATTAAACCCAGAGAGGGAACCCGTAGGAACCCGTGATACTCAGGGCCATATGGGCCAATGGCAGAGGGCAGGATCCTGGGCACTGCCAGAGCGCCAACACAGGCTCCAAGAATGGCTTCAGCTATCAGGAAGGCGACCCCAGGAGAGCTGTCCCAGTTGTGGATTTCAGTGAGGATATATTTAGCCTATTCTGAATGGGCTCCAGCAGGATCCCGGTAGCCTCTAAAATAAGATGGAGCATGGCCATGAAGGAGGTAGGACCACGGTCCATCGACAAATCATTCCCGACTTTAGGTCAATAGGGCGGGAATGCATGGAAAACCTCAATTCCCAGGATTCAACGAAGACCATGCGACCCTGCTGAGTCACTAACCCTGCGGGGCTCATTGGCCTGAGTGACCATAACCAACAGCCCTCAAGGAAGCCAGGGGCCATACGGGTGTCCTTAGGAGGGAGGGTCATCGTTCAACTGCAGCATTGGGGTTCCAGCCAAATGGGCAGAGAGGCTGGGAGCAGCCGAGCTGGAACAGGTTTGGGCCAAGGTGGCGGCAGCCATGGGAGAACCAGGGTAGGAGCCAGCATCGGCTTAGGCCCAGCAACCAAAAGGAGCTGCTGCCACATGAGCTCCTCGCAGGGCCATTGCAACTTGCAGCAGATCTGATCCTCCCCAGAAGAGGAGGAATAGCAGTGGCGCCACTTTCCCGAGTGTCAAGAATGAGACCGGTGATCCCAGCGAGAGATACTTCAACTCCAGCTGCAAGACCTCGGCCTCGACCGCAGGCGAACCAGACAGTGAGGAGAGGTGGGAACCAGTGAGGGACACTCAGAGTCACCTGGAAGCTCAAGGTCCCAAGGGTTAGGGACCAGCTCTGGAAGCTGTTCTGACCCTCCCTGGGACTTGAGAGGCAGGACAAGAGTCATGGAGAGGGAAGTAGCCCCTCATCCTGCAACAACAGGTCAACCGAGTCAAGAAAAATCTCGACAGCCTGGTCGGCCCACGTCTCAGATGACAGGCCCTCAGGACACTGTGGGGCCAGCGGCCTGGACCAAGCGCTGGCTCAAGCCGACTCATCAATGAAGGTCAACGGAGCAGGAGCGTGGGAATTCAAGGCCCAAGAGTGCTTGCAGTCCCACAACCTCCGACTGGACTTCTTAGCTTTTGCCTTGGAGTTCTTTTAGAAAATTTGGACCCACAGGAAGGCACCTCCCTGAGGGTAGGATGGGACTGACATAAATCCTGAACACCCCGTGAAAGAAGCGCCAAAGCTCACGGTACCAGCACGAACAATGATGAAGTAACTGACATGGCTTGGGCTGCAGCTTCCTTGAAAGCCACTGTTTGGTGGACCCTGCAGCCACGGAGACTGCCCAATGGGCATCCTTGGACTGAACAGGAGGATCTCGCTCATCCGGATGACCAAGCAAAAGACACGCTTACCGGTTCTACAAAGTGGAGGGGTGTAAAGTGCAGCATAGGCCACGAGCTGGGAGTCATGTTCCTGGCCCACGCAGTGCACGCACGTAGCATGAGGGTCTATACGCCATACTTTCTGCCCGCATGGATGTTTGACACCAGGCGCTGACTTGGAATCGGTCGACTCCATCTCGCTGAAAATGGCAAAGCAACTCAAAGACCAAGATTTTTTGTACTAAAGAACAAAAGGGCTTACAAAAACGCAGAATGCAATGGAAGGAATCTTCTTGTTCCGGCATAAGATCTGACGTCACGGGGCAGTGCTAAGGAGAATACCACCAGGGTTTGTGGGAGGAGCCAGCTTGAAGACCTCCCAGCAAGTCTTAAAGGGAAAGGAATTCTGCCAGAAGTGTGAATAGCACACCATATCCACGCCCCTGAAAATCTGGGCTATACTTTGGGAAATGGAGAAGTAAAGCCAGAGATTTCCAAGACAGAAGCTGTATCTAACAGTTCTGCCCCTAAAACAAACAAACATGTCAGGTAATTTTACATCTGGCTGGTTACTATCAGAGATTTGTTCCCCAACTTTGCCCAGTTAGCTACTACCCTCACTGAACTCACAAAAAGTGTACTCGAATAATGTGAAATGTTTCCAGAGCACGATGAGGTTTTCCAGGCCATCAAGGCTGCATTATGTTCAGCTCCTGTTTTAAGAGGTACAGACACTGAGAAACAATTTTGTTGCAGACAGATACATGAGAGGTAGACCCAAGTATAGTCTCAAGTCAGAAGATAGATGGGAGGAACATCACATTCTGTATATCGGTAGGAAAGTACAGAGAAAAAAAAGTACTTCACTATTGAAAAGAATACCTTGCTGAGAAATGGGCTATGGAGTCCCTTAAGTTTATCTACTAGAAACTTATTTTGCTTATAACACATCACAATCCTCTCTGTTGGCTTAGTCAAGCGAAAGATAAAAATCCTAGAATGACGAGGTGGTACCTGGCACTACAGACATTTAAATTCAAAGTGATGTACAAATCCAGAAAAGAGAATGTCAGTGCTGATTTTCTGTCAAGATGTGGTTCAGGAATTGAGAATTCTGAAGGCTGAAAAATGTATATGCTTAACTGAAATGTTTGCTGTAAAAGTCTTATAAAAAGGGATACATGTGCAAGAACTGTGAATGTATAAAGTAATGTTAAAAGAAATATAAGAGAAGGTTTTGGAAAAAACAGGTTCCCTCTTAAAAAGGGGGTGCATGACAGGGTTAGGCAAGACCCTGTCCCATCTGTTATGCAGACAGAGTTAAAAACAAGGATCCATTTGTCCTCACCTATTCTATCATATGTCTGTCCTTTACCCGTCTAATTGCATAATCAAATTTTCTTGTGGCACCTAGGAATTGGCCACTATGATGGTCCCCACAACCCCCACCATTATCTCCTTCTTCACTTGCTGTTTCTATTCTTTCTTTCTCCTGCCTCTCTGTGATTAAAAACATATACATGAATCCTTATGTGAAACTTGGATACCTTGGTTTGCAAACGTATATACTTACATTGTTGAAATTATTGCAGAAAGTTATTTGGGTTTCTTAGAAAAATAACAATCTGTAACACAGAAGGGTAACCTTGAAATGTATTTTGACCTCCACAATCTTGTTTACAGAACTGTCAACAGGACCAGCTCTGGGGCAGAATATTCTATTTTTTGCATCTGCTAATGGGGCACTGTCAACCCTTTTTGTATCTTATTATTTCAAGTTGGAAACCCACATTTTATGATTGCTTACCTTCTCTAAAATTCATTCTGCTTCCCTTCTTAGTAGAACGAAAATGTATGCTAATGATTTAGTTGTACCCAACTTTGTTGCCTTTCAAATTCCTGATCTACTCTTATTGCATATTTCCTGAACATTAGAAACACCAACAAACAGTGCAACCACTCATGATGCAACAACCTCCTATCCTCCCACTACATCATGAGTGGCTAAGCTGTGTTGGGGTGTACTGGATACCAGGAGAGATGCAGTAGGAGTTGATCAAGGACTGTAAAAAAGCCAATTTTTGTGTGGTAACACCAATATGGTGGGCTGCCTGTTTTTCACTTTTTAAAAGAAAAAAGGAATCAGAATCAAACTATCAGCTACATAAGCAGTCTCTACAGAATGTGACCATTCATAACGTGTTTTTTTAAACTGGTGACAATTTGAGGCCTAAGGAGGTTGACAGTCTCCCTTTAAAGACTAGATGTACTCTTTAGGCTGGCCTCAGGAAAGAAACTGACAGAGTTCTGATACATTTTGTGAAAAACAGGAGGTGTAACCTACAGAATTTAAAGTGCTAGGAAAAGACATCTTCTAACAATGTTTTCTTCAGGGAGATACACAGAGAAACATATATTTAAACTGAGAGACTCAGATGAAAGATTGTTGTTTGTACTGCCTTTAGGAAGAGCTATCCTAGACAGTTTTATTTTTCTATTTTTACTGATGACAATAAAATGCTACTTGCGAATTTTATAACTTCTCCTAGTTTATCTATGTATCCTGACCTATGCCTCATGACACAGATACAAAAGAACACTGTTTAGAACTTGACCTAGAATTTGACACACCACTGTAACTTCTTCAAACTGCAGCTCTCCTAAATGAACAGCAAATGTACCAGAATGATGGCAGCAATAGAAGGCTCAGATGTAGTGGATAGCCTGCAGATGTAAGATTCTACTGCCTATCTATTCAGAACCAATGTTTTCATTACACTTAAGTCTCATTTTTATGAGGTGACTAGAGCTCATATCACTGTCACTATCTAATTATCTGACAATGACATGGCTTCCGCAATCTGCATTTCTCATCTCAGTGTTCTGTCAAAACACCTTGTGTACAGATTAAGGAAACATTTCTTAGAGGAGACACTTGCACAAGATGTGTGGAATATACAAACATCTAGTACTGGCATCTCAGCTCTCTTGTGGTGTCAGCACAAAGTGGCATTAAACCATGTCTAGTTAAAGGTCTCCATATGGACCATCACTATCTGTTCTTTCACCATGTCTACAAACCAAGTGGAGTGTTACAAAAACTAAACTGTCCATATGTTACTACACAGTGTGACTCCCACCACCCTTCCCAATTTTACCAACCTGCTGAACTTTACTGGAGCTTCAGGGGAGAAGGGGTTCACTGATGGCCTTGTGGATACCCACATTTTTAGAGCCGCATTTAATTGCCATCTATGGGTATTTAGATATAATACACTTTGCATTAAAGAATGGCCATTTCTATACAATTAAAACCCCTATAAAACATTTCAGGTTTGTAATTTACCACAATAACACCCCATCAGAAAAAAAGACACAGTAGATCACAATATGATGTAATCTTTTGCCTTGATTAGATAACCCTGTGTCTGAGAGTGACTGGGTGAAGCCCTGATCAGATGGTCCTATGTCTGTGGGTGGCTGGGTGATGCTCTGAATAGAGGGCCCTGTGTTTGGCAGTGACTGAGTGAAACTCCTGTCAGATGGCTCTGTGTTTCAGGGTGGCTGCGTAAAACCCTGGTAAGATGCTCCAGGGTCTGAGCATGACTGGGTTAAGTCCTGATCAGATGCCTCCCTTCTGAAGGTGACTGAGTGAAGCTCTAATCAGAGAGCTCTATGTTTCACCATGGCTGGATAAGACCCTGATCTGATCCTCCAGGGCCTGAGTGTGACCAGGTTAAGTACTGATCAGATTACCCTGTTCTTAGAGGGACTGGGTGAAGCCCTGATCAGATGTTCCTGGGCCTGTGTGTGACCCGGGTGAGTACTGATTAGAAGACCCTGAATTTACGGGTGGCTGGATGAAGCTCTAATCAGATGGCCCTAGGTCTCAGGATAGAAACATAGAATTTGTCAGCAAATAAGGACCCCTTGGCCCACCTAGACTACCCTATATCCCCTACCTACTGTGCTACCACAGACCCTACTCAATCTCCAGTCTTCTCCCTTCCTTGCCCTACTTCTAAGGTCACCTTGTGTCTATCCCATGCATGCTTGAATGCTGTTACTGATTTAGCACCCACCACCTCTGCTGGGAGGCTGTTCCAGGC
Source organism: Neoceratodus forsteri (assembly GCA_016271365.2). Lineage (NCBI taxonomy): Eukaryota > Metazoa > Chordata > Ceratodontiformes > Ceratodontidae > Neoceratodus > Neoceratodus forsteri. The sequence continues at coordinate 1,355,727,357 of CM057455.1, read as the reverse complement.
ATGCAGCACCCTCTCCGTGAAGAAGTACTTCCTCACATCTCTTCTGAGCCTCCCCCCGCTTCATAGTGTGACCCCTTGTCCTGGAGCGTCTTCTTCTATGGAAATGTTACCTTCCTGTACCTTATAAATACCTGTGAGGTATTTGAATGTTTCTATTATATTCCCCCTTTCCCTCCTTTCCTCTAGAGAGCACATATTTAGTTCCTTGAGTCTTTCCTTGTATGGTTTTTGATGCAAGCCCTGCACCATTTTGGTAGTCCTCCTTTGTATCGCCTCCCCCCATGTCCTTCCAGAGGTGGGGCCTCCAGAACTGGACATAATACTCTGGGTGGGGTCTTACCAGTGATTTATACAGGGCTACCTCCCTCTTTCTGCTGGTGATGCCCCTACCTATGCACCCAAGCATCCTGCTAACCTTCCCCACTGCCTTATCACACTGTTTAGCTACCTTCAGGTCATCAGAAATGGTTACCCCAGGTCCTTTTCTTGTTTTGTGGTTGCTAATACCTCCCCGCTCCATTGGTATATTGCCCCCAGGTTTCTGTGCCCCACGTGCAAGATTTTGCACTTTGCACTGAAACCCAGCTGCCATTCCATTTATAGGTTGAACAGAGCTGTCAAGAGGGGCAGCCAGCACCTCCTTGAGCTCCCTCAGTATCCTAGGGTGCACCCCGTCAGGTTCCATTGCCTTGTCAACTTTTAATTGTGCTAGTACCTTGAAGACTGTCTTCTCTGTAAAAGGACTAGTATCCACCTCCCTTCCTTTCGTGCCCTTCTTCCTTATCTTTGGCCCATCACCTACCCCTTCCTCCGTAAATACTGAACAAAAGTAATTGTTTAATATGTCTGCCTTTTTTTTGGTCCTCTTCCTCACAAACCACTTCTTCCTCCTTTAGCCTTACTATCCCTTTTTGGTTTTCCTCTTTTCACTTACATAGCTAAAGAATATTTCATCCCCTTTTTTTTACTGACTGGGCAATATTCTCCTTCATTTGCGCCTCTGTACTCCTAGCTGCTCTCCCTGCCACTCTTTGTTTCTCCTGGTAACTCTCTCTACCCTCCTCCTATGTCCTCTTGTACTTTCTCCATGCTAGTTTTTTGCCCTTACTTTCTTCACTACTTCTCTAGAGAACAATAGCAGCCTCTTTTTTTCTCTTGCCCTTGTTAACCTGCCTGATACAGAGATTTGTTGCCTTTTCAGTACCCCCCTTTATTTTTACCCATTGTGCCCACCCCCCAGTTTCTCTATCCCTGCTAGGGTGTCCCTGAGGCAGTCTCCCATTTTCTTAAAATTGTCCCTCCTGGAAATTCAGGACCCTTGTCTTAGTGCGGCTCGATTCTGGGCCAGTTCTTATATTGAGCCACACCATACGGTGATCACTGGTTCCCAGGTGGTCACCCACTGTGACATCAGCAACAATGTCCCCGTTTCTCAGTACCGGGTCCAATACTGCCCCCCCAAGTGGGTTCCTTAATTAGTTGCCTAAGGAACTCCCCCTGCAGTGAGTCCAAAATGTCCCAGCTTCTGATTGTTGCTGCAGCTGGTAGGCTCCAATCCACGTCCAATAGATTGAAGTCTCCTACCAGCAACACCTCCCCTTTGTGTGCCATCCTTTGGACTGCTTCCATCATATCTTTATCCACCCCCTCCACTGTGCTAGAGGTCTGTAAATCAGTCCTGTGTGACTAGCGGTCCCCCTCCATGTCTCCAGGGCAACCCACAGTACCTTAGTTCCTCCCTGCTCTCCCTGTATTTCCGTATCTTTTATGTTGTCCTTGACATAAACAGTAACTCCTCCCCCTTTTTTACCTATCCTGTTTTCTTTTATGAACAGTCTATCCTGGTATTGCTACTTTCCAGTTCTGGTTTTCTTTGCACCAGGACTTGGTAATTGCTGCTATGTCCAGGTTTGTATCTGCCATGGTGGCCTCTAGGTCTGCAATCTTACAACCCAGACTTCAAGCATTTGCACACATGGCTCTCCATATTGTCCTGCCACCACCCTCCCTTATTTCCCATTTGCCCTTCCTTATTTCCTCCATTATATTTATACTATCTCTCTTTCCTTTTACCCCATGGGCTCTTTTGTTACTTGGTTCCTTTTGGGATTTTACTCCCTCAGGATTCCCCACTGCTGATCTCGTAAGCCTACGGGGAAGACAGTTTATGTCTCCCTGCGTTATTCCACCTCTCCCCTCGGCTAGTTTACAGTAAATGCTCGCCAATGTAGCTTTTGAAGTGTTCACTGAGGACCACAGTTCCCCTCCAGGATGGATGCAGGCTGTTGCCCCATACAGGCCTTTATCTCTCCAGGTGGGGCCCCAGTCCCTAATGAAGCCAAAACCCTCCTCTCTGCACCATTCCTTCAACCTTGCATTGAAGATCCTGGTGTGGAGAATCCTGTCCTCCCCACATTGTAGACCGGCAGCACCTCCAAGAAGGTTACCGACTGTGCTACTTGCCGAAGACCCCTTCCCAATTCCCTGAACTCCTCCTGAACTATTGCTGGCTCATCCCTAACCAGGTAATTTGTCTTCAGATGGACAATGTCATCCAGCTCTCCCTTCCTTCCTGCTGCCCCAGCTATCTTTTGGATCCTCTTTCCATTCCAGCAAGCCATGGCACCTGGAAGGCACCTAATCTTCTTCTCCTTATCCTTACCTGCCCCCAACTGTATTCCCCTTACTATGGAGTCCCACCAGGATTCACTTTCCCTCCTCTTCAGGGGTCCTCTGCCACTCCCCTTGGGGTCTCCACTATGGAGGACCCCCACATCCACCCTGGTCACTACTTTGGCTGCCTCTGTGGGGCATTCCTGCTCAGTCAGTGCTGCATAGGTGCTTCGTAGTGGTACCAAATGGGGGATGTGCCTACATTCCACCAGCCTGACCCTTCCTGAGCCTACTGTTATCCAGCCACTCCTCCTTCTGGGTAACCTCCAAGGTAGCCGTGGTGGACTAGGTGGTCCCTGGGTGGGAGAATAGGTCCTCTGAACCCAGGCCAACTCAGCCTTGAGTCTGGCAACCTCCTCCTTCAGCCCAGAGGTGCATGCAGATGGGGCACCGATGTGGTCTCTGGAATGTTTCACTGATAACTGGGTGAAGCCCCAATCAGATGGCTCTGAGTCTGAGGGTAACTGGGTGAAGCTCTAATCCGATAGTCCTAGGTCTGAGGGTGACTGTTTGAAGCCCTGATCAAATAGCTGTGGGTCTGAGAGGACCGGAATGCTTAATCTCATGAACCTGTATACGATGGTTGCTTAGTTAAGCCCTGATCAGACTACTCTGGGTCTGAGGGTGACTGAGTACAACCCTAAGCAGATGATCCAGGGTCTGAGTGTGACCAGAAAAAGTACTGATTAGATGGCCCTGGGTCTGACAGTGGCTGGATGAAGCTCTGATACGATGTCCCTGTATCTTAAGTTGACACCCTGATCAGATGGCCCTGTGTCCAATAGCTCTGTATCTGAGGGTGACTGGGTGAAGCCCTGATAAGGTAGCACTATGTCTGAGGGTGACTATGTGAAGCTCTGACTGCATAGCTCTCTGTTTCAGGGCTGCTGGGTAAAACCCTGATCATATGCTCCAGGGCCTCATTGTGACCAGGTTAAGTACTGATCAGAGGGTCCTGCTTCTGATGGTGACTGAGTGAAACCCTGATCAGATGGCCCTCTGACTAAAGGATGACTGGGTGAAGCCCCGATCAGGTGGTCCTTTGTCTGGGAGTGACTGGTTGATGTCCTGATCAGCTGGCGCCGTGTCTGTGGATGACTGGTTGAAGCCATGATCAGATGGCCCTGTGTCTGAGGGTGACTAGGTGACACCCTGATCAGATGGTCCTGTGTCTGAGGGTGACTGTGTGAAGTTCTTAACAGATGGCCCAGTTACTAAGGGTGACTGAAGCTCTCATCAGATGGCTCTATGTTTCAGGGTCACTGGATAAAACCATGATCAGATGCTCCAGGACCAGAGTGTGAAGAGGTTAAGTACTGATCAGATGGCCCTGTTCCTTTTTTTTCCGTATTTTATACTTTTTCGGTTTTTCTCCCCAGTCCCGCTCCCGCACGTCACCGATGTGATGTACGCATGTGGAGGTATGCATACGCACACCCGGTCGCTCCAGTACTGTCTACGCCTATTAACGGACCTCTAACCGGTGACGGCAGGACTACGGGTGGGCAACACCCCCCATCCCGGAAGAGGAGAGCCCACTGCCCAATCCTGTTCCCCTCCATGCCAGCACCCCGACGACCTGAGGTCATTCCGGAACCTGGGTCAACAGGGTAGCGCGAGGTAAGGTGTCCAGTGCCTCAGCACCACCAGGCCGGCTTAGATGGCCCTGTTTCTGAGAGTAGCACTGATCAGATGTCCCTGTGTATTAAAGAATGGTAATTTCTATACAACTAAAACTCCAATAAAAATATTTTACTATTTACAACAATGGATAGCAATCCATTAGAAAAAAACAAGACAAGGTAGACCACAATAGGATGTAATATTTGGCCTTTATTAGACAGCCCTGTGTTTTAGGTTGACTGATTGAAGCCCTGATAAGATGGCCCTGTATCTTAGGGTGGTAAGGTGATGCTTTGAAAAGATGGTCCTGTGTCTGAGGGTGACTGGGTGAAGCTCTTAACAGATAAACCTGTGTCTGAGGGTGGCTGAGTGGAGCTCTTCTGATCAGACGGCTCTGTGTTTCAGAGTGGCTGGTAAAACACTGACCAGATGCTCCAGGGCCTGAGTGTGACTGGGTTAAGAACAGATTAGATGGCTCTGTTCTGAGGGTGACTGGGTGAAGCACTGATCAGATGGCTCTGTTCTGAAGGTGACTGGGTGAAGCATTGATCAGGTGGCCCTGGGTCTGAGGGTAGGTAGGTAAAGCCCTGATCAGCTGGCCCTTAGTCTGTAGGTGACTGGATGAAGCCGTGATAAGATGGCCTGGGTCAAGGGCAGATGTGTTTGCTCTTCCACTTTTGAACAAATTCGATCCTCTTTTTTCCATAAATGATGAAGAAACTACCAATATGGTAATGGATAAAAATACTAGTTCAGGAGTACACAACCCAGGTAATTTGCAGGGTCACGCCATAACAGTTGATACCAGTCCAGGTAGTTCTGATGTGATGGATCCTTCCGAAGCATCAGAAGCTCCCCCCTTATTATTACAAAGTACATTACTTGATACATCTGCAAACTTTAGACTCAATAGTTGTACTAATGGTCCTAAGGATTCTGACTTAAGTGATGAATTCCAAGGCAATGGATATGCTGAGGATGTCAGGAAAGTTAGTCAGACTCCTTGCAACATAGTAGACGTTCCTCAAAGAAAATGCCATTCTCTACTGAGATAGTGGGGTTGGTCGCTTCAACAAGTGACATAGGTAACCACCCTAATGGAAAACACTGAACAAATCTACATCCTGGGTGATTCTATTGGTAAATACACAGATCGATACTCAGCTCGAGGCAATAAACAAAATGTGACCTGTTGTAACTATAGTGGGGCAACCATAGGTGATATAACACAAATGCTACCAGGAATTCTACAGAAGATGAAATCACCAAAAACTGTCGTTCTCTATGTTGGTGTCAACAATATGAATAAGGAAGATCTGAGTAGTATTATTCAGGATATGACTAACACAGGTGAAGTCTTAAAGGGGCTGAATGCTAAGATTATCCTCTCTGAGATTCTTCCTGTTCTTAAGGCAACTTAGTCACAGACAAAGAAAATAAAAAAAAAAAAATACAACTGGTTGAGGAAATGGAGTTTGGAAAATAATATTGTTTGCCTTAGAACATGGGAAATCTTTGAGAATGACTATACATTGTATAGTCCTGATGGTCTACATCTAAGTTGAAAGGGAGCTAAACTATTAGGTAACATGTTTCATACTGTTATTACCATGGAATACATATACCAAAAAACTGAAAGAGCTGGAGCAAAATGGGCTTTCCCCCGTAGTTCAAAAATGCATATGGAAAAAAGGGTCAACAATACACATCTAAATATCCTTATGTGTAATGCTCGTAGCTTACATTCAGTAAAGATGGATGAACTTGAGTTAATATTGCATAATAAATCTATTTGATATGGGGTTGGGGAGTGCATGCCTGCAAGGTCTTGCATAGCCAAAGCCTCTTGTCAGTCCCTGCCTAGCTGTGACCCTGGGTGACCTCTGTCATAAGTTGTACCAATAGCCCAGGTGGCACAGAAAGAAACTGGACTGTGCATTCCTGTGTTTGTTAGCTGTGTCAGCAGCGGGGGAGCGGGTCGCTGTCGGCGACCAGAAAAAGGAGAGTGGAGAGATGTGTGGAGCTGTGGCTGCAGTCGGCAGTGGGGTCAAGGCTGGTGATCAGAGGAAGGAGAGCTAAGCTGTTTGGAGCTGAACGAGCAAGGGGCACAGGTGGCAGTCCGGTAACTGAAGCAGGGACGGCTGTCCAACCGCAGAGAGCGGTGTAGGATCAGGCCAATCAGGGAGAGAGGTGCCAAGGCAGTAGGCTTTAAAAATAGCCAGCCAGACCGATAGAAGGACTAAAAGTGGGAGCAAGGAGCATCCTGAACTAAGGAAATCACTGCAAGGAGCTGGTTTGCAGCAAAGGAACTGGGTCCTGCATTTCTCCACAGGGAACTTGGACTTCAACCTCGGTGGATATGGGAAACTGACACAGACACTAAGAAATCCTTCACAAAAGAGCTGAAATTGAGGTGAAATGAACTGGGTCAAGACTACTGACACTGGAGGTGCTGGGAACTTGATCTTGGACTATTGACGCTGGAGGTGCTGGGGATTTGGACTTGAACTTGATGACTTGGACTTGAACATGGTGGTTATGGTTATTAATTCTTGATGCCTATGGTTTGCACATGCTTTATTATTTCTAAAAAGTCTTGACTGTGGGTTGGGGCTGAGGAGGGGTGTAAAGGTTGGGGACCCAAATAAATACATAAAGGTAATTTTAGGACTGTATTGAAGTATCACGGAAGAAATGGTGAGGGCAGCACAGAGGGAGGGGCGACCAAGGGAGGGGGATCTTTGGCAGGGTGGTGGGTGCAGTGGCTGTGGAACAGCTATGATCCTAAATTGGGCTTGGAGGATGGGGGGGACTGTATGATGTGTAAGCAGCTCACTCAGCTGACAGAGGGAAGTGGTGGGGCTATGGTGGGGGTTAAATGGGGAGGAAGCTGGGAAAAGGGGGTAGAGAGACAGGGACGGTCTAAGCCAAGGAAGGAGTGGGAAGGGCTGAGTGGATTCACTGGAGGATCAGATACACAGTTCCAGAAGTCAAGGGCTTGGGAGGGAGAGGATGGAAGGGGATCCAGAGGGGATAGACCAGAGATGGTAACAGACAACAGCAAGTCCAGATTTTGGACAGGGATGCCCAAGACAGGAAGAAAGGGGTCAGTGGGAACTGACAGCAGTAAATCTAGAGGCACAAAAATGATGCCTGTAGCTAGAGAAAAGGGGTCAGTCAGGGATCAGGAGGAATGGAAGACAGTAGGCTCAGGAAAAGGCATATAGTTGCCCAGTATGAAGGACAACGCAGGCATAGGTGAAATGGGCCAGAGAGTGGAAGTAACAAATAGTTTTGCCCTCCTAGGTATTCTAGTCGAGGACATTGGAGAGGAGGGGTCCGGCAGGGGCCACATCAGATAAGGGGTGCAGAGCGGCTGGGGGCGTGGGGAAAAAGATCTCAGGTGCAGTGGAAGGTGGGAGGAGGGGGCAGGCACATCACATGCAAGAGAAGGGGTGGAGAGGGACGGGCACATTAGGGACATACCAAAAGGTGGCACTAAGGGAACTGTGGCATAAGAAAAGGGGCAGGAAGGAAGCACTGGAAGAGCTGGAGTTGCGCTCCTGGGAGGCTGAAAATGAACTGGAGGAAACCCTGCAGGGTAGGATCTGCAGTAGGAGGCTGGGGCATGCGCCAGGCAGGGTGCAGGAGAGGGGAAATATGCAGACAGGGCAGGTGGTAAGGAGGAAGACTTCCCCAAGTAGGGTACAGTGTTCAAAACCTTCTGCAAAGATGGGCAGGACAGGAGCAGTTGGAGGGGGATCAAGCACAGCTGGCACCCTCTCGCACAGCGATGCAGACGAGGGAAGGCCAGGAGCAGTTAGAGGGGGGTCAGGTGAAATTGGATCATGCTCAAGCAGTGATGCAGGAGGGGTCTGCAGGGATGAAGGAAGCCAGGCAGAAGTAGAAGGGATGAAGAGGTACAGGAGGGCGGAGTCTGATGAAAGGCTAAAGGGAGAGGGTGAAGAGGTACAGATGCTGGGTGTAGGTAAAAATCAGGACAGGCTAGGTGATGGGGAACAAAAGATGAGTAGGGGCAGAAACCAAGACAGGATGGAATATGAGGAGGAGTCCAAAGGGAGCCAAACCCCGCGACACAAAGCTAGAGGCCAAAAGGACACCCAGGAAGCAGGGGGCAGTAGAGTGGCACTCTTGGGGGACTCAGTAATTAAGTGGCTAAAATGGGGAGGGAAGGAAGGAAGGGAGCAAAAAACAATGCAGTATGGGTACAGTGCATGCCAGGGATGACGGTGCTGGAGGTGAGGCATTATATTCCTTCCTGGGGTAAGCAGCAGGATGAAAGGACACATCTGGTGTTTCACCTGGGCACAGATGACTTGGAAGGGAACAGTCTGATGGAGGTACAGGCAAGGTTTGAGGAACTTGCTAGGTTCCGTAGGAGAAACACTGTTTTTCCTTCCATTTCCTTCTCTGTGGTGTTGTCAGTACCAAGAGCGAGCACACCCAGAAAGGAGAAGATAAGGGCATTCAACAATTGGCTACAAGGCTGGTACAGTCAGATGGGGTTGGCTGGATAGGTGACTGGGGCTCTACATGGGAGGAGAACGGGCTGTATGCCCAAGACAGGCTGCACCTGAGCTCTTCAGGAGCAGCTGCACTAAAGAGTAAACTGGGGGACTTCATGGCAAGGAAGTTCAATTTAAACTAAATAAGGGGGGGGGTGGCTAAGGACAGGGCCAGCCTTACATGAGGCAAAGCAGAGAGGCTATCAGCCTCCCCCCCAAGTCACAACACTCATCAAGGGAACACTTAGCAGCAGGGAAGGACAGGATGGGGCTACATGTTGGAGGGCTTTGGTTGCAAATGCCAGGAGCCTGGGGAACAAAATGGGAGAACTGGAGGCCACCAAGATGGAGGAGAACCTAAACATTGTAGCAGTGAGTGAGACTTGGTGGAATGAGCACTACGCCTGGGAGATGGTGATCCCAGGGTATCGGTTGTTTAGGAAAGATCGGGAGGGGAAGGGGGGAGGGGTAGCATTATATATCAGGGAAGGGATTGGGGCCATGGAAGGGCAGGATGAGGAGGGGGAAATGGAGATAATGTGGGTCACCCTGCACAGGGAACAGGGGGAAAACCTGCGTGTTGGGGTAGTCTATAGGCCTTCTATGCAGGGGGAGGAAGGGGATAGACACTCTGTTGAGTCAGTAGCAAGGATGGCATGGAAAGGGGAAATTGTGCTAGTTGGGGACTTAATCCTTCCGGACATCAACTGGGAGGCCCAGACAGCAATCTCCGCAAGGAGCATGGGCATCTTAGAAGCTCTTCAGGGCATATTCCTGCAACAAAGGGTCAGTGAGCCCACTAGGGGTTTAAACCTGTTGGATGTGGTCCTCACAAATGGGGACAGTGTGGAGGAGGAGGTGGAGGTGGGGGGAAGAGCTTGGCACCGGTGACTACAGGGCTGTCAGGTTCAGGGTGAGAGCGGGCTGGGAGAGGGTTCGGACAAGAACCAAGGTAATGGACTTCAGAAAGGCTGACTTTCATGGAATGAGGAAGGTAGCTGGGGAAGAAATGTTGAGGATAGGGGATGTGCAGGGGGTGGAGAAATTATCGGCAGCCATCAAGAGAGGGGTATTTAAAGCCATGGACTCATGTATAAGAAGGGTAAGAAAGAATACAAGACAGAAAAGACCTCTATGGTTCACTAGAGAGATGGCATTAGGGGTCAAGGAGAAGACTAGAGCATTCAAGAAGTACAGGAGGACACAAAAGGATGAGGACAGGGAAACCTACATGAAAAAAGAAAGGAGGCTAAGCAAAAGATAATGAGGGCTAAGGAGGCCACTGAGGAGAGGATAGCGAAGCAGGCAAGGAGGGGGGACAAAACCTTCTTTAGGTACGTTGGAGAAAGGAGGAGGGCACAGCATGGGATTGGAAAGATAAGGGGGGAAAGTGGAACAATACTGGAAGGGGACTTCGGAAAAGCAGAGGCATTAAACAGCTATTTCGCCTTAATCTTCACAGAGGAAAGGGAGGGTAGGGGACCAGGATGGGGCGGGGAGGGTGACAGCCACAGGCAGGTGGCTGTGGCAGAATTCACTGCTGAAGGAGTAAGGGAAGAGCTGGGTAGATGGGGCCTGATGGAATCACCCAAGGGTTCTCAAGGAGGTGAAGGATGAACTGGCACCACATCTAGCAAGGCTGTTTAACTTGTCCTTGGTCACAGGGGTGGTGCCAATGGACTGGAAGAGGGCAGAGGTGGTTACACTACATAAGGGGGGGGGGCGGAAGGACGAGGTCAAAAACTACCGTCCTATTAGTCTTACCTCGGTGGTGGGGAAGGTAATGGAAACACTACTTAAGATAGATTGATAGAATACTTGGAGATGAATGACATGCAGGATGACAGGCAGCATGGCTTCACCAAGGGAAGGTCCTGTCAGTCTAACCTGATAGAGTTTTTCGATGGGGTGACACAGATAGTGAACCAGGGAGGAGCAGTGGACGTGGCCTATCTGGATTTCAATAAGGCCTTCGACACCGTTCCGCATGGTGGAATGGCACATAAGCTGGACAGACTAGGGGTGGACAACAGGATCACCAGGTGGGTGGAAAACTGGTTGAAGGGAAGGAGTCAGACGGTGGTGGTAAATGGGACACATTCCAGGGCAGGCAGCGACCAGTGGGGTGCCACAGGGGTCAGTGCTAGAACCAATACTCTTTAACATCTATGTTAGTGACCTAGTGGAGGGTCTGGAGGGATGGGTGTGCCTGTTCGCAGATGATACAAAGGTCTGCAATAGGGTGGATTCACCTAGTGGGGTGCAAGCCATGAGGCAGGACCTGGAGAGGCTGGAGAGGTGGTCTGACACCTGGAAATTGAAGTTTAATATACACCTGGGGAGGAAGAATAGGAGGCAAACTTACTCCCTTGGGGGGTTGGTGATTAAGGAGAAGGAAACAGAAAGAGACCTGGGGATTATGGCATCGCGTGACCTCAAGGTGGGCAGCCAGTGTAGCAGGGCAGTGGGAAAGGCAAATGGAATGTTGGCCTGCATTGCGAGGGGTTTTAATAGCAGGAAGAGTGAGGTGCTAATGCCATTATACAGAACCATGGTTAGGCCGCATCTGGAGTATGGGGTGCAGTTCTGGAGGCCTCACCTATGAAGAGATGTTGAGCTGATGGAGAGGGTGCAGAGAAGGGCAACCAAAATGAGTACGAGGGATGCAGGATGTACCTATGAGAGAAGATTGAGAAGGCTGAATTTGTACCCTCTGGAGACTAGGAGGGAGAGGAGGACATGATTGAGACCTTTAAGTATCTGAAGGAATAAATAAAGTAGAGGTAACAGCTTTTTCAAATTGAAGAAGGGAGTGAACACCGAGGGACATAGCCTCAAACTGGAAGGTGGGCAATACAGAGGTAATGTCAGGGGCAGTTTTTCATGGAGAGGTGGTGGAGGTCTGGAACAACCTGCCGGAGGAGGTAGTGGCAGCTGAAATGGTGGAGGGGTTCAAGAGGGCTTGGGATAGATTTAAGGGGTTGGGAAAAGAGGGTGGAAGCATAACAGAAGGGGGGAGGTAGGGTGTTGGGCAGACTAGATGGGCCGTGGTGCTTTCTCTGCCATCACATTTCTGTGTATCTGTGTATAACAGCTATCACTGAGACGTGATGGGGTTCATCATCAAATTAGAGCAAAAGTATACCAGGGTATAATTTGATCCACAAAGATAGAAATAAAAAACAGGGAGGTGGAGTTGCGCTTTACATTAAGGAACATGTTAGTTTTACACAGGTGGATGGAAATAACACCAGCGATGATAGTAACACCGAACTAATCTGGGCAAATATTAAAAGGGGTAAATCTCATGATCTTTTGATAGGTGTTTGTTATCGCCCTCCTGACACTAGTATCTCTGACCATCAAAATTTTTTAGATAATATCAAGGAGAAACTTAATCATAAAGAGGTCATATTATTGGGTGATTTTAACGCACCTGGGATAAACTGGGATATATTAACTGCTTCTTCAGCACAAGAATGGGCAATATTAGATGTGTGCATTACTAATGGTCTCTATCAGTTAGTGAAGACCCCCATGAGAGGAAAAAATACTTTGGATCTCGTCACAGACTCCCCTGACACGATTAGACAGGTCAAGGTACTTGAGCTCCTCCTTAGCTGTGATCACAACATGGTTACTTTCTCTGTTACTGTAAACTGTGTCAGGGAGGAAGGAATACAATAGTTAAGGATTTGAAAAAAGCTGACTTCCACAAACTGAGGAATGAATTATATTTGTGGAATTGAAACAGGGACCTCACTAGTATTGAAGATCTATGGCAGGAAATCAAAAACAAAATATTAGAACTTAGAGACAAATACATCCCTAACAAGAAACTGTGTAACAGTAGGGGTAAAAGTGCCATTATGGTACACCAGTAGTGTAAAGAAAGCGATCCTAGCAAAAAAAAAAAAAAAGGTGTTATAGGGCAGTTAATCATGATAACAGTCACTATAATAAAAATAAATATAGGCAAGCATTTCGAGCCTGTAAGAAGATTATTTCCAATGAAAAGAACAAATTGGAATTCAGATTGGCCCATATAAATGATGGAGGCAAATCATTTTATGCTTACGTTAATAAGAAACAAAATCTGCCTTCTTCAATTGGCCAAATAAAAAATAATTCCACTGTTGTTACTGAACCAAAAGCCATGGCCCAGGTCTTCAACGATTATTTTTCTTCAGTTTATGGGTCACCAGTAACCAAGGACATTCCTATTAATATTGTTGATGGTACTCATCACCCCTCTGAAATTACTAGGGAAGAAATTTATTCAAAACTTAGTGGGATCAAAACTCATACATCTGTCGGTCCTGACCTATTACATCCTATGGTTTTAAAGGAAATACACACCTGGTTAACTGAACCATTGCACTGTTTATTCAATCTATCACTCCAAAGTGCTGAAGTACCAAGTGAATGGCATACTTCGCAGGTGGTACCCATTTATAAAAAGAGGCACCGAGATAATCCTGGAAATTACTGTCCTATTAGTATAACAAGCATTATAGGAAAAATAATGGAGTCTGTTATTAAAGATAGACTTAATAATGAGACCTTACTAAACAATAATATTGATCACACTCAGCACGGGTATAAACATAATAGATCTTGCTTAACAGCCAACCTTGTTTTCTATAAAAAAGTTAGCCAGCTGTTGGAAGATAAAAAAAATTGGTGGATATTATTTACTTAGATTTGTGCAAGGCTTTGATAAGGTTACACACTGTACATTAATCAACAAAATGCATTCTATGAATATCAGTAACCCATTAATTAACTGGACAAATTCTTGGTTAACAAATCGAACACAAACAGTAAGAATCAGGGGTTTCATTTCTGAATTGGTCAATGTGACTAGTGGTGCTCCCCAGGGTTCAGTCCTGGGAACAATACTGTTTTCACTATTTATTTCGGATTTAAATAAAAACTTGTATAACCATACTATTAAGTTTGCAGATGACACTAAAATTGCAGCTTATGTTAGTTCAGAACGAGGTATCGATTCATTAAGAAAAGATCTTATCCTCCTTGAGAACTTGGCTTTTAATAATGGAATGGAGTTTATTGTTAACAAATGTATGATTATGCACCTGGGGTCGGGAAACCCACTCAGCACGTATACCCTAAATGGTTTGGCCCTAAATCCATCTAGTTGTGAAAAAGACTTGGGTATCTTTGTTACTGATAACCTTAAATTCCCTAAGCATTGCACTGAAATATCCCTGAGAACTAATAGGATTATTGGATGCATAAAAAGAGCTATCATGTCTAGGAATAGGGCATGTATTGTACCACTTTATCAAGCTTATGTCTGCCCACACTTGGACTATAGCTCTTCACTATGGAACCCTATATTACGCAGGGATGTTGATAAATTGGAGGGTGTTCAGAGGAGGCTAACTAAAATGATCAATGGGCTACAGTTTGAAAATCATGAACAAAGATTGAGTACCTTGAGACTATTCTCCCTGGAACAAAGGAGAAATAGGGGAGATGTTTTATTAATGTTTAAAATTACTAGGGATGCAACTTTAAAGGAGGAACTTGGCCTTAAGTTTAATATAAGGCAGATCTCTCTAAGAAGCCATAATCTACAGTTGATGTTATCTTGTCCAGAGTAATTTTAGGGGTAATTATTTCACTCAAAGAATTGTTCCTATTTGGAATGCTTTACCTAGGGAGACTGTGAAAGTGAACTCTTTTGAGGCTTTCAAGAGTAGGTTAGACCACTAATTACTAGGTTTACAGGGATGGGTATAACCCACTTATGGGAGATGCACATATATGGGCTTTGCCTTCTGTGTATCTAGTCCTCTCCTAGTATAAATCCCTAGTATAAAACACTTGATCTAATGAACCTGGTTATAATGGTTCCTTAGTAAAGCCTCCTTTACCAGATTGCCCAGGCTCTGAGAGTGACTTGAGAAATCCCTTTGCTCCAGGGCCTGAGTGTGACTGGGTTGAACTCTGATTAGATGGCTCTGGATCTAAATGTGACTGGGTGAAGCGCTGATCCAATGGCCCTGGGTCAGCGAGGTGCTAAATGCTTGATATCATGAACCTGAATGTAATGAATGCTTAGTACAGCCCTAATCAGACTGCCCCAGCTATGACAATTTAGCTACAGGAAGGCAAAGTGTTGTGTTTACTATTTCCATTCACTGTTTTGCATGTTTCCCTTATAAAAGCACTTTTATTCTAATTTGACTGTATTTCTAACTATATACAGTGTAAATAAATTTAGCCTAGGAAGTTAGCCACACAAGGACTAGAATCCTGGATTTCAGGAGACAGACTTCGGTAAGATGAAGGACAAATTCAGGAAGGCTATGCAGGGATACAATGACATAGGGGAGTAGTGGAACAGTGGGATAAGATAATGGAAACCCTGCACCTGGTAGCAAAGCAAGAACAAAAGAAAGAGGAAACCACTGTGGTTCTCGAGTGGAGAAGCAGAGCTAGTAAGAGGGAAAAAAGATGGCATTTCTAAGGTACAAGGCAACACAAAGCAAGGAGGACAGGCAAGAATACTTGGAAAAACCAAGGGAAGCGAACAAGGCTATAAGAGCAGCAAAGGCCAAAACCGAGGAAAAGCTAGCTAAATCGGTGAAGGAAGGAGGGAAGGCATTCTTTAGGTATATTAACGAGAGGATGAAGACAGGGGGAGGGATTGTGAGACTTAGGGAAGAGGGAGGCAGGGTAGTGGAGAAAGACACTGACAAGGTGACCATCCTTAACAAATATTTCTGCTCCGTATTCACGGAAGAAGGCAATGAGGATGGTCCCTCATTAATGGAGAAGGGCAAACAGGGAGAAGGGGTGGACATTAGACCTTTTTCAGAGGACCAAGTAAAAAGAGCACTAGAACAGCTTAGGGTGGATAAAGCTATGTGGCCCGATGGGATACACTCGAGGATCCTAAAGGAGCTCCGGGAGGAACTGGCTAAACCTGTGGCTAAGCTGTTCAGTGAATCACGAGAAACGGGCATAGTTCCAGAGGAGTGGAGTGATAGCAAGGAGGAGGAGGCAGGAAATTACTGCCTGGTCAGTCTGACCTCGACAGTAGGTAAAACGATGGAAACCCTACTTAAGGAAAGGCTGGTGAACTACCTACAGACAAGGGGGCTGCTGGACCCAAGGCAAACATGGATTCATGGCAGGGAGGTCATGCCAGACCAACTTGATTGATTTCTTCGAGTGGGTGACAAAGGAAATAGACCAGGGCAGAGTGGTAGATGTGGCCTATCTGGACTTCAGGAAGGCCTTCGACACAGTCCCACACAGATTAATCCACAAGCTGGCAAATCTGGGGGTGGGGACAGAGGTGGTCACGTGGGTTAGAAACTGGTTGAGTAACAGAACACAACAGTGGTGGTAAATGGGATTAGTTCACAGGAGGGATAGGTAACAAGTGGCGTACCCAGGGATCAGTGCTGGGACCAGTGCTCTTCAGCGTCTTCATAAGTGATATTGCAGAGAGGTCTAGAAGGAGGGTTAGCCTGTATAGCGGATGATACAAAGCTATGTAACACGGTACATACACAGGAAGGTATAGAAAAAAATGAGGAGGGACCTGAAGAGGCTAGAAAACTGGTCCAAGGAATGGCAGTTGGGTTTCAATGCAAAAAAGTTCAAGATTACGCACTTAGGGAGAGGGAAGCCAGGGCTGGGTATGAACTAGACGGAGTAACACTGGAGGCCACCACAGAGGAAAGGGATCAAGGGGTAATCATAGAAGACAACCTCAAAGTGGCTAAACAGTCTGACAAAGCAGTCAGAAAGGCTAACAGAATGCTAGAGTGCATAGGAGGGGGTATAACAAGTAGAAGGACGGAAAGAGGCATGCAGTACAACTCCCTAGTAAGGCCTCATCTGAGTACTGTGTTCAGTTCTGGAGGACCCATCTCCAAAGACGTAGACAGGATGGAGCGGTACAGGGGAGGGTGACAAAAATGATGCCGGGATGCAGCATAAGTCGATGAGGAGAGACTCAGAGCTCAATATGTACTCCTGGAGAAAAGAAGATGGGGAGACTTGATAAGAGACCTTCAAATATCTAAAGCAGATCAACAGGGTACCGGGGAGCATCTTTCACATGAAGGAAATAGCAGAACAAGGGAGCACAGCATGAGACTAAAAGGGGGGGAAACTAAGAGGGAACTTGAGGAAATTCTACTTCACTGAAAGGGTGGTGGAGGGATGGAACAGTCTCCCCAGGAAGTGGTGGGGGTGGCCAGAGTTCAGGGATTCAAGAATGCATGGGATAGGCACACAGGAATTATAAAGCTAGGGCTAAGGAGGGGGGGAGCTTGTAGCATCTGGGGTACCATGAGCATTAGAAAGAGGGATAAGGCAGACTGGATGGGCCACAAGGCCCTTATCTGCTGAAAACATCTATAGTTTCATAGGTAATTATTCAAGTCTTTGCAGCTGAAATAGCCATAGGTTGACTTGCCACTAACAGTGGATGTATTTGAGTTTAGTATTCCCCATATGGTAATCTAGTTGGTTTTTAAAAGGATGCCAGACTAGTGGCTCCCACCACCACATCTGGTAATGAATTCCACACTTCCACAACCCCCTGGTTAAACCATGTCCCTCTCCTTGAGGTCTTATATAGTTCACCTTTCAGTTGATGACAATGTCTCCGTGTTCATCTATGAGAGACCTGATATTTCCCAAATATTCTCATCTTTGAATGCATTGTATAAATCACCCTCAGTTTACAGTATTCCATTGAATACACACCCAGCTTCTCAAGCCTATCCGTGAAGACAGTCCTCACGACACTCCTAACTTTTCTAGTTAGTCTCGCTTGCACTTTCTCCGCTGCCACTGAACTTTCAATATTCTGCGGGTGCTAAAGGGAGTCATACTCTAGGAATGGTCTAACCAGAGAACAATAAAGTGAATTAACACCTTCTCATCTCTACTTTTATATTTCTAAGAATATTACCTAGTACCTTATTCTGCCCTTTTACACATTCCTTATTGTGTTTCTTAAAACTAAGATTTTCTGTAACCACACTCCCAAATCCTTTTCACTATCTGTTGTGTTTATTGTCAAGTTATTCAGGGCATATGTAGCTCTTTGATTGGTGTTTCCAAATGCATAACCTTACATTTGGTGAAATTAAATGTTAACTATTATCTACTGCCACTCTTCTAGCCTGCCCAATTGTGGCCTAAAAGTTTGAATGGCTGGCTTGCGTTGTTAACTATGGCTCCCACTTTGGCATCATCTGCATATTTGCAGAGCCATGCCCTCCCTGAGCCTGCATAGTACATATAAACATTCTAAAAAGCACAGGCCCCAATACTGACCCCTGTGGCACCCCACTCTCCACTCCTCTCCAGTCTGACCACTGCCCTCTAATGCCTACTCTTTGTGTTCTGCCAGTCAACCAAGCCCTAATCTAATTTATCAGACCTGCATTCACACCCAATCCCATAAGGGTAGTCACCAACCTGATGTGGGATACCGAGTCAAATGCCTTTGAATAGTCAAGGTATAAGACATCCACTGGCAGTCCACCGTCCAAAGTCTGGCTCACTGACTCAAAGAAACTGAGCAGACTGGTTACGCAAGATCTCCCCTCCATAAAGTCAAGTTGTGTAACGTCAACCAATCCCAGCTGTGCTAAATTACTTTCTATTTGTTCTTTTACAAATTCTTCCATGATTTTGCGTGTTGTAGATGTGATACTAATGGAGCGATAATTTTGCACTGAAGTTTTGTCTCTACTCTTTAAGATCGGGGTAACATTAGCTTGTTTCCATTCATTCAATACTTACCCTGACACCAATGACATGTTAAATAGCACAGTCAGAGAACCAGCCAGGTCTTCCGCCTATTCATTTAAGAGATATGGTTGCATCCCATCTGGCCAATTGGATTTGCTTTTCTTTAGTTTTTCATAAACATCATTTACAGAAATCTCCACTGAAGGCGGTATCCTAATGGACTCAATATCCCTATATTTTTCATCAAGGGACCCTTTATCACCAGGAGTGGCTTTCAAAAAATAATTATTAAATTCTTGAGTCATCTCCTTATCGTCCTCTATTGTTTTGTTGTCATTTGCTAATTTAACACTATGCCTCTGTCCATACCTTAAACTTCCTATATAGTTACAGAACTGCTTATAGTTATCTTTAGATGCCGAGGCTAATCTGGACTCTGCCTGGCTTTTAGCTTTTCTTGTCGCTTTTTACTCAGCCTTAACCTTTAGCATAGGATTCCTTACTTCATGTGATGGATTTTTCCTAAATTTCTTATAGGCTCTATTTTCTTTTTATTATTCTTTGTACTGTTTTTGTCAACCATCTTGGGATTCTACCCTCCTATTATACTTACTTACTTGAGGACATATTTTTAACATTTCCATTAATCCTATCAGCTATAAGTGTCCATACTTCTGTAAAGACTTCTCCTGAAACTCTTTATTACAGTTCCAGCCCTTAAGATCTTGTTTGATAGCAGATATATTAGCCTTTATATAATTGTAACCCCCTGCAAATGGGGTTCCCAAAGACTTCAGGAGCTTGCTTGAATGCTCCAAGCCTGAATGGTGTTTGGCGTTTAAGCCATTTATCAGTGAGTGTTTTTAGAGCCTCTGGTACTGTCTCTTAAGAGCTGTCTGCTTGCAGACATAATTAGTTTGTATGGGGGACTGTGTGCTTCTCTGAGTACCACTCGAGCTGCTGCCAATTCACTTCATTTTTGCAGTCACTAGAGTGCAAGGGAACCTATCTGAAAGATGTAACTGTTTGCCAGAAATTATTTAGAGTAATAATGAAATTACAGTTTGTCTAACCTGCTTTCTTTGCAGTCAGAACTGTGTCTGCTAGTTCCCCATTCTAGTTTTGAACTGCTGAACTGGACCAATCAGTGTGGGGTAAGCTAGCTCTAAAATGGTGCCTTGGACGAATCAGAACTTGGACTCATAATCTGAGCCAGCCACAAGAGGATTGTATGGGCAGTGACTCTGGGAGATGTAGTTTAGACTTCAGTGCCTTTTTGGACCAACAGCAGCAGTCTATTGTGAGTGACAGCCAATCCAGTCAAGAACTGGGAGGAACTCAAAGGAAGTGCCGGTTTTGTCGGGTTGGAGTTTCAGTTGAGCTTTGGCAGTGAAGAAGGAAGGAGCCCTGTGCTTTTCAGTGTGCAGTTTTAGTCAAAAAGCGTGTGTAAGGCCCAGAGTTCGGTCTGCAGCTTGTGTAACAGCTGGTTAGGACTGAATCCGTCCTGTGAAAAGAATCAAAGGATCTCTGAAGAGTAGAAACCAGGCTCACCCTGTAGAAGACTGGAGGAATTGCTGAAAATTGCACTCGGTCTGTCAGAACTGAATCTGCTGTGTGTTCTCCCGGGTATTGTGCAGTAATTGCGATCGGATACAGATGCAGCCTGCCTAGTATAGTGCTTTCTTTTATATGGATGTGTGAAGAGGTTTGTGTACCTCAAGTGAGCCCTGCTGACATTGAAGGACCCTATCTTATTTGGAGGTCGTGAGTACTAATTCAGGGTCAGCTCCCTGTTGAATTGCCACATTAAATCCAAATGGAATTACTGTACTGCTGACTGTTTAATTCTCCTTTTCTCTGTGTGAAAGGGCCCTTACCAGCTGCCACGGGTTTGGACTAGCCACTAGGGCTTGGGTACCTAGGGACAGTAACTGATAGGGATAGGCCTGTGCACAGAGCCATAGGTAGATTATTAGAGTGATAAGCTAATTAACCTGATTTCCCCTGTCCTTGTTATATCCCCTAAATAAATCAGACTGCTTGTTTCAGCAAAGTTATACTGCCTGAGGTATTTGTCTATGTTAAAGTACTGTACTGTGATTGTTGCACTGTATCTCATTTCACAAGAGGTCCCAGTGCGGAACCAGACCTGGGGTGAGCTTATACTGTGAAGGTAATTCTGATATATTGTGTGGGCCACTAGTGGGAAGAAAGGGGGTTGCAGTGTCCCAGAGGGCTGTGACCAAGTTAGTTTAACTATTGCAAACCCTGACCTCTGGGTGGAGGCACCCGCCATTGGATCCAGGCCCCTCAACCTGTTAGTGGCAAATCAGGCAGGGGTAGTAGCCCCTGGGATAGCGCCATCTAGGGGTTACATAATCCTTAATTTTTGTTACACCTATTTGCTTCTTTATCTGATCTGCTATTACAAAAGTGATCATACTATGATCTCTAGCCCCTAATGGATGCATAACTTTAATATTTTTAATTATATCCTCAGTGTTACTAATTACCAAGTCCAGGATACTACTTCCCCTGGTACCTTCCCTTATGTACTAAACCATATAATTACATGTGCAAAATTCAAGGAACCTGTTCTCCCAGTATCCAGTGCAGTCTTCCGTATTCCAATTTATTTTTGGTAAATTAAAATCCCCCATCAGTATCACATCTCAGTTATCCCCCCTACTTTCTATTGTTTCAAAGAACACCTCATTTTCTACTTTATCCAAACTTGGTGAGTGGTAACAAAGGCCTATTTTGATATCCCTACATGTACCCTGAAACTTTATCTATATTTGTTCCACTTCGGATTGCTTAGTCAACATCAGGTAATTCTTGGGCTTTTAGATGTGCAGCTATGTACATAGATACACCTCCCCCCTTTCCCCCTCCTATTCTTCTGAAAGTAGTCATACCCTTGTATATGATCTACCCAGTCATCTGTTCTTAACCTTGTTTCCGTTATTCCACAAACATGAATCTTCTCTTCATGTAGCACAGGTTTTAACTCATCTATTTTGGGTTTCAGGCTGCTAGCATTTAACAGGAGAACTTTAATGTTTCCTCCATCCCTGCTGTTATCTTGTTTTGCTGATTTAAGTAGAAATTGTTTCTTGTCCCCTCCCCCCTTACTACATGTTCCTTAAAGACACTCCCCAGTTCCCTACTACCCTTCCTATCTAGGTGCAATCCATCTCTACTATACATACCAAGATCATTACTAAACATCTCCCAAGTTTTAACACATGTCAAACCTCTCATAAGACACCAGTACCTCATCCAATTATTTATTCTTTTAATTTTGTTATTTATTTCCATGCTTGCCCTAGGGACTGGCAATATCTCAGAAAATAATGCTATTCCATTTCGGTTTCTAATCTGTTCAATTTTCCTGTACTCTAGTATCATATATTCAACACTGCAGTACGCTCGTCATTCATCCCTGCATGAATCAACACTGGTGGTTTATCATCTGCCTTGTCTACTATTTCTTTTACCAATCTATTTATATCAGCTAGCTTTGCCCTAGAAAATATGAATTTGTTACCATTTCCTTCTCTATTCTTGTTTGTAAGTGTCTGTATGTTTGATGACCGAGTCTCCTAATATAAATATTCTGTCTTTTACTTCCTTTGTATTCTGTTCTCCAGTTTCCATACTTTCATAATGACCTTGTTGTTCTTCCTGCAAATGTATATGTAGCTTGTTTCAGCATAATATACACTGATTTTGATACATTCTTTAACAAGAAGTTTAACTGTATGAGCCTCAAGAGGTGTCACCCTTCTGAACATGCTAAATTATTTTGTTTTATTTCTGTTTATGCCCCCCTTCTCTGCAGCCCCCCTCCTAGCCCTCAGGTCTGACAGCTATTTCCTGAGCCTACCCCAGCCATGGTCACTTACCTCCAAGGAGCTCTGGCTTTGTGCTCCCCAGGCGTGGTCAAAGGGGTACCCTATCCAGAACTTGCACATTTCATCAGGCTTCACCGGGCTGGGGAGGCAGCGGCCCGAGAGCCGTCGTGGCCTTCATCATGGAGGTACTGGGGCCTTTTTCCTGATTTCTGCAATTCCCCTTGAGACGCAGCATGCATGGATGCCAAGGCAGGCCTGCCCACGCTATGTGTGCATCCACCTGCTGGCACCCACATCCCACCCTCCCTCAGCCCTACCAGCCACATTGCCACCTGTGGTCACCGGTGTGCAGTATTACAACAGAGGATGGCACCCTTCCACCTCCTAGAAGGACAGTGTCTGCTGGAATGCACAATCCTCCGCCACTGGCCAGCCCCAATGACTCAAACTCATTCCCAGACTTGGGTTGCCATCATCAGGAACAGTAAGCTACCACTACACTGACAAGCAGGCCATGCTAATTTATTTTAAATAATTGAAATAACTAAAGTAAATTCTAATAGAGGAAGGGATTGGAGTAAAAGTTAGTAAGACCAGATCCAAATTTCACCTGAGATTTGAGCAGTCTGCGTGACCTGATGCAGGGGACTGGTGACTGAGCATAAAAGGTCCAGGTGTCCAGGAATGCCTCCTTAAGCTGAGAGGGCTGAGCGTGGGCATAGGATACATCAAGAGAACCTTACAGGTGAAGGTCTGCATTAGCCAGGTGCAGGAGGCATGATGGCTGGGACATGGTGAGCTTTGTGACATCTGGTGGCAGTGGTAGGATCTACAGTATGTGAGTATGCAAGTACCAGCCAGCATTCAGTGGTTACTTGAGAGGTGCATGTGTAGTGTACACTGACACCTGGAGTAAAATCCTCAGAGACTGCACAAAATACCTAACCAGCCATAAAGCAAAATGCACAAAAGAAACATTTTGTTTGTTTTGTTTTCATTTTGATTTTTCTTTTTTGGTGCAGTAAGTGGTCAAGATGACAGCGGAAAAAGTAGCAATTGATTATAACAAGTTAAAATTAGAACAGCTGAGAGAACTATGCAGAAAAAAGAATATTAACTACTAGGAACTGCTGAAAAGAAAAGAACAGCTCGTAGAAATCCTGGTCAAACAGAACCAAGAGGAGCAGGGATCCCTGAGCCACACACTGTGGTTGGAGGTAATTCTCCCCATACAGTAGATGAGGCCCATGAAGAGGGGTAGCTGAGTAGGAATGAGGAGTCTGGACAGCAGTCAGTGCCAATGGAACAGCAGCAGGCACTACAGCAATAGTAGCAGGACAGACCAAGAGCAGGTACTTCAGGTCAAGCAACAGACCTAGGACTAGAACATCTGAGGTTGCAATTCAAACAGGAAAAAATGAAGATGAAGAAAGACCAAAATCCATCTAGAAAAGGCTGATAGAAGACATCGAAAAATAACTTCATCTGGAATAGATGCGGATGGAGAAAGCTGAGAAGCAGGCAGAGAGAGTCAAGACAGAGACTGAAGCCCAGCACAGACATAAACTTGGAGGTGGAGCAATTACATCTGCAGCCATCCGAGTGGTAAGTGGGACTGAGAACGGGGGGGGGTCAGCACACAGTCCTATACTAAATTATACAATGTTTCTAAATATTTGAGAAAATTACCTAGACAAGGAACATGGCCCTCAGTTTAACTCCTATACTATCTGGTAAGGCTTTTGATGCATTCTCCAAAATTAATGCACAGGAGTTGGGGACTAGATAAAGTTAAAAATGTTAGGATTTGGCAGTGGCGGGGAAATAACTGAGATCCTGGGCAAGTCATCCTTTGCACTCTTTTTCCCCTTCCTCTCATTATCCCTTTCCTCTATGGAAGTTTTCTTTTACAGTATGTTATTTTTATTTGCCCTCCCCCACTCTCCTCTTTTCCCTACCATTTTTGGGGGAATAAACCCCAAAGATACTGTTCCCTTGCTTGATACAGCATCCCTAACTTGGCAATGTACACTACAACTGCCTGTAGAGACTAATAGCTCTCTCTATTTTGGAAACCAATCTCTGTATTATAGTTGGCCTTTGGAGGCGGAGGGGCTGAGTACCTCTCCTCTCTCTTCATGGTCCCCTTATTCTGAGCCTGTTGGCCTATTGTACATAGTTTCCCTGTTGTATTTTAGGTGTACACCATGGGATTTGGAATCAGGCAACAGCTTATTTATTAAGCTATGTGGGAACCATTTCCTTTATAACAAATAATAGACCAGGAATGTTTTATTCTGTTAGTGTTATGGTTTCTCTGTTATTAATGCAAAGTGGCTTTTGCATCTTACACTGTGTAAAGCCCCATATGAGTATACTGTTTAAGCTGATTTCCCACAATGTTAATGGAGTGGTTAGTCCGTTAAACATTACAGAACCTGACATCCCTAAAGAAATCCAAGCAAGACCTCTTACTTTTGCAGAGACCCACTTATCACAAGGTGAGCACCAGAAATTACAAAAATTTGGCTTTTCTCAGATAATAGAGTCTTCTTACCATGGTGGGAGGTGGCAGGGAGTGGTTATTTTAATTCCCAGAAACTCACAATTTCAGGTCTCAGGTCATTATACAGACCTGGAGGGGCATTTGGCATTGGTGACAGGCTCTTTTCATGATCATGAACTAACAATATGTAGTACACATGCACCCTCATCTAGGATCAAACCCCTGACTTTGCTTGTAAAGCTAGGGCACATCCAGTGTGCCACCTGAGGAGCATGGTTATGTAGCCTTTACATTCTCCCGGATCTGATGCATCAACTGTTCAACAACTAATAAATATTATCCTGACCCATACAGAGGCATACTGATCATGGGAGGCGACTT
This sequence comes from Neoceratodus forsteri, assembly GCA_016271365.2. Classification (NCBI taxonomy): domain Eukaryota; kingdom Metazoa; phylum Chordata; order Ceratodontiformes; family Ceratodontidae; genus Neoceratodus; species Neoceratodus forsteri. The sequence continues at coordinate 1,355,702,038 of CM057455.1, read as the reverse complement.
CAACTGTTTAATGAACCCATCCATAGACTCTCAGTACATAGGCCTCCCGCTATGTCATCTGGTCAGAAGCATCTCGGCGCCTCCTTCATGATTTGGGAATGGTGGGCCATGAAACATTTACATCCGGGCAGCAGCAGTTTACATTTTATTCTTTCCACATCAGCATTTCTCTAGAGCTAGATTACTTTTTGGGTTGAGGGGAACACCAGGACCTAATACGTGGAGATTCAAAACATTCACCTTTTGGACCACGCTCGACTTACCCTTGAATTGCCATTGATGCAGGCCGAAGAACACTCTTTGGTGTTTCACTAACTCCTTGTTTTGAGATCCAGCCTTTATGGATCTCTTGAAGGAAAAATCCCGAAATTATCAGAAATAACTTCCCATGTTATTAAACCCCAGTTATTATGGGACACTATTAAATCTGTTCTAAGAGGCCATATAATGCAACTGCGGCTCATAGAAGTGACAAATGGGAGTATCAGCTTCAAGAGCTGCAGGATAAACTGCAGTTTCTTCAACACGCTCTCATGCAGGAGATTCCTCTTTGACTGATCTACTCCTCAAAACTCAACAGAAGATCCAACAGCTGTTAATGGTACGAACTGAGCAGAATTTACATTGGCTTTGCCAAAGGTATTATGAAGGGGGAGCTCGGGCTTCCCGTTTATTGGCTTACAGATTGATGAAACAGACACTATTAGTCACACTGACTAAGATTAGAGACCCATCTCCGGTAAGTTTACATTCCACTCCTCAAATGTTAAATATCTTCCGTCAATTTAATCAAGAGCTTTATATAGAATCGCACCCTCAGTAGTGGGTCGTATTAAAAGTTTCCTATCGGCCTATCCTCCCCTCTTTAAACGAACAACAAATCGAGTGGTTGATCGTCCAATTACTCCACAGGAAATTCATCATACAATTCAGAATCCTAAAAATGGAAAGAGTCCCAGCCCTGATGGGTACAGGGCAGACTTTATAAAAAGTTACATGAGTTTATTAAGGAATGCCTCTTGGCTGCCCTGTTTGCGGGCCACTCGACTGGTGAATACCCCAGTTCCTGGCGTTATGCCGCTATTTTAGCCATCCTGAAACCTGACAAACCGTCTTTTTCTTGTGACTCATATCGCCCAATATCAGTTCTGAACCAGAAGTATACAATTTATACTAGTATCACAGCCCATCATTTAGATGATCTTCTCCCATTATTAATACATCCAGATCAATCAGGTTTTATCAAATCCAGACAGACAACCAACAATATAAAACGTACCTTATATATTATTAACCATGCTCATTTACATAAATATCCATTGATGATTTTGAGCCTGGACGCCCAGAAAGTTTTCGATAGGGTCTCCTGGACGTTCCTTTGAGAGGCCCTGATGAAGCTTGGTTTCCCCCGGCTTTTCTTGATATAACTGCAGGTATCTACGATTCCCCGGAGGCTTCAGTTAAACTTAATGGATCTCATTCTCCCCGTTTTCCCCCTCCTACGTGGCAGGGCCATCCCCTTTCCCCTTATTTATTTGCGCTGTTCGACGAGCCCATTGAACAATATTTAAGACAGCTCCCCTCTTTTAGTGGATACACCATAGATGGCATTACCCACAAACTTGCCTATTACGCTGATTATTTACTTCTATATATTTCCTCGCCCGATATTTCCTTACCTGAATTAGCCAGTGGTCTCAGTTTAATAGAAGAACTTACGGGTTATAAAATTAACCCAACTAAATCCGAGGCCCTGTTACTCCATTATGCCCCGACCCCAGAATTGTTACAAAAATACCCTTATCGTTGGACTTGCTCCAAATTAAAATACTTAGGAATCTTTATTCTCTCTGATCCTAACATGACCTATACTCAAAATTATGACCCGCTTCTACGAGCAGATCCGTGAGGACTTAGCTTATTGGACTCATTTACCAACATCCCTTGTGCATAGGGTACATTCTATTCAAATGAACATCCTTCCCAGGATCCTGTAGCTTTTGATCAATTTCCCACTTTCTAAAAAGAACAGAATTTTCTCTTTGGAATAGAATTATTTCCTAGTTTCTTTGGCAGGGAAGTCTCCCGGGTGGCATTGGTGAAGTTACAACTTCCCAAGGATAGGGGGTGGCTGGCTTTGCAAAACTTTTAAATACACATTGGTAGCTCTGATTTCACCGTGCTTCACTGGTTCCTGTCCCGTACGGTGACCCTGGCTTGGGTATCGGTCGAGAGGGCATTAGCGGCATTTCCCCTGAATGACGCCATGGTATTCCAACCCAACGATCCTTTCCAGACTGATGCTGGGTCACTCTATACTAAAAGTCTACTTAACACTTGGTGTCGCTACATACAAAGGCCAGAGAATTCCAGTGGAGTGGGGTGGATGGGAATTCCAATATTAGATAACACCTTTGAACCCTTCCGTCCGGATACTTCCTTTGCCAGCTGGTTGGAGTTGGGACTCAGGCATGGATTTCAGTTTATCAGGAAGGTGTATTTAAATCCTTCTCACAGCTCCAAACCTAATTCGGATTACCACATAAATATTTTTTTAAATATTTACAGATACGTCATTTATTAAGCTCGACTTTGGGTTTGGATATATCAAACCAACTGATACCTCCTTTATTTCCCGTTAATACATTTGAAATCTGAAAATTCTCCTAGACATATGATAGCGTGCCTTTATAAAGCACAGATTCAGGCTTCCTCCCCTATAATGGATTTGGTTCAGACAAACTGGGAGGCAGATTTACTGACAGAATTATCCCGAGGACTGGCTCCACATTTGGAGCAGACAACATAAGGTGACCTGCTCTCCTGGCTGGAGAGAATATGGGTGGAAGGTGGGGATATGCTATTTCCGCACCCCGCAAATTACTGCGAAATATAACCTCTCGTGTGATTCCTCCTGTTGGAGAAAGTGTGGCTGTGAAGTCTCCACCCACGTTCACGTGCTGTGGTTTTGCCCAGTGCTTGCTTCTTTCTGGCGGGAGGTGGGTGAGGTCTTAGCAGAACTCTTCCCAGAACTAGGAGACTTAACCCCAGAGAAGGCACTCCTGTTACATCTCCCTAGCCACATTAAGCACAAACACAAGATTTATCTGATTAGTGTATTATTAGTTGCTGCTAAGAAAGTAATTATCCCCGGTGATCAAGAATTGGGAGAATACTATTTATGATACTTATAAAATGGAAAGACTAACTGCTAAACTCCAGAACACTACCCCATCCCTCTTAAACAAATGGACTACTTGGCTTTTATATATAGCATCTTGTAGGCTGGAAATGATTCCTTGAGGCCTTGAGGGGTTCTGGCTAGGATTGTGGAGGGACTGGCCAGCCCAAATTTTGCTTAATAATATTACTTACAACACTTTATTTATATACTCCAATGCCAATGCCCTTTGGGGTAACTCTTGCCTCAGTGCTTACGCACTAAAGTTATGTGTCTTTTAGCTTGTTTTTGTTTTTATTGTGCTCACCATAACCCAAACCCGATAGACCAACTTAGGGTAGCTGGTTCATTCCACTGGGGTGTCATACAGTTGAGGCATAATGATGAGTCCTGGTAGGACAAAACATGTGTCTGTGTCTTCTGCTGGCACCCTTTGCGGACTGTGTGAGGGGCCTTTCGGTATCATGCATTCCTGTTTAAAGTTGAACCAGCATAACATTTTGTGGTGATTTGCATATACAGCCCATGATGCTTTGCATTATGGGGTATAATGATTTGTATTTCTTTGAAACTTGGCTTCGGCTAATGCCCTTTGGGTAACCCTTGCCTCAGTGCTTACGCACAAGGTTCTGTACCTCTTACTCTATAACTTGCTTGACTTCAAAAGGCTTCTGACAAAGCTTTCCGTAGTATAGTTACTGAAAAACTACTAAAGATGTCATTCAGCCCTATCTCATTACTTGGGTTAATACATGGTTGAATGGCAGGTCATTGCAGGTTAGATTACAATGCAAAACATCTTCCTTGGTGGAAGTGACTAGCGGTGTTCCCCAGGGTCAGTTCTGGGTCCGTTCTTATTCAAATGTTTTATTACAGATCTCCATCTACTGTAGGTGTAACACTGAAAATTATAATTTGCTGATGATACCAAACTGGCTGACAACGTAGACACTCCCTCAAAACATAAATCACTCTTAATAGTCTTAATATAATTTTCACATGGTCTAAGGATAATAAACTGGAACTAAACTTAAGTAAATGTGTTGTTTTGCATCTAGGGGAAAAAAAAACGTTATATTCTTACTCTCTTGATTCTGTAAATATACGCACAGTAAATTCTGATAAAGATTTGGGTATCATAATTGATAATACCTTCAAACACAAATCCCATATTAGGTCAATGGTACAAAGGGTAAACAATATTATAAATATTACTAAAAAGTCATTTATAACTGGGACGAACAAAGCACACTAAATATCTATAGCTATTATGTACGCCCTCACCTTGACTACACATCTCCCTTCTGGTCTCCTTACCACAAACAAGATATAGACCTAATTGAGAGGGTTCAGAGATGTGCCACCAAAATGATACTCAGATTGTGCATGCTGCCTTACCTAACAGGCTCCAACAACTTAACCTTATGCCCCTGGAGTTAGAAGATTAAGAGGTGACTGTCTCCTTTTCCATAATATCTTGAGTGACAATACATTAATGAATGAATGTAATATTGTACCTAATAATAGTAGGTATCAAAATCTAAGATCATATAATAGACAATCTGAACTCCCCATAACTAATACAAAAAAGGGATAATTATTTCATTTTAATGTCAACTGCTGTTTGGAATAAACTTCCAAAGGAATTAGCATTACTGATTTTGACAAATTTAAAAATAACTGGACAATCATCTAGGCTATTAGACTTGCCCCACTGAGAGTGGGGGATGGACTTGATGGGCCTTGCCTAATTCGTCAAATTTTACCAAGTACTACTCCTCTAAATATCAATGTACTCCAGGGTGGATATATATTATACTTGGAGAACATACCCTGGTCTTATTTTTAGTATCAATTTATATATTAGTTCCCCTACGCTAGATCTATAGAAGACTGCAGCATGATTTAAAGATTATTTATATTCCATAGGAAATTTCAGTAAATTTGCTGTACTCTTTAGTGTATGTTTGTCTTAGTATTCTTTTGCCTGTATGAAGCGATGCCTGGAAATAACTTGAGGTATATACCTATACTATTAATAAAAATTTAAAATTTGAAGAAAGAAGTTAAAAATGTTCTGTTAAATGTAGTGAAGAATTTTTTGGGAAATGTGGGTACAGTTTTCCAATTTATTAAGAGTTGATTAGAGAGTGCTTAGCATCCACTGCTGAGCAAATTCTGAAAGTTGTGTGGCTGGAACAGTTTCCCTGGTGTTGTTCAGGTGATTTATGGATGTGGTTGGCTGACCGAGACCCAGGTTTGGCCACAGAAGTGGCTGAAATGGCTGAGAGGTACACAGCAAACAGGCCTCATGCAAGTCTTAAGAATGTGAGGGGAGGGACAGCAGGGTTTAAAGGGAGAGGCAAGCCAGCAGGGCAGCCTAAAGGGACTGCGGCTGATTGTGAAAGCAAGCTGAAGCTCACTCGTTCCCTAAACTGAAGAGGGAACAAGAGATCAGGAAATGTAAAGTGTGTCAGCAAGTACGATATCTCGGTTATGACTGCCCAGCACAGAAGGCACAGGGACCAGGTGCAGCGGGATTGAACCTCACTGTCTCAGCTTCTCATACTGTTAATCATGTCAGGGGACAGAATGGGAAGCTTGCCCAAACAGGAGAGGACACCCAGGCTATACTTTCGTAGTGCATCAAGATTTAGTTAAACCTGAACAAGTCCTGATTCCTCAATCTGCCTTGGTAATGTGTGCAGTACAAACAACAGTGTCAGTTCCAATGGCTCAAGTCTTCCTGAGTTGGGAGGGGGGCTAAGGGATGGAGAAGGGGGTGGTTAGTGAAGACCTTGTGTCACAATGGATATGCTTTTAGGGAATGACATAAAATGCAGGAGTGAAAATGTGTGTGCAGTCACCCAAAGCCAGACCATCAGAATGAAGGCTGATGGAACTGACAGCAGAGAGGAAAGGGCTACTAAGTCATGTCAGTGTGCCCTGAACCAGCTGCAGTGCAGGCTGGCACGGTAGCACACCAGGAGGACGAGAATTTTGACAGTCCAGCCTCAGCAGTAGCCGAGGGTTCCTTGAGGAATATCCAAAGGAGAGTTCTGTTTCTTCAGAGGAATGAACAGTACAGATTCAAAACTTGCCTTACAAAAGATGAATCCTTGAGGGTGTGAATGGAACAGGCAGCCAGGGCTGACTCAGATCCCCAGGAGGAGACAGAGCAGTGCACTGAGAAAATGGTTTACACTTATTGAGAGTGGATACCCAAGGGAGGTGCACAGGAATGGCAAGTGTGCAAGCAGCTGGTAGTACCTAAAGAATACAGGAAACAGTTACTCAGCGCTGCACATGACATTCTAGTTGCAAGACACAATGGGGTTGAACAGACCAAGCAGAAGTTAATACAAAGTTTCTACTGGCTGGCGGCCTATAAGGATGTGGCTGGGTACTCTCAAACTGTGACACATGTCAGAGAGTAGAAAAGCAAGGGGGATTGAAACATTCAAACACCTTAAGGGCATTAACAAGGTGAAAGAGTCTAACAAGTTTCAATATAAGAAAAATAGCAGGACAAGAGGACACGGTATGAGATTAGAGGGAGGCCGATTAAGGGATAATGTGAGGAAATTCTTTTTCACAGAAAGGGTGGTGGATGCATGGAACAGCCTACCTCAAGAAGTGGTGGCTATGAATACAGTGCAGGGCTTCAAACAGGCATGGGATATGCATAAGGAAGCAATACAGAGGAGTATGAATAGATAGGCCATTGACAGAGCAAAGGTCGATGGCACATTCATAAGGTAGAAAAAGAAATGGGCAGACTGGATGGGCCTTGCGATCCTTATCTGCCGTCAACTTCTATGTTTCTATGACAAGAACAAAGCAACTTTAGTTCTCTTACTCATAACAGAAATACCTTTTCACAGGGTAGTTGTAGATAATGTGGGGTCTCTCACTGTGCCATCCAGCTCTGGAAAAACATATATTTTGGCCAAAGCAGTCTACACCACTCACTATCCTGAGATCTTGACACTTTCTTCAAGTGAGACAGAAAAAGTGGCAGATGAACTGCTGAGGATTTTCAGCCGAGTTGGATTTCCTCAGCAGATTTTATCTGACCACGGCAAAAACTTTATGTCAGCTCTGATGGGGAATTTGTGGGAGAAATGTGGGGTGCAGCAGCTAAGTGCATTGCCTTAAAACCCACAAACCAATGTTCTTGTCAAGTGATTTAATGGGATCCTTAAAACACACATAGTGCATTTGTGAAGCAGTATGGGAGAAGTTGGGACCAGTATCCATCCTGTCTTTTACTTTTATTTATTTATTGGATTCAGAAATACCTTTGAGTTATAGACTCATTTACAAAGGTTCTACTCCAGAGATTATAGACAGACACTACTAACGACTGAACAGTAACATAGTTCAGCACTGTTACAAGGAACAGCATAGGCTAACCTTCAAATGCTAGGTTACTTGGTATAGGTCCTACACAAAACAGGTCGGACTCGGATATGAGTCAGTGCCTGCCAGACTCAGGTTAAGCTCAAAAGTGTGTGTGTGTGGGAGGTGGAGTCAGCCCAGAGCCCATTGTCAGTGGAGCAAGGAGGAGGGTAGAGGGCACAGTTCAGTTGCAGTCACAGGCATTTGATGTCAGGAGGTGTGTCCTAAGTTTGGTTTGAATGGGCCAAGTCTTGGTTCGTTTACAAGAGAGGTGGGTGGGCTGTTCAACCATGTGGGGGCCCTGTAACCGAAGGACCTTTGGAATTGGGAGGTGGTATGGCAGATGGGAACCGAGAGGATATGCTTGTCTGAGCTACGGGTGTGCTTAACCTTAGAAGCTCACTGGATTAATGGGGCTAGCCCAGGAGGGGAGAGGCCTAGGGCAATCTTTTTTGCCATTAGGCAGGTGTGGAACCTGATTCTGTTGTCAAGTTAAGCCAGTTGGTAGCGTTATAAAATGAGCAGGTATGGGTGAGATGGTCATCCCAGGACAAGGCGGCATGCTTTATTCAGGAGAGACAGAGTCTAACTAGGGCTGAGGTGTTTGCGTGCCATAGATAAGTAAGCCATAATCTAGCAGAGAGAGGACCGAGGAGGAGACAGCAAGCCTGAGGGCATCTGGTGTAACACAGAGTTTGAAGCGGTACAACAGCCCTAGCCTAACATTGAGGGCCTTAGACAGGTGGTGGATATGATGGTGGAAGTTGGCGCTGGGTTCAGTGTGATGCCCAGGGATTTAAAGGAGTCCACTTGCTCCAGAGGGTCTGATTCAAAGTAAGTACTTGAGGGCAATGCTCCTTCCAAGTGTTCAGAGGGTGTGAGAATAGCACAACCTTGTTTTTTTGTTTTGTTTTTACAGTTGAGGATAAGGTGCAGTGTAGAGAACCAGCTTTCAGCACAGCTAAAGGAGGACTGGAGGGCGGTGGAGTTGAGAGGGGTCGAGGTTGGAGGAAAGAAGACAGCATCATCTGCATAAAGTAATAAGTTGCCACGGCAGGACTTGGGGAGGAGTTGAGGAAGAGGCTGAAAAGTAGAGGTCAGAATGGACCCTGTGGGACACCAGAGAGGACAGGCAGTCTATTGGATAACGTGTTACCAATTTTGACCCACTGGAACTGGTTCAAGAAGTAGTCAGAGAACCACCCCAAAGCATCCCGAGAGAAACCCAAGTTGGCCAAGGTGGTTAGTAGGAGGAAGTTACTGACAGTGTCAAATGCCTTTGTGAGGTCTATGAAGACAGAACCAGTGATATGACCCTTATCCAGCGCAGAGTGGATGTGTGTGATAAATTCAAGCAGGGCAGTGGCAGTACTGTGTCCTTTGCGGAAACTGTGTTGCTGTTTGCAGAGTAGGTTGTATTTATTGAGGCGATCAGTGTGTTGATCAGATACAATCCACTCTAATGCCTTAGAGAGGGGTGGGAGTATGAAGATGGGATGGTAATTATTGGTAATGGAGCGGTCCCCACTTTTAAATATGGGTGTGATAGAGGCAGATTTCCACCTAGCAGGGAATTTACCTAGACATAGGGAGCAGTTTAAAATGTGGGTGAGGAATGAGAGCACTGTGAAGGTGAGCGAAGGAGCTTCAAATCAAAGGAGTCACTACTGGAGGAGAGTGCTTTTGGCTTTTAGAGTGCGGCTCCAGGACTCGGAGTAATATGGCACAGGAAAAGGGGGGCTCTGGGGGAAACAGGGAGCTGGAAGTAGGTGGGTCAAAGAAATTAGGAGGGAGAGCATGGTTGAGGTTTGTGAAGGCATTATTGAAGGCTGTGGCAATTCGGGCGGGGTCAGAGGTCAAGGACCCATCGACCATGACCTGACTGGGAACCAGGTTAAGGTCTTTACCACAGATTTCCTTAATATCATTCCAGAACTTACGCCCTGAGTCCCAGGAGGAGGTTAAGGAGGATTTATAATACTCTGCTTTTGCTTTGCGCAAGGTCCAAGTGCACTTGTTCCGAGCCTCTCTGTACTTTTGCCTATCGAGCGGCAAGCCGGTTTCACTGGAAAGTTGCCAAAATGAATCTCTGGTCCTCATCAGGGACTTGCTACAGGAAGTCCCACAGGAGTCCACGGGGTTCTTACCCTTTGAACTCCTGTATGCACGCCAGGTAAGGGGACCCCTAGATTTAGTGCAGGATAAATGGGACAACAAGCTTGCTCCTCATGGGAAATATGTGCTCTCCTGAACTTCAAAGTGAGGTTAAAAGAGTTCATGGGCCTGACATACCTTGCAGCTGCCCAACAGAGGCAGAAAAACTGGTATGACAGTACAGCCAGGGACAAGAATACGAAGCTGGACAAAATGTGATGATCCTCACCCCAGTCTGACAGAACAAGCTGCAGACAGTATGGGAAGGTCTATTTGTAGTAGTGAAACAGGTGGATGAGGTAAACTACTGTATTTGACAGAACTGCCTAATAGGAGGCACAAACACAGGGTATAAAAGACAAGTACACCATAATTTTTTGGGGTCCATTATATTGCAAACCCTCCCATGTAAATATACATTAAGGAATGGTGAGTTAAATTATTATTCTTGTTACCTTTAGTTTCTTGGTTTGTCATTTCATCACCTTTGAAATATCTCCCGAAATGTAAACAAACTAATTCAAGTGCTGCGCCGCTGACCACAGCTAGGCTCACAAAATGGTACCAACCTGCTACGTGATTATATCATCGGAGCGAGTCCACTCCACTCCTTATAGTAAAATCTATGGACACTGTTTTAAAACCATGTATACTAGCGCTTCTGTATTTAAATACCAGCTTATGTATTGATAGCGCTAATATACACGGCTTTAAAACAACGGCCATAGATTTTACTATAATGAGCGGAGTGAACTTCGCTCCGATGATAATCAACAGCACACTGGCACCATTTAGTGAGCCGAGCTATGGCTCAGTGGTGCAGCACTTGAATTAGTTTGTTTTCATTTCAGGTGATATTTCAAAGCTGATGAAATTACTCAAACCAAGAAACTAAAGGTAACAAGTACACTGATTAACTCAGGATCCCTTAATCTGTAATTACATGGGAGTATTTGCAATGTAATGGATCCCACCAATAAATGTAGTTTACTTGTCCTTGAACCATGTAAACATGACGAAACCCTATCAAGACAGGACAAAGGCAGTCATAATGAGGAGGTGAGTCACTGACAGACCTGTTAGAGGAGAGTTGGGATAAATCATCAGTGAACTCTGTCACTCTCACAGAACAGCTGATGCCTGCAGAGGTGACACAAATATAAGGGGTACTGCATTCTGTTAGTACCTTGTTCTCAGCCAAGCTGGGGTGCACCCTGCTTACACAACACCAGGTGGACACAGGGGGCCCAATTTTAAAACAACATGTGGATGCCACAAGTCCCTGGTGCACCGAACATTCAGCACAGGGGGCTTGCGGCATTCCTTTGGCCAATCAGGATTTTCGTTCCGTCGCCAAGCACTTTTAGACCAACTCCTACCGGTCTAACTTGCGCCATTGGAGGATCCATTTTACAGAGCTTGCACCACATATTTGGTGCAAGGTGCCATAAAGTGTGGAAACTGTCACAGCTGCGCCAAATGTACTAAAATTTGGCGCAGTTGCATCAAAGGAGTTTAGCACAGTTGCATCAACCTATGAAAATCGGGCCCAGTTACTCAGGCGCCACTGAAGCAGCAAATCTCTATAGAGTTCTAGAGAGTGTAAAGCACCACATGACGGAGGAACCTAAGGAGATGTTGGACCTCTGGTCATCCGCAAATCCAGCAACTCTTAGGCCTTGCCTGTCATACTTATCCCTAAGTAGGATGGAACAAAAAGGTTTTGTGTGGCCTAGCAGAAGCTTAATGCTGCTACGGTGCCCGATGCATATCCAGTCCTTCAGACTGATGAGATAGATACTAGAAAAGTTAGGGGTAGCAAAATACCTAACAACCATAGCTTTAACCGAGGGGTACTGGCAAGTGTTTTTGACTGCAGAAGTAAGGGAGTGGTCAGCATTTATTACTCCACTTGGAGTGTTTGATCCCTGGTCATGCCAATTGGAATGCAAAATGCACCAGTTATCTTTCAAAGGCTGGCTGACCAAGTGCTGTCAGGGGTAGGTGACCGTCATGGCATGCTTAGATGATGTTGCCATCTTTAGCTTCACCTGGAAGAGATATCTGACACACGTGAGGGAGGTACTTCAGAAACTGAAAGCTGCAAAGCCGACAGCTGGAGCAGGAAAGTATCAGGTGAGCATGGCTGAAGTACCATACCCAGGACACTGGGTGGGGGAAGAACACATCACCCAGAATTGGCAACCATAGAGGAATTCAGGAAGGCCACCCTGAATCAAGAAACAGGTGTGAGCATATTTGGGGAGTGCTGGGTATCAGAGAAGATTTTTGACTAATATTAACACCACCGCAGCTTCCCTCACAGACTTATTCAAAAGAGAATGCGTGAGTGAGTGCAGTGGACAGATCGCTGTGATACACCTCCCCCATGGGGATGCTTGTTTCAGAGCTGAATCAGGTACCTTTAGCATGGCTATTTCCATGGTGAGTCTACTTGAACACCACAAACACCATAACTTATGATCTTCTACAGCAACCCAACAAAGCAAGGCTGCTGGTGGTGGAACCCTAGCAGTACTGGTGTCAGGGACAAGAATTACAGCAGTTATGAAGGTGGTGGCAGGGGTGGGTGACACAACCACTTCATCTGAGTCAGTGGAGCTGTTAAAATATGAAAAAGAAAAGCAAAATACATCCATGGATAGACAATTCGGCTTATCCCCCTATTTGTAGTCTGCTTTACCCTATGCCAAATGCTGCACTGGGAGCTGAAGTGTTTTGGCCGAACTCACCACTCCTACCTTACCTCCTTCCTCTTACATTCTTTGTAACCCTGGCTATCACTCCCTTACTCTCCCTTCAAGAAAATCATCAGGTGGCCAGGCTGCCTTCTCTTACCATTTCCCCAAACTGTGGAATTCTCTCCTACTAAACATCCACTTCAACTCTTCCCAGCACTCTCTCTCTCTCTCCTCTCTACTCCATGACTTACCTACATCTGCAATGGCACCCGACAGCCGTCCCTGTTCCTCTACTCTCTACTTGCTACCATCGTTACCACTATTTCCTCCCGTTCTTCTCTTGACCCTCCTCCCTTCTGCTTTCACCCGCTACCACTGCTCTTCTCGAAAACTATGGGCAGCTTTCCATGCCTCTTCCTCCTTTTTAGCACGCTGCACTTTACCTGTTCCTCCTTGACTGCCCTCTAGGTTGCAATCTCTTCCTCATCTTTGTAATATTGCACCAATATTGTATTCAACTGCTTTTTTGGTGTTGCTAATGTTTGTTACTTAGGCCTTCTACCTGACATGTACTAAGACTTGTTCAATACCTCTCTGGGAACTGGGTGTATACCCCAGGACTGGAGGATGGAACACGTTGTGTCCCTTCACAAAAGTGGACCCAAGGATGAACCAGGCAACTATAGACTAGTCAGCCTTACATCCATAGTAGGGAAGCTAATGGAAACAATCCTTAAGGAAAGGTTGGTAACCTTTCTAGGAGGTAATGGTCTCCAGGACGGAAGGCAACATGGGTTTGTCTCTGACAGATCCTGTCAGACCAGTCTGGTTGACTTTTATGACTGGGTGACTAGGGCACTCAACAAGGGCCATGCACTGGATGTCCTATATCCGGATTTCAGCAAGGCCTTCGATTCGGTGCCACATGGGAGGCTGGTTAGCAAGTTGAGATACCAGGAAGCAGGGACAAAAATGGTAGAATTGATTAGGAACTGGCTGCAAGACAGGCAGCAGAGTGTAGTAGTGGGGATGAACTCTCAGCTCCAAGAGCTGTAACTAGCGAGTACCACACGGCTCAGTACTGGGCCCAGTGTTGTTTGGCATTTTCATCCCTGACATCTCACATGGCACAAAGAATAAGATTAGTCTTCGTGGATGACAATGGGCCCGGTGGCAGATGACATGTATGGGCAGGGCTACAAGATGATCTGGTTAAAGATGAGTACTGGTCAGACACATGGCAGCTGGGGTTCAATGCAAAGAAGTGCAAAGTCATGCACTTGGGAGCAAGGAACCCAAGGAACTGTTATCAGCTGGTGGGGGGTACAGCCAGCCACTGCAGAGGAGGAGAAAGATCTCAGGGTGATAATAAAAGGGCAAATGAACCACTCAGTACAGTGCAGAAAAGCTGCAACTAATGCTAATAAGATGCTAAGGTGTACTGCCAGAGGAATCACATTCAGGATAGGGGAGATAATCGGATCCATGACACCGCAGCAACAACTTTATTTCGATGCGATAGTACAGCGATGGATTTATGTGGACTACAAGTTGCGGTCAGCATAAATCCATTGGGAAATTGTCTGTCTCGAGCGGGAGGTTTTGCCCCCCCATAATTAGGGGACTATCAACTCCGAGTCGGAGTTGATTCAGAAAGGAGAAAAACCCAGAGAAAGCAGTGCGGGGCCCCACAGGTACATTACAGCAGCAACAGTGGCTTGCGCTGTAATGTACTTCATTTTGAAATGTCACTACAAGGCCAGCATACAGAGGTAACTGTGCCACTGTACAGGTTGTTGGTGAGGCTGCACCTGGGGTACTGCATAATTGCTGGAGGGGTCCAGCGCAGAGCAACCAAGATGATCCAGGGATTGGAAGACAAACCCTACGAGGAGAGGTGAGGGAGCTTAACATGCATTCCCTGGCGGAGAGGTGAGATGGAGGGGATATGATAGAGACCTTTAAATATATGAAAGGCATAAACAAGACTGATACAGAGGAATTTATTTCTTAAGGTAAAGGGAAGGAGGGACACTGGGGGTATGGTCTGAGATTGGAGGGTGGAAGATTCAGGAGAGAAATGAGAAGGCACGATTTTGCGGAAAGAGTGGTGACAAAGTGGAACACGCTGCCCGAAGAGGTGGTATCCTGTGAGTCGGTGGGCAGGTTTAAGAGGGGATGGGACAAAGAGAGGGGGAAGGCCACAGTTATGCGAGTAGGGGAGGGAGGGGCAGCTGCAGTGTAACGGACTGTTAGCTGTGTATTAGAGCAGACTTGATAGACCGTATGGCCTGTATCTGCTGGCAGTTTCGTATGTTCGTATTGCTTTTCATTGTGGTACATTATCATCCTCTTTCCCTGTCCCCCCAGGACGCATCCAGAAACAAGTTGTTATCTGCTCAGTGCGTCTCTCCTGGTGAAACGTTGAAATAAATAAATATTGTGAAAGATAATGTAATGGCTACATTTATTGGTCTCTCGTTTTTTTTATTTCTTTTGTGATGCATAACTTATTTTTCTTTGGGGAGCGCTAGGTATTATTACATCATCTGAAAACAACAGAGCAGAGGGAGAATAGTAATTGGGTACGGCAGAAACTATAGGTAGGTATAAGTCTGGAGGTCATCAGTCAACAGTAACTATTACTGCAGCTCATACTGGGCCTTGGTGGTCTTAGTGGGTTGTGCAGACTCTTGTCACAACCCCACAACAAGTAATCCACAGCAGATGCATGCCAACAGCACCTGCCATAAGTAAGCTACTGTAAATAATATTCACTCTGTACCTCAAGGGCTTTTTTATCTCCCTATTTATAGTCTGCTTTACCCTATGCCAAATGGTGCATTGGGAGCCAAAGTGTTTTGGCCGAACTAACAAAGCTGAACAGAATTTTCAAGCCCACTTCTCTCACCCTTAGTTTACAACAGCACAATGGGTTCTGACTAGGACTCAAACCTGCATTTATACCGGAAAGCTTGTCCCTGGGACACTCTGATTTCCAATTTTTTCTTGCATGTACACAGTGATAAACTGGGGCAGCGTGAGGCTGGCAGAAAGCAGTGTATTTCAAACCTCGGTTTTTTAGAGGTTACAAACTATTTTAGCACTGCATTCTTTATTTTTTTAACTGTACTTTGTTTTGTATTTTTCAAAAGGCTTTGAAATCTCTGAATCCAGTACACTCAAAAAAGGAAATACAGAAAGCATTATGCTATACTTTTGGCCTGTCGTGTCCTTTTATCCCAAACAGTGTCCAGTGCTGCCATCTAGTGACTACACTACGGAACAACAGAGATGCAAGTGCTTCCTTTGAACATTGCTGTGCATCACATGCTTAGAAGAATAGAGCCTACGACCACTTCCCCAAAGACAACACTGCATTGCATTGTACTGGCCAAAGCATACAGGTTATGGTAATCAATAAAGAATAAAGGGGGAAATATTATTCAAAGGCAGATTAGGGTTGCCACCTGCCAGGTATTTTACCTGGTGATCAGGTTTTCAGGGTCCCTGTCAGGTAATCCAGTTTTGCTCTGTGCTGGTCAGGTTTTTGAGCCATGTTTAGTGCTTACATACTTTTGAAACAGCTTTTGTCATATCATTCAGTGTTTCAGCTACATGTCCAGGTTACAAACAAGTTCTGTTGTCAATATAGCCTTTTGTTTGTAAAGCAGTCAACCTGGGAGGTAAAGGCGTAGCCATTAACACCATTAGGCACGTGATTTAACCTAATCTTTGCCACTGCATCTAACTGGCATAGGCAGCAAAGCTGCCCCCACCTTTTGTAACAGTAACACAGCCAGTTGTCTTCCACTTTCATTTGCTGGTAAATGTTTTCATTTCTAACAGAATTTAGGCATTTTAAATGTTTTAAGTAATTTTTCCTCAAGAAAAAATATGGCACTTCTTTGGCTTTGAACTAGTACTGTGGACATAAAGGAAATGAAGCCAGAAAAAGATATAAATACACATTATAGGAAACAATTTATTTATTATGTATTATTATATACCATGTATACTGTTGTATGCTATTTACAGTATTTCCTTGTCTACCCTCAGATCATATCTGTAAATGAGATTGTTTTATCGCTGTATGTTTATCTGGTAAACCAGTGCCAACCAATAAATAAATACATGCATAAAGTAAATGAACTAGGAAGACACTAGGAAAGTAACTTTAACAGGTACAGTACAGTGTCTTAAGATTTCTGTTGAACTGCTGCTTTAAGTGTTCTTTTATTGATATAACAAATGGCTTTCTAGGAGCGCAATGCATGATAGTCATACAAGGGGTGGGGCTAGAGGGTGGAGCTTAGGATCAGTTTTTGCCTCATATAAAGGTGGCAACCCTAAGGCAGATAAAGCACATGGCTTTCCTTTGTATAAAAATACAAAGTCACACATGCCCCCACAATGCAAAGCATCATGGGCTGCATATCAAATCACCACAGAATGTTATGCTGGTTCAACTTTAAGCAGAAATTGCATGGTGCCAAAAGGCCTCTCACACAGTTTGCAAAGGGTGCTAAGGAACTTGTCTATGCCTCACGCCTCACAGTGCACCTTGGAGTGGGATGAGTCAAACCTCAACCGGTCATGTCTAATTATTTAGTTTTTTCTCTTTGTAGAAGTAAACATCTCTTTCGTATGTCTAGTTATAAAATGTACTCTGAGCTCTGTGTTTTCAATTGAGCTGCTAGGGTACTAGCTCTGTGTATCAGATGGATAGATACTGCGAATATTAGCCATCAACATAACAATTCAAACACACACCCTCCAGCTTGAAATGAGCTACTGAAAAGGAAGAGGAGCCACTAGTTCTGCCTCCTTTATGACATCCACAAGGAAACCGCATGATACTATAAATTAACTGTATGGGGAGATTAGAAGAACTCCTTGTTTAGGACATTAACTGGGTATTTATCATAAGCTAAAACACACAGGGCCAGTAACTTCAGTCACATTTATGAGGTTGCTACATTAGTGCTTAGATCCTGCTCCTGCAATAAAAAATTCATTTGGGCAATAAAGAGCCTCAAGAGGGGCGGCAGTGAAAAATGGAGGTGGTGGCAAGAGGACAGGAGGAAGGACTGAGCTTCTAGTACTGGGCTGGAAGCTTAGTCAGCGTTAGACTAGTGTGGTACTAGAATGGAACAGAACAGACTAGAGGAACCTTGATCTCTTTCTGCATGGAAGATTTTCTGTTTTCATGTTGTCAGACAATGAGATTTTACAATATTGTAACTGCATTCAACACCTTTCATTTACACGTTTTAGTTAGTTATTTTGGTAACCAGGTAAGCCTACTAGGAACCAATTCGCTTTCAGGCAATCTGGACTTTTAGATCCCAAGAAAGAAATATTAAACCTAAAGGAGTGCAGTTATTGATGACTAAATACATAAATTATAGTGAAAAGTGTCTGTTAAGGATGCCTTCTGGGCCAAAGAATCTGTTCTTCCTATCAGTTTGTCCTTAATATGCAGGCTGTACATTACCTGAGAAACTGCAGTCGGGGACTGCAAAAAAAGTTCTTAATATTGCAGCATATTTAATATTTAGTGCCCTTAATAGGCATGTTTCACTGTAAAGTATGCCCTGCACTACTCTACCCTATTAATCAGATTCAGGTTTACTCCAAGGGGACTACTGTATACTTTCCTAGGGTAAGCAGGTCATTCCATTTTGTTCAGCCTTGATTACTGTTACAAGTTTTTCAGTTCCAGCATTCGGTAGGTCTTACTATAGTCGGAGTATCCTCTGGTGCACAGTTTGGGAAAAAGAACTGCAAACTAGAAGATACTCCAAACTACCTATATGCTATATAAGACACCATGGGTTTGATTTACAAGCATATCTTTTAAGAGATGTTTACTTCTACAACGAGAAAAAAACTAAATAATTAGACATGACAGGTTGAGGGTTTCGAGCTCATCCCACTCCAAGGTGCACTGTGAGGCATGAGGCATAGACAAGTTCCTTTAGCACCTGTGAGTGTGGCTCACATATAATAACACTCACTTTGGAGTGTCTTACTGCACTTACAAAACGTAAAGATTTAGGAAAAACACATACATTCTAATTTTTTTTGCTATGTTTTATTAGGATTCTGTACTGGAAGGAAAAAAGTAGCTTCTCTATGTCCCACCCCTACCCTCCTCGGCAGTGTTGTTGAGGTCCAGTCCTGGTTTCCCTAGAACAGCATGCTTTAAAAGGCCTGTGTCTTCTTTTCATGTCTCCCTGGCCTCACCCCAACAGGAGCAGGGCATAAAAATTAGAAGGCTGTCCTGGCGTGTAGTCCCAGACCCACTTTAAAAAAAAAAGAACCTAGCTCAGAGAGTGCTACCCTGTCTCACCCCCACCCCCCAGATGTGGGGTATTCAAATTAGAATGGCCAGTTGCACCATTTCTAGACCTCCTCCTCAAAGAAGTTTGAGGAAACTGGGGTTACAGGGTATTATCACTGAGCTGGTGCGAGGGAAGAACTCGTTGAACTAATGGTCTTTCTCTACCCCCTCACCGAAATAATATGTATGAATGTTAAGAATGTTGCCCTCTAACATACAAATGGCCTGATCCAAAAAGCAGTCCGGGACAGGCATGATCATGGCCGCACACCTATGTGGCCTGATGCCTGTCCACACTGGACAGCATCCACAGCCCCCACCTGCCTCTCTCTGCAAGTGTGAAGCTTTGTGCAGGGAAAAAGGGCTGTCCTAAAGGTGGAGCTGTGCAGGACACTGGGCATTCATATGCATTTCCGTGTCAGCTCCACAGTGGATACCTTGCTCTGCATGAAGCAGAGGACTGTGGAATATGGCAGTCCTCCAAAGACTGCCATATCCCTTAAATGGAACCCCATATTGGTTTCACACATGAACCCAAACGTGTCAGCAGCCTCCAGCCCTCACGCTGGGGGTGTGAATGGGGGAGACCGATCGGACCCACAGAGGTAACCCGCCACCAGTAAGGCACGTAAGTGCTTAAAACAGTGTCCTCCTTTGTCGGCGTTCTGAACTGTAGAGATGTCTGTGCATGGTGTTCTAACATAGCCAACCTCCATCTCAGATGCATGAGGTATGTCCCATTTGGTCTTGGCATTGGGCATGAAGGGGGTGCGTCTGGCCTTTCAAGTTGCTGCAGGGTGTTCTGCACATGCGGTGAGGTACCAGGTGGATATAGAAGCCCCTCCACACTCGCAGAGGGAATGTACAGGTTTGTGGATCCAGCCATACAGTAATTAAAGGTCAAAAGGGAATCTGGGTCCATCAAGTCTGCCTAGATGATTAAGCTGAAATTGTATACATGGGGTCATATTCTAGTAAGCAGTGGATCGACGCAAGAGAGATGTGCCTGCCAGTTGTAACGCAAAGTACGATTTGCATCAAGGAATGTGTCAAGTGCAATTCCAGAACAGAGGCTGCGCCTAAGACAGTGGCAGCTGCATCAAAGTGACTTGCATCATGGTTTGCGACATGGCGCAGCTGCGTCATATCGCAAATGCCCATTTGCATCAGAAATGACAGTATCCACCCCCAAATCGGTATTCTAGAAGGTGTTGGGAAGAGACATGCGTCACTCATTGGATGCACCTGTTAAACCATTGGAGAGGTGGTCTAAACCCACACTACAAATACAGACAGGCCAGGCACCCCAAAACATGTCTGTGAGGACAGCTGTGAAGCAGAAGTGGAACAGTGTTGAAGATATGCCTGGGCTACCCCTATTCATTGCCCTCCAACTGGCACTGTGGAGATGCATGAGCATGCACAATCAGGCCCTGCATGCAGGCCAACATCCCCAGAGAGGGAGGGTCATGGAACATGGGAGACAGCACCGTGGACAGGTGCACAGGCAGAGGCTATCATTCCAGGACCTCTCAGAGGAGCACTGCCTGGCACGATGACAGCTGCCACGCAATACCTTACAGAAGTTCTACAACGAGCTCACAGCGGACCTGCAAAGCAGAACTCGTAGAGGGCAGCCCATTCCAGTAGAAGTGAAAGTGGTGGTGGCACTATGCTTCCTGGCATCGGAAGCATTCCAGACCCCCCACTGGAGATACTGTTGGCATCTCCTAGTCTGCAGTGTCGAAATGTCTGAAGCAGTTCCTGGAGGCCCTGCTCGGCCGGACACAGAAGTACATCCATTTTCCAATGGATGTCCAGGAGCAGAATGCTGTGAAGCAGGGCTTCTATGGCATTGCACAGTTCCTCTGCATTCTGGGGGCAGCGGACTGCAGGCATATGGTGATTCGTGCACCATCAGTTGATGCTGAGGTGTACATGAACAGAAAGGGTATCACTCCATGAATTTGCAGGTAATCTGCGATAGCCAATGCAGAATCCTAGACGTGGTGACCAAGTATCCTGGATCATCACACGACTCCACATTCCAGCAGAGTGACATCCATGAGGCATTTTCCAGCAGATTACTACACGGTGGATGGCTGCTTGGTAGGTTGGTGTGCAGGTATGGCAGACATGTGGCAAAAGTAGTGTGGCCAAGTCCCTGCAGTGCCCCCCCCTCCAATGTAGGCAGTAAGTAGCACACTGAGGCAGATCTGGGAGAGGGACATGTATGTATGTGATGGCACAGACCAAACAACTAACAGATCCGAATGCAGGACTGGGGTGGTAGCATATGGTTGGAATGGGCAGGCATGGCAATGCGTGGCTGGCAAGCGGGTGGTGTGGGGACAGAACATGCATCACGGGGAGGGAACATGCACCTTGGGACAGCGGTGGCCACAAGCTAACCATGTATCCTCTACCCTACAGGTGGCAATGGGTACCCCCAACTGCCATGGCTCATGACACCATTTGCGGAACCCACAAACACCGGCGGAGATGAGGCATAATGAGGCACATGCAACAACACGGTCACCATCGAGAGGACATTTGGCCTCCTAGAGGCACGATTTAGATGCCTAGACTGGTCCGGAGGGTCCCTGCAGTATAGCCCAGAGATGGCGTGCAAAATCATCACAGTGTGTTGCATACTGCACAACATTGCTGAAACATGGAGAATAGGAGGCCCAACTGCCCCGGAAGAAGAACATGATGAGGACCAGGAGGAGGAGGAGAAAAGTGGTGGGGGGCAGGTGATGCTGCGGCCAGGCCCTGCAGCAACTGGACAATGCCTAAGGCAGCAGCTGATCGAATCCCACTTCACCTGAAGACACACACACCCAACACACAGTGGCGGCCATGACAACAGCAGATGTGTGCCCAAGCAGCATATAAGACAACAGCAACCTGACACCTGGGGTGGGCATGCGTGTGGTGGCACGCGTCCCTGTAGGTGGCGTGCATACCCATATGGTCACCACAGACCAGGCCACGACACGAAGCACCTGTGACTGCCTTATGCATCAAACCCAGGTGGACATGTGGACCAGGTGACAAGGTGTGGAGGAGTAGGCAGGAAGATGGGGGAAAAGAATGCAGTGACACAGGGACAGATGTAGGTAGGTGTACCGTGGAAAATTACACGTGTGCATATATCCTGAGGGTCACAGCCGCAACATGTGCGGGCACTCTCTGGGATGTTGAGAGCACACAGTGTACGGCCATTGTGTGAGCAGTACTGTGTGTTGTGTAGTAGTGTGCCATTGTGAACATTGTGGCATGCAGCAGTGGGCACTAGCAGGGTAGTAGCCTATGCCCACCAATGGACAACCATGCACTGTGTTGTGGCATCTCTGGTGGAGGACCATGTTGTGTGACGTGTCCCCACAAACAGGCAACCATGACACTCCCACATTCCTCAGTCCCCACACATGCATGCCCACACACCTGTACGGCACACCAAACATACACACAGTGCAGACTGCCCCAGGTCCCACTGTACCCATCCCCCCGGAGGTACCCATGCGGCAGCGGGACATGGCCCTTTGGACACACTGCTCAGCACAAGGTCATGTCACACACACTAGCGGCCATGTATGCCAATGCTGTGCCCCCCAACATGTCCCTTACCATGGCAGTGGTCAACCGTGTCTGGTAGTGGCATCAGAAGACGCTATGGGAGTGGTAATGTAGCTGACCACTGCAAAGGATCAGCCACCAGCAGACAGCACTGCGTACAGCACACAATGCCCTGTGCACAATGTCATCCCTGCGTAAGGCTCCACCCTCCCAGGGGTGCACCAAGATGTCAATACACTGCAGTGACCCCTGCAAACACAGTGAAATGTGGTACTGTAAATGTGCCATACACCACCAGCATGGCAATGCCGCTGTGCATTGCTGCATGTGTAAGGGCCAGGAAGCTGACCCAGAACACAGGGTAGGTGTGCAATAACGCGAGCACTGGCCTGACGCATATGCAGCATTTACATTGCCACATGTGACACAATTGTGTTAAACCCAGTGATGCTGACACAAGATGTCTGTACAGGGAGAGAACGCATGCAGACAGGCTGAGACCGCAGCAAGGGGACAGGGACAGCGGGCTGCCCAGAGTCAAGGCAGTGCCACAGCCGTTATGCAGAACACTGGACATGGACAGGATACAAGCAATGCTGCAGACAATGTTCAACAGCCTGATGTGGTGCCGCAGGAAGGGGAACAGGGTGATGGCAGGGTAGGTCCACACAACAGTGGGGAGGCCACAGACCTGACAGAGCCTGTGGCAGAGGCACAGCCACTGGCATGTAAGAGGGGGAACCCATGGCAGATGGCCATGACACTGACAGAGGGGAGGATGGTGGGGGGTGCAGTCACAGCTGCGTCTGTAGGTCCAGAACATGGCCATGTGGAGGCACTCACAGACATCATCTATGACAGCCTCAGCAATACTCTGCAGAGAGTGCAGGGCACCATCGTCACAATGAAGGATGCACTAGCTGTCTGGCGGCATTGATATGTGCCACTGACACCTACATGCAACAAACCTACTGTCCACAGGGTGCGCATACAGCCTACATGCAGACATTGTTAATGTCATGTTGACCTGCAAGGCCACAGTTACCATTCCTGCATCACCCCCAGGTACCTGGAAGACATGCATATATTACCAATATCTTAGTGCTGCTACTTTGCGGAATGTTTCAGTTGTGGCGATACTGTGTCCACATTTGTTACTGGTGTTGTTCACAGTTGTTACTGTACATTGGTTCAATAAAAACGCCTTTGGTTGTGCTATAACCGTAGTCCAGTTTCATTTATGTGTCACCTGTGTGCATCCCAGGTGCTCTGTTGCAGCCCTGTGCACATGTGCTCCATTGGACACACAGCATGGTGTCAGGGTGACATGCAACCCAGTGCATGCACCTGCATGGTGCTGCAGACATGACTACTGTATGGTGCACCCTCCGCTACATCAACACAGTCTACATACCCATTGTGGACTGTTATGGCCATGCAATGGCATGACATCCTTGTTCCCTCACCCCGGATGTCCTTGTGCTGTGCCTGTTGGTGACCACCCAGCACAGCCCGGTGTGTTGTGGCAGACGTGGTAGTGGTTCATGAGCTGCATGGTCAGTACTGCTCCACCATACCACAGGGTGTAGTTTGCTTTGCAGTCCATGCTGCCTGTCTGTTGACATGGGAAGGCCATTTGACACCCCTGTGGTGTGTATCACCATTACAGACAGTACACGTTTCCGCTGTTGACACCATGCCGTGCCTTCTGCGCGCCATTGTCCTGCCCTGTTGCTGCATGCCATACACATGTGCCATGATGCTGCCATGTATGTGTATGTATGTTGCACCTGCATCCTGTGGCGCATGTAGCCAACCCTGGTACCACATGTCAACCACTACGTGTCTGGGCCATTCTGGGTGGACACGCCCAGTGTGTGTTTGGTGCATGCCCACAGTCCAACAGGCCACTGTTGTCCAGTGTGTGCAGGCATTCCCCAACAAAACTGTGCAACAGGCCCTGTGATGCACACATGGGTTGTGCCATGGCCATGTGTCCCTCCATAGCCTGTGCACCCCGGCCCCAGTACTGGATGGTGCTGGATGTGTTTGTCCCTTCCCTGTGCCTGCTGTGTGGCTGTGTGACACATGACTGCACAGGGTGACAGTCTGCCAAGCCACAATGGCACGTACAGTGGCATGGGAACTCCTATCAGGGTTAGACATTCAGACGTAACATGGCTGGTGCTCACATCCAGCATGTGTGCAGGGCATCCAAGGTGTCAGTATCTCATTGGGACATGTGGCATACGTGTGTGCATCACCAACTGTGGTGAGACGGCTGGGGCTGTCGTGGGATGTGGTGTTCATGAACACCGATCATTGCCTGTCTCCACGGCCCGTACAACTGTCAGTGAGTGCCCTGCATAGGCCATGTGACCACATCCCTGGGTGCTGCATGGTACTGATGGAGGGCGCGCCATGTGTGTGTGGGGTGTACCTTCCAAGCTGTGCTGCATCACATTGTTGACATGCACACATGTATGGAAGGTTCCTGCAGCAACCCAGTACCTGTACCTCATATGTATACCCACAGGACAGGTGACAGTCAGAGAACACAGCATTTTACATGTACATAGTTTAGTACGTGTTCACTTCACAATTGGACCCCACCCAGTTTGAACACACCCCACCCACCTCTGTGCATTCTCCCCCTGCAGAAGGGACCACGTCATTGGCCATCTATTCCCACACATACACACACAGATGTGCCTCTAATGAACCACTGCCGGCCACCAGTGTACATGTCTGGGACCCAACAATACCCACACAACACACACCCCTGGCATTGTTCCAGCACCCTGTTTGACCCACTGTGCACCTCCAGTATGTGCCATGTCCCCCCCACAAGCCCCATAGGTGTCAGGCATGTTAACATGTCACCAGCGGGCTATGCGTCATAAGTGTCGTCTTGGCCACTAGTGCCGCCACCCATGTGTCCAGCATGCCATCCCGGGACACCTCAGTTTGCCATGTGGCCTGCTGTTGTAACCTACGGGGCTCAGTCCCACCACCGTTCCCCCCTCTCAACCTCATGTTGTGTGGACCATGTGCTCCGTTGCATCCTCGAGGCCGTCCTGGACCATGCACTACATGGGGCGCCACTGTCACCCTGTTACAATCACCACCACCCATCATGGACGTGCCTGCCGCACAGTCTGTGCTGCTGGGGGGATGAGCGGATCCATGATAGGGACGCTGCCCACAGTCCCCATGCCCACCACTGCCTGGTTGTACACCCTGCATCACATCCCACATCTCTATGCCACATGGCGGTACCTATGCTGTGGTCATGCCCACAAGGACACCCGTCCGCACATCCTCGTATGGTGCAAACACAGTGCATATCAGGTGTACTGCAGCACCTATGCCACCAGTTTGTGGCATATGTCGTGTTGCCCTGGACCTGTGCCTGAGATACTGTCTGTCCCAGTATGTGTGTAGATCTGGGCCAGTGCCTCATCCTGTACAGGTCTGTCCTCGTACCCATGTTGCCTGACACTGGGTGGCTGTGTTCTGGCCAAGGCCCTGTACCTGTGTATCTGTTACCCCTTGGACCTGCACATGAGCCCTGTGCCTGACCTACCACCTGCACCATCTAGACACTGTCTATGTGTTTCTCCTCCCCAGAGCTGTCACTGCCAGCCATGTGTGTAGCAGCCTGTGTGTTGTCAGTGGTGTTGGAGCTCATGTCATTATCATCATCATCCAACCTTGAATCGCTGTCCACACTCTCTCCTAGCTGTGCTGTAGTCCAGACATGCCTGGCTGCTGGCTGTGGCCTGTACCTGGAAGACAAAGGCTGTGTCACCACATCTCCACATAGGCTGCACATCAACATAGAAACAGAATTTGACAGCAGATAAGGACCGTTGGCCCACCTAGTCTGCCCATTTTCCTACCTAACAGATAAGCTGCAGATCCTAGTTAACCAACAGCTTACTTCCTCCTACCCCACTAGGACTGCCTTATGTCTGTCCATGCATTCTTGAATTCCCCACTGTTCTTGACTCCACGACCTCCTCAAGGAGGCTGTTCCATGCATCCACAACCCTCTCTGTGAAAAAATACTTCTCACATTACCTCTGAGCGGTCCCCCCTCTATCTTCAAATTGTACCCCTTGTTCTTGCACATCTCTTTTTCTGAAAGATGCTACCCTCTTGGACTTTGTTGATTCCCTTGAGGTACTTGAAAGTTTCTATCATGTCCCCTCTCTCCCTTCTTTCCTCAAGGGTATACATATTAAGCTCGTTTAGTCTTTCTTCGTATGTCTTCTGGTGCAGACCCTGCACCATTCTGGTTGCCCTCCTCTGGACAGCCTCCGCTCTGTCTATGTCTTTGCAGAGATGGGGTCTCCAGAACTGCACACAGTACTCCAGATGGGGTCTCACCAACTGTCTGTACAAAGGGATAACAACTTCCTGTTTTCTACTATTGATGCCTCTTCCTATGCATCCCAGTATCCCCCCAGCTTTCCTTACTGCCTTCTCACATTGCTTGCCCACCTTTAGGTCATCTGATATAATTACCCCCAGGTCCCTTTCCATTTTTACTGTTGTCAACATTCCCACAGTTGGGTTCTCAGGAAGACCTGGCGTGTCCACGACACTACTGCCAACATCCCCCACACCTGTTTTCCCACAGGATGTCATGTCCGCCAGTGCTGACGCTGGTGTCTTGGCCATGCGTCCGGTGTGGCCGTACCTTGTGCTCTGGACACATGCTGCAGGATACATATGGGTGGGACATCATGTGGTGCATAGTTGCACTCCGCATGGCCCGGGTTGGTCATGCTGCAGATTTGGCCCTCCATGTCACACCTTGCTGCTGTGCGCACTGGCCCTGGGCAACGCAGTGTGTACTGGGGCTTGTCTCTGTGTGGTCACGCCACTGGTGTCTGTTGGTACACTGCTTTGGGCACTGTGGCTAGTGTTACATTACCTCTGTGTATGTCACAGTATCCAGTGTCCAACCTGACATGTGTGGCTGCATCACCCCTGTGTCATGTACACCCACCAACTGGTCACTGTCAGCGCGCCTGCCTCTCATGACAGCATGTGCATGTACAGGGTCCACCCTTTGGGTTTCGTGGATACTGCAGCTGTCTCCCAGGTGGCAGTGTACCAGAAGACTGGCCATGTGGCACACTGGTGCTGTGGAGTGCCCACTGGGCCATCACTGTCTACCTCCAGGGGTCTACCTGTGCATTCTGGGGTGTGTTCCCACCTGTCCGTTGCACATGGCCCAGGCACACTGTCACCCTGCTTATGGCACACATTGGTGTTCACATGCCAGGCCTATCTCCTGTGTGTCTTAGCCAGAAGATGTCAAGGTTGCTGTCACCTTTCACACTTTGTCCGCTTATGTTGTTCACCACCCGCTCCTCCTGGTTAGTGAGGATCTATGTATCCTCTGGTCCCCCTCTGTTTGCCAGGCTGCTCCATCTGTTGTGGGCCAGCTTTTCCTTCCCACGGTGTTTCAGGTTATTCCACCTCTTTTGAAGCTCCCTGACTGTCCTCCGGCTGTGGCTCATGGCATTTACATGCCTGGCGACCTCCTCCCATGTGGCCTTTCTTTTGTCCCTCAGGGTCTTATTCCCACCCCTGCTGAACAGCAGTCTCCAGTCTGGTAGTCACCCCCCTCAATGAGCACATCTGTCTCATTGCTTGTAAAGTTATTTTTCCGGGGTGTCTTCTTTTTTTTTTTCCTTTTTTTGCCCTGTCTTGCCCTTGTGGCCTTGCTTCCGCCTCCTGTGACATGGCTGCACCTTGAACCACCACACTGTCGCCTCCGGCACTTGTGTCATGCCCCAGGATGCATCCACTATTTCTGTGGGTATTCTGGTACACGTGACGCAACTGGACAGCTTTCCAGAACACCGCGCATTCGGCAAGTTACAGTTGTGTCAGATGCAGCCGGGCGCCATGACACATTTTGCATCAGGTGCACACCGCTTCTGAAATCGGGCCCATGATTTATAAGGTACAAAAACACAGCACTGTAACTGTTCGCAAATTTTGATATACTATGCAAAGGAATCACTGATTTTTCTGTGGTAGTGGTCGACAGTTATTTCACATCATATTTTCATTACTTTTACTAATAAGAAAAAAAATAATAGTGTTCCCTTTATCTGAACCTCTCTCCTATCTCTCAAGGATAGGCTTCTCTCTGACTGTTCCTCCTTCCTTGTCAAATACTACATCTCTTCCTTCCCCAGTTTCTCTTCTCCTTCCTCCCCCCTGTCCCTCCTCTTTCTACTTCCTCCATTCTTTCAAGCCTGCTTCTTTTCTATCCCTCACAGTAAAACCTCTGCTGTGCAATCTGCTTTCTTCTCCCCCCACCTACCCTCTTTCTGAAACAGTATTCCCCTCCCAATCTGCTCCCCCTTCCTCTCTCAAAGCCCCCCGATCATTTTGTTCCCATCTGTGCCTGCACAGCTGTCACACCCACCCCACCTCGCCCTCAAACCCCACCTGAGTGCTTGATGCCTCTACTATATAACTGGTGCCCCTTATCACTCATGACCCTTTTATTACTCCCCTCCCCCCAATTTCTACCTACCTGACTCACATTATTCCCAGTTAAAATATATTGTTTTTATTTAACGATATATCTCTACACACCTAAGGAAGCCAGAACCTACACACTCAAAGTGTTAGGTAAGACGAGGCTTAGCAGTGCTAATCTGGATATGAAGCTGGTGGCAATTGCACTGAAAGAGCTCTTGGTACCTATCACCAAACTGTTTAACAAATCTCTCCCTAGCTAAGTTCCCAGCCAAATGGAAGCTTGCAATGGTCACCCTTGTGCTAAAAAGGGGAGATCAGACCAGTACAGCCAATTACAGATCAATATCCATTCTCTCCCCTCTATCAAAAGCCCTTGAGAGGATAGTGGTCGATCAGATATCCGAGTACCTTCGTAAATTCGACCTCCTGTGCCCATAGTAACATGGATTTCGTAAGTGCCACAGTACGACCATGGCATTAGTGCAATTCTCCAACTTTGTACACAAGGCTCTGAACGGTTATAAACTAGTGGGATCTATGTTCATAGATCTCACTAAAGCCTTTGACACCGTCAACCACCCCATCCTGCTACAGGAACTGGTGAACTTGGGGATCTCCTCGGATGCAGCCCACTGGTTCAAGGACTACCTTTCCCACAGATCCCAGTGTGTAAAAATTGGAACTACGACCTCCTCCCCTAGGGAAATTGCACTTGGAGTTCCCTAAGGATCCATCCTGGGCCCCCTCCTTTTCAGTTTGTTTTTAAACACATTGCCGGAGGCATGCACACCTAAAACTGTCCTGTATGCAGATGACGGGTCATCATGAGCAGCAGTGCCCAGCTGGATCACCTGCAGCAGGAGCTGCAGTTCACTTTCTCCCTCGTGGAAAACTGGTTCAGTACGCAGAAACTTCTTAACTATAAGAAGACTAAAACAATGCTAATCTCCAGCCCCCACCACAAGAAAGCATCCCCGGTCTTGTCCATCACAAACAACATGGACGTACCCCTAGGACAGGTTCAGTCTTTCAAGTACCTTGGGGTCACCATTGATGACACACTCTCGTTTGTACCCCCACATTGATCAAGTTGTAAAAGTGGTGAACTCTAAACTTGGTGTACTGTACAGACACAGACAATATCTTACGCCTGCTGCCCTCTGCTTGACTGTTTCCTCCTCCATCTTATCAGTCATTGATTATGGTTTGGTAGTGTAGGGGTGGCAACTGACACTGCACTCAAGTGGGTATCGACGGCCCTAAATAAGGCATGCAGACTCACCTTGAGCTGACAACCTAACTCACTCCTGCTCACTCTCACGAGCAAACCGGATGGCTCAGCCTCTGAAACAGAATAAAATATCAAACGTGCCTCTTGGGTGAAAGCTATACTAGGAAAATCCACCCCTAGCCTCAAGGAGATGCTCACAGAATTTTGCTCTAGCCACCAGACCAGAGGAAAGACAAGGTGCTCATTGGCTGTCCCATTCATGAAGACGACAATTGGTCAGCGCACCTTTGCATACAGAACTCCCCCCTGGCTAAATCAGATCCCTGTGCATATATTCCGCAATTACTCCCTACCATCCTTCAAGGCTGAGCTGAAGATACATCTCTCTGAGGCAGCTGCCTGTAATTGCAGGTAGTTTGGGTGCTATCGGTTTGCTGAGTTGAAATTTCGATCCTCCTCCCCCACCCCAACTCATTCTTTGCTCTTACACTGTTGTCCCTGTTGACTAGTGCCCCCAATACTGTACCTGCATCTCTCCAGCACCTTTCCACTCCCCTCATCTCGTGGCCCCCCTCGTATCAAGCATTCATCCCCCCCGGCATCAGTTCCCTTGTCCCATGCCCTTCTCTCCACTAGCATGGTCATGACCTCATTCCCCCTTCTAAGACCTCTGACTAAGCCTGACCTCCATGCTGCTACCCCTTTTTCTGCACTGTGCTCCCGTAACGCTCATCTCCTGATGGATGTCAGTAACTGGTTGTTGTTTTTTTCTTCTACTCGCAGAATGTATTTTCACCTTTACTTAATCTGATATTGTAATCACCAGGCATTGTTGAAATATTTATAGGAGTCATGCGATTTGTCTTTGTACTAATTGTATAGCATTTGTTGTATTTTCTGTCTATTCCTGTACCTTGATTGCATGTTGTTGTACAGACATGGAACCTTTGTAAAGAGCATTTGCTCAAAGGTGTTTTCCGAACTATTGAAATAAATAGATAAATAAATTTGAACCTTGCCATTCCACGATCCAGCTGTAAGATCCTTGCCTGTGAGTGTACATTATTTTCTTTTCTATGTTTGAATGGTTTGGTGGTCAAGGGGCCTCTAAACAGCAGCACCCATTTAAAAAACCCAAATCTCATCTGCTGCTGTTTCTTCTCCTGTCCTGAAACCATATTCTGCTGCTTGTGAAAGCAGAAGCAGTTCCGTGGCGACAGGATGAGATGTCATGCATAGAGTACTGTGACTTCGACAGTTCAAAATGAGCAATGTGAACAGATGTCTAAGTCTATGGGGGGAATATCCTGTTTTAATTAAAATGTATTCAGTAATAAACAAAGGAAGTTCCTGAAATTCACATCTGGGCAGCATTCTATATAACTGAGTTCTGCTGATGCCAACTATGAATTCTGTGACGGAAATCGAAAAAGAACCCTTTAACTTTTGGGACTATAGCATCCAGCCTGCTGGCTCGGCAGTAGCTCTACCACTCACCACATCGGCGAGCAGGGTTCAGGAGGGGACCTTGGTTGTCAGGGGCTGCCTAGGGGAGGAAGGATGGAGCATCTGGGGACTGTTCTCCTCCCTCGGGTTGGGGGAGGATGGTGTCAATGCAGTGGAAATTTCAGACACAGGGCTCCTCTGGCACTGATACGCATGTGCAGGCACACACGCAGTGCGACATTGCAAGCTGGGGCCTCGGGTGAGAAAAGGACAAGGAATTGGGCTGGCAGTATAGCCTAAAGGTTAGAGGAACGAGGAGTGAACGAGCTTGGTACATCCAGCAGACCAGACCCGAGTTTGAGTCTCACAACCTCCACTTGCATACTGTGTGACTCTGAGCAAGTCACTTAACCGTCCAGTGCTCCCAAGTCGCCCCTGGAAATAGGCACTTGTGCTTAGTGGGCCTTACCCGGTTACCAAACACTAAAATAAAAAAAATAAATAAAAACACCCCACCGGCAGGGCGACACTCCGGACACATTACTAGTTAGTCTGATTGTTTTTCCTCTCACAGGAGATAGCTTGCAGCCACGCAAGTGGCTCTAGACACTACTGTATTGTATGTGCAATTTATCAATAAACATTTAGGTATAACATGTCACTTGTCTGTTGGCTAGATTTGCCTAATGATGAAGCCGCTAAAGACAGAGGAGACTTGTAGGGGTGTCAGCTCTGAGACTCCTCAGTGAGTTAATAAAACTTCAAACTCTCTATCTGTATGTGTACCATTTTTTAATTTTACTTATACATAATAAAACAGTACCTTCAGCGGCAATGGAGTGTGCCTACCTTCTGTTTGTCCTGTTCTAAAGCCTTGTGAAGGCAGCACCTGCTGAGGTCTCTGAGCACCTTACAACAGCCACCCAGAGACTTAGCGTAATCTTCCCCTTTCTGCACAGTAACATATTTAAATGAGAGTGTTAGCAATACTGAAAACTTGACTCCAGAGTCTGAATATCAGCATATCTTAAGCGAATGAATGGTGACTGCATGGAGTGGAGCAGACATAACTGGGGAAAATACAAACAGTAATGAGAGAGAAACTGAACTGACAGAAGGTGAACTCTTCTGTCTTAAGAGCACAAAGAGAATATTCAGACAGATCTTCAGAAGTCCGCTGTTTAATTGTGAAACTACAGCCCTACAATCAAACAGTTTGTTGCAAACACTAGTTAATAAACTGGAAGCTCACTTCTCAGGAGGTGAACATTTGGTTTAATCAGGTGACCTTGGAACACTACAGTGAGATTGGGAGGTACTGAGAGGGCTACGGGTATACAAGACACCCTCATCTGGTACTCTGTATGAAGATCTTAAAACCAGGAGGAGAGTCCTTATTTATTTATTCATTTTTTTATCTAGTATTGATGCTCCTGACTACCTCGTCTCTCCTCTCTCAGACATCCTCTGAACTGCTCTCCCTGGTCTCCGGTCTGCCCTAGAGTACCACGGATCCACACAGTAACCAAGGCACCGGATAACCCCGGCAGGGCAGTGCTCCCCCTCCCACCTCCCAAAGCCAACATGCTGAGATGCAGATCCTGTACAGCGGGGTCTGCGTTGCGAGCCCGAGATGAGCAAGAAGGTGTCGATCACCTGGGAGAGACTGAGGGTTTTTTCCCTTGTTCTCCCTAGACATCAGCGTGCAATGGGGGCCAATGAGCTGGAAGGCTCCACCCCCTGCCGACATCTGTTCAATGCCCAGTCTGCTGCTCCACTACCGCACCTACCCACCAGGCTTCCCTAGATGGCGGTATTGCGACGGGAGCTTGCAGCGAACCGCCCCGGAGAAGAAGAGCAGCTGTTGGGCATCACTCTTCTCCTCCTGTCCGACCCCCGGCGCCCCAGGCTCGTTCCCGAACCTGGGTCGCTGGCATGGTACAAGGTGTGGCGTCCAGCACCTCAACCCTCAGCGCCACCGGGCCGGCTAAGGAGTCCTTATTAACATGCTGCCAAACTTGTAAACATACTAACAGAGCAGGACAAAAGGTCATACATTACAAGTTGGAGTGAGAAGTAGTGCGCAAGGACCTCACCCCATATTGTCAATCTGAAGACTTCAAAAGACTTCCTAACGTTTTAAAATTGAAATCAATAAACTGGAAAAAGAAGCAGAAGAAAACATAATAAAGTATACTGCAGGATCGGAGGGATTACAAGGCTCATAATGTCTTCAGCTGGGACGGAAGTTCCGATCTAGGCGTCGGGGTAATCGAGAAGCCAATGTAACAGAGGGCAGACAGAACAGTGTCACAGTGGCTACCAGCTGAAACGCCTACGGCATCCAGACAGGTCAATTTTTCAGACCAAAGGCCATCGATGAGCAAGGCCCCTAGAATCCAAAACCATAAAAGAAAATGGAGTAAAACCAGGAGGATGTAGAGGCAGAGGTGAAGCACAAATGAAACTGAGGTCAAACAAGGGCCGACAGAACTCAAGGTACTCAATCTATCTAAACAAACATTGAATAAAAAACATGCTGGGGTATTAACAAAAGCCTCACATTCATGCCGCTTGTAATATAGACTGGTTCAATGACCAGGTGGACCTGTATAAGTTGCTAAGAATGCTTGATTTAAACATTCACTTTGCAAACTGTAGTAACAGGCCCACCTCTCAACTTGCAAGTGTGTGTTTAACAGTTTTGAACAAAACGTTAACGGCTATGGTGACCCTGACGTTAATTTAGATCTCATTGAAGAACTGTTACATATTGAACAATGGGGCAAGTAAAGG
The DNA here is from genome assembly GCA_016271365.2 of Neoceratodus forsteri. Taxonomy (NCBI): domain Eukaryota; kingdom Metazoa; phylum Chordata; order Ceratodontiformes; family Ceratodontidae; genus Neoceratodus; species Neoceratodus forsteri. The sequence continues at coordinate 1,355,667,686 of CM057455.1, read as the reverse complement.
GTGGGGGGGGTCGGAATGGGCAGACTCAATGGGCCAAGGAGGTCCTTTTCTGCCAGCACTTATCTATGAATCTGAACACTGTGATAACAGAGCTCATGAAGATTTGTCTGCAGGACAAGAACAAGAAGACATAGACATTTGGCTGAGTGAAATGATTGACACTGGCACTAATAATGTGCAAATATAGTAAATGACAATCCTGTTAATTTGAATGTAAACAGCTCCAGAGTAATAGCATCAAAGAAAGTGAGCAGTCTGAGACCAAAAATTACATTTCCCCTAAATCATCCAAACACCACACCATTGGGATTTTTGAGTATGTTGTCCAAAGGGATACTGCAGAACTTCAGCAGGACACTAAACAACCACATTGTTTTCTGTTGAGAACTAGCGAGCAATGAGGGCACTGCAAAATATGAAAAACATAATAATTAAAATACCAGATATGGGCAGTGACATGGTTGTACAGGATGTGGACCGGTATGTTGAGAAAACTGATAAACAGCTTAGTGACAGGGAATATTACAGGCTACTTACTTTCAATTTGACGATGGCCTATAAGAATATTTTGGAAAGTAAACAACAGCAGGCAGCAAGAAATGGTTGGGTTACAGATGAGGAATCTGCCTTTCTGTGAACAGATTTTCCTGTCACACATACTCTCTGTAACTTGCCCAAATTCCACAGATCTGAGAGGGACCCTCTGGCCTAATAATTTCTGGGGTTGGCTCCTTAGTGAGGCTCCCTCCAGAGTTGCAGACCATTTCTTCAAACAACTCATACCTAGGATACCAAGTTATCTCAGAGGTACAATGTGTAGCATAAACAAAACAGGGATTTGAATGGTCAGAGAATGTGGTTTGGCTTGCCACTGATACCCTGATGCACCTCAATATACCATGACTTAGGAATACAGGCTGCCAAAACAACTACTGTAACAAATGCTGACACAGTTGCAATGCCAAAAGATTTTATTTTGGATCTTCTCCGATTTGTCTTGACACACAATTATTTCCCATTTGATGAGAAACATTATCTACAACAATGAAGGACTGCTATGGGGGCAGCATGGGGACAGCACCTGCACCCTCATACATGAATTATCTTCCTGGGTTGGTGGGGGTCTGAATTAATTTTTCTGGATGCAAACCCCCACCTCAGACACATATTATAGTTTTGCTGATGTTGCAGTATTACGTGTGTCTGGGATGGGGGTCTGGAATCCATACCAGTGTTCACAGAATAGATGAACAATCACTTGAATCTGCACTGTACCCACAAAGCTGGTCCATGCAAAGCGGAGTACCTGGATGTGGGACATACACTTGGGAAACATCACAAAGGTTAAATGTGCTGGGAACACACTTCTGAAGGCAGAATGTTTCCACCCCTTGCTCCCTGGTCAACGGCATCCCCTATGGACAATTTCTTAGATACAGAAGAACCTGCACTTCTGAAGAAAATTCAAACAAGAAGAAAATTACTCACCTTAGTAATGTTGTTTCTTCTAAAGGAGTCTTGCTATAGTATGACAATTGCAGTATGACTGCAGGTTAGAACTGCTCGAGGTGAAATAGTTAACTTTCCATGCAGGCATGGAACTTAGACAGCTGAGTTAAAAACTCTGTCTGTTGTGCTTCAAGCGCAAACTGTCAGATCTTTCTGAGCTAAAGCTCACTAAGGTTCTGTGGGAAGCTGTAAACCTACACTAGCCAACTGGCTACTAACATAAACACTCATTTTGGCCTAAAACAAAGACTCAAGTCAGGGACCCAAAATGCAAAACACAACACCAATTCACCCAAAAGGTAGGTGAAAAACAACAAGGTGGGCAAAAAAAAAAAAGCAACCCTATACTGCCACCCACATCCCAAAACAGAGGTTCTGAGAGGGCAGGCAGGGAGGAGGTCAAAATATAGCAAGACTCCATTAGAAGAAACAACATTACTAAGGTGGTAATTTTTCTTCAAACAACATGAAGTCTTGCTATATTATGACATTACCAGACTACACAGCAGTACCCCCATGGAGGAGGATAGAACCTACCTAGAAATAGGCACGAAGCGGCTGTGCCAAACCGAGCATCACTACTAGCCTGGATGTCCAGGGAGTAATGCTTGGTAAAAGTGTGAACTGTTTCCCAGGTAGCTGCTTGACATATTTCTAGAATAGGAATGTCACTGGCAGCAGCCAGAGAGCAGCTATACCTCTGGTAAGTGAGCCCTCAGGCCTGAGGGGGAACTTTACCCAACTTCTCATAGCAGAATTGGATACAAGAGACAATCCATCTGGCAATGGATCTTTTAGTGGCTGGCTTCCCTTTACCAACACCCATAGGTGAGGAACAGTTGGAGGAGTCAAACCTATGACCCTTGGTACACTCTATGTAGTAACTAAGGGCTCTCTTCACAACTAGGCTGTGCAGCATCCTCTCCCCAGAGGAGGAGTGGTCAGTGAAGTACACTGGAAGTGAAATAGATTGATTAAGGTGGAAATCTGAAACCACCTTAGGCAGGAACTTTCTGTTAGTCCGAAGGACCACCTTATCTCTGTGAAAAAGAGATAAACTCCTGCTCCACTGACAATGCTTGTAATTCACTTATGCGTCTGGCAGAGGTGATGGCTACCAAAAACACAGTTTTCCAAGTCAAGTACTTGAGCTCAGCTGAAGACAAGGGCTCAAAGGGGGGTTGCATAAGCTGAGCAATGCAAACATTAACATCCCAGGCAGGGGCAGGATCCCTGAATGGAGGGTTGGTGTGAAACAACCCCTTAAAAACTTGGAGAATACAGGATGAGCTGAAAGGGAAGAGGATTTACCTGCTGAAATAAAAGCAGACACAGCTGCCAAGTGCACCTTTAGGGTAGCTGGTCTCAGCCCCAAAGAATTCAGGTGGACCATATAATCCAGGACTGTGGGTAGATCAGCAGAGACTGGGGAAATATGCTTTTCTGAGCACCATATGGAAAACCTTTTCCATTTGGAATTGTAAGTAGCCCTGGTGGAAGGCTTCCTTGTGGCCTTCAATATATCCATTACACCTTGGGAAAGGTGTAAATCAGCAAACTCTAACTCTTCAAGAACCAAGCCTTGAGATTGAGAGATTTGAGATTCGGTACCAGACCCTTCCTGGGCACAGGTTAACAGTTGTGATTCCTGGGAAGGGACAGGGAGAGATGGACTGCTAAGGACAGCAGGAGTGGATACCAGGGCTGTCTGGCCCAATCTGGAGCTATCAGAATGACTTTGCATGATTGGGATCTGATTTTGACTAGCACTTTGAACAGGAGAGGAAGGGAGGAAGGCACAGAGAAACTTCCTCCCAACTGAGAGCTAAGGCATCCAGGGAGTGAGCCCAACACTGGGGCCTGCAGCAAAAAGAGGAAGTTGGTGATTGTCTGGGGCTTCAAAAGATCTATCTGGGGTGCCCCATCTGGCAAATACTACTCCCAAGACCAGGAGATCCAGTGACCATTCGTGGTGGCCCTGGGAAATCCTGCTGAGAGCGTCTGCCAGGACATTGTCCTTGCCTGGGAGGTGAACTGCTGTAAGGGAGGTGTTCAGGGAGTAAGCCAGAGACCACAACTTCATCGCTTCGGTGCACAAGGCTGTAGACCGAGTGCCCCCTTGCTTGTTGATGTACCACATTGTAGTGGTGTTGTCTGTTCTGACCTGAATACTCTTGTTCTAAACAGATTTGGAAAAAGCTTTAGGTGCTAGAAAAACTGCTCTGAGCTCCAACAGGTTGATGTGGAGCAGAGATTCCTGGGGAGACCACAGACCCTGGGTGGTGAGGTCGCCCATGTAAGCCCCCAGCCCAAGAGGGACGATCTGTATTAAGGATTAGAGAATGAGACTGAGTGACAAAAGGAACCCCTTGTCTCAGGTTGCTCTGATCCTGCCACCACTGTAGGGCTTGGATCAGGGTTCGAGTTACTGGGATCAGCTTGGTAAGAAGATCCTTTCTTTGAGACCAAAAAGCTCTCAAATGGAACTGGATGTCCCTCATCTGAAATCTTGCTCCTTGCACAACTGCTGTGGAAGCAGCCATGTGTCCTAGGAGCTGCAGAAAATGCCTTGCTGGCCGGGAGACCTGCAGGGTAAATGAGGAGGCCAGGGAGACTAGGGTCTTTGCCCTGTCCAAGGGGAGGAAGGCCCTGGCTTCCTGTGTGTTCAGTTCTGCGCCTATGAAGGTAAGAAGCTGGACCAGCTCTAGAACTGACTTTGAGAGATTCAGAAGGAAACCTAGAGAGGTAAGCAGTTGCTGCGTTATCTGAAGGTATAAATTGACCTGGTCTGGGGACTGGCCTATTAAGCCAATCGTCCAGGTAAGGAAAGATGGCAATCTTTGCCTTCTTAGGTGAGCAACTGCTACAGCCAGGCATTTGGTGAATACCCTTGGGGCAGAAGTGAGGCCGAAGGGCATTGCTCTGAACTGGTAGTGGCCTGAGGGCAGCTCGAACCTGAGGTACTTTCGATGAGAGCTTCTGATGGGAATATGGAAGCAGGCATCCTTGAGGTCCAGGGAAGCTAGCCAGTCCCTTGGCCTTAGAGAGGGTAGGATAATTCCCAGAGTCACCATTTTGAACTTTGGCTTTAAAAGGTGCTTGTTTAAATATCTGAGATCCAGGATGGGCCGCCATTCTCCTGTCTTTTTGGGGTAAGGAAGTACCTGGAGTACAAACCTTTGCCCTGGTGTAGGGGAGGAACCCTTTCCACAGCTCTGAGAGCCAGGAGGTAGAGACCTCTGCCTCTAGGGTGAGTGCCTCTGATGGAGTTGCAGGTGGAAAGATCTGGTTCTCAGCTTTGGAAATTTTTGAAGCTGAGAACCAGTCCCTGGCTTACTACTTCCAGGACCCACTTGTCTGATGTTAAAGACTTCCAGTCCTGGACAAAGTAACCAGCCTGCCTCTGGAGTGAGAAGAATCGCCCTGGCAATCCCATCAGGGTGCCTGCTTGGCAGGGGCTTTGGGCTGAGGGGTGGAAGCAGACCTGCTTGTACCCCGTCTGCCTCTCCCTCTAAAGAACCCCCTCTGAGCAAGGCGGAGGAGGAAGCTTGGGCTTGGTAAAGGCCTATGAAAGGCCTGCCCTGCCTCTAGGAAGCTGCTTTTGAGGAGTGGCCTGCCTTTCCTTGGCCTGTGCACTCTATAGGTGGTCCTATATTCATCCATTTTCTTCATGTAATTCTCTGTTTGCTCCCCAAATAGAATTTCCCTAACAAGGAAAATCCATGGCCTTAGACTGGGTATCCTGAGACAGGGTAGTATATCTGAGCCAAGCCATCAAGCAAAGTGCCACAGATGTAGCCATGACTCTTAATGAAACGTCATTAGAGTCCACTGCAGCATGAAACTGCACCTTGCATGTCTCAATACCATCCATAGCCACCTGCTCCAGCTCCTGGCAAGCTGGTCAGGGACTTGTTCGCTATGGCCAGCGCAGTATTCCATCTGGATTTCTGGTACCTACAGCATAAGCCATATAATTTGCTTGTCTGAGTCCCAAAGATGCTGCCATGTACTGTTTCTTTGCCATAGCATCAATCTTCCTGGAGTCCTTCTCAGGGGGGTGTGAAGCTAGGGGAATATTAGCCTTGTCACAGGCTGCAGCCTGCACTACCCCCACATGGCTGCATTGTTGAGTGAGGAAATCAGTGTCGGAGCCTGATAAGATATACCTCTTGTCCATCCTTTTATCCACAGGAGGTATAGTGTGAGGAGTTTGTAAAACTTTTACTGTCTGTTTCCGAAAAGATTTATGCAAAGGAATAGACAGTCTCCTAGACTCTGGAATATCCATCATTTCTACATAGTCTGGCTCCTCTTGGTCATCAACAGCTTCCTCAACAGGAAGCTGGAGAGTTTCAGCAACTTTTTTATAAAACATGAAATGAAAAGGGGACTCAGAAAGCCTTGGAGGAGAAACCCCTAGGGGTCTATCTGGAGAGATGTCCGGATCAATGGGCACATCCAGATCTTCAAAACCATATTCACTCTCCTCATATTCCTCTTCCCCCTTCCCCAGTTCATAAAAATCCTCAAAATCATAATCTTGAACCGGTGGAACCGGCCGAACCGAACACTTACCTGAAGGTGTCGGTTCGGTCGGAACCGGAGAGAGAGACTGGACAATTTGAATTGCTTTAGCTATTTCCTCAGCAGTTGGGGAGAGAACTTTTGGCTCTACACTAGCTGACTTTCTAGTTCTTTTTGCTGGAACCGGCTCCTCAGAACCGGCTCTTCGTTTGCCCGAGGAAGTATCGCTCTGGTCAGAGGGCACTCCCTCCGGTTCAGTTGGCACTGAACCAGGCTGGCCATCCGGGTCAGCGGACTTTTTGGCCTCCCTTTCCCTGAGCCTACCAACTCTCTTATCTATGGTGGCAGCAGGGAAATTGTGACAAATCTGACAGTCTGAATTGAGGTGGTCAAACCCCAGACAATAGACACATGTGGTGTGTGGGTCAGCCTTAGCAAAAGCTTCCCCACAAACACTACAGTGTTGAAACCCAGTGGGTCGTTTTTCTTTTGGGTTTCTCAGACATAATGCCAGCCTAACCAACTTGCCCGTTTATGGCAATCCACCAAGCAAGACACCCTTATCGGTTCCCAACCATGTCACGGGTCGTGGAAAAAACCGTAATGAAATCCGTTTTTTTTAGAACCGATAAGAACCAGGAACCACACTCTAAAAAAGGACTAGTAGATTTTAAATACAACCTGATCGGTTCAAACCGAACCGATAAAGAATTACAAGTTCCACACAGAAAAAATAAATGTAAAACCTATCTATTACTTACATTACCACAGACAGAGCTTGAACCGACCGGTTGCGGTTTAATTTCAGCTAAAAACCGAAAAATAATACTTTTAAACCGACAAAATGAACCGAGCAGAAGGAGAAATCTCTGGAGCGACTGTTCAGTGAGGCGGAGTAAAGAATCTGATAGTTTGCGTTTGAAGCACAACAGACAGAGTTTTCAACCGAGCTCGCGCTCTAAGTTCCATGCCTGCATGGAAAGTTAACTATTTCACCTCCGGAGCAGTTCTAACCTGCGGTCATACTGCAATTGTCATAATATAGCAAGACTTCATGTTGTTTGAACATGGGAATCAGTCGACCAGGTTCAAAGAAAGGGGACAGTCTGCCACTGTGGCTGAAAAAGCTTCTAAAGCATCAGAAATTGACAGATCCACCCTCCAGAGTCCTAAAACCAGACCCACAATAGACAATCCACCAGTAAGAAAAAAATACTCACCGTAGTAATATTGTTTCTTCCAAGGTGCCCTTTAGCATGCTTGACAAATATATGCCCGCTGGGTTCAGCTGCCCCGGAGGTGGAATCAATGGTAACGAGCCTAGAGAATCGACCGGTGAGGAAACAGCAAGAAGGTATGCTGCAAGCAGTCAGCCTACAGGGCACCAGAATTATTTCAAAGCTATAAGGGCAAAGCAAGGCCCTAAGTATGAACTGTCACAACAGGAATAAAAGTTATCTAAAACACATTAACAGTAGAAAACACCAAAACTATGAAACACTTTGTTTCAAAGCAACAAACTGAAACATTTGGCCAAGATAGAAGGGATGCAGAGCCATCCTCAGTCAGGTTATGTAGAGGAGGATGGGCAGGAGGTCAAGCATACTAAAGGACACCTTGGAAGAAACAATATTACTACCGTAATTTTCTTCTCACCCAGGAGTCCTTTAGTATTCTTGACAAATGCAGAACTACAAAGCAGTACAGTTGGGAGGCAAGTACAGAACCTACATGGGAAGAGGCTCTGCAGGATCGTTCTGCTAAATCTGGCATCTGATCTGGACTGTACATCCAAGCAGTAATGTTTTGGGATGTACAGTTTTCCAAGTGGTTGCTTTGCAGACATCGAGCAGGGCAATGTCCTTTGAGGCTGCCACTGTGCAGCAGTGCCCCTAGTAGAATGGGTCTTGAGGCCCTGAGGGGGTTGTCTGCCAGCTTTGCTGTAACAAAACTGAATACAAGAGACTATCCAATGGGAAACAGTCCTCTTGGTGACTGGTCTTCCTCTCAGTACGGGAATCCCTGAACTCCTTGGTGTGCTCCAGGCAGTAGGTCAGGGCTCTTTTTACATCCAAGCTGTGAAGCTTGCGTTCACCTGGTGTGGATGTTTCTGTGAAAAAGACTGGGAAGGTGATGGACTGGTTCAGCTGGAACTCAGAAACCACCTTAAGCAGGAACTTCCTATTTGTTCTAAGTACTACCTTGCCCTTGTTGGCAATGATGTAGTTAGGCTCAGTACACAGGGCCTGCAACTCTGAAATCCTTCTGGCAGAAGTGATGGCAACTAGGAAAACAGTCTTCCAGGTGATGTACTTCAAGTGAGCAGTAAACTGTGCTCGAAATGGGGTTCTATGAGCTTGGCCATACAAAGCTTCAAGTCCCAGGGAGGGGCAGGCTCCCTTAGTGGGGGTTGAAGGTGCAGCAGGTCTTTCAAATGTTTTGGAAAATAGAATGGGAAATGACAGATTTTCTTTCCCAGCAGAGAGGCTTGTTTATTTTTTATTTTAGTTTTGTTGACGGGTAAGTGCACTAGACAAATCCTGCCTATTTTCAGGCACAACCGAGGAGGATACAGATGAATGCCAACTGACCTTGAACTAGATTAAGCTGTTGGTGGTATTTTTAGTGAATGAGGAAATTTGGCCAGGACACGGGAAATTCCCTACTCTGATGGTAGGGGCCCTCCTGAGGCGACTGGACTAGGTTCAGTATGTCTCAGTCGTGAGGAGGTGCAGAGGTGGTAGAAGATGGTCCCATGGAGTTCGTTGAAGCACTCGAGGAGGCTTCATCTGTTCCAGCGAATATGGAAAATACAAATACTACCTTACCTGCTGAGGAGTTGGTCTTGTCTGAAGGCGTGAAAGTCGGAAAAGCGTCTGATGTAGTTCTGAATATGGTAACAGAAGAAGAAAAAAGCGTCCGGAAAATGGTCAGGTAGCCTTTCTGGTTTGGTAAAAAAGTAATGTGCAGGTTATTGATGGGCTGGGAAACAAGCGGATGTCCCTGCTACTAACCTGGATGATGACTCATTCCCTTTTCAGCCCGACTCGCCACCTGGTCTCGGAGGTGGCATTGGAACAAGCAGGATGGATAAAACCCCAAAAGCTTGGATACGGATCCCCAGTTGCCTTTACCGAGGATAGGATGGAAGAAACCAGGGAAACGTTGAGGCGCGCTGAGCTTTGGCAGAGAGACAAGTTTTAAGCGGGACCGAAATAGTAGCGTCATTTCCAGCCTACTAACGCTGAATCTCGGGGTCCTGTTTTGATAGAACCGTGGCTGAATTAAGTGATTCGCATTAGAGCACTTCGAAACTTGGGGTCGCTACAATACCAAAACTGCTGCTGTTACGGTACCTGAATCAGCGTCAATGATAAAGGTCAGTGCCCACAAATTGAAAAAACTAATATAAGCGCTAGTTCTTGGGTAATACTGCCAATAGTCTTCCTCAAATACAAAATGTAAAGCCTGCTAGCTATGCCTCTCTTTTCAAGCCTGTAGGCGTTCGGTGAGAAAGCGTTTTGTAGCAATTCATTACAAGGGGTATGGACCTTCCCCTGATCGAAATTTTGTGAGGCAAGACTTTAATAATAGACTTTTTAGGATACGACCTTCAGAGGTGTATGCCTTTATTCATTCTTCTGGGATCACAATTTTGATGTTTCCTTTCGTTCTGCTATATTACTGGATAAATTTTGGTCTGCTTATTACACTGCTCATGTAGACCCTGTTTGAAACATTTTGGTAATTCCAATCCTGCAGACCGACTGCTAAGGTTATCACTGTCCTTTTGGAATGAAGGGGTCAATGTCTTGGATATTGTGTACTGGTTGGAACAACGTTGTACAGTGAATGGAGTATCACATGCTTTAATTGATGATAATGGGTTTTGGACAGGAGGGTGGAAATTCAATGTGCAACTTAAAATAACTGAGGCTGGGGTTCAGCATCTCCCTAATTGCTTTTATTTAGGGAGAGATCGTGGAATATTATTTTATCCAGGACAACCACGTTCATGTTACAGATGTGGTTCTTTAACTCATTTAAGCTCTGATTGTGACCAATTAAAATGTACATCTTGGAATGTTGGGTCATTCAGTGTTATCTTATGAGTCCCCCACTTGCAATCTATGTGGTGAAACTTCAAATGTTTTTGAGCATGTCCATGGGCGGCCCATAATACATCAGATTATACAGAACATGATTCCTATATAGCTAAATCTTCAGCTACTGCTAGAACCCCCCCCCAAAGATCAGAACATCTTACCAAAAATAAGGAAAGGATCCATTTATTGTCAATTTCTCCTGAAAATTCAATTAACCCTGACCCTCCCGGAAACTTAACTATACCAGACCTCCCTGAACCCATAGAAACACCATTACTTGATGGGCTATCTACCTCCCCCAGTGATTCAGTTCATGCTTTACTACAGACTCTATCTCTCCCAGTAAGGGAAGACGTAGAGTTAGAGGAAACTTTAAAACCCTCCCCACCAGTTGCTAGACGACTCCGTTCCACTAAACAAGCAGAAACAGTGTCTATACTTTCTGTCCCAGTATCTAATCCATATGAACCTTTACAAAGCTGGGGTGATGCCATGGAAGAGGAAGAGTTAGGGGATTCCTTTCTTTCTCCTCCTCCTATGGCTACCTCAGTATCACTGCCCTTGGCTGATAATTCTGGGATTCCTTCAAAGAAGAAATCTGTTAGAACAAAGAAAAAGAAATGATGTGGTTAATTTCACAGTGGTTTTTTTCTTTTCTTTTGGTTATGTCTTCAATACGCTTAGCCAGTTTTAATGTTAATAGTATTCGTTCACAGTATAAACATACAGCTACTTTTTCAGCTTTACATAGCTTGGCTTGTGAAGTTTATTTGCTGCAGGATGTCAGATTCTATACAGCTGGGGAAGTAGCTACAGCCTCAAGGGATTGGGGTTTAGGGCCTTCGTATTGGTCCTTGGGACAGGATCTTTGTTCCGGCATTGGATTCTGCTTTCTTTCATCTAACTTTATTTTGCAAAAAATAGTGGATTTGGTACTTGGTAGAGTGTTATTATTGGACATTTTATGGTATAATTTACCTTATAGACTTATTAATATTTATGCCACAACAAAGGCTGCTAGGGTTCAACTTTTATGCCTAATTAAACCATTTTGCTTACAAACCGATTGTTTTATGGGGAGGATTTTAATACTAGTTTGGAAATCTCTCCCAATAAGAAAATTTATTGTGATACCCATGCTTCTGAACCATTATAACAGAGATGAATTTAACTGATGTCCTTGCACAGTCCCTGTTACCTACCTTTTGAAAGGTAAATTAACCTCTAGAATAGATTTTTGGTTTTGTTCACAGACTATTGGGGTGGTAACAGGTATTACAGTACCTATGGCTACTTCAGATCATCATTTAATAGGGATACGAATTCAGTTAGGGGAAGTTTTATCACAGGGACCTGGGGTTTGGAGGGTTAATTCGTCCTTAATATTGGTTCCTGAGTTTTATCATGGGTTTATGGAATTAATTTCAGATCGAATTACAGTAGTTATCCTTTATGATTCTATGATCGAATGGTGGAATGATACTAAATTATATATGGTGTCTTATTTTAAATACTATGCTAGATTTTTGGCTGATACAAGACACCATACTTCTAGTCTCTTACGAGCTGAATTATTGGCATTATTCACTGAATCTCATTTATATGGATCTGATTGCTCTGCCCGTATAAAGGAGGTGAAAACTGCTTTAACTAAAATACAATATGATAGACAAAGATCTATTCTTTTTGAACAGAAATTTCGAACTACTGGGACACAACATCAATTTAATCCTCTTGATGTTACTAAAGAAAAATTCAATGGTAAACAAATGTATCAACTACTGGATGATCAAAACAATATAGTTAAGGGCAAGAAAATATTATGGACTGTGTTAAAATTTGTGAAACATACTTTTGAAAATCCAGTTGTTGAATCATCTGAGATGTCAATTTTATTACAAGCAGTGGATGTACCTACCTTAACGACACATCAAAGGCATGAGCTTGTAAAATCTTTTACTTTCGAAGAAGTGAAAGAAATTATTTTCGGTCTTAGGGACAGGGTGGCTCCTGGCTCAGATGGTTTATCAGCGGAAATTTATAAGTCCTTATGGAAACTTATACCAAATCAGTTATTAGCTGTATTTAATGCCTTTCTACAAGAAGATCGTTTAACAGATCAAATGTATGAAGGGTTGATGTTATTTCTTTATAAAAAAGGTGACAAAAATGACTTGAAGAATTGGAGACCGATCACCCTATTAAATACAGATTACAACATTTTTTCCAAATTACTGGGGAATAGGATTTCGAAACATTTGCCGTCTTTACTTTCCCCATTTCAGTATTGCTCAGTTTCTGGTAGGTCCATCCGTGATGCTTTACTTTTAATAAGAGAATTGTTTTCTCAAGGTCAAAAGGGGGCCCTACATGGCTATTTATTTAATTTTGATCTTTCCAAAGCTTTTGATGGAATTTCTCAAGAATTTATATGGTTGACCCTCAGAGCCTATGGGTTTCCACAAACTTTCGTTAACTGGCTCATCATATGACATTCCTTAGCTTATGTCAGACCATATATCAATGGAAGGATTGGATCTCCTTGTTATATTCGTCGGGGAGTAAGGCAAGGTTGTCCCTTGAGCCCCTTATTGTTCGTTATAGCTTTGGATCCTATTATCAGGTTACTTTACAAATCACCTAGACTTTTAGGTCTTTCTGGTTTTAATTGCAATATTCAAAAAGTAATCTGTTATGCGGATGATTTATGTGTATTGGTACCTACTGCCTCGGTGGATCGTTTATTATGTAAGGTACTACCGTTTTTTTTATCAGTTATTGGTTCCAGTCTAAATTTACAAAAGAGTGTGTGTTTAAATTTGGCCTCATCTTTGGAGAATATTTCCTCTATTGGGAGTATTAGATCAGTGGACTCTCCGCATAAATTATTAGGTATTTATTTTGGAGTTCCAGATATAGCTAAGTATAATTGGGAGATATGTTTGAATAAGGGTAGGGAAAAAGTAAGCAAGTGGCATAAGTGGTTTTTGGGTAAAAAGAAACTTATTTTTTTGATCAAAACGTGTTTATTGCCTTTGTTTTTACATATAGCACATATTTTTCCATTACCCAGATGTTTTTTTGTGCCTCTCTTAAGCCTTTTCTTTTCTTGTTTTTGGGGCAGTCGCCTTAATCCAATTAAACGTAATGTTTTGTTGCAAAACTACCGACAGAGAGGGGTCACTATGATTCACCCAATTGTGTTCTTTTATTCACTTTTCTTTTCAACCAATTTGAAACCTTTGGTTATGGATTCTTTTCAGCTTTGGTTCCCTTAGTAAGTATATCACTTAATGGGATTTTTCAGGAATGGAGTATAGGGGAATTTCTCCATAAAAATAAAAGGAAATATGTTTTATCCACAGATGGGTAATAGTGTTTGACATGATAAAAACATGGCATATTTCGGTAAATATGATTAAAGATTTATCTAAAACAATTGTATGCAGTAATAGTAGAGTCCCATTTTTGGAGGAAGTTTTTCCAGGGTTTACCAATAGAAAAGAAACAGATTGGAAATCTTCTGACTCATTCTCGTATTCCTGTGGCGATGTGGGATATTGCTTGGTTAGGAGCACATGGTAAAATTAATATGCGTGGTAACCAGAAGCATAAACAAGTGTTGGATAGGTATTGTTTCTGGATTCCTGTACAGATCTTACAGAAACTATGTCTCATTTATATTTTCTTGTCCTTTTATTTTGCGTTTTGGTTTTGTGGCGTCGTCATTTTGGAATAAAGTTTGGCGTCAATGGGATCAGAAAGCTCTATTTTTGGTGTATTCCCAGTCTCTTGGTGAAATGTAATTATAGTTCTTTGAATATTATAGCAATCATAATATTGTATTGGGTATAGCAGACCAGATGTTGGTTCCTATTTCAACAACGTTATCTTTCTCCTGAGGATTTATTCAAAAAGTATTAGCCACATTGATCGTCTTAAAGAAGGAGAAAGGAAAATTCTTAAAAAGAACATGTAGGAACGATATTGGGAATTTTTTGAATTACCTTTGAGTTACATATAAAATGTTTTCCTTTCTAAAATTTATTTTTCCTTTTAGGATACAAGAAGGATTTTGAGTTTCACATTTGAAAATTCTGTAATTTTGATGTAATTGTTTTTCTGTATTGAACTGCTGTACTGAATTGTTGTATATATGTTTTGCTTTTAAATAAACATACCCTACTCTTTCGATAAGTGCTATGAGATCTTTAACATCCACCTGAACTACCACCAATCCAGGCAGATGGGACCGGGTTTAACGTCTCATCCGAAGGCGGCACCTCAGAGTGCAGCACCCTCTCATGCTGCACTACAGTATCAGTTCTGGGATATTAATCCAAGTGCCAGATGTGGGAACGAACCCACAGCCCTCTCATCTCCGGCCTCAGAGGCGAGTGTGCTACTATTGAGCCACTGACACTGCTAGGTAGGCCAATATGGCTGCTAAATGCACCTTGAGGGATAAGGCTTTAGGGCCTGATGACTGCAGGTGAACTAGGTAGTCCAGTAGAGAAGGTGGAGTCACCCTGAGGGTCTAACTGTTTACCTCTACACCACAGGAGAACCTTTTCACTTGGAAGCATAGGTTTTCATAGTGCTAGGTTTTTTAGCCATGCAAAGGATTTCGAAGACTTGCTCCACTAGGATCTGCAGCTTATCCAGTAGGTAAGGAAATGGGCAGACTGGGTGGGCCAAGCGGTCCTTATCTGCCGTCAAATTCTATGTTTCTATGTTTCTATGCTCAGAGTACTGAGAATCAGGATACTCTAACTCCTCAAGAACCAGGCCTTGAAGTGAAGAGACTCTATGCTGGGATAAGCTACCCCCATCTGAGGCACAGTCAGGAAACTGTGGCTCTATGGCAGACAAACTGGCTTGCTGACCAAGAGAGCCATGAGTAGGGAGTACCAGGGCTGCCTTGCCCAGTCTAGAGTTACCAGAATCATGGTGGATGACTGGTCTCTGAGTTTTAGGAGAGTTCAGTGTATTAGAGGAAAGGGAAGGAAGGCATTGAGGAACTTTCCTGTCCAGTCCAGAGTCAGAGCATCTACTGGAAAAGTACCCCGACCTAGGGGTCTGCAGCAGTAGAGTACAAGCTGATGGCTGAGGTTGGAGGCGAAGAAGTCCACCTCTGGGGTTCCCATATCCTGAACACTGTGGCCAGAACTTGCCTGTTTAAGGCCCATTTGTGATGGCCCTGAATGATTCAACTGAGGGAGTCTGCCAGAACATTGTCTTTGCCTGGAAAATGAATGGCAGAGAGATGCATGTCCAAGGAGTAGGCCATGGACCAGATTTTCATGGCCTTTGTACAGAGTTTGGTGGACCTTGTGCCACCCTGTTTGTTGATGTAGAACATGGCAGTGGTGTTGTCTGTTCTGATCTGCACAGAGTGACCCCTTAGCTGTGGGACGAAGGCCCTGATAGCCAGGTACACAGCTCTGAGTCTGAGAAGGTTGATGTGGAGAGTGGACTCCCTAGGGGACAGATTCCACTTATAGACTGGACTGCCAGATGAGCACCCCATCCTAGGAGAGAGGTATCCATGGTAAGAACACTGGAGGGCTGTCTCTGCTGAAAAGGGCCCCCCTACCTGTGATTTTCCTTTTCCCTCCACCAGTCCAGGGCCTGAAGCTAGGCTCTTGAAACTGGAATTGGTTTTGAGGGGAAGCCCCACTTTTGGGACCAGTGAGCCCTCAGGTGATACTGGATATCCCTCATTTGAAACCTGGCACCTGGGACCACTGCTGTCATGAAAGCCATGTGGCCTAGCAGTCTGAGAAAATGCCTGGCCAGCCTTGGCTGGCCCCAGGCAAAGGAATCTGCCAAGTGTAATAAGTTCTGGACCCTGTCCACAGGGAGCATAGCTTTCCCCTGTATGGTGTCCAGCTCTGCTCCAATAAAGTCTAGTACCTGAACTGGTTCGAAGTGGGACTTTTCTTTGTTGATGATGAATCCCAAGGAATCCAGAGTACTTATTACTGTGCTGAGAGCTTCCCTGACCTTGTCTGGTGATTTGTCCACTATTAGCCAGTCATCCAGTTATGGGAAGATTGACACCTGTTGCCTCATTAAGTGAGCTGCAACTACTGCCAGGCACTTTGTAAAGACTCTTGGAGCTGAAGTGAGATCGAATGGTAGGGCTGCAAACTGGTAAAGGCCGGATGGTAGCCTGAATCTGAGAACCTTTCTGTGGGACAGCCTTATAGGGATGTGAAAATAGGCATCCTTGAGATCTAGAGAGGCTAGCCAGTCTCCCTGCTGTAATGAATGGATCACCGGAGTCAGAGTGACCATTTTGAACTTGGGTTTCAACAGATATTTGTTCAGTTATCTTAAGTCTACTATGGGTCGCCATTCCACATTTCTCTTTTGTGTGAGAAAGTATCTGGAATAGAGACCTTTTCCCCCACTTGGGGGGAACGGGACTCTTTCCACTACTTTTACGGACAGAAGAGCTTTCACCTCTAGCTTCAACAACAATCTTTCTGTTGAGGTTAGGGGTTTGGAAAGCTTGGCGCCCTGCAGAGAGGGAAACGTTTTGAACTGCAAGGTTAGCCCCTGACCCACCACCTCTAGCACCCATCTGTCTGTAGTTATGAGGTGCCACTGGTGGAGGTAGTGGGTCAGCCTGCCTCCTACATGGAGAAGGGAAGTGAGCTGGACATTGCAGTCAGGAGGCTTGCTTGGACTGAGTGCTGGGGAAAGGAGAGGGGCTGGACCTTCTCTGAGTTCTTCTTCCTCTCCCCCCGAAATAGCCTCTCATCTGAGAGTAGTCTAGGGGTGTAGGCATAGGGTAGAAAGCCCTAGGATAATAGCCCCTGCTCTCTGTTTCCCCTGTTCTGAGATTTCTGGGAAGTAAAGGTCTTTTCTTTAGCAGCATTGCTTTGATGGGTGGTTTTATATTCTTCCACCTTTTTCATGTAGGCTTCAGTTTTGTCCCCAAAGAGAGAATTGCTCTTGCAGGGAAATCCACAACCTTGGACTGTGTGTCCTGGAAACATTAGTAGTACTCTGCCAGGCATAATGCCTCAGGGGTTGGCCCTGTGCCATAGCCCTGGAGGCAGTGTCATTAGTGTCCACAGCCATATGGAACTGGTATTTGGTACCCTCTGAGGCTGTCTTTACAGTTTCTGCCAGGTCTTGACTATCCTGTCTGGGACCTGTTGACTTATAGCTAAAATAGAGTTCCAGAGGGCCTTTTGATATTGGCTGCACAGGCCATACAGGTGGAAAGGAAGCAGCAAAGAGGCTGTGGTATAAGATTTCTTGCCCTTTGAGGTCCAGTTTTCTACACTCCTTTTCAGAGGCTGGGAAGAAAGTGGCATTTGCCTTTGTCACAAGCTGTAGCCTGTATTGCCCCTCATGGTCTGGGTACACATAAAGGAATTCTGCAATAGATTTTTCTAACTGGTATTTCTTTTAAATTTTTAATCTACTCCAGGAACAGAAGTGGGGTTCTGGAGGAGCATAAAGGTTGCCCTGAGAAGGATTTGTGAATGGGCAAAAGAAGCTTTTTAGCAGGAGGGAAACCATCATGTCTAGATAGTCTGCATCCTCCTCTTGATCAGTGGTCTCCTGGGTGGTGATGTCCAGGGTGTCCACCATATGTTGCACAAAAGTGAAATGAGAGGAAAAATCCTCCTGGCCATTAGAGGAATTGCCAAACTCTTGGTCAGGAGATAAATCAGGCTCTATAGATTCACCCTCAGGCTCATCATCATCATCATCATCTCCCTCAATACAATAAAAGCCCTGGGTGAGCCAAGGGTCTGAAGTATGAGGGGCATTAGGATCAGAAGGGGCACTAAATAAATTGCCCAAAGTCTGCAAAGTCTGATATATGCCAAGCTTTAGCCATTTCTTCAACTGAGAGTGTATCTTTTTGTATCACTGGCGTCTCTCTTTGCCTTTCCGTGGGAAGGGCAGTGATATGCTTTTCTTTTTGTTTCTTTTTAGCAGGGACCGAATCTGGAACATACTCATTAGATCTTTTTTTAGCTCTGCCATTATTATTATTATTTTTTATCAGACTTGTTCTCTATGGGGTCCTTAGAGGACCTGTCTTTAGCTTTACTGTGGAAAGAAGATCCCTCTTCAGCACTCTTGTTAACAGTCAGCGGAGAAATAATTCTGGTGCCCTCTAGGCTGACTGCTGGCAGCACATCCTCTTGCTCTCTCCTCATTGGTCAATTACTTAGGCTCGTTACCATTGACGACACCAATAGAGCAGCTGAACCCAGCTGGCATACTGTATTTGCCAAGCATAGTAAAGGACCCCAGGGTGAAACCATTTGTTACAGATTACCATCTCAGACCATGGCTCTACATAATATCATTAAACTAAAGGTATGAGATTTTTTTTTAATAGTTTTGAGCTTCATAGCCCTCTACCCTGTGGAGACGATAACCACTGTGTGTTAAAATCGTAAATTTTAATGCACTCCTGCAAGGAAGGATCGTGCTTGTGACGAACTGCTAGCCAGCCAATCCCTTTTCACTTCCTGATCTGCCTGCTCTGTCCCCATGCTCCCACGTGTTGTGACATTTAACCAGGAGAGCACGGGGCGTGCCTCATACAAGTCTATGGGGCTTGTTTTCAGAACTATTTTATAGAACTTTAAGCAATCTTTTAGAAAAATGAAAGTCACAGCTCAATAATAGGGTCCCTATTGGTTGGTGGTGCTTCATTTTCTCAAAAACTAACACTATTCTGTAAAACACAACAATCAAAAAATAGGAGCACCAGGAATCGTGTGGTGCTCTGTTCAAAGTAGCATCTCTGATGAAGCCTGGCAGAGTACCAGGTGAAACGTTAGTTCTTGTGCAGTAACCACCGTAATTTTTATATGCACGTCTGCTTTACCTAAACGCTAAGTTTTTCATATACTAACAGTGTTTGTGGTGTTTTCATTGCTGTGTGGGTGCTATCTCTTCTTGTGACTTTGGTTTATGTTCTGTAAAATCATTCTGAAAATGAGTCCCATAGACTTGTATGGAGCGCATCCCTGCACCCTCCCTGGTCAAACGTCACAATACGTGGAAGCGCAAGGGCGGAACAGGCAGACCAGGAAGTGGAAAGGACCGTCCGGCTGGCAGTTTGGCCAGTGTTACGATCCCTTCCCTTCCTTACAGGAGTGCATTAAAATTAAAAATTTTAACACACAGGGACTATCGGCGCCCCAGAGCAGCGGGCTATGAAGCCCAAAGATACATTTTACACCTTTACTTTAAGGAGAGGTGAAAAATACTTGTTTCAGATCCTGAAACTGCACTCTTGGTAGGAGATACCTGAGAGTTACCTTTAGGAAGGAACAAAGGCAGGTGACTATTTGACCAATGGTCACTTTGTAGAGAAAATACAAGAAACCCACTGGCACCAGGACTTTTTACAGTAGGTGCAGAAACTGCAATGTGTGCAGATTTGCACAAGGGGACCTAAGTTTGAACACCCAATGACGGGAGAAGAATATATGCAAATCACCATGTGGATTGCAAAATAAATACACTGTTAGCCTTCGTGGTGTGGATGGGGCCAAATAGCAGCACATACAGGAACATGTTAGGGAAATTTACAATGGAAGTTTAGACAATGCTCTTGGTAGCCACTTAATAAGAGTGCATGTTCAGATCCCATCAGATTCAGGTTCAGCGCATAAGAACACGTCCTACTGAAAGAGAGAAGGGGAAGCCAGCCCAGTGTCGCTGAGGGTTTAAGCGCTTGATGCTATATCTTGCACCTTGAGAATGAGCCTTGGTCGCTGGGGATCGGTGGGGGAGAAGGTTTCAGCAGCCATAAAGCAGCTCTCCTCTCCTCTCCTGGGTGGGGATTCAGTTGTGACTGCTACGAGGCTGCCCTAGGTGGAGGACTGAGGGTAGTGCAGACAGGAGCGGCTAGGATAGGAGGTGCTGCAGATCGCTATCGCTTGCCTCCACATGGCTCAAATGGCCGTGGGGAGGTAGAAAAAATGGTGGAAAGGGCTCCATGATGGCTGGGCTAAGGTTCTCACCTGGCATCCGGCCAGAATAAACAGACTGCACTTGTGCACTTTTGAATACAAATTTGAGTGCTGAGCCTTTATTCCTTTATATCCATGACGGCCCCGTTGCACCCCCTGAAGTCTGGATGCTGGTCTCCGGGGGAGGGGGGAAAGTCGACACCCTTGGACCTGTCACAGTTGGGAGGGGGGAATCTGTGGGGAATTATCAGAAGGGTCTGAAGTGGGAGAAACAGGGACTGGAGAGTGACCTCTTCCGAGGGAGGGGCCAGAGCCGCCTGCCAGCTCCGCTGGAGGTGGTGAAAAATGTAGCTACAAAGAGAGAGGGTGGACCGATTGAAAAGTCTTCTCCAAAAAGAAACTAACTAGATCTGTATATTAAAAGCATTGGTCCTTGATGGCCTGAACAATCAAGTTGACGTTGAGCCCTGTTTGTAAATTTGTAAATATGTAATTATTGAAGAATATGGCCAAAAAGCTATACTGTGAAATGGAGGATTTTCAGGACTGTGTCCAATTTACATGCCTGATTTACCACATGTGGGTCTCTTTCTAAAAACAGAAGACAGCACTCTCCTCCTGCTTCCGGAAGAGCCCAGGAAATAAAGTTGCATTACTTCATCCTATTGTGCCTAAACTTTCTTTATTTTTCATTGTGCAAACGACGCAAAGTGCAAAGTACTATCCACTCACATACCGGGTGGTTCTAGCAAAATGACTACTGCCGTCACTACCCAAGAAATTTGAGACACAATAGGAGGAATCTGTGCAGCTCTATTTCCTGGGCCCTTCTTGAAAGCAGGAGGTGAGTGCTGTTTTCTAACGACTGTTTGAAGAAAGGCACCACATACTCAGTGCATGTCTATTCCCTCCCACAAACACATGTGGGTTTGTCTAATTCCAGTTAGGACAATGAAACATTTTGTTTCCTTTATTTTTTACAAAAACATAAGGTACCTTCTTGAGCATCAGAAATACTGCCTCCTGAAGCAGGACTGCACTATTTGACTTTGTAACATGGCTATGGAAAATGCAGTCTTCTCATTCGTTAAAACAGCTCCACTGACCATGGATTAATTCCCAAGTAATCCACGGTTGCTGGAGTTAGTCCATGGTTTAGTCTCCAGAGTGAGCACAATCTGCGTTCCTGTATGCTGCATGCATGGCTATTGGGAGTGCGCCTATAGCCGGAATGGGGGAGCATTGCTGAAGGAAAGGAACCGGTCACATCTCAGCAGCTAAGTCTGAAAGCCTTCTCGCTTCAGAAAGCACTGGGTGCCACTTGTGTTGCAGCTGCAGCCCCTACCCATATACGTGCAACCATGAAATGCCCTAACCCCGACTGCCACAGTAACCCCTTCATTGTTTCCATCCAGACACCAAAACTTCAACTGAAACCCTATAGTGGCAACAAGGGCGGAGTTATCTCGCCGTGACTATCCAGCTCACGCTATTACTGTCTGTGCTTCCCACACATAGCACCTGCCGCCACTCCTCCCTCGTGCAGCTTGGCAGCCCACCAGAAGCCTGTCAAAACCCGCCAAACCACCGCGGTGGCCCAACAGCCACAAACTGGAGAGAAGAAGGATCCAGATTGGACTCTGTGAGGAGGGCAGTGTTACAGCTATAGCACTTGCAGTTCCCTAGGAACAGACTTTTACTGCGAGCTGTCCAGCAACCCAGGATGGGATGAACGAACTCCACAGGTGCCCTGTCCAGCAGTCGGTAACTGTTTGCAACCCTCCCCCCAAACTGGGACTCTTTACTGGCGTGCACCAGGTCATGAGCTGCAGGTTGCACACAGTGAGGGCCATGTTACAAGTGAATTAACCCACTTGAGAGCATAGGTTAACATGTGAATTAATCCATGCCTGGATAGTTAGAAGCACCTCGCCTGTGGTTCCTCATGCCTGACAACCCCCAGCATGGATTCATTCTCAAGTAACACATGCCCTCTCATGGGTTAATCCTTACTTGCATCACCTCCCCATACACACACAAAGCTGTTGATCTGCCCACCCTCCCCACCCTGCCATAGAGGCAGTCCGTGAGTACAAGGAGATAGTAAGTCATGAGGATGGTGAGTGACTTGGCTGGATGGGTCAGCAGCAGAAAGGGGGATGGAGGGCAGAGAAGGAGGGACAAAATACAGATGGAAAAAAACCCTTTAACATTTAGACCAGACTGGAATCTAAGACTATAGTGGCTGGATGACTCAGCTAAACAGCAGTTTAACTACTCTGGGGGTTTAAAGAGTGCCAGTTTTGCTCTAAATAATAAAAAAAAAAACAACAACTCAAAGGCCCATACCATACCAGTGACATTAGTGCTATTCATGTGGCACTCAAAGAATTATAGATAAAAGAAAATATTTTTATAAATAAATCTGCTGAGCCGTGTGTGTGTGTGTGTCTCCCCATTGCCCTACAAATGAATAAAGATATTAATTTCAAGACACCCGTGTGTACCTAACATTCAGTGACCCACAACCAATGAAACACAGCTCATTTATGTAGTATTTATAAATCACTCGCTATGACTGGCTGTCTACCTCTTGACACAGATGCCCCTTTTAAAAACAGATCTGGTAATAACATCAGCCTCTAAAAAAAGGCATTGCTCAGACCAGTTTGCTTTTTTTATCTGTAGTATGATCCACCTTTTCCTGCAAAATACAAGCACTTGGCAGAATGCTTACAGTAACTGAGGAACCATGGGTAGACAAGTGGGAGGAAGCTAGCAGCACAACTGTTCACTTCTTTCTAAAACAATGACAAACCAATCCTTGAAACCAAGTTCCTGCTGCTCAGACATTTCTAAAGTTTCAAAATATGCACTTTGACTCTTCTCAGAGTCAATGTTTTAGACTGATGTAACCCCCAGGAGCTATCCCAAGGGCTACTACCCTGCCTGATTTGCCACTAACAGGTTGAGCAGCCTGGATCTGATGGCGGGTGCCTCCACCTAGAGGTGAGAGTTAAGACAGTCTGATATGACTTGGTCACAGCCCTCTGGTCACTGCAACCCCTTTCTTCCCACTAGTTGGCCCACACAAATCAATCACAGTACCCTTGCAATATACACTTACCCCCAGGATTGGTTCAATCAGTGTGACTCTGGGGACTCCCTGTAAAACAAGATGATACAGCGCAAAAATCACAGTACAATACGTTAACATAAATAAATACCTCAGGCAGTGTAACTTTGCTGAAACAAACAGATCTGATTTATTTAGGGGGATATAACAAGGACAGGGGGAAATCAGGTTAATTAGTTTAAACGCATTAATAATCACAGTACTGTGCACATATTTCAGAATCCCAAATGTCACTCTTACTGGGTACCCAGGCAATACGAGGCTAGCCTATTTGATGCAGCTGGTTGGGGCCCTGAAGATGGAAAATGCATGCACAATACCCAAACTGTAATCCGGAGCCGGTAGGCTCAGTTCATGGAGAAAGAAAGGAAAAGTAATCAGATGGAACACTTGCAATTAGATGATGGCAGGGAGCTACCCTGATTTGTACTCACAAATTCAATGCTGAAACTGAATGGAAGGCTGATTGTAGCAGACCATGTGGACAAGGTACTTGTGACTGGACCCCACGGCAGTTCAGAGCAAATGGATGTAGTCTGGATTAAACTGGGGTTTACTTGCAGCTTCATGCACTCAATTCACTGTACAGGGGATTTGAAACGCGAGTACCCACAAGCACTACACACATTTATATGGAAAAAAGAAAGTACTATACCAGGCAGGCTGCTTCTCTATCCTGATCGCAATTACTGCACAATACCTGGGAGAACACACAGCAGATTCAGTTCCTGACAGACCGAGCGCGATTCAGCAATTTCTCCAGTCTTCTACAGGGTGAGCCTGGTTTCTACCCTTCAGATCTCCTTGATTCTCTTCACAGGTCAGATTCAGTCCTAACAAGCAGTTGCACAAGCTGCAGACAGAAACTTGGGGCCTTACACGCGTTTCCCGACTAAAACTGCGCACCGAAGGAGCACAGGGATCCCTCCCTCTTCACTGCCAGAGCTAAACTGAGACTCTAGTAGCTAAAACCGGGCACTTCCTTTGAGTTCCTCCCAGTTCTTGGCTGGATTGGCTGTCACTCACAATAGCCTCCCCCTGTTGGTGCAAAAAGGCGCCAAAGTCCAAACTACATTTCCCAGAGTCACTGCCCATACAGTCCTCTTGTGGCTGGCTCAGATTACGAGTCCAAGTTCTGATTCGTCCAAGGCACCATTTTAGAGCTCCCTTAACCCACACTGATTGGCCCAGTTAAGCAGTTCAAAACTAGAATGGGGAACTAGGTAAACACAGTTCCGATTGCAAAGAAAAGCAGGTTAGACAAACTGTATTTTCATTATTACTCTAAATGATTTCTGGCAAACAATTACATCTTTCAGATAGGTTCCCTTTGCACTCCTAGTGACTGCAAAAACGGAGTGAATTGGCAGCAGCTCGAGTGGGACTCAAGCAGAGAAACACACAGTCCCCCCCATACAAACTAATTATGTCTGCAAGCAGACAGCTCTTAAAGAGACAGTACCAGAGGCGCTAAATACACTCACAGATAAATGGCTTAAACACCAAACACCATTCAGGCTCGGAGCATTCAA
Source organism: Neoceratodus forsteri (assembly GCA_016271365.2). Taxonomy (NCBI): domain Eukaryota; kingdom Metazoa; phylum Chordata; order Ceratodontiformes; family Ceratodontidae; genus Neoceratodus; species Neoceratodus forsteri. The sequence continues at coordinate 1,355,642,914 of CM057455.1, read as the reverse complement.
GCAAGCTCCTGGAAGTCTTTTGGGAACCCCCATTTGCAGGGGGGTTACACTGAATTTTAAGAAATAGCTCACTATAGCACTCCCTTACAAGTGGGGTACAGATCTCGATGGCTACAGGCTGTTATGTAGTGGGTGCACGGCTGTCCACCTAGCCTGCTCCAACCATATTATAGCTCTGCAAGCTAAAGCTTAACTATTCATGTCGCCTGCTGATTGGTCCCCTTCTATCCTCCTCAAGCTCCTTGCTCTCCTCTGTCTCTGCTGAAAGTTTTGTGACTGTTGAAACTGTAAAATTGTTAGTCTATCCAAACAACAAAAGACTGTATTGCTTGAAACTGCCATTACTGTTTAACACCGCTAGTCTCTGTTAGAATTAGTGATTCATCTTTCTCTCCCTTGGGCGGCCACTTGGCACCACTTAAGCCTGCTCTTGTGTAAACTTCTCCCTCACGGCAGCCACTCTGCGCTTTAAATTTTATTCTCCAGAAATCCTATCTCTGCACTCTAACTTCTGCTTAACCCCCAGTGTAGCTCCTCGCTCAGACCTCTGCAAACTGCCAGGCCTCAGCCTAGAGAAAGCAGTGCTGCCTGAAATTCGTCCCTTCCCAACTCCTCCCTGCTCTTGGCTCCTGGCCTCCCACTCTAATTTACTAATCCCCCAACTGTTTGCTGCCAACTGCTCAGCCCCTAAGCTCCTCTACTTAATCTTCTCCTCTCTTCCCTCCGTAAAAACTTCCAGCCCATTTGGGCACTCCAGCAGAACATCTCTCTCCGCTCATGCCACTGGCCGTGGGGAAAACTTGATTTGGCTCTCCCCCACAAGATCTACAGGACTGAAGACCCAGCAAGCAAAACCGGGCACTTTTCAGCGCAGCCGAACTCCACCTCTGCCACCACCTACAAGCTCCTGGGGAAGCCCTGATTCGGCTCTCCCCTCTGCAGGACTCCATGCTTCACTTGTTCCCACTGACCCTATCTGGACACTTTCTTATATAGAGTTCAGGGGTCGCGTGCCTTCCCCTGTAATTTACTAAGTGTCCAGATCTCCATCTGCATCCTACGCCCGCCACCACAAGGCAGCATAATTACCTCAGCTACTGTTCTGATAACTGGATCCAGTCACAGATATCCTGCCCCTACTTGTATTGGCAGCCTAGACCCATAATCTCTGAAAATACCCCTATTAATCCGAGCAGTAATCGCTGCCTTACCCTTACCAGTTGCATTACCTTGCCAAGTAAAGTACCCAACAATGCCACCCCCAGCCATCAGGATCATACAGAGCATCATCCTACTCTATCATATTTGCCTCCTAGGACACCCGTGTACTGCATCCAACCAAAATGGTAATTTCTACCACCCAAGGGTAGTGCTCAATGGCTATGGATCCATGACCTCACCCTATCACATGGAGCCCAGCTACAGTCGGCAAAAACCCTTCATGCTCTGGGAGCGATCACACCAAGTCACTACCCTTCCTACAGTTCCTTTCCTCCACGGATACTGTATGTTACTCACTTTGGATCCACAATATCAAGACCATTGAGCAAGAGATCACGGTCACGAACTAAAAACATCTTCTGGACCATCTCACTTGACTGCTTCTTCTCCTATTGCTACTATCGAGCAATATACACCGAACCAGGTCCTCCCCATTGTTTGAGTGTACAGCCACAAAATCAGCTGGGCTTAGGTTGGCCTCAATAAACATCTGCAGCATTCTTCCCAAGATGGACAACCTGAAGGTGTGGGTATCTCGACATAACCCAGATGTGCTATCCGTAGTGGAATCCTGGCCTTCCCCTAAGATACCAGATGCAGCCATCGTACTACCTGGCTATACCCTGTTTATGCAGGACCGCCTCTCAAAAAGAGGTGGTGGCTGTTTCATATACACCAAAGACTATCTGCAGGGGCATGGCCTGCCCCAGTATGAGTGACAACCTACAAGCACTGGCCGTCAAACTGATCCTAGGTGCACACAATAGAGTGCTCACCATGCTCTCAGTATACATCCCATGTAAACAGACCACAGCTGGCACCAGCAACCTTATGGACTGTATCAGTACCCTCAGCCTCAACACAGAAATTATACTTCTAGGTGACTTCAGCATCAACCGGCTCTCCCCATCATCTGCCAGTATCAAGGACATTTTGTCTGGCATCCACTTCTCCCAAATGATAGAATCTCCAACAAGAGTCAATTACAAAACTGGCACCAGCACCCTGCTGGATTGGATACTCACTAACCGTCCTGCACATATCTACAATATTACTGTACTCCCAGACTCTCTGAGTGACCACTCCCTGTCACATGCACCTGGAATAACAACTACAGCAAACCTCCTGCCAGAAATATATCAAGCCGTGTCCTCCTAAAGGCCTACAACTCAAAACAGACCTCAAGTACCAAGATTGGTCTGACCTGTATGAAACCAGGGCGTGGATGTAGCCCTTGACCTCTTCATAAACAAATTCAGTTCTGTCTGTGACAAGCATGCCCGATAAAAACAAGATTGGTCAAAGGACACTACAGCCACTGGATTACTCTGGATCTGCTAGAGCAACTCTCCTCAAGAGATTGCCTCTGGCAAGTGGCATGAACACATGGCTCAGCAGTAAACATCCAACGGTACAAACAAGAGCGAAATGACTGCACGAAAACCATCCCTCGTGCAAAAGCACCTACTACAAAGCAGCCCTCACCAGTTCGTGGAATAGCAGCAAATCCTTTTGGGGCAACCTCAATGACGTAGAAACATAGAATATGACAGCAGATAAGGATCGCATTGCCCACCTAGTCTGCCCATTTCCCTACCTAATGGATAAGATGCAGATCCTAGTTAACCAACAGCCTACTTCCTCCTACCCCCCACTAGAACTGCCTTATGTCTGTCCGTGCATTCTTGAATTCCTCCACTGTTTTGACTCTGGACCTCCTCAGAAAAGCTGTTCCATGCATCTACAACCCTCTCTGTGAAGAAATACTTCCTCAAATTACCTTAGCTGTCCCTCTCTCTATCTTCAAATTGTGCCCTTTGTTCTTGCGCATCTCTTTATCTGAAAGATGCTACCCTCTTGGACTTTGTTGATTCCTTGAGGTATTTGGAAGTTTCTATCATGCCCCCCTCGAGGCTATACATCTTCCTTTGTCGTCTTCTGGTGCAGACTCTGCACCATTTTGGTTGCCCTCCTCTGGACAGCCTCCACCCTGTCTATGTCTTTGCAGAGATGGGGTCTCCAGAACTGTACACAGTACTCCAGATGTGGTCTTACCAACTGTCTGTACAGAGGGCCAACAACTTCCTGTTTTCTACTGGTGATGCCTCTCCTTATGCATCCCAGTATCCCCCCAGCCCTCCTTACTGCCTTCTCACATTGCTGGGCCACCTTTAGTTCGTCTTATATGACTACCCCCAGGTCCCATTCCATTTTTGTTGTTGTCAGTATCTCACCCCCCATTGTATACTCTTCCCCTGGGTTTTTGTTTCCCAGGCACATTACTTTGCACTTCTTTGCGCTGAATCTGAGCTGCCACACATTTGACTATTCCTCCAACCTTGCCAAGCCCCTTTTCATCCTTTCCACCCCACCTTGCTTTCAACCCTGTTGCAGATCTTTGTGTAATCTGCAAAGAGACATACTTTCCCTTCTAGTCCCTCTGTAATGTCACTTATAAAGACATTAAAAACGACCGGCCTCAGTACTGAACCCTGCGGTACCCCACTAGTAACCCTCCTTTCTTCACTGTGGACTCCATTACTATTACCCTCTGTGTCCATTTGTCCAGCCAGTGTTTTACCCAGGCTACCACCCTGGGACCCACTCCCAGGCTGGCTAATTTGTTTATTAATCTTTTGTGTGGGACTGTGTCAAATGCCTTGCTAAAGTCACTGGGAAAGACCCCCAAAACGCTCCAGCTATGCTTACAATCGATGGGGTGCTGTTCTTAGACCCTCTTCTCATTGCCAACTCCCTGAATCATGTCTTCACAGACCTAGGCTGCATGCTCCCTGCTAACTTCTTCAATCCCTGCACCACTAATTACCCACAAGGGAAACGACTGCCTCCCATGACCAATCACTATTTCACTTCAAAGTAGTCTCTGAAACCGATGCCAGAAAATACCTGGAAAAGGTACTAGGGAAGTCAAGACGCAGTGGGGACTCCCTAGACCTAAAATTTGTTAGTCTGGCACTTGAGGAAGTTCTTAGCCCGCTGACACAAATTATAAACCTCTCACTCTGTCACTCACGATTCCCTCAATGCTGGAAATCTGTGACAGGTACCCCGGCGCATAAAAGTGGTAATCAGACTCTGCACCTTAACTATAGACCAATTTGAATACTACCCCCACTCTCCAAGGCCTAGGCGGATCGTGGCGATCAACTTGTGGAGTACCTCAAACAACATCAACTACTGTGTCCTGAACAGCACGGGTTCAGGGGTGGCCACAACACCATCACGGCCTTGCTAGAATTTTGGGATACATCTACCACGCATTAGACCAAGGCCTCCTGGTAGGAGCCGCATTCATTGACCTATCAAAGGCATTTGATACGGTGCATCATGGGCTCCTCCTCGGAAACTCTGGGCTGGTTCACTAGCTACCTGAGCAACCACTATCAGCAGGTTGGGATTGAGGATGTGATATCTGACAGTAGACCTGTCAGATCTGGTGTACCGCAAGGATCCATATTAGGAGCACCGTGGTTCAGCTTATTCTTAAATAATCTCCCAGTCTCTAGCTCATGTCAAATGCTCCTTTACACAAATGATGCAGTCTTATTCACCAGCAGCCAACACCTTGAACATCTGGAGGTGGATCTATAAAGTGACTTTGCATCTGCGGAACTGTGGTTTAAGAACCATAGACTGGTCTTGAATTATAAAAAGACCAAGACCATGATGTTCTCCACCCCACAAAGCAAACACAGAGCCTTCCCCCTTGCAGTTATGAATGTTGGGGGTGCCACTCTCGAACTTGTTCGGCATTTCAAACACTTAGGCATCACTATCAGTTCCACCCTATCATATGCCGAGCACATCGACATTTCTGCAAGGGCCATCAATACCAGAATTGGGATCCTTTATCAGCACAGGCACTGTCTCGCACACGAAGTCCTGAGCACTGCCATCAACAGCTCAATCATCTCACTCATCGATTATGGGCTGGTGATCTACAGATCTGCAACAGATTCAGCCCTCTACTGCATCTCAGCCGCACTGAATAAAACCTGCCATCTCCTCACAGGTGCTGCTAGACTCACACACACCTGTGATCTCTACACCATGGCTGGCTGGCTACAACTCAGTGGAAGAATCAGATACCAAACCTGCATCCTCACCAAAAAGCATCCTTAAACCTTCTACCACCAGGAGTACAGAACCTACTGATCCTTCCCCAGGGCACAAAGCAAACCAGAAGCACCGCCTCTCAGGTATTCCATGTGCCAAGGTGCCACACCAGCTTGGCTTATCGGGGTTTCTCATACTGGGCCACCCTCTGGACAACTGCGCTACCTCAGGACATCTGTGATGCAGCAATGCTTGGCTCTTTTACATACAAACTGCGCCAACACCTTCTCACCACGGGTACCCGTGCCTGCCACCACTAAATCCCACCTAAAGTCAGTAACCCCATTGCCGTAGTCTGTACTTACCCACTAGCACTTCTTAACCCTGTCACTGTTCCACTGGGTAGCCCCGACCTTGCACTTCACTGACCCCTCGTTCTCTCCCATGGCGCTGCTGTGCCCCACCCCACCTCTATTCCCTACACCTCCACCTCCTACCCCCACCCACCCCTTCCTCTTACCATTACCTCTCCATCTCCCCCCTCTTCCCTCTGTCTACTCTACTGATTTTTGCCTCTCCTTGATGTGGGCATATATTGTACAATGCCTCAGTATAGTGTAATCATGTACTTTATCAGTACTGCTGTACCATAGCACTATGATTTGGTTTATTGTTCAACTTCAAATTAAGTCATTACAAATATCTATCAATAAATACTAACGTTAGCACATACATTAAAAGCTATACAACAGCAACCTTTACATATTCAATAAATATCCACCATGTGTGATGATTTATAAAGCAAGTCTCTATTTATCACAATACCTTTAAAATATATCTCATATCATTTTCAACTTTTAGTGCCATTTATCTTTGGGACTATATGTTTTTTTTTCCCTGAGTATACACTGACAAAATCATGCAATTGCTTTTAAGTATACTAAATTGGAGGTTTTTAACAGATAAGTAAATTGATAGCAGGGTTCCATATCTAGAGTTATCAAGATATCCGCTAAAAACAAACTTCTCTAAAACTCGTATAATGGGCAGAACATAAGTAGGTGAACCGGGCTGTCATCATCCAAATCACACTTGCACCTTCTTGTGTTGGAAACACCAAACTGGAATCTCAAATATTGGCTATTTATGCATCCAAACCTAAATTTTGTAAAAGCTTTCCGATGTATGCGGTTCTTAAGTTTGTCTAGATATTTCCCTAAACTGAAATATCTTTTTTGAATTTACTGCACGCCAACTACTTAGCTTATAGCTTCTTATCCCACTGATTTATTTTTGTATGGACACATCCGTGATTTTTCTTTGAATTTTTTATTGTAACTCTGCTGGGTAAACAGTATAAGTTTCCAGTATACATTTAGCAATCCATTTGGTTTTAGGATATTTTCTAGTATATTAAAAGCCCGGCTTCCCTGTATTCAATTGTTTCATCTAAACATATTCTAGATGATCTTTTTTCTGGTCTATTATAAGTTTTGATCTAATAAACTGCTAATCTTGAATCAACACTGCATTGTATGGTGCTCTGTCCTAATTCAAGCCTCACTAGACCAAGCTGTACTCATAGGCAGCCCCAATAGTCTCTTATAAATTTTACTCATAACTTTATCCAATGGATCTAATTTATCTTGTCCCCATATTTCTGCTCTTAATTCGCATTTAAAACTTGCAATGTTCCTCTTACTGATTGACCTCCATATGTATAAGAGAACTTCTCTATAACTGGAAAAAATTTACTCATTTTGGCAGCCATTGTTTGAATATCGCCTGCCATTTCAGATTGTAATTTTAGTCTTTTTTGGTAGCTGGGTAAGGCCCCTAGGCACAAGTGCCTGTTTTCAGGGAGACCTGGGGCGCTGGGTGGTTAAGTGACTTGCTCAGTCACACAGTATGCAAGTAGAGGTTATGAGAATCAAACTCAAGTCTGGTCTACTGGATCTACCAAGTTCATTCACACTTCATTCCTCTAACCTCTAGGCTATACTGCCAGCCCAATATGATCCATAGATATTAAAAGTTCTTTATATACTCTATTTCACGTATATCACATTTTAAGGATGTTATCTTTCCTTTGTTCACATACTGTTGATCGAAAATCATATATTTGGTTTTGTCGAAATGTAGCACCAGTCCTGCCCTTGTACATTCTCCATAACATTTTTTCATACTCCTGTTAATACCTAAATAGCTTGTTGAAATCAACACCAGATCGTCAGCATATGCCAGGTAGGGACACCATCCAGAGCCCAATCTTGGCATGCGCAGCTCTGATTCATCCATTACTTCCAATACCCTATTCAGAAATACATTAAATAGAATCGGGGAAAGCAGGTGTACAATCACCCTCCCTATTATAGCGCATCGAAGTATAGTTGTTCTCATATAATGTCTTAAAAATTTTGAGCATAGCAGCATCAATTTCATAATCCCCAAGAACATCCCACAATTTCTCCCGATCAATCCTATAGAACGCTGCTTTAAGATCTATAAAGACACAATATAATTTCTGTTTTTTATACATATATATATATATATATATATATATATGTATTTATGAACAACTACGATAGCACAAAACATTAATCAAGTGTGGAATGTTCTGGAAGGAATCCTGCTTGAGTCTCACTCAGTATATTTTTTCCTTCAATCCAAGACGTTATTCTAGTGTGAATAATCCTAGTGAAAATTGTTAATGAAGTGTCCAATAGGCCAATGGGTCTATAGTTATTGTGGATTTGATTTTTCTCCTTTTTTACTGATTGGAATTATAATGTTCTCCCTCCATGTTTCCGGTATTTCACCCCCCTGAATTATGTTATTAAAAAGGGATTTCAAGGCTGGAATCCACAAATCAGGGTCGTCCATGTATATATCCACAGGTACCCAATCTGGACCTGGGGCCTTATGTCTTTTTGAGAATTCTATAGCCTTCCATATTTCATGCTCTGTACCTAGTTCTATAGATGTTTCACAATTCTTAAGATACTAAGGGCCAGATATTCTAAACTTTGCCCCTGGGCTAAGCTGACACTGCCCGGTGGGCAAACTTAGCCCAGAGCACAAAGCAAGCTATATTCAAAAGGAATAGCCTGGGGCAAACAGCTTCTGAATATAGCATGGGAATGAGGCCGTGCAAACTGGGCTGGGAGTGCAGGGCAAACGTTGCCCTGGAATAAGACAGCACTGAATATAGCAACCAGGAAGTGCAAACCACAACAACAACACAGTGCACAGCAACATGAGGGCAGGTAGAGATGAACTACGTGGCCAATGTGTGTGCCAGCTAATGCATGGACCCTGTACAGCTGCAGGCAGCAGCAGATGTGAAAGAACAGTGATCAAAACTGTATAATATTCCCGAATGGCTAGCAGCTTTAGCGTGGAGCTAAACTGTTTGCCCGGCGCTAAGATCTGCCATATTCAAAAGTGACATGCAAATGAGCCTACTTAGGTAGCCTCTGGGCAAACAGTCACATTAGCATCTCATTATTCCCTGATTTGCATGTAGTTTGCCCAGCATTACTGCAGGGTCCCACAGCTCCACCTGTAGGTCAGTCTGGAAGTACAAGGGCTGGCCAGGTCTGGCCGCAGCTCCACCTGTAGGTCAGTCTGACAGTGCATGATGGTTGCTGCAGGCTACATGTATGCAGTACAGCAGAGCATTGTGCACCAGGGACAACACAGCATAGGCACAGACAGTGGTGGTGCAGCATGCAACCCGTCACACTGTAGGCCATGCTACAGTGCACAGCAGACACTACAGTAGCAAGGGGCGGTAGTGTGAGGGACACAGCAATGCCTATGGTATATGGGGCAGTGATGACCACTGCACTGTACACAGTGACAGGCCCAGCTTGCAGGTAATTACTGACAGTGGATAGTACTGTTTCGCTGTTGTGTGCTCCACAGATGCTGCACCTGTGACATGGGATGCTCCACAGTGACATACATATACATGGCCATCTGTGCTGTGGCATCTGTACAGTTGAGCAGTATGTGGCTGGGGGCATGTAATATCCGACAGGCACACACAGGTGGTGGGGTATTCCACTACTGGCCCATGTGCACTGCGTGATGTGTCCCAGACTTGTGGCCACACCTGGGCTGTGGTGAGGTCTGGCCACTCATACACCCTCCTCTCAATTGCCACCATGCCCACAGTGCTGCATGTGTGTGCTGGCATCTGTTGGTCACCACAGATGTATGGTCTGCAGGTGGGTGCTGTATGGCCACACTACCATGAAGTCCCCTGTAGGTCGGATCACCCTTTACTGTCTGTGCTTGGCTGGGATTGGTGGCAGCTGTTGGCATCATGGTGGTGCCATCAGTGACCAGCATCGTCTTCCATGTCTGGCATTTTCTAAGTGTCATGATCATATGTTAGGGTCGCACAAGCCGCACTAATCCCACGCTAACACCGTGCAAAGCACCAATGTCATGCAAAGCTGTTTGCCCAGGGTTAAGACCAGATTTTCCTGGGTGGTAATTTGTACTGCGCTAAGGGTGGCACACTATGTGCGCTAAACACCTTAGCGCGGCGCTATTCGCTGTATATCTCATAGCGCCTGTATTCATGTTCACTTTGGCCCTTGCATATCATTACAATCTGCCCGGCGCTAATGCAGTTTGCGTGCGCTATTTGGCCTTTTGAATATGGCAGACACACGCTACTCCCGCGCTATTCCCGTGCAAATGGTTTGCGCACCACGCAAAGCTTTGAATATCTGACCCTAAACCTTTTCACCTGGCATGTGTTTATAGAACAGATTTTTAAAATACTGTTCCCAGGTTGACGGATCTATATGATTCTCTATATTTTCAGGTATATAAACATAGAATTTGACGGCAGATAAGGACCGCTTGGCCCACCCAGTCTGCCTATTTCCCTGCCTACTGGATAGGCTGCAGATCCTAGTTAACCAGCAGCCTACTTCTTCCTACCCCCAACCCCTAGAATTGCCTTATGACTGTCCCATGCATGCTTGAATTCCACCACTGTTTTTGACTCTATGACCTCCTCCGGAAGGCCGTTCCATGCATCCACAACCCTCTCTGTGAAAAATACTTCCTTAAATTACCTCTGAGCCGCCCCCTCTATCTTCAAATTGTGCCCCCTTGTTCTTGCACACCTCTTTTTTTGAAAGATGCTACCCTCTTGGACTTTGCTGATTCTCTTGAGGTACTTGAAAGTTTCTATAATGTCCCCTCTCCTCCTTTCCTGAGGCTATACATATTAAGCTCCTTAAGTCTCTCTTCATATGTCTTCCGGTGCAGACCCTGCACCATTTTAGTTGCCCTCCTCTGGACAGCTTCTATCCTGTCTATGTCTTTGTGAAGACTGGGTCTCCAGAACTGCACGCAGCACTAAAGATGGGGTCTCACCAGCTGTCTGTACAGGAGGATAATAACTTCTGTTTTCTACTGGTGATGCCTCTTCCTATGCATCCCAGTATCCCCCAACCCTCCTTGCCCTCTCACATTGCTTGCCCACCTTTAGGTCATCTGATATGACTACCCCCAGGTCCCTTTCCATTTTGTTGTTGTTAGTATCTCACCCCCATTGTGTACTCTTCCCCTGGGTTTTTGTTTCCCAGGTGCATTACCTTGCACTTCTTAGCACTGAATCTAAGCTGCCATACATTTGACCATTCCTCTAACCTTGCCAAGTCCCTTCTCATCCTTTCCACCCCACCTTGTGCATCAACTCTGTTGCAGATCTTTGTGTCATCTGCAAAGAGACATACTTTTCCTTCCAGTCCCTCTGCAATGTCGCTTATAAAGACATTGAAGAGGACCAGTCCTAATACTGAACCCTGCAGTACCCCACTAGTAACCCCCCTTTCTTCAGAGTGGACTCCATTTACTATTACTCTCTGTGTCCTATTCTCCAGCCAATTCTTTACCCAGGCTGTCATCTTGGGACCCACTCCCAGGCTAGCTAACTTGTATATTAATCTTTTGTGTGGGACTGTGTCAAATGCCTTGCTAAAGTCTAGGTAGGCCACGTCCACAGCCCCTCCCTGATCTACTACTTTGGTCACCCAGTCAAAGAAATCTATCAGATTTGTCTGGCATGACCTTCCTGCTGTGAATCCATGCTGCCTTGGGTCCTGTGCCCCTCTGGCCTCTAGATACTCGACAATTCTTTCCCAACCATTTGACCTTAACCATATATTACTAAGTTCCAAAATTGTTTAATATGTTTTCCTTCACTGTGTTTTCAAATTGTTCCAAATACTCTTTCTGTATCTTTCCTCTTTACCCTTAACATATTTTATATTCCTCTCTCAGCTTATTCAATTTAGCTTTGTTTTCTATTGTTAGATTATTTATAATTTTTCTAACACATTTATTAATCTCCATTTTTAATTTGACACAGTCCTCATCATACCATGTACTGCCCTTTCTTTCTTTCATTACTGAAACTTTTAAGAGTGATTCTGATATTTTCTTTGTTATTTCTGCAAATTGTTCTACTAGCCCCTCTGATAATTCTCGCAGTGGAAAATCCTCCATTACGTCCATAATACCATACTCTTGCAAGAACTGACTCAATTTATGGGGTCCAATCAAATCCCTTTTCACCCCCTGTTTTTTGTTCTAATGATTGCTGTTTTTTATTTACTCTTGTCTTTATCCCTAACCAAGACACTAATTCTATTTCTAGAGGAAATGCTCACTTTTGATCTGCTACCCACTTTGAAATCTTGAAAGTATATGATTAGGTTCATAGAAATCCAACAACGGTCAATAATCGATGCGCCCCTAGGGCCTGCATATATAAAAGCACCTAATGGATCACCACTGGACCTTCCATTTATTAGGATCAAACCATAATCTCTCAATTCTTTATTCAGTTGCTCTCCTCTTTTGTTACATTTTAGGTCCTTTGACCGCATTTGTCCGCATAAGGCATTAAGGCTCAGAGCTGCACATGACATAGATGTATCCAGTCGGGGCTCCAGACCGTGCCCCAACCTGGCACTGAAATATCCCATTAAAATTAACCCACTTAAAGGCTCCTTAGAACTCACATCTTCTAAAAACTTACTAAGTACACAAATAGTATCCCTATCCACACATTTAGATCCTATTGGGGAAAAATATACATTTACCAAATACACCATTTTCTTATTGGCTATCATATAGACTGGGAGTATGCATTCTGACTTAATTTCTATCTCTTTATGGTCTATTTTATCTTTTATTTTACATCATGTAATTAAACCCCCTGATTTTCTCCCAAAGTGTTTTGCTTTTATCCGAAACATTTTATATCCATCCAGATTAACTGTCTCATCTGTCCAAGTTTCTTGTACACAAATATACTCAAATGATGTTAAGTAAGTCAGAAATGACACATCTATCAGCCTGTCCCCAATCCCTGCCACATTCCTTGAAAGAAATTTCATATTGTTTGTCGTCCCTCTACAGCCTTCTGTTCAGCATTTAGTTGTCAGTAGCTTATATCCTGAAGTGCCAGGAATCTATCTGATTGATATCTTAATCAAATTCTGCCATTGGTTATTTCCTATTACACTTTTTGTAAGTTGTTCCAATTCTTCCTCCCCATACATATTAATGTTAAATTTTTCTAACATTTCTGATTTTCCAATATGTATTTATAGTCTGTTTCATTCCTGGTCCATATTGATATCTGTCCATCATGCTCCCATCTTTTAAGTCTTTTAATCCTTCTTTGCATAGAGGTGTCTTTAGTCAAACTTTGTACTAGAACCAAAACTTTCATTTTTAAGCTGTTCTTTGATTCTGTTAAGAAATTACCTATCCCAAAGATAGAAATTTGGAACTCATGTCCTTTGTTTTCCCTTTGACTTCTTTATAGCATTCTAGGAATATTATTCCAATAGGGACTACACAATCCATCTAGAAACCCAGTTCCCGCATCCTCTCTTTTTGATTTTGTAGCACCTTTAATACATGATACTGATCCGATAATAAGAATATCAAATCTGTGTTAAGTAAAGGTTTAATTACATTGAGTTTCTTCAGTAGGTTGTCATGACAACCCTGTTCTTAGTACTGAACTCAAAACTGTTTTAAATGAGTATTCAAACTCACTTCTGTTTCTTCTGGAATTATTGGCACATTGTACAGAGGTAAGATGAAATCAGTTACTAAAGTTCTTCCCAAATCATTCTTAAATTGATTTCATCAGTACTGTCTTTCTCTTGGTAGCCTGTGACGTTGGCGCCTGAAGTAAGGCACCGTCTGAAGCGCGCGTTATGGGCGAAAGCCAGAATAGCGAGTGTGGGGAAGCTGGATGTGGTGGGGTAGGTGACTGCGGCGACAGGATGTCACTATATGTACCGCAGCGTTCGGGGGAACCTGCCAGCGAGCATGGGCTGGGGAGGGATGTAGGAGTGGTGCTGCGGTCGGCTGCCAAGCTGTGCCGTGGCGTCGAGGTTGGCCTCCGTTGCGGTGCAGGAGGTACTGGGTTCGAGTCTGGGTCTGGGCTGGTGCAGTTTTATTGCGCCTAGCCGAAACTTATTTTGTTGCCCCCGACCTTACACCCCCCCTGGGTTAGAATCCTTTAGTAGTGGGGTGCAAAAGCTAAGTCCCTGGCACTGTTCTTCAGTGTGCCAAGGATGTCGAACGGCAAAAATGTTTTCGCCACTCTGATGTCACTGTCATGACTTCGCCATTTGGCAGTCGCCATTATCTATAGTACCCTTTCTTTCTCTCAAATACCTCTTATACCATCAATCCATCCTTTTCTATTGTCCTTTCCTCTTTTTGTTATGAACAATCTGTTCTTCTGTGTTACCTTTTTTCTAGTTGTTTTCTGTCTACTTTTACCTTAGCTTTTTTCTTTTTCCTTTTTAATTTTACCACATCATTCTCTTTTGTTTTATTAATTAGTTTTGCTCCCAACTTTTGTAAATATTTTTTATCGTTTGGTTTTATTGTTCATGTATTCCCTAACTCTTTCCTGTTCCCTTTACCTCTGTTGTAATCCTCATCATTTTCCCTATCACTTATTCTCCCTGATTCTTTAATACTATTGCTGCTTACTTCTATTTTATCCCTTCTTCTCCGCTTCCTATCTTGGGCCACTCCCTCATCCCACAAAGAGGAATTTCCATCCCTTAATTCATTCAAAATACTGTTCTGATCATTGAACCCCTCAGGTAACATTATCAGCTCCCTTTCTGCTGAATCACTCTGATTAGACCCCATTATAGTTGATTGCAGGATCTCTAGGCTTTCAGTAATGTCTTCGGAGCTTAGCACAGGTCTCTCTACCTCTGTCAGTACGTCTCCCTTTTTTAATTGTTTTCTAATAGAACTTATTATAGAGATTTGATTAAGTTGCTTAGCATCTGGTGATTCCGGAGGGTCTAGTGAGTCCCATTGTGTCATTCTGTTTAGTACCAGCTCAGTCTTTTTCTTGTTAGCTATTGCCACTCCCTTAATAAATGAAAGCTCCTTTTTGATCATCACCATCTGTTCTGAGATCATGGTATTGGCCTTAAAAGATCTCTCAATGCCTTGATACATTGTTTAGTAATATTTTCCAAAGAGGGTGGAAGTGTTCACAGTCCTGAGGCTCATCTATAATGTCTCTTAAGTGTCATATTCTAAGATGTGTTCATCCATGCTATTTCCACTAAACTCCCTTTCCCTTTCCATAATACGCTCACAAAAGTTTTTTACTCTGTACTGTAGGACTCACATTATGTAAATCAGATGATATTTGTGTATTAATGTATGATTGAGTATTGTATTGTATGTATTGTCATGTTTTTGATACTTAACTGTAACCTGATTGTTCTTTACACAGGACAACTTTAAAAATAGGTCTTTTTGACCTAAAGTCTTGTAAATCAGTAAAAAATAAATATTTTACTACTACTACTTACTACAATAGAAGCCACCACTATATCTCATTTCTTTTAATTTCCTTTCTATCCTATTGTTGGTACTAATCGTCTCTTTAATACTTTCAATTGTTTGACTAACTTTCATAAACCCCTGCCAGAAAACTCTCATTCTGCAGTATTGGCCAATTATTCAGATTATTAGGGTTATTTCCTCCTTTGTCCTTTTCTTGTGCACTTTCCTGTGCTGTAAAGCTTTGTTTTCCACCTCCTGAGAACTTCTGTCCTTTTGTTCTATGATATATTACCATTAACATACACCCCTATTGTGTGATCCTTCTTGCTACTCACATTCCTAGAACTGATGGTTGGATCAACCTTGCCTTGGTTATATTCTACTGAAGTGGCAGTTTGTTTATATTTTTGATTTACACCAAAAGAGACTTCTGTATCGGGTATGATGGTGCTAAGTTCATGTGTCTCTAACTCTCCAGATTACTTACTTATCATTAATCTTTTCATTTCATCCTCTTTCTTCTCTATAGTTCTTCTATTTCCCCTTGTCTACCTAGTTTTTGTTTGCATCAGACAAAGACTTACTCCCCTTAACCCTGTACTTGCCATTCAACTTCATTTTATACCATTTAACTCTTGCTCCCTCAGTATTTACTGAGGTCATTGAGGTCACTTTACCACTTCTTGTATTTACAGGTATTAAATAAGTTTATACTTATTCACCAACTTTCAGTTAGGATCTTACACAGTCCTACACCAGATTTATATATCAGTAGGACTTTAACAGAACACCAGTCCCTAAAGGCGCTACATAAGTAGTGATATAAGCGAGATAGTTTTAGCCTGAATAAAGTTCTCAGTTCACCAAGCCTCAAGAACCTTCCTCCACACCTTAGGCTAGTCCAAAACTATTCCAATCTTTTCATATGTGTATTCAAATTCAAATCCCAAAGGTCCAAGTCAGGCAATCAGATTCCTTAGTCCACTTTATTCCTAATTCGATTTCAAAAGTTCAAAAAAATTTCCAATAGAATTCCAATTCAATATAGTAAGTCTCAGTGTGGAATCTGTCAACTTGTTCCAAGGCGAAAAAAAAAATCAATCCAATATAAGGGGTAAAGTGAGTGTCTGTGTTTTTCCTTCAGGTAACAATAATCACTTTTCCCTTTTCAGTTTCTGCATTCTGTTGATATGACCTCACTGGAGCGTTTTTACACCACTAAGGGTTTTCAAAGCACACGGACTCAAAGATATAGCCCAAGTGTCACTTCTGTCCCTCACTCCCCCTTAGCAGCACCCTGGGTAAAACCTGGACCAGTCACCGACATGAACCCAGACTAAATCACTCTTCTCTCTTACTTTCACGGGAGTCAAGCTTTTGATATGCCATAATAACAATCCTCAAAAGCGGCCTACGTGGTCGTGGCAGGTGACAAATAAAAACGTTTTAAAACCTGCACACCCCAAAAGAAGCCTATAAAGGCTAAAAGGCCTGAAGCTGGACTTTATTCCCTGCCTCACCATGCGCAGCTTCAGTACAAAAAGGCGATAGTCTGTACCATATCAAGTATTTGTATATTTGCCACCAAACCACTCTGTATCTGAATGTTTATGTATCACTCTGCACTTGTTAACTGACAAGGAACCAATTAACGAGCATCCGCTCACTGGTGTTAGATTACAACAAATAAAAAATTAAAAAAATAAAGTTACTGTCAGGCTGCCTAAAACAGAACAACTAAAAATAGCTTCACTGTTAGCATATCTAGCAGCAACATTTTTGCTATGCTGCTGTCTGCCGATTTCTGTCATTCAGCCTACCAATCTGTAAATTAGTCATGAAGCTGGCGCTGATTATCTCTTTGAGGTGTGTCGGACGCTACTTCCATTGGTGCTATCAGTTATCTTCAGACCTCATTAATTGGTCAAGATTCAAACTACATTCCATCGCACTACAGGCAGGCTCTAGGCCTTGACATCTTTCAAGAGATCTGTCTCGAAGTTCCAAAGTTGCTTGGGCAGATGTGGCAGACTCATGCACACAGATCTTGGGTCGGCAGTGGCAGATGTTCAGTGCCAAGAAGGAAGAAAGAAACTTGGCCACTAAGGCGACAGATAGAGCATAAATGTTAGCCACATTCCACTGACAGTTGCATCCACAATAAAGAGCTGGTTGTTAGAGACCTATTCAGCAATAAGAGCTAGTGTGCTTCTGTTTTCCAACTGACCAGGCCTGTTTGTTTTCTGTCTCTGGAAGTTCCAGGTGAGGCACAAGTTCATTTCCACATTTGTTTGACCATTTCGAACTAGCTTGGGCTTTGGGGCAAAATTACTAATAACAGAGCTGCACCTTGGGTTTAGAGTGGCAGCGGGTGACTCAAGACACACCCTCCACAAGTACTACTCAGAGCACATACCACGAATCGTCCTTCTGATGCACTTTTCTTTGCTGTTGTTTGCCAGTCAATATTGGCTTGCTTCCAGCCTGCTGTCAGGGCCACTGTCTCCTCTCCTTCATGCATCTCCTACCCTGGTCATCTACCTGCTTGTGTCTCTCCACAGTCATTGCGACTACTTACCTGCTGCCTCATACTGCCCTGCTCCGTTCTCTGCCTTCCAGGCTCAGTACTTCCTGACGGTGTGGCATTCCTGCCGTCACTCTGGTCTTCTGTTGTGCTGTTGCAGTCTACAGTTTTATCTTAGCTGTCCCTAGTTTTGCTGTTGCCACCCTCCCCCCTTCAGACCCATTAGGTGTGGGTCAGGTCTAATTAGTTGTTCATACTGCTGCTACTCCCACCCAGCCCCCTTACACCCGAGGGGGGTGGGGCTGATCTAATTATTAGTTGTTGTTTTTTTACTGCTCCCACCCTCTTCCTTTATAACCCAAGAGAATTAGGGGCTTGTCTAATTTTACATCTCACACTGTGGTTACTACCACCCTCCCTCCTGATGCCCTGAGGGTGTGCAGGGACTGATCTGATTATTAATTTGTACTGTTGCTGCTAACAGCTTTCCATGATGCCCTCAGGGTGCAGGGACTTGTATGATTATTAGTTAGTACTGTTGTTGCTCCCACCTTCCCCCTTATGACCCGAGTGTTGCGGGAGCTAGTCTAAATACTAGTCTGTATTGCTTGCTGCTCCCTCCTCCCCTGTTATGACCCGAGGGGGTGCAGAACCTGGCCAACTATTAATTTTTATTGTTTGCTGCTCTCACTCTCCACCTTCTTACCTGAGGAGTAATGGAAACATAGAAACACAGAATTTGATGGCAGATAAGGACCGCTTGGCCCACCAGTCTGCCCATTTCCCTACCTAATGTATAAGCTGCAGATCCTAGTTAACCAGCAGCCTACTTCTTTCTACCTCCACCCCTAGAATTTCCTTATGACTGTCCCATGCATGCTTGAATTCAACCACTGTTTTGACTCCACAACTTCCTCTGGAAGCCCTTCCGCATCCACAACCTCTGTGAAAAAATACTTCTTTACATTACCTCTGAGCCACCCCTCCATCTTCAGATTGTGCCCCTTGTTCTTGCACATCTCTTTTTTTGAAAGATGCTACCCTCTTGGACTTTGTTGATTCCCTTGGGGTGCAGGAGTTTCTATCATGTCCCCCCACCCCTTTCCTCAAGGGTATACATATTAAGCTCCTTAAGTCTCTCTTCATATGTCTTCCGGTGCAGACCCTGCACCATTTTAGTTGCCCTCCTCTGGACAGCTTCCATCCTGTCTATGTCCTTGCGGAGACTGGGTCTCCAAAACTGCACGCAATACTCCAGATGGGGTCTCACCAGCTGTCTGTACAGAGAGGTAACAACTTCCTGTTTTCTACTGGTGATGCCTCTCCCTATGCATCCCAGTATCCCCCCAGCCCTCCTTACTGCCCTCTCACATTGCTTGCCCACCTTTAAATCATCTGATATGACTACCCCCAGGACCCTTTCCATTTTTCTTGTTGTTAGTATCTCACCCCCCATTGTGTACTCTTCCCCTGGGTTTTTGTTTCCCAAGTGCATTACTTTGCACTTCTTAGCATTGAATCTAAGCTATCATACATCTGACCATTCATCTAACCTTGCTAAGTCCCTTCTCATCCTTTCCACCCCACCTTGTGCATCAACTCTGTTGCAGATCTTTGTGTCATCTGCAAAGAGACATACTTTTCCTTCCAGTCCCTCTGCAATTTCACTTACAAAGACATTGAAAAGGACCGGTCCTAATACTGAACCCTGCGGGACCCCACTAGTAACCCCACTTTCTTCAGAGTGGACTCCATTTACTATTACTCTCTGTGTCCTATTCTCCAGCCAATTCTTTACCCAGGCTATCATCTTGGGACCCACTCCCAGGCTGGCTAACTTGTATATTAATCTTTTGTGTGGGACTGTGTCAAATGCCTTGCTAAAGTCTAGGTAGGCCATGTCCACAGCCCCTCCCTGATCTACTGCTATGGTCACCCAGTCAAAGAAATCTATTAGATTCGTCTGGCATGACCTTCTCACTGTGAATCCATGCTGCCTTGGGCCCTGAGCCCCTCTGGCCTCTAGGTACTTGACAGTTCTTTCCTTCAGAAGTGATTCCATCATTTTCCCTATCACTGAGGTTAAACTAACAGGTCTGTAGTTTCCTGCTTCTGCCCTGCTCCCACTTTTGTGAGGGGAATCACATCTGCCCTCCTCCAGTCCTCAGCTACCACCCCATCCTCCCATGATTTGTTAGGGGTAGCCAATGGTGTACTAGTTCTACCCTTAGTTCTTTTAGAATTCTGGGATGAATCCCATCAGACCCCATTGCTTTGTCCACCTTCAGTTTTAAGAGTTCTTTCAGAATGAGAAGACACGAAAGACTGTTAGGTCTATTCTGCTGGCATTTTAGTATGTTAGTATGTTAGAACCCTTTCTTCTGTAAATGGGCTGGTATCAACTTCTGTATCCAGAGTGTTTCTATTGTTTGTTTTAGGTACCTCCCCCTCTTCATTTGTAAATACTGAGCAAAAATATTTGTTTAGTATCTCTGCCTTTTCACAGTCACCCTCTGCCCACCCCCCCCCTTTATTAAGCCTCACTATCCCTCCCTTGGTCTTCCTTTGCTCCCTGATGTACCTAAAAGGTTTTATCCCCCTTCTTAACTGAGTTGGCTATCTTTTCCTCGGTTCGGGCCTTTGCTGTTCTGACTGCCTTCCCAGCTTCCTTTTGCTTTAACCGATACAGTTCTCTGTCCTGCTCCTTCTGTGATTCCTTGTACTTCCTGAATGCTTTCTTTTTCTCTTGAACCTTCACTGCCACCTCCTTTGAGAACCACAGTGGTTTCTTACATCATTTTATTTTGTTTATTTGCTTCACACAAAGGCTTGTTACCTCTGTGATGGCAGTTTTTATTGTTCCCCATTGTTCTTCCACCCCTCCTTCCTGCCCATTTGCTACTGCATTCCTTAGGCACTCACCCATTTTGGCAAAGTCAGCCCTCCTGAAGTCCAGTACTTTTGCCATTGTATGGCTTGACTCTATTGCTATGTTTATTGTGAACCATATTGTTCGATGGTCGCTAGTTTCCAGATGGCTACCCACTTCTACATCTGTGATCCTCTCTCCATCTCCATTTGAGAGAACCAGGTCTAAGACTGCTCCCTCTCGAGTGGGTTCCAATACCAGTTGTCTAAGGCATGGCCCTGTGGGCATCTAGAATAACACCACTCTTAGAAGTGGCTGCTGCAACTGCACTCCAGTTAACATCTGGCATATTCAGATCACCCATCAGCAATATCTCCCCTTTTTCTGCCATTCTAAGTATACTTTCCAGCATTTCCTTGTCCATTTCCTCCCCCTGAGAGGGGGGTCTGTATACAACCCCTGTGCGGATTGTGGTGCCACTGCCTGTCTCCAAATTGACCCACAGTGCTTCTTCTCCTCCCTGTTTACCCTTTTGTTCTGTTGCTTTGATTCTTTCTCTTATGTGAGAGCTACTCCTCCTCCTCTTTTACCCTCCCTGTCCCTCCTGTAGATAGTGTATCCTGGTATGTTTACATCCCAGTCATGGTTCTGTGTGTACCATGTTTATGTGACTGCCACGACATCCAGATGTTCCTCCTCCATCAAGGCCACTAATTCAGGAAGCTTGTTACCCAGACTACGGGCACTGGTACTCATTGCTCTCCATTTTTGATGGCTTTACCTTCTGTACAGCAGCCCCACTGACCTTTCTACCATGGTCTGTTTCTCATTTAGTACCCTGTTTTGTAGGGAGGCTGGGATTTTCCTGCTGCTTATCAGTGCCTCCCCTTGACTAGTTTAAAAGCTTGCCAATGAAGCATTAAACCGACTACCCAAAATACTTGTTCCTTCCTGGACAGATGCAGAACATCCTTCCAGTACAGGCTGGTGTCCTCCAGGTGGAACCCCAGTCCCCAATGAAGCCAAACCCCTGTGCTCTACACCATTTTCAACCATTCGTTAAACTGCATGGTGTAAAGTACCCTCGCCTCACACATGCCACTGACAGGCAGCACCTCTGAGAAGGATACTGTGTGTGCTACTTGTCTTAGCCCCTCCCAACTCTACAAAGTCCTTCTGCACTGCTCTAATCTCATGATGACCAAGTCATTTGTCCCTAGGTGGACAATGAGTCCAGCTCGAACTCACGTGCAACTGTTCTCATGATCCTAAGGATGCGCTTCCTGTCCCTCAAGCCCACGGCACCTGGCAGGCACCTTACTTCAGTTTTCCCTGCTTCCCCAGTTCTATCCCCCTAATAATTGAGTCCCCCACCAGGAGCTGCTTCCTTTCCCTGTGATGTCGTCTGCCTCCTTCCTGAGGGCCTCCTTTGTGACAGCTGTCTGCAGCCTCCTTAGTCTCCTCTGTGGTGCATCCATGGGGAACTATGTCCCCCACATTGGTGTATGGATTGTGGAGTGGAACAACTGACTGGGTGTGCCTCTGTTCCACCACCCTTACCCTCCCTGAGCCCACCGTGGTCCAACTACTGTGCTTTCTTCGCAACCTCTGAGGTAGTGGTGGTGTCTCTGGTGCTCCCTGGGTGGGAGAAGTTCCCTTACTACTGTCCAGTGCGGCCTTGGGGAAGGTTCCCTTACTACTGTCTAGTGTGGCCTGAAGACGGGCAACTTCCTCCCTCAGGGCAGGGAGTTGTCTGCAAACAGGGCAGCATCTCAGCTTCCAGAAAGACTCCCGGAAGACTGCTGCCCCACAGCCATTACATTGCACTACTCCCCACATGTCTGTCTACCTTCTTGTTTATTTTTATTTATTTTTTTTGTTTGTTTTGTGTGTGTGTGTGTGTGATTGGTTTGTTATATAGAAATACAGTATATATATTATACAATGTGTATACTTATATTGTCAGTGCAGTATGCTAGAGAGAATATGACAGTGATATGCACCTTGCCGTCTTGAGGAAATGATGTCAGAACCCCAGGTATAAAGGAACTATTTCCAAGGGTGGGAAGGGTTTGGGCCTAAACTGTGCTCTCACGAAACAATCAGCTAAAAGCTCTAACCTACCGCTGAGATGAGTGCCTTCCTGTCAGCAAGATGCCCTACATGACAATTTGACAGAGAAAATGCCCTGCTAATCAACCAGAGAAAAATCCAAACATCCAAGTCAGACAGGTAAACCTCCCCAACCCCAAAACAGCCTGGTGACTTGTGCTCTGAAAGCAGTCAGCCCCAAAACAAGTTAGCTGTGCACAAGGACAGACACTGTAAACATTATTTAGTCCCTCTGGGTTTAAACTCTTCCTGCACTGAAAATCTTAACAATTGTAACAGAAGTAAAGCAAGGTCCACCTCCCTCTGTTGACTGAAAGATTGCCTTTTCTGATAATTCTAAGTTCCTTATTTCACCTTTCAGTTAGAAGTAGCCTCCTCCTGAAGAATATTAACTTTCCTAATGAATCTGCTAAAAACCAAAGACAATTGTAAATTGTAAGGTCCGCCTCCTTCTGTTGTGAGCACAACTCGCTTTCTTGCAAATCCTAAGTCCAGTGTTGCAGCTTCCAGCCAGAGGTAGCTTCACCTGAAGAATATTAGGTTTTCTGATGAGCCTGCTATAAACCACTTGCTTATAGTACTGTTGTTATCAGGTCTGTAAGACTCTTCCAAAGCTATTGGCTGATAAGTAGCTGTGATATAAGCACTTCCTGACACAGTCTGGCCTGACCTTTTTTTTTTTTATAACTCTTTATTTAATTTCTGAGTTTCTTTTTCCACACACATACATACATTTACACTTACAGGACTTTTACATAGCTTGACAGAAGACAATACATTGGGTCATTCTTTTCATAGAATTGATGCAGATAATATAGTACAATCTGATAGGGGAGAAAGGCTTGAATTTCCTACTTTATAGGTCTCTAATCACTCATGGTATAAAATCATCTCTGTGAGCCATGATACATAACACCCACCTTTGCCATTGTATTTCAAATTTCTCTTTATGTTTATTTATTATGGCTGTGAGTTTCTCCATCTTATATATTTGGGATACTAAATCCTGCCATTCCCTGATCGTGGGAGATCTCCGGTCTAGCCATCTTTTTGTTATTGCTTTCTTAGCCGATAATATGCAGACTTGCAGTAATTTTCTATTAGGCATCCTGCTTTGTTCATTCTCTAAAATATAGAAAAAGTACATTTTCTCCGTTAGTTGGACTGTTGTTCCCAACAGTTCTCCCATGGCTATTTCTAAACTGCTAATAAAGGGCTTAATATTCACACATGCCCAGAAAATATGACCATGAGAAGCTGGGGTCTGCCCATATCCTCTCCAACATGCTGCTGTTAGGCTTGTATTATATTTTGCCTGGATTGCTGGCACCTTAAAAAATCTAAGCATATTTTTCCACGTGAACTCTCTCCACTGATATGATCCTGTGCCTACTCTCAGATATTTCAGGCATATATTCCACTCTGTAGTGCTTAGTTGCAGCCCCAGATCTTTCTCCCAAGATAGCTTAACTTTATTTAGATCATTCTTAAATATTTGCATTAAAGCCTTATACAGATATGATATCATATGTTGCAGTGGGGCTGTTCCCTGAAAGGCCCCTTTAAAAACCTCCAAAAAGAATGGATTGTCTTCCCCTGGTGTTAAAAAGACAGGAAATGTTCTGATATACGTTACAGCTTGCATGTATCTAAATCTGTCTTTGGGCCACAAACCATATGCCCCTACCATATCTTCAAAAGTCATTATCTCCCCTTTCTGGAAAAAATGCAGTATTGTTTTATCCCCATCCCTGCCCAAATACTAAAACTATGATCTAATCTGGCTGGTTGAAAAGTTTGTATATTTGAAAGGGAATAAAGTAAATGTTTATATGGGGCAGTCTGTTTGGTAGTCTACAGTGTTTGCCAGCTGGACAACGTATTTTTTGTATATGGATTATCTGTAATCTGGTCTATCGGGATTGGTGGTTGGCTGAGAAGAATTTTATCTAGGTTGAATAGGTCCTCCTCTCTTTTTTCCAGCTCACACCATTTTGCCTCATAATTTTTATGAAGCCATAGAAAAATTACTCTGAGTTGTGCAGCTACGTAGTATTTGTATAGGCAAGGTAGGGCTAAACCCCCCTCCTTTGAGGGAAGCTGCAGTGTCTGATATTTCACTCTAGGTGGATGTGAGTTCCATATATATATAGAAATTCTTTTGTTTATTTATTTAAAGAAAGATGGAGGGGGTGCAATAGGTAAGCAACAAGCCAGGTACAAGAACCTTGGCAAAATGTTGATTCTTACAGCCTCTACCCTCTCTATCAGTGATAGTGGAACCATATTCCAGCGTTCTAGGTCTGATGTTACCTGAGTCAACATCTGGTTATAATTTAGGCTATATAATAGTCCCTGTTCTAGTGCCAGCTGTATCCCTACATATTTCAGATTGGTGACCCCCCATTTAAAGGGGAAACTCTGCCTTATGATCACCATGGGAGAATAGTTTACCTGAATAACCTCTGTTTTATTAGTATTGATTCTATATCCCGCTGTCTCCCCAAAGTCCTGTAACAATGACCAAAGATGTGGCAAGGTCTGCTCAGGAGCCATGAGGTATATCAACAGGTCATCTGCATAAAGTGCAAGCTTGTGATGCTCACCCCCCCCCATCTCTATCCCCCATATTTCTTTCGCCTGGCGCAAAGCCTGGGCCAGGGGTTCCAGGTATAATGCGAATAATAGGGGAGACAGTGGGCATCCCTGTCTCGTACCTCTATATAATAATATCGGAGGAGCAATGTTCTCTTGACATAGGCTTTAGGTTGTCTATATATAGCCATTAATAACTGTTGGAACTTTTGGGAATCCAAACTTATTAAGGGTCTCCAGCAGAATGGCCATGCTACCGGTTGAAGGCCTTCTCCGCATCCAAACTTAATAGCAAAAAAAGGGAACTTCGACCGGGCAGCGTGGTGCAGGAGGTGAAGTGTTCACTTCACATTATCCTGCATCTGTTTCTGTGTAATAAAACCACATTGATCCAGATTGATTAGTCTGGGTAGAATTATTTCTAACCTCTTGGTTATAATATATGTAAATATCTTATAATCGGTGTTCAACACCGATATGGGACGATATAAACCACACTGACCAGGATCCTTCCCTGGCTTAAGTATGCTTGAGATTATTGCATAATCCCATGTTGGTGGAACAGACTCACCTTCTAAGATCTCACGGGGGGGATTAAGTAAGTCCTTAAAATGTTTATAGAATTCGCCCATATACCCATCTGGGCCCGGTGACTTCCCCGTCTTTAGATGTTTTATTGCCGCCTCCCATTCTCCTCGCGTTATTGGGACCGTCAGTCGCTCCATCTCAGTCTGGGCAATCTGAGGCAGTTCCAACTTCGCCAGGAACTCAGCTCCCTTTTGTGGATGACAATTAGTTTCCGGGGTGTATATAGAGGTATAGTGGGTTTTGAAGGCCTCTAGGATCTCAGTTGGCTGTTTTACAATTTTCCTTGTTGTGGGAGAGTGAATATGTGTAATTGTATTCTGTAATATATGTTTCCTCAACCTATTGCTAAAATGCGAGTGGCTCGAGGCCTTCCCTCATAGTACTTCTGCCTGATACATTGCAAAGCCTGTTCTGTCTTAATCTGGAGTATCTTCTGGATTTTTTGTCTAGTAGTTTCCATTAGTGGGAGGACAGTGGCATCTCCTGCCATGTGTTGTGCATGCAATTCTTTATATTGATTTTGCAGTTTATCTAGCTGTTCAGTCTGTTGCTTTTTATGCCAGGCAGCATAACTGATAATATTTCCCCTTAACACGGTTTTTAATGTGTCCCATAATATCGAGGGGCTTACCTCAGGTGAGGTATTCTCCTTTAGTATCTGGGGTGTCCTGGTCTCTAGCAACTCTTTGAACTCTTTTATGTTAAGTAAATAGTTGTTAAACCTCCAAAGTATGGATTTTCTCTCCCCTGTCCATTTCAGAGAAATTAAATTCTGGGAATGATCTGAGGGTATGAATGGTAGGACTTCAGCCTTCTCAAGGCGATGCACATGCTCCTTAGAGGTGTGACATAAGTCTATGTGGGTATATAGTTTATGTGGTGCCGAGAAATGTGTATATTCCCTTTTAGTTGTGTTTAAATATCTCCAAACATCTACCCACCCCATTTCCTTAAGATATTTCCGTGTAAATTTCTGTACCGCTATCCGTCTCAGAGGGTTAGGGTTGGTGGCATCCTTTTCGCTCAATACTAAATTATAGTCCCCTCCTATGACCAATATCCCTTGTTGTTGTTCCGTTATTTTCCCCAGTACTATCCTTGATGTCTCAGCATCTGTCTCAGGCAGTAAATACAAGCTGGCCAAGGTTAGTAAAGTACCTTGGTACCTCCCCACTGCTATTACTAGTCTGCCCTCTTTGTCAGAGTAGGAGGAGACTAGTTGGAATGGCGCGGAGCAGGGAACCAGGACGGCCACTCCCCTCCGTTTCCCCTTTTCATAAGAGGAGGCTATGACATGTTCAAAGCCAAATTTCTTTAGTTTTTGATGTTCCTCCTTGTTAGGATGCGTTTCTTGCAACAATATACAGGTCGGCTTCTGCCTCTTTAATAAAGACAAAACCTTGTATCTTTTGATTGGATGGTTTAGCCCATTGACATTTTGGGATGATATAATGAGCTTCGTTTCAATCCCCATATCTAATCAGTGCACAGGTCCCTTTTTGCTATGGATAGTCAAGGTAGCCATGCTGGTTAGCCCCTGTAGTAAGCCTCCAGCTCCGCACCATCCCCCCCATATGTATATGTCTCACCATTCGTTTACTACGAGGAAAAGACCTCTCCCTTCTTTGATCCCCTACTTTCCCATCTATGTATTTCCCTCCTCGAGTTATCCTTCCAATGATCGTTCCCCTTCAAACTTTATTGACCCAGACAATGAGCCACATATAACAGAAAAGTTCCAGAGGTGTAAACCCTGTAAAACTAAAACCTCCCACCTCTGGAACTAAAACTATGTACAGAATCGAATGACTTCCAGACCGAGGAGGCATTACTATCCGCCCCTTGAATGACTGCCTCAAGGTGTCTTGGTGGAAGCAGTCAGGAGGAGAGGTAATGGATAAGTCCATTAGGTCCTCCTTTCTGTGGTTCCAGTACTACAGAAGGCCCCAAAGGGCTAAGAACATCATGACCCTTGTTACCAAGCTGATACCTTTAGCTGTGTGGTATCCTTGTTGGTTGTAAAAGAAGTAAAGTTCTCCATATCCCCCTCCACCCAGCCATGTTTATTTTAGCCCTCTCCAGGTTGTTTCAGGCTAACCATCAAGTATTTATCTTATTGTCACGTAGCTATTTTACCATCTTAATCTAATAACAATCAGAGCATTCAAAACATTTATACTCGTTGTAAACTCTTACAAAGAAAACATTAGAGGCCCCCCCCCAGCCTGAATGTATAGTTTGACAAAAATGTCTTTTCAGTCTGTTCCTTGTTAAACTGGAAGGAGATCGGTAGATCCGACTCTGAAATCGTGAAGTCATGGCGCTCACATCACGGTCTTAAAATATGTATGGCCCCAGAAGAACAGTACCTGCTTAAATTCGCTGGCTCGTGGGTCCCATTTTGAACACAGATGTTTTCTGTCCATGCATTTCAGGTCACAGTCTGGGTTATAGGACCCACTCCACATTGCCTTCTTCCCAACTCCTGAAGCTGTTTACGCATGACTGCGTATTTCCTGCGATTGGGCCTATTGCTTATGTGCAGATTCCAGTTCTGATCCCTCTCATATGGCCTCCGATGTTGCTCCAAGGATCCTCCTTGTTCCTGGCAAAAGGCTGTCTCTTCGATGCCATGTGCACACAACCCCTTTTTGGCCTCCTGTGGTGAATCGTAAATTTCTGCTCCTGAGTCCCACATGATTTTCAGTCGTGCCGGATAAGGGGTAAAAAAACGAATCTGTTTAGCCTTAAGCACTCTCATGATGTCCCCATATTCTAAACGCCGCTTCAAAATTTCTGGAGGATAATCCTGATCAAATAGTAGTCTTGCACCATTGTATTCATTTTTTTTTTGCTGACCATGCTGCTCTTAATACTGTCTCTTTGTCCCGATGGCTGCAGAATTTCACCACTGCAGTAGCGGCCTTGCTTTTGGGTCCGGTCGAGCGGTGAGTGCGCGATGTGCTCTTTCCAGGCGAAACTGAAATGCCTCCAGGAGGGGGACCACATGTTTCAATAAATCAGTGATAAAATTTACCATCTGACCGACCTCCGAACCCTCAGGCAATCCATGTATTCTCATGTTATCATGACGGGAGCGTGATTCTAAGTCCTGAGATTTCTCGCTTAACCACTCTTGTTGCTCCAGCAGGAATTCCACCGCCTGTTTCATGCAAGACGCCATGTCCTCCGAATTAAGACACTCGCTCCTCCACCTCTTGCATGCGTGCCTCTACTGCTGTAAGTTTAGCATTTAGCTTTTTAAATTCTGCTTGATTTTCAGATCGGAATTGGTGAAGCTCATGTATGATTGCTTTGAATCTTGATCTAGTTAAAGTCTCTCTCTCTCTGTATCTGTATCATTCTCTGAGGCCTGTTCACTATGGGGAGAGGAGCCTCCATCAGTCCGGTTATTCTGCTCTGCCGATCCTTGGTCATCTGAGTATTTCTGGACCATCTCACCTCGGTATTTCAGCGCTTTATTACTTTCTGCTTTCTTTGGCGACATTTTTAGAGATAAATTTAGTTTTTGTGTTAGCTGATTTAATAACTGTTCTCCGGGTGGATGCACAGCTTTAGGATCAGACCTCCATTCAGGTCCGTGACATCACCGGAAGTCTGGCCTGGCCTTTTAAGGTACAAAGAGACAAACACCAAAAAAAAGCAGTTTCCACCCCCTGGGGCACTGTCTGGGTCAAATACACAGCCTGTAACCTGCACTCACTTCAGGACTTACAACAAATTCTTAGCCCAGTGAATAACTCACAATATTACCAATATTGCAACGCAAACAGTCAATCACTAACTCCAATCAAGTCAGATGTGCACAAGGACAGACACAGTAAACACTATTCAGTCCCTCTGGGTTTAAACTCTTCCTGCACTGAAAATCTTAACAACTGTAACAAAAGTAAAGCAAGATCCACCTCCCTCTGTTGCTTGAAAGACTGCCTTTTCTGATAATTCTAAATTCCTTATTTCACCTTTCAGTTAGAAGTAGCCTCCACGTGAAGAATATTAACTTTCCTAATGAATCTGCTACAAACCAAAAACAATTGTAAATTGTAAGGTTCATCTCCCTCTGTTGTGAGCACAACTCACTTTCTTGCAAATCCTAAGTCCAGTGTTGCAGCTTCCAGCCAGAGGTAGCTTCACCTGAAGAATATTAGGTTTTCTGGTCTACTTTTATATTTCATATCCTTGCTGTTGCATCTCTCTACCCTTATGACGCTGAGGGTTGTGGAGGTTGGTCAAATTTAACATTTAAGCAATGCTGCTGCTACCACCCTTCCCCCTTATGACCTAAGGGGTGTTGGGGCAGTTCAAATTTTATATTTCATATTGTTGTTGCTACCACCTCCACCCTTATGACCTAAGGGGTGTGGGGGCTGTTCTAATTTTATATCTCATATTGTTGCTGCTATTACCCTCCCTTCTTATGCCCCCAGCAGAACGAAGGCTGGTCAAATTTATATCTATTATCTGTTTGCTGATCCCACCCCATCTCCTTTATTAGCTGATGTGTTCTGGGGGTGTTATACATTTTTTTTTATTTCTTTTTCTGCTTCCTTCTCCTCCAGCCCCTCCAATGCCTCTGGACCTACCAGCCACTTCCTGATGCCTCGGCCCCTCCAACCATGGTCACCTACTTCCATTAAGCCTTGGATATACCCCTCAAGCGGGGCTGGGGTGGGGGGCCTTACCCTAGAACTCTTGCATTTTGGCAGGTGGTGCCATGTGCTTGGGGAGGTGGAGATCTGGGATGTACCATCGTCATCACTGCGAAGGTGCTGGGGCCAGTTTTTTTCCCCCTTGTTCGTCCTGTCTTCCCTGGGGATGTCACCTGTGTGGACGTCAGTGCAGGCCCGCACATGCCCATGCACATCTCCGCCCGCCGACATCGGCAATGTTCTCACCCTCCTTTCAGCCCACCAGCTGCACTACCACCTGTGGTCTCCCAGGTGGTAGTATTGCTATGGAGGATGGAACCCTTCCTCCCCAGAGGAGGTGAACATCCCCTGGGACACTTAATCCCCCTCCCCCAGCTGGCCCCTGATGACCCAAATTCGTTCCTAAACTCAGGTTGCTGGCGTCCCGAGCAGTAGCGCTACTGCTGCACTGACAGGCCAGCGTTAGGGGGTGTTATATATTTATTTTATACTGTTGCTGTTACCACTCTTTCCTCTTATAACCCAAGGGATGCAGGGGCTAGTCTAATTTATATTTAGTATTGTTTGCTGCTCCCACACTCCCACCCTCCCCATTATGACCCGAGGGGGTCAGGGGCTGGTCTAACTATTTACTGTGTACCGTTGCTATTTTCACCTTCCCCCTTTATGACCCGAGGAGTGTGAGCCTGGTCTAAATTTATATTTTGTACTATTTGTTCCCCTCCTTCGCCCCTTATGACCCAAGTTGTTTGGGGGCTTCTCTAATTTATACTTTGCATTGTTTGCTGCTCCCACCCTCCTCCTTATGACTTGAGGGGTATGGTGGCTGTTTAACTTTTTTTTTTATATTTTACATCCTCTTTTTGTCCTCCTCGCCTTCCATCAAGGATTTGCCGTGGTCACGGTGCCCCCCCCCCAGGCCTCCACTGCCCTTATGAGCCACTCACTCCCCCTGGTTACTCCTGGCTTGCCCCCCAGGAGGTAGGGCACGGCACTACAGCAGGTATCAGCACCATGTATTGTAACTGGTTTGGGAGAGTTCTTGGCCAGGGCTGATTGAGGCCCGGGCAGGGCGTCTGGAGACGTCCATCGAGGGAGGATTTTGTCCCTATTGGCTGGGGCGGAGATGTGCAATGGTGCTCATCCTGTCCCGCCCCAGTGCCCCCCGACCATGTGTCGGTGTTCAGGTGATGCACTCAACTTCTGCTAGGTGTCACTCTTGCACATACAGAACCCCCCACCCCACCCCGGACAAGGAGAGCAGTCTTGGGATGCTCGATCCCTCTCCCCTCCCCGGCAGCCCTCCGATGACCGGGCTCGTCCCCAAACCCGGTTAGCTGGCGTCAGGTGGAAATCCAACCGCTGCACCGGGCAAAGGCTGGTTTAACTTTATCTTACATGCTTTGTTTTGCTGCTCTCTTTCTCCCTCCTTATGACCTGAAGGGTGTGGGGCTATTTTAAAATTTATTCAAGTGTTTTGCTTGCTGCCCCCACCATTTTAATAGTTACTCCCTCCTCTACTTACTACTGTCCCTTTTCTAACTTAATTTATGCCATGATCCTTTGGTCTCTCATCCTATTCCCCTCAACGTCCCCCTCTGTTATCTTCCCCATCTGCTCCTTGCCTCCTTCATTCCAGGACATTGCTCTCCTTGCCCTAATTTATCTTCCCCAAACCCATTTTAGCAGCCCTTGGTTTACTGCATGCAGCCTCATCCATTTACCTAGCTGCATCTGGAAGCCCTCTGGCAATTGCTCATCCCTTACCATCCTCTCCTCTCCTCCTCCTCCTCCACACTGCCACCCCCCACCCACCACCCCACAAGGGCTCCCTCAAGCTCACTGTTACTGTGCTCCTCCTTATGGCAGGTGATACTGAAAACCTTAGCCTCCTCCCCCTCAGCTACCCAAGGAGTTGAGATCATCCACTCTCACATCTGCAACCTCTTCCCCAAACTTGATCAGTTGTGTTCACTGACTTTAAACAACCAGCTGGAAATGCTGGTTCATCTCTGTCCCTCAAGATCAGTGATTCAGCCATAGCCAGTGATTCAACCAAACCATCCCTGACTACTCTGAAGCCAAGCAGGACTGAAGTACAAGTGTCGGGGGAGCTGCTGTGTATTTTCCTACCTTCCTCATGTATGAGGTTATACACTTTTGCTCCATCCTCTTATCAGTTGTACTTAAAGAAGCTCTCCCTTCCTTTCTTGGTCTTTATCTTCATCTTCATTGCTGGGATTTACTGCAGCCCTGGTCCCAGTCCAGACTCTGTACTGACCTCCTCTCATCAATCTCCTCCTTGCCCTCTCCTGGGGAACTCATAGTTCTCAGTGACGTCGATTATAATTGGCTATTCTCTTCCACTAACAAACAAAAAAAATGTAAAATATAAATGCATTCCAACTCAGTCCACTTACCACTAAGCCCACGGCACTTAACCTGAAATCCACAAGCCACTCCCTCATTGACAGGGTCCTTTCCTCCCACTCCCACAATTTTTGGATGCTGGTACACTTTCCTATGCTCTTAGTGGTCTACTGTGTGCAGATCCATCACCCCAAAGCCTCTCCTAAGATTATCCGGATTCAGTCATTTCAGTCACCTAATCTAACTGTCCTGCATGCTGACCTCTTGAGTACAGACTGGCCCTTCATCTCAGCATTCACTAACATAAATGAGGCTCTTACAACATTTCAAGCTAAATTTCAGGCTGCCTGGGATGCACATGTCTCTCTAAGGAGGTCCAGAACCAAAGGAACACACCTTCCTCAGATCTCTGCTGAGTTACTAGCCTGTCTTAAAGCAAGGCATTCAAGTTTGGTGCACCCATAAATCCTCCAACTCACTCAGACCTTGCTAAGTATACGTTACTAACAATGTAAGGAGGTAAGCAAAAGCAGGAAGGCTAAAAAATCTTTGTGGTTTACGACTAAGGTAAGGGACATGGTGAGAGAGAAGAGAAATGCATTTAAGAAACACTGTATAAGGGGACCCAAAGGGATAAGGACAGGAAAACATACCTGGTTTGAACTGGGGAAACAAGCAAGACAGTAACAAAATCAAAAGCCATGGCGGAACTGAGTACTGCAGAGGAGGCAAAGCAGGGGGAGAGGCATTCTTCTGATTGATACAGAAGAAGCACAAAATTAAGGAGGGAATTGGGAGGAGAATAGTCCAAAGATTACGCAGTAAGTCTGGAGTGTGTGTGTGGGGGGCAAAGGGCATTGTCACTCACACCACAGAATAAAGGATGCTGGAAAGTCTTGTGGTGCTTAAGGCAGACAAATCAAAGGGACCAGCCATCATGCATCCCAGAATACTAAAGGAAATGGCACAGGGGCTTGTGGCACCAGTAACAGACATTTTCAACTGCTTGTTGCTATTTTCAGCTATTTGTTAACACTGAAATCAAGAAACTGAGAGACAGTTGGTGGGAGCAGAGGTGGCAACATGGGTGTGAAACTAGATACAGGGCAGGGCACAGAAGGTGGTGGTGGTGGTTAAGAGGAGGCATTCTGAGGCTAAGAAGGTAACAAGTGGGGTACCACAGGGCTCAGTGCTGGGGCCTGTCCTCTTTAGCATACTCATTTGTGACAGAGGGGTAGGAATTCAGGAAAAGATCTGCTACTTCACAGATGACACTATGACCTGTGGTAGAGTGGACAGAGAAGATGAGATCGGAGCAATGAGGGAGAGTCTGGATGCACTTTAAAAGTAGTCCAGGATATGGCAGCTGAAATTTAATGCCAAGAAATGCAAGGTAATGTACATGATGGGGGTGGATGATAACAGAGAACACAATAGAGGAAAAGGACCTAATAATATTGGAAAGCCCGATATTTACAGTGTAGTGCAACAGGGCAGTGGGGTAGGCAAACAGGATTTTGGGGGGTGCATAGGAAGGAGTTTCAGTAGAAGAAGAAGGAAGATGATCTTTTCTTGTAAAGGTCTCTGGTTTGCCCTGACCTGGAGTACTGTGTCAGGTTCTGGAGTGCACACCTGTGTAAGGATTGTGACTGGGTGAAGGCTGCTCAAAAAATGGCGACCAAAATAATCCAGGGGCTGGGGGAGAAAGCAATCACACTCTTGAGACATTGGGGGGATGACATGATTAAAATGTGAAAATATTTCCAGAGATTAACAGAGTGAAATGCAATTGTAACCCCTAGGTGGTGCTATCCCAAGGGCTACTACCCCTGCCTGCGTGGCTAGCTGCAGGTTAAGGGGCCTGGGTACTGAAACGGGTGCCTCCACTCGGAGGACAGCGTTGTTAGTAACAAGACTAACCTGGGTACAGCCCTGCGGGACACTGTAATCCCCCTCTTTCCCCTCTAGTGGCCTAGACAATATGCAACAAACACTTTCACAGTAGCCCCTATTCAGCATACAAATCCCCACACTGTTTGCACTTACCACCAGGGCTGGTTCCACCAGTTTGACCCTGGAAACCCCCTATAAAACAAGATTAGGCACAGCAAATAACAACAGTACAGTGCTTTTAGTACAAACTGGAACCACAGTCAGATTAAATGCAAAAAGAGTTAGATCTGATTTATTCAGGGGAATTCAACAAGGGAAGGGCGTAATCAGGTTGATTGATTCGAAAACTGATCTAGTCAGGCAATTATGCATGCACTTTTAGTCCCTACACAGTCA
Organism: Neoceratodus forsteri; assembly: GCA_016271365.2. NCBI lineage: Eukaryota > Metazoa > Chordata > Ceratodontiformes > Ceratodontidae > Neoceratodus > Neoceratodus forsteri. The sequence continues at coordinate 1,355,607,723 of CM057455.1, read as the reverse complement.
CACGCTCTGGGTACCCAGTTGGAAGTAAAGTGGGCTAGCCTGGAACGTTGCCTGAGGTACGCCAGCGTCACAGCTGGTTGGGACCCTGTGATGAAAAGAAAAGGAATGCACAACCACATACAATTTGTAATCCAGAGCCTGAAGGCTCATTTCGTGAAAGGAAAAACAACAATGCAATCAGATGACAACACTTGAGATTTAGCTGTTGTTGCAGGGAGCTACCCTGATTGTTACTCATGCTACCCAATGCAAGACACAGGAGGGACGAAATGGAGACTGCAGATTGACAATTGGTATGCCAGGAGAAGCAGAGCCCACACGAATCACCGAGGTGTCATTCCTGTTTGAGATGCTGAGCAGGGGGCTGATCCCTGGACAAGTCTCTGCTCGATGGTGTTCTCTGTGCCTGAAGTAGCTGGCTGGGCCAGTGTGGCAGGGCCCAGGCTGGGTAAAACAGTTCGGAAATCAGTCCAGGAAGGCTGGATGCAGCTTCCAGCAAGTGTGGCACAACTGAACAGCGGGGAACCAAATTGCAGCCCACTAACAGCACACAGCACATTTATAGTAAAGCAGTCACCATACCACAAAGCGGATAGCAGTCCGACAGCAATATCAGTGGCCCTGAGAAAAAATGAAGTTCTATGGTGAAAGGATGTCCTGACAGGCTGATCACATACAGCAAATCTTCGGTCTTCTTCAGGTTTAAGCCTGGTCACACTTCAGTGGCTTTTCTCTCACTCAATCCAGATACAGTCTTTCGAAGGATTCCCTCTCAAGGGACTGCAGGCAGACAGGCCAGACTCAGCCTTTCCACCAATCTCCCGCGCGAACTACGCAGGAGCTGCTGCTTGAATCACTCAAGCTGTTTACTCTGCAAACTCTAATTCCAGACTGACTGACTGCAGCAGGCAGCTGGGGAATTTCCCTTCGGTCCAAAAGGTTCTGGTGGGTTGATTCATCTGTCTGTCAAAGCAAGGGCTCCCCCTCCATATCTGTTTTGGTGCCAAAATGTAAAAACTACAATCCCTACAGAAATTTGCTCCCACAAGACCCCAGAGGCAGGTTCCATTTTAGAGTTCCCAAAAGTACTGATTGGTGCTGACTGGCAGTCCAAAAACCAAAATGGTGGTGCAATACAGAACGTTCAAGCTGCAAAGAAGGCAGGTTAAACAAACTACAATACTATTGCTATTCTAACATAATCAGCACATACGTACAGCTTCTAACAGAGCTCCCTCTGAGCAAATAGTGATGGCAGAACGGAGCGATTATCCAGCAGCCCAAGCGGAACTCAAGCATAGAAACACTCAGCCCCCTCCCAGATTAAATAAGCACCACATTATAGGCAGCTCTTAAAGAGACAGAGCACAGAGGCATTAAGGCATTCTCACACAAACACTTGTGAAGCGCTACGACACAGGAAAACAGCCTGGCAGTGGGCATTTAGGCACACCCAAGGAAGACTTTTGGGAACCCCCATTTGTAGGGGGGTTACACAATGAAGTGCTCACCTTTAGTATAAACAAAAAGAGGAACCCACTAAAGCAAGCCGGGGATTCAGAAGGAATGTCTGCAGGTATGTTTCAGAGAAATGGAATAGATTACTGGAGGAGGTGATCTGCGCCAAAAACAGTGAGTGGATTCAAAAACAGGTAGGGCAAGCAAAAAGGCCTGATAATGGCAGGAGGAGGGGAAAAGGGAGGACAAAGCTCATTAGTGTCACTGCAAGAGTATTCTGTAGGGTTGGACAGACTGGATGGGCCAGTGGGGGTTTTCTGCCATCTTATGTAATGCCTCACCAGAGCCAATCAGCTTGCTAAAGCCAAGTGTTTTGCTCCCACCCTTCAGAATAATATCAACCATCCCTCAAAGTTCTGGAAGGTTATCCATGCCCTCTGAGCATCCCCTTCAGTCCACATTCCCAGTCCTCAAACTAGGAACTTGGTCTATTACTGCATATACCAATGTCGCCTTCTCCTTAATTTCTTTAACACTTGTGCCCTCTCACTTCTCCCCTCCTCGTCCTCCTGTCCCCTTCGCCTCCCCACCCTCTTTCTCCTCCTTCACCACTCCTACAGCCACCCTCAAATACCTTTTGGCCTAAATCCTCACAAAGGTCACAGGCCTAATGGGCTAGACCTCTTTCGCCTCTATCATTCAGCTCCAATCAATCAATCAATCAAATCAAACTTTATTTAACCAAGCAGTTATATCATTGAGCGCACTCATTCGCAAGATGGTCCTGGACACACAGAACAATTTTCGTATACAGTTTACAACAACGAATCAGGACATATCAGACAGGAAAACAGTATAATTATAAATAAAATGACAAGATAAGATGATATTAGGAATAAATCACAGGTAGCAAGGCTGGCTACATACACAAATACTTCATCATAAGATGTTTGGGAACAGTAAATGAGTGAGGCAGGAGAGGAAGGCAGCGGCACATAATATAAAGCAGGGAAGGGGATAGGAAAACAGATAAGAGGAGGGAGGAGAGAGCAACCCTGTTATGTTAGAGTCTCCCAGGGGGTTGCCACAGGGGGAAAGAAAGAAGGAGGGAGCTTAGGGAGGAGAAGTACCCTAAGGGACTGCTGGACCACAGGGGAATAGGAAGGCCGGGGAGTCCATAAGCTAAGGGTGTATTCAGGTTGTGTGTCCAAGACTACCTGAAACAGTCGCACGCAGTTTTCAGGCAACTAAAAAGCAGTTGTTTGAGTACATATGGGCTGGACAGACGGGAGAGTTTAAGAAGTTTTTGCGAGTTATTCCAAAGTGATGGTAGGAAGAAGCTGATGGCAGCTGCCCCATGGTGAGTCTGCATTCATGGTAACTTGAGGAGGACAAGGGAGGAATTCGGTAGGCCGTATACGCCTGTTCACCGCTCAAACAGGTTACAGATATAGCGTGGGAGTTTGTTGGAGAACATCCTGTAGATCCACATGAGGGCATTTATTTGCTTCCTCAGAAGGAGGGACGGCCAACCAATTGCCTGGTACAGCAGGCAGTGATGAGTCCAGAATGGTATATCAAGTATTAATCTCAAGGCATGATGGTACAGTGCATCAAGCTTCTGGAGTGAATACTAGGGACAGTGACTGTATAAAAATCCGCGTAATCAAGCAGAGGTAGAAAGATTGTTTGAACCAGCCACTTCCTGGCTTCAAGAGTGAGAAGATGTCTTATGCGGGAGAATATGCCAAGGCGCTGCCTTAGTTTTTTGTTAACTCACACAGATATACTCCAAAACAGAGTTCGTTTTCCAACCAGACTCCCAGATATTTGAATTTTTGCACTATTTCCAAGGGTTCCCCAAGGAGGTGGTAATCTGGGGGAGGCCAGATGTCCCCATGTTGTGATGGGGGTGCGGGAGAAAATCATGGCTTTTTTTTTTTTTCCATTCAGCAAAAGCATAAAGCTCAGCAGGTTATATTGGAGAGTGAGAAAGTCTTGCTGCAGCTCCTTATGAGCAGTATCTAGTGAGGGGTTGGTTGTATAAAGGACTGTGTCATCTGCGAAAAGATGAACATTTCCTGCAAGAGTGCCAGAATCAATGTGGTTAATGTAGAGTGCGAAGAGGACAGGCCCCAAGATGGAACCTTGCAGCACACCTTGGGGGAGAACTTTAAGTGGGGACAGTTCCCCTTGTGTTTTAATTTGTTGTCTTCTATTTATGAGGTAATAATGGAACCAGTTTACTGCGGCAGGGGTTAGGCCAGTGCTACCCAAAGAATCAAGCAGAATGGAGTGATCAACCGTGTCAAATGCTTTGCTGAGATCAAGGAAGAGTGCATAGGTGTGCTGTTTGCTGTCCAGGACTATTAACCAATCATTAGACACTTTGGCTAGAGCCGACACGGTGCTATGCTTCGGTCTAAACCCCAATTGGGCTGGGTTGAGGATGTTTTCACAATTCAAGCTCTCCCTCAGTTGTGAACTGACAATTTTTTCTTGTAGCTTGGACAGTACAGGAAGAATCGAGATAGGCCTGTAGTTGTTCAAGTCTGTGGGATCTCCCGACTTGAACAAGGGGACAATATGTGCACTTTTCCAGCTGGGTGGTAGCTCTCCTTGCATAAGCGAGCTATTAAATAGGTGAGTGATTGGAGCTGTTAGATAACAGAATCCTGCTTTTAGAAAGAAAGGTTCTAACAAGTCTGCACTAGCACTCTTTTTGGTATCCAAGGAGAGGAGGTCCTCCACCTGTTTAAAGGATACTGGCTGGAAACAAAAGGGGGGCAGCTGGTACAGGGGACAGGGGCAGGGCTAGTACCTACGCTGGTGGCACTTGGGGAACACAGTTTGCTGACAGGAGAGGCACTGAATGCAAGGCCTACGGTAGCAAAATGGTTATTGAGTTGATCGAGGATCTCAGACCTGTCTGTATAGGAGTTATTATTCACAACAATTTTGACCGGGATTGGGGTAGTAGGGGAGTGTCCTTCGACCTCTCTCAGGATTTGCCAAAACTTGGTGGAGCAATTTTTGTTTTCTTCAAGGGCAGACTGAAAGAACCATGATTTTTCAGCCCTGACCAGTTTAGTGCAGGCGTTCCTGGCTACCCGAAAGGAGTGCCAGTCTGATTCAGACTAAGACTTCCTTGTCCTTTTCCATAGGGTGTCTCTGGATTGCAGAGCCCTTTTCAGGAACGGGCTGAATCAGTCAGGTGCCCGCTTTCTGGATTTGACCTTTCTCAAGGAAGCATGTTTGTTTATTACCCTTTTTAACAGATCCTGAAAGATGCTGAAGGCTTCAGTCACAGAAGGTGTGAGATAAGAAGTCCTGCCACATGATATTCCTAAGATCCGTCAGAAAAGCAGGGAGACAGAAGTGCTTTAGACTATGCTTTAATTTGAAGGTAGAGGTGGAAGAGAGGTGTGGGGAGCACCTGATGCAGGCGATAGCACAGTGATCACTCAAATCATTATGGGAGACCCCTGTGTGGGAGATGTTATGTGGCTTGTTGATGAGCGTGAGGTCCAGTAAGGAACTACGAGCAGGGTTTTTTTTTTACTAGGTCGGGTGATCTCAAGGGTGATCTGAGTTAACCCATGCCCATCACAGAAGTCCTTAAGCCTATTGGCGCAGGTATCATTCCAATTGAGATATAGGTCCCCATTATGATGTATCCAGGAAGGAATGAAGGTGCGGCAGTGTACTCAGACCAGCAGCAGGCGGCTTGTAGCATACAGCTACCAGTAGGGCTACTCCAGGCGATAGGGTTAACTTGAGGGCAAGACACTCAAATTCTTTGGGCATTGATGTGCACAGTGTCGGTCATTAGGAATTTGTCCTTAACATATATGGCAGCACCACCGCCTCTAGTCAACCTGTCACACCTGTCTTAGGTTGTAGCCAGGGATGTTGATTGTTTTTTCAGATATGTGATTTTTAAGCTCCTGCAGTGGCAGCAACTATATGTGATCTCCTAAATCTCTCCTTCTTCCTAGGCACAGTCCATGACACTTGAAAGAGGGCTACAGTTATTCCCCTTCCTAAAAGGGGACACCCCTCAGTCCCGGCCACTGCCACGCTATATCCCTCCTCCTAGCTTCAAACAGACTTCAAGAATACTCTGTTCTCTTTCAACTCTCTCCCGTTCTGGTCTCCTCCTCTTTTCTCACCCCTTTCCAGGCTGGCTTCAGGGAGTCGCACTTAACTGTCTCCTCCATTCTCAGCCTCGCTGACATCATCCTTAAGAAAATGGACCAGAATCTGTTCACATCTGCCATCTTTGTCAGCCAGGCCAAAGCCTCTCACACTGTTACACACCCCATTCTCCTGAATAAACTTATATCTGCTGAACTATCTGACCTAGCGGAGGGGTCAACTTTAGCAGTGGCTTAGTGGCCCAAGGCTAGCACTTTTGAAGTCAGGCCATAGGATTTCATGCTTTGCTAACCGTACTGGCCAACATGTCTTTAAAATGAGTTTCTCCTTTAAAAATGTATAGCTCTGGCCGGCCGGTGGCGCTGAGGGATGTGGAGCTGGGCGCCACACCTGGCCTCGCGCCAGCGACCTGGGTTTGGAGCGGACTCGAATTACTTAAGGGGTCAGATGGGAAGGAGCTGAGCATCCCAAGGATGCTCTCCTTCTCCTGGGGTGGGTTACCAGGAGCACTCGCAGCACCCATCATGCCTATGCCTGTGTAAGCGCGGGCAAAGGGGCCTACGGCTCTCCTGAGTCAGGGAGGGAGGGCGCTGTCGGAGCTTTACAACGGCATGCATCAGCATGTCGCTCTGTCTGGACAAACATCCCTCTACTGGCGCCCTCAGGGATTGGCAGAAAATGGGGAAATGCACACCCCTCACTCATGAGCACTATAAAAACGGGGGTGGGGGCCTTGGTAAAGACCTGGCGAATGGAATAGGAGAGGGTACAAGGCTCCCTCTGAAGCCGAGGAGCCGGGTAAGTAAAAAAATAAATAAATGTGTAGCACTGTGGATGCAGGAATCTAGAGTCAACTTCCTGGTTGTAAGTCAGTCTAAGTGACAAGCAACAAGAAGGCTCATGCAGCGCCGTAGCAGGGACAGATATTCCAGACCATGGACCCACGATAACAGTCCCTTAAAGCACACTGTGCTGCACCATGGGAGCCCTGCCGGTCTCCTTGGTAATGACAATCATGTGATGATGTAGGTTCATACTTGCAATGTGGCACACAGATCCTCACATGCTACCGGATGGCAGGCTGGCTGAGAGTGGGCAGATTACAGTGGCATGAATGGTCAGTTAGAGCTGGGTGTTAATAACAGACAGCTCTGACAGCCAATGCAGCTGCTACAGAGATAGGCAAGTAAGAGCCCAAGCTGATTTTGCTGTCAGACAACAGACGTTGCTGTACTGAGCAGACGTGCAGTTTGCACTGTGTTGTGAGAACTGCGTTCAGTGCTCAACTCTAGGCAAAGCCTTATTGTTTCATAAAAGGAATTTACATTTTCCATCAAGACACTAAAATTTCTTGCTCACAAGTAACTTTGTCACATGCACTGGCACTGTTCCCCCCCCACCACCACCACCACCAAAACCGACCTCTGCCTAGTGGATAAATAGTTTGGCTTGTATCTGAAGGGCAAATCACAAGTAGTAGTACATTATTTTCATACTTGGGGCCCTACCCCAGTGGCTTAGGGTGCCCTACAGGTTACATAGAGATTACACCAGCACAGACTCCATCATCACAAAATAAATAACCCAGGAAATGCTCATTTAATAATAAATAAATTTAGTTCAGCATCGGCAAAAGAATGACTACTCCAATAAAGCCACAGCAAAAAGATATCATTTAAGCCCCGTCGTAAAACACTGAATGGAATGGATCTCCCTAAGATGGCAGGGCAGTTGGTTCCAAAATATGAGCACTCTCACTGTGAATGCCCCATCCCCAGACAGCTTTCAATTGGATTAGGGGAGAATCAGGAAGCACACCTCAGAAAAGCGCAGCAACAAGGAGCATACAGACAGAGGAGCTCTTTCAGGCGTCCCGGGCCAAAATTGTGTAGGGCACTGTATGTAAACAAATCTGTCTTAAAAGAGACATACCATCTTACAGACAGTGCATCGTCCGCAACACAAGCGAGATAAGCTCCAGGCAATAAAACTCCAGCAATCAGCCTGACCACAGAATTCTGCACCTGCTGCATGCAGCATGTCAAATCTTCATTCGTAAGGTAGAAAAAAATGGGCAGACTGGATGGGCCTTGCAGTCCTTATCTGCCGTCAACTTCTATGTTTCTGTGTTTCAGATTGCCTGGCGTATAGAGCATTACAATAGTCAAAACCTGACGTCAAGAAAGTGTGCACTAAGTTCTTGGAATTTAGATATGGTTTGATGCGGGCAACATTTCTTAGACGAACAAAATCCACCATGGACCACTACTGACATCTGTAATCCACATAGGACAATCCCTCTCCTTTCCACTCCGTATCAGATCAGGTGCCCCTAAGGATCTATCACTGGTCCTATTCTGTTCTCAGTTTTCCTAAATGACCTTCCCAAAGCACGTGTGACCTTAAACTAAACACATACATGAGGATGACATAATGCATTTTGTATCAGGCCCATCTGCTTCAGATCTGGTTGTTCTCCTACAGAGGGATTTTACAAATATCAAACTCTGGTACCACTCTAATCAACTTACCATCAACACCAGAAAATGGTCTCAATGACTTTTGGCACCCGGCAGTGTCTGTCTAAATTCCTGTGCCATATTCACAACCCTTGAAGGTGCACCATTGGAGAAGGTCACCACTTTCAAGTACCTCATGGTTTGGCTGGGCTGCCACCTCGACTTTTCCTGTCATGTGGATGCTATCCACAAGAAACTCCACCCAAACTGGGGCGCTCTGCAGGAACAGAGCCTGTATCCCACTCCCTGCTCAGCATGAGATCACTGTCAAGATGACGGATACTCCAGGTTTTTGAATACAGGGATCTTGTGCATAGGGCTGCACCCAACACTATCCTCACTAGAACAGATCGCAATTTCCATTTCTTCTGTCACTTTGCCCTTAACCATCCCCCCATCACACACACACACACACACACACACACCAGTTTCCTCTTGCTTTCTCTCCCATCTCTTGAGGGTAGATGGCTTGCCCATTGTGCTTCATTCATCTCTTGAGTTTTGGTTTGGAACCCTACCCACATATCTCAGCTACTTTCTCACCAGTACACCTGCTTACTCACACTCCCTCTGTAACTCAGATATTCTCCCTTTCTCTCTCTTTTGCATGAAAACATCAGTGGGTCTGTTTTCAACTTCAGTTTTTTTTTTTTTTTAATTACATCCTTATTTGTCTGCCTTCTGCGGCACAACCGGCGGGTGCATCCAGCCGCCAACTTCCACCGCCCCAGAGAGCAGCAGGCTCACTCGCGTGATGGGGGTCCAGTGCGGCTACCCCTCAACCCGCCAGAGGACCTCCCCTATGTCTCTCCAAGCTGGGCAGGAACCGGACCCCCCAGCGCAATTCCACGACAGTCCTCCAGGGCAGTGTGGAGCACGGCCATCAAGCTGCTTCAGTCGCGCCCAGCCATTTTTTCCTCTTTTTCGTGAGCCCCCCAATGGGAGTGCGGATGTGAAATGGCGTCGGAGGCGCTACGTGCCTATGTCCCTGCCTTTCGATGCACCACAGCCTGCAGAGCACCCGACTTCCATCAGGGGCCACTGTGGTGCGCTGATTGCCCTCATCTCTCCCCGAGCTAGGACAGCAGTCCTCCAGATGCTCAATCCTATCTCTCCGCTGCTGACCCCTGATGGCCCGGGCAGATTCCCGAACCCGGGTCACCAGCGTAGCGCGAGGTGTGGCGTCCAGTGCCTCAACCCTCAGCACCACTGGGCCAGACCAACTTCAGATTTTTAAAAGTCTGGATTAGCCTTCCCTCTCTTATCCATTCTCCTCCATCCCTTCACTCTGAAAGTCCTCCATGACCATTGCAAGTGCTTTAAATAACTTATATTTCTGCATTCTCCTCAACGTCTACTGCTGTCTACCTGCCCTACTCTATTTAATATATATATATATATATATGGCAAAAACTTCTTTTATGCAGACAATACGGTTGAAGAACACAAAGTGCACAAAGTAAGGAAATTAAAATATTAGGTTTTGGAGTCTCAGGAGTCTTGGCGAATCGATGTTGTGGTGTTCCTTGGGGCTGCCAACCCCATGAGGTGGGGTAAAAGGAAAAAGCCATTTGAAAATCTGGTGGAAAAAAATCACAAAAAAAGAGTTATGAGTAAAAGTAGTGTTTTTGGTACCAAGTCAAACCTCTTATATCACGAGTCAGAATTCTTATGTCACAAGCTGGTATTCTTATGTCAGTTGCAGTTTTGGTGTGCCTAAAAAACGCACTCCTTGGTCATTAAACAAACTCCAGAACCTAGCTAAACAGGTCCCATTTAGGTAGGTTCAGTGGTTTTTGTTTTTTTTTTTTTAAAAGCGTCATTTTTATGCTTTTCCAGTTCTCCCTCCCCAATCAAAACAAGATGACAGCTTTCAAGATCCAAGAGTCTTTTCTCCCAAAGAACTTGCTCATTACCTAAACATTCTTAGTCACAAGAGAAATAAAGAACCTTACTGAGCATGCTCAGAAGCCAAATCTTTAAAATCTTATAACGCGAGAACCAATTACTTTTTTTTTCAAGAAATCTTCGGAAGGCACCTCCTTGGATCAAGCCGTTTCTACTCTGACAATTTGGATCAAAATTAGAAATGGTTGCTGATCTATACGCAAGCAAACAAACAAAAAACAAAGCCCAAAAAGTCAGTGTTTTCATGTTTTACACTCCCTGGATCTCAGAATCCGGACAAGCGGCCATCATGAAATTTGCCCAATCATAAGAAATTGGCACACTGACTGCACATGCAAAATGTAATTTAATTTTGTTGAATGGAAACAAAGAATTAAAGCCCAAAGTTAGGATTTAACATTAAACAGCCTACTGAGCCCTAACATATGAGTCCTACCGTGCCTTTGTAATATATATTCCTTGCAAAAAATGCAATTAATTGCAACAGTTAAGGTTCCACTTACTACAACAAAAGAAGAAAAATGTGCTGTGAGGATTTCCAACCCTAGCTTCCCCTCTCCCCACAAGCAGCTAAAGGACAAGATCAAACAAGCAACTGCAGACAGCCATCATCAGTTAAGACAAACATACAACTATTCCCCGATGACACAAATGCAGTAGCACAGATGTGATATCTTTGTATTTGTATCTGCAGGCAGCAGCACAGATGTGATACCTGCATATCTGTATTTGCGGCACAAATCTGCAATACCCATTTAAAAAGAGTTCTTTATGTCTGCAGAAACATACTGTAGACCTCTATGGGGCTAGTGTTTCTGTAGCCTCAGGTACTCATGCACACTGTAAGGCACACACACTTTTATTTAATTTTTTTTCCCCCAATTGTTTAACCAGGAGTAGCACACTAAGCTGAAAGCTTGTTTACAGGTGCGACCTGAGAGCACAGGGAAGTTAAGTGACTTGCTCAGGGTCACACAGTATGCAAGTGAGGGCTGTGGGATTCAAACCCAGGTCTCCAGATTTGCAGCTCAGAGCCTTAAACCACTGTGCTATACACACTTGGTGGGCCTGTGCTTCTGCAACCACAAGTTTAAGACATGCACACTGACCTCTGGCTGCAGAAGTGCAGACTCCATAATATCCATGATACCAAAATTCCAACATGACTTCTGTCTGAAGAAGTGCGGGCCCCTGAGGGGCATGTGCCTCTACAGCCCAAGGAGTAAGACAACAAACCAGCTTCTGGCGTTAGAAGGGTAGGCCCATGCAGGGACTGCAGTTATGCAGCCAGAAGTACTATTGCAATGTGGGTACCATGGTTCCAGCAGTGGATCTAGAAATTTTTCCAGGGGAAAGCATGTTTTTCAGTTATGCAGCTCTATGCAGAAAACCACACACTAGCAGATCATGCTGTCTAGTGAGGTACCTCGAAAAGCATGCATGAGTACCTTTGACTACAGAGCCGCAGGCCCCATGGGGCCTTCTGTATGCAGATGCTTCTGCAGCCACATGTACTCACGCACGCTGTGGTGTTAAGTCAGACCCTAACTGGTGTATTAACACAGTTTTTTCAAATAATTTATTTTTGAAGAATTTTTCTTTTTGAGATAGTGGAATCATATCCTCATTCATACAGGTCCTGATGGGACTTATTTGAACAGATGCAGACATGCAGTGCCCTCTGGACACCACATCAAGGAAGACTCCGTCCACCTATAGAAGAGCAGAGTCCTACGGGCCCTAAACCTCCATGCAGAAACAGATGTCAAGAATTCATGGGGCTATCTGGTGGGCTGCAGAAGCACAGGGCCCCCTGGGTCCTGAGCCTCCATGTAGCCACAGATACTGATGCACAGGGCCCTCTGGCACCCACAGGTGTAGAGGTTCAGGGCCCTATGCTAAGAGAGAAGCTCTCTTCACTACATAGTACTTGGTCCCCTGTAGGCAACCCTGCACCTGTGCTTCCCAGGCTAGGGGGCTGGTGTCACATGATAGCGCCATCCCCCCAGCCTTGGTGATTCAGCTGGTTCATGGAGCTTGCCCTCAAACTCAGCTCACCAACACGGGATCACAAAGCACTACCCACTGGAGTAAAGCCTGGCACTACACACGTTTCTTAATAAATATTTTTTTTTTTGTTAATTTTGACCCCAAATTTTCAAGATATTTGTTTTATGACTCCCCTTATAAACAGGACATGTGGCACTTATAAAATACTGGCCAAAACTTCATTTCGCACCACAACTGCAAAAGCACATCTCTCATCCAAGATTTGAAAAATGACACCTGCCACGTTTATGAGGTGGTGTGAAAAAATGGCTATGTTGAAAGTTAGGAGTCAAAATATTGAAAATTAGAGAAGTTGTAAGTGAATGTTGAAATATTTCATTGTTTACTCATAACTTGGTCATTTTATTTAGTTTTTCTTGAGCAGGTAAGCACCATAGACAATTAAATGCCTATTTTCAGGTACGACCTGGGAGGTTACACTAGGCTACTACAAACAAATGAATACAGTGCATAAACAACAGAAGCATAACTGGTTACAAAGAGGTAACATCAAAGTACATGATACAAATTTGTGAGTCAAAAATAATTTGGTGCAGTAACAACAGGAAACCTGAGGCATACAGCAGGTGTATATAGCAAAGGGAGCTCAGCTAGTCCCATATGGAAGACCAAGGGAAATACATTGGCTCACAAACATTAGTTAAGGAAAGAACCAGTCACCATGTGCAGGCAGAGGTGTCCTTCAAGTGGTTCAAAAGGACCTTCTAAAGAAAAAGTGAGAGGAGACACCCCAAACAGATAGCGGGAAGGGGTTTCAGAGCCAAGGTGCACAGGCAGTAAAGGCCTGATCTCCCGCAGCAGTGTCAGTTTTTGGGACAGCAAGTAGGAACATGTCACTGGCTCTTAAGAAATAACCAAGGTTAGTAACCCTTAGCTGCTTAGCAAGGATGAAAGGGGTGGCATTGGTAAGCACCTTATCAACAAAACATCCCAGGACAAAAGCATGACTACTGGGGGACAGCTATCCAAGTTTGCCGTACAGCCCACAGTGGTGGGTGAAGCAGGCCGCAGAGAGGGTGAAACGACAAATATTATTTTAACTACATCCCATGTGTAAGAGGGACTTAGCAACACTGTGTAGGTAAGGAGTTCATAATTAAGGGAGAGTAGGAGCACTCCCTTAGCAAGGACAAGACATGCATTGGGGGGTGAGGAAGTCTGGCTTTATAAAGCCATGCTAATCTTACTGTTGATGACCCTACACATGTTAGAGATCTGCAAGGAGACATTCAGTTGGTGGTCAAGGGTGACTCCAAGGTACTTAAAAGAGCAGGCAGTAGTCATGGGCAAGCCATCACTAATGGACACAGCCAGAGGCTCAGTGCAAAACCCAGTTTTTGCAGTGAGTCGAGAAGCATGATTTGCTTTTTCTTCTGGTTGATGACAAGCTTATCTGCAGATAGCCAGGGCTGAGTTAGGTGGAAGTCCTCATTTAGTGGAGAGTTACTCAACTCCAGAGAGTCCTAGTTATCTGGCAGACAGTAGCAGGTAGTGCTTAGTTCCTTCATGTCTGGCAGTGCTATGCTCCACTGTGCCTCAGGAGTCAATTTTGGTTCCCATGTTGTTTACTGTGTACGTGTTACCATTGGGGGAGCTAATTAAGACAATATGCCCTGAGTTTTCATTGTTATGCCGATGATACTCGGCTGTATATGTCTTGTGCCGCTGACGACAGGGCGGCTGTTTTGGAACTGACTGAATGCCTTTGGGAAATTCAGGACTGGATGGCAGCCAGATGGCTTAGGCTAAATCCTCTGAAGACAGAGGTGCTACTGGTGGAGCCGGGGTGGCTTGGTTCATGAGCTCTGAGTGGTGATACCGTTTGGCCATCTTTGGACAGCATTACTCTCAAGGGTGTAGACAGGGTGAGGAATATTGGGGGGGGGTCATTGTAGATTTCAAGCTGACATTAGAACAACAGGTGTCAGCTGTTGTCCGCAGTGGCTTTTATCATCTTCGGAACATCTACCAGAGCAAACCATTTCTTGAGCCATCTGATCTAGCAACACTGATGCACGCATTTGTCTCATCAAGCCTGGATTACTGTAACGCTCTTTACCTGTGGCTATCTGCAAAGTTGCTACATCACTTGTAGCTGCTCCAGAATGCAGCAGCTTGGCTGGTTGCTGGCTCTCCCCAGTTCAAGCATATCACACTGGTTCTCCACATTCTGCACTAGCTGCCAGTGCAGTGGTGCATCAACTTCATAGTTTGCTTGTTGACTTACAAGGCCCTGCATGGTTCGAGTCCCAGCTACCTGACAGACCTCCTCACCCTGTGTGCTCCTGGCAACTCCCTTCAGTCAGTGGATTCGGGACTTCTTTCCATTCCAAAATCTTACTTAAAAGCCTCAGGGGATAGGGCATTCATTGTGGTGGCCCCACATCTCAGGAATGCCCTTCCCCTAGAGGTAAGAGGTGCCCTTTCCTGACCATTTTTAAATCCAAGCTCAAGACTTATTTGTTTAATATGTGTTTTGGGGCATGATACTGTTATTCATACAATAGGAATGATCAAAAAACTAGTTGTATAAAAACATGAATTCTCACTACAGTGGAATACATTTATTTTATTCCACTGTGGTGACATCATCAAACCAAAAAAAAAAGGCCAGCACAAAACACAGTTCTGTTGTATAAATCAGATACACTATGGCTGGTGGTGGAATACACTCTTTATGTAAATGAATAGAGAGTGACCTCGGCTACCATCACCCATGGTTCTGCTACACTACACCACTCATGAGGATATCCGAGGTCAATCTCCACTCATTCACATAAATAGTGTATTTTACCACCAGCCATACCGTATCCCCTATTTATAGAATATTCTGCTGTGTTTATTATTTGATTTCATTATTGATTGTTTTAATTGTATAATTTTATTAACTTGTTTGCTTTTGTGAGGCACCCAGCGCCACTAGGATAGGGCGCCATATAAATAAAACTGCCCTGCCTTGCCTTAATGACATTAATAACCTGGGAGTCAGCCAACAGCACCAGATCATCTGCATAAAGGGTGGAGCTGCAATGGACAGGTATCCAAGGGAGGTCATTAATAAACAGTGAAAAAAGAATGGGACCCAGGATGGAGCCTTGGGGGACACCAGCTGAGACAGAAGTCAGTTATGAGAGCATTCTGTTAACTATGAATATCTGCTGTCTATCATGTAGATAGTTGGCAAAGCAGATGACCATATGGACAGACAGCCCAAAGGATCACAATTTGGAGCAAAGAAGTTTATGGTCCACTAAATCAAAAGCTTTGTAGCGCTCAACAAATATTGCTCCAGTTAACTTGCTTTGATCCATAACCCTCTCCAGTCTCACAGGTGACCTTATTAAGGGCAGTGGAGGTGTTATACCCCATCTGGAACCCATGCTCTATCAGGGACAGCAGGTTATGTGTGCAAAGGCATTCAGTACGGTGGGAATCAACAATCTTCTCCAAGAGCTTGTTAAGGGCGGTCAGGATGACTATGGGGCGATAATATTCAGTGCATTTGGGGTCTCATTGCTTACACACTGGGACAACCCTTGCAACCTTCCAAACGTCTGGCATGATACCAGTAAGCAAAGATGCATTAAAGATATGCAAAATGGGTAAGTCCAGAAGATGGGTACCGAGGCAGAGGACCTTTGACTCCATTTTGTAGAGAACAGGGGTAGTATACTAGGAGGGACAGGCCAATGACCTACCAACCTCACCTGCCATAACAGTTTTAATGTAGAAGAAGGAGTGGGGCAACCATGGGGTAGGGGATGGCACCATCTCATCCAGGGATGAAAGACCTGTGTCCAAGGAGGTGAGGCCAGAGAGGTCAGAAAATTGTTTATTAAATGCATATGCTATTGTGCTAGGGTTATTAAAATTAACTCAACCAATGAGCATGTCATTGGTTTGGTAATCAAGAGAACGATAATTACATTTTCAATATTACGCCTAAAACTCCTTGGGTCTTTAGCATTTGCCAATAGGGAGGATCTAGAGAATGAGCTCTTGGCTCAGCAAATGGCTTTCTTACAATCATTTCTGAGATACTTATACTCGGTAAGGTCAGACAGTGCTTGAGTACTCTTATATATGGCCCAACACTTATCTCTGGATTTCATGAGAACTAACACATCACTATGATGCCATTTAGTGGCAGTGCCCCATCTCTCTTTTCATCCTGCAGTGCAGAGAAACTGGGTTATGAAATTAAAGCAACTGAGACATCAGCAGTTTGAAAAACAGGAGCCAATTAGGAACCACAAAGTCACTACGGAAGGATCCAGTATCACACGTGGATAGATCTCTGAGCAGAATGACCTTGGGAGGGATTCTGGGTGTAGCGAGTTTCCAGACACAGTAGGTGGAGTACAGTTGGAGACTCCATCAGGGAAGGTTCCGGATATATGAATCCTCTCAGCCCACTTAGTCATGACCTAGTGGACAGTATGCTTCCCACTAGAGGTACAGAATGTGGTAGGAGCTGAAATAAGCTGGAACTTTAAGGCCAAACTCCATGAGCAGAAGTTCAGAATGTTTTGAATTTTTCCCCAGACAGTCCAGGTAAAGGTCACCCATAACCAACACCTCACATGAACCAGTCTTTTGACTAATAGTGTCTAATGGATAGAATAAACCACTATGGCCATCAACAGGGGGATTATAAGCACAAACCAAGTGAACTGTGTTGGTATTACCCAAAAGGAGCAGTGAGTGAAGGAATTGCATTTACACTGTTCTATTTTGTTACATAATTTCTTCTTCTCTGTATTTAAAATTGTCCAAAATGTTAACAAGTATTGTAATGTTTATCTGCACTGTTGTTCTGTACCCTCCCGGGTCGTGCCTGAAAACAGTCATTGCTATGGCTAGTGCACTCACCCAGTTAACAAAAACTAAATAAATAAATAAACTCACAAGCTGGGAAGCGCGGATACAAATGCCGTACGAGGGATATATTTAGATAGTTCTTGTAGCAAGGAAGTAGGCTGTCCCCATTTCTTACCATAATTGTCAAGCTTAATAAAATAAAATATAGGGAGGAAACAGCAGCATCAGGTATCAGGGGTTTAAGCCATGTTTCAGTCAAACAATGTCAAGAATGTAGTGAGTTATCCACGCAGTAAACTCACCTAAGTTGGCTAAAAGACTCCTGACATTTAGGTGGGCACATTTTAAGGCCTTTTACATCTGAACAACCAGGGGTGCCAATATATTGGGAGGCAAAGGGGCCAGGGTTCATTTCAATATCCCCTGCCAGGGCAGTACAAAGTGAGGCTAGCCAGTATAGGTATTTTAGAACAGATTTAGTCAGGGTCTTAGGGTGGTAAAGTCTATATTTAACAAAGTGATTATGTAGTAAGCTGTCCCAATTCTGTTTACCATATTTGTACACCAAATTTTCAACATAGCCTTCCTATGACCCTCAAATCCTGCCAGAAAGGTGACCCTTTTGGGACGGATGAGGTGGGGTCCAAAAAAGGCCACGTTGAAAATTTGGTGTAAAGATATTGAGAAATGACAATGTTATGAATAAAAGTCACTGAAATACATTTAACTGACTTGACCAAAGAGAATCTATGCCATGGGACACCTTCAGGTGAGCGAGGGTGTGTGTAGGGGTGGCGAGGTGTGTACAAGGTAGTGGAGGGTGCTGAGTGGGTCGGGGGTGGGGTGGTTCCATGCCAAAATGACAACAGTGTTGCAAGTTCGGCATGGTAGAGATCTCAATGTCGACAGGCAAAATTTCGCCTGTCAGACATAGTGTTTTTTTATCGGGGGCTGTGCCCCTGAACCCCTCATTCAGGGGCTGCACCCCCGCACCACCCTTCTTAAGATAACTAACTCTGAGTCAGAGTTATTTGGGGTGAAATTACATTCTTGGGTCCTCACGGCGACAATCTCAAAACCTGTCGAGATTGTTGCTGAGGGATTTCGCCAGGTAAACAGCACACCGCTCAGGGTGAGGGTGGGTGGAGGTGTTGGGGAGTCAGACTGGCAAGAGACCATTACTTATCTACAGGCTACATAAAGAAAAAGATAAGAAAGGACTGTTTTCTTTATTTCAGCGTTACTAATGTATTGGATCCGACACTGGGGATTGCACATCCTAGTGACAACTTTTACCCCACAGTGGCACCAGGACTGCTTCCTATGCATGGAGCTGGGGCAGACAACCTGGAGGGGAGCAGGTTAAATAAGCAGTAGCAGGTGCTGGCACCCCGGTCTGCTTTGTACAGCTGACCAATGGGCTTGCAGTGTATAATGTACCTGGCCATGTGGGTGGGTTTGAGCTGCCCACCAACATTTGGACCATGCCGGGACAGGGTGAGTGGGGTTGGCCAGGGGTGCCTGTGTAGGTGGGGGGTCCAATGGACCACCTGGGTGCTTTGGGGTTTATGGCAACCTTGCGATCGGGTCAGCAGGGTGGTTCAGCTCTTACTGCAATACCGCCACAGTGTGAGGCATGCTACTGGGGTGTCGAGCACGGGGGGAGGTGCAGCAATTATTACAGTAACACCATGGTGTGCAGCATACACTCAGGGATCAGGGCGTGGGGATCACTGCACTGTCAGGGTGAGTAGGTTGCCTGCTGCTGTGTACAGTACGGCAGCCTGCCTGTGGGTGGCCACCCACTTAAGTTTAATTGAAGTAGACTTATCTCTTGGAGGCGCATCTCTGAACTTGCTCCAGGGATGCGCCTCCAAGTTGGGTTGTGAATGGGGCTGCGCACCATATGCATGGGTATGCTCCCTGCACAACCCCTCCAGATGCGCCACATATCATTATGTGTGGTGTGCGGCACATCTGCGATGCGTTGGCACATCGAGGTTGTGCCGGCGCATCGGACCCATTTCAGAATCGCACCAGTGCGCAAGTTGGGGATGCACGAGCACATCTTGGATGCACTGAGCACATCCCTTTTGAGAATCCTGCCCATCATTTTTAGGTATTTCCATACTTTTTAGTTAAAACAAGATGGCAGCTGCTGCAAACCAAAAAAATGTGGTTAGTGAGAACTGTTTTCAGTTCCTGACACCTAAGTGATGCGAACCAAAAATGCTCTCATGAACCGAAGAGTTTCAGTTTGTATCAGAGGATCAACTCAAAACCCTACTAAGCATGCTCAAAAGAAAACATTAAATCCTTATAATTCTGGAACGCTTTAATATTTTTTTCATGAAACCTTCAAAAAGCACTAAACAGGCCGCTTCTACGCTGAAATTTTGTGAAAAATTCCATATCATCTAGGCTATAGGTAAGAGCAAGAAAAAAAGGGTATTAAGTATAAGAAAAAATGCATTTTTCCAAAAAAATGATGTTCTGTGTCTCAGAAACCACACAAGATGCCACCAAGAAACTTTTCACATCTTGAGACTCAGCCAGCCAAACCATGCATGCTAAATTTTGGGCTAGTTGGTCGAACACAGCCAAAGTTATTAAGGTGGAAAAACTGGGTTTAACACTAAACACCTTACTCAACCCTAACTATAGTGGCGCTGCCACACTAGTACACTACACATATTTATATATAACATATATATACTGTATATATATTTATAGTGAAGTCCACCAGGATGAAGTGCAGTGCTGCAGAATTCTGCAGTGGAGTTACTGCAGTAAAAAATGCAATTTCAATGGAAGTTAATTCCTTTTGTCACGCAGTAAACCTGGGACACTGCGCTTCATCCTGGTGGCTTCACTATATATATATATATATATATATATATATATATATTGCTAAAAACTGCATTAATGCACCACTTAGGTTCAACTTAACCCCACAAAAGCAGGGAAATGTAGCATTATGGTTTCTAACCCTAACTTCCCTCACCAAGCAGCAAATGGATAATGCCACACAAGCAACCATAGACAGCCATCATCAGGCAAGACAAACATAATGACTATTTTAGATGACACAAATGCAGTGGCACTGATTTGCTACCCTCATGGATTTTTTTCTACGGAAAGCACTGTTACACTTGGACAGCTGGTTCTGATCCCTGTATCATTTTTTTGTAAATATAAAAATGGGTTATGGACTGTCTGTCATGAGAGATGCTGAAACAGCTTGTGAAACTGACACATCAAAACCCCCCAGGGATAACTTCAAAGGACAGGAGGTAGCTTAAACTGCAGATATCTGAGGTGCAATTATCTTGTTAGTCTGCTTTGAAGCCAGGAACCAAGATATCCATTTTGTAATACCCTCAGGGAGATCCTTGGATGTACACTAGGTGTCCTGAGAAAAGGGATACCGGCCAGTGTTATGGGTATCTTCCCAGGAAGCCAGCTCATTTCATTAAAGAGACCTTTGATGTCTGGGGATACCAGGTCCCAGACTAAATTAAGGAGTCCAATATACATTTGCTTTGAATATACAGTGACTTACATCAAAGAGACTATTGATGTCTGGGTAAGCAGAGCACAGACCGGTTTGGACCAGTCACAGGAAGAGAGACAATTCATTTGGTCATCTATTACTTTTTTAAATATCTTAATAGGACATGCTGTGTTATAAAATATAAATTGTAATACACCAAAAGGCGGAGTTAGGTGACCTCAGAGAGAAGGCCGGCTCAAGACTGTTTTTAAACCTACTGAGCAAACCTTAAAGGAGACATTCATTTTCCATTTTCTGACTGAGAGAAGAGAGACCATGAAGCACTGAAAGATTAAGAAGTAAGGACCTTAGACAAGACTAGTCTGAGTGTATGTAGGAATTTGCTCTTTTAAACCTGTTTGTTTTAAGGCTGTATGTGTTGGGATATTTTGTTCTGTATTTTACTGTTTTCCTATTTTATCTATTTTAAAGTAAAGTATATATTTTAAAACAGAAACTGCCTGGTGTGCCTTGAAAATTTCTTTTTATATAAGTGGAGCTTGGAATGGTTATAGTTGACACTGTGCATGTGCTTACTGTGATACCAAACTGGGAAACAGATAAGAGTTCTCTAAGGTCTTGCACAGAGTTCTAAGGATTCATTTGAAATACCCAATTAGGTGCCCATAGGCAAAGATATCTGCCCCCCCCAAAGACAGACTTATTTGAGCCTGACAACTGGGTACGCTAATAAGAGGTTATCAGTTTGAATCCCTCCAGAACTTGGGACTAAGGTGACGCAAACCCACAAAACAGACAAGAGGGTTACCTTGTTCTATTAAACTGTTCACAATTCTACGCTCAGAGGTTGGCACTTTGCGAGTAGAGGGCTGACCTGCTGAGTGGGTTTGTGACAGGCACCACTTCTGGCTGCAGAAAGAATCCCACAATATTCAAATCACAAGTCTACTTCTGTTTGCAGAAGCACAGGCCCCTGTAGCCGCCGATACAAGTCTACAGTACCCAAATTACAACAGTTATTCTGACTGCAGTAGCGCTTCTGTAGCCACAGATACTCATGCACACTGTAAGACATACACACCCCTCTGGCCGCAGAAGTGCAGGCCCTTGAGGGACCTGCACATCTGCAGCTGCAAGTTTAAGGTATACACACTGATTTCTGACTGCAGAAGCATAGGCCCCTATGGGGCGTGCACTTCTGCAGCTGTAGACAGAAATCCATGATACCCAAACTGCAACACTATTTCTGTCTGCAGAAGTGAAGGCCCCTGTAGCACCAGAGCTCTTGCAGCCACAGGTACTCATGTACACTGTAAGACATACAGACACTTGGGGCCTGTGCTTCTGCAGGCAGAGATATAAATCCACAAAGGTAAGTACATCAGTGATACTGCATCTGTTTCATCTGGAAACAGCTGTATGTTGTATGTCTTACCTAATGCTGTCTGTCTGTGGTTGCTTGTGTGGTCTTGTCATTTTGCTGCTTGGGAGGTTAAGGCTGAAACCCTAGTGCCCAATTTCATTATTTTGGGGGGATTAAGTTGAACCCCAACTGGTGCATTAATGTTGTTTCTTTGCAATGAATTTCCTTTCTGTTTGAGATAGTGAAACTATATCCTCATTTACACATGTCCTGAACAGATGCAGACATGCAGGGCCCTCTGGGCCCTGCACCAAGGGAAACGTCTGTCCATCTGTCTGCGAAAGTGCAGGGCCCTCTGTGAGGCTGTCTGGGGATTGCGCATCCATTTGACTACAGATGCAGACATACAGGGCCAAGATTCCATCTGGCTGTGGAAGTGCAGGGCCCTCTGAGTTCTGTGCTTCTGTGTAGCTACAGGTGCGGCAATGCAGGGCGTTCTGGGCCATATGTCAGGAGAAGACTTCACTGCACTACACAGTTATGTATTGGCCTTGTAGGCTGGGGTAGTGCTGCACAGCACTGCCATTCCCCCCACTCTTGGCCCATCCAGCTGGCTCACTGAACTCACCCCCAAAATCAGCTCACTGGCATGGGATCACAATGCACTACCCGCTGGTCAAATGGCTGGCCCTGCACACAACTTTTCTCCAAAACTTTTTTTGGTTCAAATTTTGACCCCATGTCATGAACTTGGTTGCTAGAATGTGTTAAATCCTGCCTGAAAAGTGACTCTGCAGAGCAACTTTAAAATCACTTTTCGACCGGTATTTGAAAATTCCCACCATCCTTGTTCATGAGGTAGAGTCATGTACTGTGAACTGGCCAAGTTGTGAGTAAAAGTATTTGAACCACAAAAAATTCATTTTCATGTCACAAGTCAGTATTTGATGTAGACCTAATGTGTCAGTCCACCAGCGCAGCAGTAACGCTACTGCTTGCGATGCCAACGACCTAGGCTCAGAAGCAAACTCAGGACATCAGAGGGCTGGCATGGGAAAGGAGGATCAACTATCTGTGGGACTGTTCTCCTGTGTGGGGGAAGGGGGGATGGGTAGGCAGAGCCCAGTGCTTGCCCAGCCCCTAGTGGAAGTTGGGGGAAGGAAGCCCTGGCTATCATGGGAGAGGAGGCGTGGCAGGTGCTGGTGCACATCATGCAGAAGTGTGTGGCATGCGACTCCCAAGAGAGCACCCACAGACCCTGCACTGACTAGCTGGGCATGTGGGTGAAACTGGATCAGTTTCATAGCGAAGTCTGGGGGATCCCGCCAGGGCAGGTAAGCCCTGGGGGAAGATGGCAGCAGTAAATACCAGTGGATGTCAAGGTGATGGGGATGGGGCACTCAGGCTGATGCGGGCCAACTGGAAGTATAAAAAACAAAATGTAGGCTTAATGTGCAACCCAAGAATTCCATTTTCAGGTGTACATGGAAAGTTCTGGATCTCACTTAAGCTGCAACCCAAGATTTCCATTGTTTGGTGAACATGTAAAATTCATGAGTCGCACTTCAATGTGCAACCTAAGAATTCACAGCTTGCAACCCAAAAATCAGCTGTCTCAGTAAGCTGACAGCCGAAGAACTTAGTAAAGTCCAAAAAAAGCGCCCAGCCCATTTTTTGAAAAACAAACACCAGAATTGAGCTTAATGAGTTCCACTTAACAAAATTCATGTGTTTGGTTTTCTTTCCAACTTACTCACTTTTATGTTTAGCTACATTCACATGTTTTTTAAAAACTCCATTGTATGGGTTTCGCATTTTTCCCCAGAAAAAAGGGAAAATGGCAGCCATCATGACCTGAAATTTCTTTTTTGTGACCCAAACACACAACTAGTCAGAGGGTTATCCTGAAAACCCTACTGAGCATTCTCAAAGGCGAAATTTCAAAACCTTGTAATGCTGGGACTAATTTAACATTTGTTCACAAAATCTTTGAAAGGCACTTCCTTGTCACACATCCCATTAGCCCCAAAAGTTTCTGAGCAAAATCTCATACCATCTTGGCTGTAGGTGATGGCAAAGCAACAGCCAAAAAGTGGCATTTTTATGTACTTTTGCTGTTGCCGCTTCTTGGAATCTGAATAAGTACCCATCACAAACATTCCCTCATCTCGAGAACTTACCACCTGGCCAGCACATGCCAAATTCTGTGCAATGTCACTGAACGCCACCAGTTATTAAGGTACAAAGACTGCGGTATAACACTAAGCAGTCCACTCAAACCTAACTATACGTGCGCCCCTGTCCTAAGTATAATATATATTTGTATTTATACACGATCCTGCTCTGACCCTATGTGGTAGTATGTTTATCCCATTGCTGTCATGTCTCTTTCTACTCATGAGATAGCCACTACTGAACTGTTTGCATGGACTGATTTGCACTACTACTCTCTCATTACCTTTGTTACCTTATCACTAATTTACTGTATTATTATTGTTGTGCAATGTTTCCCTTCCTTCTTCCCAAAGACTCATCTGGAAATGGGCTGTTCCCAACTCAGTATGCCTTTTCAAGTAAAACTTTAAATAAATAAATAAATCACGTGTAAATTTTAAGAGTGATGTGGAAAGCTTTTATTACAGAACATATTTTAGCATAGATATATATATATATATTTTTTTTTTTTACTGCACTGCTTCTGAGGGCATCTATCAGCTGAGATTGTGTGGAGGGGCACAATCAGTTCCCAGTTTTACTGTTACATTTTACTTCTACATTTTACAATGTATAGACCCAGGACAGCCCAGATGATATGCAACATCTCGTTTTCAGTTGGGGTCCTGCTTCTATCCATCTCAACAGCTGGCTGGACTAGAACACAGGGAGATCAAGTGACTTGCCTAAGGGCACAGAGCAAGCATTTTACTCAAGTAGGGTCTGAACCTGTGATAACTTGGTTCATATGGTGGTATTTTAGCCACTTGACCACAATGCCTCTTATCTTCTTTTTAATAGTCTCTGTGCAAACCACTGATTCCGAATTGCTGTATCTGTGATTTTCAGAATGAGTCAAGGCTGAAGCTCCCCATTTCTCTTTGCTGTGTGAGAGAACAGTATTGACTTTTACTAGGGCTTTGACTGTAACAGTCTTGTTGTGCAGCTGAGGCAGTGTCCATGTTTGTTCATATAAGAACAGAAATAAATTATTTTTTAGAATTACAAAACTCTTTTGCTGTGTGAGAAAAATGTATTGTCATTTGTGTGTAGCTGTGACAATCCTGTTATGAAGCTGAGGCAGTACCCACTTTTTTACCAAACAAGATTTATAAAATCATCATACAAGAAACACAGTCGCTTCCTTCATTGTGGTTTCTTAGTTGAGTTGCTCTCATAGGTAATGATGAGGCACTCAAGTTACAATTTGCATTGGCTGTAATGTGATTCTGCCTCACCATTCCCCACCCAACATTACCTCATTACTAATCAACTTTTGTACAACTACTACTGTACAGTGTATCTGTGTGTGAGTGGAGATGAGTGAGCTAAGCCTGCAGCTACCCATTTGTTTTGGCTGTGTGAGAACAGCGTCATTTTTTTTCATGGCTACTGGAGAAAGTGCTAACGCCACTCATTCAGTGTGGAGGAAGGTATAATGATTAAGGGTCGAGGAAAGGACAAAGGCAGGAAAGGCCATAACAGGTGGGCTTGTCTTAGAATGAAGACAAGAAAAGAAGAGATCAGCAGTCGCTGTTCACTGGCAGCACAAACAAAAGGCAGGCTAACAGCAGCTGGCGTGGCTGCTATGACTGTGGGTGAAGAAAGCAACAAGAATGAGACCCAGCCTACCACCACAGTAGTTCCAACAAAGAAGGAGATGGAGACAGTACATACTGTAGAAACATAGAATTTGATGGCAGATAAATACAGGTTACTCACCTGTAACAGGAGTTCTAGGAATGGTATATGTTGTTCATCCACACTGTCTGGCAGGTATCCTTGCCGCTTTAAATCTTGCCGGAAGGTCTTCAAGCTGGCTCCTCCCACCCACCCGCGTGGTAAAACTTTCGGCTCCGCCCCATGACGCCAGATCTGGCCCGCTGGAAGCTCAGGTTGTGCGTCGAAGGCCGGGAGGTCGGGTGGTGTGTGGATGAACAACATATACCATTCCTAAACTCCTGTTACAGGTGAGTAACCTGTATTTCTAGGGACATGGATATGTTGTTCATCCACACTGTCTGGCAGACTCCTAGCAGTTCTCCGGGAGGAGGGAGGCAAGGCCACCCATACTTACTTGGGAAAGAGAGACTGGAGAACCGAGGCCCCAAAACCAGCATCCGGCGTGACTCAAGGTCGATGTGGTAATGGGTGATGAAGGTGTGCTGACTTCCAGGTAGCAGCCCTGCAGATATCCTGGATAGGGACGTCCCTGGAAGCAGCCACCGATGCAGCAGTATGGCGGGTAGAATGAGCTCTTATCCTCTGGGAGGCTCCATGCCCGCCAACTTATAGCAGATCTATGCAGGAGGTGACCCACCTGCTTATCGTCCGCTTGGCTGCAGGTCTGCCAGGTGCGGCTTCAGCGTAGGTGACAAACAGCTGGCGAACCTCTCCCCGAATTTCAGCCATGCGCTCCTTATAATAAGCGAGCGCCCTTCTAGGGTCCAAAGTATGGAGCCTGTATTCGGCCTCCGAGGTGTGATTGGGATAGAACACCGGCAGAGTCAACACCTGGTTAAGGTGAAACTCCGACACCACCTTCGGAAGGAATTTCGGTGGGGCGCAGACAACCTTGTCCCTGTGGAAGACCAGATAAGGAGACTCGATGCAGAGCGCCTGGGCTCTCCCATCCTTCTGGCTGACGGAGGCCACCAAGAAGGTGGTCTTCACGACAGGTGAGAGAGTTCACACCTGTGCATTGGTTCGAATGGCTTGCCCATGAGCTTTGCCAGTAGCAGCAGTAAATCCCACGGAGGTGGAGGTTCTCGCACCGGAGGGGAAATGATCAAGGCCTTCAAAGCCGCCAGACCACCTTCTCCTGCGCCACTGCCTGCTCCCCGCCGCGCCTGCAAGCAGAGAAGATGGCTGCCAGGTGCACCCTTAGGGTTGTCGACCTAAGCCCTTGACCAGAAAGGGACCATAAATAGTCCAAGATGCTTGCCAAGGAACAGGAGGAAGGGTCCAAGCCCTTTCGACACCAAATGGAAAATCTCTTCCATTTGAAGGCATAGCATTTCTTGGTCGACTCACGGGACGCCTCAACTACACTGAGGACCTCGTCGGAAAGACCCAAGGCCTGGAACTCTAGCCGCCAGGAACCAGGCGTCAGGTGCAGGGATTGAAGGTCCGGATGGAACACCTTCCCCTGATTGACTGAGAGCAGGTCCGGGCGAGCTGGAAGCTGCCTCGGGAGCCTGGAGCTGAGGCTGAGGAGATCTGGGTACCAGAACTGGCAGGGCCACTGGGGCTATCAGAATCACCTGCGCCTTGTCCCTCCTTGCTTTGAGAAGCACCTTGTGTATCAAGGGAAATGGGGGGAAGGCGTAGAGGAGGCCCGGGGTCCACGGCCTCGAGAAGGCATCCCCCTGCAGTGAGCCCTGCTGAGGGGGGCGGGCATGGAACAGCCTCAGCTCCGCGTTCTCCCTTGAGGCAAACAGGTCCACCTGAGGTGTGCCCCAATGGGAGAACAGATCTTGTACTACCTCCGGCAGGAGAGACCACTCTGGGATGCAGCCCTATCCGCTCAGGGCATCGGCCAGGTGTTGGAGGCCCTGCCACATGAATGGCTAGGAGATCCACCTCCAAGCTGCGCACGAGTGACCAAATGCAGAGAGCTTCCTTGCATAGAAGCATGGAGCGCGTCCCGCCCTGGCGGTTTAGACAGTACATGGTCATGGTATTGTCCGTCTGGACTCGGACCACTTGACCCCGGAGAAACGGAGCAAAGGCGGTGAGAGCTAGGCGGATCGCTCGGAGCTCCAGCAGGTTGATGTGGCATCGACCTCCGCGGGGACCAGAGGCCGGCGCCGGTGTTCCCCCAGATGGGCACCCCAATCCATCAGAGAGGCATCGGTCGATAGAGAGACCGTCGCCGGGCAGACAAACGGGATGCCCTCCTGCAGATGAACGGAACTGCTCCACCACCGGAGAGCCGCCCACATCCCCTGGGTCACCGCCACTAGCTGGTCCAATGGATGCAGCGCGCGACCACTGGCTGGCCAGTCCTCACTGAAGAGGCGCATGTGCCAGTGTGCCTAACGGACCACGCTGGTGCAGGCCGCCATGAGACCCAGGAGGCGCAGGAAGTCCCGGGCAAGGCGCGATTGCCCAACCAGAAATGATTGGGCAAAGGAGGTAAGAACCTCGGCCCTGTCCGCCGGGAGCTGTGCTCTGGCTCGAAGAGAGTTGAGCTCTGCCCCGATGAAAAGAATCACCTGCTTCGGCTCGAGTTCCGACTTGGCCTCGTTGATGAGAAGGCCGATTTGAGAGCAAACCTGGAGGGCCAGATCTCTGGACTGCTTCACCTCCTGTCTGGAGGGGGCTGCTATCAGCCAATCGTCCAGGTAAGGGTACACCCGGACCCCTCGGCACCGCAGGAAAGCTGTCACTACTGCTATGCAATTGGTGAAGACCCTGGGAGCTGGAGACAGGCCGAAGGGCATGGCTCGAATCAAGGATCCTCCGCCGAAAGCTTAAGGAATCTCCTGATGTGACGGACGGATAGGGACGTGAAAGAACGGCCCTGCAGGTCCAGAGAGCAGAACCACATGCCGGGTTCCAGGGATGGTATTATCTGAGCCAGAGTGACCATCCTGAAGGTTCGAGACCTTAGGAACTTGTTTAGGCATGTGAGTCGAGAATGGGCGTCCAGCCCCGTCTGCTTCGAACCAGGAAGTACCTGGACACAAACCCGGGTCTGAGGGAGGGTCCGCCTCTCCTGCTCACCTCCTTTTGGAGGAGGAGAGTGATGTCGGCTCGGCGAGCCGACAGTGAGGCTGCGGACCCCGAGGCCCCCCGAGGTGCGACGGCTCTGAAGGGCGGGGCCTGCTCAAACTCCAGAGGCAGGCCTTTTCCCACCACCTCCAACACCCACCTGTCCGTGGAAATAACGGACCAGGCGGAAAGGAAGTGCCGGAGCCGTCCCCCCACGGGGGGAACCTGGGGTGAGGTGACGGGGTTGGGGGCAACACCCTCAGCCCGTCACTGGGCAGGCTTGGAGGAGGGCTGGCCGAGGGACCTCCTGGGCTTACCTCCTGCTTCCTGTTGGAGAAGCCCGGGCTTCAGGTTTGGGATGCCAAGCCGGCCTGCTAGGCCCTGACGTTGCTGGGCGGGACGTGCAGCAGGCGCAGAGGACGAAGGAGCTTAGGCTGTGGTTTCGCGCTTTGTCCTTCTGAGTGATGAGACCGAGTCCAAGGCAGCATTGGACTCTCGATCCTCTGCAGGTGACCTTCCACCCCAGGGAAGAGGTCGGTCCCCAAGAAGGGGACATTCGCCAACTTGTGCTGGGTATCCGAAGTGAAGGTGGATATACTCAGCCAAGCCCGACGATGCATAGCCACTGCGGCCGCCACAGACCTGGCACATGAGTCCCCAAAGTCCAAAGCAGTCTGAAGCTGCTGTTTGGCCACTGCCCTGCCCTGGTCCCGCACCTGCCTAACCGTGGTCTGCAGATCCGCGGGAAGATGAGGGACAACCTCGTCCAAGGAGCCCAACAGGGCATGAGAGAAATGTGTCATGAGGACGGCCGAACTGGTCTGGCGAAGGCCGAGGCAGGACGCAGCATAGACTTTTCGCCCGGCATAGTCCAATTTCTTGGACTCCTTGTCGGGAGGTTTGTCCACATCCCTAGCGTTCTCGGCACGCCGGAAAACGCTGTCGGTAACTCCTCGGCCGAGGGTGTTCCAAAAACAGACAAGGAACGGTAGGGACACGCGCCTTCCTGGCCATCCTGGCCGGAAGGCGCAGGGCAGAAAGCAGGAAGCGCTGCCAGAGGCTCCAGGCTGGGCCCACTATGGCCTCAGCCACGGAAGGCCTCCAGTGAGAGGGATCCCCTCGATCCACAATCTCCGTGAGGATACTGGCCCGCTTAGAAGCAGGTTCGAGCTTCATCCCGGTGGACTCCGAGATGAGCCAAGCAATCCAGGAAGGACAAAGGGCTACTCGTTCACCGACTGTCCTCCTGAGGACTCCAAGTCCATTCGCTTGGAGAAAGGAGGAATCATCTTGGACTCGGAAGAGTCCTCAAAGAGCTGCATCAGGCCTGAGCCACCCTCCACCTGCCGAGGTCGATCGGGAGTGAGGGTGACAGACAGCCTATGGGCAGTCCCTGAGCCGACCGAGAATTCTTGGTCGGAGCCCCAACTAACGGCTGTGGAGGCGGGAGGTTCCACCGAATCGGTGGGGGCAGCTGGTTTTTGGCGAACAACCGGCCTGGGAACGACTCCCTCGGATAAAGCAGGGGTTGTTTCGGCGCTCGGTGACAACCACTTAATGGCGGGAAGGCGATAGCGTCCTTGTTCCCGGTCAGAAGAAGCTGTTCCCATGAGGTCCTCATATCGTCCGACGCAACTTCGTGAAGCCTCCTACGTCCGAGGAGGAGGAAGAGGAGCCCAGGCGGCGCCGCTTGCCGCGTGCCGTGACCTGAGACTGCTTCATGACGGCGGGATCGGCTGGACCACAAAGAAGTCTCGAGACCGAGCCCCTCGGCTTTCCGGAGGACGGTGCGGGGAGGTGTCGGGGATCCGCACTCCCTCGGTTTGGGGTTCAACCAAGGTTCAAACCGAGGCACAGACAAGCCAACAGGGTCCTCAAATCACACCGGGGAACCGGGAGAGGGAATCTCGGCTTCTCCTACAAAACCTCTCAACGGTCGAGAAAAATCTCGACCAGTCATGGAGTCTCGGTCAACTGGCCTGACAGGGACACCATGAGACCAGTGGGCATGACGAGGTCGAACCGAAGTCGACGGCCGACAACTCGGGAGAGGGATCTTCCCGCTCCCAAGAGCGCCGACGTGTGGACTTACCTTGTCTCTCTTTTTAGACCGAGAAAACGGTCCAGCAGAAGTTGGTCCCTCGCCTTTAGTAGAGAGGATCAGACAAAGCTCCTTAAAAGAAGCTGAATAAGAGGCACCGAGAGAGAGCGGGACAAATGCCGCAGCCGAGGTAGAAGCGGCCCACGCCGCCTCCTCTTCGAGGGCGATCATCTGCTCGAGCTGATCCGCCGAGCCCGCCCCCGCGGAAACCGCCGACCGGGCCTCTTTTGACTTCACGGAGGAAACGCTCGAGGCGCAGTTAAACGGGCAGCACGGTTCTCGAGGAAGTAGGCAAAAGGAAAGAGCACAGGTCGCAGGCCTGCGGGTTGTGCTCCAGGCCTAGACAGTAGACACACGTGGAGTGCGGATCCGTCCGAGACATCTTCTGCCCGAAAGGGCATCTCCGGAAACCGGGAGTCGATTTGTCCATCACAGCCACGAGGGAGAGAAGACCAAGTCTTTAGCAAAAAACTTTTAAATTCGAAAATTCGAAGAATTAGGAACCAGTCTTATACGCAGAGCGTTAAGGAGGGAACCTGAGCTTCCACGCGGTAAGGAAGATCTGACGTCATGGGGCGGAGCCGAGAGTTTTACCACCCGGGTGGGTGGGAGGAGCCAGCTTGAAGACCTTCCGGCAAGATTTAAAGCGGCAAGGATACCTGCCAGACAGTGTGGATGAACAACATATCCATGTCCCTAGAAGGACCGCTTGGCCCACCTAGTCTGCACATTTCCCTACCTAATGAATAAGCTGCAGATCCTAGTTAACCAACAGCCTACTTCCTCCTACCCCACCCCCACTAGAACGGCCTTATGTCTGTCCATGCATTCTTGAATTCCCCACTGTTTTTGACTCCACAACCTCCTCAGGAAGGCTGTTCCATGCATCCACAACCTCTCCATGAAAAATACTTCCTCACATTACCTCTGAGCCATCCCTCTCTATCTTCAAATTGTGCCCCTTGTTCTTGCATCATCTCTTTCTGAAATATGTCCCCTTGACTTTATTGATTCCTGAGGTACTTTAGAAGTTTCTATCATGCCCCCCTCCCTTCTTTCCACGAGGGTATTAGCATATTAAGCTCCTTTAGCCTCTCTTCATGTCTTCAGCAGACCCTGCACCATTTTGGTTGCCCTCCTGGACAGCCTCCATCCTGTGTATGTCTCTGCAGAGATGGGGTCTCCACAACTGCATGCAGTACTCCAGATGGGGTATCACCAACTGTCTGTGCAGAGGGATAACAACTTACTGTTTTCTACTGGTGATGCCTCTCCCTATACACCCCAGTATCCTGCCAGCCCTCCTTACTGCCTTCTCACATTGCTTGCCCACCTTTAGGTCATCTGATATAACTACCCCAGGTCCCTTTCCATTTTTGTTGTTGTCAGGATCTCACCCCCATTGTGTACTCGTCCCCTGGGTTTTTGTTTCCAGGGTGCATTACTTTTCACTTCTTTGCATTGAATCTAAGCTGCCATACATTTGACCATTCCTCCAACCTTGCCAAGTCCCTTTTCATCCTTTCCACCCCACCTTGTGTATCAACCCTGTTGCAGATCTTTGTGTTGTCAGCAAAGAGACATACTTTTCCTTCCAGTCCCTCTGCAAAGTCACTTATAAAGACATTAAAAAGGACCAGAGATGTGATCGCTTCATGGAGTAAGGACGCGTCTCTGTAGCGCTCCGATCCCCGGTTCGGTAATAAACTTGAAATCCACGGAATCCACTCACTTTTCTCACACTAAACATAGAAACATAGACTTTGACAGCAGATAAGGACTGCTTGGCCAACCTAGTCTGCCCATTTCCCCACTTAGTGGATAAGCTGCAGATCCTAGTTAACCAACAGCTTATTTCTTCCTACCCCCCCCCAAGAATTGCCTTATGTCTGTCCCATGCATTCTTGAATTCTTCCACAGTTTTAGACCCCACAATCTCCTCAGAAAGGTGGTTCCATACGCCCACCACCCTCTCTTTGAAAAAATACTTCCTCACATTGCCCTTGAGCCGTACCCCCTCTATCTTCAAATTGTGTCCCCTTGTTCTTGCACATCTCTTTTTCTGAAAGATGCTACCCTCTTGGACTTTGTTGATTCCACTGAGGTACTTAAAAGTTTCTATCATGTCCCCCCTCTTCCTCCTTTTCTCAAGGGTATACATATTAAGCTCCTTTAGTCTCTCCTAATATGGCTTCTCTTGCAGACCCAGAATCATTTTACCTGCCCTCCTCTGGACTGCCTCCATCCTGTCTACGTCCTTGCGAAGATGGGGTCTCCAGAACTAGACACAGTACTCCAGATGGGGTCTCACCAACTGTCTGCACAGGGGGGATAACAACTTCCTGTTTTCTGTTGGTGATGCCTCTCCCTATACATCCTTCTATCACCCCCAGCCCTCCCTACTGCCTTCTCACATTGCTTACCAACCTTAAGGTCATCAGATATAATTACCCCAGGTCCCTTTCCATTTTTGTTGTTACTACCCCCATTGTGTACTCTTCCACTGGGTTTTGTTTCCCAGATGCATTATTTTGCACTTCATTGCATGGAATCCAAGCTGCCATACTTCTGACCATTCCTCCAACCTTGCCAAGTCCCTTCTCATCCTTTCCATGCCCCTTGTATCAACCTGTTGCAGATCTTTGTGTCATCTGCAAAGAGGCATACTTTTCCTTCCAGTCCCTCTGCAATGTCACTTATAAAGACATTAAAAGGACAGGATCCAGTACTGAACCCTGTGGTACCCCACTAGTAACCCACCTTTCTTCAGAGTGGACTCCGTTACTATTACCTTCTGTGTCCTGTTGTATAGCCAATGTTTTACCCAGGCTATCACCCTGGGACCCACTCCCAGGCTGGCTAATTTGTTTATTAATCTTTTGTGTGGGACTGTGTCAAATGCCTTGCTAAAGTCTAGGTAGGCCATGACCACATCCCCTTCCTGGTCTATTACTCTGGTCACCCAAAGAAACACAGAAACATAGAAGCTGACGGCAGATAAGGACCGCAAGGCCCATCCAGTCTGCCAAGAAATCGATTAGATGCATCTGACATGACCTTCCAGCTGTGAAACCATGCTGCCTTGGGTCCTCTGCCCCACTGGCCTCTAGGTACTCAATAATTCTTTCCTTTAGAAGTGATTCCATCATTTTCCCTACCACAGAGGTCAAACTGACAGGTCTGTAGTTTCCTGCCTCTGTTTTGCTCCCACTTTTGTGAAGGGAAATCACATCCGCCCTCCTCCAGTCCTTAGGTACCACTCCATCCTTCCATGATTTGTTAAAAAGGGTAGTCAGTGGTGCCACTAGTTCTCCCTTTAATTCTTTTAGAATCCTGGGGTGAATCCCATCAGGCCCAATTTCTTTGTCCACTTTCAGTTTTAGGAGTTTTTTCAGAACTCTTTCTTCTGTGAAAGGACTGGGATCGACTCCCCTATCTAGAGTGCTTCTGCTAATTGGATTAGGTACCTCCCCCCCCATCTCCTCTTTTGTGCATTCAGTATCCCTCCTTTTTCACTGTCCCTCTCTACCCACCCACGTCCATTCTATTCAGCCACAGCATCCCTCCTTTTGTCTTTCTACGCTCCCTACTGTACCTATAAACAGTTTTATCCTCCTTCTTAACCGAGTTGGCTATCTTTTCCTCAGTTTGGGCCTTTGCTATTCTGACTGCCTTTCCTGATTCCTTCTGCCTTAACTGGTACAGTTCTCTGTTCTGCTCCTTCTGTGTTTCCTTACACTTTCTAAATGCTATCTTTTTCTCCCTAACCTTCCTCGCCACCTCTTTTGAGAACCACAGTGGCTTTTTTTTTCGTTTTGATTTGTTTATTTGCTTCACACAAAAACTTGCTGCCTCTGTGATGGCAGTTTTGATGTTTCCCCATTGTTGCTCCACCCTTCCTTCTTGCCTGTTTGCTAGTGCTTTTCTGAGGCATGCTCCCATTTTGCTAAAGTCAGCCCTCCTGAAGTCCAGTACCCTCACTTTTGTATGGCTTGACTCTGCAGCTGAGTTTATCGTGAACCACACTGTTTGGTGGTCACTTACTCCCAGATGGCTACCCACTTCTAGATCTGAGATCCTCTCACTGTCCCCATTTGAGAGTACGAGGTCTAAGATTGCTCCCTCCCAAGTGGGTTCCAACACTAGCTGTCTGAGGCATGCCCCTTGTAGGGCATCAAGAATGGCCCTGCTCTTTCATGTGGCTGCAGCAAAGGTGCTCCAGTTAACATCTAGCATATTCAGGTCCCCCATCAACAGGATCTCACCTTTCTCTGCCATCCTAAGGATGCCTTCTATCATATCCTTGTCCATTCCATTCCCTCCCCCTGAGATGGAGGTCCTTATACAACCCCTATGCTGATTGTGGTGCCATTTCCAGTCTCTAAGGTGGCCCACAGTGCCTCTTCTCCTCCCTGTTTATTCTTTTGTTCCATTGCTTTTATCCCTTCCCTTATATAGAGAGCTACTCCTCCCCCTCTTCTACCCTCCCTGTCCCTCCTGTAGGTTGTGTACCCTGGTATGTTAACATCCCTGTCATGGATCTCTATGTACCATGTTTCTGTGACTGCCACAATATCCAGGCATCCCTCTTCCATCAAGGCCTCCAGTTCAGGGAGCTTGTTGCCAAGACCCTCGTAATTGCTGAGAATAGTGTGAAGGACGAATATGTGGTCCCCATATCCAGTAAATCACAGCGCACGGACTTCAAAAATCTGAAAAAACAACCCCCGGCCTCTCAGTCAGCGCGCCGGGGCCTATCTCCATCTCGGCTGCTGAAATGGCTGTAATCGGTCGAGAATTGAAAGACCAACTGGTACAGGCTCTCACCCCCAAGCTGGAGAGACTCGAGGAAAAGATTGGACCCGCTCCCTAAGCGCATTGCCACATTGGAAAAGGAAATATTGAACCTTAGAGAGGCCTTGGATTACCAGGAAAATTATCATCGTAGGTCAAACCTATGTATTCAGGGCCTCCCGGAGGTGAAAGAGGGGTCCAACATTATTGAGTTCTGTATGGTTAAATTACCCTCCTTACTGGGCCTGTCTCTGAAGAGGGGACATCACAAGATTGAGCGTACACATTGGGCAGTCCAGACCAGACCACCAGAGGGCCAACTGCCACGCCAGA
Organism: Neoceratodus forsteri; assembly: GCA_016271365.2. NCBI lineage: Eukaryota > Metazoa > Chordata > Ceratodontiformes > Ceratodontidae > Neoceratodus > Neoceratodus forsteri. The sequence goes on along the minus strand of CM057455.1, from coordinate 1,355,571,754 downwards.
TCATTATAAGATGCCACAATTTCCAGGACCACCAGGCGGTGTGTACAGCCTACAGGAATGCACAGGAGCTGCTTTATGAATGATTCCATCTACAAATAAGCCAAGACCATTCACCACGAAGCGGGTAGAAGAGAAGAGCATTTAATGAAGTCACTGTGGAATGCCAGCATCTTAAAATTAAGTGGTTCATGATCTTCCCCGCCACATTGCGGATCCAGCAAAAGGATGCCTCTTATAGCTTCTGAGAGGTTGACAAGGCAGCAACCTTCATCAGCGACCTAAAGAAGAAGACTGGATGAGGCTGCAATCAGGGTATGTGCTTTGTTTTTTTTTCTTTCTCCTACGGATGACTACCTGCTGACTGGAGGGGGGTCAGGCCCCTCATCCCTCGCTGTCGAGCCCCGCACTCCTCTTGGTTGTTTGACTTGCCTGGCGTCCCACACTGACTGCTCCCTCCATAAGCCCCTTCTCCTTGAGAAATGCACCCGCTGAGATCCTGCTGTGTTTATGAACTTTGGACACAATCCTGGTGGGCTAAAGCACGCTAACACAGAATAAGACTCACAGCTCGGGGACTCTGAAACAGCAGAGACTTTCAAGGCCAATAATCAGAGCAAGGAAGAACTTCTGCCAGACTTTCCACCCTGCATGGACCTTGAAATACACTGGGCGGCCTTTAATGGCCTGAGGACTCGAGGATATAGAACCAAGTTGGGAGGGGGCCTTGCACGTTGGATATGAGTCACGCGGCCCCCTTCATATGCACTAAGGTATGGGACTCAAGACTGCTAAGAAGCCTGGTCCCTGCAAGTTGGCTCCTCTTGGGTGGGGGAGCTACTGGGCTAACAGAGCTTGAAGTAACTTATGGACCTGGCAGGAGGGGGATAGCAAAGAGGGGGACTGAATGGGGCTGGGGATGACAAAGGGATGAATGGGAAATGCCGAAGGTGCATTAAGAGTATCTGCAGTATTTCAACTTAGGGGCAAATTCCCTATTCACAGCTGCTTGACTAGTCAATGGGGTCAGACCAAAAAAGAAGAATTCGTAGTTTTAGTGAGTGGATCATGGAAATGAAGATGTAATAGAGCTTTCTGGCTTGGGGGGTAGGTAACACCTGCCAGAATCAGTGCATATTTTTAGGAGTGGTACATACTAGTTCCAAATTGAGAATGTTGTATGGTACTGAGAAGTTTGAGGTGGGGGGACTGTAAATAGTTTATAAAAGGTGTTTATGTGCGTGGTTATGAATATTCATTCTTATGTAACTTTAGCGTCCAAGGTACTAGACATGGCATCATGCACAGTTATGATGTTTTTGCATGGTGAAAAGGCTGGGCACCCTCATTGGAGGGAACCAGAAAGAGACGTGACCACATGCAGAAATGGCTAACAAGGAGAAAACTAACATTATCTTCTGGAATGTTGGGGGCTTCTCCTCCTCCTCAGTTAAAAGGACATGCATCCTGACAGCTTTGTGGAGGTCTCAGGTCCAAGTGGCTCTACTTCAGGAGACACATCTGACTCCTACTGAGCACCAGAAGCTGATTCAGAAATGGTTGGAGGCATGCTACGCTTCCTCTTTCTCATCGCATAAGCGAGGGGTGGCCATATTACTGCACAAACACTTGCCTTTCAAGCTATCTAGGGTCATAAATGACACTACGGAGGGGAGGTATATTTTTATAGAGGGGACACTGTATGGAATACCTGTCACTTTCGGTAGTGTTTATGCCCCGGCGGCATTTGACCCGGCCTTCTACCAGTCCGTATTGGACCTCTTAGTTAAGCAGCAGTTCAGGGGACTGGTGATGGGCGGAGACTTCAATAGTATGCCAGACCCGACTCTGGACCACTCGGAGGGCAAAGGCAGATGAGGGCAATGTATGAGAAGGTGGTGAGAGGGTGTGTTGGACCTCAGCCTCCTGGATGCCTGGAGATCAGCCAACCCCACAGCTAGAGAATATACCTTCTTCTCCAACCCTCATAAGATGTGGTCCAGGTTAGACCATATCTACATAGATGGTGACTGGTATTCCAAATTAGTTAATATCAAACATGGGCCTATTCATATATCGGACCATATAATAGTTGTGGCCATGACAGAACCAGACATGGGGCATGTAAGAAGCACCTCATCGTCAGCCTTGTGGCGCTGAGGGTTGAGGCACTGGACATCATACCTTGCACAACACCAGTGACCCAGGTTTGGGAACAAGCCCAGACCGCTGGGGGTCAGCAGGGGAGGGAGAGGATTGAGCATTCGGAGGACAGCTCTCCTCTCCCTGGGGTTGGTTCGGGGGCTCCTTGGCACAGTGGTGACACCCAGTGGAGACTGGGTGTGCTATCTGTGCCTGGAACACAAGGAGGAGGAGCGCGGCGGATGCTTACGGCTTCGTGCAGGTGTCACTGCATGTTCGGCTGCTAGGGGTACCTACGCAAAAATCCTCTCCCTGCAGCAGCATGAAAGCCACCGACAGATGACCTGATCAAGTGGACCAAACAAAGGCCGACAGTTGGGGAAGAGGGCTTAGGGTGATGCGGTCTCCTATCCCGGTTCCCCCTCGCTGGGGGAGGCCCCACCGTGGGGGGCAAACCACGGTCCTCCTCGCTGCGGTGGTCATGGCGGAGGCTGGCTTCACCTAGATCAGTTGTGCATCAGCGTACATGGCCTGAGTGGGGTAAGTACACCCCAAGCTGCACTGGAGTGTATAAGGAAAGTAAAAAAAAAAAAAAGACACTTCGTGGCACTTCCCTACATATCTACTAAGAACCCAGGAGTTCAGGACATACCTAAAAGATCAGCTGACACAACACACTAAACTCAGACACTGACCCATCTAGCCGGGTATTCTGGGATGCGGAAAGGCTTTCCTAAGGGGGACATTATTAGTTATGTGGCAAGATATAAAAAAGAAAAGCTAAAACAACAGGATGAGCTCCAGGGAAGATCAGGGAGTTAGAGCGAAGAACTGCCCGTGGAGAAGGGGAGGAGGTACTACGGCTGCTAGCAGTGACCAGGGAAGCTCTCAATAACATCTTGTTTGAGGAGGCCCACAAGCAGTTCTTCTTTGTTAAACACAAGTTTTATGAAAGGGGCAGCGGAGCGTCGAAAAGTGTGAAAAATCCTCAACGTTTGTGAATCCTTTGCTCGTCTCCACAGCCCGAACTGGTTTATTTGTCTGGTCTGAAATGTTCAGGGTCTATGGAGACTGGGTCAAGGATGTGCCTTTTGAAGATTTGGTGACAAAATATTAATCCATTCAAAAGTTACTAAAGTTAAAATTTTCCCATTATATCCTTTGGGAAAAAATACATGTTCCATGCGACAGCGACAGATTCGTCCGCGAAAGCACCTTTTTCTGTTGCAAATGCCCTCTGTACTGTCATGCCGCCATCTTCTTTTCAGTTAGGGTGGAGAAAAACTGCTGTGATTCAAATTTTAGTGCCCCTTGGTGCACACTCACACTTGTGTTTACCTAATTGGGTCCAGAGGAACACAATGCTGCCATCAGTTTTGGAAAATAAGCCCTGGAAATACATTTTCCACAATTTGCCCCACCAAACTTTTGTAAATTGCGAAAGAACGGTACAACACGTTCACAAAATTTGGAAAAGTGTTGCACCGTTCTTTTGCAAATTTGTCTGAAGTGTCACAATCTGCGACACTACTGCCCACAAAATTACCATTTCTTTGCCACCCCACTGCTACTACGTGGTTTGGACTTCTGGGCTGAAATTTGCAGGGTGGCAAGCCCTTGCCACAGATGTGCCTTTTGGTGGCTTGGTGAAAAACTGTACATTGGTTTTATAGTTATAGTGACCTGAAATTGTGAATTTTTCCCATAGGATAACATTGTGGCATCCGCCAAAACCACAGTTTCTTTGTCACCTCACTGCCACTACATAGTTTGGATTTTTGGGCTATTTGCAGGGTGGCAAGCCCTTGCACCACAGATTACACGGTTTGAAGTTACAGCACTCCGAGTTGTGGATTTTCCCACAGAATAACATTGTGGCGCATGCGCGCTTTTATCTCGAAAACAGTTTGAGAATGGTTTTTCATTAAGCACAGCTAAGCATGCGGGAGGCACGGAGTAATTTTGCGTAAGGTTGGGGTGGGGGTGGGGACAACATCACTCTCAGCCAGCCTTGGATGCGTGAGTGCTGTGTTACCCAGCATAAAGTAAATTATCTATGGAAAAATACCATTATTTCTATCAACATACCTTTGAAAGCGAATACATAAATACATTATACAAGCAGAACAACACTAATGTAAAACCTCGACGGGTACCTGCGCGTTCTCTCACGCTGCCTCGAAGCACTGGAACGCTCTTCCCCTTGCCGTTCATCACTCGCCGGCTCATGCTGTATTTAAAGAGGAGCTGCAAAATATCCTAACCAAATCTGTCTCTTGCTTGTGCTTTGATCCTAGCTGGTCCTCCTCTATCTAGTCCACTTACTACTGCCCTATCCTTACACGGATTACCTAACCTGTTCTAATTTTGCTTCTCTGACATGTCCTCCTACCTTTAACTTTCTGGTGATTTTGACTTTACCCAAATAGTTCCTCTCCCTTTTATCCTTCTGCTCATTTTCTTTGCTTGCACTTACCTGGTACTAAACCGCTGTGTGCCTCTGCCATTGTTTGGTTCCCTTACTATTTGAAAATCGTACTCGCCAGACCGCCACTCATTCCTTATTGTTCATTACTGTGTGCACTTATCATTGTATTTTTGCTTAGCTGGATAACTTCCCTTTGTTCCCGCCCTCCTATCCATGCTACTGTTTGTTTTTACCTTACATTATACCCTCAGTGTTACTCTTCCAATGTTTTATGTGCCTGCATTTTCTAAGAATGACATTGTATAACTAGGTTAAGACTGTATTTCCTATTATGTTATTTGTCTCTGCCATCATGGGAAATTGTATTATTTACCTCATTTTTTGTACTCTCTCTGTATTGTATATTCTCTACTTTGTAACCTCCCAGGTTGTGCCTACAAATAGTCATCTCTATGGCTAGTGTGCCTCACCCAGTCAACAAAACTAAATAAAAAAACATAAAATAAAAAAAAAAAACGAGATATTGCATCTCACCTCTACTATCCTGGGAAATGCAGTAGACCTCAGAACCCAACTGTGAATGAGATATCACAGATTACATCTCATTTGGCCTATTTTGGTTAAATATATACTAAAAATGTGCACAAGCTAGCAGAAGCCATCAGCACAACAGCAATGCAGGTGGCAGACATTTGGCAGTGACAAATACTTATTTTTTATTTTGCACAGCTGTTAATTAATTTTAACACAGAAACATAAAATTTAATGGCAGATAAGGACTGCTTCACTTGACTTACCCAGTCTGCCCATTTTTCCCTACCTGCATTATCATCATGGTCCGTAGACCCAACTTGACCTACAGCTCTTTCTCCCTTCCCCATTCCTTTCCATAATGACTACTTTGAACCATCCACCCAGACCCAAATGCAGGGTAAGGGTTTGATTTTTTATTGATGGCTGAGGGCTGGCTGGAGTTCAATGGGCAAAGCAACAAACCACTCCCCAACCAGGCCTTAAAAGGCCATCCCAAGCCAGTCCTCATTCATTTTCTTCTTTGTGACGAGGTGCTGCTCCTCATACCTCTTCTCCTGTTCTCTTGCCTGTTCTTTGTTTACTGCATTTTAGCACCTCAACTGCCGTCTCTGTTCCATTTCCTTGCTGTTCATCCTACTGCTCCCTTCTGCTGGCCTGTGGCTCTCTTTCCCTCCCTCCCACCCTATCCCCATTCCCCATGTCTCCTCCAGTCCGGTGTTCATTTTCCTCACTTGCATACCTCCATCCTGTTTCCGTCCTGGTCTGGTATGCTGAGTAGCCCCTTGCCAGTTCTGCCTCCCCACCATGGCTCTATGTGGACCTTCTTCTGTTTGCCTGTGCTCCTTCTCCTGTCTCACTGCTCAGTGACTGTCTGTAGCTCCTTGGTTCTCCCATCCCTCCTTCTCTCCATTTCCCCTGTACCTTTTGTGCTTCATTTCCCCATCTCTCTCTTCTCTCTCTCTCTCTTGCCTTCCCTCTTCCAGGTTTGTGCTGGTGTTGCCACTGCCCAGCTTTCCCTTGTACATCCCCTGCTACTCCTTCTCCCTCAATCTGAGGCGTCTTCATTTGGTCTCTCTGTCCCTTTTGCCCTGCTCATTTCCCACTGCTACGGAAGATGCCTCCTCCTCTGCTTCAGTTCTCTCCACAGCGTCTTCCTGTGCCCTGTGCTGTTGAGCTCCTCAGCAGTTCCTCTAAGCTGGGGGACAGCGTTTACTTCACTCCTCTTGACTTCTGTTCTCCCCTGCTTGATTCTCGCCTCCTGGCCTCTCGCACCTGTTCCAGGACTTCATTTTTGATGGCCTGTCTTGATGTTTGGACCACTTCTACTGTTATTGCCCTGTGGTTCGGATACTGATCTCCCTTTTTGGTTCCCAGCTCCCTTTTAAAGGGGCAGTTGCTCCCTATGGGGACTGTGACCCCTGCTGTCAGTTCTCATCTGGTCTCCTCTCACCTCCCCTTATACCTAGTTTTCTTCCTGGTACTCCTACCCTTCCTTTCCTCAACCTCAACCCAACCTGTTTGTCACTCATCCTGTTTCACATCATATGACTATCAATCCGACTGGACTGTACCCCTGGCTGGCATGCAATGCAGCCTTCCTCTGGGATTTGCCATTTGTCCCTGTCCCTGCTCTTCCTGGCCTTTGCCACTCATTGCTCTTGGTTACACCATGATGCACTTTCTTAATTTCATCCCGGACTGTGATTCCCCATGGTGGGTACTCGCCCTCCTCCTCCTCCCATTCCCTTCATCCCCCATTACTCTCTTTCTCTGACTTCTACTTTCTTTTGAGGCTTCCTATCCTACCATCCTGCTATAGCACCATACCCTACTCATTCAAGTTGCCTAATTTTCCCTCCAGCATGTCACTCTGCCTACTCGTCTCCTCCTCCTCTGACCCTATTCCCTCATTCTAATCAAACCTGTTCTCCTCCTGGTACTACTTATCTCACCATCAGCTGCCGGCTTCACCTGGCCACTCTTGCTCCTACCTTCATGCAATTCTATCCATTCCTAATTTGGATCTTAGTGGACCTACCTGGCATGCACTCCCAAAGTTACCAATCATAGGTAGCTTCCTCATGACACGAGTCTGGTTCTCCTTCACTCCATCCGATCTCAGGGTCTACTCATTCACATCGATTAATCGTGCATACTTCTCATTGGGTCTTATGCTACCTCCATTAAACTGCTCTCCATTCAGAGACCGCCTGCGTGTCCATTGCTCCCTTGGCTCGGGGCTAACCTGTAACTGATGATCTTGCTCTTCACCCACAAAGTCTGCATCTAGCGCATGCAAAGCTCAGAGCAGGGTCCTTCTCCCTGGCCCATAGTGAGAATGTCTTCGCTCTGGGTGGACCTTCAGTCAGCCCTCATCTCTGCAACACCTCTGGATGTAGAATTTATGCCATCCAGCTGTGAGGGGTGGGGCTCTCATCATCAGAGCCTCTTTGGCTGCCCAAGTGGATTCGGAGGCACCCTCTACACTACTCTCCTTCAGGACCACCTCTGGTTCACTTAGTTTGTTTCATAGGCTTGCATTGGCCGCTGGAGTACCTTACCAGTCATCTCTCTCTCCTCTCTTGCTGTTGAGCATCTAGTTCCAGAGACATTGCTCAAAACCCACACCAACTGTCCATTTAGAAGGACAGAGCAAGAGCTTCCTCTAAATGGAATGTTTTCCTTCTCACTCGATCCTCGACTCTAAATTGCAGTAGCTGAGCCATCACTAATCAAAACATCCTTCGCCTGGAGGAAGGTGACCTAGGCCTTGGATCCCCAGAGGTTCCCTCCTCAAAGGTTTTTTTTCCTCTCCTCCTTGCCAGTGGTCATAATGTTAGAAAGGGTTGGAATTTCCTTAGGTTCCGTAGTTTAGTTCCTCTGTTAGATGGAATTGGATGGTGGCCCCGGCTTTTCCCTCTCTCTTTAGGAAGTCTGCCCTACTGCATATTGTCTGTTTTCATTTCATTTATCATCTTCTTCATAACTCATCCATCTCCTGTCCTTCCTATCTACATTTATCACCTTAATTTCCGGTCTCAATATATTCCGATTTCTCGCCTCTTCGATGCTCGACATCCTTTTAGGCATTCTTTTTGGGATTCTTTCTAAGTTACCTTAAGCCAAAGGAATTATTCCTGTGGCACCTATGGGGATCCTCCTCTAGGTTTCCTTGTGTCATACACTTACAGGTGGGTATATCCTTGGATAGTGGGGCAAACAGCCACGATGTACCAAAGTCACACAAGCAAACATCTCATTCAGTTGCACAAGCCCATTGAAACTGATGGCTGAGGGCTGAGAGTTCAATGGGCAGAGCAACAACCACTCTCCCAACAAGGCCTTAAAGACCCTCCTCCGAGCCAGTCCTCATTTGTTTTCTTTGTTGCACCACCATCTACCCCTCCTCCGCCAGCGACTCATCTTTTTCCTAAGCTACTTTTAGCCAAGGAAATTATTCCCATGGCACCTATGGAGGGGAACCCTCCTCTAGGGTTCCTTGAGTCATATCACTACAGGATGGTATATCCCATGGATAGAGAGATGAATAGCCACAATGCATTGATGTCACACAAGCATACATCTCATCCAGTTGCGGAAGCCCATTGAAATTACTTTAACTTTGGTAATAGAGAGGAAAACACTGGAGTTGCATGCTAGGCTAACTATATAACCCCCCCAGCCAGCAGATCCTTCCCCTACCAGAGCAGGCAACTGTCAGGCTCAGGTGGCACACAGGAGAGACACTAGCCAGCACAGCATTTTAAATCAAACACTGCCTGTAGACAGTACAGACACAACCAATACATCAAAGCAGAGCAGACCACCAATAAACATAATTGAACAGAAACATCACCTGCCCTTGCCTTTTGTAGACTATTAGAGCTATGTTAGCTCAGGTTGAGCAGTTTTGTGCTGGTTGTGCTGGCCATAGTCTACTGGTAAAGCCACTGGCCACTCCAGACACAACAGTAAAAAGAATGCCTCACAGATTGCAGCAGGCTTCTTTTCTCAGGCACTCCCTGGCCCTCACTGGTGCCAAATCAAATGGCCAATAGTGTGTAGCCCCTGCCAGTTTAGAACTTCCCTGTGCAAACTGGAATTCTCTTTCACCATTATTTCTGCTTGTTTGCCAGTGTCTTGTTTTGCAAATTTGTGCATACAGCATTGTGAGTAAATGCCCCTGTGGCATGATGATGTTGCTGGCTCACTGCCCCCCCATCACTACTCACCCCCACCCACTGCACTGCAGCACCACCAGTCAGTCCTACCTCCCAGGTAGTTGTTGCTTCATCACTGCTTGCAGTAGCCTCCAGCAGTCCATATTCCTCTGTCCTCTGCTCTGCCTTCCAAACCTCCACTGCAGGCTCAGACTGACTGATGCCCCAACTGATCCAACCATCTGAGCACCACAGTCACTCACTGGTGCCCACAGCCCTGAACCGCTCGATCCCAGGCCATAAAACCACAGCCCCCCCCCCACAACTCCCTGGCTGGAAAGCAAAGCAGTAGCTTCTCCACTGGCATCATCAGAGGGCAGATTCGGCTGCAGAAGTTGCAGGACATGACAGTCACAGTCAGGAGGAGAGGGGAAGTGAAGCAGCACCAAGCAGGCAAGCACATCGATGGAAGCACTGCAGTTTTTTTTCCCCTCAATGCGAGCAGTCAGTCTCACACCCACTCCTCCCGACTTCTCGCTATTGATGGTGGCTCATACATATGCTACTTCTGGATGCAATGTGGTCCATCACTTTCTCCCTCCCTGCTACAATTCACTCTTGTCCTCCTGGTTCTGGCCAGGCCACTTGCGTTATCCTGGTTCCGCACCCCCGTCCTAACTGTCTCGCTGCCATAGCTTGCTGCACTCTTTTGGGGCTTGCACTCACAAGATCTGACCCAACCCACCAGTAAAATCCAACCCCCGCCCACAGAACAGCAGGCTCCTGTGTCCCTCCCAGCTCACCAACAGGGAGCAACAGCATACGGCCTGAATATTGGGGGTGACAAATATGCTCACCCTAAAATGTTGGGGGACTTCCTTCCCATCCCCCCTATAATTACTCCCTTGCGTGGTGGCTAGGTCATGAATACAACTGCGAAATAATTTTTTCGCAGTTTCTATAGTTACTGAGATATTGCCAAACAAAGCGTTACAAGAGTTACTTGCAATGCCTCTAGGCCTCTGCTATGTGTCTATGTTGTGAGTAGGTGGCAGCGCGGCCCAGAGGCCCTCACTTCACCCATGGATACCATCTGCAATACTGCGAGCACAGGCCCTCAGGCACCTATGTCTCTACACTTATGAGTGGGTGGGAGCGCAAGGCCCAGAGGGCCCACACTCCCAAATATGCATCCCATTATGCAAAACTGGCCCACAGGGCCTCTTGCGCTACGCCTCTACACTGATGGGTGGATGGGAGTGCAGCGTCTGGAGGGCCCGCACTCCTACCTATGGACACCGTATGAATAACATTTCACTTACTCAAAAGAAGGGCAATTTATTCCAAAAAAAAACTCTGTTAATACATCTGTTTAGATTGATTCCACCCCACCAGCGAAAGTCTGAAAATTCAATGTTAGAGTTACCAACCCATCCCCTCAACATCCATACCAACAGGCACCAGGGTGTGCCTAGTCGCCGGGCCAATCACTTCATTCTCCTACACTGTACCATCTCAGCTTGTTTACACATGGAACGGGGTGAGAGTTAGGGCCGATGATGCCAAGGTACAAGCTGCACCTGTTGGTCTGTGGATGGTGGGGTGGGGGTGGTAGAGTTATAATCGTAACATCAAATTTTCAGACTTTTTGTGGAATGAACCCTAACTGATGCATTAATGGAGTTTTTCAAAATATGTATTTATTTATTTATGTATGTATGTCTTTGATAACCAGGTATGGGCACTGATCTAAAGGACCGTTTTCCAGGCACAACCTGGGCCACAGAAATGTGGCAGCCAAAATACAGGTATAACAGAGAATACAATCAATACATCAGATACAATGTACAAGTGCAATTGACACAACAAAACATGCTGTAGCTGGGTACAAACAGCAGAAAAATTGTTCAATACAAGATCAAGTTTGTTGTTGAGTACATAACAAGGGTTAATGTAGCATACAGGCAGAGATACATATGTAACCCCTGCCTGCCTGCTTGGCTAGTTGCAGGTTAAAGGGCCTGGGTACTGAAACGGGTGCCTCCACTCGGAGGACAGGGTTGTTGGTAACAAGACTAACCTAGGTACAGCCCTCCGGGACACTGTAACCCCCCTCTTTCCCCTCTAGTGGCCTGGACAATATGCAACAAACACTTTCACAGTAGCCCCTATTCAGCATACAATTCCCCACACTGTTTGCACTTACCACCAGGACTGGTTTCACCAGTTTGACCCTGGAGACCCCTGTTAAACAAGGCTAGGCACAGCAAATAACAACAGTACAGTGCTTTTAGTACAAACTGGAACCACAGTCAGAATAAATGCAAAAAAAGTTAGATCTGATTTATTCAGGGGAATTGAACAAGGGAAGGGCGTAATCAGGTTGATTGATTCAAAAACTGATCTAGTCAGACAATTATGCATGCATTTTTAGTCCCTACATAGTCATACGCTCTGGGTACCCAGTTGGAAGTAAGGTGGGCTAGCCTGGCACGTTGCCCGGGGTAGGCCGGCGTTGCAGCTGGTTGGGGCCCTGTGATGAAAAGAAAAAGCATGCACAACCACACACAGTTTATAATCCAGAGCCTGAAGGCTCAGTTCGTGAAAGGAAAAACAAACAATGCAATCAGATGACAACACTTGAGATTTAGTTGTTGTTGCAGGGAGCTACCTTGATTGTTACTCACGCTACCCAATGCAAGACACAGGAGGGACGAGATGGAGACTGCAGGTTGACGACTAGTTTGCCAGGAGAAGCAGGACCCCACGAATCACCGAGGTGTCATTCCTGTTCAAGATGTTCAGCAGGGGCTGATCCCTGGGTGAGTCTCTTGTCAATGGTGTTCTCTGCACCTGAAGTAGCTGGCTGGGCCAGTGTGGCAGGGCACAGGCTGGGTAAAACAGTTCGAAATCAGTCCAGGAAGGCTGGATGCAGCTTCCAGCAAGCATGGCACAATTAAATAGTAAGGGAACCAAACTGCGACCTACTAACAGCACACAACACATTTATAAGCAATCACCACACCACAAAGCGGATAGCAGTCTGGCAGCAATATCAGTGTCTCTGAGCAAAACCAGGAGTTCTATGGTGAATCGAAGTCCTGACAGGCCAATCGTGTGCAGCAAATCTTCTGTCTTCTTCAGGTTTAAGCCTGGTCACTTCAGTGGCTTTTCTCTCACTCAATTCGGATATAGTCTAGAGCATGGGTTCTCAGACCTTGCCATGGCGAGCCTCCCTACTGGACTTGGAAGACTTCAGGCCTCCCCATGAGTCATGACCTCATTTGCATATGGCGGTAATCGCATAAAAATAGGCCCACGCACCGGGAATATCCTCTGCCTACTCTTTGCAAACAATGCCAGGGGTTCTATGACTTTTTCTTCCACCTGGACACTCACCAGGACAGGCAGAAGCCAGGGGACCGCTGTTTTAACGTCTCATCCAAAGGACAGCACTAGTGCAGCATACCACCCCTTGAATACTGCAATGGTGCCAGCGTTTCGTTACGATTCCAATCCCAATGTGGTATCAAAACCCACAACCCTCTGGTCCAGAGATGGATGTGCTACCAACTGAGCCACACTGATACTGACACTTAAATCTCTCAGCACAAGGACAACACTACTGTAGTAATGGCCCAAATCATATTGGGCCAGCAGCAGCAACAATTATAAATGACACAAGGATGCCAAACAAAACAAATAAAAAGCACTTCCTTCCTAGGTGGGGCGGTGCTTCAGTAGTTACCAGTGGCACTGGTGCCCCAAGCCAGAGATCACTTGGTCAAAACACACCCAAGCAAATCACCCAAAAACTCGTACAGCAGGTCCTTTCTACTCCCGCCCCACTCCCACCATACAGGCCAGATGTAGGTTTCTTTTCCTCAGACAGAAGTGGGTATCAGCGGAGAACAGGAACAATTATACTTACCACATTTCCTTTTCCGTTAGCTCCAACGTTGTAAATTGGACTTACGTGGGTAGTAGGCAACAGCATCAGGTTATTCATTCCAAAACCCCTGCTCAAACACACGGGCTACCCCCATCCCAACATCAGTTACAAAAACTAACATTTGAACCCCACACAGAAGCATCACATATAAACCACATGCCACCATTTCAACACACCACCACATAAACTGGTGGTTCAGTCAGATGCAGCTGCTTTGCAGTTGCATGCCATAGGTGTGAGTGGAGGATATGGGCACTCCTTGAACAGACCTAGGGAAGGTCCCCCACACCCAAGCAAGACAAGCAGGCCCTTCACTCCAAAGTGTCCCACCCTAAAAGAGGAGTTCTCATTCAACAACCATATAAATAGGATAGGGGCCATTTCAGGCTTGCACAGCATAGAAAGGCATCTTGTGTGACCCCGGCTCTGGGCCACTGCTGAAACAGCCGAACCAAGAATAAAATGGCACACCCATTGAGACATCATGCAGCTTAGCATTACCATCCTGGGCAAACCAGCTAAGGGCATGACCCCAAGCAGGTTTCACCCATTCCCCTGCTCAGGCTCATGCATGACACCACCACCATCCACTCAGGCCAGACCAGCTGCGGATATTACAGCCAACCCCTCCCCACCTGCCACTACCACGACAAATCCCTGCTAGAGGCATCAGAGCCCCCAATCACCACATCAAATACCTGCTTTAACTATCACTGAGGCAGCATCACCACGACCATGAAATGCATTCCCCTTCCCCAGGCTCTGTTAGCAGCAGCATTACCCCTGGGCAAAGCAGCCAAGAGACATTTCATATAACTGCCCCCCCACCAGACTGGACCAGCGAGGCAGTACAGGCACCTCCCCACATCCCCAACACTGCAAATCCTTGCTTGAGAACAGACCAGCTGAGAGGCATCAGTCCCCCCCCAATCACCACATCGAACCATACCTCTCAAGTGTCCCTGATTTTCACGGACGTCCCTGATTTTGCCTCAAAATTTTACTGTGTTCCTCCTAAAATTTGTGTTTTTGTGGCTCAGTGGGAACCATAAGCACAGAACAAGGTCAAGCCTTAAAGTTACTGTGACTTCTTTAGAAAATGACATTTAACTAAGCCCCATATTCTACCAGCTTTATGGGTGGATCTCCAATTTTGAAGATGTGTCCCGATTTTTTTTTTTTTTTAAGCCTTGTCCTGATATATGAGAAGAGGTTGAGAGGTATGCATCGAACACCTGCTGAAGCTACCACACCCCACCACAAGAGGCATCATCCCCCCATAAGGCATCAGCCCCCCCAAACTCCCACTCAGGCCAGATCAGCTGTGAGGCAGTACAGTTCCTCCCCACATGATGAGAGGCATGAGGCACACCAGGCCGGGCATCAGGCAGCACCCCCCACCTCCCAGTCAGGCCATCAAACCCCCCACCTCCCAGTCAGGCCATCAGGCAACACCCTCCCAATCTCCCAGTCAGGCCATCAATCAGGCAGCACCCCCCCACCTCCCAGTCAGGCCATCAGACCCCCCACCTCCCAGTCAGGCCATCAGGCAACACCCCTCCCAATTTCCCAGTCAGGCCATCAATCAGGCAGCACCCCCAAACCTCCCAGACAGGCCAACAGGCAGCACCCCCAGACAGGCCATCAAGCAGCACCCCCACCTCCAAGTCAGGCCATCAGAACCCCCCACCTCCCAGTCAGGCCATCAGGCAGCACCCCCACCTCCCAGTCAGGCCATCAGGCAGCACCCCCACCTCCCAGTCAGGCCATCAATCAGGCAGCACCCCAAACCTCCCAGACAGGCCATCAGGCAGCACCCCCAGACAGGCCATCAAGCAGCACCCCCACCTCCAAGTCAGGCCATCAGAACCCCCACCTCCCAGTCAGGCCATCAGGCAGCACCCTCCCACCTCCCAGTCAGGCCATCAGTCAGGCAGCACCCCAAACCTCCCAGACAGACCATCAGGCAGCACCCCAAATCTCCCAGACAGGCCATCAGGCAGCACCCCCCCAAACCTCCCAGACAGGCCATCAAGCAGCACCCTCCCACATCCAGTCAGGCCGTGGGCAGCCTTCCCGGTGAGGCCAGCCGAATAAACCCCATTGAGCTTCCAAAAGTACAGTAGAATTTTTACCTGAAGTCTGAGGAAGGATCCGCCTGCAAAGGATGTCACCAGTAGTCCCAGGAGCTCTGTCTGCGGCAATCAGCGGTCCACGGTGGCGATTATAGCAGCTGGGCGGCGGTAGTTGACAGTCGGAGTCGGCAGTACTTGGCTTCAGGGTCGGGAAGGCGGCGCCGTTAAAAAAGCGACTTGCAGGGGATAAAGAAAAACCACCTGCAATATAAATTCGGTTGGAGTCTCCATTCAACCCGCACGCTAGTATGGCATTTTATTTCGGGTTGATAGCGTCGCAGCGCTACGGATGCTCATTGGTTGAGGAGCCGGGTGATGATTGGCTGCAAATGCACACACCGATTGGCTACAGCCACTTCTCTCTGATTGGGCGACATACTCTGGGCTTTATTGGTCTGCGAAGACCTTGTTTTGCCAGGCATTGGCTGGCTCAGAATCCCCTGCCTACTACTCTAGCTGCAGTATTGAACTTGGTTGGGATCCGAGGTGCAGAAGGTACAGCACGGTATACCAACGTAAATTGGCATCGCGTCTCCGCGCCTCCCCTGGAACGAGCTCGCGCCTCCCCAGGGAGGCGCGCCTCACCATTTGAGAACCCCTGGTCTAGAGTATTAAGCCTTTCAAAGGATTCCCTCTCGAGTGACTGCAGGCAGACAGGCCAGACTCAGCCTTTCCACCAATTTCCCACGCAAACTATGCAGGAGCTGCTAATTTAATTACTCAAGCCGTTTACTCTGCAAACTCTAACTCCAGACTGGCTCACTGCAGCAGGCAGCTTGGAAATTTCCCTTCGGTCCAAAAGGTTTCGGTTGGTTGACCTATCTGTCTGTCAAAGCAAGGGCTCCCCCTCCTGGTCTGTTTTGGTACCAAAATGTAAAAACTACAATTCCTACAGAAACGTGCTCCCACAAGACCCCTGGGGACAGGCTCCATTTTAGAGATCCCAAAGGAACTGACTGGGGTTGACTGGCAGTCCAAAACCAAAATGGTGGTGCAATACATAAAGTCCATACTGCAAAGAAGGCAGGTTAAACAAACTACAATACTACTGCCATGCTAACAGATAATCAGCACATAAGTACAGCTCTAACAGGGCTCCTCTGCACAAATAGCGATGGCAGAGCGGGCGATCATCTGACAGTCGGGCGGGACTCGAGCATAAAAACACTCAGCCCCTCTCCAGATAAATAAGCACCCGTTACTGGCAGCTCTTAAAGTGACAGAGCACAGAGGCATTAAGGCACTCTCACACAAACACTTTTAAGGTGCTACAACACAGGATACCAGCCTGGCAGTGGGTGTAGGCACACCCAAGGAGGACTTTCGGGAACCCCCATTTGTAGGAGGTTACACCTAGATAATATACATATTTTTGGGGGAGGGAGAATAATAGATGGCAAGCCATGTACAGCAAAGGCTGTTTCCATTAAGGGATTCTGAAAACATCATCGATCATGAGACGACTCAAAGTGTCCTATTACATCATCAGAATCCTGAGATGAAACACATGCCTTGCTGAACATTGTTTTGCCATCTGTTATTTTTATAGTATATTGTTTAGCCAAAATTAAGCACACAAGGCAAAAATAAATTCATTGAAAATAGAGATTAATGTTGCCAGAAAATCTTAATTTCTTGTTCTGAGATAAGCTGTTGCCAGTATGGGTTAATTTTCATAAAAAAACATTGCAGCATTGTTCAAATCAATGGCAATTTTAAAATTGGCCTCGGAATTAGGTTCTGCACAAGATTCAGGAGTCAATTTGTTGTACTATAGTGGAGACATCACTTCTATGTTACAACAACGTAGTGATGTCAGAACTACGATACAATAACAGTTTGGGATGTAATGTATATAATTATATTGTTGAAATGACTGCGAAAAGCTATTTGGGTTTATTAGAAAACATAACAATCTGGAACACATGGGGTTGACCTTGAGATGCATTTGATCCCAATAAACTTGGTTACAGAATTGTCAACAGGAAACCAGCTCTGGGACAAAATGTATTATTTTGTTGCACCTGTTAAGACCAGATGTGCTCTTCAGGCTGGACTCTGGAAGGAAAATGACAATGTTTTGATACGTTTTGTAAAAAATAGGAGATGCAACTTGCAACAGGATATAGAGTCTGAACTGCCAGGTACAAATATCTGATCATCAACACAGCAATTTTCTTCCGGGGAGGGGGGCTCAGAGGACTGTTTGTTTGTACAGCCTTTATGAAGAGCTATCCTTTACAATTTTATTTTTTGTATTTTATCGTTATTGATAATAATAAAATGCTACCTACAAATGTTATTACTTCTTCAGGTCTGCCTATGCTTCCTGACCTATACTACTACAACAGTTGGTGCCAGATAAAGTGGGATTTAAGCCATACATACTCTATGCCAGGAGTTCTGTGTTTGGGTACTAGACCTGGTACCAGGGAAGCACAGAAGAAAGGTATGGATCCTGCAACAGCAAGCCCAGAACTGATTACCAGAAAAATGGCAGTCAGACTAGAAGCTGACACAAAAGTCCAAACTCAGACTGTACAGCTGGTACCAGCAGTGAAAGAAGAATAGTTTTGTTTAGTTTATTGGTCTAGGAATTAATACATTTGAGCCAGGGCTCTTTTACAACAGTTCCACATCACACAGAACATCAAACAAACAAAACACATTACAAGTATTATCAGAAAGAAAAGTTACATAATAAATATGCTTTAACAGTTTCAAGGAAGTAACAATTCAAGAAACAAAACTACCTTCCAAGGAGAGGGAGATAATTGGATGTATTCAGGGAGGCAAAAAGTAGGGAAAGTAGTGGGCAGTAGAGCAAGAGATAAGGGAAAGGAGGGGAAGTAGAAGAGTGAGTTAGGAGGCAGACAGGAGTAGTTGGTGATACTTGTGTATAGGCAGGGAGAGAACCTGAAAGCATGCCTGCCTTCTTCAAATGGTGGGATATACAACAAAAAGAGAAAAGCATGCCTGCCTTCTTCAAATGGTGGGCTATACAACAAAGAGGGTCTGAGAAATAGAAAAAAAGATTCAATGTCCAGAGGCACAGAGAAGAGATGCTGTGACAGGAGCAGTGATGGCTGGATGTCTTGCAAACTATCAAAGCTGGAGGATCTGGTACAGTTCCAACAGATCAACAAAACAAAAACAACTGAAAAGACATTACATTTACAATGCTGTGTCACTTGGATAATACTGAAGCCTACCTGTCAACTTCTGAAATGGTTGCCGGAGCCTGCCAATG
Organism: Neoceratodus forsteri; assembly: GCA_016271365.2. Classification (NCBI taxonomy): domain Eukaryota; kingdom Metazoa; phylum Chordata; order Ceratodontiformes; family Ceratodontidae; genus Neoceratodus; species Neoceratodus forsteri. Next base: position 1,355,553,156 of record CM057455.1, on the reverse strand, counting down.
GCCAAAACAGCAATGGGCAATCAGGCTAGCACCTTACCCGACAGGTAAAGCCCAACTTATCTACTACAGTAATATGGGCACTGCACAGTCAGGAGACTATAACCTTTTGAACAGAGAAATCCTTTAAAGATATGACATCTCAGGAGAGCCCTATATGCAGAAATTCCTGTCCTGAAGTACCACTCAGTTGAAAATCCATGAGAAGCCTTCATCTGACTCGAGATAACTCCTCATTAAATTCCTCCAAGAGGGCAAAACAGTCCCACAGATCATCAACATATCTGCAATGCAGCAATTTGTCAACATCCTTCCTACATGACCTCTGCTTGCTCCCGCCACTCCTCTTCGAGGGGCCTCCTGGACGTTCCCCGGGTTCGGCTCAGAACATCAGGAGACCGTGCTTTTAGTGTCTCTGGGCCGACCTTGTGGACCTCGCTTCCACCTGTAGTCTGGGAGGTCCCCTCAATTGAGGTGTTTAAGCTGAGGCTGAATGCCCACTTCTTTAGCCTGGCTTTCGCAGATTGCTAAGTTCATCTTTTACGTCCAGTCCATACTTTTGGCAACCTGAATCTTTTTCTTTTAAGATGCTGGGTTTTAAATTGTATTTTATTATTTTTGAAAGCTTTTCTTTACTGCATTTTGTTTTATTTTATTGATGTTTTGTTAGGTGCCCAGAGCCTCCGGGAATGGGTGCCCTATAAATAAAAATTGCCTTGCCTTACATAAGTGCACTTTTGTGTAACAGAGCACCAACCAGAGAGAGGGAAAAAGGTTGTTTCTTTGGCTGAGGACTATCAGATGGCTAGACAGACACCGCAGCAGCGAAGTAACAGCCATGAACGATAAGACCCTCTTTTTCCCCAATTTAACTCTAGATCAGATAAGAACTCTGATGGGGGTAACAAATTGGCACCCAAAGACTTTATTTGCTATAACTGTAATAAGCCAGGCCATATTGCAAGAAACTGCCATAAAAATAAGGAGGGAAACACTGGAGCAAATTTGGCCTTAGCAAATTGGGGAAATTATTTAACAGGTGGGAGTTAAGACTGTGAAGGTTCTTATACATTTGGGAAGCAGAAAGACCCTGGTGCATGCTGAAGTTCTGGGAAAAGGCTGTGAAGGAAGGCCAGGTACTGGGGTCATCTGCATCCACGGGGACAATTAATACTATCCCACCACCCAAGTGGCTCTGAATATTAATGGTGCATCGCACCAAATGAAAGTGGGGTAGTACCAACTTTACCTGTACCTGTGGTTAGGCTTTCCTGAATTGCTTAGTTAACGACAGAGAGGATAAACCCTGTTTTTCCAGCAGCTGTGACAATATGAGCACAGGCAAAGAAAATCTCAGATGCTGCAGACTCTTCTTTTGATTACTCTGATTTGGATTTGTTTGAGACCAACTCCAAGGTCCAGAAGTCCAGGAAAGAAAGAAGATGCCTAAAAACAGTGATGACAAAAGACTGATGGACATAAAGGGCTGATATATGAAAATGCTGAAACGACTGTAAAGTGATAACGGATTGTGATTTTCTTTCAGAGCAAACTAACAATGCTTCTCTCCAAGGTTATTTTAAGCAGCTGGGGATGAAACAAAAACAGGGTGAGTCAACGTTTAAAAAATATAACAGGTTACTGTACAGAGTTTGGGTTAAACCTCAGACACAGGAGCAGATAAAACAGTTGGTCATACCAAAGAAGTACGGAACTGAATTGTTGCAGATAGCACAAAACAGTCCTATGGCTGGACATTCGAGAAGGAACCACACCCTTGCCAGACTGTGGTACAGATTTTACTATCCTGGGATTCATGAGGATGTTGCTACCTATTGCAACTCTGCTGAATGTCAGAAAGTAGCCACAGTAACTAAAAAAGACAAGGTGACCCTGGTGCCCCTACCCTTAATACATGTGCCTTTTAAGAGAACTGCAATGGCTGTGGTTGTCCACTGAGACAAAGGTAACAAACATAATTGATTCATTTTGGTAGTATGTCATTATGCTACTCAATACCCAGAGGCAATTCTAGTGCTTACTGTCACAGACCCAAAAGTGGCAGCAGAGTTTGCCAACATTTTCAGCAAGGTGGACATACCTAAAGAGATTATTACTAATCAGGGTAGTAATTATGCTGCTGCATTGCTGAAGAAGCTGTACTGACCACTAGGGCATCACTGGCATAAGAACCTCCCTTATCACACTCAGACAGTCATGGTGAGCACTTTAATCAAACCCTGAAATGCATGTTAAAAGGTTTGTGAAAGGTGAAGGAAAATCTGGGACCAATACATACCTTACCTGTGTAACCACCCCCTACAAATGGGGGTTCCCGGAAAGTTTTCCTTGAGCTTGCCTAAATGCTCACTGCCAGGCTGGTGTCCTGTGTTTTAGCACTTTAAACGTTATTGCCAGAGAGTGCCTGTATAGCCCCTGTGTATTGTCTCTTTAAGAGCTGCCTAGATTGCAGTTATAATTAACCTGGAAGGGGGGTTGAGTGTTTCTATGCTCGAGTCCCGCCCAGGCTCTCAGATAATCCTTTCTGCCATCACTATTTTCACAGAGGGAGCTCTGTTAGAAGATGTACTTGTTTGCTGATCATTTATTAGAATAGTAATAATATTGTAGTTTGTCAAACCTGCCTTCTTTGAAGTATGGACATTTCTGTTTATCCCCACCATCTTGGTCCTGGACTGCTGAAATGGGCCAATCAGTACCTTTGGGGACTCTAAAATGGAGCCTGTCCCCAGGGGCTTTGTGGGAGCAAAATTCTGTAGCAATTGTAGTTTTGGGCTTTTGCACCTAAATGAACCTGGAAGGGGAGCCCTTGTTGTGACTGACAGACAGATCACCCAACCAAACCTTTTGGATCCTGGGGAAAGTCCCAGACTGCTTGCAGTTTCAGTCAGATCTGAGTTGGGAAGTGAAGGAGTAACAGCTCAAGATAATCGAGCAGCAATCCTGTGTGGATTCGTGCAGGAGAACTGCAAAAGGGCTGAGTTTTGGCCTGCCTGTCTGCCTGCTGTCCCTGAGAGGGAAAACAGAGTTGATTCGGACTGAATCTGAGTTGTGAGAATGATTTAAGCCACTGGACTGTGACCAGGCTTTAACCTGAAGAAGACCAAAGATTTGCTGAATGCGATCAGCCTGTCAGGATTTCCAGCCACTTCTAAACTCACGGTTTGTGCAGAGACTCTGTAATTGCGACCAGATTGCAATCTGCCTGGTACAGTAGAATTTCTTACATGTAAATGTGCTGCGTGCTGTTAGTGGGTCGTGATTTCGTTCCCCACTGTGTGCTGAACTGTGTTCAGCTTGCCGGAGACTGCATCCAGCTCCCATGGACTATATCAGTATTCATCTCCATTGGGCCTGGGCTCTGCCACACTGGCCCAGCCAGACTACCCGCTGCACAGAGAAGGCCATTGATGAGAGACATGCCTGGGGATCAGCCCCCTGCTCACGATTTAAACAGGAACGACACCTCTGTGATTCATGTGGGCCCTGCTTCTCCTGGCACTCCAGTTCAACAACCTGCTGTCTCGATTTCATCCTGTCTGTGTCCAGTAGTGGGTATCATGAGTAAACATCAGGGTAGCTCCCTGCAACAACAACTAAATCTAAAGTGTTGTCATCTGATTGCTTTGTTGTCTTTTCTTTCATGAACTGAGCCCTTCGGCTCCGGATTACAAATAGTGTGTGTTGTGCATGTTGCTTTCTTCCATCACAGGGCCCCAACCAGCTGCGATGCTGGCCTATCCCAGGCAATGTTCCTGGCTAGCCCACTGTTTTCCTACCTGGGTACCTAGAGTGTGTGACTGTGTAGGGACTCTGAAGTGCATGTATAACTGTCTGATTGATATACCCTTTAAGCAAATCAACCTGAATATGCCCCTCCCTTGTTCAAGTCCCCTGAATAAATCAGATCTAACTCTTTTTGCATTTAACCTGACTGTGGTTCCAGTTTGTGCCAAAAGTACTGTACTGTTGCCATTTGCTGTGCATAACCTTGTTTTATAGGGGGTCCCCAGGGGCGAGCCACAGGAACCAGCCCTGGTGGTAAGTGCAAACAGTGTGGCTACTTGTTTGACGAATAAAGGTCATGGTATATTGTTCAGGCCACTAGAATGGAAAAAAAGGGGGTTACAGTGTTGTGGAGGGCTGCACCCAGGTTAGCTTGACCACTAACAACCCTGCCCTCTGGTGGAGGCACCTGTTTCAGTACCCAGGCCCCTTAACCTGCTACTAGCCAGGAAGGCAGGGGTAGTAGCCCTTGGGACAGCGCCACCTAGGGGTTACATCATGGAGGCTCAACGCTGGGATTTTGTGCCTTCTAGTGGCCAGAGGTGGGAATTACCCCAGTATGTTTAGAACTGGCGATAAAATGGAGGAGCCTGCTACGCCTAAGCTCAAGATCTCCCCCATAAGCTGTTATTGCACTGAATGATGGGGTGGAGCGAGGCACAGGGGGTAGACCCCCAACCGGTCCTCCTGTTAACGGATGTCCTGTTAGGGACCACTAATGCTGTTACTGTAGACACTGTCGAGCAAGTTAAGTGTTTGGGGAAGGCTGAAGTGAAAGGGAGGGATTCTGACCTGTTTGACCAGACCATGGTGGTCCTCCTCTCCTGCAGCTCCCCTACAGAGCCAGAGAAATTACCCTCTGTGATTCTGTCAGAAGGGTCCCAGAAAGGGTGGAGGGTCATCCATTTGCACAGTGACTCGGCTACGCCGGGAGGGTCCCCCAGCACAGAGGGGTTCAAGGACAAGCTGCTTAAGTTGTTAGTTTCTGAGGGGTGAACCGCCCAAGAGTTAGTGAAGGTGCTAGACCTTTCTGAAGAACCCACACCATTGCAGTCCCCGGCAGCGTCTCCTGCCTCCCCTAGGGTCTCCCCTGTGGTCACCTCTCCCATAGTAATTCCATCTGTGCACCAAGATTCGTACCATAGACTTAGACTTTTTTTGGGTACAGTCCCAGTGCCCATAGGGGAAGATGACCTGGAAACGTGGATAGACTAAGCTACTCCCCTGGTCCAGGAATGGCAGTGCTCTGAGGGGGAAAAAAGAAAAAGACTTATGGAGAGTTTGAGGGGCCCTGCACTGGAGGCTATACACTTTCTACGAGCCACTAGCCCAGAGGCTACTGCGGCTGAATACCTCTCTGCATTGGAAGGATTTTTTGGAAGTACTGAGTCAAGAGACAATTTACTGTGGAAATTTAAATCTGCCAAGCAATGGAAGAAGGAGAAGTTGTCTATGTTTGTTACCAGAATTGAGAGGGCTCTGCAGAGGGCTCACAGAAAAGGAGGGCGCCTGCTAATGAACTGGATTGGGTCAGATGTATTTATTTATTTATTATTTATTAAATTTTGATGACCAGGTAGGCCCACTGAGCAACGAAGGTCCTTTTTCAGGGTGACCGGGATAACAATACAAGTTATAAGAATGAACAAGGACATAAGGAACATTTGAGGCATTGTGAGTTACATCATGAGGTGGTTACAGTAAAGAAAAATGGTGGATACAGGCATGGTTACAGGCATGGTAAAAAGAAAAGCAGCGGATACAGGCATGGCTTACAGGCACAGTAAAAGAAAAGCAGTGGATGCAGGCATGGGTACAGGCATGGTTATCAGCATGACATGTAAACAATTGGTAGTACTTTGCATATAGTTTATTCAGGGGTTACAGTGGCATCTGGCGAGCAGTCTGTATAAGGCAGGTAGCAGGAAGGTTAAGCTAGGAGACGCGAGTTGGAGAGGAAGGGAGTACCTTAGGAGCTTTAAGTGCCATGACAGTGGCATGCGCTTGAGGTCAGCAGATGGGACTTAAGCCTGGTGTGGAAGTTCATGAGTGAGGAGGAGGCCTGGACCTGGGGAGGGAGTTGTTCCATTGGCAGGTTGCTTGGGAGGAAAGAAAAATTACTCACCTTAGTAATGTTGTTTCTTCTAATGGAGTCTTGCTGTATTTTGACAATAGCAGTGAGTCCCAACCTTCGAACTGCCCTGGATATGAAAGAGTTAACTTTCCATGCCAGGCATGGAACGCTGAGCTCGAGCTCGGTTGAGACTATGTCTGTTGCTGTTTGAACTCAAACCGTCAGATATTTACGAGCTAAACTCACTGAGGTCCTGTGTGGAAGCTGTAAACCTACACTAGCCAACTGGCTACTAACATAATAACAAATTTTTTGGTCCCAAAACAAAGACTCAAGTCAGGAGACCCAAAAAATGAAATAACACAACAACCACTCAACCAAGAAAGGGTGATAACAAAAAAGGTGGGGCACCTCCTGAGTGCCAACACTGCCACTGCCCACCCACATCCGAAAAACAGAGGTTCTGAGAGGGGAAGGCGGGGGGGTGGTCAGAATACAGCAAGACTCCATTAGAAAAAACAACATTAGTAAGGTGAGTAATTTTTTCCTCAAACAACACGAAGTCTTGTTGTATTCTAACAACAGCAGACTACCAAGCAGTACCTCCATGGAGGAGAGACAGAACCTACTTAGGAAATAGGCTCTGAAGCACAGCTGTGCCAAACCGAGCATCACTGCTAGCCTGGATATCCAGGGAGTAATGCTTGGTAAAAGTGTGAACTGTTTTCCAGGTAGCTGCTTGACATATCTCTAAGATAGGAATATCCCTGGAAGCAGCCAGGGAAGCAGCTGTACCTCTGGTAGAGTGAGCCCTCAGGCCTGAGGGTGGAACCTTACCTAATTTTCCATAGCAAAATTGGATGCAAGAGACAATCCACCTGGCAATGGATCTTTTAGTGGCAGCTTTTCCTTTACCAACCTCACCATAAGTGAGGAACAGTTGGAGGGAGTCAAACCTATGACCCTTGGTATGTTCTATGTAGTAGCTAAGGGCTCTTTTCACATCTAGACTGTGTAGCATCCTCTCACCAGAGGAGGAATGGTTAGTGAAGTACACAGGAAGAGACACAGACTGGTTAAGGTGGAAGTCTGAAACCACCTTAGGCAAAAACTTCCTGTTAGTCCTGAGGACCACCTTATCCCTATGGAAGAAAATAAAGTCAGGTTCCACTGACAAGGCTTGTAGCTCACTTATGCGCCTGGCAGAAGTGATGGCCACCAGAAACACAGTTTTCCAAGTCAAGTACTTAAGCTCTGCTGAGGACAAAGGCTCAAAAGGGGGTTGCATAAGCTGAGCAATGCAAACGTTAAGATCCCAAGCAGGGGGAGGATCCCTGAATGGAGGATTGGTATGAAGCAATCCCTTGAAAAACTTGGAGAAAACAGGGTGAGCTGAAAGAGAAGAGGGCTTTCCTGCTGAAATGAAAGCAGAAACAGCTGCCAGGTGCACCCTTAGTGTAGCTGGTCTGAGTCCCAAGCTATTCAGATGGACCATATAGTCAAGGACTGTGGCAGATCAGCAGACTCTGGGAAATATGCTTCCCAGAGCACCATATGGAAAATCTTTTCCACTTGGAATTATAAGTAGTTCTGGTGGAAGGCTTCCTAGAAGCCTTTAGAATATCCATAACACCTTGGGAGAGGGGTAAATCAGCAAACTCTAACTCTTCAAGAGCCAGGCCTTGAGATTGAGAGATTTGAGATTCGGGTACCAAACCCTCCCCTGAGCACAGGTCAACAGGTTGTAAATCCTGGGAAGAGCCAGGGGAAGACTGACTGTTAAGGACAATAGAAGGGGATACCAGGGCTGTCTGACCCAGTCTGGAGCAATCAGGATCACTTTGCAGGGTTGATACCTGATTTTGACTAGCACTTTGAACAGGAGAGGGAAGGGAGGGAAGCATACAGGAACTTCCCTTCCCAATTGAGAACTAAGGCATCCAGGGGGACTGAGCCCAACACTGGGGGCCTGCAGCAAAAGAGGGGAAGTTGGTGATTGTCTGGGGCTGCAAAAAGATCTATCTGTGGGGTGCCCCATCTGGAGAATATCACCTCCAAGACCAGGGGATCCAGTGACCATTCGTGATGGCCCTGAGATATCCTGCTGAGTGCATCTTCCAGGACATTGTCCTTGCCTGGGAGGTGTACTGCTGTGAGGGAGGTGTTCAGGGAATAAGCCAGAGACCACAACTTCATTGCTTCTGTGCACAAGGCCGTAGACCGAGTGCCTCCTTGCTTGTTGGTGTACCACATTGTGGTGGTATTGTCTGTTCTGATCTGAATAACTTTGTTCTGAACAGCCTTGGAAAAAACTTGAAGTGCTAGAAATACTGCTCTGAGTTCCAACAGATTGATGTGAAGCACAGATTCCTGCGGGGACAACAACCCCTGGGTGGTCAGGTCGCCTAGTGAGCCCCCCACCCCAAGAGGGAGGCATCTGTAGTAAGGATTAAAGAGTGAGACTGAGTGACAAAGGGAACTCCTTGTCTCAGATTGTTCTGATCCTGCCACCACTGCAAGGCCTGGATCAGGGTTCGAGTCACTGGGATCAGTTTGGTCAGAGGGTCCTATTTCTGAGACCAAAAGGCTCTCAAATGGAACTGAATGTCCCTCATCTGAAATCTTTCTCCTTGCACCACTGCTGTAGAACAGCCATGTGCCCCAGGAGCTGCAGAAAATGCCTTGCTGGTCGAGACACCTGTAGGGTGAATGAGGAGGCCAGAGTGATAAGGGTCCTTGCCCTGTCCAGGGGAAGGAAGGCTCTGGCCCTTTCCGTATCTAGCTCTGCACCTATGAAGGTGAGAAGCTGAACAGGCTCTAGAACTGACTCTGAAAGATTCAGAAGGAAACCCAGAGAGGTAGCAGTTGCTGAGTTATCTGTAGGTGTAACCTGACTTGGTCTCGGGACTGGCCTACTATGAGCCAGTCGTCCAGGTATGGGAAGATGGCAATCCTTTGCCTTCTTAGAGAAGCAACTACTACTGCCAGGTATTTTGTGAATACCCTTGGAGCGGAGGTTAGACCGAAGGGCATTGCTCTGAACTGGTAATGGCCTGAGGGCAGCTCGAACCTGAGGTACTTTCGATGGGAGCTTCTGATGAGAATATGGAAGTAGGCATCCTTGAGGTCCAGGGACACTAGCCAGTCCCCTGGCCTTAGAGAGGGTAGAATTATTCCTAGAGTCACCATTTTGAATTTTGGCTTTAAAAGGTGCTTGTTTAAATATCTGAGATCCAGGATGGGCCGCCATTCTCCTGTCTTTTTTGGGGTAAGGAAGTACCTGGAGTACAATCCTTTACCCTGGTGTAGGGGTGGAACCTGTTCCACAGCTCTGAGAGCCAGGAGGGAAGAGACCTCTGCCTCAAGGGCAAGTGCCTCTGAGGGATCTGCAGGTGGAAAAGATCTGGTTCTCAGTTTTGGAAATTTTTTGAAGCTAAGAACCAGTCCCTGGCTTACTACTTTCAGGACCCACTTGTCTGATGTTAGAGACTTCCAGTCCTGGACAAAAAGTCAGCCTGCCCCCTACAGGTGGTGGAGAATCAGCCCTAGCAAACCCATTAGGGTGCCTGTTTGGCAGGGGGTTTTGGCTGAGGGGTGGAAGCAGGTCTGCTTGTACCCCTTCTGCCTCTCCTTCTAAAGAACCCCCTCTTAGCATAGGCAGAAGAGGAGGCCTGGGCTTGGTAGAAAGGCCTATGAAAAGGCCTGCCCCTGGGATGCTGCCTTTGAGAAGTGGCCTGCCTTTCCTTGGCCTGGGCACTCCTATAGGTGGTCCTATATTTGTCCATTTTCTTCATGTAGTTCTCTGTTTGCTCCCTAAACAGAGAATTACCCACACCAGAAAATCCATGGCCTTAGTCTGGGTATCCTACTATGACAGGCTAGTACATCTGAGCCAAGCCATTCTACGAAGTGCCACAGATGTAGCCATGACTCTAGATGACACATCATTGGAGTCCACCGCATGGAATTGCACCTTGATGCCTCAATACCATCAGCAGCCACCTGCTCCAGCTCCTTGGCAAGCTGGCCAGGGACCTGTTTTGCTAAAGCCATGACAGTGTCCCATCTGGATTTCTGATACCTAGCAGTATAGGCCATATAGTTGGCCTGTCTGAGTCCCAAGGATGCTGCCATGTACTGTTTCTTTGCCATGGCATCAGTCCTCCTGGAGTCCTTGTCTGGGGGGTGTGAAGCCAAGGGAACATTTGCCTTATCACAGGCTGCAGCCTGCACTACCCCAACATGACTGCATTGTTGTGTAAGGAACTCCGTATCTGAGCCTGACAATGTATACCTCTTGTCCATTCTTTTATCCACAGGAGGTATGGTGTTAGGAGTCTTTAAAATCTTAAATGTCTGTTTCCCAAAAGATTTGTGTAAGGGAATAGACAGCCTCCTAGACTCTGGGATATCCATCATTTTCACATAGTTAGGCTCCTCCTGGTCATCCACAGCTTCTTCCATAGGAAGCTGGAGGGTTTCAGCCACTTTTTTTTAAAACATGAAAGGGAGGGACTCAGAAAGCCTAGGAGACACTCCTGAAGGTCTGTCTGGGGAGATGTCCGGGTCAATGGGCACATCCAGACTTTCAAAACCACATTCATTTTCCTCATACTCCTCTTCCTCCTCCGATTCATAATATTCCTCTAAATCATAATCTTGAACCGTGGAACCGGCCGAACCGAGCCCCTTGATGGTGCCGGTTCAGTCGGGAACTGGGAAGCGAGCACATATTTTTATCGCTTTGGCTGTTTCTTCAGCAGTTGGAGAAGAAAGTTTTGGATCCACATCAGCTGATTTTTCCTTTCTTGTTCTCTTGGCTGGAACCGACTCCTCAGAATCGGATCTCCTTTTGCCCGAAGAAGTCTTGCCCTGGTCAGAGGGCACTCCTTCTAGTTCAGTTTGAACCAAACCGGCTGGCCATCCGGTTCAGCGGACTTTGGCCCCCCTTTCCCTGAGCCTACCAACTCTCTTTTCTAGGGTAGCTGCAGGAAAATTTTTACAAATCTGGCAGTCTGCATTGACGTGGTCAAACCCCAGACAATAAACACAGGTGGTGTGGGGATCAGCCTTAGCAAAGACTTCCCCACACACTGCAGTGTTGAAACCCAGTGGGCCCGGTTTTTCTTTTGGATTTCTCAGACATTGTGCCAGTCCTAACCAAACTTACCCTTTTAATGGCAATCCGCCAGGCAAGACCCTCTTAACGGTTCCTGACCGTGTCACGGGTCGTGGAAAAAACCATAATAAAATCTGTTTTTTTTTAGAACCGATAAGAACCGGTAACCACACTCTAAAAGTACAGATAAAGATTTTTTAGCAACTTGATCGGTTCAAACTGAACCGATAAACCGTTTACAAGTTCCACACAGAATAGAAAATAATATAAACCTATCTAGTACTCACAAATACCACAGACAGAGACTGAACCGACAGGTTGCAGTTTAAATTGCCGGCGGTATTTTTAACACAAATTGAACCGAGCAGAAGGAGAAATCTCCAGAGCGACTGTTCAGTGAGGCGGAGTAAAGAATCTGACGGTTTGAGTTCAAACAGCAACAGACAGAGTCTCAACCAGCGTTTCATGCCTGGCATGGAAAGTTAACTCTTTCATCTCCGGGGCAGTTCGAAGGTTGGGACTCACTGCTATTGTCAGAATACAGCAAGACTTCATGTTGTTTGAAAAGATCTTCCGCCAGCGTTTGTCCTTACCCAAGGAACTTCTAACAGCCGTCTCTATCTGAGGTCCTAATATTCCTTGGGTTGTGTTTGAAGGTTATGGTCCCGGCAATGCTTGGCAGAGCGTGGGGTTTGAGAAGCTTGTAGGCCTGGACAAGCAAGGGTGTTGGAGGCGGCGATCAATGTGGGCCAACAAAGATTGGCCAAAGTGTCACAGTGGTGATGTCTCGGTGGTGTAAGGTATGAAACGAGCTATTTTATTATATAGGGTTTGCATCCTGGTAACCTCTTGTTTAGCCATGCCCTGTATAATAGGGCGCAAGGTCAGGCTTGGGTAGAAGGACGCTGGTAGCTATGGAGAGCCTGGCTTCAGGGATGAGTTGGTCCCTGAGTCGGTACAGGGTGCCAAGTTTCCAAAGAAGGGTCCTGGTGACCTGGTCCACGTGCTCCTTGTATGTGATATTCTGATCCAACATGAGGCCTAAGTAGTTAAGGGAGGGAACTACGTTAATGGCTTTACCAGAGAGTGAGATTAAGGAGAGGGATGAGGACCTATCAAATCCCAGGGATCTTGGCCCGAATAGCATTGCCTTGGTCTTGTCGGCATTTAGTACCATTCTGTTCTTACATAACCAAGTCTCTAATGAAGTGAGATCCTTTTGGAGTAGAGGGCCTAGGACAACCGCTGCTCGTAGGGGTTGAAGATGACAATATCATCAGGTACTGCACAACCGAGTTCTCCAGATTGGACCATATTCTCAAGCCAGTCAGGTACTCTAGTGTGATGATGCTAAAACTCAAGTTGCAAGACAGGAAGTCTAATCCCCTGAATATTGTCAGCTCATGAAAGAGATTCACGAAGCAGAGAAATGATGAAGAGGGATGGGAGCCCTATGTTGGGGTTGCCCGTACCTGCCAAACTCCTGAGAGAAGTCATGAGACTGAGGTGCAGCAAATGAGAGAACTGATCAAAGAATTGACAGAGTTGAGAGTCGCTGAGGTGGCCAGAAATACTAACCTCTATCAGGCACCTCCTGAGTCAAGGGACGACGTCCTGTCTGGTGGAGTGGGGGTGCATGTCATCTCTTCTGAAACCCAGACTGAGAGTAACCTACTGGAAGAAGTATGAGAGTTAAGAGCCCTGGTGGTGGGCCTATTACGAGCCACACAAACCACTAACCTTGGTGGAAGTCCAGAGGACCAAGAACGTAGGTCACAAGTCAAAGAAGGCCCCAAGGTGCCCCTGAGGTACCCAAGCAGGGAGATGGCCCGCAGCCACTCACAGACTCTAGAGAACCCAATTTTTGTTACCACTGCGGGGAGGACGGGCACACCCGGTACGCCTGTCACTCACCAGAGAACTTGAGAAAGGTTATTATCAGGCTACTAGCCTTGATTCGACAGAACAATAACCGGCCGCATAGTGGAGCTGCTCAGAAAAGTTATTCATCAAAGGTCGCTGCCAAGTCAACATCCAAGTCTGCATCGCCTGAGTGGTCCGAGGGTGGGCCTTTCAACGGAAACTACAGTAAGGGTGAACGTGTGTCTGCCTGGGCCATGCTTGACAGTGGATCTCAAGTAATTATAGTGTTCCGAGATTGGTATCAAAAGCATCTGTCTGATGTGGCCCTACAACCCTTGGAAGGTATACATGTGTGGGGGTTGAGCGAGAAGTCTTATCTGTACTCAGGATATATTCAGATCTGGTTGTCTTTCCCTACCTCAGTGGCTGGAGTAGATGAACAAGTCAAGACACTTGCCTTGGTGTGTCTCCCTACCGGACAGTATGATGGGGTTCCTCTATTAATTAGGACAAGTGCCCATATGTTTGGAAGACTGGCACAACTCTGTCATGAGAAGCAAAGGCAATGGACTGGGTGGGCCTTAAGAATTCTGGCTCTGATCAAAAGGGTCTATGATTTGCAATGGAAACCTGAGGAAGTAGACCAGAATGAACCTGTGCGGATTGTGTGGAAGAAGGATCCTGACTCTGTGGTATTAGCACCCAATGCCCAGTGTACCATTCATGGGGAGTTCTGCCTCCGGAAAGATGTCAAGAACAAAATACTGATGTTGGATGCACCAGGGGATAGAAAGTTGCCAGAGAGATTATTTGTCAAACTCAGCATCTTGCCAGCTCGTGCTCACACCTATGCATGATGAGTGATGGTCCAGATTCAGAATGTGTCAGATCGGGAGATCCAGGTGAACAAAGGGTGCACCCTAGCTACAGTACACTGTGCAGACACTGCTTTATTGCCCAGCAACAAGTGCTCTGGCAAGAAGGAGAGAGTGACCCCGCACTTATTTGACTTTGGTGATTCCCTGTTGCCAGCTGAATGGAAGGCTAGAATTAGCAAGACACTCGCCTAGAGAGACCAAGTGTTTTCATTAAAAGAATGGGACATGGGGTGTGTCCAGGGTGCAGACCATCATATACACCTGCATGATGACCGGCCATTTCAAGAGAGATCCCGATGCCTCATCCCAGCGGACAAAGATGATGTGAGGAGACACCTGCAGGAAATGCTCGCTGCTGGTGTGATACAAGCATCAAGGAGCCCATATGTCACTCCCATTGTGGTTGTGCGTAAGAAGAATGGATCTGTGAGGATGTGTGTGTTGATTATCGAACCCTGAACCAGTGGACCATCCCAGATCAATACAACATGCCCTGTATACAAGATGCCCTGGATTTCTTAAATGGGAGCAAATGGTTCTCAGTGCTGGATCTTTGCAGCGGACGTTACTAGATTTTGATGGCCCCAGAGGACCGTGAGAAAACAGCTTCATCTGTCCTCTTGGGTTCTACGACCCCTGAGAATGCCACAAGGGATTTTGGGCATCCCAGCCACCTTTCAGCAACTGATGGAATGTGTGGTGGGAGATATGAAGTTGCTGGAATGTCTTGTGTACCTGGACAATGTCACTGTGTTTGGATGCACATTAGAGGAGCAAGACCTGACTGTTTAAAGTCCTAGACTGATTGGAAGACTTGACCTCAAGCTGTCCACTGACAAGTGCCAGTTTTCAAACCTCCATAGAAGTATGTGGGGCACCTAGTATCTGCAGAAGGGATAGAGACCAATCTCAGTAAGGTTGAGTCACTGACTACTTGGCCACAGCCCCATAACTTAAAAGAACTACGTTTTCTGGGGTTCTGTGGCTATTACCACAGGTTCATAAAAGACTATTCCAAGGTGATTTGTCCACTCCTGAATCTTACCCAGGGTTACCCCCTACCACCTGTAAATACAAAAGGGGTCACAAAGAACCCGAGAAAGTGTACTTCTGAACAGGGTGGGCCTTTGGGTCCTGGGTTGACACTGAATGTGAGGCAGCCTTCCACTAAGTCATATACCAGCTCACCCATGTCCCCATCCTCGCTATGCTGATCATACAAAGCCCTATGTGCTGCATACAGATGCTAGTCTGCAGGGCCTAGGATCTGTGCTGTATCAAGACCATGAGGATGGTTTGAGTCCGGTTGCTTTCACCAGCAGGAGCTTGACCCCGTCAGAGCGAAACTATCCTGTGCACAAGCTGGGGTTCCTTCCCCTTAAATGGGCCATCATTGACCAGTTTCATGAGTACCTCTATGGGGCAAAGATATTGGTGAAGACCGACAATAACCCGGTAACCTATGTACAGACTTCAGCTAAGTTAGACACCACTGGGCACCGGTGGCTTTCCACCTTGTCAACCTATGATTATGCACTTGAGTATAGACCGGGACTGAACCATACTGATGCTGATGCCCTGTCACCAAGGCCAGCTTCCAAAAGTGATTGGGTCAGGCTGTCTGAACCTGACATCCGAGCACTGTGCCAAAAGTTTGACAGAGATGAACAGATGTCTGCGGACACAGTGGACTGTCTAGTAGATTGCTTGGGCCCTTCTGATACCTGCATACCAGCTGCCTATTGCATATCTCTGCTCTAGATATTAGTGCACTACCTCAGTTTGACAATGACAGTGTATTCAGTGGGCTCAATCCCAAGATCCTATGATTCAACCGCACTTGATGCCCTGCGTATGGGGAGAGATGTGTCTAAGTTATGTTCCCCTGACTTGCAAACTGCCCTATAGTTTAAAGAAGGCCCCAGGTTGAAGTTACTCAATCAGTTATTATACAAAGAGACAGTGGATCGTAGTGGTCAAGTAGACAAGCAAAACTTGGTCCTGCCCACGGCCTCTAAACTCTTGGTACTGAGGTCCCTCCACGATCACATGGGGCACCTCGATATTGACAGGACTCTCGATCTGGTATGATCTCGATTTTACTGGCCCAAGATGGGGGCCGAAGTTCAGCACCACGTAAAGACCTGTAGTCACTGCCCCCAAAGAAAAGCCCTGCTTCAAAGGGTTGCCCCCCTTGTTAATATCACTACCAGCACCCCCATGGAACTGGTCTGCATAGATTTTTTGTGTTTAGAACCTGAGGTAGGCCTAGGTGCAGTCCTAAGTCAGAATACAAATGGGAAGGAACATCCCATTCTGTCAGTAGAAAACTGCACGACAGAAAGGAAAAGTACTACACTACTGAAAAAGAATGCCTTGCTATGAAATGGGCAACTGAGCCCCTCAAGTTTAATCAGTTAGGAGCTGACTTTGTACTTACAAAAGATCACAGCCCTCTCTGTTCATAATAAAATGAAGGATAAAAATCCCAGAATCACAAGGTGGTACCTGACTCAGACATTTAAATTAACTTGATGCACACACCAGAAAGAGAACATCAGTGCTGATTTTCTGTCTCGATGTGGTTCAGGAATTGAGAACTTGTTAAAAATGTGTGTGCTTAACTGAAATGTTTATGGAAAAAGGTGTTATGAAAAGGATACTGAATATCAGTGTATGATATGAGTGTGAATATAGTAGGGCATTTAGTGTTTATTGAAAAAATCATATAGGCAGACATACAAAACCAAGTAAAAAAAACCAAGGAAATCAAATACAATATAAAGAAAAAATCAAGGAAACAAATGAAAACACAAGATGTCACTAGAAAAAAACATTAACTCAGTACAGGCATAACAGCAAGGACAATAGCAAAAGAAAAGTTCATGTGACTGGCACATCAGAGTCCGTAATCCAAGGAAGATTCCACCAGGACTGGAAAACCCAGGACTGAGACTTAGTCCGAAGCTCATTTCTATAAATCAAAGTCAAGTCCCATTCAATTTTTTCCTATAATTCAAGAAGTAAGACCGTTTTCTGCTGCAAAGTAAACCAACAATGGGAATTCCAAATACACAATTTTATCACAGTAAAAACACTTGCAAAGTAGATTTGTCCCATGCAGCCAGTGTCATATCTAAATGTCCATACAATAAAACCTCCAAGGAGATATGATTGAGATTTGGCAAATTTCATCTCAAGGCCGCAAAGGACCAAATGGCGGAAATGTAGGAGCAAGAAAAAAATAAGTGTGATAGGGATTCCAATTGCACAGAGCAGTGAGGTCTGGAGCACATTCGTTCAGACAACTGTTTATGCTTTTGATGTGCCTTGATATTTAAATGGGAATGACAACACAGCCAATGAACATTCCACATCTTATCTGGAATTCTAGGATTATTCAAGTAATCAAGTAATCCAGGTATCAGATGTATAGGACAGCTGGGAAAAGTAACTGGCTCCCGAAAATATACAGTGAGAATCTGTTTGTATAAAAACGTTCTATGCTGATTGGAAAGCATACTAGAAGTCACATGCCAACTTTTAAGTTTGAGAAACACGACGCAAATATTGGGGACTAATGTTAGACTGTCAAACTACTCTAAGGGAATCAGTGGACCACTGGGGGAACCATGGGCCACAAGAGAGACCACATAAAAAGACCCAGGGACGTCTGATATGGGTCAATAGGGGCCTTAAATTTGTAAGCATGTATCGAATATAAAACATGACCACGGGGTTAACCATTCCTAGACCTCCCTGAGGGGTGGGCAAATATAAAATATTACATTTGAGAGGGTTAAGTCGGCTCCCCCAAATAGCCTGGAAAAAAAAAAAAACGCTATATCACGTAATTTCAAAAACCTTGGGGGAGTAGACTAATATGTAAAAATATAGGGAGAAGAAAGGTTTTCACTAAGTACACCGACACATTTAACAAGTTTCTGCACTTGTTCAAGTTTAGGTTGCCAATTAAGGACAGTCAAATTTTCTGAGCCAAAAGAAATGCCTAAAACAATAATTGGGTCCCTGGTAAGGGTTATACCAGCCATGTCAGGGAGGGATTCCCCAATTGTCTAATCAACACATTTTGCAGATTTAAAGAAGAACCAGAAAAAGTTCCAAACTCTGACAGGTATGCAATACTTGGGATACTGAATCTACAGTCTGTACAAGTATGTTAATATCATCCGCATATACCAGTGCAACATGTGGGACAATATAATCATTTACATGGATATGGGTCAAACTGGTGAGACAGTTGAGTTTCCTCAAGAGGGGTCAATACTAAAGACATATAATAAGGGGCTATGGGGCAGTCTTGCCGCACACCCCTTTAATAGTATTAGGGCCCAACCAACCACTGATCAGAGGAGAAACTGTGGCAGGTTTATATATAGAAATAAGCCAATTAATAAAGGATGCTGGTACACCATAGTAAGCAAGTGTGTCCCACAAATAATGATGGTCCACTGCATCAAAGGCTTGCCTCTTATCCAGGAAAGAAGAAAACTTCCAACCTCTCACAGCTGTCTCGTTCAATCAATTCTCTCAAAAAAGCAAATGATCACGTTTTCTTTCAGGAATGGAACAAGTTTGTGTGAGTGAGATGCAATATAATGCCACTTGTAGTAATCTTGAATGTAGTATATTTGCAAGAATTTTAAAATCAGTGTTGAGGAAATAAATTGGTCTCCAATTGGAAATATCAGTTCTCTCTTTTTTATATAAATAAATTAGAAGACCATTCACCATGTCAAGAGGAATGGAATCCTGCTCCAGCATATAAGTAAATGCCAAGGCCAGTTCAGCGGAAATTAAAGCGCCCAGCAATTTATAAAGCTCATGGGTCAGGCCATCAGACCCTGGCGCAATACTAGATTTTAAAGTCTGGATGGCTAATGTAACTTCAGCAGCAGTTATTGCTTTTGTTAAATCATGCAGTAGAAAAGCCGGACAGGCAGGAAGCTATTCGGCAGGGAGAAACTCAGGAAGGCAGCCAACAAAGGCTCTCTGCTGAGAGAAGAGAGCCAGTAAATGTTGTGTGATAATCCTAAAACATTATCCTTATCAATGAAAGAAGCCCTGAAGAATCCTGAAGGGTATCAATCTGTTTATGTTTGAACCTGTCACGACAATGCAGGAAGGGGCACAACAACAGCCTTGCCCTGGACCCCAAACTTTTGTTTGTGTTTTGCTGACATAAATGAAAAGCTCCCATATTGTGTTTTAGAGACTGAATCTGTGAACCAAAATCGTGTGTCTAGCCAAAAACTGCAATTTTTGTAGCTGCTGTGTTTGCTGTAAATAAGACAGAAAAGCAGCATCTCTATCGGACCTACTTTCACGTTATAGTAACCGTCTCAGACCATATTTAACATCTGCCCACCAGAGGGCAGGGGAGTCAAACATTTCAAACACTGACTTCTTACAGGTAACAAAATACTAAATAGACTGAAGTATATCAGGGGCACATAAAAGGGAGGAGTTAAACTTCCAAGTACCTGGACCTTGGGGGAACTGAGAAGGGGAACCTAAACACAATTCCAACATTTTATGGTCGGAAAATTCAACTTCAGTAACCTGGATAGAAGAGATAGTGAGGGTCTTTGAAATAAAGAGAAAATCAATCCTGGTACCCAAATTCCCTTACTGGGATGTAGGATGTGGTATTTGATGTACAGACATGTAGGCATTCTTCAACTGTTATGTGAAATAATAGATTTTCAAAACTGTCATATCACAGAACAATTTACTAGTAGTAGTACTCTGCCCTCTGTCTCTTTTATCCGGGCCACAATTACAATCTCCCCAAGAATTATCGCCTGAGAGGAAACACAGATATTGTTGCACTGATCTAAACAGCACAACCCACAGCTTTCATTTGTGGGGCATAAATATTAACAAACCTATAGTATGAATTGAACATTTTTGTATCCAAAATCAAGGTCCTACCAGGTATCAGGTCCACTAACTTAATCACCTGAACTGATACGTAGGAACAAAACAAAATCCCTAAGCCAGAGCAGGTATCTGTACCAAGTGACCAATATGACAGGCCAACACGCCACAACCTTGTGGTAATATCAATGTCCGAAATGGTATGAAGCCTAGCGTCTTGTAGGAAAAGAACATGAAGGGGACTAGACAATAAAAGGACAAGGCTATCTGCTTCTTTTTGCCACCTTTGATACTATTAACATTAAGTGAACCAATAGTCAGAGGGGCAAGTTACATATTGGAAAAGGAGAAGTATGCTCAACAAAAGAAGAAACTTGGACCACAAGGAGGCTTCTTTCTGGTTCACCTGGATCTCCGTTGTTGCTCCTTTGGCTTCTGTTGTGATTCCTCAGGTTCCGAATGCAGGTCTACCTGGGAGGACCACAAAGAAGAACCCTCGAAGTCAGCATCTGAGAGCTCCAAAACAGTCTGAAATGCCTCATAGCAGTTATGTAGAGGCAAATCAGAGGTTTTGGACATCTTGGGAGCTGGCTGCTCAACAGCTGGAGTTCGTTAGGTTGATCTTTTCTGAACCTGGGGGCATATCTATCGAGTCCTTTTCAGGCTGCTCGGTGTCAGTCATAGAAGGAGCAGTACTTGGCCCTGGCTGAGCAGGAGGAGGAGGAGGAGGAGCAGGTACAGTCTTTGTGGAAGGTAGAGATAGGAGCGGGGGAGGGGTACTCTAGAGGTCTCCGGTGGCTTTGAAGAACGAGGGAAGGATTTGCATTGCGCAACAGCAATCAAAAGCCGTTGCTCAACATCATCAGAGGAGTCGGATTGGTTGTGGGCTGCCCACTTACAACTTTGATAAGTATGCCCATAGGTCTCTAGTGCATTTTGGTTCATTCAGACAATTCCCACTACTATGGCCCAACTCTTGACACAGGTACACTTCACCTGGACAGGTGGGCCATAGACCCAAACTTGTAGCAGGCCTTAGGCTGTCCTGCATAGAAAAGAACGCCCCGGTCCCTGCCTAGGAAAAAGCTGTTTGGAAGATGCTTCAGGCCAGTATCAGAAGAGTGTAACATAACTTTAATCTTCCACCCCCCCAGTCCAGATATGCTCGGAATCAAAATTGCTTCTGCAGATCCCAAAACAGAGCAACGTTGTTTTAACCAATTAGTAAGGTCAGTGACACTGACCCCCTCATTTCTAAACAAAACAGTAATGGTCTTATATGCAGGCCTGGTAAGGGGTATAGCTTCAAATGGGGCCCATAAGGGAGTCTGTTATGACATGATACTGTGCCCAAAATCTTTGTAACCCAGTATTAAGCTTAAAGCTGCTATCATATGTGGTCTCACCAGAGACATAAATGAGCGCATAAACCTCATTTGAGAAAAATGTTATGATTCTTCAAGAAGTGTTTGGCAATAAACACTCTGTCTGGAATTGTGACCATACCACCTTTATAAAGCAGTCTGACGCATTATGCCATTTTGCAGGGTAAACAGGCTGGTGGAACAGGGATGCATATAGTCTGCATAGAGTAGTATGCAGCAAATTTAAAGGTGCTTCATGGGGCCCTCCGTTGCAGCTGGTAAGGAAGACAGAATGGGAACTGAAGATGGTTCCACAACAGTACTAGGCTTGTCAAATCATAAGACAGGAGTCTCGGTCAGATGTAAGGCAGTCAGTAAACGAAGAGGGAAGCAGGACCATCACGCAAAGATACTCCCTGCAGATGTGGGACAGCAGGAGTAGAAGAGGATAAGTCCAGAGGAACTTCGCTACTCTGGTGAACTGGCGAGGTGACAATAGGGGAAGGTCCAGAAACCCAATTGCCCCGTGAATAAGAAATCCACTCTGCTTGCTCAAGCGCACTCTCAACAGACCAGGGTCATGCCTCATCTGAAGAAAGGCATCTCAGGCTGGTATCGCAATCCGAAAATGCCATTCCCAGTGCTCCTTCCACAGCACCAATCCCTTGCAAAACCGCACTGCATACTGCAGGGAGAAAAAGGCTGGGTTCCAAAGTTAGGAGGAGACAAGTCAGGGCGTGGCGTGCGCTGAAACGCAGGCCCAGACATAGCAACAGGTAAAACTTCAGTTTGTTTAATCTCAGATGGGGAAATGTGCACCGAAGAATGAGAGTGTGCCAATTTTAATGCAAGATTGCAACAACAGTGTCTGTTGAGCAAAGCGCTGTTCCTCAGTTCACAATAAGTGGTCTAAACTAGCAACATCCAAAGAGTCAGTACAAAAATCAGGCAGAACTGCAGGGTCACTCATCAGGAGTGCTGCAAGCTCAAAATGATCAATTTCAGGTCGATCCTCAAGGTTGTCTTTGCTCGAAACAATTCCTTCAGTGTCAGTCCTTCAGGCAAAGCGGTCTCAGAACCACAAGAGGCAGGAGTTGAGACCAGGTCACCAGCCTTTGCTGCATCCATCAGCTCCTCCGGCTCCTCCACAGCAGCCATCTTGGTCCAGGACCAGGATGTCAGAGAGTCCCCCTACTGTCAGAGTAGGTGAATTTTTTATTAGAAAACTACATGAAAATACATAACTGTAGACAGATCACACAATAATCAGGATACCAGACAAAATACAAAGCAACAGAAAATACACTATAAAAACAATACAGGAAATTCACAGCCTAAAATAATAACACGCTAATATAACATAAAGAAAGGAACCCCATGCTCCCCACAGAGGTCAGACTTCAAGTGACCCTTCAAACAAAATCAAAGGCAACGCCCTCCACCAGAATGCCACTAAAGGGGCCGGCAAAGATTTTTTCTCTGAACAATAAATACTATAAATTTCCTTCCTGATATGTTCCCGCAGTTCAGCCAAAGAAACTCTCTTGTGTTGCAGAACAAACATACATCGGTTGTGCCAGATACACCATTTGCAAACAAAACCTGCACAGTTCCTGGAAAAAAAATGTTCCAACTTGGTCCAAAATGCCCATACACCAATTCTGAATAAGTTAAAGCACAGAACATGGGCAAATGCTACAACTGACCCAACTGAGACCATAATGGTGTGATATATGAACAGTCAAAAAACAGGTGTGACATGGATTCTATCATACCTGTAAACGTGTCTCTAACACAGTACGTTTCAGATACCTGCTTATGGGCTTGATTACCCTTAACATTTAGCTTGTCATGACAACACAGCCATAGGGTATCCCACATCTTCTCAGGTATTCTATTTTCCATCAATTGTTTTATCAAACATTGAGGGTCAACTGGCACAGCCAAGCATGGAGACACCAAAAACATAGATTTCAAAACTGAGAAATATAACAATTTCCTATTCCGTAATAAGTTCAAATCACAAGGTATTCTCCATTGCTTAACCTTTCTGAATACTTCAATGAGATATCCAGATGTCCCAGAAGGAATTTTAGTGAATGGTTTCCACACAGGGGCTCTCCATTTGTCTAAAAAATACAAAGACCGACAATGAAAACTAAGGGCCCAACTAACTGTAGTGTTGGTTAAACAAGGAAAAATATTAGAATGAACAAAAATAGAGAAGCAAAACAACACAGGATTTATCATCTGAGACCTCCTGCTTAATAGGCCAGTACATAACAGATCTTTTAACTGGGTCTCAGTCTCACTACCCCATAGCAACTGAAAACAAATCATAAATTCGGCTTCAAGATGCAAAGGAAGGGGAAAACATAACTAAGTAATAAAAAATAGGTAGGATGCAAGTTTTAATCAAGAAAATCCGTTTCTTGGTGGACATAGGAAACTTTTTCCAGCGTGCATAATCTTGGCCTGCTACCGCCATAGTTTAAATCCAATTTTGTCTACAGATCCGATGTGCCAAAAGAAATACCCAAAATCAAATATTCCGAGATTGAATACAGATACCCTCTATGTCCTGAGTTATCTCCTGAGGGGAATGTGGACTGCTATCCCCTTACTCTTCTGGGCATTCAATCGAGATCCAGAAATTACAGCAAAAGAACGGACAAGCTGAATTGTCCTCACCAGATGCATGGTCCTTAACCAAAATGCACAGGTCATCAGCATATGCAATAGCATTGGAAAACCAGCTCCGTGTGTCGCAGAAATATGTCGGATGGTCCTCTCATTCAATTTCCTAAGCAGAGGGTCAATAGAAAATACATAAGCACGGGGCTCAGGGGACATCCCTGGTATACCCTCTTAATAGGGATATGGGGCCATGTGTTCATTTACCAAAGGTGTGTAAGTATGCGAACCAGCATGACACTGAATCCAACTCAGTAACCCTGCCAGTACCCCATACTTTTTTAAGACTGCAAATAAATAACCATGGGGAACTAAGTCAAAAGCTTTAGTTTGATCCAAGCTAAGGATATAACCTTGTGTCTCACTCCCATCAAAAACTTCTCGAAGAAGTTTCAAATTGGAGAGCATGGAACGATTTGGGACTGCACAAGTTTGAGTGGAAAAAATTACTTGAGTAGCAATCATGGATAGTCTATTGGTCACAATCTTACATAAAATCTTCCAATCAGAGTTTAACAAACTTATGGGATGCCAATTGTCCAAACATTCTTTATCATGTTTCTGCTTATATAAAAAAATCAAATAACTTTCAGCCAACCCAAGGGGAATAGGTAGGAAACCTTGTAGGATAACATTATAAACCTTTGTCAAATATGGTACCAATAAAGTTTTAGTTTTTATAAAACTGCTTAGGGATACCACCAGGGCCCGGTAACTTAGTCTTTAACTGGGTAATCACAGCCTCGACTTCTGCAGTAGTGATGGGTTGGCAGGAAGCATCAACTACATCAGGGGACAAAGAAGGAACAGTAAAAGAATCCAAAAACATTCCCAAGCCTCAGTCTCATAAGGTCTACCATAGAAAGATTAGGCCTGAAACGACACTTCCTCTAAGATATCACTATTGTCACTAAGCCGAGTGCCAGAACGAGAAATCAAGGAGGGCATATATTTAGACTCTACCTGTTGGTGGCTACTATCATATGGGTTCACTACTTTAGCCGAGCCTTTCCACCCATATTTCTGCTCCGAGAACAGCGATGTCAGTATCTCATACTGAGAGGCACACATCTCAAGCTTAAGCTGTTGAATCTGGGCACAATAATCCAAAGCCCATTCTGTTTGCCACGATAAAACTTTCTGTAATTGCTGCCGACACTTAAGGTATCGGAAGTAACGCTCTGATGATCTTTGTCTGGCAAAGATCTTACAAAATTGTTTAACTGCAACCTTAGTATCTTGCCACCAAAAGGTAGGTTATCATAAAGATCAAATACAGAGACTTTGTCTTGAAGACATCCAAATAATTCCTTCCACCCGCCTTCATCTCCAGAATAGAAATATTCATTTTCCAAAACGTGACACAGGTTTGTTCCTGGGACAACCGATGTTTAGAACAACACACAGTGATCTGAGAACTCACATGGCAGAACTGAATACTTAACCCTCGACAGCCAGGGAGATAAAAAATAATCAATTCTCGTAGAGTAAGTCTACCTCTGTGAAAAGTGTATTCTGGCGGGTGTACACCAAAAGAGCCCCGCCCTGTAGATTAGCTGTTTTATATAATGTATTAAGAAAATTAGAATCGAATACAATTTTGGGTAAGACCAGTTTTGTCTGATAAGGCCAATATACAATTGAAATCCCCACCGAGAATAACAGATTTGGATGTATGCAAAAAGGGCTGAATAGTTTTCAACGTCCGAATCCACTGAGTCTTAACCTGGGGGTTATAAATATTAATCAACCTCCATTCTTGACGGCCAAGAACAACATCCAGTATAAGAACACGGCCCTGTATCAGCTCAATTAGTCTAGTGACCTGAATATACACCCTCTAACCAGAATCCCTACTCCAGAACACACTTCCTCAGCAAGTAACCAGAAAGACAAACCATCCCTCCAATCCCTGGAAGCTTGACCAATCTCCCTCAATGAATGAAGCCTAGTGTCTTCTAAGAATATAATACTGTATGTAATGGTAAGGACCAAAAAAGGCAAAATAGCTCTCTTCTTTTAACATTTTCAGACTATTAGCATTTAAGCTACCAAATGACAAAACATCCCCATATCAGCCATTCACACATTCAAGATTTCTTTTTCCCCCTGCCCTTACCAGGAGATTTCAACTTACACCTCTTTTTCTTACTGAGCTGTATGTCACTAGACACCTGTTCAGGATCAGACAACATCTCAACCTGTGAGGATGCTATAGAAGAGGCATCGGAATCATCTTCATTCTCACCCGTCTGTTTACGTTTATGTAAGACAGCAAACCGATTTTTCACCACCACCTCAGAGGATGGGGAAGTGAGAGACAGAGGAACCCCTTTTAACAAAGAGCTTCTTGTTTGCCTCCTGTTCCCAACAGAGACCCAATCCGTATCTTCTGGTGGCGGCATATTCTTTGTGACACGGGAAACACCCAACATACTAGGGACTGGGGATTTTTCTTTAACTACTATAGGGTCAGAAACCATTGTAGGAGGTATCATAGTCATATCCTGAGAACCTAAAGTTGTGTCAGACAGGGGCCCAGATAAGGGTAACGTACTCAAACCCGGGTCAACCTGTACAGGAGGGGGCCCAGAGGGAGGAGAGACCGACATAAGAGCAAATGGCCGAAAATGTGGCCTAGCCTGAGCAAATTTTTGAGACCGAGAAACAGTCTCATTCTGAGAGTCAGCAGGCATTGTCAGAGAATTATGTGATGCCCATGGACAATCTTTAAAAGAGTGGGACATTGCATCCACAAGTTGCAAAGGTTCGGTGAGGACAATCAATACCACATGTCCAGAATCCAGACATGTAGAGCATGTGAGCTGATCACAAGCACTGCTCAGATGAGTATGAGCACCACATCGAAAACAAGATTTTGGCTGTCCAGGGTAAAATACAAAACCCATCACTACCTAAATAAAAGCAACTTGGTAAATGCTGTATATTCCCATTTACAATTGACAATTTAACTTGAATTTTCCACCCTCCAGTCCAAAAAAACTCAGAATCGATAATGGAGTAAGGTGAACCCAGTACAGTGCATCTTGTAGCTAACCATCTTAAAATATCATTAATCGCAACCCCCTCATTCTTAAATAAGACAGTGATATTCTTAATAGCAGGCTTGGTAAGAGGAATGGCAACAAAAGGAGACCATAAGGGGTATGCGAACTCTAAATAACGGTGCCAAAAAGCATCTAAACTTGTGGCAGTCTTGAAACTAATGTCAAAATAATTATCCCCAGACGATGAATCAAAGCATATATTTCTGAGGTGGAAAATTTCAGACTGGTTTTAATTAATGTCTTCCTCACATAAAGTCGATCCGGAAAAGTGTCCAATCCTCCTCGATATCTAAGCCGAACAGCATTACGCCGCTTGGCCTGTTCTAGGGGTTGAAACAATCCTGCAAAAGTTTTAGACTGATTAGGCCTGGCAGAAGACTCCGACGAATCAAAAGCAGAGTCAGCCAACCCTGGCCCAAGGTACTAACAGGGGAGGCCTAGTGAACTCACCAGGTGTAGCAGACTGTAGTGACCCCACCTTATCCCCTTGAGAGACAGAAGCTAGAGGCAAAGCAGAATTTGACCGAGATAAAGGTGGAAGTACAGACCCTTCCCCAGCACCAGGTCCTGAAGTGAAAGTGGGAACAGGGGTATCACTGACTGGAACATTACTTATCACCCCTCCTGCCCGCCAGGTTGGGGATTGAGACATACTGAAGCCTGAAGGTACTTCCACAGAGTCAGAAATGTCCAATAAGTCACCTTGAAGGGTCGGACCAGGATGCAGGGAGGACCAGGAATCATCTAAGGGGGGACTTCTCCCACCCAGCACCCCGCAGAGCTTCAGCAATAGTAAGACCAGAGGAAGAAACATGAGAGTCGAACCCCTGCCCAGGGGAACCATAAACTGCAAAATTCCTCACACCCCGCTCGAGACGCTCCATTAAACCAGAGTCCACCCCCTGCAATGTCACAGTACCTGCTGGAAGATTAACCAAACTTCCCAAAGTTGACGAAACCAACGGGCGCTGAACCGTTCCTTCAGTGTTAGACCTCATAGACCTTGCACCACTCTCCTTATCGGTAGGCAAATTACCTGACGTGGAGGAGCCAAGGGGAGACTCTAGGCACTTCTGATACAACGAAATACTGCCAGTCTCCCCCCCTCGTAACTGCTCAGAACCTCCCTGCACCGACTCCCCGTCAGCTTCCATAGCAGGGATCGGTTCCAGAATGCACTGCTTCACCTCTTCCTTCCATATTGCTGCACCATCACTCGTAAACAGGGCAGCCTTGGAAAGCGAAGCCCTAGTCACTCCATGCACTTGGGACTCCCCATCACCCGCCGGTGTGGAACGGAATGCAAAATTACGAACCTCTATTGTGCCAGTATGCTTTGATCCTGATAAAGCCGAGGTAACGCCAGGAAAATGGTAGGTGTCAAAGATACTCAATTCCAGCAGCCCTCTGTCGCTCCAGAACCCTCCAGTATGACTCCAAACTCCTCAAAACTCTCACGCCTCCCAACTGACTCTTCGGTCTCCTGGAATACAGAGATAGGGAGGAAGACCAACTCCCCTATCCCCGGAGCATCCTCCTGCTCCGCGTCCAAGCCCCAGGTGGCCATCCTGACGGCCGGACCCCCTACAGGTCACAGAGTAACTGCAACCGAGTAGGGGAATTTCTCCGGTGTCCTGGTCAAATTTCTCCCATTCACTAAAAATACCACCTACAGCTTAATCTGGTTCAATTTCAGTTGCTTACCATCTGTATCCCCCCCCCCCGGTCGCCCCTGAAAAAGGGACTTCTAGGTCCAGTGGGCTTACCAGGTCAACAAAATTCAATCAATCAATATGCAAAGAACTGTAAATGTTATAAGGTGATGTTAAAAATAAATAAAAGGTTTTGAAAACCTGTTAAAAAAAAGGTTCCCTCTTAAAGAGAGGGGTGAGTGACAGGGTTGGGTCAGATCCTGTCCCATTTGTTAAGAGAGAGAGAGTTATATGCAAGGATCTAGTTTGTCCTCTCCTATTCTGCCACTTGTCTGTCTCTCACCTGGCTGACTGCACAATCACATTTTTCTTGTGGCACCGAGGAACTGGCCACTCTGATGATCCAACACTTTCTATCCGTCATCTCCTTTCCTTCACTTGCTGTTTCTATTCCTTCATTCTCCCCTTGCTTCTCAGTGGTTAAAAACTGCATGTGAATCTTTATGTGAAACTGGGATCCCATGGTTTGCACATGTCTGTAATTATATTGTTCAAATGATTGCAGAAAGCTATTTAGGTTTACTAAAAAAGATAACAATGGCTTGTTTACAGAATTGTCAACAGGAAACCAGCTCTGGGACAAATGTGTTATTTTTGGTGCACCTGTTAAGACTAGATGTGCTTTCTAGGCTGCTTCCAGGAAGGAAAATGACAAAACTGTGTTGCATTTTGTGAAGAACAGGAGATGTAATTTACAAAACAGGATGCAGAGTTTGAACTGCTGGCAAAACACCTGATATAAATGGGGACATGGATTTTGCTTCATGTTCCCCAGAGTATGGGATTCCTTTCCCACCCAGGTCCGCTCCTCCACCTCCCACTCATGCCTTCGGAGCTCCCTGTGGAATTACTTGAAGCTCTCTTTTGCATGTGGTTGTCCTAAACCACCATAACTAACCTTGGTCCCCTGCACTGGACTTACATGTCCTTCTTTTGGTACCCTTGCACAGGTCCTGCTGATGCATCCTGCATGCTTGGGTTCTGCTCTGTGTATAATGTATTTACTCTCTGTTTCAGGTGATGCTTTGACTGCGGCTCTGCTTTTGAAGCTCTGTACTGTATAGAAATGTATAAGGCACTGTTCATAGCCTTGGTGACTCTAGGTATATATTCTGTTCCTATTCTAACTGCGTTTACTGACTGCTTGTGTCATGTTCATCTGGTTCTACCTGATTCCGTGTAATGCCTAACTTGTATCATGTTGTCCTCTGTATGAACTTGTATTTCATTGTACCCTCCCAGGTCGTACCTGAAAATAGGCAAATGTCTTGTCTAGTGTACTTACCTGGTCAACAAAAGCTAAATAAATAAATAATAGAGCACTGCTATTTTGGGGTGGAGGACTATTTGTTTATGCTGCCTTTATGAAGAGCTATCCTGTACAATTCTATTCTTTCTATTTTATTGCTAATGATAATAATAAAACACTACTTGCAGATTTTATAATTTCTCCTGGTCTGCCTATCCTTCCTGACCTATGCCTCTATGACACAAATAAAGAACAATAGAGGATTTTATTCCTGTTGTGAGCTGGTTGAGATATATATACACATATATGCAGTAGTTTGATTGTTTATACTTGTGTGACTCTAGGTAAGATTATGTGCACATAGCTGACCTTCTGTATACCTATGGGCAACATGCTGATTTACTGAATAAAACAGCACAGCCAGGCCAGCCCAGTGGCACCGAGGATTGAGGCGCTGGATGCCACACTGCCGTGCCACGCCAGCAACCCAGGTTTGGGAACGAGCCTGGGCCATCGGTGGGGAGGGAGAGGACTGAGCATCCAGAGGACAGTTCTCCTCTCCCAGGAGGGGAGGGGTGGAGTTGCGCTATCGCTGAATGACTGTCCCCAGGTTGAGGCCTGGGGGAAGTGCTGGTCTTCAGGCACACAGAAGGGGTGGCTGTTGCGGGACTTCCATGTATGTGCACGCTCCTCCACTCATGCAAATCTGGCACGTGCACCCCAGCAACAGGGACCAAGGGAGAAAATTAAATCCTCCATCCGCAGGATGAAGATCGACTCTCCGCAGGCTCCACTCCTGGGCTGGGCAGAAAGGTAAGTCCCGGGATGTCGGGGCTGGGAGGGTTGGTCGGAAGGGGGCTTGGAGTACTGCAGCACCAATAAAATATGAAAAAAAAAAAAAGCACAGCCAGGCAATGACACAAAGCAACCAGTGTTAATGTAATTGTTATGCAGTTCAGAAACATTTTTGAAAATGCCTTTGCCATGACACAAAGCTCACAATTTCTACCCATGTGGCAGTGACCAATGTGTTTATAGAAATAAATATGGTGAGCAATATGTATTAACCATTGAATATTTATAGCTTGACCACTGAAAACAATTTCTGGTATTGTACTATATTTGAAAAAAAAATACTGGTTATTAAAATATAACCATAGCTCTACTAGTGGTACAAAGTTCATATCCACACTCTAGCACTTTCCTGGAGACAGGAGAGACATTAGAAGTCTTCAAGCTAAGATCACCACACTACCTGGGTGTTACATCCTCCGGCTCTGCCCTATGATGTCAGATCTTTGCACACTGGAAGCAGGGATCTGTGTGCGACTTGCTAGCGCAAGTCAGGTGGGTTGTGTGGATGTAAACTGTATATCACTAGAAGAACTACACTTCCAGGTGTAACAAGGGATGAAGAAGTTTGTCCCAATATTTCAGCCTAAACCTCATTTTGGTCTAAAACATAATGTGTTTGTGTAACAAATATTGACCTATGAAGCTGGATCATATAAAACTTGTAAAGCCACAAGACAAACCAAACCACAAGTTGCAATATTGAGGTGTCTTTTGATATTTGTGTTGACCATGTGAGTAATATCAAACAGCTGCTTTATGTGTCTGCAAAGCAGAAACATAGGATAGTGTTCAAATTACCCTTTGACTATCTCTAGTGTTTATTATTATGTGGACAGGCCAAAATGCTTGTATGCACATTCCTAAGTCCAAACCCATTTTTTCCTCCTGGACTTTGGTAACTGGCAGTGACAGTTGTTGTTAGCCATATATAATAATAGAATGTACACTATGTATACATTCGCATGACTAGGATGAGCTTATATATATATATATATATATATATATATACCAAAAAGAAAATTGCCTTTTAGTTGATGTTTGTACTTGTTATGAACCAATCATAGACAACCATAGGAAATGATGGTGCTGTCTTCCACTATATAAGCAAGCCAGCACACACTGTTAGTTTGAAGAATGAAGAATGTACCACTTGTACTCTCTCGCTGTGATTATTGTTATAATCATTAAATTCTTCCGCCTTCAGCCTCATCTCCGTTCGTCTCATTTGTAATTGATAATTTAAATACAATAACACAACACCTACATTTGGTGCCAGGACTCGGATCGCTGGTGCTGTACACTCTGGAGCCCCCCATAGCAGGGTGATGACGCTCGGAGATGTCGTGCTGATGGCTTAAAGCGAGAGAAAAAGGTGCACACAGACAGTTTTAGCCACTTGCTAATCAGGTGATGTATGCTTTCCAATTTCTTTAAATGAAAGTAATGCTTAACTCTGTAAGAACTCATGGGGCAGAGTAGGTAAGTGAAGGTGCTGGGACTTGCAAGCCGGACCTCACAGGGGAGCCGTAAGACATAGCCAGACGGACCAGGGCACCAGTGCATGAGTGCACCCGGCTGTAAAGGCTAGGCAGGAACAAAGATGAAAAATGAGTATGAAAACATTAATAGGTTGTTTCTTAGGGAAACACCTAAAGGGGGGAGCATACAAACCATGATCAACAGGCACAGCAGTATTTTAATAAAAAAATAAAGAAAGAGAAACTAGCAAATACTGTACAAAGTCTGTGATAACTATAGCCAGGTGGTAATTCGTTAACACATGAGACTTAAAAAAAAAGAAAGCTGTATGAGAACCAAGATGTAATAGTCCAGCTACAGTCAAAACAGATAGTTTAGAAATGCAAATAAGTCAAGAACCAAAATCCCTGCAAGAGAAAAACCAACAACTAAAGTTATAGTTAGTAAAGGTACAGGGAGACCTTTGTCTTTTAGATAGGGATAATTCTCTTTTATTGATTGCAATATAAACTATAACACAGCTTCTGTTAATAAATAGCACGTTTGTAAGATGTAAATGTCTTAAAATCTAAAAACAAGCACTTTACAGAATGCTAACTCCTGTATCTGAGCAGTTAAAATGTAGAAGTAAAAAGTCAGATATGGCAAACTTGTGCCGTCAGCCAGCGGTATTGGCAAGGCATACTAACTTAATGCCCAAAGACCTTGCCTTTTCTAATGTTAAAGAGTTTGATTCTAAAAACTCTCAGTATGCTGTGGGGTGGACTAGAGCAAAGGCTAGACACTTGTTCTTCTGTGATTGCCACCATAACCAAACAAACCACCCGGAGTTGTTCGGCATGATTAATAATGTTATCAGTAACACTAGCGTTTCTGAAGGACAAAAGATTCTCATTAAAAATGATGTTGGCATACTTTTAAATTTGGTATTCAAGTGTCCTTGGATAAAAAATGTTTAAGTTAATTACATAAAAAGTTGTTTTTATTTCCTGTGCAATGTAACATTAGCCAAGAAGTCTAAACATACTGCCTTTCTTATGCAGTGCATTAATACCTTAAGCTGCAATATTAAAAACAATGTTGCTACCATACCGCAACATTCTGGTAGAAAAACCCACTTTACATTTCATGGGGGAGGGGACAACCCTGATTCTAAATGCCTGTGGCTGTAATATTTTCAGCATCATATATTTAAAACACGTACAGTTTTGTAATAACACTATGGGCATTACCTCAGCAAAATTTGTGTCAAATGATGTCAGGCTTATTTTACATTAAGTATTTCTTGTGGTGTATGTATATGTGTGGGTACTGTCTTGGCCAGCAGTTTCATTTCGTGCTCTATTATTATTTAAAGATATTTTAATATCAGTAGTGTTCAAGGACACTACAAAAATAACTGGGTTTGAGCGACCCTTGCATGCACACTATATGACCTTTTGCATTTTATTTGACCTTCTTGTGTTTCAACTACCAGTTCAGACTTGATATGTATTCCATACCTAAAGCACAATTTTTCACAAAATGTGTGTTTTTATAAAACACACCAAGAGTGAACCATGCAATTTAACTTTTTATTACATTACTAGCATTCTAAGTAAAAAGGAACAAACTTTTTTCCCCTCTTTTCTCCTTTCTTCTGGGCTTGCAGCAAACACAGTCAATCAACATTTAACTGTAAGCAAAACGTCTTTGTTTCTGAATAATATCACGTGATTCCTATATTATGCAAGGCAGTCCAGCTGGACGGGGAGAATTATTCATCATCTCCCCATAGTTTTTTACTTTTTTATATATGTATACAGTACACTTTAAAAAAAAAGGACTATTACAGCTGTTTTTGAGAGTTTACCATCTACAATTAAAAAACAATGGCTTTTGTTTTTATGTGTGACCATGGTGTAAACATTTTTTTAAATGCATTCTAAAAATACGACGCACGTGTATTACCATCAATCCAGATCTTTTATAAACTCAGCTGACATTTTGCCATGCTTAGGGTAAGGGAACCCAGGGACGCTTGACTTCTTTTATCCTATGGAAATAATCTTGTTTTACAGTAGTTGAGCTGTCTCTTCCGCCAGTAGAAGCTCGGGGGGAAGGGGTAAGCTACCCTTCCTTCCTTCCAGTGTAATGTCCACAAAGGTTGCAAGGTACATTGCCATCTCCCCATAGGGGTAAATACCAAAACATGTGTATTTGATTCTTCTTCAAAAACATATGCTTCAAGAACTAGTTAAGCTGGAGTGGGAGTTGTGTATGTACTTCCACATATTCATTCTTTTGATTGTCTTTTCAGCTTTCTTACAAGCTATATTTGTTTCATGCTTAAAATGTATTTTATGCATTATGCTTAATACTAAAATTGTTCTATTGCAAAAATGCTTATGTTTCCTAATTGGTTCCACATAAGGACTATTGCATAACTCAAGTCATTATTACCTCTGCAAGTGTAATGTTTTTAGCAAAATTACATCTATTTGTAAAACTTTAAATCAACTGAAAAAGGTCCAGTCAGTTTAAACTCTGCAATGAAGCTTATTGTTTCTACTTACTATAAAGTTAAGTCTGGGGTAGGGGCAATCCCCTAACTTCAGCAAGAAGATTCTTCTTCTTCAATTGATCTTCAAGCAAGACATCCATTTTCTTCACTGCTGTTTGTTCCAAACATGGCTGATACTTTATGCAAACCTATTGCTTTACTATGGACTGTGTTTTTAATGGTTTATTGTAAACTATTACTTTTTATGGACTGTTAATCTGTGTGCCAGGGTATAATCAACTACCACAACACAAATGCCATGCCAGTGTGTGGCTGCTTCATTAAAAGGACTCAATGCACAATCTAAGCACCCTGGCCAGTGTGTTCGCCAATCAGCCATCCAGCAGCCAGCAATATAAACACAGACTTTTCTACAAATTGGTGTGTGGACATACTTAACAGCTGGTCTAGCTGTGCCTCAGAGCTCAAGAAAGGATCACAGCAAAGCTACATGGACTAAAAACAGAAAAATGGGTCTCTTGTTATAAACAGAGCCACACCAAAGGACAATGGTGTTTATGTGTTAACTCTGTCCTACTGTCTTTGGGGTGATAATAGTGTTTGTAACTATGCTGGTGTAAACAACTCATTATGTTTTGTAGTCTCAAATGCCATATACCTAACTGTAACACCAACCGAATGCCCAAATGTGAAAACAGGGCCAGAGAGTGGACTTACATCAACACCTATTGATCAAATGCTTGTGAATAATCTACGGTACAGTAGAGTGCATATAAATCTAGATTTCTCTGGTTGGAATATAAATGTTAACAGCAGTAGTGCATACACTGGTGTGTCAAAGTTTTATACCACTATGTTAATTGAAATGTTAAGTGCCATCATTTGGAGCTGTGATACCTCTCCTGTCTCTTAACGTACAGTATTTTTTAAATGGAAAATGATATTCATTTGATACAAATTCATAAGGCACAAGTAGTTGTAGATGAATTGCTCAGTGAAAGTGATAATGAGCACTTGATTTATAGCTATGCAGGGGGGACCCTTAGGAGTCCTGTCTTTTAAAGTTTTACTTGTGTTGCAAGTAGTCTTAGTGTTCTTGGTAATTATAGGCCTGTGTCGCTTAAGACTTACTATTCGTAAAGTACGTAATAAGATGTACATGCTCCGAGGAGCTGCATTGTTGCACAAATAATAATTGGAAAATATTGGGCCAAGGGGGGCTTGTAACAAGGGATGAAGAAGTTTGTCCCAATATTTCAGCCTAAACCTCATTTTGGTCTAAAACATAATGTGTTTGAGTAACAAATATTGACCTATGAAGCTGGATCATATAAAACTTGTAAAGCCACAAGACAAACTAAACCACAAGTTGCAATATTAAGGTGTCTTTTGATATTTGTGTTGACCATGTGAGTAATATCAAACAGCTGCTTTATGTGTCTGCAAAGCAGAAACATAGGATAGTGTTCAAATTACCCTTTGACTATCTCTAGTGTTTATTATTATGTGGACAGGCCAAAATGCTTGTATGCACATTCCTAAGTCCAAACCTATTTTTTCCTCCTAGACTTTGGTAACTGGCAGTGACAGCTGTTGTTAGCCATATATAATAATAGAATGTACACTATGTACACATTCGTGCTGACCAGGGATGAGCTTATATATATACCAAAAGAAAATTGCCTTTTAAGTTGATGTTTGTACTTGTTATGAACCAATCATAGACAACCATAGGAAGTGATGGTGCTGTCTTCACTATATAAGCAAGCCCAGCACACATGTTAGTTGAAGAATGAAGAATGTACCACTTGTAATCTCTCGCTGTGATTATTGTTATAATCATTAAATTCTTCCGCCTTCAGCCTCATCTCTGTTCGTCTCATTTGTAATTGATAATTTAAGCACAATAACACAACGCCTACAACAGGTGAGTAACCTATAGCATATTTCCAACAATGGGGATATAGTTCATTATCCACACTCTGGCAGACTCCAAGCAGTCCTCCGGGAGGAGGGAGCAAAGTGCGAATCCTTATTTGGTGAAGTGACTGGAGGATTCAGGACCCGATATGGAGGTGTGTGCTTTAGTCCAGGTTGCAGCCCTGTAGAACTCCTGAATTAGGATGTCCCTGGAAGCAGTCAGCAAGGCAGTGGTATGTATAGTGGAATGAACCTTAAGTCCCTTGTGCGGCTCCCTACCAAACAACCTATGGCAAAGGTCAATGCAGGATGTAATCCACCTAGCAACCACCTGCTTAGCTGCAGATCTGCCAAGCTCTATATTACAAACAGCTCATAAACCTCAAACCGAACTCCAGCCGTGCACTTTTTGCGATGGGATATGGCCCTCCACAGTTTCAGGGTATGCAGCCTGTGCGCAGCCTCCGAGGTCAGAGTGGTAAAATATACTGGTAAGTTAATCACCTGGTGAAGGAGAAACTCCAATAAGACCTACAGTAGGAACTTAGGGTGGGGGTGAAGAAAGACCTTGTCCATGTGGAAGACCAAGTAAGGAGACTCCACTGAGAGCACCTGGAACTCACTAATCCTTCTAGCAGACATGATGGCCACTGCCACAACCTGCCACTTGGGCTGTACCAGCTTACAGGGCAGCTGTCTGGGTATACTGCTCCACTGGGCTGCCACCACC
Organism: Neoceratodus forsteri; assembly: GCA_016271365.2. Taxonomy (NCBI): domain Eukaryota; kingdom Metazoa; phylum Chordata; order Ceratodontiformes; family Ceratodontidae; genus Neoceratodus; species Neoceratodus forsteri. Next base: position 1,355,515,943 of record CM057455.1, on the reverse strand, counting down.
TGATTATATCAGGAAAATACCCCATTGCTCAGGCTCAGGAAGGTCCAACACAATTATATTAGGAAAAGTGCACTCAGACAGTGGACTGTAAACAGAATTCATTGTGCCAGCAGAAATATTATAACTACCTTCTCAATAATGAGGCACAGCCACTGATTCTATAAAGATAAGAGTATTTTCTAGTAATTACTACAGATATTAACAATATACAGGATATATACAGTAAAACAAAACATTTACACATTTACTGGGAAAGGAAAATAATGTCAAGTATACAGACAGATGACTGACAGAAGAATCTCAAAATCTAGTCTCTCTCAACGTCTATCTTACCTGACAATAACCTGAAAGGACTTCCACCAAGTCTGTCCTCCCTTCACCCAGACAGGCTAGCTCCAGCAGGGCTCCCACCTTCTTCCGAGTCCAGCTCCCAGTTTATGTGCTCAGGGCTGTGGGAGTGACCTCTCCCTGAGTGACAGTTCCCACCCACGGTGTGACTGTGTGTGTGTGTGATCATCCAGGCCAACTGGCATCCTTCACACCTATGACATCCTGACTTGCGTTTCTGACCTTATTTTGCAGGATGTCTCGGGTGTTGGGAATTGACCCTCACATCTGCCAGAGTCTGAAACTCATGAGTTCATGGGAAACTTAGCAGTTAGCCAGTATTTTTCCTGAGAGTTGCCTGAACATGGACCTGTAAGCCATGTTTGTGTCAACTCCAAACAACAGAACTTAGAAAATTAATTACACTAATAAAAAAGAATAAATTAACCTGGTCACATTTCCCATCACATCCTCCAAGAAGACAGTCTTCCATTACAGGTGTGACATCTCACATCTGCGTACTGTCTCAAACAGCTTGCCCACGAACACTGCCAATACCAGCAGGAAGTCTCATCAAGGCAGAGGTTTGTGCACAACAGGGAACAAGTGGTCCAAGCCTTTGAAAAAGCATCCACTGACCTTCTCTTGGGTCACCACTGGCTTACCAGTCCATGCCCAGTAAGTAGAGGTGGCTGCCAGGTGCACCATAAGGGTCATTCTTCGCAGGCCTGACTGAGAGAGGTACCATAGGTAGTCGAAGATGCTCATCCTGAGGCAGTAAGGGGAGCAAGCTCCTCACCACGGCATCAGATCAAGAACCTCTAGCACTTTAATGCACAGCATACAGCCAATGATTTTCCTTTTTCCAAACGGCCAATTCCATTTGACAAAATCTTTAAATCCATTTCCCCCAAATTGAGGACAAATCAATGTGTTTTGTATAAAAATCTGGGTTGCAATGAAAGGTTCTGCTCAAAAAGCTGGTGCAAAGCAGAGGTTTTCATGAAAAACTTGCTCCCACTTGTTTAAAAATTACAAATTCTGTTTCTTATCGGTGTTCTTCATTCAAATGGAACATCGTTGGTCCTACTAGCATTAGACAGTTAGCTCCTTACAGGACACCTATACAATGTGAAGGACATGTTCGAAGGTCCAAAATCTGGGCCTCTAGCCACTCAGGAACCAGACTGAGAGATGCAGGGATTGAAGGTCCAGGTGCTGGACCTTCCCTGTTGTCTGGTCAGTAGGCTAGCAGAATGACAACTGCCATGGAGGCCTGCTGCTGAGGCTGAGAAGATTCAGGTACCACAACTGCCTGGGCTAGTCTGGGGCTTTCAGATCATCCATGCCTTTTCCTACTGCGCCTTGACCATAACCTGTGGACCAAGGGTAGGGAGGAAAGGTGTATAGGAAGCCTGGGGTCCAGGGTCTCATGAAGGCATCCCCAACAGTGTCCCAGACTGTAGGGGACTGGCACAAAACAGCCTCAGCTATTTTCCCAGGAGGTAAACAGGTCCCCCAGTAGGGTGCCACACTGGGAGAACAGGTAGTCTACCACTTCTGGATTCAGGGACCACTTGTGTGACATCTCTCTGACTCAGCTGAGAGCATAAACCAGCTGATTGTTCACTCCTGAGACATGGATCACCAGAAGATTTACTTATTTATTTATTTAACTTTGTTGACCAGGTAAGTGCACTGGTAGCAAGTGCTCTTTTCAATCATGACTTGGGTGCAACAGCACAGACAAAGAGTAAGAAAACAGTAGACATGATATGATATATTACATGATACAGTACATTGGGAGGTGAAGGTATAGAATGTCACGAGTAATACATTGCATCAAACATGGAACTATACTAGAAATTGAAATATATTTTGGTACAAGGAAGCATACAGCAATAAACTGGTAAAAAACAATAGTACAATAAAATAAAACAGGCATGGGTGAAGATACAATGAACTGAGTAGGTACAAAGCATCAGGCATTGGAAAAGGGTGCGAGGATTGAAAAAGCAAGAGCTTATAAGTAAACAAAGAGGATTGGGAGGTGTGCATGGGAATATTACAGGAGGAGGGGAACCTGAGAGAGACAGGAGAGGTAAAGTGGGAGAAAAGGGTGATGGAAGAGGGTGGAGATTACTAAGAAAGAGGGGAGGATACTACTGGTAAAGGGGGGAGATCAGGGTGGGGGAAACAGGGAATAAGTACCTATGTAGTAGGTAGAGGGGTAAGTGCATAGTTGGGTACTAAGGGTGAAGGGAGGTTAGGAGAGGAAAAGGGGAGAGGAATTTCAGGAGGTGTGAAGCAGAGGTAATGGTGGGTACTGGAGAGGGGGAAATAGGGGTAGTTGCACATATAGTTTGTGAATGGGTAAGTGCATAGCTGGGTGTGAGGGGTGGGGAGAGGCGAGAAGAGAAGGGAAAGGGTCGAAGAGGTGGGGGCAGAGGTGGTAAAGTGGTGGTTGGCAGAAGTTTGATAGAATTAGTGGAAGCAACGGCAGCCTTGAGATGAGGAGTAGTGTGCTTTTAGGAACTTTACAAAAGCTGTGATGGGAAGTGTTTTTTTTGATAGGTGGAGGAAGGGAATTCCAAATAGATACAGCATGGTAGCTAAAAGAACACTGTCCCATGTTGGTACGAAACATGGGGATTACTGGGTTATTTGTGGCAGAACAGGACAAGGGGAGATCCACGAATGTGAGTTGGATTTTTAAGTAGGCAGGTGTGTCAGACTGCACTGTTTTCCTTACAAAAGTGGCAAGCGTCAGATTAGCCTTTAGTTTTGGAAGAAGCCATTTTAGTGAGTCTAGGGCTACCCAGTGGTGCGTATCAGATCTGCTCCCTGAGGCAAATTTACCAATTTTGTAATAAAGGGCATACTTTTTTTAGAGTAGTTTTTTTTGGCGGCATCGACAACAACGGAGCAGTATTCGAGGGAGGGGACAAAGTTTGCCATTACGATTCGGCTTCTGGCAATAGGTGTTAAGAACTGTCGGATTTTGTAGAGGCAACCGAGTTTCTGGTGAAGGAGTGATGTAGTGTGCTGGATATGGCACTCAAAGTACAATGTGGGATCAAGGTGAACACCAAGGTACTTGATGGATGTGGTATTCACTAAGGGATACCTTGTTTAGTTTTTGCCTTGTCCTGACTAGCATGGACTGTGTTTTGGGAAGATTTAGGACCATTGTTTCGCTGGAGAACCAGTCCTGGAGCCTAGCTAGGCAGGAGCTGAGTGATTGATTGATGATGTTGATGTCACTGCTGTGGGTGAAAAGAACTGCATCATCCGATACAGGAGGACTGTATGGGTTTGCAGATTGTGGGCAGGTTGTTTATGAAGATCAGGGACACTAGTTTTCCGCATATGCGGTGATGCAGACGGAAACGTGGAATTCTCATTGGCTAGCGGAAGATGGTGCCAAAAAACGGAAACAGCGTTTGTTCTCACTGTCTCCATGAGCACAGCGTTATAAAATGCTGGGCTGCAAGTGTGCGTTTTACTTTGCTTTATTGTTTCCCAGCACTGTTTTTGTTCGTGCATTGTTGCCGACCCTTTCCTGCTTTGGACCCATTCCTGCTCACAAGGACCTGCTGAAAACCAACATAAAGTAAGTCTGCTCTCGTATTTAAACAAAATTGCTCTCCATGCTTGCAGTGAAACTCTTAGGTAGGTAATGTGGGCATGAATGGACAGTCGACCCGCTTAACAGGAAATCTGTCCCATACAGTCCTCAAGCTGTTTCTGCCTGAATAGAATTTATGTCTGTTCAGTTGCATGCCCGTATTCATTCACACAGCCCTGAAGCTCAGCTGGGGAGTAGAGACTGAGAGCCTATGACCGAACATTGTTGCCAACCCTTTCCTGGACCATTCCTGTTCGGCAGTACCGACTGAAAACCAACATACATAAACTACTCTACTTGCTTGCATAGGTAGGTAATGGTGGCTTGAATGGATGGTCGATCTGCTTTAACAGAAAATTTGTTCTTAACTGCTCCATACAGTCCTAAAGCTGTTTCTGTTCTGTTCAATTGTGTGCCCATATTTATTTCTGCAGACTTGAAGTTCGGGGAGGGCATGGGCGACGCGTGGCGTAGAGACTGACACTAAGAGACCATGACTATTGCTTTCTGGTACTTCATTTTATGTTTGCTTGCATGCATGCGCAGAAACATAGTGCCATCATCCGAGATTTCGAGGTGTGTCACCTCTTCCAATTCAGTCAGTGTGTTGGCAGGCACGGTTTCGTAAGCTAATGCATGCTGGAGCTGTCTATGATAAGCTCCAAATGCAGTGGCATATAGTTGAAAGGGGGCTACGCTTCAGTGAGCAGCGATAAGATATCGCCTGCTCATGCGCAGCTCCTCCACACACACACACACACAGAGAAACACACGATACTGCATGTCGCCCTCCCCCACACACATGTATAGCCGATGGGGGTGCCCAATCCTCGCCGGTTGTAGCTAAGGCCCCAAAGCCTTCCAAATGCCACGATGGTGCCCACCCCAGCGTGGCAAGTCAATGGTATAGCTGACGAGGGTGCCTAATCCCCATCGGCTTCACTGTCTCTCCCCTAATGCTATCAGCTGTCGGGGGTGCCTAATCCCGCCGCTTCACCCCCGAGTACAAGGTGCCATGCTGGGAGCCCACCCCAGCGTGGCAACAATGCCACGGCCGACAGGGTTGTCCAACTCTCACGGCTCTACTCCCCCCAGTCGTCTCCTGCCATGCTGGGAGCCCACCCCAGCATGGCAAACGCCCCACGCCGGCTTTTTTAACCTGAAAAGCAAAACGGTCTCACGAAGTCTCCCAGTCCCTCCCACAACCCACACCCACCCACTGCGCACCCCACCTCCCACACACACCTCTATACCCTATACTTACCTCCGAGTCCGGCGCGATGATCTTCGTGGACCAGGAACACGTCTGCACTCTTCAAAGCCAACCGCAAACTGAGGAAATGCTGGTAAGCTGTATAGTGGGCTAGATAGGGTTTTTTCAACTTTGTTGCATATCTCAGGCATTTTTTGGAATTTTTGCACCAAATTTTCAACATGGGGTTTTTGGGACCCCTTCTCATGAATGCTGTCACTGTCATGGCGTTATTCGGGCCTGAAGGGTGATTTCTCAGTCACTGTGCGAAATCACCTTTTGGAACCGATTAATGAAATAACACTGCCAGTGTTCAGAAGGTGGGCTCTCAAGAAGCCTATTTTGAAAATGGTGGAAAAATTCAAAAATGACTCACTTTACGAAGTGTGCTGCAGTGTTCCTACACGCCATAAATTCGCGAATTTTCAATATTTTCACTCCAGATTTTCAATATTGCCATTTACCACACCTTCTTATGAGTAGTACAGCTGTCATTTTCACATCTCACCCAAAATGTGTTTCCGCCCATGTGGCGTACAATGGCGCTGATGCGAAACCAATGTACAGGACAAATTAAGAAAACCACAGTGACACTGTTCATGAGCAGAGGTCTTAAAATGGCTATGTTGAAAATGTGGTGAAAAAATTCCAAAATTACTGTTTAACGAGCGGCATGCTATGCAGTTCCTACGTACGTAGAAGTTCGCAAATTTTCAATATTTTCACTCCAGATTTTCAACATTGCCATTTTACCACACCTTCTTATGAGCAGTACAGCTGTCATTTTTCACATCTCACGAAAAACATGTTTCCGCCCACGTAGTGCACAATGGCGCAGTCAGTGTGCAAAATCAATGTACAGGACAAATTAAGAAAATCACAGTGACACTGTTCATGAGCAGAGGTCTTAGAATGGCTATGTTAAAAATTTGGTGAAAACATTCCTAACAATGACTGTTTTATGGCGTCGCGTGCGCAGTTCCTACATGCGTAAGTTCTCGAATTTTCAATATTTTCACTCCAGATTTTCAACATTGCCATTTTACCACACCTTCTTATGAGTAGTACTAGCTGGTCATTTTTCACATCTCATTTAAAACGTGGTTTCCGCTTCATGTAGCGCATAAATGGCGCAGTCGGTACAAAATCAATGTACGTGGACAAATTAAGAAAATAACAGTGACACTGTTCATGAGCACAGGTCTTAAAATGGCTATGTTGAAAATTTGGTGAAAATCCAAAAGGACTGTTTTACAAGCGTGCGTTGCACAGTTCCTAGGCATGCTCACAAGTTTGCGAATTTATTATTTCCACTCCAGATTTTCAACATTGCCATTTTATTACACTTCCTTATGAACTGCACAGCTGCCATTTTTCATATGCCACCCAAAATGTGTTTTCGCACATGTAGCGCACAATGGTGCTGTTGGTGTGCAAAAGCAATGTTTGGGACACATTAAGAAAATCACAGTTACACTGTTCATGAGCAGAGGTCTTAAAATGGCTATGTTGAAAATTTGGTGACAAACCCCATAAAATGACTATGTTACGAGTGAGCATTGCACAGTTTCCATGCACCCTCGTAAGTTCACGACTTTGTAATATTTTAAGTCCAGATTTTCACCTGTGGCATTTTTCCACACTTCCTTATTTACAGTACAGCTGTCATTTTTCACAACGTGGTCGAAGTGTGTTTTCACACTTTCAGCGCAGAGATGCGTGGTCGCTGTGGAAAATCATTGTTTGGGACAGATAAAGAAAACCACAGTGACACTGTTCATGATCGGAGGCACCAAAATGCCCGAGTTGACAATCTGCTTTTAAAAATCTCACCCTAATTATATTACGGGTGTGCATTGCACAGTTTCTATGTATGCTTGTGACTTCACCATTTTTTAAATATTTTTACTGCAGATTTACAACATTGCCATTTTTACACCTCCCCATGAACAGTACAGCTGTCATTTTTACATCCTGTTCGAATGTTTTGCACCTGTGGTGCTAAATGTCGTAGTAAGCTGTGCATAAGCAGCTTTTGCTAACAAACTGATATTCCCCTGTTCATGAGGTGGGGTCACAAAAACATGTTGAACATTTGGAGGAAAATACCAACGAATGCCTGAGGTATTAGGGTTTCCAACCATAATGCCCAACCCTGTAGAGAATGACAGACATCAGGGGTGAGACTTGGGATTCTTGCCTGTAATGCTCATACCATTCCACACCCTGCAGCCAGTGAGAGGCATTGAGGTATGCCTTGGACTCTTCGGCCCCAATGTTCGCCCCATTCTCCTATATCGCACCCATCTCACCGTATTTCCTAATGGAATGGGGTGCGCTTAAGGGCAAAAGACCCCAAGGAACACCGTGACACTTGTCAGTATCTGCAGGGTGGGGTGTGGTGAAATGGTGTGGCCGTTATGCCTGACGACCCAAAGGCACACCCCAATGCCTGTCACTCTCTGCAGGGTGGTGGTGGGGTTGGCTTCAGTTCAATACTTCACTGCCATTCCTATTACGCAGCTCTGTAACTTCTACACTATCACTGCCAATGCCAGCAAGCAAACATTCGGCATTGACAAATGCTTGTTATTTTTGCCATGTCTGTTGTGATTGGAGCTGCCCAAATGTGTGCCCTTTACAGTCCTGAAGTTTCTGGGCCGGACGGAGGGGAAAGGGGGGTTTGAGTGGAACGAATGCTTGATCTGCTGTCTGGTGTTTTATTTTTGTGTTTGGCGACCCAATTTCATAGTCCTGAAGCTTGGGGAGTGGGGTTGCGAGGCCCATCGCTTCTGCTCTCAGTTATGTTTTTATTAATGTTTTTTAAAATTTTTATTTATTTCTGGTGCTTCTGGCTTATAAAAAGATCACATCCACTAACTGATTTTATCCACATATTGTGCAGCCAAGAGTTGTGTCCCAGCTTCCCAAATGTCTGTGTCCCTTCCACAGAAACAGCTCCCTGGGGTTGGTGGTTTGGGGGACCTGAATGCCTGGCGTTGGTATAATTGAGCTGCTGACCGGTAGCTCCATTCTCTATTGCTCAGTTTGCTTTCCATCAACTTGCTATTGGGGTGGGGTGGGATGGGGATGGTAGTCCTGTTGGGGTGGTGTGGAGGTGCTGTGGTGTGGGGTGGGACACTGGTTGTGGTGGTGGTGTGGTCGGGACACTGATCATGGCGGTGGGGTGGGGACACTGGTCATAGTGGGATAAGGACACTAGTGGTGGTGGTGTTGGGGACACTGGTCGTGGTGGTGGTGGGGGCACTGGTTGTGGTAGTGGGGTAGGGTGGGAGGACACTGGTCATGGTAGGGTGGGGCTGTCGGGTGTGTGCTGTATGGTGGAGCATACCTCTGAGCTTTACCTGATTATGAGGGGCATCCTCATTTTATCTCTTACAATGGCAAGGAATAGATACTACTGCCCACAAAGAGAATGTGTTGTAAATTCAGAAGAAATTCACTGTCCCTCAATTTGAGCGTCATGGTAATGGTGATATGGGAGTGCAGTGCAGTGGGGACACTGGGTGGTGGTGTGGGGGACAGTGGTCATGCTGGTGGGGTGGGGACACTGATTCTGGTGTTGGTGCAGTGGGAACACTGGGTGTTCAGGCTGGGTGGGGTGTGGCTGTGTGTGGTGGTGCTGTCGGTGGAGCATACCTCTCAACTGCCCCTGATTATGAGGGACATCCCTCATTTTACCCTAATGGCTCTGTTCCTCATTCATCCCTCATGGAATAGATACTGATGCCCATACAGAGAATGTGTTGTCAATTCAGAAGAAATTCACTGTCCCTCAATTAGAATGCCATGGTGGTGGTGTGGGAGTGCAATGGGGTGGGGGCACTGGTCGTGGTGGTGGGGGAGGTGAGGCAGGTGGGGACACTGGTGGTGGTGGTGGAGTATGTGGGGTTTGGACAGTGGTCATGCTGGTGTGGTGGGGACAATGGTTGTGGGGTGGGGTGGAGACAGTGGTCATGCTGGTGGGGTGGGGACACTGGTCGTGGGAGTGGTGGGGTGAGGACAGTGGTCATGGTGGTGGGTGGGATGGGGACACTGGTTGTGGGTGTGGGTGGGAGTGGGGTGAGGACACTGGTCATGGTGGGGTGGTGGTGGGGTGGGACACTGGTCGTGTTGGGAGTGGGGACCCTGGTCGTGGTGGGGGATGGGTTGGGGTTGGGACAGTGGTCACGGTGTTGGGGTGGGGACACTGGTCGTGGTGGGGGTGGTGTGCGAGTGGGTTGGGGACACTGGTTGTGGTGGTGGTTGGGTGCGGTGGAGACACTGGTTGTGGTGGTGGTGCAGTGGGGACACTGGTCATGTTCAGGTTGGGTGGGTGTGGTTGTTATGGTGGTGGTGGTGCTGCACGGTGGAGTGTGCAGCTCAACTGTCCCTTGATTATGAGAGACGTCCCTCATTTTACTCTCACAATGGTTCTGTTCCTCATTCATCCTCATGGAATAGGTACTGCTGCCCACACAGAGAATGTGCTGTAAATTCAGAAGAAATTCATAATATTCTAAGATCAGCAGTTTCCACAGGGTTCTGAGATTGCATCTCCATGTTTGTGGATGTGACCGGGGAGCCAGCTGTGTCTGTTTAGGAGGAGTGGGTGAGACTGGCCATGTTGGTGCACAGGAAGGCCGATATTGTCTGCTGTGCGGGTGGGGAAGAATCTGTTTGGGGAGGGCACTGGTCATACTGGTGGGTAGGGACTCAGCTGTGTCGGCTGAGGTTAGGTGACTAATAGTGGTGTGCATAGGGGCTGGGAAGCAGGCTGTGTTTGTTTGAGTGGGACTGCCATGTTGCTGCATGATAGGCCTGTGTTGGTGAGGAAGGGACTGTTCATTTTTGGGGTGGGGTACTTGCCATATTGGTGGGGCTGCTGGCTGTGGTGGGAGGGGCTAGCAGCAGGTGTGTGGAGCTTGTCATGTTGGCAGGGAGGGCAGGACATGCGCATGGGACTGTGATGATTGGGGGGGCAGGCTTGTGGTATGAGCTGACCATGGTGTTGAAGGGATGGTGCTAAGCGTGGGGACCCACACTAATGATGTTGACAACTCAAAGTGGGCGTGACAGGTTTTGGGCTTAAAATGTTACTAAAGCATTCCACACTTGGCTCCTCTTAGGCAAGTATGTGAATTTTTTCATGTGGGCAACAGGTTGAAAAGCTGCAGGATGGCTGCCTGGGATCTTGGACGATGTTGTGGGCCTGGCATTATTGGTGGTGCGCTGCTGGTGTTGTGCCTTTGGGTGGTGGAAGGGACTCATTTATTGTTGGTGAGGTGAGGGGACTGGCAGTGTTTGTATTACAGGAGGAAGCAGACTATTTGATGGGTAGGGGGTGGGGTTTAATCTCCTCTCCTATGTTTTCTTTTTAATGTTGTTGCCAGCTGAAAACATTTAGTTCCGCTATGTCTGGAGTGTTTGCTACCCCAATGTGTACCCTTAAAGAGGACATGAATAAAACACTAGACTGAGACTACTAAATGTGTCCTGTCTTTTTATTACTATTGTATGGGTGCAGATATCCTTCACGATCTTCACTTTGTGTAAAATCAGTATTCTGTTTAGTGAAATCACAGGATTTTATCAATATGGCTAGCAATGGAGCTCTCATTTACCTTTCCGGTTTTCTCCTCTGAAAAGTTAGTGAGACTGTTTGTCCATGATGTAATTTACTGGGCTCATGTAGTAGCAAGCGTTTCCCAAGCGTTGAGGTGTTGTCAGCGGAGTGCACAGGAAAGCCATGCTTCGCTTACAGCTGAAGATTGGCAGTGCTTGAATAAAAGAAATAAAGGGCAAAAAGGAACAAATGGGGAAGGGAGGGGAAGACGCAGTCTCCAAGGCAAGACTGCTAGACTAAATGGCAGTCTGCTCAACCTCACCACTAAATCATCACCATCTGCTGATGCTGCATCCCTGACTTGCACCAAGAAACACCAAATGATCGCAGACAACCCCAAACCCACACGTGCAAGGACCTGAAGAGATGTCCACCTTTCCAGCTGAACTCCTGCTCAGCATCCAACCCGGCACCCAGCCCCATGTTGTCGACACATGCATCAACCACACCCGACAACTCACTACGATGCATAAGAGCACCACACCGACCCTCCACTCCTTCCCAATGCTCCCCCCTCTCTTTGTATACCCCAGACAAGGTAGTGGTGCTCCTGGTGGTCCCTCCCAAAAAAGACAAAAGAACTAAAATCCAGCAGGTCAAGTGTGGGCGGAGGGGCAAAGCAGCCTTGTGCGAGGGCCCAGACACGAGCCACCCCTCCAACAAACGGAAGCCAACCAAACAACTCTGTGTACTCGCTGGAAATCACCAGAACAAAACTTGCTGCAATCAATCAGAAGGTGTGCAATCACTACTGCATCTGCATCCTTACCAACTGCCAAAGTGTTGCAAGCTACTCCATTGTAGCACAGAGTGTTCCTTGTGGAATGCAAACCGTGCAGGCATTTTCTGCATTGACGCAACCCAACACACCATCCTACTCTGAACTTCCCCTTCTTTACAGCTATCAGCACTGTAAAAGTTACACCTGCATCTTTGTGTAGTACCAGTCACTGGGATAACAACCTGCAGTAACCCAACCTCTACAGATAAGGTGGCTGCCACTGTGCCTCAGCTCTCTATCCTAGGGCATTTCTGTACTGTCTACATGTTGGCAGGAATGTTTTTATTTTACTTCAACCCAAAGACTATGGAAAACATGCCTTATCATGGCTAAAAAGGAGACAGTGTAGTGCAGTGGTTTAAGGCTCTAAGCTGCAAACCTGGAGATCTGGGTTTGAATCCCACAGCCCCCACTTGCATACTGTGTGACCCTGAGCAAGTCACTTAACTTCCTTGTGCTCCCAGGTCGCACCTGTAAATAAGCTTCAGCTTAGTGTCTCTCTCCTGGTTAAAAAAAAAAATATATATATATATATATATATATATATATATAAAAGCACTCACGAAGAACTGGCAGTCCTCCTATCATTGCTCCTGCTTGTCTCTGGCAGGACATGGTAATTGAGTTATATAAGTTGGAGAAAAAGGGCAACCCATTTAAATCGTGCACTTGAGAAGTCTGAACTTTTGTGGAGGAAATGGGCACTATATATTATGTTCTCTTGTGAGGATTTTGTCTCCTGCCTAGGCGCTCCTCACTCGCCAACTATCGTAGCCCATTTTGCTTTTGTCTTTTGCACCTCTCACTCTGGCCATCACCAGGTGGCCGAGTTCACACTAGCAGATCCTATAACTGCCCAAGTCTAATTACTCATGTTGGTCTAATTAATATTGCTATACGGCTAAACCGCATTATTTTCATTGTGTGCCTTGTATTGCTCCACAGCAAGTCACACTTCTATTCTCAAGTACTGTATAATTCTGTCAGCCATGTTGTGTGTGGTTGTTGTTGGCCTTTCAGCTATATATTCAACAAAACATTTTTAAAGACAGATGCAAAACAAACAACAAGTGGGAACCTAGATATAGGGGAGGCTAACTACCTATGTTACGAACTAGCTAGGTGAGAAAACTCAAAGGGTGGTGATAAGTCTTGCAAGTAGAGGCAGGATCACCTCTGGGGGCTGCTAATGCTAAAAGTAACACGAACTGAGGTCCTCTCGGTTGCTGCTGGAATACCCTGGGACAAAACACTGAACTGGAAAGGAGAGCCTTTCTCCTATGCAGCACCCAAGCTATGGAACTCCCTCCCAAACAAACTACAGTCTCCAGTCTCACCTCACACATTTAAACTAAACCTTCAGGAATTTATGTTAGGCAGATCCTTATGCACATGTAATATTAAGTGATTGTAAAAGGCCTGCTGGACATCCCTGTTATAGAATATGACTAGTTCAGTAACTCAGATGCACTTATTGCTATTAGCTGGATTACTGTTCAGCAAAATGACCTGGAAAGGGATCAACTGACTGTTGAATGTTTGTTATACTGCTACTTTATTGTCATATGTTGTACTGCATCTGGTGATGCTTTTCTTTTTCTCCTCTACACTGTATCTGTAAAGTAACTGTGAATTGTACTTGTGCCATCTGAGTGGCCTGGGTTGTGCCTGAAAATGGTCCCTGGGATCAGCGCACCTACCCAGTTAACAAATAAATAAATAAACGGGCAAACCCAGGAGCGAGGGTGATCACTAGAAGGTTTCACATGGGCCACTTCTTTTTAACACTTTCGTATGTGACGCTGGCAAAGGTGTACAGGGCAAGCTATCCCTTTCTGGAGAAGACACAAAAATATTTTGGAGCAGGGACTCTTAGGAAGGCATAGAAAGAATGAAAGTCTACTGCCAACCTTTCCTCCCATCCCAGCTTTGGCACAAATGCAGTAAAGAATGCATGAAACACTTCTGCCATCCTGCACTGGTGAACAGCTCTCAGTGTAATGCAAGCAGTGTGTTCAGTTATCACTCACTTAAACACAGCTGCCCAAATGAATTTGCAGCAAGCCAGAGGGACGCCCCTTGAGAAAGGGTTTGTTTGGACCAACCACATGGAAGTGTGGTACATGACTGTTGTCATGTTTGTTTTTTATTTTAAACTAAATAGTTTTTGTAAACTGTCCCTGGGCTTGCTGATATTTCATTTGGAATGGCTCCATGTTTCAAAGTGAAGCTAAGCACACTCTAATTACTTGTAGGAAGACCCATTCCAACAGTTTCCCAGGCGCACAAAGAGCTGCCTGATTAGCCCTGGCCCACCAGAGGGATGGCCAGCATCCAACCCCCCACACACACACAGCGCTGCCCCCCCCAACCGACCCTCCCAACAAATTTTAGTCTTTTTGTTCCTCCCTTTCTTAAACCACCAACAAGAACCACCACTCTTGAGGCACTGGACGCCACACCGGCAACCCGGGTTCGGTGACGAACTTGGGGAGCTGGCGGGGAGGGAGAGGACTGAGTATCCAGAGGACTGCTCTCCTCTCCTCTCTCTGGGGAGGGTTCCTGGGGCAGCTCAAAGTCCTTGAGACCCCTGATGGAAATTGGGGGTACTACAGGATCACCAGCCGACCTTGTGGGCAGGAGGCGGCAGACATCAGAAGAGCAGCCGCATGTGGACGCCTTTGCACACCGCATCCCCGGGGAAACAAGTAAGTAGAAACTCCCTGCCTCGAATAGGGACGGCACCACCTCCCTCAGCCACACTCCAACAGCCGGACTCCTCACTCCTGGACCGAGCCCAGCCTGGCCTGCCAAATTGTAGATAGAGCACCCTCGATGGAAAGGACGGCGCTACCTCGGGGGGCTCAAAGCGGGGGGATCGCCGGGCTGGTGCCAGGAATTGGAGGAGTTTCAGGCTCGGAGGTAGAGCTGAGGGTCGGTGGATGCCTGAGAGGGTTCTCCAGCGTGTGCAATAAACAGAATATACAAAAAAAAAAAGAACCGCCACTCACCTGAGTGCAGAGGTGGGGAGAGAGAGAGAGAGAGAGAGAGCCCAGAGAGGAACAAAGAATCGGCACAGCGCCCCCTGCATCACAGTACCATCAAACAATCAATGCATATAAGACAGCAATACAAAAGCCAAGCACCAAAATGGATAGCAAGCTTGAGCTCCACCAGACAGAGGCAAATGCCTTCCCAGTTCCCCGGCACATATAAGTCCATGCCCAGATCCCTGGCACACGCAAGTCCAAAGTCCGGGATCATCCAGCGCCCCCCATTGTCAACAGCACCCACTATCGTCAACACAGTTCACAGAAATGGCATCAGCAAACAAGCAGCGACTGTGTAAAAAAGACAAAAACAAACTGCCGTCCCAGTCTGAAAGTCTAGCCTCGAGTCTGGGGACCCAATCTGAGATGGCTTCGATGTCGCAAGGTGACTTATGCCAAACCCTATGGCAAATCGCGCATCAGCGACATGCGTTACAGCATTTGCCATTCCAAGAGGTGGCCTGCAACATGGTGCAGGCCAACTGCACCAAATGGGGGTTATGCCACCGGCTACGCCAGCAACCCCCTGCAACATGGTGCAAAGGGGATTCTGGCATTGATTACATCGGTATTCAAAGAGGGTGACGGGCGGAATTGCAAATCGTGATTCCAAGTGAGACCCGGCAGACCATGGCATAAGTACAGTTAGACAGCTACTAGAGGGTCTAACCATACCTACATTCACTGGGGCCACACCACCGAGCCCACCGCCCCTCCAGCCGACCCCCCCCATGGTGCCCACCACACCCCCACATGGCAAGGCAGTCCTGTGGTCACTGGCACCTCCTTGTCCTCATCCGGTGCAGTTCCCCCACGGGCAGTTCCCATCCCCCTGTATGCCAGGTGCCATGAGGCGGTCCTGTGGCCCCCCAGCCTTGCGGCACAGTGCCATGGTGTTGGGGTGCAGAGCCTTGGGCCCAAGAGTTGCACTGCCTGCACCTTCCCGGGCGCAGC
Organism: Neoceratodus forsteri; assembly: GCA_016271365.2. NCBI lineage: Eukaryota > Metazoa > Chordata > Ceratodontiformes > Ceratodontidae > Neoceratodus > Neoceratodus forsteri. Next base: position 1,355,500,325 of record CM057455.1, on the reverse strand, counting down.
TCTGCAGCAGCCACACAAGTCACAGGGCGAGTGCGTCAAACCCTGCCTGTTCTGGAATACGTAGGGTCCCTTGTTTAGTGGTGAATGTCTCAACCGTGACACCAGCGTGGTTGTATTCATCTTAGAAACAGGCCCTGTGTGTTTTACTCCACTTATTTTATTCAAGCACTTCCAAGCAGCTACACATGAACGCACAGCATTTTGTACATATTCCTCTGACAACACTCTGCTTTGTGAGAGCATGCATGTCGTCCTGTTATCTAGTGTGATTACATATGTGTAGCAACAACTATAACATCATAAAATGACGTCTCTCGGAGTTTGCTGAACATAAGCAGCATCAGAACACTGTTTTGGCAGACCTGTCAAGGATGGGTAAAATCACAATATACAAAAAAATAAGGAAACGAGACAATAAATAGTCTTTCAAAAATGTTTATTAGATTCAACTGTTTCTATTAGTAATGTTGTAAACCCCTTCCTGTCACGTTTAATATGAAGGGGATTTTGTTTATAGGAAGGGCATTTTTTCTATATGCTTCTACTGTGAAGGTAGGTAGGATGGTGGGAACCTGTACACCTGGCGTTGGTCCGATTGAGCTGTCGACCTGTAGCTCGGTTCTCTCTCCCCCTGCGTGGTTTGTTTGGCTGATATGTGGTGGGGTTGTACTGTAGTCAGATACTAGAGAAATGGAGGAGGGGTGGGGAGTTCAAAAGAAATACAGTAGAAAAATGTGTTTATTTTGTTGGGCTGGGGATGGCCGTGCTGATGTGTCGGGCTGGGGAGAGTGGCCATGCTGGTGTGTCGGGCTGGGAGAGTGGCCATGTTAGTGTGACGGGTTGGGGAGAGTGGCTGTGCTGGTGTGTTGGGCTGGGGAGACTGGCGAGCTGGTGTGTTGGGCTGGGGAGAGTGGCCGGGCAGGTCCGTCAAGGCTGTGAAGAGTGTTGTACAGGTCCTTCGGACTGGGAAGAGTGACCTGGCAGGTCCGCAGGCTGGGGAGAGTGGCCGTGCAGGTCCGTCAGGCTGTAGAGAGTGGCCAGACCTCAGAGAATGGTCAGCAGGTGCATCTGGCTGGGGAGAGTGGCCGGGCAGGTCCGCTGGCTGGGGAGAGGCCAGGCTGGTCCATCAGGCTTTGAAGAGTGGTCGTGCAGATCCATCAGGCTGAGAAGTGCAGGTCCGGGGGCTGGGAAGAGTGGTCTTGCAGGTCCATCAGGCTGGGGAGAGTGGCCGGGCTGGTTCATCAGGCTGGGGAGAGTGGCGTGCAGGTCTAGGGTGGGGGGATGGGAGAGTGGCAGGGCTGGTCCGTCAGGTTGTGAAGAGTGGTTGTACAGGTCTGTCGGACTGGGGAGAGTGAGCTTGCAGGTCCGTCAGGCTGGGGAGAGTGGTTGTACAGGTCTGTCAGACTGGGGAGAGTGGCCAGGGCGGTTCTTTGGGCTGGGAAGAGTGGCCGTGCAGGTCTGAGGTGGGGGTGGGTAGAGTGGCCGGGCTGATCCATTGGGTTGGGGAGAGTGGCCGGGCTGGTCCATCAGGCTGTGAAGAGTGGTTGTACAGGTCTGTCGAACTTAGAAGTGTGGCCTTGCAGGTCCATCAGGCTGGGGAGAGTGGCCATGCAGGTCTGGGGTGGGGGAGTGGGAAGAGTGGATGGACTGATCCATTGGGTTGGGAAGAATGGCCATCCTGATCTATAAGGTTGTGAAAAGTGGTCGTACAGGTCCATCAGACTGAGAAGAATGACCTTGCAGGTCCATCAGGCTGGAGAAAGTGGCCATGCAGATCCGCCGGGTTGAGGAGAGTGGTCGCGTAGTTCCATCTGGCTGGGGAAAAGGGCTGGGGAGAGTGGCCAGGTTGGTCCGTCAGGCTGTGAAGAGTGGTCGTGCAGGTCCGTCGGGCTGGGAAAAGTGGCCTTACAGGTCCGTCAGGCTGGGGAAAGTGGCTGGGCTGGTCCATCAGGCTGAGGAGAGTGGCCGTGCAGGTCTAGGGTGGGGGATGGGAGAGTGGCAGGGCTGGTCCATCAGGCTGTGAAGAGGGTTGTACAGGTCCATCGAACTGGGAAGAGTGGCCTTGCAGGTCCATCAGGCTGAAGAGTGGCTGTACAGGTCTGTCAGACTGAGGAGAGTGGCCAGTAGTCCGCCGGGTTGGGGAGAGTGACCGGGCAGGTCCGTCGGGCTGGGGAGAGTGGTCAGGATGGTCCATTGGACTGGGGAAAGTGGCCGTGCAGGTCTGGGGTGGAGAGGTGGGATGTGTGGCCGGGCTGGTCCATTGGGTTGGGGAGAGTAGCTGGGCTGGTCCGTCAGGCTGTGAAGAGTGGTCGTACAGGTCCGTCACACTCGAAAGTGTGGCCTTGCAGGTCCATCAGGCTGGGAAGAGTGGCTGTGCAGGTTCCGTCAGGCAAGGGAGAGTGACCGTGCAGGACCGTCAGGCTGGGGAGAGTGGCCGTACAGGTCCGCCAGGCTGGGGAGAGTGGCTGTGCAGGTTCTCAGGCTGGGGAGAGTGGCCTGCAGGTCCGTCAGGCTGGGGGAGTGGCGTGCAGGTCTAGGTTGGGGATGGGACGGTGGCATGGCTGGTCCATCAGGCTGTGAAGAATGGTCATTCAGGTCTGTTGGACTGGGAACAGTGGCACTGCAGGTACAACAGGCTGGGGAGAGTGACCGGGATGAGGAGAGTGGCAGGGCTGGTCCATCAGGCTGTGAAGAGTGGTTGTACAGGTCCATCGGGCTGTGAAAAGTGGCCTGTAGGTCCGTTAGGCTAGGGAAGAGTGGCTGGGCTGGTCTGTCAGGCTGGGGAGAGTGGCCGGGCTGGTTCATCAGGCTGGGAGAGTGGCCAGGCCGAGAAGAGTGTCTGTGCAGGTCCATCGGGCTGGGAAGAGGGCCAGGCAGGTCCATCGGGTTGGGGAGAGAGGCCAGGGTGGTTCTTTGGGCTGGGGAGAGTGGCCATGCAGGTCTGGGGTGGGGTGGTGGGAGAGCGCCAGGTTGGTCTATCGGGTTGGGGAGAGTGGCTGGGCTGGTCCATCAGGCTGTTAAGAGTGGTCATGCAGGACTGTCGGGCTGGGAAGAGTAGCCGTGCTGGTCTGTTGGGCTAGGAAGAATGGCCATGCAGGTCTAGGGTGGGGGGATGGGAGAGTGGTCGGGCTGGTCCGCCGGGCTGGGGAGAGTAGCCGGGCTGGTCCTCCAGGCTGGGGAGAGTAGCCGGGCTGGTTCATTGGGCTGGGGAGAGTGGCCAGCTGGTCTGTTGGGCTGGGGAGAGTGGCTGTGCAGGTTTGTTGGCTGGAGAGAGTGGCCAGGCTGAGGAGAGTGGCCGTATTCCGTCGGGTTGGGGAGAGTGACCGGGAAGGTCCGTCGGGCTGGGGAGAGTGGCCAGGGTCGTCCGCTGGACTGGAGAAAATGGCCATGCAGGTCTGAGGTGGAGAGGTGGGAAGAGTGGCCGGGCTGGTCCTTTGGGTTGGGGAGAGTGGCCGTGCAGGTCCATTGGGCTGGTGAGAGTGGCCGTGCTGGTGTGTTGGGCTGGGGGGAGTGGCCATGCTGGTGTGTCGGGCTGGATTAATGTAAAACCAAGTCATTTTGTAACACTGAGATTTATTGAAGCAATAAAAGCATTGTAAGCATCGTACTTTTGCTGCTGCCATCACGCCTGAGGGAAGGAGGCCATAGTGCTGCTGCTGGCCATGCCTGAGGAGGAGGCCATAGTGCTGCTGCTGCTGTCATGCCTGAGGATAGGCCCTGGTGCTGTTGCTGCTGCCATCAGATCTCAGAGATGAGGGCTATAGTGCTGCTGCTGCCACCACCTCCACACTGTAGGATGAGGGCCACAGTGCTACTGTTATGCACACCGGAGGGATGCGGGCCATAGTGCTGGTGCTGTCATCAGATCTTGTGCCTACTGAAATAAACTGTAATCAGCAAAAGGGTGAATGGATGGATGTACAATAGTGGAGGTCAAATTTGCTAAAATGCATGCTAGCTGTGTACAAAATTGTTAAATAAAGTACACAAAACAAAACACCAGTAAAAACGGATTTTGGCTTTCCAGACACCAGGGACAATACCGTTTTTTCCAATCTGCAAAATGGAATTTGCCCTTTCTCAATCAAGGTAAACCAGTATCCCTAAAAAAGGATAGGGCCTATAATGGAGCCCTGAGAGACACCACTGGTAATACTAGTTACTGTGGTTAGGTCGTTACCTATTTTTACTGCCTGCATTCTGAGGTTGAGGTAGTCTGTGAATCACACAAGTGCAGATGATCCGAGGCCCGGGTCAAGTAATCTGTCTGTCAGAATCTTGTGGTCGACCAAGACGGAAGGCCTTGGTCAGGTCCACAAACACAGTTCTAGTCGCTAGACCCTTGTCCACTGAGTGGTAAATGGCACTGGTGAATTTGATCAGAGAGGTGCCAGTGCTATGCCCTCTGTGAAAACCATGCTGCTCAGGGCATATTAGGCTGTACTGCTGCAGATAATCCACAAGTTGGTTGTAGACAAGCTTTTGTTGCAATTCAGCAAGAGCGGAGAGAAGTGAGATGGGGCGATAGTTCTCTAGAGATGTCTTTTTGCCCTTTTTGTGTAGTGGGATGACTACAGATGATTTCCAAAGGGCAGACACTGTGCCACTTGAGAAGGACATGTTGAAGATCTTCAACACAGGAGAAGTAATTTGGGGTGTGGTAAGTCTGAGGAATTTGGGTGAGAGACCGTCAGGGCCAGCTGATTTGTCCACTTTTAGTAAGGCAAGTTGTTTGAGAATATTGCAACAAGTAACCCTTTTTAAGTGTGTGTGTGTGGGGGATGGGGAGTGGGTCTTGTTCAGAATTGACAGGAGTACTGTAGGTGTAAGGGTAGCATTGTTTATATTTATCCAGGTCGCAGAAAAGTCACTGAAAAGAGTGGTGATTTTGCTGGACCGTGTGGCTAATACCACTGAGGTCAATGGTGAGCTGGAGGTTGTTGGAGCAGTTTTAATAAGAGAGTTTACCAACTGCCCGAACTTTCTGGAGTTGACCAGGCTTGATAGGGTTGTTTTTTAGGTATTGTGACCGCTTTGAGGATTTCTCTCTTGCATTCATTCCTCTGGGTCCTGTAATCATTCCAGTCAGCAGCAAGTTGGGATTTCTTGAATTTACTCCAGGATACATCTGTACTACGCATCAGGGCAAAGATATTGCTAGTGAGCCAGCTAGATTTCTTTGGTTTGACCCTGCAAGTATGTAGAGGGTGTGCTTATTCTAGCATGGCTGTGAACACGTTTATAAATGATCGCGTGCCACATTGACATCAATGACCAGATCTAAGGGGGTCTAGTCTACAAGTGACAGGTCATGTAGGAAGGATATGGGGTCCAGGCTGGTGCAACTTCTAAAGAGATAAGCCTGGGCTGTGAGTTTTTAGGGGAACTGTTGTGCCACTGGCAATACGTAGCCAGGGTGTCACTGACCGAATCGCTGGGTACATCTGAAGTGATAATTCTTTCAGGTTTTTTGACCGGTATCGAGTCAATCAAGGTGTGTTTGCCGGATCTGTAGTTAAGTAAGATTTGATGCAGTTGACATGAGTCAAGTATGGGACTGTAAGCAGTTCAGATGAGAGGAACTGGTTTACCAAGAGGGAGAGGTCATGGAGACCATTTAGCCCTGCTTTGGGCAGGTTGTATACACAACATAGTTTGATCAATTTCTTGTCAAGTGTAATATTAACAAATATCCATTCACAAGAGGACATAGCGGGGGGGGAAGGGTCGCAGATTTCTGCCTCAAGGTCAGAGTGGATATAGAACATAGTTTCACCTCCTTTTTTGGAGGTCCCATCCTTGCAGAAGGTATTAAAGTGAGGTAGAGTTATTTCTGTATTGCCAACTGCAGGGGTGAGCCAGCTCTTAGAGACTACAAGTATGTGGGATCTGCCTAACCGAATGAGAGCTTAAATGTTGAGCAATTTTGGGACCAAGCTACAGGTGTTGTATTTTTTTTAACTCTATTTTGTACCCACCACTACTGAACTCTCTCCAGCGACCTCCTGTTGCAATCTCTACCTCCTTGCGTTGCTCGGTGACCTCTCCACTCTCTCAGCACCGGGCATCCCACAGGTCTGCCCTCCGGGGAAGGTCGCACCGCCCAGGGTGCTCTATCTATTAGTATTGGAACCACCGGGCTGGAGAGGGGAGGAAGTGGAGGGAACAAGCCCGACTCCAGGAGTGTGGACTGCAGGGAGGCACCTTTGCCTATCAGCGGTGGGGGGGGTTGCCTTTTTCTCCCCCTATGGAACCCAGCTGCCAAGGCAACGCACGCTGTGGCTCCACCCCCTGGCATATGCCGCAACGCTCATTCGGCTACCCCCCTTCCGGCCTCCACCAGAGGTCGCTCGTTGAGCGTTCGCGTCCCCAGCCCTTCCCAGGGAGGAGAGGGCAGTCCTTCGGACACTCAATCTCTTTTCCCCTTGCCAGCCCCTGGCCGCCCAGGTCTGTTACTGAACCCGGGTCACTGGCGTGATGCGAGTGGTGGCGTCCAGCACCTCAACCCTCTGCACCACCGGGCTGGCCAAGCTACAGGTGTTTAGATGAATGATTCAATGCCTCATTACCCATCCAAATCTGCGGGGGGCGGGCGGGGCATGCAGAGTAGCTGCTGGAGGACCTGGGTTCCATTCCACATCTCCTGAGAGTAGCAGGTGGTATATGAGGTAGAGCAAGATCTGCTTCCAGGCTGAGTACAAGGTTCCAGGTGCAGAAAATCCCCTGACACAGTGGAAGGGATTGTGCTGCACTGTAAGTTCATGCAGAACATAGTCACGGTGTTGTCCGTCTGGATCTGCATGATTTGACCCTGGTCAATAGAGCACACTCTGTCAGAACCAGATGCACTGCACGAGCTCCAGCATGCTCATGGAGTGATGGGACTCCCAGGTGACCAACACCCGTGAGCTCTGTGGTCTTCTAAGTGTGCTCCCCACCCAACCAGAGACGTGTCCTTTGTGATAGTGACGAACTGCTCTGGGCAGACAAATACGATACCCTCCTCCAGCTGTCCAGATGCTAAGAACCCTACAAGCAGCAACAAAAAAAGCTGGCACCAGTCACTGGGACATACAAAGAACTATCATCATTTATTAAAGTGACGACTGTCATGTGCAAAACTGTGGATGATAAATACAAGGTGCAACATACTGTACTATCTTCAGGTGGCAGGCAAAGGAAAATAAACTGCCCGGTATCATTGACTACCAGTTACACATTCAGCTTTCTCAGGAGACCCAAATGTTAGGCACATTATGCTTTTATTGTAACGTCTTTCTTTTTTTAAACTTTTATGTTTAGTGCATTTCATATAAAATGAATTTCAACTTGGTAAAGCCCAGTAGGCAAGTAGGTACAGTGAGTTAATTGTAACAGTGCTGTTAAAGCAACCTATAAAACAGAATCCAACAGCACTCGTCTTTCAGTGGTACACCACAGGGGTTGTTGTTCATACAAGTAGTCTCATTTTAACCACAGTTCTTAAGAAACCTAAAGCCGCACAAAGTTGTGGATGACCACTATCCCAAAACGTCTTCCATGGAAAATGTTGTAAACCCCTTCCTGTCACGTTTAATATGAAGGGGATTTTGTTTATAGGAAGGGCATTTTTTCTATATGCTTCTACTGTGAAGGTGGTAGGATGGTGGGAACTTGTACACCTGGCGTTGGTCCGATTGAGCTGTCGACCTGTAGCTCGGTTCTCTCTCCCCTGGTTTGTTTGGCTGATATGTGGTGGGGTTGTACTGTAGTCAGATACTAGAGAAATCGAGGAGGGTGGGAGTTCAAAGAAATACAATAGGAAAATGTGTTCATTTATTTTGTTGGGCTGGGGACAGTGCTGTTGATGTGTTGGGCTGGGGAGAGTGGCCTGCAGGTCCATTGGGCTGGGGAGAGGCCATGCTGGTGTGTCGGGCTGGGGAGAGTGGCCATGTTGGTGTTGGGCTGGGAAGAGTGGCTGTGCTGGTGTGTTGGGCTGGGGAGACTGGCCGAGCTGGTGTGTTGGGCTGGGGAGAGTGGCCGGGCAGGTCCGTCAGGCTGCGAAGAGTGGTCGTACAGGTCCTTCGGACTGGGAAGCGTGACCTTGAAAAATGCTCACCCAGATCTGCTTTTATCATTGCTTACAGCTCATCAATATTTTAACACCTACAAGTAACGTGGCAGTTCGTATTCTACTCGGGTGGGGGAGGGAAGGTGGTCGTAGGGTCTGTCCAAACTGCGCTGTTGTGGCACCCTGGCACCTCATGTGGTCTGAAATGAAACCAAGTTCTATTTTGTGGCACCTCACCCTGTTCCACATGGATGAGACCCCAACCCCATCATCCACTGAGTCTGAACACTTTTCAACTTTGAAATAAACAGTGCAGTTTTTAATTGCCACTGCTCCTGTTAATCATTTCCACAAATATAAAGCATTTTGACGAAAAAACTGCATACTTTCATATAAGAACTGCAACCAAACCTGAGGTAATAAAATAGAAACAAAAATACTAGTAGAAATTCCAAAAGTCTCTAGTTTTTAACTGAGTTTCCAGTTCACTGCTCAACCCTTCTGATCTGAGCCCGAGTCCTCAGCTTCCTGTTGAGTGGAGAATTTTCTGCTGAGGTTATCTGCCACTTTACTAGCACCGGTGGGGTTGGAGAAAATATAAGTTTTACCTCCATACTAGATCTTGAGTCGTCCTAGTAACAGCTTATAATGGGTGCTAACCAATCTTCTAAGAAAGGAACGCACCCCATCAAATCCCTTCCTACGTTGTCTAGTGCTGTAGTTAAGCTTGTGGAAGATCCAGACTTCCGCTCTTCCGCACTGCAAACCTCCACATTGTTTGACTGCTAAGATTAGATTATCTCACTCACTGCTATTCCCTAAGACAGCTAGCACCATTCTGATGTTGCTCTCTCCTTCTTGCCTCCATCTTGGATTAATATGATAGGCTTCCTGCACCTTGATTGTGTGTTGTAGTGGCAAAGCCTCTGGAATCCATTTATTCAGGTAAGCCTTTATATCATGACCCTCCATTTGCAATGGCGGTCCTAGGAAATGAATGTTCGCCACTCTGCTGAGATTTTTAAGTGCTCCACTCTTGGCCAGAGCACGCTATTTTCTTTCACAAGGCTCATCATTGTGACAAGGACATTCTTGGCAGCTTCACCTGCCTTTGTTGCAACCTTTTGGGTTGAATCTGCTTTTTTTTTTTTTGAGCATAGCCATTCGGTGCTTGAAGTCTTCCACCTTTTGGTCTAGCTTGTGTATAGCAGCAAGGACTGAACCGAAAGTCGGTTCTCCCAAACAGCTGGGACCCTCTGGCTGCACACTGGCCATCTGCGTGGTCTAGCCTCCAGGTCCATCGATCTGTCCTTTGGTTTTACCACCTTAATTCAGATTTGAGAAATGATTGTTGGCCAGAATACTAAGAATACTACTAAGACTGGAAAAAATAATACAAATTGCACTGTTTAATGTTTTAGAGTCTAACTGAAGGCTAGCAAGAGTAGAGCTCCTCTAACATACATCTGTTCTATAAGACAGCCAGGCCACACCTCCCAATAACGAAACCTTAAAGTGAAAGTAACAAACATATTTATTTAGTGAACATATGTAATATAGTGTATGGTGGAACTCAATTGTGCATGGAGATCATATACTGTAAAAATTGTTCTGTTGCAGTAGTGACATTCATACTTATGAACGCATAATGCAAGGGACCCCATCAGCGCTGTTGATAGGGCTACTGATAATTGAAGGGTCATGTGCGCGAGCTGGCTGGCAGGCAGATGGCTGATAAGTGTGGATCCTGGATGGCAGAAACTGGCTGCTTGAACCAAAGTAAGCAATTGTGTTTTTTGGAGTCCATACACTATATACAATAGTGTATGGCAGCCCAAATACACAACATTGCTCTTAGAAACATAGACTTTGATGGCAGATAAGGACCACTTGGCCCACCCAGTCTGTCCATTTCCCTACCTATTGGCTAAGCTGCAGATTCTAGTTAACCAACAGCCTACTTCCTGCAACCCCCCACTATAATTGCCTTATGTCTGTCCCATGCATGTTTGAATTCCCCCACTGTTTCAGACCCCACAACCTCTCCAGGAAGGCGGTTCCATGCTTCCACCACTCTCTCCGTGAAATAGAATTTCACATTACCCTGGAGCCGCCCACCCTTTTAACTTTAAATTGTGCCCCTTGTTCTTACACATCTCTTTTCTGAAAGATGCTACCCTCCTGGACTTTGTTGATTCCCTTGAGGTACTTAAAAGTTTCTATCATGTCCCCCCATCCCTTCTTTCATCAAGGGTATACATATTAAGCTCTCTCAGTCTCTCTTCACATGGTTTCTGATGTAGACCCTGCACCATTTTGGTTGCCCTCCTCTAGACTGCTTCCATCCTGTCGATGTCATTGCATAGATGAGGTCTCCAAAACTGTACGCAGTACTCCAGATGGGGTCTCACCAACTGTCTGTACAGAGGGATAACCACTTCCCTTTTTCTACTTGTGATGCTCCTCCCTATGCATCCCAGTATCCACCTGGCTCTCCTGACTTCTCACATTGCTTACCCACCTTTAGGTCATCTGATATGACTACACCCAGATCCCTTTCCATTATTATTGTTGTTGTTAGTACCTCCCCTGCTACTGTGTGCTCTTCCCCTGGATTTTTATTTCCAGGTGCATTACTTTGCACTTCTTTGCATTGAATCTAAGTTGCCATACGTCTGACCATTCCTCCAACCTTGCCAAGTCCCTTCTCATACTTTCTACCCCCCTTGTGCATCAACTCTATTACAGATCTTTGTGTCGTCTGCAAAGAGGCATACCTTTCCTTCCAGACCCTCTGCAATATCACCTATAAAGACGTTAAAGAGGACTGGGCCCAGTACTAAGCCCTGAGGTACTCCACTAGTAACCCCTTTCTTCAGAATGTGTTCTTTCACTATTAGATACTGTGTCCTGTTGTGCAGCCAGTTTGCTACTCAGGCTACCACCTTGGGACCCACTCCCAGGCTGGCTAACTTGATTATTACTCTTTATGCGGGACTGTGTCAAATGCCTTGCTAAAGTCTAGGTAGGCCATATCCACAGCTCCTCCCTGGTCTATTACTTTGGTCACCCAGTCAAAGAAATCGATTAGATTCATCTGACATGACGTTCCTGCTGTGAATCCATGCTGCTCTGGGTCCTGTGCACCGCTGGCCTCTAGGTACTGAACAATTCTTTCTTTCTTTCGAGTGATTCTATCATTTTCCCCACCACTGAGGTCAAACTAACAGGTCTGTAGTTTCCTGCGCCTGCCTTGCTTCCACTTTTGTGAAGGGGAATCATATCTGCCTCCTCCAGTCCTCAGGTACCACTCCATCTTCCCATGATTTGTTAAAAGTGTGGTTAGTGGTGTCACTAGGTCCTCCTTAGCTCTTTTAGGATTCTAGGGTGAATCCCGTCAGGCCCCATTGTTTTGTCCACCTTGAGTTTTAGGAGTTCTTTCAGGACTCTGTCTGGCAAGGCCCAGACCACATGAAGACAAATTCGGATGCAGTCCGTTTAGGGCTGGATACAGCTTCCAGCAAGCAGAACACAGTTCACAGAGTGGGGAACTATCAATCAATCAATCCTGGGCCCCATCCTCTTTACAATATACATCAATTAGCTGGACTCACAGCCGGGCACAGCAAATGTGCACTTATTCGCAGATGATACTGTATTCTATACCACAAATTCATCCTTGGATCTGGCCCATGAGTACTTACAGAAAGACTTTGTCACCCTCCAATACAACCTTCTCACTCATAAGCTCCTCCTCAACGCCAAAAAGACTAAAGCAATGATTCTCTCACCAAAGTCTACTTCCGGATGTCCATATATCACGCAGATCGGAACACTCTTAGATGAACCCCTTGAAGTAGTTGATACCTTTACATACCTAGGCTTCTGGCTGGATAACAAGCTCAACTTTCTGTGCCACTTAAATGAAACCTAGAAGAAACTAAGACAGCGATTAGGTTTATTCTATCGCATTAAACACCTACTCACGTTAGAAGCCAGAATGAGACTAGTACAAACTACATTCCTACCTATTCTGGACTAGGCTGACTTCCTTTACAGTCACTGCCCATCAACGATGCTAAACAAACTGGACACCCTTTACCACTGGGCTTTAAGATTTATCTTAAATCTGTCCCGTAGTACACATCACTGTCATCTATAGCAGGTTTCGGGATGGACCTCACTCTCAACTAGAAGAAAAAGGAATGCTCTCCTCTGGTTTGTTAGAGCATTATCTGATAACCTCCATGCATACATCTCGAACATCTTCAAACGGGCTAAAGGTTCACATGGCCTGAGACGCTTCTCCTTAATCTGCTTCCAGATTCCTAGAGTGAAAACTACCCTTGGCTCATCAGCAATCAACTTCTCACTTCCATCCCTTTGGAACACTATGAAAGACTCATTAAAATTATCCTCACTTCCAAGCATTTTTGCATTCAAAGCTCTTAACGGATTATCTGAAGGAATCATGCAACTGTTTCAGACGCCGATGAACCCTAAGCCCCGGGTGCCACTCTCAAATCCTACGCCTAAGTATCTCATCCACCCCACATTTCTAGCAACAGAAACCTAGGACCTACAAGCCTAGTTCCCTTAATCCAAGATGGTCCTGCCTATTCTCTACCTTTTACCTATTCTGGCCTCCCTTTCGGCTGCCTACCCTTTCACCCCAATTTCTACCCTATTCCTTAATACCTCCTTTTTTTTTATCATTTAGGTATGAGCTCTTACTTAGTGGAGACTATATGGGATTGTTGTCTCTTCTCATTTCAGTAAAGCTTATCATTATGTACCTTTGCATGTTAATTATGTTGACCGATATGTATAGGCCCATATTGACTGGCACCTTCACAATGTTTCTTTCTTTTTTTTTTTTTGCACCGTTGTCCACCGTAATTGTAATCTTATGAACTGTACTGTATTATATTAATGCCCAGGACCACCTTGAAAATGAGCTTGCTCAATGGTGTTTATGCCTGGTTAAATAAAGTGATTGATTGATTCTTTCTTCTGTAAATGGACTGGCGTCAACCCCACTACCCAGAGTGCTTCTATTGTTTGGTTTAGGTAACTCCTCCTCTCTCGCTTTTTGTGAATACTGAGCAAAAGTATTCATTCAGTATCTCTGCCTTTTCACTGTCTCCTCTGCCCACCTCCCTCTCTTTATTAATCTTCACTATCCCTCCCTTAACCTTTCTATGCTCCCTAATGTACCTATAAAAGGTTTTATCCCCCTTCTTAACTGAGTTGACTATCTTTTCCTCGATTTGGGCTTTTGCTTTTCTGACTGCCTTCCCCACTTCTTTCTGCTTTAATTGATACAATTCCCTGCCGTGCTCCGTCTGTGATTCCTTATACTTTTTGAATGCAGCCTTTTTCTCCTTAACCTTCCCTGACACCTCTTTTGAGAACCATAGTGTTTTTTATTCTGCTTTATTTTCTTATTTGTTTCACACAGGCTTGTTGCCCCATGATGGCAGTTTTGATTTTTCTCCATTGTTCTTCCACCCCTCCTTTCTGACCATTTGCTAATGCATTCCTCAGGTATTCACCCATTATGCTAAAGTCAGCCCTTCTACAGTCCAGTATCCTTGTCTTTGTATGGCTTGTCTCCATGGTTGTGTTTATTGTGAAGCACACTGTGCAGTGGTCACTTGTTCCCAGATGTCTACTGACTTCTAAATTTGTGATCCTCACTCCATTTGAGAGTACCAGGTCTAATATTGCTCCCTCCTGAGTGGGTTCCACCACTAGCTGTCTAAGGCATTCCCCCCTGTAGGGCATCGAGAATGACCCTGCTCTTGGATGTGGCTGCAGTCCATTCGTCCAGTTAACATCTGGCATATTCAGGTCCCCATCAACAGTATCTCCCTTTTTCAGCCATTTTGAGAATGCCTCTACCATTTTCTGACCATTTCTCCCTTGAGACGGGGTCTGTATACATACATACATAGACAGTGTCGGCAGATAGGCCTATGGCCCATCCAGTCTGCCCATTTGAGCTTGTAAGTTCAGTTTGTTTTCCTAGAAGTCTGTTGCCCCTTACCCCTGACCTCCAGAATTCCTTTATGTCTATCCCATGCATTCTTAAATCCCGTGATTGTTTCAGCCCCCACCACTTCCCCTGGCAGGGTGTTCCATTTATCCACCACCCGTTCTGTGAAGAAATTCTTTCTCATGTTTCCTCTGAATCGTCCTCCCTCCAACTTCATCCCATGCCCTCTAGTCCTGGAACATCTTTTTCGCTTAAAAATAGTGTTTTCCTGCACCCTGTTCCTCCCTGTAAGATACTTGTATGTCTCTATCATATCCCCTCTCCCTTCTCTCCTCCAGGGAGTACATGTTCAGTTCCTTCAACCTGTCTTCATAGGACTTGTGATGCAATCCATGCACCATCTTTGTTGCCCTCCTCTGAACCTTCTCTACCCTGTCTATGTCCTTACGTAGGTATGGTCTCCAGAACTGTACACTGTACTCCAGGTGGGGCCTCACTAGTGTCTTGTATAGCGGAATTATGACCTCCCTTTTCCTGCTGGTGATGCCCCTGCCTATACATCCCAGCATCCTATTTGTCTTACCTGCTGCCTTGTCACACTGTTTCAGACCTTGAGGTCATCAGAGATGATAACCCCAAGATCCCTTTCCTGCTTGGCGCATGCTATATCCTCACCCCCAACTGATATATTGTGCCAGGGTTTTGTGCCCATATGCATTATCTTGCACTTCTTTGCACTGAATTTCAACTGCCAAACCCCTGACCATTCTTCAAGTTTCTGCAGGTCGCTTCCATTCTGTCTACACCCTCTGGTGTGTCTACTCTGTTACAGAGCTTTGTGTCATCAGCGAACAGTGAAATTCTGCCTTCTAGGTCCTGCGCAATGTCACTGATGAAGATGTTGAATAGGACTGGTCCCAGCACTGATCCCTGTGGTACCCCACTGGTCACTCTTCCCTCTGTGGAGTGACAGCCATTTACCACCACCCTCTGTGTCCTGCCACCCAGCCAGTTACCTACCCACCACACTACTGTCCTGCCCACACCCATATATATGTATACAACCCCTGTGCAGATTGTGATGCCATTCCCTGTCTCCAAGGTGACCCAGAGTGCCTCTTGTCCTCCCCCTTTACTTTTTAGTTCTGTAGCTTTGATCCCTTCCCCTATGTAGAGAGCTATTCCACCTCCTCTTTTACCCTCCCTGTCCCTTCTGTAGATCGTGTACCCTGGTATGTTGACATCCCAGTCATGGTTCTCTGTGTACCATGTTTCTGTGACTGCCACAATATCCAAGTGTTCCTCTTCCATCAGGGCTACTAGTTCTGGGAGCTTGTTTCAGACTACGGGCATTGGTACTACTGCCCTCCATTTAATGTTGGCTTTATCCTATTTTACCCCATCTCTGCTCTTTATTGCCCTTGTCTATTTTTCCATTTACCTCTGTCTTGCCATCTGTTAAGCTCTGTACCTCAGTGTTTACCCTACTACTGCCTATGTTTTGTGGGGAGGCTTGAACTTTCCTGTTTCCTATCAGCCCCCCCACCTCCCGGCTAGTTTAAAAGCCTGCCAAGGAAGCCTTTAAACCTGTCACCTAGGAGCTTGTTTCCCTTCCTGGACAGATGCAGACCATCATGCCAGTATAGATCTTCATCTCTCCAGTCAGTTGGACCCCCAGTCCCCAATGAAGCCAAAGCCTTGTGCTTTGCACCAGTTTTGCAGGCATTCATTAAACTGCATGGTGTGCAGTACAATAGCCTCACCCCTGCCATAGACTGGCAGCACCTCTGAGAAGGTTACTGCTTGCTACCTGTCTGAGGCCCCTCCCCAGCTCCACAAATTCATCCTGCACTGCACTGATCTCATGCCTAGCTAGGTCATTTGTCTCGAGGTGGACAATGATATCTAGTTCCCTCTCCTGTGATGCTGCTTCTGCAATCCTGAGGATTTGCTTCCTGTCCCTCCAAGCCATGGCAACAGGCAGGCACCTCACTTCCCTCTCCTCTCCCTTCCCCAGGTCTACATCCCTGACAATTGAGTCCACTATCAGAAGCTGTTTCTTTCCTCTGTGGTGTCCCTTGCCACTCTTTTGTGGGCCTCCCTTGTGGATGTCCCCAGCATTCTTCTTGGTCTCCACTGAGGGTGTTATCATAGAGGAACCTTGATTTGCCAGACTGACATATGATTTGTGTAGAGGTACAACTCTGGGGCTAAGCCTCTGTTCCACCACCCTCACCCTCCCAGAACCTACTGTGGTCCATCTGCTCTTCACACATGGCAACTCTAAGGCAGTGGTTGTGGAACTGGTGCTCTTTGGGTGGGGGAGGCCTCCTTAGTCCTTGCCAGTTCAGCCTGGAGGTGGGCAACCTCCTCCCTCAGAGCCGACAGATGCCTGCAAATAGGGCAGCAATGCAGGTTCCAGAATGTCTCCCGGAAAACTGCTGCCCCACAGCCAGTGCATTGCACCACTCCCCACATGACCCTTTCCTTATAATATACAATGAGTAATATTAATTTTTTTTGTTTGTTTGTTTTGTTTTTTGGGGTGTGTACTTACCCTTTATGCACTGAGCTGGGTTATTAAGAATATGACAGTTCTGCCCCAAGACCTGTTGAGGAAGTGATGTCAGAACCTTGGCTATAAAGGAAATGCCACGCCTGGGTGGTGGGTGAGGGAAGGGTGGGTGGGTAGGCCACAACCACTGGTGACTGTTAGAAACAATCAAACACCACTGCTCCACCACCCTGGTGAGTACTGCCTTTATAGTGTCAACCAACACCACAATTTACTAGACCACTGCTCCTACACAAACCACTCTACTGAGTCCAGGGATAAAAATGAACTCACTGCTCAGCCAGCAGGACATTTCTAAAATGTTGCACAAATATCCATCCAAATCCTAGGTCTCTAGCACAGGAATCAAGCAACTTCAGTCGTATTTCACCCCCTCTCGTTATAAAATTACCACACTTTAATGGAATCCTGCAATTCTCTTCTTAATGCCAATAAGAAAAAATGAAACTTTCTGTAGAAAGCGTAGCTTACCTTCCTAACAAGTCCCCAACAATATTATGTCTTACCAGGTTCCCAGTTCCTCAAATGCGTTCTAGTTTGTTCTCTGCAGTATAGCAAGTTTCTCAGCCTCCAACAGAAGCAGGCAAGTCTTTTCTGACTCTCTTCTTACACCTCGTGGTTACTATGACATCAAAGGGACCTCTCGAGCTTCACTCTCGAGGTCCTTGACATCACAGTAACCACTCAGTGTAAGAACAGCATTGTTGTGTATGGGCTACCATACAATATTTTATATGTCAAAATATGATAGTGCTTTGTATGTCCTAGTAATTAGTGCCAGCTTTTTTGTTGCCACCTTTACTCTCACTGAAATAGTCAGCTAGGTCCTAAAAATGAAATGCCCTCAAAATACCAAAAAGAATAATAATTTAAGTTTTCCTTTGTAATCCCCTTTTTATATACATACACCGATTAAAAAATTAAGTACTACCCACACCTTGCTCCATGCCAGCAACCCAGATGGAATGAACCAGGGCCTCCAGGGGTCGATGGGGGAGGAGAGAGGATCGAGCATCCGGAGAACTGCTCTCCTCTCTCAGGGGGAGGGTCCCATGTCATCCCGCTCATTGATTGCCCTCTAGTGGTGACTAGAGGGCAATACGGGTCGGGAAGCACGCTCCAACGTACCTGCGTTGGTAGGGAGGGGGACAGGAGAAAACAGGGAAGAAAAGGATCTTGGCTGGGCTCCATGATGGTCTGCCGCACCACAGGCCGATCCCGGCTTCTGGATTGGGTCTCTGGGACACCCTCCGGCCCCACCATGGGGAGGGGCAAGTCGTGGGGGAATCTCCGGGGTTGGCGAGTGCGGTGCGGCGGAACCTGAGAGAGTGTCCTGCCTCGGAGGGCTGAAGCCCCCAGAGCTCAGGAGCATAAACACTTGAATTAAAATAAAAAAAATGAAGTTCTACCCATAGCATTACTTTTTTGAGCTGCGATTCCTCACGATCAAAAACAAAAAAACAACAAAAAACTTCCTATCCTTATCTTCCTACCAGGGTAATCGCTGCTGCTTAACCTTGTCCAGATAAAACTGAATCTGTGATTTTACGAGGCCTTCTGTCGTGTGTGTTTGTATAGGGAGATGTGGACATTCTACCAGTAGACTTCTGCAGAAGTTTAAATTCCTGCATTCCATGATAAACAAACATTCCATCTACTGAATGCATGGAAAGACAGATGATAGACATGTGGAAATAGACCACACTTTACTAGTCACTTCTAACAAAATACCCATTTTTAAATAAAAAGTAGGATTTTTTGTTTTTCTAAATCAATCTCAGATGCCCCTTTTTATAAGCACAGTAAGATATGTTAGAGTGTGGGTAGTTATGTGATAACTGCACTTCCAGTTACTGAAGGCTCTTGGCATAACAACCCACACCCTGTTGTATCTTAGGCCCTGTACACACTTGAGATCGGGTTTATAAAAGTTTTTAAACACAGGTTAAGACGTACCGTGTCTATGCATCCATATTTGCAAGTCCTGTCATCCTAACCCAGTTTTTAAAATGGGATAAAACACGCATCCCGTACACACTGCAAAATCCCAGGGATCAATGTCGGCAATTGTGTTTTACAACTGAGCACTGTGCATAGGAAGAGGAACACTGCAGTGCATACACACTTGCAAGGTTCGTTGGAGACAGGGGTGTTTCCGGACACCCTGAAGGATGCACTGGTACATCCCCTTCTGAAAAAAACTTCTCTCAACCCTGACTGTCTCGCTAACTACAGGCCTGTCTCTAACCTGCCTTTTGTGAGCAAGGTTATTGAGAAGGCAGTCGCGTTAGCGCTCGAGGAGCATTTTACCACCCACGATATCTATGATCCTCTCCAGTCCGGATTCAGGAACAGGCACAGTACCGAAACGTCGCTGGTTCAGGTACTTAATGATCGCCTCATAGCGAGAGACAGGAGGAGTCATTCGATCTTGGTCCTCCTTGATCTCAGCGGCATTTGATACCGTGGACAATGGTGTGTTATTGGACCGCCTGAGGTTGATCTATGGTCTGTCTGAGACAGTCCTCAGATGATTTCATTCTTTCCTTACAGACAGGACTCAGTGAGTGGAGTCAGGGATTTTTTCCTCGGCCCCTTTCCCCCTGTCTTGTGGGGTTCCACAGGGTTTGCTTCTTTCACCCATGTTGTTCACGGTGTACATGCTGCTGTCAGGAGACACTGTAAGATGATACGGGCTGAGTTTTCACTGCTATGCAGATGGTACTCAGCTGTGCATGTCCCTCATGCCCAAGCTGAATGATGCTGTCTCGGTCTTTAACAACTGCCTGTCTGAGATTCAGGACTGGATGAGTGGCAACTGGCTGAGGCAGAACCCGAATAAGACTGAGGTGTTGGTTGTGGACCCAAGTCATCAGGTAGAGGGGTTGTCGGCTGGGCAGTCATCTGGGCTTTGGCTGGGAGGCAGCCAGCCAGCTGATGACCTCTGACCAGTGCGAAATCTGGGCATTATGCTCAACGGTGGGCTGACGCTAAGTTTCAGGTGCTGGCCATCGCTAAGAGCTAATTTTTCCATCTGAGGAATATCACCCAGATAAAACACCTATTCCCGCCAGATGACCTTCCAACACTGGTCCATGCCTTGTGACTTCCCGCCTTTATTACTGCAATGCCCTATACCCAGGGTTACCGGATGGACCTCCACTGCCTCCAGCTGGTGCAGAATGTGACTGACAGGTTGTTGACTGGTTTCCTAGATCTTGCCATGTCACACCTGCTCTCCATGGCCTGCATTGGCTGCTGGTTCACAGGAGGATCACCTTCAAGGTCAGGTTACTGACCTATAAGACCCTACACAGACAGGGACCGTAGTATTTGCAAGATCTCCTGTGTCCATACCTCCACCTCCACCCACTCCGCTCTGCCGATGAGGGAGTGCTAGAGGTTCCCAGGGTTAGCCTGCAGATCTCAGGAGCTAAATCTTTTTCTTTTGTAGCCCTGACCCTGACCCTGTGGAACTCTCTACCTCGTTGGGTGAGAGAGTGCTTGACCACTGATGCTTTTAAATCTGTCTCAAAAACTAATTTGTTTAGAATGGCATTTTTTGAAGATTGATAGTCTGCTACCTGTTACTCTCTGTTTTAAATACCTGTAGTTTATTTTATCGATAACTATGTATGTATAAGCGCTTTGATGCTTGTTGAATTGTGCTATTCAAATAAATTTTGATTTATTTCAAGGTAAATGTGTTACCTTAAATGGTTTTTAAAACCAGGCCAAAGACTAGATAGCTACCAGGGTTTAAACACAGGTCTTAAAACGGTTCAAGTCCGACTGCAACGTGTCTGCAAACTGTGACAGCTGTGTTAAACCATGTTAAGCTAGCTCCTGCCTAGTGTGTACAATGCCTTATTGCTTAAGCTTTTTATTTTTTAATTTTTTTTAGTTAAAATTGTAATTGTTCTATTGTAAGTGAGGGTTTCCTAGCCACCGATTTAATCACGTTAGAATGCTGTCTACCAATCAGAAGGCTCCATTTGCAGCCATTGCTTTAGAATGAGTTTTCTTCTTCGGCTGTGACAGGTTAACTGATTGACAATGCCAGTACACTAATTTTGGCCAAGAAATTTTCACTCTCCGCTGTTGCAAAACAGTGATTAAGAGACCAACAGTCCAATGAGTGTGATATCTATGGACACAGTATGGCTTTTGCATTGGCTTGTGCAAAAGGATTATATGAATGGCCGAAGATGTCTGGAGAAAAATAAATTCAAGGCTGCAATAAGGATTAACAGACCCATAGGTTAAAGTGTAATGTAACCCCCTTACAAATGGAGGTTCCTGAAAAGTCTTCCTCGAGCTTGCCTAAATGCTCACTGCTAGGCTGGTGTCCTGCATTTTAGTAGTTTAAATGTGATTGCCAGAAAGTGCCTGTATAGCCGCTGTGCACTGTCTCTTTAAGAGCTGCCTGGATTGCAGTCATAAGTAATCTGAGAGGGAGCTCTGTTGAAAGATGTAACTATTTGCTGAAAATCATTTAGAGTGATAATAATAATGTAGTTTGTTTAACCTGCCTTCTTTGCAGCAAGGACTGTTTTGTTTATCTCCACTATCTTGGTCCTGGACTGCTGAACTGGACCAATGAGTACAGGTGAGACATAAAATGGAGCTGGACTACAGGAACTGTCTGGAGTCAAAATCTGTAGGATTTGTAGTTTTGGGCTTTTGGCACCTTTTTGAACCAGAAGGGGGAGCCTTTGTTGTGACTGACAGACAGATCAGCCAACTGAACCTTTTGGATTCTGGGGGAAGCCCCAGGCTTGCTGGAAGTTGAGTCAGATCTAAGTTGGGAGCTGAAAAAGCAGCAGCTTGAGATAGTCAAGCAGCCGTCTGAGTAGTTTCGTGTGGGAGAACTGTGGAAAGGCCTGAGTTGTGGCCTGCATGACTGCCTGCTGCCCCTGAGAGGGAGAAAAGAGAATTATTTCGGACTAAACTCAAGTTTGTGAGAATGAAGTAAGCCACTGATTTTTTACCAGGCTCATACCTGAAGAAGACCGAAAAGTTTGCTGAATGCGATCGGCCTGTCAGGATTTCCAGCTGCTTTTGAATCCCCGGTTTGTGAAGAGACTTTGCGATCGTGACCGGAGAGCGGTTTGCCTGGTACAGTAGAATTCTCTTACATATAAATGTGCTGTGAGTTGTTAGTGAGTCGTGATTTGGTTCCCCACTGTGTGAACTGTGTTCTGCTCGCTGGAAGCTGTATCAAGCCCAAGATGGACTGTATCTGAATTTGTCTCCATTTGGCCAGGGCCTTGCCACACTGGCCCAGCCAGACAACCCGCTGCACAGAGAAAGCCAACAATGAGAGACTTGCCTGGGGATCAGCCCCCTGCTCCACGCTTAAACAGGAAACGACGCTCGGCGACTGGGTGGGCCCTGCTTCTCCTGGCACTGAGATTAACCACCTGCTGTCTCGATTTCCATCCAGCCTGTGTCCAGTCTTGGGTATCATGAGTAATCATCAGGGTAGCTCCCTGCAACAACAGCCTAATCTAAAAGTGTGTCATCTGATTGTCTTGTTGTTTTCTTTTCACAAACTGAGCCCTCCAGCTCCGGATTACAAATAGTGTGTGTTGTGCATGTTGTTTTCTTCCATCACAGGTCCCCAACCAGCTGCAACGTTCCTGGCTAGCCCACCGTTCTCTATCTGGGTATCCAGAATGTGTGACTGTTATAGACCCTGAAGTGCCTGGATAAAGTACAGTTACATAAGAACTTACCGTAACAGTAGGTCTTCGAGAGAGGCTCTTGCAGTAGGTAATTACAAATAGGACTGAAGCCGGCAGGCATCAGGACCCAATGGAAAAATTTCTAGCTAGCAGTCTCTGGCGGGGGACCGCTGCCATGTCAGGTGACCAACGTCAGGCGACGTCAGTATAAAGGGTTGGTCCCCCATGGCAGCCTTCCAGTTCTTTCCTGCCAAAGGCCAAAAAAGGCAAGACGAGAGAGAGAAGTGGATGTTTCTTTCATTGGAAAAGGAGCTGAAAAAGCTTAGGGGGATGGAGGGCGGGAAAGTAGTACCTACTGCAAGAGCCTCTCTCGAAGATCTACTGTTACGGTAAGTTCTTACGTAACTGTACTATCTTACTTGAGAGGGATCTTGCAGAGATAATTACAGATAGGACTGAGTACCAAGCAGTCTGGAACAAGAAGAAGCAAATGGGAGGAGGAAAACTGCCCAAATGTAGACCCTCTGGCTGTTAAGGTCTTAGGAAAGAAGACCTTGCAGAACAGCCAACCCGAAACCCGCTCTATGGCGAGAGGCAATGTCCAAACTGTAGTGTTTCATAAAGGTATGGACAGCAGCCCAAGAAGCGGCTGTACAGATGTCTGCCGTTGACACATTCTTGAAACAAGCCATGGAGGCAGCAACCCATCTAGTGGAGTGGCCTTGCACTTGACCCGGCAGGGTCTTGTTGTACTTGTCATAACAGAAAGTGATACAAAGAGCCAACCATTTAGATAGGCATTGCTTAGAAACAGCATTGCATTCTCTTTTTCCAAGCAAAAGAGACAAACAGCAGTCTTTCTGAGATCCTTCATCCTGGTGGTGTAGTATCTCAGAATTCGGTGAACATCCAAAGTATGCAAGAGGTACTCATAGAAACATAGAAACATAGACTTTGACGGGCAGATAAGGACCGCTAGGCCCATCTAGTCTGCCCATTTCTCACCTACAGGATAGGTCAGAAGATCCTAGTTAACCAACAGCCTATATCTTCCTGCCCCCACAAGAATTGCTTTATGTCTGTCCCATGCATTCTTGAATTCTCCCACAGTTTTAGACCCCACAACTTCCTCAGGAAGGCTGTTCCATGCATCCACTACCCTCTCTGTGAAATAATACTTCCTCACATTGCCCCTGAACCGCCCTTCTCTATCTTTTAAATTGTGTCCCCTTGTTCTTGCAAGTCTCTATTTCTGAAAGATGCTACCTCTTGGACTTTGTTGATTCCCTTGAGGTACTTGTGTAACCCTAGATGGCGCTATCCCAGGGGCTACTACCCCTGCCTGATTTGCCACTAACAGGTGTTGAGGGGCCTGATCCAATGGCGGTGCCTCCACCCAGAGGTCAGGGTTTGCAATAGTTAAACTTACTCGGTCACAGCCCTCTGGGACACTGCAACCCCCCTTTCTTCCCACTAGTGGCCCACACAATATATCAGAATTACCTTCACACTTACCCCCAGGACTAGTTCAGGCACTGGGACCTCCTGTGAAATAAGATACAGTGCAACAATCACAGTACAGTACTTTAACATAGACAAATACCTCAGGCAGTATAACTTTGCTGAAACAAGCAGCTCTGATTTATTTAGGGGGATATAACAAGGACAGGGGGAAATCAGGTTAATTAGCTTATCACTTTACTATCTACCTATGGCTCTGTGCACAGGCCTATCCCTACCAGTTACTGTCCCTGGGTACCCAAGCCCTAGTGGCTAGTCCAAACCGTGGCAGCTGGTAGGGGCCCTTTCACACAGTGAAAAGAAAAATTAGTTTAAACAGTCAGCAGTACAGTGATTCCATTTGGATTTAATGTGGCAATTCAACAGGAGCGACCTGAATTAGTACTCACGACCTCCAAACAAGATAGGGTCCTTCAACGTCAGCAGGGCTACTCTTGAGCTCCACGAGACTCTTCACACATTTATATGGTAAAAAGAAAGTACTATACCAGGCAGGCTGCTTCTCTATCCCGATCGCAATTACTGCAAATACCCGGAGAACACACAGCAGATTCAGTTCCTGACAGACCGAGTGCAATTCAACAATTTCTCCAGTCTTCTACAGGGTGAGCCTGGTTTCTACTCTTCAGAGATCCTTTGATTCTTTTCACAGGACGGATTCAGTCCTAACAAGCAGTTACACAAGCTGCAGACCGGAACTCTGGGCCTTACACACGTTTTTTGACTGAAACTGTGCACTGAAGGAGCACAGGGTTTCTTTCCCCTTCACTGCCAGAGCTAAACTGAAACTCTAACAGACAAAACCGGCACTTCCTTTGAGTTCCTCCCAGTTCTTGACTGGATTAGCTGTCACTCATAATAGACTGCTGCTGTTGGTCCAAAAGGCACGTCTAAACTACATCTCCCAGAGTCACTGCCCATACAATCCTCTTGTGGCTGGCTCAGATTATGAGTCCAAGTTCTGATTCGTCCAAGGCACCATTTTAGAGCTAGCTTACCCCACACTGATTGGTCCAGTTCAGCAGTTCAAAACCAGAATGGGAACTAGGCAGACACAGTTCTGACTGCAAAGAAAGCAGGTTAGACAAACTGTAATTTCATTATTACTGTAAATGATTTCTGGCAAACAGTTACATCTTTCAGATAGGTTCCTTTGCACTCTAGTGACTGCAAAATGGAGTGAATCGGCAGCAGCTCGAGTGGTACTCAAACAGAAGCACACAGTCCCCCATACAACTAATTATGTCTGCAAGCAGACAGCTCTAAAGAGACAGTACCAGAGGCTCTAAAACACTCTACTGATAAATGGCTTAAACGCCAAACACCATTCAGGCTTGGAGCATTCAAGCAAGCTCCTGAAGTCTTTTGGGAACCCCCATTTGCAGGGGGTTACACCTTCTGGTTTGGGAAAGCTTGACGTCAGCGTCGCAAGTACCCCCATAGTTTCAACTGCAACCATATACATTTGCATTAGGCTCACATATGTAATCATCAGTCAATACATCATTTTACCAAGAACACATTTCTGAAACATTGCAGTACGCCACTTTTACACAGTATTACACACACATTGTACCATAACTCAAGTTATTACCTCTTGTACATGAAACCTGAAGAGAGGGGCCCTTCCCTATCAGTTACCTTGGGCTGGACGGGGCAAGGGCACCATACTTAGAGGGCAACACAAGTAACTTGAGTTAGCACTGATGCTCAGTTTGGGCAATGAGCTCGGGACACATACCCTTTATGGACAACATTGAGAGGCAAGTCCACAGGCCTCCCAAGTGAATCATAACTGAGGTGCACCACAGGCTTTACAGCTCGACCAGTCTTTCTAGGGGAACTGTTACAGTCTCTGCACCTGAGGCTCATTTTCAGCATTGTCCTCACTTGTCAGGGAGTCTCCATGGGGTAGAGAGGCTAGAACTTGGGGCACTTTCAGCTCCAGGAGTTACAGTTTCTGAGTCCACAACATTTGGCTCACATGGAGAGCTTTTGGACACTGGCAGTGGACTGTCAGGGCACTCAAAATACTCTTCTTGTTCGGGTGTATCACCAGTCTGCCCAATCTATCATTTTCCTCCTGAAAGCTCAAACAGTTCAACCATGCACAATGATTCCATTTCATCTGATCTGATGCTTGCACTTCACTTTCTGGGAGCATTGGCTCCAGGGATGAAGCTGGGGCTTAGACAGTCCAGAAGGCCCAGCTTTGTCTCCAGTATTGACTAGGGATTGCCCTAAACAATTGACTCAGTTCGTAAGAAGGATAGTATTCAAAGTCACTCTCACTTTCTTCTGATATGGACTGACAGTCATGTTCAACTGGGACTTGTGCAGGGGAACACTTTAACTCTGCTTCTGTAGGTGCAGACTTCCTCTGATCTTTTCTTAGCAGCAGCTCTAGTCACTGGTCCAGAGGGGCATCTTCTGGGGCTCAGACTCAATCAGGATTTGTCCAATGGGCAGTAAATGATTTCTATGCATTGTTTTTACATCTTTTGAATTGTTCTCAGGCCTTATTTTGTACACTGGCAGATCATCTAGTTTGCCCACTACAATGTGAGGGAGATGGTGCCATCTGTCAGCAATCTTGTGTTTGCCATGCAGTCCCAGATTTCTTAGCAATACCCGATCTCCTCCTGGAGTTCCTGTGCTTTCACCTTTTATCATACCGCTCTTTGTTGGCCAGATTTCTTTTGGCAGCCATGGTTTGAGCCAGTTGGTACGCATGAGTTAGCTGGGCCTTTAACTTTGCACATACTGTAAATAGTTGTCAGCTTGAACCCCATCAGGAGAGACCCCAAACACACATCTACTGGTAGTCGAGCTTCTCTTCCAAACATCAGGCGGTAGGGGGAGAACCCAGTGGCATCACTTTGGTGCAGTTATAAGCATGTACCAGGGTGCTAATTTGTTGGCTCCATCTAGGCTTGTCCTTTGGGTGCAGGGTGCCTAGCATATCTAGCAAAGTGCGTTGAAACGCTCAGGCTGTGGGTCCCCTGGGGTGGTAAGGAGTGGTTCTGACTTTCAGCTCCCCACAGAGAAAGCATCTCTGATCAGACGACTTTAAAGTCTCTCCTTGATCAGAATGGATTCTTTGTGAGCCCCATAGTGAACAAAAGTTTTCTACAAGTACTTTGGCCACAGTGGATGCTTTCTGGTCTTTGGTGGGAAAGCTTGGGCATATCTCGTGAAATGGTCAGTGACCACCAGCACATTACTGATATTTCTTTGATCTGACTCCAAACTCAGAAAATCAATACAGACCAGCTCCATGGGTGCACTGGTGGTGATGTTAACAAGGGGCAGCCCTCTGGGCAAAGCTTTCCTCTGTAAGCAGCGACTACAAGTTTGAATGTGTTGCTCCACATCAGCCCCCATCTTAGGCCAATAGAATCTGGATCTCACCAAGTCAAGTGTTCTGTCTATACCAAGGTGCCCCATGTTTTTGTGCAAGGACCTCAGTACTGAGTCTCGAAAGGTAGTGGGCAGCACTAGTTGTTGTTTGTCTACTTGTCCCCCTCTGTCTACTGTTTCTCTGTATAACAGTTTATTGATCAGTTTCAACTTAGGACCTTCTTTGCATAACAGTGCAGTTCTCAAATCAGTGGAGCGTAATTTGGACACATCTTTTCCTGCATAGCCGGCTTCTAAAGCTGCTTTGATCATGGGATCGCGGGATTGAGCCCGCTGAATACTATCATTGTCCAGCTGAGGCAGTGCACCAATGTCTATTGCAGAAAAGTGGCAATAAGCAGCAGGTATGCAATTCTCAGAGGCTCCCAAGCAATCCACCATGCAGTCCACTGCGTCCGTGGACATTTGTTCCTCCCTGTCAAACTTCCGGCAGAGTGCCCGAATGTCAGGTTCTGCCAATCGGACCCAATCATTCTGGGGAACAGGCCTCCGGGAGAGAGCATCAGCATCTATGTGGTTCAGACCTGCTCGGTATTCGAGAGCATAGTCATATGTAGATAATGCAGAAAGCCACCTATGGCCAGTGGCATCCAACTTAGCTGAGGTCTGCACATAGGTCAAAGGATTATTGTCAGTTTTTACTAGTATTTTAGCCCCATACAAGTACTCATGGAATTGGTCAACAATAGCCCACTTCAAAGCTAGGAACTCTAACTTATGTACAGGATAGTTCTTTTCGGATGGGGTCAGGCTTCTACTGGCAAAGGCCACTGGTCTCAGGCCATTCTCGTGCTCTTGGTACAACACAGCCCCCAACCCTTGCAAGCTAGCATCAGTGTGCAGGACGTAAGGTTTTCTTGGATCGGCATAGGCCAGCACTGGAGCATGGGTAAGTTGATATATGATCTCATGAAAAGCAGTCTCACAATCAGGAGTCCAGCGGCCCCAAATACTTCACTGGATGAAAATACACTCTTTCAGTCTTGAGGGACGCTGACTTTTGGTATTTTTGTGGGTTGGGGATACCTTGAGTAAGGTTAAGTAAGGGCGGATCACTCTTGAATAGTCCTTGATGAAGCGCGATAATAACCACAGAATCCCAGGAATCTTTGCAGTTCTTTTAGATTTTTGGGCTGTGGCCAGGTGGTCAAGGCCTCAACTTTACTTGGGTCGGTCTCTATTCCTCGGTGGATACTATGTGTCCCACATACTTTACTGATGTTTGAAAGAATTGACACTTATCAATGGACAGTTTAAGGCCAAAGTCCTCCAGTCGGTCCATACCTTAAATAATCTGCTCTCATGTTCCTCCAGTGAGCTGCCAAACACAATAACATCATCTAGGTATACCAGGCACTCTAGTAAGTTCATGTCCCCCACTGCATGCTCCATCAATCGTTGAAAAGTGGCTGGGGCACCTGAAATCCCTTGAGGCATCCTCATGAATTCATAGAAGCCAAGCGGACAGATAAAGGCTGTCTTCTCACGGTCCTCTGGGGCCATCGGGATCTGGTAGTACCCACTGTGGAGATCCAACACAGAGAACCACTTGCTCCCGTTTAGGCAGTCCAAAGCATCCTGAATGCGGGGCATTGTGTACTGATCAGGGATAGTCCGCCGGTTTAAGGTGCGATAATCCACACACATCCTTACTGTCCCATTCTTTTTCCTCACTACCACAATGGGGGAAGCATAAGGGCTTCTGGATTCTTGTATTACACCAGCAGCTAACATCTCTTGCAGATGCCGCCTCACATCATCTACGCTCAGCAGGTGCCAGGCGTCGAGACCTCTCATGAAATGGTCTTTCGCCATGCAGCCGGATATTGTGCTCAGCTCCTTGCACGCATCCTACGTCCCATTCCTTTAAAGAAAACACCTGGTCTCTCTGGGCAAGCTTCTCACTGATCCTCACTTTCCATTCAGCTGGCAACGGGGAGTCGCTGAAATCAAACAAGTCAGGCGTTACTCTGTCATTCTTCCTCGAACTCTTGCTGCTGGGTAGCACTGCAGTGTCTGCACAATGCACATTAGCCAGGATGCAACCTCTATTTACTCGAATGTCTCTTTCAGACACATTATGAACTTGGACCATTACCCTTCTGGCATAAGCATGGGCTCTAGCGGGCAAAATACTAGGCTTGACCAGCAGTCCCTCTGGCAATTTTCCATCGCCTGGTGCATCCAACATTAATATTTTATTCTTAACATCCTTTCTGATACAGACCTCTCCCTGTAAGGTACACTGGGCATTTGGCGCCAGGATCAGAGACTCAGGATCCTTCTTCCATACAATTCCGACCGGTTTCTCTGGTTCTATTTTTTCAGCATCTCTCTGTGCCTCATAGGCCTTCTTAATTAAAGCTGGAACTCTTAAAGCTCTACTAGTTTTTGACCCCGTGTAACCCCTAGATGGCGCTATCCCAGGGGCTACTACCCCTGCCTGATTTGCCACTAACAGGTTGAGGGGCCTGGATCCAATGGTGGGTGCCTCCACCCAGAGGTCAGGGTTTGCAATAGTTAAACTTACTTGGTCACAGCCCTCTGGGACACTGCAACCCCCCTTTCTTCCCACTAGTGGCCCACACAATATAGCAGAATTACCTTCACAGTATACACTTACCCCCAAGGCTGGTTCAGGCACCGGGACATCCTGTAAAATAAGATACAGTGCAACAATCACAGTACAGTACTTTAACATAGAACAACACTTCAGGCAGTATAACTTTGTTTGAAACAAACAGCTCTGATTTATTTAGGGGATATAACAAGGACAGGGGAAATCAGGTTAATTAGCTTATCACTTTACTATCTACCTTATGGCTCTGTGCACAGGCCTATCCCTACCAGTTACTGTCCCTGGGTACCCAGGCCCTAGTGGCTAGTCCAAGCCGTGGCAGCTTGGTAGGGGCCCTTCTCACAGAGAGAAAGGAAAATTAAACAGTCAGCAGTACAGTAATTCCATTTGGATTTAATGTGGCAATTCAACAGGAGCGACTTCAATTAGTACTCACCGACCTCCAAAGAAGATATGGTTCTTCAATGTCAGCAGGGCTACTTTTGATCTCCAAGAGACCTCACACATTTATATGGTAAAAAAGAAAGCACGATACCAGGCAGGCTGCATCTGTATCCCAATCGCACTACTGCACAGTAACCAGGAGAACACACAGCAGATTCAGTTCCTGACAGACCGAGTGTAATTCAACAATTTCTTCAGTCTTCTACAGGGTGAGCCTGGTTTCTACTCTTCAGAGATCCTTTGATTCTTTTCACGGACGGATCTAGTCCTAACAAGCAGTTACACAAGTTAGTAGACCGAACTCTGGGCCTTGCACACGTTTTTGACTGAAAACTGTGCACTGAAGGAGCACAGGGTTTTTCCCTTCACTTTCAGATCTCAAACTGAAACTCCCAACAGACAAAAACTGGCACTTCCTTTGAGTTCCCTCCAGTTCTTGACTGGATTGGTTGTCACTCACAATAGACTGCTGTTGGTCCAAAAAGGCACCAGTCTAAACTACATCTCCCAGAGTCACTGCCCATACAATCCTCTTGTGGCTGGCTCAGATTATGGTCCCAAGTTCTGATTCGTCCAAGGCATCATTTTAGAGCTAGTTACCCACACGATTGGTCCAGTTCAGCAGTTCAAAACCAGAATGGGAACTAGGCAGACAGTTCTGACTGCAAAGAAAGCAGGTTAGACAAACTGTAATTTTATTATTACTGTAAATGATTTCTGGCAATCAGTTACATCTTTCAGACAGGTTCCCTTTGCACTCTAGTGACTGCAAAAATGGGGTGAATTGGCAGCAGCTTGAGTGGTACTCAATCAAAGAAACACACAGTCCCCATACTAAACTAATTATGTCTGCAAGCAGACAGCTCTTAAAGAGACAGTACCAGAGGTTCTAAAACACTCACTGATAAATGGCTTAAACGCCAAACACCATTCAGGCTTGGAGCATTCAAGCAAGCTCCTGAAGTCTTTTTGGGAACCCCCATTTGCAGGGGTTACACCCTTCCTGTTTGGGAAAAGCTTGACGTCGCGTCAAGGCAACTACCATGTTTCAACTGCAACCATATACATTTGCATTAGGCTCACACATGTAATCATCAGTCAATACATCATTTTACCAAGAACCATTTCTGAAACATTGCAGTACGTCACTCTTTACACAGTATAACACACACATTGTACCATAACTCAAGCTATTACCTCTTGTACATGAAACCTGAAGAGAGGGACCTTCCTATCAGTTACCTTGGGGCTGGACGGGGCAAGGGCACCATACTTAGAGGGCAACACAAGTAACTTGGAGTTAGCACTAACGCCAGTTTGGGCAATGAGCTCGGGGACACATACACCCTTTATGGACAACATTGAGAGGCAGGTCCACTGGTCGCCCAGGGAATCATAACTGAGGTGCACCACAGGCTTTACAGCTCGACCAGTCTTTCTAGGGGGAGCTGTTACAGTCTCTGCACTCTGAGCCTCATTTTCAGCATTGTTCTCACTTGTCAGGGGAGTCTCCATGGGGGTAGAGAGGCTAGAACTTGGGGCACTTTCAGCTCCAGGAGTTACAGTTTCTGAGTCCACAACATTTGGCTCGCATGGAGAGCTTTCAGACACTGGCAGTGGACTGTCAGGGCACTCAAAATACTCTTCTTGTTCGGTGTATCACCAGTCTGCCCCAATCTATCATTTTCTCCCTGAAAGCTCAAACAGTTCAACCATGCACATGATTCCATTTCATCTGATCTGATGCTTTGCACTTCACTTTCTGGGAGCATTGGCTCCAGGGATGAAGCTGGGGGCATAGACAGTCCAGAAGGCCCAGCTTTGTCTCCAGTATTGACTAGGGATTGCCCCGAACAATTGACTCAGTTTGTGAAGAAGGATAGTATTCAAAGTCACTCACTTTCTTCTGATATGGACTGACAGTCATGCTCAACTGGGACTTGTAGGGAACACTTTAACTCTGCTTCTGTAGGTGCAGACTTCCTGATCTTTTCTTAGCAGCAGCTCTAGTCACTGGTCCAGAGGGGCATCTTCTGGGGCTCAGACTCAATCAGGATTTGTCCAATGGGTAGTAAATGATTTCTATGCATTGTTTTACATCTTTGAATTGTTCTCAGGCCTTACTTTGTACACTGGCAGATCATCTAGTTTGCCCACTACAATGTGAGGGAGATGGTGCCATCTGTCAGCAATCTTGTGTTTGCCATGCAGTCCCAGATTTCTTAGCAATACCGATCTCCCTCCTGGAGTTCCTGTGCTTTCACCTTTTATCATACCTTCTTTGTTGGCCAGATTTCTTTTGGCAGCCATGGTTTGAGCCAGTTGGTACGCATGAGTTAGCTGGGCCTTTAACTTTGCACATACTGTAAATAGTTGTCAGCTTGAACCCCATCAGAGAGACCCCAAAACACACATCTACCGGTAGTCGAGCTTCTTCCAAACATCAGGCGGTAGGGGAGAACCCAGTGGCATCACTTTGGTGCAGTTATAAGCATGTACCAGGGTGCTAATTTGTTGGCTCCATCTAGGCTTGTCCTTGGGTGCAGGGTGCCTAGCATATCTAGCAAAGTGCGGTTGAAACGTTCAGGCTGTGGGTCCTGGGGTGGTAAGGAGTGGTTCTGACTTTCTCACTCCCCACAGAGAAAGCATCTCTTTGATCAGACGACTTTCAAAGTCTCTCCCTTGATCAGAATGGATTCTTTGTGGAGCCCCATAGTGAACAAAAGTTTTCTACGAGTACTTTGGCTACAGTGGATGCTTTCTGGTCTTTGGTGGGGAAAGCTTGGGCATATCTCGTGAAATGGTCAGTGACCACCAGCACATTACTGATATTTCTTTGATCTGACTCCAAACTCAGAGAAAATCAATACAGACCAGCTCCATGGGTGCACTGGTGGTTATGTTAACAAGGGGGCAGCCCTCTGGGCAAAGCTTTCCTCTGTAAGCAGCGACTACAAGTTCGTATGTGTTGCTCCACATCAGCCCCATCTTAGGGCCAATAGAATCTGGATCTCACCAAGTCAAGTGTTCTGTCTATACCAAGGTGCCCCATGTGGTTGTGCAAGGACCTCAATACTGAGTCTCGAGAAGGCAGTGGGCAGCACCAGTTGTTGTTTGTCTACTTGTCCCCCTCTGTCTACTGTTTCTCTATATAACAGTTTATTGATCTGTTTCAACTTAGGACCTTCTTTGTATAACAGTGCAGTTCTCAAATCAGTGGAGCTAATTTGGACACATCTTTTTCCTGACAGAGGGCTTCCAGCTGATTTGATCATAGATCGCGGGATTGAGCCCGCTGAATACTGTCATTGTCCAGCTGAGGCAGTGCACCAATGTCTATTGCAGAGAAGTGCAATAAGCAGCAGGTATGCAATTCTCAGAGGGTCCCAAGCAATCCACCATGCAGTCCACTCGTCCGTGGACATTTGTTCCTCCCTGTCAAACTTGGCACAGTGCCCGAATGTCAGGTTCTGCCAATCGGACCTAATCATTCTGGGAACAGGCCTCGGGAGAGCATCAGCATCTATGTGGTTCAGACCTGCTCGGTATTCGAGAGCATAGTCATATGTAGATAATGCAGAAATGCCACCTATGGCCAGTGGCATCCAACTAGCTGAGGTCTGCACATAGGTCAAAGGATTATTGTCAGTTTTACTAGTATTTTAGCCCCATACATCATGGAATTGGTCAACAATAGCCCACTTCAAAGCAGGAACTCAACTTATGTACAGGATAGTTCTTTTGGATGGGGTCAGGCTTCTACTGGCAAAGGGCCACTGGTCTCAGGGCCATTCTCGTGGTTTTGGTACAACACAGCCCCTAACCCTTGCAAGCTAGCATCAGTGTGCAGGACGTGAGTTTTCTTGAATCGCATAGGCCAGCACTGGAGCATGGGTAGTTGATATATGATCTCATGAAAAGCAGTCTCATATCAGAGTCCAGCGGCCTCAAATACTTCACTCGGATGAAAATACACTCTTTCAGTCTTGAGGACGCTGACTTTGGTATTTTTTGTGGGTTGGGGATACCCTTGAGTAAGGTTAAGTAAGGAGGCGGATCACTCTTGAATAGTCCTTGATAAGTTACCGATAATAACCACAGAATCCAGGAATCTTTGCAGTTCTTTTAGATTTTTGGGCTGTGGCCAGGTGGTCAAGGCCTCAACTTTACTTGGGTCGGTCTCTATTCCTCGGTGGATACTATGTGTCCCACATACTTTACTGATGTTTGAAAGAATTGACACTTATCAATGGACAGTTTAAGGCCCAAAGTCCTCCAGTCGGTCCAATACCTTAAATAATCTGCTCTCATGTTCCTCCAGTGAGCTGCCAAACAAATAACATCATCTAGGTATACCAGGCACTCTAGTAAGTTCATGTCCCCCACTGCACTCCCATCAATCGTTGAAAAGTGGCTGGGCACCTGAAACTCTTTGAGGCATCCTCATGAATTCATAGAAGCCAAGCGGACAGATAAAGGCCGTCTTCTCACGGTCCTCTGGGGCCATCGGGATCTGGTGAGTACCCACCGCGGAGATCCAGCACAGAGAACCACTTGCTCCCGCTTTAGGCAGTCCAAAGCATCCTGAATGCGGGCATAGTGTACTGACTAGGATAGTCCGGGCCACATAAAAGCGATAACCACACACATCCTTACTGTTCCATTCTTTTCCTCACTACCACAATGGGGGAAGCATAAGGGCTTCTGGATCTTGTCATTACACCAGCAGCTAACATCTTCTGCAGATGCCGTCTCACATCATCTATGTCAGCAGGTGCCAGCGTCGAGACCTCTCACGAAATGGTCTTTCGTCATGCAGCCGGATATTGTGCTCAGCTCCTTGCATGATCCTACATCCCATTCCTTTAAAGAAAACACCTGGTCTCTCTGGGCAAGCTTCTACTGATCCTCACTTTCCATTCAGCTGGCAGCGGGAGTCCGAAATCAAACAAGTCAGGCGTTACTCTGTCATTCTTCCTTGAACTCTTGCTGCTGGGTAGCACTGCAGTGTCTGCACAATGCACATTAGCCAGGATGCAACCCTGTTTACTCGAATGTCTCTTTCAGACACATTATGAACTTGGACCATTACCCTTCTGGCATAAGCATGGGCTCTAGCGGCAAAATACTAGGCTTGACCAGCAGTCCCTCTGGCACTTTTCCACGCCTGGTGCATCCAACATTATTATTATTTTATTCTTAACATCCTTTCTGATAATGGACCTCTCCTCTGTAAGGTACACTGGGCATTTGGCGCCAGGATCAGAGAGACTCAGGATCCTTCTTCCATACAATTCCGACCAGTTCCTCTGGTTCTGTTTTTTCAGCATCTCTCTGTGCCTCCAGGCCTTCTAATTAAAGCCGAACTCTTAAAGCTCTACTAGTCTTTGACCCTGTTTTGCATAACACAACTGTGCCAGCCTTCCCGAATGTGAGCATTTGTTCCAATCAACAAAGGGACACCATCACAGTCCAGTGGGGGACACACTAAGGCTAGGGTCTCTACTTGTTCGGCCACCCAGCCACGGAGGTGGGGAAAGACAGCCAAATTCGATATACCGGAATAGGGTACGTCTCTCACTTAACCCCATACATGCAGTCCTTCTAATGGTTGTAAGGGTACGTCTGACAAATGCTTCGATACCAATCCTGGAACATAATTGTCACTTGGGAGCCACTGTCTAATACAGCTCTTGTAGACACTCCATTCACCTTTACAGTGGTCTCCATGGAGGGACCCACTATTCTGGACCAGTCTGGAGAGGCGGTAGTGGGGGCCTGGGCAACTGACCTTGCCACAAAGGACGTGAATTAGCATTTTGGTGCCTCACTGGGATCATGTCGCACCTCTTAACCACTGATTTCTTCTCCGAAGCTCTCCTTGTAGCCTATATGCAACTTTGTCAGTGTCTTTGGGGACTGGCATTCCTTTCATGTGCCCATCTTTCCCACAATTATAGCAAAACATACTTTCTGAGTTTGAGCTGGCCAGGCGCACACTGGGAGCCAGGGCTGGTATTACTAACTGGAAACCTGGGTGCCATCTCTGTCTGTGGCGTGATAAGCATTTGGAGACATCTACGCAGTTTCTCCACTTCCATGGTCAAGGAATTGAGTTTGGAGCTGTTATCAGCAGGAGATACATGGGTAGGTACCCCCACCCCATAGCAGATGCAGTGCGGATATAGGTCAGGGCCGTTTCTGCAGGCGGGCCTTCATAAAGGGACTGTTTTTGAATTCTCGGATCTCTCTCAACAGTTCGCCCATTGTGGCATATCTTTTCCCTTGTCAGAGCACTCATTGACTGTCAACCTCTGCCCTGAACTTCACTTGATGGGTCACCCTCAGTCACTCGGTGTTAGCCACAGCTGTTGGTGCAGGTACCTCCCGAGGTGGCCTTTCTCAACTCCTCAATTTCTCTCATTAACTCATCATAGGAGGGTGGGATTCCAGTCGATTTGCCAGGCGTAACTGGAAGCAACAGCAGTTCTGAAGGGGCAGACTTAAGGATTCTGTCCAGTCTGGTTCGGTCCAGTTCAATCGCTGGCAAACTACCCTTCTGAGGCATTCTTGCAACAATTTTTCCAGCCGAGAGATACACAGACAACAACCCCCTTGGTACTGTTGTGCATTTCTTACTCTCCACCATAGGTCCTCATCAGAATCTGGCTCCCATACACATTCTCAGGCCTCAGAATGAGCCCTGTGCAGTCGCTCAGGGTTACTGGCCGTTTAGCACCCGGATGGTAGCCAGGGGCAGGACTTCGGGCTCACTAACCCTCTTTCGCACTTTTCGCCTTCCGAGCATTGCCATTCCTAGCACTTGGGGGCAACATGGTCTATCCAGGTCTCCCAGTCATCCTCCCTTGGGGTGGGAGGGTGCCAGAGAAGATCCTCAACCTTCGTAAGAGTCGTGACTAATGGCAGGTGCAGAAATAGGAGTCTGTATTGGTTCAGCCACCACACGGGCACTGGAGTAGGAGAGGGTGTTGGGGAGGGACACCCCAGGTGGCAAGAATAGTTTCTTCAAGTCCTCCACAGTTTTCCCTCCCAGCAACCATTCAGCAAATTTCTCCTCAAAAGTTTCAGATAGTGGTGGGGGCTGATTCCCCAGGTCTTTACTGTCCTTAGTTATCACTCTCCAAGCAGTGAGGGTCCCTCTGGGGGTAATGGTCTGTGGCACTTTGAGCTATCTATGGGATCCTTAAACTCTACTAGAGGCCAGGAAAGTGTGGGTGAGCAGATTAGCATGCGACCCACCACCACAGGGTTTTGTAAACCTTCCACCTGGATAGTACTTCCTGCACAGTGTCCGTATTGATACCTAGGGGATGTCCAGGATAAGCATAGCATTTTGGGGTTGATCTCCTCCCTAGTACACCACTCCACCAGCCGGGTGCAGCCACTTCTGTCGTGGGTACCCATTTTTTCTTAACAGTGGTTCGTGAATATGGCCACTAGAGGACACACAATCCCAGCGGTGAGCCTCCAAATGTAACCCCTAGATGGCGCTATCCCAGGGGCTACTACCCTGCCTGATTTGCCACTAACAGGTTGAGGGGCCTGGATCCAATGGCGGGTGCCCACCCAGAGGTCAGGGTTTGCAATAGTTAAACTACTTGGTCACAGCCCTCTGGGACACTGCAACCCCTTCTTCCCACTAGTGGCCCACACAATATAGCAAATTACCTTCACAGTATACACTTACCCCCAAGGCTGGTTCAGGCACCGGGACATCCTGTAAAATAAGATACAGTGCAACAATCACAGTACAGTACTTTAACATAGACAAATACCTCAGGCAGTATAACTTTGTTGAAACAAACAGCTCTGATTTATTTAGGGGGATATAACAAGGACAGGGGGGAAATCAGGTTAATTAGCTTATCACTTTACTATCTACCTATGGCTCTGTGCACAGGCCTATCCCTACCAGTTACTGTCCCTGGGTACCCAGGCCCTAGTGGCTAGTCCAAACCGTGGCAGCTGGTAGGGCCCTCTCACACAGAGAAAGGAAAATTAAACAGTCAGCAGTACAGTAATTCCATTTGGATTTAATGTGGCAATTCAACAGGAGCTGACTCCAATTAGTACTCACGACCTCCAAAGAAGATATGGTCCTTCAATGTCAGCAGGGCTACTTTTGATCTCAAGAGACTCTCACACATTTATATGGTAAAAAAGAGACGATACCAGGCAGGCTGCATCTGTATCCCAATCGTAATTACTGCACAGTAACCAGGAGAACACACAGCAGATTCAGTTCCTGACAGACCGAGTGTAATCTACAATTTCTTCAGTCTTCTACAGGGTGAGCCTGGTTTCTACTCTTCAGAGATCCTTTGATTCTTTTCACAGGACGGATTCAGTCCTAACAAGCAGTTACACAAGTTGTAGAGCCGAACTCTGGGCCTTGCACACGTTTTTGACTGAAACTGTGCACTGAAGGAGCACAGGGGTTTCTTTCCCCTTCACTTTCAGATCTCAAACTGAAACTCCCAACAGACAAAACCGGCACTTCCTTTGAGTTCCTCCCAGTTCTTGACTGGATTGGCTGTCACTCACAATAGACTGCTGCTGTTGGTCCAAAAGGCACCAAGTCTAAACTACATCTCCCAGAGTCACTGCCCATACAATCCCTCTTGTGGCTGGCTCAGATTATGAGTCCCAAGTTCTGATTCGTCCAAGGCATCATTTTAGAGCTAGTTTACCCCACACTGATTGGTCCAGTTCAGCAGTTCAAAACCAGAATGGGGACTAGGCAGACAGTTCTGACTGCAAAGAAAGCAGGTAGATAAACTGTAATTTTATTATTACTGTAAATGATTTCTGGCAATCAGTTACATCTTTCAGACAGGTTCCCTTTGCACCTTAGTGACTGCAAAATGGGTGAATTGGCAGCAGCTTGAGTGGTACTCAATCAAAGAAACACACAGTCCCCATACAACTAATTATGTCTGCAAGCAGACAGCTCTTAAAGAGACAGTACCAGAGGTTCTAAAAACACTCACTGATAAATGGCTTAAACGCCAAACACCATTCAGGCTTGGAGTATTCAAGCAAGCTCCTGGAAGTCTTTTGGGAACCCCATTTGCAGGGGGTTACACCTGTTTTCATAACACAACTGTGCCAGCCTTCCGAACATATGACATTTGTTCCAATCAACAAAGGGACACCATCATACAGTCCAGTGGGGGGACACACTAAGGCTAGAGTCTCTACTTGTTCGGCCACTCCAGCCACGGAGGTGGGGAAAGACAGCCAAATTCGGATATACCCGGAATAGGGGAAGGCCTTCTCACTTAACCCCCATACATGCAGTTCTTCTAATGGTTGTAAGGGTACGTCTGACAAATGCTTCTGATACCAATCCTGGAACATAATTGTCACTTGGGAGCCACTGTCTAATACAGCTCTTGTAGACACTCCATTCACCTTTACAGTGGTCTCCATGGAGGGACCCACTATTCTGGACCAGTCTGGAGAGGCAATAGTGGGGGCCTGGGCAACTGACCTTGCTACAAAAGGACGTGAGTTAGTATTTTTGGTGCCCTCACTGGGATCATTCGTGCCTCTTAACCACTGATTTGTTCTCCAGAAGCTCCTTGTAGCCTATATGCAACTTTGTCAGTGTCTTTTGGGGACCGCATTCCCTTTAAGGTGCCCATCCTTCCCACAATTATAGCAAAACATACTTTCTGGAGTTTGAGCTGGCCGAGGCGCCACACTGGGAGCCAGGCGGGGTATTACTAACTGAAACCTTGGTGCCATCTCTGTCATGGCGCGCGTGATAGGCATTTGGAGACATCTCGTCAGTTTCTCCACTTCCATGGTCAAGGAATTGAGTTTGGAGCTGTTATCAGCAGGAGATACATGGGTGGTACCCCACCCCATAGCAGATGCAGTCGGATATAGGTCAGGGCCCGTGATTTGCAGGCGTGGCCTCTATAAAGGGACTGTTTTTGAATCCCGGATCTCTCTCAACAGTTCGCCCCATTGTGGCATCTTTTTCCTTGTCAGAGCACTCATTGACTGCCAACCTCTGCCCCTGAACTTCACTTGATGGGCCACCTCAGTCACTCGGGTCGTAGCCGCAGCTATTGGTGCAGGTCCCTCCCGAGGTCGCCTTTTCTCAACTCCTCGAATTTCTCTCATTAACTCATCATAGGAGGTGGGGATTCCAGTCGATTTGGGAGGCGTGACTGAAGCAACAGCAGTTCTGAGAAGGGGCAAACTTAAGGATCCTGTCCAGCCTGGTCCTGTCCAGTTCAATCATTGGCAACCACCCTTTCTGGAGGCATTCTTGCAACAATTTTTCCAGCCGAGATACATACTACAGACAACAACTCCCCTTGGTACTGTTGTGCATTTCTTACTCTCCACCATAGATCCTCATCAGAATCTAGCTCCCATACACATTCTCCAAGGCCTCAAGATAGGCCTGTGCAGTCACTTCAGGTTACTGGCCCATTTAGCACGGATGGTAGCCAGGGCAGGACCTCGGGAGGCTCACTAACCCTCTTTCGCTTGGGCTTCCGGAAGTATTGCCATTCTAGCACTTGGGGCAACATAGTCTATCCAGGTCTCCAGTCATCCTCCACTTGGGGTGGAGGGTGCCAGAGAAGATCCTCAACCTCGGTAAGAGTCGTGACTAATGGCAGGTGCAGAAATAGAGTCTGCATTGGTTCAGCCACCTACGGGTACTGGAGCAGGAGAGGTGTTGGGGAGGAACACCCCAGGTGGCAAGAATAGTTTCTTCAAGTCCTCCACAGTTTTCCTTCCCCAGCAACCATTTAGCAAATTTCTCCTCAAAAGTTTCAGACAGTGGTGGGGCTCATTCCCTACGGTCTTTACTGTACTTAGTTATCACTCTCCAGGCAGTGAGGGCTCCTCTGGGGTAATGGTCTGTGGCACTTTGGAGCTATCTATGGGATCCTTAAACTCTACTAGGGCCAGGAAAGTGTGGGTGAGCAGATTAGCATGCCGACCCACCACCACAGGGTTTTGTAAACCTTCCACCTTGGAAAGTACCCTGTACAGTGTCCGTATTGATACCCAGGGGATGTCCAGGATAAGCATAGCATTTGGGGGTCAATCTCCTCCCAGTACACCACTCCACCAGCCGGTGCACAGCCACTCTGTCGGGTACCCATTTTTTTTTCTTAACAGTGGTTCAGAATATGGCCACTAGAGGACACACAATCCCAGCGGTGAGCCTCAAGATGTAACCCCTAGATGGCGCCATCCCAGGGCTACTACCCTGCCTGATTTGCCACTAACAGGTTGAGGGCCTGGATCCAATGGCGGTGCCTCCACCCAGAGGTCAGGGTTTGCAATAGTTAAACTTACTTGGTCACAGCCTCTGGGACACTGCAACCCTCTTCCCACTAGTGGCCCAACAATATATCAGAATTACCTTCACCTATACACTTATCCCCAGGACTAGTTCCGGCACTGGGACCTCCTGTGAAATAAGATATAGTGCAACAATCACAGTACAGTACTTTAACATAGACAAATACCTCAGGCAGTATAACTTTGCTGAAACAAGCAGCTCTGATTTATTTAGGGGATATAACAAGGACAGGGGAAATCAGGTTAATTAGCTTATCACTTACTATCTACTCATGGCTCTGTAGGCCTATCCCTACCAGTTACTGTCCCTGGGTACCCAAGCCCTGAGTGGCTAGTCCAAACCGTGGCAGTTGTAGGGGCCTCACACAGTGAAAAGAAAATTAGTTTAAACAGTCAGCAGTACAGTGATTCCATTTGGATTTAATGTGGAATTCAACAGGAGCGACCCTGAATTAGTACTCACGACCTCCAAACAAGATAGGGTCCTTCAACGTCAGCAGGGCTACTCTTGAGCTCCACGAGACTCTTCACACATTTATATGGTAAAAAGAAAGTACTATACCAGGCAGGCTGCTTCTCTATCCCGATCGCATTACTGCACAATACCCGGGGAACACACAGCAGATTCAGTTCCTGACAGACCGAGTGCAATTCAACAATTTCTCCAGTCTTCTACAGGGTGAGCCTGGTTTCTACTCTTCAGAGATCCTTTGATTCTTTTCACAGGACGGATTCAGTCCACAAGCAGTTACACAAGCTGCAGACCGAACTCTGGGCCTTACACACGTTTTTTGACTGAAACTGTGCACTGAAGGAGCACAGGGTTTCTTTCCCTTCACTGCCAGAGCTAAACTGAAACTCCAACAGACAAACCGGGCACTTCCTTTGAGTTCCTCCCAGTTCTTGACTGGATTGGCTGTCACTCACAATAGACTGCTGCTGTTGGTCCAAAAGGCGCCAAGTCTAAACTACATCTCCCAGAGTCACTGCCCATACAATCCTCTTGTGGCTGGCTCAGATTATGAGTCCAAGTTCTGATTCGTCCAAGGCACCATTTTAGAGCTAGCTTACCCACACTGATTGGTCCAGTTCAGCAGTTCAAAACCAGAATGGGGAACTAGGCAGACACAGTTCTGACTGCAAAGAAAGCAGGTTAGACAAACTGTAATTTCATTATTACTGTAAATGATTTC
Source organism: Neoceratodus forsteri (assembly GCA_016271365.2). Lineage (NCBI taxonomy): Eukaryota > Metazoa > Chordata > Ceratodontiformes > Ceratodontidae > Neoceratodus > Neoceratodus forsteri. Next base: position 1,355,457,504 of record CM057455.1, on the reverse strand, counting down.
TGGCAAACAGTTACATCTTTCAGATAGGTTCCCTTTGCACTCCTAGTGACTGCAGAAATGGAGTGAATCGGCAGCAGCTCGAGTGGTACTCAAACAGAGAAGCACACAGTCCCCCCATACAAACTAATTATGTCTGCAAGCAGACAGCTCTTAAAGAGACAGTACCAGAGGCTCTAAAAACACTCACTGATAAATGGCTTAAACGCCAAACACCATTCAGGCTTGGAGCATTCAAGCAAGGTCCTGGAAGTCTTTTGGGAACCCCCATTTGCAGGGGGGTTACACTTGAAAGTTTCTATCATGTCCCCCCTCTCCCTTCTTTCCTCAAGGGTACACATATTAAGCTCCTTTAGTCTCTCCTCATACGGCTTCTCTTGCAGACCCTGCACCATTTTAGTTGCCCTCCTCTGGACTGCCTATATCCTGTCTATGTCCTTGCGGAGATGGGGTCTCCAGAACTGGACACAGTATTCCAGATGGGGTCTCACCAACTGTCTGTACAGAGGGATAACAACTTCCTGTTTTCTGCTGCTGATGCCTCTCCCTATACATCCCAGTATACCCCCAGCCCTCCCTACTGCCTTCTCACATTGCTTGCTAACCTTAAGGTCATCTGATATGATTACCCCCAGGTCCCTTTCCTGTTTTGTTGTTGTTACTACCTCTCCACCCATTGTGTATTCTTCCCCTGGGTTCTTGTTTCCCAGGTGCATTATTTTGCACTTCTTTGCATTGAATCCTAGCTGCCATACGCCTGACCATTCCTCCAACCTTGCCAAGTCCTTTTCATCCTTTCCACGCCTCCTTGTGTATCAACCCTGTTGCAGATCTTTGTGTCATCTGCAAAAGGCATACTTTTCCTTCCAGTCCCTCTGCAATGTCACTGATGAAGACATTAAAAGGACTGGACCCAATATTGAACCCTGCGGTATCCACTGGTAACCGCCCTTTCTTCAGAGTGGACTCCATTTACAATTACCTTCTGTATTCTGTTGTCCAGCCAATGTTTTACAGGCTACCACCCTGGGACCCACTCCCAGGCTGGTTAATTTGACTAATAATCTTCTGTGTGGACTGTGTCAAATGCCTTGCTGGAAGTCTAGGTAGGCCATGTCCACAGCCCTCCCTGGTCTACTACTTTGGTCACCCAGTCAAAGAAATCTATTAGATTCGTCTGACATGACCTTCCGCTGTGAACCCATGCTGCCTTGGATCCTGTGCTCCACTGACCCTAGGTACTCAATTCTTTCCTTCAGAAGTGACTCCATCACTTTCCCTACCACAGAGGTCAGACTGACAGGTCTGTAGTTTCCTGCCTCTGTCTTGGTCCCACTTTTGTGAAGGGGAATCACATCCCCTTCCTCCAGTCCTCGGGTACCACACCATCCTCCCATGATTTATTAAAAAGAGTAGCCAGTGGTTTCACTAGTTCCTTCCTTAATTCTTTTAGAATTCTGGGGTGAATTCCATCAGGACCCATTGCTTTGTCCACCTTCAGTTTTCGGAGTTCTTGCAGAACCCTTTCTTCTCCTCTTGATTGGAGTGCTGCGTAAAAAAAGCAGGCAACTCTAGGGATTGATTCAGCATAGATTCCACTACCACCTTGGGGAGAAACTTAAGGTCGGTACACAGAGCCACACAGTCCTTGTGAAAAATCAAATGCGGGATTTTGCACATAAGGGCCTGGAGCTCGGAAATCCTTCGAGCAGAAGTAATGGCCACAAGGAAGAGAGTTTTCCATGGAAGGAACTTCAGGTCTGCTGAGGCTGCCGGCTCGAAAGAAGGCAGAGTAAGCTTCTCAAGCATAAAATTCAAATCCCGAGGAGGGCAGGAACCCGAATTTGGGGTCTCAAGTGGAGGACCCCTCTAAGAAAAGTCTTGGAGACTTCCAGTTGCACAAAGGTCCTGTCCCCAAAAGACATGGTAGCCAAGATGGCCGCCATGTGAACTTTCAGGAGGAATGACTGAGACCCAGCTCAAAGAGGTGTCGAAGTAATCCAAAAGTCGCCCAACAGAGCATGAGAAAAGCTCAAAATCTTTGAGCGTCCCAAATAGAGAACCGTTTCCATTTCATGGCATAGGTAGATCTAGTGGAGGCTTCCTGGCCTCCTCAGAATCTCAGCCACCAGCTGAGAAACCCCAAATCGGGCTTGAGTTACATCTGCAGAAGCCACGCATGCAACTGAAGGGACTTGAGGCCTGGATGGATCAGGGTCCCCTGATCCTGGGTCAGCAAAAGCTGCGACAGAGGAAGAGGAGGTTCCTCTGATTACTGCTGCAGAAGAGAGAACCAAACTTGCCTGGGCCAGAAAGGAGTGATGAGAATCATGTGAGCTACTTCCGAGTGGAGTTTCTGTAAGACCCTCAAAATCAAGGGGATCGAGTGGAAGGCATAGACAATCTTCCTTCCAGTCTAGAGCCAGAGCATCTCTACAAAAATGCTTCCACCCTGGAGCGAAGCTATAGCATGGAAGTTTGGCGTTGAGAGGAGACGCACACAGGTCTACCTGTGGTGTTTTGCCAGCATAGGAAGATATCGTCTGCTACCCCTTGATCTAGTTTCCACTTGTGAGTGTGAGCAGACAACCGACTGAGGTGGTCTGCCAACGTGTTCTCAACCCCCAGGACGTGAATAGCCGTGAGGTGAAGGTTGTGCTGCACTGCCCAATCCAAAAACCCCATCGCCTCCCTTCAAAGAGGGTAGGAACGAGTTCCTCCCTGTTTATTGATGTACCAGACAACACACATGTTGTCCGTCTGGACAGCCAGATGTCCGAGAAGCAGATAAAGATGCAGAGCCCGAAGAGCATAAAGCATGGCCTGAAGCTCGAGCACATTGATGTGGAGAGATTTTTCGAGCTTGGACCAGGAGCCCTGGGTCCTGTGAGGCCCGAGATGGGCTCCGCAACTCTCGCCCAAGGCATCTGTAGTCAGCGTCTGGGAGGGGGGAGAAAGGCAGAGGGAACTCCCCGCAAAGGTTCACCTGAACCATCCACCATTGCAAGTCCCGAGCCATAGGATTGGAGACCAGAACTAGTTGATCTAGGTCGTCCATCAGCTGATTCCACTAAGACCGAAGCATCCACTGAGAGATTCTCATGTGGAGCTGAGCAGGAGGGACTGTCAGAATAGCAGCCAACATGAGCCCGAGGAGGCGAAGGACTGACCTGGCGCTGACCCACCTCGGCTGGACAACAGGCTGACTTGAGCCTGGAGAGCTGCCCTGTCCAGTGGCAGAATGCCATGACGGAGGTCATGTCCATTATCGCCCGATAAACTGAAGCCTCTGGGACGGGATCAGGTGGGACTGGCCTGGTTGACGGTAACCCCAGGCAGGTAAAACCTGCAGGTTAAGGGAAAGGAAGCAGGAGTTCCTCCCGGATGAAGCCACCAGGAGCCAGTCGTCCAGGACAGGAAAACCTGCACCCCCTGGGTATGCAGGTAGGCCGCTACCAGCGAAAGACATTTGGTGAACACTCGGGGTGCCAAGGAAAGACCAAATGGGAGGGCCTTGAACTAATGGTGGTCCCCCTGGAACGCAAAACGCAGGTATTTGCGTTGGGAAGGGCGAATAGGGATATGCAGGTAAGCATTCTGTATGTCCAGAGTGCAGAGCCACTGTCCCGGCCAAAGAAGGGGCAGAAGACTCTGCAGAGAGAGCATCCTGAACCTTTTGTACTCCACAAACAAATTCAGGGAGCGGAAGTCGAGAATCGGCCTCACTTCTCCTGACTTCCTCGGGACCAGGAAGAAATGGTAGTAGTAACTCGACCCCCGAAGAAGGGAAGGAACGGGCTTTATCGCCTCCTTCAGAAGAAGAGAGGACATTTCTTCCTGAACCAGAAGAAGATGATCTGGGGAGTAAGATGACCTGGGGTGGGGTTTTGAGGAGGTTTCCGAAGAAACTCTATTGAGTGTCCTTCTGCAATCAGCTGGAGCACTCAAGTGTCTGAAGTGATCCTCTGCCAACCCGGTAGATGGAGGGAGACTCTCCCTCCTACTGGTTCCTCTGGAAGGCCCAGAGGCTGTGGGAGAGGAAAGGAGTCAGGAGGTGTGAGACAGCGTCGCGGCTGAAGCCCCTGCTGCTTTTTTGGGTGGGGGGGGGGCTTGGCAGCCGGAGGGGCCCGACGTTTGTTGGCCTGCTTTCCCTGAGGTTTTGCCTTTTGCCGAGAACGCCTGCAAAAGGGACAATGCTGAGCCTGAGGGGGCCTTTATATAGAGTCAACCGACTTAAGTGCAGTACCCTTCTCCTGCAGACCAGTGATGATGTCCTTGACCGCCACCAAACAGCACTGAATCCCTGAAGGGTGCGTCCTGGATAGCAGACTCCACCTTCGGGACCAAACCTGACACCCGGAACCAAGCATGATGCCACAAACCCATAGCGAAAGCCAAGCTCTGACCAGCAGCGTCCACTGCATCGTACATGGCACGAAGGACGTGCCAACTGGCCAAACGCACAGACCGGACTAGATCCGCCACTTCCTGCTTCGCCTGAGACTCAGGAAGGGAGTCTAATTTAGCCTCCACCATGCTAAGGAACACCTTCTGGTAATCTCCCATATGACCAACATAATTCAGGACCCTAATACCCAGAGTGGAAGAAGCGCAGACCTTCCTCCCGTACTGGTCCAGAAGGCGGGATTCCTTGTCGGGTGGTGACGAGCTCAAGTGCTTGGGATTAGCCGTCCGGCCGTGAGCAGAGCTAATCACAACCGAATCAGCTTGAGGGTGTGAATTTAAAGAGTCAACACCCTCTGGAGCCTGATAAAGCCTTTCCGACTTCCTAGGAAGGGGGGGCTAATGCCGATGGTTGCTTCCAAATGGTGGAAACAAGGTCAGCATGAGGCTCAATCCAGGGTGGCACCAGGGTATGAGCGGTCTCGGGCAGATCCAGGTGTGCAGCAAGTCTCTTACGCTGTGGATCTGGCTCCAAGGAATGCCACTGATGAACTGCCTGGATTTTGAGCAGCAACTCCATAAAGGAAAGATCCTCCGAAGGAGACATCGGAGGAGTCCTTGGCCTGGGCTTGTCAGGAGTGCGTGGCTCGTCGTCTGGGTCGGAACGACCATCGGAGTCATCCAAGGTCTCCGAGGATGATGAAGAGGAAGAAGACTCCTCCTCCCAGCGCGGGGGAGGAACAGACCCCTTGGGAAGCCCTCGGGGAAGCATATCCTGCCCCACCCTGGAACCGGAGGGCTCGCCTCTGGTATCTGGAGATGGGGAGGGGGTCTCTCGTCTTCAACGTACGGGGTCCAGAACCGGGACCGGCGTCGGAAGATGGCTCTCTACCTCCCTGGTGAGCTGAGCCTTGGCCTCAGCCCACCAGAAACCAGAGTCTCCTTCAAGTCCACCAGCGCTGAGGGGCAGTGGAGGAGGAGGAGGGGATATGGATACTGAGGGTATCTGTAAGGCACGATCCGCATTCTGACGGCAGGAATCCTGGTCAGGTACTGGGGCACTGTGTACTGCGGCGTCAGGTACTGGGGTGCCGGATACTGCGGGCCTGGGTATGACGGCGTTGGATAGGATGGGGTCAGATACCCAGGCACCAGGGGATCTGCAGGAGCAGAAGGCCCTGGAAATGGCCTAGCAGGAGGGCCCAGAACAGGAGGCTAGGCGGGCAGCAGGCCCGGCGCAGGGGCGGTGTCTGGCAATAGGATATTGTTGGGCATCGGGTAAGCCAGCGTCGGTGCTGGCGTCTGAGGATCCCGCATAAGGTCGTCCAGCCCAGCGGGAAGGAGACCAACGGCAGCGTATCACATTCTCCGTGTCGCCCAGGAAGAAGGGTTACCATCCCTAGGATCCAGCTGAGAGAGACGCTGGCACCTCTGAGTGCAACGAGAAGGCGGCGAAAGGGACAATGGTTAGCCCGGCGGTCCGGGCGTTGGCTCTAGGCACGGGCAGACATCGAGGAGCCGACGTCCGTCATCAACGGGATTCGGCAGACGCCGGAGGAGCCGCATCCGACTTATCGGACCCAACGCCCAACAAAGACCACGAAGAAGAAGCGGCCTTGGTGGGCACTTTGTAGCCGTGCACTGCCCCGGAGGGTCAGGCATCTTAGCGGCCTTACCCAGGTGGGCGTTGGAGAAGCCAACATCCAACTCATCGGGGCCCCTCGAACCAGAAGGCTGCACGGTGACGACCTTACTGGGAGCGGCTGCCTTAGACCCAGAGGCTCCCAAGGGGCCCGAGCATGAGCCTGACGGGAGAGTTGACATCATCTTGGAAGTCTCCAAGATGGCCGCCACAGAGCTGCCTCCCGGAGGAGGCATTACCTGCAGCACCGCGACCCCAGCTGAGGCCGAGGTGACCGATGAGGAGTCCCGGTCCTGGTATTTCTTCTTGTGGTGGCCCTCCGAAGAAGTCAAAGCCTGCCAAAGTTTTTTCAGTTCCTTTTCCATGGAGGTCATTTTTCGTTTAAGAACATGGGCCTCCAGGGACTGCTGCCTCCGCTTACGGGTGGCCACGTTAAACTGCTGGCAAAGCTGACATTTCTCAATGGGATGATCAGGGCCTAGACAAAAAAGGCACTAGAATGTCCGCCCTGTCGGGAGCTGGGCGCCGCAAGAATCGCACTTGTCTTTCTGCTCGGAGGGAGTAGGGGACAACATAGACGCCAGCTATAGGTAAAGCTGACGAAAATTGGGGAAAAAAGTAGAAAATAGGTGATAGAAATACTGACGATTGACTGTGAAGCAGTAAACTTAACCATGACGCGCTGCACGAGCTAATGGCGGGAAAGAACTGGAAGGCGGGCATGGGAGACCGCCCCTTTATACTGACGTTGATCACCTGACATGGGGGCGGTCCCCTGCCAGAGACTGCTAGCTAGAAATTTTTCCGTGGGGTCCTGACGCCTGCCGGTTTCAGTCCTATTTGTAATTACCTAATGCAAGAACCCTCTCGAAGTAAGATATATTTGATTGATGCAGCCTTTATGCAAATTAACCTGATTACGCCTCTCCCTTGTTCAAGTCCCTTAAATAAATCAGATCCAACTCTTTTTTGCATTTACCCTGACTGTGGTTCCAGTTTATGCAAGAGTACTATACTGCTGTTATTTGCTGTGTATAACCTTGTTTTACAGGGGTCTCCAGGGCCGAGCCAGAGGAAAGCCCTGGTGGTAAGTGCAAACAGTGTGGGTACTTGTGTGGTGTATCAGGGGTGTTGTGAAAGTGATTATTGTATATTGTTCCGGCCACTAGTAAGGAAAGAGGGGGTTACAGTGTCCTGGTGGGCTGTGCCCAGGTTAGCTTGACCACTACCAACCCTGACCTCCAGGTGGAGGCACCCGTTTCAGAACTCAGACCCCTCAACCTGCTACTAGCCAAGCAGGCAGGGTTAGTAGCCCTTGGGATAACACCACCTGGGGTTACAATAATGTGACATTACATTATGTTCTAGCACTCCAATAGACCTGTAGAGCAGGAAATAGCAGTAGGGTGGGATAGCACTGTACAACAATGCAAATTATTGAAGCTCTGTTCCCAGGAAAATTTAATGCATCCTCATATTAGCTGATATCACCAAATATTGTTTGACCTCTTCACATGTGACACATACTGTACTATCACTGTACAACCAGAAATGCAAGAAGATATGCTTGTGCAAATATTTAGTTAACTCACAAGACAAACAGTGAAAGAAACTCAGATCTAACACACCAGGAACGTCCTCATGTCTTATGCAGGACATGTTTACTATCTTATGGTTACATATTTGCATAGTTCCAATCAGACTGGCTAATATGTAACAGACTCCAAAACTTTAACTTTCTGACTGCCTGAGCTCTGCCAAGTCCCAAAACTGATCCCAATACTGTATCTTCACTGTGCCTTTAATAAGCACACATACAGAAAAATGTTCCAAAGGACAAAGGGGTGGGGGTGGGCACGTCTGTGGGGACCATTAATGAAAAAAGAGGCTGACAATATAACAGATTTTGATCCTGACCCTCAACATTGAACTAAAAGTAAAAATGTTAAAGGTAAAACCAATATGGATGGCAAACCCAGTAATTCCAAAACACTGAAAAATCAGATGCAACCAGAGAAAACAGATGAGTAGCCACAGCCTTTGCGAGTAGTGAAGGAACCAGAAAGGACGTGGTGAGGAGATGCTGAGCCACTGTATACTACTTTGCTGAGGAAAAACAGAGAGCAGGAGCGAGACAAAGCTTTTTTTCTGCTACAACAGGTACGCCACCATTGCCTCTCCATACCTTTAGCAAGTGTATATAGCTCTTTCCAGGTCAGCTTGTGAAGCTGATTTCTTCTGTGGTTGTCCCTCGCTGCTACTCTGTCCTGAAGGAGCTAGGAGTCCAGTCAGTGGTGGAGCGCCCCCCAGGACGAAGGTAGGAAGCTCCACAGGGAGCTCTCTGCAGGCAAGACAACCCAGGCACAGAGGAGGCTATAGGCTGAGAGAAGTTGGATCATTTTTTCGGCACTACCTCATTATACATTAAGGTACCTTTCCCTTGCTGAGAACATGCAGTTAATAAAGTTAAGAAACAATTTTGGGACCAGGGCCAAGACCAAATGTGTTAGTTTCTTTGTTAAGGGGTACAAACACAAGAAGTTTTTGGAAAAGGAAACACCTTTGTGTGTAGTTTTGCATATGTTACATCTTTTTTTTAGTTTAGTCAGTAATACACATACGCATATGTTTGGGAGACGGAAGTGCTTGGAACTATTTCAGACTTTTCCATACTCCGTATTTTGCTCTTGAACTGTTTCATTTGGGCACATTTTAGAGTTTTGATGGTTGTTTTTCTTCAGTAACAACTTTTATTATATTGAACCTGAAAAGTTTAGTGTAATTTAAAGTAAATTTTCTGAAAATGAGTAGGATCCCTGTAGACGCTGTCCCTCAGAATACTCCTGCACCCTTGTTGTATTCAATCAGTGGTGAGAATCTGAGGAGAACACCTCGCATGCACCCATATAATCAAACTGAAAGTCAGGTGATCTGTCCATCACAGTCAATGGGCGTACTCTATACAGTACTGTGCTGTCATTGACAGCTCAGTCGACTGCCAGCTGTGGTGGTGAGTGGGGGCTGTGCTGGTCACCGGCTGTGGGTCAGGCTGGGGGAGAAGTGGGGTGGTCGGACTCTCCATTACTGGATGGGGGTCCACTAGACTGCCATGGTTTTTGACTGTTTCACAGGTTCGGGTGTCGGGGAACAGGGTACGGTGTGTGTGTGGGACCACTACACTATGGAAAAATGTTTTTTTTGATGGGGGATTGGTGAGCAGGGCAGGCCACTACACTATGGTAAATGTATTTTACTCAGGCATCAGTGATTGGGGAGAGGGGAAGGACCACTACACTATGGAAATTATGTATTCTACATGTCGGGTGGGTGGTAGAGGGCCACTACACTATGCAAACATATATTTTTATTATCGGATAGGCGATCGGGGACTAGGGTGGGACACTACACTATAAAAATGTTTTTTTATTATAGTGTGGGCGATCGGGGACCAGGGTGGGACACTACACTATGGAAACTTTATTTACACACACAGGTAGGGAGATCAGGGATCGGGAAGGGGGGTCAGGGGCCACAGTACCTTTGCCAACAACTAGGGCTGCACAGATTACTGCCAGGTTTTTGTCTGAGGTAATTTCCTCCATGCAAGAGTCTTCACAAAGTCCCTTAGTGCATGGGACTGCTTGGATATGCAGGTCCCCTCCCCCTCATTTGCACTGTACCCCCCCCCACTACTTTGCCCAGGCACAGACCCAGTTTGTAGGGGCAAACTGGGCATGAGTTTTTGTTTGTTTTTAATTCTATTTCGCTCCGGTCGGCTCATGGGACCGTCTCTTGGGCATCTGGTCCTTTATTCTGCCCGCCAGTTGATCCCTCAGTCTGTGCCTCCCTCTCCCGGCAGCCAGAACCCCCGGTTTCACCCACTCAGGGAAGGGGTAGCCCTCTCCTCTTGGGCTCTCTTGTAAGTCAGACTCTGGCTGCAGGTGGGCCCCAGAAGGAGGAACCGGAAGGCCAGTTGAGGAGAACCCGGCGGAGGGCATGGGGGACAGGTGCCGTCGCATGTTCAAGTTTCAAGTTCAAGTTTATTGCAGGAAAACTCCATTGAGCAAGCTCATTCACAAGGAGGTCCTGTGACATAAACACTTAAAGTACAAACATAGATAGGTAATAACAGTATATACATGAAATGCACGTTACATGATACAGGCATGTCCCAAAAGCCAGTCTTTTCCTTGTTCTCGCTGGTTCCCCACCCTGTGTGGGCACGTCCCAATGCTCTGGCGCATGGCAACCCTGCTGGCGTCAGCCACGCTGATCTCGTGCTGCCCGGCTTGCTGCGACGTCCCCTGGTCTCCACCGGGGGTCGCCAGCACGCTGAGCCGACCCAAACCGTTCTCCTGGGGTAGACAGCAACACAAGGGCACTCTGTCCTCAACCCACCCCTACCGACCCACCAGTGCCCGAGCTCGCTCCCAAACTCAGGTCGCCGGCGTAGTGAGAGGTGTGGCGTCCAGCGCCTCAACCCTCAGTGCCACCGGGCCGGCTGCAAACTGGGCTTTGTGAATACCAACTCCGGGCAAAACCCAGTTTGCCCTGGGTAAATTGGGTTTGCACCTAGGCAGAGTTTTGTAAATCTGGCCCCTGGACTTTTAAAGTAAACATACATTTTTTTTTATTTGTTTTAAAATATTGTAATGACGAATTGTCGACCAATAAAATCTGTCTAACTACCACAGCCTTTGCCTCTACCATTGAAAAACATAGCTAGGTTGTGTCCTTACCTTGATCAAGGTGACTTGACTACACTAGTACATGTTTTATCCTCTCCCACCACCATTACTGCAACATGCCCCAGCTGGGCCTGCCTGCAAGTATTATCTGCCCTCTTTTAACCAGTGCAAAATGCAACAGTGCATTTGATCATCTCCCCCAGCACTCTGCAGCCTACACTGGTTACCTGTTAGGTGGCGGGCAGAATTTAAGGTTTTATTTATTTCAAAAAAAAGTCTGAGTTTACAGGATAAGTTCAGTTAGACACAAATCTTGTTTGTAAAACAACATATGTTACCAGCATTAATGCAAAAAGACAAAAGTAACAATAAAACACACAGCTTAGTATACAGAAACATAGACAATGTCAACAGAAAAAGACCACTGGCCAATCCAGTCTGCCCTGTTTTACCCTACTGTCTGCCATGACCAACTGTCTAGACAGGTTTTCGGCCTCCCCCACCCCACTCCCTGCCTTACTGCTAACATCCTGAGTAACTATTAAGCCCTTTACTCTGTCCTAGCTGTGCTTGAACCCATTAATGGTCTGGCACCCACCACCTCTGCTGGCAGGCTTTTCCACGGCTCAACCACTCTCTCGGTAATGTAAAACTTTCTAGCATCCCTCCAGAATCCTCATCCCCCCCTTTGTTTTTGACACATCATTTCTGCTAAATAGTTCCTTGCAGTTTGCCTTGTTTATTCCTTTCAGGAACTTGAAGTTCTCCATCATGTCCCTTCCCCTGTCTCTGGCCTCCAGCGGTACATCCTCAGCACCCTATGAACCATACAGCACATGGTTGGTCATGTTCTGTATAAATAGCAACCTGCTCACAGTCCTTGCTGTGCACATTTTAACTGCTGTTCTCATTCCAAACAGTTGTTCTGCACAGGTCAAAGGCAAAAAAAAAAATTAAATTGCTCATTCTCCCCACAAGCAGATGATTTTTTTTTCAACTTTCGTTTACCGGTAAGTGTCATGAGCCAAGGCCTTTTTCAGACACGACCCAGGACAATTTGTCCGACGTTACCATTACAATAATAAATACAATACAAGATTACAACAAATGTGATACAGTATTACAAACAATACATAACACAACATTACTAAACATCAAAGTGCATTACAACAACAATTGTCATTATAAGTTAATAACATTCACATTGTACTTTACTCATATAATATTGTTTTAACCTAAATTTAAAAACTGCACGACTAATGTCTTCAGAAAAGGTTGATGGCAAGCTATTCCAATGTTTTGCTGCCATAAATGAAAAGGAACTCTCTCCCATTTTGTTTTTCCTTTATGGAACCACTAACTTAATAGTTGTGGTTGATCTCGATCTTTCTAGCTCCTTAAATTAATAAAACAAATATAAAGGGGATTTGGTCTTTTGTCTCATAACATTATCCATAAGACAGTTTAAGTTATACTCAATGTTAAACTTTGGAGAAGCCAATTCACTAAGTGATACAATAAACAGTAATTAGTCTGACATGGTGCTTTAAGTGCAAACCTACATAAACTATGAAATGTACTAGTTAATGATAGATCTGCATTTGTGAGATTAGAAAAAAGAAATGAGTTATAATTCATAGTTGTGTAACCCCTAGGTGGCGCTATCCCAAGGGCTACTACCCCTGCCTGCTTGGCTAGTAGCAGGTTAAGGGGCCTGAGTTCTGAAACGGGTGCCTCCACCCGGAGGTCAGGGTTGGTAGTGGTCAAGCTAACCAGGCTCAGCCCTCCGGGACACTGTAACCACTCTCTTTCCCTCTAGTGGCCTGAACACTGTACAATAATCACTTTCACAATACCCCTGCTACACCACACAAGTACCCACACTGTTTGCACTTACCACCCGGGCTGGTTCCTCTGGCTCGACCCTGGGGACCCCCTGTAAAACAAGGTTAAGTACAGCAAATAGCAACAGTACAGTACTTTGAGCACAAACTGGAACCAGAGTCAGATTACATGCAGAAAAAGTTAGATCTGATTTATTCAGGGGACTTGAACAAGGGAAGGGCAAAATCAGGTTAATTAGCTTAAACGTTAGATCAATCAAGCAATTATGCATGTGCTTTGAGTCCTCCCACACAGTCCACCTCTGGGTACCCAGGTAGAGAAGAGATGGGCTAGCCAGGACAGTTGCCCGGGGTTGCAGCTGGTTGTGGACCTTTGATGGAAAACAACATGCACAGTACACAATATTTGTAATCCGGAGCCAGAGGGCTCAGTTTGTAAAGGAAACAAAACAACAAGACAATCAGATGACACACTCAGATTAAGCTGTTGTTATAGGGAGCTACCCTGATATTTACTCACGATACCCAAGATTGGACACAGGCTGGATGAAAATAGAGACTGCAGGTGGTTGATCTGGAATGCCAGGAGAAGCAGGGCCCACACGAGTCGCAGAGGTGTCGTTCCTGTTCAAGCGTGGAGCAGGGGCTGATCCCCAGGCAGAATCTCTCATCAGCGGCTTCTCTGTGCAGTGGGTAGTCTGGCTGGGCCAGTCTGCAAGGCCCAAAGCATGAAGACAAATTCGGATGCAGTCCATTTTGGGCTGGATACAGCTTCCAGCAAGCAGAACACAGATCACACAGTGGGGAACTAACACAACCCACTAGCAGCTCATAGCACATTTATATGTACAGGAATTTACTATCAAAATTAAGCCTTTCCTTGGTCACAATCACAAAAATCTTTGCACACACTGGGAGCTTAGGGTAGCTGAACTCCTGACAGGCCGATCGCATTCAGCAAAATCTTGGTCTTCTTTAGGTTGAGCCTGGCCCACTTCAGTAGCTTACTTTAGTCACAAACTTGGATTTAGTCCAAAATAATTATCTTCTCTCCTCTCAGGAGCAGCAGCAGACATGCAAGCCAAAACCTCAGCCCTTTCACAGTTTTCACATGCGAATCCACTCAGGATTGCTGCCCAAAATACACTTGAGTTCTCCTCATTTCACTTCCCAGCTCAGAACTAACTGAAAATTGCAAGCAGCCCGGGACTTCCCCAAGATCCAAAAGATATGGTTGGCTGATTTGGCTGTCAGTCAAAGCAAGAGCTCCCCCTTCAGTTGCAAAAAAGGCGCAAAAAGTTCAAAACTACAATTCCCACAGATTTTGACTTCAGACAGCTCCTGTAGTCCGGCTACATTTCAGGTCCCACCAGAACTGATTGGTCCAATTTGCAGTCCAGGACCAAGATAGTGGAGACAAAACAAAACAGTCCTTGCTACAAAGAATGCAGGTTAGACAAACTACATTATCATTATCACTCTAAATTATTTTCAGCAAATAGTTACATCTTTTAACAGAGCTCCCTCTCAGATTACTTAGGCTACAATCAGGCAGCTCTTAAAGAGACAGTACACAGAGGCTATACAGGCTCTGGTAATCACATTTAAACTGCTAAAACGCAGGACTCCAGCCTGGCAGTGGGCATTTAGGCAAGCTCAAGGAAGACTTTTTGGGAACCCCCATTTGTAGGGGGGTTACAGTTGCAAACAGAACACTTCTAGCAATGGCTGTTCGAGCCTACAGCGTCAGGCAATTTAGGGATGTAAAGAGCACACCTAATTTCTGATTAACATTTTTACAGGATTGTTTAATATGTACAGAGAACGTCAAGTTAGAATCTAATACTATACCCAAATAACTAAACTGAGTCACTTGTTCCAGTAACTTAACATTCAAATCAAATATAGATATAAATGGAGTATTTACCAATTTTGGCTTAGAGCCTAAAAGCATGCTCTTAGTTTTCTTACTATTTAACAATAAATGTTGATTTTTCAGCCAAAGATCCAATTTATAAAATTATCACACAGATCTTGATTTAAGTTTTCAACAGAAGCAGAACTACGATATAAAATAATATCATCTGCATATATCAGTGTATTTGTGTTATGAAAAAGTGCGGTAATTCATTTACAAACAGTGAAAACAAGAGGGACCCCAGGATAGATGCCTGGGGAACACCCAACTCTATTTTTTTACTACTTGTTAACACTCCCCTATATTTCACACACAGCAATCTATCTGTTAAATAACTTCTAAACCAGTCCATAGGGAATTCTGATTACACCCAAGTGCTTCAGCCTCCCGAGCAGCAAGGAATGATTACCGAGCTCAAACGCCTTGGACAGGTCCACGAACACAGCACCAGCGAGCTCACCCCTATCTATTGCTCCACTGATGTGGTCCGTGAATCTGGCCAAGGCACTGCCCGTACCATGATACCTTAGAAATCTGTGCTGCTCGGGAGACCGGAGATCACCCAGAAGTAAATAATCTGCAAGCTGCTGTTTAACAATTTTCTCCAGCAACATTTCCCAAAAGTGTCAACAAGGAGATTGGCCTATAATTGTCCATCTCACTATAACTACCCCCTTTATGAATAGGGATAATTACTGTTTCCTTCCAAGCAGTAGGAAATTGGCCTGCAATTAATGATAAATTAAACACCTTTGTTAATGGTCTATAAATATATAATTAAATCAATTTAAGAAATCATGGCTCCAAGCCACAACCCCCTGAACTTTTATTAATAGGAATCTGTTTCAGAAGTTTTAGTACTTGAGACACCTTAATTAAATAAAAATAAAAAGGTGGATGATGGACAACATCTTTTTTAAAATGACAGATCTAATCAACACCCTCAAAGTCAAAGCGCTTTAGTAAATTTTTAGATCTGTGAACTTATTTAAAAACATGACTACTAAGCACCCAGTGCCAAACACAACCATTTAAATCATAGTACATAACAAAAAAGTAGGTTTATTATTATTTTTTTTTTACTGGAGGAAGTTTCTATGACTTCCGTGTCAAAAGCATATACAGTCAATTCCACTTGCATGCAATTCACATGTTCGCAATTTTGGATATATGCACATTTTCCTTCAGTCCCAAATCATTTCATATTCTATGCTATTTATTTTCTTGGTTGTATGCATAGCAATTTTCAGCTGTATACAACTTTTCTGCCACATTTCCAGACATTCCAACCTGGCTCAGGTGATATTTGCTCAGATTCTGAGTGAAATGAGGTACTAAATGGTGTTGATGTGGCACCTTAAAGGTATGAGGAGACCAGTACACAAAGTATGCTGCCTGCTAAACAATCCAGAAAACCAACAGAACTGTGCTTTCCATTGAGCATGAGGTACAAGCAGGCAATAAGACATGATGCATTGTGCATTACGGTGTGATAACCGCACTCCTAGGCGTGAATTAGGCACGAGGGAGAGGCCAAGTGCCGGTCACCCCAAGAAGTGCAGTTATCACACCATAATGCATACCCTGGAGTGTCTTATTGCACTTACAAAATAACTAAAAAAATACACAAGAGAACAGTTTATAAAGTTAAAACACTGAGTTTATTTTAAGCGTGGAAGAAAAATAGTCCCAAAGTGGGGGCTGCTTGGGCAAAATAACAAAACAAAACTAGACTAAACTGTATGTTGCATTTATACTGTGCACAAATTAATATATAGGTTACAGTGTATGGCATGACTTTTTAAGATGCTGTCCTGATCTGGGGACCGGTTTAAACACAAACAAAATGTAAAAGTGTTGCTGAGCTGCATTTTAATATTTACTATGGTTGGCTTTTTATTTCTGAGACCGAATTGCTTTGCTAATTTGGTAGTTGCTGGCTAATGCTGAGCTTTTGTATTGCAGCATTTTATTTCTTACGATAATTTATTTTGCTTTGCATTTTGCAGAATGTATGCTTTTCTAGGAAATAGCACTGTCTGTAACATGCGCGTGGGTTAAATATTACAGCTACACACTGTTCTGTTGTGTGTAATGAAATCGCGTACCCTGATCTACACATGTCTGGCTGTGGAATTTATTCAGTGAATGGGGGGGGCTCACAACAGCGACTGACAAAGCGGTTTTGTTTTACGTCTGTGGTGATTGTGGATGTGCATACCCTTCCCAGTGTTTGCCATGCCAGCATGTTTCTGGGTAACGGATTAGGAGGCCCGAGTTGCATCCGGCGGCAGGCTTACATTTGCAGTATATGAATGCACTAAGCTACCACTGCTGCATCTGCTGCCTGCCGTATTTTCATGGGTAACGCTAGATGGAGATGGCATGCTAATGTCAGATGTATTGGGCTTTGAAATTCTGGGTTACTTTTGGATGTTCACACTTACAGGTAGAAACGTGCATTTAGTCTTCTGTTACTGACTCTGAGTGCACAGAATATAGAAGTGATCGGTGGCCCACAGCGGAGGGAAAAAATGGTGACATTAAATTACTTTAAAGTTCTACTTAGAATGCCACTGATGTGAGACTTAAGCCACTCTACGCTGTTGTTAGGCTTTTTTTTTTTACTGGGTCTAGTTATTTATAGTGCAACATTTTCCCATGTTGCATTATAAATATCCAATCAGATTACTGCACTATTGTCAGCTATTTTATAACTGCTTGATAAGCCTTCCCTGCCTGGACTAAAGTAAACCAGTCAATTACTGTACTAACAAACTTGCCTTCTTGCAGGTTTTTAACATGCATCATTCATTTTCTGGATATATGCAGTGTCGGATGTATGTACAAATACTGCTTTCTCCAACAGTGTGCATACAAAAGGAACTGACTGTACTATATGAAATAAAAAGCGGTTCTGTTCCCAAGTGAATAGTTTCCTTAAAGGCAAAGTGGGTACCCCCTCCCGCGACATCCTTTATGACGTTAAAACAGTAAATTACTCAACTCTTGCTGCTGATGCATGTAACAGTCTTTCCAGATCTTGGTAACTTTAAGGCACCTCTTGGTGGTTCTTCCCCTGAGAACTGCTCTCCCTGACCTTGCTGACATCATGCTCAAGTGCCCAGATTTTCATTTTACAATGTTCTTTAGAAAAGGAGATGCTACGGCCCGGTGGCACAGAGGCTGAGGCGTGGTCTCACATCTACGTGCGCTGTGATCGGGTTGGGGAACAGACTCAGGTCGGTGGGGGTCGGGAGGATGGAGCGTCCCCACGGATGCTCTCCTCCTCGAGTGGGATTCCAGGGTGCTGTCTAGTGCCAGATGTCCTACAGGAGCCGGCAGATGCACCCGACTCTTGAGGGGCATGGCGGCTTATATCTCAGAACCAGGGAGGGGACGTCATTAGGCACTTGAGGGCGAGTGTGCGTCAGCACGCCGACTCTCTGCGCCTGGCATCCCAGGGGGTTGGGTTACAGGGAGTACAAGCTTGGAGGAAAATGCCTCCGGCCCCCTAGAAAGACTGGTCTCTAACCAGATGCAGGTGTGCATTGAGACACATGCTTTGTTAACTGAAGTTCAGCCTGGTTTCGGAAAAAACACAGTACTTACACTGCCCTTGTTCACCTCATGTCAGATCTAGTCAACGCCATGGAGGCTGGTCAAGATACCAGTGTTGTGGCCGTCCTGGTGGCGCTGAGGGTTGAGGCGCTGGAAGCCACACCTCGCTCCACGCCGGCGACCCGTGTTCGAGAACAAGCCTGGGTCGTCAGGGGTTGGTAGGGGAGGAGAAGGATTGAGCATCTGGAGGACTGCTCTCCTTTTCCAGGGTGGAGGGCGTGCTGCTGTCGGTGTACTGGTGGCCTCTGGTGGTAGCTGGAGGCAGCAAAGTACACAGGCAGTCTGAGAGAATGCCTGGACCGCGCCGGGAAGGGGTGCATCTTGATGGCGTGCGCGCCCCCCACTGGCATCATTGCACGCCCCCGCACGCCAAGGAGGTAGAACAGGAAAAGAAGGCACCAGTCACGGCAGCATGATGGCCGTTTCCGCAGAGGACTCGCCGGTACCGTGGGCGTGCAGCGATACTGGATCCTGGTCTGGTGGCTGAGTGTAAGGGGGGCTCTCCACCACCCTGCCGTGGGGGTAGAATACTGCGAGGCCCAATGTGGCACGGGGAGATCCTTGGGACAGCAGTTGGAAGCCTGAGAGGATGCCTGGACGTGGGGCAGGTAAGGCAGATTGGATGCCAGGGAAAAAAGGATAAACTAAAAAAAGATACCAGTGTTGTTTTTATAGACCTGACCAAGGCATTTGATCCAGTAAATCATGGACCTTCTTCCAGTCAAGTTAAGGAGGTTAGGTCTTGACCAGCTGTCTTGATCATGGTTCCATGGCTATCTATCTTGGAGCAATCAGGAAATTAAATGGTGGGTGGTGGCGGTGGGGAGTGGGAGGCGTTCTTCCATACAGAAAATTACAGATGGTGTTCCCCAGGGCTCAGTTCTGGGCCCAATGCTATTCTCTCTATTTATTAATGAACTGATCAAAAACTGTGGCTGTGCTAAAAACTGCTGTATGCAGATGACGTGGTGTTGTATAGGAGTCACTTTAACTTAGCATCAATCAAGTCTGGACTGAAGGCCAACTTTCAGATACTTGAGACCTGGTTTCAGACCAATATGCTTCTCCTAAACTAAAAACAAACAAACAAAAAAAAAACAACAAACAAATCTGTGCCTTTTGGTACTCATAGGGCGAGTCCCGACAGGAATGAGTTACTAAACATTTGCAAGTCTACGGGTGCCTCCATCGAAACTGTGGACTCAGTAAAGCATGTGGGCATACTGCGTGATCAGGACGTTACTCCAGAGCCCAACAGAAATTGAGTGGCCAAGCTACTTAACCAGAAGCTGGGCCTCTTTTACAGGCTTAATTCCTACTCCACTGAATGAGGCCCAGCTGTCCAGATCTAACAGCATCCTACTGCCTGTTCTATTGTAACCCCTAGGTGGCGCTATCCCAAGGGCTACTACCCCTGCCTGCTTGGCTAGTAGCAAGTTAAGGGGCCTGAGTTCTGAAATGGGTGCCTCCACCCGGAGATCAAGGCTGGTAGTGGTCAAGCTAACCTGGGCACAGCCCTCCGGGACACTGTAACCCCCCTCTTTCCTCTCTAGTGGCCTGAACACTGTACAATAATCACTTTCACAATACCCCTGCTACACCACACAAGTACCAACACTGTTTGCACTTACCAACAGGGCTGGTTCCTCTGGCTCGACCCTGGGGACCCCCTGTAAAACCAGGTTATGCACAGCAAATTGCAACAATACAGTACTTTGAGCACAAACTGGAACCACAATCAGATTACATGCAGAAAAAGTTAGATCTGATTTATTCAGGGGACTTGAACAAGGGAGGGACAAAATCAGGCTAATTAGCTTAAAGGTTATATCAATCAAGCAGTTATGCATGCGCTTTGAGTCCCCCCACACAGTCACACCTTTGGGTACCCAGGTGGAGATGGGCTAGCCAGGACTGTTGCCCAGGGTTGGCCGGCGTCGCAGCTGGTTGGGGCCCTGTGATGGAAAATACAACATGCAAAGAACACAATATTTGTAATCCGGAGCCAGAGGCTCAGTTCGTAAAGGAAACGAAACAACAAGACAATCAGATGACACACTCAGATTAAGCTGTTGCTGCAGGGAGCTACTCTGGTACTTACTCACAATACCCAAGACTGGACATAGGCTGGACGAAAATCAAGACTGCAGGTGGTTGATCTGGAATGCCAGGAGAAGCAGGGCCCACACGAGTCACAGAGGCATCGTTCCTGTTCAAGCAAGGAGCAGGGGACACTACCCAGGCAGGTCTCTCGTCGATGGCTTCTCTGTGCAGTGGGTAGTCTGGCTGGGCCAGTCTGGCAAGGCCCAGACCGCATGGAGACAAATTCAGATGCAGTCCGTTTTGGGCTGGATACAGCTTCCAGCAAGCAGAACACAGTTCACACAGTGGGGGACTAACTCACGACCCACTAGCAGCTCATAGCACATTTACATGTAAGGAAATTCTACTGTACCAGGCAGAGCACTCCCTGGTCACAATCGCAAAGTCTGCACACACCGGCAGCTTAGGGGTAGCTGGAACTCTTGACAGGCCGATCGCATTCAGCAAAATTTTCGGTCTTCTTCAGGTTGAGCCTGGCCCACTTCAGTAGCTTACTTTAGTCACACAAACTTGGATTTAGTCCAAAATAATTATCTTCTCTCTCTCTCAGGAGCAGTACACCGACATGCAGGCCCAAAACTTAGCCTTTTCAGAGTTTTCCCATGCGAATCCACTCAGGATTGCTGCTCAGAATCCTTCAGCTCCTTCTTGTTCTGCTTCCAGCTTAGATCTAACTGAAAACTGCAAGCAGCCCGGGACTTCCCCAAGATCCAGAAGATTTGGTTGGCTGATGTGGCTGTCAATCAAAGCAAGAGCTCCCCCTTCAGTTGTAAAAAAGGTGCAAAAAGTTCAAACTACAGTTCCTACAGATTTTGAATTCAGACAGCTCCTGTAGTCCGGCTATATTTTAGGTCCCACCAGTACTGATTCAGGGTTTTATTTAACTCCAAAAATTGATTAGCGTTTTGCTCATAAAAGTGCTAAAACGTTGTGAAAATCCATAGCATTTACCTCACAGTGTTTAACATACATAACATTTCTAGACAACCTATATAAATACTTTCTGTACAGTTAGCATTGTCCCAAGAAAAAAACTGCTAATCAATTATTTAAAACCCTGTGATTGGTCCAATTTGCAGTCCAGGACCAAGATAGTGGAGACAAACAAAACAGTCCTTGCTACAAAGAAAGCAGGTTAGACAAACTGTATTATCATTATCACTCTAAATGATTTTCAGTAAATAGTTACATCTTTCAACAGAGCTCCCTCTCAGATTACTTAAACTGCAATCACGCAGCTCTTAAAGAGACAGTACACAGAGGCTATACAAGCTCTGGTAATCACATTTAAACTGCTAAAACGCAGGACACCAGCCTGGCAGTGAGCATTTAGGCAAGCTCAAGGAAGACATTCTTGGAACCCCCATTTATAGGGGGTTACACTATCATATGGAGCCCCTGACTTATCATCGCTTAAAGCAGCAGTACTAGATAATCAGGAAGTGATAATCAAAATTCTGCTTTTTAGCTGGAAGCATGCAGCCATAGTTCGGGTTTCCATATCTGTCAATATTTTTTTCTAGTGATCTTTAGTTTTTTAGATATTTAAAATGTATTCCCATTGTTATGGATCCACAGTAAATATGGCTGTTGCCTAATTTGCAGCGAACTCCCCCTCATGTTGCATCACATCTTTTGTTTACTCGTGGAACCCTGTGATGCACTTTCCGCTGTCCCTCTGTAGTGCTGCAAGCCTGCATGAGCGGTTGGCAGCAGAAGGTTCCAATTCAACATGGGAGAGGAGAAATGTAAACAAAACAAAGAAAAATGAAGCAAATTATGGGGTGATAGTACAGCGAAAACAAGAAAGATTACAGGTAAGTGCTCAACAGAGCACAGGAAACAAACTGTTGAAAAGATCCAATATTTTTTTCATCTAGTACTATTGCTTTAAGAACAATGAACTCTCCAAGTTAATGTCCTTGTACCACTGGGTCTCAGTTTGCAGCGGATGCCAGCAGCAGAAGCATCTCTGCATGGTTCTCATTACATTAAATTGGCCTCCTCTGGAAGGTACACTTCAGTACCCCTTGCTCTGACAAGCCTTAAAATCATGCATACCCCTCCTCCTAACCTTCCTGCTATCCTGGAACTTATACCACAGAAAAGGCTCCTCTGTTTGTCCTCTCAACTGCTTTAGCATTCAATCAATCAATCACTACTTTATTTGTTCAGCACAAATTTCAGGGAGTCAGAGAGCTTTACATACTCTCAGAAAATTCCGTAAATTAACTCTCATCAGGGAAGATCTGGCTAAATAAAAATGTTTTCAGCTGAACTTTAAAGCAGTCGATGGTCTGGCACTCTCTAAACTGACGAGGTAGAAAATTCCACAGGGTTGGGGCCACAAAAGCAAACATATGGGCCCCAGATGACTTCAATTTAACCCTGGGAATTTCTGGCAGTCCCTCATCAATGGAGCGGAGAGGGCGGGAGGAACTTATCTGCTGCTGGACAGAAATCTTTTGCAACCACTGCATCCAGACTGTGGAATAATCTTCCCAACACTGTACTTGAATGTCCTGTTTCAAAACCTCCCTTACAGAGTTTCTGCTTGTGAGAAGTCAATCTATTTGCTCTCGCTACAACTCATATAGTGGTCCTGTACTAGTTTACTGCTGCACTTGTTTTTTGTTATCCTGTTTTCAAACCTAAGCTGTATCTAACACCAATGTTTTTCTTACTGTTGTTGTTTTTGGTCTACTCTGTTGTGACTTTTTTAAGTATTTATTCTTGTAAATCACTAGTTATTTCCTGGTCATGTACAGTGTTATGTAATCAATCCCAGGTCACTCCTCAAAAAAGAGACATCTTGACTCAGTGAGCCTACCCAGTTACCAAAATCCAATAAATAAATAAATAAAACATAAGTAACCCCCATTAAAGGCCATATGTTTCCATCACAGGCTGAAATGTCAGCATGGGCCTCTTGAGCTCCACACTCATGGTCCATAAGCTGACATCTTAACCCACTGATGGAAACACAGCTTTGGACTATAGGTCAGCAACTTCCAGGAGCACTGGTAAGCAGTTCAGAGGTCAAAGGTCACATGGAGCACCTCACCCAATCAGGAGGAACCAGGAAGCAGCTCTGTAAATTTAAAAGCTGCTACTTCTTCAGTTTTGGTGTGCAGTTTATTAGGAGAGCGGGGCCAGGTTACACACAGTGAGGCAGCATTGTGGTAACATTCTGGGCTAATTCAAGTAATTTACAGCCAACATTCTGTGTGACTGCTTTCTCTGTAGGTCAGCGACTTCCAGGGAAGGAGGCTAGAGGTCGGAGGATCACGTGGGGCACCTTAAGCAATCGGGAACCTTCATGAAGTGCTTGGGGATTTTAAATTCCACTACACCCAGTATGTCCCATCATGCTCATATCCCAGACTGTGAGTGGAACAAGTTACTCGCATTTTAGGCATCGGAAGGCAACAACAGGCATGCAGGGGGCTCTACCAAACTGACATGGAAATGTAAGGTAGTCTAAAAATCTGAATACACTTACTGTTAAACTGCATAGGTAGCTATAGGTGGAGGGGTAGTGGGTAACTGCAGGAAAAATCAGGCAGGTAACAACTACAGGTGGGAGTACAGGAGGCACTCTATCTGGGGTAGAGTTAAGCATTTGTGCAGGAAGGACTATAGGGGAAAGTTAACAAAAGGGGAGACAAAAAGGTAGACGGGTACAAGGAGAGCTTTACGCTGAAACAGCAACCGTTTAATGGGAAACCAAGAAACTTCCTATCTAGAGTAAGGTGTTAAAACAGATCCTGCTAGAGGGTGTAACTGGGAAAGGAATAAGGGATGGGACAGTAGGGGCAAGTTACTTTTGAAACACAAAAGGTAGTGACTGACACTGGCAGACACGAAGTGGTACAGTGCAATAGTTGTGGAGCTGCAGATTTTCCATGAGACATTCTGAAGACAAGAGGTGCTGCCACATCTGCACACCCTCTCTAGACTGAGGGCAGAGTCGGCTGGTCTCTATGCTGAGCTGGCTAGAATCAGAGGACCTCCGCCTCCCATGAATATCCGAGTCTGCTGCCATTCCCCAAGAGGTTGTCTAGACAGAAGAGGTCAGCTAGATCTTAGTGGGATCCAGGAAGGTGGGGATAGTGGGTCAGGGGCATATTTCTCAGACTGTGCCACTACAGAATTCTTTCGCCATTCTGGACGGGACAGAACTGCCGGAGAAGGCACCGTAGTGGTGGCAAGGGAGGATGTGGAGGTTCTCTGAACAGAATGCCTCAAGGTAGGTTGGAAGAAGACTCCAGCAGAGGAGAAGCAGCTTCTCATGGGAGTCAATGGCCAGGAAGATCTGGGAGAAGCAAGGGTGGAAAGAGGGAGGTCAGGTGTTACCTGGTGCCCTTGCTCGGAGAGATGAACAGTGGGTCCTAAGGATTGCTAGGCTGGCAGGACAGGGTATGGAGCTGGATGTCTCTGTCCACCTGGGGACAGATGACCTAGTGAGGGATGGGGCTGGAGCAGTACAGGTTGAGTTCATGGAAGTGGTGAGGGGGCCTAAGGCAAGTAGCATGAATGGTGGCATTTGCTGAGGTGTTACCTGTCTATGACTAAGGGGAACACAGGGCACTCCACACCAAGAGTTTCATCACTTGGTTGAAAGAATGATACAGGCAGTAGGGTTTGGCTTCATTGCAGACTGGGGGCAAACCTGGAACGATATGGGTCAATACAGAGGTGATGGCCTGCATCCATCTGGGAAGGGGACCGCAGTCCTCAGTGGAAGGTTTGAGTGTTACTTTGATGAACATTTAAATTAGCCAAGGGGGTAGATGGTAACACAACACACACACACACACACACACACACACACACACACACAGATTGAAGCAACAGCCACAGAGGATCCGAGGGAAGGAAACTCTCCCCAAAGCACACGTTTCAGGAAGCAGAACCATATTAGGGAACAAACGGGAATGAAAAGAAGAGGAAAGGTAAGTGTTAAGGAGGCAGGGCACAAAGAGGGTAGTGAAGGGAGAGGCGGAGAGAGGGAAGTTTCAATCACTATCTGCAACAGCAGGATGGCAGAAATAGGAGAGGTGCTGCTGGTGGGGGGCTTTAGTTTGCTGGATGTAGATTTGAGTCTCCAGGCCATGACCTCAGCTAGGCATGAGAGCCATCCTAGACTCCCTGCAGGGGAGATTCTCAGGCAACTAATCAGAAAGCCCACCAAGACAGGCAATACTGGACCTGTGCTTACAAATAGGGACAGTGCTGCAGACGCCAAGGTGGGATGCCATCTGGGGACCAGCGATCATCATACAGTGTAGTGTAACATAAGGACAGCAGCAGAGACAAACCACAGATGAACAAGGGTCGACTTCAGGAGAGCAGATTTAAAAAAAAAAAAGGGGTGAATGCCTCAGAGACATCCTAGTGGGGGGGGGGACTGACGGAGGGTGGGGAGGAACAGCAGGTCAGATTAAGGGATGGCATAGTAAACAAACCTCTGTGCGACAGAAGTGAGCAAAAACAGGAGGACCACTATGGTTCTCAGGGGAAGTGGATAGGAAGGTAAAGTCTAAAAGGGTAGCCTTCAGGACATACAAGGAGACGCTGAGGGAAGAAGATAGTGAGGTGTACCAGAAAAAGCAGAGGAAAGCATGGAAGATAGTGAAGGGTGCAAAGATACAAACAGAGGAAAAACAGCCAAAGGGGTAGTTAAAGGGGACAAGACCTTTTCCAGATATATAAGTGAAAACAGGAAGACAAAGGGAGGGATTGTGAGGTTAAGAAGGGCAGCAAGAGGACTTCCGGTGACATCATGAAACGAGCTGCAGCTTAAGACGAGAAGCTCCCACTGAGATCTTTCAAACTACCTCCTAAAAACAATGTTTAACCTGCAAATACCTTCTAGAGCTGCCAAAGGAGGTAGCAACATGCCAAAGAAGAGAGGAGATGCAAAATATAGACTCCCAGAGCGCCTGGATGGGGGGAGATCTCAAGACGAAGAATCGGAGAGTGGGGACACCCGGGCCTCGTTGGCCTCCCACCACAGCACTACTACAATAGACCAGGTACCTTACACGCTGCTACAGAAACAAATGACACAAATGCTGGCTGAAATCTGTGACTTCAGAAAGAAGATGAGATCTAATGTGACCGTTCTACGCACCGACGCCGACTGACAGCTGAAAAATGCCAAGATGTTAGCAGAGCCAGGCGACTGAAATCGACTGGACGGGTGGAGGAAGCGTAGCGGGCCATCATGCAGTTACACAGCAACGTACAAGCCCTGCAGGACCGTGAGGAGGATGCCGAAAGCAGGAACCGCCGGAATAACATTCGGTTCTCTGGCATTCCTGAGGGAACTGAAGGTACAGAAATGATCCAGTTTATCCAGAAAACACTAAGAGAGCTGCTTCACTTACCAGAAATGGTGTCCCCTGAGATAGAGCGAGCACACCATACCTTGGGTCCGAAACCTGCGCCAGGAGCCCGACCCTGAACAATACTGATATAATTCTTGAGACACCAGGACAAGGAGACTGTATTACATCTGCCTGGAAGCTCAGTGTGGTTCATTTTGACTCCCCAAAGGCTGTGCCAAACTCGCGACTACAGCGAGGTTATGGCGGCAGGAGAGCTATACATCCCAATAATGAGAGCTCTTAAAGTGGCAGGCCTTCGTTTCAGGACTCCTACCCCTCCAAGATGGTGGATCTACTTTAAAGAGGGCCCTCAATTTTGATAACGTGGCAGCAGTGACCACAGAGCTGAAAGCAAGAAAATAGAGGTGACCCAGCAGCCTCTAGCCCCAAACATCAATCGCAGTCAAACTCACACAAAGGGTCTGGAGCAGCCATCAAAAGATTCTAGGCGCCAGCAGGGCTTAGAAGCCATACAGAAAATTGTGGGTACACTGAAGGCCAAACAGCTGCCCATGAAGAACACAGAGGAAGACGTGCAAGCTCCTGAAACCTGAAAAACAGCAAGTATATAATATGGACACAACCTAAGACTGCCTATCTGACTAGCTAAAGCTTAGTAATTAAGGCAGGGATGGGGTGGGGGTTTCAGTTCTCAATTAAAAGTAGGAGGGGATGGTAGGGAAGAGAGGGACTGTCGGAAACAGGGGGGAGGCCTGACCGATTATTCCACTATTGCTGCTACCCAAATGATACGCCGTTTGAGTTATGCCAGATACTGCGCGACTCTCGGTTGAACCCTATGAAAATCGAAACAAGGACACAGATACTAACTGAGAAGCGGGACTGAACACCCGCTGATTAGTTAGGCCTCGTGCGAACAGTCATGCCGGGGGAGGGAGGAGATATTTCGGGCTGCGGTGACCTCGGGGAAGGGAAATGGCTGTAACTGATAGTACCAGGTTTGGGGACCCTTATTTAGGAGTGGAGGGGTTTAGATAGGTTGGAAGAAGAAGGTGGTTGAACTGAGAGAAGATGGGGGGAAGGGGAGCTGGACTCATTCGATTACACCCTCCACGCCGCCTCTCGGATCGTGGGATACACATGTGGGACCATTTACTGAGGGTCCCCATGGCATAGTCCAGGAATTAGTCAGACAAGGGGACACTCATTCCCTGAATAGCTTAACGGAGCTATGCATAAGCGTTAGGTCCCACGGGTATCGCTGCACGAATGGAGATGGGGAGATAGCCTTAGGTAACTCGGGAAGCCCAACGAATACAATCAGGACTAATGCTGCTAAGTTTGCTAGGCTCATGCAGAGGCGGAATGTCCGAGAGAGGCCTTATCTCGTGGTTCCTTAGGCCTACCTCTAGCTCCAGGAGAGAGGAGGAGGAGGAAGATTGGATGGGGGACCTGGTACACGACCCAGCCGTCTGCAGGAGTTCTAGCCGATAGGCTAACTCGCTGGAGCCACGGGGAACGAGTGGGGAGAAAAAGGGGGAAGCACTACGGGGCCTCTTAGAAAGTCGGACTGATTTGGAGGTCTGACGTGGAGCGGACTTGCACCGCTTCAGCTGAGATGAACAGTGACGCCGGGTTCCTAATTCTGGGGAGTCATGCACATGGTTGTTAATGTCCTCCATACATAACTTCAACCAATGACGCCACCCCTGGGTTAAAGTCTGGATTGGTGGTGGGGAGGAGGGTGAAGGAGAGTGAGGGGAGAAGGGTGGGCGGTGGGGGGGCTGAGGAGATATCCTAAGCAACTACTACCCATTCCAAAGACCTGGGTCACTGAGGTCCCCAACCCAGACACACCCTTGTGAGATCTGAGACAGATCTGATAGCATGACTAATGAAAGAAAGCCACCACCAGACCGTCCTCCTGACCGCCTACTCATTCCTTCATCCATATGGAGGCCGGCGAACCTGAAGGAATGAACTCCCTGAGGCCGACTGAAGAACCCTTCGGAGTGGGGGATTTGGAGCTGGTCAGACAGCGCAGACCCCGTGGCACCACTGGGATGTGGACACTTTTTATCAGATGTCAATGCTACGGGATCCCGGGCCATTTCACCCAAGTCAGGTCAGGAGATGGATGGGAGGGTAAAGGAGAGATGCCACGGAGACTTTTGGGACCGTCTGCCACCCAGGTTGACCTTGAGGGGGTGACCGGGCGGGAAGGGAGCATACTCAAGACCTGTTGCGATACCGGGTAGCTCTGGATTTTGAGGCTAAGCAACTTCAGAGAGGTCACGGCTGGCGTGGACCTCGAGTCCAAGTCCGCTAACTACTGGGGGACACGGGGGCAGAGCAGGGTGCCCTTCCCCTCTTGATCCTCAACAGTGGTTAGCCTAAAAATAGCCTCACATATACAAGTAGGGAAGGCTTGGAGACTGCTGTGAGGTTGAAGCCATGCTATGGTGACGCTGTGGGGAGGGGCAGGCCCGGGCCTAAACCATGGAACATATAAAAAGTAATATATATCCTACCTGGGGACTGAACCTGTGGCGTTGGGGGTCTGGCAGGGGCCTCACTAGTACTCTTAGGGCTCGTTAGTCCCCAGCCCCCATTCACACCCCTCCTGGGTGGGCAGGGGGTGGGGCTGAGCCTCGGGACGGATGTACCCACCCCATCCGGGTGGAGGTCTGCTTTTCTTCAGAGCTCAGGCACCTCCTCTAGCTTTCTTGTGATCTCAGGGGCGTCTGCAGCTCGGCTGTATTCACCACCTATCCCACTTACCTTTTCCCTAATAAGCACTTTAAGTGCCAAAAGCCCAAGATTTTGAGGTAAGGACATATCCTTACTGTAGGATCAGGGGTCAGCCCTGATCAGTGGAAGTACCAGGTTATCTAAGTTACTGTTAGAGAGACCATGTTGGTTCTAGCATGTTTGTTAGTGAATGGTTTTGATTATAAATGTATGTTGTCATGTTGTTGTATTTGTCCTAAAAAGTCATCAGGTCCCTCAAGATTACCAACAAGTGCTTAATCTAAATCAAATAGAGAAATCCACAAAAAGTTGGAAGGATGGGGAACAACTGACTAGAATGAATCTCAATAATGTACACGCCCAAACTGAAATTATTGTCCTGAACATCAATGGCCTCGCTCACCTATTAAACGATCCAGGACACTAGCTTTATTAGAAGGTCTAAAGCAGACCTAGTATACCTCCAAGAAACCCATATGAAGTCTGCGAACACAAAAACTAACCAAGTTAAGCAGAGGACAGGTTTATTATTCCTCAGTAAAGAAGGTAGAAGAAGAGGTATGGCTATAATAATACCTCACATACCCCATTCAAGCGGAATGCACCTGGTCGGACTGGAAGGTAGGTTGGTTATGGTACATGGAAAACCTTAATGATCAAGAGGTGACCCTGGCGAATATGTATCTACCCCCGGGCATCTCTGTCTCTCTACTGAAACCCTTATTAGATAAAGTCATACAAAAAACAAGGGGAATCCTCTTGCTGGCAGGCGACTTTAATCTGATGGTTGACCCCGTAATTGATACCTCTAACAGGAAGCCCCCTAAATTAACTGCCACTCAGAAGTTGTTTAAAAAGTTTCTGACGAGAGATGAGATGGTGTGGCGTTTGGAGAGCTGCATCCTCAATCAAGAAACTACTCCAACTACTCCTCTGCACACCACACCTACTCACGCACAGACCACACATACACCCAGGTGGAAAACTTGGGGCCCTGTGGGATGCCGACTGAGGAGACATTTCTATCTCAGACCACGCTCCTCTGGTTTCCCTTTGGGATCTGTGACTTTAACCTAAAAACACACAATGGAGACTAAATCCATACTACCTACGTTCGAAACAATTTCGAGAATTCCTCTCAGAAAAGATCACTGAAATTATAACTGACAACCCCCCATGGATGTCCCCCAGGTGATTCACTGGGACACTATCAAGGTAGTACTTCGATGGCACATAATTAAGCATACTGCAGAATTAGGGAGACAATGCAAAGAGCATAGAGCCAAGCTGGAGGACACTCTCCACTTCCTGCAAATGGCTCATAAACAAGGGGATGAGTCGATACTCCCTCAATTGCAACAAACCAAGCTTGAATTGGACCGCTTGATCCAACAGCAAACCGAAATTGCCTTGACCTTTCTAAAGCAACGGTTTTATGAAGTGGGCCCAAGAGCCACACGATTGTTGGCCTACCAAATTCGAAAACCAAAAAAGGCATCCACGACTGCATCTATTCGACACCTGACAGGGGCCAACCTCTCACCAAACACACGATATAGCAGAGGCCTTCACCTGTACTATCAAAGCTTTATACACTCCTGAACAATTCATTATCCCCACAGCAATAGCAGACTATCTGCGCTGTATCACACTACCGAAACTCACGGAGCACGTAGGGAAACCCTCATATCCCCAATAAAGGAGGTGGAGATAGCCAACGTTATTGCCAGTGCCAAGTCCCTTAAATCGCCTGGGCGGACGGCTATGGCAGAGTTCTATAAAGCTATTGGGCACAAATCTCTCCCAGACTTTTACACGTGTTCAACTCAGTTTTGGAGGGGAGTTCCCCCATCCTGGTCTTATGCAACTATCTCCGTGATCCCCAAACCAGGTAAGAATACACAACTCTGTGCCTCATACAGACCCATATCGGTACTCAATTAAGACTACAAATTATTTATGAGTATATTAACTCACCATCTGGACCAGGTTCTCCCTCTATTAATACATAAGGACCAAACAGGATTTGTAAGATCCCGGACCACCACTGACAATATCAAACGTTCCCTTCATGTGGTCCATCAAATGCAAACAAACAAATCCTCATCGATACTAGTCAGCTTAGACGCCGAAAAGGCATTCGACAGAGTGGCCTGGCCCTTTTTATACCTAACACTTCATAAATTAGGCTTCCCCACTCCACTAATTAAAGTCCTCCAAAACATATATTCTGCATCCCAAGCATATGTAAAGGTAAACGGACATCATTCCAGTTACTTCCGCTTACAAAGAGGGACTAGCCAGGGATGCCCACTATCTCCCTTACTAATCGCAACATTTATCAAACCGCTAGCGCAACAAATCCGGGAATCCCAAAGAATAGAAGGAATACAAATAGGAGGCTCAGAACACCGCATCGCACTGTATGCGGACGATATACTTCTATACCTCCAAAATCCCGAAAAATCACTCCCCGCAGTGAAACAGATCCTGGACGCTTTTGGTCTGGTGTCAGGGTACAAACTAAATCTTGCCAAAATAGAAATACTCACCTTTCACTACACTCCCTCATCGAGTATACAAGACACCATCCCAGGTAGGTGGGACCTGCAAAAACTGAAGTACTTGGGTATATATATACTCAACACCAATAGCATATTACAAACATACTACGCCCTTTTGACTCAGCTGAAATCAGACCTACTGTCATGGCGACTTTACCTTAAGCCTAACTAAGAGAATTGAACTGGTCAGAATGATTGTTCTCCCAAGGGCTCTATATTTATTTCAAAATATACCCATACATATACCGTTAAAGGCCTTTCGAGAAATGAACGCTCATATCAAAATTCATATGGGCCAACCAAAGGCCCGAGTCCGCCTAAAGATTCTCACCCTGCACGCCCAAGACGGGGCTTAGCCTCCTGATTTACAACTATATCAACAGGTGGTGACCCTGTCCACTAATGGCCAAGTAAAACAAAACCTCCAACCCACATTGGCTGAGGGAATTCTATAGAATAGCCACGCTTACTTCAAATTCTGTACCAACAAGCGACAGACAAGAGAACATATCAGCCCTTAAATCCTTGGCTCGCAGACCACTTCAAAATTGGCAATCCATTAACAAAACCCAGCAACTGGCCTCCTTCCAAGTACTCATATGCCCCAATCTCCAGCCCAAAACGACTCAACAACATAGATAACAGCTTCCAGCACTGGGAGATATACCAAAATACCTGTTACAGATAATGATACAGGCAGAATTTGGACGTTTGCAGACATCCAAAAAAGTATAATTTGCCCCATAAGGATTTCTTCTGCTATCTTCAACTTCAACACTATGCTGAGAATCTTCCACAGGTGTTGTGGACCCTGAACAATACCCAACCTTAATTCATAGCCAAATCCATCTGAACAATACGCTGAAACAAGATCATCTGATATCATCATACTATCAAGCACTTAACTCACAGAGGATTCCCTCACTAAGAACATCGCCTGCAATGGAACCAGGAATCGGGATACAAATCTCTCTCGAGGACTGCGTCCAGCATGCACTTTCTCATTCGAGTAACCAGCTCACACCAGTGGCGTGAATATGCGTGGAAGAATCTGGTAAGATACTTCAGAATGCCAGTACTCACGAGTCACTATTTACCAAATAATCCAGCAATATGTTGGCACCTGTGCGGAGAACTTAGGGCAAACCACACTCACATCATGTGGTCCTGCCCGGACCTCAAACCGTTTCTTTCACACTTCCAGTCTCACCTATAAGAAATAATGGACCCCCAACTCCACCTGATGCCAGAGATGTTCCTATTCTTTATCCTCCCCAGAACACTAAGAGATCCCAACACCAGATACCTACTCCTCCTTCTTCTTTCTCATCACGGCAGCAAAGAAGGCAATCACAAAACTATGGCTGACTGCTAAAACCCCCACAATACAAGACTGGTGGGACATCACAAAACAGATATACAACATGGAAAAAATAACACACAATCTGAATGAACAAGAAGAGAAGTTTACCACTAGATGGATTAGATGGCAGATATGCTATATGCCAAAGATTCCACTTCACCCCTAGGAAACCTGAACATCTCTGGCTAACTTACCTCCAGTCTGAAACAGTCGAGACATTGACGCCAGGGATGAGAGGACAGGTTATGTCTTTCCTTTTGATATTGGGAAACTAATACAGCATTACCCAGTTCAAGGAAAGAGGGCGGTACAACGGACAGGGTGAGGACTGTCTTAAGGCAGAAGGAAGAATTTACGAGGACTCACTACCTATAGAGTGTAACCCGGAAAGGGAGGTGCCACTAAAGGCTTTAGCTGTTCCCTGTGGGAATGGTTATCACACACATAATCAAAAAAACTTTATTCTAGATGCTATTACTTATCCATTAACAGATTGTACCACGATAACCTGAATACTGAGTGACCAGTTACAAACAACCTAATAATCTTATAAGTCAGAGGTTATACTAAGCCTATACAGACAAGCCAACAGGGACCCAAGATCTAAGAGAAACTCATCTTTCATTATTGATTTACGATCAATTACTATTATCCCAACCCCCCATATGTAAGATAAATACATAAACAATCCTCTTTATGTATGTATGTAAACCTACATATTCTCCCTCTTAGCTAAGGAAATGTAATGTATAAATGAACTGAAATGTATGAGACCTGATGACATGTATGTATGTATATATGTTGAAAACTCAATAAAAATGATATCTATAAAAAAAAAAAAGAAGGGCAGCAAGAGACTGTGCAGAGGAGGACCAGGAAAGATCAGATATCCTGAACAGATACTTCTTCCTAGTCACAGTGGAGAGAGAAGGGGACGGACCACACAGAAGCAGCAGGAACACTGGGGGAGGAAGGCAGACACAAATCCTTCACAGAGATAATGCTATGGGGCCACGGGCGAGACAGGGTACTCCTAAGGGTACTGAGGAGCTCAGAGGATACTGGCTGCAACTCTGACAGCCCTATTCAACAACTCACTTGGAACAGGAGTGGTCTGACAGCCCTATTCAATAATTCATTGGAACAGGTGTGGTTCCAGAGGACTGCAGGAGGGCAAAAAAGTGGCAACATGGTGGAGGCTGGCAACCAGGGTTCGACAAATCTGATAGCTCGATGTCCTGGGCTATCAATGCAAAGTCAGGGACAAGTATTTTTCATGGAGCTAGTAGTCCGCAGACAAGTACTACCGCCTAAAAGAATAAAACATGTTTTTGCCGGTTTTTCATTTTTTTGTCCACAGGGTGTGCTCCCACCGCCCACCGTCCATGGCCATGTGACTCATCTGAGCGCCAAGTAGTGGAGTCACATGAGGATTAGCCGGGAATGCACCAGCCACATCGCCGCATGATGGAGAGTGAGCGTGCACGTCAGAGAAAGAGGAGCGAACTGGCAAAGCCAAAAACTGTACTGGCAGAGAGGAGCAGCGCATCATTAGCAAGTCACGCCACACAGCATAACAAATCAGGTACACATGGAAGGAGCTGACCTACAGGCTGCACCAGTGATTTGGGGGTGATGATCACTGGTCACTACTAGGGATGATCTGAAGGAACGCTACTAACTCAGTCCTGGGGAAAGGAAACGCTTGGCTGTGTCAGAAACGAAAAGCAGAAAGTAAGGGAGGGTGAGAGTGACTGACTAGTGTGGTGAGCAGAGAGGAAGGGCAGGAACCAAGGGTTGGGTCTGCCAGCTGCCAGCACCCACACTCATCCCACTAAACAAAGAGCCAGGTGGACAGGAAAGAAAGATAACGCACGTGTGTGTGATTTGGGGTAGGCAGGATATGGTACTGAAGAGCTCCATCAAGGAGAAAGGACATTGTGGATGGTGGTTGTCTGTTGTGACACGGACAGATGGAGGAAGCCTCAGTCTTTTATCATTTAATTAAGGGGTGAAGCAGAGCTGAGCTAGTGAGCTGTTTAATCTGGGCAAAATATTGGGGGAAAAAAATTCAGAAAAGCTGAAAAGTAGTAGGGAGAGAGTGACTGACTGAGCAGGGGGCGGAGGCGGGAGCCGTGAGGCATGCTCAAAATGGCGATGTCAGGACTGGACTGAACTCTACACTGACCAGAGCAGATGAAAACAAGTGAATTGCAAAACAAACAAACAAAAAAAAAACACAGTAAACTGTTGAGTGTAGTGCCTTCTGGGGAAAAGGGAAAGGACTTACTGAGCAAGAAACAAAAGAAATATAAATAGCTAAAAACTGCCTGAGGAAATAACACCTACAGAAAAGAAAGAAAAGAGGGACCACCATGACCAGAACTGAGGTGAGGGAAACAAGACCAGGGTCAGGGCTGGGCTTTTGGGGAAAAATCAAAGCAAAGAAAAAAAAGCAACCAAAATAAGTGAAAAGCTCCCTAAGCTTTAAAAGGCAGTAATTCTTAAAATATAAGATTAAAATAAAAAAGGCAAAACATTTCCAAAAAAGGCAAGGAAAGGTTGGACCAGTCCAGAAACTGGGCAGTTTTGAGAGGAGAGAGTTGGATATCGGGCAGTGTTTTGCCCTGGAAAAATTACAATTGGAAGGTGAAAAGAACTGACCAAAACAGATAGGCAAAGGGTGCCTAAGCTAAGAGTTAAGGAACTGAAACTCATGATAAAAAATATGTGTTGTGTTTTGGTATTAAATAGAAAGGAACTGTCCGCCCAGTGTTGTCGGGTGAGGGTGGGGCTTACGGACAAAAAAAAACCTGAAATTTTTTAAAACAATACTAGGAAATAAGGAATAAAATGTTAGCATCAGCAACACCGCCTCTATGCCCTGCTCTGCCTGCCTTGCCTAGTACATAGCCTAGACTGTCAGCAATAAACATTATTTTTTAGTGTATGTCCCTCCCATTCCTAGTGTAGTATTTGTACCACCCCGTAAAAGAGACACACCACACACTGTGATTAACACAAAAATAAATTTATTAGTACAGGACAAAAGCGACCAGACAAGCAATATGCAGAAGAGTAGTAAAATGTACCAATAACATTTCCAAAAGCCTACATCTACATAGTATTACTAATACAACCCCACACCATGTATTTTGTTGCTACGTAATATAAAAAAATTTTCCTTAAAAATACGGCCTTTCCACCATGGACTACCACTCACTACATTGGGACTACTATTTTTTGATAGGCCAGTTGTCCTGGACTAGCACGTAAATTTGAAATTTGTCGATGACTGGCAACTATAGGCCGGTCAGTCTAACGTCAGTGGTTGGGAAGTTAAAGAAGACACTACTGACAGAAAGTATAGTGGAGTATCTTGAATGCAATGGGTTACAAGACCTGAGGTGGCACAGATTCATAGTGGGGGGAAGGTCATGTCAGACAAACCCCGATCGATTTCTTTGATTGAGTGATCAGGAAAATAGATAAGGGTGAGGCTTTCGACACTGTACCACATAACGAAACTGGGCAGTTTGGGAGTGGGACCCAAAGTGGTAAACTGGGTACAGAACTGGCTGATGGGTAGGAGGCAAAGGGTGGTGGTAAACAGCACTCACTCTAATGAGGGGAAAGTGACCAGATGGGGTACCTCAGGGCTCAGTACTGGAACCAGTCCTCTTCAATGTCTTCATAAGTGTCATTGAAGAAGAGCTGAAAGGAAGGCATGCTTGCCTCTTTGCAGATGACATCAAAATGTGCAACACGTACACACTCCAGAGGGGTGGAGAGAATGAATAGAGACCTGAGAAAACTCAAGGACTGGTCAAGGGTATGGCAGCTGGGTTTCAATGCAAAAAAGTGCAAAATCATGCACCTAAGACACAGATACCCAGAGGTGGTATATGAATTGGGGGAAGAGGTACTGACAGTCACAAGAAAGAAAGGGAACTTGGGGTTATCATATCTGATTTATTTATTTGTTTTTGTTAACCGAGTTAGGTGCACTAGCCACAAGAGTGACTATTTTCAGGCATGACCCGCGTGCTGTTCCCTCGACATGAAGAATGTATACCTTCATATGATGACTAAAGGTGACAAGGTAGTGCAACAAGGCAGTAGACATGATCAGCAGGATGCTGGACTGTACAGGAAGGAGCTCACCAGCAGAAGTAGAGAGGTGGTGTTACCTTTGTATTGATCATTAGTAAGACCATTCCTGGAGTACTGTGCCCAGTTCTGGAGACCACATCTCAGAAAGGACATAGACAGGGTTGAGGCTGTCCAGAGGAGGGCAACTAATATGGTGAAGGTGCTGCATCTTAAACCCTATGAGGACAGACTCCGAATATGTACACCCTAAAAAAGAGGAGGAGAGGGGGACATGACAGAGACCTACAGCATAAGTACATCACAGGGTGAATGAGATACAGCAGGGAATATTTTTCAGAAGGGCGGTGCACAAGAACAGAGGGGCATGAAGTGAAGCTGAAAGGGAGAAATTAAGGAGAGAGAGTGGGAAGTACCTCTTCACTGAAACAGTAGTGGACGCGTGGAACAGTCTTTCAGTGGAGGTGCTGGGGCGAAAACATTGGTGGCTTCAAACATCCGTGAGATAGCCACAAAGGTATCTTGGTAGGAAAGCAGGGGTCCGGTAGCCGGAGATCAAGTAGGGTCTGCAGTGACAGTATAGTCAGGGACAAAATGCGCAGACTGGGTGAGCCAAGCAGTCCTTAACTGCCAACAAATTCTACGTCTCTGAGTTTCTAAGGATCTTCTTCAAGGATATCTCTTTCATCAGGCCACACCTATGGAACTATAAGCCGCTAGGCACTAGGACCACATGGAAACTTTTGCAAGCAGTCCATCAGGGGCCGCCCATGATGACATCAGACATCAGCTACTACATAAACGTGGTGGCTCCTCCTCTCCTCAGTTGTTTTCCCGCCGCCAACCATACTTGTCGGGCCACTGATGAAAATGCCACTGCAATAGCCACCGTTTTATTTTTTCTTTGTAGAAAAGTAATCACTTTTACAGTGATTTTTGACAACCTGTATGTCATCAAAGGAACCATCAAAATTATTCCAGTACTAGGACTGCGGTAAGAAGACCTACACCAGCAACTTCCCGACATCTGTGTCTGCTGCCTAGGCCCAGACCATGATGTGAAAGGCTGCCCAGTCTGCAGATGTTTTAATTCTGCAACCGGGAATGCCTAAAGGGGTCCTAGAAAAACAACTTCTGAAACAACAGGTAGTCCACACGGAGCAGGAGCTCCAGCAGAAGAGCACCGCCATGTCACCAGCCCACTCTTCTGCGTCCAGGTTCTCTAAATCCCAGGACAAAGTTGTCTGGGAGTCACAGACATAAGCATCGTGACAAGAAGAAGAAAATATCCCCGATGCGTTCCAAGTCGCCCCTCCACAAACACTGCTGCAGGCAGGGGATTGGATCTGTTTCCTTAACATGAAGGATATATACCTTCATATCAAAATTCAGAAGCCTCACAGAAAATACCTGAGGTTCCTTTTTCCAGGGGGAACATTACCAATTCAGAATGTAGACCTTTGGCTTGTCTTCTGCGCCATGGGTCTCTACCAAATGCTTGGCAGTGGTGGCAGTAGCCCTTTGCAGGGATGGTCTCTATGTTCTTCCCTATCGCAATGACTAGCTATTGAAAGCTCACTCCAAGGACCAGCTCCTGCACTCATTAGCTCGAACCAGGCAGATGTTCAATGCTCTGGGGTTACTGTCAACATACCCAAATCTGTGTTGATGCCTTGTCAACAACTGCAGTATATAGGAGCAGTCTTGGACACAGCTCAGGGCTCAGCCTTTCTGCACCTAGACAGGGCCCAATGCCTGAGTTGCCCAGGCACAACTGGTAAATGACAGTCGGCATGTCTCAACCAGGACATTCTTCGACTCCTGGGCCTCATGGCAGCAGCTAGTGACATAGTACCATTGGCCAGACTGCACATGAGAATACACCAGTGGCTGGCCTACCAGCGCAGCAGTAGAGCTACCGCTGCTAACGCCAGTGACCCGGGTCTGCATCGAGCCTGGGTTGCTGGACTGCCAGCCGGGGAAGAAGGATTACATCTAGGGGGCTGCCTCTCCTCCAGGAAGGTGGGCAGCAGTCTCGCTGCTATACCGCCACCTGGGTGACCACAGGCGGAGGTGCAGCCAAAGACACAGCAGCATAGGGAGGGAAGACGTTGGCTGAGGGCCTGGAGTGAAGGCACATCTCTGTGTGCCTTCATCTCGTTGGCTCTCCTCGAGTGCCAGCGCCTGGAGGGGATGGGACCAAGAAACACCAAGAAAAAAACACATCTGTGCCAGTAAATGGGCCCCGCACCAGTGACCGTGGGGGAACCGGGGAGCAGCTCCAGGTGTCCGCTCTCCCAAGGTCTCGGACGGGATCAGGGGAGTCCCCTCCGCCCCACCAATGGGATCATCCGGGGGGTACTGGAAATTCCAGGGAGCGGAACACTCAGTGGAGGCTGACGTCCTCGGTCCTTCTGGCACAGCCTGCATCGAAGCACTGGAGGACCCCGATGGAAGGGGCAGACTTTGCGCAGGAAGGGGGCGTAAAAAGTACGTTAAAAAAAAGACCCTAAGAGTCCAGTGGGATCAGTACACAGATGACCGAGAAAAAAGGGTTCAAGTCACTTCTCCTGCATGCAAAGTGGTCAAGCTGTAGATGGAACACACCAATCTGTTAAAGGGGTTTCCTCTTCTGATCCCCTCCTCTTACCAGATTCTCACAACAGATACCTCGGGGATGGGCTGTGGTGCACACCTGGGCTCCCATCAGACACAGGGTACATGGACCCCAGGGGAGAGCACCTTGCACACAAATCTTCTAGAAATGCAAGCTGTTCTGTATGGGCTACAGGCCTTCCAGACTCCTCTGTCCCCAGGTCCTCTGCAAGTACAGACGGACAACGTTGGTATGATGTGCTACATCAACAAACAAGGGGGGGGACTCACTCTAACCCCCCATGCCGGGAGGCGATGAGAGTTTGGTATTGGGTCCTGGACTATGGTCCATAACTGTTAGCAGTACATGTTCCAGGCATCCTAAATGTCTTAGCAGACAGGCTAAGCAGGTCACGATCCAGGACACATGAATGGGAACTGCTGACCTCTGTCATCAATGACCTGTTCGACAGATGGGGTCATTCAGAGTTGCACCTTTTTGCGTCCCCACACAACGCAAAACTGCCGCTTTTTTGTTCGCTTCCTCCAGGGCCTGGAGCTTTCTGGTGAGATACGTAGTCACTCTCTTGGATAAGGAGGTGACTCTATGCCTTCCAATTCAGAGAGTGCTACTCAAGCTCCAGAAGGAGGTGGCAACTCCGATACTCATTACTCCCCTATGGCCTCAACAAATCTCTTTCCCCCTACTGCCAACAGCTGGCAGTGGCACCACCAGTGCCCCAACCCCTGTGCAAGGGCCTACTGTCACAGGAACAGAGAACCCTGGTCCATCCGGACCTCAGATCTCTTCATCTTCATGTATGGCTCCTGAAAACATAGCCTTTGCAGAGTTTGGAGTTCCCCAAAAAGTGGCTGATGTCCTGGTTATTGCCAGGAAGCCTTCCACCAGATCCACTTATTCTATGAAGAGGAAACAGTTTGCTCTATAGGCTGCTTCTCATCACTTGGACCCATTCACCTGTCCAGTTAACCAGGTTCTGGAGTATATGTTGCCCTTATCGGATGCAGGCCTGCAGTACTGCTCAATCAAAGTGCACTTGGTTGCCATTTCAGCTTCCATGTGCCTACTGGGGGTCGTACGGTTGCCCAGCTGGAGGTGGCCCATATGTTCTTGAGAGGCATTCTACATCTGGAGCCACCCATCCGTAATCCAGTCCCAGGATGGGACCTGAATTTTTTTTTGGAAAAGCTTACTTTAGCTCCTTTTGAGCCAGTCATGACTTGTGGTACACTTTCCTTCTTGGAAAGTGTTGTTTTTAGTTGTAATCACTTCTGCTCGAAAGGATTTCAGAGCTACAGGCTATAATGTGTGAGCCTCCTTATTTGATTTTTCACAAAGACAGGGTGCCTTTGTATACCAGTCCTAAGTTTCTAACAAAAATGATGCCTGAGTTTAAAGCAATCCATCCACCTGCCTGTTTATTTTCCTGAGCATGCCAATCCAGGGGAAGCATTGCTCCATACTCTAGATGTGTATAGAATACTCGGGTACTATATACACCACACGAAGGATTACAGAAAGTTCTCGCAGCTTTTTGTTTCATTCACCCCTGGAAATATGGCAGTTTCTAGACAGTGGTTGTCCAAATGGCTAGCAAACTGTATTACTTTCTGTCACAGGAAGTATGGTAAGGAACTTCCAGGGGTGGTTCGTAGTCATTCCACAAGAGGCATGGCCACTTCTGTTACTTGTTTCAAAAATGTGTCTGCTGCAGACATCTGTGCAGCTGCCACCTGGAGTACCATCCACACTTTCACTAAACACTACAGTCTGGACACTGTCTCTCAAAAAAGGGCTGGCATTGGCCTAGCTGTGCTTCATGGCCACCTTTCTTAGGCCTGTAGGCTCCAGCCACTCAGACTGTTCATGGTCATTACTGCTTGGTACTGGTTCCATAGGTGTGGCCTGATGAAAGAGATATCCTCAAAGAAGATAAAACAGTCACAAACTTACCGTAACAGAAGATCTTCGAGAGAATCTCTTTCATCAGGCTATGCCGTCCCATACTCTGTCCCTCTAAGGATCCTGAGACGCTAATTAGTGCTGTTTCCTTCTCTATGATGGTCTACCTATAGCTCTCTGCCTCACCTGGCTCACAGAACACTAGGTTCTCTGCTGGTTCCCTGCAGAGAGGTCCTTGCAGCATGATCTCTGGCAGGGAAATGAGCAGAGGAGGGGCCGCCCACATTTAAGTCAACAGTTGACACGTTATGGGTGGCCCCTGCTGGACTGCTTACAAAAGTTTCCATGTGGTCCTAGCACCTGGCAGCTTATAGTTCCACAGGTGTGGCCTGATGAAAGAGAGTCTCTCGAAGATCTACTGTTATGGTAAGTACGTAACTGTTTTTTCTCCATACATTATTCTATATATTGTTAAGGCTCTGGATGGGCTGGGCATACTGTTTCTCCATAAGCTTTTGGTCATCAACATGGGTGACCTGGAGTTTAATCAAATGGCAAGAAAAAAATCTAGAAATCTCACTGGCCAAGAGAGATCAGCTGACCGTATATTAAATCTCTATATATGCACATTCGTCCTGGTCCTAAACCACATCTCACAATGAGCAAATCAGTCCTCCTACAACCAGAACTATCCTTCATCAATCTCCCTACAACCAGAACTGATCTTCCACTACAAACATGGCTGCTACCTTTACATTGTAGAAACCTTCAACTGGCCCTTAAAATAAAACTACCTTAAATATAAAATAAAACAAATTAAATGTTGTTTACCAGATCATCACACTCTCCTTACACACATAAACAAATTAGAAACATTGGGTGGATATTCAGACTGCACCAGGCAGGGCGCAAGCCTGGGCACAACACAACTGGGATGAGCCAGGGCATGTACCAGGCGATATTCAATGATACTGCGCCATGGCTCAGCACCGCTGAATATGGCACTGAGGGTGCATGCACTGCGCCAGCGCCCAAGTGGCAGGAGGGGAGCAGGGGATGCGCCAGACGCAAGTGCAGTTGCGCCAGGTGCATCAACTGCAATATTCAGCACTGGACATTCCTAATGAGGCCATTATGCATGCAAAGTATAAATGGGACCATTTGCATGTCATTATGGCCCCATTGCATCTTGGTGCACGATCTCCGGCGTCTGCATGGCGCCCTGCCAGGCTGCAGCCATCAGGGACCGATGCCCTCCTGCCCCTTGGCAGGCCCACTCCATCCGCCCAAGCATGGGCATATGTAATATATTAAGCCCTGGTGGTCATTGGACTGAACCCCATCGCTCGATCCACAGGCATATGTCAGTTATATCCCTGGTGGTCAGTGGACTGATCCCCATCGCCCGATCGTGGGCATATGAAATACCCTGGTGGTCCAGTGGACCGATCCCATCTCGACTGAATGTGGTTGAGGTTAAAACTCCCTGGTGGTCCAGTGGAAACCCCCCAGCGTCCAATCGCGGGCGGAATGACCATAGGACACCTGGTGGTCAATACATACCGCCCTCCCCACCCGCCCACTGGGTCCCCACCACCCTGCACCCCCCTTCAGCGGCGGTGGCGGCTCCCATCGCCCGACTGACAGCATACAGTAGGGCTGTACACATATTGATCCACAGTGTGGGCCAATGGGCGTGCAGACCATGCTGACTACGATACGAATTGTGAATGAGCATTCATTCCACAGTCGGGACTATTAATGCAATATAGTCTGCAGGCCCCTATGTACACTGTCAGACCAATAAGCGTGCAGCTCTGCTATACGCTATCAGATGGAAGCTTGTGGGCGGGGAGCTGCCGCCCGCCTTCGACTGGGGGTGCAGGGTGGCGGGGTACTCAGTGGGTGGGTGGGGAGGGGTACCATGGACCACCAGGGTGTCCTACGGTCATTCCGCCAGTGATCGGGCACTGGGGGTCCCCTTGACCACCAGGCAGTTTTAACTCAAGCCTGCGTTCGGCCAATGGGGATTGGTCCACTGGACAACCAGGGAGATATTTCTCTATGCCCGCTATCAGGTGATGGGGATCGGTCCACTGGATCACCAGGGATATAACTGACATATGCCCACGATCGGGTGGGAGGGGGGCACATCATCCCCTGGGCAGGGGGCGTGTGGACTATGTCCTGGGTGGTCGGGTGGCAACCCACAGCAGGCGGCTGCCGTGTTGTGCCTTACAATACAACAACTCACCTGTGGGTGGTCAGGTCCTGGTCTTGCTGGGCTCAACACTGCAGCCCCCTGAGTGGCACAAGGTGGGTATGTCCAGCATATGCATGGGCATGCCCCCAGCACTTGCGCAACATACATTACTGGTGTGCCCAGTGCAGCGGGAGTTGTACTGAGCCACATGTCCCTTTTGAATATCGTCAAGACATTGGTGGGTTGCGCATGGCACAACCCTTTTTGAATAGCCGACCCTCTAGTATAGTTTACAGTTTTCATTACGACAGTTTCTTTGCTAACAGTGAACAATTCCCTTCTATCTTTACCTGTTCATCAGGAAATGTCTTCTGCTTGCCCTGACAGTTAGACAATTGAGTCTCTGGCTCTAAAACAGGCTTTTGTTGTATGTGTACAGTATGTTAGTAGAATAACATTCTGCTAGTAGAACTGAGCAGAATTTTGAATCCCTGTATTCCATGGTAAACATTCCATGATAATGTAATGCCCCAAAGTTGGGGCACCCCAGAAAAACAGAAATAAATAAAGCAATTTGGGATTTGCAGGTGCTCAGGGTGCCTGCTGTAGGTGTGGGCAGCAGAGTACAGTAAAAAGGGGCCCTTGCTAAGTAAAGTTTCC
This sequence comes from Neoceratodus forsteri, assembly GCA_016271365.2. Lineage (NCBI taxonomy): Eukaryota > Metazoa > Chordata > Ceratodontiformes > Ceratodontidae > Neoceratodus > Neoceratodus forsteri. The sequence continues at coordinate 1,355,412,764 of CM057455.1, read as the reverse complement.
CCTCCTTGTAATGGAAAACAACTGTAAATAATAGAAAAAGTGCCCTGTGCACTGTAAATATTGTCAAAAGATAGATTTTGATGCAGCTCCAGTAATAATGGCCTGGATGGAATGCTGTGCTGAGCTGCTCATGCACAGCATTCCACTCTAGCCATTCTAGAACCCTGGGGGTCCAAGTTTGAAGTTTAACAGTTTTTTTTTTAGTTGATCCTGGGCAGCAGTAGAGGACAGAGGACACAGTAAGTCCAAAAGGACTTGTATAGAGTTTACCTGGTGGTTGAAGCCGTCCCTTGGGACTTAGCTGTGTGCCTACTCTGCCTCCCCTGCCTGAAGACTCCTGCTGCTGCCATGTGTTGCTGTCAGTGGTGGCATCGGGCAGCACGAAGAAAGAAGATGTACAGTTCAGTCATTTTTGGGCTCTATTTAGCCCCGGTTATTTATTTTGGCCCCAAGTATTTTAAAGTTAAGTCCGGTAATGTACGGCACTAGGCCCGAGGTAAAGCAGGGTTTCCAGGCCCAGAGTAAGGGCAGCCCTGGCCTAGTGAACTAGGGCAAGCCAGCCCAGTGATAGTAAGGGCAGCCCCGGCCCTGTGAGATAAGGCAAGCCAGCCCAGCGGTAGTAAGGGCAGCCCCGGCCTAGTGAATTAGGGCAAGCCAGCCCAGTGGTAGTAAGGGCAGCCCTGGCCTAGTGAATTAGGGCAAGCCAGCCAGTGGTAGTAAAGGCAGCCCTGGCCTAGTGAATTAGGGCAAGACAGCCTAGTGGTAGTAAGGGCAGCCCCGGCCTAGAGGATTAGGGCAAGCCAGCCTAGTGGTACTAAGGGCAGTCCCGTCCTAGTGGATTAGGGCAAGCCAGCCCAGTGGTAGTGAGGGCAGCCCCGGCCTAGTGGATTAGGGAAAGCCAGCCCAGTTGTAGTAGGGGCAGCCCCAGCCTAGTGGATTAAGGCAAGCCAGCCCAGTGGTAGTAGGGGCAGCCCCAGCCTAGTGAATTAGGGCAAGCCAGCCTAGTGATAGTAAGGGCAGCCCCAGCCTAGTGGATTAGGGCAAGCCAGCCTAGTAGTAGTAAGGGCAGCCCCGGCCTTGAAGATTAGGGCAAGCCAGCCTAGTGGTAGTAAGGGCAGCCCCGCCTAGTGGATTCGGCAAGCCAGCCTAGTGGTAGTAAGGGCAGCCCTGGCCCTGATGAGTTAGGGCAAGCCAGCCCAGTGGTAGTAAGGGCAGCTCAGGCCTATCCAGTAAGGCAAAGCCAGCACAGTAGTAAGTAGGGCACATACACCCCATAGGAAGAAAGGCATTTAGGCCTTTAGTGTTCAGGGCAACTAACATAGGGCAAGTGATACCCCCTAGTAGAGTAGTTGGGGCATTCATAGCAAAATGTTCAGGGGTAGCCAGATCCTATTCCAGTAGGCCCTACAGTCAGAAAAGGGTCCATTGAAGGGTGCTTAGCTTACAATATGCTACAAAGTAACTGTAACGTCTGCACTGTTATGCCACTGTTTATTGCGCCAACATCTGAACAATTGTGTATTGGCTAGAAGCACCAAGACTGCATTGTACATTAGGACTGTGGTTATTTGCCCGTCTGTATGAATTATTGCCCTGCACATCTGAACTATGGCCCTCTGCATTTGAACTATTGCCCTATGCATCTGAACTATTGCCCTAAGCATCTGGACTATTGCCCGTGCATCTGAACTATTGCCCTGGGTATAGAATAATTGCCCCAAAATTGACAATTTGTCCATCCTCCTGGCAAATTATCTGGTCATTACGCAGTTCTCTAAGCATTGCAAGAAGGTGTATCATATAGCTACATTATTGCCAGCGTAGGGGACAGTCTCAATCTTCTACCACACTGATGTTGCATGGTGTGGTCTGTTATCCGACGCATCCAGGCCAGTCTCTACCCAGAAGAGGACGCCTTAATCCTCATTCTTCACCAGAAAAGTGTTCAACCATCAGATCATCTTTTCCGTCCATGTCATCCGCCGAAGTCGAGTTTGTCGCTATTTGCACAAGTCGTACCCGCCTTTTCTTTTGTTTTACAGTTCGAAGTTACGTTCGCCGAAGTTCAATCACATCACAACCGCTGTGCTAGTGTTGATTATTGGTTCCTGTTCTGGATGTCCCAAAGTTGGTCGCCTCTACAGAAGTGAGTGTGCACGTCCTGGAAGAACCTGGTCTGCGCCTGGTCATTTCCGTAAGTTGAATCTATTAAACCCCAGTTCGGGACGCGTCTGCTGCTTCCTTTGTTTTGTTCCAGTTCCTTGTGACAAGATTGCAGAATCAACCATGTTCACTACAGATCCTTCTGGTTCCTGATTCCATCGGAGAGCCATCTTCACCTCAGATCCTTCAGAGTCTTGCTGGCCCTTGGAGTGCTGCAGCATCGTCCAGGTCGTGGTAGTCCTCGAGTGGATTCATCGCCACGCATCTCCTGGTTTCGCTTCTTCCCTGGCGACCCTAGAAGTGGGTCTTGGCCAAGGAATCCTTTGCATCCAGTGTGGAATCCGACAACCCATCCGTGGGTTTATTCCAGGAACCAGTTTTCTCTGGTTCTTTCTTTCCGGCAGCCTTGGAGATACTGGGCTTTTGCCGAGAAACATATGGTCTGTTTACCAAACCTCTCACCACCCCGGTGGCCTTAACTATGTCCCTACTGGGAACTGTGTGTAGTGTTCAACAGTTCTGTTTGCTTCCTTTGTAGTTACCAACGAAGAACGATGGTGCACAAGAAGACGTCAGACATTTGGACTTTGTGATAATTCTGTGGTCATTGTAAATCCAAATATTGTATTGTGGGTAGTGAATAGCACCTGATTTTTGCCTAAGTTCTAGTTATACTCCCAGGTTACTGTTGAAGAACTGTAGAAGTATAGTGGCAGTAGGCCAAGATACATATTCTAATACTGTTTGTAATCATTTTAGCAGTCGTAGATAAAAGTAATTCTGTCCTTTTTATCACCCTGTTATTGTTGTTTTGGGTGTCCACTCCCTCTCTTGCGACTGTGTCTCCCCACCCACTGGTACTAAATAAATGCCCTGCGGGCAATGAATCTCTTTGGATGACTCCGGCCTCTTCTTGTCTGGGTAACTCTTATCTTATCCACAATAATTCGGACCATGGTGTTTCATTCTCATTCTTTCGGAGCACCACTTCAGACCATCACAATAAACATTCCATTTCTTGAATGTGGGGAAACACAGAGAGAAAAAAAAACAGAATGAAGAAAGTAAGCAATGATGCTATATAAACAAAGGGAAGATGTGGTAAATAACTCATCCTGCTGTTTAGCTTTTAATACAGAGTGAGCAGTTCATGATGCTGTCAGTGAGTGTGGCAGTTTTGAACCCCGCTCATGCTTGCAGCATCGGGGAACTGAGAAGCTTCTGTTATGGCTTCCTTTTAGTTTTGTCTACAGAGTGAGGAAAACAAAATAAAGTAAGGGGGCTATGTGTCATACTTAGAATGAGGAAAATAGCATTTGTGAATTGTTGTGGCTGGCAGGGGAATATGAAGCTTAAGTAGGCAGGGAGGCACACACTGTATACACTACTTTAATCTAACAGCAATAGGCGGAAGGACTATTTTATGTTAAAAGCACAGATTCACTTACATTTTTACTTATTTAAAAATGTGTTTCAAAATAAAAATTGCTTCTAAAATAAGGGCCATTTTATAAGCGCAAAAAGACACCCCGGGGGTTGTGCATTACGGTGTGATAACCGCATGGCCTCGTGCTAACTATGCCCCTAGGAGTGCAGTTATCACACTGTAATGACACCCCATCATGTCTTATTGCTTACGTGTTCCATTGGTAGTATACAGAGTTCGGTCTGGCACAGAGCCAACCAGCCATGCCCCCCCCCCCAGGGCTATTTAAAGGAGCATGCAGAACCCTCCTCTGGAAGCTCGTTTTCCCTGCTGCTGCTGGGGCTCCCTGTCTCCCCCAACCACACACACACACATACACACACTGCTTGAGAGGCTTCTGCTGCGTCTGACAGTGTTTCTCTTCCGTCATGTATTTGCTGCTTCAGAAGTCTGCTTATGTCAATATTACCTTACTTTGTTTATGGCTACCTTCCCTTAGCTGTGGCTGCAACTATAGTATATGCACCTTTCATTCTGTCTGTCACTCTTTTTATGTTGCTTGCACGCAAGTGCAAGAAACATAGTGCCATCAACCGAGTTTTCGGAGGTGTGGCCCCCGTCTTCCAATTCAGTCAGTGTGTTTGCAGGCGCGGCCCCAGTTCCCCAATCACTGCTGCAGCTGTCTACGACAGCAGTTGAAAATGCAGTGGTCGTACAGTTGAAAGGGAGAGCTCTGCTTCAGTGAGCAGAGCTCCCCTCCACACATGCACACGCATCGCAGCATACTGTGTGCTCATCGCCTCCCCTCCCCCCATGCACACACACTGTAGGCCGGCCAGGGGTGCCCAATCCCCGTTGGCTCCATGCCCCAAAGCTTCTAGGTGCCACGCTGGGAGCCCACCCTAGCGTGGCAAAATTTATTATGGCCGACAGGTGCTCAATCCCACTGGCTCCACGCCCAAAGCAGTTAGGTGCCACGCTGGGAGCCCACCCCAGCTGCGCAAAATGTGTTATGGGCCGACGGGGTGCCCAATCCCCATCGGCTCCAGCCCCCCAAACAGCTTTCCAGCTGCCACACTAGGAGCCTACCCTAGCGTGGCAAACGCCTCGTCGCCTTATTTAAAAAACAACTAAATACAAAACTGTCCCTCGGCACTTCTCCCTGGCCCCTGCCACAACCCGCACCCACCCACTGTGCACCCTGCCTTCCCACACCCCTCTCACCCCATACTTACCTCCAGACCTCGCGCGACGATCTTCGATGAATCGGAACACGCTCTGCACTCTTCAAAGCCGACCGTGAACTGAGGAAATGCCGGTAAGCTGTATAATGGGATAGATAGGGTTTTTTCAACTTTGCTGCATATCTCAGGCATTTTTTGGAATTTTGGCACCAAATTTTCAACATGGGGTTTTTGGGACCCCTCCTCATGAATTCTGTCATGGCGTTAATCGGGCCCGAAGGGTGATTTCACGGTCACTGGGCGAAATCACCTTTTGGGACTGATTAACGAAACGACAGTGCCAGTATTCATAAGGTGGCCTCTTAAAAAGCCTATGTTGCAAATTTGGTGAAAAACTTCCTGAAAATGACTGTTTTATGAGTATGTGTTGCGCAGTTCCTACCCACGCTCATAAGTTCGTGAATTTTTAATATTTGCACTCCAGATTTTCAACATTGCCATTTTACCACACCTCCTTATGAGCAGTACAGCTGTCATTTTTCACATCATGCCCAAAATGTGTTTTCGTGCATGTAGCGCAAAATGGCGCAGTCGGTGTGCGAAATCAATGTATGGGACACATTAAGAAAATCACAGTGACACTGTCCATGAGCAGAGGTCTTAAAATGGCTATGTTGAAAATTTGGTGAAAAAATTCCTAAAAATGACTGTTTTACGAGCATGCGTTGCGCAGTTCCTACGCACGCTCGTAAGTTCGCTCATTTTTAATATTTTCACTCCAAATTTTCAGCATTGTCATTTTACTACACCTCCTTATGAGCAGTACAGCTGTCATTTTTCACGTCACCCAAAATGTGTTTGCATGCATGTAGCACACAATGGCGCAGTCAGTGTGCACAATCAATGTTTGGGACAGATTTAGAAAATCACAGTGACACTGTTCATGAGCAGAGGTCTTAAAATGGCTATGTTGAAAACTGGGTGAAAAAATTCCCAAAATGACTGTTTTATGAGCATTTGTTGCACTGATCCTACGCACACTTGTAAGTTCACGAATTTTCAATATTTTCACTCCAGATTTTCAACACTGCCATTTTACCACACCTCCTTATAAGCGGTACAGCTGTCATTTTTCACATCTTGCCCAAAACATGTTTCCGCCTATGTAGTGCACAATGGCGCAGTCGGTGTGCAAAATAACTGTATGGGACACATTAAAAAAATCACAGTGACACGGTTCATGAGCAGAGGTCTTAAAATAGCTAGTTTGAAAATTTGGTGAAAAAATTCCTAAAAATGACTGTCTTATGAGCGCATGTTGCGCAGTTCCTATACACGCTCGTAAGTTTGCAAATTTTCAATATCTACACTCCAGATTTTCAACATTGCCATTTTACCACACCTCCTTATGAGCAGTACAGCTGTCATTTTTCACGTCGCCCAAAATGTGTTTCCGTGCATGTAGCGAACAATGGCGCATTCGGTGTGCGCAGTCAATGTTTGAGAAAGATTAAGAAAATCACAGTGACACTGTTCATGAGCAGAGGTCTTAAAATGGCTATGTTGAAAATTTGGTGAAAAATTCTCTTCAGACATTCTGCAATCTTACTAATGAAGACACTGAACAGGACTGGCCCAGGACCCATCCTGCAGCACCCCACTGGTGACCCTCTCCTAGACTGCACACCATTTACTACCATTCTCTCTCCTGTCTGTTAGCCAGTTTCTAACCCAGTTTACCACCCTTTCCCCATGCCCAGCGTACAGCTAGTTTATCAGCCTCCATATGGGATGGTGTCAAAGGCTTTGCAGAAATCAAAGTAAGCGTTGTCCACTGCCCCACCGATTCACTTCCTTTGTCACCCAGTCAAAGAAATCAACCAGATTTGTCTGACATGATGTCCCCACTGTGAATCCATGTTGTCTATGGTCCTGGGCTCCAATGGCTTCTGGATGCCCCACTATCCTTTCTTTAAGCAATGTCTCCATGGTCTTCCCCACTACTGAGGTGAGACTGAACGGCCTATTGTTCCCTGCCTCCTCCCTGCTGCCGGACTTGTGTAGAGGGACCACATGTGCCCTTCTCCAGTTCACTCATGTTGAATGACTCAGTGAACATGGCTGCCAGAGGTACTGCTATCTCCCTTCGCAGTTCTCTTAATATCCTTGGGCATATGCCATCTGGTTCCATCGCTTTGTCCACCTTCAATTTAGTGAGCTCCTGCAGGAATCTTTTGCCTTTGAATGGACTAATGTCCACCTCTTCACCCCCTTGGCAACTGCTGTACTGCTGTGCCCTTGCCCCTCCCACTCTTCTGTGAATACTGAATGGAAAGACACAGTGGATGTCTTGGAAGGAAGGCATGGAACTATCACTTCCAAATACCTAAACAGCACATATAAGCAAGCAACATTCGGCATTGACAAATGCTTGTTAGTCAAGTTTTGCTTCCCTGTACTGCCAGCTTTGCTCAGTCATGTTTTGTGTCCAGTGAATTATGCATTCTAGCAAGCCACTTCTACAATGCTGTCTCAGATAGTTGCCCCTGCTACTTGCTACACATTATTTCAGCTTACTTTGACCCAGTGGATAAACTGGAACATTTAGGTGTGGGAACCCTCACATGTACATTTTCAGGAGGGGAACTGTCATCTCTAGGTGGTTGAACTCTCCTACAGTATTCAATGGAGAAAGATGACAGATGTGCAGGAACTCTGATCACATTTTGTAAGAGGCAGATGAATAGAATCCCTGTGGACGTCTGCCCAATCTACCCCCTGCCTTGAATCTGTTTGTTGGTTTACCATTTACTTTCTTGAAAAGTGGTTAGCACAAAACATTTTAAACTCCTTGTAGTTCTGGAAAATCATGTACACAAATGCTCACAGCCTGGGAAATAAGATCCCAGACCTGCAGGCAATAATGTCAGAGGCTAAACTGGACATAGTAGCAATTAGTGAGACATGGTTTACCAGTAACCACACTTGGGAGACTTCAGTACCTGGCTATGTATTGTTCAGAAGAGACCGAGGTGCAAAAAGGGGGGGAGGAGTGGCCCTGTATGTTAATGAAAATATCAAAAGCTACAGAAATTCAGAATACACATAAGGAGCCAGAAGAACTGTGGTCACCCTGGAAACAGGAAATGGGACAGCCATAAGAACTGGGGTTGTCTACAGGCCCCCAGACCAGGGGAGGACACAGACACATTACTGTTAGAAGATATACAAAACATGACAGCTAAAGGAGGTTCTGATAATGGGAGACTTCAACATGCCAGATACAGATTGGTCAATACCAGCAGGAACATCTGCCAGAACTAGACTCATAGTGGATTCCCTGCAGGGAGGGCCCTCAAACTGGTACAGCAACCCACAAGAGATAGGGCTATCCTAGATCTAGTACTGACTAACAAAGAAGGGATCACAGATCTCCAGGTAGAAGGTCACCTGGGGCAGTGACCATCACATGGTATGGTTCAATTTGGCTACTACATCTAAATCATCCCATTCCAAGGCAAAAATATGGGACTTCAGAGGAGCTGACTTTGATAAGATGGCCAACAGAGTTAAGCTAGCCCTGGCAAAAGAAACACAGGTGAGGAGGTACAGGCAAAGTGGGCAAGCATTAAGGATGCAATACTTGAAGCAACATCCCATTGTGTTAGACAGAAAAGGAAGTGCAAAGAAGAAGGAAACCACTTTGGTTCTCAAATACAGTAGCAGAAAGGTCAGAGCCAAAAGGCTGGCCTTCAGGAAATAAGGGAACACAACGGATGAAGATAGGAGGCATACCAAACTGCCCTAAGGGAAGCAGGTAAGGCAGTAAGGCAGGCAAAGTCCCAAACTGAGGAAACACTAGCACGAACAGTAAAAGAAGGTGACAAGACTTTCTATAGATACATTAGTGAAAGGAGAAAGTCCAGAGGGGGTATTGCTAAGCTTAATGGAGAAAAGGGAGCATGTGAGGAGGAGGACCCTGTAAAGGCATCTATCCTAAATAGATACTTTTGCTCAGTATTTACTGAAGAGAAGGTAGGGCAGGGCCCACAGCTCAGCATCATGGACACAGGGGGGAGAGAGGTGAGCACTACTCCCTTCACAAAAGAAAGGGTCCTACAAGAGCTTGCTAAGCTCAGGGTGGATAAGGCAATGGGACCTGATGGCATACATCCCAGGGTACTTAAGGAGCTAAAGGAGGAACTAGCAGAGCCATTAGCAGAATTGTTTAGTGAGTCTCTGAGCACAGGAGAGGTCCCAGAAGACTGGAGAAGGGTTTATGTGATCCCGCCTCCACAAGAGTGGTAGCAGGAGGAGGCGGGAACTACAGACCGTCAGTCTTACCTCAGTAGTGGGCAAGATTATGGAGGCACTCTTAAGGAAAGAATAGTGCAACACCTGGAATCCATAGGGCACAGGATCCAAGACAGCATGGGTTTACAAAGGAAGGTCCTGTCAAACTAATCTCATAGATTTCTTTGACTGGGTAACCAGAGTGGTGGACCAAGGGGAGCAGTTGATGTCGCCTACCTTGACTTCAGCAAAGCTTTGACACTGTTCCACATAGAAGATTGATAAATAAGCTAGGTAGGCTCGTGGGTCAGAAGTTGGTCAACTGGGTGGCAAGTTGGTTGACTGGCAGAAACAGAGAGTGGTGGTAAATGGTATACAGTCAGAAGAGATGCAAGTCACAAGTGGGGTACCTCAGGGTCAGTCCTGGGGCCAGTCCTATTCAACATCTTCATTAGTGACCTCAGAATGGACTAGAGGGTAAGGCTTGTCTGTTTGCAGATGACACCAAGATCTGCAACAGAGTAGATGATCCAGATGGGGTGGGCAGAATGAGAAGAGATCTGGATAAACTAGCAGAATGGTCAGAACAGTGGCAACTGGGATTTAATGCAAAGAAGTGCAAAATCATGCACAAAGGGAAGAGAAACCCTGAAGCCACTTATAGGCTGGGAGGGGAGTTGCTAGCAGTCACAAAGGAAGAAAGAGACTTGGGCATCATCATCACTGATGACCTGAAATCATCCAAGCAGACCTCTAAAGCAGTAGGTAAGGCTAGGGGGGTGTTGGGGTGTATTAGTAGGGGTATCACAAGTCGTAAGAGGGAGGTAATAATCCCTCTGTACAAGACATTGGTTAGGCCCCATCTGGAGTACTGCGTACAGTATTGGAGGCCACACCTTCAAAAGGACATTAACCAAATTGAGGCAGTCCAGAGAAGGGCAACCAAAATGGTGCAGGGACTGCATCAGAAGACATATGAGGACAGATTAACAGAGCTCAATATGTATACCCTTGAGCAAAGGAGGGAGAGAGGTGATATGATCGAGGCATTCAAACACCTTAAGGGCATAAACAAGGTGAAAGAGTCTAACATGTTTAAATATAAGAAAAATAGCAGGACAAGAGGACACAGCATGAGATTAGAGGGAGGCCGATTAAGGGGGAATTTGAGGAAATTCTTTTTCACAGAAAGGGTGGTAGATGCATGGAAAGGCTTACCACAAGAAGTGGTGGCTATGAAGACAGTGCAGGGCTTCAAACAGGCATGGGATAGGCATAAGGGAGCAATACAAATGACTATGAATAGATAGGTCACTGACAGAGCAAAGGCCAATGGCACATTTATAAGGTAGAAAAAGAAATGGGCAGACTGGATGGGCCTTGAGGTCCTTATCTGCCGTCAACTTCTATGTTTCTATGTTTCTGTAATGGTTCAGAGAATTTCAGGGTGATTTTCTATTTGTATTCAGCAGTTCTTAAGCCCACAGCCAGTATCCCTTTCCTCTAATATGCTTCAGGTGTATTTCATTTCCTTGTTCAATGGGACACTGGGCTCCTTATGTAGGAATGTTTAGGAAACATAATGGTGGTTAGGTGGAAATGGGATTGAATTGGCAGGACACAATGATTCAGAGGACAGTACTGAGCTTGTCTGGTAGGTTGTGTGTAGAATGCTTGTGCAACATGACTAAGTCTTCAGCTTACGCCTTCACTCTCTCTGCCCCTACTAAATGAGCCAGCACCATTTCCGTCTGCTGAAAAGACACAGGAACCCTCTTAAGGAGGGTTCCACCCCTAGATGTGTCATAGTGCCAAGATCCCCTTGAATCAAATGTACCTTAGGGAAGAAGCCCCAATCCCAAGGGAAGAGAGGTGCTACTGGAGGAGGGGAGCAAGATGTCAGCAACAAACTGCATACAAACAATGCTTAAGCATGCACAATTTAAGTACCCAAGATGGTTCTGTGGGGAGTGTCGCCCATTGCACCACCTAACTGGGGAGAGTCTTGCTATATAAACATTTCACAGCTAATAGGTCTTCCTCTGTCACACTCTGTGACAGGGAGCTCCTGCCACTCTTGAGGACCGACCTTTTCTTAAATCTGTTGCAACAGTTCTTCTATTTCTTAGCCTAATCTATCCCTTACAATTTCTAGTCCATAAGGTTGGCCACCTATGGGCACCCCTTCCCTTTCTTGACTATGCTACAGAGTCCTCTTTAATTTTCCTTTTCCCTCTCAGGTCCTCATACAGGGAGGTTAGTTTGGTGATCTCCAAGTGTATGTAAAACAGGTTGTGTTTATTGTTGTTGGATTTAGTATGTAATAGCGCTATGTCATAAAATACCTTGATGTATATACCTTGGATGGGATATTCAAAGGAGTTTAGCATGGGCGCAGGTTGCGCCATGCGCAACCTCAGCGCCCTGGCGCAATATTCAATGGGGCAGGTTGCGCTGTGCAACCCCTGATGCGTCGGGGTGCACCAGTAGTGTATGCGGCGCAAGTGCGGGGGATGAGCCCATGCATATGCGGCACATCCCGATATTCAGCCTAGGATGTGCGGCGCATATGCTAGCACATACCTGCCTTGCGCTGCACAGGGGGGCGCAAAGTTGTGCCCAACAAAACCAGGAGCAAGTCCTGGTCACCCACAGGCGAGCTGCCATATTGCAAGGTGCAACACGGCAGCTGCCTGCCGTGGGTGGCCACCCAACCACCCAGGACACAATCCATGAGCCCCCTGCTCAGGGGGCGTCCCCCCGCCTGCAGGCATATGTCGAATAACTCCCTGATGGTCCAGTGGACCACTATCCATTGCCCGGTTGCGGGCATCTGTTCAAATGATCCCTGGTGGTCCAATGGATCGATCCCCCTTCGCCCGGTCGCAGGCATAGATTACATATCTCCCTGGTGGTCCAGTGGACCCCCCACCAGCGCCTAACCATGGGCGGAATGATCTCACGGAAACCCTGGTGGTCCAGTAGTACCGCCACTCGTCCCCACCACCCTGCACCCCCAGTCAGTGGCGGGCAGCAGCACCGCCCTCAAGCCTCGGTCCGCACCAACTGACAGGCGTACAGTAGGGCTGTCGCCTATTGGTCACTGCGTGGGCCAATGGAATGCGAACCATACTGTACTACACAGTCCCAAATTATGGTCTGCCGCCCATTGGCCCCACACAGTGACCAAAAGCGACAGCCCTACTGTACGCTGTCAGTTGACGCGGTCGGGTCAGTAGTTTGCGGGCGGGGTGCTCCCGGCCGCTGACTGGGGGTGCAGGTGGAGGGAGACGAGGGCGGTGGGTACCACTGACCACCAGGGTGTCCTTAGAATATTCCACCCGCTATCGGGTTCCACTGACCACCATGGATTTCTAACCTATGTCCGCGATCGGGTTATGGGGATCGGTCCACTGGACCACCAGGGCTTAGTTTTACACATGCCCGCGATCGGGTGCTGGGGATCGGTCCACTGGACCACCAGGGCTTATTTTTATACATGCCCAGGATCAGGCGAACAGGAGCGGTGCCCGCCAAGGAACAGGAGGGCGTCGGCCCCCGACGGCTGCAGCCTGGCAGGGTGCCAGGCGCAAGTCACCAGGGATCAGTGCATCGCATGCAAATGGGGCCATAATGACATGCAAATGGCCAATTTGTGCCTTGCATACATAATGGATCATTTGCATGCCCAGTGCTGAATATCGTGGTTGATGCGCAACCGCACTTGCACATCCCCCGCACCCCACTGACCACTTGCGCAGTGCCACTGCACTGTGCGTGGTGTGTGTGCCCTCAGTACCATATTCAATGGTACTGAGCCATAGCACAGCACCGCATGGAATATCGCTGGTTTCAGCCAGCGCGCTGCGCCCCAGGCTTGGCGCCTGCCTGGCGAAATTCGAATATCCTTACCTTATGTTTATGAAACCTGTAAATGTTTGTACTAGTGTATATTATAAAATTAAGTTAGTTGTGCCATTTGAAATTAATATAAATTGCTGTAAACTGAACAAGTCTGAAATGTCATGGTGATTTGCATATATCCCATGATGCTTTGCATTATGGATGTGTGTATGATGTTGTATTTCTCTGAAACTTGATTTGTTGCCAGTGCCCTTTGGGGTAACCCTTTTTTCAGCGATTATGCACTAAGGTTCTTTGTCTATAGCGTGTTTTGTTTTTTGTTTTCCTTTTGAGCCCCCACTACCCAAGCAAACAAGGCCCACGCAGGGATGGAGGGTCTTCACTAAAAATGTTTAGATCAGAGATCAATGTCAGTTGGTGCTGGCTAAGTGCACAGAAAGAACATACATAGTCTGTTACTGCAAACTGATGTATTGAAGAATGAACATAATATTGAAAAAAACTTATTTCCTGTATTTTGAATTAATATCACACGGAAATTGTGTTGAATCTGAAGTTCAGTGTCTGGTCCATCTGTTATCCCACAACCCCTCCATAAAAACTGTGTCACTCTAAAAAAGGGTCTGTATCTCCAAGCTGATTTGTAACTCAAAGACTGCAGTTTTTTTCTATGTAGACATCCAGTTATTTGTAATTCTCTTACTACGATACTTCCTTATCAAAAAAACTATCACACTCACATGCGCAAGTTTCTTTTACATCTGAACTGCTTGAGTTTATGATTCTAATTAGCCACGAGTTCTCTGTACAAACTTCTCTTCTTTTAACTGTTTTATCACATTGCCCAGTGGTGAAGAGCCCTGTGTGGGTCGCAAAGCTTATGTAAAGGTAAGGTAAAATGTATTTATATGGCATCCAATCCTGGAGGCCCTGGGCGCCTTACACAATCAAACACAGGCAGGGTAAGCAATAAACAGTAGAATAAAAGCTCAAAAGGGTTATATAGAATTTTAAAATTCAGACAAATAAACTATCTATATATAATTAATTAGTAAAAACAGATTTAAAAACACTATGGCTAGTCCCGAAATGCCTGTTTAAAGAGATGAGTCTTTAGGCCTCTCCTAAATATCTCCACCGACGGGGCCTACCTTACAGAACTAGGAAACATGTTCCAAAGGGCCAGGACAGCCACCTTGAAAGGTCGATCGCCAGAGGTCTTCAGCCTGGCACTCGAAATCGCAAGGAGGCCCCTGGTGAGCCAGCCCGGTGGTGCTGAGGGTTGAGGCGCTGGATGCCACACCTCACGCCACGGGCGACCCGGGTTCGAGAACAAGCTCACGTCGTTGGGGGTCAGCACTGGAGGGAGAAGACTATGTTCGATGGACTGCTCTCCTTTCCTGTGGGGATCCAGAGCACGCTCAGTGCAGAAGGGAACTCTGGTGGAGACCAGAGGTACCACTAGCACTGGGCCATACAAGTGGGCGGAGTGGCGGCAGACGTCAGTGACTTGATTGCATGGACATCACTGCACATCCGCACTCCAAGGGGAAACAGCACAAGAAACCCCCCCTTCCTCGGAGATAGGCAATGGCACCTCTGCCCTGGGCCACATTCCCAACACCAGACACTCTCCTCTCCATGCCGCTCACCCAGCCTGGCTCTCTAGATTGCAGATAGAGTGCCCTGGGCAGATACGGTGGCCCAACCTCAGGGGGTCTGTCTGGCTGGTGCAAGGAGTAGGAAGTGTTTCAGGTGGGAGGTAGAGACTGGAGATAAGAGGATGCCAGAGAGATTTCCTGAGGACGATGGAGAAATAGAAAGTGGAAAAAAAAAAGGAGGCCCCTGGTGGAGGAGCGGAGGGAGTGGGCTGAAGCAGCAGGGGTAAGGAGATCTGTCAGGTAGCCACGGCCTGATCTGTATAGGGCCTTGTAGGTGAGCAAACCCACCTTGAAAATGATCCTCCACCTGACAGGCAGCCAGTGCAGATCTCGCAGGACTGGAGACACATGACATGATCTATACAGGCCTGTCAGTAACCGGACTGCTACATTCTGCACCAGCTGCAACCAGCGGAGGATCCCTCCACAGACCGCAAAGGACAGAGCACTGTAGCAGTCAAGCCTGGAAGTGACAAAGGCATGTACTAGTGATGGCAGGTCCTTGGGCAGAACTAGGGGCTTGATCTGGGCAACATTCCTTAAGTGGTAAAAAACACTTTGGACAACAGATGACACCTGAGCATCAAGTGTCAATCTGTCATCCAGGAAGATGCTCAGACTTCTCACCCTAGGGGAAGCCATCAACGGAGTGGTTTCCAGGACCACTCCTGTTGCCACTCTGAAGGCACTCCCATCACACCCGCGACCAGGCTCAATCACCAGGACCTCCGTCTTGTCAAGATTTAGCCTCAGCCAGTTGGAGGTCATCCACTCCTGGATTTCGGCCAGGCAGTTGTCAAGTACTTCCACAGCATCATTTGTTCCAGGAGCAAAAGACATTTTCTGCTGCATATCATTTGCATAGCAGGGAAAACCCAGACTGTACAGTCTGATGAGCTCTCCCAGGGGTAGAATGTACACCGCAAATAGTATCAGCGAAAGGATCGAACCTTGAGGAACTCCACATGGCAGGAGTTTCGGAGAGGAGGAGAAACTCCCCATCACCACCAGTTGCTTCCTGCCCGAGAGGTAGGACTCAATTCAGTTGACGACATTACCGGCAAGTCCACAGTATTCTCTAAGGTGATCCAAAAGCACAATGTGGTCCACGGTGACAAATGCTGAGGAGAGATAAAGAAGAATAAGAATTGACCAGTCTCCTCTATTTCCCACCCTGAGGAGGCTATTTTGCACCCTGATCAATGCTATTTCAGTGGTATGCCTAGCCCTGAAACTGGACTGGAACAGCTCATAGGCTGTGAGGTGCGCCTCAAGCTGCAGTGCCACTATTTTCTCAACAACCTTCCCTAAAAATGGGAGGATGGAGATAGGTCGATAATTTGCCAGGACATCAGGGTCGAGTGATGGTTTCTTTAGGAGGATTCTCACCAATGTATCCTTCAAGGCATCAGGGAAGATCCCCTCTGAAAGCGAACACCAGATTATCGTGGCAAACAGTGGACCAACAGTCCCGGCACATCCCACTAGGAGGTGGGTCGAGGCCAGGTCCAGTTCACAAAAAGTGGGCCACAGCTTCGAGATCACCTCAACAACCTCAGCCACCTCCACTGGCCTAAACTCCTCCCAGAAAGTAGGAGTGGCCATGCTCCCACTAGGCTGATCACCCCGGGCAAGCTTTGCCTCACTGGGGAGATCCCGGAATGGATAGAAGACACCCCGTCAGAGAAGAACTGAGCAAATTCATCGCATATTGCAACTGAACATGTTTTTTTCAGCTGCAGACAGACCGGATGGAGTAGTCTGTCTACAGTCCAAAAAGCTGAGCTGGTCTGTTTGTCCCTGCAGCAGTCTTCCTAAACAGGACTCTGCCTTCTTACGGTCGAATGTCCCTTGGTACTCAAAATAGTGAGCCTGTAAGGCCAGTTTGTCCTCCTTGAAGCGGGTCCTCCGCCAGTAATGCTCCAACTTCCGATCCTTGAACTTCATCTACTTGACAGCTCCATCAAACCATGGGGGTCTCAAGCAAGAAGATCTGGGTCGTGTACGGGCCGGTGCAATGCCATTGAGTACTTCTGACTGAGACAGCCTTACTATACACAGCCACCACCTCACCTGCACCAATTGCACATGCAGTTCTCACAATAGATAGATCTACTACTGCCAAAAGTCCCTCTGGGGACAGTCCCCCTCAAAGGGAGAAAGCTGACCATCTCAACAGGGGAGGGACTATCAGGGGTGGCCCCAAATGAGAACTCTACTGTGCAATGATAGGACCAAGTGACCCAATCAGTCTTGAGGTTCTTTACCTCAAGCCCCAGTGAGAACACAAAGTCCAAGGTGTGGCCGCGGTGATGGGTCACAGAAGCAACTTAAAAAGTCTCTGTTAGTCAAATAAAAGACATTACCACCTATTTGTTTTTCTTTTTTTGATCATTTGTAGTCTGCCTAACATGGCAGTCCAATGCCTGTATGTGTAGCCTGAAGTTGGCACTGTGGATTAATGCTCTATGCAACGCTAGTTTTTTACTACTTTGCATACTGTATCGACAGTATGTATACATCATTAGATCCATGCTGTTCCTTGACTGGCCAAGGAGTGGTGCTGCAGTGGCAGCAGGATTCAACCCTTCCTCTGGAGTTCGAAAGTTTCAGAGTTAAATACGTGTTCAGTAGGTATTTCTACCTTTTACGAACACGCCATCCTTCATGGATGGAAACAGAATTTAAGGTCTCCCTTTTTCTTTGTCAATATTTGATTTGAACATAGTTATAGTTTCGCTGTTGACTACACTGGATGGTAAGTTATTCCAGAGATTAACAATCCTTTGAGAGAACCAATTATTTCTTTTTACAGTATTATTGGGGTTCCTTTAAGTTTTGTGTATGAGATCTGGTAGTTTTGTTACTTATATTTCTATCTAAACCGATAGTTTCAAACATTAAGTCGTTATGGAAGGCTTTATAGGTTAGACATAAATCACCACGGAGTCGCCTTATAGTTAAGAGAATAGAGATTTAAATCTTTTAATCTACTGTAATCTAAATTTTGCAATCCATTTATTTTTTTAGTTGTTTTTCTTGAATATTTTCTATAAGTTTTTTGGTTTTAATTAAGTAAGGTGATACTACTGAACTGCAGTATTCTAGATGGGGTCTTACTAAGCTTGAGTACAAAGGCAGTATAACTTTGGCCTCCCTGCTTTTAATATTTCTAAAAATGCAGTTTAGAATTCTGTTTCCTTTTTTGGCAGCTGAAATTGTATGTTTGTTATAACTAAAGTCATTGGAAATTATAACTCCTAAGTCTTTTTCATAAGCAATTTGCTCCAAGTAAGTCTTATTGATTTTGTAAGGATAACAAGGATTATTTTTCCCCAAGTGCATCACCTTGCATTTGGTCTCATTAAATAAAAGACTTTTTTCTATGGACCAATTTACTAGATGGTCCAGGTTTTTTTGCATTTCATTATTATCGTTTTGATCTTTTATTATACAACCTATTTTGCAGTCGTCAGCAAACTTTGCTAACCAGCAGGAATTATTAAGGGGACACACTGTAGAGATCAGAATGTTAAACAAGGTTGGGCCCAAAACAGACCCTTGGGGAACTCCACGTGTGACCTGGCCTGGATTAGATAAATAACCCTTAACAGACACTTGTTGGGTTCTATTTAGTAACCAAGCTTGAATCCAGCCTATAATTTTAGAATCTAGTTTTAATTTGACTAATTCGGATATTAATATCTCATGTGAGACCGAATCAAAAGCTTTGGAAAAGTCCAAAAAAATTACATCCACTGAGAATCCCTTATTCAATGCATTACTCACTGGTTCCAAAAAGTACAGTAAATTTGTTTGGCATGATCTGTTCTTTGTAAATCCATGTTGATGAATGTCCAATATGTTATTTTCCAAGATGATCAGTAATTCTACCCTTAAGTACTCTTTCTAGAAGTTTGCACATAACATCAGTGAAACTAATAGGTCTGTAATTTTGCTCAAGGTGTTTATTGCCATTTTTAAAAATAGGAATAACTATAGCTTTATTCCAATTTGTTACTGTTTTTTCTGTGTAGACTGACAAGTTAAATAACAAGGTTAATGGCCCAATTAGGGACCCGGGGAACTGCTATTTTTAAGTTTATCAATAGCTTCCTTAACTTCATCTTCTGTTATATATGGAAAGATGATGTTATAGTATGCTCCATTACTGGATTAGATGTATTTTTTTGAAAAATGTTTACAAAGTAATTGTCCATTTTATTTGCTATTTCAACTTCATTAGTAATTAGTTGTTGGGATGCCTGTAATGGTCCTATGGTAGGACTGTTTTTTTAAAGAACCAATATAGTTGTAAAAGGTTTTTTGTTGTCTTTGACATTAACAGCTAATTTTAATTCTAGATGTTTTTTTTTCTTTTATAATCATGTTTTTACTTTTGTTTGCTATTAGCTTGTATTTATTCCAATTTTCACTTGTTTTTTGTTTTATATTTTGTATAAATGGTGTTTCTTAGCTAAAATTTTCTTTATTTTATAATTCCACCATAAGGGGCTCTTTGTTTTTGATATATTTCTTTCTACTGGGGACCCAAAGTTTTATACAAGTGTTTATTTTAACATAAATTTGTTGTAAACTAAGTTGATATCCTTATCTTTCAGGTCATAAGCCCAGTTCCATTTAGATAAGTCTTGCTTGATTTTGTTATAGTTTGCATTAATAAAATCTTTACAGTAGTACAGCCAGATGTTGTTGTTGAATGAGGTAGATTCATTATTATATGGACCATGTTATGGTCACGTTAACTAATGGTTGATCTATTGTGACTTTTTCTTCTGTATTGTCAATATTGGAAAATATCAGATCCAGAATGTTATTACCTCTAGTAGGAGAATTTACTAATTGCCTGATGTTGTTGATGCACATTAGATCTAAAAATGAGTTTTCTAAAATGGTATTTGCTTTAAATTTATCCAATCAATATTGGGAAGGTTAAAGTCACCCATTAATAAATAGTTTTGATCTAATATATTGTTTTCAATATTGTTTATGAATTCTAAGTTTTCTTTTGAGTTGAGATTTGGGGCCCTATAACCTAAGCCTACCAAGACAGTATGTTCATGTGTAAGATTGATTTTGGTCCATATTATTTAGTTTCATTGTATTTAGTTGCACTATAGCTTTTGAATCTATTATGTATATATAGTGCAACACCTCCACCTCTGGTGTTAGTATGATTTTTCTCGTATTTTGTGTATCCCCTTATTTCAGTTCCCCAGTCCTCATTTCTAAACCAAGTCTCCGTCACTGCACATGTCGATTTTTTTTGCATGAATATAATCTTCTAGCTCATCGATTTTATTTAAGAGACCTCTTGCATTCAAGAGTAGTATGTTAAATTCAGTATTATTAAATTGAGAGTTTTTACAAACTTTTATAATATTTTTAGTTAGATAGTTTTTAGGCTGGTGGGGTTATAGTATTTAGAGTTTCCAAATTCTTGGACACTTCTCATGGCTTAGTTTAAAATTTTTTCTATGTGGACCTGCATATGTGTTCCAATAGTTGTTCTCTTCTGCTAAGGTGTAGACCATCATATGCAAATAGTTCTTCCCTCCTAGTAAACTCCTCCCAGTGTGTGATACATCCAAGTTCCTGTTTTAGACACCAATTTCTAAGCCAGTTATTGATGGTCTTTATTTTATTTTGCAGGTGTTCTGAGGCTTTGGGTATTGGGAGAATTTCTGAAAAGGTTATACCGCAATTTAGTTCAGTTAATTTATTTGTCATTGATACATAATCTTGTTTGATTTTGTGTACTGAGTCTCTAAATATATTGTTGGCTCCTGCGTGGATTGTAACATTTGAGTTATGGGATTTGGGTATGATGTCCTCTAACATTCTGGTAATGTCTCCTATTTTTGCACCTATAAAAGAAGACACTGTTCTATTTTCTTTGTCAGGATTGCAAATTTGATGGTCTAGGAACTTCACCAAGGAGTCACCCAATATAAAAAGTTGGGTGGGTGGAGAACATGTGGCTTCGATTGTTTGATTTTGATTTATATTAATTTCAGGATTTATTTGTTCTTGAGTTTGAATTTCCATATTACTATTGGGAGAAATTTCTAAAGTCCTATTATGTAGACAAGTCTCTATGTCATTATCTAAATTTAACACTGAGTATTGATTTGATAATGGTAGTTCGAAGGCTTTTGCCCTTCTACCCTTTTTTGCAGCTCTTGTATTATTTACAGTTACCCAGTCGTCATCTAAGACAGGATTTTCGCTTTCTCTAGTTCTTTTTCTATTGGTTACTGGGAGGTCAGTTAATAGCCTAGTGTTTGTATTTTGAGAATGTAAGTCTACCCTAACTGAGGTTGTATTTGTCCGAAAGTTTATTAAATCTGTTGTAGTTTCTGCCAGGTTTACACTATTTTCTATTGGCGCTTTGATTATTTGATCATTATTTTGTTGAAATCTATTCACCATACTTTTTTGACTTGATTCCAGTTTTTGAAGTCTTTCCCCTAATGCAAGTATTTCTAGCTGAAGTTCTTCATTAATTATACATTTTATACATTTATTGCTTGATTTTGGATCCAGAAATTCTGTGGTAAATGAATACATGGAACATATAGGACATTTAATACCAATTTCCCCGCTCTCAGATTTAATGAAGTCTGCCATAGTAGGTCGTTTAAAGTTATTTTTAGACTGATACAACTTACTGTTTACTCAGTTTGTTGTCTGGATTGTTCAACAGTCCACTCTCCCACGCCGAACACGCCAAACACGCACCGACGCGCGTGTCTTTGCGCGCGTTTAGCGCATTGCCCTGCTCGTTATGTTGTAAATATATGGGGTATAATGACCCGGAAGTGGTTCGTGAGGGTCATGAATGTTTTGAGGAAAAGCTCACAATTTAAAGTGCAAACTGAGTAATAAACAGTTTCTTTGTCCCCCAGAAGGTGTTTAGCCAGACAGAATGAAATAAAAATAGTAAAATGAGTCTGTAGTTCTCGGTGGGAGTTTGAGAACTACAGTCTCTTCTTCCTGCTTCCTGTGCAGGGCTCCAAGAATCACACAGTTAAAACAAGAATTAAACAGTAGGCTTTTGCATTTAGTAGTAGTAGTAAAATGTTATTCAGTTGACAAGCAAAAAGAAGAGGCTCAACTGATACAAGCTCATTTCAGTGAGGTCCTTAACACATACTTAAATACATACATAATTAAAAAATCGTAAAATACACACAAAATTATTTACAATAACACATACACCCAAACAACATACAACAAAATTACATATTTAAGATACTGTTATATGCCCTATTATAGGACAAAATATATAACAAAACCTACATACTTAATCATCTTTAACCTTTTGACCACTTCAGATTTAAACCAACTTTTATTGCACTCAAATTAGGGCTGGATCCAATTGGCCTCAGGTAACTTGGGAGTGAATTCCTTAAACTAGGACCCAAATGAAAAAATGTTCTCTACCTAACTCCGCCCTTCTTCTCGCAAAACAAATTCCATACCCACAGCAGAACGTAACCTCCTCTAATTATCCTAAACTGAAATTCCTCAGTAATATAATCTGGTACCCTACCCCTAACTAATTTAACCATATATATCAAAACATGAAATATCCTTCTGTCTTTAGGACTCATCCAATTTAAAAATTGGTATAACTCTTTCCTATGAGTTCTCTTAGGAACATCTAAAATAAACCTAGCTATTTTATTAAAGGAAACATCTAATCTAGCCAACTGGGTTGAGGTAGCCCCCGTATAAATAATATCCCCAAAGTCCAACAAAGGGATCAAGGTAGCCATGGCTACCTGTTTCCTTACATTAACAGCCATACAATTCCTAACTCTGTAAAGTGCACCCAAACGACAATTAACCTTTTTAATTGTTTGTTCTATATGGGAAGTCCAATCCAATGATCTATCCATATACATCCCTAAATATTTATAACATTGGACTTGTTCTAGAGCAATGTTATCCACTGTCACTACACTCAGACCCAAATTGGAATAAGTCTCATTATTTTCCTGGAAAAAGTATTACCTGGGATTTTTGGATTAAGAACAAGATTAGATTCTCTATAGAATAACTGAAGCTCATCAAATGCTTTCTGGAGAGTAAGTTCTATCTGAGTTAATAATAACCCTTTCACATAAATAATAGTATCATCTGCATATAGATGACACTGTACATCAGAATTAGTCAATACAAAATTATTCATGTATAAATTAAATAATATCGGATCTAAAATGGATCCTTGAGGTACCCCAGATATTATCTCCCTAAAACCAGAATCCCATCCATTCACTGAAACCATTTGGTTCCTACCAGTTAAATAAGCCTCCAACCACCTAATCACCTTTATTGAAATTCCCAAGGCAGGTAGTCTGGACAGGAGGATGCCGTGGTCCAGGTATCAAATGCCCTGGATAGATCTACAAAATTGCTCCCACCAACATCCCCCTGTCCAGAGCACCCACAATGTCCCCAGTAACCTTCAACAAGGCAGAGGTTGTACCATGCAAGGGCCTAAAGCCAGATTGAAACTTATTAATCAACCTACCATTTTCCAAATAAGATTGAAGTTGTTTTGCTATCAATCTTTCAAAAACCTTAGCTACTATTGGTAATAGTGATATAGGCCTATAGTTCTCCATTAAAGACCTAAGTCCGTTCTTATAAACTGGAATAATTTTAGCCGATTTCCATACTTCAGGAATTTCCCACTCATAAGAGACATGTTATAAATACTACTCAGGGGATAAGAAATAACCGAGCAGCATATTTCAACAAAATACTAGGAATCCCATCCAATCCACCAGCCTTCCTAGTATTTATATTAAGTAATGCATTTTGTGTTTCAGATGGCAATATCAATTCAAACACAAACTCCTTGTCCTTCAAAGGGGCAGCCTCTATAACTCTACCTTGAGAATTTAAAGGAGAAAAACAAGACTTAACCTGTGGTAAGGCCTTTTTTCCCACTGCTATAAAAAGATCATTAAATCCATTCACTACCCAAGGCCCATAGGGACTTCAACATCCCCATTTTAAACTTCTCAGGATAATCCACTTGTTGATCCCCTTTCACCTTTTTTAAAACTTGCCAAAACTTCCTTGGATCATTAATCAGGTTAAAATTCAATTCCCTATTACAATAATCTTTTTTAACCTTCTTAAGTTCATAATTATAATAGTTTCGCATCTGTTTGTATTTCACCCAGTCATTATCCAATTTTGTGCTGTTAGCCACCTTCCAAGCCTTATCCCGCTGTTTCTTAATTTTAAATAAATAAGAATTATACCAAGGGGAATTATTAGACTTTGTTTTCCTAATTTTCAATGGGGCATGCCTATTACAAATTGTCAAAAAATCCTCCTGAAATAATCTCCAGGCTTCAGCAACTGTGGGAACCAAATCCAACCTTCCCCAATTAAACTTATCCAAATCTAACATAAAATTTATATAATCAAAATATTTAAATGATCTATAATAAACTGTTTTTACTACTCTCTGAATTCTTTTTGATTTCTAATAGCATATATCATCTGATGGTCCGAAAAGAATCTGGAAGAACACCACTAGCAATATACCTAACTGGTTCAGTGGTAAACAATAAATCTAAATTGTAGAGGAAAGTGGTCGTTTGAATTCACTCTAGTTACTTCAGCTATTAACTGAGTCATGCCCAGAGAATTACACATCTCAACAATACTGTGATTAACATCTACAGTTTTCCAGTCTACATTCATGTCCCCACATAACATAATCTCATATCTGCTTAAATAATCACCCAAAAAATCCTGCAAAACCTGAAACACATCAATACTGGCTTTTGGAGGACGATAGATTCCCAATAGTAGCAAAGGTTTACTAAACGGTAGATTAAGCAATAAAGGAAGAACTTCAGATCCACCCCAATCCATTTGGCAGTTAACTGTAGAAACATCCAAAGAACTAAGTACATAAATAATAACTCCCCACCCTTCTTGATCGATCTTTCTCCATAAATTATAACCATTAATATAAACCATACTATCAGGGACCCTATCAGATAGCCAAGACTCGGTAATAATAACCACTTCAGGGCTATATTTATTAATCCATTCCCTTAAATGGTCAATTTTCCTCAATAAACTACAAATATTAATATGGACCACTCTCATCCCATCATTTTAAAAATATCAGCTGTTAAATCCATACCCAGAACTTCACTAAAGTTAGAATTTACAGAGTCCAAGCTAATGCAAGGTCCCGGATTAGGATGAATATCCCCACTTATAATCAAGCTAATAATAATTACCATTTTACAAACTTTGTGTAACTGGTTTTCAATTTAAATATTTTCTTACTATACTTAGCCACACAACAATCTGAATAAACTGTATCTTGACTCAACCCAATAAAAGGCCTTTGTATATTGAAGTCCACTTAAATAAATGAGATTCAAGACAGACAGTCAATAAACCTGAACAAATTACATAACTAGATGATTGATTCCCTTATTAATTATACTCAATGTATCCCCTTGTACCCAATCACTCCGAGGAGTCAATGGGCAGTTGGGGTCTGCTATTTTACTTAAATTATTCCTCGGGGCTGGGGAAAACATATAACCACCCATCAACCACATGATTCCTAACTGAAACAGCAACATTTCAAATCACACTCAAAATAAATACAACAACACAATGTAAATAAATAAATACTCCCAGAATACTAAAATATTACAACAAATTTAAAATAACTACAATCCTAACTACAATTTTAATTTATACATAAATTCCCAAGCAAATTAAATATAAAATCTAACAATTACTATTATAATTTAGTAAAACAAATGACTGAGTAATACACAGAAAATGGTTTATATCAGGAAATTTTGCAGCAGAGTATCTAATTTTGCAGCCGCCCTTGTAAGCTCTCTTTTAAGGACAGTATATGACCCGGAAGTGGTTCGTGAGGGTCACGGATGTTTTGAGCGAAAAGCTCACAATTTAAAGTGCAAACTGAGTAATAAACAGTTTATTTGTCCCCCAGAAGGTGTTTAGCCAGACAGAATGAAATAAAAATAGTAAAATGAGTCTGTAGTTCTCGGTGGGAGTTTGAGAACTACAGTCTCCTCTTCCTGCTTCCTGTGCAGGGCTCCAAGAATCACACAGTTAAAACAAGAATTAAACAGTAGGCTTTTGCATTTAGTAAAACAAATGACTGAGTAATACACAGAAAATGGTTTATATCAGGAAATTTTGCAGCAGAGTATCTAATTTTGCAGCCGCCCTTGTAAGCTGTCTTTTAAGGAGAGTATATGACCCGGAAGTGGTTCGTGAGGGTCACGAATGTTTTGAGCGAAAAAGCTCACAATTTAAAGTGCAAACTGAGTAATAAACAGTTTCTTTGTCCCCCAGAAGGTGTTTAGCCAGACAGAATGAAATAAAAAATAGTAAAAATGAGTCTGTAGTTCTCGGTTGGAGTTTGAGAACTACAGTCTCCTCTTCCTGCTTCCTGTGCAGGGCTCCAAGAATCACACAGTTAAAACAAGAATTAAACAGTAGGCTTTTGCATTTAGTAAAACAAATGACTGAGTAATACACAGAAATGGTTTATATCAGGAAATTTTGCAGCAGAGTATCTAATTTTGCAGCCGCCTTGTAAGCTCTCTTTTAAGGAGAGTATGACCGGAAGTGGTTCGTGAGGGTCACGAATGTTTAATGAAAAAGCTCACAATTTAAAGTGCAAACTGAGTAATAAACAGTTTCTTTGTCCCCAGAAGGTGTTTAGCCAGACAGAATGAAATAAAAATAGTAAAAATGAGTCTGTAGTTCTCGGTGGGAGTTTGAGAACTACAGTCTCCTCTCTTCCTGCTTCCTGTGCAGGGCTCAAGAATCACACAGTTAAAACAAGAATTAAACAGTAGGCTTTTGCATTTAGTAAAACAAATGACTGAGTAATACACAGAAATGGTTTATATCAGGAAATTTTGCAGCAGAGTATCTAAAACTGCTTCCTGAAAACTGTTTCACCTAGTGAATTTAGCGACTGTGAAATATGAGGAACTGATGCCACTACCAGCTGAAGCCTCCATGGATCCACAGGACAGGACAATAGAGCACAGTGTACGGGCTGCACAAACAAAGCTCTTTAGAACTACAGTAACACAGAGGGGCACCATTCTGGTGTAAAATGTTGTTCTAACTCCATTATTCTCCAATCAAGTATCTCTTTTAGTTATGAATTTTAACAGTGCCAGACTGTGGTGGCGGTAGTATGATGTTGGTATTTCACTTGTGAATATTTCACTTGTGTCATACATGCCAAAATTCAAGACAAGGCCACCACCAGTGAAAATCCTGCCCGTTAGCAACTAGGTCAACATACTCTCGACTGGTAAATGTTAATGAGTAAGCTTTGCAAGACACCACTGTAAACCAAAATAGATTTTGACAGTCTTGATTATGAAACACATCTTGTCTCGGCAGGGGGATCCACCTTAACACCCAGAATCACCCAAGAGCAGTGCACATTCTCTTGCAACAGTACAGCACCTGTAACATTATTCAGGAGACTTGGTGAGGGAAGGGAACATATACCAGTACCTTACTGATGGTCTTCCTGACGGGAATGGTAAACACAGCTTCTGGTTCCTTTTGTGCTAGGCTTGTTGCCTTCACCTTGTTACAGAGCTTATTTTGGAAGCTCCTTAAGCTGCTCTTCCTCATTTTTCTCTGTCAAAACAGAAAATTCCAGTTATTTATTTATTTAAATGTTTCACCAGGAAAAGCATACTGAGCATTGTTGCTTGTTTCCAGGTGCATCCTGGGGTAAGGGGCGGGGACAGAGAAAAAGTACCTGGTACAGTCATATATGTACAAAATACAAGGTAACAATACAATATACAATCGAGACAGATCAAATACTGCAGCTACAAAATATTAGGCTTCAAGTGCAATACAAGGAGAAATTCAGATAAATTGATAATCCTAGGACTGCATTAGCACTATTAGAGTGAAAATTGTGTAAGTGGGGTGCCACGCCAGCCCAGTGGTGTGGAGGCTAAGACATCATGCCTCACCTCCTGCCACGCCCGGCGACCCGTGCTTGCGGTGTGAGGGTCACCAGGGGTCAGCCGGGAGGAGAGGATTGAGCATCTGAGGACAGCTCTCCTCTCCCGGGAGAGTGGGACTGGAGATCAGCGTGCCTGGCCCCTAGTGGCAGCTGGAAACTGGCACTCTGATTCCCACAGATGGGGGCAGAGACAAAGGCAGGCGCCCGGTGTCCCAGCGTACAGGCGCACACAGCCCAGCCACTGGCATCACTGCACACTATGTCCGCACTTGGGTTCAGGAGAAAAACAGAAGAAGAAAACACGGCGTACTGGGGGATAATGCAGGCCCTTCACAGGTGTTGCACTCGCCACCTGGCACCCGCAGGAGGTGAGTACCAGTGGACATCGGGGTGTCGGGGTTGAGGGCCGGAGGAAGGGAGCTAGTCTGCAGAGAGGAGATAAAGAAATTAAAAAAAAAAAGAAAGAAAATGAGGAGTCAGAAAATTTAGTAGTGAGAGGGCTGCTTAGTTGGAGTGGCAAAATTACTGGGGGACTAGGGAAATGGACGCAGCTGCAGGAGGGAGGTGGTGGAGGAACAAAGAGAGGGCCTGGTGGGAGGTGGCATTTCAGATTGGGGTGGGAAGGAGTTCCAGAGATTGGGCAAGGATTGGAGAAGGCAGCTTGGTCAATGGAGGTGGCCCTGGAGGGTACAGCCAGAGTATGGGGGTTATGGTTAGGACAGGAGTAGGTGAAGGGGGAGGAAGAGGAAGATACAGAGGGTGTACAGAACCATAATTTCACTTTGACGTAGCACAATGGGAGAGGCATTGGTCCTCAAGGAGGGAAAGAGAGAAACTGGTAGAGGGCACAGTGGTGAGAGAGGGGAAGGGGGACAATCAAGAACAAAGCGTCAGAAAGCATGGAAGAGGGTGTCCAGTCTGGCTAGGGAAGTTCTGAGAGTGGCACTTACATTTACAAACATTTAAACAATTTAATGAAAAAAAAAGCGTAACCAATAAATATTTTCCCCCAATATATTAGTTTTCTTGATTAAAGCAAAAAAAAAATCCTTTTTGCACGTA
This sequence comes from Neoceratodus forsteri, assembly GCA_016271365.2. Lineage (NCBI taxonomy): Eukaryota > Metazoa > Chordata > Ceratodontiformes > Ceratodontidae > Neoceratodus > Neoceratodus forsteri. The sequence goes on along the minus strand of CM057455.1, from coordinate 1,355,384,048 downwards.
CTCAAAGCATGTCATGGTTCTGTGACACTGCTCTAGGTCCATACTGCTATACAAAGCTATACCTACAACATTTGAGGAGCACGGTGCCAGTCAGCATCCTGTCCGCACCACCCCACCCTCAAAAAGAACTCAAATTTAGACACTGTAAACATGTTTTTAAAAGTCACAATTGCCACAGTTCACAAAATAAATTGCAAATTCAGAAACTTGAAATGCACATTTTAGACCATTTGAAATTGTGAATTCATGGCCTCTATTCATGTGTAACCCTCTGTGGCGCTATCCCGAGGGCTACTACCCTGCCTGCTTAACTACTAACAGGTTGAGGGGCCTGGGTCCAATAGGTGCCTCCACCCAGAGGTCAGGGTTTGCAGTAGTTAAACTAACTTGGTCACAGCCCTCTGGGACACTGTAACCCCTTTCTTCCCACTAGAGGCCCATACAATGCATTAGGAATATCTTCACAATGTACACTTACCCCAGGACTGGCTCCGTCCGACTGGACTCTGGGGACCCCTGTAAAACAAGATGATACAGTGCAAAACCACAGTACAATACTTTAACATAAACGAATACCTCAGTCAGTGTAACTTTGCTGAAAACCAACAGATCTGATTTATTTAAGGAGCTGTAACAAGGAAGGGGACAGCAGGTTAATTAGGTTAAACACATTAATAATCACAGTACTGTGCGCATATTCAGAGTCTAAAATTGTCATTTTCACTGGGTACCCAGGATGGGGGTGAAGCTAGCCGAGAATCGGTGCAGATTGATGGAGCCTGTGATGGAAAAAACACTTGCACAATACCCAATTGTTATCCGGAGCCGGAGGGCTGAGTTCGTGAAGAAATGAAAAAAAGCAACAATTAGATGACACACTTGCGATTTGATAAACAGATGGCAGGGAGCTACCCTGCTTTGTACTCACAAACTCAAGGCTGGGAACTGGATGGAAGGCTGATTGTCCTGGATTGCCAGGAGGAGCAGACCATGTGGACAAGGTCCTTGTGATTGGACCCCACTGCAGTTTAGAGCAAATGGATGTAGTCTGGATTAAGCTGGGGTTTACTTCTAGCTTCATGCACTCAATTCACTGTACAGGGATTTGAAACGTGATTCCCCAAGCACTACACAAATTTATATGTAAAAGGAAAGTACTATACCAGGCAGGCTGCTTCTCGATCCCGATCGCAATTACTGCACAATACCCGGAGAACACACGCAGATTCAGTTCTGACAGATCGAACGCGATTCAGCAATTTCTCCAGTCTTCTACAGAGTAAGCCTGGTTTCTACTCTTCAGATCTCCTTGATTCTCTTCACAGGTCAGATTCAGTCCGAACAGGCACTTGCACAAGCTGCAGACCGAAACCTAGGGCCTTACACGCTTACTGTGTGGAACTATACAGCTTAGAAGCTCACAGCTCCTTGTCTCTTCACTGCCCCAAACTGATCTGATCTTTCCAGTAGACAGAGCCGGCATTTCTTTGAGTTCCTTCCAGTTCAGTTGGCTGGTTTGGCTGTCACTACAGTAAACTTCCCCCTGTTGCTGGAAAAAAGGCTCCAAGTCCAAACTACAATTCCCAGAAGCACTAGCCATACCGTACATAGGTGGCTGGCTTCAATGAGAGTCCAAGTTCTGATTTGCCAGCAGCAGGCTCCATTTCAAAGCCCCCACACTGATTGGTCCAGGTCAGCAGTTCAAAACCAGAATGGGGACTAGGCAAACACAGTTCTGACTGCAAAGAAAAGCATGTTAGACAAACTGTATTTTTGTTATTACTCTAAATGATTTCTGGCAAACAGTTACATCTTTGAAAAGTGCTCACTCTGCCCACTTAGTGATGGCAGAAGCAGAGCCGATTGGCAGCAGCTCGAGTGGGACTCAAGCAGGGAAACACACAGACCCCATCCAAATTAATTATGTCTGCAGGCAGACAGCTCTTAAAGTGACAGTACCAGAGGCTCTAAAAGCACTCACAGATAAACGGCTTGGACGCCGAACACCATCCAGGTTTGGAGCATTCAAGCAAGCTCTTGGAAGACTTTTGGGAACCCCCATTTGCAGGGGGGTTACACATGAACAGAACTTCAGTGTTGTAAGCATATTATTCTCTTCTTTCCATCCTGATACAGCAGACTCCAATGTTGTTCACTGGCATGTTGCAAACTGGGTAAGGGCAAAGAATAATGGTGTTAAGAGTACTGGAATAAATGCTCAAGAATATACTGTAGGTTCACATGTCACGCATTTGTAAACTATGATGCATCTGCAGAGTCGGTAACCAGCAGATGATGCATACGTCTTAATTTGCATAAACTCCTCCCACTTCCCTTGCTAATCACCCATAACTACTGTGGTTTCTTACATCAGACACTGGACTTAATTCTGAAGCTTACATACCTCACACTATGGATGTTTTCAATGTATAAAGAGAAGCACAGCAGTAGGTGTGTAAGAGTTCCACCTGAGTGCAACATTCAAATAACATGTGCTATTCAAGCCACCACTGTGCAACATTCACCTCAGCTGTATTGGCCATGGGGTGGCACGACTACCTGTTCACACAGATCAGAAGTCTGCACAGGCTGGAGTGGCTACACTATGACACATGCCAGCTGAAATGTGCACACAGAGGCAAGCTTAGAATGCTGAGCTACAATATTCACTTTGCAACTATACTGACAGTGGTTCTTTGCCACCCAGTAATGATGCACGAGATGGCATTAGTAAATAATTATTTCAACAGACCACATGAGCAGCATAAGCTCTGGCATGCTGATGGAGCACAGGGACCCAGAGTCCCTGCAAAGACCATGCCAACAGGGTATGGGCACACCATATTGTTGGAACATGTAATCACTGGCCCCGGGTTTGAAATGCCAATACACAAATTAGTCTGCCTACTGGGGACAATTAAAACAATCTCCTCATCTCCTCCTGCTCCCTTTTTTTGGGACTTACCCCTTAAATCTTATCGCTGAGCACAACACACTGGAAGGCTCTTGCAGACCTCTCACCAGCTCCCCCTTCCACACTACCCTTGGCCACCTAACTTTTTGGATGTGGGGACCTGAGACTTCATGCCCCCCAGTGCCTATACTGCACCCTGTATGAGAAAAGTAGAGGGTCCATACATGAATTACAAGTAGGTGTGATTTTTGTGAAAACTTTTAAGCATTAGTTTCTCCAACTCAAATTCGACCTTCTGGAATGATCGCACCCTAGTCCCTCTCCGGCTTCTCTACCATTATTTTCTTCCCTTATTATGCTCCATTGGAGGTCCTCTGCCACAAGACTTGGTGATGCCCAGTTGCTTTTTGTGGGCCCTCGTCCAACCGTGGTCAGTGACTTCCCTCCTGTTTTTATCCCTGGGTCCACTAGCACGTGCAACGATGCAGTGTGAGCTCCGCCTCCACAGAGATGCCTCTATGCTTCAAGAGGGTCGGAACCCATTTCCTGGTATCCTCAGTGCACTCTGTCTTTGGGACACTCAATCGTCACTCCCCCCAGCCAGCCCCCAAGCAACCGTGTCTGTTTTAGAAGATGGGTTGTCAGTGTGTTAGTAAGTGACGCGTCCAGTGCCTCAGCCCTCTCCACCACTGGGCTGGAGTATGTGATTTTAACACATACATTATGCAAGATTGCTCACTCTGAGGGGTCAATATATCCCATCTTTGGGTATGTTCATCCCACTAAATATGGACAAATATTCTAGTGCTATGGGCAGAATTGTCTCCACCTGCTTCCACTCTCTCTGGTTGTTCCTCCAGGACCTTCTCAGCTGGTACCAAATCCCTCTCCTACTCCAGCTAGTCCTGTCTGCTGGCACAAACCATGTATCAAAATCTACAAATGCCATGCCTATGTGTCAGCATCCACATGTACAACAGGTGTGTGACTGATCCAACTGGAGCTGCAGCAATGTGGTGTGTTGATCCAGACCCTAAATAACAACAGCTGTACAGCAAAACAAACAAACAAAAAAAAAACTCCAGTCATGTGGGCCAGTAGTAAACATAGCCCTTACAGCATAGCAAATGTTGTTGTGCAGACGCAAATGCTGAACCCCACCTCAGAGGCGCTAGCCCCTGTCCTGCAATAAAGAAAACACAACAGATGTATAGCAGAGTTCAGCACTGAGAGGAAGGTAACTTAGACACAAAGGCCGTGCCCATGGCCTTCCTGCCACAAAGCCTACTAATAAATACAGTCAGCTTCAGGAACATGTACAAGAACAAGTGCTGTAGATGCAAAGGGGCACATAGCAGTGGTTAGCCATCTTCCACGTTGTCCCAGCAGGGATGACTTTCTACAGCCAGATTATTGGTGTAGCAGCAGCACCTGTTCTTGCGACCTTGGTGACTCAGGTTCTGGAACAAGCCCAGGATGCCACTGGGCCAGGAAGGAGAGAAGGCTGGAGTGTTCCAGCGGACACTTGCCTCCTCTGGGGTTACAACTGTCCTGATCCACTGCATGAGCATCTCCCAGAAACCCTAGGGGACAGGCACGACACAGCACAGGAACTGGATTGGGAACAAGTGTCCAGTCTCGGTGCATATCAATTGCATGCTTGTTAAAGACAAGCCTCACTACCATTTCATGGGAGGGGAAAAAAATCACAGGAAAAAATGCTGGTCCCCAACAGGATGAAGCACCCCTAAATCGTCGGAGGGTCAGCCAGGGGAGGAGAATTAAGCATCCCATAGGATGCTCTCCTCCTCCAGGGAGGGAAGGGAATCAATGTCACTATGCAGCCGCCACCTGGGTGACCACGGGTAATGGTTCAGGTAGAGTGTAGTAGAGGAGTTAGGGGACTTCTGAATGGCAAGACGGGTGCTCATGCCTCGTGTGAAGGACATCCATCTAAGCCTGCATCCTGTGGAGAGGGAAGGAGAAATGTGAAACACAGTCTAGCACCATGATAGCCTTGTGCAGTCCACAGACCCCACACCCTACCGACCTACACTGCTCCTGGGGTCCCAATGTACCATTTTGAAAGAACCTGATCCAGCAAGAGGACCTCCAGTGTGGGGAAGAAATACCATGGGGTGCAATCCCAGAAGACAGGAAAAGTCCTGGGAGATGGTGGGGGTGATGGGGTTGGGGCTGCACAGGACACTGAGAATGGTCAACAGGCTGGCTGACAGAAGGTAGATAAACAGAAAAAAAAATATGGATTAAGCCCACTGACTGGACCCTGCATCACCGACTGGGTTCTCCACTGGATTGGGTCTCCAGAGGGGGCCTGCCCACACTGATGACTGTCATGAAAAGCAGGAGACGTCTCAGAGAAGGTGGGAACAGTGCTGGGGGAGTCAAGCAGAAGGGGGTCTGGCGCCAGGGAGACAAACAGTATATTTAAAAAAATGAAGGTATGGTGCTCAGGAACTACCAAACCAAGGACACTCCAGCAAAATTAAAACCCATTAACTACATACCCCACATATATAGTACTCTGTGAATGTCTATGCAAAATGTAGGCAGTCACAGTACATACATGCAGAATGTGTGAAATTAGGAATGTCCCATACTAGAAGACATCACCCTAAGACTGCTTAGATAAGGGCCCGATTACAGTGCAGGTGACACCAGCAAAGTTGATATTAGAACCCACCAGGATAGCGGGCACCTGGGACCCAGGACTATGACACTTGTATCATTGTACAACTTTAACTTGGTAAACTGGCCCTTTGTGTGTCTTTCATAACTTGCAAAGGATCAGCACAATCCAATTTAATTAAAAATAATTTATACTAAGAGATTTATTTATTTAAAATGTTGGATGACTGGAAACGACACTGAGCCAGGCTTTGTTCCAGGTGTGACCTGGGGTGAGTGGGGAATGGGAGTACAAACATAAGGCATTACAAACATCCATAGTGAAAAAATACAAAGTGCACATACATAGGCAGTCCAAGTGAGGAAATTAAGTAAGAAGCCCCACATGAAATAACAACAGTGTGAAATTATGCACTGACTACAATGAACAGCGCATGGATTCAATACATGGAAACACTGGCCAAAGCGTGCTAGAGTGCATAGATAAACCTTGCACTGATTGAGGGCTGGGAGCACAAAGCTCAGCTTTTGGGAGTCACAGGTTGAGGGATGGGAGAAACTGTAAGAAAAAGGATGGCAGGTTCAAGAGTAGAGAGAAAGGCACGGGTGGTCAGGAATATGCCTTAGCAGGCATCTAAAGGTATGGAGAGGGGAAGAGACAAAGGGAAAAGGTGAGCTGGTTCCAGAGGAAGGGGAGACATTAGAAAGCAGTCTTCCAGCACAGGACTGAGGATGGGGAATGGAAAAGGTGCGGGAATCCCTGGAGCACAGAAAGTAGGAAGAGGAGGTGGGGAAGGAGTAAGGAGAAGTAGAAGGAAGGAGCCAAACCAGTATTTGGCAATAAAGGTGGAGCAGTGAGACTGGCAAGGTGAGAATGTTTAGCAATTGCAAGGCTGGGGATGGCTATATCCAGTTGGGCCAATCTGGCACTGGCTTAGACATTAGGATGTAGTAAATATATGATGTGTATCACATATTTGTGCAGAATCCAGGTCAGTGGCATGGAGCTAATGAGCAACCCAGGAGGACCTGCGCACACTGGCAAGGTATCTAGCAGACGAAGCAGTAGGCCAAGCAACAGTACCTGGAGTGGTTTTATTTCAGCAGGCAGGGCCTGGGGAGATCATCACCATGCATACACAGCTAGACAAGGAAGACCAGTGCCACACCAGTGAAAACTAAGGTTCTGGCTGCCCTGGTCTTTTTGGCCATCAGTTTCTTCCAGTAAGTCAAGTCACTGAGGTACAAAACTAGCACCTCCATCTCAAGACAAAATGTGTCAACAGTAGTGTCATACAACAAAAAAAGGGGGACTGTGGTACACTGGCAAGGTTGAACCGGCAATAACCATAAACAAGAGCATTTACTAGGCTTAAAGCAGAATATATGGGAGAAAATAAGAGAAACACAAGCTGGTATTCACATACTTCAAGGGGAGTAGAATTTAGACTCCACGGAAAGACAACTTAAAAGCTTTCTACAGTTACATTTAATACCTGTAAACAGGATGACCCAATACCTAATGGAGGCACAGAATACACCAATCCATGTGACATGGCAGCAGCCTTGAATTATTTTTTCTGTACCATTATGACACCTTAGGCAAAATCAACAATGTTCCCATACCTATAAATGGAAGAGGCTACAGCACCATTGAGGAAAATAGTACATACAGAAAACTGAGGGGGGTTATTAAAGCCGAACAAATCAGCCTGACCTGCTGACCTACACCCAAGGCTACCAAGAAACAGCTGAAGTTAATGAGGTTATTTAAGCAATAAGCCACGAGGGTGTGGGTTATGGGATTTACCATGGCTGAAGTGGTTTTCGCAGGGGTAAATCCACGCACAGCCGTGGCAAACTCTAATAACCTAGATCCTCGAGTGTTATTGTAATTATACCAAGTACTGCTTTTTTTATTATTTTAAAAAAGCAGTACTCTGGTATAATGCTTAAATAAGCCACTCATTAGTACAGCAGTATTGTATTTTTTTTGTTTCCGATGTACGGAGCTGCTGTTTTACAGTCTCCGCTAGCAGGGAAACAAAATGGCAGTCACAGTTCTGTGATTTCGCAGTCGGATTGCCTTTTTTCAAGATGCGGCTGGCTGGCACCTTTTGCGATGATTATCAGAGGATTTACAACGGAGGAAAGGTGCCAGCCTGCCGTTCTCATTGGTCGGTGTCCGAGATCCATGGTATAATACACTATTTTCAATGCCTCCCTGTAGAGTGAGACAGTGACTGGAAAAGGGCAGTTGCAATTCCTAACCACAAAAAAGGAGAGAGAAAACATGCGTGATTATAGACCAATAAGGTTGATCTCAGTTGCAGGGAAGATAGAAACATAGACTCTATCAGCAGAAGAGGACCTCTTGGCCCACTAAGTCTGCCCAGTTTTCTTTTCTTCCTATTCTGTCCCAGCAGACCCTAACTGGTCTCTAGCGACCCCCAACCCCTTTTGTATTTACTAGTATTCCCTTAAGTTTATCCCATGCATGTTTGAAACTTCCCCAGTTTTTGTCCCTACCACTTCTTGTGGAAGGCTATTCCAGGCATCCACCACTCTTTCAGCTGAAGCAGTATTTTCACATCCCTCTTAAATTTCCCCACTTAGTTTCTGTTATATGTCCTTTTGTTCTGCCGCGACTTTTTCATTTGAAACAGGCTCCCACCTGTACCCTGTTCACTCCCTTGAGCTAGTTGTCTCTATCATGTCCATTCTCTCCTCCTCTCCTCCGGGGTGTACATATTGAGATCCCCCAGTCTCTCATCATTCGGTTTCAAATGCAACCATGTACCATTTTAGTTGCCTTTCTCCGGACTGCCTCTGCCCTGTCGATGTTTTTCAGAGATGTGGCTTACAGAACTGTGCACAATATTCAGGTGTGGTCTCACCAATGATCTATACTGTGGTAATATCACTTCCCCTCCTTCTGCTTGGGGAACTTCTCCTATGAACCCCAGCAATCCACTGGCCCTGCCCACTGCCTTGTCACCACTGCCCTGCAACACTGAGATCATCAGATATTATTAACCCCTAGGTCTCTTTCTTTATTAGTGACCAAAAGTAATTTTCCCACCCACCATTTCATACTCAACTCCTAGTTTCTATGCCACAGGTACATGATTTTGCATTTTTGGAACTGAACCCCAACTGCCATACCCATGACCACTCCTCAAGTTTTCTAAGGTCCCTTTTCATTTTCTCCACCCCTCCTGAGTATCTACCCTGTTACAGATCCTGATGTCATTGGCAAAAAGGCATATCTTCCCTTCAAACTCTTCTGTGATGTCACTTACCTGTTGGGCTACCCTGTAAGGGTAGTGACCCCATGTGACCGCAGTTGTAGGAGAGGGTGACTGGAACGGGAGGAATAGGAAGGGGAAAGGGAGGAACAAGGAAGAGGGTTTGTGTGGGGTAGTGTGCCTGTTGCAGCCGAGCCAGTCGTGAGGTGTGGTGGTGAGGGTGGCTAGCTGAAGTGCAGCAGGTACTGGGGACTGGGGGGAGAACATTTTGCTGCTGCTGACATGTATTTTTTTAATTATTTTGGAGTGTTGCCCCTCTCGACATGCACCCCCATGGAGTTAGCAACCCTAAATCAGGGGGTGCAGGGAGGGTGCCATATAAACACTTAGATACCTTGCCAGATGTTTGTTCGCTAGCATTTGTATATCGCCGATTTGTTTTCAAGGAGCACTCATGCATAATAGCAATCACTATTTTGTGATTGTTATTATGACATGGAACCTTCCTACCCAGTTAACAACTCTGCAGCACGGAAGACTACCATTGTGCACTGGCGATTTCTTTGATTTTATTCATCAACTTTGTTCTCAGCCACTCCTGTGCTCCTTCTCTCCAGCTATCCTTTATTGCTTCTTCTGCTTAGGGCAGTCCACAATGTTTCTAGCTTGTGGTGTATATCAGGCAATGCTGACATCACCCTTGGAAGATCGCATAGCCAGGCTTCTTCTCAGTCAAATGGTTAATAGGAATCCGAAGATCTGACCTAAGGGTTGCAAGAAGGCCTCAGCTGCAGCAGGGTCAGCTGCTCAGCTTGCAGCCCTGGAAGAAGCAGTGGTGGCTGCCACAGTGGATACGTCATCAGCCTTGGCACTGCTCCCAGCTGAGGCTAGCATTGGAAGGTCCTTCTCAGAAAGATATTGAGGTATGTGTCGAGACCTCCAGGCATTTGAGGACAGCGTGGTCCTCCATGGTAAAAACAAAAGTGCCATCGGGCGCAGGCTGTGGGACTGGGAGTCATTGTGGTCCCCCATTCCATGACTCACTCCCAACTGCTTGACCTGGGTGAAAGTACCCTGGGTCAGGGGCTGGTCGACTGCTCCATGGTGCCCCCATTGGGCTCGACACTGATCGAGCAGGCTGTTAAGATTTTCTTGACCCAGTCGACCAGCTGTCAGAGGAAATCAATTAGGAGTCAATCTCCAGGAACTGGTTCTCCCAATCTTCTTGCAGGAGGGACATGGGCCAATCGGCATCCCGACTGGTTCTACTCAGGACCAGCCTCCACAGGTGGTCATGCAGCTGATGCCAGTGCTGATGAATGTGGCTTGGCACGTGATCTACACTGACACCCAGTGGCTCCTCCTCAATGTCAGCCCTTGGTCGATGGTCAACACAGTCGAGACACTGTGCATTCTCTCGATCCCCTTCAACTGGAAGGCTGCCACCGTTAACATTCCTCAGCCTCCTTGTCCTCGGGCCCCTATAAGGAACTCCTCTGGCAGCACTGGACCATTGCGGGGCAGTGCTCTGCCCCCTGGACCTATGGTCAAATGGCAGTCGCTAGTGATGCCACTGCCAGTCCACTCCTGACAGATGTCCCGGGCATCTGCCTCTCCACCTCTGCAGCTGGAGCCGCCTCCACCACAGCCTTTGGTGGAAGCCCTGATCAAGTACTCCCATGCTGGTAGCCGGCTTGCCAGGTCGACTGTTGGTGGAAATCACCCAGTCAGAGACAGTTGGGTGGTCCATGTCAGCAAATGGTCACAAACTATTTTTGAAAAGTCCTCATAGGCCGGGGAGGGTGTGAACAAGCCCCCTGACAAGGAGTCACAAAAGGCTGACCATGAAGCCAAGAAGGTCTATGTCGTCTCCTCCCTGGGTCTGCATCAGGCAGCTATGCTGTAATAATGGCCAACTTTCATTACTCCCTGTTGGGAGTGCTGGACAAAACCCTCCCTCACCTTCCTGCCAAAAAGCAGCTGCCAATGAAGTTGGTCAGGACCAGGGTCAAGCGCCTGCCAAACACCAGTTACAGACGGCCTTGGACATGGGTGACTCTAGTGCCTGTGCAATGGCAGCAGCGAACATCGGATGCATTGAAGGGCCTGACTGAGGCTCTCCACATTCACGGCAGGCACCCAGCACAAGCTGACTGATGTTCCCTTTCTGGGCACCGATCTTTTGGCCCTGGGGTGGTGGGACATCTCATCAGGACTGAGAAGTCTAACATCACCCTAGAGATTCTGTGGCTTCGTCCCAGAAGGACCCTAAGCTCAACAAACCAAGAAAACAGCCTTCCAATATTGGTTCTTTCAGCCACAGCAGCCTCAAGCAGCAGCATCAGCAGGGGCATTACCAAGCCTGGAATCCCAAGGCCAAGTTCCCTGGCCAGGGGCCCAAAAGAGGGGAGGGTGAGGGAAGTGGTGCCCCTCCAGACCCAGTGACTGGTGCCCCCTCCAAAGCAGCCCAGTGATGGGTTGGAGGTGTTATCCGTCCATCATTCCAATCCCTGACCCAGCTCTCTGTAGGGAGTTCGCTATGTCACTTCTGGCCATGTTGGTCCAACATTACTATGGACAAGTTGGTACTTGAGGTGGTTGGCAAAGGGTTGCCTCTCAGTTTCGAGGCTCTTCCCCCCTTACCAACCCCACGCTCCTCAGAAGTCCTCGGTGTCGAGGGGTGCTAGAGAGCCAAACTCCAGACAAGATGCCTTCCTCAGCAGCTCTACACATCAGTGAATAAAAGAGCATGAAAATAGTTTCAAAACTTGTTTTTTTTATCAGTCATTGGACAGAATCACATTCCTGATATCCTGGGCAGCACTATGATACCAAACTAGCCATGGGAAAACCTAAAAATCAGCAGCAGGGCGCCCAAAGCCTGGGGCTCAAGTCAGGAAGGCGCAAGCCTCGAGCCATGTGGCAGACAGCATCCTGGGACCCCCAGCAGAACCTCCCTGTAGCTGATGTTCGAGTTGATGCATGCTATGGATTCTAAAATTGAAAAATGTTATTAAAGTTGGAGAAGCACTACTCGCCATCACAGAACTGGTGAACTCTGTTACTGATCAAGAAAAAAAGACAACTGCACAGATGGCCATGGCCTCACTTTTCCAGGAGAATGAGCAGCTTAGAGGAAGATTGGAAGCCCTAGAAAATAAAAAACCTGCTCCTGTAATTTAAGTTGGTCAAGGTACCGGAAGGAGCAGAGGGTACTAATTTACTGAACTTTCTCATCGACTGGCACGAAAGCTCCACAGCTGTACCGGATACCTTTGATTAGACCTCCCTGCGACATGCCTATCGAGTGAGCCTGAGAGTGAGACCCACTAACTCGACCCAGCCCAGAACAGCTGATTCAAACAACTGGGCTAAATCAGAGACACAGTCTTAACAGTGGCCAGAGCGCATACCTGCTCAAGATAAATTATCTGGATGTGAAGATTTTCCTCAGACCTTTCTTTTCAAACCCAATCTCAGAAAAAATGTTTTGATGGCATCTGATAACGTATCCAAGCTTTGGGTATTGTACATTCCTTTCTTCTACCAGCAAGACTTAGGATCGCTTACTGGGAAAAAGGTAAGGCAAAGTTTATTTGTAGGGCACCCAATCCCAGAGGCTCTGGGCACCTAACACACATAAAAGCATATAAAAACAACAAATACAATAAAACAAAAATATAATAAATATCAAATTTTAAACAGCGAATAAAGATAAAACAGATCCAGGGTCTGGTCAAATTACGACGTCAGGAAATGCCTAAGAGAATAAATAGTCCCTGAGACTGCTCTTAAAACACTCAACCAATGGGGCCTCCCTAATGTATAGAAGAAGAGTGTTCCATAAGACCGGGCTGGCGATACTAAAGGCCCGGTCGCCGGTGTGACAATTCACTGACCCAAAGGACGTTGGTTGAAGGCTTGAAAAAACTGAGGCAGAATTCACCACCTAAAATGGCACAGCTCCCACTGAAGGAGTCAATTCTAGGGAGGACAGAAGGATAATCCTGACAGGTAACCATGAGTAAATACCGCGAATGGGACCTATTTGCACGGAGGACTTCCTGCTTTGTCAGGGGTTCATCCAGAGGTTATGGACATGAAACTGTATTTTTATTTGTAGTGTGTTCCATTCTGTGCCCCTGTGTCACTGTGAAGGGTTATTTTCAAAAGACTTGGGATGGCCAGGACATGGATCACATAGCTCCATATGGTGATTTTGCATTTTCTTCGTACCGTAACTGCATGAGGGGGTTGAGCAGGAATACCAAGGTCCTGAATCTCGTGGTGATGTTTCTGTTTTTCAGGTTTTGAGAAAGTTTAAAGTTACTGTTATTTGTTTTGTTTTTTTCTCCCTCTGCCAGTGGCCATGGGCGAGGGGACGGTCTCCCCAGTCAGCTCTCAGCACCATTCTCCCTGGTCCTTCACTGACTGCCGCAGCTTGTCCCCCATGGCAGGGTTCCCGGGGGAGAAGCCAGTTCAATCAGAGGCCCCAGCCGAGACTAGTGTCTGGGGCGTCGTGCGGGAGGCGGTCCAGTGGCATCATGGAGCTCCATGACAGGAAATTGCTTTTCTCCCCAGCGGGCAGAGCAGATGTGCAATGAGTGCGGCACGTGTACTCTGCCTCCACAGAGATACCCTACTGCTCTGTCTGCAAGTCCTTCCCTATTTACTGAGTCTCGTGTGGTTCCATCTGGACTCTTCCAGATGGTGGCCAAGCAACGAGGCACAGAATCCTCCCCCCCTCCCGAGGGAGAGCAGTCCTCCGGACGTTCAGTCCTCCCTTCCCTGGCTGACCCCTGAGCAACCCAAGGCTGTTCCCGAACCCAGGCTGCTGGCCTGGGATGAGGTATGGCACTCACAGTGCCTCAGCCCTCTGCACCACTGAGCCGGCAAGTTACTATTTGTTATACAAGCGAATTGAAAGTTCCTGCCATTTTTATGTCTGACCTGTGGATGGTGAGTAAGGCCTTATTTATGCTCTTGGTGATATGGATAAACAGCAATTCTTGTAATTGTGTTTTTTTTTCTACCTGTCGTTAATTCTAAAAGGCCAATCCATAGCCACTGAGTAGGCTAGCAATATGGGACAAATATACCGGACTTTATTTTAATAGCTGGGACCCCCAACTCCCATTGTAAAAGTTTGCAGGAAATCTTTATGATTATCAATTGTTTCCTGTGTGCAGACATTGTTTGTTACTGCCTAATACTCTGCATGAAGTGTCTGTAACGTTATTGCATTTATGAAAATAATAAACAGAAAGTTCAATAAAGAAGTCCTCGGTGTCTGGGACAGCTGTCCACCCTAAGGGAGGACATCACTTGTTCCTTGTGACCTCGGTGTCACAGGACACGCTGTCCACCCTAAGGGAGGACATCACTTAGTTCCTTGTGACCTCGGTGTCACAAGACACGCTGTCCACCCCAAGGGAGGACATTACTAGCTCCTGTGAAAGGAGCCACAGCCCATGTCCCAGACACCCTGGCAAGTCAGGGTATGTGTCTGGGTACTTCCTGCCACTGAAACAGATACAGGGCTGGCACCCCATACTGGATCTGCACGATCTGAACCAGTTTACACGGAAACGCAAATTCAGGATGGTCACTCTGAGCCAGATCGTGCCACCCCTGTAACAGGGCATTTTTTTGTTTATATATATATATATATATATATATATGTGTATATATATATATATATATATTGCTTTTTCCTCCTAGCTAAAGTCAGACAACAAGCTCCATCTCCCCCAACCAGCTACTACCTCCCCTGGTACCTACCCAAACCAGAGAGCCCCACAGATTCCCCCCATGGCAGGGCCAGCAAGAGAAGGGCTGTCCTCCCCACCTAGAGTGTAATTCAGCATGGATCAGTGGTCCAGTGGTCCACATTGGTGGGTGGAACATCTTGGAGCCTAAGTCTTTCATTTTACCCTCAGTTTGGTGTTTCCACCTCCTCTGGTGGGAATGATGCCTGAATCAGCCTTGCACAGCCACCGCTATCCCAGTGCAGCACAGCAAGCTCCTGACCCAACCACAGAGATCACTGTGGTGGTGGAGTTCACCACCAACCCTCCTGGAACGAGATGTGCTGCCAAGTGGCAGCTGCCTCGGGCATGGCCTGTCCTCTGACATGACTTCCCAGTCTTGCTTCTGAGCCCAGGTCATTGGCACAGCAGCATGGCAGTCAGGCATGTGGTTTTCATCACTGGATCTCCAGGACGCATTCTTCCATGTGCCAGTCCATCCGTCTCACTGGTGGAACCTACAGTTCCATGCAGGGAGGGTTCTCTGTCAGTTCCAGGTCATGCCCTTCGACTTCTTGTCCATGCCCAGGGTCTTCACCAAGTACATGGCAGTGGTAGCAGGCTTGCTGTGGTCCAAGGACATCAGGGTGTATCCCTGCCTGGATGACTGGCTGATAACCAGTCTGTCCACAGAGGCCGTATAGCAGTCCAGAGATCTGGCCCTCCAGACTTGCAGAGTCTTGGGCTTGCTGGTCAAGCCTGAAATGATACCCTCAAAGGTTATCAAGTTCACTAGAGCATAACTAGACTCCCTGTTAGCCAAGGCTCATCTCCCTACGTACCAGGCTCAGGACTTTACCTCCTCTGCGCCCTGCCCAGAATTTCTGAGGTTGTTGGGGTACCTGGTATCCACCACCACCGTGGTCCATTGGGCACACTAGTAGATGCACCACCTGCAGTGGGAGTTGGTCCGACAGTAGTCTCAGCACCTAAGTCACCTGGACCGGCTTGTCTTTGTGACCCAGCCATTGTGGGATGCCATTCACTGATGGCTGGTTCCTTAACATGTTTGTCCTCATAGAGCTGTCACTCTTGGATGGGTCTCTGATAGGATGGGAAATGCACCTAGGTAACCACAGAACCCAGAGGTTCTGGCCACCTATGGAACCCTATCACCACATCAAACTTCTGGAGTTCTATGCAATGCCACTGGCACACACAGACATTTCTCCTTTGGTCAGGGGTCAGGTTGTGTAGATTCTGACAGACAACACAAAGACCACATTTCACCAGAACAGGGCAGAACTCACTCCCTTTCTTTGTGTCGGAGGCCCTCCGCACCTGGGCCCTCGTGCATAGTCTGGGTGCAGATCCCCAGGCATACATGTTGCAAGAGTAAGCAATCAGCTGGAGACATTCTCAGCCGGGTAGGAGAGATGCCATACAAGTGGTCTCCACATCAGAAAATGGTATGCTACCTGTTCTCCCAATGAGGAAGCCCTCTGGTGGATCTGTTTGCCTCCTGGGATAACAGAAAGCCAAGGCTGTTTGTGGCCACCAACCACAGTCTGGAACACTGTTGGTGGATGCCTTCACAGGGTCCTGGACCCCAGGCCTCACATACCTTCCCTCGATCCACAAGGTAGTGATCAAAGGCCAGAAGGCTAAGGCATGATCATTCTGATAGCTCCAGACTGGCCCAGACAGTTCTGGCATCTGGATCTCCTAGGCCTCAGCAGCAAGTCTCTGTGGTGGTTGCGCTTAGCAGACTTGCTGACCAGACAACATGGGAAGGTCTTGCACCTCATTATCTGGCTCCTGAGCAGCTAGAGTTTTGGGCCTTCAGCCTATCAGATGCTGTGTTTTATATTGTGGAGGTCTCCTGAAAGGAGTCGACTTGCTGGTGCTATGCCTTCAAATGGAAGAGGTTTTCCATCTGGTGTCATGGCAAGGAGATTCATCCTCTTGCCTGTTCTGTGGTGACTAGTACCCTGGAGTACCTCTGGTCCCTCTCTCAGTTAGGGCTGGGAGCAACAAACCTCAAGCTGCACGTGGCAGCTATCTCTGCATACCGGATATGTGTTGGTACACCAATTGTGGCCCAGGAGATGTTGGTAGGGTGCTTTTTCAAGGGCCTTGACCACCTATCCCCTCCAGTGTGTGAACCACTACTACCATGGGATTTAATGCTGGTGCTGACTATGCTTATGGGCAAGTCACATGAGCCTAAGCACAAGTGCAATGTGTCACACTTGTGAAAGACAGCCTTCCTTATGGCAGTTACATCCACCAGAAGGCTCACTGAGCTCCAGGTCTCTTGGTGGAGTCTCCATATCTGGGCTTCCACAACAGGGACAAACTAGTCTTTCGACCCCACCCGAAGTTCCTCAGGAAGATTATATCAGAGTTCCACCTTAACCAGGTGATGAGCCTTCTGGTATACTTTAAAAATCCATCTTTGAGGGCCAACCATAGGTTCCATACTTTGGATGTCAGACAGAGGGTGCTCTCTTATTATAAGAAGTGCATGGCTGGAGTTCAGAAGAGTTGGGCTCGCCAGCTGTTCGTAACATCCTGTATGCTGAAGCTGCACCTGGCAGTCCAGCAGTAAAGCAGATGAATGGCAGGTGGATTACATCCTGCATTGCTCTCTACTACAAGCTGGCTGATAGGGAGCCTCCCAAAGGCTTGGGATTCATTCTACCAGACATACCTCTGCCCTGATGGCTGCTTCCAGAGACATCCCCATACAGGAGATCTGTAGGGCTGCTACCTGGAAGTCACCACACACCTTCATTTACCACTACAGCATCAACCTCGAGTCACGTCAGGATGCTGCTTTTGGGATCTCGGTTCTCCAGTCTCTGTTTGCCAACTGGGGGTGGGGCCGTACTTTCCTCCTCCTGCCACAGAACTGCTAGGAGTCTGTCAAAGTGTGGATAGTGAAATGTATCCACGCCTCTAGAATAATAGGTAACTCATCTGTAACTGTTGTTCCAGCAGTGGTATACAGTTCACTTCTACACAACCCAACTGGCTCTCCCTAGCAATATGCCACCCGGAGCCCTACTTCCAGCATGCAAAGATCTGATGTCACGGGACAGAGCTAAGATATACCACCCAGCTGGTGGGAGAACTTAGACATCCGATGAATCAGCACTTCCAGTGGAACTGCCAGTGTGTGGATGTGAACTGTATACCACTCCTAGAACAATGGTTACGGGTGAGTAACATATTATTAACAACCGACTACCAGCAAGAAGGAGGATTAATGCAAATGCCAACTTAAAACACAGCCCTTTTAGATACCCTCCGGCAGGCCAGATCTTCCTTTCCACCTGGTACCAGACTTTAAACAGATCCAAATAGGAGCTCCCTTAACTAAGTCCCTGGGTACTGCAGGTGTAGAATCACTGCAGGCTCGTAGATATTGCTGTGGGCTGGCCAGCACTGGTGTACATTAAACAGAGCAATGTGATAAATTCCTCAGACCTCACAGGCCATGCAATTGCTTAAATGGCAGAAAACCCTCAACACAGGGTATTTATAATCCAGATTGCAAAACACGGTGAAATAAAAGACAAATACCCCTTGAAACAATGCAGCACTGAGGAATACTTGTGGTTCCTGGACATAGACGGCTCCTTCTGATGCAGCAGGCCACTGGATCTCTGCTCTCCCAAGGTGTCTACAATGGAATCCATAGGAGCACAGGATCCTAGACAGCCTGGGTTTACAACAGGAAGGTCCTGTCAAACTAATCTGATAGATTTCTTTGACTGAATAACCAGAGTGATGAACCAAGTGGGAGCAGTTGATGTCACCTACCTTGACTTCAGCAAAGCTTTCGATACTGTTCCACATAGAAGATTGATTAATAAGTTGGGTAGACTTGGGGTGGGTGAGAAGTTGGCCAACTAGGTGGCAAACTGGTTGATGGGAAGACAGAGTGGTGGTAATGGTCAGAAGAGTGGCAAATGTGGTTTAACGAAAGAAGTGCAAGATCATGCACATAGGGAGGAAAACCCTGAAGCCACCTAAAGGTTGGTGAGAGGGAGTTGTTGGCAGTCACAAGGAAGAAAGAGACTTGGGCATCATCATCACAGATGACCTGAAATATCCAAGAAGACCACTAAAGCAGTAGGTAAGGCTAGGGGGATGTTGGGGTATTATGTAACCCCTACAAATGGGGGTTCCTTGAAATTCTTCCTTGAGCTTGCCTACATGCTCATTGCCAGGCTGGTGTCCTGCTTTAGCAGTTTAAATGTGATTGCCAGAGAGTGCCTGTATAGCCTCTGTGTAATCTCTTAAGAGCTGCCTGGATTGCAGTCATAAGTAACCTGAGAGGGAGCTCTGTGAAATATGTAACTATTTGCTGAAACTCATTTAGAGTGATAAAATAATGTAGTTTGTCTAACCTGCCTTCTTTGCAGGAAGGACTGTTTTGTTTATCTCCACTATCTTGGCCGGACTGCCGAGTTGGACCAATCAGTACTGGTGGGACCTAAAATGGAGCCGGACTACAGGAGCTGTCTGGAGACAGAATCTGTAGGAATTGTAGTTTGGACTTTTGTCCCTTTTTGCACCTGAAGGGGGAGCTCCTGTTGTGACTGACAGATGAATCAGCCAACTGAATCTTTTGAATCTTGGGGAAATTCCCAGGCTTGCTGGCAGTTGAGTCAGATCTAAGTTGGAAGCTGAAGAAGCAACAGCTCGAGACAGTCTCTGTGGAAAGGCCTTGAGTTTTGGCCTGCATGCCTGCCTGCTGCCCGAGAGGGAGAAGAGAATCAGTTCGGACTGAATCCGAGTTTGTGAGAACGAAGTAAGCCACTGAGTTGTGACCAGGATCAACCTGAAGAAGACTGAAGATCTGCTGAATGCATCGGCCTATCACGATTTCCAGCTACCGCTAAACTCCCGGTGTATGCAGAGACTTTGCGATTGTGACCGGAAAGCGGTTTGCCTGGTATAGTAGAATCCCTTACATGTAAATGTGCTGTGTGTTTATAGTGGGTCGTGATTTGGTTCCCCACTGTGTGAATTGTGTTCTGCTTGCTGGAAGCTGTATCCAGCTCAACCCGGACTGAATCTGCGTTCATCTCCATATGGCCTGGGCCTTGCCACACTGGCCCTGCCAGAGTACCCCACTGCACAGAGAAAGCCATCGACAAGAGACCTGCCTGGGGATCAGCCCCCTGCTCCATGCCTGAACAAGAACGACGCCTCAGCGAATCGTGTGGGCCCTGCTACTCCTGGCACTCCAGATCAACCACCTGCAGTCTCAATGTTCGTCCAGCCTGTGTTCAGTCTTGGGTATCGTGAGTAACCATCTGGGTAGCTCCCTACAACAACAGCTTAATCTAAGTGTATCATCTGATTGTCTTGTTGTTTCTTTTCTTTCACGAACTGAGCCCTCCGGCTCTGGATTACAATCAGTGTGTGTGGTGCATGTTGTTTTCTTCCATCACAGGGCCCCAACCAGTTGCGACGCCAGCCTACCCCGGGCAACGATCCTGGCTAGCCCACCTCTTCTTCACCTGGGTAACCAGAGTGTGTGTGACTGTTTATGGACCCTGAAGTGCATGCATAACTGTTCAATTGATAGATCTTTTAAGCAAATTAACCTGATTATGCCCCTCCCTTGTTCAAGCCCCTTAAGTAAATCAGATCTAACTCTTTTAACATTTACCCTGACTGTGGTTCCAGTTTGTGCAAGAGTACTGTACTGCTGTTATTTGCTGTGTATAACCTTGTTTTACAGGGGGTCCCCAGGGTCGAGCCAGAGGAAAGCCCTGGTGGTAAGTGCAAGCAGTGTGGGTAGCATGCGGTGTATCAGGGTATTGTTGAAAGTGATTATTATGTATTGTTCCGGCCACTAGTAAGGAAAGGGGGTTACAGTGTCCGGAGTGGCTGTGCCCAGGTTAGCTTGACCACTACCAAACCTGACCTCTGGGTGGAGGCACCTGCTTCAGAACTCAGGCCCCTTAACCTGCTCCTAGCCAAGCAGTCGGGGTAGTAGCCCTTGGGATAGTGCCACCTAAGGGTTACAATTAGTAGGGGTATCACAAGTTGTAAGAGGGAGGTAATAATCCTCTTTACAAGACACTAGTTAGGCCCCATTTGGAATACTGCATGCAGTACTGGAGGCCACACCTTCACAAGGACATTAACCAAATTGAGGCAGTCCAGAGAAGGGCAACCAAAATGGTGCAGGGACTGCATCAGAAAACATATGAGGACAGATTAACAGAGCTCAATATGTATACCCTAGAGCAAAGGAGGGAGAGAGGTGTTATGACTGAAACATTCAAACACATTAAGAGCATTAACAAAGTGAAAGAGTCTAACATGTTTCAATATAAGAAAAATAGCAGGACAAGAGGACACAGCATAAGATTAGAGGGAGGCTGATTAAGGGGTAATGTGATGAATGTTCTTTTTCACAGAAAGGGTGGTGGATGCATGGAATGGCCTACCTCAGGAAGTGGTGGATATGAATACAGTGCAGGGCTTCAAACAGGCATGGGACAGGCATAAGGGAGCAATACAGATAAGTATGAATAGATAGGCCATTGACAGAGCAAAGGCTGATGGCACATTCATAAGGTAGAAAGAGATGGGCAGACTGGATGGGCCTTGCAGTCCTTATCCGCTGTCAACTTCTATGTTTCTATGCAGGTAGGCTTCCTCTCTCTGCTCCATGCTGAACTGGCTAATTTGAGCACTGCGCTGGCTCTTCTGACCTTCTTCCACTAGTTGCGGACTGCTGAAGCCCCAATCTGACCCTCATATGTCCTGACTTCCAAACCCCTAGGTCAAGGCAGCTCGGCACCATGTAGTGCCTGCTACAACACCTGGATCAGCAGCCCTTGTTTTTTTTCTCCATGTTATATCTTCAGCAGCATCACCCACGTGTTGGCTTGCATCCAGTTGTCACTCTCTTCCTCTCCAGAACTCAGCAGCTCTGTTCAGAGTTTCCTCCGCTTTGAGGCCTAGGATGGTACAGCCTGCGCTCACTGCCAGCACTACAGACCTTTCCACCATAAGATCTCCACCAGAGCTGCTCTCCTCCAGCACAGTCTTGCCTTTATAGGCCTTGCTCACAGTCTGTCTTGGTTTGTGCCCGGGCTGTCATTCCTGAAACTTCGACTGCAGGACACAGAAAAGGCGCCAGAACCTGATGCCTCTCCTTTTCCCAGAAGCCTCCCGGAGTCCCTTCCCCTACTATGTTTCTGAGCACAGGGGCAAGCCTACCTGACTGGGTCCAGTAGAGTATTATAGCTGAATACAGCGAAAGTTTTTTATGTGCATGCAGTGCGTAAAGATGTATGTTTGGGCACAGATGGACTGAGAGCACCCCTTTAAACCCACTATAAGGGACCATGTACAGAAAATCTCAGTTCACTTTACAAAAAGAGAAAGTATTTTTATCAGCAAAACCCTGAGAGTATTGAAACCCCAATCAAAGCAGAACAGACAAAACGTCTGGTACTTTTCCACAGCTGGCTTTAAACATGCCCTCTTGTGGATGATAATAACATAATTCATTTGCCTTTTTCAACTCATCAGATTACCTAATGGTGTACGTTTGTTTCTAAAAACAGTAGCGAAAATATCCTGATCATCTTTTGATACCGAATCCAGCTCACCTCATCTGGGTGCAAGCTGCTGGTGCCTGCATCCTGGCAGAGCTGGTCAGACTTGAACAGGCTGAGCGTGGCATTCACCAGAGTATTATTTTGTACTCAGCAGCTAGCACAACACAAGTTTTCAGACATCAACAACAGCACTGCCAAGTCAGCAGGGAGCTTTTCGACATACCCTAATCTGAACAGATTGTTTTTGAAGTCCTCCAGCATAGCCAGATCTGGGATCTCTTTAATGACATTGTTTCCACAGTCAACAAAACTGCTAGTCTAGCTATAACAAGATGTGGGTAAACAACAGGAATGAGAAGGATGCGGAGGCAGATGGTGCTGCCCCAGCACAGGAAAGTACAAGACAAGCAGTTGTATTTGCCAGAAGAGTCGGACGTCCGTTCTCACAAACACAATCATTTTATTATTTTCATGAGACAAAAAAAATACAGAACATCTTTAAATGATTGCTCAGTCTCAGTCCCTATATACAAACTGCAGTTTCTCAGCTAGCACATACTGTATGTACTACCAGCTAGCTACTCAAAGCTGCTGAAACTGACAAAGGTTACAGTTCCTTTAATACATCCAGAACATTCTGAGTACACGCAATTTTATTTTACATAGGTGTCTCTCACAGAAAAGTATCGCAAACACATTACAATTAGGAAACTAAGAGGAAATTAATATACTGTAGCAGCATAACAGAAACCTAGCAATTAGCAAGACAAAAATAGTAGGCAGCCATCAGTAAAACAATCAAAGTAACGATTATACAAGGTAGAACTGCTACCATATATCATTAACTGGATGTATCTTCCTGCACCCCCTCCCCAAACCAAAGGGACGGAGGGAGGGAGCCATGGGGGTGCAGCAGGGTCAGGGTATTAGGCCTAATGACAGAGGTCTGGAGGGGGAGGAAAAACTAACTGAAAAAGATATTGTATGAATTAGCAGTGGGATGCTTTGGTCACCATCTTGATGGTCCTGAACCCTTCCAGTTTGTAGCTGATCTGACTTTTGTGGCACACAAATAATCACAAAAAGGCAAAACTGCTACAACTGCAGCTAACATTGGTACTGTTAATTTTCTGTACAAAAACTGTGCCATATCAGCTTGAACATTGCCACAAGTGGCTCTTTATCTGCAAGCTTGAGTTCCATGACAAATATGCCACAGAAGTTGAACTCAAAACATGTTACTTTAGCAGTAAGGCACAATGGAGGGTGGGTTACCCTCAGGAAATCAGTGCAAAATTACCTCCCCCCAGCACCATACCATGACGCAACAGCTCATCAGGCTCCTATGAAATAGGGTTTAGAACTGAACAGAAGGCCTGAGTAGTAGGACGTTTTGCTTCTGCAACAGTGTACAGTACTATGCCAGTTGTATGTGATGCTTGTGCAGCTATGTATAATATCTTGCCAGTAATACAGGCTGTACGTGAGGCTTGTGCAACTTTGGCTTATACTCTCTCTCTGTCCCTGTTACAGGGACTGCCCCCCTGTCGGGGTGCCATAAGGCACAGCAACCCCTTATGGAAAGGTTCCAACCCCTTGAGGTGTCACAGGGACAAGGTCCCCAAGACCAAATGCACCTTAGTGAAGGCCCAACCCCATGGAGAAAAAGGTTATGCCAGAGGACGAGGGGAGAATGTGGGCAATGAGAAACTGGAGAGTCTGAGGGAACGCTTGGGTATATGCATGTAACCCCTAGAGGGCGCTATCCCAGGGGCTACTACCCCTGCCTGATTTGCCACTAACAGGTTGAGGGGCCTGGATCCAATGGCGGGTGCCTCCACCCAGAGGTCAGGGTTTGCAATAGTTAAACTAACTTGGTCACAGCCCTCTGGGACACTGCAACCCCCCTTTCTTCCCACTAGTGGCCCACACAATATATCAGAATTACCTTCACAGTATACACTTACCCCCAGGTCTGGTTCCGCACTGGGACCTCCTGTGAAATGAGATACAGTGCAACAATCACAGTACAGTACTTTAACATAGACAAATACCTCAGGCAGTATAACTTTGCTGAAACAAGCAGCTCTGATTTATTTAGGGGGATATAACAAGGACAGGGGAAATCAGGTTAATTAGCTTATCACTCTAATAATTACTCTATGGCTCTGTGCACAGGCCTATCCCTATCAGTTACTGTCCCTGGGTACCCAAGCCCTAGTGGCTAGTCCAAACCGTGGCAGCTGGTAGGGCCCTTTCACACAGAGAAAAGGAGAATTAAACAGTCAGCAGTACAGTAATTCCATTTGGATTTAATGTGGCAATTCAACAGGGAGCGACCCTGAATTAGTACTCACGACCTCCAAATAAGATAGGGTCCTTCAATGTCAGCAGGGCTCACTTGAGGTACACAAACCTCTTCACACATCCATATAAAAGAAAGCACTATACCAGGCAGGCTGCATCTGTATCCCGATCGCAATTACTGCACAATACCCGGAGAACACACAGCAGATTCAGTTCCTGACAGACCGAGTGCAATTTTCAGCAATTCCTCCAGTCTTCTACAGGGTGAGCCTGGTTTCTACTCTTCAGAGATCCTTTGATTCTTTTCACAGGACGGATTCAGTCCTACAAGCTGTTACACAAGCTGCAGACCGAACTCTGGGCCTTCACACGCTTTTGACTAAAACTGCACACTGAAAAGCACAGGGCTCCTTCCTCTTCACTGCCAAAGCTCAACTCAAACTCCAACCGACAAAACTGGGCACTTCCTTTGAGTTCCTCCCAGTTCTTGACTGGATTGGCTGTCACCACAATAGACTGCTGCTGTTGGTCCAAAAGGTGCTGAAGTCTAAACTACATCTCCCAGAGTCACTGTCTATACAATCCTCTTGTGGCTGGCTCAGATTATGAGTCCAAGTTCTGATTCGTCCAAGGCACCATTTTAGAGCTAGCTTACCCCACACTGATTGGTCCAGTTCAGCAGTTCAAAACTAGAATGGGAACTAGCAGACACAGTTCTGACTGCAAAGAAAGCAGGTTAGACAAACTGTAATTTCATTATTACTCTAAATAATTTCTGGCAAACAGTTACATCTTTCAGATAGGTTCCTTTGCACCCTAGTGACTGCAAAATGAAGTGAATTGACAGCAGCTTGAGTGGTACTCAATCAAAGAAACACACAGTCCCCCATACAAACTAATTATGTCTGCAAGCAGACAGCTCTTAAAGAGACAGTACCAGAGGTTCTAAAAACACTCACTGATAAATGGCTTAAATGCCAAACACCATTCAGGCTTGGAGCATTCAAGCAAGCTCCTGGAAGTCTTTTGGGAACCCCCATTTGCAGAGGGGTTACATGCAGTATATGTGCCACTGTGAGGGGAGGGGCATGGCGTGTCATCCACTGCCCCTCCGAACCCAGGCTGTAGCCATTCAATTTTAAAGTGTCACCAAGCTCCTATGAAGTAGGAGTTAGGATTGAACAGAAGAACTGAGTAGTAGTATGTGATGTTTGTGCAACATATGCTCTCTCATTCCTGCTATGGGAACTACCATCCTGCCGGGGCTCCATAAGACACAGGAACCCTTATCTTAGGGAAGAAGGCCCAAAAGAACAATGATAACAGACAAGCAAGTTCTTTCCAAGGAGAGGAAAGCAAAGCCAGACTAACAGAAACTGAAACAAGGCAGGAGAACCATCATCCATCTTCAACTTCTGTAGAAATAAGTTATTATGACCCGTGGCATGAAGGTGAGGCAAAAATCCTTTTGAGGAAACCTCTGGGGATCCAAGGCCTAGGTCATCATTCTTCAAGGTCAGGAACAGTGTTAGTGATGGCTCAGTTGCTGCAAATTAGACACCCAATTTAGGGAAAAGCAGGAAGGGCCTCTATCCCTCTAAAGAAAAAGCAATGAGGATGCCAAGAGCAGACCTCTTCAGCTGAAAGAGTTTCACTCATGAGAGATTCACCCTACAAGGCATAAGAGAAGGTGAGAAGCGACTGCTGAAAGGCAAACATCTGGCCTTCAAACTGGGAGGGTTTAACTGGATAAGCAGCCAAGCCCTTGTGGGCAAGAATGGATGATACAATGAAGCTGAGCCCTGAAGGGCAGAGTCGAACTGCAGTGAAGCACTTCACCCCTGAGGGGCAGATGAAGGGGAGGGAACATGGAGGAAACCAAGTGAATCTTAGATGGCCATAGGAAATTAGCATGCAGAAGTGCTGCCAACATGGTCTGCACAGCTATAGTGACCCCTGAGTGCCTACAGGCTTCACCTCTGGCAGCCAAGTCTTAAATACTACAGAACAAGGTGTCACTCTGATATCCAGTATTTCATACTTTTCATTAACTACTATATTAAGTAAGGCACATCAAATAATGTTATACATTTTAGGAGGAATTAAAGTAATCTTTCAATATCTACTTATATTAATTTCTATGTCTGTAATCCAACCATGTTCCTTTCCTAAGCACAGCACTGAAGTAACAGAGAAAACTAATGTGTCTCATGAAAATTTCATGTAGCTACATCTCAGCAGAATGGAACAGATATAATAATTAAAAAAAGGTAAGGAGATTTTCAAAAACTGAAGTAACTGAAGTACTGGCTGGCAGTATAGACTAGAGGTTAGAAGAACGAGGTGTGAACGAGCTTGATACATCCAGTGGACCAGACCTGAGTTTGATTCTCACAACCTCCACTTGCATACTGTGTACTCTGAGCAAGTCACTTAACCGCCCAGTGCTCCCAGGTCACCCCTGAAAACAGGGACTTGTGCCTAGTGGGCCTTACCCGGTTACCAAAGATTAAAATAAAAAATAAATAAAAAGTAGATTTTGAGTCTCATTAGAGGAGGATCAGAGGGCAGCTAATGGGACCAGATGGTATTCCGCAACCTCTGCATCTTCTGAGAGTCAGAGCCCAAATCTTCTCACGTTGAACACTCATTTCAAAGAAACTCTTTGCTGCATCAGGATCCTCAAATATCTCTACCTTTCTGTCACCGGTGTGAGTTTAGGATAACACAGTTTCAGGCAGACCACAAGTCAGCTGAATAAAAATCACAAGGTTCGTTTATCATTTGATTTTATCAAGCAAAATATACAGAAAGCAAAATGGTAAGTCAGACAACTGCTTAGTTTCAACAGTTCCTTCAGCCTAGCATGAATCAAACAGTGTGAAAGCACACACTACCAGGAGGTCTTCCACCCTCTTCAGTCAATATTCAACTGACCAACCTATCTATCCTCTCTCAGCACTGAGGTAGGGCTTTTTATAAACTCACTAAAAGCTGGAAAATGTTTCCACTGTCTTTTGATGAACAACAGACATAACATAAAATTAGCCACTAGAGGCCACTGTTGCTCCATAGAGAACAGTTATTTGGCAGCCACCTGATCACAAACATAACTTGTTTACAACATTGAAAAGGTCAGACCCGAGGTCAGAAATATCTGTGCGCCTAAACTCTCCTGCAGGGTCATATAACCTCGTCACTGCCTGTAAAATATAGCTTAGAAGGGGCTGCTAACATCTAGAAAAAGCAAACACAAACTTTTGTTATTCTTGTATTAAAATGACCCTCCTAGTTTTGTTTTATGGCCAAAGACCAGAGAAGAAAACAATATATAACTTTAATATTCTTTGAGGGTTTTGGCTGGTTTCTACTTAAGTTTTTAGGTAATATGCACAGGAAAGCTTTATAAACACTTCAACATTTAATTTATAACCAGTCAACCAGCATGTTGGACAGTATATAAAACATATAAACTGCTTGGGGAAGGGATTTCAATTTATCCCAGGGGTGTCTACCATGACAGGGGTCAGTCACCCTGTCACACTTTCCTTGGAAAGTGACCTTTAAGCGTGCTAGTACAAGTAAAGCGACTGGGACCCCAGCCTCTTTCAGTTCAGAAAGGATAGGTAGAAAGTACCTTCTCCTTCATTAAAGGGAAACAGTGGAAAAGGCACATCTTTACCCAGGCACTACAAAAATGCCTGATTAGTGCTTTCAGACAGTAACATTTTTTAACAAATTACTCTAATTGATTTTTTAGTGATTTAAACAGTGGCCTTCCACTTTCACTTTTTATTGCTGGCAGCCACCATTTCATGAGAAGCAAAGAGCTTCTTGAGCTCACTTTATGCTAATATGTCCTGCCAACCGATATCAGAGGTCAAACAGGCATATTAGCATACAGTGAGCTCAGGAAGCTCACTGCTGCTCATGAGATGGCTGCTGCCATTAACAGGAAGTGGAAGTTGTGGGTAGCTGTTGTAAATCATTAAATACAGTTGTTACTGTCTGAAAGCACTACCTGAGAGTTTCTGCAGTGTCTGAGGAAAGATTTGTCTTTTCCATTGTTTCCTTTTAAGTGATTATGCAGAAATCTGGGTACATGTGTAGTTTTGAGCCAGCATACATGCAAGTTGCAACAAAGTACAGTTACTTAAGAACGTACCGTAACAGTAGATTTTCGAGAGGATCTCTTGCAGGAGGCCACTCCAGACCCTCCAACTGTACCGGTTTTGCCGGTACAATACCATTTTTTAAACAATGGTACTGTATCCTGATTCACTGGTACCATGTACCGAATTTGCAGCAAAAGCCTTCAAGTTCCCCCTTACTTGACTTTGTTTTTTTATTATCCCTGAGCCAAGCACTGACTGCCGCTAGCCAGCAGCACAGTTGTCCCAGTCGTGGGGCTTCCTCACTCTTCCTCATGGTAACCACTGACACCAGACAGATGATTTTTCTGGTGCATTACGGGTGTACCCTGCAGAGGGTGCCTTACAATTGAATCCCCGACAGTTCGGGCACTTCAGGTGTTTCCCCAAGGCAAGTCCACTGCTGGTTGTGTTCTCCTCAGCTACTGACCACTGCTGACAGGCACTGGCGGGAGAACTAAGCAGCCCGAGTAACTTGCCGTGAAGCACTCTGAGCCCTGAGGTGTGACTGACTGTGGCAGATCAGCGCGCGCACACAAATGTAAGTCCTGCAGATCTTGTCCGTCATCGGGAAAGAGTTTTGGCAGGCTGGTCGGGTGACTGTTAGTGTTTCAGAGACACGGGCGACGACGCAGAGTATTGGATTATCGCCGGTCTGTCTTTCACTCGTCGCTCCATCCTCTCCTAGTATCCTGTGGTGCAAGTAGTGTGTGGTGTTGGTGACTAGTGGTCGCGGTGCCCCCCCCCCCCCAAGTCTGGGCTGGATCTGATCAGCTGTCATCAGGAGGAGCGGTCGTCTGTCAGCTGAGAGCTCAGCTGTCATTGAGAGGCAAGACTAGAGTGGACTCTAGTCCAGCTGACTGTTTAATTCAGTCAGGAGTGGGGACAGAAAGCAAAAAGCAGCAACTCTGTAACACTGCAGGCCACAACTGTGCTTGAAGGGACAGGAGTTGAGGACTGGAAAACTGATGAACTAAGTAAGTACAGTCTACTCTTCTAAAAAGAAGCGTAAAATCTGAACCTTCCTGTGTGCCCTGAGTTAACCCAGCACATCCACAGCACACAACAACATTCTTGTGGGGGGGGGGGTGGCAGAGATGGTCACAGCACTGCTGGTCACTGTTGCTTGCAGGTGGTGGGGCATTCAATACAGGCACCCCTCCTGCAGAATGCTGGATGGGGCCAGTGCTTGCTGCTTGGAGGTGGGGTGGGGGCAGGCCAGGACAGGCACCCTCCTGCAGATGATGTAAGGGACTTCCTGGCCATGTGTAGCCCTCACTCCCTTATAAAATTAGCTCCTTGGGACCCTAATATCAGCTGTGGTACTATGACCCCTTGGGAGCCAACTGATACCCCCTGTTACTTACTGCCTCCTGCAGGTTTTATATATATGCATAACAATTTGTTTTGCTGATTTAATAATAGTACTTAGGACTTCAGAATAATAAATGAGAGAAGAAAGTGAGGAGAGAGAAAAAGGTGCAGGGTTAGTTTGTGCACACAGTAGTGTGATTGGAGGGTAGTTCTGCCAGGACAGGATGGCTAGCCATGGCTGCTGTGGGGGTGGCAGCCAGAAACAGCTCCTCCTGCAACAGACCAAGTGTTACTTTCTCACTGCCAGGCAGCTACGAATGCTTAGACTAACCAAAGAGGATCATGGTTATCTTTACTTGGCTTGCAGTGGGTGGGTGGTGGTCAGTGATTCCATGTCATCACTGGAAAGTCATAAAATGTTTTTTAAACAACTGTAAATAATTATGGCATAAGAGGGGTTGGCATGCTCTGTAAAAGCATTGGTTACATGACTGTTCTGTCATCAGCCTCTAATTTTTGTCTATCTTTTTGTACTTTTCCTAGCCATTATGTGATGCAGCAATTAGAGGTTGAGGACAGAACAGTCATGTAAAAAAAGAGTATACGCAGATATGCATATCAGTCAGTGTTTTAGCCTTTAAAGGGATATGTTAACACCTCTTATACCATATTGCCCACAGTCGTTTAAAAAACATTTTTCCTTATGACCTAAAATGTTGTAGTATTTGCTGAAACAGCTAATTCTTTAGTATCTGTTGCTGTCTGCCATAATATTTGGTGTATCCATATGGCATGAGAAAACAAAACCTTATTTGTTTACGGTCCACATTACTCTCCCAATGCATTCTTTCTTGCTATTACCCCCACCACCACAGCTCCAGCACAAAAAAAGACAATGTCCACTGCTGTGCATCAGGCATGGAAAAAATATATCAAAAGAGTGTTTTATCTTCAATAAAAGCCCCCAAACTCACCACAGAGCATCTAAACCCCCAGAGTTTCTGGGGGCCGACCCCTGGCTTTAATATGACCCCCCTACTCACTGAAACACAGAAGTGTACGTATTTTGACTAATGATATTTTGGAGGGTCTGCCACTCCTGAAGCACTATAGCCAACAGGCACTAAGACCACACAGAATCTTTTTTAGCTAGCAGTCTACCAGGGGGCTGCCCACTCCGACATCACCCACTAATGTCGTCTTTACCCTATAAGAGTGGGCGGCCCTACACTCTCCTCAGTTCTCCCACTGGAGACCATAAGCAACCAATCTCCCACTGGGGAACCGAGGAAGAGCCAAAGGTTCCCCCCAATGAAGAAATAACAGAAAGCAGAAGGCTCTTCACACAGGGGAAGGAGAGACAGATGCAGAGAGGCCCACTGGCCAAGGGGGGATTGAGGGTAGGACATTATGACCTGCTGCAAGAGATCCTTTCGAAGATCTACTGTCACGAGAAGTTCTTACGTAACTGTACTATCTTCATCGAGGGTATCTCTTACAGCAGGCCACACCTAAAGAACGAGTCCCAAGCAGTACTGACAACAGGAGAATCAGTCTGGGTGGCCAAAACTGGCCCTGCGCCTAGAGGCAATGTCCAGACTCTAATGCTTGGTGAAGGTGCGGACAAGTGGCAGCACAGACATCTGCAGCCGAAACATTCCTGAAATCGGCAACTGAAGTGGCCATATTCTTGTGGAATGACCATGAACAACTCCAGGAAGATCCTTACCATACTTCCTGTAACAAAATGTAATACAGGTGGCCAACCATTTGGGCAGGCACAGTTTTGAATCTGAAACACCCGCTTTCCCAGGGGCAAAAGAAACAAACAGCTGCGAGGACTTCCTGCAGTCCCTTGTATTGTGTGTATAACAACGCAAAATTCTATTAACATCTAAAGTATGCAGCAATGCTTCCCCTGGATTGACATTCTCTGGATAATGAACAGGCATGTGAATGGACTGATTTAGGGTAAACTCAGACACCACCTTAGGAAGAAACTTAGGATTCATCCTCAAAGTCTTTGTGAAAAACCAAATAAGGCTGCTCACACATGACAGCCTGAAGCTCGGAAATCCTTTGAACAGAAGTAATGGCAACTAAAAATAACACTTTCCATGACAAAAAGCATAGCTCGCTCGTCGCAGCCAGCTCAAAAGGAGCCAAAGTAAGTTTCTCTAGCACAAAATTCTTCCAAGGCAGGACTGGATTGCAGATGGGAGGCTTCTAGTGAAGAATACCTCTCAGGAACGTACGGGACACTTCCGACAGAAAGGCAAAGGCAAGGCCATCAACGGCCTTATGGAAGGGCCGATATGGCTGTCAGATGCACTTTAATGGAGAGTACTTAGATCAGAGTCCCAAAGGAACAGTAAGTACTCCATAATCTGATTCACCGGACAAGTGAAGGGTCCAAGTGATGGGAAGCAGCCCAAACAGCAAAGTACTTCCACTTCATGGAATAAGTGGCCCTGGTGAAGGGCTTCCTAATGGCTCCAGGACATCAGCACCCTGGGGATACTCTTAAACCTGTTCATGGCTATGTTTTCAAGAGCCAGCCACTAAGACGAGAGATCTGAGGTCCAGATGGACCAGGGTACCCCACCCTGGGAAAGCAAGCCTACGACAGAGGGAGAGTCACTGAGGTTCCACCGCCAGTTGCTGCAGCAAAGGGAACCAGATCTGACAAGGCCAAATGGAGCAATGAGAATCATAGGGTCCCTTCCATCTGAAGTTTGATTAGCACCTCTGAAGCAGGGGAAAGGGAGAAAAGCTTAAAGGAGCTGCCCTTCCAAAGAGGAACAATGCGCTTTGCCAGAAAACCTCCAGGCCCTGGAGCAAGTGAACAAAACAAAAGCAGTTTTGCTCAGCGGATGCAAAAGGTCCAACTCTGGACAACCCCACCTGTTGAACAGGTCTTCTATGACTGAGGTCAGCAGCTCCCACTTGTGTAACATGGACTGTGACTGAGACTGTGACTGGCGTAGCTTGTCCACCAGGACATTCTGGACGCCTGGAACATGGACGGCTGACAGTTCCAGACCATGTTTTAGAGCCCAGCACCAGACCTTCATCGCTTTCTCGGCAGAGGGGGTAAGAGTGAGTGCCCTCTTGCATGTTGATGTAGTGTACTTCACTGATGATGTCCATCTGCACTAGCAGAGGGCCCAGGGATAGCCGAGTCTGGAAGGCTTGTAGGGCACACAGAACGGCCTGCATTTCCAGGACACTTATATGCAGGGTGGTCTCTACTCTGGACCATGTCCCCTGTGTTTGGTGGGGCCCCAGATGAGCCCCCCATCCCTGTGATGAGACTCTGCTGAGGAGAAGGAATGAGGAAAGGAACTCCTTTTAGCAGGTTGCTGGGTTCCATCCACCAAAGCAGCTCCTTTTTGACCAGAGAAGAAACTAGGACCTGCTGATCCAGGTCGGCA
This sequence comes from Neoceratodus forsteri, assembly GCA_016271365.2. Lineage (NCBI taxonomy): Eukaryota > Metazoa > Chordata > Ceratodontiformes > Ceratodontidae > Neoceratodus > Neoceratodus forsteri. Next base: position 1,355,350,686 of record CM057455.1, on the reverse strand, counting down.
GTGCGTTGATCCCACTAGATTCTCAATCTCCACTGGCGTATCCTCATGTGCAGTCTGGCTAGAGGCACTGTAACTGCCACAGCCATCCGGCTGAAGAGCTGGAGAAAGTTTCTGGCTGTAACATATCTACTGTTGTAGAGCAGGTGGGCTTGGCCATGAGGCAGTCCACCCTGTCCTGGGGCAAAAGGCCATACCTTTTGGCTGTATCCAGGACCACCCCTGTATACTGAAGGCATTGACAGGGGGTCAAGACTGATTTAAACAGACTGACCATGGTTTCCAGGTCCTGGAACAGTTGGATGGTACGCTCCAAAGTCTGCAACAGATGTTCCCTGGACTGTGCTTTGAGTAGCCAGTCGTCCAGACAGAGGAAGACATAGAGTCCCTCCTTCCTGAGGGATGCCACCACGACTGCCAAGAATTTGGTAAACACCCGAGGGTCCGAGGAGAAGCCAAAAGGCAAGGCTCGGAACTGAAAGTGTGCTCCCTGAAAATGGAATCTGAGGTACTGCTGGTGGGGGGCACACACCTTGATATGCAGGTATGTATCCTGCATGTCAAGAGAGCATATCCAATCTTCCTGGTGCAGAAGGGGGAACAAAACCCTGAAATTTCACCATCCAAAATTTATTGTACTGAATGAAGAAATTTAGCTCTCAGAGGTCCAGGATGGGCCTGAGATGCCCTGTATATTTGGGGACTAGAAAGAAGTGAAAGTAGAACCATCTGCCCTGTTGGGTCTTGGGGACAGGTTCTATGGCCCTTTTGTGTAGTAGAGTGCAGCTCTCCCCCCAAGAGCACTGGGATGTGTTCGGGGGAGGGGGGATAAGAGGACGGAGCCAAAGGTTTTTCTGGAAGCCATTCCAGAAGCTCCAGAGTGTGGCCTAAGTCTATAAGCTGCCAGACCCAGACATCTCTGGTGATCTCCCTCCACTTGTAAAGGTGCAGGGAGAATCAACCCTCTATTACCACCTCCTGCCCAGCCGGGGGCGAGCAAGGAGTCATGCTGAAGTAGGACCCACGGCCAGGGCCACATTACCTCTTCTGGGGGCTTTCCCAGCAGTGGAGGTAGGAACAGGCTGGGCCGCAGCTGCTCTGCATTTACCCTGAGGCTTGGCACTTGCTTTGGTTCTACAGGCAGCACACCCAAAGGGCACCCTCTGACCACTTCTGGGTTGGGTGTGGTACATAGAATGAACCAATCTCAATGTGTGTCCGAGGCCTGCAGGTTTGAAAGTATTTCCTGCACATCTGCCCCCAACAATTTGTACCCTCTGAAGGAGGCAGTATGAACTATTGGACGTCCTGGGCAAAGCCTGAAACCCTAAGCCAAAAATGCTGATGAAGGCAGATGCCAGCAGTGGCCGCTTAGGACGAGGCATCAGCTGCATCATAGGCAGAACACAAAAGATGCTTGCTGATGTCAGCCCCATATTGGAGGGCCTGAAGCAACTGCTGCTTCAGAGGATCCTCTGGGAGGGTCTTAGCTGCCTTCCTGGCCTAAGTCCAGAGTTGGATTTTGAAACTGGACATATGGGCAATGTAGCTGAGTACCCCGATGGTCAAGTGGCTACGTATAGGTCCTCTCTCACAATGAGGTCCAATTTCCTGGATTTCTGACCGGGAAGGAACTGAGAAGCTTAGGCTTTGATACAGTCGTGAGCAGCGCATGACCATGGAGTCCGCATGAGACTGTTCTGCAAAAAAAGGGTTTCCCCCCGGGAGCCTGATATAATTTGTCTGCCTTCCTAGGCATGGCAGGAACCAAACTGGACCTATGCCAGGCAGCCATGGTGGCATCCTCAAGGTGCTCTATCAAAGGAGGGATGATGACAGGAGGGGCATCTGGTAGGCCTAGGTACTGGAGCAAATGATGCCGGGCAGGGTCCTGCTCCTCTGCCTCAAACCCCATGGTCGCCTGTCACTGTCTCATGATGGACACAATTGAGAGGTCATCGGGGGTGGGTGGGATATATTTTGGGGTCTCACCATCAGACAAAGCCATGGAGGTGCAGCTGGAGGGGGTAGGGCCTCCGTCATCTCCAGCGGCCCCTTCGTCCTTGTCGTCAAGAGGAAGACAGTTTGGGTCATACTCATCCTCTTCCCCCAGGTCCTGGGGGGGGGGTGGAGGGCACCCGATCACAGAGGGCAAGTCGCGGCCCCGTGGAGTGGGGGGTGCTGGGGTCAGCGTAAGAGGCCTATGCAGTGCTGGCCCTCGTGGGAGGGGGGCAAGTACAGCGTGCATAAAATCCTACAAAAAATAAAGCACAGATTGGAAATCTACCACGATCGGTGTCAGAACGCCCGGTGGCGTCAGCTGAAGTATAGGGAGTGGGGCCGGGGATGCCAGTTGAGCAGGCTATGGCCACCACCCTGGCCTGGGCTGTTGTCAGGGAGGGCGAGGATGACTGAGAAGTGGCCTGGGGTGAAGCCGACATGGACCAAGACCCTGAGGCCAAGGCACTGGCCAAAGGGCCAAGGTCAGCATCTGTGGAGTACGCTGGACCCCTGAGAGCGCCAAGTCTGTGCCAGCCAAGACTGGACCAGCGATACCACTTGACTGATGGCCTGTGGAAAATAAGGGCCTGAACAGCAGGGGCTGTGGCATCAGTGGTGCCAAGGAAAGACCTGAGCCCATGGAACTGGTGCCTGCCAGAGTCAGAATGGTGGGAGGAGTAACCACTGGGAGCCCTGTGGAAGAGAGGGCATGGGTGGAAAGGGGAACCATCCCCGAGGAGGAGGAGGATGGTCCTGCAGCGGCCGTTGCATGAAGCGGTGATTAGGAATGAGCCAGGGGGGGGGCTTCCTAAGTGCAGTCCGTGTCACGGTGTTTGTGCTTCCCGATCAATTTGTCCCAGACCTTGGAGGAGTCAGAGCCCAAAGGGCAAGGCCGGAAGCAGAGTAACTCCTGGTCTGAAGCTCCTTCTCCATGTGGGCAACCTTCTGCAAGAACAGGAACGATTCCAAGCCTTTGGCGGTGCCACCTGGCAGCCTGGTTGAAGCTGCAGCAGATCTCACAGGCCTGGGTGTCATGGTCTGGGCCAAGGATGCAGATGCAGGCCTGGTGGTCGTCCTTCTTGGGGATCTTTCTTCTGCAGGCGCAGCAAGTCCTGAAAAGCTTACAAGAGACGGCGCGATATAAAATTGAAGAAAATCACTTTAAAATAAAGTGATGATACAAATGGGGAGAGAAACAACACAAGTAAATTTGAAGAAAATGGTGGGTTCAACTGAAGCTGGCAGAATCACTGTGAAGTCCGGCTGCGATAGTCGACAGCGGAAAAGAACTGAGGAGGGTGAGGCCACCCATCCTTCTAGGGTAAGGGTGACATCAGAGGGTACATCGGAGTGGCAGCCCCATGGTAGACTGCTACCTAGAAAAGTGTCCGTGTGGTCCTAGTGCCTGGTGGTTGTAGTTCTTCAGCTGTGGTCTGCTGCAAAGAGATGCCCACGATGAACATCATTATTTCTCCCATTCAGAGAGCGAAAGAGTTATAGTTATGTATCTTGTCCCAGATGCCTGAGCGGCTGTGAATTCAGTTAGATTCCTATTAGCACCCCCTTGTGTAGGCTTTGAACGGGTAGGAAAACAAAATACTGATTCCAACACCAAAGGAGGATCAACTGAAAAGACAGTTTAATGCCTGTTGCACCTCTTCCTTTCATTCATTTCAGGTTACTGTATGGAGAAAGCCATCAAGGTAAAAGTCCTTTACAGGAGTCGAATTTAGCAGTAACCCGAGGCCATCAATTTCCAAGTCAGGTCAGAAGAAACTGTACTTTGCTTGCCAGATGGGCCAGCACCTTTTTTTGAGCACTGCGTCTTCAAGAGCACCACTCTGATTCCCCCTACAGCATTCCCCAAAACACTATGGTGAGCGCTTGAGGCAGAAGTACGTACGATGGAACTTACCAGGTGGACGTATGTAGTCGCAGTATGGACACTGGCAGATGCGAAGGGAGCCCAGTGAACTACCAAGTACGAACATGTGATGGTGCAGGCCTCCCTCTTGCATCATGTGCGGACCCTGTGCTGTGAAATCAGGAGGGCCACAGTGAAGTGTTGCAAAGTGAATGGCAGCCACATCGGGGGCTTACTTTAATGATGGGCAGACAGAACTGCTAACGACATCTACTGAAATGGTAAGCACAGTTGCCTACCCCTCTATTCTTTCAGACGACTAAGACAGATGTACAAGCAGGCACTATCCTGATAACTCCTACTTTGCTGCATTGTTGTGCCATAAAAATAAAGAAAAAATATTCTTGCCATAGGAAAACTAGAATTCTCTCAACAGGGTAAGTTAAAATTATCATCAGGCCACCAACATTTTCTGTGGGCCAGCAATTTTGTACCATGGGTTACGCAGGGCCATCGGGTTTTTTTTTCTCCTCCTAAAGTCAACCCGCTCTTTAGCAATATTGTGTTTTCCAGTAGCTCCAGCCTAGAATATTGTGAGATCTGTTCATGTAATGCAGCTTTAACTGCTCCTTCCACAGTAAGTGTTCTAGCTGACAGAGCTTTAATGTTTTCTCATTTAATTCAATTGCTTTCTGTGTCCATCTGCACAGCTTCAACTGCAGCACAAACGAGTAGTCCAATAAAAGTTGTTCTGTCCACTGAGCTGACTTGACAGTTGACACACTTCAGCTCGAAACTCAGAGAAAATCTGAAAATAAACGCTAGCATCTGCTTGTTTGTAGTTTTTGGCTTTGTACCTGGCTCCGGCACTGTGCCCATGAAAGATCCCAGTTCGACCACTCCAAGGGAGCCACATGGCCCGAGATTGGGAGGTCTCAGCTCCAACCACTCCAAGAGTGCCGGATGGCCCACAGATTGGTGCTCCTATCCCTGCAGCTTTTGATGATACAAACTTCTCCATCGATCCAGCCATTACGTCCACTAAAGCATGGGAACTACAGCAGAAGAACTGTTACCTCATAACGGTAAAAGAGCGGTGAATAAACACAGGTTACTCACCTGTAACAGTAGTTCTAGGAGTGGTATATGGTGTACATCCACATGTTCTGGTTGTGTCCTTTCCCTTTAAGATGTGCCAAAAAGTTTTCAAGCTGGTTCTTCCCACCCACCCGGGTGGTATATCCCTTGGCTCCACCCCATGACACCAGATGTTGCCCGCTGGAAGCAATGTGTGTGCACCTGCGCCTGGGGAGGTCGGGTGGGTCCGTGAGGACGTACACCACATACCACTCCTAGAACTACTGTTACAGGTGAGTAACGTGTGTTTCTAGGGACGTGGATATGGTGTACTTATCCACACATTCTGGCAGACTCCTAGCAGTTCTCCAGGAAGATGGAGGCAAGGCACACACCCCCTACTTAGGGAAGAGAGACTAGAGAACTGAGGCCCCAAAACCAGCATCCCAGCATGACTCAAGGTCAATGTGGTAATGGAAAATGAAGGTGTGTGCTGACTTACAGGTAGCAGCCCTGCAGATGTCCTGGATAGGGACATCCCTAGAAGCAGCCACCGACGAAGTGGTATGGTGGGTGGAATGAGCCCTTAGCCCTCCGGGAGGCTCCCTACCCACCAACCTATTGCAGAGATCAATGCAGGATGTGATCCACCTGCCAATCGTCCACTTGGCTGCAGGTCTGCCAGGTGCGGCTTCTATGTAGGTGACAAACAGCTGGCAAACTTCTTCCGAACTCAGCCGCAGGCGCCCTGAGTAAGTGGCCAGAGGGTCCAGAGTATGGAGCCTGTGTTCAGCCTCCGAGGTGTGATTTGGGAAGAACACCAGAAGAGTCATCACCTGATTCAGGTCAAACTCTGACACAACCTTCGGAAGGAAGTTTGGCTTGGGACGCAGGACAACCTTATGCCTGTGGAAGACCAGGTAAGGAGACTCCACCGAAAGCACCTGGAGCTTACTAATCCTTCTGGCTGACGTGATAGCCACCAGGAAGGCAGTCTACCACGACAGGTGAGACACGTCATACCTGTGCATCAGTTTGAATGGCTTGCCCATGAGCTTTGCCAAAACCAGCAACAAGTCCCATGGTGGTGGTGGTGGTGGTTCATGCACTGGAGGGGAAATGTGATCTAAGCCTCTGAAAATGCGCCAGACCACGTTCTCCTGTGCCGACTGCTGACCGGCCCGTGCCTGGTAAGCAGAGATGGCTGCCTGGTGCACCTTAAGGGTCGTCGACCAAAGTCCCCCTTTAGAGAGGGACCACAGGTAGTCCAAAATGCTGGCCACTGGACAGGACAAAGGGTCCAGCCCCTTGCCCCGACACCAAATGGAGAATCTCTTCCATCTGAAGGCATAGCAGTTTCTGGTCTATTCCTTTCTAGATGCCTCCATTACGGTGAGGACATCTTCAGAGAGACCCAAAGTTGGGAACTCTAGCCACTCAGGAAACAGGCTGTCAGGTGCAGGGATTGATGGTCCAGGTGGAATACCTTCCCCTGATTGATGAAGAGCACGTCCGGGCATAATGGAAGATGCCTCGAGAGCCTGCTGCTGAGGCTGAGGAGATCGGGGAACTAAAACTGGTGTGGCCAGTCCAGAGCCACCAGGATCACCTGCGCTGTATCCCTCCTGACCTTCAGCAGCACCTTGTGGATCAAGGGAAGTGGAGGGAAGGCACAGAAGGGGCCTGGGGTCCAAGGCCTCAAGAAGGCATCCCCTGCGGCGAGCCCTGCTGAGGGGGGGCAGGCACAGAACAGCCTCAGCTTTGCGTTCTCCTTGGAGGCGAACAGGTCCACCTGAGTGGTGCCCATCAAACTACAAGCCTACTTTAAAGATCAGCCCATACAGGGAGACCAATATAAGAGAGATTTATCCAAAGCACTGCAGATCAAATCTGAATTTAATCCACCAGCTGGATTCAACCCAGCGGTGAAAACATATAATGAAACAGTCAGAACAGAGCTGGCCCAGTGGCGCTGAGGGCTATGGCGCTGGATGCCTTATCTCCTGCCATGCCGACAACCCAGGTTCGGGAACGAGTGCAGGCCGACCGAGGTCGGTGGGGGGGGGTGAGGGTGGAGCTAGATGGAGCTGCCGGAAAGGTAGCTCTCCTCTCCGGAGAGGGAAGGTCGCATCCCTTGGCTATTGTCTGCCTCCAGGTGGAGGCCAGGAGACAGCACAGGCTAGAGGGTGCATAGGCGCTAGGCCGACAGGTGGGCAGAAGGGGTCATTACCAGGGCTGTAGTATGCATGCGCACCTCCACGTGCATGCGACTACTCCTGGGGCCCGGTAGAAAATCGAAGGAGAAAACATTCGGTGGCATGATGACGCCCGACTCCAGATGCACCACTCCCGGCTGGGCATAAGGTAAGCCCTGTAACCCGGGTGTCGGAGCTGGGGTCAGTCAGGCTGAAGGGGCATGCCGTTAAGGTGCAATAAATATAGTAGTGATAAAAAAAAAAAACGGAACAGAGATACAAAACCTCTTAGAACAGAGGCAGAGAGAGACAGAAACCCCACTGGAAATAATTTTAGTCATGCAGAAAGAAGGGCTCTCAATGCTTTAAAGTATGACCAGAGTATAATTACCAAACCAGCTGCCGGGGATAGTTATTATGGATTATTCATACTACAGAAATATGTGCATGAAGCTACTGGACGACCCCAGAAACTATGTCAAACTAACAGGAGCTCCTACAGGGACACTCAAAAGAGAGATTCTTTATTAGATGAACTGGTTCTAACAAACAATTTGAAACCATGGGAAGGAGATTTTTTTAACCCAAAAAGTTCCCCACATACCAGTTTTTTATTCCATACCAAAGATTCACAAAAACATGACAGCTCCCCTGGGCCACCTGATCGTTTCAGGCATATGCAGTTTATTTGAACCTATTTCTAACTACATAAATTATTACCTCCACCATTAGTAGAAAACATTTCTACATATGCCAAGGACACTGGTCATTTCATTAGCATTATAAAAAAGGTGCTGCCTGAGGAAGAATGAGGGCATGCTACTTTGGTTACCCTTGATGTCTCTGATTTATACATGTCAGTATCACATAATGAAGGGGTTGATGCAATGAGCACCCTACTTGATGCCAGAGACCCCTCTGCACATCCACAGACAAGGACATTAGTATTGCTGGCAGACTTTTATCTTGTAAAAAAACTATTTTAAGTTTGGCCAAAGCTATTTTGAACAAAAACATGGTACAGCCATGGGTTCAGCCATGGTTCCCGGTTACACTAATGCCTTTATGAGCTCATATGAAAACATACTGTATTTATGTAACAGTGAGACAAATCCATTTCATGCACATATCAAACTCTTTAAAAGATACATAGACGATTTGTTTTTGATATGGACTGGAAGTAATACAGAATTAAAACAATTTTTTGATTACTTAAATACATGCTCACCACACATACAATTCACAATCAACTCAAGTAGGGAAGAAATCCCACAATCGCATGCATTAGTTAAATTTGGTGGTCAAGGTCTCATCACCACTTTATACAGAAAAGAAACTGCTAGAAGCACAATTTTGCATGCTCAGAGATTTCATTCTGAGAAACTGATTCACAGCATCCCTTATTCACAATTATTAAGGATTCATGGAAATTGTACAACGAATGAAGACAGTAACAGGGAAGTAAGACAAGCTATCTCCAGATCTAGAAATAGGGAATATAGCAACAAAACACTTAATGGGGCAGAAAGAAGAACAGAAGGACTGACGCAAGATAAACTTTTACAGAGTACCAGGGACACTCTAACAGAACCCAGGGTTGTCTTTAGTGTCAAAAACAATCACGAAATGAAGGAAATCAGAAAAACTGTAAACAGTCATTGGCACATATTGAAAAACTATTACCACATAATCACAGTATATTCACCAGACCACCGTCAGTGGCAGTAAAAAAGGTTAAGATCCTTAAAGATAAATTGGTTCATACAGTACATCCACAGGGTAGACAAAAGGAAGGCACACAACTTTTGTTGGGTCCCCTCAGGCTGTGGACGTTGTTCCATCTAATAACACGAATAAAAAAAAAAGCTATCTTTAAATACCCCTATACCAACAATAAGCCAGTTTATTACATGTGACACTGTGGGAGCTGTTTATATCCTGCAGTGTCCATGTGATAAAATTTAAGCTGGAGAAACCACTTGCGCGTTAAAACAGAGGATACTGGAGCATAAATGAAATATCAGAAACAGCACTTCTACAACAGTATCACAGCATTTTTTTTAGAAGCAGACCACACAGGTGCCTCGCTTCAGTTTTGGGGTCTCGAGGCCATTCATCCACCAGAAAGAGGTGGTGATTTAAAAAAACTGATGGAGCAAGTTGAAATCAAGTGGATATTTTAACTGGATGCCTTGAATCCAGTTTTTGGACTCATTAGAGACATTAACTAGAACAGCTGTAGATGAAAACCAACAAACATACTTAACCCTAATGATGCACTCTGATTTGGTGACTTGGATGTAAACCTGTAGCATGCAAAACAGATCAGGATCAATATAACATATTGTAACATGGCCAAAATAACTGGACCGCAGGGAAGAGAAACGATTGCTGCAACTGCATCAGCTGGTGAGAGCAACACGGCATTATTCCAGCACTAATGCCGTGTTGCTTAGTAGCTCAAAAAATCAGCCACTGGAGCAGAAACGAGCAGTGTTTTGAAAGCAGACAGAGAGAAGAGTGTAAATGTGTTGTCTTCCCACCCACCCACCCAAATGACTACAGTAGCTGCACATCAGGTAAACAGATAGTGCGACACAGGGCAGTCAGTAATATAGTAGCAGAAAGAAACATAGTAGGGAAATGTAGAAGAGCATGATTACCGTTAGTGTGTCTGGCAGTACTGATCTGGAGACGTGGGTAGATCAAAAATTCAGGAAAGATGATGAGTGCGGAACATCTGCTGAGGATCGCTGTAATCTGGAAGTGCAAGTGCCAAAGATTTCACGACCTAATAAGCAAAAAGAGAAAAAGAAACATTTAGAAACAATACTGGAAGTAGAGGAAGTATCAGACAAGTGCACAGCAGTAGTTTCAACAGTGACAAAGAGCAGCAAGGCAAAGACGAGGTATGCAATAGTATCCCAAACTGAACTGGATGAGTTAGAAAGAAAGAAAGTTGAAGCCAACACCCAGAAAAGTACAATTTGGGCATGTAACGTGTTCTCCAACTGGCTGAGAGGAAAGAACATGTCAGTTGATATAGCTACAGTAAGAGTAGAGATACTGTGCGGAATATTGAGGGAATTTTATGGATCAGTAAGAGCTAAAGGAGGACACCAGTATAGCATAAGCTCCTTTAGCAGAATTAGAGCAGGACTAAATAGGTACTTCAATAGTGTAGCGGTAAGAAGAAATATTAACATTAAGATCTAACCCGGAATTTCAGCCAGTCAATAATGTGTTCCTCGTGGTAGTAAAGAATTATAGAAGAGAAGGAAAAGATACAGCGAGCCATCATCCTTGTATTACAAAGGAAGACCTAGATAAAATACGAAGTAGTACAAAACTGAACCCAGAGACCGCACACGGGCTAGTAAAGCTGCTGTGGTTCGAGATCCAGCTGGGCTTAGCTAGGAGAGGACGAGAAGGCATGCGGCAACTCAAGCAAGAGCCATTTTGAGTGGTAAAAGACTGCACCCAATTAAGCAACCTCAGCATGTGCTAGATGAGAAAGAGAAATGGTTCTCGAAACAGCCTATGGGGTGAAATTATATTGGTGAGATGATGGCGAGAATATCAGAGGAAGCAGAACTCAGCAAGCGGTACACAAACCACAGTGTGAGAAGTACCGCAGTGCAAATGTTATTGGAGGCTGGTCTCACATCCCCAGAGATAATGTCAGCAACTGGTCACCGATGCGAGACCAGTCTCCGAAACTACTGGACACCAAGCACAGATGACCGGAAGAAATGGTCACAGATTCTGTCGAGGCAGAAAACCAGAGAAAAGAGTAATTCAGCAGAAGAGGAAACTTGATGAGAGCAGAAAGATAACACACCTAGGAGAACACCAGTGACGACACACATAGACCCACAATGTGGACCCCAGAGAGATAAAGAGATATAGACTGCCACATGGTCAGTGGAGGAAAGAGGGAAAGGAGCAACAGTGGGTGAGAGTCGCTCAGCAGGATGGCAGAAAACAAAGAAAGCAACACCGGTAGTGAGCAAGCCAGAGATACGTGTGGAACCTGTACCAGGAGAAGGGAATGCGACCCCGGACCCGATACCTGGTCGTGGAGCCACACAGGAAGCAACCGGAAACCTGTTTCGATTTCAGGCGTTCACGGTACATGGGACCGTGAACTTTAACTATTATGGAGGAGCGAGTGGCAGCCAACACAAGAAATAGATGTCGCAACCGGGAGCTGCATTTGCAGCAGAGCAAGGTAAAAAAAAAAGCATCATGTAAACGGGAGCAATGTTTGTGAATGAACAGAGGAAGGCAGGGCAGGGATATGCAACTTATGCAAAGACGTAGAATCCGACTGAATAAAAGTCACGTGCCGCAGTCCTCCTAGGCAGGCTGCAAGTGTAACAGCCGTAGAATTTCCAAAAAATAACAGTTTTCGTTTAGTAACACATTTATGTTGTTGTATGCCAAAGTTCTAAATGCACACATCTGTATGTGAGAAAGTGTTATGTGTAAGTTGCAGAAGTTCAGCAAAGTTTTCGTTCCTGGACTGCAGCCTCATGCCACAACGATCCCAACCATGCATTAATTCCCCATTAGATGCCACCTTCGTCGTGGCTTAATGCTTACTTATTTCTTTAGGGAGCTGCTGAGCACTTTTGAACCTGGTCCCCATTCTGCCTAATTAATAATTACAAACACTGGCAGATGTATAGAGTATAATGAAACTGATGTGTATTGCTAAAACCACTGGTTACAGCCTTTTTTCTGTGGCCCATATTCTGCTTTATTAACACCAGCTATCATAATACATTAGTTAGAATGTGTACCAAATAGAGGGTAAAAGTATTCATATTTCTTATGTATCTTTTCTGTTTTGTACTTTTATTCGTTTTTTTTTTCCATTTAATACTGAAAACTCATTCATCCACTACCAAACTGACCACCTTCTTTCCAGATGGGAAGCGATTGTTATGAATAATTTGTTACTGCGTTTGCAGCCATGTAATACTAGTTCTTTTATGAGCACTATTTTCTATTTAGGAAAAAAGTTTACAACTATTTACTATGTCCTCATAAATATTAGTTCACCATTCTTTACATTCGGGACCATTAGTCAAGAGATTCAGGCACAGTTAAAATACAAGAAAAGGGGAAACATTTTTTCAAAGTCCTCTGTTTCTTCCAGAGCGCATGTCTATAAATTCACTGCATCACCTTCGAACCTATAAACTGATCGCTCATCTCGCCTGAATGATACCATAGATCAGATGCAGACCGATGACTAGATAAAGGGCCTTGATTTTTCAAAAAATCTCGGAACAGTTAGAGGTTGGCGTTTTCCTGGCAAGCGTGCACATCAGGTAGAACTCGAAAGTATGATTTTTCATTTATTTCACAAGCTTTGGAAAAAGGAAAAAATATCCAGAACAGATAGTCGTATAACAGTACACTCAGCTAAAGCACTGCTTAATGGTGTTGCCGACAGCTGCCACATAACATCGCAGCGCTTCAGAAGTTTAGTTTTTATTATACTCCGGAAACTTCAATACGGTCATTTGAAAGTTTGTCGTGGTTCACTATTTGTTATAAAGTTCTAAAAAGCTTTTGAGAAAATAAAAAAATAACCAGAGCAGATAGCTATAGGACAGTAGACTCAGTGAAAGCACTGATAAAATGGTGTTACTAACAGGTGTTAAACATTAATACAGCATCCTAGAAGTTCTGGTTTATCATACCGGGCAGCACAACAAACTAGATTTTAAACACCTAAATGCTTGAAATTTCAGCTTGGGCAACTGATAGTCTGTTGTGGTCCACCATTTGCTGCAATGTTTTGAAATACTATCACTTTATTTTCAGACAGCAACCTAATTAAGGGGCAAGATTACTAACAGATTGTCCATGTTGCACATGTATCACAGAGCAATGCCAACCTATGGTAACAGTTCTCTTAAATAAATTACTTTTGAAATTCAGCTACTATTATTCATGTACAGACATACATACATTTTATTACAAACATGACAACAGCAATAAGATAATTGCAATAATAATAGAACTTTGACGTTTCTCTGCTTAAGAGAGGTGGCTGAGAGGAGTGGATTCATTGTAGTGATTTATTTCAGTTAGTAATTTGATTGGCAATAAGAAGCCAATAACATAAGCATTGTGGATTCAGAATTGGTAGATTAATGTATGTGTTTCAACCTGTTCATGTTGTTAATGAAATGCTATTGCATGCATTAATGCATTCAGAACGTGTAATAATTTTACAGTAACTGTTTTTTCCTTTTCTTGGTATATCTAGGAACATTTAAATGTAATATGCTGTAGTGCTGGGTATGCAATGAATGCACTCAAAGGCAATTGAGAGAGTGAGTTTGCAAACTTTATGCTTGACGTATTGCACTATTATTCCATTTGGAAAGGATGGATGATTAAATGATCTTTTATGTAATATTATTATTATTATTATTATTATAGGATATAAGGCATTCTCCTGAGGAAGCATATAAAATATATGTGAAGCATTGAGATTACGACCTATTCATACAACAAAAAATAAAAAGAACAGCACCAGTGAAGGAACTTTTCGTGTGTCCTCATTTTGAGTGCCCCCCCCTTTGGTTTAATTATCCTTATCCTTGCACATAGGGGCTGGCAACTGCACTTCACTTAACAGTTAATTTCCTGTGGGACCCTAGTGGAGTTTTCCACAGAATCCGAAAGAGACAGAAAAGGCCTGGGGTCAAGACCTGAGAAGCATCCCGCAGCCCTCTGAAGCAGGGGAGCACAGAACAGCCTCAGCTTTGCATTCTCCAGGAGGCGAACAGGGTCCACCTGAGGGTGCCCCACTGGGAGAACAGTCTGTTAACTACTTCCGGATAGATAGGCCACTCATGGGTCGCCTCGCCTACCCGGCTGAGGGCGTCTGCCAGCAGATTGGAGACTCCTGCAACGTGGATGGCTAGGAGATCTGCTTCCAGGCTGCGCACGGGAGTCCATACACGGACAGCTACCTTGCACAAAGGCAGGGAGTGTGTCCCACCCTGCTTGTTGAGCTATTACATGGTCATGGTGTTGTCCATCTGGACTTGGACCCCTTGACTCCAAACATACGGAGCTCCAGCAGGTTGATGTGCCATCAGGACTCCTCGGGGGGCCCAGAGCCCATGGACTCTGTGTTCCCCTAGATGGGCACCCCAGCCCATGAGAGATGCGTCGGTCCTCAAGATGACCATTGGCTTGGGGCGACAAATGGGATCCCTTCCTGCAGATGCTCTGGGACTAGTCACCACTGGAGGGTGTCCCACATCTTCTGTGTCACAATGACTAGCTGGTCGAAGTGATCTTTGCGCTAAGACCACTGGCTGGCCAGCTCCCATTGTAGGGCGTACATATTCCAATGGGCCCCAACAGACCACACTGCTGCAGGCTGCCATATAATCCAGAAGGTGCAGGAAGTCCTGGGCAGGGTGTAATTGCTCAACCGAAAATGACTGGGCAAAGGACGAGAGAACCTCCACCCTGTCCGTCGGGAGTCAGGCTCTGGCTCGCCAAGAGTCGAGTTCTGCCCCAATGAAGCTGATCACCTGTAAGGGCACAAGTTCTGACTTAGCCTCACTGACCAGGAGGCCAAGCTTGATGCAGGTCTGGAGGGCCAGATCCCTGGACCACTCCACCTCCAGCCTGGAGGGACCTGAGATCAACCAGTCGTCCAGGTAGGGGTACACCTGGACCCTTTGGCGCCTCAGGTAATGCATTTAGTGAAGACCCTGGGCGCTGAGGAAAGGCCGAAAGGCATGGCCCAGAACTCGTAGATGGTTCCCTCGGTTTGAAAGCAGAGGAACCATTGGTGGGACGGATGGATCAGGAAGTGAAAGAACACATCCTGAAGATCCAGGGAGCAAAACCACATGTCTTGCTCTAGCTACGGTATGATCGGAGACAGAGTTAGCATCATGAAGGCATGTGACCTGAGGAACTTGTTCAGATCAAACAGATCTAGAATGGAGCGCCAGCCCCCCATCTGCTCTGGCACCAAGAAGTACCTGGAGATAAACCCTGGGTGTTCTGGAGGATCCACTGCTCTGACCATGACCTGCTTGAAATGGAGCTGGGCTATGTCGTCTCAAAGAGCCGACCGAGTGTCTGTGGATACCAAGTCCTCCCGCGGGGTGTGGGCTTGGCTTGAAGGGTACTGCTCAAACCCCAGAGGCAGACCCTGACCAACTACTTCCAGAACCCACCTGTCCGTGGTGACAGTGGACCAGGCAGAAAGGAAGTGGTGGAGCCGGCCCCCCACAGGAGGACCCAGTGGAGGCGTAATGGGCATGAGGGTGGCACCCCCCATCCCATCACTAAGCAGGCTTGGAGGAGGAGGACTCGGCTCATGGACCACCGAGGCCACTGACTTGGGCCTGGGTTGCAAGACTGAGCATGCTGGCCTGGATGATGCTGGGCAGTTTTGCCACAGGATTGGAGGACCGAAAGGGCTTTCCCTTCTGCTGCCTAGAGCCCTTGGGATCCTTCTGCGTGGATGTAACAGAGTCCAAGGTGGTACTGGACTTCTCGATATGCTGGAGGTGACCCTCCACACCAGGCCCAAACAGGTCGGTGCCCAGGAACGGAGCATCCGTCAGTTTGTGCCGAGTGCCTGCTGTGAAGGTCGAGATGCGCAGCCAAGCCCTACAACGCATGGCAGCTGCGGCCGCCACCAAGTGGAAACAGGAATCCCCCGGTTCCAGAGCTGTCTGAAGTTGCTGCTTGGCCACAGCCCTGCCCTGATCCTGGACCTGCCTGACCATGGTATGGAGGTCCACAGGTAGATGAGGAATCACCTCATCCAAAGAGCCCAAGAGGGCATGGGGAAGTGTGTCATCATGATGGCCAAGCTCGCCTGGCGGAGGCCGAGCGAGGAGGCAGCATAGACCTTTTTTAGCCGCGGGGTCCAATTTCTTGGATTCCTTGTCCGGCAGCTTGTCGACATCCCCCGTACTGCCTGACCACCGAAACACAGAGTCAGCCACCAACCCCATAGCCGAGGGGTGCTCCGTGAAACCCGAGAAGGTACCAGTGGACACCGCATACTTGCAGGCCATATGGGCAGATGGGTGCAGGGTAGGACACAGGGCACTGCCAAAGCTCCAGGGCTGGGCCGACAATGGCCTCGACCACTAGGAAAGCCTACGTTGGAGAGTCCCCTTTGTCCAGAATCTCTGTGAGGGGATAGCGAGCCCATTTCTAGACAGGCTCCAGTTTCATCCCCGTGGACTCGGAGAAGAGGCGGAGGATGCCCATGAAGGAAGTGGGCCCGTCCTCTGTCAAGAGATCCCCCATGGACTCCACATCGACCGGACATGAGTGCAGTGAGGAATCCTCGGATTCAGAGTCCACATTAAGAGGCCAACCATCCGAGTCACCCTCGACCCGCCACGGACGGTCAGGCGTTAGGGTGACCGACAGACGATGGGGAAGCCCCTTGGCCGTCCGAGACTCCTTAGTCAGAGCACCGGTCAGTGACTGTTTGGGTGACGGCTCCACCGTGATCAGTGGAGAGGCTGGCTTCAGCTAAGCCGAGATGGTCTGGACCAGCTCCACTGGGGGAGGACAGTTTCGACCGACCCCACAGAGGGAGTTGGTGTCGGCCTGTCGGGTGACAGCCAAGTGATGGCCGGTGTAGGAGCCAGGGTCTGCTTCGGATCGGCCAGCACCAACTGTTGCCACATGAGGTCTTTGTAGCATCGACGCAACTTGCACCGAAGCCTCTCCTCACCCGAGAAGGACAAAGAAGAGGAATAACTGCGGTGCCACTTCCCATGGTGTCGAGAGCGGGAGCGCTGATGATGGCAGAAGCTGCTCAACCGACTGGTGGAGGAGGACCGAGACCTTGACCTCGGCCGCCGGGGGATCTTGGAGGGAGCCAGGGAGTGCCGCGACTCCTCCTGGTCTTGGTTGGTGACCAGAGGGTACTGCCCAGTGGACTGACCAGCCCCTTCTGAGGTCATGGGCAGGACCGGAGTCCTGAAAAAGAGAACTGTCAGTCTCTTCGGATGACAACCGGTCGATAGGGCTGAGAAAAATCTCAGCCTGCATAATCAGCCAGCGTCTCGACCAACAGGTCTGATGAGGTCTCCGTGAAGCCAGTGGCCACGGCCACGGTTTCAACCATGCTCAAAACCTGGGAGTCCTAGACCAAGAATATTCCCGGTCCCAGGAACATCAACGGTGAGTCTTCTCTTTTTCTTTCTTCAACTCCTTGTGAGAGGGCTGTGTAGACGAGCAGCCCTGCCCTTAGTCGGAGGGACTGGCACAGCTCCTTGAAAGACCTGAAAAGGTGGAGCTCAATTGGAGCGGAACGAAGGCCGAAGCCAAGGAGGACTGCGCAGCGTCCTGAGCTGCCTCCTCCTCAAAGGCCATAAGCTGTTCTAACTGTTCAGCTGACCCCGCAGCTGCAGAAACCACCCAACGGGCATCTTTAGATTTGACTGCTGGATGTAATTTTTCCGGGTGACCCAACTTCAGGCAGGCGAGGCAGTCCTCGAGGACCACTGTGTGAAACAACTGGCAAATGTCGCAGACCTGGGTATCGTGATCATGGCCCAGGCAGTAAATACAAGTGGCGTGAGGGTCGGTATACAACATCTTCTGCCCACATGGTCATCAGTACCTGGGTGCGGGACTTATCGCCCGTCAGTGGATGCGATCAAGACTGAGCTAGCATGGTGAAACTCTTGACAGTTTAAAGTTTTAAGTAAATCCAAGATTTTGAGCGCTAGGGCCTACTCAGTGCGGGAGGAGTAAGGAGGGAACCTGCTTCTTCCAGCAGAAAGGAAGCTCTGGCGCCATGGGGTGGAGCCGAGGGATATACCACCTGGGTGGGTGGGAGAAGCCAGCTTGAAGACTTTCCGGCACATCTTAAAGGGAAAGGATACTGCCAAAACATGTGGATAAGTACACCATACCATATCCACATCCCTAGAACTGTTGTTTTTTGGATAAAAATGGTGTCCTACCTTTCAGAGTTTGAACAGTCATGCTATCAGAACTTGTGCTCATCAGCACAGCCGCTTTTTATTGCATTACATTTCTGTATTTTTCTCAGCCTCAATGAATAAAAATAAAGTTTAAAATCAAAAAGTGTTATTGAGTCAAGCTGAACAACTACAGTTTTCTCCAGAGCTCAGTAAATTCTCACTCAAAGGGCAGGAAGAGAAACAACTATTGAAGACAAAAAGGTGCTGCGCTACAAGCCGGGCAGGGTGCGAGTGAAGCCTGTGAGCCCAGCAATGCAAGATACAACAAATTACACTTCTCACTCCAGAGCCAGGAGAGTTTTTCTCTAGTGAAGAGGGCACAAATACCCCCTGAAAAAGCCTTAATTGGCGAAGCACCTGGGCACCTGCACGCAGACATTTTTGGTGTGCCTAATAAGTATTTTCTTCACGTGCATTATGCTGGAATAAAGTGGAAAACTTTCTAACATCAGAGTGGCTACGTGGTATTTGTGCCCTCTTCACTGGAGAAAAACTCTCATGGCTCTGGAGTGCGAAGCGTAATTTCTTGTGTCAGGAAGAGCAACACCCTGCCCAAGCTGTGGGACCCACCCTCGAGATCTGGACTTCAAGGCAGCAGAGTAAGACTGTCTGGCTACGGGGCAAGTGCACTTTGGAAGCTGGAGATATAACATGGCTGGAATGTGTCCTAGTACAGTTATGTAGTGTATGCAGGAGGTCAGTAGGAGGCCGATGGCGATGCCTGACCGTCAACGAGGCAACAGCAGGGTCATTATGAGCTGATGTCGCTGCCTGACTGCTGACTGGAAAGCATGGTATACTGCATGGAAGGAGAAAGAATACAGAAAGATGTGGGCTTATTATAGCCATACAGATGAGGTATGAAGCAGTTAGCTAAAAAAAAAAACTCTTAACGGCGGATGCACACCAACCTACCCCATATAGCAGCTTCTCTGAAGGCCTGAGTACATAATAGTAGATTTTAACTGCAGCTGGCTTTAGTTACTGTAGTAAGTGGGCTGGCCCAATGAACTGGAGCAGAAGCCACAGAGGGTTAACACAAGAAGCCAGGTAGGCTGAAACTACAGATAAATGGAGCTAGACAGGCTGAAAATGTAGCTGGAAGCAAGCAGCTACCTTCAAAATGCAAATGACACAGGGAACATAAATAGCCAGTCAGGCAGACAAAAAATATGAAATCCTACAGATGGAACAATTATGAGTGGTATAGGGTGTTAATGAGAGGGTAAGCATGCACGAAAAAAAGACCAGAGTAGTGTATTTATTTATTTATTTAGTTTTTGTTAACCGGGTAGGTGCACTAGCCATAAAATGACTATTTTCAGGCACGACTCGGGAGAGTACAACAAAAAGAGAACAGTTGAACAACAGCAACATGGGTACAATAATACAAACAGAGGAACAGTACAGCAGTGCTACAAAAATGCAATGGGTAGAAACAACAAAAAATAATGGCAAGCATTATACAGATAATGGCAGTAAGATATTATATAATAAGTTCAGAAACCACGGAGCTGACCTGTGGAGTGAAAGGGTTAATAAGAAAGTAAGGTTATATAGACAGAAATGTGAGGAACGTTCAAACATAACAAGAAAGACTGACAGAAGGAAGGTCAGGGGTGGTAACTGGCAAAACAACAATGAATGGTCAGCAACCAGGTTCAAGAAGGAAGACAGCTAGTAGTCAAGAAGTTATTTACAAAGAGAAGGAAAAATATGGGGAGGGAAGAGAGACAGTCTTGGAGCTGGATTAGAGCAGGGTGACATTACTGGTAAGTCTCAGGAGCTTCAGGTTGGGTACAAGCATGTATAAGCATCAGCTAAGGATAGATAACGAGATATTCACTTTTAAATCCAAAGTGAGACTGAGACAACCGGAGGTTGAGTGGAAGAGCATTCCACCATAGCCTGGGAGCAGAAGGTGGAGAGGCCCCTGTGCCTTTGGTCATCCGACATCTCGGAACACAAAGCAAGGATTTGTCAGCTGATCGCAGGCCATGGGAGGATGGTTGAGGGACCAGCAACGCAGTCAGCTGGGATGGTTTTTTTTTCCCGGATGATCGAGTCCATTAGTGATCCAAGGTAGTATTGTCTACTGGCAGAGGGTGAGAGCCAATTCAGATCCTTATAAAGAAGGCAGTGATGTATGAGTCGAGTGGTAACAAAGACAAAGGAAAAATGACAGAGGCAGGGAAGTACAAAAGAACACAGAGAAGGACAATAGCGGGCCACTTAGTGAATGGAGGAAGGCAGTCAGAAGTAGAGTAGCATGGATATTAAACAAATAACAAGGACCAAAGGGCAGACAGGCATACCAGCAAGAAAACAAAGAAAAGCCAAAAAGACAAGGGAGGACAGACAGAAGTGGCGGGAATGGCTGCAACACAAGACAACCAGCAGTCCAATGCAGTACAACACAGGAAGACAGACACGCACTGAAATAGTGAAGGAGCCAGGATGTAAAGAGAGCAACCAAGCAGGTTCAAGGCATGGGTAGGGTGAGAGGGGAAGCAGCCACATGGTAGCAAAGCTGAGCATTCAATGGACACTTGGGCATGCACGCTATGTGCATGCTAGGAGATGGGCATGGCGTGTTATCTCCAAACCACAGGCTCTAGCTTTTCAATTATAAAATGCAGTATAGAGGAATTACAGTATAATCTACATACCAATAATTCTGGTTGCTTGTAGTAGTGGACCAGTGGCCAAAATTAGGTCTGCGAAGTGATTACTTGAGTAATCAAAGAATCTCTTAGTGTCAGTGCATAAAGTGGAGTGATTCACATCATAATGAGGAACGCGAAGTCCATTGAAAACAGTGACTTCGCGTTATTCCGCCTTCCCCAAACCACTTCTCCACCACTGATTTCAGTGTATTTCGCATCACATTGCCTTGTAATTGAGCTCCAAGGCGAATTCTGTAGTGATTCATGGGGTTACAGGTCACATGGGCTCTAGACTGCTCTGCACAGCCTCAGTTCTGGGTAGTGTGTGTATAGTGGTAGCTGGAGACAGATTGCTCTCAGAGCTCTGCAATTCAAACCCTCTAAAAGCTGTTAAAAAAGCCTTTTTGAGTCTTTTTTTTTTTTGCTCAAAATTTAGTACATAGATTGTAGGAAACCCTCCTGTGCTTATATCATCAAGTGTTTATTGTTTGAGTGTGGATTTTGACTATTAATGTAGAACATTTAGTCTGTGTACTGTGTACTGTGAAGTGTGTTTTTTTTTTGGGGGGGGCGTATCTGTGGAGTAGGTAGATTAACTGGGAGAAAAAGGCAGTCTTTCTGTTTTGGTTATATTTTTCTTGTATAACTGTGTTTATGTACACATAGTAATATTTCCAGTAATTCTTGACATTTTTTTGCCGATTGATGTGGTGCAGCAGTATATAATTTCAGTTTGTTTAAAACATTTGGTTATATTACTAAAGGTTTTCAATTTGCTTCGCATTACTTGTAGTATGTGTGTGAGTGTGTGTGTGATGTCTGCCATCAAATCAGACACCTTTTATTGTGCCATAGAGTAACTGCAGCAGTGTGAACTTGCTATCCACCGCACCTGCATGAATTTTTTGTACTGCTTTGTAGTATCTTTACTGGTAGTGGACTGTTACTCGCGTACTACCCCCAATCGGCAAAAGTTATTCTTTTCCAGATTTGGATTTATGACTTGTGAGCACTGGTTAGGTGTTGTTGTGCCTTTGCGTCCGCATCTCGAGTGCGCAGCGTAATCTTAATCTGTCTGTGCGTTTGCAGTGCACCATTAATTCTAGGAGACTTTGCATATCTTGTTACACTCTCACTTCACTTCGTCAGCACTGTAGAATTTTCTGGACACAAGACAGTAGCATTTTGGGGATGCAAATTAATTCTGGTGACTGTGTATGACCACTGCGCGCATGCCTGAGTGTGCCAATTATTCTGGGAGACTTTGCATTTCTTATTGCGCTCTCATTTCACTTCGTCAGCACTGGGGAATCTTCTAGACGCAAGACAGTAGCAATCTGGGGATGCACATTAATTCTGGTGACTGTGTGTGACCACTGCATGCATGAGAGTGCACCATTATTTCTGGGAGACTTTGCATTTCTTGTTACACTCTCATTTCACTTCATCAGCACTGGGAAATTTTCTGGACAAAAGACTGTAGCATTTTGGGGATGCACATTAATTCTGGTGACTGTGTGTGACCACTGCACGCATGAGAGTGCACCATTAATTCTGGTAGACTTTGCATTTCTTGTTACACTCTCATTTCACTTCATCAGCACTGAGGAATTTTCTGGACACAAGACAGTAGCATTGTGGGGATGCACATTAATTCTGGTGACTGTGTGTGACCACTGCACGCATGACTGAGTGCGCCATTAATTCTGGGAGACTTTGCATTTCTTGTTGTGCTGTCATTTCACTTCGTCAGCACTGGAATTTTCTGGACACAAGACAGTAGCATTTTGGGAATGCACATTAATTCTGGTGACTGTGTATGTGGGGGCTGCCAATACTGTTGTCACTTCGCCTTACTTCGCGTTAAGGCGGAATGACAATGCGAAGTAATAATTACAAGGTGAAGTGAGCAATTCATATTGGCTACTCCGCGTAGCGGAATAACAACGCGCAGTGCCGTCGAAATTTAAATTTGCTGCATCTCTAGTTGCATGTAGACTCCATCTATTGGCAGGCAGCAATGGTATGGGCTATCCTCCCCTCTCAGATGGGCCAGATTGAAAAGTCTCCGCATATGAGGACTTTTCCCCTATCCTATCACCCTCTGTCGACCCTTCTGTACAAATCTGTTAGCCAAACCCTGTAAAACTATCAGAAAATAGAATCAGTAACAAAAGCTTACAGTACATCTCTACAAACCCTTGAACTGCAGGAACTATATACAACATAGGACAGAAGACATAAGGCAAAAGAGCACATAGCACTGAAAACTGGGAGGGCCTGCCTGCCCATGGATGGAGTCTACACACAACTGGAATTGCCAGTATTACCTAGAATTACCAGTAAGGAACTTTATAATGACCCTTTGTGTGTTGGACATATAGGCAAGCAGTAACAGTATGGGCCCTAATAAGCAGTCCCACACAGGGAATGTCAGTGCTGAACAGCTGATCTCAACACACACATAACAAACACTGCATTGGCTAAGCTAAACACATCTAGTCGGTAATGCATAATGTATCTATGGACAGAGGCCCAGCAGCAGCCTTCAGATTTTCTGCAGGGATGCCAAGGCATGCTCTGCGTAAGATGCCACCTATACAGCTATAGTATAGTGAGTTTTGAGGCCCAATGGAGATGACAGGCCCCATGTTGTGTAGGCCAGTCTAATGGCCACACAGAGCTACTTTGCTAGGGTACATTTGACTGGGGCTGCATCTTTCTTCCCATGCCACTGTAGGACAAAAGAAAATTGTCAGTGTTATGGAAGGATTTGGTGTGCTTCAAGTAAACCCTGAAAACACTATTCACATCAAGAGAAAGCAAATGCCCTCCCAGAGGGCAGAAAGAGGGGGGGTGGCGATATTACTGTCAGAAAAGTTACAGTTTCAACAACAGGAAGTGATAGAGGACCCAGAAGCCAGGTTTATCATCGTGGTGGGGACCATTCAGGATACACCAATAACTTTAGCCAATATTTATAATCCCCCGGGATCTCCATTCAGAGTGTACTCGAATATTTTACAGCCGGTGGTAGAAAAGGCCAGAGGAGTACTAATAATGGGAGGGGATTGGAACATAGCTTTAAACAGGGCCCTCGACTCAAATTCCCAGGTCCCAAAACTAGATGTAATGTTTCTCCCCCAGGTTCAGGGTATTCTCCCGGTTGGACATGTTTTTTACATTCAAGGGAGATTTTAATAGATTTTCATCTACATGGGTGGGTACGACCATCCTTTCAGATCATAGCCCTGTCTTCTTAGAGGTGGAGCTGGGACTGCCTAAACGAACCACGCACTGGAAACTGAATAGCTCCTTACTCCAGGACAAAGAAGCACTGAGGGAACTTAGAGACTTCCTGAAAGTTACTCTAGACGAAAACACGAAACAAGAGGTTTCACCACAGATACAATGGGATACTATCAAAGCCTCTCTCAGAGGTAAAATTATAACAATAACATCCATAAAAGCGTGAACTAAAACAAAACCAACAGAAATTAATCTCACAGATTAAAGAGCTTGAGGATCTAAAAGATTAAGCGGAGGAACTTAGGGTAAGGAACTACAAAAATGCAGGAAGTCGCTACATAACATCCAAAAACAGAGGTAGAAAAAGCTTTATTTTATTTAAAACAAAGATACTATGAGGGCGGGCCTCGAAGCACTAAACTTCTAGCGTGTCGGCTACGCCACTATGCAGCAAAAGCTGCAATAGCTAAGATAGTCTCACCTCGCACAGGTCAACTAGTTAAGACAATTCACCCAGATAGCAGAATCATTTGTGGAGTATTACTCCAACCTATATAGGTCGGTGGAGAATACCTCTAAGCAGGACAAACTTGATTATTTAAATTCCATCCCACTCCCTCCCCTGCCACCAGATATAGCCCAAACATTGATTAGGCCTATTACTCAGGAAGAAATCATTTCCTCAGTTAAAAAACTTAAGCCAGCCAAATGCCCAGGCCCAGATGGGTTCGGTCCCAAATTTTATAAAACCCTGGCCCCGGAGGTGGTACCCCTCCTTCACAAAGCCTTCTCGAATATCTGGTCCAGGCGGACCTCCCCCCCCCGTCTTGGCAATATGCAACCATCAAATCCTACATAAAGAGGGAAAATAAACCTCGAAGTGTGAATCTTATCATCCCATATCTCTGCTAAACCACGACTATAAGATCTTTACCTCTATAATAGCCTTGAGAATTAACCCCATACTACCAGAATTAATACATCCAGATCAATCTGACTTTGTGATGGGCCGACAAGCACCTGACGGAGTACATTCTGCCCTGGACATGATAGATAAGATTCAACAAACCCAGATTCCAGCCTGCCTGCTGAGTTTAGATGCCAAAAAGGCCTTTGATAGGGTCTCATGGGACTTTTTGTTTCTGGTTCTTGAACACAGGGGGTTCCCTGAATCTTTCATTGAAACCATGAGATCCCTATACACAGGACCTCAAGCATATGTCAGAGTTAATGGGGATTGTCTAAGAGGTTCCAACTGGGCAGGGGTACCCGACAGGGCTGTCCCCTCTCCCCTCTTCTCTTCGCCCTTTATATTGAACCGCTGGTTGAGGCTGTTAGAAGGGCACAGGAAGTGACGGGAATAGAGGTGGGGGGTGTTCAGAAGAAGATTCTGCTGTACGCTGATGACATTCTGCTGTCCCTATCCCAGCCACATAAATCTATAGAACAAGTATGGCCTATCTTGGAGAACTTTGGGAAGCATTCGGGCTATTCCCTTAACAAATCAAAAATGGAGGTTTTCAGTTTCTTCTTTGACCCACCTGAATGTATCTGCCAACTCCTTCCCTTAAACTGGGCAGCTGAAGGGATGAAATATTTAGGAATCCACATCACTAAATACCCATCCAAGTTGTTTAAAGCAAACTAAACACCCCTGACTGATTCCCTTAAGAAAGATTTTGAGAAGTGGTCCCTGATTAATCTCCCTATGTATGCCAGAATTCAAGCTATAACCATGAATGTACTACCTAAATTTCTGTATCTGTTTCAATGCATACCCCTCTACATCCACAAATCTATATTCCAGGACTGGCACAAGAGGATTTCCAGATTTATCTGGTCTAATAAGAGACCAAGAATCAGACTGAAAGCATTACAGGCTCGGCGGGAGGCAGGAGGTAGATCCCTACCGGACCTGGAGAATTCTTTCCTCGTGGTGCAACTGAAGCAGTCTCTCCAGTGGTCCAGTCCCAGCTCCACCTCGGGTTGGAGGGAAGTGGAGGGGGGAAGGTTGCCCCTCGAAGACCGGGTGGTGATTCCTTTGCTGACCCGTCATCACCTTATGCCCAGGTTAAAATCAGTGGGTGAGACCCTCCGCTCGGTACATAGACTATGGCAAAAATACAAATTGTTACCTTCATTGTGGACCCTTAAAAAACTGGCCTGGGCTGAGGACTTCCCTCCGAACAGAATAGATCTTACATATAGACAATGGACTAGGGCGGGTCTGATCTACCTGGGGCAGTTTACCCAAGGGGCCTCGTTCTTGGATTTTGACTCCCTTAAGAACAGATTTGGCCTTAGGAACTCAGACCATTTCAGGTTCCTTCAAGTACGAACATATATAAACTCCCTCCAGAGGAGAGTGCTGGACCCGGAAAGGGTAGCTCCCTTACTGGCAGCCATTCAACAAATTAAGTCATCAACAGACCAGAAGGGACAGATTTCTGCTCTGTATAAGGCTCTGAGGACCATTAGGCCAGACCCCCTAATTAAAATTAAAAACAAATGGGAGGAGGAGGCAGGGCCTGGTACTCCACCCTTTAACTGGAAATCGATCTTCAGTATAGCCAAATGGGCAACCGGATCACCTCTCTGGCAAGAATTTGTCTGGAAGGTAAGGATCCGCTTTTTCTTCACTCCTGAGATGTTAAATAAAAGAAATCCAAACCTGTTCGCTGGCTGCTGGAGGGGATGCGGGGAAGACAAAGCAGGCTACCTATACATTTTTTGGGCATGCCCCAGGCTTACTGGGTTCTGGGCTGACATTACATCAGCAATAAAAGAAATTCTTACTATTACCCAGCAACTGAATTGAGCTGAATTGATTTTGGGGGTGCTTCCTCCGGAGATCAGGGGACCAGACTCGCGGTATCTTTGGGCAATCTTAACAACAGCGGCTCTTAAAGCGATAACCAGAGCCTGGCTTAGTCCATCTGTGCCCCAAAAACAAGACTGGATCTCGATCATCAAAGGCCTGGCTGACCTGGAGGAGCTCACCTTTAAAATAAACCAGAAGACTCCTCTTTTTGTCCAAAGATGGTCCAGGTGGATAATATGGCAACAGCCAGACAGAACAACAATGGCAGGAGATTGAGAAGGAGCAGAGTTCCCCTTCCTGGGCTACGGCGATCCGTATCTGTATTGGCGTTTGTAAAATCCAGGTCCCAGCAATGTTATATATCTGAAGCAGGCCTCCTTCTGGTGGGAGGGAAAGGGGGAGGTGACTAAGGGATTTCCCCTGTGCGCCCCCCACTACTTGTGGCTATGGAGACCCTCAGTCTTGTACACAACTGGAACAACAATGAAATAAGTTGTAATTGTACACACTATATCAAGTCTGTATCAGTGATTCTCGAAGCTGTAATTAAATTTACTGCAGAGCATGAATAAAGATTAAAGTATAAAAAAAAAAAAGAGAAAGCAAATGTTACTCCTCTGCATTCTTGTGGTCTGTGCAAAGGGAAGACACTGAAAGTTCCTGTTACCTAGTAAAGGCTAAGTTGTCTTTACTGCAATGATCTTTCATATGATCGAACAATGCACAATTAAAACAGCATCCCAATACAACAACACACAGTAAACAAATGGCAGAATACTTTCTGCGCAATCCCCAGACCAATACTTGACACAGACAGACCACAAAGACACAGAAATCCCATTAGAATTCTATGTGATGCTTATAAGAAGAGGAAATTGTCAGTTGTCCAACAAGAAGATGTTATGGTACAGCAGCCAGCTGGTCACCTTTTTTGCACTAATTTTATTAATTTTACACAAGTAACTGGTAATTCTGAGGACAACTGAATTGTCCTCCACCACGAACAGTAATGTTAAAAGTTCTTTTTTGTCAATCAATTGTAAAGAATTTCAAATTGGTGCAAGCCAAATTGTTTTAGCCTTTCCATACCATGTACAATCAAAACAGACATGAAATAAATCTTCTACTCCTGGATTATTAACATCCTGATATCTTAATACAATGATCTGTTGTTTTATTATACCTTGCATAAAGGACATTACTTTGAAACAGTTCTAATCTATAAAGGGTATATAAACTCTCTTTGACTGGATCTGCTAAATAATCAAGACGATAACTCATCAAACATCTATTATCATACTGAGTTCACCATAGTAAAACATTTGAATAACTTATTGCACCTATATCAATGGATTGATTAATTATTCTTGTTTTAACATAGCTCTTGTATTTTACACTCAGCATATTTTAGTAATATGTGCCCAAAATATCCAGATCATAAATTGTTAATTTTTTAATATAAAAGACAGTCAAGCAGATGGCATATAGCATATTTTCAACCAGTTATATTTTGCAAGAAGACACAATTTTGGAAACCTATAACCAGGCACATGAGTAGCCATAATCCAATATCCTATTATACGAGAATCAGCTAGGGCTTTGAGACAGAGAACCCCTAACTCTGTCCTAAGGTAGCATGCCAGAGTATAAGTGTTGATGCCCACTAATGATCTATACATTTGATTCACTGACTTTTCCAAAATATCAACAGCATTAGTACCCCAGGTCTCCAGTGCAAATAAACAGCTTGTGAAATACATTTAGCTTTTACGGCCTCAATCCTCAGTCTGAAACACCCCCCACCATGTTTCTGAATAAATTTAAGTTCAAAAGACGTTTGTTTAAGCTTAGATAAAGATGCCTTTGCATGATTAGACCAAATGCTATTTGCTGTAAAGGTAACTCCTAAATAAGTGCATGATTTAACTATATTAAGCTTCAGATCTCCAATGATCCATTCTCAAACTTTGGCTACAGGCCAGCAATATTCCATGAGATGAGTGAAACCTACTGTTCTTCTGTTCACTATTACACTCTTTACTTTGATCCCTCAGTACTTGCTTCCTAGAAATACGTCACCTGTTATACCTAGCCTAGTCCTAGTCCCTGATTTTTCTTCAGAATTTTCCTCTGTCCCTCGCAAAATTTGTGTTTTTTTGACAGATTAAAATCACAAAATAATGTCAAACATTAAAGTTACAGACTCGTTCTTCAGAAAATGCATCTTAATGCAAATCCCCTTAATTCTAGCAGCTTTCTGAGTGAATAGTACCATTTTTTAGGATATGTCCCTGATTTTGGGTGTTTGTCCCTGATGTTTTTAATCCTTGTCCCTGATTCATGAGGTAAGAGGTTGAGAGGTATGCTGCAACCTGAGGGAACTAAGTGACAAACCCCTGTCTAGACTCTGCTGTAGAAATTCCAAGACACAGAACAGAAATGCGTCTGATGGTCTGATCCCTAAGGGAAAGCACCAGGATTGGAACATCTCAGACTCTACTGTTGGTCTTGTTTATAGTGGTCTTCCCGAAGTGCACCAGAGTTTGACTCTCATTTTGGGAATACCTAGCTTTCATGCATCTCCTGGGCTCAGTAGCCAAGCTGATAGCTGAAACTTCTGAGTATCCGGATTTAGGACTGGACCCTGTCAAAAAAGGTCAAGCCTGACTGGGAGTGGCACTGGTTTGCAAAAGGCCTGGTGATTCTGCTCTAAGTACCATGTTCTTCAGGTCCACTTTGAAATGATGAGCATCAAAGTTGACAACTCCCTTTGTAGCTTTCTTAGTACAGTCGGTATCATGGGCCATGGAGAGAAAACTTACAGAAGTACATCCAGACACGGCAAGAACAGGCAATCTATTCCCAGTTACTGACTTTCTTGAATATCCTTGGATTCTTTGGTTTTGCCTTGGTGGCAATGAAGTCTAGGAGTGGAGTGCCCCACCTCCAACATATCATATTGAAGATCTCTTGACTGAGTTACCACTCCCATGGATGGAGGATCTGACGACTGAGTCAGTCGGCCTACATGCTCAGAGCCCCTGCCAGATGGGCTGTTGCTAGAGATAGTAGGTTTGCTTCTGCTCAGCTCAAAGCCTGGTATGCCTCTATCACCACTGCCTTGCTCCTTTTCCATCCTTGTTTTTTCATGTAGGCTACCATCACTACATTGTCCGCACTAGCAAATGTTTGTTTCACATTCTGGTCCTGAAGGATAGCATTGCTCTGAATACTGCCATCATCTAGAGGATGGTAATTCAGAATTTTCTCTCTAGCAGGCTCCAGGTGCCCTGTGCTAAGGCTGTGCCAAGCACTGTGCCCCATCCTGTGAGACTAGCATCTTTTATCAGAGTGAGCCATTGAATGTTCTTTAGGGAGACTCACTTGGATAGTGGCTGTTGTTGTGCCCACCACACTAGTTCTTTACATACAGGGTTAGTCGAATTACTGTCTGACCGCGATCCCATTTGAAACTTCCATGAGTGAAGTGGCAAGGGTTGCTGCAGATAAGAGTGTGGCCTTGTCCATTTTATTAGGTTGATGCTTGCTGCCATGAGTTCGAGTACATGAAGTATGCCTTTGGCTGTCTCTGCTGGTTTTCTTCTGAGTCTTGCACATGCCCTTGTCAGGAGTGGACTCTGTCTGGGGCCAGAGCTGCACTGGGTGCTGCTCTGCCAAACAACACCCTTAAATGCTGCAGGTGCTGAGAAGGTAATGGTGAGCACTTCTCATGACTGAATATCCAACGGGGCAGCGTTCTGCTTATTGTTCACAAATAAGAACTTTTCTCCTGTAGCTGTGATACCAGAACTGACGTAACTTTCGTGACTACTCCAGGTGCCACTGGCAGTCCAAATGGCCAGGATGTGTACAGGTAATGCATGAATTTGACAGAAAGTATGAGGTACTCCTGGTATGCCAGGTGATGGTAAGTTTGCTGGGTTCAGTGGTCAGCTGATCAACCACTCCTCCAGCACCTCCTAAAGCTGGCAGAGTCTTCTCTCTGGGTTCTAGCCATGAATTCTCCCTCCTCCCACCCTGGTATTCTTCTGAGTCTCAAGGGCTCCTTACCCTAAAACTCCATTTCCTTTGGCCGTAGGTCTCCACCTACTGCCCCTCTAAGTGGGTGGAAACTGAACTTATTTATTTATGCAGTTTTTGTTTACTGGGTAAAGTGTACAAGATAGACATCTGCCTATTTTCGAGCACAACCTGGGAGAGTACAAACAAATATAACAATATGGTGTAAGACATTGACTTTAACATTAGAATACATGACAATCTTATAGAACAACATTGTGCAGGACAATAAATTAAACAACACAGTAGACAATGCGGTGCATGACTATCAACTGAGAAAGCATAGGAGAAAGATAACTGACAAAAAGCTAAGACGTGCAGACTTAGTAGGTATTCAAAGTGACAAGTGCAGGGACTGTCTTAAACAAAAGCTAGAAGTTATCAAAGTCAAGCGCTAGGAACAGGAACATACTGCAAACTGTATTAAGTGTGAGTGATACTGATCCCAAAAGGCACAGGCAACACAACAGTGTCTAATGTTAGCAGCTATACTGCTCCATAGTTTCCGGGCAGCAAAAGCAAAGGCTGTCCCTCCAATTTTGGTCCTGGTCCTAGGTGCGAATAAGAGGTGAAGGTCTGAGGAATACAGAGAATAAGCCAGAGGTACGTTACACAAGCACTACACTGTCCTACACAACTCTCCACAGATCACATGCCCAGTGAAATGAGGATATGCAGCGTGACACCAGAAAATCCCCTGACCGAACTGCTGCCATTGTGGAGAGTAGAATTTCCATTTTGAAGGGTTCCACCTTTATCCATTTGTTGAGGTGCTTCAAATCTTGCACAGCTTGGAATCCTCCCAGTCTTCTTTGGGACAATGAAAAAGATGGAGTAGACATCAGATCCCCGTTCTGAACTCAGGTCTGGCTAAATGACTCTGATATCCATGAGGTGATGTATTGCATCATGCACTGCTCATCACTTTTGATGGGTTCATGGGACAATGGGGACTATAAATATAGGTGTCAGATTGGACAGTTGGAGGGTGTTAGAAACTCGATGGAGTGGCTCTTGGAAACAACCTCTAACACTCACCAGCCTGTGATAGTCTTCGTCAACCAATCTTCAAACTACAACAGTCTTGCCCTTAGACGGAAATTAACCAGGGGCGGGCCTCATCTCAGTATAATTGATTGTTCTTGTGGTCTCAGTTGTCTGCAAGGTTACCTCTGCCTTTGCGTCCTCTGTTGGGGTGAAAGGAGCTCTAGTTGCAGGAATTTTGCGACCTTCCCTGGAAAAAAATGGAATATCTTCCATGCTGGATAAAATACTTGATGAGAGTTTCCAGCTCTGGTCTGAAAAGCAGGTCTCCTTGGAAAAGCATGTTTAGCAGGGACACTTTTAGGATATTTCTGTGGCACTGTCAGCCACCCACAGCTGAAGCTATTGTTCCCATCTGAGAAGAACAGAATATAAGGACTGCTTGGTGACGGTCTGAAGGTTATCATAGGATGCATTCACCAGGAAAGTAGAACCCAGGATCAGAAGGGACACTTGAGCTAAAATCTCCAAGTCTGTGGGCAGATCAAAGGAGACATCTTCAAGCCAATAGGCCACGGCTGTGCCGGACGCTTCATACAATCGCTTCATAACAAATTCCAATTTGTGGTCAAGTGGGTCAGTGAAGGCCACTACCCAGGGAACCGGTATGGTAGTTTTCTTGATGGCAGACAAAATGAGTGCGTCCACCTTTGGGCCTGTAGCCCAGGACTTTACATAATGTATCTTGTAGAGTCTGCGCATTGCATGGCCAATGCCTTGCAGTATTCATGGGCACATTCCTGTGCAATCATTTCTGTCACTGTACTGCATACTGGGAATTATTTCTCCCTCTTAATGGAATTCCTCAGTGGGTCCATCTTCTTCTGAGCGATATGCCACTACTAGCCACCCTTCAGGTTTAATGTAATGCATATTTGTCTTACTAATGTAGAAGTTTGTCAAAAGAAAATTTCTGCCCAATGAGTAGTCCTCATGCTCCTTATGTGGTAAGTGTAGTTCCCCACTTTCTAAATCCTATTCCTGATCCTCGACAACAGAATGTTCAGGAGATACATCCCTGGGTTTGGATTGCTCCTTTGTGCATGGCATGCCAAAATAAGCACACATTTGAGGAGTCAAAAGAAGTACCTCATTTTGTCTTTTCTTTTGTTTGCATTCTGTTCAGATAGGTGCTTTTCATGGAAAGTCACTGAGCTAAATACAATTTTTTAAAACGGATGAAAACATGTGTTGTCCAGCTTTGGGAGGGAGGAGCTAGAGCTTTCTCATGACAGAGAAGGTGCGTCACCTAAGGATAGAGATGAGGAGGTTTCCTGAGATCTGGATTGCCAGATGTAGATGCCAAAAAGTACAAAATCATGCACCTAGGGCAAAGGACCCCTACAGAAAGCTACAAGATGGGGGAAGATACTGACGGTTTCCAGGGAGGAAAGGGATTTAGGAATAATCATCTCAGATGACCTAAAGATGGCTAAACAGTGTACCAAGGTGGTGGGAAGGGCTACTGAGATGTCAGGGTGCATAGGAAGGGGTATCACTAGGAGAAGAAGGGAGGTTGTGATGCCACTAAACAAAACACTAGTGAGGCCTTATCTGGAGTATGAGGTAGAGTTCTGGAGGCCGCATCTTCAGAAGGATATAAACAGGGTGGTGGCGGTTCAGAGAAGGGCAACTAAGATGGTGCAGGGTCTGCACCACAACAATATGAGGAGAGATTAAAAGACCTCAATATGTATGCAATGGAAAAGAGAAGGGAACAGGGGATATGACTGAAACCTTCAAGTATTTTAAGGGCATAAACAAAGTGCAAGTGGGCAACATCTTTCTTTATAAAAGCTGTACAAGGATGAGGGGGCACGATATGAGGTGGGGGGACAGGCTAAAGTGGAATGTGTGGACGTTTTTCTTCACGGAAAGGGTGGTGGATGCAAGGAATAGCCTGCCACAGGAAGTGATGAGAGCTAGCATAGTGGGAGTCTTCAAACGTGCATGGGATAGTCATAAGGGAACCCTGGAGGTGGGAAGGAGATGCAAAACCACTGGCCAAGTAGGGTCAGTGGCCGCCAATGCAAGCAGGGAATACGGGCAGACTAGGTGGGCCTTGCGGTCCTTATCTGCCGTCAATTGCTACGTTACCTCCAAGGATCCTCTCTGTTCCACGTGCCCGAGGCGGGGGGGGGGATAAGATGGGTATCCTGAGCTCCTGAGCTTCGCTACACTGAGCAGACAGTACAGTTACATAGAAACTTACCATAACAGTAGATCTTCGAAAGAAGCTCTTGCAGCAGGCCACACCAGTAGGACTAAGCCACCAGGCACTAGGACCACACAGAAAACTTCTAGCTAGCAGTCTATCACAGGGGACCACCACCCACCAACATCAGTCAGCTGATGTTAGCCTAATGTATATAAGAGGGCGGTCCCCCTCACCTACCTCAGTTTTCCCACTGGAGACCCCATACGGGAAGCTAAAGGAGAACTGAGAAGGTTTCTTGAGAGCCAAGAGAAAGGCAGAAGCAGTGTGAGAGAAAAAGAGCAGCAGGGGGAAGGAGAGAAGGAAAGCAGGGCCTGCTGCAAGAGCTTCTCTCGGAGATCTACTGTTATGGTAAGTTCTTACATAACTGTAGTATCTTGCTTTGAGGAAGGCTCAAGCAGCAGGTCACACTGGTACTGGTAAGACTGAGTCCCGAGCAATACTGGGTATCACCAGGATAACACCACCGGGAGGAGGACAGAGCAGCAGCTAAGAGTTCAGGGGAGAGAAGGCCCTGAAGAACTGCCTGACTGAAAATGGCCCTACGCCGAGAGGCGATGTCCAGGCTGTAATGCTTGGTGAAAGTGTGGACAGAACTCCAGGTGGCAGCTGCACAGATGTCAGCAGCAGACACATTTCTAAAGCAAGCCATGGAGGCAGCCATACCCTGGTGGAATGGCCTTTGACCACCCCCAAAGGGGTTTGTTGTACTTGCAGTGTGTAGCAGTAAACAATACAATTCGCTAACCACTTAGACAAACACTGTTTAGAAACAGGAGCGCCCTCTCTCTTGGGGACAAACGAAATAAACAACTGTTCAGATTTTCAAAAAGGCTTGGTGCGGTTCGTGTAGCACTGCAACATCCTATGTAGATCCAACATATGGAGCAATGCCTCCCTCTGATTAGAATACTCAGGAGAATAAACTGGCAGATGGATAGACTGATTTAAAGTAAATTCAGACATCACGTTAGGTAAGAATTTAGAATTAGTACGCAAAGACACCCTGTCTTTGTGAAAAAACAAATGAGGCTCCTTACACATAACAGCCTGTAACTCAGAAATCCTTCGAGCAGAAGTAATAGCAACTAAAAAGAGAGCTTTCCACGACAGAAAGTGCAGCTTGCAACTCACGGCTGGTTCAAAGGGAGGTAAAGTGAGTTTCTCCAACATAAAGTTGAGGTCCTGTGGAGGGACCAGATACCAAATGGGAGGCTTCAAATGCAAAATGCCCTGCAGGAATGTGTGGGACACCTCAAGCTGGGTGACAGCTTTGCCCTCAATAGGTGCATGGTATGCAGAGACGGCAGAAAGGTGCACCTTAAGGGAGGAGTACCCCAAGCCTGAATCTGAAAGGGAAAGGAGGTACTCCAACACCTGATTCACCAAGCAGATGAAAGGATCCAAATGGTGAGCAGCAGCCCAAATGGAGAAGCACTTTCATTTCATAATATAAGTTACGCTGGTGGAGGGTTTCCTGTTGGCTACCAGAACATCTGCAACTCTAGAGGATGCCCCAGAGCGGGCAATAGCTAGGTCCACAGGAGCCACGCATGGAGATGCAGAAACCTGAGGTGGACTAGGGTGCCCTGGTCCTGGGAGAGCAAGCCGGTGCCAGGGGCAGAGGCACCAGAGGTTCAACTGCCAACTGTTGCAGCAAAGAGAACCAAATCTGGCTGAGCCAGAAGGGTGCTTAGAGAATCATCTCTGCCCCTTCCAACTGGAGCTTGAGTAGAACCCTCTGCAGCAGCGAGAAGAGAGGAAAGGCATACAGAAACCTCCCCTTCCAGGAAAGGGAAACTGTGTCTCACCAGAAAACTCCAGGCCCAGGATTGAGTGAGTAAAAAAGAAGAGGTTTTGCATTGAGTGGGGACGGAAAGAGGTCCAGTTCTAGACTGCCCCAACTGTCGAAGAGATCTTCGACCACCGAGGTTAGAAGCTCCCACTCGTGAGCCCGTGACCTGGAGTGGGTGAAACTGTTGGCCAAGACATTTTGAATGCATGGAACATGAACGCCAGAGAGCTCCAGACCATGCTTGATGGCCCAATACCAGACTCTCATCACCTCCCGACACAGGAGTAAGAATGTATCCTCTGTTTGTTGATGTAGTACACCACAAACGTTGTCCATCTGCACCAGCATCAGCCCTGGGAGGAGATAAGTCAGAAAGGCCTGCAGGACATAAAGAACCGCCCGCATCTCCAAGACACTGATATGAAGACCCTGCTCTAGATCCATTCAGGTACCCTGGGTCTGGTGATTGGCCAGATGAGCACCACAGCCCAGGCCAGATGCATCTGTCATGGGTATCTACCAGAAGGCTGAGAGCTGAAAAGAGATCCCCCCTGAAAGAGGTTGGCCAGATCGAGCCACCACAACAAAACCTTCCAGACCGGGTCGGAGACCAGGACCAACTGGTCCAGGTCATCCGTGCGTGGACCCTCAAGAGCCACTGAGGAACCCAAATATGCAAGCGAGCCAGGGGAACCGTGGTAACTGCCACCGCCATATGGCCCAGAAAGTGCAGGAAAACCCTGGTGGGGACCTGCCAGCTGGAGGAAACAAGACTGGCCAGCTCCATCAGTCGCTCCGCTCTGTCCCGGGGCAAAATGTTTTGCCTTGACTAGTGTCCAGGACCACCACTATGTATTGAAGGCACTGGCAAGGGAAGAGGCAGGACTTTGGCAGATTTACAGTGCTCCCCTTGGCCTGGAAGAGACGGAAGGTGTGTTCCAGGGTTTGAACTAGACGGTCCCTGGAGGAGGCTGCTAATAGCCAGTCATCCAGGTAGGGGAAGACACAGAAGCCTTGCCTCCGCAGTGCGGCTGCCACCACTGCCAGGCATTTGGTTAATACATGGGGGGCCAAGGAGTGGCCAAAAGAGAGGGTCTGTAATTGGAAATGGGCCCCCTGAAAATGGAAGCGGAGGAAGCGACGATGGGCAGGAAAGACCTGGATATGCAGGTAAGCATCCTGCATGTCCAGAGAATAAAGCCAGCCCCCCCCCCCGGTGCAGGAGAGGTAACAGCCCATGGAGGGTGACCATCCTGAAGCACCTGTACTCAACGTACAGATTCAGATGGTTCAGGTCCAGGATGAGCCAAAGATCCCAGGTCTTTCAAACAACATGAAGTCTTACTGTATTCTGACATATGCAGTTAGGTCCTGCCTTTCAACTGCCCCAGAGAACAAAGAGTTAAATTTTCCATGGCCAGCATGGAATGTTCACCATGAGCTCGGTTGAAACCCCGGTCTGCTGTTGTTTAAACTGCAACTGTCAGATTCTTTACTCCGTCTCACTGAACAGTCTCTCCTGAGATTTCTCCTTTGCTCGGTTCAAAAAAGTTGGTTGAAATGTCGTTTTTTTCCGTCGGTTTCTACTGAATTGCTGTTACCACTCAGTTGGTTCAAGTCTCTGTCTGTGGTACCGTGAGTACTAGATAGGTTTTCTGTGTAGTTTCTGTGTGGAACTTGTAAATTGTGGATTGTGATCAGTTTGAGGTAAAAAAAAGTTTGTGATTTATTTAGTGTGGTAACCGGTCCGTATCAGTTCTAAAAAAAAAACGGATTTTATTACGTTTCTTTTCCAAGACCCGTGACACGGTCAGGAACCGATAAGGAGTCTTGCCTATGGATTGCCAAAAAGGGTAAGTTTTGGATAGGATTGGCCATGTCTGAGAAACCCAAGACAAAAATGGGCCCACTGGGTTTCAACACTGCAGTGTGTGTGGGGAAGTCTTTGCAAGACTGATCCCACACCACCTGTGTTTATTGTCTGGGGTTTGACCACCTCGATTCAGACTGCCAAATTTGTAAGAATTTTCCCAAATCTACCCTGGAAAAGAGATTAGGTAGACTGAGGGAAAGGGAGGCCGAGAAGTCCACTGATCCGGATGGCCAGCCCGGTTCAGTTCCAACCGAACCAGAAGGAGTGCCCTCTGACCAGGGCGATACTTCTTCGGGCAAAAGGAGAGCTGATTCTGAAGAGTCGGTTCCAGTAAAAAGGAAAAGAAAAGATAAATCGTCCGGTTCGGACCCAGAAATTCATACTCCGACCGCCGATGAGATAGCCAAGGCGATAAGGATAGCGCAATCGCTTACTTCGGTTCCGACCGAACTGCACCATCTGGCAGGGGTTCGGTTCGCTGTTCCCCGTTCCGGATTACACTTTGGAAGAATTTTATGAACTGAGGAGGAGGAAGGAGAGTATGAGGATGATTATGGTGATTATGAAAGTCTGGATGTACCTATTGACCCGGACATCTCCCCAGACAGACCTTCAGGTGTTTCTCCTCCTAGGCTTTCTGAGTCTCCTTCTCACTATATGTTTTGCAAAAAAGTGGCTGAGACCCTCCAGCTTCCTGTGAAGGAAGCAGTACAGGATCAGGAGGAGCCTGATTTTGTTGAGATGATGGACATCCCAGAGTCCTGGAGACTGTCTATTCCCCTTCACAAATCCTTTGGGAAACAGACACATAAAATCCTTAAGTCTCCTAATTCCATACCTCCTGTGGACAAACGAATGGACAAGAGGTACACTCTCTCAGGCTCAGACACGGAGTTCCTTTTACAGCAATGCAGCCATGCTGGGGTAGTGCAGGCTGCTGCCTGTGATAAGGCAAATATCCCCTTGGCATCACACCCCCTAGACAAGGACTCCAGGAAGATTGATGCCATGGCAAAGAAACAATACATGGCAGCATCTTTGGGACTCAGGCAGGCTAACTATATGGCCTACACAGCTAGATACCAGAAGTCCAGGTGGGACACTGTGCTGGATCTGGCTAACAGGCCCCTGACCAGCTTGCCAAGGAGCTGGAGCAGGTGGCTGCAGATGGGATTGAGGCATCTAAAGTACAATTTCATGCTGCTGTGGACTCCAATGATGTTTCATCAAGAGTCATGGCTACATCTGTGGCTCTTCGAGGATGGCTTAGCTCAGATGTACTAGCCTCTCACAGGATACCCAGGTTAAGGCCATGGATTTCCTGTAATTGGTAATTCTCTGTTTGGGGAGCAGACAGAGAACTACATGAAAAGATGGATGAGTACAGGACCACTTACAGGAGTGCTCAGGCCAAAGAAAGGCAAGCAACTCCTCAAAGGCAGCAGTCCAGGGCAGGTCAGGCCCCAAAGGCCTTTACCAAGCTCAGGCCTCCTCTTCTTTCTCTCAGAGGGGTTCTTTAGAGGGAGAAGCAGACGGGAGATGAGCAGGCCTGCATCCACCCCTCAGCCTAAAGCCCCTGCCAAGCAGACACCCTGATGGGTCTGCCTGGGCAGATTCTCCCATACCAGTAGGGGGCAGGCTGGCTTACTTTGTCCAGGACTGGAAGTCTCTAACCTCAGACAAGTGGGTCCTGGAAGTAGTAAGCCAGGGGCTGGTTCTCAGCTTCAAAAAATTTCCCAAGATGAGAACCAGATCCTTTCCACCTGCGAATCTATCAGAGACCCTTGCCTTAGAGGCAGAGGTTTCTTCTCTCCTAGCTCTCGGAGCTACAGAGAGGGTTCCCACCCTACACAAGGACAAAGGATTGTACTCCAGGTACTTCCTAACCCCCCAAAACACAGGAGAATGGTGGCCCATCCTGGACCTAAGATATCTGAACAAACACCTTTTAAAGCCAAAGTTCAAAATGGTGACCCTGGGAATTATCCTTCCCTCTCTAAGGCCAGGGGACTGGCTAGCCTCCCTGGACCTCAAAGATGCCTACTTTCACATTCCCATCAGGTGCTCCCACAGAAAGTACCTCGGGTTCGAGTTGCCCTCAGGCCACTATCAATTCAGAGCAATGCCCTTTGGCCTAACATCAGCCCCAAGGGTTTTCAGAAAGTGCCTGGCAGTAGTGGTTGCTTTCCTAAGGAGAAAAAAGATCTCCATCTTCCCATACTTGGATGACTGGCTCATAGTAGGTCAGTCTCCAGACCAAGTCAAGTCACATTTGCAAGTGACCCAGCAAGTGCTCACTTCATTAGGATTCCTTCTCAACCTTCCAAAGTCAGTTCTCGAACCAGTACAGCTCCTCACCTTCATAGGGGCAGAGCTGGATACAGTAAAGGCAAGAGCCTTCCTTCCCCTGGAAAGGGCAAGGACCCTCATGGAACTGGCCTCTTCATTCACCCTTCAGGTGTCTTGACCAGCAAGGCATTTCCTTCAGCTTCTGGGCCACATGGCAGCTTCCATGGCAGTGGTCCAAGGAGCAAGATTCCAGATGAGGGACATTCAGTTCCACTTAAGAGCCTTCTGGTCCCAAATAAAGGATTCCCTTACCAACCTAGTCCCAGTGACTCGAACCCTGATCCAGGCCTTGCAGTGGTGGCAGGATCAGGACAATTTGAGACAAGGGGTTCCTTTTGTCACTCCGTCTCATTCAGTGATACTCACCACAGATGCTTCCCTGCTGGGGAGCCCATTTGGGGGATCTTACCACCCAAGGACTGTGGTCACCTCAGGAATCTCTGCTTCACATCAAAATCTTGGAACTCAGAGCAGTGTTTCTGGCACTGCAAGCTTTTTCCAAATCTGTACAGAACAAGGTGGTCCAGGTCAGAACAGACAACACCACCACCATGTGGTACATCAACAAGCAGGGAGGCACTCAGTCTATGGCCTTGTGCACAGAAGCAATGAAGTTGTGGTCCCTGGCCTATTCCCTGCAAACCTCTCTGATAGCAGTTCATCTCCCAGGGAAGGACAATATCCTAGCAGATGTGCTGAGCAGAATTTCCCAGGGCCATCACGAATGGAC
Source organism: Neoceratodus forsteri (assembly GCA_016271365.2). Taxonomy (NCBI): domain Eukaryota; kingdom Metazoa; phylum Chordata; order Ceratodontiformes; family Ceratodontidae; genus Neoceratodus; species Neoceratodus forsteri. The sequence continues at coordinate 1,355,309,715 of CM057455.1, read as the reverse complement.
CCTAGATCCTCTAGTTTTGAAAGTGATTTTCTCGAGATGGGACACTCCAGAGATAGATCTTTTTGCAGCCCCAGACAATCACCAACTTCCTCTCTTTTGTTGCAGACCCCCAGTCTTGGGCTCAGTCCCCCTGGATGCTCTGATTCTGAACTGGGAAGGGAAATTTCTGTATGCTTCCCCCCTTCCCTCTCCTGATCAAAGTGTTAGTCAAGATAAGGTCACAACCATGCAAAGTGATTCTGATTGCTCCATACTGGGCCAGACAGCCCTGGTATCCCCTGTTGCTGTCCCTAGCAGTCCACCTTCCCATCTCTTCCCAGGAATTACAACCTGTTGACATCCTCTTAGGGGAGGATTTGGTACCCGAATCTTCGGTCTCTCAATCTCAAGGCATGGCTCTTGAAGAGTTAGAGTTTGCAGAGCTGCATCTTTCCCAGGGGGTTCTGGATATCCTTAAGGCTTCTCGAAAGCCTTCCACCACCACCAAAGACTTGCAACTCCAAATGGAAAAGATTCAGCATTTGGTGTTCTAAGAAAAATATTTCTCCAGACTCTGCTGAGTTGTCTACGGTTCTGGACTATATGGTCCATCTTAATGGCCTAGGCCTCAGACCAGCTACCCTTAAAGTACATTTGGCAGCTGTTTCTGCTTTCTTGTCAGTAGGCAAGCCTTCCTCTCTATCATCCCATCCTGTGTTTTGTAAGTTTTTCAAGGGATTGCTTCACACCAATCCCCCCTTTAGGGATCCTGCTCCTGCTTGGGACCTTAATGTTTGCATTGCTCAGCTTATGCAACCCCCCTTTGAGCCTTTGTCCTCTGCAGAGCTTAAGTACTTGACTTGGAAAACTGTTTTTGGTGGCCATTACTTCTGCCAGCCAGGCGTATCAGTGAATTGCAAGCCCTGTCAGTGGAACCTAATTTCATCTCTTTCTATAGAGATAAAGTGGTCCTAAGAACTAACAGAAAGTTTTTGCCTAAAGTGGTTTCAGATTTCCACCTCAACCAGTCTATATCTCTCCATGTTTTCTTCACTGACCACTCCTCCTCCTCTGGAGAGAGGAGGCTACACAGCTTAGATGTTAAAAGGGCCCTGAGCTACTACATAGAGTGTACCAAGGGTCACAGGTTTGAATCCCCTCCAGCTGTTCCTCACGTATGGAGAGGTTGGTAAGGGCAAACCTGCCACTAAGAGATCTATTGCCAGGTGGATTGTTTCTTGTATACAATTCTGCTATGAAAAACTGGGTAGAATTCCACCCTCAGGCCTGAGGGCTCATTCCACTAGAGGTACAGCTGCTTCCCTGGCTGCTGCCAGGGATATTCCTATCTTAGAAATCTGTCAAGCAGTCACCTGGAAAACAGTCCATACATTCACCAAGCATTACTCTCTGGATATCCAGGCTAGGAGTGATGCTCGGTTTGGCACAGCAGTACTTCAGAGCCTGTTTCCAAAGTAGGTTCTGTCCCTCCTCCATGGAGGTACTGCTTGGTAATCTGCATATGTCAGAATACAGCAAGACTTCATGTTGTTTGAAGAAAAAATTACTCACCTTAGTAATGTTGTTTCTTCTAATGGAGTCTTGCTGTATTCTGACCTCCCCCCCCTCTCAGAACCTAGTCTTTGGGATGTGGGTGGGCAGGAGCAGTGTTGGCACCCTATGGGTGTCCTTTTTTCACCCTCTTTTACTTTGGGTGACTGATTGTGTTTTGGATGTGTTTTGTTTTTGGGTTTCCTGTCTTGAGTCATCCTTTTGAAACAAAAAACCCTTTTATATAGATATAGTTGCCAGTTGGCTAGTTTGAGTTTTATAGTTTCCACACAGAACTTCTAGTGAGTATTGCTCGAAAAGATCTGACGGTTGCAGTTTAAACAACAGCAGACAGGGGCTTCAGCCGAGCTCATGGTGAACATTCCATGCTGACCATGGAAAGTTTAACTCTTTGTTCTCCGGGGCAGTTGAAAGGCAAGACCTAACTGCATATGTCAGAATACAGCAAGACTCCATTAGAAGAAACAACATTACTAAGGTGAGTATTTTTTTCTTTTGGGGACAAGGAAGACATGGAAGAAAAACCCCCTTCCCCATTGGGCCTGAGGGATGGGCTCTATGGCTCTTTTTTGAAGAAGAGCTTGAATTTCCTCCCAAACCAGACACAGGTGTGCGGGGGAGGGGGGGTAGGCAGAGTGGACAGAAGGATTTTCCAGTGGCCACTCTAGGAACTCCAAAGTGTGACCATGAGCTATGATCTGGAGTACCTAGGTGTCTGTGGTCTCCCCCTGCCACCCCTCTAGGTGGAGGGAGAACCGATCTCCGACAGCTTCCCTTGGATCCTCGGCCGGAGGGTGAGGGATCAGCTAAGGAGTCAGGAGGTAGGGGCCCGCTCTGGGTTAGGTGTGACAGAGCGAAAAGACTGACTTGAGGGCCCACCCTGACTCCTGCAGGGTAGAAATGATGTACTGGACATCCCCAAAATGGCCAATCCCCAGAAAGGGGGGATCCAAAATGCTGGCCTGCACATCCAAGGCAAAGTCAGACACCTGGAGCCAAGAATGGTGTTGGAGACAGACCTCAGCAGCTTACCACATCCGGAGGCATTGACAGCATCATAAGCTGCCCGGAGGACATGACTACCAACATCTGAGCCCAACTTCACAAGTTGGGTGAGCTGTGTCTTAGTGGGGTCCTCTGGTAAAGCCCGTACTATGTCCCTGGCTTGGTCCCAAAGAACAGTCTGTTATGACCATGTAGGCCAGATAATTTATGGCCCAGACAGCCAGAGTAGTGGAGGTAGAGACTCACTTGCCAAGGTGATCCAACTGCCGCGACTCCCAGTCCAGGGGAAGGGTACTAAGGTGCTTGGACTTCTTAGTACTGTCATGCACCGCATTAATTACTACCGAATCTGCCTTGGGGTTACTCCCTAGAAATGGCTTGCCAGCCGGGGCATGATAAAGGTGGTCTACCTTTTTAGGCAGAGGAGGGGTTGTAGAAATGTGGTTCCAGGCTGCTTTAGTGACATCCTCATAGAAGTTAACCAAAGGGGGCACCACCACAAGGAGGGCATCTTGCTGCCGGAGGTGGATGACCAAACAGCGTCTTTCCGGGTCCTGCTCCTCCATCTCCCAACCTATAATGGACTGGATGTGGCACGACATCCATAAATGATGGATCATCAGGGGAGGACCTGGGGACCTCTTTAGCCTGATCACCCCCTCCGAAGACTCCCAAGGAGAGGAGGAAGACCTTGAAAAGTCAGAGTCATCCTCAGTAGTATCACTGTCCAGGACAGATGCCAGAGGCCAGCAACCGTCCCATCTGGAACCTGAACCGATCTCCGGTCGAGCCCCAGTGGACCCCGGCATGCAGGGTGTGCACGGACCAGTCCTGTCTGGATTCTGGGGCTGGGGGCCCTGGGGAGGGCGGAGAGGGGACGACGGAGGCTGGCCTTGAGGGGCGGGGGCCTGCTTTTGCATGAAGGACCACCACACCGAAAAAAGGGCATTATAATCCACCTGTGGTGCTATATTGTACACTGGCAGCAATGGAAAGGAAGGTGCTGGCGAAGAGTACGATGGTTGACGAGTTGGTGAAGGGTACCCGGGCATAGGTTCACCTCGCGCCAGGGGATGATTCGTGGATAGCCCAGCCAGTGGTGGCTGCGGTGGAGGCTGTGGCAGAGGTGATGACGGAGATGTGCCCATAGGTTGTGTCTGCAGCAGCACAGACAGTGGCCCTGCAGGCGACGGCCTGGAGTGCCCGGGTGAAGAATTCTCCAACAACGGCCCAGCTGGAGAAGCTGGTGCCTGGGGGGGAAGAAGACCCCCAAGATAAAGGCAGAGGCGACACCAGTGAGGAAGAGGCAGCCTGCTGAGGGCGCTGCTTAGCAGGGCTGACATCTGCCCCAGTGGAGGTGACCAACGAAGGCAATGCCATGGCCAGAGGGGTGATGGTAGTAGAGCCAACACCCGAGAGACCAACACCGGCCAAGCCATCTGGCTGAGAGCCCATGGAAGATATGGGCCTGAGCATCAGGGGCTGGAAAGCAAGAGATGAAGTCCCCTGCCCCGAGGAGCTATTGCCCAAAATAGAAATAAGGGCCAGGAGAGCCACCGGGATCCCGGAAAAAGAGAGGACTAGTGGGGCTGGAGGAGCTCATCACCAGTGGAAGGACAGCCCCATTACGGTCGACAGTTTGTGGAGCGATCGTAAATAGGAAGCTGATCAGGCCCGGTCCTGGTATTTATCTTGGTGCTTATGGTTCCCAGACTTCTGCTTGTGAGAAGATGAACAGGCCCTGGAAGACTGTGCTGGCAAGGCAGAAGAGCTCATGGCCTGCAGCTCCTTCTCCATCGCGGCCAACTTCTGCTTCAAAAGGTGGCTCTCCAGAGTTTTTAAACAAAGTCTCAGGGTGGCCTGGTTGAATTTCTGACAAAAGTGGCAGGCTTTGGTGTCGTTACTGGTGCCTAGGCAGATCAGACACGGAGAGTGGCCATCATTTTCAGGGATCTGTTTGCTGCAGGCACACTTCGAGGAGCATTCAGAACATGAGGCTGGTGGAGAAGACATGAACTCATCAATGGGAACACCAAAAATGTGATATTTTACACTAGAAGAATAAAATAGCAGAGTAGCGCGGGAAATGGCAGAGTCGACTGTGGTTGTGGCATCCACTAAGATCCGACATCGCGAGGTCAGCAACAAGAAAAGAACTGAGGTAGGTGTGGAGAACCGCCCTCCTATATACGCTAGGCTGACGTCAGCTGACTGATGTCGCGGGGGGGGTCCCCTATGATAGACTGCTAGCTAGAAATTTTTCATGTGGACCTAGAGCCTGGTGGCTTAGTCCTACCGGTGTGGCCTGCTGCAAGAGCCTTCCTTGAAGCAAGACGCGTTGTTACAGGACATTAAGTAGGAATCTGCCACCATAGTGTAATCCCTAGGTGGCGCTACCACAAGGGATACTACCCCTGCCTGCATGACCAGATGCTGGCTGATGGGCCTAGGTACTAGAAACAGGTACCACCACCCGGAGGACTGGGTTTGTGTAGCGTAGCTGACCTGGGTACAGCCCTCCGGGACACTGTTACCCCCCCTCTTTTCCCTCTAGTGGCCTAAATGATTCACAGAATACACAATTGCAATTTGCCCCAGACAACAGTTTTATCCCCACACTTGTTGCTCTTACCACTAGGGCTGGTTCAGCAGGCTCGGCCCTGGAGACCCCCTGTAAAATAAGATTTAGCAAGACAATCAACAGTATTTCAATGCTGTTCGTACAGCGGTACACCACAACCAGTTTCAGGGCAAAAAGATTTAGATCTGATTTATTTAAGGGGCAATAACAAGGAAAGGGGCAGACTCTGGTGGTTGTTTCAAGATCTGAATAAGTCAGGTTATAAGGCATGCACTCAAAGGTCCCTCTAACACAGTCACACACACATACTCTGGTACCCAGCTGGAACTACGGCTATCCTGAAGCATTGCCTGCGATAGGCCAGCTTTGCAGCTGTTTGGGGCCCTGTGACGGAAAGAAAACATGCATGCACTTTAACCCACAATTTGTAATCCGGAGCTGGAAGGCTCAGTCCCAAAATGATTAGCAACAACAATTAAATCAGTTGACACACTTTGATTTGAGCTTTGTTGCAGGGAGCTACCCTGGTATTTACTCACACTACCCAGTACAGGATGCACAAAATGGAGACCTCAGGATGAAGTGCTGGATTGCCAGGAGAAGCAGGGCCCACATGAAGCACCTTGGTGCCGATCCTGTTCGTTGGTGTTGAGCAAGGAGCCGAATTCCCCAGGCGGGTCTCTCGTCGATTGTCTCTCTGTCGTGTGAGCGGCTGTCTGGGCCAAAGTGGCAGGGCCCAGACCGGGTGAACAGTTCGAAGAACAGTCCGGTAGTTGCTGGATGCAGCTTCCAGCAAGCATGACACATTCAAACAATGGGGAACCAAATCGTGACCCACTAGCATCATTCAGCACACTTATAGTAAAAGCAAGGTAAATACCACAGTTTGGATGACAGTCCGGTTGCAATTCACAGTGTCTCTGCGCAAACCGTATGCTCTGCAGCAGTCTCAAGTCCTGACAGGCCAATCGCACTGAGGCAACTCTTCAGTACACTTAAGGATAATTCAATTTGTCACAAATCAGGATTCTGGTCACAAAAACAGCAAATTCGGAAACAGTGCGTGTCTCTGTTATGCTGAGAAACTTCCTCACAGGGAAGATGGGGCAGGCAGGCCAAACACAGTCTTCCCGACATTTTCCAGTGCTACTACGCAGAAGCAGCTGCTCAAATGTCTCGAGCTGTTCACTCTTCAAACTCCTAACTCAGACTGACTCTAACTCATTGTACCCAATATTCAGGGCACAGCAAAATGCTCAGAGAAAAGTCCGAATTAACGCTTTATGAATCTCTCCATGAGAGACAGCTAGAGGCAGGCAGACCAGACGCAGCGTTCCCACCAAGTCCCCATGCTACCCAGCGGGGCAGCAGCTCAACGAGCTGGAGTTGCTCACTCTTCCAGCTCCAACTCACTTCTGCCTCACTGCTGCAGGCAGCTCTGGGATTTCCCTCTGATCCAAAAGGTTTGGTAGGTTGATCAATCTGTCTTCCAAAGCAAGGGCTCCCCCTCCTGGTCTGTTTTGGCGCCAAAATGTAAAAACTACAATTCCTACAGAAATTCACTCCCACAAGACCCCTGGGAACAAACTCCATTTTAGGGTCCCCAAAGGTACTGATTGGTCCCATTAGGCAGTCCAGAACCAAGATGGTGGTGTAATGAAGAAAGTCCATACTGCAAAGGAAGGCAGGTTAGACAAACTACAATATTATTATTACTACAGCAAATAACCTGCAAACAACTATATTTCCTGATAGAGCTTCCTCTGCGCAAATAGTGAGGGCAGAAGGAATCAAAAGCACTGCAGCCCAGGTGGGAATCGAACCTGAAACTACTCATCCCCTACCCAGATGAATTATACACTACGAAATAGGCAGCTCTTAAAGAGACAGGCACGAAGGCTAACAGGGCATTCACATGCAAACACTTTTAAATGGCTAGGACACTGAAACGCCAGTCTGGCAGTGGGCATTTAGGCAAGCCCAAGGAAGGTTTTTAGGAACCCCCATTTGTAGGGGGGGAGATACACCCTTCCCTGCCTGGAAAGAACTTGACATCTGTGTCAAGTCTACACCAAAATAGCATGGAAGAAGACAATATACTATACGAGACATACGTGAAATTACTATACAAGACAAGGATAAAGACTGATGCATCAGCAAAATGCAAACGTATCACATTACTATACTTATTCAGGATACTCTAGATATGTATGTATATATATATATATATATATATAGTCTGCAATAACAACAATTATGTATTTTCCATACACTTAATAACTTCACTATGATTCATGCAAAAATGTTACTATACTTATTTACATTATTGCTTCCTATATTCTAAATACAAATGTGGGCCCATCCCTATGATCCATGGCGATGGCGGGAACCCAGTTGGCGCAAAATCTTCCAGCAAAGTCAGACATTGGTCCTCCCGACCACTAGGAGGCGCTAATCCCAGTGGTGCCTCCAAGATGTAACCCCTAGGTGGCGCTATCCCAAGGGATACTACCCCTGCTTGAGTGACCAGATGTAGGTTGAGGAGCCTGGGAACTAGAAACAAGTGCCTCCACCCAGAGGACAGGGTTTGTGGTAGCGTAGCTGACCTGGGTACAGCTTTCCGGGACACTGTTACCCCCCTCTTTTCCCTCTAGTGGCCTAAATGATTCACAGAATACACAATTGCAATTTGTCCCAGACAACAGTTTTAACCCCACACTTGTTGCACTTACCACCAGGGCTGGTTCAGCAGGCTCGGCCCTGGAGACCCCCTTGCAAAATAAGATTTAGCAAGACAACCAACAGTATTTCAATGCTGTTCATACAGAGGTACACCGCAACCAGTTTCAGTGCAAAAAGATTTAGATCTGATTTATATAAGGGGCAATAACAAGGAAGGGGCAGAATCGAGATCTGATTAAGTCAGGTTATAAGGCATGCACTCAAAGGTCCCTGTAACACAGTCACACATACGCAGGGCCCCTGGTGTTCTGCGGCAGAATTTTCTGAATTCTGCAGCAGGGCTCCTTGACTTCTGCGGCAGCATTTTCTGATTTCTGCAGCATGATTTATTCATTTTTCTGGCAGAATGCAGTCCTGTCATTGGCTAAATATAATGTGATGTCATCGATTACATCATATGCTGAGCATAGAGGAGGGGCTTCAGGATAAATGAGGTGGGAAAAAAAGCCTGACACTATGGAAAAACAGTATATTTATATGAAAATTCACCAAAAACAATGAATTCTGCGGCACTATATATATTCTGTGGCATGATGCAAATTCTGCGGCAAATTCCGCAACTGCAGAACTGCAGAATTCCAGGGGCCTTGCACATACGCTGGGTACACAGTTGGAACTACAGCTAGCCTGAAGCATTGCCCAGGGTAGGCCGGCAATGCAGCTGGTTGGGGCCCTGTGATGGAAAGAAAACATGCAAGCACTTTAATCCACAATTTGTAATCCGGAGCCGGACGGCTCAGTCCCAAAATGATTAGCAACAACAATTAAATTGGTTGACACTTTGATTTGAGCTTTGTTGCAGGGAGCTACCGAGGTGTTTACTCACGCTACCCAGTACAGGATGCAGCATGGACAAAATGGAGACCTCAGGATGAAGTGCTGGACTGCCTGGAGAAGCAGGGCCCACACAAAGCACCTTGGTGCTGATCCTTTTCATTGGTGTTCAGCAGGGAACCGAATCCCCAGGCGGGTCTCTCGTCGATTGTCTCTCTGTCACATGAGCGGCTGTCTGGGCCGAAGTGGCACGGCCCAGACCAGGTGAACAATTCGGAGAACAGTCCGGTAGTTGCTGGATGCAGCTTCCAGCAAGTGTGACACATTCAAGCAGTGGGGAACCAAATCGCGACCCACTAGCAGCATTCAGCACACTTATAGTAAAAGCAAGGTAAATACCACAGTTTGGATGACAGTCCGATTGCACTTCACAGTGTTTCTGGGCAAACCATACGCTCTGAGGCAGTATCAAGTCCTGACAGGCCAATCACACTGAGGCAAATCTTCGGTCCACTTCAAGATGATTCAATTTGTCACAAATCAGGATTCTGGTCACAATCACAGCAAATTCGGATATAGTCCGATGTCTCTGTTATGCTGAGAAACTTCCTCACAGGGAAGATGGAGCAGGCAGGCCAAACACAGCCTTCCCACCAGTTTCCCGCACTACTATGCAGGAGCAGCTGCTCGAATGTCTTGAGCTGTTCACTCTTCAAACTCCAAACTCAGACTGACTCTAACTCGCTGTACCCAGTATTCAGAGCACAGTGAAATGCTCGGCGAAAAGTCTGAATTAATGCTTTACAAATCTCTCCATGAGGGAGAGCTAGAGGCAGGCAGACCAGACTCAGCCTTCCCGCTAAGTCCCCACGGGGCAGCAACTCAACGAGCTGGAGCTGCTCATTCTTCCAGCTCCAACTCACTTCTGCCTCACTGCTATAGGCAGCTCTGGAATTTCCCTCTGATCCAAAAGGTTTTGTTGGTTTATCCATCTGTCTGTCAAAGATAGGGCTCCTCCTCCAGGTCTGTTTTGGCGCCAAAATGTAAAAACTACAATTGCTACAGAAATTCACTCCCACAAGACCCCTGGGGACAGACTCCATGTTAGGGTCCCCAAAGGTACTGATTGGTCTCATTAGGCAGTCCAGAACCAAGACAGTGGTGAAATGCAAAAAGTTCATACTGCAAAGGAAGGCAGATTAGACAAACTATAATATTATTATTATTACTACTACAGCAAATAACCAGCAAACAATTACATTTCCTGATAGAGCTTCCTCTGAGCATATAGCGAGGGCAGAAGGAAGTAAAAACACTGCAGCCCAGGCGGGACTTGAGCCTGAAATTACTCGATCCCTACCCAGATTAATTATACACTACGAAATAGGCAGCTCTTAAAGAGACACGCACGGAGGCTAACAGGGCACTCACATGCAAACACTTTTAAATGGCTAGGACATAGAACGCCAGCCTGGCAGTGGGCATTTAGGCAAGCCCAAGGAAGGTGTTTAGGAACCCCCATTTGTAGGGGGGTTACAATAGTGCAGAGCCTAGAATGGTATTTCTTATATTTGGAGGCCTCCAATCTGGTGTCCTTCACTGTGACCTCTTATTACTCCGCAGTGATGAGATATAGTTTAAAGAGATCTACCAAGCTGTTAATAAACGTGAACTGTACCACATATTGTGGTGCTTACCACCGCAAAACACCATCTGTGCATATATAAATAAATTTTCTTTGTTAATTTAAAAGTGGAAGGGATCATAAATTTGCCCACCACAGATCCCTTCCACTTTCCGGTATCTGGAGCCGCCCAAGATCCGCCCCCGTGCTCAGGCACATAGTGACATATGCCCAGGGAGTGCTCAGGGCTGCACTCCATTAATGTCTATAGGCACATCTTTAACAATGTTTTTATGAATATCATAATGGTCATTTGGTGATTAATGAAGGGCACCGAGTGATAACAAGGCCCAGTATGTGGTACAGTGTCACACCCTGGTAAATCTGTTTAAAGTGTGAGGCTGTCCTTTTTTTATATATGACTTCAGTTTACACAGTTTCATAGGAGAAGAAACAACACTTGCAGTCCTGAAGTTCTCAGAGTTACTTACCTGCTGTGAATTTTATCTGTCCATTCAAACTGTACTTTGGTTTATTGTCTGACATATTCTGTGTCTATCATATACTTATAGCATTGCCAGCGTGTTTTTACATAAAAAAATTAACACTTGCACTGAGAAAATTAAAACAACGGTAACATTTTTGCCACTTTTACATCCAGTGACTATGGGCCCGCTCACCCAGTATCACTGCAACAGGAATCTGCTGCGGTGTACGGTTGCCTAGCAACTGTAATCACGCCTAAGCGTCATGGCGAGATCACAGGTGAACGCGTCACCTGTGATCTGGACGAGCAGGCTCAAGAGGATTCAAAGTGCACCACAAAATCAGTTTAAGCAACTCTGCACCATCTTGTATGGAGTGAAGTGCTAACCAACGCAGCAGGTATGCTCGATCAGTTTAAACACAAGCCAATGTGAATAGAGTTATAAACCTGATACTAAAAAAACATAGTAACAAATGCGGAGTAGTTGTATTTTTCTTTTTCACTGTTTCAGACCTTTGGGGCATTCAAACAAATGAAAACTAAGCGTTTGCTAAGGCAACAAATGACCACAGAGGTATACAGTTAAACTGATACTGTATCTAAACAACTTAATAAAACAGCAGCAAAAGCAACACAAGAAATTAAACTGAATTATGTCATTCTGTGCTATATTACTATAAGTTTTCAAATAATGAAAAAGACCCACTGTATAATGAATTTGGAAAACTGACCCTAAAAAATGTTACAAGATTTAAACTTTAACAATACCTTGTTTGTAGGTATGTGAATGAAAATTTGAAGCAAAGCTTTACAGTTACATCTTGCAACCACTATATTTGACAGGTGAACACATCTAAAAAATACCAGGTATGCAAAAGCACTTTTTATGTTGCTTGCACGCATGTGCAAGAAACACAGTGCCATCATCCGAGTTTTCGGAGGTGTGGCACCCTGTCTTCCAATTCAGTCAGTGAGTTTGCAGGCGCGGCCCCAGTTCTCCAATGACTGCTGCAGCTGTCTATGACAGCGTCAAAATGCAGTGGCATACAGTTGAAAGGAGAGCTCCGCTTCAGTGAGCAGAGCTCCCCCCCACACACACACGCATATTGCATGCTGATGCGCTCCCCCACGCACACACTGTATGGCCCAATCCCCGTCGGCTCGCCCCAACAAAGCTGCCCAGGTGCGCGCTGGGAGCCCACCCCAGCGTGGCAAAAAATGTTACAGCCAACAGGGTGCCCAATCCTCATTGGCTCCACAGCTGCCGCCCCCCAAAACCTTTCCAGGTGCCACGCTGAGCCCACCCCAGCGTGGCAATGTCCCACGCTGCCTTAATTACAAATAAAAACCCTGTAAATAAAAACGGTCCCTCGCAGTCTCACTGCCCTCACCGCACCCACCCACTGCGCCCCTGCTCCCCACACCCCTCACCCATACCCTCCGGAGCTTGGCCTTGACAGTCTTGATGGACGGGAACCGTCTGCACTCTTCAAAGCTGACCGCGAACTGAGGAAATGCCGGTAAGCTGTATAATGGAATAAATAGGGTTTTTATCACCTTAGTTGCATATCTCAGGCATTTTTGGGAATTTTGGGCTCAAATTTTCAACATGGGGTTTTTGGGACCCCTCCTCATGAATTCTTGCACTGTCATGGCGTTAATCGGGCCCGAAGGGTGATTTCGCTGTCACTGTGCGAAATCATCTTTCGGGGTCGATTAACAAAACAACACTGCCAGTGTTCATAAGGTGGGCTCTCAAAAAGCCTATCTTGAAATTTGGTTAAAAATTCCTAAAATGACTTCACGGGCATTGCGCAGTTCTCACATGCGCTCGTAAGTTCGCGAATTTTCAATATTTTCACTCCAGATTTTCAATATTGCTATTTTACCACACCTCCTTATGAGCAGTACAGCTGTCATTTTTCACATCCTGCCCAAAACGTGTTTCCGCCCATGTAGCGCACAATGGTGCAGTCGGTGTCGCGAAATCAATGTATGGGACACATTAGGAAAATCACAGTGACACTGTTCATGAGCAGAGGTCTTAAAATGCTATGTTGAAAATTTGGTGAAAAAATTCCTAAAAATGACTGTTTTACGAGCATGTGTTGCGCAGTTCCTACGCTCGCTCGTAAGTTTGCGAATTTTCAATATTTTCACTCCAGATTTCCAACAGTGCCATTTTACCACATCTCCTTATGAGCAGTACAGCTGTCATTTTTCACATCTTGGCCAAAACGTGTTTCCCCCCATGTAGCGCACAATGGCGCAGTTGGTGTGTGAAATCCATGTATGGGACACATTAAGAAAATCACAGTGACACTGTTTATGAGCAGAGGTCTTAAAATGGCTATGTTGAAAATTTGGTGAAAAAATTCCTAAAAATGACTGTTTTACGAGCGTGTGTTGCGCAGTTCCTACGCATGCTCGTAAGTTCGCGAATTTTCAGTATTTGCACTCCAGTGACTTCCAAATACCTAAACAGCACATACAAGCAAGCAACATTCGGCACTGACAAATGCTTGTTAGCTATGGGGAAGACAGGCTTAATGAGCGGTTTTAAAAAGCTAAATAGTACACTGATATAACTAAGTGGCTCTGAAAACTAAACTATTTGTTTTCTGCTTCTTGGAACAAATAACTTACAGGTGGTTATGATTTAAACAACTAATCGTTGAATGTGACTAATGAAATGTTGAAGGCACAGAACCTAAATGGTAAATTCATGTACTTTATCCAAAAACTCTTTTCATGTAAGAATAACAGTATGCACAATGTAATAAATCTATATGTTTATTAAATTACAGATACTAAAGCCCTTTGAAAAAGCTTCAAAGTAAGAAGCGAAACGTCAGGGCATACAGTATCAAAAATTAAAATCTTTTCTGGAATGCATTCCCATGCACGATTTCTTTTTGAAGAAACACGTGGTCCTATCAATTACTTGAAAAGATATTTATTGCACCTCAAGGACCCACATTTACCAGAATACGACCATTTCCCTTGGAACTTTAATATTTGCAAGAGAGGAGAACATGCATGGTGTGAGCCTGCACTGGTAGCTGTAGGAATTTAGCACACTGGAACAGGTGCAAGAGGCAATCTCTGCAAAATCTATTTGCTAGACATTTCTTTTACTGAGTGCTGGCAGTACCGAGGGCACAGAAATCAATTTTTTGTACCAGGCAGCAGGAACAAGGCAGAATGAATTTATCACACAAAGAGAGACTCGCACTGGGAGCAGGAGTTCAGTGCACCACATCAGTTGAGCCACCAAGCCAAAGTCCATAAACACAGCAAATTGTGGTGCATGCCTGATTAAGTGAGGCCCCAAATGAATGTCGCACACCCCGATAACTCAGGGAACACCTAAATTGTTTTTATTTACAGCCAGTCAGGATACAGCGCAGTACTTTGCAGTATTTCTACAGAGTGCTGAAGTATACAGCCCAGAACAGTGCAACTGAATGGCAATTAAGCTCTTTTGTCATGCAGTATCTTGTGACATGTCATGTACTGCACTGTATCCTGTCTGACTCCACTGTAGCTTTCATACTGTGGCTCCATTCAAAAAACAAAAAAGGCATACATATGCAACTTGCAAACCACACTGTTTTTGTTTTTTTGAATGAAGCCACAGTATGGAAGCTAAATACAAACAATTTAGGTGTTCAGAGTTACCTGTGTGTAACATTCATTTTGAGGCATAACACTGGGCCCTGTGCATGAAGGTGTCCCAGGTATGCATTAAAGATGCATATCCAGGCCACAGCAGCCCGCACCTGGGGAACAGCATGCACCACACACTATTCACAAAGCCGGCCCGTCTATCCCTTTTCCATACATGCACAGCAGCACAGAGGTGCCAGAGGCACAGTGGCAGGCAGACTGGCAATGACAGCCGCCATCCAATCAGATGCCCTGCATGCTAGTGGAGTGGCTCCCCTGCTATGGTCAGAGCTGGAATTGTGGGATACGGCATTCCTCTGAGGGCCAACATATCCCTTGAGGGGGCTACACAGGTACAACGCGAGTACCCACCATGCTCCAGACTCTCACAGTATGATCAAAGTGCCAGGTGTAGCAGGGCAGGAATGACAAATGCCCATGACGGATGTTCGTGGGGCCAGTGGGAGGGGGTGCATATGGGTTGTACGTCATTACAGGAACAAACTGAATTTTAAAATGAGTGCAAACAGACAACCCTGTGGATAAATAAGAAACACAACAAGGGTTTACAAGCAATAATCTTTATTGCATGGTATGTGTATACACTAAGCACATTTTTAATTAAAAAACAGTACTACTTGACAGAAAATACTAACATGTAATAAATGTATTTACAGATAACTAAAAAAAAATAAGCAAAACTAAAACCCCATGAACAAGCTCAGTGGAGAGCGAAACATAGGGGGAAGAAAATAAAATGAAACATTGAAGAAAATTATTGAAATGAAGAGTGTTACTTCAAAGGGCCCCTTTCTTTACTTATATGTATTCTATGACCCCTGTCCACCTAGCTTGCTTGTTTCTACCGGCATAGCAAACTTCAGAGTTCGTATCATACATGGCACACAGCCATGCTCCGCCCCAGCTCTGGCCACCCTTCCCATCTGCCCACATGCGATGTTCAACAGAGGACTGGGTGCGGAAAGGTTATATGTCCCTTTCCTGCATGCCGCTGTGGTCCAATGGGGCACCCAGTGCACAGCTACTCAAGTTTACCATGGCCCATCCTTCCCTTCAATACACGGTTGAAGTGTCCTCCTCTACACTGCCTTTTCTGGATATCCAGCTGTCAGTACAGAACACTGGTCTGAAGACGTCAGGTTATTACAAACCCACTGACTCTCACAGTTTCCTCCGCCACAGCTCCTTCCATCCTAAACATGTCAAGAATGGCCTGCCTTATTCACAGTTTCTTAGACTTCGCAGGTTATGCAGTGAAGAGGATGATTTTGCTGAGCAGACCCAAATAATGCACAGTTTTTTTTATCAACAGGGGATACCCTAAAAGCACAGTGAACAGAGCAGTCTCCCGGGTCAGTAACATGCCCCGTAACTTTGACTCCCGCAGGAAGGGTACTGTCACACAAGAACAACGGCGAATTCCACTAGTGCTTCCTTTCCATCAGAGCACACCTTCTCTTCACAGGATCATCACCAGTAACTTTCCCATTTTGCAAACCGACCCTAACGTTGGTGCTTCCTTTACAGAACCACCTATTGCCTCCTACCGCCGGTCACCTAACCTGCGTAATCTCCTGGTTAAAAGCAGCCTACTTACTCCTAACAGTTCCTCCTGGAATACAGTGTACAGTTCTGGAGACCATACCTACGTAAGGACATAGACAGGGTAGAGAAGGTTCAGAGGAGGGCAACAAAGATGGTGCATGGGTTGCATCACAAGTCCTATGAAGACAGGTTGAAGGAACTAAACATGTACTCCCTGGAGGAGAGGAGGGAGAGAGGGGATATGATAGAGACATACAAGTATCTTACAGGGAGGAACAGGGTGCAGGAAAACACTATTTTTAAGCGAAAAAGATGTTTCAGGACTAGAGGCATGGGATGAGGGAGGACGATTCAGAGGAAACATGAGAAAGAATTTCTTCAGAGAACGGGTGGTGGACAAGTGGAACACCCTGCCAGAGGAAGTGGTGGGGGCTGAAACAATCACGGGATTTAAGAATGCATGGGATAGACATAAAGGAATTCTAGAGGTCAGGGGTAAGGGGAAATAGACTTCTAGGAAAACAAACTGAACTTACAAGCTCAAATGGGCAGACTAGGTGGGCCATAGGCCCTTATCTGCCGACACTGTCTATGTATCTATGTATCTATGTATCCTTCCCAGGTACCAAACCTTGCAACAGGACTCGCTGCTACACCTGCAAATTTATTACCAGTGTGACTGAAATTCGGGGGCCTACAGGTGTTTTTCACATCACTAAGGAGTCCTCATGCACCTACACTAATGTGGTGTACTGTATTGTATTCTTTGCAGGAAGTGTACAGCTATTTACATCAGAGAGACTGGTAGGCGCCTTGCTGACCGTTTCAGGGAACATTACAGAGCAGTCAGGAATGGTGGCACTGCTAAACCCATTGTATCCCACTTTATCTCCAGGGATCACAGTGTCAATGACCTTTCTGTTTGTGTCCTTCATCAGGGCTTCTGGGATCCTGACCATAGAAAAAACATGGAAGCCAAGCTGATCATCCACCTTGGCTCCCAGCAGCCCTCTGGTTTAAATGATAGACTTATTTTCCACTAACATCTTTCAGCCACCCCTTATTTTCCCTAAAGTCTAGTTGTATTTGTACTCATTTAATTTATTTTTCATTTTCACCATACGTCTCCATCTCTGTCTCCTTTCCACACATTTGTCACCTTTCAGCCTTCTTACTAGGCCCTGTTAACTAGTCCTCACCTGGGGACTTCCCTACTATGCTTTATCTTTCCCATCATCACCTTTTTGTTTCAGAGATTCTCTCTTAATCTTGCCATTTATCACTTCTTCTCCCTGAGCCTCCCCTTTTTCCTTTCCCCACATATATATATCCCTCATTTTACATCTACACTAACTGTGTTTTTTTTTCTGTTTTAGATATTTCCTGAAGAAGACCTAATGTCGAAACGTTGATTTTTAACTCTATTTTCTATTTTCAGCGGGCGTTTAATAAAACCATTTTGTTTTGCTTTTAGACCACATGCTGATGCAGTGCCTTGTTTTTGTTTTTTACATATTCAATTACATGTAGCCTATACGCTGCATATATGCCATGCATAGGCTTAGTGCTTAAAACCCTTAGTAAGGAATGCACATTTTGCTGTAGTCACGGAATGAATTTAGCAGACTGTGAACTTAGAACCCAGAATAATGTTTTATGTAATTATCTGTGAGGCTGTGAATTAGAGAAAACAAGGGTTCCATAAACTGGTATATGCACAATACGCCATCGTAAATAAAAATGTAATTATCTGAACAGCACCAGAATGTGCATAAGAGAAAAAGTAAAGTGCTTTTGGGAGTCCCAGGTTTCCAGCTGCCTTGGTGGCACAGCTGACAGCACAACAGAATGGTATTCCAGGTGGCCCAGTTTCAAATCCCACCTAAGGCATTTATTTTTTTCTCACTTCTGTTTGTATGTGCTGCCAGGGACAGGATAGATCCATCCAGATTTTTTTTAAGTCAAGCCACCCCCTGCCTGTCCATCTTGTATGAACAACACGACAGCAGCTGCCACCACAGCCACATATGCATGGGCGCAGACAACTGACAGTCTGCAATGAAGCACTATGTGATGATCCGTCACCACCAATGCACACATCAGCAGCAGCAATGCCACTAACCTCACTGCAGCTGTTCAGTCATTATCATGTACAGAAGGTGACATCCGGTGCAGATGTTCAGTCATTATCATGTAAGGAAGGTGACATCCGGTGCAGCTGTTCAGTCATTATCATGTAAGGAAGGTGACATCCGGTGTAGTTGTTCAGTCATTATCATGTAAGGAAGGTGACATCTAGTGCAGTTGTTCAGTCATTATCATGTAAGGAAGGTGATATCCAGTGCAGCTGTTCAGTCATTATCATGTAAGGAAGGTGACATCCAGCGCAGCTGTTCAGTCATTATCATGTAAGGAAGGCGACATCCAGCGCAGCTGTTCAGTCATATCATGTAAGGAAGGCGACATCCAGCGCAGCTGTTCAGTCATCATCATGTAAGGAAGGCGACATCCAGCGCAGCTGTTCAATCATCATCATGTAAGGAAGGCGACATCCAGCGCAGCTGTTCAGTCATCATCATGTAAGGAAGGCGACATTCAGCGCAGCTGTTCAGTCATCATCATATAAGGAAGGCGACATCCAGCGCAGCTGTTCAGTCATATCATGTAAGGAAGGCGACATCCAGCGCAGCTGTTCAGTCATTATCATGTAAGGAAGGTGACATCCAACGCAGCTGTTCAGTCATTATCATGTAAGGAAGGTGACAGTGAGGATGGGTCTGGCACGGACACTGCAGTTATCTTGTCACCAGTGAAGAAGTTACAGTTGTTCATGGGAGTACAAAAGCAAGCAAACAGCACCACTGCCATAAAAGCAATTTTTGGAAAGTGCCAGAGAGAAGGACGTGGAAGTGGTGCTGTAAGGATCAAGACATGGAAGTGTGGAGGTAGCAAATGGGAAGCACCAGAGGAGGGGTTAAAAAGGACAAGGGAAAGCACATGATTCATGCAAGGAGAAGTGGGGCAGGAAGAGGAAGAAGAAGTGAGAGAAGAGGAGAAGCAGGAGAGGAGGAAGGACACGAGGAAGCAGACGTGGAAGAGGTTGATGAACTGGTAGAGGAGTTTGAAAGTCTGCTGTCAGTTACACCACTGACTAGTGGTGATTATTAGTTTGACACTGAGGAGTGGAGACCTCCACAAGAGGACATGGCAAAACTTAAGAAGGTTATGGAAAAGAGAAAAGTAAGAGAGCAATTTTCTCACGCAGGGAAATCTAAAGACCAGCCTCATGCACAGCCTCTTAGCACAATCAGTGCCATAGCACTGTACCACTGCTATAGCTGCTGCCCTGCCAGCCACACACCAGTGGTGGTAAAAAACAATCTCGTTATCACAGTCCAATTCCTTGTGAAGCCTCCATCCCCCAAGCAGCCTACCTGTGTACAGTTAAAAACAAAGAGATCTTATGCAGTGTGCAAGTAGTTTACACATGTCAACACAAATCCATTGAAAGAATGTTGTGATCAGTGTGGTAGAAAAATCATTTGAGGTCAGACTACTTGGACACTGGAAACCAGCGTTCTGGCGGATCATTTAAAATGTGAATATGGCATCTTCCTGACAGCTACATCCATTCCTAATCACCACACTGCTCAGGCTGCCAGGAGCAACAAAGACAGCCAACTATGGAAGTGGTGATATTAGTTTGTTCAAGCATTGCAGAAATTATGGCAGCGTCAGCAGCCAATGATGCATCTCCACGGTACTGGTGCAGCTTCAAAAGCACCATTACAACCACCAAAAAACAAAACAAACTACACTGCCCGAGTCATTAATGGCCACCTCCTCCTTCAGGTTCTGTCTGAATGACACAACAGACTGCAAAGATGATGACCCTTAATCTTCAGCCATTCTATACCGTAGAAGACAATTGTTTTCGAAGAAATTGTTGCATAAAATAATGCCCAAATACAATACTCCATAATGCTTCACATTTTCCATGCATGTTCTTCCCCGGTATGTATGAAGCACTGGGCATGCGCATTTCTGATAGCGGCAGAGAGTACGTATGTATATTTTACTAGTAATATCTGGAGCAGTAGTGCAAACCAAATCTTCCTACTGTAAGTCTCACTGCTCATTTGGTTGTATCCAAATCAAGCTCCAGCAAAGTGTTGCAGACATTTATAGTGGAACAGGAAAGACAGCTTGAATAAAGTAACAAGAAATGTGCACAGGAGCAGGGGGGGAAGAATCCATTTCAGTGCCAAAAGACTGGGCCCCCCCCAACCCTACTTACGAATTCTAAGGACTGCTCTGCTCACTGCTTCCCTATGGAACTGCCAAGCGAGCAACCTGTCCACCCTGTTTTGCACTCAAAATAATGTATCAGGAATATCGCAAGGTCCCCTCCATTTTAGTAGCTAACAACTTATTCATGTCAATTCTACATTTCTCCAGCCTTGCCTTTAGCCCTTCGTCTAGTGCTATCATGTGTTCTGCCTCAAGGTCAAACAACTTCCTTTCTCATTCTAGTTGTTCCCTGAGGCCTTCTCCCTTGAGACAAGAGACAAAACTGATCTGACCCTTGACAAATGCTTTTGGGCCATCCCACCAAGCTGCATTAGTGGTTGAGTCCCTGTGGTCTGTGGCCAAGTATTGCTGACTGTGTGCCTCTACAATGTCCCAGAACTCCTGGGTGTGTAACAAGGAGATGTTAAGACTCCAGCTAGAAAACCTCACACTGGAAAAATGTGCAGGTCCAGCAGAACCAGGGATTGTCCTAGATCATGATGAGTCTGATGGTGTAGCTCTCCACTGCATGAACCCACTCCAAAGACAACAGGAAAAAGTAAATGTGCAAGTAGACTTGGTTTGGGTAGGACCAGCAAGTATAGTTCCCAAATGACTGGTGCAAAAACCACCACACCTCAGCAAGGCTCAGTTCCCAAGCTACCTTTTTAATGCACTGACCAACACTGTTTGGAGGGCCCTCTCCTACCCCAGATCTGTCCATAGCCAAACTCAAGACCCAAATGAAGTCCCCCCCTTCCCCACCCTACACACCAGACACCACCTCCTTGGATCTGGCACCCGCCCCAGCTGGATGTTCTTAAGAAGTGCTATATTCACCCCTTCTGTGTCTGGGGCATAAATATTAAGGATAAGAAGCACCTTTTTAGTGGTTTAGAATGTGAATGTTTTCTTAATTTGTATATATTGATGTCTACTTTACTTGATGTGTCCGTGTTTACATTTGTATTAAATGTTGTAACATCTTGACTGTTTTATATAATAGTCTCGGGTCGTGCATGAAAAAGGGCCATTGGCTCATGTGCTTACCCGGTGAACAAAAGTTTAAATGCTTCTTTTCTTTATGCAAATAAACCTTCCCTTTGGGCCCTGCACAACTTCCATGAACTCCATGGGACGTGCTTTGTGTACCAGTATGGCAACCCCACCCCCCAATCTGTCTGGATGGTCTAAATAGGTGGAGGCATACATGGATTCCCCCCCCCCACCAAAGCCCTCCTCATTTTGCATGTTCTTCACAGAAAAATGGGTCTCCTTCAGGAGGGCAAGCATGGTGCTCCTCCTGCAGCAACCTAGTTCTTTTTGTAGGTCTGTTTAGGCCCCTTACATTATGTTAGTACACGACCTGCAGCCATTGCACATTGTTGAAAAGTGCCATCCCCCCACCAGCAGAGTCACACAAATGACACAGTAACAGTAACAACAAAACCCTATAAATGAACTATATACACTAAATTAACCCCATATAAGGGAAGAGGAACTGAAAGAGTTCTTTGCTGCACCCAGCAAACAGTTCCAATACCACTTGAGCTGCTGGGTGGTTCCAGTCCAAGGGCCAGTAAGGTGTACCTGAGACGCCATTGTGGCCACCATTCTGCACCAAACCTTTTGGTGGCTCTTTTAACCACCCACCTCACTATAATATTATTTACAACACATGACCCCCACCCCCACCTCTCCCAGGGTTTAAGCTGGCAGAAGCTGACAGCCACACAGCATGGCCAAATCTGGATCCTCCCAAGTTACTCTGCTGGATCACCCTACTGTCAGGCCGGCAGCAGAGTGGGAAATACTGGGTGTTTCTCTTGCAGGCCACATGTGGCAGAAGAAATAGCTGCTTAGCAAATGCATATGCATATACATAGATTGGGCTATGGTAAGGAAGGCTTCACTGCCCCCCCACCCACCCACCCACACAATGGCCCAGAGCCATTGTCAGGAACCACCAACTAACAGTTCAGTCACTGGACAAATACTACATGTGACAATTATAGGATACAGATAACCTGGCCCAAAGGTTGACCCTGATCAAGATGTCCCAGCATGGGCTGCAGGCCACGGGGGGGGGGGGGGGGGGGGGGGAGCCCACCCCCACCCATTACACCAGTCCATGTCATTGCCCTTCCAGAGCCAGCAAGCTGTGGCCCTAAAATGTCTGGGGCCATTTCAGCATCTGAGGCTACAAGAGGGTCACTTGGCTCAGGGCCCTACAAGAAGGGCAAGGACACAGTCGGAACCCCCCATCCCATCATAAGCTTCCTCAGCCAGGGACACTCTTCATGACACACCATCACTGCAGGTGACCTCACTAGTGAGGCCTACAAATCAAATGTCCCCATCACCTGCCCAGTAGCTTGTCTCTACCACACACGGCTCAGCCAACCCGACTGTCATCCACTGCTGCATCCCCCCCACAAAGCAGTATGGCTGGCCCATTGACAGCAGCAGTATATCAAAGAAAAATGGAGGTACTAGCATCTTATGAGAGACCTTTCCAGTTAGTAAGTTGTGCTAAGCAACCAAGTGATGCATCCTCCAGCCCACCACGTCACTAGCCAGCCTGCCCATCAAAAGTCCTCATATCAAAATAATTCAAACAGTAAAAAAAAACCACGCTTCTTAAAGTGCTCAACTGAAACAGATGTACTCATCAGTAATGCTGCAAACAGCAGCGTTACAAACTTAAAGTCCCACTAGGAGTCCAAACCTGTCATTAGACAACAATTCCAACAAACTGAAGTGTGCAGACCCACAAGACCACAGCAAGACAGGGTGGGTCTGTGGTTGAAGTGGAAGCCTCTTGCCTGGAACCAGCCCTGTCCCAGCTCACGTGCAGGCTTCTGGCAATTGCCAGAGATAGTGGCAGCTGGCATCCCCATTTGCATGTCTGGGTAACTGTCAGCCAGCGAGATGTGTCCAGGAGGGCCTCCAAGGCCAGATCACAAGGAAAACAGCTCCAGTCAGACTTGCTGCAGTTTAACCCTTAGGCTGCTGACAGAATCAGAGAGTATAGGAATCCTAGACTGATATATCAGTCCGCGGCATAGCAGGGGTTAAGGGAGGTTTGGCCTTGGGCAGTGTCTGAAAACATTCAGTGACATCTGTTGTATATATCTGACATTGCGCTGGTGCTAGGCTCTACATTTTACTGTTCTTATCCAGCAGGCCTTGCCGAATTGCCAGTAGGCCTTTCCTATTCAGAAGTGTGAGGGTGTAGAGTTGTGATCAAAGAAAAGATGCTTATCCACCAAAACTACTTCCTTTTTGCTCCAGCCTTTCAGTAAAACCTGTGCCTTGGTGCGGCAGTCCAGGAATTTAAGTACCAGAGAGCGCAATCACGCCTTAGGGTCAAAGGGTTGGGGACCCAGGGCCCAATGGACCCTTTATATATGCATGGGCTCCTCTTTAGGCCTGTTCAAAAGTGAAAGCTATTGCGTCCCCCTGTTCAGTCCCCTCCGACACACCATGAATCTTGATGTTCTGCTGGGAGCGGAGCTCTAAATCATCCAACTTTTCTGTGAGCTCCTGCTCCTGGCGGTGTAAGTATTACAACACTGTGCTATGCGAGTCTAGGGTGGCTGAGGCATCTCTAAGGCTTCCTTCCAAATCTGTGGTCCACTGCTTACCTCCTGCAGGCCATGCAACACCTCTCCCACAGCTGCTTCCAGTCACTCCATAGAGGGACCCCAGTTTGGGCAACTCAAAGAAAAGCCTCTTTGAGGTGACTGTAAACAGTTTTTCTTGTTCTCTGCACTGTACCCTCTCAACACCAATCTGCTGCCGCAGCGGACCCACACGCCATGATGATCCACCATGATCTTCCTGCTTCTGCTGTGATGACACAATGCTAGCAGTAAGACAAGAGTGCTGTCCAACAATCGATAGGGATAGAAAACCAAGGATTGGTGAGGGTTTTGCTGCCGGGGCAGAGAGCCGAAGCAGATAACTTTCGCATCAGGCGAAGGCCAAACCGGAAGTCGTTTATTGGTTTTTAATTCTTTTTTTCAGGTAAACACCCCTGAGGAAGACTCGCGAGGAGTCGAAGCACTGGGTGGTCAGCTGGCGTGCCTGATTGTGCCTCTGATAAATAAATAAATGGATTACCTGCTGAAATACTATTGAACTTTTTGAGTCCGGTCTGAGTGCCACTGAAGTTTGTTTCTTAGCATTTTGAGTCAAGGGCTGGCTGCCTTTCTGTGAGCACCTAGCTGTTTGGTTTGATCGCAGCATCTAACTTTGTAACTTCTTTTTAAACAGAATGGGGCAGTATATAATTAATATTTTAGGTAATTCAGCTGGTGATGCTGTCTACATTTGTGAACTTGAGAAATACACACCCCCCTCCATTTTTAGCCCAGCAGGGATTTGGTATACATCCAGTGGTACAACTATTTTAAGTACCAATTAGCTTGGTTTATTTATTTAGTTTTTGTTGACCGGGTAAGTGCACTAGACAAATCCTGCCTATTTTCAGGCACGACCTGGGGGAAGGGGATACAGATGAATTCCAACTGACCTTGAACCAGATTAAGCTGTTGGTGGTATTTTTAGTGAATGAGGGAAATTTGGCCAGGACACCAGGGAAATTCCCCTACTCTTTTCGATAAGTGCCATGGGATCTTTAACATCCACCTGGACTACCACCAATCCAGGCAGATGGGACCTTGGTTTAATGTCTCATCCGAAAGATGTGCTGTTCAATAGCGTGAGTTCCAGGAAGTTTACTGCCACTATACAGACTGGACCCTAGTTACTTCTGAGACCTCCCCGTGATACATTCCCCCAGTCTGTCCTCTGGCAGACCTGCTGCTGGTGCCTAGCTCCTGCCTGAAATCTTCAATAGGACAGCATGATGGATGCCTTTGCACCAGTGCAAACACTGTCTACACGGGCAAAGTGAAGCATTTCTCTTTGCACACTAAACTACCCGTTAAAAGAAGCCTCATACTGCCCAATGCAAAGAGGTTTGCCCAGGCACACATGATAATGAGATGGCATCTCATTACCATATGCATAATGGAAGAATGGAAGCCTTTTGCTCAAACTAATAGCCTGCTGGAGCAGCGCTACTACCTGCGAGCAAAATGCACCTTTTAAAAGGGTAAAAAGCACCAGCCATCATCACCGAAGACACCCATTTCCGTGAAGGTGGAGGGTGCTTTGTGCCCCGTTACACCACCCCAACAGGAACCCATACCCCAGCATCCGGAGACCCACACTCACACAGCTGCTGATGCTTGTATTAATCACCTCTCCCTGGTGTCCAGTGGCCCCACCACCCGATCACCAATACATGTAATAAGCATCCCTCCCTGGTGTCCAGTGTCACTCACCTGATTGCTGATGTAGTAAGCATCCCTCCCTGGTGTCCACCGGCCCCCACCCGCTCGCCAATACAAATGTAAATGAGTCCCTAACTCAAAGGTTGTAAATCCGACTTGTTCAAATAAAATACAAAAAAAAAAAATACATGTAAGAAGTATCCCTCCCTGGTGTCCAGTGGCTCCCCCACCCGATCGCCAATACATGTAATAAGCATCCCTCCCTGGTGTCCAGTGTCACTCACCTGATTGCTGATACACATAATAAATCCTCTCTGCTGTCCAGTGGCACCCCTTGCTCACCCAATCCCCATATCACATACGTATACTAGTTCTTTGGTGTCCAGTAGCCCCCTCACCACCTTGGTCCCATCCAATCTGTAACCTCCCCCCTGCCCCACATATCCACTGGCATCCAGCACCATCTCCCACAACACCCAACCAGTACCACCGTGGAGTACCTGAAATAAAGAAAATGGTCCCCCAGCAGTCATTGGCCATCCTCTAACACCACCATTTCATTCACACTGAATGAATCAGTTATACCGTAGGTAGTAACCACTGTCTGACTGATAACACACAAACTAATCAGTGGTTACTATTCACACCATCGGTGGTTCACTCTGTGTGACTGAAATGGTGCTGCGAGAGAACAGCTGCCAGTTGTTGTGGGGGACTGTTTTCTTTATACCCAATACTTCATGGCAGCATCCGTTGGACGTTTTGGGGGATGACGGTGCTGGGTGCCAGTGGGTTTGTACTGTTATGGATTGGATATGACTGCAGCAAAGGGGAAGGGCCAATTGACATCAGGGAAGTGGTATACATATGTGATAAGGGATCAGGTAGAGGGCCACTGGACACCAGGAGGGGTACTTTACTGCATGTATCAGGTGCCTTGTGTTAGGGCAACTGATGCCAGGAGAGGTAATTATTATACGACCAGCAACTGGGTATGAAGGGGCCCATAGCTCTCACTTTTCCTCACTGGAATGAGAGACTTTGAAAGTGGGAAAACAGTGCAAGAAGGCAGCACTGAAAGCCAGTGGAATGCTGGGATGCATTGGGAGGGGAATCACTAGCAGGAGCAGGGAGGTGGTCATGCCACTGTATAGAGCACTGGTCAGGCTGCACCTGGAATACGGTATCCAGTTTTAGAGGCCTCACCTCAAGAAGGACATCAACTAGATAGAGACAGTGCAGAGAAAGGCAACAAAGATGATATGTGGGTTGCAACAGATGTCACACGAAGAAAGACTGAGTGAACTAAACATGTATTCCCTGGAACAGAGAAGGGAAAGGGGAGACATGATCGAAATGTTCAAATACATAAAAGGAGAAAACATGGTGCAGGCACAGGAACTTTTCAATTCAAGGAGGCCAGTAGAACCATGGGGGATGATCTAAGGCTAAAAGGAGGGAGGTTCAATACCAACATCAAGAAGTTCTTCTTCACGGAGAGGGTGGTGGATGCTTGGAATGCTCTTCCCCCAGGAGTGGTGAGGGCTACCACAGTGGAGGGATTCAAGAGTGCGTGGGACAGACACAAGGCAGCCCTCACATAAATGGGCAGCTAGGGGGTGAGAAAAGACAACACCACAGGGCAGACTAGATGGACCTTGCAGTCTCCTTCTGCCGACACCTTCTATGTTTCTACGACCTCATACTGAGGGTCACATTATTAGGCATGGCGATGCAGGCTTTGGAACACTGTGCACACAACTGCGTTTCCTTGCTCAAAGTATACAGGTAATTGTTTTTTATCACAGTATACTGTTAGGGATTGCTGCTTCACAGTCTGCATTTACAGCATCTTCTCTGAGCGGGAGCACCTTTGCAATAATGTGGGTCTGGTGTGCGAGACAGTACTTCTGAGAGGTTGAATGAAGGACATCCCTCATAATGATTGGACACTAGACACAACAGACACTTGCAGCTATGGGGGGGGGGCACCAGTACTGTGTGCAGTGTCCTTGGTTGTGTAACCCCCCTGCAAATGGGGGTTCCCAAAAGACTTCCAGGAGTTTGCTTGAATGCTCCAAGCCTGAATGGTGTTTGGTGTTTAAGCCATTTATCAGTGAGTGTTTTTAGAGCCTCTGGTACTGTCTCTTTAAGAGCTGTCTGCTTGCAGACATAATTAGTTTGTATGGGGGGACTGTGTGTTTCTCTACTTGAGTACCACTTGAACTGCTTCAATTCACTCCATTTTGCAGTCACTAGGGTGCAAGGGAACCTATCTGAAAGATGTAACTGTTTGCCAGAAATCATTTAGAGTAATAATGAAAATACAGTTTGTCTAACCTGCTTTCTTTGCAGTCAGAACTGTGTCTGCCTAGTTCCCCATTCTGGTTTTGAACTGCTGAACTGGACCAATCAGTGTGGGGTAAGCTAGCTCTAAAATGGTGCCTTGGACGAATCAGAACTTGGACTCATAATCTGAGCCAGCCACAAGAGGATTGTATGGGCAGTGACTCTGGGAGATGTAGTTTAGACTTCGGCGCCTTTTTGGACCAACAAGAGCAGTCTATTGTGAGTGACAGCCAATCCAGTCAAGAACTGGGAGGAACTCAAAGGAAGTGCCCGGTTTTGTCTGTTGGAGTTTTTCAGTTGAGCTCTGGCAGTGAAGAAGGAAGGAGCCTTGTGCTTTTTTCGGTGTGCAGTTTTAGTCGGGAAACGTGTGTAAGGCCCTGAGTTCCGGTCTGCAGCTTGTGTAACTGCTTGTTAGGACTGAATCCGTCCTGTGAAAAGAATCAAAGGATATCTGAAGAGTAGAAACCAGGCTCACCCTGTAGAAGACTGGAGAAATTGCTGAAGTGCACTCGGTCTGTCAGGAACTGAATCTGCTGTGTGTTCTCCTGGGTATTTTGCAGTAATTGCGATCGGGATAGAGAAGCAGCCTGCCTGTTTGCCATAGAAATGTGTGAGGAGTTTCGTGGAGCTCAAGAGTAGCCTGCTGACATTGAAGGACCCTATCTTGTTTGGAGGTCGTAAGTACTAATTCAGGGTCGCTCCTGTTGAATTGCCACATTAAATCCAAATGGAATCACTGTACTGCTGACTGTTTAAACTAATTTTCTTTTCTCTGTGGGAAAGGGCCCTACCAGCTGCCACGGTTTGGACTAGCCACTAGGGCTTGGGTACCCAGGGACAGTAACTGGTAGGGATAGGCCTGTACAGAGCCATAGGTAGATGAGTAAAGTGATAAGCTAATTAACCTGATTTCCCTGTCCTTGTTATATTCCCCTAAATAAATCAGAGCTGCTTGTTTCAGCAAAGTTATACTGCCTGAGGTATTTGTCTATGTTAAAGTATTGTACTGTGATTGTTGCACTGTATCTTATTTACAGGAGGTCCCAGTGCCTGAACCAGCCCTGGGGGTA
Source organism: Neoceratodus forsteri (assembly GCA_016271365.2). Lineage (NCBI taxonomy): Eukaryota > Metazoa > Chordata > Ceratodontiformes > Ceratodontidae > Neoceratodus > Neoceratodus forsteri. The sequence goes on along the minus strand of CM057455.1, from coordinate 1,355,280,704 downwards.
AGTGTATACTGTGAAGGTAATTCTGATATACTGTGTGGGCCACTAGTGGGAAGAAAGGGGTTGCAGTGTCCCAGAGGGCTGTGACCAAGTAAGTTTAACTATTGCAAACCCTGACCTCTGGGTGGAGGCACCGCCATTGGATCAGGCCCCTCAACCTGTTAGTGACAAATCAGGCAGGGGTAGTAGCCCCTGGGATAGCGCCATCTAGGGATACATCTTGAGGCTCACCGCTGGGATTGTGTGTCCTCTAGTGGCCATATTACGAACCACTGTTAAGAAAAAATGGGTACCCGACAGAAGTGGCTGTGCACCAGCTGGTGGAGTGGTGTACTGGGGAGGAGATCGACCCCAAAATGCTATGCTTATCCTGGACATCCCCGGGTATCAACACGGACACTGTGCAGGAGTACTTTCCAAGGTGGAAGGTTTACAAAACCCTGTGGAGGTGGGTCGGCATGCTAATCTGCTCACCCACACTTTCCTGGCCCTAGTAGAGTTTAAGGATCCCATAGATAGCTCCAAAGTGCCACAGACCATTACCCCAGAGGGAGCCTCACTGCTTGGAGAGTGATAACTAAGGACAGTAGAAGACCCGGGGAATGAGCCCCACCACTATCTGAAACTTTTGAGGAGAAATTTGCTAAATGGTTGCTGGGGAAGGAAAACTGTGGAGGACTTGAAGAAACTATTCTTGCCACCTGGGGTGTTCTCCCCAACACCCTCTCCGCTCCAGTACCCGTAATGGTGGCTGAACCAATGCAGACTCCTATTTCTGCACTGCCATAAGTCACGACTCTTACCAAAGGTTGAGGATCTTCTCTGGCACCTCCCACCCCCAAGGAGGATGACTTGGAGACCTGGATAGACTATGTTGCCCCAAGTGCTAGAATGGCGTACTGGGAGCTTGGCGAAGAGGGTTGAGTGAGAGCCTCGGTCCTGCCCTGGCTACCATTCATGCTAAACGGGCCAGTAACCCTGAAGTGACTGCACAGGCCTATCTTGAGGCCCTGGAGAATGTGTATGGGAGCCCAGATTCTGATGAGGACCTATGGTGGAGAGTAAGAGATGCACAACAGTACCAAGGGGAGTTGTTGTCTGTGTATGTAGCTCGGCTGGAAAAATTGTTGCAAGAATGCCTCAGAAAAGGTAGTTTGCCAGCGACTGAACTGGACCGAACCAGGCTGGACAGGATCCTTAAGTCTGCCCCCTTCTCAGAACTGCTGTTGCTTCAGTTACGCCTGGCAGATCGACTGGAATCCCCACCCTCCTACGATGAGTTAATGAGAGAAATTCGAGGAGTTGAGAAAAGGCGACCTCGGGAGGGACCTGCACCAATAGCTGCGGCTACGACCCGAGTGACTGAGGGTGACCCATCAAGTGAAGTTCAGGGGCAGAGGTTGGCAGTAAATGAGTGCTCTGGCAAGGAAAAAGATATGCCACAATGGGGCGAACTGTTGAGAGAGATCCGGGAATTCAAAAACAGTCCCTTTATGAAGGCCACGCCTGCAATGCAGGGCCCTGACCTATATCCGACTGCTTCTGCTATGGGGTGGGGGTACCCACCCATGTATCTCCTGCTGATAACAGCTCCAAACTCAATTCCTTGACCATGGAAGTGGAGAAACTGACGAGATGTCTCCAAATGCTTATCACGCGAGACAGAGATGGCACCCAGGTTTTCAGTTAGTAATACCCTGCCCTGGCTCCCAGTGTGGCGCTCGGCCAGCTCAAACTCCAGAAAGTATGTTTTGCTATAATTGTGGGAAAGATGGGCACATGAAAAGGAATGCCAGTCCCCAAAAGACACTGACAAAGTTGCATATAGGCTACAAGGAGAGCTTGGAGAACAAATCAGTGGTTAAGAGGTGCACGACATGATCCCAGTGAGGGCACCAAAATGCTAACTCACGTCCTTTTGTGGAAGGTCAGTTGCCCAGGCCCCCACTACCGCCTCTCAGACTGGTCCAGAATAGTGGGTCCCTCCATGGAGACCACTGTAAAGGTGAATGGAGTGTCTACAAGAGCTGTATAGACAGTGGCTCCCAAATGACAATTATGTTCCAAGATTGGTATCAGAAGCATTTGTCAGCGTGCCTTACAACCATTAGAAGGACTGCATGTATGGGGGTTAAGTGAGAAGGCCACCCCTATTCGGGTATATCCGAATTTGGCTGTCTTTCCCCACCTCCGTGGCTGGGTGGCCAAACAAGTAGAGACCCTAGCCTTAGTGTGTCCCCCACTGGACTGTATGATGGTGTCCTTTGTTGATTGGAACAAATGCTCATATGTTCGGAAGGCTGGCACAGTTGTGTTATGAAAAACAGGGGTCAAAGACTAGTAGAGCTTTAAGAGTTCCGGCTTTAATTAAGAAGGCCTATGAGGCACAGAGAGATGCTGAAAAAATAGAACCAGAGGAACCGGTCGGAATTGTATGGAAGAAGGATCCTGAGTCTCTGATCCTGGCCAAATGCCCAGTGTACCTTACAGGAGAGGTCCGTATCAGAAAGGATGTTAAGAATAAAATATTAATGTTGGATGCATGAGGCGATGGAAAATTTGCCAGAGGGACTGCTGGTCAAGCCTAGTATTTTGCCGCTAGAGCCCATGCTTATGCCAGAAGGGTAATGGTCCAAGTTCATAATGTGTCTGAAAGAGACATTCGAGTAAATAGAGGTTGCATCCTGGCTAATGTGCATTGTGCAGACACTGCAGTGCTACCCAGCAGCAAGAGTTCAAGGAAGAATGAAGAGTAGCAACCTGACTTGTTTGATTTGGCGACTCCCTGTTGCCAGCTGAATGGAAAGTGAGGATCAGTGAGAAGCTTGCCCAGAGACCAGGTGTTTTCTTTAAAGAATGGGACGTGGGATCGTGAAAGGAGCTGAGCACAATATCCGGCTGCATGATGAAGACCATTCGTGAGAGGTCTTGGCGCCTGGCACCTGCTGATATAGATGATGTGAGGACGGCATCTGCAAGAGATGTTAGCTGCTGGTGTAATACAAGAATCCAGAAGCCTTATGCTTCCCCATTGTGGTAGTGAGGAAAAGAATGGGACAGTAAGGATGTGCGTGGATTATCCACTTATAACCGGCGGACTATCCTGATCAGTACACAATGCCCGCATTCAGGATGCTTTGGACTGCCTAAGCGAGAGCAAGTGGTTCTCTGTGCTGGATCTCCGCAGTGGGTACTACCAGATCCGATGGCCCCAGAGGACCGTGAGAAGACGGCCTTTATCTGTCCGCTTGGCTTCTATGAATTCATGAGGATGCCTCAAGGGATTTCAGGTGCCCCAGCCACTTTTCAATGATTGATGGAGCGTGCAGTGGGGACATGAACTTACTAGGTGCCTGTATACCTAGATGATGTTATTGTGTTTGCAGCTCACTGGAGGAACATGAGAGCAGATTATTTAAGGTATTGGACCGACTGGAGGACTTTGGCCTTAAACTGTCCATTGATAAGTGTCAATTCTTTCAAACATCAGTAAAGTATGTGGGACACATAGTATCCACCGAGGAATAGAGACCAACCAAGTAAAGTTGAGGCCTTGACCACCTGGCCACAGCCAAAAATCTAAAGAACTGCAAAGATTCCTGGGATTCTGAGGTTATTATCGGCATTTCATCAAGGACTATTCAAGAGTGATCTGCCCTTTACTAACCTTACTAAGGGTATCCCCAACCCACAAAATAATAAAAGTCAGCGTCCCTCAAGACTGAAAGAGTGTATTTTCGTCCGAGTGAGTATTTGGGGCCCGCTGGACTCCTGATTGTGAGACTGCTTTTCATGAGATCATTTATCAACTTACCCATGCTCCAGTGCTGGCCTATGCCGATCCAAGAAAACCTTATGTCCTGCACACTGATGCTAGCTTGCAAGGGTTGGGGCTGTGTTGTACCAAAACACGAGAATGGCCTGAGACCAGTGGCCTTTGCCAGTAGAAGCCTGACCCCATCCGAGGAAGAACTATCCTGTACATAAGTTAGAGTTCCTAGCTTTGAAGTGGGCTATGTTGACCAATTCCATGAGTACTTGTATGGGGCTAAAATACTAGTAAAACTGACAATAATCCTTTAACCTATGTGCAGACCTCAGCTAAGTTGGATGCCACTGGCCCATGGGTGGCTTTCTGCATTATCTACATACGACTATGCTCTCGAATACCGAGCAGGTCTGAACCACATAGATGCTGATGCTCTCTCCGGAGGCCTGTTCCCCAGAATGACTGGGTCCGATTGGCAGAACCTGACATTCGGGCACTCTGCCGGAAGTTTGACAGGGAGGAACAAATGTCCACGGACAAGTGGACTGCATGGTGGATTGCTTGGAACCCTCTGAGGTGCATACCTGCTACTTATTGCCACTTTTCTGCAATAGACATTGGTGCACTGCCTCAGCTGGACAATGACAGTATTCGGCGGGCTCAATCCAGCGATCCCATGATCAAAGCAGCTTTAGAAGCCCTCTATGCGGAAAAGATGTGTCAAATTACGCTCCACTGATTTGAGAACTACACTGTTATACAAAGAAGGTCCTAAGTTGAAACTGATCAATAAACTGTTATACAGAGAAACAGTAGACAGAGGGGGACAAGTAGACAAACAACAACTAGTGCTGCCCACTGCCTTTCGAGACTCAGTACTGATGTCCTTGCACAACCACATGGGGCACCTTGGTATAGACAGAACACTTGACTTGGTGAGATCCAGATTCTATTGGCCTAAGATGGGGGCTGATGTGGAGCAACACATTCGAACTTGTAGTCGCTGCTTACAGAGAGCTTTGCCCCAGAGGGCTGCCCCCTTGTTAACATAACCACCAGTGCACCCATGGAACTGGTCTGTATTGATTTTCTGGGTTGGAGTCAGATCAAAGAAATATCAGTAATGTGCTGGTGGTCACTGACCATTTCACGAGATATGCCCAAGCTTTCCCCACAAAGACCAGAAAGCATCCACTGTAGCCAAAGTACTTGTAGAAAACTTTTGTTCACTATGGGGCTCCACAAAGAATCCATTCTGATCAAGGGAGAGACTTTGAGAGTCGTCTGATCAAAGAGATGCTTTCTCTGTGGGGAGTGCGAAAGTCCAGAACCACTCTTTACCACCCCCAGGGGGACCCACAGCCTGAACGTTTCAACCGCACTTTGCTAGATATGCTAGGCACCCTGCACCCAAAGGACAAGCCTAGATGGAGCCAACAAATTAGCACCCTGGTACATGCTTATAACTGCACCAAAAGTGATGCCACTGGGTTCTCCCCTACCGCCTGATGTTTGGAAGAAGCTCGACTACCAGTAGATGTGTGTTTGGGGTCTCTCCTGATGGGGTTCAAGCTGACAACTATTTACAGTATGTGCAAAGTTAAAGGCCCAGCTAACTCATGCGTACCAACTGGCTCAAACCATGGCTGCCAAAAGAAATCTGGCCAACAAAGAAAGGTATGATAAAAGGTGGCACAGGAACTCCAGGAGGGAGATCGGGTATTGCTAAGAAATCTGGGACTGCATGGCAAACACAAGATTGCTGACAGATGGCACCATCTCCCTCACATTGTAGTGGCAAACTAGATGATCTGCCAGTGTACAAAGTAAGGCCTGAGAATAATTCAAAGATGTAAAAACAATGCATAGAAATCATTTACTGCCCATTGGACAAATCTTGATTGAGTCTGAGCCCCAGAAGATGCCCCTCTGGACCAGTGACTAGAGCTGCTGCTAAGAAAAGATCAAGAAAGTCTGCACCTACAGAAGCAGAGTTAAAGTGTTCCCCTCCACAAGTCCCAGTTGAGCATGACTGTCAGTCCATATCAGAAGAAAGTGAGAGTGACTTTGAATACTATCCTTCTTAGGAACTGAGTCAATTGTTTAGGAAATCCCTAGTCAATACTGGAGCAAGCTGGGCCTTCTGGACTGTCTAAGCCCCAGCTCGTCCTGGAGCCAATGCTCCCAGAAAGTGAAGTGCAAAGCATCAGATCAGAGGAAATGGAATCATTGTGCGTGGTTGAACTGTTTGAGCTTTCAGGGGAGAAAATGATGGATTAGGTCAGACTGGTGATACACAGAACAAGAAGAAGTATTTTGAGTGCCCTGACAGTCCACTGCCACTGTCAAAGCTCTCCATCGAGCCAAATGTTGTGGACTCAGAAACTGTAACTCCTGGAGCTGAAAGTGCCCCAAGTTCTAACCTCTCTACCCCATGGAGACTCCCTGACAAGTGAGGACAATGCTGAAAATGAGGCTCAGAGTGCAGAGACTGTAACAGTTCCCCTAGAAGAGACTGGTCGAGCTGTAAAGCCTGTGGTGCACCTCAGTTATGATTCACTTGGGAGGCCTGTGGACTTGCCTCTCAATGTTGTCCATAAAGGGTGTGTGTCCCGAGCTCATTGCCCAAACTGAGCGTCAGTGCTAACTCAAGTTACTTGTGTTGCCCTCTAAGTATGGTGCCCTTGCCCCATCCAGCCCCAAGGTAACTGATAGGGAAGGGCCCCCTCTTCAGGTTTCATGTACAAGAGGTATACTTGAGTTATGGTACAATGTGTGTAATACTGTGTAAAGAGTGACGTACTGCAATGTTTCAGAAATGTGTTCTTGGTAAAATGATATACTGACTGATGATTACATGTGTGAGCCTAATGCAAATGTATATGGTTGCAGTTAAAACTTATAGGTACTTGCTTGGCGAGACGTCAAGCTTTCCCAGACCAGGAAGGGTGTAACCCCCTGCAAATGGGGGTTCCCAAAAGACTTCCAGGAGTTTGCTTGAATGCTCCAAGCCTGAATGGTGTTTGGCGTTTAAGCCATTTATCAGTGAGTGTTTTTAGAGCCTCTGGTACTGTCTCTTTAAGAGCTGTCTGCTTGCAGACATAATTAGTTGTATGGGGGGACTGTGTGTTTCTCTACTTGAGTACCACTTGAACTGCTTCCAATTCACTCCATTTTGCAGTCACTAGGAGTGCAAAGGAACCTATCTGAAAGATGTAACTGTTTGCCAGAAATCATTTAGAGTAATAATGAAAATACAGTTTGTCTAACCTGCTTTCTTTGCAGTCAGAACTGTGTCTGCCTAGTTCCCATTCTGGTTTTGAACTGCTGAACTGGACCAATCAGTGTGGGGTAAGCTAGCTCTAAAATGGTGCCTTGGACGAATCAGAACTTGGACTCATAATCTGAGCCAGCCACAAGAGGATTGTATGGGCAGTGACTCTGGGAGATGTAGTTTAGACTTCTCGCCTTTTGGACCAACAAGAGCAGTCTATTGTGAGTGACAGCCAATCCAGTCAAGAACTGGGAGGAACTCAAAGGAAGTGCCGGTTTTGTCTGTTGGAGTTTTCAGTTGAGCTCTGGCAGTGAAGAAGGAAGGAGCCTTGTGCTTTTCGATTGTGCAGTTTAGTCGGAAAGCGTGTGTAAGGCCCTGAGTTCCGGTCTGCAGCTTGTGTAACTGCTTGTTAGGACTGAATCCGTCCTGTGAAAAGAATCAAAGGATATCTGAAGAGTAGAAACCAGGCTCACCCTGTAGAAGACTGGAGAAATTGCTGAAGTGCACTCGGTCTGTCAGGAACTGAATCTGCTGTGTGTTCTCCTGGGTATTTTGCAGTAATTGCGATCGGGATAGAGAAGCAGCCTGCCTGTTTGCCATAGAAATGTGTGAGGAGTTTCGTGGAGCTCAAGAGTAGCCCTGCTGACATTGAAGGACCCTATCTTGTTTGGAGGTCGTAGTACTAATTCAGGGTCGCTCCCTGTTGAATTGCCACATTAAATCCAAATGGAATCACTGTACTGCTGACTGTTTAAACTAATTTTCTTTTTCTCTGTGGGAAAGGGCTCTCAGCTGCCACGGTTTGGACTAGCCACTAGGGCTTGGGTACCCAGGGACAGTAACTGATAGGGATAGGCCTGTGCACAGAGCCATAGAGTAGATGAGTAAAGTGATAAGCTAATTAACCTGATTTCCACCTGTCCTTGTTATATTCCCCTAAATAAATCAGAGCTGCTTGTTTCAGCAAAGTTATACTGCCTGAGGTATTTGTCTATGTTAAGTATTGTACTGTGATTGTTGCACTGTATCTTATTTTACAGGAGGTCCCAGTGCCTGAACCAGCCCTGGGGTAAGTGTATACTGTGAAGGTAATTCTGATATATTGTGTGGGCCACTAGTGGGAAGAAAGGGGGGTTGCAGTGTCCCAGAGGGCTGTGACCAAGTAAGTTTAACTATTGCAAACCCTGACCTCTGGGTGGAGGCACCCGCCATTGGATCCAGGCCCCTCAACCTGTTAGTGACAAATCAGGCAGGGGTAGTAGCCCCTGGGATAGTGCCATCTAGGGGTTACAGTTGGATCAGCAGCACTCTCGACCACAGGGAGCAGTGTGGAGTATTCAGCCAGCACCTGTTTGGAGATGCAAATGTCCTCTTTGTCCCATCCATGGGGAAAATGGTAATTTGCATATCATGGTTCCATTATGGGGCTGTATGTCTCAGGAGCAAACAGCTTTGACCTATACAAATGCTTGCTTGCTCATGTGACTGTGAGGCCTGTCTATGCCCTTCCAGCAGCCCACCTTCCTTCCTAGACCTGCAGGAGGCGTCTGATGCACTTTGTTCCTTTATTGGCCTGCACTCCCAAGGTAGTATAATGGAACTAAATAAGCACGTGCAAGCTTGAATCTGCACCTGTTTCATTACACCACTTTATGCACCTCTGGTAACTTTGTTCCCAATAGGGGACTCTGCCCTGCGTTTTGCTCCAGTTTAGAAAATGCTGCCTCTGGAGTTTGCTGTTGCAAACACCCTACCTAGCCCCTTTAGGCCGAGTTACTCAGTTACTTTTCAATGCCACATCCAGAAAGGCCATAGATGCAGATCTGGCATTCTTAGAAACAGAAATTGATGGCAGATAAGGACTGCTTGGCCCCCTAGTCTGCCCATTTCCCTATCTACTGTAACACTGTAGACCCTACTTGATGTCTGGCTTTACCCCACTCCCTGTTCTGACCACTAAGGTTCCCTTATGCCTATCCCATGCATTCTTGAATCCCATTACAGTTTCTGCCCCCACCACCTCCGCTGGGAGGCTGTTCCAGGCATCCACCACTCTTTCCGTGAACAAGTACTTCCTCATATCTCCCCTGAGTCTACCCCCTCCAGTTTCATAGCATGTCTCCTTTTTCGTGAGCATCTTTTTTTTCTGAAAAATGCTTCCCTGTTGAACCTAATTTTTACCTGTGAGGTATTTGAAAGTCTCTATCATATCTCTCCTTTCCTCCAAGATGAACATATTGAGGTTCTTTAGCCTCTCCTCATAGGACTTTTGATGTAGAACCTGCACCATTTTAGTTGCCCTCCTCTGGCTGACCAAACGAGCAGACACGAAAGACTGTTAGGCCTAATCTGCTGGCATTTTGGTATGTTAGTACTCTGTCTATGTCCTTCCGGAGATGTGGTCTCCAGAACTGGACACATTACTCTAAGTGGGGTCTTACCAGTTGTCTATACAGTGGGGATACCACCTCTCTCTCTCTCTCTCTCTCTCTCTCTCTGCTGGTAATATCCCTCCCTATGCACCCAAGCATCCCACTAGTTCTCCCTACTGCTTTGTCACACTGCCTGGCCACCTTTAGAGCACCAAATATGATTACCCCCAGGTCTCTTTCCTGTTTGGTGGCCATTAATACTACACCCCCCATTCTGTACTCTACCCCTGAATTTCTGTGCCCCAAGTGCATGATTTTGCACTTCTTCGCATTGAAACTTAGCTGCCACAACCTTGACCACTCCTCTAGCTTTCTTAGATCTCTTATCATTTTTTTCACACACACACACACACACACACACACACACACACACACACACGGAGTGTCTACCCTATTGCAGATTTTAGTGTCATCAGCAAAAAGGCATACCTTCCCTTCTAGCCCCTCTGCAATGTCACTACTAAAGACATTAAAGAGGACCGATCCCAGTACTGATCCCAGTGGCACCTGCTGGTCACCATTCCTTCCTCGGCGTGAACTCCATTTACTACCACCTTCTGTCTCCTGCCCCTAAGCAATTCCTTACTCAGTTTACCACCTTTGGACCCACTCCTAGGTTGCTCAGCTTGTTTGAGTCTCCTATGTGGAATGGTGTCAAAGGCCTTACTGAAATCTAGGTAGGCCACATCCACCACTCCACCCATATCCAATTCCCTGGTCACCCAGTGAAAGAAATCTATCAGATTTGTTTGATGTGACCCCTCCCCCACACTGAATCCATGCTGCCTCGGATCTTGTAAGTCACTGGAGTCAAGATATTCCACAATCCTTTCCTTCAGTAGTGATTCCATTAATTTCCCCACCACTGAAGTCAGGCTGACTGGCCTGTAATTGCCAGCTTCCTCCCTGCTACAACTTTTGTGAAGTGGAACTATATCTGCCCTCCTCCAGTCCTCCGTAACCACTCCCGTCTCCAACGAGTGGTTGAAAAGGCGCTGTCAGAGGTGCAGGCAACACCTCTCTGAGCTCCCTCAACATCCTTGGATGCACCCTGTCTGGCCCCATTGCCTTGTCCACTTTCAGATTTGCGAGCCCTTCAGAAATCTCTCCTCTGTAATGAACTAGTGTCCACCTCCCTTTCTTCAATGCTCCTGTCACTTGTCTGTGGTCCCTTACCTTCCTCTTTGAACACTGGGCAAAAGCATTTATTCAGGATGTCCCATTTTTCCTGGTCCCTTTCCACACATTCCCCCTCATCTCTCCGAAGCCTTACTATCCTTCCTCTGGTCTTTCTCTTTTCACTTACATAACTGAAAAATGTCCCCTTTCTTTATTGCTTGAGCTATTTTCTCCTCCGTTTGTGCTTTTGCGCTTCTAATTGCATTCCCTGCTTCTCTCTATTTTTCCTGATACACCTCCCTATCCTCCTCCCTCTGAGTCTCCTTATACCTCCTGAATGTTAACTTTTTTTGCCCTTACCTTCTCGGTCACCTCTTTTGAGAACCGTTATAGTCTCTTTTTCCTCTCACTTTTGCTTACTTGTTTGACGCAGAAGTTTGTTGCCTTCACTATCCCCTCTTTTAGTTACTCCCACTGTTCCACCACTCCTCCCAAGTCCTCCCCCCCCCCCAACCATGGCATCCCCGAGGCATTCTCTCATCTTTTTAAAACTGTCCCTCCTGAAGTCCAGGATCCTCACTTTTGTGTGGTTTGATTCTGCCACAGTGCTTATATTGAACCTCACTGTACGGAGATCACTGGTCCCCATGTGGCCACCCACTGTGACGTCTGCAACACTGCCCCCGCTTGTGAATACAAGGTCCAGTATTGCCCCCTCACAAGTGGGCTCTTTTACTAGTAACCTGAGAAAAGCCCACTGCCTTCTGTAAATTTTAGATGAAGTCTGCTCTATGTTGTAACGGTGTGAATTGCACTTTAATTGTACTTTAACTTGACTGGAGATTTCCCAGTTAAACTAAGGGATGTAAGGTGATGCCAGGCAGGATGCAACACTGCAATATCCTGCAGGGAACACTGTAATTCAATGGAAATTAGGCTCTTTTTCATGCAGTATTTTGTGACAGGTCACTTACTGCAAGTTACTGCACTACATCCTTATTGGCTCCACTGCAGCTATACAGGCCTAAACCTTTTACCTGAGTTTCATGCCAGAATACTTTAACATTACTGTGTTTTCTAACACAGATCACACATTAAGCAGACTTCCGGATATATTTAAGGCCTTGTGGTACATGATATATGATCACTTATCAAAAACAGCCTTTGTAAAGATTTGCACATCTGCTGAAAATGTTTTTTTTGTATGTTTGTTGTTCCTAGTAAATTCCCCAGTTGAAGCACACATCGACGCATCAGCAGGAGCAGCCTGCATCTGCCAGCAACAGGTACAGAAGCGTGGCCCTCAGTAGTACCTGCTGAATCTGTACTGGTGTAGCCACGCATAGACTGCCCCACCCTGGTCCAACCCTAAATTTATAGAACTCCCTGGATCATGTGACCAGTCATGTGACTGACTTCCTGTTAAGTTTAAGTCCCCTCATTGCCATTTGCAGCTTCTTCTGAGTGACCACTAGGAGTCACTAGTGAACCTGCTCTATCTCCTCTCAACTCCACCTTTCCCCTTCACTAGACTTCCACCTTCCTACTGCTCCCTCCCAATTTCCTCACTACCCCCTACAGAACTGCTTTTCTGCTGCTCCTGGGTTTTGAACCCTTGACCCTCTGCACCAGAAGTGGACACTCTACCACTGTGCTAAACACTGAGTGCGGAGACTGGCTAACCCCTTTTCAGTTATTAGCATATTTCCTCACTGCCACCAATTACCTCAGTTGCATAAGTACCACCCCCTCAATTGTTTTTTCCTCACTCCCACACTACTATATGCCACCCCCACACACACACACTCACTGTGCTCTCAAGCAACAGGTAGTAGACCTCCGCTCTGTAGTAGACCTGCCCCCCCCAACTTCTCCCTGCTCTTTGCCAACACATTCATTTTAACTGATCCAAGGTTAGCCACGTTGCTCACTGGCAAGCCTACATGCTCCTGCTCATCCTGCTCCTGGTACTTATGTAAACCTCGGTCACTTTGCTTCCCACAACCTCATTCCACACCTACCTCCCTCACTTTGCAGGTTTAGCTCCACCATCAAGCACCATAAGTGCTCCCTCTACCCAACCACCCTCACCTCATCCTCTGGGTTGTGTGAATGCGCACTCTCGGCCAGCCCTCACCCTCCTCCTGATACCCCATCTCATCTCGCTCCCCCTGCCTGTGCCAATACAACCTGCCTCCTCACATCCAGTTATCCATAAACCCAAACTTCACAAACTTATGCTACTCCGTACTGCCCCAATACTCCTGCTGCTCTCAGGTAACGTCCACCCCAACCCTGGCCCTCCTCAGCAACCTTTTACCAAATCCACTAACTTTGGTGGTCTCAAGACTGCCTTCCTTAATGTCTGGAGTCTTTTACCCAAACTTGACCAGCTACAAGTCTGGGTTAAACAGCACAAGCCAGACGTCCTTGCTGTTGCTGAAATCTGGCTCTCCCCCAAAACTCCAGATTCTGTGGCAGCCCTGGGTAGTTATACCCTTTTTAGATCTGATAGGGGTTGGAAAAAGAGGGGGTGGGTGTGCTATTTACCTATCTGACACACTCCAGGGTCATGACCTTCCGCCGCTGTCTGATGGAAATCATGCTCAGGCTCTCGCGGTAAAAATAACCCTAGGTAGCCAAGGGAAGTCACTTTTTATCCTTTCAATATACATTCCAGCCAGAGAAGTAGCTGCTGGTTTTGACTCAGTCCTCCACTACATTACTAAGCTGCCCAAGAGCTCAGAGATTATTGCACTAGGTGATTTCAGTGTAAACTGGCTTGCGCATGAGGCTGGTCCTTATAAGGATACTGCTGCCACGGTTGATTCTAACCCAAATGGTTCTAACCCAACTAAGTTTAACTACAGAACCGGGTCCCATAATCCACCTGACCTTATTCTCACCAACTGCCCTGACAGGATCCTGGACACAAAGGTGTTATCTGATTCCCTTAGCGACCACTCCCCAATCTCATGCCGCTGGTCAAATCAACACCCCAAACCCCTCAATAAGACGACCTGCCAACATGCCCTATGATGTGGGCAGCTCAGTCAACTTCAAGATCACCTCTGCCATTGTGACTGGTCCCCCATTAACACCGCCAATAGTGTGGACCTTGCCCTCGGGCACTTCTTCTCCCTCTTTAATAAAGCCTGTAATCTCTTTGCGCCCTTTAGAAAACTTAAATGCAAAGAGGCTAGCAATCCCTGGATCACCCCACCACTCTTTGAACAAACGGCTATTTGTGTCCACCTCTGGCATGTAGCTCATGCCACCAAAAATACTAGGGATCTGCAACGCTACAAGGAAGCCAGGAATGCATGCAGTAAATTCTGCTAAACTCAACCACTACAAAGACAAATTCTCCATCTCCTGGGGCAACAGCAAACAGTTCTGGGAGAATGTAAAAAATCTCACTGGCAAACCTAGCAAATCCCCTGCCTCATTACTCAATATTAATGGTGCTACCACTCAGGATCCCAAAGAAATCGCTGACATTTTCAATACTGCATTCACTGATCTGAGTGGGACACTTCCCCCCAACTTCTTCACTGACCCTCCCCATTATGACAGCTCTATAAACACGGCCCCACTCCCCGCTACTCCCCTTTTCTATTTTAAGGCTGTAACTACTGGGACAGCTAAAAAATATCTGCTAAGGGTACTCACCAACTCATGATTTAGTAGTGACGCACTCGATCTAAAACTGCTCTGCCTCACCTTAGACGCAGTCCTGACACCTCTCACCAAGATGCTCAACTTATCCCTTCGTCTAGATCAATTCCCTTCGATTTGGAAAGCAGTAGTGGTAACGTCTGTTCACAAGAGCGGCGATAGGGCCTTACATGCAAATTACCACCCCATCTCCATCTTGCCCCCACGTTCCAAAGCGCTAGAGCGAACAGTTGCCGAACAATTGACTGTTTATCTTGACACCCATAACATCCAATGTGCCCAACAGCATGGATTTAGAAAGGGACACAGCACCACCACTGCCCTTCTAGTATACAACGACTTCATTCACAAGGCTTTTGATCATGGTCACCTTGTAGGGTCTATCTACATAGACCTTACAAAGGCGTTCGACATGGTTAATCACTCTCTATTACTCAAGTCCCTACCCATCCTTGGTCTTTCTCAAGAAGTCACAGGTTGGTTCAAATGTTACCTTGAAGGCAGAAGCCAAAGGGTAAAAATTCATGACATGCTCTCGCTTAGTCTCCCTGTAACCTCTGGCATCCCCCAAGGCTCAATCCTTGGTCTGTTTCTATTCAGCCTCCTTCTTAACTTCTTACCTAAAGCTTGTCCCACCAACTTGCTCCTGTATGCAGATGATGCAGTGCTTTTCACCTCACAGCCCAATCCCATACCCCTTGTCAATAGTCTGCAACAGAGTTTTTCCACAGTTGAAGCCTGGTTCTCTAAACATCAAAATATCCTGAACTATAAGAAAACCAAAGTTATGCTTTTCGCCAGCCCAGATAGCAAGTATAAAAAGGTCCATCTATACATCCTTAACAATCTTGGCTCTCCCACTGAACAAATCTACAGCTTTAAATATCTAGGTATTACCCTCGATAACTATCTTTCCTATCAAGAACATATCAATACAATATCAAAAAATGTATGCATTAGGCTTGGACTTCTATACAGGCACAGGCATTGCATGACCCCGGATGCGCGCCGTTTAGCCGGCACGAGCTCTATCCTTTCTAGTATTGATTTTGGGCTTATCATCTATGGTGCTGCTTCCAACTCCTCTCTTAGGAGACTAAATGTGGCCCTAAATAAAGCGTGCCGCCTTGTTACTGGTGCCCATCGTCACACACACACCTCTGACCTCTATATTGCAGCAAACTGGCTGAACCTTCATGGCAGAGTCTTTTACCAAACTTGCCCGTTTGCTAAAAAGATTAGTCTTGGGCTAGCCCCCCACCACTCTTATCGTTGCTCCAAAGGCCCACTAACCAACACCACACCAGAAGCGCCTCCAGTCCCTCGCTCCTAGTCCCGTTTTGTCGTACTGCCCAAGCCCAGCGAGCATTTATGTACCGGACTCCCAGCTGGTCAAACAACCTTCCACCTGACCTTCTGGCTGTCTCTCTGTTGGGACCCTTCAAGACCAAACTTAGACTGCATTCGCTGAAACAGAATAGTTGTGATTGCCCCCTCTAAGATACCTGTCCTCCTCCTACCTACTCTAATCACCCATCTCCCTTCTCCCACCATCTCGTCCTCTAGTCCTTCCCTCTCCCTTTCTCCCTACTCCTTTTCCTCTTACTCTCACCCTTACCTTTTTTCTCCCCTCACATGCCCCCTTCCATCCCCTCAATCCCCTGAAACTACCCCCTAGGTTTTAGACGACCACACTCTGTCTCACACATATCCTTTACATGTCCCCCCCTCCCCAAGACTCCCTTCCTCTTCCCTTCCCCACAGTTCTACTGCATACACTCCCTACCCCCTCTGTACCACTTCTGAAGTTCCTCCTTTCCCTTCCCTTGTTTCCTGCCACCTAGTTCAAGTTCAAGTTTACTGTTACAGGAATAACTCCATTGAGCAAGCTCATTCACAAGGAGGTTCTGGAGATTTCAAACAATACAATGACGTACATGATCTCATACAAAACAGATTTGGATAGCATGAGTAAACAGCAATGGCAATGATAAGGTACAGCTTGGATTGTTGCAAATAACCGATACATTACATACAAAAAACTAACTGCACTAATGTGCACGTAGATGATACACATAGAGTGAGACAAGTCTTCACTGGGGACAGAAGGAAAAGGAAAAAAAGAAAAAAGTTAAAACGTGGCTGTAGATGACATCGCAGAGGAGGGTGGTGGGTTAAGAGGGACAGGAATATTGTGCACTGAGATGGGGGTACAGGGAGGGGGGTCTAAGGGAGGGTGCTGACTGGGGTAGGGGTAGGAGAGGTGATAACACTTCCCAACACCCCATTGTGGTTCTTCTTCCCTAAACCTTCCTCCTACCCCCTCTGCACCTTGTTAGTGGATTCCAGCACTTACGACTTTACCGGCATAATGCCTCTCTCGGGCTGCACTAAAACTCTTCACCCCCGGCTGATCCTCACATCCTCCTCTACCCCTCCTGGCTTTCTACCTATATGTCCTGACAAGGTCATCCCTTGGCCGCTCATTTCACTGTATGTAAATTTAAGAACCAATGTAACTACTGAATCCTTGCAAACCTGTACTTTTTGTGCCATGTAATCTGCTGGAACCTTGTAGCACTTAGTTTATCATTTTCTTTTGTTTCCACTGTTGTATTTTGTAACCAAATCAAGTTTGTTTATTGTACCCTGATATTGCCCTTGTCTCCCTCATGTTATGACGTGGAGTCTTTGTAAATGAGCTCCTGGCTCAAAGGTTGTAATTCTGAGATTTCAATAAATAAATACATTTCCCTATTTGCTTGTTTTAAAGAGCACCTTCCTCAGAGATCGTATTTTACCCCCCAGAGGCTAGCCGCTTGATCCCTTCCACTTCCTAACTCTCCAATCCACCCTCTGTGCTCCGATGTTTTGTGATGTCCCCCCATCCTTCCCCACAAAGGGTTGACCCACGTGGTCAGTCCATTCATGCCTTCTTGTTCTGTTGTTAATATAATCTTCCTACCACACCTTGTTACTTCTACTGCTTTAGTCAGTATCCACCCCAGACGTTGGTGTACCCTTAATTTAATTTGTTAACAATCTGCACACTCTGTATTATCCGATGTTGTTGCTGCTGTACTGTTTGTACCAGCCTGCATTAAGAGTCCAATTGTATTATTCCTTGCTCTGTTCCCTTCTGCCAGGACCATCTTGAAAATGAGATTGCTCAGTGATGAATCTGCCTGGTTAAATAAAGTTTTGATTGCCGGCCTGGTGGCGCTGGACACCACATTTCGTGCTGTGCCGGCGGCCCGGGTTCCGGAACGAGTCCAGGTTGTCGGGGGTCGGCAGGGGAGGACTAGGATTGAGCATCGGGAGACAGCTCTCCTAGTCCTGGGAAGGCTGGGGAATCCACACCACGCTCACGGTGACCCTGGGGCGCCCAGGGCTACCGCTTGCGCTAGTGTGACTGAGAAGGGCGCAGCAGACGTCGGCACGCACATGCGCAGACGTCATTGCACGTCTGCACTCCCAATGGGAGAAAAAAGTGGAAATGGCTGGGCGCGACTGTGCAGCCTAATGACCGTGCCCTGCATCGCCAGGAGGACTCATGTGGAATCACACTGGGGGGGTTCGGAGCCAGTCTGGCTGGATAGGGTATGGGGAGACCCTCCAGTGGATCAGCGACGACCGTGCCGGATCCCCCATCATGTGAGTGAGCCTGGTGCTCTCCTGGCAGACAGGGCCGGTGGCTGGATGCCCCCACCAGTAGTCGCCGCAGCAGGCGGATAAATAAGAATAAAAAAAAATACATAAAGTTTTGATTGATAGGACCAGCACGGGGGCATGTTCCATGCAAGTCTATGGAGTGTCATTTAAAAAGCTATCTGCCCAATTTTAATTCGACTTTTGGTACAAATCGAAGCCAGTATTCAAGTAACAATGTCTTGTTACTTGAATACTGGCTTCAATTTGTACCAAAAGTTGGAATAAAAGTGGAAAAATAATTTAAAATAACGCTCCATGGACTTAGGAAGCACACCCTCATGCTGGTCCTATATAATGACATCACAAAAAGTCGGACCGCGGGGGCAGACTGGAGAGTCAGGACGTGGAAGGGATCAAGCTGCTAGCCCCTTGAGGGCAAAATACGACCCCTTCCCTTCCCTAGGGGGCTAAACATAATGTTTTAAAAATGCAGTGGAGGAACTCCACTCAGTAAAGGAGCCTCCTGTTTGTTAAAATTGCTCCCTAAAAATAGCTAGAAAGATGCTCTTTAATGCTATGCTTATCACAGACATCTTATAAATGTATCAAACATATATACTATGGATACTGAAGACATTGTTTTATTTCAACTTGTATTTATATAACTATATTTGTATGTTTTACTACATTATGCTTTAAGCCCACCCACAAAGCCTTTAAATTCTGACTAAGCCATCAAACTGCAGGGGAGAAAGTCAGCTTGCTGGCTGTGGAGAAGATTTCTGTAAGTTTTGCTATTTTTTTTTAAACTACAGGAGAGAAGGATTAGTTAATTCTACTTGCTGTTGAGGGAGTTAATGTATAGAGGATTTTTGTAAGTTTTGATAATGTTTAATTTTCTTTTTAATTTAGCTTAAAGTAGAATTTAGCTTAAAGGCTTCTGTGGCTGGAGTGACTGTAAAATTCTTCTCCACCCTTCCACCAGCCTTTCTTAAATACTGAAATACCACTGGGGGTTGGGTTTGATGGCTGTGAGGGAGGAGCTTGGGGAGCTGCAAACTGATCTGAGCCCTCAGAACAGGCCAGGAAGGAGGAAACAAGGAACAGCCATATGAGCCAAGTCTTAAGGACATATAAATATACAAAACGTGTGAGTAGATCTATAGTCCTTATGCTTAGGATTGTGGTTTCCAGTAAGTACTGTAGCTGACTGTCTTACGCTGCATGCAAGGGTATTTTGAGTAACAATTTCTGTTAGAGGCTGGACTAGGATTAGTTAATTCTACTTGCTGTAGGCAGAGTAGTGTGGAGAGGCTGTACAGGTAGTGTGGACCACGAGTAGGATTGTAGGGTGCAATGGTTGTGGGGGCAGCAATGCAAATGAACATACTGTGGCGGCTGGGAGGGTGTCCAATATGCCACAGGCTAAGAAGGCTTGAGGAAGAGGTTCAGTGGCTTGGCAGGGAGCTGGGAAGGTGGGGAGGATTGAGTCAGTAGGAGGGCTGACATCTGACAGTATTGTGGGGGCACCACAGAGAAGGAACAGTGGGGCAAGGGAGAGGTCAGGGGGAGGAGGCACAGTAGACAGGAAGCCAGTTGATGAAGGGACTCTAGTAGGACCTAGAAAAAGAGGAGCAACAGTAGGCAGGAGGGAGAAGGAAACACAAAATAAGGCAAAGGGAAGAGGAAACATGTTTGCTGTACTAGCAACACATGGGAAAGAGAACGCAGGAGGAGATTGCACAAGGGACAGTACTCACAAAGAGAAGGGAGAGATGGGCATTACTAGTGGAGAGACTGAGTATGGCATGGCAGGGGGAAGGAGAGGGATAATACTCGGAAAGGTGAGGACGGAGTGGAAGTTGGCAGTCAAACAGGAGGAGGAGGGGGAGAAGCATCAATTGAGAAGGGCGAGGGGAAGGGACTAGGACACACTGTACAAGCACTGTCTTGAGTGGCCCCAGAAATGAGAACCTGGGGGCGTGGCGACGGGCACAAGGAAAGAGGAGGGAGGTGTACTAGTGTTGGGGGACTCCATATTCAAGGGGATCAGATGGGGCAGCAAGGGGGAGAGGCACAGTCAGATATGGGTGGAGTCCATACCAGGATTAAAGACAGACAAGGCAGGACCTGCAACCCTAAGGTGCGTAAGGAGGGGTAGGAGGAAATCACACATTGTGGTACATGTGGGGACAAATGACTTAGTGGGGGAAACAGTGGAGGTAACAAAGGAGAGGACTGAGAAAGTGGGAAGGTTGTGTGAGGAGACTGGGGAGTCTGTGGCATTCTCCGAAGTGCTCCCAGTACCTTGCGCAAGCACAGTGAGAAAGGAGAGGGTTACGGATTTGAACACATGGTTGGTAGAATGGTGTCAAACTATGGGATATGGGGTTGTGGGTGGCTGGGGCAGCACCTGGGATAATAACAATCAGTTTGCAAGGGACAGGCTGCACCTGAGTGGGGAGGGGAAGGAGGCAGTAAAGCAAAGACTGGGGAGATATATTGCGACAAAGGTGGATTTAAACTAGATAGGGAGGGCAGCAAGTGGACAGCAGGTAGGCAGGGATCTGATAGAGTGGAGCCTACCTCCCCAGGCTAGCAGGGAAGGACTCGGGGTGACCAAAAAAGGAGGGAGTAGAGGGAAGGAAATGGAGGCCAATGAAGCGAAGGGGCAAGATGGAGGGTGGTCTCGCTGAATGCAAGAAGCTTAGGCAACAAATCTGCTGAGCTACAGGCACTCTTAGCAGTGTGGAGGGTGGATATTGCAGCTGTCACAGAAACATGGGCAACTAAGCACCGGGACTGGGATCTGGCAATCCTAGGATACAAAGTATACAGGAAGGACCGTAAGGAAGGGCAGGGCGGTGGGGTGGCAGTCTGTGTGAGGGATGGGATCAAATGCACAAGGGACAAGGGGGAAGAAAGGAGAACAGAGGCAATCTGGCTGTAGCTGCTAGACTCAAGGGGTAGGAAACTAAGGTTTGGGGTGGTATACAGGCCACCGTCCCAGTCTGAGGAGCTTGACAGGGAATTAGCAGGACAAATCAGAAAGGTATGTAGAAACGGGAAGGTGGTCATCGTCGGGGATTTCAACTTGCCGGGGGATGACTCGAGCATTCCAGTCACCTCCAGTGCTAGGGAGCAAGTGCTCCTGGACGCAATCCAGGAGGATCTCCTGACACAGTTGGTTAGTGTACCTACTAGACTAAAGAACACTTTAGAGCTGGTGTTGTCGAATGGGGAGGCAGTAAGGGAAATAAAGGTGGAGGACCCACTAGCCGACAGCGATCACCAAACGGTGTGGTTTAATATCACGATGTGTGGGAAGCCAGAGAAATCAGTTACTCAGATAGTAAACTTACTTCAGGGGGGCAGACTTTGGGAGCATGCAGGAAGTACTGAAAGGGGTACTAGAGGACATAAGGCAGGAGATGGATGCAGAGCAGAAATGGGATATTATTAAAAGGGGGATTACAGAGGCAACAGAAGCCTGCACCAAGACACAGAGTAAGAGGAGCAAAGCAAGAAAACCATGCTGATTGAACAGCGAGGTGGTGGAGGTGGTGAGAGCAAAACGAGAGGTGCACCAGAGGTATAGAAGGACAGGGAAGGAAGTGGACGGGGAGGAGTATGCAAGACGGTCCAGGGAGATGACCAGAAAAGTGAGAGAAGCCAAGGCCCAGAGGGAGCTGAGATTAGTGCAGGGAACTAACGAGGGGAGAAAGACTTTTTCAGATACATCAGGGAGAAAAGGAAGTGCAAAGAGACAATACTGAGGATAAAAAGGGGTGGGAAGTGGAAGGAAAAGGGGGAGGAGCAGGTAGAAGCATTGAATTAATACTTCTGCTCAGTGTTCACAGAAGAAATAGAGGACGCTACCATCATGGGCTGGGAGGGTGGGGACAGGGAGGAGGTAACAGATGGAAGAATTTAGGCAAGCAGAGTCCTAGAGTGACTGAGGGCACTAAAGGCAGACAACAAGACAAGTCACCAGGGCCGGATGGTATCCACCCCAGGGTGCTAAGGGAGATGGCGGAGGTGTTGGCAGAGCCGCTGACGGATCTGTACAGCACCTCACTGGAGTTGGGATGTGTGCCACTGGAATGGAGGATGGCACATGTAGTACCATTACACAAGGGCGGACCAAGGGATGAACTGGGTAATTATCACCCGGTAAGTCTCACCTCTGTAGTGAGCAAACTCATGGAGACAATACTAAAGGAAAGACTGGTGTCGTACCTCGAGGTCAATGACCTCCAGGATGTAAGGCAGCATGGGTTTGTTTCAGGGAAGTCTTGTCAAACCAACCTGATACAATATTATGATTGGGTGACAGGTGAGCTGGATAAGGGTCATGCGGTGGATGTTCTTTACTTGGACTTCAGCAAGGTCTTCGATTCTGTGCCTCATGGGCGGCTTGGGGGGAAGCTAACTGGTGTAGAGGTAGGGGCAAAAATGGTGAACTGGATTACAAGCTGGCTGAGTGGGAGGCTGCAACAGGTGGTGGTGAGAGGGGGGCTCTCAATTCCAAGGCCAGTGATGAGTGGGGTGCCACAGGGCTCTGTGTTGGGGCCAGTATTGTTCGGGCTCTTCATATCAGACATTGCACATGGGGTGGTGAGCAAGACAAGTCTGTTCACTGATGACACCAAAATTGGAGCAGTGGTGAATGGAGAGAAGAAATGGAAGCAGCTGCAGGGGGACCTAAGCAAACTAGAGGAGTGGTCAGAGAGGTGGCAGCTGGGGTCCAATGCAAAGAAGTGTAAGGTTATGCACTTTGGGGTGAAGAACCCATGGAGAGAATACTGGCTGGGAGGGGTTAAGCTGGGGATCACTGAGGAGGAAAAGGACCTAAGGGTAATGATAACAGGGACCATGGACAACACTGCCCAGTGCAGGAGAGTGGCTGCAAGAGCAAACAAAATGCTTGGGTGCATAGCAAGGGTTTTTTCGTCTGGGCGAAGAGAGGTGATCTTGCCCCTCTACAGGTCACTGGTAAGGCCACACTTAAGAGTACTGTGTGCAGTTTTGGAGGCCATACCTAAAGTGTGATATCAGGCTACTGGAGGGGGTGCAGAGGAGGCAACAAAGATGATATGCGGAATGGAAGGGACAGACTATGACAGCAGGCTGGGAGACCTGAATATGTACACCCTGGAGGATAGAAGGGACGGGAGGGGGCATGATAGAGACATTCAAGTATCTGAGGGGAAACAATAAGGATGGGGCAGATGGGGTCTTTAAGTTAAGGAGGTGGAGGGTCACCAGGGGGCATGCGCTAAGAATAGAGGGGGGAAGATTTAGGGAGGAAATGAGGAGACACTATTTCACAGAGAGGGTGGTAGCAAAATGGAACGCCCTACCAGAATGGGTGGTATCATGTAAATCTGTAAACAGTTTCAAAAGGGCATAGGACAGGGAACGGGACAGTGAGGGTGGGGAGTGGCAGTGGAATGACCAATGGGATGGGGCGGGGCAGCTGCAAACTAGGGGTGCTAGCTACACACTCGAGCAGACCTAAATAGACTGGGTGGTCTGTTTCTGCTGGCACATTCATATGTTCGTATGCTGCCATAAAAGCTTTTATGCTGAATGATAAAAAAACAAAATTTAAATACCTGTAAATTTTCTGTCTCCGACGGCTGGTTTCCGGGTTTCCAGATAGATGGGCTGTACCTCCTAATGAGACATGCAGGCAGGAATCAGAGCTCTGCAGCCTGGATATTCACCCCTTCAATTCCTGTTTCTACCAGTTCTTCCTAAAGCAGTCCAAATGTGGTAACATTACATGAACTTGGAAACAAAAAGAGAAATATTATCCAAACATTCGGCCAACTGGCCAACTTTGTACATTCTGGGAGCGAAGAAGCCTGGAAACCAGCCGTCGGAGAAAGAAAATTAACAGGTATTTAAATTTTGTTTTCTCTCTCCTAAGCTGTTCTCCTGGCTTCCAGACAGATGGGATATACAAAACCAGTACATCCCCAATTATCCCCAGTGGGAAGAATGTAAATGCCCTTAAGGGTCCACCACCGCATGAAGAACTTGGCAGCCAAAAGACGCCTCCGACAAGGCCGTCACATCCAGCTTGTAGAATTTTGTGAATTTGTGAACAGACGACCAGGTGGCCACCCTGCACAGGTCTGCTGGAGAGGCCTCTCTGAAATCTGCCCACGGCGTGGCCATGGCCAGGCAAAGGTACTCCAGCCTGATTGTAAGCAGTGGTGATGGCAGAACGGATCCATCTGGCTATAGAGTCTTTGGAAGCTTTTCTACCCATATTTAGACCCGCTGATAGAATGAACAAACTAGAAGTTTTTCATATCAATTCTGTTCTTTTAATGTAGATTTTCACCGCCCTTCTGGGATCCAGTGTGTGAAATTCCTTCTCCTTGTCATTTTTCAGGTGTGGACAGGAAGAAGGCAGAATCGACTCCTGGTTTCAATGGAATGGGGACATTACTTTTGGCAAAAAACCTGGATCTGTTCGAAGAACTACAGAGTCCTGATGAAAAACAGTATATGGCTCCTTAGTGGACAACGCTCCCAGCTCCCTGATTCTTCTGGCTGCAGTAATAGCTATGAGAAAAGCTACTTTCATTGTGAGATGCATAAGGGTTGCCTCCTTAAGAGGCTCAAAGGGAGCCTTGGACAAAGCTTTGAGGGCCAAATTAAGTCTCCAAGAGGGAAACCTTGGTTTGACTGGTGGGCGTTTTAATGTTGCCGCCCTCAGGAACCTTCTAACATGGGGATGGGAACCCAGAGACTCCCCTGAATCCACCAACAAGAGCACCCCCAGGGTGGAAACCTGCACTCTTAAGGTGGCCAATTGCAGCCCTTTGTCAAACCCATCTTGGAGAAATTGAAGCAAAATAGGCAAAGACACTGCTTGGTTATGCATTTGTTTGGACTGAAGCCAGAACAAGAATTTCTCCAAATCCTGTAATACACTTTAGTGGAAGATGAGCGACGAAATTGAACCATCATTTTAATCACAGGAGCAGTGTATCCGAGTTCTTTGAGAGTTTCCCGCTCAATCTTCAGGCCGAGAGGGACAGATTGCACAGACTAGGATGTAGCACAGGACCCTGATGAAGAAGGCCTGGGCTGATCCAAAAAGTTAGAGGTAGCTGCTTTGACAGACGAATCTGGAGCGGGAACTACGGGCGTCAAGGCCATCGTGGGCAGACTAGGATCAGCTCTGCCCAATCCATCACTACTTTGTGGAGGACTCTGGATAGAAGCAGTATGGGGGGGGAAGCATACAGGAGACCAAACTGACCCCAGTTTAGGGAAAAGTCATCCTAAAAAAACGCTAGTTCATCCTTGGCCAGGGAGCAGAATTGCTTGACCTTGGAATTTCGCTGGCAAGTGAAAAGATCTACCCAAGGACTTATCCAATGCTCGCGGTTAGGATTTGCTAGGCACTGTCCTTTAGTTCCCATTCCCCTGGCAGGACATCCTTGCAACTGAGCCAGTCTGACATGATATTTTTCTTGACCTGGAATGTACACCACCCTTATGCTTGCCAGGTGGTGCTCGGACCACTGAAATAGAATAAGAGACTCCCTGAGCATCCGTGAGCTTCTTGTGCTGCTCTGACGATTGATGTACGCCATCATCGTTTGATTGTCTGTCAGAATCAGCACGTCCTGGTTGACCACTTACTGTTCGAAATGCAGTAGGGCTAGGCGCACTGCTCTCATTTCGAGGACATTGATGCTGCACCTTGTTTCCAGCAGAGACCACTTGCCTTGAGCTGACCTCTGATCCAGGTGTGCCCCCCCAGCCCCTGAGGCTGGAATCAGTTGTGATTCATATTTGGTGTGGATGGCCCAACTTGTGACCCCTCATAATATTGGTTCTCTGAGTCCACCACTGAAGGAAAGTCCTTATCTGGTGAGAAATCGGGATCTGTTGGTCCTGGCTGTGTTTGTACTGGGACCACAGTCTGAGGAGGTGTGCTTGAATGGGCCGCATGTGAATCAATGCCCAGGGGACTGAATCTGCCAGAGATACCAGGGTCCCAGTGAGCTGCATGAAGTTGTGAGCCGGCAGCTGGTGGGTAGTGTGAAACTTTTGGATGAGCTTCTGTAGGTCCCTGAACTTCATTTCCATGGAAACACCTTGTTCACCTGTGTCTTGAAGTCCGCCCCCAGATGATTCAAGGTCTGGGATGGAGTCAAGGAACTCTTCTTCCAGTTGATGATGAATCCATGTGCCGAGAGATACCGGACCAGAGGTGAGCAACTACTGTTACTAGTACCTTTGAAAATGTCCTTGGGGCTGAAGAAAACCCAAATGGAAGCATTTTGAATTGGAAATGACGCTCCCACACTTTGAATCTGAGCTATTGCCTGTGCAGCTCTTGAATGGGAATATGCAAATAGGTGTCCTGCAAATCGACTGAGGCCAGAAAATCACTTTGTTGTAATTCCCTGATGATTGATGATATGGTTTCCATCTTGAAGGGTCTGTTGCGGACGAAGCGATTCAGGAATTTGAGGTCTAGGTCTAGTCTGAATCCCTCTGTGCATTTGGGAACAATAAAGAATAGGGAGTATACTCCCCGGTTGAACTCTGTGGGGGGAACTTGCTCAATAGCCCCTGCCTGAATAAGGTCTGTGATGGCCTGAAACATCGCCTGCCTTTTGGTTAGGTTGCCTGAAATAGGGAAGGGCACCACATAAGGAAGCAAGGGCTTTGACTTGAATTCTATTAGGTAACCTTTGCTGATGATGTCTAGGACCCATCTGTCTGACGTGGTTTGGACACATTCCTCGAGAAACTTTGAAAGTCTGCCCCCTACTCGAGGATGGGCCTGGACGGCTTCATTGTGACTTTTTATTGTTGCTCCTGGTGTCTCTGGTGTCCCCTCTGCCACCGGAGCCTCCTCCTCTGAAGTTGCGCTGGTTATAAGAGGAGAACCATGTTCTCTTGCCTGAGAAATTATTGTTTTGACCTTTGTTGTAACCTCGGTCAAAAAAATTGTGTCCTGGGCCTGAAGACCATGATTTGCCTCTGTTTCTTGATTCGGGCATGTGCACTTTAGCCATCTCCCCAGATTCCTTCACTGCCTCCTTAAGCGCAGAGCTGAACAGGAGATTACCTTCCTAAGGGGCTTTCACCAAATGGCTTTTCGTGGAGGCATCTGCTCGTCAGGTCTGAAACCAGAGGTTGTGGCGAGACAAAGTTTGAAAGAACATGGTTCTAGCGGTGCACCTGACTGCCTCCTCTGACACATCTGCTGCATAAGCGGATGCCAAACCCATTAGTTGCAGCTGTTGGATAGTAGCTTTGTTCTTCTCTGGATCCTTGGTGAATTGGAAGGCTAAATCTGAGGCCCAGGACAGAGCAGCCCTGGTGGAGAAAAGACTGGCAGTTGCTGCCTTGAGAGATGTTCTTGATGCTTGGAAGGCCTTCTTCAGTGAGGCATCCACTTTCTTGTTCACTGGGTCCCTAAGAGATGCCCCTCCTTCTGCCGGAATGACCATCTTTTTGGTGAGATTTGAGATCAAGGGGTCACTTTTGGGGCAGTCTAGCCACTTTTCTAATTGTTTCTTGTCAAATTTGAGAAGCACAGTTATCCGCCGGGGGACTGAATAGGTGCGCTCTAGACCTTGCCATTCCTCCTTTAGCAAGTCCTCAAAGGCCGGAGGAATAGGAAAAGCTGTGGCTGGTTTGGCAGCAGATGCCAGGTGAAATGCCTATTTTGGCTGTGTTGGAGCCACTGGGGAAGACCCAAGGTGTATCTCGGCTATAACCTTTTTTATGATAAAGTTTAGGTCCTCTAGGTCAAAGTTTCTGGAAGGTGAGTCGTCTGAGTCAGAGGACGAGTCCACTAATTCCCCCTCTTCTGGTGAAGACAAACTGGAATCTGAAGAGGCTGGGGGGGACGTTTCCCTTTGCGGGTGCCCCGGGATCTGCTCTGAGAACGAGAACTTTTCTTTCTCTTGTGGCACGAGGAATGCTGATCCTCCTCATCTGAGAATCTGTTCCTGTACCTGGATTTTTTCCTTTTGTCGTAGTGATGTGAGGACAACTGCCCCTCTTCGGGTGAAGACAGAGATGGAGTTCTCTTTCGTTTTGCCTTCTCGTGTGGCCTTACATCTGGGGACACCGGAAGTTGCCAGTCGAAGCATGATGAGTCCAGAACAAATGCCCTATTCAGTTTATCAATGAGGTCTGGAGCCAGCGAGGGGGATGCGGACTGCTGGGTGTCCCTGGTGGCCGCTACCCTCTCAGGCCTGTCCATCTGTTGGCTATCAGTCTGAGCCGAGGAATGTGAGGTTTCCATCATGTCCTCCCCATTAGCAGACACTGCCTTCTTGCACTATAAACAAAGCGAGCCAGCGAGGGTAATTAGCATAGGGGATCTGCATCTCTGGCATTTTCTGCCTCTGGAGGGCTTGTCTGAGGCCATGGCAAAAAAAGGCTCTAGTTCTCCCTGTATTCAGCGTACCCCCCCTGGAGGATTCCTGGTAATATGCTGCACTCTAGCCTTCACTATATGCTCGGTACCCCCCTCCCCCGGAAGCTGCCTGATCATATGCTGAAGTGTGGACAAGTCGCTGTTGCCGGCCCTTTAAGGATAAAATACTGAGCTGCTTGCCCAGCTGTCTTTGGCCTGTTGAATGCTGGCGATTAATGCTGAAACCTCGATTGCTGATGGGGGTCCTTTAAGGCTAAAAATACTGAGCTGCTTGCCTAGCTGCCTTTTGCCCCTTAAAAGCTGCGATTAATGCTGAAAACTTCGACTGCTGCTGGGGGAGGGCCTGCACCGCCAAGTGCTCCCACTGACGGCCAAACAGCGCTGCTTCCGGACTGAAGCTCGGCTGATGAGAGAGCAGTAGAATGTCAGTGAGCTTCTCAGAAAGTTGCAGGCCTACCATCGACAAGCAGTCTCCAGAGCATTTAAGCCAGCCAACGATGAGGAGAAACGGTGCTGCCGTCAGCAAAAAACGAAAACAGCAGCTTCCAGTTCCCAAGGAATATTCTTTTTTAGTCACTGTTCACCAAATAACGATAGAAGGGAAACCCCAGTTCAGGTGCAATAGCAGGGTTGAGCCCAAAATCGCAGGAAAACTCTGCAGGGAATGTGGGGCCAGTCTGTACAGCGTGCAAGGCTGAGACTGGAACCCACACAAAAGCGAGTTGCTAACGTTGCCTTTTGAAGATATCTCAAGGAAAAAATTAAAGATCGACTTACAGTCTGCTGTTTTCAGCCCTGCCACGAGGTGACAGAGCTCTGCTGCAGAGTACCTGCCGTTTGGAAGGCAGGAAGTAAACTGGTGGAAACAGGAAGTGGAGGGCTGGGTATCTAGGCTGCAGAGCTCTGATTCCTGCCTGCATGTGTCATCAGGAGGTACAACCCATCTGTCTGGAAGCCCGGAGACCAGCTTAGGAGAGAGAAATAAGCTTGAACTACTAAGTGGAGCAATTAAAGAGTGGAAAAAATCCACTTCTTTGAGCTAGCCTTCCCAAAGTTTTAAACTGCTGTATTTTTAGCTGTGAGTCATTATTTATTATCTGATAGCTAAAATAAAAACTGTTTTTTGATTGGCTAACACCTGTGGGTCCATTCCTGTACATACAGTAACCACATTATAGAGATACCACCTGTCCTGATTTTGGCAGGTCAGTCCTGCTTTGGGCAGCTGTGTCCTGCCAAAAAGCATGCAAAATGCTACAGGTACTGATCTTATAGTATATGGTTGGCCTTTGTTCTTTATAAAAATCAGCCTGCTCAAAAGCCTTGTTATGCGCATTCTAAACTGTTAAATGCATTCCAAGGTGCTGTTGTGCGCATTCCAAGCAGTTGTTCAGCACAGTTCAAAGGTCATAACATTTTGAATTTCTCATTCACCCAGCACCTAGCAGATTACTAACCACCCAGTGCCTAAATTGGTACCTTTTAACTTGTAAAAGTCTGTAAATTTAATTTCGATCATAAAACAGAACAAAGAAATGGCTTTTTTTTTGTTTCCTTTTGTTTTTATTTAGGGAGCTAACACATCTGTGATTTACATGTACAAAACCATATACTATAAAAAATAAAATATGAGCAACCACACACAACCCGGCATGTGTTTCCATCTTGGGGTTGAGATGGCAGCCTCGAGGTCCATATGCTGTCATCTCAACCCTTTTATGGAAACACAGCCTTGTTGAGTATGGTTGCCCATAAATTGTTCTCTATATAGTAGAAAAAATATTTTCTTATTTTCCTCTAAATGTTGCAAAAAACTCTATAATACGTTAACTGAAACACCTCAAAATGCTAAGAAACAATATGAACAGAATGAAAAAAAAAAACAAAAAAAAACTACAACAGTTAGTTTTAATTCTATTTAGAGAAAAGAAGTGTGTTGCTTAGGTCGAGGTTACATACTGTCCAGCAAAAAATCATTTTCAGTAAGAAAGGACCCATTCTGGGCTTCTTAAATGCTGGTAACTGTAATATACAGTGTTAAAGAAGTGCCAGCGGATAGCCTTTTCACTTGTTTCACAGTATTTCACCCTCCTTTGCCCACTCAAAATATGGCTGCCCTGACATCCATTCCTCACAGAGCATTTTAAAAAGGCCCCATTCACCAGTAAAACCACTGCTACACATCTCTCCCAGCCCCAGGTTTACAACACACTTTACCTGCTGCTGCTACTGCACTCTCAGCCAGGCTCTGAGCTCTACCACACAAGAACGGCCAGCCAACTCCCATCAAAACACAAAGCCATCCATCCTCCTACCACTAACACACCATTTCCTACTCTCCCCTCCTGTGGAACCTATAACAACAGCACCACCGCACCTACAGAAGAATGGGAACCTGCTTTTCTAAATGTACACTGGCACTGCAGAAAATAAAATAAAAAATGTTGTACTTTTTTTTATGTACACAAACCACCCCTTGAATCAATAAAAATAGCACTGTAAAATCCACAAACATGAAATGCTGAAACATGTCACATTACTGTCAGGGTGGGCAATATTGGGCTATACCTGCTAGGGGGTATAATAAGGCCCAACACCACTGGTGGAGGGCCTTACAGCCCCTGGAAGTAGCAGGTATAGCCCATGCCACCCACTCTGGTGGGTATTATTATGCTTAGAAAATAGGTATTTGTTGATATTTTAATAAAATATGTAACATGATTTGGCTAGTGCCAACAAGACTGGTCTTGCTTTTTATCCTATCTTAACCTTACTGTCTCACCAGTCTCACTGTTAAAACTGTAGTTATATAGCCGGCCCAGTGGTGCTGAGGGTTGAGACGCTGGACACCACACTTCGCGCCATGCCAGCAACCCGGGTTCGGGACCAAGCTCTGGCTGTCGGGGATCGGCAGGGGAAGATCAGGATTGAGCATCCAGAGGAGTGCTCTCCTGTCCTGGGAGGAAGGCGGGTCTTGATCTCAGGCTCTGGTGGCTCCTGGTGGTAGTCAGGGGCACAGCAAGCCTGAGGTCCAGCAAACACGAAGTTGGCTGCGGCAGCAGTCACAGGAACACAAGAGAAGGCATTGCCAGCTGGACACACTGCATGTCTGAGCCAAGGGAGGAAAAGCAAGAAAACCCCCTACCGGCTGGGTGAGGAGACGGCGACCTCCAGGGACCAAGGCTCCACACGCCAATTGCCAGCCACAACCCCAACTCTACCGCCTGGGGATCCTCGGCCTCACCAAGGGGTCCGGGTGAGATGGGAGTCCTAATACCAATGCTACTGTCGGGGAAGTGGTTCAGGCAGGTGGTTAGGGACCGCAGGTCAAACAAGTACAGCCTGAGAGATGCCCCGAATGGTAGGTGAATAAACAGAATTTGGGGGGGGGGACTTTACTTATATGAAGACCACATCCAACATCAGTTTTACAGATTTTTTGTGTGCAGTGCCCACATGGAAGGCTATGATGCAGCAGCACTGCTTTTCAATAATGCTCCCTGCACTGTACACAGTGGTTCAGTTCCACCCAACACCAGGTTATTTCAACTCCCAGCGCCAAACTCACTAATGGCCCCCCATATCACCATTTTTTTTTAATTCTCTGATGGTCCAGGCTGGACACCAGAACTGTCAGGTAGTTAGGGGGAGAAGGCTGGATGTTTTATTTATTCCTTGATGGGCCGAGTTGGGCACTAGACCTCTCAAGCAGTTGGTGCTGAGGGCCAGATGTTTTTTTATGGGCCAGGCTGGGCATCAGACCCATCAGGTAGTCTGGGGATGGGAGACAGATAATTTTTTTTATTATTATTCTTTGATGACAGGCCAGGGTGTGCTTGGGATTCTTCAGGTTGCTAAGGGGAGCGGAAGAGATTTTATTTTTTTTTATTCCCTAATGGTCTGGGTTGGGCCCTGGACTTATCAGGTAGTTGGGTAGAGGAGGAGGAGGAAGAGGGATGGATTTATTTTTCCTCTAGGGCCCCGTCCACACTGCACCGCTCAAACCCTGTAACAGACAGAAACCCGTTACAGCGGGAGCAATCAGTGTGTGTCCACACTACTCGGTGTCCGATTCCGGGACCGGCACGCCAGTCACGCCGGGAGCAGGCGTATTACCATGGCACCTGATCCCACAATGCAGCTTGTGCTGCGCTAGAGACGGTGCCGCGGTCCACACTTCGCCCGGTATCGTTACCAAGGCATAACCGGTTTCATAACCGTTGTTGAAACCACCACATATGTGGTTTCAACAACGGTTACGAAAACGCCTTCTGTAACGTTACAGGTGTAAACGCAAACCATTGCGGTAACGGTTTGGGCACTCTGTAACGCTACAGAGGGGTAGTGTGGACAGGGCCTAACAGACTGAGTTGGATACTGGACCCATTAGGTACAGTAGTTGGGGAAGTGGAGGTGTGACAGCGTAGGTCTGCCCTTTGCCCTCCACCGTCACTTTCAGGCCCAGTGGCTCTGGTGGAAGCCAAACCACGATTTGTCAAGAGGTACCTTTTTGGAGTTGGCCTTTCAGAATACTGTGCAGGGAGACCTGCAAATATGCAGTCAGCCCTTAATTGGATAATTGGGAGCAGCTGATAACTGGAAAAACACCTGCAGGCTGAGGAACCAAATAAAACACAAAAGACATCGGTGTGAAAGGCTTTTTATTTTGGCCTGGAATCTGCAGAGAGGGAGAGGTAAAACCCCTGCAGAACACTGAGCTGAAGGGAGCTCTAAAAGACAGCGGGCTCGATTTTCAAAGGGCCAAGATTGACACAAGATGCTTGCCTCAAAAAGAAATGATGTAAGAGGCACACTGCGCCGGACCTTGTGTCAGTCCTGATTTTCAAATGCAGCCTGCGTCCCCAGAGGGGCCGCTTCAACCACTCTGGTTTGTGCCAAGCTTGCATCAAGCCACAGGCTACGCTAAGGCAGACAGGGGCCTTGTGCCACAACACAGCTGCCACATCCCTGTCTGTGGGATTTTCAAAGCCCCACTATGGCCACAGGTTGCGCCAGTGCTTAGATCAGTCACAGCTGATCTAAGTACTGTGTGCGCCAACGCTCAAGGCAGGCAGGCTGGCCAATACCACAGCATCACATAGTACAGGTAACCACCGCCATAGCATGTTCCCAGCCGCATGCAGAGGTCTGGCGGGGAACTGTGGTCAAGTTGGACACTGGAGAGCTGGCAGTAGTGTGGCTGGGGGATGGAAGAGAGGATGGCATCCAACAGTATAGTGTAGGCTAATGTGCCACAGTGTAGTGCGGCACAGGCTAGTGTAAGAGCATAAGGGTGACCCGAAAACCTGGAACCATGCATCTTCATCCACCAGTCCATGGCAATGCAGAGGTCTGAACCAGCCAAGGTCTCGCATACCATACATGTAAGGCACTTACACAGAGCTTCTGCACAGACATATGGCGAAACACCTGAGTTGGTTATAGCTATTACTATATTGTGAGTACTTCTATACTGCAGGCCCAGTATGGTACCACTGGAGTAACGAGATACTCATCCCGTTGCCCATGCATAGAATGACAGGAGTGCCCATCAGCAGGCCACACTATGGAGATAACCTGTCCAGCACGATGTGTATGGGACATGCCAAGCACATCTGCAAAGAAGCACATGTCGCAACAGGCCCCATTGCGTATAGTGCAGTAGTCATCATCAGTGCACTGGACACTTATTTGGAGATCCCTCTGGGACCTCTACAAGCCACCCCAGCTATTCTTGAAAGGATACTGTCAGACTACTGTATAAGTCTACCACACAAGTACAAGGCAAGGGTGTGACTGTGCCAAACCTGTGACCACAAAAATATTCCGGAAACGGTAGTGATGGCTGAGGTGGTGCTACAGTACAGTTGTCTACTGCATGTGTAGGAGTGCTGCCAAGGCCCTGACAGCAAGGCGGCAGTCTCATGCTGGTTCGAACGGCGCACTATTGCCTCAGCAGTTTAGCAGTGGTGTAGGCTTTTAGCTGCTCAGGAGCCGTGTCCCCAACACTGGTGGAGGCCTCACCTCCTAAACACTCTACAGTAGCGTGCAGTAACACAGAAACATAGAAACACAGAAAGTGATAGCAGAAGGGGACTGCAAGGTCCATCTAGTCTGCCCAAGAACCTACCTGGTACTGTTCCCCCTCCCCTCCTCTGCATTTCTGTATGCTACCTTTATGTCTATCACGTGCGTTCTTGAACTTGCTTACCATTTTGGCCCCCACTACCTCCATGGGTAAGTTATTCCATGGGTTCACCGCCCTCTGTGTAAAGAAGAACTTCCTTGTATTACTCCTAACCTTCCTCCCTTCAGCCTCATGTCATGCCCACTTATTCTCCCACTCTCTTTCAATTGGAAAAGCTCCTGAACATTGACTTTATTTATACCCCTCATATATTTAAAAGTCTCAATCATGTTGCCCCCTCCCTCCTCTGTTCCAGGAAGTAAATGTTGCGTTCCCTCAGCCTGTCCTGGTATGCCATATGGTGCAGTCCCTGAATCATTTTCATGGCCCTCCTCTGCACCGTCTCGGCCTCTACATCTCATTGGTGTGGTCTCAGTAGTCAGCTCCGCGGGGTGCACTAGCGCTCTGTAGAGTGGTAACACCACCTCCCTCCTGAGACTCGTGATTCCCCTCCCGATGCAGCCCAGCATGCCACTTGCCTTTAGTGGCACCTTTTCGCACTGTTTACCCACTTTCAAGTCTTCTGATATAATGACCCCTAGGTCACTCCCCTAGCTGGTGGAGGCTAGCTTCTCTCCTCCCAGGTAGTCATCCTCTTTGGGATTGTTTCTGCTTAAGTGCATGACTTTGCACTTTTTGGTGTTGAATTTCAACTGCTATGTTTCCGACCACTCCTCCAGTTTCTTCAAGTCTGAAGCCATACTCCTCACACCCCAAGGGAGTCCACTTTGTAGCAAATCTTGGTGTTGTCAGCAAATAGACACACTTTCCCTTCCAGCCTATTTGCAATGTCTGCTATGAAAACACTGAAGAGTAGGGGACCAGTACAGAACCCAATGGTACCCCACTGGTCACCTCCCTCTTAGCTGAAAATGCCCCGTTTACCTGAACCCTCTGTGTTCTTCCTCTAAGTCAGCTACTTACCCACTCAACCACCTCCCTGCCCACCCCCATGTGATCTAGCTTCCTTACCAGCCTTCTATGTGGAACAGAGTCGAAGGCTTTGCTAAAGTCTAGATAGACGACATTTACTGCAGCTCCCTGATCTATTATACTTGTAACCCAGTCGAAGAAGTCAACCAGGTTAGCTTGGCAAGACCTACCTGCCATGAACCCATGCTGTTTTGGGTCTTGCTGCCCACTGGATTCCAGATACAATATGATTCTCTGTTTGAGTAGTGTCTCCACCAACTTCCCTACCACCGACGTGAGGTTTACTGGACGGTAATTGCCAGCCTCCTCCCTGCTCCCTGCTTTGTGGACTCTCTAGTGATTTGGTGAATAGTTTTGCTAGAGGTGCTGTTAGTACACTCCCCAGCTCCCTGAAAACTCTAGGGTTAATCCCATCCAGTCCCATGGTCTGGTCCACCTTTAGTTTATTTAAAGCTTCCAAGACTTGAGCCTCTGTAAAGGGACTTCTGTCAACCCCCAGTCCCGGAGTGTTGCTGCTATGCAGGCTTGGCCCAACCTCTGCATTCTCTTTGGTGAACACAGAACAGAACTGGTTTAAAACTTCTGCTTTCTCGCAATCTTTTTCTACCAGTTTCCCTCCAGTATCTGCTAGTCTAGCTATCCCCCCCTTGGTTTTCCTCTTTTCTGTTATGTACCCAAAGAAGGCTTTATCTCCCTCCTTTACCCCCTGCACAATCCTCAGTTCAGTCAGGGCTTTAGCCCTCTTTATTGCCTTACCAGCTTCCCTCTGTGCTACCTTATAGGTTTCCTTATCCTCCTCTTTCATTGACATCCTAAACTTTGAGTACGATTTCGTTTTCTCCCTTACTATTATAGCCACCTCCCTGGAGACCCAGAGGGGTTTCCTTTTCTTATTTGCCTTGCTCACCCTTCTGATGCTCTGTTCAGTTAGTTCAGTTACCTCTGTGATAGCTCCTTTAAGATACTCCCACATTTCATCTACTCCTTTTTCTTCCCTGTATCCAAGACTCTCTGCCAGGCTATTTCTCATCCTCCGAAAGTCTGCTTTTCTGAAATCTAAAACCCTGATCTTGGAATGACTAATGTCTTCACTAGTGTTTACTTTAAAACCCACCATGCGGTGGTCGCTATTTCCTACGTGGCACTCCACCTCTACCTCCTTTACCCTGTCACTGTTAGTTAAAACCAAGTCCAGGACAGCTTCACCTCTGGTAGGAGTTTCTACAAGCTGCTTCAGCCCTGCACCCTGCAGGGCCATTACAAAGTCCCTTCCTTTTGACGAAGATGCTGCACAAGATTTCCAGTTTATGTCTGGCAAGTTAAAATTCCCTACTATTATTGTCTCGCCCTTGTCTGTCATTTTATGGAATGTCTCCACCATTTCTTTGTCCCCAATATCCCCTTGCAATGGGGGCCTGTAGATGACTTCTATCCTAATGGCTGCCCCGATCCTGTCTTAGCTGTTATCCATAGAGCTTCTGACTCATCTGGGACCCCCTGAATCTCTGTAGCCTTGATTTCCTCCCGGACATATAATGCTACCCCACCCACTTTCCTACCCTTCCTGTCCCTTCTGTACAGGTGGTAGCCTGGGATAGCCATGTCCCAACCATGGTTTTCTGTAAACCAGATCTCCGTCACAGCCACTAAGTCAAGTTCAGCTTCTGCCATGATGGCCCTGAGGACAGGGATTTTGTTCACCAGACTTCTGGCATTTATTGCCACTGCCCTCCATGTTCTACCCCCACTCTTAGCACAGGTGTGTTTCCTTTTGCTTTGCCACTCCGCTTTAGTACCCTTAATGGATCTCCTTTGGTCTGCACCTGTGGTTTTGGATACAGAAGTTTTCTTGGAAAGGTTTCCACCCCTCATTTGTACCCCTGCCAGAACTCCTTGGATCTGTACCTGTGGTTTCGGATGAAAGATTTTGTTGAAGAGTTTTGCTGCAGGTATGGACAAGAGAGTTTTTCGTAATTTGGTATTATTGTGCTTTAGAAAATGGCAAGAATATAGTCCATCTCCTGATTGGCTAAGAGCACCTCAAACCTGGGCATCTATTTTTCAATCTCCTCCCATGCACCATTTGTTTGCCGTACAGGACAGTTTGTGGCAACATTGGGGACTTTGGCTGAGGACCCCTCGAGAACAAAAAACATAGGCGTTGATGGCAGATAAGGACCGCTTGGGCTCACCTAGTCTGCCCATTTACCTACCTAGAGGATAAGCTGCAGATCCTATTTAACCAACAGCCTATTTCTTCCTACCCCCCACAAAAATTGCCTTATGTCTGTTCCATGCATTCTTGAATTCTCCCACAGTTTTAGACCCCACAACCTCCTCAGGAAGGCTGTCCCATGCGTCCACCACCCTCTCTAGTGAAAAAATACTTCCTCACATTGCCCCTGAGCCGTCCTCCCTCTATCTTCAAATTGTGTCCCCTTGTTCTTGCACATCTCTTTTTCTGAAAGATGCTACCCTCTTGGACTTTGTTGATTCCACTGAGGTACTTAAACATTTCTATCATGTCCCCCCTCTCCCTCCTTTCCTCAAGGGTATACATATTAAGCTCCTTTAGTCTCTCCTCGTATGGCTTCTCTTGCAGACCCTGCACCATTTTAGTTGCCCTCCTCTGAACTGCCTCCATCCTGTCTATGTCCTTGTGGAGATGGGGTCTCCAGAACTGGACACAGTACTCCAGAGGGGGTCTCACCAACTGTCTGTACAGGGGCATAACAACTTCCTGTTTTCTGCTGGTGATGCCTCTCCCTATACATCCCAGTATCCCCCCAGCCCTCCCTACTGCCTTCTCACATTGCATGCCAACCTTAAGGTCATCTGATATGATTACCCCCCAGGTCCCTTTCCACTTTTGTTGTTGTTACTACCTCCCCCCCCAATTGTGTAATCTTTCCCTGGGTTTTTGTTTCCCAGGTGCATTACTTTGCACTTCTTTGCATTGAATCCAAGCTACCAAAATCCGGTGCAGCGTCCATGGTGCACTAGGCATTGCCACACACGGGTGTTCAGCACATCTTGTGTAGCTCTAGCAGGCCTTTGAAAATCGAGCCCAGTGTGGACGATAGTAAAAAGTAAGAATGTGAAGGTGAACCCTACAAGCCAGAGAAAGGTAGAGTCGGGGGAAGTCTACTCAGAGGCCTGCTTGAAAGCAGGGTGAGCGGATAAAAGCTTTGAGAGTGGGATCTACTAGGGGTTTCTGTTCCAATCAAAGCCAGCTCTGTGACCTAAATTACCAACCCTTAACACAACAATTTATAAAGGACTTGGATACATGGCGCACAATTCCCCTTTCACTTTCCCAACATACAGATAGTGTGAGAACAGTTCTGCTTCTTTGTCTGTTGTACCGTGCCCAAACTTTATGTCACCCCACCTTTATATCTTTTTAGAAAACGGGACAAACTAATCTCACAATATGTCTGGAATGATGCACATTTCACAGTCAAATCTGCAACCCTTCAGCTACTGAAAGCGCTCTCTCATTCTTCCTTACACCATTCAGTGGCACAGGTCCGCACTGCTCTATACTGGTTAATGACAAACTATCACGCTCATTGGAAGACAGCGGAAATGGTGGAGGAAGACCTTCTCCAGATATATAAAGTCCCTTTAGCTTATCCACACACTCCACTGGAACAATTAACTTCTAACCCCTTCACACTAATCACACTCCGCTCTTGGCAGAGATTTTTGCACACAGTGGCCTACAGTTGACCAGATTTTGGGTCACACCTTTGATCAGCGCTGTTGTCTTTCTACCAGCCATGATGGAAACCACATACACACACTGGGAAAGAACAGGCCTAGTGAGTCTTGCACAAATATTAAGAGATCGGACTCTAATCTCTTGGCCTGAACTCCTGCCTTCTCTCTTCGTCCAGCAGACCACTTCAGATATAATCAGGTGACTCATTATTTAAGATCTGAGATACAGAAGTGGCCTGTGGACCAAGAAATCCCACAATTCCATCAGTTAATTATCGATGTAACCCCTAGATGGCGCTATCCCAGGGGCTACTACCCCTGCCTGATTTGCCACTAACAGGTTGAGGGGCCTGGATCCAATGGCGGGTGCCTCCACCCAGAGGTCAGGGTTTGCAATAGTTAAACTAACTTGGTCACAGCCCTCTGGGACACTGCAGCCCCCCTTTCTTCCCACTAGTGGCCCACACAATATATCAAGATTACCTTCACAGTATACACTTACCCCAGGTCTGGTTCCGACACTGGGACCTCCTGTGAAATGAGATGCAGTGCAACAATCACAGTACAGTGCTTTAACATAGACAAATACCTCAGGCAGTATAACTTTGCTGAAACAAGCAGCTCTGATTTATTTAGGGGATATAACAAGGACAGGGAAATCAGGTTAATTAGCTTATCACTCTAATAATCTACCTATGGCTCTGTGCACAGCCTATCCCTATCAGTTACTGTCCCTGGGTACCCAAGCCCTAGTGGCTAGTCAAACCGTGGCAGCTGGTAGGGGCCCTTTCACACAGAGAAAAGGAGAATTAAACAGTCAGCAGTACAGTAATTCCATTTGGATTTAATGTGGCAATTCAACAGGGCGACCCTGAATTAGTACTCACGACCTCCAAATAAGATAGGGTCCTTCAATGTCAGCAGGGCTCACTTGAGGTACACAAACCTCTTCATACATCCATATAAAAGAAAGCACTATACCAGGCAGGCTGCATCTGTATCCCGATCGCAATTACTGCACAATACCAGGAGAACACACAGCAGATTCAGTTCCTGACAGACCGAGTGCAATTTTCAGCAATTCCTCCAGTCTTCTACAGGGTGAGCCTGGTTTCTACTCTTCAGAGATCCTTTGATTCTTTTCACAGGACGGTTTCAGTCCTAACAAGCTGTTACACAAGCTGCAGACCGGAACTCTGGGCCTTACACATGTTTTTGACTAAAACTGCACACTGAAAAGCACAGGGCTCCTTCCTTCTTCACTGCCAAAGCTCAACTGAAACTCCAACCGACAAAACCGGGCACTTCCTTTGAGTTCCTCCCAGTTCTTGACTGGATTGGCTGTCCTCACAATAGACTGCTGCTGTTGGTCCAAAAGGTGCTGAAGTCTAAACTACATCTCCAGAGTCACTGCTCATACAATCCTCTTGTGGCTGGCTCAGATTATGAGTCCAAGTTCTGATTCGTCCAAGGGACCATTTTAGAAACTAGCTTACCCACACTGATTGGTCAGTTCAGCAGTTCAAAACTAGAATGGGGAACTAGCAGACACAGTTCTGACTGCAAAAAAGCAGGTTAGACAAACTGTAATTTCATTATTACTCTAAATAATTTCTGGCAAACAGTTACATCTTTCAGATAGGTTCCCTTTGCACTCCTAGTGACTGCAAAAATGAAGTGAATTGGCAGCAGCTTGGTGGTACTCAATCAAAGAAACACAGTCCCATACAAACTAATTATGTCTGCAAGCAGACAGCTCTTAAAGAGACAGTACCAGAGGTTCTAAAAACACTCACTGATAAATGGCTTAAATGCCAAACACCATTCAGGCTTGGAGCATTCAAGCAAGCTCCTGGAAGTCTTTTGGGAACCCCCATTTGCAGGGGGGTTATATCCAGATGATATAAGGAGAGGCAATCTCTTCCCTTATGTCCAACATTTACCAAGCCTCCCTGGAGCTGCAAGCCCATAATGTGGAGAGTATCAGAATCAGGTGGGAAGCCGATTTATAAGTCCAGACTGACTCTAAAACCTAGCATCGCTATGTAGCCCACTTATATAAACTAATGACATCTCTCCCACTCTTAGAAAGAATTCTCTTGGAAAACAGTTATTCTCTTTTTCTGCACCCCACATATAATCGGCAAATTCCATCCTACCCAGGGCTCGCAGTACTGAAGAGGATGTGGAGTCACCCTGGCAACGTATGGCCACATATCTTGGTCTTGTCTGGCCCTCCAAACATACTGGCACCTGCTGCTGATGCCATTACAATCCATATATGAGTCTAACTCTACTCTGCCAGTCACGTTGGTGATATTGCTGAACCCTCCTCCTGGTTTTCGTACTCCACAGGTAAATAAATTGTTAGCTACTTGTTTATTGGTGACCAAAATGGTATTCACCAGGCTCTGGCTTAGCCCTACTACACTAACCAAAGGCCAGTGGCAAGATCTTATGATACAAGTCTATGAGATAGAACAATGACTGCAAAACTTGACCACGAGGAGGCGTAGCCAGCAACCAAGCGAGGAAGACGCATGTAGCTCGAGCTCAGTGCTTAAGGCTGCTAAAACCAAACTTAATACAAATATAAACAGCACCTTGTGGTTCCCGAACTGATCCAGCTGAAGTCAGAAGTGCTTGGAGTGGAAGAAATATTCTGTTTGGCAATGGGAGCTAGAAAATCGTACTTTGCTAGCGGGACTATGGGGCCTGTGAATCCTCCAACGGGAAAACAGCCTCCAGGAAATATAACTGAGGAAGCTAATAGCATGTCTCTACAGAAAGCAATAACCATGCTAACGCAAACCTACAAAAACTAGTCAAGAAATTGGACTTGTAAAACGATAAA
The DNA here is from genome assembly GCA_016271365.2 of Neoceratodus forsteri. NCBI lineage: Eukaryota > Metazoa > Chordata > Ceratodontiformes > Ceratodontidae > Neoceratodus > Neoceratodus forsteri. Next base: position 1,355,238,655 of record CM057455.1, on the reverse strand, counting down.
ATCATGGTGCCTGAACAGCGTATGAATGTTATGGCAAGCTCCACTGAGGAACAGGGCCGTGTGGCAGGGAAAGCTCTTGCTGCAAGTGCAACAATTGTCAGGGAGCAGACCGTGGTCTGAAGCCATATAGAGCAACTTGAAAATATGGCTCGTTCAGCTAACGTGCGGCTATTAGGCATTCTGGAAGGTACGGAGGAAGGGGACTTAACGTATTTGGAGAGATGGCTCCCTGAAGCTCTTGGTCTGGAATATGCAATCCCTATCGTTAAAACCTTCAGGATTAATCTTCGGAGGGCCACATGTACTTCTGAGGGCTTGAGAACAGTCCTACTCACCATGACCAAGTCGGTGCTTTGGGACCAAATTTTTAGAGCTGCCAGAGAAGCTTCACCAGTCCAAGTCGGAGAAAATAGGGTACTTTTCTTCGCAGACTACTCATACGCTACGAGGCAGAGGCACAAAGCCTTTGAATGGGGTAGCACATGACTTGAAAGCTGCCGGAATAGTGTACAGACTTTCTTTCCCAACAAAATTACAGTTTACTTATCGTGACAAGCAATATTCCTTTACTGATGCTAAATGAGCTGGAGTTTTCGTGATGAAACTAACACCTATCAATCCTAACTTGGATAATTGGGAGCGGGAGGACATCATCGAAGAAGACTGATCTGCGTCAGAGATGTTACCTAAATCAGACTGAAATTTACAGCTAAAGCTTTTTGATGATTGTTTCCCAGTTCTTAATATAAGGCATAACAGTTAAAGCGGAAAATGATATATCCTTAACTTGCTGCCGCATCCCCGTATTATTTAGATAAATGAAGTTGGTTATCTGTCTGTGAAGGGGGGATGGTGGGAGATGAAAGGAACTATATGTTAGTATGCCTCTGAAGTGGGGAGCACCACACTTAGCTTTAGTCCGTTTCAATAAATACCGAGAAGTAATCTATTCTTTAAATTCCTGAGGTGCAGACCCCTCCCCCTTTTCTATTTCCCAATCTCTTAAATAACGTGTTAGACTGTTGGGATACAGTGGACAAAATGGTGCCGGTAGACTGTTGCAACACTAACCGCATGGTCAGTGTAGTGTGTCGATCTGCTGTCATGCGGGAGTGCCTAATTTTCAAGAAAGCTGGCGTTAAAAAAAAAAAAAGTATTTGTGATCCAAATATTTTCATGTTGGTAACGCACACCAAGTCGCTGCTCACATGCTCTAAAGCAGTATTTTATAAATAGATGAACAGGAGAGGTTAAAGCTCTCCTTACTTTATTTTTCTTCTCTTTACTTGATTGGTTTGGGAGCTCTACAATGTGCACAGTGAATCAGGATTTCTCCTGTCTTTGGAAGTTTGGTTAAGCAGCCATAAATTTTAAGTAAGGCATGCTACATGTATGTAATTTCAATGCGTAAAGGGGATATAGGAATGTACTAACCGACAGCAGTAGAGGCTGAGATTATTTAATTGTGCTCTAAAGTTTTGTGCATATTCCTAATAGAGCACTGGTAGCAGTTATGACCACAAATTTGTGTTTTTAAGATGTGAAAAATAAAAGAGTGATTTCCCCTTAATATAGACTATGTAGAAATGCATTTGTTACAACCGGTATTAATGTAGTTGTGAAATGTAGTATTTGTTGAAATGCTATTTCTTGCAGGTGTAACCCCCCTGCAAATGGGGGTTCCCAAAAGACTTCCAGGAGCTTGCTTGAATGCTCCAAGCCTGAATGGTGTTTGGCATTTAAGCCATTTATCAGTGAGTGTTTTTAGAGCCTCTGGTACTGTCTCTTTAAGAGCTGTCTGCTTGCAGACATAATTAGTTTGTATGGGGGGACTGTGTGCTTCTCTGAGTACCACTGAGCTGCTGCCAATTCACTTCATTTTTGCAGTCACTAGGGTGCAAAGGAACCTATCTGAAAGATGTAACTGTTTGCCAGAAATTATTTAGAGTAATAATGAAATTACAGTTTGTCTAACCTGTTCTTTGCAGTCAGAACTGTGTCTGCTAGTTCCCATTCTAGTTTTGAACTGCTGAACTGGACCAATCAGTGTGGGGTAAGCTAGCTCTAAAATGGTGCCTTGGACGAATCAGAACTTGGACTCATAATCTGAGCCAGCCACAAGAGGATTGTATGGGCAGTGACTCTGGGAGATGTAGTTTAGACTTCAGTGCCTTTTGGACCAACAGCAGCAGTCTATTGTGAGTGACAGCCAATCCAGTCAAGAACTGGGAGGAACTCAAAGGAAGTGCCAGTTTTGTCGGTTGGAGTTTCAGTTGAGCTTTGGCAGTGAAGAAGGAAGGAGCCCTGTGCTTTTTCAGTGTGCAGTTTTAGTCAAAAACGTGTGTAAGGCCCAGAGTTCGGTCTGCAGCTTGTGTAACAGCTTGTTGGACTGAATCCGTCCTGTGAAAGAATCAAAGGATCTCTGAAGTAGAAACCAGGCTCACCCTGTAGAAGACTGGAGGAATTGCTGAAAATTGCACTCGGTCTGTCAGGAACTGAATCTGCTGTGTGTTCTCCGGTATTGTGCAGTAATTGCGATCGGGATACAGATGCAGCCTGCCTGGTATAGTGCTTTCTTTTATATGGATGTGTGAAGAGGTTTGTGTACCTCAAGTGAGCCCTGCTGACATTGAAGGACCCTATCTTATTTGGAGGTCGTGAGTACTAATTCAGGGTCAGCCCCTGTTGAATTGCCACATTAAATCCAAATGGAATTACTGTACTGCTGACTGTTTAATTCTCCTTTTCTCTGTGTGAAAGGGCCCTACCAGCTGCCACGGTTTGGACTAGCCACTAGGGCTTGGGTACCCAGGGACAGTAACTGATAGGGATAGGCCTGTCACAGAGCCATAGGTAGATTATTAGAGTGATAAGCTAATTAACCTGATTTCCCCTGTCCTTGTTATATCCCCTAAATAAATCAGAGCTGCTTGTTTCAGCAAAGTTATACTGCCTGAGGTATTTGTCTATGTTAAAGTACTGTACTGTGATTGTTGCACTGTATCTCATTTCACAGGAGGTCCCAGTGCGGAACCAGACCTGGGGGTAAGTGTATACTGTGAAGGTAATTCTGATATATTGTGTGGGCCACTAGTGGGAAGAAAGGGGTTGCAGTGTCCCAGAGGGCTGTGACCAAGTTAGTTTAACTATTGCAAACCCTGACCTCTGGGTGGAGGCACCCGCCATTGGATCCAGGCTCCTCAACCTGTTAGTGGCAAATCAGGCAGGGGTAGTAGCCCCTGGGATAGCGCCATCTAGGGGTTACACAAGCATGTATAGTATATGTATTCTACTAAATGCAATAAAAAATAAATAAAAAAAAACAAAAAAAACTTAACCACAGGATGGATGCCTTTGAACTACTATGGCGTCATTGGGTGGTTTACATGTTAGACCACAGACCAGATTCTGTTCCTTGAATTATTTACTGGTAGACAGGATACTGTCTGTATTAGGCAGACAAATGTATATCCTGTGACATTGTACAGCGGTGTACATTACTCTTTAAGATGCACTGTTGTTTATTTATTTTGTGTTTTGTAAAATCTAAATAATAAACAGACATTAGAAAAAAAAAACTCTTGAGAGATGCAATCCCAGTATAAGCTGATTTGAGACACTAGAGTTAGTGGCCAGAAACCTACGGAAAGCACTGAGAGAGAGAGATTCAGTTCAGTAAGGGCTAAACTGAAGCACTAGTTAGTGGCTAGAAAACCTAAGGAAAGCACTGAAAGAGGCTGCCCCGGCACCTGTGCCTAGTAGGCCCTACCTGGTTACCAAAGAATAACAAGAGATAAATTAAGTGGGTTCGCATTGCAATTTGCGATGTAAAGACCGGTGACTGCTAATCAATTACACTTCTGATTAGCTGCACTAGCTAATCGATTTTCTGAGACGGCCTGTTCTTCGTACAGCTGCTGCCTGCTTCCCACCCCGCCCCCCATCTCCCAGACTCCCAAAGGTGCAGGGCTATATGGGCCCATAGGGCATGGACTCCAGCAATATTCTGTGAAGGGGGCCCAGCTCCACCAATAATTTGACAATAATGCTTTGCATTTTGGCACTTCAGTGTCTTTTTTTTTTTTTTGCGGCACAGGCGAACGCCCTTTGTGACCTGCTGTGTCGCAGCCCCCACTTGTGAAGGAAGCACCCCCACGCCTACTGGTGACATTTATTCAATGTGCATGCGTGCAAAGTGAGAGGAATGTCACTGGGTGGCAGCAAGGACTTGAGGCAGGCAACAGCGAAAGTGAGTGGTCAGTCGGAGAGCGAGTGAGTGACAGGGTGAGGCAGAGCAGCCGAGCCAAACCGTTGACACTGGAAGCCAAGAGGACCCAGAAGGACATCGCAAGTGGCAGGAACTATCTTGTTTTGCAGCCGGCGGCCCAGCCAGAGGCCAGTGAGAGTGACAGTCGGTGAGGGAGCAAGCCAGCCCAGTGTTACTTGAGGGAGAGAGCCAGTGCGAGAGGGTGCCAAGCACCAGGAAAGTTGAGTGGCAGATGCAGCAGCGTGTAATGTGCCTGGTGGGGGTGGCCCTGAGTCGGTAGGCCACAAGTGGCCAGGTTTTCGTGGTCGTCGTGCCGAAGAGGACAGTTGCTGAGGAGGACGACCGTCATCAACGACCGCTGCACTGAGTGGTAGTACAGCACTGTACTCGAGAGCCAGCAGGGGCCATGTAAAGTCAGGGAAGCAAGCGGAAGTCGAGCCAATTGGGCTGTTTTTTCATGTAGTCATTCAGCTGGTGGCAGGGAGGAGAACCTGTTCTCATTCCCAGCATGAAGCAAACGCAGACGGATCGGACCCCAGTGCCACATCCTGACCCCCTGGAGGTGAGGTGCTGTATGTGCTGGTGGCTGAGAGGGGAAGCAGAACAAGAGAATATTTAAAAAAAAAGGGGGGGGGATGAGTCAGTCACCCTGGCTGAAGGTGAGGTGACGGTGGTGGGCTGGTGGTTATCCCTGAGTGGGGAAGGGGGAAAAAGAGAGAAGATAGCACAGGTGGAGAAAAAAAAAAAAAAAGAAAAATGAGGAGTCACCCTGGCTGTAGGTGAGGTGACTGTGTGGCGGGCTGGTGGCTGAGTGGGGAAGGGCAACAAGAGAGAACAAGAGAACAGTTGAAAAGAAAGTAAGCAAAAGATGAGGAGTCACCCTGGCTGAAGGTAAGGTGACTGTGGTGGGATGGTGGCTGAGGGAGGAAGAGGAGACATAGAAACATAGAGGTTGACGGCAGATAAGGACTGCAAGGCCTATCCAGTCTGACCTGGAACAAGACAGAACAACAGAACACTGTGAACACCATTGTGTTAACTTATACAAAGTTTATTTTTGACTTAGCATCTTAGCATGTTGTGAATTTCTGCTTTAAAGTCCGAATTTACAGCACATTTTCTGTCTGAGCAGCACCTTTTCCACGAGGGATGAATGAGAGACAGAGCAATTTTGAGGGGTAGAATGAGGGACGTCCCTCGTAATCAGGGACAGTTGAAAGGTATGGCTGAGGTGCCTGTGGCAGGCTGATGGCTGAGTGGGGAAGGGGAACAAGAGAGATGAGAACAGCTGAAATATAAAGAAGAAAAAAAAACACTGAGGAGTTACCCTGGCTGGAGGTGAGGTGACTGTGCTGGGCTGGTGGCTGAATGGGAAAGAACAAGAGAGAAGAGAGCAGCTGAAAGGGGGAAAAAAAAGATGAGGCATGTCATGTGGGTGGGACATGGAGTAAAAACTCATGGACTGGGACAACGAATGTGGTTTTTTTTTTAAAGTAAGATTTTTATTGAGTGAAGCACATACAACATAGTATAAATAGCATGCATCTTGCACCGGTTATACCATCAAGTTAATAACCATTATGCAATTTCTTCCTTATCCTGTAGAGGCAATAAAATGTAAGTATAGAATTATCAGTATCATACGGTGGACCGAATCATCAATCTGGATCCAAAATATTCTGACGGAACTTACTCTCTTCACTACAGAGGCAGAGAACAAAGGTAAAACAGGGCCCACCATCCTCCCCCCCGCAGTAGCAGCACCCCCCACATTACTAGCATAAGAGCCATCAAGGGACAAATTCCGGGTCTATCTGGGTCATATACCACACACAACATTGCCATTTTATAGTAAACAGGCTAAGTTTGTCGTGTAGCGCAGCCGTTAATTTTTCCAGGTGACAGATACAAATCACTATCTTCTACCATTCGGCTATCTTAGGAGTTTCAGACGACATCCATTGTCTTGTAATAGCCTTCTTAGCAGCCAGAAGGTACAGCGATGGCAATGTGAGCCAACAGGGTGGGTCCCAGCAGCAGGTAGTAACGTGGGAGGCAGGAGTGGGGAGACTGCAACTGGGCTTGTAGAGGCCATTCATAGAGCTTTCAGTGTTCTGCGGCTATTTTTTTGCAAGGTGGTCCTGCCAACTTTCCTGACAACCCGCAGACATTTGTGAGCATTCCGGAAGGGATTTGTGATGACTCTACTTCAGCACTGATTGACATGATTTGTTACCATGTCTGAGGTTGTACTAAGAGGTCACTATGTCCACTCAGTAATCACCACTTATGGCTAAGAATGGAACCCAAGAAATCAATATGCTATGGGTGTTTAGAAATAACGTGTAAATACCTTCAGTATTCTTGCTTATTTTCTTACTTGCATACTCACTCTCCAGATTTATTGACTTGTAACATGTGACAGCTTAACTAATTATTTTAGTGTTCCAAGCAGCTCGTATCAGATTACACAACTGAAATTCATTTGCAAGGCGAAAACTGAAAATGCATTTAATGAAACTGTTTTTAAATGGAGATGGGTGTCTCATTGAGGAAAGCTATAGAGAATTTAGGAACAAAGGCCTATTTACCTCTTTCACCAATACTCTTAGACTGCTAGAACAAGCTTGTCACCATTTTTCCAGATTATAGCATACACTTGAAAGGCTAGGCTGAGAACTGTTCCGCACATTACTGTTCACCTAGTCACGCTGGGCACTGTCACTGAAGATTATTATTTTTTTTTTATAGTCTCTGTTTATGCCCCCTCATTCACCGCTCAGGACCCTATCTTCGGGGATCCCTATGCTGTGCGTGCTCCCATAGGTCCTCTCCAGGTATCTCCTTCAGGCCCCGGCAGCTCTACCCCCATCTGGCCTCAGTTTGACCCCAGAACGGGGAGGAGGAGGACCCCCCCCAGTAGTCCCCTCCAGTCCATGAGTCTGCGTCGAGTATGCTGCACAGGGCCCATCTGGAGACTGGTTATGGATTTTCTCAGGCTGCTGGGTCCTGTCTCCAGGTATCCGTTGTGGGGCTTTTCTCGTTTGCTAGTCCCATCTCTCAGGACATCGGCATGCTAGGGAAGCCAAGGGGTGGAGCACGTTGCAATATGCAAGTGCTCCAACCCCGGACGACATCCTCCTACCCTGCTGAATGCTGTTTCACTGCACCTCCACTCAGTCACCCAGGTGGCGGTAGAGCAGTGGGATATGCAACCCAACCCCCACTCCCCGGAGGAGGAGCGCTCAATCCTCCTCCCCCAGGCCGACCCTCCAGCCACTCAAGTCCATTCCTGAACCTGAGTCACTGGTGCCGTGAGCAGTAGCCCTACCGCTGTGCCGGCAGGCTGGTGTCACTGAAGATTATTGATAGGAGGGGGCACCAAGTGTTAAAATGGAGGAAGGGCCCTGTGCCACAATCTGACCCTGGCTGGAGGTGAGGTGACTGCGGTGGTTGAGTGGAAACAAGTGAAAAAAAGGAAAGAAAGATAAGGCATGTTGAGTGTGGGACATGCAGTGTTTAAAGCAGCAATATTTTTTAGTTGGAGAAACAATTCATCTTTTTTTTTTTTTTTTTAAAGCAAAAATGTATTTCTGACAACCTCAAGCTCAGTATATTTTTTTTTTCTCAGATATTGTTAAAAAGTTTTTTACAGCTTATTTTGTAATTAATGACTAACGTCATTAAAGATGGCTGCCATTTGCCATTTAAAAAAATCTCATACCCTGGTGTTACTTGTTGAATGTACACGCTAAAGTCATACTGTAGATGTAGTACAATGGTTCTTCCACAAGTTTCTAATGGTAAACAGCACAACACTGTGCCAAGATATTAAATTTTTTCATGGCAGGAGGGGAATGGGCTCCCATAGACCCCCACCAAAAATTTCACAAACCCAGCACCTATGCAGACTCCATGACATCCCCCAGTTTCTGTACTGGCCCTGCCCGGAAACTGCTCCCCCCCACCCCCTCATCCAATCCGGGGGCACTGGAGGAAGAGCACATGGGAGAGAAACTAATTGGGGCCAGCGAGGTGGAGCAGCACCACACTAGATGACATGGGAGCATCATGAGCTTGGCTGAGTGTGTCTGGTCAGTGCACAAAGATGGTTTACCACAATCGCGATGGCATGGTCTGATGTTGGCCCCTGAGCTGCCCCAGACATAACCAACCTTACAGTGCATGTTGGAGTAAATACAGAGGCAGGAATATCGAAGAGTCGCCAGTGCTGCACCTTAGGCTGAGTGCTTGGAACAAATACAGAGGTACAATCTGCTTTTGGCTTCCTTCTGCAGCTAGGCCAGGGTTACGTGGCAAGATGATGTTTTTTGGGGGGGGGGGCCATTCAGCACCTCTGAAGAAAATATCAGAGGGTAAGAAAAATGTGACAAACAAAACTGTGAAACACCTTGCATCAAGTGTGTGTGTGTGTGTGTGTGTGTGTGCGCACGTGTAGAGGGGGTGCACACTGAAATACTGTGCAAAGACAAAAAACTGTGACTCACTGAAACTTGACAATAAATGATAGAGATGGGAGGGGGGATTTGAACTGCCGGGTGCCCTCAGTTGCCCTGAAAGGTTGGTTTGTTCCAGCTGGGGGGTTGGGGATGAGTTACTCTACAATGGTGCAGAGAAAAAGACGGGAGCCTGAAGTTTATATATTTATTTATCGAAATGTATCACCAGGAGGGCACACTGAACAACAATTTGCTCATCTCACTGTGCGACCTGGGGCGAGGAGGTTACATGAGGATAAGAAACTGAGATTATACAATTAATGGATAAAAGCATAGTTACAAATTGTGTAGGAGGGTAGACCAAATAATGCAGCAGTAGGACGCAGTACAGGCAATACAGTTTGTAAAAAATACAATAGGATTCCACAGATTAGGACACAGTATAACAGGCGGTACAAACTATACAAACAGAACAATCATAGTGCTATGATATACCTAGAGTGAGCTCAATGTAGTACACGAGTACTGTATTAGGGGTAAGAGGGGATAGCTAAGAGGTGAAAGGGGAGGGGAGGCAGCCAACACCAGATTATCCCTTCAGGATGCTGTGAACCCTGCAAGGGGGTAGGGAGTTGGTAGGTATAGATTACGAGTAAAGGAATTTAAGGAGGGTTAAAGCAGGAACAGCTGGGCGAAAGGAAATTGTGAAGGGCAATGCTAAGGGAATAGGTGGAAGAGAAGTGCTGTATTTGAGGGGGAAGGGAGTTCCAGATTTTTGGGAAGCGATGGGCAAAGCCAGTCTGGCTGATGAGGGTCGACCAGCGTGAGACCACCAATGTACGTATGTCACTAGATCTGAGTGAATGGGAGGATGGAGGAGGAGTGGAGAGAGAGCATGAGAGATAGGGAGGGAGTTCTCCAAGCCAGAATTTGGAAGTTAGTTAGATACAGTGGGAGAGGCGCCTGTTTGATAGTGGAGGGAAGGCAAGGGAGTGACAGAGTTCACAGTGATGGGTACGAGAGGAAGAGTCCAGGGCAAAGCGGCAGAACGAATTAAAAAGAGTGTCCAATTTGGTCAGGAAATATTTGGGAGCAGCACTGTAGACTATGTCACAGTAGTCAAGATGGACAGTATCATCTTCTGGACAAGTTCGTGCCTCGCAGTCAGCGGAATGCAACTATGATTCCTGTATAGGGCACCAAGCTTAACGTGCAGTTTCTTCAGGATGGTATCGATACGCACAGAGCAGCTGAGGTGCTGGTCCAACCAAACACCAAGCTATCTCAATGAGGATGTGTCCTCAATAGCTGTCCCGTCAAGGGTGTGGAAGGAGGTCAGGGTGATGAGCCTTGAGAGTATCTGCCTGGTGCAAAAGGTCATAGAGACTGTCTTCTTAGCGTTAAGGAAGAGCTGGTGGGAGGCAAACCAGAGCTGAACTTGGCTGAAGTCATGCTGTAAGCTGGTTTCCACAGTGCAGGGTTTTGCTGGAGCTGTACAAGACAGTATCATCTGTGTACATGTGGATGGAGGAGGTGGAACAGGCTGAGGGAAGGTCATTTAGGAAGCTGGAGAAAAGCAGGGGACAGAGTACTGAACTCTGTGGAACTCCAGTGTTGATAGGGAGAGGAGAGGAGGTAGAGTTGGAGATTTTTACCAATTGGATCCTGCCGATGAGATAAGATTTAAACCAGTTAGTAGCAGACAAAGCAAGGCCTGCTGCAGAGAGGGAGTCAAGGAGCAGAGAATGGGAGACAGTGTAAAACGCTCTGGCTAGGTCGACAAAGATGGCTGAGGTGATCAGGCCATCGACCATCCCAGTAAGGATGGAATCGGTGAGCCTGAGGAGGGAGGTGGTTGTCGAGTGGTTCTTCTGAAAACCAGATTGGAATGGGGTGAAGGAGGAGGAATTAGTGAGGAAGGAGGAGAGTTGGGAGAGAACCAAGTGTTCCTGGAGTTTACCAAGGGTAGGAAGAAGAGAGATAGGGTGATAATTACCAGGAACGGAGGGGTCACCTCCCTCTCAGAGAGGAAGGACAACAGCGTGTTTCCAGGAGGAGGAAACTTGAGCAGATGTAAAGGAGAGGTTTAAGATTAAAGAGGTAGGATAAGCAATAGTAGGAGCAGAGAGGTAGAGAAGCTTAGGATCAAGATCATCTAGAGAGAATCCTTATGAGGGGTTAAGTGAGAGGAGGGTACTTAAAACTTCATCAGGGGAGATGGTAGAGAAGGAGAAAGGGGGAGAGGCGGACAAAGGATGCGGTGAGGGGTTTGAGGTAGGAGCTGATTGTGGAGGGAAAGGGCATAGGAGAGATGAGGCGTAAGAGGTGTAGTAGGTGTTAAATTCATTGGCCACCAAGTAAGGGTCGGATACCAAGGAATTATTTATTTTGAGAACTGTGGGGGGGGGAGTGAGAGGGAGGAGAGAATAGAGTGTGGACCACCCTCCAGAATTTGGATGGGGAGTTTATGTTTGTGAGAAATGAGGATTTGAAACAGTCGGACTTAGCCAGTCTGGTAGCTTTAGTACAAGAGTTGTGTAGCATCCTGTACAAGGCATAGTTGCTGGGGTGTTTTGTAGATTTGTGTTTTTTCCATGCCCAGTCACGCTCCCTGAAGCAGGCCAGTAATTCCAGGGTGATCCAGGGGAGGTGTATTCCACAGACTCTGGTCCTCTTGAAGGGAGCAAATACTTTCCAAGTGGAGACAAATTCATCCTTACAGTAGTCGAGGGCCTGGTCCACGGAAGTGGCAGAGGAGAGGGGGGCCCAGTCGGTAGAGGCAAGTTCGGATTTGAGTGGAGCAAGATCTAGGGATTTAAAGGAGAAAAGCTGGATGATTTTAGGAGGGGGTTTGGGGCAATGGACCTTGCGAACCATGAAAATTGGGTTGTGGTCACTGAGGGCGTCAGGGAGGATACCTGACATAATTACATTGTGTGGATGTTAAGTGAGTGCCCAGTCAAGCAGGGTATAGTTTAGCGTTTTATGAGTTGGATGTGCGGGCTCGAGTATAAGTTGGGTGAGACTTAGTGCAGCAACGTCGTTCCGTAGCTTAGTCGACTAGGGAGACAACAGATTTAGATTCAGGTCACCCAGTATAAACAGGTCTCCAGATTGGGAGATAGAGATGATAGAGGATAAAAGTTCCGTCATAACCGAGGGTGGTATGCTTGGGCGACAGTAGATACCAGCTACAAAAACAGGGACTTTGTAAGGAACAGTACTGTGGGTGACAAGGGCCTCATAAGTAGCTGGGAAGGAAGACGATAGTATTGTTGTAGATTGCAATGAGGACAGGATATACATGGCTACTCATCCTCCCCAACCTGTCCAGTCTTGTCTGGAGAGGGAATACCCAGGGATGGCATTGGCATTGTCCGGGATTCTTTATTTGGCCAGGTCTAAGTTATTATTAAAATGTCTGCAGTGTGTGATACGAGAGTTTGGATGAGGTCAATTTTAGGTAACAGGCTGCGGATGTTTAGGTGAAGAAGTTTCAACCCATTGGGGATAATCGTAGGGACTGTGGAGTTAGATGTAGTGGAGTTGGGGGGGAATAGCCAAGTGGTGTGAAAGGAGAGGGCCAGGGTTGGGGTGGATGTTGCCAGATGAGAGCAGAAGGAGGGGGGCAAGGATGAAGTAGTGTAATTTAGGACTTCTGTATTGAAAGAGGGAAATTTGGGAAGATGAGGATAGGGCGGGGTGGGAGAGAAGGAGATAAGATGGTGAAGATAGGCAAAGTGATTTGGAAGAGAAAAAAAAGAGGCAGGAGGGAAGAGGGGAAAAACAGGACCTTAATTCAAAAGGGGCAGAGTGGGTCACTGCAAGGATGAAGCAGGTAGCGGGGAGAGGGGTTGTGACAGTGGATGTGGTAGGGAAAGGGGAGATGAAGGCAGCACCAAGAAGTGGGGGGAACAAAGAAGTAGAGAGTTAGCATTTTTGAGAAGGGGTTGCGTTCAGTATGAGACTGTTTGACAGAGAAAAGAGGGTATGGAAGAGGGAAAAGAGTTTGGAACAGTTCCCTTGAAGTGCTGCAGCAGAAAACAGAGCTGAAGTGTTTCTGCTTGTTTTGTTTTTTTCTTCTTTTTTGTTTGAAGAGATTAAAGTGAAGCACCCTACAGATGAAGGAAGACTAGTAGAAGTGTTGGGCGATGGTACATACAAAATTGCAAGTGTGGAGGTTGGGGGGGTGGAGACTGGGGGACCCGTGTAGCTTGCTGTGCAATGCTGTGTGGCTCTCTGTCTCCGACTCAGGCTTTGCTCCCAGATAGTTCTGACATCCCATTTTCTTTCTCTACTACAAAAATATAGTGGTAAGACTTACCTGATTGAGAATTAAACATAACTAGGTAAAGTAAATAGAAAACTAAGTCAAAACACTGTCTAATATTCGTATTTTGTTGTTATATAGCACCTACAATCAGTTTTGATATACTACAGGTAAAACTATTTTTTATTTTATTTATTTATTTAGTTTTTGTTGACCGGGTAAGTGCACTAGACAAATCCTGCCTATTTTCAGGCACGACCCGGGGGAGGGGAATACAGATGAATGCCAACTGACCTTGAACCAGATTAAGCTGTTGGTGGTATTTTTAGTGAATGAGGGAAATTTGGCCAGGACACCGGGGAAATTCCCCTACTCTGTAGGTGGGTGGCACTGTCCGTCTGTCTGCAGGGATGGAGGACCTTAGTCGGAAGGAGGTGATGGACGAGGAAGGTTGTGGTTTAATAGCTCAGGAGCTAACCACGGTAGATGGTATGTTGGAAAGAGGAAATCGGAATGGAGACGACAATAGAGCTGAGGCTTTGGTGCCTATGGAATTTGCATTTGATACAGACATGGATACTACTGCAGAAGCACTTCTACAAGAAGAACTTGATAGGAAGAAACTTCAGTTACTGGATCTAATTAATACAGCGGAAAGGGATTTCCAGACTTGCCAGAAGAAGCTGGATGCAGAACGAAGTAAGAGAAAGCGTTCCCCAGCTAGCCCGTTTAATAATGGAGGAAAACGCTTTGGGCAACAGGACGGTGGTAATGGCGAGAACTCTCAACCCAAGACTGTCCTGCCTGGAGAATGTATACCTGATAGTATGTCAGTGCACTCATGTTCTTTATCAGCATGGTCTCCGGGAGATGCTTTGCAACAAGCTGGCTGGCTGTGGGCTGGACATAAGTGGGTTCCGGACCCCTTAATTCCCATTCCCAGTGGCTCTAATAAACATTTACAAGGTCTTGATGTACCTTAATTGACAACTGGGGATAGCCAAATTTCTAAGTCTGCAGTTTCCGATAGTGCGAATGCGCAACTTCAAGGTGAGGCTACTGATTTTTTAGGTGTGCAAGACACCACTGGCAATCTAGAACTTCGGACTCCCATTGTGGTCAACAGCTCTTCTTTGGATACTTCTATAACTGGTCTTGAGGTAACAGGGACTGAGTCTGACACCTGCAATGAAGAGACTATCTTAGGCAAAACTGTGAGTACTGCAAGACCAGTAGGTTCGGGCACTAAATCATTTGCAGGATTGTTTAAGAAACCTGTGGAATCAGCAAAACGCAGGTTTTTGGTTCGCTTGAGATATCGAGGGACAGCCCCTATGGCACCGGACAGACTTTGGGTGGGGAAGGTTTTGCTGATTGATTCTATGGGTTTTTCTCCAGCTGAAGTATATGCTTTCATTCATCCTCCAGGAGATCATCATTACGATATTAGTTTTTGTTTAGTTATCTCCTTAGACAAGTTTTGGAGGCTTTATTATGATTTGAAGGAACAGGAAGACTGGAAAGATTTCCAAGCCATCCCAATCACTAAACCCACGGTTAAAACTGTTACGATCCTTTTCAGAAATGAAGGAGTGAACATTACGAATATTCTTTTTTGGTTGGAAAAAAGATGTTTTGTACAGGACAAACCTAGGCCTATTCTGGATGGAAATGGCTTTTGGACAGGTGGTTGGACTATTCGAGTTCAATTAAAGCAGGATGATGAGGGTATACAACACCTGCCTAGTTCCTTCTTTTTGGGGAGGGATAGGGGCATAATTTTTTATGCTGGTCAGCCAAAAAGCTGTTTTAAATGCGGGTCTTTAACCCATTTGAATACTTTGTGTGACCAAATTAAGTGTTTTAATTGTGGCATGTTAGGTCACTCAGCAGTTGACTGTATTGCACCTTCGGTTTGTAATTTATGCAACGAAGTTAACCATTCTTTTTCAGACTGCCCTTGGAAAAATACAGATACCGAAGAGTCCTCAGACCAGGAATACTTTTTAGCACAAGCTAGAGATTCTCACCTATACAAAGAAGGGATAGAAACTGGGCCCATGTTTCGTGGTAGACGCAGAGGAAGGGGAGGAATACTTTTGGACAGCAGGCAAACAGGATTACAACTTGCCCCTAACTTACTGATTCCTGTGAATCCTATTAATGTGGATTTAACAGTAGATCAGATGGCAGTTATTCCCTTAGAATTAACTCCCGAACCTTGCAGGGAAGAAAAGGAAACACCTTTTGTGACGCCACAGGGGTCCCCTCAACGGGCGACTGCACAACTGGGTAAAGAATCCCGGTTTTTGACTAAAGAAGCAGTCTCTGGTAATAGAAGGGAAGACGAGGATTTACAGGAACCTAATCTTAGTTTGTTACCTACTGAAGGGAGTGGCAATAGTGGTACGTCTGCTTCCCCATTACCTTTAGAAAACAGATTTTCTGTTCTTTCATCATGGGGGGACCATGTAGAACTTGCTCTCCCTATTCCTGCTTCTGTTGTGAAAGTGGTTAATACAGCGCCATTGTCTACTGTTCCTGGAAGTTCTCCAAGAAACAAACAGCCAGAGGCCAGGAAAAGGGTGACTAGGTCCAGTAATAAAATATTTAAACCTCCACCTTGAAACCTTTCACGTTATCGGTAGCTTCCCTAAATGTGAATAGCATAAAATCACATACCAAATGCCAAATGACGTTTGGAATTCTTTCTTCTTTAAGATATGATGTATTTCTTCTACAAGATACTCGTTTCAATATGACTTCCGAGATGATTCGAGCTAGCAAAGAATGGCATTGGGGTACTTCTTTCAGGTCCTTTGGGGAAGAAAGATGTAGTGGAGCAGGTATATGTTTTACTACGATGGATGTGAAACTTATTAGATTGGTCGACATTGAACCTGGCCGGGCGTTGCTAGTAGATGTCATTGTAAATAATCTTACGTGTCGGTTGATATCAATTTACGGTCCCCAGATGAAGTCACTTAGGATAGAGTTATTACATAAGATACAACCCTTTTTGTACACGGGAAGGCAGTTATTTTTTTGTGGAGATTTTAATATAAATTTTCTGCAAAAGAATGCACTGGGGAAACAGTATTGCGACAAGTCCTGTTTAAAAAACATTCTTTCTCTAGCTGGTTTGCAAGATTCCCATCAACTCAGGAGAAATTCAGCGAAGCCTACCTTTTTCAAAGGAGGTTTAGCATCCCGTATAGACTTTATTTTTGTACCAAAATCACTGCTTATAAATAAGTTACTTTATGTACCAATAGAAACTTCGGACCATATTTTGATTGGAATAACATTAGATTTTCCTCAGTATAGGAGGAAAGGGCCGGGGTTTTGGAAGTTGAATGCTTCCTTTTTAAGTATTCCCTCGATCATAAAAGGCTTGGAAATAATCATTCATGATCATATTACGACAATTGATGTGCATGGTGATAGGGTGAGTTGGTGGGAAGCCTTTAAACTTTGTTTAATAGGATATTTTCAGACACGGGGACGATTAGCAGCTGAATCAAAAAGAAATAAATATTTGTCTCTTCGGCATTCTCTGCAAACTTTAATTTCCAGACAATGTGAATATGGAATAGATTTATCAAAAAGTATCACACTAATTAAACAATCAATGTTACCGTATCAATATGATCATATGGATTCTTTAATTAGGGAACAATCCTTTGGGACGCAAGGGAAAAATGCTCAAGTTAATCCTTTTTTAGCCTATAAAACAAGGATAGATAGACAACTTTTTTCTAGTTTAAAAAAGAAGGACAATACGTTACTAACTGATAATGGAGGTATTATGGATTTTTTGGATCAACATGTCAGCAATACTTTTGGGGTTTTACATCCGGACACTGATTTTACGCCGCAGTTATTAGCAGCAGCAGACCTTCCGTGTGTCGAGCAAGATTTACAAAATGCAATGATAGCTGAATTTACGGAGGCGGAATTGGGGTCTATCATTGCATCTCTTAAAAATGGGGTTTCTCCGGGCTCCGATGGATTGCTGGGAGAACTATATAAACTTTTATGGGAACTAATGCCTAAAGAATTATTGGCACTATATAACTCCTTAATTTCGGAAATGATTTTGCCAACTCAAATGTACGAGGGATTATTAGTCTTTCTCTTTAAAAAGGGAGATCATTCCGATATAGGTAATTGGAGACCTCTGACTTTATTAAATGTAGACTTTAAAATATTTTCTAAACTTTTAGGGAATAGATCATCCGCAGTAATTCCAGATTTAATTAATGGTCAACAATATTGTGCAGTTCCTGAGAGGAAAATAACTGACGCTTTGATTTATCTCAGGGAAATTATGACTTTAGGGAAGGGCAGCATTGGAGGACTAGGTGGCTTCTTAGTGAGCCTAGATCAAGCTAAAGCCTTTGACGAGGTATCGCAGGACTATGTATGGGAGTGTTTGAAGGCGTTTGGTATACCACCTAAGTTTGTACAATGGGTGCAGTTGTGCTATGCATTGGCAAATGTAATTCCCCTAGAAAATGGATGGAGGGGAGGGACACATAGAGTCATGAGGGGAGTTAGACAAGGGTGCCCACTTAGTCCCCTATTATATGTTCTTGCCTTGGACCCTTTATTGAGGCTACTTAACAGGTCTCCTTTGATAAAAGCCATTATGTTGGACGAAACATGCCTGCCTAAATTTATCGCTTATGCAGATGATATTTGTCTTATATTGCCTGATGAACCTGCAATAATGTTAGCTTGTGACACCATTACCAAATTAGGAAAGATTATGGGAGCACAAATTAATAGTGCAAAAACTAAATGTATTAGCATTACAGGGTTTCCCGATTTTCCGGCTAAAGTGGGAAAGTTTTGGGTTGAACGCCAACTGTGTAAAATTCTAGAGATATACTTTGGGGGTAGGGATAGTGCAGTGGATAATTGGAAACTGGCCTTGCAGGAGGGTAACGCTAAAGTGACTATTTGGAACAGGAATAAATTGTCCAAAAAAAAAAAGGATTTATTTAATTAAAACTTATTTGATACCTGTTTTTTTTATTTATAAGTAATGTTTTTTTACTACCTAGGACTATGGAGACTTCTTTAATGAGATGTTTTTTTTTGTGAGGTATGGGGTAGCCGCCTTAACCCAATTAAAATAAATACTTTATACTTGGATGTTAAAGACGGGGGTTTGGGAATGATAAATCCTGTCCTTTTTTCTTTACAAATTTTGTATACTTAAATCTGATCCCTGTTCTTAGAGGTAATCTCAAGGTTTGGGATGCGTCACTTAAGGCACATTTACAGGGTGTACTATGTGAATGGAGGAATGGTACATTTCTGCATCAAAATAAACGACACCCTCCATTGATGGACAGTTGGAGAGAAGTTTTTGATAAAATAAAGCGTTGGAAAATACAGTGGGAAGTAGTTACGACTATATCCAGAAAAGATCTGTATAAAAAAGTTTTGGGGCAGTTTTTCCATGACACTCCTTTTTTAAATTTTACTAGGGAGGTAAGTTTAGAGATATCTAGATATATAACTAATCCCCGCATTCCACAACACATGTGGGATATTTCTTGGTTAGGCATTCATGGTAGAGTAAATGTACATAGCAACCAGAAACATAAGTCGATGTGGGAGCGCTACTGCCCAAGAGAAAAGTGTGTATCTCTTTTAGAAACTATGGATCATATGTATTTTGACTGTTATGCTATGGAATTTTGGGATATAGTTAAGAATCGTTGGAAGAAGGGTCTGCTGATTCCACCCATGAAAGAGTCTATATTACGGATTCTTTAACAAGGGAACGCCTGAAGGTAATTATAGTACATTACAAGTAATACATGCCTTTTTTTTGTATTGGATCTGGATTAGTAGATGCAAATTATTATTACAACAGCAGATAATTCTTCCCCTTAATTTGGTACATATAGTGGAGACTGAAGTAGGGAAATTGAAGCTTATGGAAAGAAATAAGCTTCCATCACAATGTTGGGGAACTTTTTGGAATGCATTTGACTATTTATGAAACTCAATGTGGGGACTTTGACACTCTGATAGATGTGTGTTGTTATTTATTTTATTTTCCTTTTTCTGGGAGGGATTAATAATGAATTATGTATTTTTCAATATTATGTAGATGGTCCCTGTTTTATATTTATTTGGAAAAAAAAAAGGGATGATATATTATTTAATTATTTCTTTGCATTTCGCTGCAATTAGCTGTGCCACAAAGAAATGCTTTTGTATTGTTTACAAGAAGATGTAATGCTTTCTGATGCAATGATGTATTATCACAGGCTGTAATCCTGTTCAACATTATTTATTATTTCTCTTTAATGTTTTTGTATAGAGCACATTGTTTTGTATATATGCATTCTTTTTGCAAGTGTTAATAAAAATTCCCCTACTCTTTTCGATAAATGCCATGGGATCTTTAACATCCACCTGAACTACCACCAATCCAGGCAGATGGGACCTCAGTTTAACGTCTCATCCGAAAGACGGCAGCTCAGAAGTGCAGCACCCCTCTCATGCTGCACTACAGTGTCAGTACTGGGATATTAACCCAAGTGCCAGATGTGGGAACTGAACCCACGGCCCTCTGATCTCCCAGCCTCAGAGGCAAGTGTGCTACCTACTGAGCCACTGACACTTATTATATTTAATTATACACTTTAATTATATATTTTAAAAAAAACGATCCTCAGAACTGGCTGTTTGCTAATCAATTTTTGTTTTGATTAGCAAAGCTCACTAATAAGCTCCCCGACACTAATTTGTGCCTTGAATAAAAATAAATAAATAAAAGTTGAGGCCCTAGAGTTAGTGGCTCAATGGGGATCAGGGAGAGGCAGTTTATTCCTGCAGTCTAAAGAAAGAAAACTGCTGATGAGAGGTTTTTTTTTTTGAAAACTGGAAAACAAATCATTTAAAGCAGCAGTACTAGTTGGTCAGCAAAAAAACCCATCATCCTACCTTTTTTAGCAGTAATGTACTCCTGATGATTACAGATTCTTCAGTGGGGTACTGCAATTCCATTCAGCTATTTTTAAGATAGTGTTTCATTACAGCATTTGTAATTTGTGTGGATCTGCAATAAAGATGGCAGCCCCAGCAGATTTTTAAAATCTCCACCCCAGAGGTCACACTTTAACTGCACCCTTTGTATTCATAATGCAGATGTGTCAAGGTGTTACCAGCACATGCTTCTGATGAGCAATAGCACAGCACTACCCTGATCTCCTTATAGCCAGGATAGTGGACCTGGCAGAGTATTAGGAATGGTTAAGAACTTCAAAATCCTCAATCTTGCCTCAGGAATCAAATAAAGCAAAAAAGGAAATCAGATATATTGATGTTTTTGTTTCTCCTAACTGTCAAGTAAAGGATTTACATTTTTGTTAACTAGTATCGCTACTTTAATTTTGTACTGTTCAAACAAATGCAAAATAAAAGAGTTTAGGTGTCTGAACTTTGAAACCTGTCTGACCTATCATTTTAAATGTTACCAAATAGCCCAGGCCACATGGTTACATGCTACCTGTCACATGTGATGATAGCTGTGGGATTTGGATAACCCTAGCAGTTTGGGGAAAGTAGTTAAGGAACATTTTTTGGGACTGTCCCTGAGGTTAGGTAGTGCAGGTTTTAGCTCGCAAGTACTCAACAGTAAGAAGTTCGGCATTAAGGCACTGAGGCAGCCGGAGAAGATTGTGTGAGCAGCACAGGACCCAGGTTCAAGCGGAAGATCAGGACTTCTGCCTGGCACAAAAACTTCAGGAGCTGGTAAGGGTGCCTAGAAGCATGCAGTCTCACTGCATCTGACAAGAGTACCTGGGCAGCAGAAAGTTTCCTTGTGGTTTTGAAAAACGGTCTACACTATGTGGTGTGCTTTGCTTTCTTTTTAGAGTTGCTTTCCTGACATGAGGGAGTAACGCCATACCCAAAAGATGATAAACCTGGTAGCCCTTTTGAAGGACATGAAGAGGGAGCAGCTGACGAAGTCCAGAGCAAAGAATGAAGAATGGCTGAACTGGTTTCAGTCTGTTCCACAGAAAGAACTGAACCAACCGCCAGTATAAGGAAACACAGAAGGAGCAGGACAGAGAACTGTACCAGTTAAGGCAGAAGTAAGCAGGGAGGGTAGTCAGAATAGCAAAGGCCCAAACTGAGGAGAAGATAGCCAACTCGGTTAAGAAGGGGGAGAAAACCTTTTATATGTATATCAGGGAGCATAGAAAAACAAAGAGAGGGATAGTGGGGCTGAATAGAATGGATGGTGGGTGGGCAGAGAGGGACAGTGAAAATGCAGGGATACTGAACGAATACTTCTGCTCCGTATTCACAAAAGAGGATGAGGGGAAGGTGCCTAATCCAATTAACAGAAGCACTCTGGATAGGGGGGTCGATCCCAGTCCTTTCACAGAAGAAAGGGTTCTGAAAGAACTCCTAAAACTGAAGGTGGACAAAGCAATGGGGCCTGACTGGATTCACCCCAGAATTATAAAAGAATTAAGGAGAGAACTAGTGACACTACTGACTACTCTTTTTAACAAATCATGGGAGGATGGTGTGGTACCTGAGGACTGGAGGAAGGCGGATGTGATTCCCCTTCACAAAAGTGGGAGCAAGACAGAGGTAGGAAACTACAGACCTGTCAGTTTGACCTCTGTGGTAGGGAAAGTGATGGAACCACTTCTGATGGAAAGAATTGTTGAGTACCTAGAGGCCAGTGGGGCACAGAACCCAAGGCAGCATGGGTTCACAGCAGGAAGGTCATGTCAGACAAATCTAATTGATTTCTTTGACTGGGTGACCAAAGTAGTAGACCAGGGAGGGGCTGTGGACATGCCCACCTAGACTTTAGCAAGGCATTTGACACAGTCCCACACAAAAGATTAATAGTCAAATTAACCAGCCTGGGAGTGGGTCCCAGGGTGGTAGCCTGGGTAAAACATTGGCTGGACAACAGGACACAGAAGGTAACTGTATTGGATTCAATGCAAAGAAGTGCAAAGTAATGCACCTGGGAAACAAAAACCCAGGGGAAGATTCCACAATGGGGGGGAGGTAGTAACAACAGCAAAAATGGAAAGGGACCTGGGGGTAATCATATCAGATGAACTTAAGATATGCAAGCAATGTGAGAAGGCAGTAGGGAGGGCTGGGGGGAAATTGGGATGTATAGGGAGAGGCATCACCAGCAGAAAACAGGAAGTTGTTATCCCTCTGTACAGACAGTTGGTGAGACCCCATCTGGAGTACTGCATCCAGTTCTAGAGACCCCATCTCCGCAAGGACACAGACAGCAAGGAGGCAGTCCAGAGGAGGGCAACTAAAATGGTGCAGGGTCTGCAAGAGAAGCCATACGAGGAGAGACCAAAGGAGCTTAATATGCATACCCTTGAGGAAAGGAGGGAGAGGGGGGGACATGATAGAAACTTTAAAGTACCTCAGTGGAATCAATGAAGTTCAAGAGGGTAGCATCTTTCAGAAAAAGAGATGTGCAAGAACAAAGGGACACAATATGAAGATAGAGGGGGGACGGCTCAGGGGCAATGTGAGGAGGTATTTTTTCACAGAGAGGGTGGTGGATGCATGGAACAGCCTTCCTGAGGAGGTTGTGGGGTCTAAAACTGTGGGAGAATTCAAGAATGCACGGAACAGACATAAGGCAATTTTTGTGGGGGTAGGAAGAAATAGGCTGTTGGTTAAATAGGATCTGCAGCTTATCCTGTAGGTAGGTAAACGGGCAGACTAGATGGGCCAAGCGGTCCTTATCTGCCATCAAAGTCTATGTTCTATGTTTGCTGGTAACTGCAGTGGAAACAGTCACTGTAAACCAAGACTTGTACAGAGGTCAGTCCAAGCTGACAAGCCACCGAAGGAAGTGGTGAAGGGACACTGGGGGTTAACCAAACAGTTGTAAGTATGCTGTCTACATGTGTGGAAACTGTTAAGAGTGCATCCCACAGTCTCGGACCCATTCAGGAAGTTGACTGTGTAGAATGCAACATTGTCACCTACAAAACCAGACCCTAGGTTATTAACCAAAAAACTGTCCTTGAGTTTCCCAAGTGGGAGAAGAGTATCACAAGTGATATTAATGTATGTAAAAGGGGGAAACAGATGAAAATATTTTTGCTGGCACTCCCAGGTGTGGAAGGGAGAACCGAAATGTAAGCAATATACATATACCTTGTTATGTTTGTGATAAAAGCAGCACTGATGAACATGATTACACAGAAAGTGATTATGCAAAGAAGGCTGATACTGAAGAGCATACTAGAAACAGAAACAGTCACTTATGGACTACAGCAATAAATACCCAAATGCAGGCTGAGTACCAAACAGGAGGGACCCTGCTAGATTTGGTAGGTGAGCAGACTTTTCGTGAAAGAATCACTTATGGGCTCACAAGTCTGTTCTGGGGAGACTGAAACAAGGCATTCCTGTATTCAGGGAAACCCTAAAGAATGCCTTACTAGCACTGCTCCTACAGTGAAAACGTATATGAGGAATGTGCAAAACTGACTGCAAAAGTTTCACAGGGTGGCTGCCTTGAGAGCTGTGTCATGACAGACCTGCAGGCAGATGGGTCTAATTAAGCAACAATGCACAACAGGGTGTGGGATGTTATGGGATTTACTAACGACTGGTGTGGTTTGGTCAAGAGACTGCAGGCCAAGTGACTTAACCACAGCAGGAGTGAGTAAATCCTACAACAACCCACACCCTGGAGTGCATTACTGTGATTATACTGTGTGTAGGGATGGGCTACCCGTCAGGTAGCTGGAGAAGGTAGGTTGGGTATCGGTATTTTTTGCTGGGTAATGTAGTTCACGGAAATGTACTACCCTACCCGACATACCAGTGTATTTCGCAGGTCGGGTACTGTTGACATGGGTAACAGGTAATTTTTTTTGAAACAGGCATTACAGGCAGCCTGTGGGGTCCTGGGACTTTTCCGAAGTTGGAAACAGACATTCACTAATAATACCACCAACAGCTTAATCTGGTTCAAGGTCAGCTGGCATTCATCTGTATTCCCCCTCCCCCCCAGGTCGTGTATGAAAATAGGCAGAATTTGTCTAGTGCACTTACCTGGTTAACAAAAAAATAATAAAAAAAGGCAGCCTATGGGGTCCTGACAGCAGAAAGGAGCACATGACACCAGCCTGACAATCCAAATGATCAGTGATGGTGTCTGTGCTCCGTGTTGGCTGTGTGAGCGCATAAATATAAGCCAACTTTCTTGAGAGAGGGAGGAATTAGTGCTTGCTCTGCAGCCGCGGTGAAAACAAGGGGGAAAAAAAGCACAAGTTTAGTCCTCAAAGGAGCAAAGTTAGGGACTGAAGGGGGAATAATTGGGGGATCCAGTGCGGTGCTCGGGATGGAAGAAGAAAGGGGGGAAGCTCGTTGCTGGCAGTAGCTGTTTAGGCTGTAATTTATATACTGTCTGTTAGGTGCCCTGTCTGTGACATAGCTACTCTGTGTGTCTCGTCTCTGCAGTATATGAAAGCCATTTTAGGCTATATTACACACTGTCTGTTAGGTGCCCCGAGCCCTGTCTGTGACATAGCTACTCTGTGTCTCTCTGCAGTATAGTGAAAGCCATTTGGGCTGTATTACACACTGTTTGTTAAGTGCTCCAAGCCCTGACTGTGACATGGCTACTCTGTGTCTCTCTGCAGTATAGTGAAAGCCATTTAGTCTCTGTTTGTTAGGTGCGCTGAGCCCTGTCTGTGAAATATATAGCTACTCTGAGTCTCTCTGCAACACAGTGAAAGCCATTTAGGCTGTATTACACACTGACTGTTAGATGCCCTGAGCCCCTTAATTACTCTGTGTGTTTCTGCAGCATAGTGAAAGCCATTTAGTTACACACTGTTTGTTAGGTGCCCTGTCTGTGACATATAGCTACTCTATATGTCTGTGCAGTATAGTGAAAGCCATTTAGGCTGTATTAAACACTGTCTGTTAGGTGCCCTGAGCCCTGTCTGTGACATGAAAAAATTACTCACCTTAGTAATTGCTTTTCTTCTCATGGAGTCTTGCTATATTATGACTAATGCAGTTAGCCACTGCACTTGAACTGCCCCGGAGAGGAAAGAGTTAACTCCAGGGAGTCTGGAGTTCTACAGCGCGAGAGCGCTTATGCCAAAGCTCTATCTGGGCAGTTTCAAATGAAACTGTCAGATCTTTACGAAGCTAATACTAAGCAACAAGTCTGTGTGGAAAGCTCTACACTAGCCAAATGGCTACCTACTAGTAGAAATAACAATATAAACAACAATAACAATAATAACAATGAATAATAGTATTATTAGTTACCCCCCTGACAAGCACCATTAGGACCCCCCCTTCCCCCAAAGACTCAAGTCCAGGAAGGGGGCCAATATATACCTAAATAAAATAACCTAGTTCCCTAACCCTAAATAAAAGAAGGTAAGGGAAAAAAACTACAATGGCATGACACAGTGCTTGCACTAATTTGCCACCCCTACCCAAGTAGAAGTTCTGAGAGGGGCAGGAGGGAGGGTGGTCATAATATAGCAAGACTCCATGAGAAGAAAAGCAATTACTAAGGTGAGTAATTTTTCTTCAAACACCATGAAGTCTTGCTATATTATGACTAATGCAGATTACACAGCAGTACCTCCATGGAGGAGGTCAGAACCTACTTAGGAATAGGCTCTGAAGCACAGCTGTGCCAAACGAGCATCTCTCCTGGACTGAATATCCAGGGAATAATGCTTGGTAAAAGTGTGAACTGTTTTCCAAGTAGCAGCTTGACAGATTTCCAGAATGGGAATATCTCTAGCAGCTGCTAGAGATGCAGCTGTACCCTGGTGGAGTGAGCCCTCAGTCCTGAGGGGGTTCTCTACCCTGGTTTGATGATAAAATTGGATACAAGAGACAATCCACCTTGCAATTGTCCTCTTAGTGGCAGGTTTCCTTTGCCAACCTCGCCCAGGTAAGGAAGAGTTGGAGAGATTCGAACCTGTGACACTTGGTGCGCTCCAAATAGTAGCTTAAGGCTCTTTTGACGTCCAAGCTGTGCAGTCCCTCTCACCTGAGGAAGAATGCTCAGTGAAAATACTGGAAGAGATATGGATTGGTTCAGGTGGAAATCTGAAACCACTTTAGGCAAAAACTTTCTGTTAGTCCTGAGGACTACACTTATCTCTGTGGAAAGAGATAAAATCTTCTTCCACTGACAGGGCCTGTAGTTCACTTATGCATCTGGCAGAAGTGATAGCCACTAGGAAAACAGTTTTCCAGTTAGAAACTTGAGCTCTGCTGAGGACAGAGGCTCAAAGGGAGGTTGCATTAACTGAGCAATGCAAACATTCAGGTCCCAGGCGGAGCTGGTTCCTTAAAAACTTGGAAAATACAGGGTGAGAAGAAAGGAAGCAGGCTTCCTGCTGACACAAAAACAGAGACAGCTGCCAGATGAACCTTTAGGTAGCTGGCCTAAGGCCTAAGGAATTTAAATGGACCAAATAGTCCAGTAAAATGGGCAGATCAGCAGATTCTGGGATAATCTGCTTCTCAGAGCACCAGATGGAAAACCTTTTCCACTTAGAATTGTAAGTGGCCCTAGTGGAAGGTTTCCTTGAAGCCTTTAAAATATCCAGAACACCTTGAGAAAGGTGTAAGTCAATAAATTCTAACTCCTCAAGCCATGCCTTGAGATGGAGGGATTGAGGTCCGGATACCACACTCCCCTGTGCACAGGCCAGCAAGTCGTGGACTCTGGGCAAGCTCAGGGCAGGGTGGACTGTCAAGGACAGAAGCAGTGGGTACCAGGGCTGTCTGGCCCAATCTGGGGCAATCAGAATCACTTTGCAGGGCTGAGATCTGATTTTTACTAGTACCCTGAAAAAGAAGAGGAGGGGAGAGGCATACAGGAACTTCCCTTTCCAATCCAACTGAAAGGCGTCCAGGGGACTGAGCCCAGCACTGGAGGCCTGCAACAAAACAGAGGAAGTTGGTGGTTGTCTGGGGCTCTGCGAAAGATCTGTCTGAGGGGTGCCCCATCTGGCAAAGACCGACCCCAGCACCTGAGGATTCAGAGCCCATTCATGATGGCCCTGAGAAATCCTGCTGAGGGCATCCGTCAGGACATTGCCTTCCCTGGAAGGTGAACTGCTATCAGGGAGGTGTTAAGGGAGTAAGCCAGAGACCACAACTTCATTGCTTCGGTGCACAAGACTGAAGACCGAGTGCCCCCTTGCTTGTTGATGTACCACATTGTTGTAGTGTTGTCTGTCCTGACTTGAACTATTTTGTTCTGGACAGAAGCTGAAAATGCCTGAAGAGCTAGAAAGACAGCTCTGAGTTCCAAAAGGTTGATGTGGAGCAGAGATTCCTGAGGAGACCACACTCCCTGAGTGGACAGGTCGCCCAAGTGAGCTCCCCACCCTAACAGGGAGGCATCCGTGGTGAGGGTGAGGGAGTGGGAGACGGGAATGAAAGGAACCCCTTGTTTTAGATTGCTTTGATCCTGCCACCAGTGTAGAGCCAGGATCAGAGTTTGGGTCACTGGAACCAATTTGGAAAGGGGGTCCCTCCTTTGAGACCAATAGGCCCTCAAATGGAACTGAATGTCCCTCATCTGGAATCTTGCTCCTTGCACTACCGCTGTGGAAGCAGCCATGTGCCCTAGGAATTGCAGAAAATGCCTTGCTGGTCGAGAAACCCACAGGGTAAAGGAGGATGCCAGGGCAATGAGCCTGTCTACCCTTTCCGAGGGAAGAAATGCCCTGGCAAACTTTGTGTTCAATTCTGCACCTATGAAAGTTAGTACCTGAACTGGTTCCAGAACTGACTTTGGTAAATTCAGCAGGAATCCCAAGGAAGTGAGAAGCTGCTGGGTGACTTGCAAGTGGGATTTTACCTGATTTGGGGACTGACCCACTATGAGCCAGTCGTCCAGGTAGGGAAACACATCCTTGCCTTCTTAAATGAGCCACTACCACAGCTAGACATTTTGTGAATACCCTTGGCGCAGAGGTAAGGCCGAAGGGCATTGCCCTGAACCGGTAGTGGCCTGAGGGCAGTTCGAACCTGAGGTACTTTCGGTGAGAAGGCCTGATCAGAACATAAAAATAGGCATCCTTGAGGTCCAGGGAAGCCAGCCAGTCCCCTGGCCTCAGGGAAGGCAAAATCATTGCCAGAGTTAACATTTTGAACTTTGGTTTCAAAAGATGCTTGTTCAGGTACCTTAAATCTAGGATGGGCCGTCATTTTCTTGTCTTTTTTGGGGTAAGAAAGTATCTTGAGTATAGCCCCTTGCCCTGATGGCAAGGAGGGACCCTTTCTACTGCTTTGCAGTCCAGAAGAGAAGAAACCTCTGCTTCCAAAGCAAGGGCTTCTGTAGGATTTGCAGGTGGAAAATGTCTGGTTCTCATCTTTGGAAACTGTTTGAAGCTGAGAACCAGACCCTGGCTTATTACCTCCAGAACCCATCTGTCCGGTTAGGGACACCCAGTTCTGGCTGAAATAAACCAACCTGCCCCCACTGGTACAGGAGAATCGGCCCTGGGCACCCCATCAGGGTGCCTGCTTGGCAGTAGCCTTGGGCTGAGGGGAGGGGACGGTTTACTTGTGCCCGCCTACCTCTGCCTCTGAAGAAACCCCTGTGCAAACGCAGAGGAGGCCTGGAGATTGGTAAAAGGCCTGTGGAAGGCCTGCCCTCACTCTCTGGGAGCGTGCCTCTGTGGAGTGGCATGCCTCTCCTTAGCCTGGGCACTTTTGTAGGTAGTTCATCTTTTTCATATAGTTTTCTGTTTGTTCCCCAAACAGAGAATTACCCACTACAGGAAAATCCATAGCCTTTGACTGAGTATCTTGGGACAGATTAGTGCATCTGAGCCATGCCAACCTACGGAAAGCTACAGAAGTGGCCATGACCCTAGAGGAAACATCATTAACATCAACAGCAGTATGAAATTGAACTTTAGAGGCTTCAATGCCATCAGCAGCCACCTGTTCCAACTCACTAGCCAGCTGGCCATGTGCCTGCTTGGCTACTGCAATACTGTGTCCCACCTAGATTTCTGATATCTAGCCACATAAGCCATATAATTTGCCTGCCTGAGTCCCAAAGAAGCTGCCATATACTGTTTTTTCGCCATGGCATCAATCTTCCTGGAATCCTTATCAGGAGGATGTGAGGCCAGGGAATATTCAACCTTGTCTGGGCTGCAGCTTGAACCACACCTACATGACTACACTGCTCAGTGAGGAAGTCTGTATCAGAGCCTGACAAAGTATACCTTCTGTCCATTTTTTATCTACAGGAGGGACAGAATGAGGATTTTTAAAATCTTTGTTGTTTGCTTCCTAAATGACTTATGCAAAGGAATAGACAACCTCCTAGACTCTGGTATATCCATCATTTCTACATAATCAGGCTCCTCTTGCTCATCCACAGCCTCCTCTAAAGGAAGCTGGAGGGTTTCTGCAACCTTTTTGTAAAACATAAAATGAGAAGGGGACTCAGACAGAATAGGAGGAGATTCTAAAGGTCTGTCTGGAGAAATGTCCGGTTCAATGGGCACGTCCAGACCCTCCCAGCCACATATATATTGATCAAATTCCTCCTCCCCCTCCTGTGGTTCATAAAATTCCTCAACATCATACTCCTGAACCACTGGAACTGAACGAACCAACCCTTTACCAACTGTTGGTGGTTCGACAGGACCCTGAGACAGTGACTGGACAATCTGTATGGCTTTAGCTATTTCTGCAGCAGTTGGAGAGACAATTTTGGACTCCAAACCTACTGATTTCTTTGTCTTTTTCACTGGGACTGGTTCCTCTGAACCAGCCTTCCTTTTGCCCGAGGAAGTCTCGCCCTGGTCAGAGGGCACTCCCTCTGGTCCAGTGGGTGCTGGACCGGGCTGGCCATCCAGGTCAGCGGACTTTTTGGCCTCTCATTCCCTGAGCCGGCCCAATCTCTTTTCTAGGGTGGCTGCAGGGAAATTTTTACACACCTGGCAGTCTGACAGGAGGTGGTCAGCCCCCAGACAATAAACACAAGTGGTGTGTGGGTCAGCCTTGGCAAAGGCTTCCCCACAGACATCACAGAGTTGAAACCCAGTGGGCCCGGTTTTTCTTTTGGGTTTCTCAGACATAATGCCAGCCTAACCAAAAATTTTGCCCTTTTGATGGCAGTGCCAGGCAAGACACCCTTATCGGTTCCTAACCGTGTCACAGGTATTTGAAAAAACCTAATTTCAAAGCAAGGTTTTTTTAGAACCGATAAGAACCGGGAACCGCACTCTAAAAGCCCAACCAACACTTTAAAACGTTAATTTCAGCAAACCGATCGGTTCAAAACCGAACCGATAATTGAATTTCCACACAGACTTTAATTTTTGTACTTACAGTTTACCAGATAGAGCTTTTAACCGAAATGCGGTAAAATAAATACTTTTTGCCGGTTCAAATGAACCGAAAATACTCGCTTGAACCGAGAAATGAACCGAGCTGAAGGAGCTGATCTCCGGAGCGACTGTTCAGTGAAGCGGAGTAAAGAATCTGACAGTTTCATTTGAAACTGCCCAGATAGAGCTTTGGCATAAGCGCTCTCGCGCTGTAGAACTCCAGACTCCCTGGAGTTAACTCTTTCCTCTCCGGGGCAGTTCAAGTGCAGTGGCTAACTGCATTAGTCATAATATAGCAAGACTTCATGGTGTTTGAAAGCTACTCTGTGCGTCTCTGCAGTATAGTGAAAGCCTTTTGGGCTGCATTACACACTGTCTATTAGGAGCCCCGAGCCCTGTCTGTGACATATAGCTACTCTGAGTCTCTGCAGTATAGTGAAAGTCATTTAGGCTGTATACACACTGTCTGTTGTTTGTCTTTACGCCCCGTCTGTGACATATAATCTGTATCTCTCTCTCTCTCTCTCTCTCTGCAGTATAGTGAAATCCATTTACAGCAGCACCCACAGACACTGCCAGCTATTTCCCGCAATTTCTGTGGTATTTCCAGAAATATCTCATGCTTTTTCCATTTCCACAGTAGGGGCAGCAGAGAGAAACTCTTTAGAAATGTTGCAAAATATCTGGAAATAGCTGGTAATGTCTGTGGCTACTACTGTAGGCTGTATTACACACTGTCTGTTAGGTGCCCTGAGCCCTGTTTGTGACACAGCAACTCAGTGTCTCTCTGCAGTAAACTGAAAGCCATTTGGGCTATATTACACACTGTCTGTTAGGTGCCCTGAGCTCTGTCTGTGACATAGCAACTCTGTCTCTCTCTGCAGTATAATGAAAGCCATTTAGGCTGTATTACACACTGTCTATTAGGTGCCCCGAACCTTGTCTGTGACATAGCTACTCCGTGTGTCTCTGCAGTATAGTGAAAGCCATTTGGGCTGTATTACACACTGTCTGTTAGGTGCCCCAAGCCCTGTCTGGAACATAGCTACTCTGTGTCTCTCTGCAGTATATCAAAAGTCATTTAGGCTGTATTACACATGTCTGTTAGGTGCCTTGAGCCCTGTCTGTGACATATAGCTACTCTGTGTCTCTCTGCAGTATAGTGAAAGGCATTTAGTCTCTGTCTGTTAGGTGCCCTGAACCTTGGTTTGTGAGATATATAGCTACTCTGTGCCTCTTTGCAGCATAGTATAAGTCATTTAGGCTGTACTACACACTGACTGTTAGATGACCTGAGCCCCAGAGTTACTCTGTGTGTTTCTGCAGCATCCTGAAAGTCATTTAGTTACACACTGTTTATTAGGTGCCCTGTCTGTGAGATACAGCTACTCATTCCGTGTGTCTCTGCAGTATAGTGAAAGCCATTTAGGCTGTATTAAACACTGTCTGTTAGGTGAGCCCTGTCTGTGACATAGCTACTCTGTGTGTCTCTGCAGTATAGTGAAAGCAATTTGGGCTGTATTACACATTGTAACATGGCAAAACTAAGAACATCGGGAATAAGAAACAGAATTGGTTGAATTGGGTCAGCTGGTACAAGAGCAACACGGCATTATGGCACGATAATGCCGTGTTGCTACTGAAGTACCTCGCACAACCATGGAGCAGACGGCAGCACTGTGGAGAAATGCACAGAGTCCAGAACACGCAGTCGAATAGGTGGAAATGCAGAGGGGGAAGCAGCAGTGATGTGGAAGTGGTCACCATAGCAACCGGGGACGAATATCCGGTGCGTAACCCACCCGCAGAGGCATCAGAAGGCGGAAATATTGTAGTGAAAATGTGGAGTCGTGTATAGTGAGGGAGACAGTCAAGTGAACATGTAGGTGTGGGAAACAGATATAGGGCAGTCGAAAGATGTCCAAGCGAGTCAGCAAAGTAGTGAAGAAGTCAGAAAACAGCAGGCAGGAAACGGGGAATGTAGCGACATCGGCGGCACACACACACACACACACAGCAGGTCAGGCATTACGTAAAGCAGAGTAATGGGCAGATACCGACATGGAGAAAGCAACATAGAATAGATCTCCTAGTGTCCCTATTAAAATAAAGTCGGTCAGATCTCAGAAATGTCTTGAAATATATGTTCACAGATAGTTTCCTCATAGTTATGGTTGCTGTAGTTTTGACAATATCAGCATACAAATAGGTGTCTCTTCAATGTTCACAAAGTGCAAGACGGAAATGTAACCGGTGCAAAATGTGGCTATGTTCTGTTATTCACACTATCAAAATAACAGTAACACTAGACAGTGTGTCCTAGAAGCCATGTTACAAGCACATTAATCCACTCCGAAGGTGGCATCTAATGGGGAGTTAATGCATGATTGGTCCATTGTGAGCATTCAGTCCTGCGACCTCGGCCCCAACCATGCATTAACTCCCATTAGATGCCAGTAAATGCTCCCCATGGTACACCCCAGCCGTCATGCATTAAACCTTATCTGTCTGTTAGTACCAGCCCTGTCTGTGACATATAGCAACTTTGTGTCTCTCTGCAGTATAGTGAAAGCCATTTAGGCTGCATTATACACTGTCTGTTAGATGCCCCAAGCCCTGTCTGTGACATAGCTACTCTGTGTCTCTCAGCAGTATAGTGAAAGCCATTTAGGCTGTATTACACAGTATCTAAGTGCCCCGAGCCCTGTCTGTGACATAGCTACTCTGTGTGTCTCTGCAGTATACTGAAATCCATTTAGGCTGTATTACACACTGTCTGTTAGGTGCCCCGAGCCCTGTCTGTGACATAGCAACTCTGTGTCTCTCTGTAGTATAGTGAAAGCCATTTGGGCTGTATTTCACACTGTTTGTTAGGTGCCGTAAGCCCTGTCTGTGACATAGAAACATAGACATTGATGGCAGAAGGGGACCACAAGATCTAGCTAGTCTGCCCAATATGGGTAAGTACCCCCTTCTATCTTTTCTATGAAATAATACCTTTGTGCCTGTCCCAGGCATTTTTGAACCCATTTACCGTTTTGGCCTTCACCACTTCCCGGGGCTGGCAATTCCATGGGTCAACCACTCTCTTAATGAAGAAGAACTTCCTAACATTGCTCCTGAATTGCCCACCTTTGAGCCTCATATCGTGTCCTCTGGTTCTGATGCTTTTCTTCTTCTGAAAGAGCTTCTGTACCCCCTACCTCATTTGTACCCTTAATATACTTGAATATCTCAATCACATCCCCCCTCTCCCTCCTTTGCTCCAGGAAGTACATGTTGAGCTCCCTCAACCTATCCTCATATGTTATTTGATGCAGACTCAATCATATTTGTGGCTCTCCTCTGCACCGTCTCAATCCTATCAATGTCTTTCCTAAGGTGTGGCCTCCAGAACTCTATGTAGTACTCCAGGTGGGGGCACACCAGTGTCCTATAAAATGGCAGCACCACCCCCCTTCTTGTACTCGTGATTCCCTTCCCTATGCAGCCCAGCATACCACTGGCCCTTCGTGCCATATTTTCACACTGCTTCCCCACCTTTAAGTCATCTGATATAATGACTCCTAGGTCTCACTACTGGTTGGTGCATGCCAGCTGCTCCCCTCCCAGGTAGTATCCCACCTTGGGGTTTCCCTTGCCTAAGTGCATGACCTTGCTTTTTTGGCATTGAACTTCAACTGCCAGGCGTCTGACCACTCCTCAAGTTTCCTCAGGTCTGATTCCATGCTCTTGACTCCTGTGGTATCCACTCTGTTGCAGATCTTGGAACCATCTGCAATCAGACACACCTTCCCTTCCCTTTCAATCCTTTACCGATGTCGGCTATGAACACATTGAAGAGTAAGGTCCCCAGCACCAACCCCTGAGGCACTCCACTAGTCACCTTCCTCTCCGTCGATACCACTCCATTTACCTGCACCCGTTGTGTTCTTCCCTTCAGCCAGTTGCTCACCCAACCCACCACTTCCTTACCTACGCTGATGTGGTCCAGCTTCTTTACCAGCCTTCTGTGTGGAACCGAGTTGAAGACCTTACTAAAGTCCAGAAAGAGCACATCCACTGTTCCCCCTTGGTCCACTGCCTTTGTTACCCAGTCAAAAAAGTCAACCAGGTTTGTCTGGCATGACCTTCCAGCCGTGAAACCGTGCTGTTTTGGGTCCTGTTGCCTGCTGGATTCCAGATGTGCTACTATTCTTTGCTTGAGCAATGTCTCCATCAGTTTTCCTACCACCAATGTGAGTCTCACTCCATGGTAATTTGCAGCCTCCTCCCTGCTCCCTAATTTGTGAAGCAGGACCACTGTCACCCTCTTCCAGTCTTTAGGCACTGTCCTGCTTTCCAGTGATTTGGTGAAGAGCTCCACCAGGGGCACTGCTATCAGACTCCTCAGTTCCTTGAGAACTTTTGGGTGAATCTCATCTAGCCCCATGGCCTTGTCCACCTTAAATTTATTTAGGGCTTCCTAGACATGTCCCTTCGTGAAGGGGCTCAAGTCTACCCTTGGTCCCTGGGTGCAACTGTTTTGCAGGTTTGGGCTACTCTGTGTGTCTCTGCAGTATAGTGAAAGCCATTTGGGCTGTATTACACACTGTCTGTTAGGTGCCGTGAGCCCTGTCTGTGATATTTTCTTTGTGCCTCTCTGCAGTATAGTGAAAGCCATTTAGGCTGTATTACACGCGGTCTGTTAGGTGCCCCAAGCCCTGTCTGTGACATAGCAACTCTGTGTCTCTGCAGTATAGCGAAAGCCATTTAGGCTGTATTACTCTGTCTGTTAGCCTGTTAGGTCCCTGAGTCCTGTCATAGCTACACTGTGTGTGACGTCCCTCTCTGGCACAGCGAAAGCCATGGCTGTGTCTGCTATGTCTCGTATTTCCCAGACTAAGCCTACTAAAAGGGAGCACAGTGCTGGTGCACGTGCAGCTGAAAATGATGTGGACAATATGAATCCTAGCACTAATGAAGAACATAAGCATAAACAACTTTATTTATAAATAGCGCTATTCACCATAAAGAACCATAGAGCTAGTACAATGAATAATAAAATCATAAAATCACAGCTAAAAACTCCATTCATCACTATTAAGTATCAAACTCACACAACATCAGAGAATGAAGATGAAACAGATGAGTTTTCAACACAGAATTAAAACTCCCCACTATCAGGCACTCTCTTATCCGACGACGTAGAGAATTCCATAGGGTATGGGCCACAAATTAAAATCCTCAGGCCCAGGAGGTCTTCAAATGAATCCTGGGAATCTCTAGCAATCCCTCGTCGGCAGTGAGGAGGGCGGGGGGGCAGTAGGGGCGAAGAAGTTCTTGCAGATAACTCGGTCCCTGTCCATATAGGGCCTTATAGGTCAGCAAGCCGACCTTGAAGGTGATCCACCACTGAATAGGCAGCCAGTGTAGGTCATGCAGCACAGGTGTGACATGGCAACCACGAGGTAGCCCAGTCAACAGCCTAGCTGCTGTGTTTAGCACCAGCTGCAAGCGGCGGATGTCAACCCCCTGTAGCCCTAGGTAGAGGGAATTACAGTAATCAAGGCGAGAGGTCACAAAGGCATGGACCAGAGTTGGCAGGTCATCGGGTGGAACTAGGTGTTTGATCCAAGCAACGTTCCTCAGATGGTAAAAGGCAATCTTGACAATGGATGACACCTGAGATTTGAGTGTCAGTCCCTCGTCAAGAATCACACCCAGATCTCACACCTGTTCGGAGGGCATCAGTTGGCAGCTCCCAAGCCAAAGCCCAGATGGTAGCCCCACCGATGACCCCTCTAAGCGACGACCTGGGTCCACCACCAGAACCTTAGTCTTGTTCGGGTTCAATCTCAGTCAGTTAGCACTCATCCAGTCTTGAATCTCAGAAAGGCAGTTGTTAAAGCTTGAGACGGCTCCCACCTGATTGGGCACAAAGGACAAGTAGAGCTGAGTATCATCTGCGTAGCAGGGCAAACCCAGCCCATACTGCCTTACAATGTCTCCCAATGGCAGCATATACACCGCAAACAACATGAGAGATAGCACCGAGCCCTGCGGCACCCCACACAACAGGAAGAACTTGTCAGAGGAGTACACCCCTAAGACAACTCTCTGAAACCTGCCGGTGAGGAAAGACTGAAACCATCTGAGGACCATACCCGGTAGTCCTCAGATCAGCCACAGGCGCTCTACCAACACACCATAGTCCACGGTGTCAAATGCCGTAGAGAGATCAAGAAGAACCAAGAAGGAACGGCTCTTCCGATCTCCCACTATCAGGAGATCATTGAGAACCCAAACAAGGGCCATCTCGGTGCTATGCCTTTTCCGAAATCCAGACTGGAGAGGATCGTAGATGTCATGGATGGTCAAGTGATCCTCCAGCTGCAGCGCAACCACCTTCTCAATAACCTTACCCACAAAGGGAAGGTTAGAGACAGGTCTGTAGTTTGCAAGGAGTCTGGGTCAACAAATGATTTCTTGAGGAAAGGGGTCACCACTGCCTCTTTCAGGGTGTCCGGAAACACACCTGACTCTAATGAATACCAGACGATCTCAGCTAGGACCGGGCCGATGACCTCAACACCCCCCACAACGAAGCACGTTGGGCCATGGTCCAAACCACAGCAGGTCGGCCGCATACTCTGGATAATCCTCACAACATCCTTGATCACCGGCCGGCCGAAGTCAGACCAGACAGACAGAGGGGCTGCAACCTCCCACTGACCACCGCCATCCCCATTGGAGCGAGCTGCACGGATCTCAGACCTGATGTCGGCAACCTTATTGGCAAAGAATTGAACAAACTCATCACATTTCTTTTGTGACAATGCTCTCCAAGTCTGCAGACAAGCTGGATTGCACAGTCTGTCCAGAGTCCAAAAGAGCTGAACTGGTCAATTCATTATCGCAGCAACCTCCCTGGACAGGAATTCTGCTTTCTTACAGGAGATAGCCAATTGATAGTCCTTGTAATGGGCCATCAATCTAAGTCTGTCAGCATCAAGGCCCGATTTCCACCAGCAACGCTCCATCCTTCGTCCCACTCTTCTCAGCTCCCTCAAAGTCCCATCAAACCAAGGGGACTGAGGGTGCTGAGTGAGGGGGCGAACACGGACAGGAGCGAGTAGATCCAGAGCCTCAGACACAGCACTATTATTGCTCTGTACCAGAGTATCCGGATCTCCACTAGTCCTCGGGAGACCCGACAGATCCAGTACCGCCGCCAGGCTATCGGGGGTCAAACCCCTTAAAGGGCGGTACTGGACCATCTCCATAGGGGCAGGCCTATGGGGGGAGCCTGGAAATTGAACCTTATGGTGTGATGGTCAGACCAACTGACCGGCTCTGCCACCAGGTCAAAAGTCTCCATACCCAGTAGGAAGACCAGATCCAAGGAATGACCATGATTACACGTTGCAGAGGTAATCACCTGTGTGAAGCCCAATGAGTTCATCAACTGGAGGAAGTCTTGACCAAAATGCAATAATTCAACATTGACCCAGGCATTGAAGTCCCTCAGAATCATCCATCTGGGGGACTCCAACACCATGTCGATGATGAGGTCCACGATGTCCTACAGGAATTGCTTCTCGCCCCTGGGTGGACGGTAGACAAGAAGAATCATGCACCCCACATCTGTGCCCATGATACATTTGAATGACTGGGTCTCCCCAACTGACACATCCATAAGGCTCAATTCCATTCTAAAACATATGGCAACAACCCCGCCCCTACGATCCATCCTTGGGCAGTGTATCATCGAGAACCCGGCTGGAATAGCATCAATAATAACAATAAAATCACCAGGACTGGCACTAAATGTCCTCCTGAAACAAAAAAGCATGTTACCAATGAAATGATAGCAGAGTTTCGGAAAGAACTGACAGGGGTTACTCGTAGAGGTACTGAATGTTTTGCCACATGTGCCAGGAGACTTCCAGCTGCTGAAGCAGCATGCAAGGAGAGGGAGGTATCCTCCTCAAATAAAACATCCGATGCTGAGGCAGCGAATGCTGACAACAATGGTGCTGATAGTGGGGCCTGGGAATGGGATAACCCAGGCTATGTCCCACCTGATGATGACAGCACTGCCAGTTTTTCTGAATTCTGTGGCAATGAGGCTGGTACTAGTTTCAATGAGGGGCTTGGAAAGGATGCCACTGTAGGACATGAGAGGCAAGTACAAAAAAAAAATCATATGTTAAACGTAAGAATAAGAAGATGACCATGAATGGGAAAAATTTATGTAAAGAAGGAAATGGCAGTATAGGGTTTCCTCCAGGTCCCTTGACTGTACAAGAAATAGTGCCAGGCACTGTAGTACAAAGCACAAAGGGTAAATCTTTAGTGTGGAATTTATTTTATATTGACCCTGCAGACAACTCTCGAGCTGTATGCAGTCTGTGCAAAAAAGAGTGTCAGTCGTGGTGGCAAAGCAGGACATTTTGGAACATCAGTAATGATACGACATGCAAATGCAAAACATCCAATTGAGTGGGGCAGGTCAAGGGACAGTGTGGTTTGTATGGGCAGTAGTGGAGGTAGTGGTGACGGTGACCATAGTGACAATCAACTGGAAGCAGGAACTGACACTGAAACACTTAATGTGTCCTTGCAGTCTTCCCAGACAAACATAGATTGTTTTCTTCTGACACTATCAAGCACTGCAAAATCCCACAGTAGTACTCCACCTGAAACAGGTGTGAAAAATACAATCCCCCCAAATTAAAAATATCTCATCACTCTCGTCTACTAACATTAAAAGAAAGTGCTGTGAGGACATCAGAATTTACCCGCGCAAGCATCCAACATGCCAGCTGTTAAACAGACCCATTGCAGAGCTGTTGGCTGATTGTCAGCTCCCTTTTGTTTCTGTTGCCTAGAAAGGTTTCCTCAAGTTTACGAACCAGATTGAACCACTGTACACCATACCCTCTCTAACATATTTCTCAAAAAAGGCTGTTCCACAGTTGTATTACTTGGTGTGTAGTGGGGTCACTAAACAGTTGAAACTCTGAGGTGAAGAAGGCTCACATAACCACGGATATATGGACCAGCGACCAACTAACTACATGACTGTTACAGCTCATTGGGCAGGTTTTCAGACAGAAAGTAATAACTCCTACTCTACCATAAGTAGTAGAAAGCAGGCTGTATTATGTCTCACCACTGTTGAGAAAAAAACAAAACTGCTGTGAATATTTTGCAGGAGTTGCAAAATTTATTCCAGAAATGGCTTACTCTGTATTCCTTATGTCCAGGGTTCATAGTATCAGATAATGGTGCCAATATAATGAAGGCTGTTAGAGACAGCAACTATCAAAACACACCTGCTTTGCACATTGTTTAAATCTTCTCATCCATGGTTTCTTAAATGGAAACACAAATATTAAAAACCTGTTAGGTCTTGTTAGGAAAATACGTGGGTGGGTATTTCAGCCACTCTGTGAAAGCATACAATATCCTGAAAGGGCTGCAGAGGTCAAACAACTTACCCTTGCATACATTAAAGCAGGAAGTTCCAACCCACTGGAATTCAACATTTTACATGTTGGAGCAGCTTCTTGAACAGAAAAAAAGCTGTACGTGACTACACCATGCAGAATCAAATAGGTAAGGTAGACATCATGCTCAGTTTCAGCAGCTGGACTCTGTTGGAATGTTTGGTCACCTTACTGGAGCCACTTGAGGCTGCCACACGTGATGTCAGTGCAGATAGTGCAACTCTGAGTCAAATTCTTCCTCAAATCAGATTTCTTAACATTTTCCTTGATGATATAAAGAAAGAGTTTCACTCAAAAGATGACACCACTGCTGTGATGCTGGAAGATGACTTGAGTCTCAGACTGTTGACTGATCAGAGAGTAAATGCCATGTTTAAGAATGACACCTATGTGTTGGTTACATTGCTAGATCCCCGGTTTGAGTGGAACATTGAAGCCATCTTTCCTGTAGGGGAAGACACTGAGTATTGGAGAAATATTCTGCTAACCAAATGTGACATTTCGCTAAAAAGACTTAATTCTTATGCCATATGGGAATTGTGTGCTCCGCTGTGGCCAGTGCCACTGGAAGAAAATGTGTGTTTTAGCTGAGGCCACTGCTGTTGAAGAGAATTCGAGGTCCTGTGATATATGGGATATTTAGAGTTTCTGTCCGGTACAGATTTCTGTTGTTCTGCCATTGCCTTGTGCCACAATGTGTAAACCTCAGGGGTCCACCTTTGCTTTAGTGTACCATCTTTGGAATTAAGTCACACTCTAGAACCCCAACCTGGTTTGGATATTCATGTTACTGCTTCCTGTGTGGAATTACTGGGTACCCCTCCAAAAGTACAGACCTAGCATAGCCCTAAGCAAAAAGCTCTCTCCTCAGGACCTGGGTTTTAATGGTCATGTGTGTAGTATTTGCTTTTGTACACCCCCACCCCTTCTGACCTCTAGATGTAATGAGCCTGGTATGCATTCCCAGAGCTAGGGATGGTACCAAAAAGTGTCCAAAGTAGTTTGGGTACCCAGTCAAGAGTACCAAGGGGTAGCTTACTGTGCAAAGTAGCAGGGGGTGGTGGTTGTTACATATCACTTCTTCATAGTCATCAGTGAGGGAAAGGACATGTATAGCTACTTCGGGCATCCTATGTTCAGGGTCTGAAAGGCAAATCGCTTCTGAGTTGCCTGCAACAACACTGACTGGTATCCTGTAAAGAAAGTGCAGCTGGTTCATCTGCCAGACTGGTAACCGTATTATGCAGCACAATGATCCTGGAGTATTTTGCAGACAATACTGTGACTGGTCTCCATGAAGATCCATTACTGCATTGGAGACATAAGAGAACAATATGGCCAGATCTAGCAAATCTTGCAATAATGCACCTCAGTTGTTCACCTTCAAATGTATATTCAGAACTCATATTTAGCGCAGCTGGAAGAATAGTCACTAACCACAGAACACTGCTAAGTCCTGCAAATGTGGAACAGCTTACATTTCTCAAAATGAATACTGACAATTTCCCAGCTGTTACAAACACTGATTTATGCCAATCTGACCCTGAAAATGAACCACGGCCTATAGTGATACTGAATATGATAACTAGGTTGTGTACAAAACAAATGGAACCATCAACACTGCCACCATGCCAGTCACAGGTGACACACTAGTACTGCTCTGTTTTCTTTTATCAGTCATCAGTTTATATTATGTAAGTTTGATCAATACCCACCATGGGTATAATTTTTTAAAACAGCAGCAGGCTCACTCACAGCAGCTGCACCTCTCGTACCTACCTCAGCAATGCCCACCATGGGTATGATTTTTGGAAACAGCAGCAGGCTCACTCAGGGCAGCTGCACCTCTCGTACCCGCCTCAACAATGCCCGCCATGGATATAATTTTTGGAAACAACAGCAGGCTCACTAAGAGCAGCTGCACCTCTCGTACCTGCCTCAGTACTGCCTGAAAGGGGCATTATGTCTGGAAACAGCAGGAGGCTCACTCAGAGCAGCTGTACCTCTCGTACTTGTGACGTACACAGCCCGTCCTGAGTGCTGTGTAATATTTTTTTTTTATATATAAAATGTATTAATGTCTCTGCTGAAAAATCAAATGCTCTAGGAATGACCTCACTCTCATCCCCGCCCCTCAGATTTCAGCTGACAGATACCAGCTAAGAGAAATGCTGACAGCACGTATCACACTCACTCAGTTTTTAGAGACAATTTGTTACTTGGAAGACTTTAATCATGGATCCTGTTTCTCTGAGTTAATTACAGACTGGTTTAAGTTAACTTTGTTAAGAGGGAAATCATAAAAAAGGTTTATGACACTGAAGAGAAAAACCCAGGTTATTACACAGGAGTGTGAGGTTGTAAATGCTCCTATGAAGCCTGTGTGAGGGGAAGGCAGCATGGATCAAAAGAGATGTCATTTGAAACACGAGTCATGCTGAAGGATTGCAAAACTCACACTTTGAAAAGACTAGTGTTTTATTTTTTTATTAGATATATTTTCAAATATAATCTGATAGAGGAGGAGCTAGCTGAACTCATCCAAAAAGGGGTTGGCAAATACAGCTTGAAAAGATTGTTCTGTTTCACTACAGGGACACTTTTTTAGCTGACTCTGACCAAGATAACATCTGAGCACTGAAACAGGTATTTAGAAAGCTAGACAAAATCTAAATATTGTTGTAGGAATTGCACTGTTTTAAACCTTGTTTTGTTTTAAATATTTGTATGTCTTTTGATATAAGAGTTCTGTATTGTATGTTTGACGTATTATTATATATTTTAGTAAAAACTCTAATTGTAGAGAAAACCTGGTCTGTTTTTGAATTGCTTTCTTTTGCTAAGAAATATTTATGGTTCCGCAGACATATAGCTTGTGTGGCGGTATCAAACTGGAAAGAGAAGAGTTTTAAATCTGAGGTCTTTATAATAATTTTAAAGGGTTCATCTCTGAATACCTGGTTAGGTGCCCGTAGGCAAAGATATCTAGCCCCCCAAAGACAGATATATCTGATCCTGTGCATTGGGTATGCTAGCAAGAGGTTAACAGTTTGTATCCCTCAGAACTGAGACCAAAGGTTGATCTGAACTCACAAAAACAGGCAAGAGGGTTATCTTGTCTGTTAAACTGTTCACAAGACTGTGCTCAGAGGTTTGCACTTTGGGAGTAACGGGCCTGACCTATTGAGTGACTCTGTGACAGATTGGTTGGCTGCGGTGGCATTAATTTTGGTATCACAAGCTAATTGTTCTGTGTCAGCTGAGACTGTAGGCTCTCTTCCAAAGAAAGAAAGAGGCAGAGTTTTATTTTAAAAAAGGAAACAGAACTATATACTGTATCACTTGGCTTACAGTCGAGTTCCTATTCATTTTATTTTTTTTCTAAAGTGCAGAGTAGCAGTAGTTAGGAAAGATGGCGTCCTACTACAGCAGGCACACTGTAGAACAGTTAAAACAGTTGTGCGAGGACAGAAGAGTCCTGTTTGAGGTGAAAGCCAGTAAGCAGAACCTCATAGAGGCCCTGACGGTAGCAGATACCCAGAGCAGGGAGTCACAGACCGTGACTGAAAGGGACCAGACCTCAAGTGTGGCAGAACTAGCGGCCAGTGAGGGGTCCCAAGCCGATGAGAAGGACAGCACGGCCACTGTCAGTGAAGGACCACAGCAGCAGGGGAAGGTCACCAGTATCCTGAATCCAGAGGTACTCAAGCTGCAAATTGAGTTGCGGAGGATAGAACTGGAGGCAGAGTGACAACAGAGGGAAGTGGACCGTGAGGCAGAGCGACAACAGAGGGAGGCAGACTGTGAGCGCCAGTGAGAGGCAGAGAAGAAGAGAGAGCGAGAACGCAGAGAGGCAGAGGAGAGGAGAGAGGAGCGCCAATGGCAACATGAACTGGAGAAGCTACGACTCCAACTAGCAGCACCAGAGCAGGTAAGTGGCTTGGGTTTAACTGGGACTGCAGAACTGGGTTACAAACTGAACTCTAAATTAATAGCCGAGTTTAAGGATGGGGAGGACATGGATGCCTTTTTAAATTCTTTTGAAAAAGTTTGTATTCAGGCTAAAATTCCTAGAGTGTCCTGGAGCTTCCAGCTATCCCCACTACTTACCGGAAAAGCTCGGGATGCAGTGGGTCAAATGGACAATAAAGACAGTGATGATTACAGCAAGTTAAAAGCTGCACTAATAAAAAAGTTTGAATTAACTGCTGAATCATACAGAGCTAAATTCCGTAAGCTCAGGAGAAGCCCTGATATGAGCTATGAGGAGCTAGACACGAAACAACATCAGTTTTTAAAACGTTGGTGGGAAGGAATTGAGGCAAACACTGTTGATAAAATTG
This sequence comes from Neoceratodus forsteri, assembly GCA_016271365.2. Taxonomy (NCBI): domain Eukaryota; kingdom Metazoa; phylum Chordata; order Ceratodontiformes; family Ceratodontidae; genus Neoceratodus; species Neoceratodus forsteri. Next base: position 1,355,194,431 of record CM057455.1, on the reverse strand, counting down.
AAAATGTGATTTTATTAGAACAGTTTTATTGGGCATGCCCAGCTGAGTTAAAAACCTGGCTAGAGGACCGAGATCCAAAAACAGTGCAAAAGGCTGCTGAACTCTCGGACCGCCATGTCAAGAGCAGACCTGCTCTCAGAGCGAATGGGGTGGGTGTGGCAGCGCAGAAAGGGAAAAGCGTGCCTTCAGGGCAGCTAAAACCCTCACTGCCTCCACTGAAACCAGTTAGCCCCAGGTTTCAAAGAAAAGATTTCTCTGAAGTAAGAAATGTTTGTTGGTTATGTAAAGAAACTGGGCACATTGTCAGACAGTGTCCAAGAAGGGCAAGCAATAATACGCAAAGTAGTACCAGAAAGGAAGTGGGTTGTTTGTGTGTCCCTGGAAGCATGCCAGTGAACATGAGGGAACACATGCACCTAGTCATGGTAAATGGTGTACAGACGCAAGGGTTAAGGGACACAGGGGCATCCCTGACATTGGTGAAAGGGGATCAAGTACAGCCTGGTCAGCTTATCCCAAACAAAAACGTGACTGTACAAGGGTTTACTGGTGAAGGGAAAACACTGCCACTCGCTAGTGTTCTCCTGGACTGGGGTGGTACAGGGGGAGCTGTACAGCAGGTGGCTGTAGCCAACACATTAGCAGTGGATGTGATTCTGGGTAACAATCTCCAACAGGGGATGGTATGTGCTGTGCTGTTAACTGTAGCCAAGCAGCAAGGGAAAACAGCAGTTCCCCGAACCCCACAGAATCCAGTGTGGAAACCACGGAGAGCCTGGTTCCCCAGCCTGTGTCTCCAGCTGGGGAGACTGATAAAAAGGGGGTAGAAATCTTCCCGGTAGCAAGTGACCACACAGCTATGGAAGGTTACTCCGAAGAGGGAGGGGTGACCAATTGTCAGAGGGTTAGGATTGACAGTGATCCTGAGGGCCCTGACGCTCGTGCTAGGGACCCTAGTTTAGCGACTGAAGGGCACTTGTCCCATGCCTTGGGACTGTGTGAGGGGTTTGCAGCTGCTCAGAGGAGTGACCCTAGTTTAGAGAAGCTGAGAGCTTGGGCAGACTCTGATGGCACACAGGGAGGTGACAGCAGACATAAGGTTTGTTGGGAAAAATGGACTTATGTATACACAGGCAGTACAGACAGTGGGAGGGTTGCTAGGCAGGCAGCTTGTCGTTCCCCAGGGGTATCGTGAGCAGTTGCTCAAAACTGCACATGATATCCCCTTGTCTGGTCATCTGGGAATCAGGTGCACAATGCAGCGGTTGGCCTAGAATTTCGACTGGCCTAACTTCACCCAGCAGGTGAAGGAGTATTGCAGGTCTTGTCACGGTGCCAAGAAATAGGGAAGGCGGGCAAGAAAACCCAAGCCGCCCTAATCCCCTTGCCCATAGTGGAGGAGCCATTCCAGAGGGTGGAATGGATATTGTGGGGCCTTTAAATACCCCCAGCTCCTCAGGGAAGAGATTTATCCTGACTGTGGTGGATTATGCCACCCGGTGCCCAGAGGCAGTCGCCCTATCCTCACTGAGGACAGACAAAAGTGGCAGATGCCTTACTTGGGATTTTCTCCTGTGTTGGGTTTCTGCAGGACGTAATCACCGATCGAGGGGGTTCCTTCATGTCGGACCCAATGAAATGTTTATGGGAGAAGTGTGGGGTGGTGCAGAAAGGCACGACACCGTATCACCCACAAGCCAATGGGCTTGTGGAACGTTTCAATGGTACCCTAAAGTCAATGCTCTGGGCGTTTGCTGAACAACATGGGAGGGACTGGGAGAAATACCTTCCCCACCTGTTGTTTGCATACAGGGAGGTGCCCCAAGAGTCAACAGGATTTTCCCCCTTCAAACTCTTATATGGACGCGGGGTACTTGGGCTCCTAGACTTAATCCAGGAGGACTGGGATGGCAAGCATGCCACCCAGGGAACTCCCATTGTGGATTATGTCCTTAAGTTTAGGGAAAGGCTGAAGGAGCTTATGGGGACAGCCCAGTGCAACCTGGCAGCTGCCCAACAGAGACAAAAGGTGTGGCACGACCGCAGAGCCAGAGCTCGCTCGTACATGATGGGTCAGGAAGTCAAGGTCCTTATTCCGGTCCGGAAAGACAAGCTGCAAGCTGAGTAGGCAGGACCGTACAAAGTGGTCAGGAAGGTAAATGATGTGAACTACATTGTGGAGTTACCTGACCGTAGACAAATGGAAAGAATGTACCATGTCAACATGATGAAGCCATATGCAAATAGGGCTGACATGGTGTTTGCAGTGTGTAGTCATGGGGAAGGGACAGACGAAGGAGATCCCCTTCTGGACTTGCTGGAAGAGAGTAAGCAGTCCTCTGTGGAGGCAGTAAAATTGTCTCCCCAGCTGAACCCAGACCAGGTCCAGAAATTAAGGGAGGTTTTAGCATATTTTACCCCTTGTTTAGCGCAAGCCTGGACTACCCCCTATAGCGACACACAAATGTGGAGATAGGACACAGGCATTATCTGGCCGAACAGCATATCGGGTGTCAGAGGCTGTCCAAAAGGACATTAGGAGGGAAGTGGAGGAGATGCTGGATTTAGGGGCAATCCAGAGATCCCACAGCCCCTGGGCCTTACCCGTAGTCCTTGTGCCCAAGCCAGATGGCTCAACTCGATTCTGTGTGGACTATCGTGAATTGAATGCAGTCACGAAGTCCGACGCCCACCCAATGCCCCGGACGGATGAACTCCTGGACAAGTTGGGAGGGGCGACCTACCTTACGACTATTGAACTGACCAAGGGGTATTGGCAGGTAGAATTGACAGACAGAGCTAGGGAAAGGTCGGCCTTCATCACTCCGATAGGCTTATTTGAGTTTAAAGTAATGCCTTTCCGAATGAAGAACACCCCAGCCACTTTCCAAAGGTTGGTGAACCAGGTGTTTAATGGTGTTGAGGAGTACACAGTGTCGTACCTGGATGACACTGCCATCTTCAGTACCAGCTGGGAGGAACACCTTTCACACCTTAGGGAAGTGCTGGGCAGGATACAGAGGAGTGCCAGGTGGCCATGGGGGATGTGGCATACCTCGGGCATGTGGTAGTCCGGGGACAGCTCTATCCTAACCAAATAAAGACAGAGGTGTTTCAGGCATGGTCCAGACCAGAAACCCAGAAGCAGGTCAGGAGATTTCTAGGGACAGCAGGGTACTACAGGAAATTTGTACCAAATTACAGTGCCCTGGCTGCTCCCCATCTGACCTGACAAAGAAAAAGATGCCAAAGACAATTACGTGGGGCCCAGCCTGTGAGGAAGCCTTTACCAGACTGAAGGAGGCACTGTGCAGTGCTCCTGTTTTGACAAGTCCAGACTACAGCAAAACCTTTATAGTTCAGACAGACTCTTCAGACGTGGGTATTGGGGCAGTACTTAGCCAGACGTCTAGCCAAGGGACAGACCACCCGGTTGCATTCCTGAGTCGGAAGCAACTCCCCAGGGAGCAAGTGTACTCCACGGTGGAAAAGGAGTGTCTTGCCATAGTGTGGGCCCTGAAGAAATTAGAGCCATACTTGTATGGGCAGCATTTTGTGGTGCAGACTGACCACAACCCCCTGGTTTGGCTGACACAGATGGGAAAGAGCAATGGCAGACTACTAAGATGGAGTCTTGCTTTAAAAGGGTGTGATCTAAAAATCGTACATAGGGCTGGAGCGAAGAACAAGAACTCCGATGGGCTGTCTAGGGTCTATGAGGAGTGAACTGATTTGAGAAGCTCATCCCATGTAGGGGATAGATCCCCCAAATTCAGTCTAGGTGGGGAGGAGTGTGATGTAGACAGCCCGTTCTGAGTGCTGTATATATTTTTTTTTATATAAAATGTATTAATGTCTCTGCTGAAAAATCAAATGCTCTAGGAATGACCTCACTCTCATCCCCCCCAGATTTCAGCTGACAGATGCCAGCTAAGAGAAATGCTGACAGCACGTATCACACTCACTCAGTTTTTAGAGACAATTTGTTACTTGGAAGACTTTAATCAAGGATCCTGTTTCTGAGTTAATTACAGACTGGTTTAAGTTAACTTTGTTAAGAGGGAAATCATAAAAAAGGTTTATGACATTGAAGAGAAAAACCCAGGTTATTACACAGGAGTGTGAGGTTGTAAATGATCCTATGAAGCCTGTGTGAAGGGGGAGGCAGCATGGATCAAAAGATATGTCATTTGAAACAAGAGTCATGCTGAAGGATTGCAAAACTCACACTTTGAAAAGACTACTGTTTTATTTTTTTATTAGATATATTTTCAAATATAATCTGACAGAGGAGGAGCTAGCTGAACTCATCCAAAAAGGGGTTGGTAAATACAGCTTGAAAAGATTATTCTGTTTCACTACAGGGACACTTTTTTAGCTGATTCTGACCAAGATAACATCTGAGCACTGAAACAGGTATTTAGAAAGCTAGACAAAATCTAAATATTGTTGTAGGAATTGCACTGTTTTAAAGATTTGTATGTCTTTTGATATGAGTTCTGTATTGTATGTTTGACGTATTATTATATATTTTAGTAAAAACTCTAATTTTAGAGAAAACTTGGTCTGTTTTTGAACTGCTTTCTTTTGCTAAGAAATATTTATGGTTCCGCAGACATATAGCTTGTATGGTGGTATCAAACTGGAAAGAGAAAAGTTTTAAATCTGAGGTCTTTATAATAGTTTTAAAGGGTTAATCTCTGAATACCTGGTTAGGTGCCCGTAGGCAAAGATATCTGGCCCCCCGAAGACAGACATATCTAAGCCTGTGCATTGGGTATGCTAGCAAGAGGTTAACAGTTTGAATCCCTCCAGAACTGAGACCAAAGGTTGATCTGAACTCACAAAAACAGGCAAGAGGGTTACCTTGTCTGTTACACTGTTCACAAAACTGCGCTCAGAGGTTGGCACTTTGGGAGTAGAGGGCCTGACCTGCTGAGTGGATCTGTGACAGTACCTACCTCAGCAATGCCCACCATGGTATAATTTTTGGAAACAGCAACAGGCTCACTAAGAGAAGCTGCACCTCTCGTACCTGCCTCAGCAATGCCCACCATGGGTATAATATTTGGAAACAGTGCAGGCTCGCTAAGAGCAGCTGCATCTCTCGTATCTGCCACAGTAATGCCTGATATGGGTATAATGTTTGGAAACAGCAGCAGGCTCACTCATAGCAGGTGAACCTCTCGTACCTGCCTCCGTAATGCCCCACCATGGGTATAATTTTTGGAAACAGCGCAGGCTCGCTAAGAGCAGCTGCATCTCTCGTATCTGCCACAGCAATGCCTGATATGGGTATAATGTTTGAAAACACAGCAGAGCTCACTCAAGCAGGTGAACCTCATACCCGCCTCCAAATGCCTCAGTATGGGTATAATTTTGGAAACAGCGCAGGCTCGCTAAGAGCGGCTGCATCTCTCGTATCTGCCTCAGCAATGCCTGATATGGGTATAATGTTTGGAAACAGCAGCAGGCTCACTCATAGCAGGTGCACCTCTCGTACCTGCCTCAGCAATGCCCAGCCATGGGTATAATTTTTGGAAACAATGCAGGCTCGCTAAGAGCAGCTGCATCTCTTGTATCCGCCTCAGCAATGCCTGATATGGGCATAATGTTTGGAAACAGCAGCAGGCTCACTCACAGCAGGTGCACCTCTCGTACCTGCCTCAGCAATGCCCCGCCATGGGTATAATTTTTGGAAACAGCACCAGACTCATTAAGAGAGCATGTGCCTCTCGTGTCTCCCTCAGCAATGCCCCCATGGGTATAATGGATCGGGGCACCTAACAGACAGTGTAATAGTCCCCCAGTCTTTACATGATTTTTGTTATTGTCAGGGTCAGATAATCAGTAGTAGAATGGGTCAGGTAGTGACTACCCGACTCGACTACTCGGTTTTCAACCAGGTTTTTTCCAGGTACTTTCAAGTTGTCTTGGTGGTCGGGTATTTTAGTACCTGCCCATTCCTAACTGTGGGTGGTATGCTATGTAAGAAAAGAGTGTCAAAAAAGTTATAAAATGATAAATATATGGTTATTTAATGAGTTTGTAGAAAAAAATATTATTCCTGTTGGCAAAACAGCCCCCCGTAAAAGCCTGCTCTCAGAAAGCTGAAGGGGTGGGCAGGAGCAAAGACTGGGCTGGCATGTTTCTCTCACTCTGTCTCTAAATGCTATTTCCTGATTGCTGCTATTTTGTTAAATAAAATAAATTAGTCATTTGTTTTTTAAACAGAGAGCGGGACTCTTAAGACAGAGCAGAGAACTTGAGGGGGCCAAAAACACGGAAGCAGAGAGCAGACTGGTGTCTTGGTTTCTTGCTCGAATGCTGTCATCTTTGGCTGTTTGAAAACACCCTGTGCAAGTCCTAGACTGTGAGCTGCTGCTACTATTGTCCAGAAAAATACCTCCTGCCAACACACCTTGTGTGTTGGTTTGAGCACAGCTTGGGGGAGGGAGGGCAGTGGAGACCAGAGTGGTGTGTTGGTTTCTGCCCATTGTATGTTACCTCTTCAGTTGTTTAGGCAAAACAAGAGAGCAGGGCTTTTAAAACTGAGACGACACCTGAAAGCAGGAGGTAGGTACACAGGAACGGAGATAGAATTGGCGCGTTGTGGAGACAGCAATTTGAAACTGGGCAGGGAAACAGAGTGAGAGGACTAGCAGTGTTTTTAGAGGCAGCTGCCATGGCTTCGGCAGTTTTGGAAGTGGCAAATGTGTAGCCGTGTGATGTGTAGAATCTGAGTTAGTTTTGTTTGCTGACATGTTTGGGGGTGATTATATTTACTATTTTTCTGATGAAAATGAAGTTGTAGTTTGGCTGTTAATGTTAGAGTTTGGTTGTAGATTTGGGTTTTAGCGGTTAGGGGAGAAATGGCATCTGAAATATTTTTAAAAAGGGTACAAAGTGTAGTAATTTGGCATGATTTTTGTGAACCAGAAGTCTAGTTGGCTGGTATTTGATGCATGGGTTGTGGTGAGATTTAATCACGGCCAGACAGGTGTCTCGGCCAATTAGACTGTAGGATTTGTGATGGCCATAGTATAATCAAGCGATAACTGGAAATTAGGTAGAAGTGCCATGGTAAGAAGTGCCTTTTGATTGGGATAGATTTCAAAATCAAAAAAGTACTAGTGAGGGTGTCCTCAGATGTGCTTAGAGTGACCCAGATGCCAAGAAGGAACCCAGACTCAGGAAAAGTGATTTAATGTTTGTTATTAATATTCTGTTCATGTACGTGTATACAGGTCGCCCATATTAGAGCGGAAACATAGTGGGTGAACGTCAGCATACTGACAGCAACAAGGTGGCATCACATGGAGCAAGCAGCAATTAAGTTGGCAAGCACTCACAACGAAAACACACACAGTTACCACCTGTAACAAGCAGTAGCATGCTGCAAGGTATATGGAAACCACCTGTAAGGAAACAAATAAACACATAACAGAAAACCGCTATGATACACAGGGGGCTGTGGTCCCCCCCCCCTCAAAAAATAATATATAAAAAAACTCCAGTTGGCACCAACAGACCACCAGTTGTGGAGGGCAGAGATTCTATAGCGTACATGTAAGACAGCCAGAGCAAAAGAAGGAACCGCATGACAGTGAAATGCATTGCCACACTTTATTACAGAGCAGCCCACATAGTACTGAGATACAGATTTGTAACACACAGCGGTGCACGTAGCAAAAGGAAACAAAGCAAGTACAGCACAGGAGGTACTACCAGTCCCAACCACAACCCATGTCATAGAAACACTTACACTTGAAGCTGAAAATCTGCAGCTATCCCTCTCAAATAGTCACCAAGAGTCCTTGCAAAACACCAACCTGTTTGTCCACACGTAGCTCGACCTGCTCACACCACAACTCATGAAGTCAGACACAAAATCATCACATACAGACAGCCACAACACAACACAACACACCTGTCCCTCCATCAGCCTCCACCGCGACCAGAAAATCTCCCACACACCTAGACTTCGCTCTCCTTCCCACGCTGATATCTCCTCGCCCTAAACCCTCCACTCTACTGTCGGGATACCCTTGTACACCAAGCATTACGGGATGTATTTCTTCTCTAATTATGTATTTTGACTCCATGATGTATGCTTGATCGATGTTACTAATTTTGGGTCCCCCTGGTGCCTCTGACATCCAGGGGGTCCTTGCCACATAAGACTGTTTGCTCAACTATCCTATAGGATGGTAAACCTCATTATGGAGAGAGTGCAGGCACATAGGTCACATAAGATTATGCAGTCTGTTTTAAGGAGAGATGTGCTGGACACAGTTGGCAGAGTTGCCAAAATAGACTGGACAAATGCACAGCGCCCTCAGGAGGTCCTGTATATGCAAAGCATAAGGTTATCAGAAGCTTCAGCCAGGGGAATGCAGTACAGTACCCCATGGTGCCAGCACAGTACAGAGCAAGGCCCCTTTTTCTTCCCAGGAGGGGACTGTGCTGGTGGTCATTCCCCAGTCTTCCCTGGGCATGGCTCTGAGAAGGCGGGTATGTAACGGGCTACATCTGCCCTTTGCCCTCCTCGATCAATTTCATGACCAGTTGGTCTGGTGGGAGCCAAACCAAGATTTGTCAACAGCTGCATTTTTGGAGTTGGCCTTTTAAAAATACTGTGCAGGAGACCTGCAAACTTGCAGGCAGCCCTTATCTGAATAATTGGGAGCGGGGGGCGCCTCTGAGCAGCTCTATAGGAGGCAGCACATCTGAAGAGCTCCCATGTAATTCCAACTTTATTTGATTAAAAGCTGCCTTTTCTAAATATTTTACCTGGCTTTTATCCCCCTACTGGATTGAGAAACCCTTCGGGAGGATCCATGGGGAAGACCAAAGGAAATGCGGATGCCTCGGCACAGTTTTTCAACCCGAGAAGTAAACGGGAGGTTGGGCCTAAAAAAAGTAGCACAGCAGGGACCTCGGATTTGGTGGACTCTAAGGAGGTTATGCTGACCACTGTGAATGCTACCCTCATGAAATTTGTACACTCAGTGCAGGAGCTGGACAAAAAATGTGATGTTCTTACACCTCGGGTAGCTGCTTTAGAGACTAAGGCGGATATAGCGGACCAGAAAATCACTAAGCTGGATACTAATTTATTTTTTTTTGAAAATATCATTTTTATTAGAGAAGATTATACAGTTTTTACATCATTTGACAGTCAGTCCATTATTCATGTTAAAAAGGAGGGAATAAACTATTTCATTCACCATGCAGAGATATCAAATCATTAACAGGCTATCCCACAGTTATCTAAATAACTTTCCTATGTCGGTGATCTCAGCCTATATGGTCTTCTGTCCCCTCACCCAAATCAATTACTATTCATGTTTTAATTTCCCTACTCCCCAACCTACCAAAAGGCCCCTCCCAGTCACCAACACCACTTCCTCTCTAATTATAATTGTATCTAACCAACCAAGTCCAAACTGGGACCAAAGCCCCTATACCATGGATTGAGCAGTCAAGCAGGGGCGGTGCCCTCTCAGGGAACAAAGTGAGGGTCCTTAGTCATAACAAATATAACCCATCTCCTCCACTTTAGGGAGAAAAGTTCTGCCTGATTATTTAGGTTATGAGTTAGTTTTTCGGATCTATATATATCATGTACTATCTCCCTCCATCCCAAAGGAGTAGGTGGTTCAACCGTGAGCCAGAGCCTAGTAATAGCTTTTTTCGCTGCAAGGAGAAGTATGTTCAGAAGATAACGGGTGTGGGGGTCCCGCAGCTCCAGTGGAACACAATGAAGGACAAAAAGACTACCCTCATAGGGAAGTCTAAACCCCAGGAGGTCCTCTAGTTCCCTGAATAGAGCCAACAAAAAGGGCTGTAGTTTTGGGCATGACCAGAAAACGTGGGAATGGTGTGCTGCAGCCTCACCCACTGTCTGCATGTGCGCTAACGAGCGGTGACGTGGTGCGCCCAGTTATTGCGGAGAGTTGGAAATATCTTATTAACACTTGCCATGAAAATAGCCTCCAAGCACAGGAGCATGTAGTTTTTGATACCATACACCAGAGAGCTACCCATTGTTGGGGTGTGATTTGGGAACCTAGTTCCTCATTCCACTTTTCCCTAATCCCAGATGTGTCCCCCCCCCCTGCTATTTCCAGCAAAGATTTATATATTACTGAAACCACATGTGGTATTCCCTGGGCAATAAGTATTTGCTGGACCACTCGAATCACCTGGGGGTGCGCTTCAGGGGTACGGACTCTGAGGGGCAGGGACTCAAAGTAGTGCCATAGTTGCAAATATCGAAAAAAGTCAGACTGTTGTAGATGGAATTCCTGACTAATGGTCTGAAATTCTTTGAGATTGGGGCCCATCTGCAGCTGCGAGAGCCGCGAAAGATGAGTGTGTCTCCAGTCCCGGAAGGTCTGGTCCAAAAGGGCCAGGGGGAAATCCTCCAGTAGATCTATCGGACAGAGCATAACCAGGAAAGGCACGATCCCCAAAGTCCTCCGCATCGCCCACCAGACCTGGGCCTGGTGCGCCACCCAAGGGCCCAAGGTAGGTCGGGCCACCGGGGGTGGTCTTTTATGTAAGATCACCTTCTGGTATTCCCGGTCAGGGAGCAAGCCCTCCTCAATCTCCCTCCACCGAGCCGAGGTGATACCGATCAGGCGGTGCAATATAAAGGAAAGGTGGGTCGCCCAGTAATAGAACTTTAGATTGGGAAGAGCCAATCCTCCCTTCTCCTTAGGGAGGAAGAGAATCCCCTGTCTGATTCTTGGTCACCTACCCGCCCATATAAACCTCATCAGAGCCTTATTCCAGACTTTAAAAAGGCTGTTCGGGAGACTGAGAGGTACATTCTGAAACAGATACAGATCTCTCGGTAAAGTTACCATTCGGACTACTTCAATACGCTGGAGCGTATTCATTGGGAGAATGCTCCATCTCTCAAAATCTTGTTTCATCTGAGCTGTAAAGGGGTGATAATTGTTATTCAATGCCTCCTGTGCCTGATGCGAGAGATAAATTCCCAGATATTTCATCTTGGTGAGGTCCCAGCGGAAAGGGTACCTTGCTTTAATTGTTTCAGAGGGGGTAAAATGGAAGGAGAGAGCATCCGTTTTATTGGTATTCAGTTTGTACCCTGAGTGTGTGCCAAATTCTTCTAAGAGAAGAAAAATAGAGGGAATTGAGTGTTCGGGTTTAGTGAGGAAGAGCAGGACGTCGTCTGCGTACAAAGCTACCCGGTGTTCTGTCCTATCTATTCTCACTCCCGAAATCTCAGAAGAACCCCTAATTGCCTGGGCTAAAGGTTCAATGAAGATGGCGAAAAGGCCTGGGGATAGAGGACAGCCTTGACGTGTTCCCCTGTATAGGGGAAAATAGTCTGAGTGGTGTCCAGATGTTTTAACACATGCCTTGGGGGAAGCATAAATCTTCCTCAGAATGGCTATGAAGGGCCCCAGAAACCCCATAGCTGCCATTGTGGCAAACAGAAATGACCACGAGACCCGATCAAAGGCCTTCTCAGCGTCTAAGCTGAGAAGGACCGCTGAATCCCGACACGATTGCATCGCATGGACCAAGTGTATTGCTCTCCGAGTGTTATCTGATGTGGTCCTGGAGCTTATAAATCCTGTTTAGTCGAGACCAATCAGAGTCGGCAATATGGGGTCCAAGCGAGCGGCCAGGATGGACATAAAAAATTTGTAGTCCGAATTAAGAACCGATATCGGTCTGTACGAACCACACAGTAGGGGGTCCCTCCCTGGTTTGGGAATGACGGAGATTGTAGCATACTCCCAGCTGGGCGGGGGCGATTCACCTGAGAGAACCTCGTTAAACATTGGCACCAGTAACTTACTCAGTAGCTGAGCTGAGCTTTTATAAAACTCAGCCCTGTAGCCGTCGGCTTTCTGGGTCTTAGACTTCGCAATGACCAGCTTCGGTTCCTCCAGCGATATAGGTCTCATCAGGTGGTTTTGCCGCACAGGGTCGAGTGTAGGCAGCTTCAGAGCCGCCAAAAAAGATCCTGTACTCACCGGGTCCGCCATGTGATCCAGCGTATACAAGGTTTTATAATATTTGCAAAAGGCTTGTGATATGTTTTTAAATTTAGTATGACATTCTCCCATCTCTGGGTCTCTTATCATTGCAATTGTAGGTAGTTTACGGTGTTGGCGGAGTCGGTAAGCCAGCAGGCGAGAGGCTCGAGGTCCACCTCACCATCTCTGCCGAAGGTATGCAAGGGCCACCTCTGTTTGTTGCAGACACAAGGAGTCCAGACTGTTCTTAGTCTGCTTTATCTGAGGGAGAACCGAATCATCACCTTGCTGATGGGCCATCTGAAGGAACTGAAGTGTTTGTTCCAGCTGTAGCTGCTTTTCCTTCCGTGCCTTCGCTAGCCCTGCTGAGTACTTTATTAACTGACCTCTCAGTACCACTTTTAAAGTATCCCACAAGGTGGTTAATGGGGTCTCCGGATTGGAGTTATCCCGTATAATTTCTGCTATTTTATCAGACAGGAACTCCTTAAACTGTTCACTTTTTAAATGTATCGGGTTAAACCTCGATCCAGTATTTCGCCTCTCCAGACCCAGATCCCACTGGGTGATAAGCGGGGCATGATCTGAATGAGCTATAGGACCCATTGTAGCCTCGACCAGGGAGTCGAACAGCTCCTTTTCGGTGTAACAATGGTCGATTCTCGTATATGTCGCATGGACTGCAGAGTAATACGTATAACCCCTATCCCTAGGGTGTAAGGTACGCCAGGTATCAAGCCACCCCACCCCCTCCATAAATCGCTTGAAGAATTTATGCGAGGCCTGTTGCATTGTAAGTCGGGGTTTAGAGGTGTCCAAAACCGGGTTTGGAGCAATATTAAAATCACCTGCCAAGATCAAGGTCCCCCTCGTCATCTCGATTATTTTATCCAGCAAGAAACGGATCGTTGGGGAATTCGAGGCCAGGGGAGGTAGATGTTGGCCAGGGTCAATTCTTGCTCAAATAAATTCCCTTGGACTATCACTAATCTACCGGCCGGGTCGCTCCACTCTTTAACTTTCCGAAACGGAAGAAGTGAGGAGACCAGTATGGCAAAACCTCTTTTCCTTTTCTCTGGTCTAGCTGAGGAAAAGACCTGTGAGTAGCCCCTTCCTCTGAGCTTTCCATGTTCCGCTGAGGATAAGTGGGTTTCCTGCCAGTAAACTACTTCCGCTTTTGCCTTCCTGGATAGCGTTATCATTCTGGACCTCTTAACTGGACTGCTCAAACCATTTACATTCAATGAGTATACTTTAAAATGTTTATGAGCCATTTATCTCTCTGTAGAAATATTTCTATCTCTGAACATAGCCTTACAATCTTCTGGTGAAATAGTTTTGTTACTAATATATTTGCCATCAAGTCTAGACTGTCATTTTTCTTTTGGATCTTGTTCTTCTCTATAATATCAAATAACCTTCGCGTAACATAGCAAACGCCCACATAACTACCCTGTGGGCTAAACTGTATTGTTTTAACTAAACCAACCTCAAACGTGGCTAGCCTTATAAAAGCCAAACTACCCCGCGGGCTTCTCCAAATCCCCAAACAGTCCTGGTGTCCAGCGAGCCTTAAACTCAGCCTGAACCATCTAGGTTCCCCGAACAATCCTGGATGCTGGGCGAGCCCTTGGGGGGGGTACACCTCCCATCCTGTACCACTTCATACGGTGAAACTTGGGGTGATGTGGGAGTCTGTGCTGCTCTCTGCAAAACTTCAAGTGAAAATATAACTATATACAGCACCCTGCACAACGTCAGGGCATACCAATACGATAAGAGGGGGAGCATCCGGGTCATATGAGCCGGGTGCTCCTCTCCCTTCACACTGGATCTGGAACGACTTCCAAGGGCTGCTGACGATGATGGATCAGCAGTGAGGCAACTGCCTGAATGCAGTATGTGGGGAATCCCCCAACTATTAAGCTGGGGGGGGGGTTCCCCCGCTCTAAGGAAATATCCCTGAAACGAGCTTGCCTCTAAATCAGCGGAAGCTAATCTAGGCTATTCTGCCTCGTGATCCCCAGCCAGGCCAGCATAGATGTCATGTAAAATGGAATCGCCTATTTAATGTACAACATGTAATGCCGATGGGGGAAGATCCACCAGGGTTGACCCATATGGAACATGAGGGGGAGATCCACCCCCGGGGGGGGCAACTCCACCCAGGGAGCCCGCACCAGCGGGACTAGGAATCTCCGATGTGGAGCCATGCACTCAGAGCCGGCAAGTCATCCCCCCGAGGCCAACCAGCCCCCACGCCCATGGCAGCCGGGCAGCCATCCCCCATCTGAACTGGTCGCACATACTCCTATCCAGGAGGGAGGTGAGAGTCCCATCCATTTAGTCATACAATAAGGATCAGTCCTTCTGTAAGCAGGAGGAGTGTTGAAATACTCGGTCCGCGGCATTACTCAGCCCAATTACTTAAAATATGCATCGGAAGAGCACTGAAGTGTAAAGCCCAAACCTTACTAGTCGCATCCATATTCTAACTTCCTCTAGCTCCACCCCACCTCCCATCCGAAGGGACAATTCCAAAACAATACATTGCCCAATCATTACATCCGCTGGCGATTCCCTCGCTGCACCTTGCAGTACTGTCATCAGTGCACGCCTATTCAGCAGGGGCATGCACCCCGAACCATAATGACAGCAACACCATTGCGTGACACCAGGGAGATGCTAGACATTCTTAGCATTAGAAAAATAAAGCTGGACTCGGGTGGGTCCAAATCTCCATGTCTGGAAGGCACAAGGAACTAGATCATGGTGGGTGTTCATATGCCGGAAAGCGGGGAGGGGCATCACGTATCCCCATCCGAACCAGTAGTGTTGAGGGATAGGTAGAGGTGGAAAAGAGGAGAAAAAAAATATATATATATAATTCTTCTCTTTCCCCTCAGAAACTATCTAGATGTGGCCCAGCTTCACATAGAAACCGTGGTCCCCTCTCATGTAACCATTCGGTAACATTTGCCACCCATATCCCCCCCCTCCCCCAATTGCACAAAGGGAGAGAACCTCACATTCCCCCTCCCCGCGGCTTCATATATATTACTCACTGCATGCACTAACAGAGGACTGTAATAACGTTGCTGGTATGGTTCTCCTCTGCAGGGAGAGAACTCACACCCCCTCCAGCCTTCATATATATACTCACTGCATGCACTAACAGAGGACTGTAATAACGTTGCTGGTATGGTTCTCCTCTGCAGGGAGAGAACCTCACACCCCCCCTCCCCGCGCCTTCATATATATTACTCACTGCGTGTACTAACAGAGGACTGTAATAACGTTGCTGGTATGGTTCTCCTCTGCAGGGAGAGAACCTCACATCCCCCCCTCCCCACGCCTTCATATATATTACTCACTGCATGCACTAACAGAGGACTGTAATAACGTTGCTGGTATGGTTCTCCTCTGCAGGGAGAGAACCTCACCCCCTCCCCGCGCCTTCATATATATTACTCACTCGCAAGTGCACTAACAGAGGACTGTAATAACGTTGCTGGTATGATTCTCCTCTGCAGGAGAGAACCTCACACCCCCAGCGCCTTCATATATATTACTCACCGCGCGCACTAACAGAGGACTTTAATAACGTTTGCTGGTATGGTTCTCCTCTAAAGGGAGAGAACCTCACAACCCCCCTCCCCGCGCCTTCATATATATTACTCACTGCATGCACTAACAGAGGACTGTAATAACGTTGCTGGTATGGTTCTCCTCTGCAGGGAGAGAACCTCACACCCCCCCTTCCCGCACCTTCATATATATTACTCACTGCGTGCACTAACAGAGGACTGTAATAACGTTGCTGGTATGGTTCTCCTCTGCAGGGAGAGAACCTCACACCCCCCCTCCCTGCGCCTTCATATATATTACTCACTGCGTGCACTAACAGAGGACTGTAATAACATTGCTGGTATGGTTCTCCTCTTCAGGGAGAGAACCTCACACCTCCCCTTCCCTTCATATATATTACTCACTGCGTGCACTAACAGAGGACTGTAATAACGTTGCTGGTATGATTCTCCTCTGCTCATTCACATGTGCATTAGTCCAGATTTTCTTAGTGTCCGGAGCGCAAGGTGAGGGGGAAGGAGCCACCCCGGGGAGGGGGGTCAAAGGGGAAAGGGAGAGAGAGGGCCCCCCGCTCAGAGAATCATCCCGAAACCTCAGCATATATCCGTTGAGAGTTCATGTAGTCGCCGAATCTTGTTGCACGTCTTTCTGAGCGGCTCCCCGGGAATCCACCTGCAGATGCGCTGCCTTCCTATCGATCCTGGAGGGGTCACCATACCTTCTCAGTAGCGCTGAAACGTCTGCTCGCAAGTTTGTGCATGAGGCTCTCTGTAGCGAACCAGGCCCTGAAGCCCCCTTCTGCGACACAGCCCAGGCTGAAGCCAGTAAGTCCCTCTCTAGCTTTTCCTTGGTGAGGGAAGAGGAGGAAATCCCCTGTGCACTCAGGAACGAAGAGGCTGCCAGTAAATCTGAAAAGACTTTAGGGCCTGCGTCTGTAGAAACTTTCAGCCTCGCAGGGAATAAAATCTGGGCTTTAATGTTTTTAGCCCGGAGCTGTTTTACTATCGGCCATAGGACCTTCCTAGCCTCCTGGACTGCTGTGGTATGGTCATTGTCCAGGGTAACTCGGAAGCCAGAGTAACTCAACTGGCCCTTCTGCCAGGCTCTCTGGAGCAATTCTTCCTTTACCTTATAGGATGTGATCTTAGCGACAATCGAGCGAGGCTTTACCTCTGGATTAGTGGGATTGGTAAGAAGGGCTCTATGTGCTCGGTCCATGTCTATTTTGAATTCTGCAGGCAGCTCCAGAATTTCCCTCAATAAAGCCTGAGAGGAAGGCCATCATGGTGGGTGTTAGTCTTCCAGGCCCTCTGGGACCCCATAGATCCGGAGGTTCTGCGCGACTTCTACCTTCCAGATCATCCAAGCGGTGAGGTATGTCCGGGTCCCGTGCCAACAGATATAGGGATCAAACGGGTCCATGGATCCGATTGTTCAGTAACTCTGAGCGGAGCACAATTCCAGCTGATCCGTTTTGTGGCTGATGTTAGTGATGTCTGCTTTAAGTTCGGCCAGGGACTGGTCGATTTTGATAACTGTATGGGCCATTTGCTTAATTGTGGCCATCAGGTCTGCTTGTGGGCCCTCTTCTTGGATACTAATTTAATTAAACAAATGGATGTCTCCACCAAGCTGGTAAAGGACACCACATGGCTGCGTCAATGCTTAGACATTGTGGAAAACCAGGTCCGCGAACGCAATCTCTTGCCCAAGGACGCAGAAGATGATGACCCACTGGGATTCATGCATACATTTCTCCCTGGATTACTGGGATTTGGTGAAGAGGAGCAACCACTGACACTCAAGAGGGCCTACAGAATCTCACCACGTAGAGGAATGGCAGAGCGGCCTACACTTCGCACCCTTGTTGTGGTCTGCACTGGAATTTGGGACGAGATCAAGGTACAAAGGGTGGCTCTGGGGAAATGTAAGCGTATGAGATATGGGGAGGCAGAGATATCAATATTCCTGGATTTATCCTAAGGCACCAGGCAGAGACTCAAGCACTAGTGATGGGGTGAGGAGTCGGCTTCGTAGCCTGAAGGTGCAGCATCAACTTGTGTTTACTGCTCGCTTAAGACTGTTTTGGCAAGACAAGGTCTACATGTTTGGATCTCCTGAGGAGGCTGAAAAGATCTTGCCGATTATAGAGAGGGAGGTCATTGAAAGCCAGGAGGATGGGACTTGAACATCATAGCCCCACAAAACTGTAATGTACTGTGCCTGTTTTATTCTCAACATGGCGATTTAGCCTCTGTTCCATGTTTGTCTGTTGATAAGGTTAAAGTGGGATTTATCCCATGTCACTGTTAATGGGGCTATTTGTTCACTATTGGACCCTGAATTACGGGCTATGCAAGGGGTATGTTGAGGGGCTACTTTTTGGGTGGCCCAGTTTTGATTTTTGGGCTGTGGGACTGTTGTTGTTTACCAATGGCTGGAATGTCTGTTTTTTTCTGGGGTGCCTTTGATGGCACCTCAGTTTTCGGTACCACTCTGTCCCATGAACCCTAATGACTTTTCAATTATTTTTATGTAACCCCTAGATGGCGCTATCCCAGGGGCTACTACCCCTGCCTGATTTGCCACTAACAGGTTGAGGGGCCTGGATTCAATGGCGGGTGCCTCCACCCAGAGGTCAGGGTTTGCAATAGTTAAACTAACTTGGTCACAGCCCTCTGGGACACTGCAACCCCCCTTTCTTCCCACTAGTGGCCCACACAATATATCAGAATTACCTTCACAGTATACACTTACCCCCAGGTCTGGTTCCGCACTGGGACCTCCTGTGAAATGAGATACAGTGCAACAATCACAGTACAGTACTTTAACATAGACAAATACCTCAGGCAGTATAACTTTGCTGAAACAAGCAGCTCTGATTTATTTAGGGGATATAACAAGGACAGGGGAAATCAGGTTAATTAGCTTATCACTCTAATAATCTACTTATGGCTCTGTGCACAGGCCTATCCCTATCAGTTACTGTCCCTGGGTACCCAAGCCCTAGTGGCTAGTCCAAACCGTGGCAGCTGGTAGGGGCCCTTTCACACAGAGAAAAGGAGAATTAAACAGTCAGCAGTACAGTAATTCCATTTGGATTTAATGTGGCAATTCAACAGGGAGCAACCCTGCATTAGTACTCACGACCTCCAAATAAGATAGGGTCCTTCAATGTCAGCAGGGCTCACTTGAGGTACACAAACCACTTCACACATCCATATAAAAGAAAGCACTATACCAGGCAGGCTGCATCTGTATCCCATCGCAATTACTGCACAATACCCGGAGAACACACAGCAGATTCAGTTCCTGACAGACCGAGTGCAATTTTCAGCAATTCTTCCAGTCTTCTACAGGGTGAGCCTGGTTTCTACTCTTCAGAGATCCTTTGATTCTTTTCACAGGACGGATTCAGTCCTAACAAGCTGCAGACCGGAACTCTGGGCCTTACACACGTTTTTTGACTAAAACTGCACACTGAAAAAGCACAGGGCTCCTTCCTTCTTCACTGCCAAAGCTCAACTGAAACTCCAACCGACAAAACCGGGCACTTCCTTTGAGTTCCTCCCAGTTCTTGACTGGATTGGCTGTCACTCACAATAGACTGCTGCTGTTGGTCCAAAAAGGCACTGAAGTCTAAACTACATCTCCCAGAGTCACTGCCCATACAATCCTCTTGTGGCTGGCTCAGATTATGAGTCAAAGTTCTGATTCGTCCAAGGCACCATTTTAGAGCTAGCTTACCCCACACTGATTGGTCCAGTTTAGCAGTTCAAAACTAGAATGGGAACTAGCAGACACAGTTCTGACTGCAAAGAAAGCAGGTTAGACAAACTGTAATTTCATTATTACTCTAAATAATTTCTGGCAAACAGTTACATCTTTCAGATAGGTTCCCTTTGCACTCCTAGTGACTGCAAAATGAAGTGAATTGGCAGCAGCTCGAGTGGTACTCAATCAAAGAAACACACAGTCCCCCATACAAACTAATTATGTCTGCAAGCAGACAGCTCTTAAAGAGACAGTACCAGAGGTTCTAAAAACACTCACTGATAAATGGCTTAAATGCCAAACACCATTCAGGCTTGGAGCATTCAAGCAAGCTCCTGGAAGTCTTTTGGGAACCCCCATTTGCAGGGGGGTTACATTTAGATTACCTGGACTATAAGAAAGTGATACAGGATTTGGTACATTAACTGCATATGCATGTATTCTTTTTTCATAATATCTGAGGGCAAGATGATGCTTCTTGGAAAATTATCACAGGGTAACTCTTGGTTTTAATAGGAGTTTTAAGACCATTAAGGCCAAACAGTGTTATTGCGTGGGGACATTAATACTGGAGTAAATGTTTATTCACAGAGGAAGGTGGGTCATTTGACCTGCCCACCGGCTGGCTTGGATTGCTAGCCGGCTAGCAATTTCCTCTGTGATACTCCTTGAGCTGCATGCTTACGTCATTAGTAATCTTTGTATTTCTAATACCTGCTTTGTACTTCCCCCAATATGGAGAGCGAATGTAGGGGTGTTGTCTTATTATATCCTGTACTATAAGATATATGCAATGGATTTCTGTACAGATTCATCTATGTTGATATGCTTTTGTGAGCTGGATTCTTACAACAAAGCTGAATAAAAAGATAAAACAAAAAAAGAATAATTGGGAGCAGCTGATAGGTGGGAACACCTGCAGGCTGAGGAACTAAATAAAAAAGAACATACCGCAGTGTGAAAGGCTTTTATTTTGGGCTGGAATCTGCAGGGAGGAGAGGTAAAAATCTGCAGAATACAGAGCTGAAGGAGCTCTAAATGACCCCAAACCGGGCCATGGTTATGTCCTCAGAGCCAGGCATGAAGGTGCAGGAACTTGAGGTCCGGATGGGCCAGGGTACCCCGATTCTGGGAGAGAAAGTCGCTGCACAGAGGAAGGGGGACTGGAGGTTCCACTACCAGCTGCTGGAATAAGGGGAACCAAATCTGGTGAGGTCAAAAGGGAGCAATGAGGATCATCACGGACCCTTCCATCTGTAGCTTGATTAGTATCCTCTAAAGCAGAGGGAAAGCAGAGAAGGCATACAGAAACCTCCCCTACCAAGACAGGGACACACATCTCACCAGAAAACTCCAGGCCCTGGATCTAGCGAGCAAACACGCAGCAATTTTGCATTGAGTGGGGATGCAAATGGCATAACTCTTAACAATCCCATCTGCTGAAGAGGTCTTGATGACCAAGGTCAAAGCTCCCACTCATGCATCTTTGACTTTGACGGCTTAGGCCATCCACCAGGATGTTTTGGATACGGGAACATGGATGGCTGTCAACTCTAGACCATGGTCCACAGCCCAGTACCAGACTCTCACTGCTTCCTTGCAAAGGAGTATGAGTACCCCTGCTTGTTGACATAGATACATAGATACATAGACAGTGTCGCAGATAAGAGCCTATGGCCCACCCTGTCTGCCCATTTGAGCTTGTAAGTTCAGTTTGTTTTCCTAGAAGTCTGTTGCCCCACCCTGACCTCCAGAATTCCTTTATGTCTATCCCATGCATTCTTAAATCCGTGATTGTTTCTAGCCCCACCACTTCCTCTGGCAGGGTGTTCCACTTGTCCACCACCCGTTCTGTGAAAATTCTTTCTCATGTTTCTCTGAATCGTCCTTCCTCCAACTTCATCCATGCCCTCTAGTCCTGGAACATCTTTTCACTTAAAAATAGTGTTTCCTGCACCCTGTTCCTCCCTGTAAGATACTTGTATGTCTCTATCATACCCTCTCTCCCTCCTCTCCTCCAGGGAGTACATGTTCAGTTCATTCAACCTGTCTTCATAGGACCTGTGATGCAATCCATGCACCATCTTTGTTGCCCTCCTCTGAACCTTCTCTACCCTATGTCCTTCACGTAGGTATGGTCTCCAGAACTGTACACTGTACTCCAGGTGGGCCTCACTAGTGTCTTGTATAGTGGAATTATGACCTCCTTTTCCTGCTGGTGATGCCCTGCCTATACATCCCAACATCCTATTTGCTTTACCTGATGCCTTGTCACACTGAGTTCCCTACCTTTGAGGTCATCAGAGATGATAACCCCAAGATCCCTTTCCTGCTTGGTGCATGCTATATCCTCACTCCCCAATTGATATATTGTGCCAGGGTTTTGTGCCCCATATGCATTATCTTGCACTTCTTTGCATTGAATTTCAACTGCCAAACCCCTGACCATTCTTCAAGTTTCTGCAGGTGCTTCTAATTCTGTCTACACCCTCTGGTGTGTCTACTCTGTTACAGAGCTTTGTGTCATCAGCGAACAGTGAAATTCTGCCTTCTAGGTCCTGCCAATGTCACTGATGAAGATGTTGAATAGGACGGTCCCAGCACTAATCCCTGTGATACCCCACTGGTCACTCTTCCTCTGTGGAGTGACAGCCATTTACCACCACCCTCTGTGTCCTGCCACCCAGCCAGTTACCTACCCACCACACTACTGTCCTGCCCACACCCATATTCCCCAGTTTGTGTAATAGTCTTCTATGTGGCACAGTGTCAAAGGCCTTGATGAAGTCCAGATAGGCCATGTCCACTGCCCTCCCCTGATCCACCTCCCTAGTCACCCAGTCAAAAAATTCAATGAGGTTGGTCTGACATGACCTCCCCCTGGTGAAACCATGCTGCCTTGGGTCCTGTAGTCCATTGACAACCAGATGTTCTCACTCAAACTCTCCTTCAGTAGTGCTTCCATGATCTTCCCCACTACTGAGGTGAGGCTGACTGGTCTGTAGTTCCCTGCTTCCTCTTGTTCCCACTTTTGTATAAGGGGACTACATCTGCTGTCCTCTAGTCTTTGGGTACCTCCCCTGTTTCCAGTGATCAGCTAAACAGGATAGCCAGAGGTTCAGCCACCACCTCTCTTAGTTCTTTAAGGACCCTGGGGTGCACCCCATCTGGCCCCACTGCTTTATCAACTCTTATTACTTCCAGTTCCTTCAGGGCCCTTTCTCGTGTAAAGGGACTTGTGTCCATTTCTGCACCATTCTCACCCCTTGTACTCCCTTCAGACCCATTACCCTCCTCTTCCTCAGTAAAGACTGAGCAGAAATACCTGTTCAATATGTCAGCTTTACTCTTGTCATCCTCCACGCAGCCCCCATCCTCCCCCTTCAGTCTCACTATCCCTCCCTTTGTCTTTCTTTTTTCACTTATGTACCTGTAAAAGGTTTTGTCCCCTCTACCCACTGATTTTGCAATGTGCTCTTCTGTCTGAGCTTTGGCTTCCTTACTGACCTCCTGCCTCCCTTTGCTTCTCCTGTACTTCTCCCTCCCCTTCTGCCTGTGTCTTTTTGTATTGCCTGAATGCAATCTTTGGCTTTCACTTTCTTTGCTACCTCTTTGGAAAACCATAATGGTCTTCTCTTCCTTTTCTCTTGCTAACCTGCTTAATGCATCATTCTGTTATTCTTGTAATCCCCATTTTAAATACTGCCCACTGTTCCTCAACCCAATTCCTGTCCCATTCTCTTAATGCCTCTTTCAAGTCTCTTCCCATTTTCCCAAAGTCTGCCCCCCTAAAATCCAGGATACGTGTTTTTGTGTGGTTTGGTTCTGCTCTTTCTGTGATTTCAAACCACAACGACTGGTGGTCACTGTTTCCCAGGTGCTCCCCCACTGTTACCCCCATCACACTGTCCCTGTTTGTGAGCACAAGGTCCAGTATTGCCTTCTGCCGAGTTGGTTCCATGACCAGTTGCTTGAGGAAGGCACCCTAGTGGATAACAGTCATACTGTTCATCTGCACCAGCAGAACATCCATAGACAGCTGGGTCGGAAAGGCCTGGAGGGTGTACAGCACCGCCCGCATTTCCAGGACACTGATATGCAAAGAGGACTCCAGATGGGACCATGTCCCCTGTGTCTGCTGTGGGCCCAGATGCACCCCCCTGCCACACCTGAGGCATCTATGGAAGAATCTGCTGAGGGGAAGGAACAGCGAAAGTAACCCCCTGAGAAGGTTGGTGGGCTCCATCCACCAAAGCAGAACCTTATTCACCAGAGAGGAGACTAGAACTTAATGTTCAAGGTCATCCTTACGTTGGTCCCAATGGACTCTCAACTTCCACTGGGGAATCCTCATATGAAGTCTGGCTAGAGGCACCATGACACTGGCCACTGCCATCATGCCCAAGAGCTGGAGAAAAACTCTGGTGGAGACATATCGGCTGTGAAATATCAGCCTGATCTGGGCCAAGAGACAGTCCGCCCTGTCAAAAAAGTGCCATGCCCTTTGCCATGTCCAGATGATGTACTGGAGTTGCTGGCTGGGCATTAGAATGGCCTTGGGCAAGCTGACCATGATGCTCAGGTCCTGGAATAGATGGATGGTGTGTTACAAGGTGAGGACTAGGCTGTCCCTAAACAAAGCTTTGAGCAGCAAGTCATCCAGGTAAGAAAAATGTAGAATCCCTGTCTCCTAAGGAGACTCTGACTACCACTAGGCACTTGGTAAATACCAAGGCCAGAGGACAGCCAAAGGGCAAGGCCCGGAACTGGAAGTGTGTCCCTGGAACTGGAATCTGTGGCACTGCCTGTGTGGGCCAAATCTTGATATGAAGATATGCATCCTGCATATCTAGGGAGCATATCTAATTCCCTCTATTCAGGAGGGGAGGCAGTTCCTGAAGGGTAACATTCTGGAACCTTTTGTATTGGATAAGCAGGTTTAGCTCTCTGAGGTCTAGAATGGGCCGGAGGTTGCCTGTGCATTTTGGAACCAGAAAGAAGTGGGAGCAGAACCCCCTGCCCTGTTGGGCCTCTGGCACAGGTTCCTTCACCCTTTTTCAGAACAGGGACTGGATTTCTTCCCAAAGAACAGGGATATGAGATGGGGGTGTGGGGTGAAGAAAGAGACTGGAGACCTTTCTGGGGACACTCTGTGAGCTCAGAGTGTGGCCGTGGTTTAGGAACTGCAGCACCCGGCTGTATCATTTATGATCTCCATCCACCTGTCCCAGCGTGGGAAGAACCGACTCCCTACGCCTCTGCCCAGTCCACTGGAGGGAGGCTGGGCAAGGAGTCATGCTGAAGCAGGGGAAAGGGCTGGTGCTGGTCCTCCTCCACAACAGCCTTTGCTGGAGGAGGAAGAGTGGGTAGGCAAGGCTGAGGAAGCCTTGCATTTGGCAGGCTTAGAGAATGGTCGGGGTCTATGGGTTGCCCAATGAAAGGGCACTCTTGGGGCACTCTTTTGCTGGGTATGGTACAGCAAGTGAACTGATTTCAGAGTGCATCCAGAGGCTTGAAGGTTGGATAAAATCCTAAACGTCAGCCCAGAACAGTTTATACCCCATGAAGGAAGTATTCAGGATGGACATCTGAAAATCCTGAACAAAACCCGACAGCCACAGTCAGGAGTGCTGATGAAGGCATATGCCCACTGCTGCCGCTCGAGCAGAGGCATCCGCAGCATTGTAGACTGACTGCAAAAGTGTTGGCTGAAGTCTGACCCCGACTTAAGAGCCTGGAGTAGCTCTTGCATAGCCGGACCTTCAAGTGATGATGTAACCATCTCCATGATCTGTTCCACAAGACATTTTGGTATTGGATCATGTGGGCCAGTAGTCAAGGATCCTGATGGCCAAAGTGGCTGAGGCAAAAGGCCCTTTGCTAAGCAGACCCAGTCTCCGAGATTCCCTATCAGGAGGGAAGGAATTCAAATGTGTCGATCTCTTAGTGTGGTCATGTGCCGCATTGATAATGACAGACTCCGCTTGGGGTTGTTCCCCAAAAAGGGCTTGCCCACAGGTGCCTTGTATAGTTTATCTGCCTTCCTAGGCATGGCTGGAATAAGGTTTGGGTGATGCTAGGCAGCCATGGTGGCATCCTCAAAAGTGTCTATCGGGGGGGGGGCACCAAAGGAGAAGAGTCTGGCAGCTTGTGGTAGGTGAACAACTGATGTCGGGAGGGGTTCGGCTCCTCAGTTTCAAAGCCCATGGCTGACTGTAACCAGTGCATGACTCCACAAAATGAGGGGTCATCTAGTGGAGACCTGGAGATGCATTTGGGGGGGTCTCTTCACCATTAGAGGACACCATTGAAGGGGAAGGGGAAGGTCCTTCATCCTTATCATCACCAGATTCCTCAGACTCGACCAGAGGTTGAAGGTCCGGGTGATATTCCCTTCATCAACCAGCTGAACAGGGGAGTGTAGGGTGCAAGTCAACATGGGACTGGACGAGGTCCCTAGGCACATGAGGTGGTAGCGTTGGTGTGCAGGCCCAAAAGGGTCTGGTCCTACGGTGGTGTCTGCC
Organism: Neoceratodus forsteri; assembly: GCA_016271365.2. NCBI lineage: Eukaryota > Metazoa > Chordata > Ceratodontiformes > Ceratodontidae > Neoceratodus > Neoceratodus forsteri. The sequence goes on along the minus strand of CM057455.1, from coordinate 1,355,168,522 downwards.
GCCCCTGCATAAAATCCAGAGGCATGACAGCATTGACTGAAAATCTACTGTCACTGATGTCGAGTAACCTGGCGGCACTGGTTGAGGGATCGACGCCGGAGTCAGTGGTCGAAGTATAGGAGCCGGCATAGGTAAAGGAGCCGATGCCAGCAAAGGCTGAAGGGCTGGTGTCAGCTGAGGGGCTGGTGTCGGTGCTGGTTCCGACCAAGAAAGCATCTGAGGTAGGAGAGGCCTGGCTTGTGCAGGTGCCGGGTTAACAGAGACCGATGGTGCTCAGAGGGTGGCATCAGTGACGGGCACTTCAGGATCAGGTGAAGGTGACCTTGAAACTACTGGGGGAGATGCTAGGGAGGGCATAGGGTTCACGGCTGTGGAAGAAGTCGCCTGCGCAGAACCTGGTAGCGAATGGGAAGCCTGGGTTGACCCAAGTCAAGTCAATTTTATTTATAAAGCGCAATTCCATCTGTAACCCCCCTACAAATGGGGGTTCCTAAAAGCCTTCCCGGAGCTTGCTTGGATGCTCCATGCCTGGCTGGTGTTCGGCATAAGGCCGCTAAATGTGGGGGTTGTGAGTGCTTTTAAAACCTCCATGTAGTGTCTTTTTAAGGGCTGTCTGCTTGCAGGCAAAATCATTGTTTTTGAGGGGCCTGTGTATTTGCTGCTCGAGTCCCACCCTGGACTGCTGTCTAATCGCTCCATTTTGTAGTCACTAGGAGCCAAGGGAGCCCATGTGAAAGATATAGTTGTCCCCTAAAATATGTATAGTATTGGTAAAATGACAGTTTGCCTAATGTATTTTTTATTGCAGCTGGGACTTTGTGTTGTGCCCCTCCATATTGGACCCAGACTGTGTGGAAAGGGGTCCAATAGCAGTTAAGGGGCACTGGAAATGGAGCCAGATGACCAATGGAGGCACCGCTTATAGTTTTGGAAGTGGCATTATGGGCCATGGCGCCTTTTCGCACCACTGGGGGCAAGATTAAGTGACTGGCATGTGTAACCAGACAATGAAATCGGGTAGCGCCCGAGCTGTAAGGCTTGCCCCATGCTGTTAGGGGCAGAGGCATTGTGACTGTGAAGGAGAAGGGAGCTCTGAGCTTCTGCGCCATTAGTGTTCGTGAGAAGCACGTGGGAGGCCTGGGCGGCCGTTTTCATTGCCAGTGATGTTGGATTAAATCCGCGGTGGCGTCAGAGAAGGCGGTGTACAACAAGCTACCTACCAGGCTTCACCTGAAGAGGACTGGAGAATCTGCTGAATCGTGCTCGGTCTGTCAGGACATTGAAGCTGCAGTGAAACGCCCGTATAGCTGTGAGTTCGGTCGGGTTCAGGAAGCAGCTGCCTGATATGGTACCCCTCTGCTGTTTCGATATAAATGTGTGAGGAGGCCGTTGAAGTTCAGGTTCAGCCCTGCAAGTGGTGAAAGAGTGGTTCTCTGCTGGGGCTGTGAGTACTGGATCAGGGTAGCTCCCTGTTGAAACTTATAAACAAATACAAAAAATTGTTTCGTTGTATTGCTGACAGCACTAATTGAGCTTTCTGGCTCCATCTGATCTGCTCAGGAATTAAACGCTCGCTTGTGTCAGGGCCCCAACCAGCTGCATCGAGGAAGTAGTCATTAGGGCTTGGGTACCCATGGACAGCAATTAATAGGTTATGCCTGTGCACAGAGCCATAGGTAGATTTTCATATACTGTAGTGAGTAGCTAATCACCCTGATCGCCCTGGGTCCTTGTTATCCCCCTCAAATAAATCAGATTGCCTGTTTTGCAAAAGTACACTGCCCAGTCTGCGAACGGTGAAATATTGCACAGTGAATGTGGTGTAACTGTATCTTACTTTCCAGGGGTCCCAGGAGAGCTGACTGGATCGAGAGCTGGGGATAAGTGTATATGGTAAGGACGCTGAAATTGAACTGTGTGGGGCCACTAGTAGGAAGAAAGGGGGGTTGCAGCAACCCAGAGGGCTGTGACCGAGTCAACCTCGACTGTTCTAACCCCAACCTCTGGGTGGAGGCATCCGCCAACAGATCTGGGCCCCTCACCCTGCTACAGATAGGGCAGGCAGGGGTAGTAGCCCTTGGGATAGCGCCTCGGGGCTACAAATTGGAGGCACCACTGGGATTAGCGTCCCCTAGTGGCCAAGTGGGTAAAGTGCATAAAAATGGAAAAGTTGACAGGGAAACTGGAAGGGGATATTATGGCAAAAATTAAGTTGGATCCTATTAAGACAATGGTACACAAACTGTTGGGGTGGGGTGAAGCCGAAGAGCTGGACTCCCAGAGAATTGTGTTACTATTAGACGTGTCTCTGGGAACACCAACAGCTGACATTATTTCTACTGCAGAGCGTGTTAAATGTTTGGGTAAGGTGAAGGTGAAGGGGCTGACCTGCTTGATCTGACCCTGCAGGTGCTACTTTTATGTAGTATGGCCATCGACCCCGAGAGGGTACCTCCAGTGATTTACCCTGAGGGTACCCCACAGAGGTGGAGGCTTGTTCACATTCGGAGTGGGTCAATCACTCCTGGGGGGTTCCCCCAGACTAATAGCTTCAAAGATAAACTGCTGGCTGTGGAAGGAGAACTACCCAGGAGTTGCTACAAGCAATGACCTCTAGTGACACCACCTCCCAGGTTACTTCCAGGTACCTTCTCTGTCCCCCAAGAGTTCTATTTTGGCTCCACCTGCCCCTAGTGGTTCCCTATACAGCCTCTATTCTTATCAAAGGCTGAAACTTTTTCTGGCACAGCCCGGTGCCTTCAGGGAGGATGACTGAGGCGGGATGGATTACGCCACCCCTTAGTTCAGGAGTGGCAATGCTCTGAGGGGAGAAAAGAAAGCGATTGATGGAGAGTCTGCAGGGCCCTGCATTAGAAGCCATTAGGTTCCTGCGGGCCACTAACTCGGAAGCCACCGCAGCAGAGTATCTTTCTGCTTTGGAGGGAGTGTTTGGGAATACAGAGACTGGGGAAGACTTATTATGGAAATTCAAGTCTGCCAAACAATGAAGGAATGAGAAACTGTCTGCCTTTGTTACTAGGGTGGAGCAGGCCTTGCAAAAGGCCTATCGAAAAGGGGGGAGCACAGCGACGGCCTTGAACCAGGTCAGGTTGGAACATGTTTTGAAGTCTGCTAGATTTTCTAGTGTGATATTGTTAAAACTTAAGTTACAAGATAGACAGGCTGCCCCGTCTGAATACTGTGAATTGATGAGGGAGATTAGAGAAGTGGAGATTGATGAGGAAGGGTGGGAACCCTATGTGGGAGCTGTGAACCCAAGCCGAACCCCTGAGTCTAGTGCCCCCGAGGAAACCCATCTTTTAGGGAGGCGTGATGCGTCCCCAGAATTTCAAGGTGATGTGGGGGTGCGTGCCATTTCCTCTGACACCCAAGTAGAAAGCGAGTTGAGGGCCAAGGTTAGAAACTTACGAGAATTGGTGAGGGATTTGAGGCAGTCCACTACCCACCCTGTTAGGCCTGGGAACCTGAGTCATTTAGAAACCCATGTTTTAGCCCCGGTAACCCTCTCACCCGGAGGCCCTCAGCAGACAAAGTACTCCCCTGCCAATAGTGACCCCGGACCCCAAGTTTGTTACCACTGTGGGAGGATGGACACTTTCAGCCTGAGTGCCAGCTGCCGGAGAATTTAAGGAAGGTCAACAGCAGACTGACCACTTGGCATCGCAGGGCCCATTCGACCCCCAGGAAGGGTTCTGTGACCCGAGCCAGCGCAAGCAACTGTCAAGGCTGTGCCTCCCGAATGGTCTGATGTGGTCGGCCCCTCGATGGAGGCCCCAGTGCGAGTAAATGGGATTCCCACCCGAGCTGTATTAGATAGTGGCTCTCAGGTAACCATCATGTTTCAGGACTGGTATCAGACCCACCTACCTGAGATGCCACTACAACCCTTGGATGGCCTACATGTATGGGGGCTAAGTGACAACGCTTATCCGTATTTGGGGTATATCCGGATCTGGTTGTCATTTCCTACTTCTGTGGCTGGAGTGGATGAACTGGTGGAAACTTTGGCTTTAGTCTGCCCCCCCCACTGGACTGTATGATAGGGTACCCCTGTTGATTGGGACAAATGCTCATATGTTTGGTCGATTAGCCCAATTGTGTTCAGAAAAGCAAGCGTTTAGGACCACGCGAGCCCTAAGAATACCTGCTGTGATTCAAAAGGTCTCTGAAACTCAGAAGAAGGTTAGCCAGGAGGAACCTGAAGGCCGTGGGTGTAGTATGGAAAAGGATCTAGCACCGTGATACTCGCTCTCAATGCCCAGTATGTTTTGCATGGGAAGTCCGACTGAGAACAGATGTTAAGAATAAGTTATTGATGTTGGATGCACCTGGGGAGGGAAGATTGCCTGAGGGACTGCTGGTCAAACCCAGTATCTTGCCGGCTAGAGCCCATGCTTACGTTAAGAGGGTGATGGTTCAAGTTCATAATGTGTCCGACAAGGAGATTCAAATAAAAAGAGGGTGCACCCTGGCAAGTGTACATTGTGCAGATACTGCAGCGCTGCCCAATAGCAAGGGTTCAAGGAAGGATGACAGAGTAACTCCCGACTTGTTTGATTTCAGTGACTCCCCGTTGCCTGCCGAATGGAGAGTGAGAATCAATGAGAAGCTAGCCACCAGAGACCAGGTATTTTCCCTAAAAGAATGGGACATGGGATGTGTGCAAGGGGCTGAGCACCACATCCGGCTGCATGATGAAAGGCCTTTTAGGGAGAGATCTTGGCGCCTGGCCCCGGCTGGCACAGACGATGTGAGGCAGCATTTGCAAGAGACGCTCGCTGCTGGTGTGATACAAGAGTCCAGGAGCCCCTATGCTTCCCCCCGTTGTAATAGTGAGGAAAAAGAATGGGGCGGTTCGGATGTGTGTAGATTACCGTACTTTGAACTGGCGGACCATCCCAGACCAGTATACCATGCCACACATACAGGACGCCTCGGATTGTTTAAATGGCAGTAAGTGGTTCTCTGTGTTAGACCTCTGCAGTGGGTACTATCAGATCTCGATGGCCCCAGAGGACCGAGAAGACTGCATTCATTTGCCCTTTAGGTTTCTATGAGTTCATCGGATGCCTCAAGTGATTTCAGGTGCCCCAGCTACTTTTCAGCGCCTGATGGAGCGCTCTGTGGGACATGAATTTGCTCAGTGTTTGGTCTGAGTTAGATGATGTCATAGTGTTTGGCCGCTCATTGGAAGAGCATGAACGTTGATTGTTCAAGGTCCTGGATCAGCTGGAGGATTTCGGTCTCAAGCTATCTATAGACAACTGCCAGTTCTTCCAAACTTCTGTGAAGTATGTGGGCCACATAGTATCCACTGAGGGGATAGAGACTGACCCCAGCAAAGTGGAGACTTTGACTACTTGGCCTCAGCCAAAGAATTTGAAAGAGCTGCAACGGTTCCTAGGATTTTGTGGATATTATAGGCGGTTTGTCAAAGATTATTCTCGAGTGATCCGCCCCCTCCTCAACCTTACTCAGGGGTACCCTTCCATGCACAAAAAGTATAAGAAAGTTGTGCACTCTGAGCCGGAGAAGAAGTATTTTTGGCCGAATGATGCGTTTGGAAACCGCTGGACTACTGAGTGTGAGGAAGCTTTCTATGACATAATATATCAACTTACCCATGCCCCAGTGCTGGCCTATGCTGACCCGGCCGAGACGTACGTCTTCCATACTGATGCCAGTCTACAAGGATTGGGGGCTGTGTTATATCAGGAGCACTCGAACGGGCTGAGACCTGTAGCTTTTGCCAGTCAGTCTGACTCCTTCAGAAAAAAATTATCCAGTGCACAAACTAGAGTTCCTGGCTCTGAAGTGGGCCATTGTTGATCAATTTCATGACTATTTGCACGGTGCCAAGATGTTGGTAAGGACTGATAACAATCCTCTGACCTATGTGCAGACCTCAGCCAAGTTGGATGCCACTGGCCATAGGTGGCTGTCTGCATTGGCCACCTATGACTATGCTGTTGAGTATAGAGCAGGCCTAAACCATATAGATGCAGATGCTCTCTCTCGGAGGCCTATGCCACAAACTGACTGGGTCAGGTTGTCAGAACCTGACATAAGAGCCCTTTGCCAAAAATTTGACAAGGAGGAACAGGGGTGTCTCCTGGTGCTGTAGACTGCATGGTGGATTGCTTGGGGCCATCCGAGAACTGCATTCCTGCTGCTTACTGTCATTTTTCTGCATTAGACACTAGTTCACTGCCCCAGTTCAACAATGTTAGTCTCCAAGGGGCTCAATCCCGAGACCCCATGATACAAACGGCTGTGGAGGCTTTGCAAGCTGGGAGGGACGTGTCCAAGTTGCGTTCCACTGACCTGAGAACTGCCTTTTTATACAAAGAAGGGTCAAAGTTAAAACTGATTAACCAACTACTATACAGAGAGACTGTGAACAAAGAGGGCCGGGTAGACAAACAACAACTGGTACTGCCCACTGCTTTTAGAGAACTGGTTTTGAGGTCCCTGCATAATCACATGGGGCATCTGGGCACAGACTGAACTCTTGACCTAGTATGGACCCAATTCTACTGGCCAAAAATGAGTGCAGATGTGGAGCAGTATGTCAAGACCTGTGGCCGCTGTTTGCAAAGAAAAGCCCTACCTCAGAGAGCCGCCCCCACGGTCAATATCACTACCAGTGCCCCATGGAACTGGTCTGCATTGATTTCCTGAGTTTAGAACCAGATCTAAAAAACCTCAGTAACATATTGGTAGTCACTGATCATTTTACCTGGTATGCCCAGGCTTTCCCTACCAAAGATCAGAAAGCAACTACGGTGGCTAAAGTACTTGTTGAGAACTTCTTTGTCCACTATGGGGCCCCCCAGAGGATCCATTCCAACCAGGGGAGGGACTTTGAGAGCTGCCTGATTAAAGAAATGCTATCTTTGTGGGGAGTACGAAAATCAAGAACCACCTCATACCATCCCCAAGGAGATCACCAACCTGAAAGGTTTAACCGCACATTGCTTGATATGTTGGGCACACTGCAACCCAAAGACAAGCCTAGATGGAGCCAGCAGAGTAGCACCCTGGTTCATGCTTACAACTGCACCAAAAGTGATGCCACTGGATTTTCCCCATACAGGCTGATGTTTGGGAGAGAGGCTAGACTGCCAGTGGATGTGTGTTTTGGGGTTTCCCCTGATGGGGTGCAAGCAGAAAATCATCTACAGTATGTACAGAAGTTGAAGGCCCAATTGAACCATGCCTACCAACTGGCCCAGACTATGGCTGCTAAACGAAACCTGGCCAACAAGGAGAAGTGTGATAAGAAAGTGAAAACAATGGAACTGAGAGAAGGGGATAGAGTGCTATTGAGGAATTTGGGACTGCATGGCAAACATAAGATTGCTGACAGATGGCGTCACCTCCCTCATATTGCTGTGGGAAAACTGGCAGATTTACCTGTATATAAAGTGCGGCCTGAGAACAACTCAAAAGATGTGAAAATTATACACAGAAATCATTTGCTGCAATTCAGGCAAATCCTGATTGAAGCGGAACCTTCCAATCCCCCCCCCCCCCTTCCAGGCCTATGACTAGATCTGCTGCCAAGAGAAAACCCAGACCACTTGATTCTTCAGCAAGTCAAATAAGAGGGCCTTGTCCAAACCCCTCTGATGAAGATGATTGCCAATCTGTGTCAGAAGACAATGAAAATAATATTGAATACTATCCTCTACGAACTGAGCCAACTGTTTGGGGCAATCCCTTTGTTAACTCTGGAGATGAGGTTGGGCTTTCTGGACTGTCTGAGCCCCTCAGCGTTGTCTCTGTAACTAATGCTTCTAGAGGATGAATTGGAGCAGCAAAGCCCAAGGGGGTCCTTGAGCCTGGCTGAACTGTCTGACCTGGCTGAACTATCTGACTTTTCAGAAGAAGGAGTGATGTGGGAGGACAAGTCAGTGATATGCCAGAACCTGAAGAATATTTTGGGTACCCTGATGATTCCCTACTAGTGCCTGAACGGTTCCCCAGCTGAGCTAAGTAGTGTGGGTCCTGATGTAGAGGTCATGCTCCCGAAATTACTGTGAGCCCTGGGTCCCCTTCCCCTGTAGAGGTTTCCCCCACTAATCTCAATGAGGCTGATATGGAATCGGGGCCTGTAGCAGGGTTTTCCGAGACCCCTAGGCACTCTAGTCGAGAAGTACGGCCTGTAGTAAAGCTGAGTTATGAGTCTCTGGTTCAGCCTGTGGACCTGCCCTTAAATGTGGTCCATAAAGGGGTGTATGTGTCCTCGAGCTCCTTGCCTAAGCTAGCCTTGGGGGATAACTCCAGCCTGTTAGTATTGCCCTTTGAGTGTGGTACCCCTGCTTTAGGTAGCCCACCAGTAACTGATAGAGAGGGGTTCCCTTTTCCAGGTGTCCTGGGCAGGAAGTAATGACCTGATTCAAAAAGAAAAAGGTTATGTGCATGTGTAATGTTGCATAAACCATAGTGTAAACTGTGAACACAGTGTCCATGCATGTAATCTAAAGTGTGACATAATGTTAATTAAACTGTTTGCCTTAAAGTGATTTAAGGGTAACTACTTGACGCGGACGCCAAGTTCTTTCCAGGCCAGGAAGGGTGTAACCCCCTACAAATGGGGATCCTAAAAGCCTTCCGGAGCTTGCTTGGATGCTCCATGCCTGGCTGGTGTTCAGCATAAGGCCGCTAAATGTGGGGTTGTGAGTGCTTTTAAAGCCTCCATGTACTGTCTCTTTAAGGGCTGTCTGCTTGCAGGCAAAATCATTGTTTATGAGGGGGACTGTGTGTTTCTCTGCTCGAGTCCCACCCTGGACTGCTGTCTAATCGCTCCATTTTGTAGTCGCTAGGCGCGCTAAGGGAGCCCAGGTGAAAGATATAGTTGTCCCCCTAAAATACGTATAGTATTGGTAAAATGACAGTTTGCCTAACGTATTTTTTATTGCAGCTGGGACTTTGTGTTGTGCCCCTCCATATTGGACCCAGACTGTGTGGAAAGGGGTCCAATAGCAGTTAAGGGGCACTGGAAATGGAGTCAGATGACCAACGGAGGCACCGCTTGTAGTTTTGGAAGTGGCATTATGGGCCATGGCGCCTTTTCGCACCACTGGGGGCCAGATTAAGTGACTGGCATGTGTAACCAGCCAATGGAATCGGGTAGCGCCCGAGCAGTAAGGCTTGCCCCATGCTGTCAGGGGCAGCGGCATTGTGACTGTGAAGGAGAAGGAGCTCTGAGCTTCGCCACTGAGTGTTCGCACGGGAAGGCGTGTGAGGTCTGAGGCAGCTGCCTTTGCCAGTGCTGCTCATATTAAACTGGCCATGCAAGGGTCAGAGGAGGCTGTGTACAAACACAGCTACCTACCAGGCTTCACCTGAAGAGGACTGGAGAATCTGCTGAATCGCGTCTCGGTCTGTCAGGACATTGAAGCTGCAGTGGAAGCCCCGTATAGCTGTGAGTTCGGTTGGGTTCAGAAGCAGCTGCCTGGTAAGGTACCCTCTGTTGTTTCCATATAAATGTGTGAGGAGGCCGCTTGAAGTTCAGTTTCAGCCCTGCCCGTGGTGAAAGAGTGGCTCTCTGCTGGGGTTGTGAGTACTGGATCAGGGTAGCTCCTGTTAAAGCTTATAAACAAATGCAAAAATTGTTTCGTTGTATTGCTGACAGCACTAATTGTGCTTTCTGGCTCCATCTGATCTGCTCAGGAATTAAGCGCCGCTTGTGTCAGGGCCCCAACCAGCTGCATCGAGGAACTAGCCATTAGGGCATGGGTACCCATGGACAGCAATTAATAGGTTATGCCTGTGCACAGAGCCATAGATAGATTTTCATATACTGTAGTGGTAAGCTAATCACCCTGATTGCCCCCGATCCTTGTTATCCCCCCTCAAATAAATCGGATTGCCTGTTTCGCAAAAGTACACTGGCCAGTCTGCGTATCAATGGTGAAATACTGCACAGTGAATGTGGTGTAACTGTACCTTACTTTCCAGGGGGTCCCAGGAGAGAGCTGACTGGATCGAGCCGGGGGATAAGTGTTTATGGTAAGGACGCTGAAATTGAACTGTGTGGGCCACTAGTGGGAAGAAAGGGGGGTTGCAGCAACCAAGAGGGCTGTGACTGAGTCAACCTCGACTGTTCTAACCCCAACCTCTGGTGAGGCAGCCGCAACTGATCTGGGCCCTCACCCTGCTACAGATAGGGCAGGCAGGGGTAGTAGCCTTTGGGATAGCGCCCCCGGGGGGCTACACATCCATGATCAAAGTGCTGTACAATAAATATAGAAACAAATAATGAGAGCTCACTGAACCCGGGCCGGCCTGAGAAGAGCCAGCGGAGCCCCTGAATTGTGGCCCTGCCACTAGACGGGGCCTGAACAGCAGGGACTAGGAAGAACCAGCCCCCACAGTACCACCATCCAACAGGGAAAGACTGGGGGGCAGGGCTGCCAACGAGAGCCCTTTGGAAGATAGGACTTGTGAGACAGAAGAAGTCTCCCCCGAGGAGGTGGCTGAATCCACTGCGGACTTAGACTTGTGCGGGGACCGAAAGTGGGATGAAGACCAGTATTTTTCATGGCCATTTTCTGGTGTTTGTATTTGCCACTGGATTTCACCTCCAGAGAATGGTAACGACCCCGAAAACATTCCGAGAGAGGAAGATGAACTTCTCGCCTGCAGCTTCTGTTCCATGCTGGTGACCTTCTGCTGCAAAGACTTCTAGGGCCCCCTGGGAATGGTGTCGACTGGCCTGGTTGAACCCCCCTACAGATGGTGCAGGCCTTGGTGTTGCGGGTAGGCCCAAGGCATCGGACGCAGGAACAGTGGCCGTCTTTCTCTGGAAGCTGCTTCCACAAGTGCAATTTATCCTGGAGGTCTAATCAGAGGAAGAGGACGAGTCCAACATACAAAAAGAATCAACTAAAAGTTGTAAAGCTAGGGTGAGAAAGAAAAGAAAATTCAAGAGAAAACTCCAGGAAAATAGTGGTCTACTGAAGCTTACAGCAGTATCCGGAGGTCCAACGTGCGTTGATTCGACGGCAGGAAAAGAACTGAGGAGAGAGCAGAGGCCGAGCTCTTTTATAGGGTTGACCAATGTTAGAGGGTGATGTCAGAGTGGGCGGCCCCCAGTTAGACCGCTAGCTAGAAAAGTTTCCGGCTGGTCCTAGTGCCTGATGGCGGTAGTTCTATAGGTGTGGCTTGCTGCAAGAGAGAGATTCCCAACGTCAGATTTCATTTTGCTAAATCAGATCACGGTTTCAAATGACTACTACCAATTTCAATCACGCCAGCAATTTGTGGAAGTTGTACTGAAAGAGCATCCTGGTGCATTTCCAGAGTCTGAAAAGCTTCACCAGATTGCAATGGTTATACCATTGTCTAGTGTAGAATGTGAATGTGACTTCAGTATTCAGAACTGAATGAAATCCAAATTCAGGAACTCTCAAAACAATAAAACTTACAGAACATAACGTAACCTTGGAATTGGGTGGCAGGAGAGGAACTGTAGATTTTAATTAGCTGCAAACATGGGGCGAAACATGAAGAACAGAAGAAAAGAGGCTTAGTCTCAGGCCTCAACCTCACCAGACAAAGGGGCCAATTTAACTTTAAGGGATGGCCCAGTATTTTAGCTCAGGATTTTGTGTTTTCATTATTTCGGTCACCAGGTTAGCACAGCATTTTCTGTTTCCATTCATTCAGCTGCTTTTTCAGTGACTGTCAGTCCTGCTGTGTTCTACCCAGCCTCTCTTCTATTTTTAAACTGTTGTGCGGCATGCCCATCAACACCTTTGACGTCCATCACATCCGTCATCTGTCATCAAAGACAGAGAAATACCAAAAGGAAGACCAGAAGACAAACAACTGTAAGTACAATTTTTATTAACACTGACTCACAACAGCAAACAAAATGTAATTTTTCTTAAAGAAATCCCCCTCCACAAAAATGTGGGTCCACCCTTTTCTGAGATTAGGAGGGAGGTCAAATCCCTCCCACAGACCCAAACCATAAGCCCTGTTTATAACTAGAGAATTTCATCACCACTGACCTTGGCTTGGCACTCGTCATGTGGCCTGTTTCGAGTCCTCTGGTAGCCCACATACCGTAATCGTAGATTATCTCTCCGGATCTGGCTTCCAGATCCTGGAGTTCTGTATTTTGTCTAACAGGTACTCGAGAGCTGCTTGTAGCTGTAAAGCACCATCTGCCACATGGCTGACCCCATCCTCGGCTTCCACCACTCGCTTTTCCAAAGTGGTCAACTTAGCATTTAAAACCTTAAACTCCTTCTTGTTTTCATTCCTAAAGCTCCATATCTCAAAGAAAAGTGTCAAAGCATGACCAGCTAAGTCGCTCTATCTCTGCATCAGCATCAGGATCAATGCTGCTTTGCTAGTCAGAGATGCAATCCAGCTTCTGGTGCTGCCATCAGAGCTCAATTCCTTGTCATCCAGCTTCAGTGTTCGGAGAGTTTTCAGTCTTGTTTGCCTGTCTCCCCTTTCACCACCCAATGCCATTTGGGGGCATTTTGTAGCTGCAAAAAGATGCCGATTTAGGGGCGATTTCACTGCCGAGGGGAGGAGCTGAAAAGCCGTTTGCCCCTCAGGCCACTGACATCACAGGAAGTCTGAACAGTGCCTTTTATAGAGACACAAAGTTACGATACTCCTTTGATTCTGTAGGGGCGTGGGGGATGTTCTTGACCAGTGCAGGCTGACAGATGCTGGTGATCCTTTACTCAAGCTCACAGGTATTAACTGTAGAATGGGTTATTTGTAATGTTGATCTTTCTACACTTACTCCTGTTCTACAGTCAGCTAGTCTTTGCTCATGAAATCATTTATTTATTTGTTGATAACCACCTTTGAGCAAGATAGCTCGATTACAAAGATTCCACATCAACAACACAGCAACAACTTACATAACAGACAAGTGCTTATATACATAGTGTAGCTTTAGTCCACAGAGGTTAGACAGGTTTACATAGCAATATCAAAGATTACAATCCTTTACAGTTCAATTGAGGCAGCATTTAAAGAGCTGCTGACACCTCAAGGAAAACAAAATATTAAGGTACAATTCAACTTGTATTTCATATATCTTGCATACATTTCTCTTCCCCATTAGTTATTACTGAGGAAATTTGCATGAAAATAAGATATTTATCCCTCAGAGTTCATCTGGCTCTGTAGCTTACTCCCTATTTCAAGTCATAATCTTCTGTTGTGACATCACAGTCTGTTGCCATGGAAGTAACTGTGAAGTCACAGGCAGTGCATTATGACCTCAGATAGAGAACGCGAATAGGAACAGATGAACCTTTAGAACAAAGATCCTGTTTTCATGTAAATGACCTTAGCAATAAAAGTCAGGGAGGATAAAGTAAGAACTAATTTGAAGAATAAGTTGAACTGAGTTTAAATAATATGCTTTCTTAAAGAGTTCTCCTGGAGGTGTCAGTTGCTCTTTAATAAGCTTTGTCAGGGTCATTTCAAAAGTTCTGGGGTTACAAACCCATGTGTATGACTCTTAGGTAAGTGAGGTACCACATTGTGGTACACCCTCATAAGAGAGGAATTCAGTGTTTAGGTACACGTGAAAAGCAACTGAGTTCTCAGGAAGATATGCCTGACAGCACATGCTCACATTTACAGTGTAGCTCAGGGTTCTTTTCAGGCATGCTAACAGAGTGCTATAATGATGTGGCCCTGATACCAGGGATGCCTGAGGCCTACAGATACAAATGCCTGCTAGGAGAAAAAGTAAATATGCCTTACCAACTTAGGCACGACAGCAGAGTTCAGTCCGAGTTGGGGGGGGGGGACATGAAGATGAACCCTTTGTAGAGGGCTTGAACTGCTGGGGAAGCATGGGATAGCATTTGACTGGTCATCTTGTTAGCTGTTACCTGGCTGCAGAGTCTGGGTGAGAGACCCTGTGGCAGCAGTCATCTCTGATTAACAGGCTAAGCTGCGCTCATCCAGCATCCCTTAATGTTGTGGTCAACCCTCCACCATTTCAAGACACAGGGGCCAGATGGACTCCAAGACAGTCTTGAGGGTAACTACACAGGTCAGTTACCATGGTCCCTAAGCTACATCACTGTTTGGGGCTCAGGGCAGGTTCATTAGTTGTGCATAGCTACACAGAGTTCCGAGTTTTACAATTATCCAGGGTGCCATACAAGCTCAAGGGGGGAGTTTTCAAAATATGATTGATGGAATAAAATCGTACATGAGACATTAAAGTATCAACAGTCCAATACAAAGACAAATGATCCTTCCCTTCATGAAGAAACACTGCATACAGATTACTCAGCTACAAGAAACTCACATTTAAGTGGCAGAGAACAAAAACAAACTAGTGAGGGGCCTGGTGGGGGCAGTATATTACTCCAGACTTTCACTCAAAAAAGAGAGGGACTGTACAATTGATGCAGACAAAGGTCAGTTTTGAGTTAACTCCTTCTCATCTGAGAAGTCAGTGCAAAATGAAGGTGCTAAATGATAGGATAAAGAACAGGGAGGGCCACTGGGTGGCTAATATGAGGCCCATTAGTACAGATAAACTGAACCAATGCTTTATTGGATCAGTTACTGGTGCTCCACTAGTCACTGCCGCATACTCAGAATTTGCCGTTTAGAACCATTCCCTGGTTTCTATCCTTTAAGTAGTTTTTCATTCAAGTTACACCATCCCCTAGTCACAGTTTCCTTGGTACAACAGCAGATCTAAAGTCTTAGCAAAAATCTAGGTACAGTGCATCCACTGCCTGACCTCTGTCTGCCATTTAGTTAGTTAGGTAGGTAGTTAGTTAGGCAGGCAGGTAGTTAATCACTCAGTTCAAGTGCTTCACCCGGTAAACATACAGAGATATAAAAGCAATCTTGTGTACAGATGTGACCTGGGGAGGGGGAAGGGAGGAGAAGGGGAACAGGAGCTGACAGCAATGGAAAGTAAATCAAAAACATACATTAAAGGTATCAACAGTAACACAGTGTCTGATTAGATATAGCAGCATGAAGAAACGTGATGTATGGAGCATCTCAATAACAAGAAGCAGGTACGATCACAGTAGGACACAGTAGATTTCCTGAGTAACTGTTTGGCAGCAGTAAGACTAGAGACAGAATTACTGAATAAGTTAAGGCTGTTAAACACTTGAGTGTGATGGAAACTGGAAACTAGTTGTCTGGTGGTCAGTTTCCCACATTGAATGATGAACCTACTGCCAGCAGAAAAATAGAGATAGTGCCCACGTGAGAGGTGGGTAGGGAAAAGGAAGGAACACAAACAGTTCGGGAGCCTGTTAAGCCAATACTTGAACCCAAAGAGAACTAAGTCTTGCATACATTTATCCTGTAGTGAGGGCCAGTCCAATTGGTCATAAAGTGTGCAGTGATGGGTATGAGCAGGGGCTTGTAGGAAAAATCAGCAGAGGGCAAGTTTCGGTAGGTGGCATTTTGCGGCAGCATCACAGACTACATCACCGAAGTCAATGACTGGCAGGATTAGCCTTTCAATCAAATGTAACCACTCAGTCCCCTGTGGTTACTAGAATCCTATCAGTATTATTATTAGGAAGGCAGCAGTTAGGGAGCTCTTTAGGCTCCTTACATAATGACATCATTGTTTACTCAACTAGGCCTGAGGGAGGAATGATTAGGTCATTTAGAACTCGGCAGCAGCATAAGCCACACTCTAAGATAGTTGCTCTGGGAAGCTTAGAATGCTCAATCTGTTGTAAGTCATTTGTGGAGTGAGGTGAATGTGGCAGAAGGACTGCCAGTGGGCTCTGAGGAGAGGGCCCAGGATTTCTCATCCTGGTGGAGTGTCATTTCCAGCTTCCAGCTGAAGTGGTGGAGACAAGACTACAGCAGGATTTCCTGATTTCTACTCCCTGTGAAGTGGAAGGAACTGCTTGTTCTCAGTGGACTCGAGGGTCAATCCCCTGAATGTTCTGTGGTGTTTTCAGCTGCCTTGGATAGGACCTGAATGAGACTGTTTTGACCGGCTACCGAGGAGAGTGTTTTCCTTTTCCTTTTTTCGTTGTGCCATGCCCTGTGGACAGGATAACTTCTGTGAGTGCTGTTCTAGGAGACTAGATCTCCACATTTTCTAAGGGGATTAGATAGTCTGGAGTGCGTGTGCCCATAGATAAGGCTGGATCGCATCTGTCAGTGCCCCTAGTCTCACCAATGTGAGTGAAGTAAAGTTAAACTGTGTACCCCAGTGAGTGCAGTTTATTCTCTAGTCACTCCAGATTGTGACAAATTAAAGTGTGGGACCTCTAGCATTTCAGTTGGGAATGGGGGTTTCAATGGTGTAACCCTGAAGAATGGCAGAGACTGTTGGTTGGGGCCAAGGGTGGGAGGAACGCCATCTAAGTGCTTACAAGGCAGGGCTTCCTGGTTCGTAAAGGGCACCAGTTTGTTAACCTGAGTGAGGGCCAAGCTGCAGGTTAAGGTGTGTGGCTGAGTTTCACATATTGCACCTATGTTTGAGAAGAGTTCTGAGTGTGTGGCTTAGATTCACTAAATGACACTCACGGGAAGTAAGATGTTCATGTGCGTGGCCAGGTGTCCACTACTGCACCTTTTGGGAATGTAGGAAGAAGATTTTTCTGTTGTTGTTCATGAACTGTACTGCATGCAAGGAGAGTTCTTGAATTTGTACCTGTCCAGCCTGGACCAACCCTTGGGGATCCACTTCTGCTTTTACTTTCCACCTGTTGAATAAAGTCATACTGCACAATCCCAGTCACTGTTATGGACATTCCAATTATTGCTTTTGGTTGTGTGGATTTACTGGGGCCTCTTCAGCAGGTTAGATCTAGCATATGCCTAGCTGCCTCCACCCAGGACCTGGGTTATATTATTTACACAGGGTTCATGTTGTTCGTTTCTGTACCCCTACCCCTCTCTTCCTCTAGAAAATGAGCCAGGTATACATCCTAACACCAAGGGTGGTACCTGTGACACTTGGTCAGCTGGTTCTGATTACTCTATGATTTTTGTAATATAAAAATGTGTTATTGAATGTCTCTCTTGAGACATGCTGTATTCCTGGGATGACCCCCCTTCCCCAAGGTTTCAACTACAAGCTGTTAACCTAACAGCCAGGAGATAATTACAGGCTAGAAGAGACACAAATTAAGGATCTCCTGTTTATATGGCTTAATTGTAGCTGCCAGCTGCTAGGATGGAAATCATAGACTTTTATGACGTTTAGAGGAAGAAACCAGGTTATGTCACTTAGGTGCTAAGTCATAAATGCTTCTTTGATGTCTGTGAAGGGCAAAATGACACACTAGATCAAAGTGTTATGGGGAAGTGAGTTTTTGCTGATGTCACCTATTTAATTTACCTTCTGAATGATAGGACATCCTTGTTGTATGATTTTTAATAAACAGAGGAGGAGCTGGGTAACATCATGGAGAAGGCAGGTTCAAGACAGTGTTTTAATTATGCTGTGACTGACCTTTAGAGTAAGATATACATGTTTGGACTCTGAAAAAGCAACATCAGGCACTGTTAGAAGGTATACATTAGAATGACAAGTCTAAGCGTACTGTGGTAGGAGATTTTGTTTATATTTATAACATTGTTTTTTTTTTTTAAAGTGATTGTATGGTTTTGTGATATATTGTTCTGTATTTACATCTTACATTTTATCTATTTTAAAGTAAACTTCTATTTTAAAGAGACTGCTTGGTGTGCCTTTGAAATTCTTTCTTTGACAAGTGAAGCATATATAGTTAAAGTGACACTGTGAAATAGTTTAATGGTAATACCAAACTGGGAGAAAGGCAAGAGTTTATCTGAGGTCTTTCATAGAGTGCTTAAGGGTTAATTTTGTACACTAGTTAGGTGCCCGTAGGAGCAAAAGATATCTAGCATTTCCCGAGAGCAGAATTATCTGAGCCTGTACATTGGTATGCTAGCAAGAGGTTCACACTTTGAATCTCTACAGAACTTGAGACCAAAGTTTGATTCGAACCCACAAAACACACAGGAGGGTTACCCTGTTCTGTTACTGTTCACAAGACTGCGCTTGGAGGTTTGCACTGTGGGAGCAGAGGGTCTAACTTGCTGAGTAGGTTTGTGACAGTACCTATCTGTTTTTAATGTGAATGGTATGCCAGTATATGGGCACCAGTATTTCCAGACTATAATGGGGGTGTGCACACTAGTTAAAAAGTGGCCTGGGGGGTTACACAAACATTTGTGAAATCCCAAAGACAGGGAATTACCAGCTCTGTAGAGGGCACCAAGCTTTCTGGGAGATTCTGAGACTCTGGCTTAGATATGCAAAGAAAAGTGAAAAGTTTTGTCAAAGGTGACCCCAAGGTAGTGAGTCCAGTGGCATGGAGGGCTGAGGCCTGGCGCCTTACCTCCTGCTACACGGCAACCTGGGTTTGGGAATGGACACAACTCATTCGGGGAGTTGGCCAGGAGTGGGAGGATTGAGCATCAAAGGGCAGCTCTCCTCCCTCGGGGGGCACCATGACCCACTGCCACCTGGAGATGTCAGGTGGCGGTGCAGTTCTGGCATGTCAAGATGTGGGGCCACTGCTAAGCGTGTAAGGACATCTTCATAGAGGCAGAGATCACCCGCCACATGCACGCACAGCCTGGGCCCTAGGGAAAACCTACAAAACCAAAGTGGAAAAAAACCTTGGTTGCAGGATGAAGTCTGGTCCTTTGTAGGCCCTACACCGGTCACCGGACACCTCGCCACAGTCTGGAAGCCAGGACATCAGTGAGATGGTAAGTCCTGGAGAAGCCGGGTGACAGGGCTGGGTATGGTTGTGCCAGGGCCAAATGACAGCATGAAATGTATATATGCAAAAAGGTGACCCCGGGGTACTTGTACTGGGGTACAGCGGATAAGAAGGTACCATTAGGAGTACTTATAGTTAGGTCAGGAGCAGTAGCAAAAGCTTTGTTTTTTTGGTGCAGAAGGGCATGGATACATTTTTAGATTGAGGGCCAGGTGATTGGCATTAAACCAGCTGGAAAGTCAGCTGGGCAGTGTCCCGAAACATTAAGGATGGTACTGTCTGCATACATGCATATGTTGCAGGCTTTTTGCAGTATGTGAGAGATCACTGATAAAAACAATGATTAGGAAGGGACCTAGAACAGATAGGTTACATAGGTTTATACAGAACATAGAAGACTGTAGTTCATATTGCTTGCCACATATGACCTAGATATACCCTGAATTTTGTTAGTTATTAAGTACTTGTCCTGTTTGTTTTAAACTCATTCATACTATTGCTGGCTACCACTTCCACAGGCTAGCCATTCCAGATAGGTACTACCCTTAGGCTGAACCAATGTTTCCTCTTTTTCAACAGGTATCTTTCCCCAGCTAGTTGTAAGGGGTGGGCTCTAGTATGATATTTCTGCTCCCTAATTTCAATGCCCAACTTCTCCCATAACCCCTCATCTGTTAGAGCCTTAAAAACCATGCAAATGTCACCCCTTAATTTGCGATATTCCAAGGAGAACATCCCCAACTCAGATAACCTTTCCTCGTAATCTTTATTTTTAATGTCAGTAGTCATGCACGGGGCTCTCCTCTGTACTTTCTCAAGTAATCTTATTTCAGTTTTACACCCTGGTGACCAAAACTGAGCACAATACTCCATATGAGGTCTCACCAGTGACCTGTACAGAGGGACTAGTACCTCTCTCTTCCTGCTCCTAATGTGCCAGTTGACGCAGTTTAATATACCACTAGCTGTCTTAACTACTTGGCTACAATGTTGTTTAAAGAGTAGATCATTTGAGATCCTGATGCCAAGGTCCCTTTCTTCCATGACTTCCCTCAGTGTCTGCCCATTAAGTTTGTACTCCGCTTTGTTATTGTTTCGGCCGAAGTGCATTACCGTGCACTTATCAGTATTAAATTACAGTTTGTATTTATGGGCCCACTCTTCCATCATAGTCAGTGCTGACTGCAATTTATCTGCATCTGATGTGTTGTTTACCGTTGTTCCTATCCAAGTATCACTGGCAAATTTTGACTCCCAGACAACCCCCTTACTAGTCACTGAGTGAATATAGATATTAAACAGGCGAGGCCCCAACACGGATCCCTGGGGAACTCCGCTTGTCACTTCCGACCAGCTAGAAAAAGACCCCCTGATACGCACTTGCTGCTTCCTGTTATTAAGCCATGAGGCTATCCAGCGAGTTTTGTTCCCCTGAATTTGGTGTTCTATAAGTTTCCCCATGAGGAACCTTATCGAAGGCCTTTGAGAAGTCTAGAAAAATCATGTCCACCAAGTTCCCGCCATCCAGTGTCCTGCTGACATTTCCATAGAACTCCAAGAGATTAGTCTGATATGAATGGCCCTTTGTAAAGCCATGTTGGCAATATCGCCTGCCTGGTACATAAAATCTATGATATGCTCCAGGACTTTGCCCAGCACTGAAGTCAGACTAACCGGCCTATAGTTGCCCACTTCCTGCTTGGACCCTTTTTTATAAATAGGCACAATGTTAGCTTTTCTCCAGACCTCGATAACCTCCCCCTGATCTAGTGACTCTTGAAGAAGCTCTGTCAATGGTTCCGCTAACTCATCAGCCAGTTCCTTAATTACTCCTGGATGTATTTTGTCTGGGCCCTGTGCTTTGTCCTGATCTAATTTATGGAGTATTTTCTTAATGTCCTCAACTTCAAGTATGAGTCTATCATTTATGGTGTTGTCAAGATGTTTTTTTGCTCCCATGGTTTTTATGTAATACACAGATGTGAAATAGTTATTGTACTGTTCAGCCATCTGGGCATTATCTGCCACTAGGTTCCCTTCTTGATGTTTCAGTGGGCCAATGATTTTTGCCCCCCCTTTTTTGTTGCCACCCCCAGTTATTTTTCCCTCCTGTCGTTGCTGGCTGGGGCCCCATCGGTCGACCTGCCTGTTTCCCTCAGATCTGTATTCTCGGTCTCCCCTCACCCACTCTGGAGAATCCCAGGTCCATGCTCCCGGAGGCGGGGCGCCTTCTCTCCTCAGTGCTCCCTCTTCTAATGTCTCGGGTGGAGGTGATGGGCGGGCAGGGTTCAATGGGAAGGGTCTGGTGTTGGAGGTGGGGCAGGCGATGATCTTCCTCCCAGCCAATGGGTGTTTTCCTTGTTCGTGAATGTGAACCCCCCCCCCAGAGCACGGAGATGCAATGACGTCCAGGATGGGCTGAGTGCACTCCCGTGTCCTTCCCGTGGATGTCTGCCGATGCTCCCACCCATCATCATCAACGTGATCGCCCGGCTGTTGCACACCCAGCCTCCGCTGGGAGTCGCCAGTGCCAGGGAATCATCCACCCACCCTCCCCAGGAGAGAAAAGCCATCCTCCGGACACTCAATCCTCTCCTCCTCCGCCAATCCCAGCTTGTTCCTGAACCGGATCACCAGTGTGCGTCTAGCGCCTCAGCGCCACCAGGCCAGCCGTCCCCCTTTTCTGTTGTTAATATAGCCATAGAAGGATTTATAGTTATCCCTTACCCTACTAGCTAACTTAAGGTCATGGTCCCTCCTAAATTAATTTATTGCTTTTTTGTTTCCTGTAGTACTCTTTTGTACTTATCCCAGTTCTTTGGATGCCTACTACTCTTGGCCTTGCATATGCCTTCCTTTCCTGTTTATTAGTCTCTTTACTCTTTGTGTCATCCATGCAGGTATTTCACCCGACCTATTGTACTTTTCCTTTTTGGTGGGTACGTTTTTTCAACCAAATAGGTAATTTTACCCTCAATACCTCCCACATCTCCTGTAATGACTTTTGTTCTAAGACCCCTTCCAGTTCCAACCTGATAGTTCCTTCCTTATATTACTGAAATCTGCCCTGTCATAATTTCTAATTACTGTTTTCCAGAGTACCAACCTCATGTCCAACAATATTGAATCTCACCATAAGCGTGGTCACTGGATCCAAGTGGTGTAGTCACCATGCAGTCCTGTATCTTATCTCCCATGTTACTCAGTACTAGGTCCAGTATATACTCATCCCTAACATCAAGCACATACTGCTCCATCCCAGCTAAGCTGAATGCCTCCCTGCACTGTGATTCTATCGTCTTTTTACTTTTGGTTAACCCAGTCAGTCCCGTAGATTAAACGCCTAGCAAGATAATATTTCTGGGGTTGTCAGGGTTTCATTGTATTCACAGAGTACTTATCCTCCTGCTGGGTGTGTGAGGGTGGGCTATATATCACTCCAGTGCTGATCTTGGCACTATATGGTGGAGTTATTTTGACCCAAACATGTTCTAGCCCTTCCAGGTTAGTTTTTTCCCACTTGCTCCGATGTAATATCCTCAGTCACCTAAATGGCCACCCCTCCTCCTCATTTATTTTGCCTCTCCGTGCAGTACATGGTGTAGCCAGGGATTTGCCTGCCCCATGTATCCTCCCTGTCCTACCATATTTCGGTAATAGCACATATCTGGATATCTTCTACATGCAATGTATAGACTAATTTCGTCAAACATTTTAACCAAACTTCTGGTGTTTAAAGATGAGCATTTCCAGGAAGGAGGTCTGTTTATCCATCTAAACCTTTGAGTATTTTTGCTACTGTCCTTTGGAGCAGTACTACCTACCCCATAGTTTAGTTTAAATGTTTTTCTACTTCTTGTTTTATTTCGTGTGCCAGTATTATTTTCCCCAGCCTATTAACACGTAACCCATCATGCCCATACACTGTGGCATTTTTTAAAGCTGTTCCAATGATGTATGAATGTTAGCCCTTCCCTATAACACCACCGTTTCAACCAAACATTCAACTGCATGATATCCCTTGTTTTGGCTGTACCTGTTCTCTGGACTGGGCATATCTCGGAAACTAATAATTTGCAACCCTTTGCTTTTAGTGCATGCCCCACATCTTCAAAGTCCCTTTGGATGTTGATCTGTTTCCTTCTGCCCACATCATTCACCCCCACGTGTAGGACTGTAACTGGCCTGTCTGTGTGCTGGAGTAACCCATGGAGAAGCTGCTTAATATCCCCAATCCCTGCACCTGGGAGTGCACTGACTGTAATATATTCATTATAGTCCTTGCATATTGTGTGATCAATACACCTCAGCATGGAGTCGCCTATAACTAACACATCCTTTGGAGCTGCCTGTGTCCCATGTAATGATCTGGTATCCTTTGCCTTGCCTCTGCTCTGTTTTTTTTTGTCCCTCCTTTGTTGACTCTGTCCTATTTATACCCTGCTGTGGAACAGTACCTTCAAACAGTTTACCACAAACTTGTTCCTTATTTTCATCCAGAATACTGAAACGTCTTTGTATATGTATGTCGCCTGCTCCTTCAATATTCCTTCTTCCCTTTTTAACCCTCTTTAGAACATGCACCAGTTCTACATGCCATCATTATGTAGCTCTACCCCTGTAGTGGTGTTTTGTTTTGTTTTTTTGTTTTTTTTTATTTTAATGTTTATTAATTTTCTGGTTAGACAGACAATTAACATAATTCTAGCTCATACATGGTATAGAAAAATAACAGTTACATTCCTGGTAGAGGCAATATTAGTATAGTATAAACCATGTATTCTGGTACAATAGTAGATGGGGGAGTCCTGGACAAAAGTCCGATTTATGACAAAAGTCAGTGGAAGCGCTGATTTAAAAGCTGCCAGTCTCTTCAGCGGCTAAAGGTATTTCCAGAGGTAGAACTTCAGCAAAAAGTGATAATACAGTACTATGACTGTTATTTAAACCTGTTATATGTTTTTAGGAATAAACATAGGAGAAGTAAATGCACCCCCAATCGCCCCCTTCTTATACTTGTGGCCAGTAGTCAAAAATGTCTCCTTAAAACCCTTTCTCAAACTGTTATTTAGGACCTATTACAACAATCGTGAGGAACTTAAGTTCTAAACAGTTTTAATAAACATTTACCGCAGCAATCACACAGAGCCCTCTTAAAACTACAAAGCACAACATCACGACTCTCTTATTACTTGCAGAGGTTCTGCAAATGTCCATGTGGCATTAATGCCACCAGTATGTCCAGAAAAACTTACTCTATTGAGTCCAGAATCATGCCCTTGTATTCCATATTCGGTATTTATGTGTTGAGAATAATAATTCCCCAACAGTCCTCCCAGAAATAAAAGAACAGAAAAGAGGGACTTTGTTTGAAACACTGCTGCTTTAAAAGTCGCAGAACTTTTATAAGTGTCTCCGACTCACTGCTCATGTTTCCTCTGAATCAGAGCTCCGTGGTTCCGAAGGGTCACGCTGTCCAGTAAACTCCTTCTCCACCTTCTCTATCCAGCGCCCCGCATCTTGAGGACTGGTAAACTGCCAAGTTTTCCCACCATAAACGATCCATGAGACATGCAGGTAAGAGGAAGAGTGGATAATCCCTAGGCCCATCAGTCTTCGGCGTACTGCATCAAAGGCTTCACGCTTTGCCCGATTTCTGCATGAGAGGTCTGGGTAGAATTTTATATCTGCCCCATTCACATTCAGGGATAGACCGCTCTGGCAGCTGTGATTAGCGCATCCCTGATTTCACAGCCTCTTGATTTTACAAGTACTGTGCGAGGTTGGGTAGGATCTGCAGGGACGAACACGAGGGATACTCGGTAGGCCTTTGTAACAGCATCCCATTGAAATCCTGCTTCCATCTGTAAATTCTGTTTAAACCAGTCCAACAGGTAGCCAAGTAATGAAGTCCCTTCAGCTCCTTCGGGGAGACCAACTATCCGGACATTGCCTTCTCTGCTCTCATTTTCAAGGGACTCCAAGCGACTTCTGAGTTGATTATTTTTTTTAGTTAAAGTGGCCACTGCAGCCACTGTAGTCACTGTCTGTTTTTCCATGTCCACTATGGTACCTGCCAAAGTCTGGATAGCCGAGTCGTGTTGCTCAAGTTTTTGTAATGTTTTCTCGATTTTTGAGTCCATGGCACGCACGGACTCAAGCATTGTCTGCCAGGGAGGTTCCGACGTTTGATCTAAGCTGCCGATTCCGTTACCTTGCGAGGAACATGCGGCCTTGTGAATCTGGAGCGGTGGTGCTTTCTGCGCTGCTTGCTGTAGCCCCTTCGTTCTTCCCATATCGTTTTTGGTATCTGGCGATGCAGAAGAACTTGCAAGATCAGTACCGAGGTCCGTTTTAGAAAGAGATGTTATATTTTTGTTTTTCTATTTTAGCAGCAAGTGTAGGAGAGCTCCTGAAGGTGCTTCCAGCCTGAAGATGGCTCTCTAGCGCCCCACCGATGTTCTGTTTAATCCCACCTCTTTGGGTTTGCTTTTCCCCATCATCTTCTGGCAATACTACGGTGCCTGTATCTGCATGTTCTACAGCTGTGTCTATGAACTGTTCCAACTCAGTAATTTCATTTTGTAGCTGCATCCGTTTATGTAGTGTTTCAATTTATATTTGAAGTACCCCTGGGGATCCTTGATGTACTACCACAGATATATGCCTGGGATCAGATGAACAATTTGTGTGACTGCATTAAGAAAGTCTATTAAGTTGGTCTGACTTGATCAACCTCTGGTGGACATATGCTGGTTCCCATTCATTAAATAATTTTCTTCCAAAATGCAACTATTTCCTCCTTAATAAATACTTCCTTAAGCATCCCTACTGTCAATGTCAGGCTCACTGGTCGACAGTTTCCCAGATTAGCCCTACTGCCCCATTTGTGTAGGGGAACCACATCAGTCTGCCTGCAATCTACTGTCAGCAACCCTGTATCAGTGCCTAATGTGATCCACAAGTTATTATTAAACTTTTGGGGGGGGATAAATCTATGATATTAAAGGGAAACATTTATGCCCAGTGGCTGTGTCCAAAGCCACTAGCAACATTGAATATTTTGTTAAACATTCTGCAGCCCTTCAAACTACACAAGTTAAAGCAGGTGCACAGTGCAGTGGTGACTCAGGAACAACAATACTGTTCCCAGGTGCAACTGGAAATGAAGCAGGTATCTACTATAGCATGGCAGCACTGAAAAGTCATGGTGACTCAAATAGAAACACCTGGGCCGCATTTTCAAAGGCTTTTGTGGCCAAGTCCCACGTTGCAGACATTGTTGCATAACAAATATGTCCACATGGATGGCATGTCATTTTTCCACGTGGGCGGCTACGTGGCTTCTGAAATTCTGGCTGGCCTGAGTCAGGCTCGAGTCTGCATCCCAATGGCACTCTGTGTGAAACAACCCAAAGCTATTTGGGATAAGCAGGAGGCCCTACCTGGCTGTGGTGCGGCCACACTGTTGGGGGGTCGGCAGCATCCCCAGAGACCTCTCCTGTCTTGTGGGGGGAGGAAGCTATGAATGGTACTACCAGGCATAGCTCTGTGGTGTAGTTGCACCAAAACACAGCCGCAACCTGCTGTAAATTGCTGAGCCGGTCACAGACAGTTCCACAATGGAAAATACCGCACATGTAGAAAAAAACGTGCAAGTGTGTTAAAATGGGTTCTTTTGAAAATCTGGCCTCTGATGTTCATGTCAGATATTAGAACAGGGAAACTCATTATGTTTAATAAGTAAGAAGGTATCTCTATGAATTGCTGTTTCACAAAACAATGAGCAATGAATATGGTTCTCTACGACACATAGGGCTGCAACCTCAAAAAGGTTTTAGAGGCAATCTTCCAGACAATTATTACACACACAAAACAAGTACAGTACCTACAACATTAACAGTTTTGCAGCCATGAGTAACTGGGGCAGAATGTACTCTAAAGCTACTTAACTTCCAGATTACAGATGATCTACTATTTAAACCCCCCTTGGCACTTTTCCCAAACTGTTCAAATATTTAAAGGGACCTTTCCACTACAACAGACATGGCTATTATAAACCCTGCTGATTAAGTGCAGACATGTCCAAACTGGGTAGCTTCAGAATAAATTAGATATTTACCACTTGAAAATAGGTATCTGGCGCACTGAACCAGAGAACCATGCCAGCTCCCTACTGGGTGTGCCCCATGTGCACTCAATAAGACTTACATCAGTCACGCACAGGGTAACTACACGCTACTCTTTCAGTAAGACAAAACCTGATTATATACTTCCTTAAATTAATATGAAGAGAAATATACATACTCAAACCAGACGACATCACTTAGCAGTCTAACAGCCGTCTACCTCTGCAGTGCGATATATATATATATGTTTACTTATTTATTGACTGATTGATGTATTGAACATTTCTGAGAATACCTTTGAGCACAAGTGCTCTTTTACAAAGGTTGCACATCAATAAGAGAGAGATGACAAGGCAACGTAACAAATACAATAAGTGAGTTCCAGTGGAACAAAGTTAGACAAGTACAATATAGTTGAGCCAGTACAAATAAATGTGTGTATATCTTAGTGCAGTACAAAGACTACGGATCTGACAACATGGCTCTTCTGTTTAAGTTCTTACATTCTGTTCAGATTTAAACAACTGTAAATTAATATGATTCCAAACCAAAGGAATATAAAGAAACTGTTATGTAAACACAGTATTAATTTAGGTGTAAAAAGGCACTCTGAATAATGTAGTCTATAATGACCACATGGTTTTGTTCAGATGGAAATGGGCACTAATCAACATATATTTCAGGACAATGTCGTCCATGACCTGAAATGTGTAATATAAATTAAGAAGCGATCTGGCCAAAAGCAAAATAAATCACTGTTGGTGCTGTACCCACTATATTCCTCTGTTACTAAAGTCTTCATAAAGAGGATCAGTCAGCATTAAGAACCCCACAACCAAGCGTAGGACTGGTCCAAATTTGTACTTACTGAGTAAAAAAAGTCTTTAATTTATTGTGTACTGCAGATAGAAAATTGTATCAAACTGATTCTGCAGACCTCCAAACTGCCATGTTCTGTAACTACAAATACCAGAATCCCTTGCAGCTGACATCAGAGCAGGGCTGCAGCATGGGAGATTCAATAGTCTGCAGTGCATGGTAGAGTTTTTATAAGCTCTGATCTTTAGTTTTCTGGTCCCACTGTCCTCCCTGGGCTAAGTACAGTCACAAAGGATGGGTCTCTGCAGGAGATTCAGGGATTTGTAATTACAGCCAATGTCACTTGGAAGTTAGCTTTATCAGTCGGATACAATCTTGTACACTGCAGTAAACAGTAACGCTTTTGCACTCAAAGTGCAAACTGGGACCAACCCCACACTTGAGTGTGTGACTTTTAGTGATGACATTTCCCCCTTTTAAAGAGACTCACCAAGCTGTCTGAAATTAAATGTGCACCACATCTTTCAAGGCCTTGCCGGAGGGAAATGCTGCCAGCGTGTAGTTTACCCAAAGATATAAAGTTATGGAAGAGAGAAAACGCTCATAAATTTATATTTAGCGGATCTCCTGTACTTCCCGGTGTTTACATATGCCCCTGCGCCACTCCGCGCTGTGCCAACTTTATGACGTGATGACAGGGACAGCACAGGGACATGCTACATTACAGACTATGGGGGTAACTTTATGAACAATTTTTTATATTGTATTTATCATGTGGTGATGAAACGAGGGCACCGGCTGACTAACAAGGGCCTTGTTAGTCGCAGTGTCCTCATTTCATCACCACATATTAAATATAATACAAAATTGATCGTAAATTACCCCATAGTCTAATATTCTTGGCGTCCCCGCGCTCTCCTGTCATCACGTCGCCAAAGTTGGCGCAGTATGAGGCAACATAATTTCAAACGCGAGGCGAACCAGTAAATGTAAATTTCGGCGTTTTCCGCAACAAAATCTTCGAAACTACGTAACTGTTCTCAGTAAACACCAAAGATGTGTTACCTTAAACTAGCTTGGTAAGTCTCTTTAATGAAAATGAATATCAGAAACATAGACAGGGTCAGCAGAAAAGACCACTGGTCCATCCAGTCTTCCATGTTTTACTCTATCCTACCCCAGGACCTAACATCTAGTCGGGTAAAGTACAGTTACGTGCAGTGAAGCCCACCAGGATGAAGCCCAACTCTGCAGAATTTTGCAGTAGAGTTACTGCAGCAAACAATGCAATTTCAATGGGAGTTAAAGGGACACTGTCAATCTCAAAATGCTTTTGTTTTGCTGTATTGGTGCAATTGACTTTTTTAAATAAAAATCATTGTGATTCCCCCAGTCATATCCACAATTTGCCTTTAGCTGTATATCTGTTCTTCTCAGTTACCTTGAGTGTGTGTCCTACTCCCAAATGAGTGGCGATCTAACTGCCGATTGCTCTCCCTTTTAGCGTGCAGCTGCCGTAAAAGTTACGTTCACTCATGAACTGCTCCATGGGTTTTGATGTGCATGCAGGCGTAATTTGTGCACTAGCTCATCAAGTTGCAGCTGTGTATGTTGTCTTGGTAACCTGTTCTATGTAAATATGTCTGTTCCTGAGGTATAATTTCATCATTGTGACATGTCTTTCTTTACATTTTTTATACTTTAAATACATTTTGTTGCGTTAGATGTCATTTGTATAATCCCAAGGTGATTATGTTAATGTATTCTGTTATTTGTATCTCAAAGTGCAGGCATACTGTTGAAGAGTGCTGCTTTGAAGAAGTTAGATGTGGGTTTTAGTACAGCTGCCTGCACTGTACAATGTGATATGCTTTTGTAATCTGATTTTTTTAATTTGCTATTAATTTCTTATGTGAAGCTTCATTTTCTGTAATAGTCTGCTTTACCCCTTCTCCCCCACCACCAACATCATTGCTAAAGAGTTTGAGAGAGTTAGTGGTATACATGTGTGGGTTAGTCGCAGAGAGGCTACTGTCTGACAGGATCAAGACTTCTGTGCTCTATGTGATGTAAATTATGTTTGAGATCCATCATCAGTTTTTATGTTGACGACTGAGGGCCACAGATTTTCCACCAGACACTGCTTAGCTAACTAGCACATCTACAGATGGCAGCACCAGGAATTCAGTGATCATCTTCAGTGCAGGACACTAACTTGCAGAGGTGCAGTAACCAATGAAAATCACAGCAAATGAACTGTATCTTGGTGTCAGGTAAATTAATGTAGAATTTGAGTTACAGAATGAACATGATAGATTTAAATAAGAACAGTTGAATGAAAAACATATAAGAATACTCCAATTTCCCAATACTGAACTGCTCTGACAAGCTGCTGTGAGAATGACTCATACAACTGTGGGAAAAAACATAACGTCTTCACTAAAAAAATTTATTAGAAATCATACTATTTTACAAGTATCGTTTTTGTTCAGACAACTTGTGCTCCACTTGAAACAAGCGAGATGAAAATCAACAGAGAAATTCAGTCCCCAAAAAGCACAGGACACATCTTTACTCAGCTAGACACGCAAACAAGCCAACAAGCTATTCAGCGTTCATTGACAGCTGGCGCCCAATGTCATGTTAGAGGACGCGCAATCACAGTACACAAGCATCAGGCAACTATGGTGACATGCATAACTGTAAACAAAGCAGCAAGAGTCAGCATGATCACACCAATGTGGTTGGCTATATTGTTGTGACAAAATAATCAAAACAAAGTTTCTTTCAGGAAAAAAATACGGTGTGATTTATTTATAGGCCTCTACACAAGGTTTATGTATGAACAAGTTCTACACAAAAAATAAACAAAGCGGGTTGACAGTGTCCCTTTAATCCTTTTGTCTTGCAGGAAACCTGTGACACTGCGCTTCATCCTGGCGGGGTTTCACTGTAAGTACTTACCGTAACAGTAGATCTTCAAGAAGAGCTCGTGCAGCAGGCCACACTGGTAGGACTATGCCACCAGGCACTAGGACCACATGGAAAACTTCTAGCTGGCAGTGTACCACGGGGGACTGCTTCCCACTGGCGTCAGTCATCTGACATCAGCATAGTCAATATAGGAGGGTGGTCCCCCACACCACCTCAGTTCTCCTGCTGGACATTCTGCACAGCCAGTTGATGAAGAACCAAGGAGATTATCCTGAGAGCCAAAGAAAAGGCAGAAGCTCTAGCTATTCCTTCCTCTTGTTACATCACGATAAGGATTACTATGGTGTAAAATCTAAGGAAGGTAGAATGGGACCTGTCAACGGTCACGAGGGAAGGGAATAGAATAAAAAGGTACAAGTGTTGCTGCTAGATGCCTCACAAGTGTGTCGTCTCTCATGCCCACACTTCCAGGTGGACTCATCCATTTGTCCCTTGAAAAAATGGATTCCAGGGAGAGGCGGGTAAGATGGGCCACAAGTTGGTTTCGAGATCCACTTACCAAAACTGGAGGGGCTGGAAAATGGCAGGTAGGATCAGATATGTCTCTCTTCTACAGCCTCGGCAGTGGAGGAGGGACACAAAACTGAACCAGCAGCAAACAGGTAAGCCTTTGGTCATTTTCTGACATAACAGAGTTGGTGCCACAAGGATCAGTCAGAAGGGTCATAAATGTTTCTTGGAAGGAGTGTATGGTGTAGTGACAGTAGCTCAGGGTGGTATTAGAAGGATATCGATTGATGTAACACACTGTAACTTACGACACCATTGTGGACGTAATTTATGTAATAAAAGTACCTGTCTGACAATAAAAATTGAGTAAAAAAAAAAAAAGAAGAAAAGGCAGAAGCTAATGCGATGGAAAAGTAGAAGCAGGGGGAAGAAGGGAGAGGAAAACAGGGCCTGCTGCAAAAGCTCCTCTCGAAGATCTACTGTTACAGTAAGTACTTACATAACTGTACTATTTTACATCGAGGAGGCTCTTGCAGCAGGCCACACTGGTAGGACTGAGTTCCAAGCAGTACTAGTATCACTAGGCTAAAATCACTGGGAGGAGGACTACACAGCAGTCAAGAGTTCATGACAGGAGGCCCTGAAGGACTGCCAGACTGAAGATGACCCTTTGCCTAGAGGCGATGCCCAGACTTCAATACTTAGTAAAGATGTGGACAGAATTCCAGGTGGCAGCTGCACAGATATCAGCAGCAAACACATTTCTGAAGGAAGCCGCGGAGGCAGCCATACCCCTGGTGGAATGGCCCTTGACCACTCCTGGAAAGGGCTTGTTGTACTTACGGTAACTGTAAACAATACAATTAGCTAACCACTTAGACAAACACTGTTTGGAAACAGGAGCGCCCTCTCTCAGGGGTGAACAAAACAAATAACTGATCAGTTTTCCTCCAAGACTTAGTGCGGTTCATGTAATACCGCAACATTCTGTGAACATCTGAAGTATGGAGCAAGGCCTCCCCTAATTAGAATACTCAGAAAAATAAACTGGAAGGTGGATGCATTGATTGAAATTAAACTCAGACACCACCTTAGGGAAAAACTTAGGATTAGTATGCAAAGACACCCTGTCTTTGTGAAAACACAAATAAGGCTCTTTACACATCAGAGCCTGGAGCTCGGAAATCCTTTGGTAACAGTAACCAAAAAGAGTGCTTTCCAAGACAGAAAGTGCAACTCGCAACTTGTGGCCGGTTCGAAGGGAGGCAGAGTGAGTTTCTCCAACATAAAATTGAGGTCCCATGGAGGACTGGGTCCCGAATGGGAGGTTTCAGATGCAAAATGCCCTGCAGGAATGTGCAGGATACCTCAAGCTGGGCTACAGCTTTGCCTTCAATAGGTGCATGGTATGCAGAGATGACGGAAAGATGCACCTTAAGAGAGGAGTACCTGAGGCCTGAATCTGAAAAGAAAAGGAGATACTCCAACACCTGATTCATCGGGCAAGTTAAAGGGTCCAAACAGCAATCAGCGGCCCAAATGTAAAAGTACTTCCATTTCATAGCCTAAGTAGCCCTGTTGGAGGGCTTCCTGGCCGCCACCAGGCCATCAGCGACCCTAGAGGAAACCACGAAATGGGATATAACTAGATCTTCAGGAGCCATGCATGGAGATGCAGAGACCTGAGGTTTGGATGGTCCAGGGTGCCCTGGTCCTGGGAGAGCAAGCATGTGCACAGGGCCAAGGGTACCGTGGGTTCCACAGCTAGCTGCTGCAGATGGGGGAACCAAATCTGTCGTGACCAGAAAGGGGCTATGAGAATCATCTCTGCTCCCTCCAACTGGAGCATGAGCAGAACTCTCTGCAGGAGCGCGAAAGGAGGGAAGGCATACAGAGAACTCCCTTTCCAAGAGAGGGATGATGCATCTTGCCAGAAAACTCCAGGCCCGGGATCAAGCAAACAAACAAGCAGTAGTTTTGAGTTGAGTGGGGATGCAAAGAGGTCCAACTGTGGACAACCCCACCTGTCGAAGAGGTCTTCGAACATGGAGGTCAGAGGTTCCCATTCATGAGCCCGAGACTGTCTGCCAGGATGTTTTGGATGCCGGGAACATGGATTGTCAAGAGCTCCAGCCTGTGCTCTATGGCCCAACACTAGACTCTCATCACCTCCCGACACAGTAGGCAAGAGTGCATTTCCCCCTGCTTGCTGATGTAATAAACTACACACGTGTTGTCCATCTGTTCCAGTAATGGACCCAAAAGGAGAGGAGTCTGAAAGGCCTGAAGGGCATATAGAACAGCCCGCATCTCCAGGACACTGATGTGAAGGGCTTGTTCTATGTTCAACCAGGTACCCTGAGTCTGGTGGTCAGCCAGATAGGCTCCCCAGCCCATGCTGGAGGCATCCATCATCAGAACCTGCTGAAGAGTTGAAATCTGAAAGCGATTCCCCAGCAACAGACTGGCCGGGTCCATCCACCAGGCTGCAAACCTCCAGACTGAACTGGAGATCAGGACCAGCTGGTCAAGGTTATCTGTGTGCTGGTCCCAATGGACCCATACAGTTCACTGTGGCACCTGAATGGTAGGTGGCAGGCGGGCCAAGGAACTGTGGCAATTGTCGTGGCTATATGGCCCAGAAAGACTCTGGCAGGAACCTGTCGGCTGGAGGAAATAAGACAGGTCTGCTCCATCAGACAGGCTGTGCAGTCCTAGGGCAAGAAGGCCTTGACCCGGCAGGTGTCCAGGATTGCCCGTTATGTATTGAAACACTGGCAAGGACAGGACTTTGGCAGATTTACGTGACACCCAGGTCCTGGAAGAGGCACAAGGTGCATTCCAGGGTCTGAATCAACCGTTACCTGAGGGGGCTGTAACAACCAGTTGTCTAGGTAGGGAAAACATAAAAGCCCTGCCTCCTCAATGCCGCTGCCACCACTGCCAGGCATTTGGTGAATACCCAATGGGCCAAGGAAAGGCAAATGGGAGGGCCCAGCATTGGAAGTGGGCACCCTGAAAATGGAAGCAGAGGAAACAACAGTGAACAGGAAATACCTGGATGTGCACAGATGTCCAGCATGTCCAGCGAGCAGAGCCAGTCCCCTGGTGTAGCAGGGACAGCAACCCCTGAAGGGTCACCATCCTGAAGTGTTTGTATTTTATGTAAGGGTTCAGGTTGCTCAGGTCTAGGATGAGACAAAGACCCAGTCTTTTTGGGGGCAAGAAAGAAGTGGGAGTAAAACCCCCTTCCCCACTGAGCCTGAGGGACAGGCTCTATGGCTCTCTTTTGGAGAAACCAGGGGCAGGTGCACGGAAGGGTAAGTACAGTGGAGAGGAGGGGTCTCAAGCGGCCACTCCACAGTGTGCCCTTGAGATAGTTGTCTGTGGTCACTGCTCACCACCCCGCCAAGTGGCAGGAGAATGGAACCCTGACTGCCTCCCCCAGACCCTCGGTCGGAGGGTCAGCTAAGGAGTCAGAAGGTGGAGGCTGGAGTGGGCAGAGGGACAGCAGGACCCCTGAGGGCTCGAGCAGCAGCACCTGCTGGGGTGGTGGTGGCTTTATGCCGGTGCTGTCCCTTGGCAGATTGGCCTCAAGTTTGCCTGTGGGAGGACTGGCAAAAAGGACCGGCATTGGAACACCTGAGACTGGGTATGGTAGAGCGAATGGACCCATTTAAGGGCTTTGCCTGACACCTGCAGATTAGAAATGATGTCCTGGACATCACCTCCAAAAAGGACCAAACCCCAGAAGGAGTATCCGAAATGCTGGTCTGAACATCCGAGCCAAAACCGGAGACCTGGAGCCAAGAGTGGTGCCTGAGGCAACACTGACAGCGACTCACACTTCAGAGGCATGAATGGTATTGTAAGATGCTCAGAGCACATGGTTGCCTACATCTGAGCCTAACCTCAGGAGCTGAGTGAGCAGAAGTTTAATGATCCAGGCAGAATCCAGACATGGTCCCTGGCAGATCCGGTAGTGACCCAGGCATTCGCCATATGTGTCAAATAATTAATAGCCGCATGGTTAAAGTAGTAGAGGCAAAGACCTGTTTGCCAATCTGGTCTAGATTGCCAAGATTCATGGTCAGGGGAGCACGCAAGGTGACTGGGCTTCTTGGAGCAGTAGTGGTGGTGTTAATGACCATGGAAACTGCTTAGGGTTACTCCCAGAAAGGGCTTGCCTGCCAGGGTATGGTAAAGACAATCTGCCTTTCTAGGAAGGGAGGAATAGTGAGGGTGGCCTAAGCTGCCTTGGTGACATCCTCATAGGAGTCAATCAAGGGTGGCATACAACTGGTAGGGCATCCTTCTGTCGAAGAAAGATGGCTAGGAAGCCCTCCAGGTCTTGCTCCTGTCTCCCACCCCATAATGGAATGTATGTGATGCAGAATATCCATGAAATTGGATCATTGAGGGGGGAGGGCCTTGAGGACCTCCACAGGCTGGCACTCCCCTCCTGAAGACTCCCCTGGGAAAAGAAGAAAATCCGAGGATTCAGAGTCGTCCTCAGAAGACTCTCTGTCTGGGACACGCGTCAAAGGCTGGTGATCATCCCACCTGGAGCCTGTACCAATGTCAGATCAGGCCCCGGAGGGCCCCGATGTGTGAGGGTCATTCGGCCCAGCTCTACCCATATCCTGGGGCTGGGGCTCCCATGGGAGACGAGAGGGAGAAACCAGAAACAGGCTCTGAGAGGCGGGGGTCTGCTTCTGCATAAATGACCATCACACTGAGAACAGAGCATTGTAATCCCTCTGTGGAGCAATACCATATATAGGCAGATAAGGAAACCAGGCACCAGGTTAGAGAATGATGGCTGATGAGCTGGTGATGAGTAACCTAGCATATGTCCCGGTGGCACCGGGAAACGGTCTAATAATGGGCCCACTGGTGTTGGCTGTGGCGAGAGTTGCGGCAGAGATGACAATGGTGCCTGACCCCCATTGCTGGGGTGTTGGCAGTACGGGCAGCGGCCCAGTGGGCAACGGCCTGGAGCACCTGGGCGAAAAGTCCGCCGACACTAGTCCCACAGGGGAAGCTGGTGCAAGGGGGGGAAGGAGATCCCCTGGCAAAGGCAGAGGTGACACCAGAGAAGAGGAGATATGAGGTGTCTGCCGTGGGCACTGCCTACCAGAACTGGCATCGGGTCCCAGAGGTGGGAGACAAGGCAGGGCCGTGGCTGAGGGTTGATGGCTGAAAAGCCGCCACCCGAGAGCCCAGATCCAGTCAAACCACCTGGGCTGAGGGCCTGAGGAAGAGATGGGCCTGAGTGTCAGGGGCTGGGGAGCAGGAAATTTAGTTCCTACCCTGAAGAGCCGTCACCCAAAATGCATATAAGGGTGGGTGGCGGAGCCACCGAATGCCGGGAGAGGTGAGGGCTGGCGGGCTGGAAACACTGACCCCTGAAGGATGACAACGCCATCGTGGTCTAAGGTTTGAGGGGCTACATGATGGGGAAGCTGACCAGACCTGCTCTTGGTGTTTATGTTTCCTGACTTTTCCTTGTGTGAAGAAGAAGACGCCTGGAGGACTGTGCTGGCGAGGTTGAAGAGCTCCTGGCCTGCAGTTCCTTCCCCATGGCAAGCAGCTTCTGCTTAAGAAGATAGCTCTCCAGCATTTTTAACTGACGTCTCTGAGTGGCCTGGTTGAACTTCTGGCAAAACTGGCAGGCTTCGGTGTCATGGCTGGGGCCTAGGCAGATCAGGCACAAAGAATGTCCATCCTTCTCAGGAATCTGTTTGCTGTACGCACACTTTGTGGAGCAGTTGTAAGACAACACTGGTGTAGAAGACAAACTTATCCAAGAAAATACTGAAAATTCGATGTTAGAGACTAAAGAAAAATTGAAAATAAAAAAGAGTGAAAGTGCAGGGAAATGGTAGTCAACTGTAGCTGCGACGTTTAACAAAGTCTGATGTGCACAGATCAACGGCAGGAAAAAGAACTAAGATGACCTGGAGGACCACCTTCCTATATAGCATATGCTGACATTAGATGACTGACGTCGTCAGGGGGCAGTCCCCCTTGGGAGACTGCTAGCTAGAAGTTTTCCTTGTGGTCCTACTGCCTGGTGGCATAGTCCTACAGGTGTGGCCTGCTGCAAGAGCTTCCCTGATGTAAGATCTGTCCTAACCTTTAGAGTTCATCGTCACCTAAGGCTAAAGCCTGAGCTGATGTCATAATGCCCTTGTTTATGGGGACATCAGAGTAATTTACACAGTAACAGACTGTGATATCACAAGCAATGGATTACAGTTTTAGCTATATGTTAATACAGCCAGCGAGACCACACCTACCATTTTAAGAGTGGTTTCACACATACTCTTAGGATGTAAGAACCACGAAACTTAGGTGAGCAGTTCTGATACCCTATGAATGTAAGTGAGGCCACTTTTACAACAATAAAAGCAGTCTACCTGAACATATCATACTGATCGAGGTTGATCAATAATATGTTAGAATTAAAAAAAAAAAAAAAAACTCCTCTGGATGTGCCCTTTTCCAGGGCATTTGTGGTTGAGCTACTCTTAGTAAAAATAAGATGGTCTCGCATATAAGGGAAGAACAACCCTAAACTGGTCAGAAGCACTCCCTCGATCTATAATACAGAAAACCCTCAGCTGCAACTGACATACTGTGTGGAAGAGAATACTGTAGTTAAAAAAGTTTTCATACAACTCAGTTGCTCCTCTCCTGCATCATCATGTTCTACCCACGTCAAAGTCTTGTTATAGGTTACCTCTGGTGTCATACAGCTCCAATGTGGAACTCCTCATCTGTTTGAGAGAAAACATAACACTCAGTGGGAAAACAACATCTGAACTTATAGTATTCTGCTCCATGCAGTGTACTGTATTGTATGTATGTTCAGCAGGAGGTGCAGTGGTATGTTTTTCCTTGTGTTTTCTTTTAGCAGTAACTGGTTCTGAAGCCAGTTCCACTGGTCTTTTAGACTTCGAGATCTCCGGTTTCTTGGTGGTTTTGGGGTCCACCAGATCCTTGCTTTTGTTCTTCTTAGAGGAGGAGGTCTCTTCTGTGGGTTTTGAAGAAGAGGAAAGAGTAGCACTTCCTCAAGCTTTTTGGCCCTTTCAATGTCTTAGGACAAAAAGTCCTACAGATGTCACAGTTAGCAAAGATGTGACTGGTTCCCCAGACAAAAATGCACAAATCATGTCTATCAGCTCAGTAAGTTGTTTATTCTCGCTTGATGAAGGAATGCCTTGCCCTGGACCACATCCAGTTCTACTCCAGTGAATTCCAATGATTGAACTGGTTCCATCTGAAACTTTTGAATACTGATGAGGAAGCCCAGACACTCCAGGGTACTTTGGGTGACCCTGATGGAGTCCTTAACATGCTGGTATGATTTCCCTTTGACTACCTAGTCATCCAGGTGAAGGAATACTATTTCTTGCCTCCTAAGATAGGCTACCACCACAGCTAGGCACTTGTAGAATACTCTAGTGACAGAAGTAAGCCGAAGAGAGTGCTAGAGAACTTGTAGTGCCCTGAAGGCACAGTGAACCTTAAGTACTTTCCATGGCAAGGTCTTGTTGGGATGTGAAAAGTAGGCATCTTTTAGGTCCAGAGATGCCAGCCAGTTTCCTTTTCTTACAGAGGGGTAACAATGGCAAGGATTACCATTAGGAACTTGAGCTTTGTCAAGTATTTTTTCAGGGATCTGAGGTCTAGGATTGGCCGCCATTCCCCATTCTTCTTCTTCTTGGTCAGGAAGTATCTGGAGTACATGTCCTTCCCCCTTTAGGAGAGAGAGACAGGCTCTATTGCTCTTGCTTGCAGAAGCTTGTTTTACCTTCAGTTCCAGCAGAACTGATCTGATGCAAAATAACAATAACGAAGAAAAACAGGTTTGAGAGACCACTATGGTTCTCAGCAAGAGTCAGGAAAGTGATAAGGGCCAAAAAAGGCCTTTTATGAATACAAAAAAAAGCAGGGGGAGATAGAATGGGAGAATTAGCTACTGAAAAATAGGGAGGCAAAGAGGGCCATTAGGGAGGCCAAAGCAGACACACAGCAGCGTATCATGGAGGGGGTCAGAAATGGAGAAAAGCTGTTTTTCAGATATATTAGTGAAAAAAGGAAAAAGGGTGGGGGAATCGTAAGGCTAGTTGAGAAGGGTAGGGTGATAGAGGAGGCTGCCATCCTAAATGAATACTCTTGCTCAGTTTTCATTAAGAAGGACAGCGGGACCATGCCAGAGACTGGCATCAAAGCGGCCACTAAGGGAATCCCAGAAATGGGACAGACATTGTTCACTAGTGAAAGGATTCTGCAAGGGCTGGCTGCCCTTAAGATAGATAAGGCCCCAGGACCAGATGGATTGCATCCAAGGATACTCAAGGAATTAGCAGCAGAGCTGGCTGAGCTGTTGTATTTGGTGGCCGAAAATAATTACCTTAAACACATCAGGGCCTTGGTAGAAAGAAAGACATGGACCACAGAAATTTAGGCTTTCTGTTTACTTCTATTCAGCACAGACATAAGGGGACAACTGTTCTCAACACACACAGGAAGACTCACAGGAAGTAGATTTCTAAAGTTGTACTAATATTTCTTAAAGCTGTACTACACATAA
Organism: Neoceratodus forsteri; assembly: GCA_016271365.2. Taxonomy (NCBI): domain Eukaryota; kingdom Metazoa; phylum Chordata; order Ceratodontiformes; family Ceratodontidae; genus Neoceratodus; species Neoceratodus forsteri. The sequence goes on along the minus strand of CM057455.1, from coordinate 1,355,128,749 downwards.
CACTCTCTCCTGACTTAGTTAGAAAGCATTAAGTCAAGAATTCAGACAATAGTATGAAGCTATTAAAGTTATTACTGCAACGCCCCTTTAGTTCGCTTCCATGTCATTAGGCTATATCTCTACAAGTCCATCCTCTTTGGTGGACGTCTTATACGTCCTGACCGACGTAGTAGGACTGGAGGCTGTTGCTCTGGAATATGATTAGCATCAGCTACATCTTGTCTCAATTGCTGTAGTTCCACTATCTCTTCCTGTTCTTCTTCTGGAACAAATAATGCTGGATAACTATCCCGACTCTGGGTATCCCTTTTTTGTTCAGTTTCAATTCTAGTACGTAATTGGTCCACATGTTTTTTCAGTCTCCTCTGGTTAGTCAGTCGAACAGTATAGACAACATTTCCAAATTATTTTTCCACCATGCCTTCTATCCATCTCTCTGGGCCTGCATATATCCTTACCCACACAAGATCATTGGGTTTGAAGGATCTGGTCTTGGGAAGCATTTCAGTTACTGACTTATAGCCTAGAGGGTGAAAAAGGTCCAACTGAGTTCAAATCTGATATCCAAACAACAATTATGCAGGGGATATTCCCATGATACAATGTGGTGTTGTTCGATACATCGCAAGACAGTCCAAAAGGGCTATCTGTATGGCTGTCATTGTAGTAGGACTAGCTTTGTCCATACTCTTTTTAAAAGTCTGAACCAGGCATTCCGCTTCACCATCTGAACTTGGATGCTACGGAGGTGAGAAAATATGGTGGATACCATGTTGTTGGCAAAATGCTTGGAATTCAACAGACGTGAACTATGGTCCGTTATCCGAGACAATCACTTGTGGAAAACCATGGGTAGCAAAGACAGATTTCAACACTTTAATGGTACTCTCAGTAGTTGTTGAAGACATTTGATGAATTTCTGGCCATTTACTATAAGCATCAGTTAAGAGTAACCACATGGAATTTAGATAAGGCCCTGCAAAATCAATATGCAACCTTTGCAAGGGTTTTTCAGGTCATTCCCAATGGTGAACTGGAGCTCTTGCCGGATTTCCCATCAATACAGCACAACCTTCGCATCTTTGCACAACCTGGTATATGTCTCTGTCAATGGAAGGCCACCATACGTGAAGTCTGGCTAGGGATTTTATTTTAGCAATGCCAGGATGGCCCGCATGCAACAGAGTCAACACATCTGAGTGATAACATTGGGGTACTATGACACACAATCCCCATAGAAGACTCCTCCGCAATGGACAACTGCTGTCTCTTTGTGTAGTAGGGTTGTAGTGCAGCCGAACAAGTAGTGCCTTGAGGCCAACCTCAAGCGTATACTGATCCACTTGTTTCAAAATTACATCTTGACTAGTCGCTTTGCAATGTCCTTGGCTAGTACTGAAAGCTGATCTAACTGTTGTAGCTCCATTGTAAACACAACAGTAGAGTCCTCCATATCTTTGAACTGCAATGGAAAACTATCTGGCCCCACCTGGCATACTAATGGCTCCTCTTTAAGTCCCATATCGAACTCCATTTCTCTAGATATTGGTAACCTCGACAAGGCATCCGCATTTCCATGCTGGTCCGTTGGTTGGTATGTAACCTCTAAATTATAGGTGGACAAAATTAATGTCCATTGTTGAAGTCGATAGCGATGGTTTCTGATTCCTTTTCTGGACTGAAAACTAACACTAATGGCTTGTGATCCGTCTTCAGGTGAAACTTACGACCTAGCAAGAATTGGCGAAATTTCTGGACTCCAAACATAATTGCTAATGCCTCTCTCTGAATCTGGGCATAATTCCTTTCAGCTGCAGTGAGTTTGCGTGAAGCATGGGCTATCGCCTTCTCCACTCTGTCTGATCTTTATGGAAAAGGACAGCTCCTATACCCACAGGACTAGCATCACAGGCCAATGTGATAGGTAAGTTAGGGTCATAATGAGTTAAATTATTCACATCAGTTAGAGAGAGCTTGATGGCTTGAACTGCCTTACTGTGGCCCTTGGTCCACTTCCATGGAGTACCTTTATGTAATAGTTCATTTAGGATAGCACATTCAGTGGCTAAGCCAGGTATGAAACGGTCATAGTAGCGCACCATACCCAAGAATGAGCGCAATTCTGAAACATTCTGCGGTTCAGGCATGTGCACAATGGCTTCCACGTTTTCATCATTTGGATGAATTCCATCTTTGTCAATAGTGTGACCTAAGTAAGTGACACTCGCTTGACAAATTGGCATTTTTCGCTCCTGAGTCTGAATCCACTTTGCAGCAGTCTCTCTAAAGTCTTTAGTAAGTTAAGTAAATGTTCTGCTTCTGTTTGCCAGTGATAATAATGTCATCCAAATAACAAGTTAACACTTGGTATAAAACCCACCATTTGCTCAATCACTTTTTGAAAAATAGCAGGTGTGGAACTAAGGCCAAAACATAGCCGTTTGTATTTGTACAGTCCTTGGTGTGTATTAATCACTACCAATTTCTGAGAGTCTGTATCCAGTTCCACTTGAAGGTATGCATCAACGAGGTCCAGTTTACAGAACCCACACCACCATTCAGTCTGTGAAAAGTTCCTCAGGTAAGGGTAAAGGAAATGCATCTGTGCTAAGTACTGATTAAGTGTCACCTTAAAATCGCCACATCTTCAAACCTTACCACCTGGTTTAGATACCACCACAATTGAGTAGCCCAATCTGAACTTCAAACTTTTTCCAGCACACCTGCTTTTTCCAGTCTGTCCAGTTCTGCTCCAACCTCGTTTTAAGGCAAAGGAAGTTTCCATGGTTTACAAAATGTAGGGACTGCATTAGGCTTTGTAACTAGCTTTGCTTTAGCTGTTGTTCAACATCCCAGGCCTTTCCACAACTCGGGATACATGTCTAAAGTCTCCCCAATCTTTGGCGGATTTCTGCTTTGTGGTACCTGGACGACAGCAAATAGGCCAAAATCTGCTGGATAAATATGAATGTTTAGAAGAACCTGAGCGTCTCTGCTCAAAATGTTGGCACCTTTTTTTTAAACCAGAAAAGTTAAAGATATACTAGGAGAATCGGTTCTGCATACTAAAGTGATAAACAAGCCCAGTGGCTGAATTGGTTGCCCTTCAAATGCACGCAGCAACTTATTACAAGGAGACAATGGTGGCTTATCCAGATCAGACCACGTTTGATGGTTAATAAAAGTAGCTGGGGAAGCAGAGTTTACCATTAAATGCAACTGACACCTCAGCTGTGGCAAATGAAGTAACACATAGAAAGGAGGAATATCTTTAGTCAGCACTTGTGGTGCAATAGGAACCACTGCACTGCCTGTGCTCTCTGAACTGACCACTACAGTTCTCCTGCTTCTGCAAACCTTAGCAATATGACCCTGACGTTTACATGCATGACACTGAACTTCTCTGAATTTGCACTGGTCCCTGCTATGCTGAGAAGTCCCACATGATGCACATTTGTACTGGTCATGCAGTTTGGGTGGAGTGGTTGAATTGTTCTTTGAAAACAGTGGTTTAGACTTTGGTTTGAGCTGTTTCAATTTGGGGTTTACTGGAGTTACTTGTACCTCATTTTTAGTGTACATCTTAGCAATACGCCATTTTCTGCAGCCTTATACATTTGTGCCAACTGTAAAAGTTCATCAGCAGACTTCTTAACACTTACAGAAAGTAATTGCTGAATACGATGTTCATTATTCAATCCCGTAACAAATTTATCAGCTAAATTAAATTCAAGATGCTCCCTGCTCCACTCACACGTGAGAGCTAAGCTTTTGATCTCAGCCAGATAAGATTGTAATGACTGACCTGGTTTCTAAAGGTAACTGTAGAATTTATAACGTTCAGCCCTTGGGAAAGTTGTTAAACTGTATTGTGCATTCAATTTAGCCTTTAGCTCTTGATATGACAAATCCTCCGGCCAGTCTGGTGCACACAGAATGCATAAAAGTTTTAAGGTTTCACTTCCCAAGAAAGTACAAAAAGCAGCTCGAATAAGCTCACCTTGTAGCTGATCATTTGCTAATTGTATGGCAGAATTAAATAATAACCACTGATCAAACCATCTGGACCATGTATCACAGTCTGTTCCTGTAAAAATCTCAAAGCTGACTGAAGTTTCCATAATATAGCACAGTTCCAAATTGCTTGCTTGTCTTCAATGCAGAAAGTCACAAAATGGCATAATTCAGTAAGCTGGAGTTATGAAATTTTTCACCATCCTTGTCACCAGTTTGTTGTATTTGGTGGCCGAAAATAAGTACCTTACAAGGCCTTGGTAGAAAGAAAGACATGCACCACAGAAATGTAGGCCTTCTCTGTTTACTTCTATTCGGTACAGAGATAAGGGACAACTGTTCTCAACACAGACACAGGAAGACTCACAGGAGGTAGATTTAAAGCTGTACAAAATTTCTTAAAGCTGTACTACACATAACATGAACCACTGTGTGACAGGGTTGAGGAAGGCCCTGTCCCATGTGTTATGCAGAAAGAGTTATATAGAGGATCTGTTCTATCCTCTCCTTTTTGTCTCATCTGTCTGGTTGCGTAACCAAATATTCTCGTGAGACCTAGGAACTGATCACTCTGATGGTCTCACAATTCTCCATCTCTCATTATCTCTCTGCTTTCACAAGCTGTTTCCATCTTTTCTTCCTCCTTGCATATCTGCAGTTATAAAATCTATGTGAATATTTGTGTGAAACTGCAAGTGATACTGGGATCCCTTTGTTTGAAACTGTATATAGTTATACTGTTGAAATGATTGCAAAAAGGTATTTGGAATTTAGGGGGTTAACCTGAGATGCAGCTTGACCTCCTCTCAGGCTTGTTTGAAAACTCTTTTGCAGAACTGTCTGCAAGAAGCCAGCTCGGGACCCTGTTTTATCTGAAAGCCTTCTCTGCAAAGAAACTGACAAGAACATTTTGTGAGAAACAGGATGTTCTCTTAATGAGTTCCTAGGCAAAGACTTATACAAAGAGCAGCAGTGTTTTTGCTAGAGAGAGAGACTGAAACTTGGAATTAGCTATACCCTCAGACGAAGGATTTTGTTTTCTCCATTTGTGCTGCCTTTGTAAATAGTTATACTGAACAATTTTTATTCTTTATTTTACTGTTATTGATAATAAAACGCGTCTTACAAATTTTTTATAACAGCTCCTAGTTTTCCTATGCTTCCTGACCTGTGCCTTGACGACACACTGGTATGTCTGTTCAACAGCCCACTTAGGTCTGGGGAAGTTCAAAGACTGGAAGGTGACAGACATTGTACTGCTTCATAAAGGGGAGAAGGAGCAAACAGTCCTGCCAGTCTAACCTCTATAGCTGGGAAGCTCATGGAGTCACTGATCAAAGAGGATCTCATAGACTACCTGGAAAGCAACAGGCTCCAGGATACTAAACAGCATGGTTTCATGGCAGGAAGATCTTGTCAGACTAACTAGATAGTTTTCTTTGACTGGGTGACAAAGGAATTAGACAAAGCCATGTGTGGATCTGCTCTACTTTGACTTCAGCAAGGCTTTTGACTTGGTACCTCACAAACAATTGCTCAAGAAGATGGAAGACCTGGGTGCAGCTAAACCCATAGTGAACTGGGTGGGTAACTGGCTAAAGAGGAAGCAGCAGAGGGTGGTGGTCAATGGGGTTAAATCAGAAGAGAGGGAGGTTATGAGCGGGGTACCACAGGGATCTGTCCTGGGTCCGGTACTCTTTAACATGTTCATTAGTGGCACTGGAGAAGCAATCCAGGGTAGGTTGTGTCTCTTTGCAGATGACACAGAACTTTGTTGGAGGGTGGATAGTGATGAGGGAATAAGGGAAATGCAGAGAGACCTACAAAACCTAGAGGTGTGGTTGAAGGTCTGGCAGTTAAAACTGAATGCTAGAAAGTGCAAGGTAATGTACCTAGGGAAAAAGAACTCCAAGACAGAGCACTGGATGGGAAGAGAGAGACTTTGCACTACAGTTGAGGAACGGGATCTGGGAATTATCATTAGCAACTGACTTAAGCAATCGAGCCAGTGCAACAAGGCCTACAGCAAGGCTAACAGGATGCTGGGATGTATTGGGAGGGGTACTGATAGCAGAAGAAAAGAGGTAATACTTCCCCTCTACAGATCCCTGGTGAGGCCTCACTTAAGAGTCTGCGCCCAGTTCTGGAGTCTTCACCTCAGTTCAAGGATAAGGACAGGCTGGAGATAGTGCAGTATAGAGTAATAAAAGTTATTCAGGGACCAGCAGGGCAGATCCTATGAGGGCGCCTCAAGGCACTACATATGTACTCACTGGAGACCAGAAGGAGAGAGAGGAGATATGATAGAGACCTAAGTGAACTCATGGGGAACTATTTGGCCTGAATACCAATTTGTGGTCACATGGACATGAATGGAAATTAACAGCAGGTAGGTTCAGGAGAAATGTGAGGAAGTACTACTTTACGGAAAGGGTGGTGGAACCTTGGAACAATCTGCCGGCTGAAGTGGTGGGTGCAAAAAACAGGTAGGGGATTTAAGAAGGGCTGGGACATAATGAAGGGAACAGTAGTTACCAGGGGTGACACGACCAAGGAGGAGAACAGAGAGAGGACAGGGAGGGTTAGTATCCTCGAGGAACAGTAGGTTCCAGGGATTATAAGGAACCTGGGCAGACTGAATAGACCTCTGGTCTTTTTCTGCCGTCACTGTCTATGTTTCTACTGTGTGTAACATGATAGAGCCTAATATATTAGTTAGCCAATCAGAGCAGGTGATTTGACAGCTCATCAGGTACTCATATATTGTCGAAGTGTCTCAAAAGCTGCTCAAACTATTATTTTATTTAAAAGTGGGTACTCAGGAAAGGCACAAGCCGAGGCTCATTTCCAGGTGCGACCCAGGGAAAGGGTTACAGAAGGAACAGTGACACATATATACAGTACAATTCAATGGTACATATGTAAAGTGCAGACACAGTACAGTATATTATACTTCTTAGGCATAAGCTTGGGGAAGATTAAAGTGCAATTGTAGGCAAGAAAAAAAAACAAATTAACCCAACAAAATGGTACAAAGACAAGCAATGCAGCACTTGGGAACAGTTTGGTCATCCAGAACCAAAGCCTAAGCTATCAGAATCACTAGTGGGGCATCCTATGGGAAAAAGGTACAGATGGGCAGCAGAAGAAGCTTCTCTTGAGGAGGTGGCATGGCAGAAGGAGTGGGCAGCAGGAGGAGTTTCTCCTGACAAGACAAAGGACAGGTGTGTTATCAAGACCTGGGACGTCGGTGCAAATTAAGGTGGCCAGCCAAAAACACAGGTTACTCGCTTATAACAGTAGTTCTAGGAGTGGTATGTGATGTTCATCCACACTATCTGGCAGTGTCTTTTCCCCTTTAAATGTTGCCAGAAAGTCTTCAAGCTGGCTCCTTTCACCCATCTGGGTGGAATAACTCTCGCTCCGCCCCATGATGCTAGATCTTGCCCACTAGAAGTAATGCTGTGCACCAAAGCCAGGGGAGTTTGGGTGGGTCGTGTGGATGAACAACATATACCACTCCTAGAACTATTGTTACTGGTGAGCAACCTGTGTTTCTAGGACGCTGATATGTTGTGCTATCCACACTATAGCAGTTCTCCAGGAGGAGGGAGGCAAGGTACACCCCTATTTTGGAAACAGAGACTGGAGAATGGAGGCCTCAAAACCAGCATCCCAGAGTGACTCTAGGTCAATGTGGTAATGGGAAATGAAGGTGTGTGCTGACTTCCAGGTAGCAGCCCTGCAGATTTCCTAGATAGGGAGTCCCTAGAAGAAGCCACCAACGCAGCGGTGTGGCAGGTGTAATGAGCCCTTAGCCCACCGGGAGGCTCCCTACCCGCCAACCTATAGTAGAGATCAATGCAGGATGTGATCCACCTGCCAATCATCAGCTTGGCTACAGGTCTGCCAGGTGTGGCTTCAGCGTAGGTGACAAACAGCTGGCGAACCTCTCCTCAAACTCCAGTGTGCACTCTTTGTAGTAAGGGAGCGCTCATCTCAGGTCCAAAGAATGGAGCCTGGGTTCAGCCTCCGAGGTATGATTTGGGAAGAACACCAGAAAAGTCATCACCTGGTTCAGGTGAAACTCTGACACAATCTTCTGGAGGAACTTGGTTTGGGCACAGGACAACCTTGTCCCTGTGGAAGACTAGGTAAGGAGACTCCACCGAAAGTGCCTGGAGCTCACTAATCCCTCTGGCTGATGTGATTGCCACCAAGAAGGCGGGTCTTCCACGACAGGTGAGACATCTCACACCTGTGCATCATTTCGAATGGCTTGCCCATGAGTTTTGTCAAAACCAGCAACAAGTCCCACAGCGGTTGTGGTTCATGCACCAGAGGGAAATGTGATCTAAGCCTTTGAAAAGCACCAGACCATCTTTCCTGCGCCACCAACTGCTGACGGCCCACACCTGGTAAGCAAGATGGCTGCTAAGTGCACCTTAGGGTCATCAACTGAAGTCCCTTTGCAGAAAGACCACAGAAGGTCCAAAATGCTAGCCACCGTATAGGTCAAGGGGTTCGGCCCCTTGCCCTGACACCAAATGTAGAATATCTTCCATTTGAAGGCATAGCATTTTCTGGTTGATTCCTTTCTAGATGTCTCCACGACAGTGAGAATATCTTCAGACAGACCCAAAACCTGGAACTCTAACCACACAAGAACCAGACTGTCAGGTGCAGGGATTGAAGGTACGGGTGGAGTACCTTCCCCTGATTGATGGAGAGCAGGTCTGGGCATATTGGAAGATGCCTCGGGAGCCTGTTGCTGAGGCTGAGGAGATCGGGGTACCAAAAGTGGCATGGCCAGTCCAGAGCCACCACGATTACCTGTGCCTTGTCCCTTCTGACCTTGAGTAGCACCTTGTGGATCAAGGGAAGTGGAGGGAAATACAGAAGAGGCTCAGGTCCAAGGCCTCAAGAAGGCATCCTCCTGCAGTGAGCCCTGCTGAGCAGGATGGGCACAGAACAGCCTCAGCTTTGCATTCTCTTTGGAGGCAAACAGGTCCACTGAGGGTGCCCACTGGGAAAACAGACCGTGAACTACCTCCGGATGGTGAGACCACTTGAGAGACTCCTCGCTCACCCAGCTGAGGGCATCTGCCAGCTGACTGGAGGCTCCTGCCACATGGATGGCTAGGAGATCCATCTCCAGGCTGTGCATGAGGGTCAATATGGGACAGCTTCCTTGCACAAAGGCAGGAGTACATCCCGCCCTGCTTGTTGAAGTAGTACATGGCTGAGGTGTTGTCCGTCTGGACTTGGACCACTTGACCCCGAACAAACGGAGTGAATGCAGTCAGTGCCAGCCGAAATGCTCAGAGCTCCAGCAGGTTGATGTGGCATGGGACTCTCGGGGTCCAGAGCCCGTGGACTCTGTGTTCCCCATATGGGCACCCCAACCTGTGAGATAGGCGTCAGTCATCAGGATGACTGTCGGCTCAGGGTGGACAAATGGGATCCCTTCCTGCAGATGCTCTGGGACTAGCCACCACTGGAGGGCATCCCATATCTTCTGGGTTACCGTGACCAGCTGGTCGAAGTGACCCTTGTGCTGAGACCACTGGCTGGCCAACACCCACTGCAGGGAGCGCATATGCCAACGGGCCCATCAGACCATGCTGATGCAGGCCACCATGTAACCCAGAAGGCGCAGGAAGTCCCGGGCAGGGCGCAAGTGCCCAACCAGAAATGACCAGGCAAAGCAGGACAGAACCTCCTCCCTGTCTGCTGGGAGCTGGGTTCTGGCTCAGCAAGAGTTGACCTCTGCCCCGATGAAGCTGATCACCTGCGAGGGCACAAGTTCTGAGTTGGTCTCATTGACCAGGAGGCCAAGGACGATGCAGGTCTGGACGGCCAGATCCCAGGACCACTCCACCTCCTGCCTGGAGGGACCTGCTATCAGCCAGTCATCCAGGTAGGGGTACACCCAGACCCCTCAGTGTCTCAGGTAAGCTGCTACCACTGCTATGCATTTGGTGAAGACACTGGGGGCCAAGGAGAAGCCAAATGGCATGGCCTGGAACTCGTAGAGGGTTCCCGCGGCTTGGAAGCAGAGGAACCTTCGGTGGGACAGATGGACCGGGATGGAAAATAATGTGTCCTGGAGATCCAGAGAGCAAAACCACATGTCTTGCTCTAGAGGTGGTATGCACTGGGACAGAGTTACCATCCTGAAGGTGCGGGACCTGAGGAATTTGTTCAGGTCGTTCAGATCTAGAATGGGGCACCAGCCCCGTCCACTTTAGTACCAGGAAGTACCTAGAGACAAACTCTGGATGTTCCAGAGGATCTGCAACCCTGACCATGACTTCCTTGCAGAGTAGCTGGGCTATGTCATCTCGAAGAGCCGACCGAGAGTGCTAGGGCCTCCTCAATGCGAAGCAGTAAGGAGGAACCTGCTTCTTCCAGTGGAAAGGAAGATCTGGCATCATGGGGCAGAGCCAAGGGTTACACCACCCGGGTAGATGGGTGGGAGGAGCCAGCCTGAAGACTTTCCGGCAACATTTAAAGGGGAAAGGACATTGCCACATAGTGTGGATAGAACAACATATCTACGTCCCTAGAATGAATGTGTGTTCACAAAGGAAGACATTTGCACTCGAAGGAGTCAATGCCACAGACTAGAATACTGCTTACAACAATTTACTGGAGAGTCAAAATCTTGAAGACACCGACTCGGGCTGCCAGTTGGCACCTTCTAGATTTTGGGTCTCCAATAAATTGTAAGCGGTATTCTTGACTGTGGTATCGACTCATTTGACTACAAATTTCTTCCTTTTTGCAAGGAGTCTTTCAGCAGGTGGACTGGTGGAGGGATAAAGGGCTGCTTCCAGAGTGTTTGAAGGTGAGAGGAGAAGGCAGGCTGCCCAGCAGAGGAACATGGGTGAAAAGTGGAGAAGGTTCTTTGGTCACTGAAGTGGAGGGAGCATGAAGCAGTGGGGACAGGGAGTGGAGAGGAACAACAGGAAGGAATTCCAAACCAGTATTTGGAGAAGAAGGCAGTGCTGTGTGACTGGTGATGTGACGGTAGAGGCAGGGGAAGAAGGGGGAAGTAGAGGGAGCAGTGGTGTATATGAGGAGGGGAGTTTGTCACCAATCAGAAAATGTCATTGCAGAGGGTGTCCAGTCTGGCTAGGGAAGTAGAGGGGGCATTGTTGCAACCAGGAGCACTTAGCCGTGTGTCCCCATGCTGACCCCTCACACTACAAATGAGTGACAACTGTACAGCCTGCTTGAATTTAATTCCTAAAGTACCTTCCAGGACCCAGGACCACCCCTACACACACAAACACACACACTTTCCTTGACAACCTGTTTCAGCCATCAGCTCATAGTAATAGGCACTATGAGAAAACAGGAGAAGCAAAAAGCCAACACTTTAATAAAGAAACTCCTGCACAAAAAAAGAAAGTATAACTTCAAACAACATGAAGTCTTGCTATATTGTGACTATTGCAGTTTGTCCCAACCTTAGAACTGCTCCAGGTGAAAGAGTTAACTTCCATACAGAGCATGGAGCTTAAGCAACGAAGCTTGGTTCAAACTCTGTTAGGCTGGTTTCAAACCCAAACTGGCCAGATTCTTCTTCTCACCACTGAACAGTCAGCCCGAGATTCCTCCTGTTGCTCGGTTCATTTCTTTGGTTTAAAGCGCTATTTCTCGGTTTAATTTAACCGCGATTTAATTATTTTAACCGCAAAACCGATCGGTTCAAGCTCTGTCTATGGTAATCGTAAGTAATAGATAGGGTTTTTCTGTGTGGAACTTGTAAAGTGTTATCGGTTCGGTTGAACCGATCAAATTGTATTAAAATTTAAGTTTAAAGCCTTTTAAGGCTTCTTAGAGTGCGGTTCCTGGTTCTTATCGGTTCTAAAAAAAACGGATTTCATTACGTTTTTTCCACGACCCGTGACACGGTTTGGAACCGATAAGGGTGTCTTGCCTGGCACTGCCATTAAAAGGGCAAGTTTGTTGGTTAGGCTGGCATCATGTCTGAGAAACCCAAAAGAAAAACCGGGCCCACTGGGTTTCGACACTGTAGTGTCTGTGGGGAAGCCTTTGCCAAGGCTGACCCACACACTACATGTGTCTATTGTTTGGGGTTTGACCACCTCAGTTCAGACCGCCAGATTTGTAAAAATTTCCCTGCAGCCACCCTGGACAAGAGAGTGGGCAGGCTCAGGGAACGAGAGGCCAAAAAGTCCGCTGACCTGATGGCCAGCCCGGGTCGGTGCCAACCGAACCGGAGGGAGTGCCCTCTGACCAGGGCAAGACTTCCTCGGGCAAACGAAAAGCTGGCTCTGAGGAGCCAGTTCCAGCAAAGAAAACTAAAAAATCAGCAGGTTTGGAGTCCAAAATTCCTTCTCCAACTGCTGCAGAGATAGCCAGGGCAATACAGATTGTCCAGTTCCTGTCCCCGGTTCCTTCCGAACCACCACTGTCTGGCAAAAGGTCGGTTCAGTCGGTTCCAGTGGTTCGGGATTATGATATAGAAGAGTTCTATGAACCAGAGGAGGGGGATGAGGATTATGATCAGTGTGAATGTGACTTTGGAAGTCTGGATGTGCCCATTGAACCGGACATCTCCCCAGACAGACCTTCAGGTGAGTCTCCCCCTAGGCTTTCTGAATCCCCTTCTCATTTTTTGTTTTATAAAAAAGTTGCTGAGACCCTCCAGCTTCCCTTAGAGGAGGCTTTGGATGAGCAAGAGGAGCCTGACTATGTGGAGTTGATGGATATCCCAGAGTCCAGGAGGTTGTCCATCCCTTTACATAAATCTTTTAGAAAACAAACAATAAAAATTTTAAAAGCTCCTAATTCTGTGCCTCCTGTGGATAAAAAGATGGACAGGAGGTACACTTTGTCAGGTCCTGATACAGATTTTCTTTCACAGCAATGCAGTCATGTTAGTAGTTCAGGCTGCAGCCTGTGATAAAGCTAATATCCCACTGGCTTCACATCCTCCTGACAAGGATTCCAGAAAGATTGGAGGCCATGGCCAAAAACAATACATGGCAGCATCCTTGGGACTCAGACAAGCAAACTATATGGCTTATGTTGCAAGATACCAGAAATCTAGATGGGATACTGTCATGGCCTTAGCCTAAACAGGTCCCTGGCCAGCTGCAAAGGAGCTGGAACAGGTGGCTCTTGATGGTATTGAGGCATCTAAGGTGCACTTCCATGCTGCAGTGGATTCTAACGATGTATCCTCTAGAGTCATGGCTACATCTGTGGCTTTTCGGAGATTGGCCTGGCTCAGGTGTACTACTTGTCACAGGATACCCAGTCTAAGGCTATGGATTTTCCTGGTGGGAAATTCTCTGTTTGGGGAGCAGACAGAGAATTATATGAAGAAAATGGATGAATATAGAACCACTTACAGGAGTGAACAAGCCAAGGAACGGCAAGCCACTCCTCAGAGGCAGCCCCCCAGGGGTAGGGGTAGGCCTTTTCACAGGCCTTTTTACCAGACCCAGGCCTCCTCCTCTTCAGCCTATGTACAGAGGGGGTTCTTCAGAGGGAGAGGCAGACGGGGTTCGAGCAGGCCTGCTCCCACCCCTCAGCCTAAAGCCCCTGCCAAACAGGCACCCTGATGGGATGCCCAGGGTCGGCTCTCCACTACCTGTAGGGGCAGGTTGGCTCACTTGTCCAGGACTGGCTGTCTTAACTTCAGACAGGTGGGTCCTGGAAGTAGTGAGCCAGGGTCTGGTTCTCAGCTTCAAGAAATTTCAAAGATGAGAGCCAGATCTTTTCCACCTACAAACCCTTTAGAGACTCTTGCTTTGAAACAGAAGTCTCAACCCTCTTGGCTCTCAGAGCTGTAGAAAGGGTTTCTGCCCTTCACCAGGGCAAGGGTCTGTACTCCAGGTACTTCCTTACCCCAAAAAAGACAGGAGCGATGGCCTATCCTGGATCTAAGATATCTAAACAAGCACCTTTAAAGCCAAAGTTCAAAATGGTGACACTGGGAATGATTTTACCCTCCCTAAGGCCAGGGACTGGCTAGCCTCCCTGGACCTCAAGGATGCCTACTTCCATGTTCTTATCAGAAGCTCCATCGAAAGTACCTCAGATTCGAACTGCCCTCAGGCCATTATCAGTTCAGAGCAATGCCCTTCGGCCTCACTTCTGCCCCAAGGGTGTTCACAAAATGTCTGGCAGTAGCAGTCGCTCATCTAAGAAGGCAAAAGATTGCCATTTTTCCCTATCTGGACGACTGGCTCATTGTGGGTCAGTCTCCAGACCAGGTCAAATCACACCTGCTAGTTACCCAGCAGCTGCTTACCTCTCTGGGATTTCTTCTCAATCTTCCAAAGTCAGTTTTGGAACCTGTCCAGGTACTCACCTTTATAGGCGCAGAACTGGACACAAAGCAGGCCAGAGACTTCCTTCCCTTGGAAAGGGTAAGGACCTCAGTGGCCCTGGCCACCTCCTTCACTCTGCAGGTCTCGACCAGCAGGCATTCCTGCAGCTCCTAGGGCACATGGCTGCCTCCACAGCTGTAGTGCAAGGAGCAAGATTTCAGATGAGGGACATTCAGTTCCATTTGAGAGCTTTCTGGTCTCAAAGAGAGATCCTCTATCCAAGTTAATCCCAGTGACTCGAACTCTGATCCAGGCCCTTCAGTGGTGGCAGGATCAGAGCAATCTGAGACAGGGGGTGCCTTTCATCCCTCTGTCCCATTCCTTGACCCTTACTACAGATGCATCCCTCTTGGGATGGGGAGCTCACATGGCCGACCTCTCCACCCAGGGGTTATGGTCCCCTCAGGAATCTCTGCTCCACATCTATCTGTTGGAACTCAGAGCTGTTTTTCTAGCACTTCAGGTTTTCTCTGCATCTGTTCAGAACAGGGTGGTACAGGTCAGAACAGACAACACCACTACAATGTGGTACATCAACAAACAAGGGGTCACTCGGTCTTCGGCCTTGTGCACTGAGGCGATGAAGTTGTGGTCTCTGGCTTATTCCTCGAACACTTCCCTCATAGCAGTTCACCTCCCAGGCAAGGACAATGTCCTGGCAGATGCTCTCAGCAGGATTTCCCAGGGCCATCACGAATGGTCACTGGATCCCCTAGTACTGGGGATAGTGTTTGCCAGATGGGGCACTCCTCAGATAGATCTTTTTGCAGCCCCAGACAATCATCAACTTCCACTGTTTTGTTGCAGGCCCCAGTGTTGGGCTCAGTTCCCTGGATGCCTTTCTCCTCGATTGGGAAGGAAGTTTCTTTATGCCTTTCCCCTTCCTCTCCTGTTCAAAGTACTAGTCAAAATCAGGTCTCAGCCCTGCAAAATGATCCTGATTGCTCCAGACTGGGCCAGGCAGCCCTGGTACCCTCTCCTTCTGTCCTTAGAAGTCCATCTTCCCCTGTGTCTCCCCAGGAACCACAATCTGTTAACCTGTGCTCAGGGGAGAGTTTGGTATCCGAATCTCAAATCCCTCAACCTCAAGGCTTGGCTCTTGAGCAGTTAGAGTTTGCTGATTTACAACTTTCTCAAAGTGTTCTCGAAATCCTGAAGGCTGCTTGGAAGCCTTCCACCAGGGCTACCTATAACTCCAAGTGGAAAAGGTTTTCCATATGGTGTTCTGGGAAGCATGTTTCCCCGGAATCTGCTGATCTACCCACTGTATTGGACTACATGGTCCATCTTAATTCTTTGGGACTGAGACCAGCCACCCTGAAAGTGCACTTGGCTGCTGTCTCTGCCTTCATTTCAGCAGGGAAGCCCTCTTCTCTTTCTGCTCATCCTGTATTTTCCAAGTTTTTTAAAGGATTGCTTCACACCAATCCTCCATTCAGGGACCCTGCCCTGCTTGGGATCTTAATGTATGCATTGCTCAGCTAATGCAACCCCCCTTTGAGCCTCTGTCTTCGGCAGAGCTTAAGTATTTGACTTGGAAAACTGTATTTCTGGTAGCCATCACTTCTGCCAGGCGTATAAGTGAGTTACAGGCTTTATCAGTAGAAACTGACTTTTTTCTTTTCACAGGGATAAAGTAGTCCTCAGGACTAACAGGAAGTTTTTGCCTAAGGTGGTTTCAGATTTCCACCTTAACCAATCTATTTCACTTCCAGTGTTCTTCACTGACCATTCCTCCTCCTCTGGTGAGAGGAGGCTGCACAACTAGATGTTAAGAGGGCCCTAAGTTACTACATGAGAGCGCACTAAGGGTCACAGGTTTGACTCCTCCAACTGTTTCTCACTTATGGTGAGGTTGGGAAAGGAGACCTGCCACTAAGAGTTCCATTGCCAGGTGGATCGTTTCTTGTATCCAATTTTGCTATCAAAAGCTGGGTAAGGTTCCCCCCTCAGGCCTGAGGGCTCACTCTACCAGAGGTACAGCTGCATCTCTAGCTGCTGGTAGAGACATCCCTATCTTGGAGATATGTCAGGCAGCTATTTGGAAGACAGTACACACTTTCACCAAGCATTACTCCCTGGATATTCAGGCCAGGAGGGATGCTCGGTTTGGCACAGCCATGCTTCAGAACCTATTCCCTAAGTAGGTTCTGTCCCTCCTCCATGGGGGTACTGCTGTGTAGTCTGCAATAGTCATAATATAGCAAGACTTCATGTTGTTTGAAGAAAAAATTACTCACCTTAGTAATGTTGTTTCTTCTAATGGAGTCTTGCTATATTATGACCTCCCCCCCAGCCTGCCCCTCTCAGAACTCCTACTTTGGGTATGGGGTGGGTAGTCCTCTGTTGGCATTTATTGATGCCCTCTTTGATGTTTGGGTGTTGTGTTTATTTAGTTATTTTATCTTATTTTTCTGGTCCACTGACTTGAGTCTTTGTGTTGGGACCAGAGAAAATGTGTTAATATATTAGTGGCCAGTTGGCTAGTGTAGGTTACAACTTCCACACGGAACCTTAGTGAGTTTTGCTCCGTAAGATCTGGCGGTTTCGGTTTGAAACCAGCCTAACAGAGCTTCTTGAACCGAGGCTCGCGCTCTAAGCTCCATGCTCTGCATGGAAGTTAACTCTTTCACCTCGGAGCAGTTCTAAGGCTGGGACAAACTGCAATAGTCTTAATATAGCAAGACTCCATTAGAAGAAACAACATTACTAAGGTGAGTAATTTTTTCTTTCTTGACATTTTCATGCCAGTGGAACAATTTCTGTATTAAACTTTGTCTTGATGGGCCTCTTACGTGATATGTGCGCCGTGGACACTCTTAACAAAATGAGTGATTTTGCTTGGGTTCTTTTTTTTTCTTTCTTTTTTTCTATAATGTATTTTATGTTTTTTCCTGTTTTTTGCCCCCCCAATCCCAGACGTGCACGTGTGAAAGCACATGCACGCTGCATTCCAAGACGCCCTCCCGACTTGCCACCCCCTCCCACCTGCACTGCCACTGGACCTCCACCCAATGGCAGCAGAACTACGGGGGGGGGGAGAGACAACCACCCCAGGAGAGGAAAGCTGCTGTTAGGTGCTCGATCCTGCTCTGCACCTCCGACCCCCTGTGCCGGCATCCCGACCACCTGAGGTCATTCCCAAACCCGGGTACCTGGCGTGGCATGAGGTGTGACGTCCCGAGCCACAGGGCCAGCCTTCGCTTGGGTTCTTATGAGTGACAGAACAACTCAGCTTTGCTTCACTGTTCTCGCATCCTAAGAATGCATGTGAAACCACTCTTATGTCGCCAACAGTGTCTGCGGCACACATCTCAACACACAACCAGCGAACAGTATGGTGCTGGCTGAACGCACCCATTTCTCTTGAATCTTCAACAGCACCATTCTGCACTCCACACCATTTGTTGTCATCTCTGAAACAGACTAAGATCCAGATAACTAGTAGCTGTCCTTAATAAAGATTACCAAAATGGTTGGAAACTCAGTATTTTGGGGAATTTGTAACTGAGGTCTACTAATGCTAAGTGTGATTTGTTTTAGTTTTTTTGGAAGTTAACTGGAGCCTCTAATACCAGCCTACCCGCTAATGCTTACACATTCCATAGGAAACAGTAGGAGAAATTATTTCACTCAGAGAATATATCAAGGTGGAATTCTCTTCCCAAAGAGGTAGTAAGTAAATTCCTTTAGTCTAGTCAAACGAAACCTTGATACGTATTTGCAAAATATCAATTGAAATAAATAATGCCCGCTTGCGGGACATACTCTAATGGGCTTCTTGCCTTCTGTGCATCTAAACACTCCTAAGTGTAGCAGGTAGTGAACTAATATGTAAGGAATAAGGCATTACCGGAGGACTACATTATGGTTAATATATACAGTGGTGAGTTGGGTCCGAGCCCAAGGGTGAAAGACTTCAACCAACACGAGGTACACTAAAAAAGAAATCAGCACACACAGAACACTACTCACTAATGAGGACACTTGGGTGGCTTCCAAAAGTGTAACGTTAATACAGCATAAAACTCAGGAACATCAGGGCTGAGAACGCCATTTCAACGTTTTGCATGTTTACACGCCCAGGGGCACTACTAGCATTGGTCACAACAAGGGGGAGCCTGGCAGACATCGGCACATTGTACCTGGATGTCACTGCATGTCCGCGCTCCAGGGGCCCTAGGAGGAAAATGTCTGGGCGCGACCGTGCAGCTTGATGGCCTCCGGCGAGCCGCCCGGAGGACTTTGGTCGAGTCTTGTCGAGGAGGGTCCGGGGCTGTCCTGGCTGGTAGAGGCAGAGGGAGCCCTCTGGCAGGATGGCATGACGGCCATCCCAGATCCTCCTGGGTGCAGTTTGAGCTACCCAGCTCTCCAGGCGGTCTGCAGTCGGTGTGCGAAATCAATGTTCGGGACAGATTAAGAAAATCACAGTGACACTGTTCATGAGCAGAGGTGTTAAAATGGCTACAGTATGTTAAAATTTGGTGAAATCATTTCCAAAATGACTGTGTTATGAGCGATCATTGCACAGTTTCCATGCACCCTATAAGTTCATGGATTTCTAATATTTTCAGTCCAGATTTTCACCACTGCCATTTTCCACACTTCCTTATGAACAGTACAGTTGTCATTTTCACACCATGGCGAAATGTCTTTCACACTTCAGCGCAGAAATGCGTGGTCGCTGTGGGAAATCACTGTTCGGGACAGATTTAGAAGATCACAGTGACATTGTTCATGAGCGGAGGTTCCAAAATGCCTGTATTGACAATCTGCTGTAAAAAATCCCCAAACTAATAGCATTACGGGTGTGCGTTGCACAATTTCTATGCACGCTCGTGACTTCACCATTTTTTTAAATATTTTCACTGCAGATTTTCAACACTGCCATTTTTTGCACCTTCCCATGAACAGTACAGCTGTCATTTTTCACATCCTGTTTGAAATGTGTTTTCGCACCTGTGGTGCCAAATGGCGTAGTCGCTGTGCAAATCAGCTTTCGGCTAACAAACTGATATTGCCACTGTTGTTATGGTGGGGATCACAAAAAAAACACGTTGAAAATTTGGAGTAAAACTGCCAATGAACACCCGAGCCGTTAGGGTTTCTGACCATAAAGCACCACCCTGTAGAGATTGACAGGCATCAGGGGTGTGACTTGGGATTCTCATCTGTAATGCTCATACCATTCCACCCTGCAGCCAGTGAGAGGCATCGAGGTATGCCTTGGACTCTTCGCCCAAAGTTCACCCCATTCTCCTATACAGCACCCATCTCACCACATTTCCTGATGGAATGGGGGAGCATAAGACCAAAGACCCCAAGGCACACCGTGACACTTGTTGGTGTCTGCAGGGTGAGTGTGGTGAAATGGCGGCCGTTATGCCTGACAACCCAAAGGCACACCCCAATGCTGGTCAGTCTCTGCAGGGTGGTGGCAGGGTTGGCTTCAGTTCAATACTTCACTGCCATTCCTATCATGCAGCTCTCTAACTCCTACACTACCAATGCCAATGCCAGCAAGCAAACATTCGGCATTGACAAATGCTTGTCTAACCTGTAATGAAAGGATTCAGTCATGAAAGGTTTATCAGTTCTTGGTATGGCCAGAGAAACTGCATTTTCTGAGTGCAGAGAATACAGTCCGAGACAAAGGAGTTATACTCTGCCCATAAACTTCCCAGAGACAGGTGATACGTTTCATATCAGAGAATCCAAGAATACTGTAATAGCCTTAATTCTCCAATTACACCGAACAGTACCATTCCAATGCAGTTGTGATACCAAAAAGACAAGAGAAATGAACCAACACTATAGACCAGGTGTAGCTGGAGGTGGGGTGTCACCTAAGAGCTAAATAAATCTTAACCTGGTTCAAGGTCAATTGGCATTCATCTGTATCCCCCTCCCCGAGTCGTGCCTGAAAATAGGCAGAATTTGTCTAGTGCACTTACCCGGTCAACAAAAACTAAATAAAATAAATAAATAAATGCTGATGGTTGTTTAATGTAGCAGAGATACCCGCAATTCATGATCTGTCTATTGATTGTATAAACACTGAGGCAAAATGGTAGTTTGCATCAATTTTGTACTGGCATCTTGACAAATTTTGTGATTTTCAGCTCCACGTACTTAATGCAGATTCTTGGGCCATTACTTGAGAGTAAGTGAAATATACATTCAAGTGTGGTCTCAATGAATAAGCAGAAGTTAGAGCTTTAAATGCATACATACGTTACCTCAAAAGATTAATGTTACAAGTTATAGGGTTAAATACGAACCACCACCCTTAATGTCTTGCAAAATTTCAAAATATTCTTATATTTAATCTTGTCAGACAGGATTGATTGTGCTTTATAATATAATTTTATGTTGTCTAAAAGAGTAAGGTTTCTGCTTTGAAATGCATGTGTGGTTGTGAAGTTTAAGGTAATATAAGAAGATAAATTGACAAAAGGAAGACACCATTAATAGACAAAATTTAGCAAGTTTATACTTTTTGAGTTCTTCACGCCACATCTTCTGTGTATATATATGTGTGGCATATGTATGCGTGTGTGTGTGTGTGTGTGTGTATATATATATATATATATATATACACACACACACAGTATATATATGGGATACATTATAGAGCACGAGTGTGATATGGAAATATTTCACCCTTTAGAGTGACTTCTGAATATTCACCACCGTGACTATCCAGAGATCACTGTGCAGGAGTGAAAATATTTTCCATCTCACACGAGTCTGCATCATGTATCCAATTTATACAATATGAGTGTGTTTTCTGCTGTTTTTTTGGTTTGATGACATCACCACAGTGAAAATAAATGCAGGTGACATCACCACAGTGAAAATAAATCCATTTATTTTCACAGTGGTGATGTCATCACAGTGGTTATTCCACTGCAGTGAGAATACATGTTTTGTTTAATTAGTTAGTTGCTCACTCCTATTGTATAGATCTATATATCTATATACTAACACAACATTTCTTTTTATTTCAGACTCTTTGAGGATGTCTCTAAACTTTTGTGTCAAGTGGAAACGTGGAGAGGAAAATCCTAGGACCCTGCAGGGTAGTGCATTACTCTGCCCTGACAACAGGAGAATCTGAAGTAACTCCTCCGAGAGATAAAACTTACTGCACCCTTATAGAGAGCAAAGATATTCAAACCCAGTTTTGTGATGAAAATTGTCATAATAAACAGTGTACATAAATTCCAATGCCTAACTATGAACCTGCCAAGCATGGCAACCATAGACAATGCTATCAAAAGTTCACAAAA
Organism: Neoceratodus forsteri; assembly: GCA_016271365.2. Classification (NCBI taxonomy): domain Eukaryota; kingdom Metazoa; phylum Chordata; order Ceratodontiformes; family Ceratodontidae; genus Neoceratodus; species Neoceratodus forsteri. The sequence continues at coordinate 1,355,107,070 of CM057455.1, read as the reverse complement.
GCCAAGAGTAGCAGAAAATCTGAAGAACTTGCAGATGCTGATGAACACAGCTCACATCATCATCTCAGGGGTGGTGTTCCTTGTGCCTCATCATCTAGAGTGTTATTTCCTGATACACGTGGAATCTGTAACACATATGTAATCAAGTGAAGGGAAGAAGCAATATTCAACTGCTACTGTTACAAAACAGCTGAAGCCACAGTAAAAGAGGTGGCAGAGCTGTGATGACCACGAAATGGTCACAAAAATTAAGACAGAGGACCTCATTGCAAGGGAGTTTCGTATCATGACAAGTGCTACCTAACTACACAGTAATCACAAAGGACAGGATCCCAGATGATCAGAACAGAAGTGATGATGAGGATGACAATGAGCAGTCAGATGAAACAGGATTTGAAGCTGTTTGTCATGTAATTTAAGACAATGCGCTTCAAAGACACCAAGCCGTTTCAATGAAGGCGTGGAATGAGATCTCGGGCATCAGAGTAGGAGAGCGACGATACCATTATAAACTTAGAAACCAGTTGAAAAAGAAATATGGGAATTCACTTTTAGTTTTAACAGTTGATCCTCAAAAACCACTAGTTGTAATCAGTGTTGAATCATTAACTGGTGGCGCATCAGTCACAGAGCATTTGAGAACGGATGACAATCAAGTCACCAAGCATGCTGCTTCCTTGTTGCGTGAACATATCTTAAGATTTGTAGAGACAGCACCTTCACTACCATGGCCACCAACAGTGGATGCTGTCCTGAGTAAAGAATGACAGCCCCCAGAGACAGTTCATTCATTTTTCTCGCATGTTCTAAATTCCCCCAAACATACAGAGCGTGAACAAGTCTCCCAGTTGTTAAAGTCCTACTCAGAAGACCTAATTTATGGTGCACATGTGGCAAGTTTTCCACTACAAAACATGCACTTGTTGGAGTTGTGCTGCACAATATGACTGGACAGAAAATGCCCATTAACATCCTGTTTCATTTAAGAACTAGTTGCAGTTATGACCAAGTATGTGAAATTTAAACTGGTTTAGTGGAACTTTCTCAGCATTTTCAAAAGCAAGATCTGTTACTGCCACTTCAGCCAAAGTCAGAGTCTTCTGTTGTCTTAACAGTTTTCTGGATGGCCAACTTGAAACTGGACATGGAACAATACACAATACACATGGTGTTGCATACCAAGAAGAATCTGAAGGGTCCATTCTCTGAGAAGATTCTACGAAATTCCTCACTCAATAAGAAGGACAATTTATTTAACAAAAGGAATAAGAACATTGACAGGTGAATTCAAAGAAGGAGCCTATCACATTTAGCAATATGTCAAGTCTACTGTGCCAACATCAGTGGTAAATATTGGCAAGGCAAAAGCTAATGCTATGGAAACTCAGGAAGCACATAAGGAGGATCAGCTTGTCCCAAGGTCTACTAGTTGGCTGACACTAGTTAGTAGCAATCATTCAAGTTCACTACAGAAGACAGTTATCACATATCTTCCATCCATCCACAAACCCATCACTAATTATGCCACTGTAGTTGAATACTTCACACAAACACAGGAAATAGCTAAGCAAGTAAATATGCCCTATGGTCACCTGACACTTGATATTGAATCAGCAGCAAAGGCATATCATGTTGTGTGGAATCCCCCTGATAGTTCCACAATGTCATAATTCATTTGTGAGATTTCCACTTATTCCTGGAAAACTGTGGCCTTATAGGACAGTTAGTTGGTGGCAGCAGCTTTGGGTCATAGTATTTCAGGCTGGTCTTTTGTGCCTCTGGCAGCATAAGGGGAGTTTTGCATGGGAATCATTATAATCAGACATGGACTGTACATGAGCATTTTGCAGATGCCTTACGAGCAATTCCTTCAGGTCAGATTTCTAGAGTATTCAACAGCACTGAATGCCATCCTTGCAGTATTGCTTGACTGATCAGATCATCGCCTCAACCACAGATTTCCATAAACTGCTTCAGGAAGATGAGACTGTCACTTTCCAGACTAAGTATGAGGCCTTCAGGCAGCAGACTCATAGCGGTGAGCTGGGAGAAACCCCACAGCTCTGGATGACGTATCTGGATATAGTGGATCAGCAGCATTTGCTCCACAAAGTACTAAAAGAAAACAACTTTGATCTTTCATTACTGGTGTTGGAAATATTCACTGCCCCTGTTCTTTGCCTTCAACGAGCACAGTTATGCTCGATATGGGGCTTACTATGTGCACACAGTTGAAACTCTTGAAGCTTCTCTTCCAGGGTCGAGGACATTAATTGAAAAACAAGGGCTTTCTGTTCGAAGGAGACATCACAAAGCTTTTAGGGAATCAGTTAACCAAGCTGGTGAGCAGACACACAATTGAAGTGCCAAAATTCTAGGCGGAATCAAATACTTTGCTGCAAATCAAATGGCCTATGAGAAATGGGTGTTAAATCAGCGACATCTAGCAAAATTCAGAGAGGCACTTTTGCAGATGACTGGCCTTCACAGTTCAGACAGTAATCTGCAAAAAACATGTAGACCATCTGAAATCATTAAGTCAGAACAATGCGTCAAAGCCAAATTGATGCTTCTCGATTAAGAGTTTATCAACCCATTCAGTGCTACTTTAGATGCTGAAAGATTGTACAGTTTGTCTTTGGGAGCACCTGTTGCACATGATAGTGAAGACAACCTCACCAGTATCATTGAACGAGCTACAGAAATGTATGAACAGTTTGTCAGAGAAAGACTGGACAGTGGTAAAAAGAAATATGTTGCTCCAATTTCAAAAGCCCCAGTGACAATATATTTGGAAAACTTTTGGCCCTTTCAAACAAGCACAACTTCCCTGCAGAAATAAAAAATTTATTAACATATTGCCTGGGCCCAGTCCCGCTGAGTCTAGCCAATGCAGATGGAGATAGACAGACAACACCAAAGAGCAAGCTACTTGCGGTGCTAGCCGAATACTGTCCAGTCTTAGACACTTTGGAGCGCCCCCCCCCCCCCAGAAAGTGTCTCAGCATATGTAGCTGATCTAATGGCAACAGTGTGGGTCATGACAGGAATCCCTAAAACCTTCGGTGATCTGGCAATGAAACTCCTGAATAGACTTCCACAAGGATTTGCAAGAGTGGATGTTGTTGCAGATATATACATAGAGCAGACAATCAAAGAGGCTGAGAGATTTCAACGAGGATTTAGTGAGAAGCATATTATCAAAGGTTCCAACACCAAAGCGCCAAAGAATTTCAGTTACATCCTTTCTAATGGATCCGACAAGGGGCCCCTCATTGATTTGATCATGCAGGTCTGTGGACAAAATTACATGAGTTTGCCAGAGGGCCAGCTGATCTGTTTTTTGAAGGGAGACAAATGCTACATGATCACCAAAGAAGGGACTGTAGTTGTGGATGACACAAAAATTGCTCTTCATGTGCAACATACCTTTACAATATGTCCAGGCCCTGTCATCATCATCCGTTCACCTTCTGGGGATACCGATATACCAGTAATTTTACTGTCACTATTTTCAGACAATGGCCATAGTAACAGTAGGGAAATCTTCAGCATTAGCAAGTGAGACATGACTACTGCAACAAAGAAAGCCTTAGTCAGTTTCCATGCATTCACAGGCAATGACTATGTTTCTGCGTTTTCTAAAAAGGGTAAGAAGATTTGCTGGAACGTCCTTCAAAGTACCCCAAATTCCTGGATGCCTTTCAGAAAACTTGGGAGTGATTGGCAAGTGGATAAACGTGTTGTAGCTCTGTTGGACGAATATGTCTGTAAACTGTATGGAAGGAAGCAAGTTACTAGTATAAATATAGCGAGGCAACAGATCTTCTGGGAAAAATATAACAAAGACAACAGAATAACTGATCTATCTCTACCACCCTGTCAGGAAACCCTGAAGTTACATATTCTATGAGCCAACTACATCTGCCAACTGTGGAGGCTTTCTTCAGTTGCAGTTATCACTGCCCCAAATGCAGTTTTGCACGGTTGGACAGATGATCTCAATGTAAAGTGGACAGACACACCAATTCCAGATGATGGCATGTCTCTGCTCTATAATGCAAATGATGAGGACACAGATGGGGGCCAAGATGTATGTGATTACCAAGATGATTTGGCGTGTCTGACAATGACAATTTCCTAGATGATCAAGACTAACTTCCACTACTTTACCCACAGTCATATTTCAAATTTTACATTTTTTTAAATAAAAATGTTTTGTGTAAACAAACGTGTTTTTTTTTCTTTTAGATTAATGTCCTTCTTTAAAAAAATCTTTTAAAATTAACCTTTGAGGCAACGTATGAGTTTGCATTTTAAAGCTCTAACTCTGACCTATTCATTGAGATCACAACTGAATGCATATTAAAATTAGTCTCGAAGTAATGGCCCAAGAGTCTGCATTAAGTACGCATAGCTGAAAATCGTAAGAATTTGACAAGGTATAAACTTGCTAAAATTTTGTCTAATTATGGTGTCTTCACTTTTATCAATTTATCCTCTTATATTACCTTAGGACTTCAAAACCACATGTGCATTTCAAAGCAGAAGCCTTATCCTTTTAAACAACATAACATTATATTATAAAGCACAATAAATACTGTCTGACAAGATTAAATATAAGAATATTTTGAAATTTCACAAGAAATTAAGGGGTGGTTGTTGGTATTTAACACAACTTTTAAGATTAATCTTTTGATGTATGCATTTTAAAGCTCTAACTCCTGCCTATTCAGTGAGACCACACTTGAATGTATATTTCACTTACTCTAAGTAATGGCCCAAGAATCTGCATTAAGTCGTGGAGCTGAAAATCACATAATTTGTCAAGGTGTCAGTATAAAATTGATGCAAACTACCATTTTGCCCCAGTGTTCATAAAATCAACAGACAGACCATGAATTTTAGGTATATCTGCTACATTAAACAACCATCAGCATTTATTTAGCTCTCAGGTGACACCCCACCTCCATCTACATCTGGTCGACTAGATAACAAAGACTGATCAGGAATCCAGACTGACAGATACAGCTGTTCTGAGAAACCTGATTAGGAGGTAAGAAAGCGTTCTCTTCTCTGTTTGTACTGTATTTACTAGTCTAAGACAATAGTGATGTAACAAGAATTAAACATTATTATGGAGAGTTAATCACCAGAATACACCAATCCTAGCTGAGACTAGATGCGGAAGTCTACAAAACCCTTTTCGAAACCTGCCTCAACTCTCAGTTACACCCAGATGGCAGAACTGACTTTCAACTGGCACCAAACTGACATTCACCCTTTTGGATTTCACGACTTTGAACAAAGGAGAAAGGTGGTTTCCAGTTCAGAAGGAAACAGAAAAGGCCAAGGCAGTTCTCCTGATAGCATTGGTATTCCAGAGTATTTCATTACCATGTTAGACATAAGGGAGTGTATGTTATTTTGATAAGTAAAATCACTTCAAACCTGGAAAAGATTATCCTTTTGAAACACAAATGGAGCTGTCTAAATGTTGGATAAGTACGGTACTCATTCAGACATCTGTGAAAGCATATTCATATTTCTTACAAAATGGTTAGTAAACTAGGCCAGTACTCTATCTGGCTCATTACCCATATTACAGAGAGTAATAGAATTTAGGACACCTTATTCCAAAGAAAGGCAAAGCACTGTTTTCTGATCAACAGACCACCAAACTCACCAACCTGAATGACCAATGAATAACTTATCAGAAAAAATCCTTCTTATTAAAGTATCTGAATATGGAAGAGTGAGGTGGAAGAAAGGACCCAGAAGAGCAGTGCAGAGGACCCAGAAACATCTAGGACCATGAACAGAATACAAGGAGAAATTATCCTGAAAAGAATCAAGCAAAAAAAAAAAAGCCCATTAAAATGGTTCCTATCCCAAAACCTCCATGAAATTCAGTGACTTGTCCTAATATGTAGTCCCATTATCAAACACAAGATTATCTCCAAATGCAGAATTTGCACCACTGAGTGGATGCTTTATGAACTGGAAGCAAAAAAGAAACTCAACTTCTGTATCAACATGATCTTAATAAATCCTCTCATACCCTCACACCATTGATGATAGGCTCTCCAGACCAGGATGGAGGAGAAGCCCCTGCTACGGAAGTTCTACATTACGTACATCAAATTGTTGTGCTTCACAAGAGATAACCTGCATACACATCCATGTTGTTTAAATACACTTGTCAACTAATCAGATTCAGTGCATCAAACAGGTGCTATCAGTGTACTAACATGTAGATTAAAAGTGCAATAAAACAGCATGGCAAAGGCCAGGTACAAACTTTAATGTTTACAGCTACTGAGTTTGTGAATCTATTAAAAACATGTAAGTATCAATATGCAAAACACATGCCAAATGACTTCTGTCCTTGCTATTGCCTTACACATAGTGAAAATGTACTATTTTAAATATAATGCTTATCTAAATGATAAACCACTGAAGGCGAGCAATAATCTATGCCAACACAGAGGAGAGACTATATTCGTATATAGCTCCAGGCAAGGTACTGTGAAAAATATACTGTTTCAATGGAAAAGGCTTTGTTAGACCACACATAAGGAAACATTAGCAATAGAAGACAAATGTTTAGATACCATTATATAATTCCTAAAAATGAGGCTAGGTCGATATAATCATTCAAGCCCCTCCCCTACCTAGCTTGCAGAAATTAGTACAAAGTACAAAATGGAGGGTGGTACTGACCACCACCAAATAGGAAAGCAACCTGGGGGTATTGAAATCTGATGACCTAAAGGTGGTCAAACAGTGTGACAAGGCAGTGAGAGAGCCAGTGGGATGCTAGGCTGCATAGGGAGAGGTATCACCAGCAGGAAGAGGAAGTGGTGTTACTGCTGTATAGCTCACTGGTGAGACTACACTTGAGTACTGTATCCAGTTCTGAAACCACATCTCCAGAAAGGCAGAGACAAAGTGGAAATGATCCAGAGGAAGTCAACTAAAATGGTGCATGGTCTGCATCAAAAGCCCTATGAGGCCCGGCCTGGTGGCGCTGAGGGTTGAGGCGCTGGACGCCACACCTTGCGCCACGTCGACTTCCAGGTTCAGGAACAGACTCAGGTTGCCAGGGGTCGGAGGAGGAGGAGGAGGAGGAGGATCGGCGTCCCAGCGGATGCTCTCCTCCTCCAGGAGTGGAGTCGCTGGGGTGCTATACGCACCCGGCGCTCCGGGGCGGTGGACACGGGCACCAGGGCTCGCGGCCAAAGCTGGGGAGGGGAGGACGTCTGGGGCATTGACAATGGCGGTGTCAGTCCTGGTGCCGACATCCTCACGAGGTAGAGGGAGAAAATGGAAAAACCCTCAGTGATCCCTAGATGAAGACGGCTCCAACCAAGACCACCAAACTCAGGACAGACCCCAATGTGCAGAGAAGGAGGGCGGAGAGAGGCACTCTAGGGGCAGATCCTGAGGGAGTGGCGAAAGGGGTATGAGCAGTTGGAAGGAGTGGACACTGAGGTAGGAAAGGGGGGGATAAAAAGGAGGATTAAAAAAAAAAGCCCTATGAGGAGAGACTACAGGACATCAATATGTATACCCTGGAGGAAAGAAGCGGATGGGGGATAGGACAGAAAAGTTCAAATACCTCACAGGTATAAATAAGGTGCAAGAAGGAAGTCTTTTTCAGAGAAAAAGCTGCTCAAGAAAAAGGGGTCATGCTATGAGGTTGGAGGGGGGTAGGTTCAGAGGAGATATAAGGAAGTACTTCTTCACAGAAAAGTGGTGGATGCCTGGAACAGCCTCCCAGTAGAGGTGCTGGGGGTAACAACTTTAGCGGGATTCAAGAAACCATGGGATAGGCATAAGGGAACCTTAGCAGTAAGGAAAAGGGGGGAAACTGGAGATCAAGCAGGGTCTGTGGTGTAACAACAGGTAAGGAAAAGGGACAGACTAGGTGGACCAAGCGGTCCTTATCTGCCGTTAGTTTCTATTATTCACTGACAGCACCTGTTTGTTGCACTGAATTTGATTGACTGATTGATGTAGTTAAACAACATGGATGCGTATGCATATTATCTCAGATGAAGCACGCACGGCAGTTCGAGGTGCAAAATGTACAACATGTCTGTGTTCACTGCTGCTGTCATGATGGTGGATGTGTGAGCCATTGGCATTTTTACAATTTTTGCACTATGGCACTTTAATAAATAAACATTTATATGACCTTTTGACTTGTGAGTGTGTCAGCGTTGAATAGGACCCTGTCCCAGTTGTTATGGAGAGTTTGAATGTAGGGTCTGTTCTGTTCTTTCCTTTCCTGTCTCTTGTCTGTCTGGTTGCGCAACCAAATTTTCCTGTGAGACCTAGCACTTGATCACCCTGACAGTCTCGCAATTCTTTGCCTCTCACTGTCTCCCAGCCTTCCCTTGCTGTTTCTGTTTTTTCCTCCCTTGCATATCTGCTGCTATAAAAATATATGCAAATCATTATGTGGAAATGTAACTGACATTGGGATCCCTTTGTTAAGAAATTATAAAGTGTTACTGTTGAAATGTAAATACTGATAATTTGAGATGATTGCAAAAAGCCATTGGGAACTCAAGGGGTTAACCTGAGAGCAGTTTTAAGAGGTTTTCAGAAGCTGTGGAGAAGGCCTCGGTTCTGGGACATTGTGTTCTTGCTGCACCTGCATGAAATTGACAAGAACATTTTAGAAATAAAACAGAATGCTTGTTAAGGAAGGGGGTTGCAAAGACTTATTAGAGAGAGACACACAGATACAGAGATTGAAGAAAAACTCAGTTGGATCTTCTCTGTTTATTCTGCCTTTGTAAATAGCTATTCTGAACAATTTTATGTTTTTATGCTCCTGCTAGCACTAATAAATACTTTTCGAATTCTACAACTGCTCCTGGTTTTCCTATGCTCCCTGACCGGTGCCTCAATGACAGATGGTGTCAGCCTAAGTGGGATTCGCCATGTATACTCTTAAGCCAGGAGTTTGTGCATGGGTACTGGACCTAGTACCAGGAAGCATCGAGAAAGGTATGGATTCTACAGCAGCAAGCCCAGGAGTGGTTATCAGGAGAATGGCAGCCAAACTAGCAGAGACAGAAGTCCAAGATGAGACTGTGCAGCCAGCACCAGTTATGGAAAAAGAACAGGCAGTGAAGAACCTAAAAGCCTGACTGCCTTTTCAAATGGTGGCGACACAACAAAAGAAACAGAGAAGTAGAGAGCAAAAGAGCTTCAACATTTAGAAGCACAGAGAAAAGAAAACATGCAACAACATGAAAAGCAGAGAAAGAAGAGATGCAGTGACAGGAGCAGCAGAGGAGAAGAGATTCAGCAACAGGAGCAGCAGATGAGAGAAGAGATTCAGCGACAGAAACAGCGATGGCTGGATGCTTTGCAGGCTATCAAAGGCAGAGGATCTGGCACAGATCCAGACGAGAGCACAAACACAAGCAACTTAAAAGCCATTAAACTTACAAAATTGTGTCCCTCGGATGATATCGAGGCATACCTGACAACTTTTGAAAGAGTTGCACACTGCCAATGGCCAAAGTAGCAGTGGACAATCAGACTGGTACCCAACCTGACAGGAAAGCCCAACTTGCTGACAGTAATATGCACCACAGTCAGAAAACTATGACCTGGTGAAAGTGAAATCCTGAAAAGGTATGACATCTCAGGAGAGACCTAAAGGCAGAGATTTCAATCTTTGAAGCACAACCCCATCGACAATCCTTGAGAAGCCTTCACCCGACTCCGAGAACTCCTGATAAAATGTCTCCAACCAGAGGGCAAAACAATCCCACAGATCATAGACAAATTTGCAACGGAGCAATTCATCAACATCCTGCCTACAGATGTGTAGCTTTGGGTTAAGCAACATCGACCAGAAAGTGGAGGAAAGGCTGTTTCTTTGGCCAAGGACTACCAAATGGGCAGACAGACGACACAGCAGCGACGTAACAGCCAAGCACTGGTAAGACATTCTTTTGCCCATTTAAACTCAAAGTCTGATAAGAACTCTGGTGGGCGTAACAAATCTGTGCCCAAAGACGTTATTTGCTATAACTGTAATAAGCCAGGTCATATTGCATGAATAAGAAGAGTGACACTGGAGCAGATCTGTCCTTGTCAAACTGGTGCAAGTACTTAACAGATGTGAAGGTGGGGATAAGACTGTAAGGGACTCACTGATTTGGGAAGCAGACAGACCCTACTGCATGTTCAGGTGCTGGGAAAACACTGTGCAAAATGACCAGGTACTGGTGTTATCTGCATCCACGGGGACACTCAATACTATCCCACCATGCAAGAGACTCTGACCATTAAGGGTGCGTCGCACCAAATTAAAGTAATGGTAGTACCTAAGTTACCTGTACTCGTGATTATTGGAAATGACTGTCAATGATTTACTGAGTTAATCTCAGAGGAACTGAACCATACAGTTTCAGCACCAGTGGTAACAAGAGCTCAGGCAAAGAAAATTTCAAACGGTGGGGACACTTTTCCTTTCAGTGACTTTGATTTGACTTGTTTGAGAACAGCTCCGAGATCCGAAGTCTAGGATAAAAAGAAAACATCTGAAACAACAGTGGCAACAAAAGACTGATGGACATAAAGGGTTAAAATATGAAAATACTGAAGCTAAGCGGATAACTGATTGTGATTTTGTTTCAGAGCAAGCTAACAATGTTTCTCTCCAGGGTTATTTTAAGCAGCTGGGGTGAAACTAAAACAGGGTGGACCAATGTTTAAAAATTGTAATGGGTTACTGTACAGACCTCAGACACAGGAACAGACAGAACAATTGGTTATAGCACAGAAGTATAGAACAGAGTTGTTACAGATAGCACATGATAATCCTATGGCTGGTCACTTAGGGAGGGATCGCAACCTTGCCAGATTGCTGTATAGATTTTACTGCCCTGAATTCATGAAGATGTTGCTACCTATTGTAATTCCTGTACTGAATGTCAGAAAGTAGCCCCAGTCACTAGAAAAGACAAGGCATCCCTACCCTTTATAGATGTGCCTTTGAGAGAATTGCAATGGATGTGGTTGGCCCTTTAGACAAAAGTAAAAAGTTAGATTTATCCTGTAGTATGCGACTATGCTACTGATACAGAAGCAGTTCCAATGCGTAGTCACAGCTTCAAAAGTGGCAGCAGAGCTTGCAAAATTTTCAGCAGACTGGGCATATCTAAAGAAATTATTACTAATCAGGGTAGTAATTTTGGTGCTGCATTACTTAAGGAGCTGCACAGACTACTGAGTATCACTGCCATAAGAACCCCCTGTATCACCCTCAGACAGACGGTCTTGTTGAGCGTTTTATCCAAACCTAAAGCATGTTAAAAGGTTTGTATAAGGGAAGGGAAAGACTGGGACCAATACTTGCCTTATCTACTTTTTGCTTACAGAGAAATGCCACAGGCGTCAACAGGGTTTTCACCATTTGAAATGCTGTATGGTAGGCAGCCAAGAGGGCCATTGGATAAGATAAAAGAAACGTGGGAAGATAACCTCACTCAGAAACAATCTTTAACGTCTTATATGTGTGCCTTAAGAAAGAAGCTGGCAAAATATGTTGAAATTGCCCATCGCAATCTGGAGCGGCCCCAAACCAGCAGAAGGTATATTAGGATTATGGGGTAAATGAAAGTTTTTGAGCCAGTTGCAAAGTTTTGCTACTGTTACCCACAAAGAAAATAAACTGTTAATGAACTGGCAAGAGCCTTGTAGAGTGCTTAGATGTACTGACACCGTTAACTACGAGATTGAGACCCCGACAGGAAAAATCCTACAAAGATATACCTTGCTAGCCTCCTCAAGAAATGGGTTGAAAAAAACACCACCAACTGTTTTACTAATTTTACCAGAAACTGATAAAGATATTGAGGTAGCTTATGACAGATGGATAGACCGGAACAAACTGTAACTACTGATGCTGTAAAGCTGAATGCTTCCTTAACCTCAGAACAAACTGCAGAAATTCGTAATGTGCTAAAGACATTTAACAGTATTTTTACCACAGTACAAGGCTAAGCAAAAGGGGTCGAGCACATAACAGTGCCAAGGAATGCTTGCCCTGTTAAGCAAAAGACATACAGGTTACCAGAGCGGTTAAGAGCAGAAGTGGTTAAGGAAATACAAAAAATGAAAGAACTGGGTATCATAGAAGAGTCGAGGAGCGCTTGGTCATCTCCAGTTGTAACTGTAAATAACAAAGAAGGGTTGTTAGAACCTGCCTTGATTTTAGGAAACTTAATTAAGTGTCAGAATTTTACAGTTATCCTATGCCCAGAATAGATGATTTGGTGGACAGACAGGGGAGTGCAAATTATCTCAGTACCCTCAATCTCACCAAGGGTTACTGACAAATCCCTTTAGCTAAAGAATTCAGAGACAAAACTGCATTTGCCATTCCTGTTGGCTTCTATCAGTTCACCCCCATGCCATTTGGTTTACATGGTGCGCCAGCTACACTCCAGCAGTACATGGATGTAATTTTATCACCTCACACTGGTTATTGTGCTGCGTACTTGGATGATGCCGTGGTGTACAGTCCAGACTAGAAAAGCCATCTCTAACATCTACGGTAGTTATCCAAGCTATCAATAATGGTCTATTAATCCTACCAAATGAGCACTGGGCATGCAGGAAACCAGATATTTGGGCTATGTGTTGGGAAATGGAGAAGTTAAGCTAGAGAGTTCTAAAAGAGAAGCTGTAGCTAACAGCCCTGTGCCTAAAACAAAGAAACATGCCAGGTCATTTTTAGGGCTGGCTGGTTATTATCAGAGATTTGTTCCCAACTTTGCTGAGTTAGCTACTCCCCTCACTGAACTCACGAAAAAACGGTACCCAAATAATCTGAACTGGACCCCTAGTGTGATGAAGCTTTTCAAGCCATTAAGGCTGCATTATGTTCAACCCCTGTTTTGAAAAGCCCAGATTCTGAGAAAACATTTTTGTTGCAAACAGATGCATCAGAGGAGGCCTGGTGCAGTCCTGAGTGAAAATATAGATGGGATGGAACATACTATTCTGTACATAAGTAGGAAGTTGCATGACAGAGAGAAAAGGTACTCCACCACTGAAAAGGAATGTTTAGCAGCAAAGTGGGCCATGGAGTCCCTTAAGTTTTATTTGTTAGGAACTGACTTGTACTTATAACAGATCACAATTCTCTCTGTTGGCTTAACCAAATGAAAGATAAAAATTCCAGAATCACAAGGTAGTACTTGGCACTACAGCCATTTAAATTCAAGGTGATACACAAATCTGGTGAAGAGAATAGCAATGCTGATTTTCTGTCGAGATATGGATCAGGAATTGAGGGTTCTGAAGGATGAAAAACAAATGTACGAGTTTAAACTTTACTGTCTGCTGTACTGTTATAGAAAAAAAATATAATGCACATGTGCTTACTTTCTGAAAATTAGAAGCTAATGTTAGAGGAGAATTACTAGAAAGTTTTGGAACCTTGTTTTTATAAAACAGGTTCCCTCTTAAGGAGGGGGATGTATGTGACAGGGTTGAATATGAACCTGTCCCAGTTCTTATGGAGAGTCTGAATGCTGCGATCTGTTCTGTTCTTTCCTTTCCTGCCTCTTGTCTGTCTGGTTGTGCAATCAAATTTTCCTATGAGACCTAGGACTTGATCACCCTGACAGTCTCGCAAATTCTTTGCCTCGCACTGTTTCTCAGTCTTCCCTTGCTGTTTCTGTCTTTTCCTCCCTTGCATGTATTTGCTGCTATAAAAATATATGCAAATTATTATGTAGAAATTTAACTGATATTGGTATCCCTTTGTTTAGAAATTATATAGATTTACTGTTGAAATGTATATAATGATAGTTTGAGATGATTGCAAAAAAGCTATTGGGAACTCAAGGGATTAATCTAACAGCAGTTTTTAAGCCCTTTTCAGAAGCTGTAGAAGGGCTTTCATTCTGGAACATTGTGTTCTTGCTCGCCTACATGAAATTGATAAGAACATTTTAGAAAAAAACAGGATGCTTGTTAAGGAGGGGTTGCAAAGACTTGTAAGAGAGAGCAGACACAGATTGAAGAAAAACTCAAGCGGCTCTTCTCTGTTTATTCTGCCTTTGTAAATAGTTTTTCTGAACAATTTAATTTTTTATGTTGCTGCTAGTACTAATAAATACTTTTTGTGAATTCTACAACTGCTCCTGGTTTTCCTATGATTCCTGACCTGTTCCTCGATGACAGGAGTTCTGATTTTCTGCATTCCTTGTCTTCCTCTATAGCAGCACCAAGTCAGTGTCCTGGTACAGCTGTTCTGACCGTCCTTTTGCCAGATGTCATGGGATGCCTAAAACAATATCGAGGGCTTGCAGGAACAACTCTTAGGTGGTTTAGATCTCTGGTATCCAGCAGATCCCAACAAGATGTGATAGGAAATTCCTAACAGTGGCCTGCTGTGCGCTGTCCCAGGGTTGATCCTCCATGCTATTCACTATATAAATGATGCCTCGAGAGGAATCAATAGGCAGCACAAGTTGAGTTTTACTATTATGCAGATGACACCCAAGTGTACTTGTTGTTTACCAAACAGGCATGAAGCAGTCTCTGTGCCAGACTAATGTCTACAAATTTCTGACTGGATGGCCTCTACCTCGCTGTGCTTAAATATGGGAAGGACAGAGCTGTTACTGGTGGAGTAGGTCCCCATCGGTTGCCAAGGAAAAGAGGGACACCAATAGGGCCATCTTTAAATGGCACACCACTGGGAGCCATGGATATGGTGATCCAAAACCTGGAGGACATTTTGGACTGCAGACTGTCACTAGAACACCAGCTGGCAGCAGTGGTCCTTGTCTGAATTAAACCCTGTATACTACTTGAGGACATGGTGACCCAGGAAAATGCAAGGCCCTAAAAGAGTGAGACATCTGGAGGCTCAGAAGGTGGCAATAAAAATAAATAAATGAAATTGGCTTGCTTGCCTTCTGTCCACACTCCTCCTCCTCCTCCTCCTACTACTCCTCTTTTCCACTGATTTTACCACTATTTTCTTTACCACATGCACAAACTCTGCAGGGCAGTTTTATTTCTCCTACAGACGCCCCAACTTTGGTCAAGCCTCACACTCCCCATCCACTCTTCTTCCGCCACAATGCCCTGAAATTTCTACTCCATGGCCACATCTCAAGTTTATTCCTGCTGCTGACTACCCATCCTCCCACCCACCTTCCCCAACTTTTCTACTGCTTCCCCACTTTTCTCACTCTTTTGTTACTTCACCAATTTTCTCCTCCCTCCCTACTCCCTATCTAGGAAGGCACATTGTGCCAAGTTTATTTCCCAGTGCATCCTGGGAGCATAGGGAGGTTCAGAGACTTGCTCATAGTCACACAGTATGAAAGCAGCAGTTGTGGGTTTCAAACCCAAGTTGCTGGCTCTCCAAGTTCACAGCTTGGTGCTTTAGCCCTCCAGGCTATACTGCTTCCTAACATTGTACCGTGGTGACAGAAAGGCCTATTAATGGTCCATCTTCCCAATCTAGGTATGGACACACAACCAAGCATAACAACTGGAATGTTACTCCTTGTCATGCTGCATAACCCACAATGCCATCCTTCTTCAGAAATAGAACAGGTAAGTACTTACTGTAACAGGAGATCTTCAAAAGAACTTCTTCCATTAGGCCACACTTTGGAACTAAACCAACATCAGTGCTAGGACCACATGGAAACTTTTACTAGCCAGGGGCCACTCATGACAATGTCATGCATCAGCATCTGTATAAACATAGGAAGCTCCATCTCTCTCCTCCATTCCTGCCTGAGATTCGACTCGGTGGACCTCCATGTCTGGGTAATCAGCAGATCAAGTCAGCACCGAGCATATCCGGTGATACATGGTGCTGGCTATAACAGCCATGGATTAGGATAAAGCAGAAATATGTGATCCCACCCTTACTAGACAAGAGAAGGGGGATGGAGGGAGGGAAGGCATGGGCTAATGGCAGTGAGTCTCTTGAAGATCTACTGTTACATTAAGTACATAACTGTTCTATCTCCTTTGAGGATATCGCTTCCATTACGATGCACCCTTGGAAAAGGTCCCAAGCAGTCCCAAAAGTGAACTGAGAGGCTGGTACAGTCTGATTTAAGATAGCAGGACTTGCAGTACAGCAAGGCCAAAACTTGCTCCTCTACAAGACTACATCCAGACTATAATGCGTAGTGCAGGTGTGGACAGTGCTCCATGTGGCTGCAGCACAAATGTCAGCAGCATTTCTGAAACATCAGAAATGGCCATGCCCCTTGTGGGGTGACAACAAACCGCACTAGGAAGTTCCTTATCGTACTTCCTATGACAGAGCGTAATACAACATGCCAGCCATTTAGACAGGCACTGTTTAGACAGTTAGACAGAGGAGCAAAAAGCAAAAGCTGAGACAACTTTCTGCAGTCCTTGATGCGATTCACATAGTATCGCTGTATCCTAATGCACCCAAAGTATGGAGCAATGCTGACTGCCAAGTTCAGGCTAGTAAACAAGAAGGTATGTTGTTCGATTCAACATAAAC
Organism: Neoceratodus forsteri; assembly: GCA_016271365.2. Lineage (NCBI taxonomy): Eukaryota > Metazoa > Chordata > Ceratodontiformes > Ceratodontidae > Neoceratodus > Neoceratodus forsteri. Next base: position 1,355,090,518 of record CM057455.1, on the reverse strand, counting down.
TCAGACACCACCTTTGGTAATCTTTGTGGAAAATCAAGTAAGAGGCTCACACATAGAGCCTACAGCTCTGAAAATCTTCAAGCAGAAGTGACTGAAACCAAAAATAACGCATTCCATGACAGGGAAGCATAAGCCATAACTCACAGCTGGCTCAAAAGGAGCCAATGTCAGTTTCTCTCGGACATAATTCAGGTCCCAAGGCAGGACCAGAATACGGATAGGAGGTTTCAAATGCAGACTACCTCTCAGAAAAGTATGGGAGGCCTCCAGCTGGGCAACAGTACACCATCAATGGGGCATGGGGCATGGAAAGCAGATACAGTGACCAAATGCACCTTTGGGAGGAATACTGTAGACGGAGTCTGACAGTGACAGCAAGTATTCCAGCACTGCATTTACAGGACAGGTGAATACGTCCAAATTTCTGGAAGTAGCCCACAAAGTGAACTGCTTCCATTTCAGTGAATATGTATGTCTGGTAGAAGGCTTTCTGGTTGCAACCAGCACATCCATAACCTTAGGTGATTCACCAAAACATGCAGTGGCTATTTCTTCAGGAGCTATGCATGCAGATGTAGGGATTTCAGGTCTGGATGGACCAGAGATCCCTTGTCCATGACAACAGACCCTTGCACAGAGGTACAGCAAGTGGGGGCTCCACTGCCAGCTGTTCTCAGAAGGGTTAACCATATCTGATGAGGCCAAGGGGAGCAATGATGATAGGGTGGCACCCACCATCTTCACTTTGAGTCATAACCTCTGTATTAGTGGAACTGGAGGAATGCATACAGAAATTTCCTTTCAAGAAAAGGGCAATGCATCTCTCAGAAAACTCCAGAGCCCTGAAGCAAGTGAGCAGAAACACAGCAGTTTTGCGTTGTGTGGGGATAAAAAAAAGGTCCAACTCTGGATTGCCCCATCTTGCACTGAGGACAGCAGTTCCCATTCGTGCATCTTGGTCTGTGACCTGCTTAGATTGTCTGCCAAGATGTTTTGGACATCTGACAGATGCATGCCTGACAGGTCTAGGCCATGTTCCAGTGCCCAATACCACATTCTCATTGCTTCCCTGCATAAGGGATAGGAAGGAGTTCCTCCCTGTGTGTTGATATAATGCATCACACTGATGTCCATCTGTATCAACAAAGGGCCTGAACTCAGATGCTCTTGAAATGCCTGGAGGCTGTGAAGGACAACACTTATCTCCAGGACATTTATATACAACTTGACCTCTACCTGGGTCCATGAACCTTGTGTCTGATAGGGTCACAGTTGCGCCCCCCCAGCAGAAGGCATCCATGGTGAGGATATGTTTCAGTTTTATTTATTTGGTTTTCGGAAATTACCTTTGGGCACAAGCTCCTTTACAAAGGTTCCACATCAAATAGAAAAATAACAGTAAACAATTTACAGTACATAATACATTGACCATACAAAAAGGTTACAGTACTACACTGGAAATTCTCTAAATGAAGTAAGGTACAAGACACAGAATAGATTTCCTATATTTACAGATCTATAGTGATGATTACAAGTATTCGTGGGGATGGTTCAGCTACAGTGGGTGAGATAGAGAGGGTGGTAGGAGAGACAAGAGTGGGGAGAGCAGCCTCAAAGTGGGGCCTTGTTGAGGTATGCGGTTTAAGGTGTGGATTAATTGGAGGGGAGGGGGAGAGAGAGGATGGGCACCAGGAGCGTAGACATGCTTGACTAAGGGGTAAATTTGGGTCATGGTGTGGTATGGTGCTTGAGCTGGGAAGGAATTGCCAGACAAGGCATGTAAAAGTGGGTGAGCCATTGCCGGAGGAATAGTGGTGTCTGCTACGGTGAGTAAACACTAGCAGGATGGTGTGGTGAAGTGCTGCAGAAGTGCTTTATTATCAATAGTTGGAAGCTGGGAGCTGGAATAAGGAATTGTATGCCCTTTAATAGGTTGTCATGGTCCATCTACCACATCAGTGCTCTACACAATGAAGTCGTGACAAGCACCGTTTGGTCCAGCTCATTGTCAGCTGATCCCACTAGACCCTTAATGTCCACTGAGGGATCCTCATGTGTTAAGTGGGCCAGTCGCACAGTGTCACTGGCTGCTGCCATGAGTCCCAGAAGATGTAAAAAAGTTCTGACTGGAATGTGACAACTGTTGTATACCAATCTTGCTTGAGCAATTAGGTTTCCCAACCAGTCCAAGGGCAGGAAAGCACAGTCCTTTTCTGTGTCCAAGACTGCTCCTATGTACTGCAGTATCTGGCAAGGAATGAAGACAGACTTTGGCACATTCACTGTGACTCCTAAGTTGTTGAACTACTACCGTGTCCAAGACAGTGTGTGTAGCAGATGTTTTCCAGAACTGGCTTTCAATAGCCAGTCATCCAGATACAGGAAGACATAAAGACCTTCCCTGCGAAGGGCTGCTGCCACAACTGCCAAGTATTTGATTAAGACCCGTGGTGCAGAAGATAAGCCAAAAGGCAATACTCCAAATGGGTAATGCTCCCCTTCCAGCATAAAGTGCAGATACTGACTGTGAACTTTTTCTGATCTTGCTATGAAGGTATGCATCCGTCACATCTAGGGAGCAAAGCCAGTCCCCTGTTTGCAACAAGGGAAGCCAGGTTTGCAGGAAGACCATTCAAAACGTCTTGTATTCTATGCAGAAGTTGAGCTTCTCTGATTCAAAACAGGTCAAAGATCTGTACATTTGAGGACCAGGAAGCATCTGAAATAGAACCCTTTGTTCTTCTGATGAGGAGGAACTGGTTCCATAGCATGTTTGTGTATTAAAGGGAAAGTCCCCATAACCTACTTTCTATATACCTGGGTAGTTTGTAAGCACAAACAATGACTCCCTCTCTTGCATCCCCAAAATTTCATCCTAATTTAAATATAAATGAGGTTGTTTCATTCTGTTCTGCCCTGCTATGAAAACCTGCTCTACTTCATTGCAAAGGTTATGACCCGACTCATGTAAGGCATCCTGCAATTTTATGATATTTTGATGCTAAAGTCGGCAGTAGTTATACTGTATTAGTCACTGTTGCAGCTGTCCCCTGCAGTCCCTATGTTCTTGTCTTATGCTGGCCATTAAACTTTTCAAGGCATAGTAAGTGCCTTGCTATTTTCTGTAGTTTAAAGTGTACCTGAGCTAGAAAAATGCTTTTTGAGAATATAGGGACTTCAAAAAACATGTAACAAAGCTGAATAAGGGTATAAATTTTGCTGGCTTGTGCAGGTACGCATCATCATCTCGCATGATGCCTTGCATGAGTGCAATCATGACCTTAGCAATGGAGACAAACAAGTTTTCACATCACAGCAAACAGAGTGAAGAAACCTCATATTACAATTAGGATGAAATCGGAGGATGCAAGAGAGAATCGTAGTTCATGCATACAAACTCTCAAAAAGTATACAGAAAATAGCTGAGGGGACTTTTCTTTAAAACCTCACTTCTTCTTTCAGAGCGGACGAAGATGTCCCAGAGGAGAAGAGGTACGAGCTGGAGGATGCTCTGGAGGGGCTTCTAAAAGCTCCAGGGCTTGCTCCCTTGCAATTATCTCCAGGGCCCATTCATCTGTTGTGATCTCCCTCCATTTTTTGAGATGTAGGGAGAGTCAGCCCCCTACAACCACCCCTGGAGGCAACAGTGCTGTAGAGGCAATCTGAATCGAGTCAAGCTGAACTGGTGGGGGCAGCTCCACTGGCTCCAGTGGCCTTGGGTGCTTCTGAATGGGCACCTGGGGAAGGGCCTAGCAAGGGCCCTCTACCCATACTTTGGCCTTACTGATGGTAGGCTTGACAGCCACCTCTGGCAGCAGGCTGGCAAAAGGCTCCCCTTTCACAAACCCCTAGTAGGCATGAGATAAGGGGATTTGACAGACCTTGAGTGTAATTTTAAATGTTTGAAGGCCTTTTAGCGCCTCTTCAACATCGCATGCAGCCGAACAGTTTGCTACCCTCTAAAGGGCATTTAAATTGCTTGCTGTACATCATTTGCAATCCAGCTACTCTTAGCCAAGAGTAACTGCAAATGCCAGATGCAACTGCTCTGGTAGAAGAATCAGACACATTATATGCTGAGCAGAGCAAGTGTTGGCCAACCTCAGCACCAGAAGTCAGGGTTTTAATCAATTCATTCTTGGCACAACCTTCTGACAGAACATAGGCAGCAGCTTTAGCAGCCTTCCACAAGCTATTCTGATATTTAATCATAGGGGCCTGGTAATTTGCAGTTCTAAGGCCTAATGATGCAGAGGCATATGTAAGCTTGCCCATCACATTCAGCCTCCTGGAATCTTTGTCAGGAGGCAAAGTACTCATGTGTTTAGCTGTCCTGGATCTATCATGGACAACCTTAATAACCACTGGGTCTGTCTCTGGTTGACTAGCATAATAAGGCTTGGCAGAAAGAGCAGGGTATTGCTCATCAGCCTTTCTTGGTACAGCAGGCAATAAGTTAGGCCTGTACTATGCAACAAATGTCGCATTCTCCAATGCAGGGTAAACTGGAGGAATAATAGTGGATGGAGTACAAGGTACCTCCAAAAACTCCATCAGATTTTTCTTTATGGAGTCCTCCTCCTCTAAAGCCAAGCCCATGGCAATTTGCATCAGCTGCAGCATAGACTGAAATGTAGGATCCTCTAGAGAAGATCTGGGAGTATATACCACAGAATCCTCAATACAGGAAGACAGGATAAAACTTGATTCAATGTGCCTGGGCAACTGGTTTCGTGTTTGAGTAACATAGACAACTTTGTGGCTGTTCATCATTCTATCCATGAAGTATACCACCATGTAGGGGTATGAAGGTAAGGAACCCGAGGGGAAGGTTCCACCCCTAGAGGTGCTGCGGGAGTGGTTCCTTTGGCTAAAGGCACCTTAAGAAGAAGCCCACAGGGGAGAGAGAGGTGAGCCGCTGGAGGAGGAGGAGGAGGAGGGGTGGATGGAGGGGCAATGAATAAATGCTGTGTGTGGAGTGAGGACAGCAGCCCTTAAATAGGCCAAAAGGGTCCGTGGCCAGTTGCACCACCCCCTTGAACTATAGGCTATAGCCTTCCAATTCAATGTGACTGTGCAACTGGTTTCATGCTTGTGTAACATAGCTAACTTTGTGGCTGTCTGCCTCTCTATCCATGGATATACACCGTGAAATCGAAAGCAAGGAACCCTAGGGAGGATTCCACCCCAAGAGGTGCTGCAGGAGTGGTTCCCCTGGAAGAAGCCCAAAAGAGTGCGAGCACAGAATACAAGATAGTGAACACTTATCGGGTGAGACCTATCGTAGAGTGGTTGGAAGTATGGGTTCAGTTGGTAGCATAGGTCAGTGGTTGAATTGTTTTGAGTGAGTAGGCAGGAAACAACATGTGAACAGTGCCATGCTCAGCGGTCTGACAGTGAGTGTGGAGGCCTCTGAAGCGTGGAGCCTGGCTTCCTAGGAGAGAGAGAACTTCCAAATGAGAGAAGGGACAAATACGGGCATCCACCCATCTCCATCCACAGCGGAAACCTAACTAAGTGACCTAGGGACTACAAGGACACCAATCTAGTATTATGGCCTTGGCATGGAGAGAGGAAAAATCCTTTGAGGAGGAAACCTCTGGGGATCACGGCCTAGATCGCCTTCCCTCCAGGCTTTGGGACAGTTTTGGTTAGTGATAGTTCTGCTACTGCAATTTAGTAGACCAATCCAAGGGAACTGCAATTTTGGGGAACACTCTCGCTCTATCCCTCTAACAGGAACGCCGTGCAGGGTTGCAAGCACACTCTGCAACAAGAATCAACCAAGGCGGGGGGAGGAGAGTAACGACCGCCAAGGCACTCAGCTGGCCTAACGATCTATGAACAGACCAGGTGAACCAGAGGCAGTTGTAGGGAGAATAGCATGGAAGAGTGCCCGTGGAATCTGAGAAAGCCCCACCCCTTCGCCGCTGAAGTCTTAAATGCTACATCAAGAGGTGTAGTCGGTATGGTTGATGACTGAAGGTCCACCCGGAGCGAGGATCCTCCCAACTATGGGCCAGGTGAGAAGAACCCCGGCCCAAGCTTTGCATGTTCAAGATGCTGACTTCGGGGTGCAGAGAGAGAGACCGTTGGCCACAGGACTAGCCCTGAGTCCCGGAAGTAATGGACATGGTCGGCATGTCTCCAAATGTGGATGAATGAGTTGTAATGAGCATGAGACCTGCAGGTGGATTGTGAAGGAAGAAAGCAGACATGGTCAGACTGAGCACTGTGGACCCTTACATGGATCTTGACTGGATGAGAGCTGAAGTGGAGAGACCTGTACATAGGTCGGGCTGAGCAATATGGACCCTCCTGGGGTTAGGTAAGGCACAATGCATTTGTCAACCACAGGAATGCATATCGACCAAGTCCATTAGGAAGCCAAATTGGGAGTGAACTGAATTGTATACTGCGAATAAGAGAACAGCGAGGCCGGGCGAAGCCCAAGGGCGACAGCTGGAGAGAAGGAGGCTGTGAAGCCAGTTTGGTAGGAGGAGGCTGCAAAGCCAGTATGGTAGGAGGTGTGGTTAGAAGCAAGTAAACATGATATGCTGTCAGACTTGGAAGGGGATGAGCATTGCTGGTAGTGCAAGGGACAGAAAGGCTAGGATAACTGTATATACCAGGTGCATAATATTCAGAAAAGGATGATAGAAGGCTGGGTAGAGCCAGAAGCCCTTAAGTAAAAAAAAAGAGGTCAAATTAACCAGCCTGGGAGTGGGTCCCAGGGTGGTAGCCTGGGTAAAACATTGGCTGGACAACAGGACACAGAAGGTAATTGTAAATGGAGTCCACTCTGAAGAAAGAGGGGTTACTAGTGGGGTACCGCAGGGTTCAATAGTGGGTCCAGTCCTTTTTAATGTCTTCATAAGTGACACTGCAGAGGGACTGGAAGGAAAAGTATGCCTCTTTGCAGATGATACAAAGATCTGCAACAGGGTTGATACACAAGGAGGCATGGAAAGGATGAAGAAGGACTTGGCAAGGTTGGAGGAATGGTCAGGCGTATGGCAGCTAGGATTCAATGCAAAGAAGTGCAAAATAATGCACTTGGGAAACAAGAACCCAGGGAAGAATACACAGTGGAGGGAGGTAGTAACAACAACAAAAAAGGAAAGGGACCTGGGGGTAATCATATCATATGACCTTAAGGTTAGCAAGCAATGTGACAAGGCAGTAGGGAGGGCCGGGGTATACTGGGATGCATAGGGAGAGGCATCAGCAGCAGAAAACAGGAAGTTGTTATCCCTCTGTACAGACAGTTGGTGAGACCCCATCTGAGTACTGTGTCCAGTTCTGGAGACCCCATCTCCGCAAGAGCATAGACAGAATAAAGGCAGTCCAGAGGAGGGCAACTAAAATGGTGCAGGGTCTGCAAGAGAAGCCATATGAGGAGAGACTAAAGGAGCTTAATATGTATACCCTTGAGGAAAGAAGGGAGAGGGGGCACATGATAGAAACTTTTAAGTACCTCAATGGAATCAAGAAAGTCCAAGAGGGTAGCATCTTTCAGAAAAAGAGATGTGCAAGAACAAGGGGACACAATTTAAAGATGGGGGGCGGTTCAGGGGCAATGTGAGGAAGTATTATTTCACAGAGAGGGCAGTGGATGCATGGAACAGGCTTCCTGAGGAGGTTGTGGGGTCTAAAACTGTGGAAGAATTCAAGAATGCATGGGACAGACATAGGGCAATTCTTGTGGGGGGGGTAGGAAGAAATAGGCTGTTGATTATCTAGGATCTGCGGCCTATCCTGTAGGGAAGGAAATGAGCAGACTAGATGGGCCAAGCGGTCCTTATCTGCCATCAAAGTCTATGTTTCTATGAGTTGCCTGAAATCGCTGGTTGCATATTGCTGTAAAGACTATGTGGAGCAGCAGGAGGAGGCCGGGTGAACCAGGGGCTTATACAATACACCACAGATAGGAAGCAAGCTGCTTCTGCTGCCTGGGGCTGTGAGACCCACTGTGACTCCTCAGTCCCCTGCCATAGGAAAAACAAAGCAGCCACGAACATGACGCCACAACACCGAGCAGCTAATGAAATAAGTTAAATATGTGCCAGCCATGAACGCAGGATTAGGTTATCATCAGAAACAGACTGCTGTGGGTTTGGTAAAAGTAAGGTTTGGTAGAAGTGAGAACATGATCAGAGCAACAGCAACTGTAATACTAGTTGGGTAGGGATCTCCAAAAGAGGTGCCTAATGAAGGACAAGACATAGGAAAGCAAGCTGCTAGAGCAATGAGAACAGGGGAAGTAAAGTAATGACCGAGAGGTTCAAAATAGTGAAATTCAGAAAAAAAATTGCTAAAAGGCCTGCAGCTGTAGCTGAGACCAGGCAGCCAGTGTAATAGCCAAAAGTATCAGTAGAGCAATGCAGTAGGTGGACCAGGCTGAGCAAACACAGAATAAAGTGAGTAGGGCACACTAAACTCCATTATACAATGGAAAGAAAGAATCTTGGACTGTGATTGGTCAGTTTGGGGCTGGACCTGTGGCGTTATCCTAGCACAATGCCACGGGTCTAGTCTCAGCACTGTGAACCAATGTAGAGGACCATGACAACCATTAGTTATTCTTTTTTTGCATCTTCTCTTAAGAAAACGAAAATATTTTCCACACTAATAAAAATATTCTTTAAAATTATTTTTTATTTTATATATAACAACAAGCCACTGTATAATAGGAATAATGCACTCCAGGGTGTGTGTCGTGCTGGGATAATGCCACGCCTGGGGCATTGGATACACTCGTCCTACGGCCTCCTGCCCACCCACCCCGAGGCGTGGCGTTATCCCCAGCATGACACACACCCTGTCGTGCATTATTCCTTTTAATACTGAATGAAGTGAGCTAGATTAAGTGGAGCAAGAGCAGAGCTGGGAGACACAGAGCAACAAGGAGGGCAGGGTGAGGCCTGGACCAGGTGCAAAAATTAGGCTGGAAGCACTAGAGACAGCAGGCAGGAAAACAGCAGTGGAAGCTGAAACACATAATAAAATGCAAGTGACTGAGGCCTGGGAAAATCTGGGAGGAAATATAGCCTGACAGCACAGGCACAGGGCAGCTGACGGTAGGAACAACCGTAGCACAAATAAACAATAAAAACACAGGTGATAGAAACTAGAAAGAAATAAAGGAATACAAACCAAAAGCAGGGAACACAAAACAGAAGTCCACCACAAACTGGCAGAGCTCAAAGCACAGCAACACAGGAGGGCAAGCCCTGGTGAGCTCTAAGGGAGAAGGCAGACCAAAGAGCCTCCAGATGCAATGAGAAATTCTGTGTGTCCAGTGAGAACAGCAGCCCTTAAATAGGCCAGGCAAATAGCTGCACACCCCTTTAACTACAGGCTGTAGCCTTCCAAATGTGGGCACATACTTTTTCTCTCATAACCTTCTTCCTCATAATCCTCCTCCATAACAAGGTCAGGATTATATTCCACCTCATCATCGACTTCCCTGTCAACTACGAGAACCAAGGACCAGGTCAGCAACACCAGCAGGAGCTGAGAATGAGGTATTTGCAGTGTACTGGAAGATGGTGTCAACAGGGGCTGAGAGCCAGTAACACAGGCTGCACAGGTAAGCCTTGCAAAATACATCATATCATCTCTGAAAATAATGCTCTGGCCAGGGGCTGTGACAACTGAAGTCGCCGACAGGCCGGGACCCATCAACAACGGAGATGTACCTTCCATAATAGGTACAGCAGTGCCCAAGCCAAGACCCAGCCTTGCTGTCTCATCAACAGTTGGAGGGCCTGTCATCACTGCCACCAAAGTGGTCAAAGACAAAATTTGAGTTCCCTGAAGGCTGCAGCAGCAGCAACTGGGACCTCACTGAAGAAGAGGATCTCTCTTTATCCCTGTGCTTGTGCCTATGGCCCGATGATGAAGGGGGTCAGGCAATGACCTATCCCTCTCCCAGTCCTCAGGCTTCACTGGCTGCAATTCAGTCGATGGGGCAGATGACGCAGATTTCTGGCCTTGACCCTTTCCATGGCCACTAAAGTTTTAGTAAAGAACATTTTCCAGCACTTTCTTTAGGTGTTGCCTAGTCGCTCGGTTAAAGCTATGGCAAATCTGGGAGGTTCAAAAGTTATGGGAGAGGCCCCGGCAGCAAGCACACACCTTGTGTGCATCGTCCACATAAATGTTATCTCAGCACTTACAGTACTGAAATAAAGCACCAGAGGATTTTGGCAGCATGCAGAGACGATGATTAAAACTTAGAAATATAAGAAATAAAGAAAACGGCAATGGCTAGTTGACAGGTTCAGCTAGTTCAGCAGGTCCGACAAGTACCATCAACAAAGGGAAAAGAACTAAGGAAAGATGGGGCCACCCAGGTTTATACAGATGCTGATGCATGATGTCATCACGGGTGGCCTCTGGCTAGTAAAAGTCTCCATGTGGTCCTAGCACTGATGCGGGTATAGTTCCAATGGTGTGGCCTAACGGAAGAGATATCTTCGAAGATCTGCCGAGTCCTAATTAAAAAGCCTGAACAATACAAGTTTCCAAAGTCGTACTGTGTAGGCTATTCCACATTTTAACCACCCTCTGTGCAAAGTAATTCTTTCTAATGTTACTCTTATTCTCCCCCCTCAGTCTGACAGCATACCCTCTAGTTCTGTTTTGCCCTCAACAGGTCAAATATCTGTGTAAACTCCACCGTGTGTATTCCTTTAGTATTCAGAAAACCATAATCGTGTTCCCTTTCAGCTTCTCTCTTTTCTCGGATAAATAAAGTAATTTGAGTTTATCCAATATCTCCTCACAATTCTTGCATCCCAAGCCACTATAATTTTGGTGGTACAATGCAGAACCCTCGATCTCATCAGTGTCCTTTTGTACCGTGGTGACCAGAACTTGACACAATACTCCTGGTGTGGCTGAACAAGGTATTCTACATGGGGAGGTCCTCTCCTTGACATGCTCCTTAACCCTCTCAAACATATCCCAGCACTGCATTTGCTGCCTTGACTATGGCAGAATGCTGCCTTCTGCTTCATCTTACTGTCCACAACTACTCCTAGATCCTTTTTCTCAGTTGTACTGTCCACTGTTGCACCATGGTGCACACTGTATAATAGTGTGACATAGATTTCCCACATTGGAATCTAAAGGGCCCATCCACAGTGCGTTCCAGATACACGTGATCCACACATAAACAGGTTGCATACCTCTAGCGCCCTGATGACTGTCCACATCAGACACCATCTACAGCCCCACCTGCCACATGTTCGCAACTGTGGAGCTTTGTGCATGGAGTGGATGGGCTTTAAGGGGGACGGAGTCCTGCCAGACACCGGGCATTCAACTGGACACCCAGGTCAACTTCATAGTGGATCCCTTGCTCCGCATGGATGAGGTTATTGGGGGATATGGCAGCCCTGCTGTATCTCTTATACAGAACCAAAGTTTTTTTGTGTTTTTTAAGTACCCCACTGTGGACAGTGGTCACAGCCCTTACACTAGTTCGGAGGGCTGAGAGTCTGAAGGAGTGAGGTCGCTTGGGCTCACAGTGTTATCTTGCAGCCAGTAAGAAGGGGCACATAAGCAGTACTACAGGTTGTTGTGCCATGCAGCCTTAACCCCTCCACCCCTCTCCCTGCTGCAGAACTTCATTTGGGAGTGGCAGGTTAGTATGCCATGCCCCTTGCTTGACCCCATCCAAGCCATGCATAGAATTTTGCATTCAGCAGAGATCAGGTGTGGGAGTGGCACGTGAACACCTTTGTGCATGCCATGGGGCAATCCACACATACAGTGGGGCAAGAGCGGTGGGAGGGAGAGGACCAAGCACCTACTAGAGAGCTCTCTTTCCTGGGTGGGAGGCATGCCAACTCAACCACTGGCTGTCACCGGGTGGAGGCCTGGGAATACAGCTGGCGTTCAGCGACAGTGAGCGAAGGGCTGCAGTTGCAAAGCATGTGTGCACCTCCACATACACATGCTTATGTACCGCAGTGGCAGGGGACCCAAGGAGAGAAAATGGAAAATGGCTGTCACAGGCTTTATGAAGCCCTGCCCACTATCCCTGCCATCACCTGAAACACTGGCCCAATTTTGGATGAGAGTCACCTGGTGGGGAGGATGGTTCTATCTCCTTCGCAGCTCCATGGGCGCAATCAGTGGGGACTTGGGCATGTGAGTGTTGAGGAGGTGAGTGCCAGATTGGGGATAGGGGACGACTGAGAGCCCTATTGTACTGACTGCCAGGTAAAAAGTTTTATGAAAAAAAGAGGCAGAATTGTTAGCTAACAGAGGGAGGTAGGGTAAATGAGGAGGACAGGCAGAGCAGCTGTTCTTAATGACTACTTCTGCTCTGTATTCAAAAGTGAAGACAGAGGGCCTTTGTCAGACTGTGGCATTAGGGTAGCTGTAAGTGGGACCTCTGAGATAAGGCAGAAAGTATTTACCAGTGAAAGGGTCAGGAAAGAGCTAGCAGCCCTAAAGATAGATAAGGCCCGATTCATCCGAGGGTGCTCAAGAAACTGGCAATGGAACTAACCCGAACCCCTGGTAGGGCTAGTCAACAGCTCAACTGAGACAGGTGTAGCTCCAAAAGACTGGAGGTAGTAGATGTAGTCTATCTGTCAGTCTTACCTTTACTGTGGGTAAACTAATGGAGACACTAGTCAGAGAGGACCTTGTAGATTACCTGGAAAGCAATGGACTCAGGATAGTAAACAGCACTGAGTTTGTAACAGGTAGGTCTTGTAAGACCAACCTGAAGGCATTCTTTGGCTGGATAACGAGGGAAGTGGATAAGGCCACACTGTGGACTTACTTTACTCGATTTCAGCACGGCTTTGACTCTGTGCCTCACAGAAGGTTGCTGAAGAACTAGAGTATCTGGGTGCAGCGAAGAACACGGTTAAATGAAAGAGAAACTGACTGGAAGGAGGCAGTAGAGAACTGTGGTTAACTGAGTCAAATCCGAGGGGGGGGGGTCACCAATGGAGTGCCACAAGAATCAGTCCTGTGTCTAGCTCTACTTAATATGTTCATCAGCGAAATGGGAAAAGGAATCCAGAGCAAGCTGTGTCTCTTCGCAGACAACACTAAGCTGTGTTGGCAGGGTAGACAGTGAAGAGGGGTTAGTTAGATGCAAAGAGACTTATAAAGTCTAGAGGTGGTCAAAGGTTTGGCAGTTGGATTGCAATTCCAAAAGTGCAAGGCGAGGCACATATGGAACAAGAACCCCAGACAGGATACTGGATTGGGGCAGGGGACGGGAGGGGAGGGAGAGTAAAGCTGGGCATGACCTCTGAGGAAAGAGACCTAGGGGTCATCATCAGTGACTCGCTAAAACAATCAACCAGTGTAACAAGTCCCACAGTGAGGCAGACTGGATGCTGGGGTGTACGGGAAGGCATATTGACAGCAGAAGGAAGGCAGTAAAGTATTACTGTCTCTCTATAGATCACTGGTGAGGCCCCACCTAGAATACTGTGCCCTGTTCTGGAGCCCTCACCTAAGGAAAGATAAGGACAGGCTGGAGACAACATAACGTAGGGTGACCAAAATGATTCCGTCCATCAGGGCAGATTTTACAAGGATCGTCTCAAGGCACTGAACATGCACTCACTGGAGGCCAGATAAGATGGGGAGATACAACAGAGACCTTCACGTTCTTGAAAGGAATGAACAAACTAAACTGCAAGGAACTATTTAGCATAAATAGTGGATCAAGAACATAGGGGGCACAAGTGGAAACTGATGGGGGGGGGCAAGTTTAAGAGGGAAGGGAGAAAGTTTTATTTTTACAGAAAGGGTGGTGGAGCTGTGTATCAATCTGCCAGCTGATGTTTTGGGTGCCAGAACTATCAATGGTCAAGGCTAGAACAGAGTGATGGGCTTAGCAGTTGCTCGTGGTACTGCAGCAGCAGTAGGGTGGGAAGCACGGAGGCAGATAGTGTGGGTTAGAACCCTGTATAGACAATAGGTCCTGGGTTTATTAGGGTTTTATTGTCAGACTGAATGGACCAATGGGCCTCTTTTCGTCATTGTCTATGTTTCTAGCTTTCTGTTTTTGCGGCAACAGGATACTATGTCATAAACAGGGATTATGACTTTAGGGCAGAAACAAGCTATAGGAGCATGAAACTTCTCAGGGAAAATATCCAGTTTTAATGAAAAGTAAAACAAAGGATGAATCTTTACATGAGAGCTTTGGGGCATTCTATGTAACAGGCCAACTGAATTTTTCACTGTAAACTGAAAATCTCTAACTGTTTAGCCATCCATGTTGACACACGTTCTGTCATACTGCCACATTCAGGGCTTATGAAATGGCAGTAGCAAAGCTAAAAGCAGACCAGTGCTCATTCACTAAAGCTTTTCCAGATGGGCCAAATATAAGCACATGGATATTCTGTGGGTTCTGTGATATTTTAATGTCTTCATCAGTGACATTGCAGAGGGACTGAGGAAAAGTATGCCTTTTGCAGATGACACAAAGATCTGCAACAGGGTCGATACACAAGGAGGCGTGGAAAGGATGAAAGGGACTTGGCAAGGTTGGAGGAATGGTCAGACGATGGCAGCTAGGATTCAATGCAAAAAGTGCAAAATAATGCACCTGGAAAACAAGAACCGAGGGGAAAAATACACAATGGGGGGTAGTAACAGCAACAAACAGGAACGGGACCTGGGGTAATCATATCAGATGACCTTAAGGTTAGCGAGCAATGTGAGAAGGCAGCAGGAAGGGCCGAGGTATACTGGGATGTATAGGGAGAGGCATCAGCAGCAGAAAACAGGAAGTTGTTATCCTCTGTACAGACAGTTGGTGAGACCCCATCTGAATACTGTGTCCAGTTCTGGAGACCCCATCTCCGCAAGGACATAGACAGGATAGAGGCAGTCAGGGAGGAACTAAAATGATGCAGGGTCTGCAAGAGAAGCAGATGAGGAGAGACTAAAGGAGCTTAATATGTATACCTTGAGGAAAGAAGGAGGGGGACATGATAGAAACTTTCAAGTACCTCAAGGGAATCAACAAAGTCCAAGAGGGTAGCATCTTTCAGAAAAGAGACTTGCAAGAACAAGGGGACACAATTTAAAGATAGAAGGAGGGGTTCAGGGGCAATGTGAGAAGTATTATTTCACAGAGAGGGTAGTGGATGCATGGAACAGCCTTCCTGAGGAAGTTGTGGGGTCTAAAACTGTGGGAGAATTCAAGAATGCATGGGACAGACATAAGGCAATTCTTGTGGGGGGCAGGAAGATATAGGCTATTGGTTAACTAGGATCTGTGGCCTATCCTGTAGGTAGGGAAATGGGCAGACTAGATGGGCCTAGCGGTCCTTATCTGCCGTCAAAGTCTATGTTTCTGTGCCTTTTTTTTTTTTTTTTTAAACAAAGAAAGAGAGGCGTGCAGTTTATTTTAAGCAGTACTGTATTAAATTAACAAACAAATGGCATGGCACCTCTAGTTGTATTCCGAGCTTTTGATCATTACCGCTGCTCTTTAAAGAATAAAATATCAAAAAGCCTACATTAAATATTAATAACTCATTCACTACTACCATGTGCCCACAAGTACACTGTCAGGCATGCTGAGTCATTTAGAATTTAGCACTTGGGGACACTACATTCCAAAAATGGAACCTTGATGGCATTATTTACTGATGCAAAAGAACACTGGTTCAGACTGTGAAAGATCACCCTGAGGTGAAGGATGTATACTGTGGCCTCACTGAAAGGAAAGTACTATTTCCAAAATGGGACCCTGCTTTGCATACTTCTGTCCTATAATGGTGCAATCGCTAATCAAAAAGAGACTTGTACAGTTTCTGGCTTTTACTAGATTGAGTCATGAACTGGACTTCTGTCACCTGTACTAATGCATAGTTTTCAGCTTTCTGTTTAGTATCAGCAGCTCCCAGGTGGCTGCACAGCTGTGCATAATAACACTGAGTTATTATCGCTGAGCGCCACAGAAGCCAAAAGAATTCAGGGACAACTCAGCATCATCATACCCTGCAGTACAGCCCCCTGTGAGCTACAGTAAATAGAAAGCGAAAATGGCAGACTAGTACTGGTGCCAGGAGTCCACAACAGGGCTCAGTTAAAAAAAAAAAAAAAACACAAACTGTGCATGTCTCTTTTTCCGGCTCCATAGCAAAAGCTATGCTGATGTACTGCGAACAGAGAAGAGGGAGCAGGGTTCAGAAGTATGTAACCAGAACGGACAGATACTATGTTCTGCCTGTGTAGTCAATCAATCAATCACTGCTATGCATGGGATCTCTGTGTTCCTCTCTATCTCTCTTTCTGCCTTCCCTACCAGATATACCTAACTTCCTGGCACTTTTTTTTTTATTTCCCTCTGCATCATCAGCTCTTTTTCCACTCCAAACCCCACTGCCTGCTGTAGGGCCAGGGAACAATTCTGCTTTTTCTAGCCAACCAAACACCACAGTGTTGGGTGCTTTCTCAGGTCACTCACAAAGTCAGCTCAGCAACTCAGTCAGGTGAGCACTGCTCCCCATCCCACTGTCTGCTTTGGGGTCAGGAAAGAACTGTGTTGTTTGCCGCCATCGTCACACACACACACACACACACACACCCGCACAGCTTGCAGATATCAGTGAGCACCCTTCCAAACCCCACTGCCTGCTCTGTAGTAGGAGAAGAACTCTGCTGTTGGCTGCTATTGTCCTCCCTCCCCATTTCAAGATACCAGTAAGCACCATTCTGGCCATGCTGCTTGCTCTGGAATCAGTAACAATTGTGCTGTCAGGCACCACTGCCCCCACACTGGGGAGGAGATACTAGCAAGTACCACTTCTGACTCCACTGCTTGCTTTGGGGTCGGAGTGCAACTTCATGCTGGCCACTATTTCTCTACTTCCAACCCTCTGCCTGCTTGGGGTCAGGAGCAACTGTCCCATTGACAGAATTTTTCCAATCCTGATCATGCTGCCTGCTCTGAAATCGTTAAGCAACTGTGCTATTGACTGCCACGTCTCCATTCCAGATGCTGCTGCCTGCTCTGGGGTGAGGAGCAAATCTCCTGCAAGCCGCCACTTATCTGCTCCCAACCCTGCTACCTGTCCTGGAGTTGGGAAGCATAAAAGCATACACAGTGATGGAAGAAAAGACCAATGGTCTATCCAGTCTGCCTGTAACATCTTATCATACCCCAAGACCTTTTGTCCACAGGGTCTCTGTCTACCTTATCCACCCCGCTCCCATTTTACTACTACCCTCGAGTAACAACTAAGCCCTAAACTCTTTTCCAACCATGTGTGAAACCATTAATGGTTATGACGTCCACCACCCCTGCTGGCAGACTTCTCCATGGCTCAGCAACTCTCTCTGTAAAATAAAACTTTCTCACACTCCTCCTGAGCATCCCACCACCATCTTCCACTCGTAACCGCATGTTCTAGATTCATTACTCGTGTTGAATAACTACTCGTAGTTCACCTTGTTCATTCCCTTCAGGAACTTGAAGGTCTCTATCATATTACCCCTCCCTCATCTGGCCTCGGGTGACTACATGTTCAGTGTTGTAAGCCGCTCCTCTTAGGAACAGTCCTGCCAGCCCTAAATCATTTTGTCCAACACTACACCATCTTCAGCCTGTTCTTGTTTTGCTTAGGTGAGGACTCCCCTACTCTGAGGTTACGGAAAAATTGTGTTGTCACCTGCCATGCCCCCTACCTGCTTTGGGTTGGGGAGCACATGAGCTATCTGGCCACCATTGGTGGCTCTTCTCCACCTCTGACTTTTCTGCCTGTTCTGGGGCGGGTGAGCAACTCTTTTGCTGTCTCCAGCCCCCAATCCAGCAGCTGACAAATACTGACAGTGCTGATTGCTATCTCTGCTCACCCCGTAGCTTTCCCAATCCTGCTGTCTGCTCTGTGGGCAGCATCGGTGGCTCTTCTTCGCTCCCTGCTTTGGGGAAGAACTGTGCTGACTATAACTGGTGGTTCCTATCTGCTCTGACCCTGCTGCCTGCCCTAGGGTCATGAAGGAACACTTTTGCTCTCTCCAGCCACCACCACCCAACACAGCTCGCAAATATCACCAGTGTCAGTTCCTGTCTCCGATCACTCCCGCTGTCACCAACACAAAGTTAGTCCAGCAGCTCAGTCAAGACAGCACTGCTCCCAACCCCACTGCCTGATCTGGGGTCAATGAAGAACTGTGTCCTCTAGCTCATCGAATTAATTCTATCATGGATTTTTGTGACTGGAGGTGGACAGCATCAACTTGAGGAAGTGCTATTAAATGACTGCTATCAATTGGGTTTATTATTTATTTACTTATTGAATTCTGTTAACAGGGTGGGCTCACTGAGACTACAAGTCCCTTTTCAGGGATGACTTGAGATTAGATGCTAAAGATCCAGTGAATTATTGCTGAAAGTCCCTCATAAGGAGAAACAAACAAACAAACAAACAAAAAAAAACACTATAAACAAAAAAGTCCCTTTTTTAATTTCCTATATAGGGTTTTTGCCTGCCATTGGGTGAGTGGAGAATGGTGCCCCCTTCTTGTTTACCTAACGAGAGATGATAGAAACTTGTAACTATGTTTCTATAGTGATCAGGAAATGGAAACTAGTGGGATGGTTGGATGTGCTGAGCTTATCAACTGCACAGTGAAGGCTGAAGTTTAAGGAAACAATTTATTAACTATGGGAAATTTGGGGGACAATCAGTTTTGCAAATCAGATGCTTGAGTGTAGGCCGCAGCTGCAGGGGCTGTCCCTTTCACCTGCGTGTCAGAGATGTTTGAGAGTTAAATTCTACATCAAAGCAGTGCTTGTTTGGAAGGACATTTTGCAATCCGCTCGATTTCATATTTAAATCCATAACATCACATATCAGGGGTGTTTTTATGGTTGCCGTACCACCATGGAAGTTGCTGCCAATGAGCACAGAAGTAGAGTAGCAAGGCAGCTAAGAAACCAGGAAGAACCCAAAAGTACTCTTCATTCCCAACCCTGCTGCCTGTCCTCAGGTCTGGGAGCATGTTCCTTGCACCTGATAGCGCAGTGGGCCTTTTTATGTCCCAGTTCGGATCCCACAGCACAGTCCTGGAGCTGTAATCGCAGGACCACTGAGGAGCTCCAGCCACAATGCCCAGACTTCACTCTCTCCAGAACTCCTGGCCACTGCTGTCCTGCCGGCCAACAATACTCATCCTTGTCCTGGTCATGCACTCAACTGCGTTCAGTGGCTCTTGCTCTCTCCGGTCCCATTCACTATGCCCATCATCTTCCCTTCCCTGTTCTCTCCCAACCCATCCTGATTACGGGACTGGTACTCTAAATGATGTATTTCTTTTCCATTTAGAAAAATAACTTAAAAATAATGTCTCCTAAGTCTTTCAATAAAATCTCTGAAATGAATGTCTTACTAATGCTATGAATCTTGTTAATAAATTTCATGAGTTTAAGCTAATTTTGCAGACTCAAAATATATATATAGCACTAGTAACAGAGACTTGGCGGAGTAAGAATTACCACTGGGATAAAGAAGTCCCTGGGTACAAACTGTTTTCCAAATCCAGAGAGTATAGAAAGGGTGGTGGGGTAGCAATATACATACATGAAGCTCTAACTTGTGAATTATTTTAGGATTATTCTACAGACCCCCTTCTACTTCATTAGAAAATGATATGGCAATTTTAAAAGGAATTAGCAAACTAAACCCAGCAGATAGAATATTATAATGTATGGGAATAAAGACTGGAGAACCGAGGCCCCAAAACCAGCATCCCGGCGTGACTCAAGGTCGATGTGGTAATGGGTAATAAAGGTGTGTGCTGACTTCCAGGTAGCAGCCCTGCAGATTTCCTGGATAGGGACGTCCCTGGAAGCAGCCACCGATGCTGCAGTATGATGGGTAGAATGAGCTCTTATCCCTCTGGGAGGCTCCATGCCCGCCAACTTATAGCAGAGATCTAGGCAGGAGGTGACCCACCTGCTTATCGTCCGCTTAGCTGCAGGTCTGCCAGTTGCGGCTTCAGCGTAGGTGACAAACAGCTGGCGAACCTCTCCCCAAATTTCAGCCGTGCGCTCCTTATAATAAGCGAGCGCCCTTCTAGGGTCCAAAGTATGGAGCCTGTATTCGCCTCCGAGGTGTGACTGGGGTAGAACACCGGCAGAGTCAACACCTGGTTAAGGTGAAACTCCGACACCACCTTCGGAAGGAATTTCGGGTGGGGGCACAGGACAACCTTGTCCCTGTGGAAGACCAGGTAAGGAAACTCAATGCAGGCGCCTGGAGTTCTCCCATCCTTCTGGCTGGCGTGATAGCCACCAAGAAAAGCGGTCTTCCACGACAGAGTGAGAGAGATCACACCTGTGCATTGGTTCGAATGGCTTGCCCATGAGGTTTGCCAATACCAGCAGTAAATCCCACAGAGGTGGAGGTTCGCACCGAGGGGAAATGTGATCAGGCCTTTGAAAAAGCGCCAGATCACCTTCTCCCGCCTACCGACTGCTCCCGGCCCGCGCCCGGTAAGCAGAGATGGCTGCCAGGTGCACCTTTAGGGTCGTCGACCTAAGCCCTTGACTAGAAAGGGACCATAAATAGTCCAAAATGCTTGCCAAGGAACAGGAGGAAGGGTCCAAGCCCTTACCTTGACACCAAATGGAAAACCTCTTCCATTTGAAGGCATAGCATTTCCTGGTCGACTCCTTACGGGACGCCTCAACAACATTGAGGACCTCGTCGGAAAGACCCAAGGCCTGGAACTCTAGCCACTCAGGAACCAGGCTGTCAGGTGCAGGGATTGAAGGTCCGGATGGAACACCTTCCCCTGATTGACTGAGAGCAGGTCCAGGCGAGCTGGAAGCTGCCTCAGGAGCCTGGAGCTGAGGCTGAGGAGATCTGGGTACCAGAACTGGCGGGGCCAGTCTGGGGCTATCAGAATCACCTGCGCCTTGTCCCTCCTTGTCTTGAGAAGCACCTTGTGGATCAAGGGAAATGGGGGAAAGGCGTAAAAGAGGCCCGGGGTCCACAGCCTCGAGAAGGCATCCCCCTGCAGCGAGCCCTGCTGAGGGGGGCGGGCATGAAACAGCCTCAGCTTCGCATTCTCCCTGGAGGCAAACAGGTCCACCTGAGGTGTGCCCCAGTGGGAGAACAGATCTTGTACTACCTCCGGCAGGAGAGACCACTCGTGAGATGCAGCCCCTATCCGGCTCAGGGCATCGGCCAGGGTGTTGGAGGCTCCTGCCACATGAATGGCTAGGAGATCCACCTCCAGGCTCGCCATGCAGTGACCAAATCTGGAGAGCTTCCTTGCATAGAAGCATGGAGCCGCGTCCCGCCCTGGCGGTTCAGGTAGTACATGGTCGTGGTATTGTCCGTCTGGACTCGGACCACTTGACCCCGGAGAAATGGAGCAAAGGCGGTGAGAGCTAGGCGGACCGCTCAGAGCTCCAGCAGGTTGATGTGGCATCGGGACTCCCGCGGGGACCAGAGGCCATGCACTCGGTGTTCCCCCAGATGGGCACCCCAACCCATCAGAAAGGCATCGGTCGATATAGAGACCGTCGGCTCAGGGCGGACAAACGGGATGCCCTCCTGCAGATGGGATGGAACGGTCCACCACTGGAGAGCGTTCCACATCTCCTGGGTCACTATCACTAGCTGGTCCAATGGATCGCAGCATTGTGACCACTGGCTGGCCAGTCCCCACTGAAGGGGGCGCATGTGCCAGCGTGCCCAACGGACCACGCTGGTACAGGCCGCCATGAGACCCAGGAGGCGCAGGAAGTCCCGGGCAGGGCGCGATTGCCCAACCAGAAATGATTGGGCAAAGGAGGTAAGAACCTCGGCCCTGTCCGCCGGGAGCCGTGCTCTGGCTCGAAGAGAGTCGAGCTCTGCCCCGATGAACAGGATCACCTGCTTCGGCTCGAGTTCCGACTTGGCCTCGTTGATGAGAAGGCCGACTTGAGAGCAAACCTGGAGGGCCAGATCTCTGGACCACTCCACCTCCCGTCTGGAGGGGCTGCTATCAGCCAATCGTCCAGGTAAGGGTACACCCGGACCCCTCGGCGCCGCAGGAATGCTGTCACCACTGCCATGCATTTGGTGAAGACCCTGGGAGCTGGAGATAAGCCGAAGGGCATGGCTTGGAACTCGAAGAGGGATCCCTCCGCTCGAAAGCGGAGGAATCTCCGATGTGACGGACGGATAGGGACGTGAAAGAACGCGTCCTGTAGGTCCAGAGAGCAGAACCACACGCCGTGTTCCAGAGATGGTATTATCTGTGCCAGAGTGACCATTCTGAAGGTCCGAGACCTTAGGAACTTGTTCAGGTCGTGTAGGTCGAGAATGGGGCACCAGCCCCGGTCGCTTGGAACCAGGAAATACCTGGACACGAACCCCGGGTCTTAGGGGTCTCTACCTCCGTGATCACCTCCTTTGGAGGAGGAGGCGTGTCGGCTCGATGAGCGCCAGTGAGGCCTGACGGACCCCGAGGCCCCGCGTGACTGGCCTGGAAGGAGCGGGCCTGCCTCGACTTCCAGAGGTAGGCCTTTCCCACCACCCTAGTACCCACCTGTCCATGGAAACAGCGGACCAGGTGGAAAGGAAGTGTCTGAGCCGTCCCCCATGGGGGAACCAGGGTGAGGTGACAGGGATGGGGCGACACCCTCAGCCCGTCACTGGGCAGGCTTGGAGGAGGGACCGCCGAGGGACCTCCTGGGCCTTACTTCCCTGCTTTCTGTTGGAGGAAGCCGCGGCTTGGGTTTGGGATACCAAGCTCGAGCCTGCTGACCCTGACGTTGCTGGGCCGGATGCCGCGCAGGTGCAGAAGGACAAAAGGGCTTAGGCTGTGGCTTGCGGCCTTTGTCCTTCTGAGCGGAAGAGACCGAGTCCAAGGTAGCATTGGACTTCTCGATCCTCTGCAGGTGACCTTCCACCCCAGGGCCGAAGAGGTCAGTCCCCAAAAAGGGAACATCCGCCAACTTGTGCTGGGTATCCGAGGTAAAGGTGGATATCCTCAGCCAAGCCCGATGACGCATGGCCACTGCCGCCGCCACAGACTTGGCACATGAGTCCCCGATGTCTAACGCAGTCTGGAGCTGCTGTTTGGCCACTGCCCTGCCCTGGTCCCGCACCTGCCTGACCGTAGTCTGCAGATCTGCGGGAAAATGAGGGACAACCTCATCCAGGAGCCCAACAGGCGTGAGAAAAATGTGCCATGAGGACGGCGAACTGGCCTGACGAGGCCAGAGAGGACGCAGCAGCATAGACTTTTCGCCCGGCATAATCCAATTTCTTGGATTCCTTGTCGGAGGTTTGTCCACATCCCTGGTGTTCCCGCACGCCGGAAAAGCTGTCGGTAACCAGCCCTCGGCCGGGGTGTTCAAAACCGGACAGGGAACCGTAGGGACCGTGATACTTCCTGGCCAACCTGGCGAAGGTGCAGGGCAGGAAGCAGGACGCTGCCACAGTTCCAAGGCGGACCCACTATGGCTCGGCCACGGAAAGGCCTCCGTGGAGAATCCCTCAGTCCAGAATCTCCGTGAGGGGATACCTGGCCCATTTAGAAACGGGTTCGAGCTTCATCCCGGTGGACTCCGAGATGAGTCGAAGCAACCCTAAGAAGGACGAAGGGCTATCGTCCACTGACTGCCCTCCCGAGGACTCCAAGTCCATGCGCTTGGAGAAGAGGGAGGAACCATCATCGGACTCAGAAGAGTCCTCAAAGAGCTGCCTCGGGCCTGAGCCACCCTCCACCTGCCGAGGTTTATCGGGAGTGAGGGTGACAGACAGCCTATGGGGCAAACCCAAGGCCGACCAAGAATTTTTGGTCGGAGCCCCAACTAATGGCTGTGGAGGCGGAGGTTCCACCAGAATCGGTGGGGCAGCTGGAATTGGCCGAACACCCGGCCTGAGAACAGGCTCCTCGGCTACAACGAGGGGTTGTTTCGGCTGCTCCGGTGACAGCCACTTAATGGCGGGGAAGACGACAGGGTCAGCTTATTCCCGGTCAAAAGGACTGTTGCCACGAGTTCCTCGTACTTCGCCGCAGCTTCGAGCCTCCCTAGTCCGAGGAAAAGGAAGAGCAGCGGCGCCGCTTGCCAGCAGTGCGAGACCGCCTATGGTGGCGGGATCCGTTGGACAGCGGGGATGTCCGAGGACCGAGAGTCTCGACTAGGCGAGGAAGGCGAGGAGAGTGTCAGAAATCGGCACTCCCCTCGGCTCGGACCATCCCACCGAAGGCTCCGGAACCGGAGGCACAGACGAGCCGACGGGATCCTCAACTCCCACCGGGGGAACCGGGGAGAGGGGATTCTCAGCTTCTCCAGCCGACAACCTGTCTAACGGGTGTAGAAAATCTCGATCACACAACGGGAAAGTCTCGGGCCGTCAACTGGCCGACGTGGGACACCGTGGAAGCCAGTGGTCAAGCTATGGGGGTTGACCAAGCCGACTGTCAACAAGGGAGGGGGATCTTCCGCCTCCCAAAGAGCGCGACGGAGAGACTTACTTTTGCTCTTTTTGGACCTGGAAAAAGGTCCCGAAGAAGTTGGACCCTCATCTTTCGTCGAGAGGGTCAGACAAAGCTCCTTAAAAGAAGCTGAGTACGAGGCACCGAGAGAGAGCGGGACAAATGCCGCAGCCGAGGTAGAAGCGGCCCGCGCCGCCTCCTCTTCGAGGGCGATCATCTGCTCGAGCTGATCCGCCGAGCCCGCCGCCACGGACACCGCCAATCGGGCCTCTTTAGATTTCACCGGTGGAATTCTTTTCTCGGGGCGCCCCAGTTGCAATCGGGCAGCACGGTCTTCAAGGACGTAGGCCGAAAAGGAAGAGTACAAGTCGCAGGCCTGCGGGTCGTGCTCAAGGCCCAAGCAGTAGACGCACGTGGAGTGCGGATCCATCCTAGACATCTTTCTGCCCGCAAGGGCACCTCCGAAAACCGGGAGTCGATTTGTCCATTGCAGCCGCGAGGAGAAGACCAAGTCTTTACAAAAACTTTTGATTTCGAACTTTCAAAGAATTAGGAACCAGTCTTAAACGCAGAGCATTAAGGAGGGAACCTGAGCTTCCAAGCGGTAAGGAAGATCTGGCGTCATGGGGCGGAGCCGAGAGTTTTACCACCCGGGTGGGTGGGAGGAGCCAGCTTGAAGACCTTCCGGCAAGATTTAAAGCGGCAAGGAACCTGCCAATAAGTGTGGATGAACAACATATCCATGTCCCTAGAACCTTTGATGTTAGTTTTAAAACTAATATGAGATTGGAAAAATTTTGGCATGGATATGGTACTTTAAAACAGACTCCCTTATGGACCCCCTTTTATGTTATACCACTAACGAAACCAGCTGTACGGACTGTTACAATCATGTTCCGTAATGAAGGGGTTAGTATTAGTGATATTTATCACTGGCTACAGAATAGGTGTAGTGTTTTATCACCACCAGAAGCTATTATAGATTCTGAAGGTCTGTGGATGGGGGGCTGGAAATTCCAAGTTAAACTTTTCCAGGTTAATTCTGAGATAGTACATCTTCCGAAAAGTTTCTTTCTAGGAAAGGAAAGGATAGGGCTGTTTGTTTCTATGGGGGGCAGCCTAGGGCTTGCTACAAGTGTGGTGCTCATACACACTTGAGTAGTACATGTGATTTATTGAAATGCAGTCTTTGTGGGGGTTATGGTCATCCTGGTGTGAATTGTGACAATGTTTTCCAAGGCAATCTCTGTGATGAGAAGGGGCATGCTTATCACCAGTGTCCCTGGGCTAGTAGAAATAGGTCTGAGGGATGGAATCCGGATGCTTTAGTGCAGAAAGCTCAGGACAAGTTAGTACAGAAGCAGAACGTTCCTGTCCCTTCCCCTTCTGCAGAATCACCTCCATCTGCTCCACAGCAGGCTGCAGTCTCAGTGGTTGTGCACCAGGAGGATGTTAGGACCACCCCTCCAGAGGATATGGAGGTTCAGGTGCAGGACATGGATTCTGCGTCTGCGGCTCCACTTACAGTTGACTCTCAGGATTTAGGTACTCACATAGGGGATGTGGATGATTTCTCTCAGACTAGAAAGGTTACTAGAGCTACAGCTAGGAAAGCACAAAACGTTTGTGACACCCCAACCTCTTAATACATATGAGTTATTACGTGGGGGGAGGACTCAGATGGGGATTCTGAGGCCTCTGCGTTACCCTCTGATATGGATGTACCAAGTGTCAGACCTCAGGACGTGGCTTGTAAAAAAAAAAGGATAAAAAGAAAAAGGGAGGTAAAAAAATGTAAAAATATGGCTACCACGGATGGGAGTGGCCAATTTCTTTCCTTTAGACACTGGCACAATTCCAGATTTCTTCCTTATGTAACCCCTAGATGGCGCTATCCCAGGGGCTACTACCCCTGCCTGATTTGCCACTAACAGGTTGAGGGGCCTGGATCCAATGGCAGGTGCCTCCACCCAGAGGTCAGGGTTTGCAATAGTTAAACTAACTTGGTCACAGCCCTCTGGGACACTGCAACCCCTTTCTTCCCACTAGTGGCCCACACAATATATCAGAATTACCTTCACAGTATACACTTACCCCCAGGACTGGTTCCGCACTGGGACCTCCTGTGAAATGAGATACAGTGCAACAATCACAGTACAGTACTTTAACATAGACAAATACCTCAGGCAGTATAACTTTGCTGAAACAAGCAGCTCTGATTTATTTAGGGGATATAACAAGGACAGGGGAAATCAGGTTAATTAGCTTATCACTCTAATAATCTACCTATGGCTCTGTGCACAGGCCTATCCCTATCAGTTACTGTCCCTGGTACACCCAAGCCCTAGTGGCTAGTCCAAACCGTGGCAGCTGGTAGGGCCCTTTCACCAGAGAAAAGGAAAATTAAACAGTCAGCAGTACAGTAATTCCATTTGGATTTAATGTGGCAATTCAACAGGGAGCGACCTGAATTAGTACTCACGACCTCCAAATAAGATAGGGTCCTTCAATATCAGCAGGGCTACTCTTGAGCTCAAAGAGACTCTTCACACATTTATATGGAAAAAAAGAGAGTACTATACCAGGCAGGCTGCTTCTCTATCCCGATCGCAATTACTGCACAATACCGGGAGAACACAGCAGATTCAGTTCCTGACAGACCGAGTGCAATTCAATAATTTCTCCAGTCTTCTACAGGTGAGCCTGGTTTCTACTCTTCAGAGATCCTTTGATTCTTTTCACAGGACGATTCAGTCCTAACAAGCAGTTACACAAGCTGCAGACCGGAACTCCTGGGCCTTACACACTTTTTGACTAAAACTGCACACTGAAAAAGCACAGGGCTCCTTCCTTCTTCACTGCAAAGCTCAACTGAAACTCCAACCAACAAAACCGGCACTTCCTTTGAGTCTCCCAGTTCTTGACTGGATTGGCTGTCACTCACATAGACTGCTGCTGTTGGTCCAAAAAGGCACTGAAGTCTAAACTACATCTCCCAGAGTCACTGCCCATACAATCCTCTTGTGGCTGGCTCAGATTATGAGTCCAAGTTCTGATTCGTCCAAGGCACCATTTTAGAGCTAGCTTACCCCACACTGATTGGTCCAGTTCAGCAGTTCAAAACCAGAATGGGGAACTAGGCAGACACTGTTCTGACTGCAAAAGAAAGCAGGTTAGACAAACTGTAATTTCATTATCACTGTAAATGGTTTCTGGCAAACAGTTACATCTTTCAGATAGGTTCCCTTTGCACTCCTAGTGTCTGCAAAAATGGAGTGAATTGGCAGCAGTTCGAGTGGTACTTAAACAGAGAAGCACACAGTCCCCCATACAAACTAATTATGTCTGCAAGCAGACAGCTCTTAAAGAGACAGTACCAGAGGCTCTAAAAACACTCACTGATAAATGGCTTAAACGCCAAACACCATTCAGGCTTGGAGCATTCAAGCAAGCTCCTGGAAGTCTTTTGGGAACCCCCATTTGCAGGGGGGTTACACTTAAATATCTGTAGTTTTCGGAACTACAAAAAGCAGACTGCCTTTTTTCATTATGCGAGTGCTTTACACACTGATATTGTCTTGTTACAAGAGACGAGACTTAAAACCATTTTTGAAATTCGGCAGGCCTAAAGGAGTTGGGTCTGGGGACCCTCCTATTGGACGTTTGGGAATGAGGTGGCAGATGGCGTTGCTATATTGTTTAAATCCACGTCCTTTTCCATTTCTAGGATTATTGATCTTGTTCCAGGTAGGGCTTTAATAATAGATTGCAGATTTCAGGATCTTTTCTTTCGCATAGTCAATATTTATGCACCGCAATCGAAAGCTGCTTGAATACAATTATTTGATTTAATTAAGCCCTTTCTTTGTACACAGAATCATATTATTTGGGGTGGAAATTTTAACTGTAGTTTGATATTTCCTGTAGGGACGGACATTGGTAAGAAGGTGTATTATGCGACTCTCTAGCTTTGCAAACCTTAATTAAGGATGCTGGTCTAACTGTAGCTTATAGATCACCGAGGTCTGATACTGGGCTACGATCATAGATATATCTATAATACTAGAATCAATTATCTTTTCCTCTAAGTGCCAACCCCGTAGCGCTATCCCAAGGGCTACTACCTGCCTGATTTGCCACTAACAGGTTGAGGGCCTGGATCCGATGGCGGGTGCCTCCACCAGAGGTGGGTTAAGACAGTCTGATATGACCGGTCACAGCCCTCTGGGTCACTGCAACCCCGCTTTCTTCCCACTAGTGGCCCACACAAATCAATCACAGTACTCTTGCAATATACACTTACCCCCGGGATTGGTTCAATCAGCTTGACTCTGGGGACCCCCTGTAAAGTAAGGTGCAGTTGTACAATAACCACTGTATAGTAATTTAACATAGACACACAGTTCAAGCAGTGTAACTTTGCTAAACAACCAAATCTGATTTATTTCAGAGATAGTAACAAGGACGGGGGAAATCAGGTTAATTGATTCAGTCACATTAATAATCACAGTACTGTGCACATATTTCGGAGTCCCAAATGTCACTCTTACTGGGTACCAGGCAATAAGAGGCTAGGCTATTTGTGCATGGTTAGCCCTGAGGATGGAAATGCATGCACAGTACCCACTTTGTAATCCGGAGCCAGTAGGCTCAGTTCGTGGAGAAAGAAAGGAAAAGTAATCAGATGGAACACTTGCAATTAGATGATGGCAGGGAGCTACCCTGATGTGTACTCACAAATTCAATGCTGAAACTGAATGGAAGGCAGATTGTCCTGGATTGCCAAGAGGAGCAGACCATGTGGACAAGGTCCTTGTGACTGGACCCCACGGCAGTTCAGAGCAAATGGATATAGTCTGGATTAAGCTGGGGTTTACTTCCAGCTTCAGGCACTCAATTTACTGTACAGGGGATTTGAAACACGATTCCCCACAAGCACTACACACATTTATATGTAAAAGGAAAGTACTGTACCAGGCAGGCTGCTTCTCTATCCCGATCGCAATTACTGCACAATACCCGGGAGAACACACAGCACATTCAGTTCCTGACAGACCGAGCGCGATTCAGCAATTTCTCCAGTCTTCTACAGGGTGAGCCTGGTTTCCTCACTTCTGGTGCTTCTTTCTCCTTACAACTCTGATTCAGTCCACACTGGCACTCACAAACAGTTGTAGGCCGAACTTCAGGGCCCCACACGAGTTTCCTGCGCAAAAACTCAACAGCGCAGGAGCCCGGAGCTCCTTCCCTCTTCATAGTCACAACTCATCTGATCTTTCCAGTAGACAGAGCCGGGCATTTCCTTTGAGTTCCTCCCAGTTCAGTTGGCTGGTTTGGCTGTCACACACAGTAAACTCCCCCTGTTGGTGGAAAAAGGCGAAGTCCAAACTAAAATTCCCAGAAGCATTGGCCATACAGTACATAGGTGGCTGGCTCCACAATGAGAGTCCAAGTTCTGATTTGCCAGAGCAGGCTCCATTTCAAAGGTCCCCCCACACTGATTGGTCCAGTTCAGCAGTTCAAAACTAGAATGGGGGACTAGGCAAACACAGCTCTGATTGCAAAGAAAAGCAGGTTAGACAAACTGTATTTTTGTTATTACTCTAAATGATGTCTGGCAAACAGTTATATCTTTGAAAAGTGCTCACTCTGCCCACTTAATGACGGCAGAAACGGAGCGATTTGGCAGCAACTCGAGTGGGACTCAAGCAGGGAAACACACAGACCCCCATCCAAATTAATTATGTCTGCAGGCAGACAGCTCTTAAAGAGACAGTATCAGAGGCTCTAAAAGCACTCAGAGATAAACGGCTTAGACGCCGAACACCATCCAGGCTTGGAGCATTCAAGCAAGCTCCTGGAAGACTTTTTGGAACCCCCATTTGCAGGGAGGTTACATAAGTATTGCACACTGTTCAGGTTTTGTGCAGCCAAATGATTTTCTGATCATCATTTACTGACTGGGATATTTACTTTGAGTTCTGCTCCCCCTATCTTTCTATCACAGGACTCATTGTGGAGACTTAATAATTCTCTACTTCTACAACATGATATAGTATTACAGGTAAAGCCCCTTTTACAAGCTAGGATATCAGTTCTTTGTTTTTATGATTCCCTTTGGCTTTGGTAAAAGGATACTAAACTAGAACTGAGGTCTCTTTTTATGAGGGAGGGGAATGACGGGTTAGAGATAGATATATAAAATAACTTGGCTGTAGGGATCAGTTGTATAAACTTTTGTCTTTCTCAGCCTCCTCTTCTTCTATCAATTATACAACACAGACAGCAGAAATATGGAAATGCATGTTTGCTAGTCAATATGACAGGGTACAAACTATTCACTTGGAAATGAGATTTGGTACTTCTCATTCACCATCAGCGTACCCTTTCATGGCTTGTAAGAATCGGTTGCATGCAACAGTAATGTCAGGGCTGTATACTTCTGATGGTACCATAGATACTTCCATTGCAGGCATGCATTCTATTACACGGTCACATTTTCAGATGCAGTTTGGTACTGCCCTGTTTTGGAGAAGTCCCTAGCAGATGTCTTTACAGCACCTGCTCCTAAGGTGTCTGCCCTTTTGGCCTCAGACTCGTGAAACTGATTACACAGGAAGAGGTTGCTCTTGCTATTGCTCAGCTTAAATTAGGGTGGTTCCAGGTTTAGATGGCCTTACACATGAATTTTATAAGACATTCACTGCAGATTTGACTGAAGTCTTGGCAACAGTCTATAATGGTGTTTTGCAGGAAGATGACGGGATCCGGATTTTGGTCTAGCGGTTTGAAATTTATAAAAAAAAGGAGATAAATGTTCCTTGGATAAGTGAAGGCTACTGAATCTCCTTAACACTGATTATAAGATTCTTGCCAAGATTCTCAGTAGTAGACTACAGAAGATGGCTCAAGAAGTGATAGATGTCTCACAGTCCTGTGCCATTCCTGGTAGGAATATTCAGTCTAATCTCTTTTTATTGAGAGAAATTTTTAAAGCTAAAACAACATCTCAGATTATAGGCTTTGTCTTATCCTTGGATCAGGCCAAAGCATTTGATAAAGTACATCATGCTTTCTTATTTCAGGTTATGGAACTATATGGTGTACCTAGGGAGTTTTTAACCTGGATTTTTCATTTATATTTCATCGCTGGATTTAGACCAATGATTAATGGTTGTCTGGGTGACTTCATTCCTAACAACATTGGTATCAGACAGGGTTGTCCATTAAGCCCATTATTATATACCTTCGTTTTGGACCCCATCATTAGACAGATTAAGTGGGATGCTCAAATTATTGGATTGGCCCCGTGTTCTACTTTGTGTCCAGAAAAAATATCTGCTTATGCAGATGATGTAGTTTTATTTGAACAGAATAAAAGTGCAGGTGATAAAGCGGTTGATCTTTCAGAGCTTTTCGGATATCTCTGGGGGAACTCATAATTTACAGAAAAGTATTTCTATTCCTTTAGATGTTGATTCTATACAGATTCCGGAAGTGGGGGGTATCAGGACAAGCAATGAGCCACAAAAAAATTTGGAGGTGTGGTTTAATGTCACAGATGCAGCAACGTTTAATTGGGAAAAAAGATTGGTTATTTGTCAAAATGAAGTACAAATTTGGAAAACAGAGAAATTGGGGAAGAAGACAGTTAAGACATTTTTGCTTCCTATTTTTTTATATTTAAGTTATATCTATGCTCCCCCCTCATCATTTGGAGACACGGCTTTTTAGTGCTTTCTTTCAAATGGTATGAGGCAGTCGGCTTAACCCGATTAAAAGGGGTACTACATATTTACCTTTTAAGAGGGGTGGTCTTGGGATGATTAATCCTGTTGCTTTCTTTCGTTCCTTTTTTCTTTATCATACTTTGTGTTGTGGGAGGCATATGACTTATAATTGGGATATATGGGTGAGTAGTTCTATGGTGGCAGTTATGGATAAATGGGATGTTTTACCTATCAAAATTTCTCAACACTTAATTATTCCTTCATATGCAGTTGATTGTTTTAGGAAAATGAGACAATGGAAATTGCAGAAATTATCTGTCCTATATCTTACCAGGAAGCAGCTTTACCAGTCATTTATTGGTATTACGGAGCCTTTGCTTCTCTTTCCGGAATGTACCCCTTCACGGATGACGTTTGCTTTACAGCTTCTTATTGACAAAAGAATTCCACAACATATGTGGGACGTTACCTCGTTATGTTGTCACGGCAGATTGAATGTTCATGGTAATTTAAAACATAAATCTTTTCAGGACAGGTACTGTCCCTAACAATCGATGTATCCAACTTGAATAAACTATGTCACATCTTTTTGACTGTGGGATGCTCTCTATTTTGGAAAACATTAGCCTTTAAATGGCAATGGCCTTTTTAAGTGAATTACTTACCAGACGTTGATACTGGGTGATTTTTCTGGAATATGGGGTAAATTTCATAAGAGTACATTGAGAGACATTTTTTCTATTTGTAAATATTTTTTATGGCAAGAAGTTGTCAATATGTTTTACAGCAAATTCACACCTCTCCTCAGAATGTTATATTGCAAATCGAAACAGCTCTCTCTAGACTTACGGAACTGGAACACAGAAGTTTACCACCGGATCAATTTCAATTGCTGTGGAAACATATTACTTTTCTACCCTCAGTTTTATGGATGGACTTCTGTTTCAATGACTGTATTAATTTTTTTTTTTTTTAGTTTCTTCTTTTTGTCTGTATTTTTGTATATTGCTTTTGTTGCTTTCCTTTACAGTATTTGTATTCTATTCTCTGCGTAGATTCCTCTGTTTGTATTTTTGTTGTTGTTTTATTACATGATGCTGTGTATTGCTTTCTTAATAAAAATTCCCCTACTCTTTTCGATGAGTGCCATGGGATCTTTGACTTCAACCTGAACTACCACCAATCCAGGCAGATGGGACCTCGGTTTAATGTCTCATCCAAAAGACGGCACCTCAGAAGTGCAGCACCCTCTCATGCTGCACTACAGTGTCAGTACTGGGATATAACCCAAGTGCCAGACATGGGAACTGAACCCACAGCCCTCTGATCTCCGGCCTCAGAGGAGTGTGCTACTGCAGCCACTGACACTGACAATGGATGAAATGGCTGACATACAAAATGAATATTTCAGCTCAGTCTACAACACCAATAAACCTAAAGTATATAGAGTTAGTAGTCCTTCTATACCTGGAACTATAACCTTTGACCCTAATGATGTTCTTGATTATCTAAGCAAGCTCAAAGTTAATAAATTCCTGGCCCAGATGGTATGCATCCTAGGGTTTTAAAAGAACTGGCAGATGTACTGGTTTTACCTATCACTTACATCTTACAAGCCTCCATAGACTCAGGAAAGGTCCCTAATGATTAGAAAATAGCTACAGTTGTACCAATCTTAAAAAGGGTCAAGAACAAAGCCTGAGGATTTTAGACCTATTAGCTTAATCCTCATTGGAAAAGCCATGGAAAGCCTAATTAAAGTCTTAATTTCTGAACATCTAACAGCTCATGATATGATTGACGCTGTCCAGCATGGATTCACAAAATCTAGATCTTGTCAAACTAATTTGCTGACTTTTTATGAAAAAGCTAATAGGGAACTGGACATAGGTAATACCGTTGATGTAATCTTTCTAGATATTGAGAAAGCGTTTGATAAATTGCCCCATTATGAATTATTGGCTGTTTTGGAAAATCTTAACTTTCATGTGAATATTTGTAATTGGGTATCAGACTGGCTTCAGGGTAGAAAGCAGAGAGTGACTATAAATGGTGTCCTTTCCAATTGGGCTCCCATCACCAGTGGTGTCCCCCAGGGTTCTGTATTGGGCCCATGCCTTTTTAATATATATATATCATGTCTTTAAAATTTAGCAACCCAAATATTTGGCTGTACAAATTCACCGATGACTGTAGGCTAAGGTGAGTAGTAAATACACAGGAACAGAAAGTAGCTCTACAGGAGGCTCTGTATGAGATTTCTGATTGGACTTCTGGTAGCAAACTTGTATTGAATACTACCAAATGAAGGTCATGCACCTAGGTAAAAATAATGAAAGGAGGATCTATAATCTGGCTAACTCACAACTGGTAGTTACCAATGAGGAAAGAGATCTTGGGGTTTTAATTACTAATGACCTAAAATTTAGATCCCACTGTAGGGTTCAGACTAAGAAAGCCAATTATAATTTAAACTGTATCCTCAGACACATAGCCAGTAGGGACGTAAAAGTACTTATACCCCTCTATAGTGCTTTGGTTAGGCCTCATCTGGAGTACTGTGCCCAGGTCTGGTCTCTGCAGAATAGAGAGGACATCAATCTGCTGGAGGGGGTTCAAAGACAGCTTTCTAGATCTGTAAAGGGTTTAAATAATAAACCATACCAGGAAAGGTTGGCATCCCTCAATCTATATTCCTCACATTACAGAAGAACTAGGAGAGACCTATGTTTACTATATAGACTGATGGATGATAATAATGTTTTAGCAGAAACAGGACTTAAGAATAATCTCGGGAGGATCAGTACTAGGAAACATAATAAGCAGCTCCTTCTTCAAACATGGAATCTCAACTTGCGTAAATCCTGGTTCAGTCATAGAGTGCTGGCATTATGGAACGATCTTCAACATGATGTAGTGAGCAGCTCCAGCATGAATAGTTTCAAAAATGGGCTGGACAGGCATTTCGGGGAAAACATTTTCCAATTTTTTTTTTGGAATTACTCTTTATTCCTCCTCCCAGCCTGCCACCTCCGACGCTTCAGGGAGGACAATTGGACATCCCACTGCTCGGAACCCTTCCCACACAGACCACATATCCCCATGAAGCCGCGGATTACCCCCGGGGTGGGGACAAGGTGGGGGGCTCAGATCCCGTTACTTACGTTTTGCCGGTCTGTGGTCTGCTGGGCAGGCACAGGCAAATCGTGGGCACGGCCACGGTCCTCCCATCTTCCCAGTTGAGGCAGGCTTGTTCCGTGTTTTCTCCCTCCCCGAGCAGCCAGTGACCTCCCCTGACGTCATGACGCACGCACCGACGTCCGTGCTGCTCAAAGGCCAGCCATCCTCTAGTGGGGCTTGCAGTTCCTTGAGCCTCCGCTTGGGGTCATGCAAGTGTCGGGCATCGGCTGAATCCCTCCCTGGAGAAGGCGAGGTCATTGACGCCGAGCCTCTCCCCGGCCGACCACCGACCGACCCGAGTCCGCTCCCGACCCGGTCGCCGGGCGTGAGCGAGGTGTGGCGCCCAGCGCCAACCTCAGCACCACCGGCCGGCCAATTTTAAATTAAACCAGGAAATTGCAAGCTTTAAAGGACTAAGGTCTATAAGCTTGATTACACCTATGAAACCTATGAATTTTATCCCTCCTGGGCAGGCTAGGGAGCTATATCAGCCCGTCCCCTATCACACGGCCGTCCCGAGTCTCCGTCAGTCCCCTGAGATCGGGCGGGCCACCAGTGCTAGCGGGAGGGCTTCATTAAGCCCATTCTCTCGTTTCCTCCTGATTTTCTCCCCAGACATGGCTGGATGTGCAATGAGCATGGTGTGCACACTTCACCTCCCTGGAGGTGCCCTCAGAACTCCATACACCAGCCCTTCCCATAACTGCAAAACTATGCATGCGCTGCCATATGAATTCCTCCAGGTGGCAGTCGAGCGTTGAGTTGCGGGATCCCCCCTGCCTGAGGGAAGACAGCTGTCCAACAGACGCTCAATCTTCCCTTCCGGCAGAGACCCCAAGAGACTCAAGTCCGTTCCTGCACCCGGGTCACTAGCGTGACAGCAGGGAGGCATGGATACCTCAACCTGCCATGCCATTGGGCCAGCCAATGGTGGACTTCTTAAATTTAACAGCATGGAGGCGGAGCTCAGACATTGCACCCATTACATGTACGTGGGCCCAGGGGAGAAAATAAAACCCCTCTGCGTGGCAGAATGATTGACACACCTCCTGCAGGCTCCACACTGATGACTGGGTACAGCCATAATCCTGTGACAGAGCACACCAGCTAAGGTAAATCCAGGGGAAACCGGGTAACAAGGCTGGGATGTCGGTCAAAAAGGGGGCCGTCAGGGGGCAGAATCAGGAGCTTAGCACTGACCCACCCTGCCCCCTCAGTTCTTTTGTCTCTCCTGTTTCTGTCCTGATCCCTGCCCCCGATTAAGTTAATCCTTTTAGCAGACAATTCCGCTTTCCTACTTGTTAACCAGTCTCTGCCCATCTCATCCTCCGCCCCCTAGCCCAATTTTTATTTATCTAACCCTCTGCTCTCTCTTTCTCTCTCTACAGCTACAGCCCCCCGACCAAGTGCGCTCCCCCTGTGGCACGGCTTCCCAGCAGCCATTGCACTCCTCACCGACCAAGACGCAAGGATCCTCACGTACAGCCCGAGCCCAGAATTTTCTTCTCTAACTTTGGCACTCTCCATTCGCTACCCGCCGATTGGCCTCACAACTTGAGAGCGCCTCGTGATTGACTCCTGAATGAACTGAAAGGACACTAGCAATTTCTTCTATTTTTGCCAACCGTAAGGACTCCTGTAAACCCCGTGTACCTGCCTTCAGCTATATTTTCTCTCTAGCTACCTTCTCTCTGCCTTTGTGGCCAACCTGCCCTCCATCACCCCTTGTATTTGTGGCCCATCTGCCCTCCCTGACCCCTTCCTCTATTAAATACATCTAAACTCCTCTCCTTTATATTCCCTACACCTGTTGGCTGGGTTTCATACCAGATCACAAGTCCTTAAGGAACTAGCTCCTGCCCTACTGACTGGATTACAAGCCAAGTCTCCAGGCTTAATTTCTAATCTCTCGCTCCCTTCATTAGCACTGCCCCTGCATATGCTTTTCTTCTTCTTCACTCTCACTTCTATTTAAAGACATATCTTCTGCACCTCCTCTTTCTATTCCACTACTGCCCCTTGTTTTACGATTCCCTCCTTGCACTCCCACTTCTACCTCCCACTTAGCTCAGAACCATTATAAGCTTCTTCTGAATTTGTGCCAGCCTCAGGCCCTGAAGAGACTACACAACCCCCCGCCCATCGGAAGGAAATGTCCCACATTCTCCTCCCTTCCTGCCGCAGCCTCTGCTTATGCGTCAACATTATGTGTAGCTAGTAAAATCTTTCCTCATCTTCTCCATTAGGGTTCTGCCACTCGCAGGCCACCCTTAGCTGCAACTAGACCTAACTATGAAAAATGTTCTAGAGGGTGCAATCCACACAGCTTATCCTACTGGTCTGTGCTCTTCTGTTGGGCAAGAATCAGCGTGCCGAAGACCCCCCCAACATACCACAGGCCCTCACAACAATACAAAGGATTATGCTCCAGTGTCAAGTGCCTATAGCACACAACTGTACTTAGTCTCCTCAGGTAAAATCCCTCATTCAAGGTTGGCATCCTTTACAACCTCTATCCAGCCTTACTACTACCACGCCCCACTTATCCTAGTCACCAGGGTGATCCTCTATGCTTTCTCTATTACCAATCGCCAGTCCGCCTCCGACCTGTCCTGTGCCACCCCACCTCCAACAAAGAGGGGAAGGACCCTAGACTTCAGGTTACCACTCAATTCCTTCTAAAAACTACTTTTTATCCTGTGGATCTGCTCTGGTAATGTCTGTGATGACTGTCCATCTGGTTATGATTGTTGTATGATATCTGTAATATAAAAATATAGTGTGTGAGTCTGTGCTTCCATGGGTGCCCCCCACCACGTTTCACTGAAGCTGCAGGATAATAATAATAATAATCTTTATTTATATTGCACCTTTCAAATACCAAGGTGCATTCCAGAAAGATAAAATACCGACAAAGTATACAAACAGTAATGCAAGAACTGTTAAAAACAAATACAATCATCAGTAAGAGACACTGTAGGCCCTTTCCCATAAAAAGGATTTGAGAGCCTGTTTAAAACTCCCCACGGTCATACACTCCCTTATCCGATGGGGTAGAGAATTCCAAAGGGATGGGGCCACAAACATAAAAGCCCGGGCCCCAGATGATTTTAATATAACCCTAGGAATCTCTAGCAACCCCTCGTCGGCTGAGCGGAGCGACCTCATAGGGAGGTAAGGAATCAGGAGATCTTTCAGGTAGTCAGGGCCCAGATCGTGCAGGGCTTTAAAAGTCAGTAGTTCGACTTTGAAGGTGATCCGCCACTGAACTGGCAGCCAGTGCAGACTCCGTAGCACCGGAGTAATATGAGAAGATCTAGGAGTACCTGTAAGTACTTGGGCTGCGGAATTCTGCACCAGCTGGAGGCAGCGGATATCAACCCCCGGAAGCCCAAGGTAAAGCGAGTTGCAGTAATCCAGGCGTGAGGTCACAAAGGCATGGATCAAAGTTGGCATATCGCCAGATGGAACGAGGTGCTTGATTCTGGCGATGTTTCTCAGATGATAAAAAGAAGATTTTACCACTGCTGACACTTCAGATCTTCAGATCGTGAAGTCAGTCCCGCATCTAAGATCACCCCCAGATCTCGCACCCATTCAGAGACCGGTAACTCGACATCCCCACAGAACACCCCAGAAGGGGAGCCAGTCACAGGTCCCCCTATCCAGCGATCCGGATCCAAAACCAACACCTCGGTCTTCCCAGACTTCAACCTCAACCAACTGGACCTTATCCAATCCTGGATTTCATTTAGGCAGCTATTAAATACCGAGATAGCTCCTTCCTGGTCGGGTGCAAAAGACAGGTACAGTTGCGTATCATCTGCATAACAGTGAAATCCCAACCCGTACCATCTCACAATGTCTCCAAAGGGAAGCATATACACAACAAACAACATGGGGGACAATATAGAGCCCTGAGGAACCCCACAAAAAAGAGAGATGGGATCAGAGGAAAAAAAAACTGACACCACCCTCTGAGTTCTTCCGGTGAGGTATGATGTGAACCATCTGAGCACAACCCCAGAGAGTCCACAAATACATCTCAGGTGCTCCAAGAGAACCCCATGGTCGATGGTGTCAAATGCTGATGACAGATCCAATAGAACCAAAATGTACCGTTTTCTCTGGTCTCTCGCCATCAGGAGATCACTGAGCACCCGAACCAGCGCAGTCTCCGTACTATGCCTCTTACGGAAACCTGATTGGAGGTTCGTAGATGCTATGGATGGTCAAGTGGTTCTCCAACTGGGCTGCTACCACCTTCTCGATCACCTTCCCGGCAAAGGGGAGGTTTGAGATAGGTCTGTAGTTAGCAAGACAGTCTGAGTCCAAAGATGGTTTCTTCAATGAGGGTGTCACCACTGCCTCTTTCAAGGAACGGGGATATTCACCTGAGTCAAGGGAAGACCAGACTATCTGTGCTAGAGCAGTAGAATGGACTCTCCACACCCTAAAATTAGGGGAGTGGGACCTGGATCTAAACTACAGGACGTAGGACGCAGCCCCTGGGCAATCCACATAACATCCATGATTTCCGGGCGGTCGAAGGTACTCCAGGAAAACAAAGGGATAGTGACCCGATCCTGGCCACTTGCAACTAGCATAGAACATGTCAAACAGATGTCTGACCTAATGTCAGCCACCTTATCGGCAAAGAACCAAGCAATCTCATCACACTGCAATTGTGAAAACGCTCTACGGAGCTGTAAACAGGTTGGGTTGCACAATCTGTCCACAGTTCTGAATAGCTGAGCAGGTTGGTTCTGAGCGGCAGAAATTTCCCCAGACAGGAACTCTGCCTTCTTACGGGAGATTTCTGACTGATAGAATTGATAATGTTCTAACAGTCTAAGGTGGTCGGCATCCAGGCCAGACCTCCGCCAACAGCGTTCTAACCTGCGTCCAAGTCGCTGCAACTCCCTCAAGGCCCCATCAAACCATGGGGTCCGAGGTCGGAGGGAGAGAGGACACACAAGAACTGGAGCAATAAAATCCAGGGCAGAGGAAATGGCGGTGTTATAAGCCACAACCAGCGCCTCTGGATCATTGCAATGCACAGGAAATTCTGATAGGTCAAGAACACTTCATAAAGGCCATTAGAGGATATTCCTGCAAGGCAGTACTTGACCATCTCCACAGGGGTCGCCTACAAGGAGGCGCCAAAATTGAATCTCACAGTGTAATGATCTGACCAACGGACTGGTTCCACCCCCACATCAGAGGCCTCGATCCCCAGGAGGAAGACCAAGTCAAGAGAATGGTCAGCTTTATGTGTAGCAGTGGTAACCACCTGTGTTAGGCCCAGTGAATCCATTAATTGGAGGAAGTGTTGTC
Source organism: Neoceratodus forsteri (assembly GCA_016271365.2). Classification (NCBI taxonomy): domain Eukaryota; kingdom Metazoa; phylum Chordata; order Ceratodontiformes; family Ceratodontidae; genus Neoceratodus; species Neoceratodus forsteri. The sequence goes on along the minus strand of CM057455.1, from coordinate 1,355,049,824 downwards.
CAAATTGTGAGAGTTCATCATCGACCCATGCATTAAAGTCGCCCAGGACCATCAGTGTGGGCGATTCGAATGCCAGGTCGATAATGAAGTCTGCTACTTCCTTAAGGAACTGTTTCTCATCTCCTGGTGGACAGTAGATGAGAGCAATTCAATAGCCCACACCTGCTACAACAGCACATTCAAAGGAAAAGGTCTCCTCAACTGGAATACTAGTGACAGCCAATTTGGTCTTATAACAGACCGCAACCCCCCACCCATGCGGTCCAACCTCGGGCGATGTATCACCGTATACCTGGCTGGAATTGAGGCCTCCAAAACCGGCCCCGCATTATTATCCAGCCAGGTCTCGGTGATGCAAGCCAGGTCTGTCAAGGCAACAAGATCTGAAATTATAGCAGTCTTGTTCCGGACAGACCTGGCATTGCACAACATCGCCCAGGTTGGACAGAACTCCTGGACTGCCCCGACTACCTGCCCATCACTGAAGATAGTGCCCTTGGGTATGGGGACCAAGCAAGGTGGCCCACGCTCTAGGCTCCACTTAGCCCCGGGCATCTCCTGAGCTTAATCACCCTAATGGGAGCGCTCACTGACTTCGCCTCCACTGTTCACCCCCCTGCCCACTCCCACCCCCCACGGGCAATACCTAAAGCCCAACAACGTTGGTAAATGGAAAAAAACAGAGGGGGTATAGAAGGGGTGGAGGGAGTGGAGAGCAGAGGCTGAGTAGCGCATGACCGCGGGGGCAACAGGTAGACACATCTCAAACAGTACAAATCCTCAAAGAGACAAAACAGGGAAGTACCTAAAATCAGTTCCTTATACAATGAAAACAGACTAACTAACTACAATAACTAAACTACAAATAAAATAAATACATCAATTAATACTAAACCAAACCCAAATTAACTCCCCCCCGCCGACTCTCTCACCGTATTGAGGATGGGAGGAAAAATTAACTAAAAACATAAACAAATAAACGAATTCCCTCTAAAAAAAAAAACCTCACAATAAGGATAAAGGAGAGGTGTACACAATATTAGCAAGACAATTAAAAATAATAATAATAATAAATAAATCGACACTCTCACTGCCAGACAATGAAATATTAAGTGTGCTTATACAAAAGCATTTGTAAAAAGCCAGAATATGAGACTCTGGGCCTCTCACCCCCACTCAAAGATAAAATGTCCAGTTGCTGTTCTCTCATCGCAGCAATAAACAGAAAAGTAAAAGTCAAGAGGCCCTCTCACTGCCTCACCAGTTCAACAATCAAATATCAACAGTCCCATAAATCATCAAAAGGGATTCAGCACATTAATCTTGATCAAAAATAGTCTCCTTCTACCCCAAAAAAGGGAGCCAGAACATCCCCAAAAGAACTTTAGCCAAAAACCTGGCATACAGGCCGGGGATAAAGATGAACAGCTGCTAAAGGCAATGTCTAAGTCAAACAGTAGATTACTTCCCACTCATGCAGGATAATATAATAATTCCTTGAAAGATGATTTTCCAGCAGACAGACAGTCAGGACCAAAGGGTAACAGCCGGTTTGCAGCTAGCCCAAACTAAAACCCCCCAACTAGGTCAGAGCCCCGAAGCAGAGCGGTCCCATCAACACCCCGTGCCGAGGACTCCCCGGGATGAACAAAGGAGTAACACCCTCCGGTGAACTCCTACTCAACCCCTCACCCCCAGAGAGCTCAGTTCGGGCCGCCGCTCCCTAGCTAGAAACCCCGTCCCAGCCGAATCACAGAGCAACAGCCAGTTTAAGGGTCACAGGTAAAACTTTGTATTTCAAACAAATCCAGCACATAACGGCTTACCACCTCCGGAGTATAAAGAAAAGCAATTCTTGTACTTAGGGATCCAAAAACCTCCATACAATCCTCTGAATGGCAGGATTTCACGATTCTTCCAAGTGGGAGGACTCCTCAACTGGCGTCCATACAACCAAGCTTCCAGAATAAAAATCTGGTTTTAAACAATACTCCCCAATAAAGTGTTCACTCCGGTAGAGTCCAACCGACAGTCCAACTAGCACAAAACCATCCTTGATGTTCCGGCAGGCTACTTATGTTCAGCTGCTCCCCACAACAAAAGATCTCCTTTTCTAAACACTGAAGAAAGGATCACACTAGCTCCCCAAACTCGGGCACGACCTCGGGGGATACCAGTAGGCAGGACAGACTGCAGTTGAGGGTGGCAGGAAGGCTGACAAGACCACTGGCACCACAAATCCACAGTGCCAGCAATAAGCAGCGATAAACAGAATTCCGACCGACTCCATGAAAAACGGCTCCACTCAGAGAGTGCACAGGAGGTAAATTATGCCGCTAAATTCCCGAAAAAACTTCCGAAAAACACTCTAACAAAAAACAGACTAACCAGTGAGATAAAATTACGATAAAACAAAAGACGAATAAGATGAATAAGTTTAAAAAACTAAAAAACTACGGTATTATATTAAATTGACCAGGATATCTCTGTAATGTAATTAACTTCCTTGAGAAATTGCATTTTATGGCCTTTTTATGACATGCTTTGAAGTTGGGAAGCTAAATATATATTTTATTACAGGACAGGACAGGGTTATCTCACACCTAGGTGAGGGATTGCAGGGTTGTAAATCTTCAAAGGAACTGGCTGATCAAAGACTCATAATTTGGGAAATGAGTTTTTGCTGATGTTACATTATTTAATATATCTCCGGTCAGGAAATCATTGTTTGTATTTTTTTAATTCTAAAAAGGAGGAGCTAGATGACTCACCAAGTGGGTGGGGAGATGGAGTTGAAATGTATCCTTGTAACTGAGGAATATGACATATTATTTTGGGACTCTAGAAAGACATCTCTCTCATAAGCACTTAGAGGTAATACATTAGATACAAAAAACATAATTGTATTGTGGTAGGAGTTTTTGTTTTGTAATCTTCCCTTGTTCTTTTATATGACTGTGAGTTCTTTGATATATTGTTCTGTGTTTACATTGTTCATGTTTTTATCATCTTTTAGTAAAGTGCCCTTTATTTTGAAAGACTGCCTGGGTCTGCCAGTTCTTTTTTTGCATGTGATGTATAGAGGGTTAAGACTGACAAAAACTGTTCAAAAGTTTGATGGTGTTACTAAACTGGGAAAAAGGTAAGAATATACCTAAGGCATTTTATAGAGTTTTAAGGGTTCATTTTGGAAGCCTGGCTTGGTGCCCCTAGTGAAAGATTGTACCGCAATCCCCGAAGAGGGTACGTATTTGAGCCCCTACATTGCGTATGATAGCATAAGGTTCAGTTTGAATCCCCCCAGAACTTGAGAACAAAGGTGATTCGAACCCAAAAGTAGACAGGAGGGTTAACCTGTCTGTTACCTGTTCACACTATTGCGCTCTGATGTTGGCACTGTGGGAGCAGAGGGCCTGACCTGCTGAGTGCGTTTGTGACAGATTTGGGTGGCAACGGTGCGATAACATTTGGTAACACAAGCTTCAACTGTTCAGTGTGTCAGCTTAATACTGTACAGCTCACTTGCAAAATAAGGCTGTGATTTATTGTTAAAAAGGAAACAGAACTATAAAATTTTGCTTACAGTCAAGTTCCTACCTGTTTTATTTTTATTTCTAAAGTGCAAGTTAGAGTAGTCATAGTTAGGGAAGAAGATGGCTTCCAACTACAGCGGGTACACTGCAGACTACTTGAGGCTACTGTGCCAGGACAGAGGAGTCCTGCATGAGGAGAGAGCCACCAAGCAGAACCTCGTGGATGCCCTGATGGCAGCAGATGCCCAGAGTGTCGAGTCACAGACTGTGACTGTAAAGGACCAAACCTTGGGCATGGAGGGGCCAGCGGCCAGTGCAGACTCCAGATCTGGTGAGGACAGCAGGGCCAGTGCAAGCCAAGGGCCACAGCAGCTGGGGAAGGTCACCAGCATTCTGGAGCCAGAAGCAATCAGGCTACAGACTGAGTTGTGTAGAATGGAGCTGGAGTTCCAGAGAGACGCTGAGCAAGAGAAACGAGATGCAGAGGAGAAGAGGGAGCGAGAACAGTGAGAAGCTGACCGTGAAGAGCGTGAGCACCAGCGAGCCACAGAGGAGAAGAGGGAGTGAGAAGAGCGAGAGGCTGACTGGGAACAGCGGGAGGCTGACCATGAAAAGCATGAGCGCCAGAGGCAACATGAACTGGAGAAGCTATGACTCCAACCACCAACACCAGAGCAGGTAAGTGGCTTGGGTGTAACTGGAACTACAGGACTGGGTTACAAATTAAATTCAAAATTGATAGTTGAATTTAAAGAGGGGGAGGATATGGATGCCTTTTTAAATTCCTTTGAAACAGTTTGTATTCAGGCAAACATTCCTAGAGGGTCCTGGAGCTTCCAGCTATCCCCGCTACTTACTAGGAAAGCTTGGGATGCATTGGGTCAAATGGACAATGAGGCAGTAATGATTACAGCAAACTTAAAGCCGCATTTTTAAAAAAAGTTTGATTTAACTGCAGAAGCATACAGAGCTAAATTCTGTAAGCTCAGGAGAAACCCTGACATGAGCTATGAGGAGCTAGCCACAAAACAATGTCAGTGTTTAAAACGTTGATGGGAAGGAATTGAAGCAAACTCTATAGATAAAATGCTATTTTGTTAGAACAGTTTTTTTGGGCATGCCCAGCAGAGCTGAAAACCTGGCTAGAGGACCGAGATCCCAAAACAGGGCAAGAGGCTGCTGAACTCTCGGACTGCTATGCCAAGAACAGATCTGCTCTGAGAGCAAATGGGGCAGGAGGGGCAGCGCAGAAAGGGAAAAGTGTGCCTTCAGGGCAACTAAAACCTTCACTGCCTCCACTGAAACCAGTTAGCCCCAGGTTTCAAAGAAAAGATTTAGCTGAGAAAAGAAACGAATGTTAGGATTGTAAAGAAACTGGGCATAGTACCAGACAGTGTCCCAAAAGGAAGAGCAATACGCAGAATGGGGCTAAGAAAGAAGTGGGTTGTTTGTGTATCCCTTGAAGCATGCCAGTGAACATGAGGGAATACATGCACCCAGTCACGGTGAATGGTGTACAGACACAAGGGATAAGGGACACAGGGGCATCCCTGACATTGGTAAAAGGGGATCTGGTAGAGCCTGGTCAGCTTATACCCAATAAATCTGTGACTCTACAAGACTTCACTGGGGAGGAGACCACATTGCCACTTGCAAGTGTTCTCCTAGACTGGGGTGAAACAGGGGGAACTGTGCAACAGGTGGCTGTAGTCAAAACTTTAGCAGTTCACATCATCCTTGGCAACAATCTCAAACAGGGTTTGGTGTGTGCAGTTACCCGTAGCCAAGCAGCAAGGGAAAATTGTAGTTCCCTGGACCCCACAGAAGCCATTGTGGAAACCACTGGGAGGCTGGTTCCCCAGCCTGTGTCTCCTGATGTGGAGACGAATGAAAAGAGGGTAGAAATTTCCCCAGTAGCAGTTAACCACACAGCTACGGAGGGTTACTCTGAAGAAGGAGGGGTGACCCATTGTCAGAGGGTTAGGGATGACAGGGATCCTGAGTGCCCTGACACTAGTGCTAGGGACCCTAGTTTAGAGACTGAAGGGGACCTGTCCCATGCCTTGGGAATGTATAAGGAGTTTGCAGCTGCTCAGAAAAGTGACCCTAGTCTAGAGAAGCTGAGGGCTTGGGCAGACTCTAATGGAGCACAGGGAGGTGACAGTAAACATAGGGTTTATTGGGAAAATGGACTGATGTATACTCAGGCTGTAAAGACAGAGGGAGGAGTGATGGGTAGACAGCTGGCCATTCCCCAACACAATATTCCCTTGTCTGGTCATCTGGGAATCACGCACACTACGCAGCAGTTGGCCCAGAATTTCTATTGGCCCAACTTCACACAGCAGGTGAAGGAGTATTGCAGGTCTTGTCACCGGTGCCAAGAAATAGGGAAGGCAGGTAAAAAAACCCAAGCCGCCCTAATTCCATTGCCCACAGTGGAGCAGCCATTCCAGAGGGTGGGAATGGATACTGTGGGGCCTTTAAATGCCCCCAGCTCCTCCGGGAAGACGTTCATCCTAACTGTGGTGGATTATGCCACCCGGTATCCAGAGGCAGTCACCCTATCCTCGCTGAGGACAGACAAAGTGGCAGATTCTTACTTGGGATTTTCTCCTGTGTTGGGTTTCCACAGGAGGTTATCACCAATCGAGGGGGTTCCTTCATGTCAGACATGATGAAATGTTTGTGGGAGAAGTGTGGGGTGGTGCAGATGCACACGACACCTTATCACCCACAAGCCAATGGGCGTGTGGAAAGATTTAACAGTACCCTGAAGTCAATGCTCCAAGTGTTTCCTGAACAGCATGGGAGGGGCTGGGAGAAATACCTTCCCCACCTGTTGTTTGCATACAGGAAGGTACCCCAAGAGTCTCCCTTCAAGCTCTTATATGGATGCCAAGTACGCAGGCCCCTAGACTTGATCCGGGAGGACTGGGAAGGAAAGCATGCCACCCAGGGCACTCCCATAGTGGATTACGTCCTTAGGTTTAGGGAGAGGCTGAAGGAGCTTATGGGGACAGCTCAGAGCAACCTGGCAGCTGCCCAACAGAAACAAAAAGTGTGGTATGACCACAGGGCCAGAGCTCACTCGTACATGGTGGGTCAGGAAGTCATGATCCTTATTCCAGTCCGGAAAGACAAGCTGCAGGCCGAGTGGGCAGGACCGAACAAAGTAGTTAGAAAGGTAAATGATGTGAACTATATCATAGAGTTACCTGACAGAAGACATACAGTAAGAATGTACCATGTCAACATACTGAAGCCATATGCTAACAGGGCTGACATGGTGTTTGCAGTATGTAGTCCTGGGGAAGGGATGGACGAAGGAGACCCCCTTCTGGACTTGCTGGAAGAAAGCAAGTGGGAGTCCTCTGTGGAGGCAGTTAAATTTTCACTCCAGCTGGCCCCGGACAAGATCCCGGAAGTAAGGGAGGTTTTAGCAGACTTTGCCCACTGTTTAGCGCCAAGCCTGGACTAACCCCCTTAGCAACGCATGATGTGGAGACAGGAACACAGATGCCCATACGGCAGACAGTATATCGGGTTTCAGAGGCTGTCCAAAAGGACATTAGGAGGGAGGTGGAGGAAATGCTGGATTTAAAGGTAATCCAGAGATCCCACAGCCCCTGGGCCTCACCCGTAGTCCTTGTGCCCAAGCCAGATGGCTCTACTTGTTTCTGTGTGGACTACTATAGACTGAATGCAGTCACGAAGTCAGACCCCTACCCAATGCCCCGGATGGACGAACCCCTGGACAAGTTGGGAGGGGCGACATACCTTACGACTATTGACCTGACAAAAGGGTATTGGCAGGTAGAGTTAACTGATAGAGCTAGGGAAAAGTCGGCTTCATCACTCCAATAGGCTTATTTTAATTTAAAGTAATGCCTTTCGGAATGAAGAACGCCCCGGCCACTTTCCAAAGGTTGGTGAACCAGGTGTTAAATGATGCTGAGGAGATGCCGTGGCGTACCTGGATGACATTGTCATCTTTAGTGCCAGCTGGGAGGAACACTTGTCCCACCTTAGGGAAGTGCTGGGCAAGATACAGAGGGCTGGGCTCACTGTCAAAGCTGAGAAGTGCCAGGTTGCCATGGCTGAAGTGGCACACCTCGGGCATGTTGTAGGCCGGGGACAGCTCTGTCCTAACCAAGTAAAAATAGAGGTGATCAAGGCATGGCCCAGACCAGAAATGCAGAAGCAGGTCACGAGTTTTCTAGGGACTGCAGGTACTATAGGCAATTTGTACCCAATTACAGCGCCCCGGGTGCTCCCCTATCTGACCTGGTAAAGAAAAAGATGCCTAAGAAAATTACCTGGGAACCAGCCTGTGAAAAAGCCTTTACCAAACTGAAGGAGGCAATGTGCAGTGCTCTTGTATTGACAAGTCCTAACTATAGCAGACCCTTTATAGTCCAGACTGACGCCTCAGACGTGGGTATTGGGGCAGTACCGAGTCAGACATCCAACAAAGGGAACGATCACCCTGTAGTGTACCTGAGTAAAAAGTTACTTTCCAGGGAGCAGACTTACTCTACTGTGGAAAAAGAGTGTCTTGCCATAGTGTGGCCCCTAAAGAAGTTGGAGCCATACTTATATGGGCAGCATTTTGAGGTACAAACTGACCACAACCCCCTGGTTTGGCTGACACAAATGGGAAAAACAAATGGTAGACTATTAAGATGGAGTCTTGCCTTGCAAGGGTATGACATGACGATCTTACATATGGCTGAAGCGACCAATCAGAACGGTGATGGCCTGCTGCGTCAATATGAGGAGTGAACTGACTGAGGGAGCTCATCCCATGCAGGGGATAGAGCCCCCAAGTTCAGTCTAGGTGGGGAGGATTGTGACGCTTGGCCAGCTGGTTATGACTGCTGTATGATATTTATAATATAAAAATATAGTATGTGAGTCTGTGCTTCCATGGATGCCGCCCCACCAGGTTTCACTGAAGCTACAGGATATATTAAATTGACCAGGAGATCTCTGTAATGAAATTAACTTCCTTGAGAAATTGCATTTTATGGCCTTTTTATGACATGCTTTGAAGCTGGAAGCTAAATATACATTTTATTACAGGACAGGACTATCTCACACCTAGGTGAGGGGCTGCAGGGTTGTAAATCTTCAAAGGAACTGGCTGATCAAAGACTCATAATTTGGGAAATGAATTTTTGCTGATGTCACATTATTTAATATATTTCCTATTAGGAAATCATTGTATTTTTTTTTATTCTAAAGAGGAGGCGCTAGATGACTCACCAAGGGGGTGGGGAGATGGAGTTGAAATGTATCCTTGTAACTGGGGAATATGACATATCATTTTGGGACTCTAGAAAGACACATCTCTCTGATAAGCACTTAGAGGTAATACAGTACATTAGATAGAAAAAGTCTAATTGTATTGTGGTAGGAGTTTCTGTTTTGTAATCTTCCCTTGTTCTTTTATATGATTGCGAGCTCTTTGATATATTGTTCTGTGTTTAAATTTTTCATGTTTTTATCATCTTTTAGTAAAGTACCCTTTATTTTGAAAGACTAACTGGATCTGCCAGTTCTTTTTTTTTGCATGTGACGTATAGAGGATTAAGACTGACAAAAACTGTTCAAAAGCTTGATGGTGTTACTAAACTGGGAAAAGGTAGGAATATACCTAATGTCTTTTATAGAAAAGGGTTCATTTGGAAGCCTGGCTTAGTGCTCCTGGTGAAAGATTGTACCGCAGTCCCCGAAAAGGGTACGTATCTGAGCCTTTACATTGGGTACGCTACCATAAGCTTCACAGTTTGAATCCCCCCAGGACTTGAGACTAAAGGTGATTCGGACCCAAAAGCAGACAGGAGGGTTACCCTGCCTGTTACCTGTTCACACTATTGCACTCTGAGGTTGGCACTGTGGGAGCAGAGGGCCTGACCTGCTGAGTGCGTTTGTGACAATGTTGAGCTTAACCCGGGACCCCATGCACCTGTAATAACCCCTTCTAACCTCGTGAACTTAAAAGGCATGAGTTTTATTCACATTAATACTTGCAGTTTGCTCAACAAACTTGACCCCATCCAATCTTGGATCTGCCATACCAAATCGGACACGCTGGTCATTTCACAAGTCTGGCTAAAACGTGTTACACAAGATCACGAAATACATTCCCCCTCCTACAATGTGTACTGAGCAGACAGGCGGTCCGGGGGAGGGGTCACAATCTATATCAAAGACAGATTCATCGTCTCCCTTATCGATTCTACCACCACCCTCAAACAATTCGAATGCCTCTCACTACGGATACAGCTCTCGTCCTCTGAGTCATTGATTATTATCGGATGTTATAGACCCCCCATTGGGGGACTCGACCTGCTGAAGCACCTTCACAGCCTGCCAGGAACTCAGTCATCAGAAGTGATCATCATGGGGAACTTAAACCTCAACTGGCTGTCCCCCAGCTCAAAACCACTGAAAGACCTCTGTGATGAGCACAGCCTCTCCCAGCTCATCTCTGAACCTACCTGTCCTAATGACAAGAACCCCGTTAACAGCACACTCATCGATTTAATTAGTAAACAAACCCCACAATATCTCACACACGGCTGTGTTCTTCAACGATGTAAGTGACCACAGCACCATAGCTTGTGTTTGGAACACGCCCAAATTCATCTCAACCTCCAAATATCTATACAAAAGGAACCATAGGAACTTCAACAGTAGTAAATTTCTTACAGATTTATACAATATAAGATGGCAAGACTTCTACCTTGCAAACATGGTGTCAGAGGCCTCTAGATTATTCCAAGACCTTGTATCACAGGTAATAAATAAACATGCTCCCTTAACCAAAGTTAGAACTAAGAAAAGGTTGTGTCCATGGTTCAACCACGCCATTAAATCTGCCCTCCGTTATAGGGACCGCCTCTGGAAGCGTGTCCGAAAATCTAGAATACCTTCTGACTGGGCAGCCTTCAGGACGGCAAGAAACCAGTGTACCAAGTTAATTAGGGCTGAGAAATCTAAATTCTTCAAATCTGAACTGGATGTGCTGCTTGGCCAGCTGGTTATGATTATTGTATGATATTGGTATTATATATAAATGGTCAGTGTATGAAATGTCAGTCTGTGAGATTTGGCCCTTTTAAATTACAAGGTGTCAGCAGCTGAAATCACAGGATGTATTATACTGACCAGGAGATATCTGTAATGTAATTAACTTCCTTGAGAAACTGCATTTTATGGCCTTTTTATGACCTCATGCTTTTGAATTTGGAAACTAAATATACATTTAATTACATCAGGAGAGGACATAATTTAGCTGATTCCTGTTGGCTATCTCACACCTGGGTGATGGACTGCAGGGTTGTAAACCTCAAAGGAACTGGTTGATCAAAGACTCATAACTTGGGAAATGGGTTTTTACTGATGTCACATTATTTAATATACCTCCTGATAGGAAATCATGTTTATATTTTTTTGATTCTAAAAGGAGGAGCTAGATGACTCACAGAAGGGGTGTGGAGACACAGAGTTTAAACTGATACTTGTGTTTGAAATGAATGTCATATTATCTTGGGACTCTACAGAGACACAGCTCTCTGATCTAACTTTAAAACGCACTTCTAAAGGTAATACCTTAGATAGCAAAGATCTAAATATATTGTGGTAGGAGTTTTGCTTTGTAATTTTCCCTTGCGCTTTTATGTGATTGTGAGCTCTTTGATATATTGTTATGTGTTTACATTTTTAATATTTTTATCATCTTTTAGTAAAGTACCTTTTCTTTGAAAGACTGCCTGGGTGCCTGGCAGTTCTTTTTGCATGTGACGTATAGGTGGTTACGTCTGACAACCTTTAAACAGCTTGATAGTGTTATTAAGCTTGGTGAAAGGTAAGAATATACCTAAGGTCTCTTATAGAGTTTTAAGGGTTCATTTTGGATACCTGGTTAGGTGCCCTTAGGCGAAAGATATATTGCATCCCCTGAAGAGAATATTATCTGAGTCTGTACATTTGTGTACGCTAGCATAATGTTCACAGTTTGAATCCCCCCAGAACTTGAGACTAAAGGTGATTCGGACCCAAAAGCAGACAGGAGGGTTACCCTGTTTGTTACTTGTTCACACTATTGTGCTCTGAGGTCGGCACTGTGGGAGCAGAGGGCCTGACCTGCGGAGTGCGTTTGTGACACTGGACATTTCCTCTACCAATCCTACCCTATTCTGGAAAACGCTAAGAGAAATTGAAGGGCATCGTCCTCCTTCCTCTCTGCCCACTAAAATTATTACTGGTGACACAGCTACTTCGGATAAGCTTAGTATCGTACAGCATCATGAATTTAACACATTGCAGCATAACCTATTGCAACTAAAATTGTTGCTTAACACATTTGGCTGGCATTCACTAAAAACAAGAAGATTAAAAAATGCAGCGATCTGGACACTCAGAGCCCTGACCAATAAACTCCCTGTTTACATCAGTAGCTTCCTAACCATCGCTCGTGGAACCTACTCACTTAGGAGATATTCATATATCTCATTAGAAGTTCCCAGAGTTAGAACTCGTTATGGATTGCACTCAATAAGCCACGCCCTTCCTTCCTTATGGAATCATCTACAGAAGTTCCTTAAGCTCCCAAACTTTCTTAGCTTAGCTAATTTCAAAACACTCCTCAGACAGGTACTTCAGGACCCCGTAATTGCTTCACCTAAGCCCTGCCTTCCTCCTCGCCGGTGCCTGCCATCACACCTTCTTCTCTTAGCCTCTGCTCTACCATACCTCTCCCTCACTCTGCCCTCTTCCTGATTGTCTCAAAGCTCCTACAGCCTATCTTGTCACTCCTTGCTCCTATGTCCCCCACCCACAATGTCCTCCTGCTTATCCTCCACCCCACTTTCCCTTTTGTCTGTTCCTGGCATAATCTGAGCATTTTCTACCCCGATACCTCTGTTCCCCCAGCCTCTACTCCTATCCATCCTATTATTCACCCCTACTCCTACTCTCTCTCTCTCTCTCTCTCTCCTCATGGCCCATTCCTCTTATTGGCCTCTAGCCACCTCCTCCACGAACATTCTGTTTTACCTGACCTATCCGGGGTTAGCACTCAGGGTTAGCACCCTGTATATACTCCTTGTTCCTTGGTATGTACCCTGTATATACCCCTGCTTACCCAATTTAACCTGGGGCAATTGCCCAACAGGAATCCTTTGTATTATTCTATGCACTATTGTCTAATAATATCAGCCACAGTGTTAGTTTTGTTGTGCTTTTACACACTTATGTATCTTTGTATGATCTCGATATCTCCTGTACTATTTATGTATCAATGTATCCTGTATGATCCTATCATAGAATCATAGAATTGTGCCGGCAGAAAAAAACCATTCAGCCCATCTATTCTGCCTGAGATAGCCCACCACCTCCCTTTTACTTCCTACCCCTCTGCCCTCTCTCCCCTCCTCTCCCTATCCCCATATAGTTGTCCCACGTTGTCCACTGTGTCAAACTCCACCACTCACTCCAGCAACCTGTTCCACGGTTGTACAACCCTCTCAGAGAAAAAACTCCCCCTCACATTCTCCTTAAATCTGCCCCTCCCAGCTTATAAGCATGCACTCTAGTCGTTTTGTTTTCACTCAGCCTGACAATGTTATTCCCCCCAACCTTGTTTATCCCCTTCATATAGTTGCAGGGTTCCACCATGTCCCCCCTCTCCTGTCTCATTTCCAGTGTATAAAGATCGAGTTCTTCCCCATATGTTCTTCCCTGCATCCCCTGAATCATCTTGGCCGCCCTTCTCTGTACTCTCTCCAGGCTATCCTTGTCCCCTTGCAGGTGGGGCCTCCAGAATTGAACTCCATACTCCAGCTGCAGCTGGACCAGTGTTTTATATAAACGCATGATCACCTCCCTCTTCCTACTCATTAAGCTCCTCCCGATGCATGCCAACACCCCTGTTGCTTTCCTAGCTGTCCGTTCACACTGCCTCCTAGCCCTTAATGTGCCTGTGATCCATATCCCTACGTCCTTTTCCTGCTCTATGGCCTGCAGTGATACCCCCCTAGGTAGTAAGTGGCTCTTGGGTTATTTCGACCTGTATGCATTATTTTGCACTTATCATATTCTGTATCTGTATGTATTTTTCTTTTCTTTTTTAAACTTGACGAGGTCCATCTTGTAAATGAGTTCTACTCAACGGTGTTTCACATGACTAAATAAAGACTGACTGACAAAGTACATATGAAAAAAAAAAACGATCTACCTCCTTTAACCTGCCTAAAGCTGTGCTTTTCAGTTTTTTGTTGCTTATGAGCAGATAACACACAAAAGCAGGTAAGATTACAGCAGGATACTATTTTTTTTTATTTAAGAAATGCATGCAATAGAGGCAAGGCAAGGCAAGGTTTATTTAAAAAGGCGCCCATCCCAGAGGCTCTGGGTGCCGTACGAACAAATCAAACTCGGAAACAGAACAAGCAACAGAGATAAACACAATAAATTAAATCACACAATATAATTAAAATAAATCATGAAATAAATATAAATAAATACTACATAAATATCTAAAATCTAAACTCTAAACTGGCCTATGACCAAATTTAAACACAAAGAACAGCCTGGACAGGAATTATCAACCAAAGCCCGAGAAGGCTTGATTATACAAAAGGAGCAGTCTCAACGTACTGGACCGATGCCTTTCAAGATTCTTTTCTGTCCAGTCAGTCGACAAAGAAAAAAAATATTTTCTTGTGTAAATAATAATCTCTGTGCTTGACCTTGATGTTAGGGTTGAATATGGATTTGTATTCTGTCCTCATCTGTTCAAAAATTATTGGGGTATTTATCAAATAAAAGATGTTAAATGTGACCTTGATCACGCTGCTTAAAATTGTGTGCTTGTTTTTTACAGCTGTGTAGCGAGAGCCATGCTAACGTACTGTGAACAGAGGAGAGGGAGCAGAGTCAGGGAGTGCGTAACCAGATCCATCACTTATTTCCTTCTGCCTGTGCAGTGGAATCTCATCATAGCCCCCACTGGCTCTAGAAGTGCCCCATCACAAAGCTGCCAGCAGGAGTTTAATATGATAGCAAACACCGTCTGTGGTGGCTGGGGAGGGGCACATAGGGCCAAGAGGACTATATACAATTTAAATAAAAGGGTGCTGATGTGTAAAACTGCCCCCTCCCACTTCACTTACCTTTTTCTTTGCCTGTTTATCACCTTATATAATTTTATTAGTTTCAAAGTCTCAATTTTCTCTTTTATCTCTCACTTTCACCTTAAACTTAATTTTTTTCTAAAATACCTTTTACTTAATTTCTGTTTTTGTCCTCAACCTCTTGTACCTCTCCTCTCCTTTTGTCTCTACTCTGGTTACTACTTTTTCCCCATATACCCATTTTTCCCTTTCTTTTTACAGGTCCGACAGGAAGCTAACCTCCTGCCCATCAGATAAGCATTGTTTTTTTACTTAACCTTAACTATTTGTCATATTTGCTATCTATAGAAACTATGTTGGGATGATATGCTCAAGCACTGGGGAAAAATATGTAAAAGTCCGCAAATGTGAAAAATATCTATAGGGTATCCTGTGAAGGGGGCTAACCCCAAGTGGCGCCTACAAAATGGTGACCCACTTGCAGCGACTTGCCCCAATAGCGAGGGCAACCAGATGGGAAGTTCACAACACAACAGCAGGATGTCACGTGTATGTATGCTGAAGTGCAAGCGTGCGGCGACAGGTGGGTGGGTTTGAGGGGTGGTGCCGTGGGGTGCTGTCAAGCTGGCGCTGTGGGTTGGGTGCTGGCCTAGAGTGGTGGGGATGCAGGGTTCAGGACCAGGCGCGGTGTTTTTGTTGCGCCCTGTCCAAGACAGGTGTTTTTTATTTTACTGAATGCCCCCGGAGTTAAGAATTCAAGTTAGAGGGCGGTGGGGGGCCGACAAAAGAAATGTTGCTGCTTTTTGCGCCACTGTTACTGGCATTGCAGTTGCACATCGCTGAAACTGAATTTCGGCAATGTGCACTCGCCATAAGGACGATCACCCCTTATGACATGAAACCATATATAGTGTAGCTATATTACCCTAGCATCATTATTTTTACAGAGCAGTCAGAAAGCTATACAAAAACTCATAAACAATGAGAGTATCGGGCACTGTCCACACTAGAGCTTTTACATTTTTTTAACTGTTAAAACAGTTTAAAAGGTTGGTGTCCACATGGTAACATGGTTAACAATCTGTGTTCTAAAACCAAGCTCTAACCTTGCTCAGGAGGTAAGCTAGAGCACAGTTTTGGTACAACATGGTTACCTCAACCCCCGTGAACAGCAGTGTTGATGCATTCCATGCTGTAACACGGGTTGTGTGCTGTTCATGGGTACTCCTTAGTGCAGATTTCTGCTGTTTCCGTAGCCCAGGTTAAGGCAATCACCGTGACCCAAATCTGTCTTTTTCCCCAGATGTTATTAACAAAACAACTTACACATATCCCCCTGAGCTAACAATGAGCTCCTAATTCAAGTACTGCTACTTTAAAAAAATAAATACATTTTTGGTCAGGAATGACGCAGTAAGCCGAGGTTTGTTTCCAGGTGCATCCTTGAAGCACAGGGAAGTGACTTGTTCATGGCCACACAGTATGCAAGTGGTGGCTGTGGGATTCAAACCCAGTTCTCCAGGTTTACATTTCATTGCTCCATACTCCTCTACTCCTCCCAACTTTACTTTTCCTGAAGTACTCATACACTCATGATCACAAGTATCCCATCATGCACTGTAGTACCTGCAATGCTTTCAGCCAGTGCAGCAATAATGCCTGGGAACTCGGTCCAGCTAGCACGGTGTTGCAGCACAACCTGGGAGCTCCAACAACTGTGCTCAAGCACATATCCAAAACATTTTTAAACACATTTTGAACCCACTGCACAG
The DNA here is from genome assembly GCA_016271365.2 of Neoceratodus forsteri. NCBI lineage: Eukaryota > Metazoa > Chordata > Ceratodontiformes > Ceratodontidae > Neoceratodus > Neoceratodus forsteri. The sequence goes on along the minus strand of CM057455.1, from coordinate 1,355,033,375 downwards.
TATAGACAGGGCATCAGTGATTAACATGTATCATTTTAATTAGGATCACACACCCAGACCATTATTTTTTGAGATGGGTGACCAATATACTTTTCATGGCTTCTCTTTGATATGTTAATTTTTATAAACAAACATACACATGCAGTGGCTTCCTGGTGAAGGTATGCACTAAATCATAATAATGAGGTTTTCTGACCCTGCCTCAAAAAATCACGTGACAGAAAAAAAAAAAAAAAGGAAACAGTAAAGCATGATAAGTAAGAAAAAAATTACAGTATATAGCGGATACACAGTGGCCTAACTCAGAATATGCCATTTTATCTTTAGGAATGTTGGGGCAGGACCATAACTCACAAGTAGTAAAGGCCCATACCTCTCAAATGTCCCTGATTCAGACTCCAAAATGTCCCCCGTCTCTCCTAAATTTGGTATTTCTGTCCCTATAAAGTTGGAATTTGAAGTATAAAATAATGTGACACATTTGCACTACTGCCTAATTCTTCCTCAGAAAATGCATTTTTCAACAAATCGCATATTGTAACAGCTTGTGGAGCCGATATAACCATTTTTTAAGCAGTGTTCACGATTTTGCCCTTTGTCACTGTTTTTACGATTTGTCCCCGATTTGTGGGGCAGGGAATGAGAGGTATAAGCAAAGTTACAGCCAAGTTTTAAAAGGCATTCCTCCCTTTATAAATGAAGCTAAATGGCATATTCTGAGTTAAGCCATTGCGTATCTTGTTTATACTGTACAACACATTTCCAAATATAAAAACCTAACAGTCCAGTTCTTTCATTCATCCGGTAAAGCCATTCCAGGTTTACAGAATAAAATGCATTACATCACATACAATATGCACAGTCTTTAAAATGTACAATAAATAAGCAAACTTTTGGACTAAAATGTAGTAATAGTAATCCCAATGTAATAATATACATGGACCTGTCAAATTAGCTCTTTTTGTGGAGCTCTTAACTATTGATAGGACTTCCCTGCTCTGGTACAGTATGAATGCTGGAAAGCCGCACTGTGATCCCATCAAGCATTGTTTCAGCTGCCCTTCCACTGTTCATACTATAGCCTACGACCTATTTAACCTGTATCAATTTGTTTGTTGTGACAGATCTACTATTAAGATATATTTTTATCTTGACAGTAGATATGTCATCAAGAAAAACAGTGGCATTTTGCTGCTGAAATTTATTCTCACTGGTGTCATAAAACCAAATTTTATCAGAGAAAATGTATTACCACTGGAGTATAAATAATAGTACTTTTCAGTCCTGCTCGTCAGGAGGAAGCAGTGGCATATACTGTGAAATGTTGGTATACAAAGAATTTGGACTGTTTTTTTTTTTTTTTTGTCAGCCATGCTTTAGTCAAACTTTAAGAAAAAAGCACATTGTAGACGAGTGAGTCATTAGAATACTTGAGTTGACAGTCTTTCTTGGAGCAGACTCCTCCCTGTTCCTTTCTTTTACCACACAGGGTTGCTTGGTTACACTGGCTCCATTTCTTTTTTTTTTTACTTGAGATTCTCCCCTTCACACTGTTTTTGAAAAAATAACAAGGGGCTTCTGCCTGAACCCTCCACAATGGGTGTGGTAAACCGTGCAGTCAGATCCGTCTCCAGGGCCTGCAAGAATAATTCAGCTCACTACTCCAGAGGGAGAGGTGCCTGGTTTCTCCTACCAGTCAGAGGCCCACCAGTTTTTACGGCTACATGGGTGAAGCCATGCAGATGTTTTACTCAGAGAGTGAAAAGGGGCTCTGGAAGTATGTGACCGGATAACTCAACTCTGTGCTTCCACAGTGCTGTGGTCCTGTGACTACAGTGCTGCCGTCAGTGCTGTTGGTTTAGTTCTCCGATGCCCCTCCCTTCATGAGGCCACTCCAGCCCCGCCCCCAACCCAGCGAGGACACTGTTTTGTTTCTGCCCATCACTTCCACAGTTGTGGGCAAAACAAAAGAACCTGCTAATGCTCAAGATGCCATGAGCTCATTGCGCATGTGTCACAGTGACCATCTTGGGCACTGTCGGCTCTTTCTCACGTATATGTAGTGATTATTGGTCACTGTGAATGCACGAGTACCGTGCAAGTACGACATCAACCGCAGCGGGAGCTCAGAGTACCTTTCACTTGGACTTGCCGCTCTGAAGTAGCTGCGTTGGCTCTGACCAGAGGCTGTTTCTGTTTGCAACAGATCCCCCACCATTTCCAGAGAATGTCCCCTCTGGGAGATTAGCACAGTGTTTTTTGAGCAAGAGTTCATGTGAATCATGAGTAACATCTACATGAAAGCTTAGGGATTTGTAAGGAAAAGGCAAAGGTGCAAAATGGACTGCAGTCAACTGTGTAAAACAATGTACTGAGAGAGACTCTGAATTTTGTTAATTGGGAATTGTGTAGGTGCCCTGCCTGGAGCCCAGTATTACAGAAAGAGAAAAGAAGTCTGGCCCTCATGTATTCATTCTAGTAATCTGGATGAGGCTTTCTCCTCATGGGGGCTGGGGATGTGGTGCCCTACGTCCTGATCCAGCCGTAGTCTACACTCATTTCTGAAATAAACATTTGACAATATGTTTTCTCTTCATCTTCTTCAGACACTTACACAGGACCCTAGCTACTGTTGTTACTACAGCCAACATTTTTCGGCTCCTGCATATCTGTTGGTGCTGGGGTTTTGGTACCGTGTCATCCCCTGTGCGATGTCTTATCAGCATCAGGTTATACACTAACTTTAGTCATTACATAAATGAATAAGCTACATGAAATGCACAAAATAGGTGATCTGATACCTTTTATTGGACCATCAAAGTTTTACAGAAAAAGAAAAAACTACATGACAAATTCTTAGGATCTGTAATAAGCCCGGTGTTGAAATATCTGTTTATTGCACTGTTTACCCTGTTTGGTTTTGCTTTTATTGCCAGTGGTTGACAGCAGTAGGACATTAAGCGATATTATGCAATAAAAGCCATATGATATGTTATATTTGCAAATTTTATCAATAGTATTAGGCTCCTATGTTTTATTTCTGTGTTAACTCCTGAAGAGGACTGGTCATTCTAAGCATATGATGTTTAAAATGCTCTAAATTAAGACATGGCTACCAGTATTCTCAAGTAACTGCTGATCCCCACTTTTTTCACTCTCTTTATACCCGCCCCCAGTTCTTTTGCTATATCCCATCAACTGTTTTATTTTAGTCTTGCTCCTACTTTTCCTACTACTCCCCCGACCCCCTTATATCTTTCATCACTGTGTTCTGCTGTTGTTCCTTTTACATCTACTTTTTTCTGTAACTTTGATTTTATTGGACTTTCACCAAGACGTACAGGACACACATTCATCATTCCTTGAGTGCAATTTAACAAAACTAGAAGCTAGCATACTCCTCCCCAAAGTTTACTTGTTATACATAGCTGTAAAAGGGAGGGGGGACCCCATATCATTTTCTGATTTTTTAGCCTGGCCTAAATCTCTAGCTATGAGGAACAAGGGGTGTAAACCCCATAACCATAGGGCCTGGCAAACATGTGTGCTAGAAGGGGCCTAACTAGCACTGCTACTGACTTGTCTCCCAGTGTTGGGGAATGAGATAACATGCATCATTCATTCACTGTTATAGTCAAGTAGAAAGCCTGACTTACACACATACTACAGTATATATGTATATACGCACAATTCAATGATTAATAAATTTCTAACATATTTACCCATCCCAAGTGGTCTGGTTCAGGTACAGTAGCAGTATTGGTAGCTTATTACTGTACGTGCCCGCACTTAGTTTAGAACCTTATCATAATGAACTCTAAATCTATCTTCACAGGTGAGACAATGGGGGAGGGGGTTGTTGACTAGGTTAGGGAAGGTTACAAGGGATATCTGGTAATGCTAGCAAGGGTTAAGCTGCTTTCAGGAATTGCTGTGAGCGCTTCTAATGGGCCATACATTTTTCAGGCAGGCCTGTTGGGTGTTCTCAGACCATGTGCTAATCTTTCTAATCTGAGACACTCCAGCGCATATGTGAGCCATTCCTTATAAGTATGAGGTCTGGTGTCAAACCATAGGTGCAAAATTTGTCTTTTGGCTGTGTTAGTTACCAGATATATGCCATGCTGTCTACTAAGCACTGCCCTGGAGTGGGCCGTGTTACCACTGACACAAATATCAGGTTCAAATAGGTTTTCGTACCCTAAAAGTGGGTTGAGTTTGGATTTTATTTCCTGCCAAAAGGTTTGGATCAGGGGGTATTACCATAGTCAGTGTATCACGGATCCATCTGGATGGTTGCATTTACAGCATTTAGGGGGTAACATTTTCTTCATCTTGTGGCTTTTTTGGGGGGGCTATAGCACATATTACTAAGGATCTTGAATTGCTGCATATTCACGTCTATTAATGAAGTGGCTTGTCTCAAAAAGGTCCCATTTATGTGCCACTCCCAGCCTGTGGTGTCTATTTCTAGCTCTCTGCCCTACCATTTCATTGTTTCTTTGGCTTCACCATGGATATGTGATATCAACATAATGCACCTTGAGGATATGGAGGCTGGAGTTTTGAGCTGGTTCAGAAGAGCCGTTTCCCAGTCAGAATCCTGTGTCTGAGGATATCCTGATCCCCAATGGTGTGCTGTAGTTAGGTGTATCTACAAGTATCAGAAGGTTGTAGCCAGTGGTTATGCTGTAGTATTTGAAAAGGAATAAAACCAGTAGGATGCACAATGTTTCTTATTGTCTAGATGACAAATCTCTTCCACTGTATCTAATGTAACCTGGCTCCTTCTACTAGAATACTGCCACTGCCCCAGACTAGTCGCTCCGTGCATCATTTTAGTGAACTCTGTGCTCTTTCATGGCCCCTCAACAGGATGTTTTGTGTGCATCCCATGGGTGAGGTAGCTAAGGAAGGGAGAATGGGACCAAATATGAGAGCAGGCATGTCTGAGTTAGCGCAGTTACACAATCTCTGTATGATGGACACCCATGCTGGCAGATGATGAAGCAGACTTTGTTCTTCCTTCATATACAGCCATTGAGAGGTGTTTTTAAGTTATGATGCTCAACAGTACATATTGACTTCAAGTACTTTTAGTACCCCTTTTTCTGTAAGGCAAGCCAGTCTCGTCAAAGTGCTTCTGGGGTTTTTATGGGCCCATATAAATTCTGATACAAGACTTTGTACCTCTTTTATATATTTGCTTGGGGCAGGTGTATGGAGCATGGATAGTGTGAACTGGATTGTGGGCAGAACATACAGGTTACTCACCTGTAACAGGAGTTCTAGGAATGGTATATGTTGTTCATCCGCACAACCCACCCGACCTCCCCGGCTTCGACGCACAACCTGGCTTCCAGTGGGCTAGATCTGGCGTCATGGGGCGGAGCAGAGAGTTTTATCACCCGGGTGGATGGGAGGAGCCAGCTTGAAGACCTTCCGGCAAGATTTAAAGCGGCAAGGAACCTGCCAGTAAGTGTGGATGAACAACATATACCATTCCTAGAACTCCTGTTACAGGTGAGTAACCTGTATTTCTAGGGACATGGATATGTTGTTCAATCTACACTTACTGGCAGACTCCTAGCAGTTCTCTGGGAGGAGGGAGGCAAGGCGCACACCCCCTACTTGGGAAATAAGGACTGGAGAACCGAGGTCCCAAAACCAGCATCCCTCAAGGTCGTTGTGGTAGTGGGTAATGAAGATTGTGCTGACTTCCAGGTAGCAGCCCTGCAGATTTCCTGGATAGGGACGTCCCTGGAAACAGCCACCGAAGCAGCAGTATGGTGGGTAGAATGAGCTCTCATCCCTTTGGGAGGCTCCATGCCCACCAACCTATAGCAGAGATCTATGCAGGAGGTGCAACATATCCATGTCCCTAGAAGTTCATTTTTACTGAGGAAATTTTTTGTCCCATGGAGAGTGATAAGACATTCCAACAGTTTAGATCTGTATTGACAGATGTAGTAATGAGTTTCATGTTTAGTTGCACCATCTCTAAGGTGGACATGTGGATATCGATTCCCAGGTATTGTACTAAGATGGGTTTCCACTGCATGCCAAAATCTCTGATCATGTTTCCGCTGCATTTATAATTTAGTGGGAGAATTTCAGATTTTTCCAGTAATGACAGTAGATTGTATCCAGAGAAGTTGCCAAATTGGTGGATGATTTGCATCGTTGGTTTAACTGATGTGCCTGGGTTGCTAAAGTCAAAGGACATTATCCACATATGCAAGCAGTTTATGTCCAGTGCCTCCTACTTCTATATCTTGAATCCTTCGATATTTCTGGATTGCAGGGCCAAATTAAAAGACTCGTGAAATGAGTCAGTGACCACCAGCACATTACTGATATTTCTTTGATCTGACTCCAAACTTAGAAAACAAATACAGACCAGCTCCATGGGTGCACTGGTGGTGACAGCATCAAGGGGCAGCCCCTCTGGGGCAAAGCTTTCCTCTGTACAATGACTACAAGTCTCGAATGTGCTCCAACATCAGCCCCATCTTAGGCCAGTAAGTCTGGATCTCACCAAGTCAAGTGTTCTGTCTATACCAAGGTGCCCCATGTGGTTGTGCAAGGACCTCAGTACTGAGTCTCAAGGCAGTGGGCAGCACTAGTTGTTGTTTGTCTACTTGTCCCCTCTGTCTACTGCCTTATGTATAACAGTTTATTGATCAGTTTCAACTAGGACTTCTTTGTATAACAGTGCAGTTCTCAAAATCAGTGGAGCGTAATTTGGACTGTCTTTTCACCATGAAAACTACAAAGCTGCTTTGATCATGGGATCATGAGACTGAGCCCACGATCACTGTCATTGTCCAGCTGAGGCACCAAATGTCTATTGCAGAAAAGTGGCACAAGCAGCAGGCATGCAATTCCTCAGAGGCTCCCAAGCAACCACCATGCAGTCCACTGCGTCCGTGACATTTGTTCCTCCCTGTCAAGCTTCCGGCAGAGTGCCCGAATGTCAGGTTCTGCACAATCGACCCAATCATTCTGGGGAACAGGCCTCCGGGAGAGACATCAGCATCTATGTGGTTCAGACCTGCCGGTATTCGAGAGCATAGTCACATGTAGATAATGCAGAAAGCCACCTATGGCCAGTGGCATCCAACTTAGCTGAGGTCTGCACATAGGTCAAAGGATTGTGTGGTTTTTACTAGTGTTTAGCCCATACAAGTACTCATGGAATTGGTCAACACAGCTCACTCAAAGCTAGGAACTCTAACCTATGTACAGGATAGTTCTTTTCGATAGTCAGGTTTCACTGGCAAAGGCCACTGGTCTCAGGCCATTCTCGTACTCTTGGTACTAGCTTACAGCTAACCTTGCAAGCTAACGTAATTAACATGCAGGGCGTAGGTTTTTCTTGGATGGCTGCGACCAGCACTGGAGCATGGTGGTTGATATATGATCTCATAAAGCAGTCACACAATCAGGGTCCTTGAGCTAAATACTTCACTCGGATGTCCTCTTTCAGTGATCTTGAGGATGCTGACTTTTGCATTTTTTGTGAAGTTGGGGACACCCTTGAGTAAGGTTAAGTAAAGGCGGATCACTCTGAACAGTCCTTGGCTTGAGCCGATAATAACCACAGAATCCAGGAGATCTTTGCAGTTCTTTTTTTTAGATTTTTGGGCTCCCAGCCCAGGTGATCAAGGCCCACTCAACTTTGCCCAGGTCGGTCTCTATTCCTCGGTGGATACTATGTGTCCCAACTTTACTGATGTTTGAAAAAATTGACACTTATCAATGGCACAGTTTAAAACAAAGTCCTCCAGTCGGTCAATACCTTAAATAATCACTCTCATGTTTCCTCCAGTGAGCTGCCAAACACAATAACATCATCTAGGTATACCAGGCACTCTAGTAAGTTCATGTCCCCACTGCACGCTCATCAATCGTTGAAAGTGGCTGGGCACTGAAATCACAGGGCATCCTCATGAGATTCACCGACCAAGCGGACAGATAAAGGCTGTCTTTCACGGGTCCTCTGGGGCCACCGAGATCTGATAGTACCCACTCACGAGATCCAGCACAGAGAACCACATGCTCCCGTTTAGGCAGTCAAAGCATCCTGAATCACGGGCATTGTGTACTGATCAGGATAGTCCACGGGTTAAAGTGCGATAATCACACATCCTTACTGTTCATTCTTTTCCTCACTACCACAATGGGGAAGCATAAGGGCTTCTGGATTCTTGTATTACACCACCGTAACATCTCTTGCAGATGACGCTCACATCATCTATGTCAGCAGGTGCCAGGCGTCGAGACCTCTCACTGAAATGGTCTTTCATGCAGCCCGGATATTGTGCTCCCAGCTCCTTGCGCATCTACATCCCATTCCTTTAAAAAACACCTGGACTCTCTGGGCAAACGCTCACTGATCTTCATTTCCATTCAGCTGGCAGCGGGAGTCGCCGAAATCAAACAAGTGAAGGCTACTCTGTCATTCTTCTTGAACTCTTGCTGCTGGGTAGCACTGCAGTGTCTGCACAATGCGATAGCCAGGATGCAACCTCTGTTTACTCGAACGTCTCTTTCAGACACACATATGAACTTGGACCATTACCCTTCTGGCAAGCCTTGGGCTCTGGCGGGCAAAATACCAGGCTTGACCAGCAGTCCCTCTGGCAATTTTCCATCGCCTGGTGCATCCCAACATGTCTTTATTCTGCAATCCTTTCTGTCGACGGACCTCTCCCTGCAAGGTACACTGGGCATTTAGCGCCAGGATCAGAGACTCCAGGATCCTTCTTCCATACAATTCCGACCCGGTTCCTCTGGTTCCTGTTTTCCAGCATCTCTGTGCCTCATAGGCCTAACAATTAAAGCCGAACTCTTAAAGCTCTACTAGTCTTTGACCCCTGTTTTCATAACACAACTGTGCCAGCCTTCCGAACATATGAGCATTTCACCAATCAACAAAGGACACCATCATACAGTCCAGTGGGGGACACACCAAGGCTAGGTCTCTACTTGTTCGCCACTCCAGCCACGGAGGTGGGGAAAGACAGCCAAATTCGGATATACCCGGAATAGGTAGGCCTTCTCACTTAACCCCATACATGCAGTCCTTCTAATGGTTGTGAAAGTACGTCAGACAAATGCTTCTGATACCAATCTTGGAACATAATTGTCACTTGGGAGCCACTGTCTAACATAGCTCTTATGAACACTCCGTTCACCTTTACAGTGGTCTCCATGGAGGAACCCACTATTCTGGACCAGTCTGGAGGCGGTAGTGAGGGGCCTGGGCAACTGACCTTGCCACAAAGGACGTGAATTAGCATTTTGGTGCCTCACTGGGATCATGTCGTGCACCTCTTAACCACTGATTTCTTCTCCAAGCTCTCCTTGTAGCCTATATGCAACTTTGTCAGTGTCTCTTTGGGAGCTGGCATCCCTTTTCATGTGCCCATCCTTCTGCCAAATTATAGCAAAACATACTTGGAGTTTGAGCTAGCCGAGGCGCCACACTGGGAGCCAGGGCGGGGGGTATTACTAACTGGAAACCTTGGCGCCATCTCTGTCTCATGGGCGTGATAAGCATTTGGAGACATCTCGTCAGTTTCTCCACTTCCTATGGTCAAGGAATCGAGTTCGGAGCTGTTATCAGTAGGAGATACATGGGTGGGTACCCCACCCCATAGCGGATGCAGTCGGATATAGCTCAGGTCTTACTTTGCAGGCGTGCGTGGGCCTTTCATAAAGGGACTGTTTTGAATTCCCCGATCTCTCTCAACAGTTCGGCCCATTGTGACATATCTTTTCCTTGTCAGAGCACTCATTGACTGCCAACCTCTGCCCCGAACTTCACTTGATGGGTCACCCTCAGTCACTCGGGTCGTAGCCGCAGCTATTGGTGCAGGTCCCTCCCGGAGGTCGTCTTTTCTCAACTCCTCAATTTCTCTCATTAACTCATCAGCAGGAGGGTGAGGATTCCAGTCGATCTGCCAGGTGTAACTGAAGCAACAGCAGTTCCTGAGAAGAGGGCAGACTTAGGATCCCGTCCAGCCTGGTTCGGTCCAATTCAATCGCTGGCAAACTACCTTTCTTGAGGCATACTTGCAAATTTTTCCAGCCGAGATATATACACAGACAACAACCCTTGGTACTGCTTGTAGCATCTCTACTCTCCACCATAGGTCCTCATCAGAATCTGGGCTCCCATACACATTCTCCAAGGCCTCAAAGATAGGCCTGTGCAGTCGCTTCAGGGTTACTGGCCCGCTTAGCACAGGATGGTAGCAAGGGCAGGACCTCGGAGGCTCTCACTAACCTCTTTCGCTTTTCACCTTCCGAGTCATTGCCATTCTAGCACTTGGGGGCAACATAGTCTATCCAGGTCTCCCAAGTCATCCTCCTTGCGGGTGGGAGGGTGCCAGAGAAGATCCTCAACCCCGGTAAGAGCCGGACTAATGGCAGGTGCAGAAATAGGAGTCTGCATTGGTTCAGCCACCATTACGGGCACTGGAGCAGGAGAGGGTGTTGGGGAGGAACACCCCAGGTGGCAAGAATAGTTTCTTCAAGTCCTCCACAGTTTTCCTCTCCCAGCAACCATTCAGCAAATTCTCCTCAAAAGTTTCAGATAGTGGTGGGGCTGATTCCCCGGGTCTTTAACATCATAGTTATCACTCTCCAAGCAATGAGGGCTCCTCTGGGTAATGGTCTGTGGCACTTTGGAGCTATCTATGGGATCCTTAAACTCTACTAGGGCCAGGAAAGTGTGGGTGAGCAGATTAGCATGCCGACCCACCACCACAGGGTTTTGTAAACCTTCCACCTTGGAAAGTACTCTGCACAGTGTCACATGTGATACCTAGGGGATGTCCAGGATAAGCACATAGCATTTTGGGGGTCGATCTCACCCAGTACACCACTCCACCAGCCGGTGCACAGCCACTTGTCGGGTACCCATTTTTCTTTAACAGTGGTTCGTAAATATGGCCACTAGAGGACACAATCCCAGCGGTGAGCCTCCAAGATGTAACCCCTAGATGGCGCCATCCCAGGGGCTACTACCCTGCCTGATTTACACTAACAGGTTGAGGGGTCTGATCCAATGGCGGTGCCTCCACCCGAGGTCAGGGTTTGCAATAGTTAAACTAACTTGGTCACAGCCCCCTGGGACACTGCAACCCCCTTTCTTCCCACTAGTGGCCCACACAATATATCAGAATTACCTTCACAGTATACACTTACCCCAGGTCTGGTTCCGCACTGGGACCTCCTGTGAAATGAGATACAGTGCAACAAAATCACAGTACAAAGTACTTTAACATAGACAAATACCTCTAGGCAGTATAACCTTGATGAAACAAGCAGCTCTGATTTGTTTAGGGGATATAACAAGGACAGGGGAAATCAGGTTAATTAGCTTATCACTCTAATAATCTATCTATGGCTCTGTGCACAGGCCTATCCCTATCAGTTACTGTCCTGGGTACCCAAGTCCCAGTGGCTAGTCCAAACCGTGGTAGCTGGTAGGGGGCCCTTCACACAGAAAAAGGAGAATTAAACAGTCAGCAGTACAGTAATTCCATTTGATTTAATGTGGCAATTCAACGGGAGCAACCTGAATTGAGTACTCACGACCTCCAAATAAGATAGGGTCCTTCAATGTCAGCAAGGCTCACTAGCAGGTACTAAACCTCTTCACACATCCATATAAAAAGAAGTACTATACCAGGCAGGCTGCATCTTATCCCGATCGCACTACTGCAACAATACCCGGAGAAACACAGCAGATTCAGTTCCTGACAGACCGAGTGCACTCAGCAATTCTTCCAGTCTTCTACAGGGTGAGCCTGGTTTCTACTCTTCAGAGATCCTTTGATTCTTTTCTACAGGACGGATTCAGTCCTAACAGCTGTTACACAAGCTGGAACTCTGGAGCTACCGTTTTGACTAAAACTGCACACTGAAAAAGCACAGGCTCCTTCCTATCACTGCCAAGCTCAACTGAACTCCAACCGACAAAAACTGGCACTTCCTTTGAGTTCCTCCCAGTTCTTGACTGGATTGGCTGTCACTCACAATAGACTGCTGCTGTTGGTCCAAAAGGCACTGAAGTCTCAAACTACATCTCCCAGAGTCACTGCCCATACAATCCTCTTGTGGCTGGCTCAGATTATGAGTCCAAGTTCTGATTCGTCCAAACATCATTTTAGAGCTAGCTTACCCCACACTGATTGGTCCAGTTCAGCAGTTCAAAACTAGAATGGGGAACTAGCAGACACAGTTCTGACTGCAAAGAAAGCAGGTTAGACAAACTGTAATTTCATTATTACTCTAAATAATTTCTGGCAAATAAAGCGATCTTTCAGATAGGTTCCCTTTGCACTCCTAGTGACTGCAAAATGAAGTGAATTGGCAGCAGCTCCAGTGGTACTCGAGAAGCACAAGTCCCCCACAAACTAATTATGTCTGCAAGCAGACAGCTCTTAAAGAGACAGTACCAGAGTTCATAAAACACCACTGATAAATGGCTTAAATGCCAAACACCATTCAGGCTTGGAGCATCAGCAAGCTCCTGAAGTCTTTTTGGGAACCCCATTTGCAGGGTTACATCTACATACGACTATGCTCTCGAATACCGAGCAGGTCTGAACCACATAGATGCTGATGCTCTCTCCCGGAGGCCTGTTCCCCAGGATGATTGGGTCAGATTGGCAGAACCTGACATTCGGGCACTCTGCCAGAAGTTTGACAGGGAGGAACCAATGTCCACGGACGCAGTGGACTGCATGGTGGATTGCTTGGGACCTCTGAGAATTGCATACCGCTGCTTATTGCCACTTTTCTGCAATAGACATTGGTGCACTGCCTCAGCTGGACAATGCAAGTATTCAGGGCTCAGTCCCGATCCCATGATCAAATCAGCTTTAGAAGCCTCTGTGCAGGAAAAGATGTGTCCAAATTACGCTCCACTGATTTGAGAACTGCATTGTTATACAAAGAAGGTCCTAAGTTGAAACTGATCAATAAACTGTTATACAGAAAACAGTAGACAGAGGGGGACAAGTAGACAAACAACAACTAGTGCTGCCCACTGCCTTTCGAGACTCAGTATTGAGGTCCTTGCACAACCACATGGGGCACCATGGTATAGACAGAACACTTGACTTGGTGAGATCCAGATTCTATTGGCCTAAGATGGGGGCTGATGTGGAGCAACACATTCAAACTTGTAGTCGCTGCTTACAGAGGAAAGCTTTGCCCCAGAGGGCTGCCCCCCTTGTTAACATCACCACCAGTGCACCCATGGAGCTGGTCTGTATTGATTTTCTGAGTTTGGAGTCAGATCAAAGAAATATCAGTAATGTGCTGGTGGTCACTGACCATTTCACGAGATATGCCCAAGCTTTCCCAAGTTTCCCACCAAAGACCAGAAAGCATCCACTGTGGCCAAAGTACTTGTAGAAAACTTTTTGTTCACTATGGGGCTCCACAAAGAATCCATTCTGATCAAGGGAGACTTTGAGAGTCCCTGATCAAAGAGATGCTTTCTCTGTGGGAGTGCGAAGTCCAGAACCACTCCTTACCACCCCCCAAAGGGACCCACAGCCTGAACGTTTCAACCGCGACTTTGCTAGATATGCTAGGCACCCTGCACCCAAAGGACAAGCCTAGATGGAGCCAACAAATTAGCACCCTGGTACATGCTTATAACTGCACCAAAGTGATGCCACTGGGTTCTCCCCTACCACCTGATGTTTGCAAGAGAAGCTCGACACCCGGTAGATGTGTGTTTTGGGGTCTCTCTGATGGGGTTCAAGCTGACAACTATTTACAGTATGTGCAAAAGTTAAAGGCCCAGCTAACTCATGCGTACTCAACTGGCTCAAACCATGGCTGCCAAAAGAAATCTGGCCAACAAAGAAAGGTATGATAAAAGGTGAAAGCACAGGAACTCCAGGAGGAGATCGGGTATTGCTAAGAAATCTGGGACTGCATGGCAAACACAAGATTGCTGACAGATGGCACCATCTCCCTCACATTGTAGTGAGCAAACTAGATGATCTACCAGTGTACAAAGTAAGGCCTGAGAATAATTCAAAGATGTAAAACAATGCATAGAAATCATTTACTGCCCATTGGACAAATCTTGATTGAGTCTGAGCCCCCAGAAGATGCCCTCTCTGGACCAGTGACTAGAGCTGCTGCTAAGAAAAGATCAAGAAAGTCTGCACCACAGAAGCAGAGTTAAAGTGTTCCCTCCACAAGTCCCAGTTGAGCATGACTGTCAGTCCATATCAGAAGAAAGTGAGAGTGACTTTGAATACTATCCTTCTTACGAACTGAGTCAGTTGTTTCGGGCAATCCCTAGTCAATACTGGAGATGAAGCTGGGCCTTCTGGACTGTCTAAGCCCCCAGCTTCGTCCCTGAGACAATGCTCCCAGAAAGTGAAGTGCAAAGCATCAGATCAGATGAAATGGAATCATTGTGCATGGTTGAACTGTTTGAGTTTTCAGGGAGAAAATGATGGATTAGGGCAGACTGGTGATACACCAGAACAAGAAGAGTATTTTGAGTATCCTGACAGTCCACTGCCAGTGTCAAAGCTCTCCATGCGAGCCAAATGTTGTGGACTCAGAAACTGTAACTCCTGGAGCTGAAAGTGCCCCAAGTTCTAGCCTCTCTACCCCCGTGGAGACTCCCTGACAAGTGAGGACAATGCTGAAAATGAGGCTCAGAGTGCAGATACTGTAACAGTTCCCCCTAGAAAGACTGGTCGAGCTGTAAAGCCTGTGGTGCACCTCAGTTATGATTCCCTTGGGAGGCATGTGGACTTGCCTCTCAATGTTGTCCATAAAGGAGTGTATGTGTCCCCGAGCTCATTGCCCAAACTGAGCGTCAGTGCTAACTCCAAGTTACTTGTGTTGCCCTCTAAGTATGGTGCCCTTGTCCCGTCCAGCCCCAAGGTAACTGATAGGGAAGGGCCCCCTTTCTTCAGGTTTCATGTACAAGAGGTAATAACTTGAGTTATGGTACAAAGTGTGTGTAATACTGTGTAAAGAGTGACGAACTGCAATGTTTCAGAAATGTGTTCCTGGTAAAATGATATATTGACTGATGATTACATGTGTGAGCCTAATGCAAATGTATATGGTTGCAGTTGCAACTTATGGAGTACTTGCTTGACAGGACGTCAAGCTTTCCCAGGCCAGGAAGGTGTAACCCCTGCAAATGGGGGTTCCCAAAAGACTTCCAGGAGCTTGCTTGAATGCTCCAAGCCTGAATGGTGTTTGCGTTTAAGCCATTTATCTGTGAGTGTTTTAGAGCCTCTGGTACTGTCTCTTTAAGAGCTGTCTGCTTGCAGACATAATTAGTTTATATGGGGGACTGTGTTTTCTCTGCTTGAGTACCACTCAACTGCTGCCAATTCACTCAATTTTGCAGTCACTGGGAGTGCAAAGGAACCTATCTGAAAGATGTAGCTGTTTGCCAGAAATCATTTAGAGTAATAATGAAAATACAGTTTGTCTAACCTGCTTTCTTTGCAGTCAGAACTATGTTTGCCTAGTTCCCCATTCTAGTTTTAAATTGCTGAACTGGACCAATCAGTGTGGGTTAAGGTAGCTCTAAAATGGTGCCTTGGACGAATCAGAACTTGGACTCATAATCTGAGCCAGCCACAAGAGGATTGTATGGGCAGTGACTCTGGGAGATGTAGTTTGGACTTCAGCGCCTTTTTGGACCAACAGGGGCAGTCTATTGTGAGTGACAGCCAATCCAGCCAAGAACTGGGAGGAACTCAAAGGAAGTGCCCGGTTTTGTCTGCTGGAGTTTCAGTTGAGCTCTGGCAGTGAAGAGGGAAGGAGCCCTGTGCTTTTTCGGTGTGTAGTTTTAGTCGGGAAACGTGTGCAAGGCCCAGAGTTCCGGTCTGCAGCTTGTGTAACTGCTTGTTAGGACTGAATCCATCTTGTGAAGAGAATCAAAGGATATCTGAAGAGTAGAAACCAGGCTCACCCTGTAGAAGACTGGAGAAATTGCTGAATTGCACTCGGTCTGTCAGGAACTGAATCTGCTGTGTGTTCTCCCAGGTATTGTGCAGTAATTGCGATCAGGATAGAGAAGCAGCCTGCCTGGTATAGTACTTTCTTTTTACCATATAAATGTGTGAGGAGGCTTGTGCAGCTCAAGTGAATCCTGCTGCCATTAAAGGACTTTTGCCTGTTACTGTTTACCATATAAATGTGTGAGGAGGCTTGTGAGCTCAAGTGAATCCTGCTGCCATTAAAGGACTTTGCCTTTTACTGTTTACCATATAAATGTGTGAGGAGGCTTGTGTAGCTCAAATGAATCCTGCTGCCATTAAAGGACTTTTGCCTGTTGCAGTTTGCCATATAAATGTGTGAGGAGTCTCTGGAGCTCAAGAGTAGCCCTGCTGACGTTGAAGGACCCTATTTTGTTTGGAGGTCGTGAGTACTAATTCAGAGTCGCTCCTGTTGAATTGCCACATTGAATCAAATGGAATTACTGTACTGCTGACTGTTTAACTAATTTTTCTTTTCTCTGTGAAAGGGCCCCTACCAGCTGCCACGGTTTGGACTAGCCACTAGGGCTTGGGTACCCAGGGACAGTAACTGGTAGGGATAGGCCTGTGCACAGAGCCATAGGTAGATGAGTAAAGTGATAGCTAATTAACCTGATTTCCCCTGTCCTTGTTATATCCCTAAATAAATCAAAGCTGCTTGTTTCAGCAAAGTTATACTGCCTGAGGTATTTGTCTATGTTAAAGTATTGTACTGTGATTGTTGCACTGTATCTTCTTATTTTACAGGGGGTCCCAGTGCCTGAACCAGTCCTGGGGGTAAGTGTATACTGTGAAGGTAATTCTGATATACTGTGTGGGTCACTAGTGGGAAGAAAGGGGGGTTGCAGTGTCCCAGAGGGCTATGACCAAGTAAGTTTAACTATTGCAAACCCTGACCTCTGGGTGGAGGCACCCGCCATTGGATCCAGGCCCCTCAACCTGTTAGTGGGAAATCAGGCAGGGGTAGTAGCCCCTGGGATAGTGCCATCTAGAGGTTACATTCCTGTTGGATCATTTTTTTTATCCGACTCAGTTGTAGGATGAGTAGTGGAGCAAGCGCATTAAATGGCAGTGTAAACGCTTTGCTCCGCTAGAAAAGGTGAATTCACAACCCCTCCTCGGAGCGACCTGCAGCACTGTAAGGGTGGGTTGTGTAAATGGGACCGCAAACGGCGCATCGGGAAGGGAGCAGTGTACACGTCATAGCGCTGCCGCCATGTAAACATGGCATATGTTTCTTGCAGGCCTGGATTCTCATTGAGTTTACTGCATAGCTCTTGTCAATGGTAGCCACAGTCAGACACCTTTCCCCTCAGGTTTCATGATCTCTCTACTACGTGCGCTTATGGGTGGGTGGAGGCATAAATATTTTGCAGCTCGCGATGAGTTCTTGAATTTCTTGTACATCAAACCTGTTTAGAGAGCCTGCTTGATCTTTGGGCACTCACTGTGAAAGCCCTGGCATTCAGCACTTTTCCCTCATGCAGGGTCCAGACATCGAGCTATGTGCTCCCTACCTAGGAAGCATAATATACCTTGGCCCAGTTGGCCACAACTCTCTATTTTCAAGAGGTTTATCTATTTTTCATTGTTAATGTTAATGTGTTGTCTGTTGTTTGATGTTCAAGTTTCTATGCTATATTTTCATACTGCTAAGTGTGATCTCAGGCGTCCATATTCCATACAAAAGGGTCTATGCTATGCAGGTACTCATACTGGATAATTACTTTTTCTACAGTTTAACCAGTCCGGTGTGACCTCCCCTCGCAGTAACCAATGGCAGTAGCCCAAGTTAAGTTTTTATCCTTCGTTATACTGGAAAAATTTTCTCTTAGCCAATCAGAATGCAGTGTTACTGTCCAGTTATTCTGCGATAACCAGATAGTAAACTAATAAATGGGACAGTGGCTCTACATTCTGACTGGCTGCTGTATGTGTACTTAGCCAATCAAAGAGCAAGCCCAGACTGCTCTCCCACTTCAACATGCAGCAGCCAATCAGAGACATCTAGTAACACTACAGCACTTCTGTGAGAAACAGTTCCTGCTTTCTCACAGATGCACTGCAGGGTGACAAGTAGATTTTACAGTTTTTTTATTTTTTTATTCATTGTTCCAGCATAATAGCAATAATAGCAATAGAGATCTTGGTTTTCTTGGTAATAATCGGATCGGGGGTTAATAAACACCCCAGTGTTTATTATCTCTAGTCCGTTTATTATCTCGTAAACCCAGATCACTATTGTATTAGTGATATAACATCAGTTGGGATGCAAAACCCATTCCATCGTCCTAGGATAATGCAATACATTGAGAGGGACCATCCTGATGTGATTTTCCTCCAAGAGACACATTTGTCAATAAACAAGCAGGCAAAACTTGGCAAATTTGGTTTCTTAGTACTAGTTGCATTCTCTAATCAAGGTAAGTGGAGGAGACAGAAACCGTTTTGCCAGGTGCTACAAGTTTCACCTTCAGACACATATTTGGACCCAGAGGGCCATTTTGTGATTCTGGTGGGCTCCAGTACAAAACACAAGTGGCTTTGGTAAACATCCTTTTACCTACACCACCCCAAAATCCAACAAAAGGTGACTGTGCAACATTTTTTTCAATAAGGTCCTCTCAGTGTTAAAAGGGCAATTGATTAAGGGAGGGATATTAACCCCACTTTAAACCCAGATTCAGGTTTAACACATCCAAACAGATTCCATATTCTTCAGCCCAAAAATATTTCAATGCAACATTGGGTCACTTGGGAACTGCAGATGTGTGGTGGTCTCCTTAATCTAAGGGGAAGCAGTACACCCATTTCTCAGCCCCACACCAGCCACAGTAAGACACAGAGTTGGGTCCCTGAGTGCTCACTGATCACTCCCCGATTAAGTTTAAACTAGACCTGGGAAAATACATGTACCCCCTAGGTGGCACTATCCGAGGAGGCTACTACCCTGCCTGCTTGGCTAGTAGCATGTTAGGGGCCTGAGTTCTGAAACAGGTGCCTCCACCCGGAGGTCAGGATTGGTAGTGGTCAAGCTAACCTGGGCACAGCCCTCTGGGACACTGTAACCCCCTCTTTCCTTACTAGTGGCCGGAACAATACACAATAATCACTTTCACAATACCCCTGATACACCACACAAGTACCCACACTGTTTGCACTTACCACCAGGGCTTTCCTGTGGCCCGGCCCTGGGGACCCCCTGTAAAACAAGATTATACACAGCAAATAACAGTAGTACAGTACTCTTGCACAAACTGGAACCACAGTCAGGGTAAATGCAAAAAAGAGTTAGATCCGATTTATTTAAGGGACTTGAACAAATATATATCAATATATCAGTTGGGGGGTGAGGATATAGCATGCACCAAGCAGGAAAGGGATCTTGGGGTTATCACCTCTGATGTCCTCAAGGTAGGGAAACAGTGTGACAAGGCAGCAGGTAAAGCAAATAGGATGCTGGGATGTATAGGCAGGGGCATTACCAGCAGGAAAAGGGAGGTCATAATTCCACTATACAAGACACTAGTGAGGCCCCACCTGGAGTACAGTGTACAGTTCTGGAGACCATACCCACATGGGACATAGACAGGGTAGAGAAGGTTCAGAGGAGGGCAACAAAGTTGGTGCATGGATTGCATCCAAGTCCTATGAAGACAGGTTGAAGGAACTGAACATGTACTCCCTGGAGGAAGGAGGATATGATAGAGACATACAAGTATCTTACAGGGAGGAACAGGGTGCAGGAAAACACTATTTTAAGCGAAAAGATGTTCCAGGACTAGGGGCATGGGATGAAGTTGGAGGGAGGACGATTCAGAGGAAACATGAAAGAATTTCTTCACAGAATGGGTGGTGGACAAGTGGAACACCCTGCCAGAGGAAGTGGTGGGGCTGAAACAATCATGGGATTTAAGAATGCATGGGATAGACATAAAGGAATTCTGGAGGTCAGGGTAAGGTACAACAGACTTCTAGGAAAACAAACTGAACTTACAAGCTCAAATGGGCAGACTGGGTGGGCCATAGGCCCTTATCTGCCGACACTGTCTATGTATCTATGTAACAAGGGAAGTGCATAATCAGGTTAATTTGCATAAAGGCTCTATCAATCAAACAGTTATGCATGCACTTCAGGGTCCATAAACAGTCACACACTCTGGGTACCCAGATGGAGAATGGTGGGCTAGCCAGGAATGTTGCAGCTGGTTGGGGCCCTGTGATGGAAGAAAACAACATGCACAACACACACTATTTGTAATCCGGAGCCGGAGGGCTCAGTTCGTGAAAAGAAAACACCAAGTCAATCAGATGACACATTTTTAGATCAGGCTGTTGTTGCAGAGATCTACCTTGATGATTACTCACGATACCCAAGACTGGACACAGGCTGGATGAAATCGAGACAGCAGGTGGTTAATCTGGAGTGCCAGGAGAAGCAGGGCCCACCGATTCACCAAGGCATCATTCCTGTTCAGCGTGGAGCAGGGCTAATTCCCAGGCAGGTCTCTAAATCGGTGGCTTTCTCTGTGCAGTGGGATAGTCTGGCAGGGCCAGCGTAGCATGGCCCAGGCCGAATGGAGAGGAACACGGATTCAGTCCGATTAGGCTGGATAAAGCTTCCAGCAAGCAGAACACAGTTCACACAGTGGGGAACCAAATCATGACCCACTTTCAATACACAGCACATTTACATGTAAAGGATTCTACAGTACCAGCAAGCAGAACACAGTTCACACAGTGGGGAACCAAATCACGACCTATTTCAATACACAGCACATTTACATGTAAGGAAATTCTACTGTACCAGGCAAACCGCTCTCCGGTCATGATCGCAAAGTCTCTGCACAAACCGGGGATTCAAAAACAGCTGGAAATCCTGACAGGCCGATCACATTCAGCAAATCTTCAGTCTTCTTCAGGTATGAGCCTGGTAAAAAATCAGTGGCTTACTTCGTTCTCACAAACTTGGATTTACTCCAAAATAATTCTCTTCTCTTCTCTCCCTCTCGGGGGCAGCAGGCAGACATGCAGGCCACAACTCATGCCTTTCCACAGTTCTCCCACGCAAAACTAGTCAGACGGCTGCTTGCCTGTCTCAAGGTCTTGCTTGCTCAGCTCCCAACTGAGATCTGATTGAAACAGTAGGCAGCTTGGGGATTTCCCTCAGATCCAAATGGTTTGGTTGGCTGATTCATCTGTCAGTCACAACAGGAGTTCTCCCTCCAGGTGCAAAAAGGCGCCAAAAGCCCAAAACTAAATTTACTAAGATTTTGACTCCAGACATCTCCTGTAGTCCGGCTCCATTTTAGGTCCCACAGACTGATTGGTCCAATTCGGGCAGTTCCGAGTTCAAAACTGTGGGGATAAATAAAACAGGCCTTTCTGCAAAGAAGGCAGGTTAGACAAAGTACACTATTATTACTACTCTAATGAATGATCAGCAAACAGTTACATCTATTAACAGGGCTCCCTCTGCGCAATTAGCGATGGCAAAAACGGAGCGATTATCTGGCAGCCCGGGCAGGACCCGAGCATGACAACACTCAGCCACTACCAAGAACAAATACCCACTGCAAATTAGGCAGCTCTTAAAGAGACAGGTGCAGAGGCGATTAGGCAATAACGTTTAACCTGCTAAATGCAGGACGCCAGCCTGGCAGTGAGTATTTAGGCAAGCTCTTGGAAGGCTTTTCGGGAACCTCCATTTGTAGGGGGGTTACAGATGGCATACCACATGGAGGCTCAACTTTGCCCTCCTCAAGGATCAGACCTTTCAGGATGTTATCTGGGAGGGGTGCATTTTCTGGCTATGAATGATACTGGAGGGTTTCTGATACAGTGCTCTTGGATACACTTAAGGCTGTCCTTTGGGTGGGTGGAGGGGATTATTTCATTTTCAGCATGACGGATCAGGAGAGGCAGACTCAACTTTGGACTTTAATGGATACCCTCTCGACCTTGCAGCAGCTATGGGGACAGTATAAAGAGGTAGATTATCAGATTAAGACAGTAAAGCAGACACAAGGAATCAGACCAAAAAGTGGAACTAATTCATGGTTACTTGAAGCAGTATTACTATGAGGGCTGGGCTTGGGAGCAAAAGAAACAATGCATGTATCTCACAATTACAAGAACCAGCTTTATGACAGAGTACTCCTCCACAGACAAAACTAATCTATAATGAGCGGACATTAACAGGCACTACATTCCATATCTCCATCTGGCGATACCCCCATCTTGCTATCTCTCCACTTGCAACTCCCAATCTTAACAGATGACCAGAAATAAACTTCTGAGTCTCCTATATCAGGCAATGAAGTCTTAGAAGTTACTAAACAGGCTAAGACACAAAATGCCCAAGCCCAGATAGGTTTGCACTGGAATCTTATCTTTCACCCTCCTTCTTCTCCACATCTTGCACAAACTTTCAGGGCAGTGCAGGAGGGTGAGTCCATCCTTCTTGGAGCTGGTCTACTATATTGGCCCTACGAAACCAGAGAGTGTACTCTTCAGCCCACCTTCTATGCCGATTTCAATTTTAAATGTTGATTATAAATGTTTTATGGCTATACAGGCAATGAGGATAGACCCCATCCTCCCGGCACTTATTAAAACAGATCAATCAGGTTTTATAAGAGCCAAACAAACTTTTGGTAACATCAGAAGGATGCTTTTATAAATAGAACATATATCACCCAGGTGGCCATGACAGAGGTGATTCTTAGTCTAGGTGCAGAGAAGGTCTTCAACAGGGAGTCCTGGCCTTTCTTGTGGGACACCCTGTCAAACTTTGATTTCCCTAATCCCTTTATAGACATGCTTCGTACCTTATATCAATCCACTCAGGCCTGGATACGAGTAAAATGGGTCACTCTTTAAACTGATACACTTGGAAACAGGGACCCGCCAGGGTTGTCCCATGTCCCCATTGTACTGTTCACACTGTATATAGAACAGTTGGCTGAAGCAATCAGGCAGTATCGGAGGACTGAGTGCATACCGATTTGGGGGGGATTTAAAGTTACATTATATGGAGATGACATCCTACTTACCCTACTGTCCCCCTGAGGAATCGATTCCAGCATTATGGAAGAACTAAAAAGGTTTGGAGCGGTGGCTGTGTTTAAACTGAATATCCATATGACAGAACTGCTCCAGTATCAATGTTACTCTAGTATAACCAAGTCACTGTGGATGTTGCACTTACTACCCCTGCCTTGTGGGCTTGAACAAGGTTGGGGGGGCCTGGGTTCTGATTTTCCTGACTGGGCAGGGTTTGTATCCAGATCTTTCATGTTTAGCGCAGCACCTTTACCCAGAGTAAAGTTTAAGTGGGCCTGGTGTCAGAGCAGTACAAGCCCCTGGGATGCAGTACCTACCCATCTCCCCACGGTATTCCCCTACACATGCAAAATCATAGTGCAACTTTAAATTCAGCAAAATCATAACTAGTGACTTAGACTAAAAATATGCCAATGAGACAAAATGTAAAATATCAACAAAATATTTATTGTGAAATAGTCACAAAGAATGGGGAATGCAAAGCAAAACTGTTTTTTAAAAGAATCTTGTGAGCTCTTGTGGCAGGGCCAAAATTAAGTGCCCGACTAGGCTCAGCCAGTAAACACTTTAAATAGTAACTGTGCCCACCCCCCAAAGGACTTACTTCTTATCACACCATCAACCATGCCCCCCCCCACCAACTTATATAGCCCCTTCCAGCCTATTATATAACATATGAGGACAGATTAACGGAGCTCAATATGTATGCCCTAGAAACAAATGAGGGCGAGGTGATATGATCGAAACATTCAAACACCTTAAGGGTATTAACAAGGTGAAAGAGTCTAACATGTTTCAATATAAGAAAAATAGCAGGACAAGAGGAGACAGCATGAGATTAGAGGAGGCCGATTAAGGGTAATGTGAAGACGTTCTTTTTCACAGAAAGGGTGGTAGATGCATGGAACGGCCCACCTCAGGAAGTGGTGGATATGAATACAGTGCAGGGCTTCAAACAGGCATGGGATAGGCATAAGCATAAGGGAGCAATAGAGATGAGTATGAATAGATAGGCCATTGACAGGAAAAGCCGATGGCACACTCATAAGGCAGAAAAAGAAATAGGCAGACTGGATGAGCCTTGCGGTCCTTATCTGCCGTCAACTTCTATGTTTCTATTCCTAAAGGAGTCCATTTAGAGGTCCCCAGGGAACTTACCCTCCCCCAGTCCAGAGTGCTGAGTCAGCTCACCCTCTTGGGACAGCGGAGACTTTGAGGTGTGCTTCTTCAGGCCCAGAGCAAGGAGCAAGGCAGAAGAAAATTATATATTTTATAATTCAGCTCAAGCCGACATTAGTCGTTACCCTTGTAGGGGAGCGGTGTCTAGTCAGTACGGATTGATATTAGGTGTGATTGGCATGGTGGTAGCTGGCCATGTTATTTACCCAACCCCACCAATTTTCCCCTAAGTTCCCCACCTCTCTGTTGACTGGAGGATTCATCAGCACTTCTCCTGTGGGAGAGACATGGCTGGACGTATAAGGAGCCAAAGCAGCAAATGCCATGAAGCCCAAATGCTTTAGGAATTGCCCACTATAGACTACAGACACTGTAAAGACTCCAATGGACCAGAATGAGGAATAGTGTTATTATTGTCCTTTTACGTATCACCCCTTTTCGTCGACATCCCAACGGTGAAACATGGAAAAGGACCATTATGGCGACATTCGCGGTAATGGTCCATTTTCTTTGTTTCGCCTTCCCCCAGTGTTCCGCCCCCTTCCCGGACCATCTCAGACCTGGAGTTGGAATCTTAGCATCCGGGGAGTGTGGGGGGGCAGAGCCCCCTGCATGGTGGGTGCAGCCCCCCACAGAAAACAAGGAGTCAAGAGGCGGCACAATTTATTTAATTATTTATTAAATTTTGTTAACTGGGTAGGCCCGCTGGGCCCCAAATGTCCCTTTTTCAGGGGCGACCCAGGGATTGTTACATAAGGTTTGAACATACAGACAGGTATCACAGAGTCATACAGATCATACAGGGTTACTAAGACAGTTTACAATTTCCAAATTTTGTGCAAGAGGGCAGGAGGTACATAGTATTAGTTGGTATAGTCATAGTACAGTGCAGTGCGTATGTTACAAGATACAGCAATACACATCAGTACATGTAAGGTCCGCTGATGCACTTAGAATAGTACAAATAATACGGGGTTATGAATACACCATACAGTTTCTGTGGACGCGGGCAACAAATGCATTATAGTGTAGAATACAGCAGTGACGTCAGGTGGAGAAGTGTATAAGTGCTTTTGTGTCTACGGGAGGTTCCGTACGGGGTAGTGAACCAGCTCAAGCCGACATTAGTCGTTACCCTTGTAGGGGAGCGGTGTCTAGTCAGTACGGATTGATATTAGGTGTGATTGTCTTAGCTGTTGGGGCAGTTGCAGGGACTTGGTTGTTAATGTGACACGTAGCCTTTGAAGATGGCTATTACCTGCGTCGGTGTGATGCAATCGCTGTGGGGAGGTCGGCATTTTCGCTGACGGGAAAACTTGGTGCTTCCGTCCTTTTAAAATGATGTTTATATAAGTTGCACCTATAATGGTTTCCATTGTGGTATAACATTTATACAAGCGAGGAGTGAGACCTTCAATGCACACTAATGCCTTTACCATATATGAATTATGGGTCTTAACCAAACTAGGTTACAGAATAATTTGTTGTTGGGTATAGCTGTGTGGTGGCAGGGGAGTCAAAGGATGGGGATGCTGAAGCTCACAGTCAGGCCAGATAAGACTCATGAGACAGGACAGCAGCAGTACAAGAGAGGATGTGGTGGAATGAGGCACAGGGGAATGGAATGGGGCTCCAGACTGGGAGGGCTGTTTATATTGTCCTATCTCTTCAGTACAACCCTCAAAATGTGCCACAGAATGCCAAAAACCCAGAGCTTCTGGGGGCCTAGGCAGCCTCCAGACCTCCAGCCATTTGTTGAGTCCCCAGGAAAAATAAAGTCATCTCCTATGACTGTTCCCATAAATAATATCTTTCCTGGTATCTAGTGGCACTGCCCCCAGCTGCCAATCCCATTTTACCCATTTTCCTGGTGTCTAGTGGCACCCCCCACCCTCTGATCACTTCCCCATTGTAAATTACATTCCCTCATGTCCAGTAGCACCCCCACCCTCTGACTGCTGTCCCCGTTGTACACAAATTGCCCTTGGTGTCTAGTGGTCCCCACCCCCACCCTCCGATCGCCATCCTCATTGCATTATTTTCCTGGTGTTTAGTGGCACCCCCACCCGCCCTCGATCGCTGTCCCCTTGTTCTAAGTATTTTCCCTGGTGTCTAGTGGCAGCCCTCCACCCTCCGATCGCTGTCCCGGTTGTCACTGAATTTTCCATGGTGTCTAGTGGTCCCCCACGCCCTCCAATCACCGTCCTCATTGCATTATTTTCCCTGGTGTCTAGTGGTCCCCCCCCCCCACCTTCCGATTTCTGGCCCCCTTGTCCTAAGTATTTTCCCTGGTGTCTAGCACCACTCCCACCCTCCGATCGCTGTCCCCATTGTCATTTAATTTCTCCCTGATGTCTAGTGGTCCACACCTACCCTCTAGTCGCTGGCCTCGTTGTCACTGAATTTTCCCTGGTGTCCAGTGTCACCCCCCATCACCATCCTCATTGCATTTTTTATTTTCCCCAGTGTGTAGTGGTCCCCCACCCTCCGATCACCATCCTCATTGCATTTTCTATTTCCCTGGTGTCTAGTGGTCCCCTGCCCTCCGATATTAAGCACAACCCTGAAATTAGAAAACAGTCCCTCAATTATCTTATTTTTTTTTTACAAAACCGGAAAAAAAAGGTCCTCACCGATCAGCACCCCCAGCCCCACCTCACTCACCCCACATCCCCCAGTACACCCCACACACCTGAACAGGTTCAAGATTCACTCTCCAATCAAGACAAGTCTTGTTGCTGGAAGCGAAGCATCAGTTATGAGAGAAAGTAAGGTAACTATGTGTTCAGTGTATTTCAATGAGGGTTTCAACTTTTATGCATAACTTTGCTATTTGTTTCACATTTTGACCCCAAATTTTCAACATGGCCTTTCGGGGACCTCACCTCATGAACAACGCAACAGTCATTACGCAACTCCCGCCCAAACAGTGATTTTGCGGTGGGCTGGCAAAATTACTTTTCGGTGGGATTTGAGAATTTTTCCTGACCTTGTTCATGAGGCAGGGTCATAAGGCGGTTATGTTAAAAATGTGGGGTCAAAATTATTAAAAATGGCAACGTTATGACCATTTGTTGCAATTAACTTTAGAAATTTTAAATATTTTGACCCCAGATTTTCAACATAGCCTTCTTATTGTCTCCCCTAATGTGGCTCTCCCCATATTTAGACCTTGCCCTCCCTCTGTCACCATACTTACCCCTGACCAGTTTGTATTCTCCCCATACTCACAACCTATCTGCACTTAAATACCTCTCCTACTTTCTCTTACCCCTTGTTATTTTCCCATCCCACCCTTCAGTTCCACCTCAACCCCTCACATCAATTTGCCTGTTCGCTCCTTCTCTGTCCCTTACCACTGTCTCTTACACCCACCATCTCTTCTCCCCCACCCCCATTTTCTTTATCCTCCTCCCTCTTTCTTGACAAAGCCTTCCTCTTGGCTGCTGTAACCCCAAAATACGCACCTTAGTTTGATTTCTCAGCCTTTGGTAATGTTCTGTGCACCACATTTTTGCTATGTCTCACTACTGTATAACCTGTTTTGTATTTGATCCGATGTGGCACCGTAATTTGTAAACTGTTTTGTCACTTTAAGAATGTAAACTGTTTTGTATTTTATCTGATATGGAATCTTTGTAAAGGAGCTGCTGGTTCAAAGGTATATTTTCCAAGAACTTAATAAATTGTTGCTAAAATACCCCATCTCATGTATGTCACAGTTGTCATTTTCAAATCCTGCCCAAAATATGTTTTTACCTGTGTAGCTTGGAATGGCGTTGCAGTTGCACAGAATTATGTTCTGGTAGCGGGTCGAAAATTTCCTGTGCTGGGTACAGGAGGTGGGAGTGAGAAGATGGCTATGCTGACAATTTTGTCACTGTTATCCTATAAATGGAAGTAGAAGGCTCCACAGCTACATACATATACGCATCTACAGAGGCATGGGAGAGCAGGGTCCAAAGAATCCTGAGATCCCACAGTAAAATAAGGATACTATTATACTATCTCAAAAAGTAAGGAAATAGGTTGCAAAAAGCTTTGTTATTCCTCCAGTTAGGGTCAAAGTGACAAAAGTTTGGAAATGAGGCATTAGGGTTTCCCTAACATCCCACCCTCAAAAACCAGGCAGGAGAGCAGTTGTGGGGTGTGCCTTAGGTTTCTCAAGCCTAATGCTCACCCCATTCTCATAAAGTCTACATATCTGACCTTATTTACAGATGGAATGGGGTGAGTGTTAGGCTTGAGAAGCCCAAGGCACACCCCACACCTGCTCTCCTGCCTGGTTTGGGAGGGTGGGGTGTTAGGGAAATCCTAACTGCATTTTCCAACTTCTGTCGCTTTGACCCTAACTGGGCATTAAAAGTTTTTGCAACATATATAAATATATACATTTATATACATACATATATATATATATATTTTTGTGTAACCCCTGCAAATGGGGTTCCCAAAAGACTTCAGGAGCTTGCTTGAATGCTCCAAGCCTGAATGGTGTTTGGCATTTAAGCCATTTATCAGTGAGTGTTTTAGAGCCTCTGGTACTGTCTCTTTAAGAGCTGTCTGCTTGCAGACATAATTAGTTGTATGGGGGACTGTGTGCTTCTCTGAGTACCACTCGAGCTGCTGCCAATTCACTTCATTTTGCAGTCACTAGGAGTGCAAAGGAACCTATCTGAAAGATGTAACTGTTTGCCAGAAATTATTTAGAGTAATAATGAAATTACAGTTTGTCTAACCTGCTTTCTTTGCAGTCAGAACTGTGTCTGCTAGTTCCCCATTCTAGTTTTGAACTGCTGAACTGGACCAATCAGTGTGGAGTAAGCTAGCTCTAAAATGAGTGCTTGGACGAATCAGAACTTGGACTCATAATCTGAGCCAGCCACAAGAGGATTGTATGGGCAGTGACTCTGGGAGATGTAGTTTAGACTTCAGTGCCTTTTGGACCAACAGCAGCAGTCTATTGTGAGTGACAGCCAATCCAGTCAAGAACTGGGAGGAACTCAAAGGAAGTGCCAGTTTCGTCAGTTGGAGTTCAGTTGAGCTTTGGCAGTGAAGAAGGAAGGAGCCCTGTGCTTTTCAGTGTCAGTTTTAGTCAAAAAGCGTGTAAGGCCCAGAGTTCGGTCTGCAGCTTGTGTAACAGCTTGTTAGGACTGAATCCGTCCTGTGAAAGAATCAAAGGATCTCTGAAGAGTAGAAACCAGGCTCACCCTGTAGAAGACTGGAAGAATTGCTGAAAATTGCACTCGGTCTGTCAGGAACTGAATCTGCTGTGTGTTCTCCCGGCATTGTGCAGTAATTGCATCGGACTACAGATGCAGCCTGCCTGGTATAGTACTTTCTTTTATATGGATGTGTGAAGAGGTTTGTGTGCCTCAAGTGAGCCCTACTGACATTGAAGGACCCTATCTTATTTGGAGGTCGTGAGTACTAATTCAGGGTTGCTCCTGTTGAATTGCCACATTAAATCCAAATGGAATTACTGTACTGCTGACTGTTTAATTCTCCTTTTCTCTGTGTGAAAGGGCCCCACCAGCTGCCACGGTTTGGACTAGCCACTGGGCTTGGGTACCCAGGGACAGTAACTGATAGGGATAGGCCTGTCACAGAGCCATAGGTAGAATTATTAGAGTGATAAGCTAATTAACCTGATTTCCCCTGTCCTTGTTATATCCCCTAAATAAATCAGAGCTGCTTGTTTCAGAAAAGTTATACTGCCTGAGGTATTTGTCTATGTTAAAGTACTGTACTGTGATTGTTGCACTGTATCTCATTTCACAGGAGGTCCCAGTGCGGAACCAGACCTGGGGTAAGTGTATACTGTGAAGGTAATTCTGATATATTGTGTGGGCCACTGGTGGGAGAAAGGGGGTTGCAGTGTCCCAGAGGCTGTGACACTAGTTTAACTATTGCAAACCCTGACCTCTGGGTGGAGGCACCCTGCCATTGGATCCAGGCCCCTCAACCTGTTAGTGGCAAATCAGGCAGGGGTAGTAGCCCTGGGATAGCGCCATCTGGGGTTACATCTTGGGCTCACCGCTGGGATTGTGTGTCCTCTAGTGGCCATATTCTGAACCACTGTTAAGAAAAAATGGGTACCCCGACAGAAGTGGCTGTGCACGGCTGGTGGAGTGGTGTACTGGGAGAGATCGACCCCCAAAATGCTATGCTTATCCTGGAATCCCCACCCTCCTATGATGAGTTAATGAGAGAAATTCGAGGAGTTGAGAAAAGACGACCTCGGGAGGGACCTGCACCAATAGCTGCGGCTACGACCCGAGTGACTGAGGGTGACCCATCAAGTGAAGTTCAGGGGCAGAGGTTGGCAGTCAATGAGTGCTCTGACAAGGAAAAAGATATGCCACAATGGGGCGAACTGTTGAGAGAGATCCGGGAATTCAAAAACAGTCCCTTTATGAAGGCCACGCCTGCAAATGCAGGCCCTGACCTATATCCGACTGCATCTGCTATGGGGTGGGGTACCCACCATGTATCTCCTGCTGATAACAGCTCCGAACTCGATTCCTTGACCATGGAAGTGGAGAAACTGACGAGATGTCTCCAAATGCTTATCACGCCGCAGACAGAGATGGCACCAAGGTTTCCAGTTAGTAATACCCCGCCCTGGCTCCCAGTGTGGCGCCTCGGCCAGCTCAAACTCCAAGTATGTTTTGCTATAATTGTGGGAAAGATGGGCACATGAAGAGGAATGCCAGTCCCAAAAGACACTGACAAAGTTGCATATAGGCTACAAGGAGAGCTTGGGAGAAGAAATCAGTGGTTAAGAGGTGCGACATGATCCAGTGAGGCACCAAAATGCTAATTCACGTCCTTTTGTGGCAAGGTCAGTTGCCCAGGCCCCCACTACCGCCTCCAGACTGGTCCAGAATAGTGGGTCCCTCCATGGAGACCACTGTAAAGGTGATGCAGTGTCTACAAGAAGCTATATTAGACAGTGGCTCCCAAGTGACAATTATGTTCCAAGATTGGTATCAGAAGCATTTGTCAGACATACCCTTACAACCATTAGAAGGACTGCATGTATGGGGTTAAGTGAGAAGGCCTACCCCTATTCCGGGTATATCGAATTTGGCTGTCTTTCCCCACCTCCGTGGCTGGAGTGGCCGAACAAGTAGAGACCCTAGCCTTAGTGTGTCCCCACTGGACTGTATGATGGTGTCCCTTTGTTGATTGGAACAAATGCTCATATGTTGGAAGGCTGGCACAGTTGTGTTATGAAAAACAGGGTCAAAGACTAGTAGAGCTTTAAGAGTTCGGCTTTAATTAAGAAGGCCTATGAGGCACAGAGATGCTGAAAAACAGAACCAGAGGAACCGGTCGAATTGTATGGAAGAAGGATCCTGAGTCTCTGATCCTGGCGCCAAATGCCCAGTGTACCTTACAGGGAGAGGTCCGTATCAGAAAGGATGTTAAGAATAAAATATTAATGTTGGATGCACCAGGCGATGGAAAATTGCCAGAGGACTGCTGGTCAAGCCTAGTATTTTGCCGCTAGAGCCCATGCTTATGCCAGAAGGGTAATGGTCCAAGTTCATAATGTGTCTGAAAGAGACATTCGAGTAAACAGAGGTTGCATCCTGGCTAATGT
This sequence comes from Neoceratodus forsteri, assembly GCA_016271365.2. Classification (NCBI taxonomy): domain Eukaryota; kingdom Metazoa; phylum Chordata; order Ceratodontiformes; family Ceratodontidae; genus Neoceratodus; species Neoceratodus forsteri. The sequence continues at coordinate 1,355,001,467 of CM057455.1, read as the reverse complement.
GCATTGTGCAGACACTGCAGTGCTACCCAGCAGCAAGAGTTCAAGGAAGAATGACAGAGTACGCCTGACTTGTTTGATTTCGGCGACTCCCGCTGCCAGCTGAATGGAAAGTGAGGATCAGTGAGAAGCTTGCCCAGAGACCAGGTGTTTTCTTTAAAGGAATGGGATGTAGGATCGTGCAGGAGCTGAGCACAATATCCGGCTGCATGACGAAGACCATTTCGTGAGAGGTCTCGACGCCTGGCACCTGCTGACATAGATGATGTGAGGCGGCATCTGCAAGAGATGTTAGCTGCTGGTGTAATACAAGAATCCAGAAGCCCTTATGCTTCCCCATTGTGGTAGTGAGGAAAAAGAATGGAACAGTAAGGATGTGTGTGATTATCACTTCTTAAACCGGCGGACTATCCTGATCAGTACACAATGCCCGCATTCAGGATGCTTTGGACTGCCTAAGCGGGAGCAAGTGGTTCTCTGTGCTGGATCTCCGCAGTGGGTACTACCAGATCCCGATGGCCCCAGAGGACCGTGAGAAGACAGCCTTTATCTGTCCGCTTGGCTTCTATGAATTCATGAGGATGCCTCAAGGGTTTCAGGTCCACTTTTCAGCGATTGATGGGCGTGCAGTGGGGACATGAACTTACTAGAGTGCCTGGTATACCTAGATGATGTTATTGTGTTTGGCAGCTCACTGGAGGAACATGGAGCAGATTATTTAAGGTATTGGACCGACTGGAGGACTTTGGCCTTAAACTGTCCATTGATAAGTGTCAATTCTTTCAAACATCAGTAAAGTATGTGGGACACATAGTATCCACCGAGGAATAGAGACCGACCCAAGTAAAGTTGAGGCCTTGACCACCTGGACAGGCCAAAAATCTAAAGAACTGCAAAGATTCCTGGGATTCTGTGGTTATTATCGGCGTTCATCAAGGACTATTCAAGTGATCCATGCTTTCTTAACCTTACTCAAGGGTATCCCCAACCCACAAAAATACCAAAAGTCAGCATCCTCAAGACTGAAAGAGTGTATTTTCATCCAGTGAAGTATTTGGGGCCGCTGGACTCCTGATTGTGAGACTGCTTTTCATGAGATCATATATCAACTTACCCATGCTCCAGTGCTGGCCTATGCCGATCCAAGAAAACCTACGTCCTGCACACTGATGCTAGCTTGCAAGGGTTGGGGGCTGTGTTGACCAAGAGCACGAGAATGGCCTGAGACCAGTGGCCTTTGCCAGTAGAAGCCTGACCCCATCCGAAAAGAACTATCCTGTACATAAGTTAGAGTTCTAGCTTTGAAGTGGGCTATTGTGACCAATTCCATGAGTACTTGTATGGGGCTAAAATACTAGTAAAAAACTGACAATAATCCTTTGACCTATGTGCAGACCTCAGCTAAGTTGGATGCCACTGGCCATAGGTGGCTTTCTGCATTATCTACATATGACTATGCTCGAATACCGAGCAGGTCTGAACCACATAGATGCTGATGCTCTCTCCCGAGGCCTGTTCCCCAGAATGATTGGGTCGATTGGCAGAACCTGACATTCGGGCACTCTGCGAAGTTTGACAGGGAGGAACAAATGTCACAGGACGCAGTGGACTGCATGGTGGATTGCTTGGGAGCCTCTGAGAATTGCATACCTGCCTTGTTGCCACTTTTCTGCAATAGACATTGGTGCACTGCCTCAGCTGGACAATGACAGTATTAGGGCTCAATCCAGATCCCATGATCAAAGCAGCTTTAGAAGCCCTCTATGCAGGAAAAGATGTGTCAAATTACGCTCCACTGATTTGAGAACTGCACTGTTATACAAAGAAGGTCCTAAGTTGAAACTGATCAATAAACTGTTATACAGAGAAACAGTAGACAGAGGGGGACAAGTAGACAAACAACAACTAGTGCTGCCCACTGCCTTTGAGACTCAGTATTGAGGTCCTTGCACAACCACATGGGGCACCTTGGTATAGACAGAACACTTGACTTGGTGAGATCCAGATTCTATTGGCCTAAGATGGGGGCTGATGTGGAGCAACACATTCGAACTTGTAGTCGCTGCTTACAGAGGAAAGCTTTGCCCCAGAGGGCTGCCCCCCTTGTTAACATAACCACCAGTGCACCCATGGAGCTGGTCTGTATTGATTTTCTAAGTTTGGAGTCAGATCAAAGAAATATCAGTAATGTGCTGGTGGTCACTGACCATTTCACGAGATTGCCCAAGCTTTCCCCACCAAAGACCAGAAAGCATCCACTGTAGCCAAAGTACTTGTAGAAAACTTTTTTGTTCACTATGGGGCTCCACAAAGAATCCATTCTGATCAAGGGAGAGACTTTGAGAGTCGTCTGATCAAAGAGATGCTTTCTCTGTGGGGAGTGCAAAGTCAGAACCACTCCTTACCACCCCAGGGGGACCCACAGCCTGAACGTTTCAACCGCACTTTGCTAGATATGCTAGGCACCCTGCACCCAAAGGACAAGCCTAGATGGAGCCAACAAATTAGCACCCTGGTACATGCTTATAACTGCACCAAAAGTGATGCCACTAGATTCTCCCCCTACCGCCTGATGTTTGGAAGAGAAGCTCGACTACCAGTAGATGTGTGTTTTGGGGTCTCTCCTGATGGGGTTCAAGCTGACAACTATTTACAGTATGTGCAAAAGTTAAAGGCCCAGCTAACTCATGCGTACCAACTGGCTCAAACCATGGCTGCCAAAGAAATCTGGCCAACAAAGAAAGGTATGATAAAAGGTGAAAGCACAGGAACTCCAGGAGGAGATCGGGTATTGCTAAGAAATCTGGGACTGCATGGCAAGCACAAGATTGCTGACAGATGGCACCATCTCCCTCACATTGTAGTGGGCAAACTAGATGATCTGCCAGTGCACAAAGTAAGGCCTGAGAATAATTCAAAGATGTAAAAACAATGCATAGAAATCATTTACTGCCCATTGGACAAATCTTAATTGAGTCTGAGCCCTAGAAGATGCCCCTCTGGACCAGTGACTAGAGCTGCTGCTAAGAAAAGATCAAGAAAGTCTGCACCTACAGAAGCAAAGTTAAAGTGTTCCCCTCCACAAGTCCCAGTTGAGCATGACTGTCAGTCCATATCGGAAGAAAGTGAGAGTGACTTTGAATACTATCCTTCTTACGAACTGAGTCAATTGTTTGGGGCAATCCCTAGTCAATACTGGAGACAAAGCTGGGCCTTCTGGACTGTCTAAGCCCCAGCTTCATCCCTGGAGCCAATGCTCCCAGAAAGTGAAGTGCAAAGCATCAGATCAGATGAAATGGAATCATTGTGCATGGTTGAACTGTTTGAGCTTTCAGGGAGGAAAATGATAGATTGGGGCAGACTGGTGATACACCGAACAAGAAGAGTATTTTGAGTGCCCTGACAGTCCACTGCCAGTGTCCAGCTCTCCATGCGAGCCAAATGTTGTGGACTCAGAAACTGTAACTCCTGGAGCTGAAGTGCCCCAAGTTCTAGCCTCTCTACCCCATGGAGACTCCTGACAAGTGAGGACAATGCTGAAAATGAGGCTCAGAGTGCAGAGACTATAACAGTTCCCCTAGAAAGACTGGTCGAGCTGTAAAGCCTGTGGTGCACCTCAGTTATGATTCACTTGGGAGGCCTGTGGACTTGCCTCTCAATGTTGTCCATAAAGAGTGTATGTGTCCCGAGCTCATTGCCCAAACTGAGCATCAGTGCTAACTCAAGTTACTTGTGTTGCCCTCTAAGTATGGTGCCCTTGCCCCATCCAGCCCCAAGGTAACTGATAGGGAAGGGCCCCTCTTCAGGTTTCATGTACAAGAGGTAATAACAGGTTATGGTACAATGTGTATGTAATACTGTGTAAAGTGACGTACTGCAATGTTTCAGAAATGTGTTCTTGGTAAATGATATATTGACTGATGATTACATGTCGAACTAATGCAAATGTATATGGTTGCAGTTGAAACTTATGGGGTACTTGCTTGGCAGGGACGTCAAGCTTTCCCAAACCAGGAAGGTGTAACCCCCTGCAAATGGGGTTCCCAAAAGACTTCCAGGAGCTTGCTTGAATGCTCCAAGCCTGAATGGTGTTTGGCATTTAAGCCATTTATCAGTGAGTGTTTTAGAGCCTCTGGTACTGTCTCTTTAAGAGCTGTCTGCTTGCAGACATAATTGAATTTGTATGGGGGACTGTGTGCTTCTCTGAGTACCACTCAGAGCTGCTGTAATTCACTTCATTTTTGCAGTCACTAGGGTGCAAAGGGAACCTATCTGAAAGATGTAACTGTTTGCCAGAAATTATTTAGAGTAATAATGAAATTACAGTTTGTCTAACCTGCTTTCTTTGCAGTCAGAACTGTGTCTGCTAGTTCCCATTCTAGTTTTGAACTGCTGAACTGGACCAATCAGTGTGGGGTAAGCTAGCTCTAAAATGATGCCTTGGACGAATCAGAACTTGGACTCATAATCTGAGCCAGCCACAAGAGGATTGTATGGGCAGTGACTCTGGGAGATGTAGTTTAGACTTCAGTGCCTTTTGGACCAACAGCAGCAGTCTATTGTGGTGACAGCCAATCCAGTCAAGAACTGGGAGGAACTCAAAGGAAGTGCCGGTTTCGTCAGTTGGAGTTCAGTTGAGCTTTGGCAGTGAAGAAGGAAGGAGCCCTGTGCTTTTCAGTGTGCAGTTTTAGTCAAAAACGTGTGTAAGGCCCAGAGTTCGGTCTGCAGCTTGTGTAACAGCTTGTTAGGACTGAATCCGTCCTGTAGAAAGAATCAAAGGATCTCTGAAGAGTAGAAACCAGGCTCACCCTGAGAAGACTGGAAGAATTGCTGAAAATTACTCGGTCTGTCAGGAACTGAATCTGCTGTGTGTTCTCCGGGTATTGTGCAGTAATTGCGATCGGGATACAGATGCAGCCTGCCTGGTATAGTACTTTTTTTATGGATGTGTGAAGAGGTTTGTGTACCTCAAGTGAGCCCTGCTGACATTGAAGGACCCTATCTTATTTGGAGGTCGTGAGTACTAATTCAGGGTTGCTCCTGTTGAATTGCCACATTAAATCCAAATGGAATTACTGTACTGCTGACTGTTTAATTCTCCTTTTCTCTGTGTGAAAGGGCCCTACCAGCTGCCACGGTTTGGACTAGCCACTAGGGCTTGGGTACCCAGGGACAGTAACTGATAGGGATAGGCCTGTGCACAGAGCCATAAATGAATATTAGAGTGATAAGCTAATTAACCTGATTTCCCCTGTCCTTGTTATATCCCCTAAATAAATCAGAGCTGCTTGTTTCAGAAAAGTTATACTGCCTGAGGTATTTGTCTATGTTAAAGTACTGTACTGTGATTGTTGCACTGTATCTCATTTCACAGGAGGTCCCAGTGCGGAACCAGACCTGGGGGTAAGTGTATACTGTGAAGGTAATTCTGATATATTGTGGGGCCACTAGTGGGAAGAAAGGGGTTGCAGTGTCCCAGAGGGCTGTGACCAAGTTAGTTTAACTATTGCAAACCCTGACCTCTGGGTGGAGGCACCCGCCATTGGATCAGGCCCCTCAACCTGTTGGTGGCAAATCAGGCGGGGGTAGTAGCCCTGGGATAGCGCCATCTGGGGTTACATTAGTATCTGTGTAACCCCCACGGGGGCTTACCTGGTCTGCCACCCAGCCATCTGGTCTTGCCAGTCCCGGTCCATGGTGCCTTTATTGCTCCTGCTGACCTGTGTGCCTGTTTTGCTAGGGCGTCTGGAGAACTTTTAAAACCGCCAGCTTAGCAGTACAGCGCAGTAGCACTGGGCAAGCAGTCAGTGCCACGCAGTTCTGTGTGTGTGCATGTCTTGACACCCTGCCTAATGTGCGAACTGGCAGCTCTGCTTGTACTATCCTGTTAGTGCTGCAGTGCTTAGTGTTAAAGCCACCCAGGCAGGCCAAGTCGATGTGTACTTTGAGTGTTCCAACTCCTGGGGCCCCAAGACATAAGTGGGGGTTCAGAGACACACTGGAGGAGAAAAATAAAATTAGACTTTATAAAAATGCTTTTGGACACTCTAGCTTTAACAGCAGCCAAGGCTGCATTCAAAATGAATGCTCTGCCTGTCACCTAGGGGGACAGCGCTAGTGACAGGCAGGGGGAGACTATGTCATGTTCCACTCTGCCACCAGGTAACATGGCAGAGGGCAGACAGTGGAATATCAGGCAGCTATTTATTAAAACTGCTCAGTTTGTCTGCAGAAAGACTTTAAAGTTGGAACTGCTGATTTAAACTGGACTGCCAGATTGTATTGCAGCCATCTTGCTACCTTTGACCTGCTCTGCAGCCAATAGAAATACAAGAAACCCAAAGACTACAAACAGGGATTCTTGGAAAAAGGTGAGGACTAAGTATTGGTGCAATTTCCTCAGCCAACTGGGCATCAAATGAATGAAGGGTTTGGATTCATTGGTGACTGGGGACCCACCTGGAGGATGGAGTTTGTTCAAGCCTGATGACCTGCATCCATCCTGGAGAGAATCAAGCACTCAATGATAAGTTTAAATGCTACATTGACAAGCATTTAAACTAGCAAAGGGGTGGCAGGCCAGCAAGGAGGGTACCTACTCACTCCCCCACAGCTAGCAGTGGAACCAGTGAACCAGAGGGTAGCTATCTCTTCAAAGCAGTGTGCAAAAGATGGAGATTAGTGCCCAAGAGGTGGATAGGCAGAAAAGGGCAAAATTCAGCAGAAGGGCAGACAGCAAGGAGAACCAGGGATAAGGACAACCAAGGAAGGGGCTGGAGTAGAACAAGAAACAGTCTAGTGAGGTCAAATCATGGAAGCCATGTGTGCAAATGCCAGAACCTTAACAACAAGATGGAAGATCTGGAGGCTGTCATGGTGCAGTCAGACCTGGACATTGTGGCCATCACTGAAACCTGGTGTAATGATAACTACGACTGGGGAGATGGCCATACCTGGCTACAACATATTCAGAAGAGACAGAGCAGGCAGGAAGGGAGGAGGAGTGGCACTGTATGTGAAAAATGACATAAGGGCCACAGAGATCCAGGAGGAACAAAATGGTGGAGATACTGTGGTTAAGCTGGAAAGGAAAATGGGGACAGCCATCCGCACAGGTGTGGTCTATAGACCACCAGCCCAGGAGGAAGAAACAGATAGGAGTTGATGCTAGCCATCCAAAGGATGGCAGACAAGGGTGAGGTAGTACTGGTTGGAGATCAATATTCCAGACGTGGACTGGAGCATCCCAGCAGCAGCATCAACTAGGAGCAGATTTATCCTGGACTCCCTTCAGAGTGCCTTCCTCAAGCAACTGGTCATGGAACCAACTTGTGAAGGCAATACTGGACCTTGTGCTCACAAACAGGGACAGTGTGATGGGGTAACAGTGGAGAGCACCTGGGGAACAGTGACCACCAGTCATTGTGGTTTGAAATCACAGAAAGAGCAGAACCAAACCACACAAGAACACGTATCCTGGATTTTAGGGGGCAGATTTTGGGAAAATGGGAGATACTTGAAAAAGAGGCATTAGAGAATGGGACAGGAATCAGGGGTTGAGGAACAGTGGGCAGTATTTAAAATGGGGATTACAAGAACAACAGAATTATGCATTAAGCAGGTTAGCAAGAGGAAAGGAAGAGAGACCATTATGGTTTTCTAAAGAGGTAGCAAAGAAAGTGAAGCCAAAAGATTGCATTCAGGCAATACAAAAAGACACAGGTAGAAGGAGATAGGGAGAAGTACCAGGAGAAGCAAAGGGAGGCAGGAGGTCAGTAAGGAAGCCAAAGCTCAGACAGAAGACACATTGCAAAATCAGTGGGTAGGGGACAAAACCTTTACAGGTACATAAGTGAAAAAGAAAGACAAAGGGAGGGATAGTGAGACTGAAGGGGAGGATGGGGATGGTGGAGGATGACAACAGTAAAGCTGACATACTGAACAGGTATTTCTGCTCAGTCTTTACTGTGGAAGAGGAGGGTAATGGGTCTGAAGGGAGTACAAGGGGTGAGAATGGTGCAGAAATGGACACAAGTCCCTTTACACGAGAAAGGTCCTGAAGGAACTGGAAGTAATAAGAGCTGATAAAGCAATGGGGCCAGACAGTAACCTCAGGGTCCTTAAAGAACTAAGAGAGGTGGTGGCCGAACCTCTGGTTATCCTGTTTAGCCGATCACTGGAAACAGGGGAGGTACTCAAAGACTGGAGGACAGCAGATGTAGTCCCCTTATACAAAAGCGGAACAAAGAGGAAGCAAGGCACTACAGACCATTCAGCCTCACCTCGGTAGTGGGGAAGATCATGGAAGCACTACTGAAGGAGAGATTGGTGGAACATCTGGTTGTCAATGGACTACAGGACCCAAGGCAGCATGGTTTCACCAGGGGGAGGTCATGTCAGACCAACCGTTTGAATTTTGACTGGGTGACTAGGGAGGTGGATCAGGGGATGGCAGTGGACATGGCCTATCTGGACTTCAGCAAGGCCTTTGACACTGTGCCACATAGAAGACTACTACACAAACTGGGGAATATGGGTGTGGGCAGGACACTAGTGTGGTGGGTAGGTAACTGGCTGGGTGGCAGGACACAGAGGGTGGTGGTAAATGGCTGTCACTCCACAGAGGAAGAGTGACCAGTGGGGCACCACAGGGATCAGTGCTGGGACCGGTCCTATTCAACATCTTCATCAGTGACATTGCAGAGACCTAGAAGGCAGAATTTCACTGTTCGCTGATGACACAAAGCTCTGTAACAGAGTAGACACACCAGAGGGTGTAGACAGAATGAGAATGGACCTGCAGAAACTTGAAGAATGGTCAGGGGTTTGGCAGTTGAAATTCAATGCAAGTGCAAGATAATACATATGGGGCACAAAAACCCTGGCACAATATATCAATTGGGGGTGAGACATAGTATGCACCAAACAGGAAAGGATCTTGGGGTTATCATCTCTGATGACCTCAAGGTAGGGAAACATGTGACAAGGCAGCAGGTAAAGCAAATAGGATGCTGGGATGTATAGGCAGGGGCATCACCAGCAGGAAAAGGGAGGTCATAATTCCGCTATACAAGACACTAGTGAGGCCCCACCTGGAGTACAGTGTGCAGTTCTGGAGACCATACCTACGTAAGGACATAGACAGGGTGAGAGAAGGTTCAGAAGGGGCAACAAAGATGGTGCATGGATTGCATCACAAGTCCTATGAAGACAGGTTGAAGGAACTGAACATGTACTATCCTGGAGGAGAGGAGAGGAGAGGGATATGATAGAGACATACAAGTATCTCACAGGGAGGAACAGGGTGCAGGAATACACTATTTTAAGCGAAAAAGATGTACCAGAACTAGAGGCATGGGATGAAGTTGGAGGAGGACGATTCAGAGGAAACATGAGAAGAATTTCTTCACAGAGCGGGTGGTGGACAAGTGGAACACCCTGCCAGAGGAAGTGGTGGGGGCTGAAACAATCACGGGATTTAAGAATGCATGGGATAGACAAAGAAATTCTGGAGGTCAGGGGTAAGGGGCAACAGACTTCTAGGAAAACATAAACTGAACTTACAAGCTCAAATGGGCAGACTGGGTGGGCCATAGGCCCTTATCTGCCGACACTGTCTATGTATCTATGTATATTGATTAGATGGACTGACAGTCTTCTTGACAAACTGGGGCTCTAATCTGATCCCCTGAGATCTGGTGGGCAGATCCAGCTGGTAGCAGTCATCTGGGAGCTTCCAGTGTGTGAAGAGGCTTGGCCTGGAGTTCTGAAAGAAAGCTGGAGGCCTGCCTGGGGCTTTACAGTCACCAACCTAGAGGGTGCTTTTGTTGCTGTGTTCAAATTCCAGAAGAATCTGCCAGTGGTCTAAAGGATGTTCTGATGAACTTTGTGGATCCAGCTGGATTTAAGTTGTACCAGCAGCATCTGAGACTTTGTTGGACTGTTTGGTGCCAAAGCTGCCAGCCTAAAGTGTGTTTACACAACCTTCCAGACTTTGTTCCTGAGATCCAGGAGATTCCCGCCAGTAGACAGCTAGGGAGTCGGCCGGACAGACTCACAGCCAGGCTCTGTCTAACATTTCACCATTAGGGCTGGATGCCTGGATGGGTGGGTGAGGTGTATGGCCCTGGTACCTAGTCTGGTCCAATCCAGAGTGTCAGAAGCCGAGTCCCACAGAACTACTGAGAGAGGCAGAACAAGCTGCAACCATCCCAGAGACCTGCAATCCTGCCAAGAGTCCCTAGAGCTGCAGATCAGAGAAAAGTTCAACCTACAGCCCAAGTGCACTGTCGGCCAACCAGCTGCACCACTGAGGGCTTGCACCATACACCATCTGGGTACCCAGCTAGGACTTTGGAGAACACTGGTACCAGTGGAGAGGTTGGCCAGTTTTGAATGTCCTGCTATTAGAGGGTGGGCACTAGTTCCTGAATGCTATTACTATTATTGTTTGTGCTTTTACAAGTCAAATCAAATGTTCTAAAGAAGTTATTTATTTTTGCATCCCATCCTCTGCCCTTCAAATAATTTGTTGTTTGTTCTTTTTAAAAACTGTCATGTGAGCATATTACTAGCTAAAGTCAATAATTAAATGTACACTGAAATAACATATTGGTTTCTGATAATCCATGTGTGGGGTGAGTGAAAGGGAAGGTGGGTAGCTACAGCATCCCAGGGGGCTGTACTAGACAGACAGCTGGCCCACGAAATTGTAATTCTGGTTGGAAGCACCACGCTAACTTTTATTGGGAAAGAACCTCCCCCCCCCGTTTAGATCAAAAACAGAGCCCAGGCCCCCTCAACCTTGTTGAGCCCGCAAGGCAGGGGTAATAACCAAAAGTTACATGGTGACCTGGTTAGTAATGGCAGGAAGTGCTGGGGAAGCCATTAGGGCTGTAGACCCTAGCATAGGAATTTGTAGTTCTGTGAGTTCCTGTCCTACCCAGTGGACACATCTTTGTCTGCGTCCACTGGTGTGTGTCCAGCTGAATAAAGATGGCCACTGAGTAAGCTGTGCTACATTCGAGTCCATCCAGGTACAGAGATGATACAGTGGCAACAAGGATGAAGCTGTGGAGCCCGGGCGAGCAGTCGCGAGCTTATGAAGCTCCGCAAGTTTGAAAGAACAATTTCAATTTTAAAGGGTTTAAAATAAGATAAACCTATCTACCCACGCAGAATACGAGATCGCAATATCTACAGTTCCGAAATGGGGAACCCAAAGAAAGATAGGACAGCTGGGGAGAATGCAAGAAGCAGATTCAGTGTGGGATCATCAGCACCGCGATCGATGCCAGGCCGAGCATTGCCTGAATCTAGCATGGAATGTGAGGAAGAGACACTACAGACGCTAGGGCAAAAAATGAATCAAATGCTGGCGTCAATGGCAGGACTCTCAGAGAGATTTGATACCCTCACAAACAGGGTTACGCTCCTCGAGACAGATTTGAATATAGTGAAGACGGAGGTGGTTGAAGTGAAAAAACAGTCTGAAGCTTAGATGGGAACGGCGGCGAATCTCCTGAAGGAAAACTCTCACTTGCGGGCCCGTATTGAAAACCTAGAGAACCAGGCCCGGGCTACGAATCTAAAATTATTGGCATTCAGGAGTGCAGCGAGGGAGACCACCTGAGTCTTTTTATTAAGACTGGCTAGAGCAACAACTGGGTCCAGCCCTTACAGCAGAGGGCATGGGGATTCAAAAGCGTGACGAGTTCTCCTTCTCGGAGTAGGCCCCAGAACATAGACTCTCCAAGGACAATAGTTGCCATTCTAGACAGCATGGGCACCCGAGACTTTATCTTGTCGTTGGCCAGGCAGAAGCGATCTCTTTCACATGATGGAGAAAGAGTTTCTTTATATCCAGTTTAAGCTACACAACTAGACAGGAAAAGAAAAAATTTGATGGAATAAAAGCGATGCTTGGGCAGCGAGAATATCCCACAATATGCTTTTCCCTCGAGACTCGACTGACATACCAGGGCAAGGTCTTTATTTTTCGGACTCAGCAGGCGCTTTGAAATGGGCCCAAAAGTTTGCGAAACGGCGGCAGAAAGAAGTCTTCCAGATCAGGATCAGACGTGGAGGAGGATCTCGACACATGAAGGACTGTTCTTTCATTATTCTTTAGAAATCCTCGGGTCTGTTAAGTTAAAACTCCTAGAAAGCATTGCTAACCTTCACCAGTGTTTTAGTTTGGCGTTTGGGAGAGTTCCGGTCTCTACATACAGACTGGCCTGATGCATTAAGGCTTCTATGATGAAGGAAGCAGTTTTGTTTTCTATCTGTGTGGGACATATTTCAGAGGCTCAAAAGTAAACTATAGATTATATTAAATAATGAGACTCTAAGTAGCATACTTGAAGATAAATGTTATTGTTGGGCTTCTGTTATAACCTGCAGCTTATAGTACCATTAAGGTACAATAATCCAACTAATGCCGCGCTGCGTTGATAGTCTCACTTCAGAGACAGACTTCAAGTAATTCCTTTAATTTTTTTTTTTTTAATGTTATAGCGTGTAGCTCATGGGTTTAATACACACAGCCTATTTCACGGTTTCTTTATATGGTGTATATAATACTAGGGCTATATAGACCTGAGATGCACCCCATGACGTATCTTATTGTTGTAGCACGAGATGATTAATGTTATTATTAAGAGGGATGCTCCCCTCAGAATGTCAGATTTGATACTGATGTACTACAACAGGTTTTTCTACTGTACGTTTGTAGAAAAAAACAATAAACATAAAATACAAAAAAAAAAAAAGGATCAAGAGAAACCCCGGTGCCAGGAATGGTTGGGTATACATATACATATTGTGCAAGGACTGTCTTACTCAAGTGGCATCCTTCATTTATCTCCAACTGGCCATTTTAATGTATGAAAAAAGCGGAGGCAAAATGACCCCATTGACTTTAATGGGATCGCCTCCTTGCTCTCCTGGTCACACATAATTAAGTGCCTGGCGCGGAGTGGATCTGAGCAATCGGGAAGTGAAGGGGTCAGTTGGCTACCTAGGGGCTACATTACGATCCCTTCCAATTACATACAGAAATGGAATAAAAAGATAAAATATAGCTCAAAAAGAATTTAATGACATAGGCCTCCAGGGAATTTATTTTAGTTTTTTATTTATTTCATTCTAGGATTACAATACCTTTGAGCCAGGGCTCTTTTACAAAGGTTCTGCATCAGCGTGTGCAACAGTCATCATTTTTAGTTACAAACAGTCATTGACTTACAGACATGTAATAACCAGTACAAAGACTTGAGCTATGAGCAAGACAAGGGAAGGGGGGGGATGTAAGTGTTACTCAATATAATAAACTCCCACAATCACTTTAACTTTCCAGTCAGCCTGTGACATTGCACTTGCTGTGGAGCAAGCCAGAAAGGATCCAGGGAGCTAGCAGGACATTCTGAACCACAAAAGACTGAGGTTCACAGGGCCACCACACCAGGACCTAAGGGACATTCAGACCACAAAGTGGTCCACCAGCTATCCTGCAGCAACCCCAAACATTTTGAACCAGACACCACAGGGCACTTCCACAAACTCGCAACAACTGTGCTACAAATGTGGGGTAACCACCAGCAAAACAAATGCCAATTTCAACAAGAGAAATGCCACGGTGGTGGAAAAGTGGGTCATATACAGGAAGTGTGCTAGAGTGCAGCATGGACTGCTCATGCACAGTATATCCAGAACACGTGCCAACAACCAAAATGCAAGGCGAATCACTGCACCTGTTTCCTGTCTATGCAACACAAGTCAATAAGAGAAAAGCTGCCTCCAAATTAGTCGGTGGGAAAACTGGTTCATATGCAGCTAGAGCCCAGAGCATCAGTATCTCTTGTGCCAGAGCAGATTTACAGAGAACCTTCATCACTGTCCTTGAAATCATTGCTTATTCAGCTCACATCTTAACTCTGAAACCAAATCCTTCTGCTAGGGGAGATTCAGGTACCAGTCACCTCACGAGGAAGAACATGGACTTTGCCTCTGGTGGTAGGTAGGGCAAGAGGAACAGCCTGCATTACTAGGAAGAAACTGGCTCAGGAAGATAAAGTTGAGCTGGGAAAAGATCTTCAGCTTAAACACTGTGACCAAGGCACCGCAAGATGCACTGAGGAAGGTACTGGACAAACATGGTCCTATTTTCAGGATGGCTATGGCACAATCCAGGATTTCAAGGAGAAGATCAGAGTGCAAATGAGAGCCACTCCAATCTTCCACAAGCCTCGACCAGTACCCTCTGCCTTAAAGGAAGTGGTGGAGAGAGGCGGGACTGTCTTGAAAGCCATGGTATTTTGTTATCAGTAGAAAGGAGTGACTGGGATGCCCCTATTATTGTGGTACAAAAGCGAGACAAAGCAGTGAGGCTATGTGGTGAGTACAAGGTTACAGTGAACCATTCTTTAAAGCCAGACCCATATGCATTACCCAGTTCGGAGGTCTAGTTTGCCACACTAGCAGGTGGTAAGTTCCTTAGCAAATCGTACTTATACAGTACTTTGCATACCAGCAGTTGGAATTGGAACCAGAGTCAGAGCCGTATCTCACCATCAACACCTACAAGGATTTCACTGATATCGCCACAACGGAGTTTCTGCACAGCCAGCAATTTTCCAGCCGCACAATTGACCAGATACTGCACGGACTGGACCACGAGTCTGCTTTATGAATGATATCCTGGTAATAGCACCCACAGCGAAAAGAGCATCTGACACTCCTGGACCAAGTCCTGTCAAGACTGCAGCAGTATGGACTGAAAGTGAAGCTAGCCAAATGTCAGTTTCTGCAAGATTCTGCTGAGTACCTAGGCTACTGGATCGAAACAGAAGGCCTACACAACAGGGAGCAAAGTGGAAGCTACAGTCAATGCAGGCAGCAACCAATGTGACTGGGTTAAGATCATTCTTGGGCTCTTGAACTACTATGGATGTTTCCTTGTTGCAACCAATACATGACTCACTACAGAAAAAGCTAAATGGAATTGGTCACCACAGTGTGAGGAAGCATTCCAGGCTTGCAAAACAACGTCTTCTGAAGAGCAAATGGCTAGCGCGCACTCACGACCCAGCCAAACCTCTGAGGCTGGCATGTAATGCGTCCCTGTATGGAATGGGCATAGTAATCTCTCATATGCTACCTTCAGGGAGAAACACCCAACTGCTTTTGCTTCAAGGACCTTGTCCCCAAGGGAAAGAAATTATGCTCGGATTGAGAAGGAAGCCTTGAGCATAATTTTCTGTGTCAAGCACTCAGGATGCAGCGATGGGCCTGATTTTGTTGGCTTACGACTACGTCAAATACAGACATTCTCAGGATCATGAAAATGTGGATGCATTATCATGACTGCTATGCAAAGCTGCTACAGAGAAGGAAAATGATGGGGCAGTATTCCACCTTTCACATCTCAGGGAATTAACCACTGCTTCGCAGGATGTTGCAGAGGAGACCAGATGAGATCCTGTCCTCTCTAAAATCCTAGATTTCACTCTAAATGGTTGGCCCAACTTCACGACAGACCAGACTCTCTGGCCTTTCTTCGAGAAGAAGGACCTGTTTTCATGAAGCAAGGCTGTGTTCTGTGGGGAGCTTGAGTCGTGATACCGCCAAAGTTCCACAAGAGGTTACTTTCTGACTTACATGACAGTCATATCAGAAGATCTCTGACGAAGGCACTGGGCAGGGGATACCTATGGTGGTGAGAATAGATATCCAGCATCTTGTCAGTCAATGTGCTAAGTGCGGCTATTCACAACCAACCTGCAACTGCACCTTTGATCCCTGGTCCCGCTGCCACACCATGGAAGTGCATTCATGTCGATTATGTAAAAGTGAACAAACAGCATTTCTTAGTGGTAACTGATGTCCACTCCAAATAGGTGGAAGTGCTTCCCATACCACTCAGGACCACTGAAAAGACTGTAAACCATCCGAGACAACTTCTTCCCTCCTTGGACTACCATGGGAGTTAGTGTTGGACAACGGTCCATAGTTTTCATCACACAACTTTAAACTGTTCTTAAAGTAGAGAGGGTCCGACATATTTTGACTCCACTTTACTATCCAGCATCAATGGTGCAGCTGAACAAAATATACAGACATTCAAAAAGCTTGGACTAAACAAGATTCACAGCAATACTGTACCTACAATTCAAAGACAGACTCATCTACTTGTTACTTACAGAAACACTCCTCACACCGTCACAGAGCGAACAACTGCTGAACTGCTCCTAAAACGTCAGCCTCGTACACGTTTGGCATTGCTCAAGCTGGATTTGGTTGATACTGTCGCAAAACATCAACTGCAATAGCAAAAGGGTCATCACAAGTCACCCAAGACAGTATGGATTTTCCATTCTGGGGAGAGGGTGATGGTTCAAGACTGCAGACATCCCAAGGCTTCTTGCATTCCTGGGGTGGTGACTGAAACACATGGACCTTTGACTTGTGCCGTTCGTGTGCAACATTGACTTGTTCACATACATGTGGATCTCCTGCTACATTCTGAGATTCCAGCTCATGCAGAAGACCTCACTCCAGACAAGGACAGTGACACAGAGGACTTTGCTCCTCCCTATCTCCCCATGAATTGCCACTGGGGCCTGTGGCAAACAATATTAAAATGCCTGTTTCACCAGCACCTCCTGTTCCAACCCGCAGATACTCCATGAGGCTGCGGAGAGCACTACAAAGACTTAACCTTTAAGTCATGTACTGAGCCTGTGCCTCTGAGAAACTGGACTCAACCTGTACTGTTAGCGACATGTTTTACCAAAAGGACAGACTAATCCCCCCAATCTTGTTTCTGGGTACTGAATAGTCTATCTCAGCCTGGAAGTTAGGAGATGATACTGTTGGAAGTATTTTAGCCTAGTTTTGTCTAAGGAGAAGAGGGGTCGTTTTATACACAGTGGTATATATACTGTATGTAATGGTAGGAAGTGTTGGGGAAGCCATTAGGGCAATGTAGACCTAGCAAAGGAATTTGTAGTTCTGTGACTTCCTGCCCTGCGGACACTTCTTTCCACTGGTGTATGTCCAGTTGAATAAAGATGGCCATTAAGTAAGCTGTGCTGCATCCGTGTCCATCTGTCCAGGTACCGAAATATTACAGGTACTTCCTAGTTCTACAAGCATCATATGGTGCCATAGCTTTGGTAATATTTGTCCTTTTGCATTCCAGTAATTTAGTAGCACAAATTCTCTGTTTTAAATCAACAATTTCATTTCTTTTCCAAAAAAGATGAAGGTTAACTTTCCATTCACAAACTTGTGCAGACTAAGGGTTAATTGTACTTCCTTTCTGAGGTCCTTCATTGTCATGCCAATCATCACGGGGGCTAGGTATCACCCAGGTCTGCTACATGTTCATGAGACAGCTGCCTCTAGCTCAACAGGTTCTCATGTACTCTCCACCTTGCAGCCAAGAGAACGTTAGCAAAGCGTTACAGACAGCTGCAAGAAGCACTAGCAAGGCATAACTCACTCACTGACAGCCATAAAAAGGTGTATCCCAGTCCCCAACACATTGCAATGGGACAGCTACAAAACACTTTCTGACTCTGATCCCAAAGGAACTGGTCTGCTATACAGACCAGCACTGAAAAAACAGTTAAAATGAGTAAAAACCAGCTCCGTGGCGCGGCGATGGGTGTTCGCTCAGCACACTAGCAGCCTGGATTAGCATCCCAGTCGGACATCAGGGTGGAGTCTGGCAGGGAGGGATTTAGCATCCTTTGGACACTTTCTTCCCGGGAGGTAGCGGGTGGCTTCAAACCACTGTCTGTCGGTCCCTGGGGATGGTTTTAGTGGCATTCTTGGCAGCGTGTGACCTCGACGCACTGCCGAATGTCCCTGCCCCCAGGACTCAGCTGCGGCCAGCCCATTGTGGGAGGGTGTGGATGGGTTGGGAGAAAAACAGAAAAATCTGCCCATGGTCAGCCAGATGACGGCTACTGGTCCCCACTGCCACGATAGCCCAGAGATGTCCGTTCTGACCTTTGCCTTGCCTGGGATACATAATAGACACCTGCGGGTGTTTCTCCTTTCCCAGTTGCGGGCCCATGGGGGAAGGGCCCACCTGACGAAGGGTTACGTCGGGTTGCCCGGGGTCATGGCACAGACAGGGCAGGGGATGGAGACGGGGCTGGGACCATGGTCGGCCTTGGGGGCCCAAAGGAATGGCCAACGAGAGGCCCAGGGAGGAGCAAAAAAATAAATTAGTAAAAAAATAGAGAGTGCTACCATTTTTGAGACATTGTTATTAATTTTATTTTGTTTCTCTTTTTGTTTCTTTAATGCCACCCCCGCTAGTGAAACCCTGGCGCTGAGAAGCACTTGGTTTTACCATTTATCATTCCCGCTCTCTGACCCCACATCGGAGTAGATGTCCATTTTTTTTTTTTTTTTTTTTTTAATGTAAGCCACTGAGCTGTTGCGCTTGCGATCGGGACCAGAAGAAAGGAAGCATAGGCAATATATATACACATATATGTATATATACACATATATTTATTTTCTTTAACCAGTTTCAAGGAAGGAAATGTGAGAAGGGATGACATTCAATCAAGTAACACTGCTATTAAAGTTAACATTTTTTGCAGTTGGAGGGGCCTGGTTTGCTGACTAGCGAGCAAAAAGTAACTGCCATTTAGGTTATCAAAATTCTAGTGGGGCACAGTGATTCCTGTTGTGCTGAGGCAGCTTAGGCGCAGACTTGTTTTACCCAATCTCTGTCGGTACATAAATGAACCCATAGGTGAGAGGCTCAGCCAATCAGAGATTCAGATTTTTCTAACCCATTTTCTAAAATGCTTTAGCATACCCCATTCTGTGTTACAACTTCCAGCACTACAGCGTCTTGCAACCACTATAGGCAGCAACAGTTGTTTTAATAAAAAAGGTATGTCTGACAACCTTAGACTCATCCTCAGTGTATTTTATCAGATATTTTTAAAACAGCTTATAATTAACAACTTAAGTCATCAAGGATGTCCAGGCATCACAGGATGTCCATCATTCACAATTTTTAAACATATGGGCCCACATTTTCAAAGGAGATGCACTTCGCATCTCACAAAATGAGTAGAACCGCGATACTCAAAAGGGAGAGATGTGTCACGCATCTCTGGATGTGCCTTTGTGCATCTATAATATATACGGAGCATGTAAAGGGGGCATTCCCATGAATGTGCCACGCATCCCTATATTCAGCCAAAATGTGCAGTGCATCTGCTGCGCATCTCAGAGATGAGCCGCCCAAAGTCAGGAATGGAAAAAGCACGCCTAAATGGCCAGCCACCCACAGGCAGGCCACAGAACTACAGGAAAGACGTCCGAAGACAGCCCTTAGAGTGCACCAGGACATGCTCCAGGCACCCACGCAGAGCAATCATGTCAGTGTAACCCCCCTGCAAATGGGGGTTCATAAAAGACTTCCAGGAGCTTGCTTGAATGCTCCAAGCCTGAATGGTGTTTGGCATTTAAGCCATTTATCAGTGAGTGTTTTTAGAACCTCTGGTACTGTCTCTTTAAGAGCTGTCTGCTTGCAGACATAATTAGTTTGTATGGGGGGACTGTGTGCTTCTCTGAGTACCACTCGAGCTGCTGCCAATTCACTTCATTTTGCAGTCACTAGGAGTGCAAAGGAACCTATCTGAAAGATGTAACTGTTTGCCAGAAATTATTTAGAGTAATAATGAAATTACAGTTTGTCTAACCTGCTTTCTTTGCAGTCAGAACTGTGTCTGCTAGTTCCCCATTCTAGTTTTGAACTGCTGAACTGGACCAATCAGTGTGGGGTAAGCTAGCTCTAAAATGGTGCCTTGGACGAATCAGAACTTGGACTCATAATCTGAGCCAGCCACAAGAGGATTGTATGGGCAGTGACTCTGGGAGATGTAGTTTAGACTTCAGTGCCTTTTTGGACCAACAGCAGCAGTCTATTGTGGTGACAGCCAATCCAGTCAAGAACTGGGAGGAACTCAAAGGAAGTGCCGTTTTTGTCGGTTGGAGTTTCAGTTGAGCTTTGGCAGTGAAGAAGGAAGGAGCCCTGTACTTTTTCAGTGTGCAGTTTTAGTCAAAAAAGCGTGTGTAAGGCCAGAGTTCCGGTCTGCAGCTTGTTAGGACTGAATCCGTCCTGTGAAAAGAATCAAAGGATCTCTGAAGAGTAGAAACCAGGCTCACCCTGTAGAAGACTGGAGGAATTGCTGAAAATTACACTCGTCTGTCAGGAACTGAATCTGCTGTGTTCTCCTGGGTATTGTGCAGTAATTGCGATCGGGATACAGATGCAGCCTGCCTGGTATAGTGCTTTCTTTATATGGATGTGTGAAGAGGTTTGTGTACCTCAAGTGAGCCCTGCTGACATTGAAGGACCCTATCTTATTTGGAGGTCGTGAGTACTAATTCAGGGTCGCTCCTGTTGAATTGCCACATTAAATCCAAATGGAATTACTGTACTGCTGACTGTTTAATTCTCCTTTTCTCTGTGTGAAAGGGCCCCTACCAGCTGCCACGGTTTGGACTAGCCACTAGGGCTTAGGTACCCAGGGACAGTAACTGATAGAGGATAGGCCTGTGCACAGAGCCATAAATGAATTATTAAGTGATAAGCTAATTAACCTGATTTCCCCTGTCCTTGTTATATCCCCTAAATAAATCAGAGCTGCTTGTTTCACAAAAGTTATACTGCCTGAGGTATTTGTCTATGTTAAAGTACTGTACTGTGATTGTTGCACTGTATCTCATTTCTCAGGAGGTCCCAGTGCGGAACCAGACCTGGGGTAAGTGTATACTGTGAAGGTAATTCTGATATATTGTGTGGGCCACTAGTGGGAAGAAAGGGGGGTTGCAGTGTCCCAGAGGGCTGTGACCAAGTTAGTTTAACTATTGCAAACCCTGACCTCTGGGTGGAGGCACCCGCCATTGGATCCAGGCCCCTCAACCTGTTAGTGGCAAATCAGGCAGGGGTAGTAGCCCCTGGGATAGCGCCATCTAGGGGTTACATCAGGACAAATTAATCCTGAGCCACAGGTGCCGTGTCACTAACAGCACCTTCCAGGGAGCAACCCCAACCCCACCCTGGAAGTAGACACCCAGCAGCCATGTGCAAGTGCTGTCTGGTGTCCCCCAGACACACCAGCGAAGTGGACAGCCGCAATGCAGCAAGTGTACAGGGGGCGATGGCCTGCACCCATGTTGCCTGCCGCTCCATCTGGTGGTGGCATGCACCCAGGGTGCTGTCTGGGGCAATGGTGCCCAGGTAGCCTGGTGGACAGAGGCAGCCTCGCAAAAGCCAGGGACTGACCTGTCACACATCCACAGTGATACATCATAGCTGTACACAAGTGGAACCCAACCCACCCACTAGTGTACCTAGTCACCCTCTGCACACTGCCATTCCTTGCAGTCATCACCATGTTCCACTCATGTGAGGGGGGTGTGAGGAACTGCAGGTGATTGTACGCTGCATATGGAGCTGGTGTATCACATATGGTACACCAATCAGACTGTGTCATGCTGTGCCCTCCCCTGCTGTATGTCCAGATGTGCCCCTGTGGCCCCTGTCCAGGTGGGCCCACTGTACATGGCGATGGATAACAGCACTATACCGGGCCAATGCAGTCCACCCACCCACCACAGTCCATCACACCTGCCTGATAGGCTGCAGTACCTCCTGTTCACCTTTGTAAGTAGTAGGGCAGCCTGCACAGCTGGAACTGAGCATACCTGGTGTGCAAATGGCCTGAATACAGTCCAGTAATGAGCTGTGCATGTGGGAGATGGGCTTGGAATGTGCAGTGAGGTCATCTGCATATCCAGACTGAATACTGTTTCGGCACACCAACGAGTGGCTTTGCATTATGCATTTGTAATCCTAGAACAATAAAATTTCCCCATGATCCACATGGGGCTCAGGTCACTTGCAGCATCATACACCTTCCACTGCACAATCGCGCATCTTTGGGATATTCAGACAGACATGTGAAAGAACACATCTCACTGCATCTTCTGAATATCTCATTTGGGGCACATACCAGATGCAGCAGCACAGGTACTAAGTGAGTTTGCAGGGACTTTACATAGGGCCCCTCTTCTGCTGGCGTTACCAGATGAGTGTGCATTCTAGATTTGTGGATATATCACAACAGTAATACCACATTTCCCATAGTAAACAGCACCACACCAAGATATTCAATGTTTTCATTAGTAGCAAGGCTCAGGAGAAGCAGCTTTTAAAAACATCAAAATCCTGTATCCATTCAGGAAAAGAAAAAATGAAGTACGATTTTTATTATGTTCATGGTGACTACCAAATACTGCTGCTTTAACCCCTACTTGAACCAAAATGTTTTCCTTTAGGGATTCTGGGACAACGTGTGTGTGGATCATACACTCCTGTGACCTTACAGTAAAATCATAAACCACCTTTCGGATAAATGCAATTTGCATTTTGCAAATCATATGCAGCTGCAGCACAAGTCTTAGGCAAGGGTGTGGCAGGCATATCCAAGCACACCATGGTGTGTACAATTTATGGGGGTAGCAATCAGGCTCTGAACTGCTTCCTTTTCCATGAAAACTAACAAAGAAAATATTGAACCTGTCTGTAATTTTGTTCATGGGAGTCGAAACTAGAAGGACTGGTCACTAATACTCTTTGCATCCCAAGGACAGTACAACTTTACAGGCTCTGGGCTCTTAGGGAACAATGCATGGCATTTTTATTTACCCAAGCATGGCAACAACCCCTGTCATGAGATACAAAAGTTGTATTTATTGTGCCAAATGAGGCAACAAACATGGTCCTAGTGTACATTTGTATATTGTCTGGCTACACCTGGGGGCGGTAGCAGTGAGTCCACTTGGTGTGCAGATCTGAAATACCTGGCTACACCCCTGGTCTTAGGGGACCATCCAAACTGTTAATATACCTCTCAACCTTCTGTCACTGTAACGAGGGACACAGACACTCAAAAGTCAAAACAGGGGACACTGACCCTCATAAGGAGGGACACGTCCTCAAACGTTGAGATACAAGCTCAGAACACTGCGGAAACCCATCGTGTTTACTTGTCAGGTTTGGATTCATTACTCTTCAGTGCGATGCTGAAGGCTGTGAGTTTGCGTGATGTACTTGGAAACCAAGCGCGAGAAGACGCCCCCAGCCAACTCGAGCTCAGTGCGCATTTCGTAGGCAAAAGGAATGGGATTCGGTCACTGTGTTAGGCAGCTGCTACTAGCATTTGTAAAGACCATTCTCGTTTTTATAGCGTCTCGTACAGTCCCCGAGTTGTTTTTTGTTTTGTTTCGATACGCAGATGCCATGAAAGATAAGGTACTTTCACAGACGCGAGTAACCACAGTACTTATGTGCTACGAGCGCTCCACCTGCTCCGAGTCAGTGACATCAGCAAATCGCCACATATGAAACCACTTTTTCAGCAGGCTCCCTTTTTATGAAAACTGTCGGATGATAACACAATGGTACAAATATATATTTTTAATTTTTAGGTTTACCATTTTATAAATTCGTGCCACGCATAACCACAATGACCATATAATTCAATTGTTCCACCAGATTATACATTCTCTTGATTTGATCTCCCGCGCAAACTAGATTCCCCAAATGAAACAAAAATAAACCTGAAGGAACTCATCACCACGCTGATTGCAAGGGAAAGGAGACAAGAGTACTGTCGAGTTGATACATTTGAGCGCGATTACGCGGTAGACGACTGTCAGAAAAGAAACTGCAAGCAAACACATTATTTCTATTACCCAGATAAAAAAACGAAAGTTAAAGGTGAAAATGGAGGTGGGGGTGAGGGGGTATAGAGAAATATCACAAACTGCTGCTCACTGTGAGCGTTTAGCGACTGTCACTCTCACCTCACAGCGACCTGCCAGCTACTCGGCTGAAGCACACGTACTTTTCTGTGTTACACCCACTGTTTCATCCACGGACATTTCTTGTGTTTCTCTGAAGAAAATATAACGTTTTAGAGTTTCTTACTTACTTTTTTTGAAGTTGGAGAACTAGTTCGTGGGGTGTGGCTTGTTTCCGGAAGAGAAGTTTAGTCTGACAACTTTTAGCGAGCTCCGATGAAAAACTTCTCAAAAAAAGTTTCCACAAAGTTTAAACCACGTGACCTCAACTTTCTCATTCTCCTGCTCTCCTTTCAGTTTGCTTATTGAATATTCAAAACTTTCACTCCTGTGTACATAGGTCTGAAAAAACATACCGTGCGTATTTAGAACTCATTATTGTCAGTCAGATTTGCCTTATTGTGTATTTAAAAAACTCAATAAAATACTTTAATCAGGTGCATTTGTAACCCTTTCCTTCAGGTTCCAGTAACACTAACTTCCTTCTTTTTTAGTAAACTACTTCTAATTGAGGAAGTAAAAACTTCATGATATTTTCCTATAAATTTTTTGTTTTTTTTTTAATGTTGAAAAGCCATCTTTGTTTTGTTTTTTAAAGAGTCTGACAAGGACAGATGTAGCATGAATATGAAGTCACACAATTGGTAGGCAGTATGGCAAAGCATAGTATTTAAGAGCACTGAGCTGGATGTGTGGGAAACTGGCTTAGACTCCCACAGCCATCACTTGCATGCTGTGTGACCATGAGCAGGTCACTTAATGACCATGAGCTCCCAGGATGTACCTGGAAACAAGCCTTTACTTAGTGTGTCTTCCCTACCAAAAATAATAATAAAATATAGAATAATGCATGGGGAAGTGTGGTTAACATATAGAATAAAGTATGGGGTGGTGTGTGTAACGAGAAGTTTACACACACCCGAGGGGTTAGATGCTGAATAAACCCCGAGAGCGAAGCTGGAGGGGTTTCTATGTGCATCTAACCTCAGGGTGTAAACTTCTCCATACATACACCACTCCCCATATTTTATTTTTTATATAATTGCTGGGTCTCCCTTTTGGCCACAGCATTTATATAAAATAGCAGCTTCAGTCGTCGAGGCGCTCCAGTTCGGTTTTCCTCCGGTTCTTACATTTAAATTTTGGGAGGTTTCGCGTGTTTTGTTTTTTGGATTATTAAAACTTGTATCCTGTAGAAAATAACTGTGTTTTTTTTAAATGTGACTTACCGCCGTGTCCGTGATTCTTTGGTGGCTAGGTTGTGGTTGAGCAGAGAGCGACGAGCCAGAAAGGGAAAGACTACAGCGGACGCATGCGCAGAGGTAGGAGAACTGTGCGCGTGTTTGCCGTTATAAACGCTCCTTTATAATGGTAAATTATGCCACGGTCTGCCTATGGCAAAAAGGGGAGACCCGTTAATTATACAGATTTTATGCACACCCGGGGTGTGTGATACCCCATGAACCCCCGAGGGTGAAGCCAAAGGGTTTATCTCTGGGCATCACACCGAGGGTGTCATAAAATCTGAGTTCCCAGACTTTCCCATGTTTCATTTTTTTATATTTACTGGGGGTTAGTGCTGTGCAAAAGTGATTTTGCGTGACTTTGCACAGCATTGCACGACATCGAACCATGGTTTATGGAACTCCGTAATTCACAAGTGTGAATTAAGGAGTTTGTGAGGGTCTGCTGACGGTGGTTTATTGACCCTAACCAGTAAAGATAAATAGAATAATAGATAGATGCTGGTGCATTGCAAGGCAGTAAAACCATTGAGAGGTTTCAAAGTCCCCAAAACCTAGATGGTTTACTACTAAACTCACCGCATCTATTATTTTTAATATATGGATCGTTTTAAATTTCTGTGGCTTTTTGTGAGGCGTCCAACAGTGTGCTGTGCTGCCTAGGTAAAGAATCTCTCTCACTCGCCTCCCGTCCCTCCCTTCCATGCATCTGTTAGTCCAATTTGGAATTTTGTTTGGTGAGGCAGTGAATCCTACCTTCGTTTCCTTTTTCTAGTCCTTGAGAGGATGGAGCAGATAATTCTGTTATTCAAGAAAAATACAGGTGACCATCCGCTAGCGACAGTGAATACCGCCATGTTTTAAAAAAGTGTTGTCCAGCCCCACAGAGAAAGCAGCCAATAAGAAGGCCGCCTTACTTTGGCTCTGCTGGAAGGAACGTGGCACCTTGACAACTGGGTCTGGTTGGCAGGTAGACTTGCACATGTGCTGAGTAATTTATATGATAATACTATGCTCGTTGGAATGATAGTATTATTGGCAGTGAAGTGTGGTATTATTGGGGTGGAGTGTTCTGTGCTATGAATTACAAGGATTTTTCAGTCATTTTCAGTACTGTTATTTTGATGATCCATATATTACAAATAGAATAATAGATAGCGAGTGTCTATTACAAGGGAGTAATACCATCGAGAGGTTCTGGGGACAAGGGAACCTCGAGAGTGAAGCTCGAGAGGTTCCCTTGTCCCCAGAACCTCTCGATGATATTACTCCTGAGTGATAGACACTCGCCTATTTTTTATTTTTTTGTAATATATGGATGCAAGGGTTTTTTGTTAGCCATTTATGTGGTGCTGTGAGGCTAGGTTCCCACCATAGTGAGAGCTCACTCTCGCCATGTACACCATACTCGCTCGCTTGCCCACCCGTTAGCTCGTTTTGTCTCGTGTCTTTTCTTTGGTAGGCTGTCTTTTCTTTAATTATTTTCTTGTTGAAGGCTATAAAGGATAGGTAGGAAAACGGCATGTGTACTGAACTGCAGAAATGATTTTCTCTCAGCTAGCGAGGAGCCACTCCATGTTTGTTTAAATAATTGGCCCACCAGCGAAACCGCATCAATCAGGAGGTGCGGTTTAATGCGTCACCACACAGCTTTGGCGATGTCAGGAAGAAGCCTACAGTGTTGAGTTTGCGCTCTTAAGGTTTTGTGATAATACTGTAGTTGGAGCTCAAAGCGATAGTATTCTGAGCTCAAAGCGATAGTATTATCACTTAAACGATACTATTATCACTTTGCTCTGGTGTATTACCGGAAATTTTTATATGCTTTTTAATAGTATTATTTTAAATATCCATATATTACAATGTATTTATATTTTCTGGCATTCTGAACAAGTAACTTACAGGTAGAAGCACAAACTGTGGACTGCTGAAAAATATGTTTTGCAAAATACTGTAGTGCTAACTTAAGTTGTAATCTTACTGGTGACCTTGTGACCCCATTTAGTTACGCTCAATGTTGGTGGTTGTAATCCCTTTCCTATAGGCTGGTAATCTGCAACAGTTCAGGAAAAAGGGTGGGGGCTGTCATGCAGATAGGCTGAAGTGCCATTTCCAAAAGCATGACAGCCCTTGTACAACTGAGGTAATGCACCCCAATTTTTGGCTTACTGTTGGTTACACAGTCACCAGCTGCCAGCCAAAAGGTCTTCACTTCCATCCCCCAAGGAATCACAACTGCTGAACCGGGTGGGCACTGCAGCTGTCAGGAGCCCAGGACCAGAGCCAAGCCATCGGTCATGTCAGTACTTACCAGTCGCAGGGCAAGTAGCTGGGCCAAAAAAAGTACAAGACTGTGCTAAGTATCATTAGGAGAGCCTTGCATGCACAGCAGCACCAGAAGTGTAGCCAGAGTGCTGATCAGTCCAGCAGTGCAGCTGCCTAACCAGCCAGAGTCCTTGCCCCAGGAAATGCAGCAGGGTTGGGATATGATAGAAGAAAGCCCAGAGGGGCATCAGTGACTCAGCAGGAGACTGCACAGAAAAAATGTTTTAAAAGGTAAACAAACATGGCTGCTCACATGTGGCCAGCAATTCCAGGGCTCAATAAGGATTGATGGGAAGGACTCTGGGGCACCAGAGCATTCAGCACTAAACTACAGCTAATCACTAGATGGCAGCAGGTATTCTAGCAGCCAAACAGGCATCGACTTTCACACCATGTAAATGTAACCCTCTCCCTGTAGGAAAGAGACCTACAGTGGGGTTAGTATCCCTTTAAGATACTTGGGCCAAAACGCATCGTGGGTAGTGTCCTTATTCCCTCCAAGGGGACAGCCAGCTATTGGCTGGGAGTGGTTCGGGAGGACAGAGCTCACTGAGGCCAGAGGGAAGAGCGTGGACTCAAGATGGGTTTGCAGGAGAGTGGAGGAATTGCCCACCTCTGAAGTGGTTCTGTTTTTGGAGTGGTGAGGAGTTGACCCAATGCCTGGCTCAGGGCGTGGTGGTGGCTGTCCTGAAGACAAGACCCCTGTGATGGGTGCTAACCCCTTAGACTCCATGGGAGGTAGCAGCTAACAGTGGTTGCCATGGGAATTAAACCTGTGGTTTTGGAGAAGTGCAGCCAGGAGACTGTGGTTGAAGCAGAGGGTCAGAAAGGGACTTCAAGTCCATGGTGGGAATATCCACCTTTGTCATATTCCCCTGGGAGCAATGGAGAGGCATAGTCTGAGCATATAAGATAGGCAAGAAGGGACTTCCGCCCACAGTGGGAACCACAACCATCTCGTAACCAGGCATATGGGAGCATCATTGAGGATGGCTTCTGTGGGTTCCATGTCACCCAGAGTGTCAGAGAGTGAAGTAGCTGCATTGGGACCATAATGGATACAAAATGAGGTGTCTAGGGGCCTACAGACTATGCAAGCTTGAGAACTGCAGTTCGAACATGGTAGCCAAATCTGTGGAATTGTAGTCAACAGTGAGTACCACCATAGGAAGGGGTGCTCTGCTGGGGAAAGAGAAGTGATCCCAAGGAGCTTTAGAGACGCAGTGGGATCCTGCCACAGTATGAGCACAGCCAGCAGAGGGAAGCTGCTTCGAGTCTGACAAGATGGGAGTGAAATCGAAAAATATTTGCTTCAAGGGAAGCTGCCACACAGGGATATATATTGTGACTGAAGATTTGTTCGAGAGTAAAAGGAATGATCATTTGGTATAGACTGCAGACTTTGCACTAATGGACACTGAGCTATGGTCAGTGCCAGAACTGAGAGCTAGAGACCCTGTGTTCCAGTGCTCAGTGTTTCCCAAGGGGATATCATGTTTTGCAGGAAAGTCTGGGATCGGCGGAGGTCCTCTGGGTCACATTGATTAAGAGACCAGGAGGCAGTGCGAATGGGTGTGTGTACAGACCACCAAATCAAGGAGGATGTTGAAAGGGAGTTAATTAAAGAGGTACAAAGGATGGCAAGAAATGGAAACTTCTGCTGGTGGGGACTTTAATATCCCTTATGTGAACTGGGGGATTCCATCAGCAACATCGAAAAGAGCAGAGGAAGATACTGGAATCCATACAAGAGCGCTCCTTCAGCAGCTAGTCAGAGAACCGACTAGAGGGTGAGGCTACATTGGACCTAATAATGACAAATGGAGACAGTGTGAGGGAGGTCAAAGTGGGGAAAATCTGGGAGCTAGTGATCACAGAACAATTAAGTTTAGTCTTAGGACAGGGACAGAAGTAAGTAGAACCACCACTAAGGTAATGGACTTCCGGAGGCAGATTTTAATAAAATGAGAGAAATTTTCTATGGAGAAATGATAAACAAGGATAAGCTGGGGGACATTGAAGAACTGTGGGAAGCAATTAAGGGGGGGATTTTGAGGGCCATGGAACAGTGCCTTAGAAAAGTGGGCAAGAAAAAACGAGGAAGAAGGCTGCTTTGGTTCTTTAGGGAGGTGGCAACACCAATAGGGGAGAAAAAGAAAGCATTCAGGGCATACAAAAATACACAAGAAAGGGAGGTATACAGGGAAAAACTTAGGGTGGCTGGGCAGACAGGGGCAAGGTGGATACAGAGAAAGGATAGCCCGATAGAGGCCATCAGGGGGACAAACAGTTCTTCAGATACATAGAGAGAGAGAAGAAAAAAAGAACAAGCAGGGTATAGTGAGGCTAAAGGGAAGGGAGCTCTGATGAGAGGACAAAGACAAAGTGGACTTGATAAACAAGTACTTCAGCTCAGTCTTCACGATTGAAAAAGGAAGGGACCAGAGCTGCGGGATCACGGGAATAGAGGTAGGAGGTGGACAGAGTCCTTCACAGAGAGTAGGAGTATTGGAGGAATTGGGTAAATTAAGGGTGGACAGTGCACGAGTCCAGATGCACTACATCCCAGGGTGCTCAAGGAGACTAGGGGAGGAGCTGGTGGCACCACCACGCAGGCTGAGAAACCTACCTTAGACATTGGGAGAGCCCCAGGACTGGAAAAGGCAGACATGGTGCCACTGCACAAGAGCGGAGGAAAGCAGGAGCCTTGTAACTATTGTCCAGTCAATCTTACCTCAGTAGTGGGTAGCTGAGTGGAGCACTCTAAAGAAGATTAGTTCAATTTATTTACATGAAATAGATGAGATGATGCTTGTGTGACTTGATTTACTTAGTGGCTTTCCGCCTCTTTATCCATGGGATATACCACCCTGTAGGGGTGCGACGCAAGGAACCCTAGAGGAAGGTCCCCCCCCACAGGTGCTGCGGGAATGACTGCATCAGCTAAAGGTAGGTTAGGAAGAAGCCCACAGGTAAGAGAGACGAGCTGCTGGAGGAGGAGGGGGGGTGAATGATGGGCAACGAAAAAATGAATCCTGGCAAGGCCCAGGATGTGTGACCTTTAAGCCCTATGGGGGAGTGATGTTGCTCCGCCCAACAGACCTCCGGGCTTAAAGCCTTCCATTCAATGTGCTTACGCAACTGGATGAGGTGATATGAGATGATGCTTGTAATCCAGATTTGTTTTCCACCTCTCTATCCGGTGGATAGATCACCCTGTAGGTGCACGATAAGGAACCCTAGAGGAGGGTTCCCCCCTTACAGGTGCCATGGGAATGAATGCATCGGCTAAAGGTAGGGTAGGAGGAAGCCCAAAAAGAATACCCAAAGATGTCAAACTTTGAAGAGGCGAGGATGATGAATGAATTCTGAGAAGATGATAAGGGCTGACTTCCTAAGAAGAGAGGGGAAAGCCAGGGCCACCATCCGCCTCCATCCAACAGCAGAACCTAACTAACCAACCGAAGAAAGCACTAACTTTAACTAATATTATGACCATTGGCACAGAGGAGAGGAAAAACCCCCTTTGAGGAGGAAACCTCTGGGGATCCAAGGCCTAGGTCGACTTCCCTTTAGGCTGATGACGTTTGATTTGAGGACGTATGTCGGTAAAGAGAATGGTTCATTAATGAGGGATATGAGTAGGGAGGATGATGACGGGATAGGGAAAACTCCAAAGAAGCACAGATTAAGGAAGGAACATGAGGAAGCAGGGAACCGAGAAGGTATGTTCAATAGTCGATGGGAAGGAGTAAATCCATGGTGAAGTCCGGAGAAGCAAGGTATCCAGATGTGCTCATGAGGAGATTCCAAGATGTGCTCACGAGGAGACCGAGGATAATACAGACTGGTTTGACTTGAGCAATGACGAGTGAGCAGACACTGAGGCTGAATAGGCAATGCTTGATTAATTCGATGTGAACGATCAGACCCTGGAGGTTGTAGTCGGCGAGATATAGACCAATGATAGAATATTCAAGTAAGTGATGTAAATAGATAAACCTTGAGGTAAGGCTGAGTGAATGATGACTGGAATTAGAACCCGATACATGCAGCAGGATGGCCGTGGGTTTATAAGGTGGCACAGAATCATGATAGATGCCCAGAAAAGAAATATCGATAGCAGGCCTCGGTGGAGTGAATCCTGGATGGCCAGTAATGAATTGGAAGAGGAGGAGACAGGAATGAACTTGAAAATGAACTTGTCGAAGGAAGTATAAGTAACTAGGCTCCTCAAAAGAGGTAGACTCCGAGGCCAAGAAGGCATGTCTTTAACCAGAGGCAACTCAGGTTGAGCAATCGAGGAGCAAAATTGGAAGATGTATGATGAGGAGTGATACTAAGAGTGGAGTGAAGTCAAGATGGCTGATACTAGAAAAGGTGCCAGGACAAGGAAGGTAAAATTTAGGAAACGGAGGAGGTACGATGATGGATTGAAGCCATGGAGGATGGTACAGGAAAGTGAGGTATGAAAGGACAAAGGACGGTAGGGAGGGCAATGGGGTAGCATAGGACCCAGCCGATTTAGGATGAGAGCTGCAGTAGGGCGAGCTGGATGAGGTGGCACAAGAGTACTGGAGCCAGACGGAGTCAACCGAGGCAAGCTGGTCAGCCAAGGCATACAGATTGAGCGATGGAAATAGAGGAATATCGAGTGCAGGCCAGGCGTGAGTCTGCTGAGGTATACTGATTGGTCAGCGAGGCAGACTGATTGAGTGAACTGCAGTAGGTGGTAGGATGGGAAACCCCAAAAGAAATGCACAGGTTTTGGCTAGGTGAGGAGGCAGACCAGAGGGCCCAAACCAAGGGAAAAGGCACTAAGGTGCTCAGGAGAATCATGAGAACACAGAGATTGTTTTTTTGTTTTGAGCCACGCATGAGGCACAGGCGTGGAAGGCCATGATGAGTACAAGTAGGGCATGTCCACTGCCTTCCCTAATCCCAAATACAAGTCCATGCACTGACACCACCAAGAATGAGGCGATGAGAAGCGATAGAAGAAGAACTGAGCAGAGATTGAAGAAACCATGATTAACTGGAAATAGGAGTATACCAGGAGTGAGACAGAAAGAAGAAAGTAAAAACGAATATGTGGCATGGAGCAACACTGGGGTTGATGCATGGAAATTAACGAAGCTTTAAAATTGAAGTCTCATGGTCATGTACAGACAGGCAAATGCCATGCATATAATGCAGAACCAGTCTCGAAAACAGCTGTGAAATACATGAGCAACGAAAATAATCCAAAGATTATAGCTAGTGAAGTCCAGGATAGTAAAATAACACAGTCAACCCCACGTTAAAGCAGATTAATCCCCAGGCATTGCAAATACCTGATCCGTGCATCAGGGTGTGTGTCAGAAAAAGAAATCCAAAATGAATAACCGATTTGAAACAGCAGCATTTGCAGAGCAAGGTACAGAGATGATGAAAGGCCCAAGAAAACACAAATGGGATGAATGAGAGTCGACCAACTAGAGTGAATACTGACAAAGCACAGAGCAAAAAGGCACAGAGCACCAGCAGGTCAAGGCTAGGTGAAACGGCAGCACGAGGCTTGAATGTGGAATGGAGAATGCAGAGCGATGGAGCAGCAGCGAAAGCCAGAATGCAAAAGAGGACAGGAGCACTCCAAAGGGAAGGCAGAAGGGATGGTGCAAGGATGGAAAAGCGAGCAGGATACTAGACAAGGTAACGAAAACCAGATGGATGGGGAGGCACGCAGACAAAGATGAGGACAGTGCGAGTCAAGCGGCAGAACAGGGAGGAAGCTAGCGGGCCCACGCCCCAGCTGCAGGAGGAGATGAGGGAGGTGGAAGCAGGCGCGAGAGAGAGCCGCAAAGCCAGCGGACGTAAGACAGAACAAGCAGGAAGGCATACGACATGGAATGGAGCGCGGGGCCAGAGGCACAGCTAAAACAGAAATGAGGAAGAAAATAGATGAAAACATGAGATAGGAATGAGGAGCAGCACCGCGAGCAGCAAAGAAAAATGAATCCTGGAGGGCCCAGGATGGAGACCTTTAAGCCTGATGGGGAGTGACGAGTTGCTCTGCCCATTGAACCCCAGGCTTAAAGCCCTCCCATACAGTACCTGGCAGAGGTGGATTGCAGGATGACAGCCAGCACAGGTTTACAGAAGGAAAGTCATGCCAGGCAGAACCTTATTGAATTCTTTGGGTGATAGAGGTGTGCGATCATGGAGGGTGATGGGCGTGGCCTATCTGGACTTCAGTAAGACCTTTGACACCATCCCTGACAGGAGGCTGGTGAACACGTTGGCCAGTTTAGGGTAGGGAGGAAATTAACAAACTTGGTGGAAAACTGGCTTGAAGGCAGAGTTCAAAGGGTGGTTGTCAATGGGTCTTATTCCATGGAGGAAAGGGTGACAAGTGGGGTACCTCAGTGATCAGTATTGGGACCAGTACTGTTTAACATTTACATTGGGGATATAGCAGAGGGTCTAAATGGGAAGGTGTGCCTATTTGCAGATGACACGAAGATCTGCAATAGGATGGATTCACGGGGGCGGGGGATGAAGGAAGATCTGATAAAGCTGGAGGAGTGATCACAGAGATGGCAATTGTGCTATAATGCAAAGAAATGCAAAATAATGCATGTAGGCACAAAAAATCCAAAAGTCAGGTACATGCTGGGAGGGGAGGAGAATGTGGCAACAGATCAAGAGATGGATCTGGGGATTATCATATCAGATAACCTAAAGGTGGCAAACCAATGCAACAAGGAGGTTGGAAAGGCAAACAAAATGCTGGCATGCATAGGGAGAGGTATTACAAGTAGGAGAAGAGAGGTGATAATGCTACTGTACAGGTCCACAGTTAGACCAGACCTGGAGTATGGGGTACAGTTCTGGAGACCACACTTAAAGGGAGACCTAGATAGGGTGGAGAAGGTCCAGAGAAGGGTGACCAAAATGGTTTAGGACTTGCCCAAGAAGTCTTATGAAGAAAGGATGGAGGAGTACGAAAACAGTTAGTCATGGCACTAACCCAGAACATATAGATGCAAAATAATGAAGAATCTAATCCAGTCCAGGGAAATTTGAATCAATTCCTTCATTTATTCACAAGATAGCCCAAGGGCTAAGGAAACCACACAAACAGATCTGAAGTTTCAATTCCGAGGAGTCTTTATCAAAGATACTACTCCCTTGTTTACACCACTTAAATAATATTACATCAATCACATGACATACATACAAGCTGCACACATTTAAAGGTACAGTTACTCAAATTACATGCTACCAATCGCCTCAAAAAGTATTATATCTAATAAAGTGCAGTCACAAATAATTGCATCATTTTACATATATTCCTGATATCAAAAGACAAACATGTCAAAAACAGGAAGTAAACATTGACAGATTTAAAAGCTCTCTCCTTTAAATCCAGACCTAATGTTATTAATTCATGATGGATATCATCTGTCTTAATATATTTTATATATAAACTCTTTATGGAAAGGAAAGAGTGAGAGAGTGTACAAATTGCCCCAGTTTAAAAGAAACATGAATTTAATTCAAGGCTAGACCTACATGCTAACAGGGGACTGGGTGGGCAGAAAAGACTTTCAAAGCTACACATTTCCATTTCTGGGTCAGAGGACGAAACTAAAGTGGACAAACAATTTCAGGAATTATTTATACATACATTACCCAATAACACTAAGGACTGTGTGGGTGGGGGGGTGGAAGGAAGGGGAAGAAGGGTGAACTGTTTCACATGGACTGATACATTAGCTATATTTATATTTAGAAAGTCTGGGCTACACGTAGAATGTGTAACCCCCCTACAGATGGGGGTTCCCAAAAGGCTTCTGCAAGCTTGCACCAAATGCTCATTGCCAGGCTGGTATCCTATGTTAACATTTGAATTGAGTGCCTGTGAGGTCTGTGTGTATTGTCCCTTTAAGGGCTGCCTATTTGCAGTCATAAGCAACAGAAAGGGGGACTGTGTGTTTCAATGCCTGAGTCCTGCCCGTTGCTGAATTCTTACTCCTTTTCTGTCTTCGCTGATCACGCAGAGGGAGCCCTGCTGAAAGATGTAACTAATTGCTGGGCATTTGTTAGAGTGATAACAAATTTGTAGTTTGTTCTAACCTGTCTCCTTTGAAGCAAGGACTGTTTCTGTTTAGCACCACCATTTTGGTCCCAAACTGCAGAATTGGACCAGTCAGTACCTTAGGACTCTGAAATGGAGCCTGCTACAGTGGGACTGTATGGATTACCTGTTGAGATTTGTAGTTTTGGATTGTTGGCACCTTTTGCACTTAAAGGGAGAGTTCTCACTCTGATTGACAGCTGGACCAGCCAATCGGACCATTTGGATCAAGGGGAAATACCACGAGCTGTCTGCTGGCAAGTCAGATTCGAGTTGGATGCAGAGAGGGAAGGAGCTCGCCTAGTCGAGTGGCGGTATTGCGCAGTAGTTCGTACGGGAGAACCGTGGAAGGCCCAAATGCTGGCCTGTTGCCGTTTTCTGCCTAGAGAGAGAAGTGGTTTGGACTAAATCCGATCTGTGTGCTGTGAAGCAAGCTACTGAATTGGGACCAGGCTTAATCTGTAGAAGACCGAAGATTTTGCTAAATGCGATCAGCCTCTCAGGAACTTTAGCTGCCTTTCCGCTCCCAGGTTTTAGCAGTGACTTTGCGATTAGGATCGAAGAGTTGTCTGCCTGGTACAGTAATTTTCTTTACATATAAATGTGCTGTGAACTGGAGGGGGGTCACAATCTGGTTTTCCCCCGAGCTGAGTTGTGTGCTGAGAGCTGGAGGTTATACCCAGCCTGAGACAGACTGAATCCATTGCTGTTCAGTGCAGTTAGGCCCTGCCGCGAGGGTCTTGTTTCCCTACCCTGCTACTTCTGGCCATCCAGAAAATTCTACCTTCGTCCATCCTGTGTTCAGCTTTTGGTATCGTGAGCACACAAACAGGGTAGCTCCCTGCAACATATCTTTTAAATCACAAGTGTGTCATCTGATTATTTTGTTGTGTTGTTTCCACGAACTGAGCCCTCTGGCTCCAGACTACAATCAGGGAGTGTGCATGTTATCTCTTTTTCTCACAGGGCTTCTACCAGCTGCAATACCAGCCTACCCTGGGCAACGGTCCTGGCTAGCCCCTTCTCCATCCTGGGTACCTGAAGAGTGTGACTGATAGGAACTCTGACTGCATGCACAGCTGTGATATATAGTGTGATTAAGCCAATTAACCTGATCACCCCCATCCTTGTTATAGCCCCCCCCCATAATAAATTATGTCTACCTTTTTCTGCAATTTACACTGACTGTGGTGTCAGTTCATGCCTAAGGTATTGTAAAGTTGCTTTTGTTCTGCATCACCTTATTTTACAGGTCGTCCCCAGAGCCAAGCTGAAGGAACCAGTCATGGTGGTAAGTGCCAAACATAGGTGTATGTAGAAAGTCTATCAGGGTATTGGGAAGGTGAACATTGTGTACTATGTGGGCCACTAGTAGGAGATGAGGGGGGTCTCAGTGTTCTAGAGGGCTGTAGCCTGGTTAATCTGACTAGCACCAACCCTGACCTTTG
Source organism: Neoceratodus forsteri (assembly GCA_016271365.2). Taxonomy (NCBI): domain Eukaryota; kingdom Metazoa; phylum Chordata; order Ceratodontiformes; family Ceratodontidae; genus Neoceratodus; species Neoceratodus forsteri. The sequence goes on along the minus strand of CM057455.1, from coordinate 1,354,964,427 downwards.
GGTGGAGGCACCTGTCACTGAACCTAGGCCCCTTAACCTGTTAATAGCCAAGCAGGCAGGGGTAATAGCCCTTGGGATAGCGTCACCTAGGGGTTACATCTTGGAGGCACCGCTGGGATTAGCGTCCTCTAGAGGCCAAGGGAAGAAGTTACCCTGACATGTTTAGTTTTGGGGGGAAAATGGAGGACCTTGCTACGCCCAAGTTGAAAATTGCCCCTCATAAGCTGTTGATGCACCAAATGATGGGGTGGAGTGAGGCTGCGGGTTAGACCCCCGACAGGCTCTCCTTTTACTGGATGTCCCATTAGGGATTACTAATGCTGATGTTGTAGCCACTGTGGAACATGTTAAGGGTTTGGGCAAAGTGGAGGTGAAGGAGAGGGATGCAGATTTGTTTGAACAGACTATGATAGTGTTGCTTTCATGCAGCTCCTCACTGGATCCAGAGAAGGTGCCCCCTGTTATTCCGCTGGAAAGTACTCAGAAGGGGAGGAGGGCCATTCACCTGCACAGTGATCCAACTACCCCAGGTGGGTCCCCCTGTATAGAAGGGTTTAAGGATAAGTTGCTCAAATTATTAGCATCTGAAGGATGAACTGCCCAAGAGCTCATAAAGGTGCTAGACCTTTCAGAGGAACACATGCCCTTGCACGCCCCAGCTTCCCCGAAGAGTTCTCCTGTAGCCCTCTCCCCCATAGTAATTCCCTCAATACAGTTGGATTCTTACCGAAAGCTCAGACTTTTTTCAGGCACAGTCCCAGTGCCCAGAGGGGAGAATGACTTGGAAACATGGATGGACTATGCTACTTCCTTAGTACAAGAATGGCAATGTTCAGAGAGGGAAAAGAGAAAGAGGCTGATGGAGAGTTTGAGGGGCCCTGCACTGGAGGCCATCCGCTTCTTGCGAGCAACTAGCCCAGAGGCTACCGGATCTGAATACCTCTCTGCACTAGAAGGAGTTTTTGGCAGTACTGAGTCAGGAGACAACTTGTTGTGGAAGTTCAAATCAGCCAAGCAATGGAAAACAGAAATTGTCCGCTTTGTTACCAGGATTGAGATGGCTCTGCAGCGGTCCCACAGGAAGGGAGTGCCGCAAAGGAACTGAACAGGTCAGATTGGACCATATCCTGAAGTCAGCCAGGCATTCTAGTGTAATGATATTGAAACTCAAGTTACAAGACAGGAAGGCTAACCCTCCTGAGTACTGTCATCTTATGAGAGGAAATTCGTGAAATACGAGACTGATGAAGAGGTCTGGGAGCCCTATGCTGGGATGGTTGGTACCTGCCCGACCCGGAGAGGAGTGACTTGGATGAGGCCCAGCAGTTGAGAGAGCTGATTAAAGATTGACTGAAGCAGCCAGAGAACCCGACCTGTATCAGGTGTCCCCAAAGGTGGAGTGGGAGTGCATGTTGTTTCTTCAGAGCCCAAGCTGAGGGTAATCTACTGGAAGAAGTCGAGAGCTGAGAGCTTTAGTGGGAGACTTGCTGTGGGCCACACGAGATCCTCACCTGGTGGAAGCCCCGAGGATCAAGGACCCAAAGCACGAGCCAAAGATGAACCCTTCAATACCTCTGTGGTATGCAACTCGGAGATGGCCCACTGCCCCATGAGATCCCCGAGAGCCTACTTTTTACTATCAATGTGGAGAGGATGGACACACCCGTTTCTTCTGCCATTCACCGGAGAATTTGAGGAGGGTCACTGCCCGGTTATTAGCTGTGATTCGATGAAATAATAACTCACCACCAGGGGGACCTTTGTGGAAAAGATACGCTACCAAAGGCAATGCCAGATCAACACCGACATTGGTGCCACCGGAATGGTCCAACGTGGTGGGCCCCTCCATGGAGACAACAGTAAAGGTGAATGGAGTGTCTACCAGGGCTGTGCTTGACAGTGGCTCCCAAGAAACTGTAATGTTTCAGGACTGGTATCAGACGCACTTGCCTGACGTGCCCCTACAACCCTTGGAAGGACTGCATGTCTGGGGGTTGAGCGAAAAGGCCTATCCCTAAGCAGGGTATATCAGGATTTTGCTGTCTTTCCTTAGTTCGGTGGCTGGAGTGGCGGAGCAAGTGCAGACCTTAGCTTTGGTGTGTTCCCCTACTGGACTGTACGATGTGGCCCCTCTTAATCAGGGACGAATGCTCACATGTTCGGGAGATTGGTACAGCTATGTTATGAGAAACAGGGGCAACAAATGGTAGGTCTCTAAGATTCCTGCATTAATTAAGAGGGTGTATGAGTCACGGCAGAATGCTGAAGAGGTGGATCAAGATGAACCAGTCAGGGTGGTATGGAAGAAGGATCCTAAGTCAATGATCCTGGCCCCAACACTCAGTGCACCCTACAGGGGGTCCGCTCACGGAGGATGTCAAGAATAAGTTACTCATGCTGGACATGCCAGGCAATGGAAAATTGCTGGAAGGGTGGCTGATTAAGCCCAGTATCCTACCCGCCATGTTCATGCCTCTGCCTGATGGATCATAGTCAGGTCCATAATATGTCAGATCGAGAAATTCGGGTGAATAGAGGATATACTACAAGCTACCGTACACTGAGATACTGCAGTGTTACCTAGTATCAAGCCCTCTGAGTGACTGACCAAGTGATACCCGACTTGTTTGACTTTGGTGACTCCGCTGCAAGCAGAATGGAAGACTAGGTCAGCCAGAGACTTGCCCAGAGAATAAGGTGTTTTCACTGAAGGAATGGGATGTGGGATGTGTCCAAGGAATGGAGCATCACATATGCCTGCAAGATGAATGGCCATTCGAGTAGAAGTCTCGCGCCTAGCACCAGCAGATATAGATGATGTAAGAAGACACCTGCAGGAAATGCTTGTAGGCTGGTGTGATACAAGAATCCAGAAGCCCTTATGCTTCATCTATTGTGGTGGTGAGGAAAAAGAATGGGACAGTAAGAATGTATGTAGACTACAGGACCCTTAACAGGCAGACCATCCCCATCAATACACCATGCCCTGCATTCAGGATGCTTTGGACTGTCTGAATGGAAGCAAGTAGTTCTCGGTGTTGGATCTTCGCAGTGGGTACTACCAGATCCCCATGGCCCCAGAAGACCATGAGAAAACAGCCTTCATCTGTCCTCTTGGGTTCTATGAGTTTATGAGAATGCCCCAGGGGATCTCAGGTGCCCCGCCACTTTTCAGCGACTGATGAAGCGTGCAGTGGGGGACATGAACCTGTTAGAGTGCCTGGTATACTTGGATGATGTTATTGTGTTTGGGACTTCATTGGAGGAACATGAGAGACGACTTTTTAAAGTGTTGGACCAACTGGAGGACTTCGGCCTTAAGCTGTCTATTGACAAATGCCAGTTCTTTCAGGCATCAGTAAAGTATGTGGGGCACATAGTGTCCACTGAGGGGATAGAGACTGATCCTAGCAAAGTTGAGGCCTTGACCACCTGGCCCCAGCCCCACAATCTAAAAGAATTACAACGTTTCTTAGGATTTTGTGGTTATTACCAATAGTTCATAAAGGACTACTCCAGAATGATTCGTCCACTGCTGAATCTTACCCAGGGTTACCCTCCCACGAACACAAAACACAGGAGAATGGTCCCCACTGAAGCAGAGAGTGTACTTCCGCCGGGAGAACTTTTGGGCCCACGTGGACACCGACTGTGAGGCTGCTTTCCACTAAATCATATATCAACTCACCACGCTCCCATCCTTGTCTATGCCGAGCCTGCTAAACCCTATGTGTTATACTCCATTGCTAGGCTACAAGGTTTGGGGGCTGTGTTATCAGGAGCATGAAATGGCTTGAGACCAGTGACCTTTGCCAGTAGAAGTCTGATCTCATCAAAAAAAAATAACTATCCTGTGCATAAATTGGAGTTCTTAGCATTGAAGTGGGCCATTGTCGACCAATTTCATGACTATTTATATGGAGCAAAGATACTGGTAAAGACTGATAATAATCCACTGACCTATTTACAGACTTCAGCTAAATTGGATGTTACTGGGCATTGGTGGCTTTCTGCATTATCCACTTATGATTATGCTGTTGAATACAGATCAGGCCTGAATCACAGGCTGATGCCCTCTCCCGGAGGCCTAATTCCAGAGGTGATTGGGTCAGGTTGTCCGAGCCTGACATTCGAACACACTGTGCCAAAGGTTTGACAAAGATGAACTGATGTCCCACGGACCCAGTGGACTGCCTGTAGACTGCTTGGGCCCTCGGACACTTGTATACCAGCTGCGTACTGTCATCTCCATGCTAGATATTAGCACATTGCCTCAGCTTGATAATGACAGCCTTCAGTGAGCTCAATCTCGAGGCCCTATGATCCGATCAGCCCTTGAAGCCTCTACGAGGGAAAGATGTGTCCAAGTTGCGCCTCTGACTTGAGAACTGCCTTATTGCACAAAGAAGGTCCTAAATTGAGCTAATAAATCAGCTACTGTACAGAGAGACTGTAGATGGGGGTCAAGCAGACAAAAACCGTTGGTCTTGCCCACTGATTTCAGAAATTTGGTGCTGAGGTCTCTACACAACCACATGGGCCACCTTGGCATCGACAGAACCCTTGACTTGGTGTGGTTCCAGTTCTACTGGCCTAAGATGGGGGCTGATGTTGAGCATCATGTATGGACTTGTAGTTGCTGCCTACAGAGAAAGGCTTTGCCACAAAGGCTGCTCCCTTGTTAACATTACCACCAGCACACCCATGAAGTTAGTTTGTATCGACTTTCTAAGTTTGGAGCCTGATCAGCGGAATATCAATGTAACGTGTTGGTGGTTACAGATCATTTATCAGATCGTGCAAGCATTGCCCACAAAGACCAAAGGCCTCCACTGTGGCCAAGGTGCTGATAGAGTATTCTTTGTTCACTATGGAGCCCCCAAAGAATTCATTCTGACCAAGGCAGAGATTTGAAGAGTCACTTAATCAAGGAATGTTTCTATGGGGTGCGAAAGTCAGGAACCACCTCCTATCACCCGCAGGGGAGACCCATACAGCCAGAATGCTTCAATCACACCCTGCTTGACATGCTGGGCACTCTACCCAAAAGACAAGCCCAAATGAAGCCAGCAGATTAGCACCTTGGTTCATGCCTATATTTGTAAAAAATGATGCTACCGGTTCTCCCTACTACCTCATGTTTGAAAGGGAGGTTTGGTACCGGTGGACATTTGTTTTGGGGTCTCTCCTGATGGGGTCAGAGCTGAGAATTACCTACAGTGCGTGCAAAAACTAAAAGCCCAATTGAACCATGCATACCAACTAGCTCAGATACTGGCTGCAAAGAGAAACTTAGCTAATAAAGAAAGATATGATAGAAAAGTAAAGGCCCAAGAGCTTCAAGCTGGAGACCGTGTATTGCTGCGAAATCTGGGATTGCATGGCAAACACAAAATTGCTGATCAGTGGCACCATCTTCCCCAAGAAGTAGTAAGCAAATTGAATGACTTACCTGTGTACAAAGTGCAGCCTGAAAACAATTCAAAAGATGTAAGACCATGCTCCATAACCATTTGTTGCCCATTGGCCAAATCATGATTGAAGCTGAACCTCAAAATTGTTCCCCGGACCAGTGACTCAGGCTGCTGTGAAACAAAGACAGAACAAGCCTGCCCCAGTGGCCACTGACTTGAGGTTCTCTCACAGCAAACCCAAAATGATAATGATTGTCAGTCTACTTGGACGAGAGTGAGTGCAACTATAATTATACCCCTTATGAACTGAGTCAGCTGTTTGGGGTAACTCCATGGTCAACTGTGGGGATGAAGCTGGGCCTTCCCGACTGCCTACCCCTAGCTTTGTCCCTGGAGCGATGCTCCTGAGAGTGAAGTTCACAGTGTCAGGTCTGATGATGTTGAGTCGTTGTGTATGGTAGAACTGTGTGAGTTACCTGAGGAAGAGGCGGATGATCTGAGACAGACTGGTGACATGCAAGAACCCAAAGAGTACTTTGAGTGTGATGATGATTCCTTTCCAGTGCCAGAGGGCCTTCTCAGTGAGCAAAGTGTTGTAGAATCTGCATTTTACAGAGCCAGGGGCTGACAGTGCCCCAAGACCAAATTCTTCCACTCAGAGATCCCCTTGCAAGTGAGGAAAGTGCAGAGATTGAGGTGAAAGGTACTGAGACTGTGGCTGTTCTCTCAGGAAAACTGAACGAGCTGTCAAACCCATAGTGCGCCTCAGCTATGATTCCCCTGGGAGGCCAGTGGATTTGCCTCTCAGTGTAGTACACAAGAGAGTTTATGTGCCCCAGAGTTCCCTGCCCAAACTGAGTTTAAGTGCTAATTCCCGGCTGATTGTTCTGCCCTCTAGGTATGGTGCCCCTGCGCCATCAAGCCCCATGGTAGCTGATAGGAAATGGCCCCCATTCTCATTGTTCCATGTACAGGAAGTAATAAATTGATTCCATGCTGCAGTGTGTATATGAGTAAACTGTAAAAAAAATGTGTGTAATGTGATTTAGGAAAAGTAGTGTGCTGTGAAATACAGAAAATGTATATGGTAAAAGTCTAATATGTTGATTAATGATTTAGAGGTTATAGGCACTATCTGGTAGTGGTATAGATGTGTAAGGTGATTTGCATTTAAAATTATTGTAATAATACCCATTTGATACAGACGCCAAGATTTTCTAGGCAAAAAAGGGTGTAACCTCCCTACAAATGGGGGTTCCCAAAAGGCTTCCACAAGCTTGCCCCAAATCTCGTTGCCAGGCTGGTATCCTGTGTTTAGCGTTTGAATGTATTGCCTATGAGGCCTCCGTGTATTGTCCCTTTAAGGGCTGCCTGTTTGCAGTCATAAGTAACAGAAAGTGGGTACTGTGTGTTTCCATGCCCGAGTCCCACCCAGGCTGCTGAATATTCGCTTCCATTTCTGCCATCGCTAATCGTGCAGAGGGAGCCCTGCTGAAAGATATAACTAATTGCTGGGCATTTGTTAGAGTGATAATAAATTTGTATTCAAACCACATGAAGTCTTGCTGTATTCTGACAAGTGCTGTTAGCTACAGCCTTTAAACTGCCCTGGAGAATAATGGGTTAACTTTTCTAAGCAGGGCATAGAATGTTGCTCTCGAGCTCGGTTGATGTCTCTGCCTGTTGTATTTTGAACTGCAACCCGCAGATTCTTTACTCCACATCACTGAACAGTCGCTCCGGAGATTTCTCCTGCAGCTCGGTTCAAAGTCAGTTGAAGTGTCAGTTTTCGGTCCGTTTTCTACCGAAATTTAGTTTCTGCATAGTTGGTTCAAGTCTCTGTCTGTGGTACCGTGAGTACTAGATAGGTTTTGTTCTGTTTTCTGTGTGGAACTTGTAAAAGTGTGGATCAGTTGGCTGAACCGATCGTTTCAGGTAATTTTTTGTATCTTACTTAGTGTGTGGTTACTGGCCGTGACGGGTTCTAAAAAACGGGTTTTAGTATGTTTTTTCAAGACCAGTGGACACGGTCAGGAACCAATAGGGAGTCTTGCCTGGCGGTTGCCGAAAAAGGGTAAGTTTGGTTAGAAGTTGGCCATGTCTGAGAAACCCAAGAAAAAACCGGCCCACTGGGTTTCAACACTGCAGTGAGTGTGGGAGGAAGTCTTTGCTAAGGCCGATCCTCACACCACTCTGTGTTTATTGTCTGGGGTTTGACCACCTTGATTCAGACTGCCAAATTTGTACAAATGTTTCCAAATCTACCCTTGAAAAGAGATTAGGTAGACTGAGGGAAAGCGAGGCCGAGAAGTCTGCTGACCCGGATGGCCAGCCCGGTTCGGTTCCGACCGAACCAGAAGGAGTGCCCTCTGACCAGGGCGATACTTCTTCAGGCAAAAGGAGACCCGATCCCGAGGGGTTGGTTCCGGCAAAAAAGAAACGCAAAGAAAATTGTCCGGTTCTGAACCAGAATCTCATATTCCGACCGCCGGGTTAGACAGCCAAAGCGATTCAGATTGTGGAATCGCTTCTCCCGGTTCCGACTGATCCGCACCTTTGGTAGGGGCTCACTCTCGGTTGGTTCCCCGGATAACAATTATACCCTGGAAGAATTTTATGAACTGGAGTTTGAGGGAAGGAGAGTTGGAAGATGAATATGGTGATGGTGAAAGTCTGGATGTGCCTATTGATCCGGACATCTCCCCAGACAGACCTTCAGGTGTTTCTCCTCTAGGCTTTCTGAGTCCCCTTCCCACTTTATGTTTTACAGAAAGGTGGCTGAGACCCTCCAGCTTCCTATGGAGGAGGCAATGGAGGATCAGGAGGAGCCTGACTATGTACAAATGATGGACATCCCAGAGTCCAGGAGACTGTCTATTCCCTCCACAAATCTTTTGGGAAACAGACACAAAAAATTCTGAAGTCTCCCAGTTCCATACCTCCTGTGGATAGAAGAATGGACAAGAGGTATACACTTTCAGGCTGAGATACGGAGTTCCTTTATCAGCAATGCAGCCATGTTGGGGTTGTACAGGCTGCTGCCTGCGATAAGGCAAACATTCCCTTGGCATCACACCCCCAGACAAGGAGTCCAGGAAGATTGATGCCATGGCAAAAAAGCAGTACATGGCATCTTCCTTGGGACTCAGGCAGGCAAATTATAGGCTTATACAGCCAGATACCAGAAGTCCAGGTGGGACACTGTACTGGCACTGGCTAAACAGGCTTCCCCCAGCTTGCCAAGGAGCTGGAGGAGGTGGCTGCAGATGGGATGAGGCATCAAAAGTTCAGTTTCATGCTGCTGTGGACTCCAATGATGTGTCATCAAGAGTCATGGCTACATATGTAGCTCTTCAAAAATGGCTTGGCTCAGATGTACTAGCCTCTCACAGGATACCAGGCTAAGGCCATGGATTTTCCTGTAGTGGGTAATTCTCTGTCGGGAGCAGACAGAGAATTACATGAAGAAAATGGACAGTACAGGACCACTTACAGGAGTGCTCAGGCCAAGGAAAGGCAGGCAACTCCTCAATGGCAGCAGTCTCAGGGGCAGGGGCAGGCCTTTTCAAAGGCCTTTTACCAAGCACAGGCCTCTTCTTCCTTTTCGCAGAGAGGGGGTTCTACAGAGGAGAGGCAGAAGGGGGATGACAGGCCTGCATCCCACCCCTCAGCCTAAAGTCCCTGCCAAGCAGACACCTGATGGGTCTGCCCGGCTCGACTCTCCTATCCCAGTAGGGGAGGCTGACCCTACTTTGTCCAGGACTGGATGTCTGTTACATCAGACAAGTGGGGCCTGGAAGTGATAAGCCAGGACTGGTTCTCAGCTTGAAAAAATTTCAAAGATGAGAGCCAGATCTTTCTCCACCTGCAAATCCTTTTGGAAACCCTTGCCCTAGAGGCAGAGGTTTCTTCTCTCTACCTAGCTTTAAGAGCTATAGAGAGAGTACTCACCCACACTGGGGCAAAGGACTGTACTCCAGTACTTCCTGACCCCCAAAAAGACAGGAGAGTGGCGACCCATTCTGGACTTAAGATATCTGAACAAACATCTTTTAAAAGCCAAAGTTCAAGATGATAACTCTAGGAATTATCTTTCCTTCTAAGGCCAGGGGACTGGCTAGCCTCCCTGGACCTCAAAGATGCCTACTTACATTCCCATCAGGTGCTCCCACAGAAAGTACCTCAGGTTCGAGTTGCCTCCAGGCCACTATCAGTTCAGAGCAATGCCCTTGGCCTAACCTCAGCTCCAAGGATTTTCTACAAAGTGCCTGGCAGTAGTTGTTGCCTTCCTAAAAGACAAAAAGATTTCCATTTTCTATATTTGATGACTGGCTCATAGTGGGCCAGTCTCCAGACCAAGTCAAGTCAGACCTGTAAGTGACCCAGCAAGTGCTTGCTTCTTTAGGATTTCTTCTAATCTACAAAGTCAGTTCTCGAACCAGTGCAGCTCCTCACCTTCATGAGGGCAGAGCTGGATATGGTAAAAGCAAGAGCCTTTCTTCCCTGAAAGGGCAAGAGCTCTCATGGAGCTGGCTTCTTCATTCAACCTCGGGTGTCTCGACTCAGCAAGGCACTTTCTTCTCAGCTCTTGGGCCATGTGGCAGCTTCTACAGCAGTGGTCCAAAGGGCAAGATTCCAGATGAGAGCATTCAGTTCCACCTGAGGGCTGTTTGGTCCCAAAGAAAGGATTCCCTTACCAAACTAATCCCAGTGACTCGAACTCTGATCCAGGCCCTGCAATGGTGACAGGATCAGGACAATTTGAGGCAAGGGGTTCCATTTGCCACTCAGTCTCATTCAGTTGTCCTTACCACAGATGCTTCCCTGCTGGGCTGGGGAACCCATTTGAGGGATCTCACCACCCAAGAACTGTGGTCTCCTCAGGAATCGCTTCTACACATCAGTCACCTGGAACTCAGGGCAGTGTTTCTGGCACTGCAAGCTTTTTCCCAGTCAATACAGAACAAGGTGGTTCAGGTCAGAACAGACAACACCACCACCATGTGGTACATCAACAAGCAAGGAGGCACTTGGTCTACGGCCTTGTGCACAGAAGCAATGAAGCTGTGGTCCCTGGCTTATTGCCTGCAAACCTTTCTGATGGCAGTTCACCTTCCAGGGAAGGACAATGTCCTAGCAGATGCACTGAGCAGAATATCTCAGGGCCTTCACGAATGGGCCCTGGATCCTCTGGTATTGAATGTGATTTTTTCGAGATGGGGCACTCCAGAGATAGATCTTTTTTGCAGCCCCAGACAATCACCAACTTCCTCTCTTTTGTTGCAGACCCCCAGTCTTGGGCTCAGTCCCCCTGGATGCTCTGACTCTGAACTGGGAAGGGAAATTTCTGTATGCTTTTCCCCCTTTCCCTCTCCTGTTCAAAGTTCTAGTCAAGGTAAGGTCACAACCTTACAAAGTGATTCTGATTGCTCCAGACTGGGCCAGGCAGCCATGGTACCCCTTGTTGCTGTCCCTAACAGTCCATCTTCCCCTGTCTCTTCCCTGGAATTACAACCTGTTAACCTCCTCTCAGGGGAGGATTTGGTACCCCAATCTTCAGTCTCTCAACCTCAAGGCATGGCTCTTGAAGAGTTAGAGTTTGCAGATTTGCATCTGTCTCAGGGGGTTCTGGATATTCTCAAAGCCTCTCGAAAGTCTTCCACCAGAAAGACTTATAACTCCAAATGGAAGAGATTCAGCATTTTGTGTTCCAAGAGGCATATCTCCCCCAGATACTGCTGAATTGCCTACAGTTCTGGATTATATGGTCCATCTTAATAGCCTAGGCCTCAGAACAGCCACTCTCAAGGTACACTTGTCTGCTGTTTCTGCCTTCCTGTCAGTAGGTAAGTCTTCCTCACTGTCATCTCACCCTGTATTCTGTAAGTTTTTCAAGGGATTGCTTCATACCGATCCCCACTTTAGGGATCCTACTCCTGCTTGGGATCGTAATGTTTGCATTGCTTAGCTTATGCAACCACCTTTTGAGCCTCTGTCCTCAGCAGAGCTGAAGTACTTGACTTGGAAAACTGTGTTTTTGGTAGCCATTACCTCTGCTAGATGCATCAGTGAATTGCAAGCCTATCAGTGGAACCTGATTTCTTCTCTTTTCACAGAGATAAAGTGGTCCTTCGAACTAACAGAAAGTTATTGCCCAGAGTGGTTTCAGATTTCCACCTGAATCAGTCTATGTCTCTCCCTGTTTTCTCCACTGATCATTCTTCATCATGGGAGAGGAGGCTATACAGTTTGGATGTTAAAAGAGCCCGTAGCTACTACATAGAGCGTACCAAGGGTCACAGGTTTGATTCCTTCCAGTTGTCCCTCACTTATGGAGAGGTAGGAAGGGCAAACCTGCCACCTAGAGAACTATTGCCAGATGGATTGTGTCTTGTATACAATTCTGCTATGAGAAACTGGGAAAGATTCCACCCTCAGGCCTGAGGGCTCACTCTCAAGAGGTACAGCTGCTTCCCTGGCGGCTGCCAGGGATATCCCTCTCTTAGAAATATGTTATGCAGCTACCTGGAAAATGGTACATACTTTTACCAGGCATTACTCTCTGGATATCCAGGCTAGGAGTGATGCTCGGTTTGGCACAGCAGTACTTCAGAGCTTATTCCCAAAGTAGGTTCTGTCCCTCCTCCATGGAGGTACTGCGTGGTAGTCTGTACTTGTCAGAATACAGCAAGCCTTCATGTTGTTTGAAGAAAAAATTACTCACCTTAGTAATTATGTTTCTTCTAGCGGAGTCTTGCTATATTCTGACCTCCCCCCACCTCCCCTCTCAGAACCTGGATTTTTTGGGATGTGGTGGGCAGGCACAGTGTTGGCACCTCAGGGGTGCCTCCTTACACCCTCTGTTATTCATGGGGTGATATGTTATTTCAATTTAAATTGTTTTTTGTGTTTTGGGTTTCCTGACTTGAGTCTTCCCTTGGGAACCCAAAAGAATATTTTTCTGCCAGTTGGCTAGTAAAGTTTTTACATTTTCCACATAGAACACCTAGTGAGTTTTGCTCGTAAAGATCTGACGGTTGCAGTTCAAAATACAACAGGCAGAGACATCAACCGAGCTTGAGAGCAACATTCTATGCCCTGCATAGAAAAGTTAACCCATTGTTCTCCGGGGCAGTTTAAAGGCTGGGGCTAACTGCACTTGTCAGAATACAGCAAGACTCACTAGAAGAAACATAATTACTAAGGTGAGTAATTTTTCGTTTGTTCTAACCTGTCTCCTTTGCAGCAAGGACTGTTTCTGTTTAGCACCACCATTTTGGTGCCGAACTGCCGAATTGGACCAATCAGTACCATAGGACTCTGAAATGGGACCTGCTACAGTGGGACAGTATGGATTACCTGTTGGATTTGTAGTTTTGGATTGTTGGTGCCTTTTGAACCTAAAGGGGGAGCTCTCACTGTGACTGACAGCTGGACCAGCCAATCAGACCTTTTGGATCAAGGGGAAATACCACGAGCTGTCTGCTGGCAAGCCAGATTTGAGTTGGATGCAGAGAGGGAAGGAGCACGCCTAGTCGAGCGGCGGTATTGCACAGTAGTTCATGAGGGAGAACCATGGAAGGCCCGAATGCTGGCCTGTTGCCATTTTCTGCCTAGAGAGAGAGAATTGGTTCGGTCTGAATCCGATCTGTGTGCTGTGAAGCAAGCTACTGAATTGGGACCAGGCTTAACCTGTAGAAGACCGAAGATTTTGCTAAATGCGATCAGCCTGTCAGGAACTTTAGCTGCCTTTGCGCTCCCGGGTTTTAGCAGTGATTTTGCGATCGGGATCGAAGAGATGTCTGCGTGGTACGGTTATTTTCTTTACATATAAATGTGCTGTGAACTGGAGGGGGGGGGGTCGCATTCTGGTTTTCCTCCAGGCTTAGTTGTGTACTGAGAGCTGGAGGTTGTACCCAGCCTGAGACAGACTGAATCCGTTGCTGTTCAATGCAGTTAGGCCCTGCCACGAGGGTCTTGTTTCCCTACCCTGCTTCTTCTGCCCATCCAGAAAATTCGACCATCGTCCATCCTGTGTTCAGCTTTGGGTATCGTGAGTACACAAACAGGGTAGCTCCCTGCAACATATATTTTAAGTCACAGGTGTGTCATCTGATTATTTTGTTGTGTTGTTTTCACAAACTGAGCCCTCCGGCACCGCATTACATCAGGGAGTGTGCATGTTATCTCTTTCTCTCACAGGGCCCCTACCAGCTGCAGCACCGGCCTACCCCGAGCAACGGTCCTGGCTAGCCCCTTCTCCATCCTGGGTACCCAGAGAGTGTGACTGATAGGAAATCTGACTGCATGCACAGCTGTGATATATATAGTGTGATTAAGCCAATTAACCTGATTACCCCACATCCTTGTTGTAGCCCCCCTGAATAAATCATATCTACTTTTATGGTGCCAGTTTATGCCTAAGGTATTGTATAGTTGCTTTTTGTTCTGCATCACCTTATTTTACAGGTGGTCCCTAGAGCCAAGCTGAAGGAACCAGTCCTGGGGGTAAGTACCAAACATAGGTGTATGTATAAAGTCTATCAGGGGTATTGGGAAGGTGAACATTGTGTACTGTGTGGGCCACTAGTAGGAGATGAGGGTGGTCACAGTGTCCCAGAGGGCTGTGGCCTGGTTAATCTGGCTAGCACCAACCCTGACCTTTGGTTGGAGGCACCTGTCACTGAACCAAGGCCCCTTAACCTGTTAATAGCCAAGCAGGCAGGGTAGTAGCCCTTGGATTAAGCTGCCCTAGGGTTACAAATGGTAACACATGCCTCTTGTATTAATATCCTTGTCGTGTGCAGATCCAGTTACCTGTTTAAATTTTAACCTTACTTACAGTCCAGTATACTCTAAGGTGAGCTTTTTTTTGTGCAAGTGAGAAATCTTTGAAAGTCTTTTCTGCCCACCCAGTCCCCTGTTAGCATGTGGGTCTAGCCTTGAATTGAATTTTATGTTTCTCTTAAACTGGAACAATTCTGTACACTCTCTCACTCTTCCTTTCCATAAGGAATTTATATATAAAATATCTTAGGACAGATGATATCCATTCTGAATTAAAAACTTTAGGCAGGGGTGTGCAAATCCCATTGCCCCCTGTCTGGGGCAAGTACAAAAACAGAGCTAATTTCATTGTAATGAATCAAGGGGCAAGTGAAATTCAGCTACAGTCATGGCTGGGTAAGTACTAAAAGTTTTGATTTGAACACCCCTGACTTTAGGTCTGGATTTAGAGGAGAGAACTTTTAAATCTGTCAATGTTTGTTTCCTGTTTTTGACATGTTTGTCTTTTGATATCAAGAATATATGTAAAATGATACAATTATTTGTGACTGCACTTTATTACATATATACTTTTTGAGATGATTGGTAGCACTGTAATTTGAGTAACTGCACTTTTAAATATGTGCAGTTTGTATGTATATCATCGCCTGATGTAATACTATTTAAGTGGTGGAAACATAGGGGCAGTATCTTTGATATAGACTCGGAGGAGTTGAAACGTCAGATCTGTATGTGTGGTTTCCTTAGCCCTTGGGCCATCTTGTTGCGAATATATGAAGGAATTGGTTCAAATTTCCCTAGACTGGATTGCAGTCTTAATTATTTTGCATCTTTAGAATATGGCAAGAATCAATTATTAAATCGGATTAGCTGACACAGGTTTCAAGCTGGGCATTTATTTTTCAATAAATGCCCAAATGCCCAGCTAAAATAAGAGCCAGTCCAAGTGCCACTTCACAAGATACCCTTCTACCCTACTGCCCAGCCTACTTTGTCATTGGCTGAAGGTACTTGAAAAATTTAAAATCTCCGCATGTTTTTTCTCGCTTAGTGAGAGACTACTAGCCCCAAATTTACTTTTCCTCGGTAGCAGCTAGTAGTAAATAAAAGAAAGAACACACATTTTGCAGGCAGGAGAGTGAAAACAGCCATATTGTTTTAAAATGGCACCACTTTCCTGACTACTACTTTTTCACAGCGTACTTGCACAAGGAAGCCGTTCCCGAAGCCGACACTCGCATCAGCTTTATCCTTCATGTGCTGTTTAAAAGAAAAAAGCAGGAAACCAGTTAACAAATGCCCACACACTCTCCTCATTTCAAATAGAAATAAATGTTGTCTATCTTGCTTACCAGAAACTGGAGAGGCTGTAATTACAATGGACCCGATTCCACTGTGACCATTCAAAAAAAAAGGACTGTCTCGCTTACAATAAAACAGTATCTTGTTTAACAGAAACTGGAGTTGCAGTAATTAAAATGAACCTGATTCCACCGTGATCATTAAAAAAAAAAAAAAGGACCCGATTCCACCGTGACCAACTTCGGATTTTCACCATAGAACTGCAAGTCCCACAAACCCTGTTGCTCCTCCGTCTCCTAAACATCAACACACTCTACTGGCAAGCACTGCACAGTACAAGGACTTCTTTACAAGAAACACATATTCTGGTTGTTTTTAAACACTCATTATGCTTCTTTTTAATACTTTATTTTATTTTATTAAAAATGTTACATGTGGAACATTTTCTAAGCGCAATAATAACCTCCAGGATGGGCATTATTGGGAAATACCAGACCTTCCAGGGGCTATAAGGCCCTCTGCCTGCAGCGTTGGGCCTCATTACGCCCCTGGGTGGTCTGGCATTTCTAACAATGCCCACCCTGTCTGGTATTATTAGCTACATATGCCCTGGGAAAGTGCTGTGACTAGCTGTTTTCTTATTTCACTGGTTGTAACAGAGCACCCCAGGTCACTGTGTTGCGTGCTCTTATTCTGGCATAGCTTAAAGGATGGAGGAGCTTGACCTGTAGACACTGGAAACAAGGAGAGAAGGGGGGATAGGATCAAAATTTTTAAATATTTGAGGGGATCAATGAGGTAAGGGAAGGGAGCATCTTCAAGCTGAGGGAAAATACAAAAACCAGGGGACACAGCTTAAACTGGAGGGGGGGTTCAAAAGAAATGTGAGGGGGTACTACTTCACTGAGAAGGTGGTGGGTCCCTGTAACTATAGTTACTCAGATACAGTGGCTGATAGTTCCTGTTATGCACCTAAAATGTGAACTTCGAAGTGTATTTAACAACATACTGGGCAGGATTTTCAAAAGGCTTAGATCGCCACAATTCCTGGGTGCGCCCATGATACAGCACATGGGGCTTGCGGCTATCTAGTAAGATTTTTTATCCCGTGCGGCAGTTGCTGCAAGTTAGGCCAACTTTATCTGGTCTAACTTGCGGCAATCCTGGGGGGCTTTATTTTATTTATTTACATTTTTTCCTCCTGGACACACTGGGGGCAGGAACTCTGCCTTGTATCACACACTCGCGAGCCCAGCCACCCATGACCAACCCTGAGACCCCCGACGGCTTGCCCCCCGTGGTGGGGCCAGGATGGGAACTCGCTCCTCCCACTCCCAGAGCACAATCCAAATCTGGGGAAGCTGTGATGACGGACCGACAGAACAGGGATGAGATTTCATGAAACCCCCAGCAGCCATTTTCCTCTTTTCTGGTTGTCCCTCCCTCCCTCTGACATAAGGTGTGAACACACACATGTGGGGGCATGCCATGCCCGCCGGCTGCCTGCCTCTAGCCTGTATCACTCCCCAGCCCCCATCAGGAGGCGATCAACAGTCAGGATGACAATCCCTTTCTCCCCAAGAGAGGAGAGCAGTCCTCTGAATGCTTGATCCTTCTTTCACCCCTGCTGACCCCTGATGGCCCATGCTCATTTCCGAACCCGAGTCTCCGGTGTAGTACGAGGTGTGATGTCCAGCGTCTCAACCTCCAGCGCCACTGGGCCGGCTCTGGGGGCCTTTTTTATGGAGCTTGCATCAGATATTTGGCGCAAGCTGCAGTAAATTGTGAAAACTGTCACAACTGTGCCCAAGAACCAGAACCTATTGTCATGGCGCAGGGCTTAGAGCAAGCCCTGTGCCACACTTTCAAAATTCTGCTCACTGAGTATGCTTTCCAAGAAGCACCAAAAGAAACATTTTCTGAAAAGGCAAGAACTACTTCAGAGGTTTTCCAGCTGGGGATTATTGAATACACCAAGCCCACAGACTGAGGGGCCACTGGCTGCTCAAAGAAAGGGTTCCAGCCAGAACCCTGGAAGAGCAGATGTGAAGGGAGCCTGTAGCCCTACGTCTGCCCACAGTTGCTGTGGTGAGCTAGTGTCAGCCTTTCATCACAGCCAGAGGGCAGGTGTTTGACCCTTCTTGGACTGAGTTCTTGCCATGAGGAGGACTGGGGGCTATGGCCTCCACAGCGGAGCTGCTTCCAAACCAGCGAGAATGGCGAAAGGCAAAGTGATCCAGTCCCAAAGAGGATGATGAAAGGCCTGAAAGGCAATGCAATCCAGACTGGTGAGAAATGAGATGCAGCCCAGCAAAGAGGGACCATACATGCTTCACTGCAGTCACAGTGGAGCTTTCTGGAGGGTAGCCATCCCTGAAAAGTTATCAGAACCCTGAGTAACATCAGGGTCTCGGCCGTGCTACACAATTAATGGCTAGAGGCTTACTGTCGATTAAAGTCCTGGGCAGGACTGTGCAGGATATTTGGGAGGTCCAGGCAGAAGACCTGCTGGGGCCATCAAGCCTGTTTCCATAGAATTATAAATTGGCCCTTTTGTTGTCTGAAAGTGTTTAACTTTTGTTTATGTGATGATTATTCTTTACCTGCAGCAATGGGCCCCGCCCATGACAGCTACAACCTTTATTTATTTATTATTATTATTTTTTTATTCTCTATTTTGTCCTCTTCCTGCTGCGAACTATTTGCCTGGTCCACGGACTCCGGCTGCAGCTTCTCACATCAGCCGTACTCCCTGAACCCTGACTTGTCCCTAGGGCGAGGTCCTGCACCCTTGAGGTAAGGGTGCCATGAATGTCGGAAAGGTGGGAGTTGGCCTGAGAGCTAATTGCAGCCAGAGCGGGCGTCATCAAGGTGGCGAGAGCCAGGTATTTTTTCTTTCCCTTGTATGGAGGAGGCAGGGACGTGTTGGCGTCCTGAGTCCAGCCCACCCCTGAGAGCTTCAAGCACCGGTAGCTGCAGTTCTTCCGCCTCCACCAGGGTGCGTCGAGCGGGCACTATCCCCACCCTCCCTGAGAAGAGAGCTGCTTCCAGGGACGCTCCATCCTTCTCCCCCAGCTGGCCCTCCAGCGACCCGAGTCCGTTCCCGAACCTGGGTTGCCAACGCCACAAGCGGAAATCCAACCGTTATGCCGGTGGGCCAGCCAAGCCACAACCTTTATAGTGGTACCTGCTGCAACCAGTGGAGAGCTCTCCTGTAATATAACATTTACATAGAACATAAATGCTGCTGATTCCATTGTTTTGTGCTAACCCTTTTTCTTTCCCTGCCCTCCCCTCCCCTGTAAATAAAATTCTGGTTTATTGCATTTTAAAGTGGGTGTATTTGCACTTTCCTGTCAGAGTTATGGTTTCTGTTTGGGGACTATACTATTGCTTGGAAGCGGGAACTGTATTACTTCCTGGAGGGTATTCAGTACAATGTCCAGCTACCCCTATTAACAGTAATGGCTTGCATTATGGAGACCTGGCTAGGTGATAATGCCAGGCCAGTTTTGGAGGCAGCTGTTCCCACTGAGTACTCTGTGGTGCACTGCCCGAGGAGGGAACGCAGGAGCAGGGGGTGTGGCCATCTGTTTTAGATACAGCTTGGGCTTTACTGTGCACCCAGTGGGTTCAACCTGGTCCTTTGAGTTTGTGGGGGTTCAGGTGTGGGCAGCAGGATTCTCCTCATTTAACACTCTCCAGGGTTAGGAGGAAATTTCCTGCAGGAGGTCGCAGACTTTGTCGTCGACAAGGTGTTGGAGTCCCCCAAATGATTGGTTTTGGGGAGTTTAATGCCTGGGTTGACAACGAATCCTCGCAACATGGTTATTACATCCTCCAGTTGATGACATCACTGGGCCTAACACAAGTAGTTACTTCTGTGATCCATCACCATGGCCACATGTTGGACTTGGTTTTCTCATTGGAGCTTGACATTACAAACCTTGAAACTGATCAGATCGTTTGGTCTGATCATTGCATGGTGAAGTTCCTCTTTGGGGTCCCTTCTGATAGTCCTTCCCCTGTTGAGATGATTAGCTATCACCCTTTAAAGGGATTGTCTCCAGAGGGACTGTTGATGGTAGCTGATTTAGCTAGTGTAAATGCTGCATGTGCGGATGGCACAGGCGAGGCGGTGGCCACCTATAATAAGGTGGTATCTGAGGAGCTTGATGGCATTGCACCAGTCTGTATACAACCCAGATCTTCTCACTTGAGATCCCCTTGGTTTGATGGGGATCTCAAGGCGATGAAGATCAAGGGTCGGAAGTTGGAGCGTTGCTGGGGTAAGACCTGTTCAGGGGAGGAAAAACTGGCCTTGCATGCTCACTGCCGTGAGTATCAAGGGACAATCAACTGTAAGAAGGCAGTGTTCTTGTCCAAGGAGATTGCTGCAGGGAAGAACAGACCATCTCAGCTCTTTTGGACTGTGGCCAGACTTCTTCACTCAGTCTGTCTACAGCCAAAGAAAACTTTTTCAACCTCATAATGCTATGAGTTTGCTCAGTAATTCTCTGACAGGGTGTCCTCTGTCCAGTCGAGGATCTCGTCAGTGAGGCAAGTTTTGCCTCACAGTGACCATCCTGGTAGGAGCAGAGGTGCTTCGATTGTCTGGGAGGAGTTTAGACCACTGAAGGTAGCCAAGGTCATTGAGGTGATCTCAAAACTGAGGCACACTTACTGTGAACTGGACCCAGCCCCGACCCGTTTCTTAATGAGATGTGTCAAGACCATTGGCCTGGTGTTCGTTATTGGAGGGAGTCTTTCTGGATGCCTTGAAAGAGGCACTGGTGAGACCCCTCTTGAAGACGTCATCTCTCAACCCTGATGTCCTGGCGAATTACTGTCCAATCTCTAACCTTCCATTTTCAGGAAAGGTTGTTGAGAAAATAGTGGCACAGCAGTTTGAGGAGCACCTCATGACCTTTGACATCTATGAGCCATTCTAGTCAGGTTTCAGGGCCAGGCATGGCACCAAAACTGCATTGGTTAGGGTGGAAAATGACCTCGTCAGGGCAAGAGATAGAGGAGACAGGTCAATTCTTGTTCTCATGGATCTCTCATCAGCATTTCACACCATGGATCACATTGTGCTTCTAGATTGCCTTAGAGAATATTGTGAACTCACCGGTACTGTCATCAACTGGTTTGAGTCCTATCTCTCTGGCAGGAAGCAACAGGTGGTGATGGGAAATGTCTCCCCCCCCCCGAAGCTCCTGCCATGCTGAGTGCCTCAGGGCTCGATCTTGTCGTAAATTTTTTTCCCAGTGTACATCACGTCCCTGGGTAAGCTCATTAGGCATTACAGTTTGGGTTTTGACTGCTGTGCAGATGGTACCCAACTGTGTATGTCCTTTGCCCCTGGAACACATGACACCGTGGACGTACTTTTTTTTTTTTTAATTTAGGGATTCGGATCATACCTTTGAGCTTAGAGCTCTTTTACAAAGGTTCCACGTCAAACAGTGACAATGACATCAATAACAAACAGTTTACATACAATACTCGAATAGCAGGTAGTTAGTATACAATAAGGTTACAATGTCATTCATAGTACCAATGGTGATAGTACAGTGTCAAGAACATTCAACTAGGGTAAAGGACAGTGTTTATATGTAGCTAAGGAGATAAAGAGGTGTGACACCTAGTGTGAGAGTCCAAGGAGGAGTCAAGGGGGGACTGGGGAGGTGACCAAAAGAAGTGGCTTTGTCTAGGAGGTTGGGAGGTAGTTGTAGTAGGTTGGCTTTAAGGTTGATCCAGTGGGAGAAAAGGCACAGGGGGGAGAGGAAGACAGAGGGATAGGGCAAGAGGGAAGAGTGGGGGTTAAAGGAAGGGGAAGGAGAATGTGGATGAGTGGGCATTATGGGGGTTAGAGTTCTAGTGGCAGTCACAAACTGTCCTAGTAAGAAGGTGTTGTCTTAGGCCATTTTTGAATTGCGAGATGCATTGGGAGTTTAGAATGTGCACTGGGATTTCATTGAGCCATTAGGGGCCCTATAGCTGAAAGCACGCTGTCCCTGCACAGTTCAGCGGAAGAAGGTGTTGATAGGCCCCTCATCCTGCCTCTGGTGGTATAGCTGGTAGCACTTGGTGTTAGGATGCTAGAAATGCATGGGGCTGTTTACCCATTAGTGCCTTTTTCCAAGGAGACATGTTTGGAATATAATCCTGTTCTTTAGTGGCAGCCAATTGGTCTCCTCGATGAAGGAGCAGGTGTGGGTATTTCGATCTGCAGCCATTGTCAGCCTACATGCCTTGTTGAGGGCAATGTGAATCCTTTTTAGTGCAGTGTCTGTTGCTTGCCATAGACCACCAATCCATACTTGATGGTAGAAAGGATGGAGCTGGAGACTGAGAGACGGAGGGCCTCTGGGTGAGATACTTTTATGCCTATATAGTACACCCAGCTTGGTGTTCACTGCCTTTACCACTGTGTCGATGTGTTGGGTGAAGGTGAGGCAGTCATCAATGGTGACCCCAGGTACTTGAAGGTCTGAACTTGTTCCAGCAGCTCACTGACTTTATTGGAGATGGTTAGAGGAGCTTTTTGTGCTGTAGGCTGGCTGTGAGCATCACCTTGTTTTTTGTAGTTTAATAGAAGTTTATGGCTACAGAACCAGTCTTCCAGCTTGTAGAAGGATGCCTGCAGCTCAGAGTGAAGGGCGACTGTTGATGAACTGCTGGTGAGAAGCACAGCATCATCCGTTTAAAGTATCAGTTTAGTGTCACGGGCTTCAGGAAGATTATTTAGGAAGAGGCTGAATAGTAAGGGCCCCAGTATTGACCCCTGTGGGACCCCTAAAGATACCTCGTTGGAGCTAGATACTGTGTGCCCAATTTTTACACATTGGCTTCTGTGTGTTAGGTAGTCCTTGAACCAGCAGACAGCATTGGTTGCAACCCCCAGGTTCTGTAGTTGAGTCAGGAGGAGAGAGTGATTGACAGTGTCGAAGGCTTTGGTGAGGTCTATGAAGACTGACCCCACCAGCTTTCCTTCGTCTAGTGCCTTGTGCGAGTAGTCAGTGTAGTCCAGCAAAGCTGTGGAGGTACTATACTTCTGCCTGAAGCCATGTTGGTTGGGACATAACAGGTTGTATTTGTTGAGGTAATCAGTGAGTTGGGTGGCCACAATCTTTTCCAGGGCTTTAGATAAGGGAGAGAAGATGGATGTTGGCCTATAATTGGCGTTGCATGTCATATCACCGTTCTTGTGCACCGGCGTCATGAGAGCCTGTTTCCAGATATCAGGGAACTGTGCAAGAGCCAGTGATTTGTTAAATAGTTTTGTAACTGGCACGATGATGACATCCAGTGTTAGGGATAGGAGTTTCACATCGATTCCATCACTCCCCATTCTGGTCTTTCCTAGTATTTTTTTTATGTGTTTGTAAGCCTCCTTCACTGACACTTTTTTGAAGTAGAAGACAGGGATTGAGCCCCCTTGAGGCGTGCAGTTGGTTTGTTCCCCAGCAGGGTGCAGGTAGTCCGGGGGGGGGGGTAGCACTCCAGTCAGGTCAGTAAACGCTGTGTTGAGAGAATCCGCGATGTGCCAAGGGTCAGTAATCGTGATGTTGTTAATGTTGAGCGAGTGGGGATCTTCTTCTCATCCTTCCCAAGAAGGTTTTTGATGTTCTCCCAAAAACTCTTCCCATTGCTCCCAGTTTTATTAAGCTGCTCCTTGTGGAAGTTGGCCTTTGCTTGGCGGATAAGGTTGGTGCAGTGGTTTCTTGCAGTTTTATAGCATTGGAAGTTGTGTTTGCTGTGAGAGGACCTGACTTTTCCCAGAGGTTGTCCCTTTCCTTCATCTGCAAGAATGCGCGCAGTTTCCACGCACCTTGTAACTGGAGCAAATCTCAGTATATTTTCATGCCAGATTTTCAACACTGGCATTTTTCACACCTCCTTATCAACAATACAGCTGTCATTTTTCACAACCTGCCCAAAATGTGTTTCTTCAGCTGTGGCACACAATGGCGTGGTCACTGTGGGAAATCAACTTTTGGGACAGAATAACAAAATCACAGCACCACTGTTCATGTGGGAAGGTCCCAAAATGCCTATGTTGAAACTGTGGCTAAAAAACTCCCAAAAATAATTGGGTTACGGACGTGTATTGCGTAGTTTCTATGCATGCTCATGACTTCACCAATTTTTCATATTTTCACTCCAGATTTTCAATGTTGACATTTTTTTACGCCTCCTCATGAACAATACAGTTGTCATTTTCCACATCCTGCCCAAAATGAGTTTTCGTCCCTGTGTCGCCAAATGGCACTGCCGCTGTGCAAAACAACCTATCAGCTAACAAACTGATTGTGCCACTCTTCATGAGGTGGGGTCACAAAAAGCCCATGTTGAAAATTTGGAGTGAAAATACTAATACACGCCTACGATGTTAGGGTTTCCAACTGTTTGGGAGGCAGTATAGCGCAGTGGCTTAAGGCTCTGAGCTACAAATCTGGTGACATCCAGCAGACCAGACCGGAGTTTGAATCCCACAGTTTCCACTTACATACTGTGTGACCCTGAGCAAGTCACTTAACTTCCCTGTGCTCCCAGGTCCCTCCTGTAAAAAAGCTTTCAGCTTAGTGTGCTACTCCTGGTTAAACAACTAAATAATAAAAAAAAAATGTAGCACCCCATCCTGTAGAGAATGACAGGTGTCAGGGGTGTGACATGGGATCATTGGCTGTAATGCTCATGCCATTCCACCCCAACCCCCACCCTGCAGCCAGTGACAGTTATCATGGTGTGCCTTGCAGTGTTCGGCCACAAAGTACACCCCATTCTCCTATACTACACCCACCTCAGTGTATTTCCTTATGGAATGGGGTAAGTATAATGCCCAAAAACCCCAAAGCACACCACGACACTTGTCAGTGTCTACAGGGTAGGGTGAGGTAAAATGGCATTAACATTTTAGCTGACAACCCAAAGGCACACCCCAATGCCTGTCAGTCTCTGCAAGGTGGGGATGGGGTTAGCGTCACTTCCAATACTTCATTGCCATTCCCATTATGCGTCTCTAACGCCTGCACTACCAATGCCAATGCCAGCGAGACAACATTTGGCATTGACAAATGCTTGTTTATGTTTGCTTGTGTGCACAGCGCACAAGAAACATACTGAGGTTAAAGCTGGCCCACCGACACAGCGGTTGGATTTCTGCTTGTGACACCGGCGACCTGGGTTCAGAAATGGACCTAGAGAGTCAGAGGGCCAGCCATGGGGAGAAGGACTGAGCATCCCATGGACTGCTTGCCTTCTCTGGGGGAGGGTGGGGTGAGTGTCTGGTGCTTGATGGACCCCTGGCGGAGGCCGAGGACACCACAAGCAATCGGCACTAGAATATTGAGGGGCAGGGCGGGGCGGAGCAGACACTGGACGTCACTGCACGTCCCCGCCCCTGGGGTAAAACCAGGAAAACACTCGCTGACCACTCCGGATGACGCTTCCCCTGCGCCTGGCCTCCATAAGTCTCCACCACTCCGCTGACCAATTACAGCTCCACGCGCCACTGAGGCCCCAAACCCCGCCCTGGGGGGAAGCCAGGGAGGCAATGTTGGTTATGGCCTGCACCTTCCTCTGTCATACACGGGCAAGAAGTGGTGCCGTGGCCCTGCCCTGGGGAGGTAAGCCAGGGAGATATCGGTAGAGGCAGCCACTGGAGAGTGAGGTAGGTGCCTGGAGAGAAGCCGAGGGCAGAGCGGCCAATAAACCAAAAAAAAAAAGAAACATATTGCGGTTAGTAGAGTATTGCAGAGGTGTGGCAGTGTTTGGCGCTTTCAGGAACGCATCCTTTGGCCACCAATCAACAGGGAAGCTGCTGATGACAGCAGTTTCAAGGCGAGCACCGGACTTTAAAGAAATCTGCCGCTCCAATCATGGACAGTTTCATCACTGCAGTAGCAGATCCCCCTCCCCTTCCCAGCAACAGGCACATTCCAGCCATGCACATTACAGTGCACAGTAATGCACATGGCTGGACTTACGAGCAACTCGTTTGCTCAGTGTGCCTTTCCTGGTGAAATAAATTAGCCGCACCACCGCTTTGCATAATTGACGGCTCCTGTTGCTCACCACACACTCCCCCCAAAGCCAACATCGGGGTGCCCAATCCCCGTGTTGGCAGGCCCCCCCCAAGCCCAAACATATCTTTCGCCAGCAACGGAGTACCCAATCCCCATCTCTGCATGCCCTCCAACTAATGTGGAGCCCATCCCAGTGTGCCAAAGTAATTCTTATCTTTTTCCAACACCAGGATGCCCACTCCCGGTGTCGGATGCGTCCCCACGCCCCCTTTTTTCAGCCGACTTCGGGGTGCCCAATCCCTGAGTCGGCATTGATCCCCTCCTCTGCCACTAGTCTGGCACACTGGGAGTCCACCACAGTGTGTCAAATCCATTTTGCAATATTTCACCTGCAAAAAGAAAACAGTCCCACAACGATTTTTTTTTTTAATCCTGAAAAGAAAAGAAAACGGTCCCTCATCATTCCCGCCGCACCCGCCCCCTACCCACACCCTTCCTCTGCACCCCCACCTCCCCGCACTCCACACACACACCCATACTACTCTCCAGAGGACGGAAGCAGCGACCTTCTGTGGACCAGGAACACGCCTGCACTGCTGCACTTTTCAAAGACCAACCGGAAAATGAAAAAATGACGGCAAGCCCTATAATGGCAGTGAATCGGCTGGGGGGGGTGTCAATTTAGGTTGATCTCTCCACTCATTTTTTGGAGTTTGGATCCCAAATTTTCAACATGGGGTTCTTGGGACCCCACCTCGTGAACACTGGAACTGTCATTTCGTTGCTCGGTCCTGAAAGGTGATTTTGCGGTTGCTGCACAGAATCACCTTTCAGGACTGATTAACAAAACGACAGTGCTACTGTTCGTGAGGTGGGGTCTCAAAAAGCCCATGTTGCAAGTTTGGTGATATAAATCAAAAAAATGACTGCATTACAAGCGTGAGTTGCGCAGTTTGTACACACACTTATAACTTCACCAAATGTTAATATTTTCACTCCAAATTTCCAGCATTTCCATTTTTTTACACTTCCTTATGAACAGTATAGCTGTAATTTTTTGCATCCTGCCTGAAATGTGTTTTTGCACCTGTGGCGCAGAATGGCGCAATCACTGTGCAAAATCAACTTCTGGGACAGATTAATGAAATCATAGTGCATTGTTCATGAGGGGAGGTCCCAAAAAGGCCATATTGAAAATTTGGTGAAACAATTCCAAAACATGACTGAGTTACGAGTGTGCATTATGCAATTTCTATGCATGCTCGTAACTTTGCCACTTTTTCATATTTTCACTCCAGATTTTCAAAATTGCCATTTTTGCACATCTCCTCAGGAACAGTACAGGTTATTTTTCACATCCTGCCCGATGTCTTTTCGTACCTGCTGCGCAGAATGGCGCATTTGCTGTGCGAAATTACCTTTCGGGATTGAGTAACAAAATGATAGTACCACTGTTCATGAGGTGGGGTCCTAAAAAGCCCATGTTAAAAATCTGGAGCGAAAGTACTAACAAACACTTAGGGCTTTAGGGTTCCCAACCATAACGCCCCACCCTGTACAGACTGACAGGTGTCGGGTGTGGTTTGGGGTTGTCGGCCATAATGCTCACGCCATTCCACCTCACACCCTGCAGTTACCGACAGGCACTTGTGTTTTGAACCTCAGCCCCAATCGCTCACCCATTCTCCTATACTGCACCCATCTCAGCTTATTTCCTTATGGAATGGGGTGAGCATAAGGGCCGAAGACCCCAAGGCACACCGTGACACCTGTCAGTGTCTGCAGGTTGGGGTGAGGTGGAATGGCGTGAGCATTATGGCCGACGACCCAAAGGCACACCCCAATGCCTGTCAGTCTCTGCAGGATGGGGTTGGGGGTTGGCATAAGTTCAATACTATACTGCTATTCCTATTATTCATCTCTCTGACTCATGCGGTACCAATACCAATACCAGCAAGCAAACATTCGGCCTTGACGAATGTTTGTTATATATAGTAATGGTCATTTGGTGATTAATCAAGGGCACTGGAGGACTAACAAGGGCCTTGTTAGTCCACCGGTGCCCTTGATTAATCACCAAATATATCAGGTGCATGTGATGAGGCTGGTAAGTCACTTTAATACCAGTAAACACAAAAGCAAATCTTGACAACTAAAGATACCTATCAAGCATACTCCTCCAATAAAAAAGTAGTTAAACAACTACAAGTTCTACTAAATGTTTGTAGGGAGCTCTGCCCCCACACCCCTCCCAGAATATAATTTTTTTTCAATTCTCTTTATGCTCCTTCTTCACTGGCCCCTTAGGTCTCTCTCAGGTGTGGTCACTCGGACCGGCCAGTTTCCGCTCTGCCTGAGGCTCTCTCCAGGCCAAGTCTCCATCCCTGAACCCCTCCTCCACAGCTACCGATCCCCCCCACCCCCCCAGCTCTGAGCCTCCCGAGGTGGGACAGTCTACTCCTCTGGCGCTCTATCTAGAATCTAGACGGCGTGGTCGGAGTGTGGAGGACAGCCGCAGACCGGCTGGGAATAACCCAGCGTTGAGCGTGGGGGCCATCCACTGGATCCACCATTGCCTACCCAGGTGCCAGGGCCTTTTTCCGTGTTCTGGTGCTCCCAGGGGCGCAGATGTGCAATGATGCCCAGTGCGCAATGGGCACACTCCCACACCCGTGCGCAGGACATCTGCCAACACCCTCCTTTCCCTTGTACGTGCTGCCGATAGTTGCGATGCTCTCAGACTCCACCGGGAGCCACTAGAACTGTGGCATGCACCACCCACCCTCCCCAAGAGAGGAGAGTCATCCTCTGAACGCTCAAGCCTGCTCCTCCCCTGCCGATCCAAGTCTGTTCCTGAACCCAGGTCGCCGTCGTGGTGTCCAGAACCTCAACCCTCAGTGCCACCGAGCTGGCACTCCCACCCAGAATATATACAGACATCCCCCGAAGCCCCACAAATCACAACACCCATAAATCTTTTGACATCTTGACATAAATCCCCCGAGGTGCACAATTCTACTTATACCCAAAATGTACTTTAAATGTGCAGGAATCATTAACACACTGCCTCCAATATCCTCAGGAGACTCAATACACATCACCTGCAAGACTTCAGAACACAACGGATCCATTTCTTCCCTGAGCCATAGTATCCAACTGCCGTATTGACCTACAGTCATTTATTCTGGCGACATTCTATCCAGAGACTTTTCATCCTGAGCCCTTTTGTACTGTTACCGTGGAAACAGAGGCCAGTCACAGTAACAACAATTAGGGGTGTAGGTAACTACAGCACAGGAAAGTCTGGAACAGGAAAGTTCGCCACAGGAAAATTAAACAGTCGGAAATTTGGTCCACGTAGCCACGAATCACCACTCCAGTGAAATTTCAGGTTTAAGTGTAGATTCACTATTACAACACCACACCGCCATGGATCACCACTCCAGTCAAATTTCAGGTTAAGTATAGATTTACTATTACAACACCATGCCGCCATGGTACACCACTCCAGTGAAATTTGAGGTATCAGCGTAGATTTACTATTACAATACCATACCGCCATGGATAGCCACTCCAGAGAAATGTGTCACCAAATTTCCAGTTTAGTTTATAGAGGCCCAAGGGATGTCAGCGAAGCAAAAAGGAGCCGAGATCAAATTTAGAAAAGTCACGAACCATGAAAATCCTGGGTGGAGTTTTGGGAGCACTGTTCTTCCAGATACAGAAAAATGGTCACTAAGTCTGCAAAAATCCCTGTAACTCTAATTCTTTCCAATTTGGAGACAAGGGCGTAGTCTAGTAAAGTGGGTTCAGACTTATTATTAAGTCTAGTGGGTTCACTGATGACTTAGGCAAGCTGGACCTCAAGCACAGCAGACTTTGGTCCATTTTCCGTCCCAGGAGACCAATTAATATTAAAGTCTTCACGTAGGAGTAGCTTACCTAATGGCCTGTCCACAATTGCTCCACAGAGAGCGTCTAGAACAGAAACAGACGCCTGGGGCAGGTTGTACATGCAACCAGCAAAAAGGAACTTCAATCCCCCAAGCAGAATTCTTACAATGATGAGCTCACATTCTGACCCTTCAAGTGCAGGTATCAACCAGACAGGCATTAAAGGATATCTAAATAAGTTATTTTACAAATAAACAACTGAAATCTGGCTTCATACAGATGTGAAGGAAAGACTGCTGTTTACATTGTTGCTAAAACTGCATTTATACATTTAAGATAAATGAAGTTTTGTAGCATTTAAAAAAATGTAAACAACAGCCTTCCCATTTGAAAAACCCACCTGGCCAGCTCTACAAAATGGCCTGTAGACTTCAGAAGTAATGACATCACAGGAGCGAGCGGCAGAGCTACACAGCACCTATGCAGTGCTAACTGGTTCCTTCCATCCCGGATGATTCATCACTCTTTCAACAAAATAATCAAAATCATGGCTTAACCGGGTTGGGGGGGTGGCGCTGTGGAACGGTGCTGTGGAGCATCCAACATGGCAGCTGCTCTTTTCTGAACAGCTGATGAAACTTCGATTATAATTCATTATTTAACCTATTTCGCTGATCTAAACCAGACTTTGGAGGTCACCTCAGGTGTATTATCAGCTGGGGAGCAAGCAATGGTCCCGAAAAAGGATCATAAGCATGCTGTGCCAAGCTTGGAGGTATATCTTTTGTTGGCACCTGGATCGAAAGGGTCAGGGCATGGGCCGGCCACATCAGCAGACACAAGAGCCTCTGACTCGCCAAATCCCCAAATTATGCCGATGTTACAAAAGATTCAAGCTACAGGGGAGGAAACGAATCACAGGCTTGCAGCGGTTGAAGCAAGATTCATAGAACTTGATAATAAGGTATAAATCAATGCTACTTACATTACTGAGTTCAACTCCGAAATGGAACGCCAGAGGGAGAGAGAAAACCGGTGTTTGTGCAGGACTTTCACTTTCTGAATTCTAAAGTGGAGGCTCTCGAGAACACACAAAGGCAAGACAATGTACATATTGCAGGCTTCCCTCCACGACTGGCCGGGAGAACTGAAATACTTGCAGCTGTCAACTGCCTGATTTTTACTGACCTATGACTGTTGTCAGAAGATTCTGGTATCTCAGTGACCAAAGCCTTTGCCATTCCAATGAGAGCTAGACCGCGAGGTACAGGCAGTGCATGTCCTTTGACAGCCATCATGACTCTCTCCAGCTTGGAGTCTCGCATTCCCCTGCTGCAGGCCTCTAGACAACGTGAGGATATAGTGTGGGAGAGCAGCAAAACTGCCTTATTTCCAGACATTTCCTCTCAGAAGCAGAACAGAAAAAAAGCCCTACAAGTGACTAAGAAATCCCTTTTGGAAAATGGCATAACTGCTCAGCTCTTATTTCCAACTTGTCTACAGATCTGCCATGCTAATAAAATGCATATCCTCACAGATCCCAATGCAGCAGCGGCGTTTGTCTCTAAGCTTCTTTCTGCTCAGCTCACCTTGAAAGAACAAGAGGGATAAGGTAATCTTGAAACAGACTGTAATGACTGAGACTGTAACTGTTTGGTATGACAGATGCCTTTACTACTTTCCACTAATCTAACAGAAGCCTGTATATTTACTTTCTACTAATCTAACTGAGGCCTGGATAGTCAAAGCAGTTGTGCATGTGCAACTGCGGACATACGTCATAGAGCGATATTCAGCGGGAGCAACTACGCAGCGCAAATAGCAGTGCACCAATGCGCAATAGTAATGTATGCATGTGGAAGGGCAGGGGGTATACCCATGAATATGTGGCACAGTGCGATATTCAACCCCCGACCAATGGCACAAATGAGAAGCAACTACCAGTTACGCGGAGCAGACTTGAGCCTATAAAATCAGGGAGCAAGTAGGAGGAGGGAACTTGCGCCAGAGGGGAGCAGGACAGAGGGAGACAGACAGTCCGGCTGAGAGAGGAAGAAGGAGACAGGGAGAGAGAGAGAGAAAGAAAGACTAGGAGAGAGAGAGTGAGAGAGAGACTGAGACAGACAGGGAGGCCGACAGAGGGAGTGAGTGGCATACAGAGCCACCAGACCCAAGGGAGTGACACAGGCACCCACATGGGTGGCTGACAGAGCCTGCAGGCAATAGCCAGCCAGAGGCAGGGTACGCAGGAGGGGGTCCAGCCAAGCGACAGGTACTGCCCCACAGAGCTGGGGGGCCAATGGAGTCGGACACCCAGGGGGTGAAAGGACAACAGGGGCCATGGTCAATGCGGCATTCCAGATGGAGGCCGTAATGAGGGGTGTGAGGAGGCAGGAGGTAGAGCAACGTGGCCGTGGAAGGGTCTGTCGATGGCACGCCCGGATCAGGCGTTACCGGCCCCGCATCAGCTATGAGACCCACGCTGACACAGAGATCGTGGGCCAGTATCACCTGAACCGGGCGATCCTGAAGCAGCTCTGTGAGCTGTGCAGTGAGGAGATGCAGGCACCCACTAGATGGAACCACGCCCTGACAGTGGAGACAAAAGTGACAGCTGTCATGTGCCTGCTTGCCACAGGTACCTTCCAGAGACCAACAGGGGACACCACAGGCATAACCCAGCCGGCCACGTCACAGCTCCTCACACAATTCCTCAACACACTACTGCCACATGCTGCGGAATACATACACTTCCCCAGCACACAGACGGTGCGTACAGTAACCATGCAGGAGTTCAGCATGCCACCTGGCGCAGAGGGAGTAGCCTACATCAACAGAAAGGGCTACCCCAGTATCAACTGCCAGGTGGTGTGCGATGAAAGGGGGCGCATAACGTGCCACACACCCTGGGGGAGCACGACGCCTACATCTTGCACAGCTCGGCACTGTGCCACAAGTTCGAGAGTGGGGACATCCCCACAGGACATCTAGTGGGTGAGTATGGCAAGATCACAGGCACCAGGGCACAGCAGGGCATGGAAGGAGGGTAGTCAGGCGCGGGGAACCGCGGTGTGACTGGGAGGCATAGCAGTGACAGGTTCACTGGTCCAACCCTGTCCCTCCCTCCCTCCCTCACACAGGAGACAGTGGCCACCACTCAGGCCCTAGCTGCTCACCCCTACTGGCGCCTCGCCGTCCCCAGCGGAAGAGCAGTATGATAAGGCATACGCACGCATGCGGAACATCACTGAGCGTATGTTTGGGATGCTGAAGGCACTGTTCCATTGCCTGGACATGTCTGGTGGTGCCCTACAATACAGCCCCTAAGGCCTGCGGCCTATTCCTGGCCTGCTGCATGCTGCACAACATGGCCATTGACCGAGGATAGCAGTTGAGGCCGAGGTGGGAACAGAAGTAGGGACCGACGCGAGCATTGGGCCGGAGGTGGGCCAGCTCCCCATGTGAGGGATACCCGCCCATGCGGCTGGTACGCCAATCGGGCGCAGACACAATTGCACAGGAGCACCACGGTGCACGAGGTAGGTGGGCAAGCACCCATGCACGGGAACGACACAGTGGCAGGGCACATAGGCAGGAGTGGGCATGGCCATGGTCACGCACACACAGGCGCGGGGCAGTGGCTGTGCAGTGCCACACAGCCACATGCAACACCACACCACACAGAACCGCACAGCATCACACCCATACAGTGGCACCCGCAGGCATGCGACCAGGCGCAAGCGTGTGGCGTGGATCAGACGCAGGGCACAGGTGCACATGCGCAACCAGTATTGAGCAGGCATCATCATGCGCACTCCACATGGACCAGCGGCTGGGCAGGTGCACACACGCGTAGCATGTGGCACACCACATGGCTGCCACAACCATGCCATGCACACACAAACGCCCATGTGCACACAGGGCACTGGCAGCAGACAGGGAGGCGTGCACATCAGGTCCGCTGCACAGACACACGGCTGCCACGGACACGGGGATGGCCGAGCCACGGCTGCCCAGCAGACACAGGCTGTGCGACGGCCACAGGGTGGTCTGCGACCGCTCCCCAGGGGTGGGACTGCGGGATCGTGACCGGGTCCTCGCAGGGGTCTGCAGGTTCCCAAACAGGCCTGCACCAGGTGTGCCTGGGATGCCCACAGCAGAGCCCGGTGTCGACACGGTTGGGGTCGCCCGACGCCAGAGCCGTGGAGTGGACACTGCACTCCACGGTGTCTGTGGTGGTTGGCCACGCTCTGTGGCAGCCAGTGGGGCAAGGCCGACCGAGACTGCATTGACAATGCAGTCCAGGGCTGCAGCTGTGTCCTCCTGCAGGTGTTGATTGGCCTCCAGGACCTGCGCGGTGCCCCCCTCGCGCTGCTCGGCTGCCTGGCACACCTGTGCGCAGAGTGCCCGCACTCTAGCCATGAGCAGCACCTGCTGCTCCATGGAGGCCCGCAGCAATTGGGTGTGCTCGGCTAAGGATTCGGCGCCTTGGGGTGCACGGGCGAGGCACCAACCCACTGGTGCCGTACGACCATGCTGCACGGCCCCCCGCTCAGGTGGGAGCTGCACAGTGTGGTCCTCATGGGAATGAACAATGATAGGCGTCCCGGCAGACGCGGCACCCGGCCTCCCATCTCCAGCTGTCCACTGCCGCCCCGCCACCCTGCTTCACTGTGCCTGTGCACACAGTGGTACCAGGGGCAGTGGCGGGCAGCTGTTCCACTGCCGACAGGCCACTGGCCACGCTGCCAGTGCTGGTGGATGGTATGGGTGTCTCCCCTCCGACAAGACCTCCGCTGTCCAGGACTACAGTCAGATCATCATCAGTGTCGGACCCCGCCCCGATCTGTGTCTCCGCACAGAGCACGCCGTGTCTGGTGTCTTGCTGGAACACAGCCAGGGCCTCGTCCGTCACCACGACCGGGATATCCAGCTGGACGGTGGTGGCGTTCTGCAGCCTATCGGGTCCCCGGATGCCCGTGGAGGTGTATGGCTGGTCCTCTGGGGCTTGATGGGCTACCACCACAGCTGCCGGCGCCCCTGCCACCGCATGCTGGCATGCCGGTGCTGTAAGGGAACACAGATGCATTAGGCCCGCTGACTCGACAGGCCCCAGGCCCCCCCTCAGGCCACCGCCCTGCCTGCCTGCCTGCCATACCTACCATGCAGTGATGGTCTCCCTCCGGTCTGGAAGCCACTGCCCGGCACACCCTCCACCGCACTACGCTGCACGGTGGCTGCCACCATCTCCTCCTGCGGCATGAGCTGTTCCACGGCGGCCTGGCCCCCACCTGTGGTTGACCTTGTGGCCTGAATGGCAGCCACCTTCTCCTTTATCCGATGCTTGTCGGTGCCCACCTTTTTCCTGCACTCCTGTGCAGACCACTGGTGGCTGCCCTGCTGGTTCACAGCCTCCGTCACCTCCTCCCAAGCTGCAACCATGGCCTGGGGTGTGCCAGTAGCACCACTCAGCAATGGCTCCCTCTCCAGGTAGGCCTCGAACATGGCATCTGTCTCCGCTCTCGTGAAGTTGGGCCTGCGCTTCCATGCAGGCCCATGCTCCTTACCATCCTCGTGCTCAGACATGATGTTGCCTGTGGACATGGACATGTGGTTAGTGACTGCAGCGGCCTACCCCAGCCATCCAGCACCCTGTGCTGGCCGTCCCCTCGGCAGGTGCACTTTACCTCTGATGGCTGCAATACCAGTCTATGGCCTGTGATGTTGTGCGGCGCCTTTATAACGCATCGCATGCAAATGAGTTGATGCGCAACTGTAATGACATGCAAATGTCCTCAGTGTGCTGTGGATAAGCTGATTTTCTAATCTGCATATGATGGCTAAATATCGCGCTTTTGCACATTGGACTTGCTCTGGCGCATGTTGTCACGCAATGCCGTGACATGCACAGTGGGCACGCGCCAATGCGCATGTGCAACGGCATATGCTACCGCCTATTGCGCAGTGTGCGATAGGTGCTTTGGGGAGCACAGCTCATGCACTATGGACCTTATGGCGCTGGGCACCAGGGGCCCAGGGGGCATGGTGCCTTCATGTCCTCCACAGTACCATGCGTCATGGACCCTATGGCACCCACGTGCACACCGCACGTGCTAACCCCTGACCGCTGCCCTGCCCTATGCCCTCTCGGGACTCCTGCTCCATGTGCCGGTGTGGCTACGCCCACACTGTGCATCTCCGGAGATGCACGACTGCCCAAGGCAGCGCACCCGCAAGCCAGGTGCGCATTTCATGCACGTTATGCACGTGCACTGCTGGGCGCCATTTTGACCTGCTACATGGCTATAGCACCACGGCATGCCGTGCTGCCCCACCCTCTCAGAACTGAAGCCAGGTGGAACTTGTGAAACTAGTGGCCCAGGTGGAGCCACATGCTGCCAGCCTGTTCGGGCAGCAGCCCCTACAGCAGCCCAGTACAGAGGTGTGGCAGGACATCGCCAATGGACTGGTCCAGGCCACTGAGGTGCAGCGCACCAGGGAGCAGTGCCGCCATCGGTATTGTGACCCAGTCAGGAGGGACCCTGGGCGGCTGAGGGTGCTGCAGGCGTACGTCTGCAAGGGAGCTGTGCCACGGCGAGATAAGTGGGCACATACTGCGTCTGTGCACAAACACTGTTCCATGGGGGTGGCAGGGCTGCATGCCATGCTGGGTTGGGGGGGCTGTCGTTGTGTGCCCTGTGGCATGGCATTGCTAGTCACTTGGTGCGCTGCGCCACTGCCCTGTGGCCTTGTCCGGCCGGGGCGCACACTGTGTTTGGGGGTGGCAGCAGTGGGCTCATGCTGTGACTGTGTTCCGAAGTGTGCCTTTCAGTGTTCCTGTCCTAGGGCCTGAGGACCGGAGACGTGCCAGGGCGGCAGGGGCACCTGGTGGTCCATAGCAGGTCGCTGCAGGCCTTATGGCTGGGGGTGCAGGACCGAGCGGAGGTGCAGCAGTGTGACCGGAGCATGCAACGCCACGGTGGGCAGGTAGGCACTGTGCATTCCCAGGTTGTTGTGCTGGGTGGTCAGCGGGGGGGGGTACGGCCTTGGCCTGCTGTGCTTTGTGCCACAGCAGCTGTGTGCAGCACATGGTACAGTGTGCGTGGCACTGTGGGGCAGCCACTGCTCGTGTGTGGCAGCTGTTGGTGGGCTGGGTGTGCATCCAGCTGCCACCAGTGCCGCTGTGGTTCCGCTGCAGCACCATGCCACCTGCCTGCCACTGTGCTGTTGGGTGGCCCTTGGGCAGCGGTCTCCAGCGCTGTGCACTACCGTGGCCTGCCAGGTTGGTGGCAGGCATAGGCCCACCCACTGCGGGTGGCAGAGGTGCCACTCCAGGGGTGTGTGTTCCCACTGTCCGCTGTGCATGGGGGGGGGCTAGGGTGCTATGGATGTGCACTGATCACCTGTCCCTTCCTTTGCCATAGGTGTCCAGAGGGGGTCTTACCTGCCACTGTATCATCTTCTCCTGTGTGAGATCCTCCTCATCACGTCCCATACCATGGAGACAGCAGTGCAGATCAGGAGGTTCATGCTCCAGGACCGGTGCAGGGGGACGCGCCAGGCACCAGCAGGCCATGGCCAGCCATGATGGACTGCAGCTCCCACCCCGCCTCTGTCCTCCGGTCCCCTACCTTCCCCAACCAACTGTACAGACCCTGTCCCCTTCCCTCCCCCACCATCCTCCCCCTTGTTCTTGACTGTTCTGTTTCATTCATGTTGTTGTCTTTTAATTATATTTGTTGTTTGTGTACCTATCTGTGTCCATGTCTACTCTGCAGCTGGCGAGTGGGCCCATGCTGCAGTGGTGTGGTGGGTGGCTGTGTGGTGCGCCTGTATCATTGTGTGGATGGTGCATGGTGGTGCCATGCCTGTCGGTCAGTGGCTGTGCCTTGGAGTGGCCTTGGGCTGGCTGTACAGGTTGTGCTGCGTGTGTGTTGGGTGCCGTGTGCCAAGGTGTGATGTACTGTTCTCCGGGCGGGTGTGTGCCATCCAGTGGGTGGTGGCCAGCTGGAGCCCACCCTTGTTCGTCGGTGCCACTGGTACCATGCGTCCACCACCCAGGGAAGGGGCTGGCTGCATGCCTGCGCTCCATGGGCAGTGGTGACCTGTGTGCTGGCTGTGTCCCTGCCACTGTTCCTGGCCTGGTGCTTCCGCTTTCCTGCAGTGTTCCAACTCCCCCCCCTTTCCCCCTTGCCTCTCTCTCTCTCTGCTGTGCCTCTGGCTGTTCCTGCTGTGCCTTGGCACATCTTCCTCTGCCCCTTGAGCATCCCTGGTTGCGCTATGGCGCATTTCTTATTGCTCCCTGCACTGGGGTTGCGCATGCCTTTGGCGCATTTCTGAATATTTGGCCCAGAGACTTTTTTATGAACATTCAGAATTTCTCTAAAAGACTGGTATCTTTTGGTATCTTTATATATGTTTGAAGCCATGTTGTTGTGATATGCTCTAATCACTTTTTCTAGCATCATTATGCAAGTTGTTACCTTACCCATAAGGAGATCAGTTCAAAATGGGAGTGAGACCACAGTCCACTCAGTTTGTGAGCTTATATGTTAATTCCCTGCCATTATCCTGTCTCCCTACCAGACATCTGGTATGTGCTTCAGGGGTGTAATGCAACTTAACTGAGTTCAGGACATCTTCTGTGACTCCTTAATGGTCTCTTCTATGGGTGTCCCAGACCTCCACCTTATATTTAGAATCCTACAAGGAGCAAGAAATATTGGCTGATACCCTTCAAGTCACAGAGAAGGTGAGAGTGGGCTCTCCTACATTATTATCTTGCTGGACCTTTACTACTTTGCAGCTTCAGGCTGTCCAGAAGTGAAGAATGGACAATTGTAACATATTATACCGATATATTTGCTATCAAACCTGTATATTTACCCTCTGAATTGCATGTTTTTCAGTGCTTGCATTATATTATGCAAATATAGTATCTACTGTATTTAATAAAATGTTATGAATAAAAAGTAAAAAAAAAAAAAAAATTCATGGCTTAACATGCGCATTATTGTTAAACACATATAAGGCCAAGAATTTATTTTTGGTTACATAAGCAGTTAACACTGGTCTTTTTGTTAGCCAAAGAAAACAACAGCATAAGGCAGTAAATACCGGTACCTGGTGGTCTAGTGGTTAGATCAGGGTTTAAATCCTCCTGAAGTGCAGCACGTCCTGCACTGTATGTAACTAAATCCAGGTCACCCTTGAAAAAGGGACCTCTGGTCTCAGTGGTCTCACCCGGTTATCAAAATGCCATACATACATACATACGTCAGTCATGAGTCATGACAGTCCAACTGTTTACAGGTCTAGCAAATCCCGTTCTTCCTTCCTTCCTGGTTGGCACTAGTAAATGACGTGATGCGCATCATTTACTAGTGTCAGTGAGAAAGCAGAATGGGATTCAGTAAGTGTGCACTCAGACTACTACTACAGACTGACAAGCAAGCAGGCATGCTTCGTAGTGGGATGGGGGGACCAACAGTTGTACATAAAGGACCAGGACCCAGGTAAGGGTAATTTAATGGTGTACGCAACTACATCATGGCAGGTGGGATCGCTAGCTACAAAGGCAGGGGGGTGGCATTTAACATTGGGAAACAGAAGTTGTTGAATTTACAACAATATTTAAATTTAAGCCTGCAAGCCTCTAAGCATTTGGACTGTCATGACTGATGTGCTGCACTTCAGGAGGATGTTCGAAGGCTAGGTTCAGTTGGGCACTGGACCAATGATTAAGAGCTGGTTGAGGGCTTGAAACTTCAGGTCATTTACCCCTGCTGTACTGTTCTGCGAGTTTTTATCTTTATTAAAGTATTTATGCATGAAATTCAGCCAGAGCAAGACTGTTTTGTTTAAACAGCCAAACGCAGAGCCCAGTTTGTTGTTTTATTTTCACCTACTGTAGGTCAGCTGCATGTTCACAAGAGTTCTGCCACTTGCTCAACAGATTCTCATACACTCTTCTCCTCGCAGCCACTAGAATGTTAGCAGAGTGTTACAGACAGCTGTAAGGGTCAATAGCAAGGCACAACTCACTCACTGACCCTCATCAAAAAAGAGACAGCCACAAAACACTTCCTGACATTGATCCCAAAAAGAACTGATCTGCTAGTCAGACCAGCCCTAAAAAACACAAACAAGATTTGGCTGGTGCCAACATGGCTGCTCTTTATTTATCTTTATTTTTATATCAGATTTTAACTGTCTCACCAGACTCACTATTATGTCTTATTATTATAATTGTAGTTATATGAGGACCACATTCAATGTCAATTTTACAGAATTTTTGCATACAGTGCCTACAGGAAGGGGTTTGGCACAGTGGCACTTGGTTTCATCCCCACAGCACCAAACTCACTTTTAACACCCCCCCTCCATATCACCATGTTTATTTTTCCTTCTATGATCGGCTGGGCTGGGCACTGGACCCATCATGAAGCTGGGGGGGGGGCACATTTTTTTTATTCTCTGATGGGCCAGGTTGGACATCAGACCCATTAGCTCATTTATTCCCTGACAGCTGGGTTGGGCTTGGAATCTGTCAGGGTGTTGAGTGTGGGGGCAGATTCTTTTTATTCCAACAGTCTGGGTGTAGTCGTAGACTTACCAGGTAGTTGGGTAAAGAAGGCAGGACAGATTTTTTTAAATTCTCTAACAGATAGTGTTGGTCACAGAACACGTTATTTAGTTGGAGGAGGGCGTCAGATTTTATTCCCTGCTGAGCTGCACTGAGCACTGGACTCATCAGGTAGTTATTGGGGGGGGGGCAGGCTTTGTCTTATTCCGTGATAGGCCAGTCTGGGCACCAGACCATTATGCTGCACAGCAGGCTGGGTTAAAGCATGCATGCCACAGGTAGGAGAAACAGTGCGGCAGCAGTTCCATGCCTACTGTGCAGTGTCTGTGCCCCTCACTGTGACTCGAGTGGATGGGTATTAGGAGAGCAGTGTTCTACTACCCTGCCTATTCCACTTTCCGCTCACAGCTTTGCTGCTGCTCCTTCTTATGTCCGTTTGGCTTAATACATGAGCCAGGTTCAGCATGGTAGTTTGATGGAGGGGGACGGAGGACGTCTGGTGACGTCACCAAGTGGAATGGTTAGTCAGACGTTCTGCTCCACTCCCACGTGCCCAAATGTCAGCTCTACAAGAGGTAAGAGTAACACAGAATCTACAAAAACTTTCAATACCAAAGCCAGAGGGTAAGCCACATCATGGGAGTGCGGGGGTCTGGGGAAGAAAAAAGGACAAACAACAGGGAGGTGCTCCGCCACAACCAGCTCAACTGGGTCGTCTCAACTGCACCATCGAGTCCAGGATTTGCATGGTCTCATCTCCCAGGCACACAAGGCTGATTTTACAAAATGGGTGACAAAGGAGAAGTTGCTACATGAACTGGTAGCACTTTGCAAGGAAACACAGATCGCCTTCCACTCCCTGTGCACCGATGTGGATAAGCTTAGGCCACCACCAAATTTAGTGAGTGCTCTGACTGGATAGGAAACCCACTCATACATTTATACTATGGGCAACAACTAGAAAATAAGTCTACTGATTTGAGAGGATGTCTCAGACGAACATATTTGCAAATCTATAGTATACCAGAGGGTGGGAAGGGAACGGACATAACGAATTTTGTAGAACAACTTAGGGACAAGTGCTAAAATATGGTGGCCAAAGCAGGTTGTATCTGAGGTCCACACAAATTTATTTCAACAATGACTTTGCACCAGCAGTCCAGCAGAAATGCATGGCATACGTCTCATGTCTGCAGGCGCTCAAAAAGCCATGTTAAAATTTCAGACCCCCTACCTGGCTAGGCTGTGGACACTTTCTCTGAGGGGGACATTTTTTAATCACACGATGGAAGATGCATGGCTAGCTTTATTGATGGGGACTGGAGATCCCACAGCCACCCAGGAAGCCCAGAAAAACCTGAAGGGACCGCCGCATGAAGACACCGGGAGACCACACAGATGCTCCTCTATCTCAAAGAGAGGCCGACAGTAGAGCCCAACATTCTCAAGACACGATGCAGTCCACTAAGGATCTCCTAAAGCAATTTCAGCTGCAGCCTACATGAAAGGAACATTCCCAATGTGCAAACATTTTCCTTTAACGCCTAACATTTCTGCACAATGGAGCTCTTTACATTGTGGAGTTTATTTGCTTCATAGCGCATTTACATCTCATCACCTCCACTGTATGCAGATGTTTTTGGAGCTCTTCTTAGTAACTGCATCAGGCATGGGGTTGAGGGCAGTTCAACCGCAGAGGCGGGGAACCAACCTTGCCTGCCGAGATCCTCTCCTCCACCACACACTAACATCGTCGGTTGGCGTGGGGGAGCTCAGCCGCACGATAAAGAAGGGAGCTGACAGCTGGCTAACGATCTCACTCTGGCTAAGGCAGTACCAGATCTTTGACTAGTGGAATGCTTGGGGGAGCGGGAGGCCATGGGAGTAGAGCAAAACTGGTAATACTGACCAGATGAAATTTTGAGGGGCCGCTAGACCAAGATGCCAGGCTGTGGTCAGCCTGCCTAAATGCCCTCACAGACATACACAGATTCTTAAGGCCTGCTCCATGGCTCTCTCTCTAGCTTTTCTGAGCTCTCTTTTAGCAAGCTTTTGTTTATGTACCATTAAAGATTGTGGTCTTGGGGACCCTAGGAATGGAGCGAGCCGTGATTGGTACTGTAAAATCAACAAAGTGCATGCCAGGTTCTCCGTCTCCTTTTGCCATACCTTTTTTTATTAGCTGCTTTAAAATATAATTACAGTTGGTGTGTCGGGGTGGAGTGGGGATCTGGGGGGTTGTATTGCCCTTCCTGGCAGTTTATGCCTCAGGTACCTGGACTTAGACATAAAGGACTACTACATACGGGATCCTATAAAACTATATATTTTTTCTCCTCAGCTT
The DNA here is from genome assembly GCA_016271365.2 of Neoceratodus forsteri. Taxonomy (NCBI): domain Eukaryota; kingdom Metazoa; phylum Chordata; order Ceratodontiformes; family Ceratodontidae; genus Neoceratodus; species Neoceratodus forsteri. Next base: position 1,354,922,067 of record CM057455.1, on the reverse strand, counting down.
GGACCCTCTTATTTGTGCACTTGTTCAAATACCTCCAGGGTCTGGCTGGACCCTAAGCTAGACTTCTCCCTACATTTTGACTAACTCCACTTCAAACTTCGGCCCAAGCTGGGAGCCTTGCACCATATCAAGGATTGTCTCTCCCTCCCTATCTGCAGGGAATTGGTATCCAAACTAATACTCCCCACGATGGACTACACCAGCGTCATCTACAGCTTAGTTGTCCCTCAGCAAATTAAATCCCCTTTATAATGCTTTGTGTTGGTTCACCTCAAACCTCCCTTACCATACACATCACTGTTCTCTCTACTCTTCTCTTGCCCTCCCCTCCCTTGCTGACCAATGTCTTGTACACTGCGCTGCCTTCGCTGGCAAGTGCTGGTTCTCAGCCTCCCCCCATCTCTCCTCCCTCCTTTACCCCACAAGTACGTCAAGCTACTCCCTTAGAACCCGGGACTCCCAGACCTTTGATCTCCCACACCCCCACTCGCAAGCTGGCAAGGCCGCTTTCTCTTATAGACTCTCTAACTTATGGAATCATCTCCGCCACTCTATCCACCTTGCACCCACTCTCTCCACACTTAAGTATCAAATAAAGCTCCTCCACCCCCTGCAACTGCTCCCCACCCAGCTCCTCTTGATCCCTCTCACTCCTTCTCCTTACTTCCTGTCTCCCTCTCGAGCACTCCGTGCTCCACTGCCTTTCCCTCCCCTGTTAACTCTCTTAAGGTCCCTCTACTCTAATTGCCTTTTCTCCTATTTCTAAACCTTCTTTCTCTTGCACCAGTCCTTACTCCTTGCAATAATTCCACCTGGCACGTTGCTCAAGCTCAGACTAATGACAAATCTCTCATTCTCGTTTGTGAACAAACCCAAATTTATAAATTGACCAAAGTAAAACTGAAACAGTCTACACAGACACATGTACTTGCTCTTTGAATAATGCTACCCCAATAATGCAACTTAAACGTATGTTTGTCTACTTGTAAATTTTTGCGTGCTGCTCAAACTGTATTCATGACCGTCCAAACTGTTGTAAATTGCAAATTGCAATCCGTTGGTATTTTATCAGTATCTATGAATGTCCAAACTGTTGTATCTATTAAGTCCAACCTGTTGTAGTACTATAACCATTGTAAACCTCCTACCCTCTCCCCCGGGTCGCACCTGGAAATGAGCCTCTGCTCAGTGTGCCTTTCCCGGTTACCAACTAGAATCTATTTAGCCCTATTTACACTGCCAACTTTGCAGCACATCAACCCATGTGCACGGGTTGATGCACTGCAAAGCTGGCAGTGTAAACAGTCAGGAGCACCATATATTCCTGTAACCCTCCCTGCAAATGGGGGCTCCCAAAAGACTTCCAGGAGCTTCCTTGAATGCTCCAAGCCTGAATGGTGTTTGGCGTTTAAGCCATTTATCTGTGAGTGTTTTTAGAGCCTCTGGTACTGTCTCTTTAAGAGCTGTCTGCTTGCAGACATAATTAGTTTATATGGGGGGACTGTGTGTTTCTCTGCTTGAGTACCACTCGAACTGCTGCCAATTCACTCCTATTTTACAGTCACTAGGAGTGCAAAGGGAACCTATCTGAAAGATGTAACTGTTTGCCAGAAATCATTTAGAGTAATAATGAAAATACAGTTTGTCTAACCTGCTTTCTTTGCAGTCAGAACTGTGTTTGCCTAGTTCCCCATTCTAGTTTTAAATTGCTGAACTGGACCAATCAGTGTGGGTCAAGGTACCTCTAAAATGGTGCCTTGGACAAATCAGAACTTGGACTCGTAATCTGAGCCAGCCACAAGAGGATTGTATGGGCAGTGACTCTGGGAGATGTAGTTTGACTCGGCTTTTTGGACCAACAGGGGCAGTCTATTGTGAGTGACAGCCAATCCAGCCAAGAACTGGGAGGAACTCAAAGGAAGTGCCCGGTTTTGTCTGCTGGAGTTTCAGTTGAGCTCTGGCAGTGAAGAGGAAGGAGCCCTGTGCTTTTTCGTGCAGTTTTAGTCGGAAACGGTGTAAGGCCCAGAGTCTCGGGTCTGCAGCTTGTGTAACTGCTTGTTAGGACTGAATCCATCCTGTGAAGAGAATCAAAGGATATATGAAGAGTAGAAACCAGGCTCACCCTGTAGAAGACTGGAGAAATTGCTGAATTGCACTCGGTCTGTCAGGAACTGAATCTGCTGTGTGTTCTCCTGGGCATTGGCAGTAATTGCGATCGATAGAGAAGCAGCCTGCCTGTAGGTACTTTTCACCATATAAATGTGTGGAGGAGGCTTGTGCAGCTCAAGTGATTCCTGCTGCCATTAAAGGACTTTTGCCTGTTACTGTTTACCATATCAATGTGTGAGGAGGCTTGTGTAGCTCAAGTGAATCCTGCTGCCATTAAAGGACTTTGCCTGTTGCAGTTTGCCATATAAATGTGTGAGGAGTCTCGTGGAGCTCAAGAGTAGCCCTGCTGACATTGAAGGACCCTATCTTGTTTGGAGGTCGTGAGTACTAATTCAGAGTCGCCCCTGTTGAATTGCCACATTGAATCCAAATGGAATTACTGTACTGCTGACTGTTTAACTAATTTTTCTTTTCTCTGTGAAAGGGCCCCTACCAGCTGCCACGGTTTGGACTAGCCACTAGGGCTTGGGTACCCAGGGACAGTAACTGGTAGGGATAGGCCTGCACAGAGCCATAGGTAGATGAGTAAAGTGATAGCTAATTAACCTGATTTCCTGTCCTTGTTATATCCCCTAAATAAATCAGAGCTGCTTGTTTCAGCAAAGTTATACTGCCTGAGGTATTTGTCTATGTTAAAGTATTGTACTGTGATTGTTGCACTGTATCTTATTTTACAGGGGTCCCAGTGCCTGAACCAGTCCTGGGGGTAAGTGTATACTGTGAAGGTAATTCTGATATACTGTGTAGGCCACTAGTGGGAAGAAAGGGGGGCTGCAGTGTCCCAGAGGGCTGTGACCAAGTAAGTTTAACTACTGCAAACCCTGACCTCTGGGTGGAGGCACCCACCATTGGATCCAGGCCCCTCAACCTGTTAGTGGCAAATCAGGCAGGGGTAGTAGCCCCTGGGATAGCGCCATCTAGGGTTACATCTTGAGGCTCACCGCTGGGATTGTGTGTCCTCTAGTGGCCATATTTACAAACCACTGTTAAGAAGAAAAAAATGGGCACTCGACAGAAGTGGCTGTGCAATCGCTGGTGGAGGGTGTACTGGGAGGAGATCGACCCCAAATGCTATGCTTATCCTGGACATCCCCTGTATCAATACGGACACTGTACAGGGAGTACTTTCCAAGGTCGAAGGTTTACAAAACCCTGTGGTGGTGGGTCAGCATGCTAATCTGCTCACCCCCACTTTCCTGGCCCCAGTAGAGTTTAAGGATCCCATAGATAGCTCCAAAGCGCCACAAACCATTACCCCAGAGGGAGCCCTCACTGCCTGGAGAGTGATAACTAAGGACAGTAAAGACCTGGGGGGGAATGAGCCCCCACCACTATCTGAAACTTTTGAGAAGAAATTTCCTAAATGGTTGCTGGGGGAAGGGAAAACTATGGAGGACTTGAAGAAACTATTCTTGCCACCTGGGGGTGTTCCTCTCCCAACACCCTCTCCCGCTCCAGTACCGGTAATGGTGGCTGAACCATTGCAGACTCCTATTTCTGCACCTGCCATTAGTCACGACTCTTACCGAAGGTTGAGGATCTTCTCTGGCACCCTCCCCACCCCTCAAGGGGAGGATGACTGGGAGACCTGATAGACTATGTTGCCCCCAGTGCTAGAATGGCAATGCTCGGAAGCCAGTGTTTAAAGAGGGTTAGTGAGAGCCTCCAGGTCCTGCCCTGGCTACCATCCTGCTAAACGGCCAGTAACCCTGAAGCGACTGCACAGGCCTATCTTGAGGCCTTGGAGAATGTGTATGGGGCCCAGATTCTGATGAGGACCTATGGTGGAGAGTAAGAAATGCACAACAGTACCAAGGGAGTTGTTGTCTGTGTATGTATCTCGGCTGAAAAATTGTTGCAAGAATGCCTCAGAAAGGGTAGTCTGCCAGCGATTGAACTGGACCGAACCAGGCTGGACAGGATCCTTAAGTCTGCCCCCTTCTTAGAACTGCTATTGCTTCAGTTACGCCTGGCAAATCGACTGGAATCCCCACCTCCTATGATGAGTTAATGAGAGAAATTGAGAGTTGAGAAAAGGCGACTCGGAGGGACCTGCACTAATAGCAGCGGCTACGAACTCGAAAGGACTGAGGGTGACCCATCAAGGAAGTTCAGGGGCAGAGGCTGGCAGTCAATGAATGCTCTGACAAGGAAAAGATATGCCACAATGGGGCGAACTGTTGAGAGAGATCCGGAATTCAAAACAGTCCCTTTATGAAGGCCAAGCCTGCAAGTACGGGCCCTGACCTATATCCGACTCGATCTGCTATGGGGGGGGGTACCCACCATGTATCTCCTGCTGATAACGGCTCCAAACTCAATTCCTTGACCATGGAAGTGGAGAAACTGACGAGATGTCTCCAAATGCTTATCACGCCGCAGACAGAGATGACACCAAGGTTTCCAGTTAGTAATACCCCCGCCCTGGCTCCCAGTGTGGCGCCTCGGCCAGTTCAAACTCCAGAAAGTATGTTTTGCTATAATTGTGGGAAGGATGGGCACATGAAAAGGGAATGCCGGTCCCCAAAAGACACTGACAAAGTTGCATATAGGCTACAAGGAGAGCTTCGGAAAACAAATCAGTGGTTAAAAGGTGCACGAAATGATCCCAGTGAGGGCACCAAAAATGCTAACTCACGTCCTTTTGTGGCAAGGTCAGTTGCCCAGGCCCCCACTATCACCTCTCCAGACTGGTCCAGAATAGTGGGTCCTCCATGGAGACCACTGTAAAGGTGAATGGAGTGTCTACAAGAGCTGTATTAGACAGTGGCTCCCAAGTGACAATTATGTTCCAGGATTGGTATCAGAAGCATTTGTCAGACGACTCTTACAACCATTAGAAGGACTGCATGTATGGGGGTTAAGGAGAAGGCCTACCCTATTCCGGTATATCCGAATTTGGCTGTCTTTCCCCACCTCCGTGGCTGGAGTGGCCGAACAAGTAGAGACCCTAGCCTTAGTGTGTCCCCCACTGGACTGTATGATGGTGTCCCTTTGTTGATTGGAACAAATGCTCATATGTTTGGAAGGCTGGCACAGTTGTGTTATGAAAACAGGGTCAAAGACTAGTAGAGCTTTAAGAGTTCCGCTTTAATTAAGAAGGCCTATGAGGCACAGAGAGATGCTGAAAAATAGAACCAGAGGAACCGGTCGGAACTGTATGGAAGAAGGATCCTGAGTCTCTGATCCTGGTGCCAAATGCCCAGTGTACCTTACAGGAGAGGTCTGTATCAGAAAGGATGTTAAGAATAAAATATTAATGTTGGATGCACCAGGCGATGGAAAATTGCCAGAGGGACTGCTGGTCAAGCTTAGTATTTTGCCTGCTAGAGCCCATGCTTATGCCAGAAGGGTAATGGTCCAAGTTCATAATGTGTCTGAAAGAGACATTCGAGTAAATAGAGGTTGCATCCTGGCTAATGTGCATTGTGCAGACACTGCAGTGCTACCCGGCAGCAAGAGTTCGAGGAAGAATGACAGAGTAACGCCCGACTTGTTTGATTTCGGTGACTCCCTGTTGCCAGCTGAATGGAAAGTGAGGATCACTGAGAAGTTTGCCCGGAGAGACCAGGTGTTTTCTTTAAAGGAATGGGGACGAGGATGCGTGCAAGGAGCTGAGCACAATATCCGCTGCATGACGAAAGACCATTTCGTGAGAGGTCTCGACGCCTGGCACCTGCTGACATAGATGATGTGAGACGGCATCTGCAAGAGATGTTAGCTGCTGGTGTAATACAAGAATCCAGAAGCCCTTATGCTTCCCCCATTGTGGTAGTGAGGAAGAAGAATGGGACAGTAAGGATGTGCGTGGATTATCGCACCTTAAACTGGCGGACTATCCCTGATCAGTACACAATGCCCCGCATTCAGGATGCTTTGGACTGCCTAAACGGGAGCAAGTGGTTCTCTGTGTTGGATCTCCGCAGTGGGTACTACCAGACCCCGATGGCCCCAGAGGACCGTGAGAAGACAGCCTTTATCTGTCCGCTTGGCTTCTATGAATTCATGAGGATGCCTCAAGGGATTTCAGGTGCCCCAGCCACTTTTCAACGATTGATGGAGCGTGCCATGGGGGACATGAACTTACTAGAGTGCCTGGTATACCTAGATGATGTTATTGTGTTTGGCAGCTCACTGGAGGAACATGAGAGCAGATTATTTAAGGTATTGGACCGACTGGAGGACTTTGGCTTTAAACTGTCCATTGATAAGTGTCAATTCTTTCAAACATCAGTAAAGTATGTGGGACACATAGTATCCAGCGAGGGAATAGAGACCGACCCAAGTAAAGTTGAGGCCTTGACTACCTGGCCACAGCCCAAAAATCTAAAAGAACTGCAAAGATTCCTGGGATTCTGTGGTTATTATCGGCGTTTCATCAAGGACTATTCAAGAGTGATCCGCCTTTACTTAACCTTACTCAAGGGTATCCCCAACCCACAAAAATACCAAAAGTCAGCATCCCTCAAGACTGAAAGAGTGTATTTTTGTCCGAGTGAAGTGTTTGGGTCCGCTGACTCCTGATTGTGAGACTGCTTTTCATGAGATCATATATCAACTTACCCATGCTCCAGTGCTGGCCTATGCCGATCCAAGAAAACCTTATGTCCTGCACACTGATGCTAGCTTGCAAGGGTTGGGGGTGTTGTACCAAGACCACGAGAATGGCCTGAGACCAGTGGCCTTTGCCAGTAGAAGCCTGACCCCATCCGAAAAGAACTATCCTGTACATAAGTTAGAGTTCTAGCTTTGAAGTGGGCTATTGTTGACCAATTCCACGAGTACTTGTATAGGGTTAAAATACTAGTAAAACTGACAATAATCCTTTGACCCATGTGCAGACCTCAGCTAAGTTGGATGCCACTGGCCATAGGATGGCTTGCATTATCTACATACGACTATGCTCTGAATCACCGAGCAGGTCTGAACCACATAGATGCTGATGCTCTCTCCCGGAGGCCTGTTCCCCAGGATGATTGGGTCAGATTGGCAGAACCTGACATTCGGGCACTCTGCCAGAAGTTTGACAGGGAGGAACCAATGTCCACGGACGCAGTGGACTGCATGGTGGATTGCTTGGGACCTCTGAGAATTGCATACCGCTGCTTATTGCCACTTTTCTGCAATAGACATTGGTGCACTGCCTCAGCTGGACAATGTAAGTATTCATGGGCTCAGTCCCGCGATCCCATGATCAAATCAGCTTTAGAAGCCCTCTGTGCAGGAAAAGATGTGTCCAAATTACGCTCCACTGATTTGAGAACTGCATTGTTATACAAAGAAGGTCCTAAGTTGAAACTGATCAATAAACTGTTATACAGAAAACAGTAGACAGAGGGGACAAGTAGACAAACAACAACTAGTGCTGCCCACTGCCTTCGAGACTCAGTATTGAGGTCCTTGCACAACCACATGGGGCACCATGGTATAGACAGAACACTTGACTTGGTGAGATCCAGATTCTATTGGCCTAAGATGGGGGCTGATGTGGAGCAACACATTCAAACTTGTAGTCGCTGCTTACAGAGGAAAGCTTTGTTCCAGAGGGCTGCCCCTTGTTAACATCACCACCAGTGCACCCATGGAGCTGGTCTGTATTGATTTTCTGAGTTTGGAGTCAGATCAAAGAAATATCAGTAATGTGCTGGTGGTCACTGACCATTTCACGAGATATGCCCAAGCTTTCCCAAGTTTCCCCACCAAAGACCAGAAAGCATCCACTGTGGCCAAAGTACTTGTAGAAACCTTTTTTGTTCACTATGGGGCTCCACAAAGAATCCATTCTGATCAAGGGAGAGACTTTGAGAGTCGTCTGATCAAAGAGATGCTTTCTCTGTGGGGAGTGCGAAAGTCCAGAACCACTCCTTACCACCCCCCAAAGGGACCCACAGCCTGAACGTTTCAACCGCACTTTGCTAGATATGCTAGGCACCCTGCACCCAAAGGACAAGCCTAGATGGAGCCAACAAATTAGCACCCTGGTACATGCTTATAACTGCACCAAAAGTGATGCCACTGGGTTCTCCCCCTACCACCTGATGTTTGCAAGAGAAGCTCGACTACCGGTAGATGTGTGTTTTGGGGTCTCTCCTGATGGGGTTCAAGCTGACAACTATTTACAGTATGTGCAAAAGTTAAAGGCCCAGCTAACTCATGCGTACTCAACTGGCTCAAACCATGGCTGCCAAAAGAAATCTGGCCAACAAAGAAAGGTATGATAAAAGGTGAAAGCACAGGAACTCCAGGAGGGAGATCGGGTATTGCTAAGAAATCTGGGACTGCATGGCAAACACAAGATTGCTGACAGATGGCACCATCTCCTCACATTGTAGTGAGCAAACTAGATGATCTACCAGTGTACAAAGTAAGGCCTGAGAATAATTCAAAGATGTAAAACAATGCATAGAAATCATTTACTGCCCATTGGACAAATCTTGATTGAGTCTGAGCCCCAGAAGATGCCCTCTCTGGACCAGTGACTAGAGCTGCTGCTAAGAAAGATCAAGAAAGTCTGCACCTACAGAAGCAGAGTTAAAGTGTTCCCTCCACAAGTCCCAGTTGAGCATGACTGTCAGTCCATATCAGAAGAAAGTGAGAGTGACTTTGAATACTATCCTTCTTACGAACTGAGTCAGTTGTTTCGGGCAATCCCTAGTCAATACTGGAGATGAAGCTGGGCCTTCTGGACTGTCTAAGCCCCCAGCTTCGTCCCTGGAGCCAATGCTCCCAGAAAGTGAAGTGCAAAGCATCAGATCAGATGAAATGGAATCATTGTGCATGGTTGAACTGTTTGAGTTTTCAGGGGAGGAAAATGATGGATTGGGGCAGACTGGTGATACACCAGAACAAGAAGAGTATTTTGAGTATCCTGACAGTCCACTGCCAGTGTCCGAAAGCTCTCCATGCGAGCCAAATGTTGTGGACTCAGAAACTGTAACTCCTGGAGCTGAAAGTGCCCCAAGTTCTAGCCTCTCTACCCCCGTGGAGACTCCTGACAAGTGAGGACAATGCTGAAAATGAGGCTCAGAGTGCAGATACTGTAACAGTTCCCCTAGAAAGACTGGTCGAGCTGTAAAGCCTGTGGTGCACCTCAGTTATGATTCCTTGGGAGGCATGTGGACTTGCCTCTCAATGTTGTCCATAAAGGAGTGTATGTGTCCCGAGCTCATTGCCCAAACTGAGCGTCAGTGCTAACTCCAAGTTACTTGTGTTGCTCTAAGTATGGTGCCCTTGTCCCGTCCAGCCCCAAGGTAACTGATAGGGAAGGGCCCCCTTTCTTCAGGTTTCATGTACAAGAGGTAATAACTTGAGTTATGGTACAAAGTGTGTGTAATACTGTGTAAAGAGTGACGAACTGCAATGTTTCAGAAATGTGTTCCTGGTAAAATGATATATTGACTGATGATTACATGTGTGAGCCTAATGCAAATGTATATGGTTGCAGTTGCAACTTATGGGGGTACTTGCTTGACACGGACGTCAAGCTTTCCCAGGCCAGGAAGGGTGTAACCCCCCTGCAAATGGGGGTTCCCAAAAGACTTCCAGGAGCTTGCTTGAATGCTCCAAGCCTGAATGGTGTTTGGCATGCTAAGCCATTTATCTGTGAGTGTTTTAGAGCCTCTGGTACTGTCTCTTTAAGAGCTGTCTGCTTGCAGACATAATTAGTTTATATGGGGGACTGTGTGTTTCTCTGCTTGAGTACCACTCGAACTGCTGCCAATTCACTCAATTTTTGCAGTCACTGGGAGTGCAAAGGGAACCTATCTGAAAGATGTAGCTGTTTGCCAGAAATCATTTAGAGTAATAATGAAAATACAGTTTGTCTAACCTGCTTTCTTTGCAGTCAGAACTATGTTTGCCTAGTTCCCCATTCTAGTTTTAAATTGCTGAACTGGACCAATCAGTGTGGGTTAAGGTAGCTCTAAAATGGTGCCTTGGACGAATCAGAACTTGACTCATAATCTGAGCCAGCCACAAGAGGATTGTATGGGCAGTGACTCTGGGAGATGTAGTTTGGACTTCGGCGCCTTTTTGGACCAACAGGGGCAGTCTATTGTGAGTGACAGCCAATCCAGCCAAGAACTGGGAGGAACTCAAAGGAAGTGCCCGGTTTTGTCTGCTGGAGCTTCAGTTGAGCTCTGGCAGTGAAGAGGGAAGGAGCCCTGTGCTTTTTCGGTGTGTAGTTTTAGTCGGGAAACGTGTGCAAGGCCCAGAGTTCCGGTCTGCAGCTTGTGTAACTGCTTGTTAGGACTGAATCCATCTTGTGAAGAGAATCAAAGGATATCTGAAGAGTAGAAACCAGGCTCACCCTGTAGAAGACTGGAGAAATTGCTGAATTGCACTCGGTCTGTCAGGAACTGAATCTGCTGTGTGTTCTCCCAGGTATTGTGCAGTAATTGCGATCAGGATAGAGAAGCAGCCTGCCTGGTATAGTACTTTCTTTTTACCATATAAATGTGTGAGGAGGCTTGTGCAGCTCAAGTGAATCCTGCTGCCATTAAAGGACTTTTGCCTGTTACTGTTTACCATATAAATGTGTGAGGAGGCTTGTGTAGCTCAAGTGAATCCTGCTGCCATTAAAGGACTTTTGCCTTTTACTGTTTACCATATAAATGTGTGAGGAGGCTTGTGTAGCTCAAATGAATCCTGCTGCCATTAAAGGACTTTTGCCTGTTGCAGTTTGCCATATAAATGTGTGAGGAGTCTCGTGGAGCTCAAGAGTAGCCCTGCTGACGTTGAAGGACCCTATTTTGTTTGGAGGTCGTGAGTACTAATTCAGAGTCGCTCCCTGTTGAATTGCCACATTGAATCAAATGGAATTACTGTACTGCTGACTGTTTAACTAATTTTTCTTTTCTCTGTGAAAGGGCCCCTACCAGCTGCCACGGTTTGGACTAGCCACTAGGGCTTGGGTACCCAGGACAGTAACTGGTAGGGATAGGCCTGTGCACAGAGCCATAGGTAGATGAGTAAAGTGATAAGCTAATTAACCTGATTTCCCCTGTCCTTGTTATATCCCCTAATAAATCAAAGCTGCTTGTTTCAGCAAAGTTATACTGCCTGAGGTATTTGTCTATGTTAAAGTATTGTACTGTGATTGTTGCACTGTATCTTATTTTACAGGGGTCCCAGTGCCTGAACCAGTCCTGGGGTAAGTGTATACTGTGAAGGTAATTCTGATATACTGTGTGGGTCACTAGTGGGAAGAAAGGGGGTTAGTGTCCCAGAGGGCTATGACCAAGTAAGTTTAACTATTGCAAACCCTGACCTCTGGGTGGAGGCACCGCCATTGATCCAGGCCCCTCAACCTGTTAGTGGGAAATCAGGCAGGGTAGTAGCCCCTGGATAGTGCCATCTAGAGGTTACATTCCTGTTGGATCATTTTTTTATCCGACTCAGTTGTAGGATGAGTAGTGGAGCAAAGCGCATTAAAGTGTAGCGCTTTGCTCCGCTAGAAAAAGACAATTCACAACCCCCTCCTCGGGAGGCGACCTGCAGCACTGTAAGGAGTGCCGTTGTGTAATGGGACCACAAGCGGCGATCGGGAAGGGAGCAGTGTACACGCTATAGCGCTGCCGCCATGTAAACATGGCATATGTTTCTTGCAGGCCTGGATTCTCATTGAGTTTACTGCATAGCTCTTGTCAATGGTAGCTTACAGCCGACACCTTTTCCCCCCCCCCCTCAGGTTTCATGATCCTCTACTATTACGTGCGCTTTTTGCGGGTGGGTGGAGGCATAAATATTTTGCAGCTCGATGATGAGTTCTTGAATTTCTTGTACATCAAACCTGTTTAGAGAGCCTGCTTGATCTTTGGGCACTCACTGTGAAAGCCCTGGCATTCAGCACTTTTCCCTCATGCAGGGTCCAGACATCGAGCTATGTGCTCCCTACCTAGGAAGCATAATATACCTTGGCCCAGTTGGCCACAACCTCTATTTTCAAGAGGTTTATCTATTTTTCATTGTTAATGTTAATGTGTTGTCTGTTGTTTGATGTTCAAGTTTCTATGCTATATTTTCATACTGCTAAGTGTGATCTCAGGGTCCATATTCCATACAAAAGGGTCTATGCTATGCAGGTACTCATACTGGATAATTACTTTTCTACAGTTTAACCAGTCCGTGTGACCTCCCTCGCAGTAACCAATGGCAGTAGCCCAAGTTAAGTTTTTATCCTTCGTTATACTGGAAAAATTCTCTCTTAGCCAATCAGAATGCAGTGTTACTGTCCAGTTATTCTACGATAACCAGATAGTAAACTAATAAATGGGACAGTGGCTCTACATTCTGACTGGCTGCTGTATGTGTACTTAGCCAATCAAAGAGCAAGCCCAGACTGCTCTCCCACTTCAACATTATACAAGACACTAGTGAGGCCCCACCTGGAGTACAGTGTACAGTTCTGGAGACCATACCTACGTAAGGACATAGACAGGGTAGAGAAGGTTCAGAGGAGGGCAACAAAGATGGTGCATGGGTTGCATCACAAATCCTATGAAGACAGGTTGAAGGAACTGAACATGTACTCCCTGGAGGAGAGGAGGGAGAGAGGGGATATGATAGAGACATACAAGTATCTCACAGGGAGGAACAGGGTGCAGGAAAACACTATTTTAGCGTAAAAGATGTTTCAGGACTAGAGGGCATGGGATGAAGTTGGAGGGAGGACGATTCAGAGAAACATGAAAGAATTTCTTCACTGAGCGGTTGGTGGACAAGTGGAACACCCTGCCAGAGGAAGTGGTGGGGGCTGAAACAATCAGGATTTAAGAATGCATGGGATAGACATAAAGGAATTCTAGAGGTCAGGGGTAAGGGGAAATAGACTTCTAGGAAAACAAACTGAACTTACAAGCTCAAATGGGCAGACTAGGTGGGCCATAGGCCCTTATCTGCCGACACTGTCTATGTATCTATGTAACATGCAGCAGCCAATCAGAGACATCTAGTAACACTACAGCACTTCTGTGAGAAACAGTTCCTGCTTTCTCACAGATGCACTGCAGGGTGACAAGTAGATTTTACAGTTTTTTAATTTTTTTATTCATTGTTCCAGCATAATAGCAATAATAGCAATAGAGATCTTGGTTTTCTTGGTAATAATCGGATCGGGTTAATAAACACCCCAGTGTTTATTATCTCTAGTCCGTTTATTATCTCGATAACCAGATCACTATTGTATTAATTTATAACATCAGTTGGGATGCAAAACCCATTCCATCGTCCTAGGATAATGCAATACATTGAGAGGGACCATCCTGATGTGATTTTCCTCCAAGAGACACATTTGTCAATAAACAAGCAGGCAAAACTTGGCAAATTTGGTTTCTTAGTACTAGTTGCATTCTCTAATCAAGGTAAGTGGAGGGGAGACAGAAACCGTTTTGCCAGGTGCTACAAAGTTTCACCTTCAGGACACATATTTGGACCCAGAGGGCCATTTTGTGATTCTGGTGGGGCTCCAGTACAAAACACAAGTGGCTTTGGTAAACATCCTTTTACCTACACCCCTCCACCCCAAAATCCAACAAAAAGGTGACTGTGCAACATTTTTTCAATAAGGTCCTCTCAGTGTTAAAAGGGCAATTGATTAAGGGAAGGGGATATTAACCCCACTTTAAACCCAGATTCAGGTTTAACACATCCAAACAGATTCCATATGTCTTCAGCCCAAAAATATTTCAATGCAACATTGGGTCACTTGGGAACTGCAGATGTGTGGTGGTCTCCTTAATCTAAGGGGAAGCAGTACACCCATTTCTCAGCCCCCCACACCAGCCACAGTAAGACACAGAGTTGGGTCCCTGAGTGCTCACTGATCACTCCCCGATTAAGTTTAAACTAGACCTGGGAAAATACATGTAACCCCTAGGTGGCACTATCCCGAGGGCTACTACCCCTGCCTGCTTGGCTAGTAGCATGTTAAGGGGCCTGAGTTCTGAAACGGGTGCCTCCACCCGGAGGTCAGAGTTGGTAGTGGTCAAGCTAACCTGGGCACAGCCCTCTGGGACACTGTAACCCCCTCTTTCCTTACTAGTGGCCGGAACAATACACAATAATCACTTTCACAATACCCCTGATACACCACACAAGAGCTCACACTGTTTGCACTTACCACCAGGGCTTTCCTGTGGCCCGCCCTGGGGACCCCTGTAAAACAAGATTATACACAGCAAATAACAGTAGTACAGTACTTTGCACAAACTGGAACCACAGTCAGGGTAAATGCAAAAAGAGTTAGATCCGATTTATTTAAGGGACTTGAACAAATATATATCAATATATCAGTTGGGGGTGAGGATATAGCATGCACCAAGCAGGAAAGGGATCTTGGGTTATCACCTCTGATGTCCTCAAGGTAGGAACAGTGTGACAAGGCAGCAGGTAAAGCAAATAGGATGCTGGGATGTATAGGCAGGGGCATTACCAGCAGGAAAAGGGAGGTCATAATTCCACTATACAAGACACTAGTGAGGCCCACCTGAGTACAGTGTACAGTTCTGGAGACCATACCCACGTAAGGGACATAGACAGGGTAGAGAAGGTTCAGAGGAGGGCAACAAAGTTGGTGCATGGATTGCATCACAAGTCCTATGAAGACAGGTTGAAGGAACTGAACATGTACTCCTGGAGGAGAGGAGGATATGATAGAGACATACAAGTATCTTACAGGGAGGAACAGGGTGCAGGAAAACACTATTTTTAAGCGAAAAAGATGTTCCAGGACTAGAGGCATGGGATGAAGTTGGAGGAGGACGATTCAGAGGAAACATGAGAAAGAATTTCTTCACAGAATGGGTGGTGGACAAGTGGAACACCCTGCCAGAGGAAGTGGTGGGGGCTGAAACAATCATGGGATTTAAGAATGCATGGGATAGACATAAAGGAATTCTGGAGGTCAGGGGTAAGGTACAACAGACTTCTAGGAAAACAAACTGAACTTACAAGCTCAAATGGGCAGACTGGGTGGGCCATAGGCCCTTATCTGCCGACACTGTCTATGTATCTATGTAACAAGGGAAGTGCATAATCAGGTTAATTTGCATAAAGGCTCTATCAATCAAACAGTTATGCATGCACTTCAGGGTCCATAAACAGTCACACACTCTGGGTACCCAGATGGAGAATGGTGGGCTAGCCAGGAATGTTGCAGCTGGTTGGGGCCCTGTGATGGAAGAAAACAACATGCACAACACACACTATTTGTAATCCGGAGCCGGAGGGCTCAGTTCGTGAAAAGAAAACACCAAGTCAATCAGATGACACACTTTTAGATCAGGCTGTTGTTGCAGAGATCTACCTTGATGATTACTCACGATACCCAAGACTGGACACAGGCTGGATGAAAATCGAGACAGCAGGTGGTTAATCTGGAGTGCCAGGAGAAGCAGGGCCCACACGATTCACCAAGGCATCATTCCTGTTCAAGCGTGGAGCAGGGGGCTAATTCCGAGGCAGGTCTCTCGTCGGTGGCTTTCTCTGTGCAGTGGGATAGTCTGGCAGGGCCAGCGTAGCATGGCCCAGGCCGAATGGAGAGGAACACGGATTCAGTCCGATTAGGCTGGATAAAGCTTCCAGCAAGCAGAACACAGTTCACACAGTGGGGAACCAAATCATGACCCACTTTCAATACACAGCACATTTACATGTAAAGGATTCTACAGTACCAGCAAGCAGAACACAGTTCACACAGTGGGGAACCAAATCACGACCTATTTCAATACACAGCACATTTACAGTAAGGAAATTCTACTGTACCAGGCAAACCGCTTCCTCCGTCATGATCGCAAAGTCTCTGCACAAACCGGGATTCAAAACAGTTGAAATCCTGACAGGCCGATCACATTCAGCAAATCTTCAGTCTTCTTCAGGTATGAGCCTGGTAAAAATCAGTGGCTTACTTGCTTCACAAACTTGGATTTACTCCAAAATAATTCTCTTCTTCTTCTCTCCTCTCGGGGCAGCAGGCAGACATGCAGGCCACAACTCATGCCTTTCCACAGTTCTCCCACGCAAAACTAGTCAGACGGCTGCTTGCCTGTCTCAAGGTCTTGCTTGCTCAGCTCCAACTGAGATCTGATTGAAACAGTAGGCAGCTTGGGATTTCCTGATCCAAATGGTTTGGTTGGCTGATTCATCTGTCAGTCACAACAGGAGTTCTCCCTCCAGGTGCAAAAAGCGCCAAAAGCCCAAAACTAAATTTACTAAGATTTTGACTCAGACATCTCCTGTAGTCCGGCTCCATTTTAGGTCCCACAGACTGATTGGTCCAATTCGGCAGTTCAGTTCAAAACTGTGGGATAAATAAACAGGCCTTTCTGCAAAGAAGGCAGGTTAGACAAAGTACACTATTATTACTACTTAATGAATGATCAGCAAACAGTTACATCTATTAACAGGGCTCCCTCTGCGCAATTAGCGATGGCAAAAGCAGGCGATTATCTGGCAGCCGGGCAGGACCCGAGCATGACAACACTCAGCCACTACCAAGAACAAATACCCACTGCAAATTAGGCAGCTCTTAAAGAGACAGGTGCAGGCGATTGGGCAATAACGTTTAACCTGCTAAATGGGGCGCCAGCCTGGCAGTGAGTATTTAGGCAAGCTCTTGGAAGGCTTTACGGGAACCTCCATTTGTAGGGGGGTTACAGATGGCATACCACATGGAGGCTCAACTTTGCCCTCCTCAAGGATCAGACCTTTCAGGATGTTATCTGGGAGGGGTGCATTTTCTGGCTATGAATGATACTGGAGGGGTTTCTGATACAGTGCTCTTGGATACACTTAAGGCTGTCCTTTGGGTGGGTGGAGGGGGGGATTATTTCATTTTCAGCTTGACGGATCAGGGAGAGGCAGACTCAACTTTGGACTTTAATGGATACCCTCTCGACCTTGCAGCAGCTATGGGGGACAGTATAAAGAGGTAGATTATCAGATTAAGACAGTAAAGCAGACACAAGGAATCAGACCAAAAAGTGGAACTAATTCATGGTTACTTGAAGCAGTATTACTATGAGGGGCTGGGCTTGGGGAGCAAAAAGAAACAATGCATGTATCTCACAATTACAAGAACCAGCTTTATGACAGAGTACTCCCTCCACAGACAAAACTAATCTATAATGAGCGGACATTAACAGGCACTACATTCCATGTCTCCATCTGGCGATACCCCCCCCCCCCATCTTGCTATCTCTCCCACTTGCAACTCCCAATCTTAACAGATGACCAGAAATAAACTTCTGAGTCTCCTATATCAGGCAATGAAGTCTTAGAAGTTACTAAACAGGCTAAGACACAAAATGCCCAAGCCCAGATAGGTTTGCACTGGAATCTTATCTTTCACCCTCCTTCTTCTCCCACATCTTGCACAAACTTTCAGGGCAGTGCAGGAGGGTGAGGTCCATCCCCTTCTTGGAGCTGGTCTACTATATTGGCCCTACCGAAACCAGAGAAGTGTACTCTTCAGCCCACCTTCTATACGCCGATTTCAATTTTAAATGTTGATTATAAATGTTTTATGGCTATACAGGCAATGAGGATAGACCCCATCCTCCCGGCACTTATTAAAACAGATCAATCAGGTTTTATAAGAGCCAAACAAACTTTTGGTAACATCAGAAGGATGCTTTTATAAATAGAACATATATCACCCAGGTGGCCATGACAGAGGTGATTCTTAGTCTAGGTGCAGAAGGTCTTCAACAGGAGTCCTGGCCTTTCTTGTGGGACACCCTGTCAAACTTTGATTTCCTAATCCCTTTATAGACATGCTTCGTACCTTATATCAATCCACTCAGGCCTGATACGAGTAAAATGGGTCACCTTTAAACTGATACACTTGGAAACAGGGACCCGCCAGGGCTGTCCCATGTCCCCATTGTACTGTTCACACTGTATATAGAACAGTTGGCTGAAGCAATCAGGCAGTATCGGAGGACTGAGTGCATACCGATTTGGGGGATTTAAAGTTACATTATATGGAGATGACATCCTACTTCACCCTACTGTCCCCTGAGGAATCGATTCCAGCATTATGGAAGAACTAAAAGGTTTGGAGCGGTGGCTGTGTTTAAACTGAATATCCATATGACAGAACTGCTCCAGTATCAATGTTACTCTAGTATAACCAAGTCACTGTGGATGTTGCACTTTACCCCTGCCTTGTGGGCTTGAACAAGGTTGGGGGGCCTGGGTTCTGATTTTCCTGACTGGGCAGGGTTTGTATCCAGATCTTTCATGTTTAGCAGCACCTTTACCCAGAGTAAAGTTTAATGGGCTGGTGTCAGAGCAGTAAGGCCCTGGGATGCAGTACCTACCCATCTCCCCACGGTATTCCCCTACACATGCAAAATCATAGTGCAACTTTAAATTCAGCAAAATCATAACTAGTGACTTAGACTAAAAATATGCCAATGAGACAAAATGTAAAATATCAACAAAATATTTATTGTGAAATAGTCACAAAGAATGGGGAATGCAAAGCAAAACTGTTTTTAAAAGAATCTTGTGAGCTCTTGTGGCAGGGCCAAAATTAAGTGCCCGACTAGGCTCAGCCAGTAAACACTTTAAATAGTAACTGTGCCCACCCCCAAAGGACTTACTTCTTATCACACCATCAACCATGCCCCCCCCCACCAACTTATATAGCCCCTTCCAGCCTATTATATAACATATGAGGACAGATTAACGGAGCTCAATATGTATGCCCTAGAGCAAATGAGGGAGCGAGGTGATATGATCGAAACATTCAAACACCTTAAGGGTATTAACAAGGTGAAAGAGTCTAACATGTTTCAATATAAGAAAAATAGCAGGACAAGAGGAGACAGCATGAGATTAGAGGGAGGCCGATTAAGGGGTAATGTGAAGACGTTCTTTTTCACAGAAAGGGTGGTAGATGCATGGAACGGCCCACCTCAGGAAGTGGTGGATATGAATACAGTGCAGGGCTTCAAACAGGCATGGGATAGGCATAAGCATAAGGGAGCAATAGAGATGAGTATGAATAGATAGGCCATTGACAGGAAAAGCCGATGGCACACTCATAAGGCAGAAAAAGAAATAGGCAGACTGGATGAGCCTTGCGGTCCTTATCTGCCGTCAACTTCTATGTTTCTATTCCTAAAGGAGTCCATTTAGAGGTCCCCAGGGAACTTACCCTCCCCCAGTCCAGAGTGCTGAGTCAGCTCACCCTCTTGGGACAGCGGAGACTTTGGGGTGTGCTTCTTCAGGCCCAGAGCAAGGAGCAAGGCAGAAGAAAATTATATATTTTATAATTCAGCTCAAGCCGACATTAGTCGTTACCCTTGTAGGGGAGCGGTGTCTAGTCAGTACGGATTGATATTAGGTGTGATTGGCATGGTGGTAGCTGGCCATGTTATTTACCCAACCCCACCAATTTTCCCCTAAGTTCCCCACCTCTGTTGACTGGAGGATTCATCAGCACTTCTCCTGTGGAGAGACATGGCTGGACGATATGAGCCAAAGCAGCAATGCCATGAAGCCCAAATGCTTTAGGAATTGCCCACTATAGACTACAGACACTGTAAAGACTCCAATGGACCAGAATGAGGAATAGTGTTATTATTGTCCTTTTACAGTATCACCCCTTTAAATGAGCATCCCAGCGGTGAAACATGGGAAAGGACCATTATGGCGACAGCTACGGTAATGGTCCATTTTCTTTGTTTCGCCTTTCCCCAGTGTCTCCCCGACCATCTCTCAGACCTGGAGTTGGAATCTTAGCATCCGGGGAGTGTGGGGGGGCAGAGCCCCCTGCATGGTGGGTGCAGCCCCCCACAGAAAACAAGGAGTCAAGAGGCGGCACAATTTATTTAATTATTTATTAAATTTTGTTAACTGGGTAGGCCGCTGGGCCCCAAATGTCCCTTTTCAGGGGCGACCCAGGGATTGTTACATAAGGTTTGAACATACAGACAGGTATCACAGAGTCATACAGATCATACAGGGTTACTAAGACAGTTTACAATTTCCAAATTTTGTGCAAGAGGGCAGGAGGTACATAGTATTAGTTGGTATAGTCATAGTACAGTGCAGTGCGTGATGTTACAAGATACAGCAATACACATCAGTACATGTAAGGTCCGCTGATGCACTTAGAATAGTACAAATAATACGGGGTTA
This sequence comes from Neoceratodus forsteri, assembly GCA_016271365.2. Lineage (NCBI taxonomy): Eukaryota > Metazoa > Chordata > Ceratodontiformes > Ceratodontidae > Neoceratodus > Neoceratodus forsteri. Next base: position 1,354,901,751 of record CM057455.1, on the reverse strand, counting down.
TGAATACACCATACAGTTTCTGTGGACGCGGGCAACAAATGCATTATAGTGTAGAATACAGCAGTGACGTCAGGTGGAGAAGTGTATAAGTGCTTTTGTGTCTACGGGAGGTTCCGTACGGGGTAGTGAACCAGCTCAAGCCGACATTAGTCGTTACCCTTGTAGGGGAGCGGTGTCTAGTCAGTACGGATTGATATTAGGTGTGATTGTCTTAGCTGTTGGGGCAGTTGCAGGGACTTGGTTTGTTAATGTGAGCACGTAGCCCCCTTTGAAAGATGGCTATTACCTGCGTCGGTATTGTGCCATCGTTGTGGGGGAGGTCGGCATTTTCGCTGACGGGAAAACTTGGTGCTTCCGTCCTTTTAAAATGATGTTTATATAAGTTGCACCTATAATGGTTTCCATTGTGGTATAACATTTATACAAGCGAGGAGTGAGACCTTCAATGCACACTAATGCCTTTACCATATATGAATTATGGGTCTTAACCAAACTAGGTTACAGAATAATTTGTTGTTGGGTATAGCTGTGTGGTGGCAGGGGAGTCAAAGGATGGGGATGCTGAAGCTCACAGTCAGGCCAGATAAGACTCATGAGACAGGACAGCAGCAGTAATACAGAGAGGATGTGGTGGAATGAGGCACAGGGGGAATGGAATGGGGCTCAGACTGGGAAGGGGCTGTTTATATTGTCCTATCTCTTCAGTACAACCCTCAAAATGTGCCACAGAATGCCAAAAACCCAGAGCTTCTGGGGGCCTAGGCAGCCTCCAGACCTCCAGCCATTTGTTGAGTCCCCCCCAGGAAAAATAAAAGTCATCTCCTATGACTGTTCCCATAAATAATATCTTTCCTGGTATCTAGTGGCACTGCCCCCAGCTGCCAATCCCATTTTACCCATTTTCCTGGTGTCTAGTGGCACCCCCCACCCTCTGATCACTTCCCCATTGTAAATTACATTCCCTCATGTCCAGTAGCACCCCCACCCTCTGACTGCTGTCCCGTTACACAAATTGCCCTTGGTGTCTAGTGGTCCCCACCCCACCCTCCGATCGCCATCCTCATTGCATTATTTTCCTGGTGTTTAGTGGCACCCCCACCCCGCCTCCATCGCTGTCCCCTTGTTCTAAGTATTTTCCTGGTGTCTAGTGGCAGCCCTCCACCTCGATCGCTGTCCCGGTTGTCACTGAATTTTCCATGGTGTCTAGTGGTCCCACGCCCTCAATCACCGTCCTCATTGCATTATTTTCCCTGGTGTCTCAGTGGTCCCCCACCTTCCGATTTCTGGCCCCTTGTCCTAAGTATTTTCCTGGTGTCTAGCACCACTCCCACCCTCCGATCGCTGTCCCCATTGTCATTTAATTTCTCCCTGATGTCTAGTGTCCACACCTACCCTCTAGTCGCTGGCCTCGTTGTCACTGAATTTTCCCTGGTGTCCAGTGTCACCCCCCATCACCATCCTCATTGCATTTTTTATTTTCCCCAGTGTGTAGTGGTCCCCCTCCCTCGATCACCATCCTCATTGCATTTTTATTTCCCTGGTGTCTAGTGGTCCCCTGCCCTCCGATATTAAGCACAACCCTGAAATTAAGAAAACAGTCCCTCAATTATCTTATTTTTTTTTACAAAACCCGGAAAAAGGTCCTCACCGATCAGCACCCCACAGCCCCACCTCACTCACCACCCCACATCCCCCAGTACCCCACACACCTGAACAGGTTCAAGATTCACTCTCCAATCGAAGACAAGTCTTGCTGCTGGAAGCGCGACTGCAATATGAGAAAGTAAGGTAACTGCGGTTCAGTGTATTTCAATGAGGGTTTCAACTTTTATGCATAACTTTGCTATTTGTTTCACATTTGACCCCAAATTTTCAACATGGCCTTTGGGGACCTCACCTCATGAACAACATAACAGTCATTCATAACTCCCGCCCAAACAGTGATTTTTGCGGTGGGCTGGCAAAATTAACACCGATTGGGATTTGAGAATTTTTTCCTGACCTTGTTCATGAGGCAGGGTCATAAAGCGGTTATGTTAAAAATGTGGGTCAAAATATTAAAATGGCAACAAGCATGACCATTTGTTGCATTAACTTTAGAAATTTTAAATATTTGACCCCAGATTTTCAACATAGCCTCTTATTGTCTCCCTAATGTGGCTCTCCCCATATTTAGACCTTGCCCTCCCTCTGTCACCATACTTACCCCTGACCAGTTTGTATTCTCCCCATACTCACAACCTATCTGCACTTAAATACCTCTCCTACTTTCTCTTACCCCTTGTTATTTTCCCATCCCACCCCCTTCAGTTCCACCTCAACCCCTCACATCAATTTGCCTGTTCGCTCCTTCTCTGTCCCCTTACCACTGTCTCTTACACCCCACCATCTCTTCTCCCCCCCCCCCATTTTCTTTATCCTCCTCCCTCTTTCTTGACAAAGCCTTCCTCTTGGCTGCTGTAACCCCAAAATACGACCTTTATATTTGATTTCAGCCTTTGGTAATGTTCTGTGCACCATATTTTTGCTATGTCTCACCATTGTATAACCTGTTTTGTATTTGATCCGATGTGGCACCGTAATTTGTAAACTGTTTTGTCACTTTAAGAATGTAAACTGTTTTGTATTTTATCTGATATGGAATCTTTGTAAAGGAGCTGCTGGTTCAAAGGTATATTTTCCAAGAACTTAATAAATTGTTGCTAAAATACCCCATCTCATGTATGTCACAGTTGTCATTTTTCAAATCCTGCCCAAAATATGTTTTTGCACCTGTAGCTTGGAATGGCGTTGCAGTTGCACAGAATTATGTTCTGGCGCGGGATCGAAAATTTCCTGTGCTGGGTACAGGAGGTGGGGTAAAAAGATGGCTATGCTGACAATTTTGTCACTGTTATCCTATAAATGGAAGTAGAAGGCTCCACAGCTACATACATATACGCATCTACAGAGGCATGGGAGCGCAGGGTCCAAAGAACCTGAGATCCCACAGTAAAATAAGGATACTATTATACTATCTCAAAAGTAAGAAATAGGTTGCAAAAGCTTTGTTATTCCTCCAGTTAGGGTCAAAGTGACAAAAGTTTGGAAATGAGGCATTAGGGTTTCCCTAACATCCACCTCAAAACCAGGCAGGAGAGCAGTTGTAGGTGTGCCTTAGGTTCTCAAGCCCAATGCTCACCCCATTCTCATAAAGTCTACATATCTGACCTTATTTACAGATGGAATGGGGTGAGTGTTGGGCTTGAGAAGCCCAAGGCACACCCCACACCTGCTCTCCTGCCTGGTTTGGGAGGGTGGGGTGTTAGGGAAATCCTAACACTGCATTTTCCAACTTCTGTCGCTTTGACCCTAACTGGGGCATTAAAGAAGTTTTTTGCAACATATATAAATATATACATTTATATATACACATACATATATATATATATTTTTTTCGTGTAACCCCCCTGCAAATGGGGGTTCCCAAAAGACTTCCAGGAGCTTGCTTGAATGCTCCAAGCCTGAATGGTGTTTGGCATTTAAGCCATTTATCAGTGAGTGTTTTTAGAGCCTCTGGTACTGTCTCTTTAAGAGCTGTCTGCTTGCAGACATAATTAGTTGTATGGGGGACTGTGTGCTTCTCTGAGTACCACTCGAGCTGCTGCCAATTCACTTCATTTTGCAGTCACTAGGAGTGCAAAGGAACCTATCTGAAAGATGTAACTGTTTGCCAGAAATTATTTAGAGTAATAATGAAATTACAGTTTGTCTAACCTGCTTTCTTTGCAGTCAGAACTGTGTCTGCTAGTTCCCATTCTAGTTTTGAACTGCTGAACTGGACCAATCAGTGTGGGGTAGCTAGCTCTAAAATGATGTGCTTTGGACGAATCAGAACTTGGACTCATAATCTGAGCCAGCCACAAGAGGATTGTATGGGCAGTGACTCTGGGAGATGTAGTTTAGACTTGGTGCCTTTTTGGACCAACAGCAGCAGTCTATTGTGAGTGACAGCCAATCCAGTCAAGAACTGGGAGGAACTCAAAGGAAGTGCCGGTTTCGTCAGTTGGAGTTCAGTTGAGCTTTGGCAGTGAAGAAGGAAGGAGCCCTGTGCTTTTCAGTGTGCAGTTTTAGTCAAAAACGTGTAAGGCCCAGAGTTCCGGTCTGCAGCTTGTGTAACAGCTTGTTAGGACTGAATCCGTCCTGTGAAAAGAATCAAAGGATCTCTGAAGAGTAGAAACCAGGCTCACCCTGTAGAAGACTGGAAGAATTGCTGAAAATTGCACTCGGTCTGTCAGGAACTGAATCTGCTGTGTGTTCTCCCGGTATTGTGCAGTAATTGCGATCGGGATACAGATGCAGCCTGCCTGGTATAGTACTTTCTTTTATATGGATGTGTGAAGAGGTTTGTGTACCTCAAGTGAGCCCTACTGACATTGAAGGACCCTTATCTTATTTGGAGGTCGTGAGTACTAATTCAGGGTTGCTCCTGTTGAATTGCCACATTAAATCCAAATGGAATTACTGTACTGCTGACTGTTTAATTCTCCTTTTCTCTGTGTGAAAGGGCCCCTACCAGCTGCCACGGTTTGGACTAGCCACTGGCTTGGTACCCAGGGACAGTAACTGATAGGGATAGGCCTGTGCACAGAGCCATAGGTAGATTTATTAGGTGATAAGCTAATTAACCTGATTTCCCCTGTCCTTGTTATATCCCCTAAATAAATCAGAGCTGCTTGTTTCAGAAAAGTTATACTGCCTGAGGTATTTGTCTATGTTAAAGTACTGTACTGTGATTGTTGCACTGTATCTCATTTCACAGAGTCCCAGTGCGGAACCAGACCTGGGGTAAGTGTATACTGTGAAGGTAATTCTGATATATTGTGTGGGCCACTAGTGGGAAGAAAGGGGGTTGCAGTGTCCCAGAGGGCTGTGACCAGTTAGTTTAACTATTGCAAACCCTGACCTCTGGGTGGAGGCACCCGCCATTGGATCCAGGCCCCTCAACCTGTTGGTGGCAAATCAGGCAGGGGTAGTAGCCCTGGGATAGCGCCATCTAGGGGTTACATCTTGGGCTCACCGCTGGGATTGTGTGTCCTCTAGTGGCCATATTCTGAACCACTGTTAAGAAAAAATGGGTACCCGACAGAAGTGGCTGTGCACCGGCTGGTGGAGTGGTGTACTGGGGAGGAGATCGACCCCCAAAATGCTATGCTTATCCTGGAATCCCCACCCTCCTATGATGAGTTAATGAGAGAAATTCGAGGAGTTGAGAAAAGCGACCTCGGAGGGACCTGCACCAATAGCTGCGCTGACCCGAGTGACTGAGGGTGACCCATCAAGTGAAGTTCAGGGGCAGAGGTTGGCAGTCAATGAGTGCTCTGACAAGGAAAAGATATGTCACAATGGGGCGAACTGTTGAGAGATCGGAATTCAAAACAGTCCCTTTATGAAGGCCACGCCTGCAAATGCAGGCCCTGACCTATATCCGACTGCATCTGCTATGGGGTGGGGGTACCCACCTATGTATCTCCTGCTGATAACAGCTCGAACTCGATTCCTTGACCATGGAAGTGGAGAAACTGACGAGATGTCTCCAAATGCTTATCACGCCGCAGACAGAGATGGCACCAGGTTTCCAGTTAGTAATACCCGCCCTGGCTCCCAGTGTGGCGCCTCGGCCAGCTCAAACTCCAAGTATGTTTTGCTATAATTGTGGGAAAGATGGGCACATGAAAGGAATGCCAGTCCCAAAAGACACTGACAAAGTTGCATATAGGCTACAAGGAGAGCTTGGAGAAGAAATCAGTGGTTAAGAGGTGCACGACATGATCCCAGTGAGGGCACCAAAATGCTAATTCACGCCCTTTTGTGCAAGGTCAGTTGCCCAGGCCCCCATACCGCCTCTCCAGACTGGTCCAGAATAGTGGGTCCTCCATGGAGACCACTGTAAAGGTGAGCGGAGTGTCTACAAAGAGCTATATTAGACAGTGGCTCCCAAGTGACAATTATGTTCCAAGATTGGTATCAGAAGCATTTGTCAGACATACCCACAACCATTAGAAGGACTGCATGTATGGGGTTAAGTGAGAAGGCCTACCCCTATTCGGGTATATCCGATTGGCTGTCTTTCCCCACCTCCGTGGCTGGAGTGGCGAACAAGTAGAGACCCTAGCCTTAGTGTGTCCCCACTGGACTGTATGATGGTGTCCCTTTGTTGATTGGAACAAATGCTCATATGTTGGAAGGCTGGCACAGTTGTGTTATGAAAAACAGGGTCAAAGACTAGTAGAGCTTTAAGAGTTCAGCTTTAATTAAGAAGGCCTATGAGGCACAGAGATGCTGAAAAAACAGAACCAGAGGAACCGGTCGGAATTGTATGGAAGAAGGATCCTGAGTCTCTGATCCTGGCGCCAAATGCCCAGTGTACCTTACAGGAGAGGTCCGTATCAGAAAGGATGTTAAGAATAAAATATTAATGTTGGATGCACCAGGCGATGGAAAATTGCCAGAGGGACTGCTGGTCAAGCCTAGTATTTTGCCTGCTAGAGCCCATGCTTATGCCAGAAGGGTAATGGTCCAAGTTCATAATGTGTCTGAAGAGACATTCGAGTAAACAGAGGTTGCATCCTGGCTAATGTGCATTGTGCAGACACTGCAGTGCTACCCAGCAGCAAGAGTTCAAGGAAGAATGACAGAGTAACGCTGACTTGTTTGATTTCGCGCACCCGCTGCCAGCTGAATGGAAAGTGAAGATCAGTGAGAAGCTTGCCCAGAGAGACCAGGTGTTTTCTTTAAAGGAATGGGATGTGGATGCGTGCGGAGCTGAGCACAATATCCGCTGCATGACGAAAGACCATTTTCGTGAGAGGTCTCGACGCCTGGCACCTGCTGACATAGATGATGTGAGACGCATCTGCAAGAGATGTTAGCTGCTGGTGTAATACAAGAATCCAGAAGCCCTTATGCTTCCCCATTGTGGTAGTGAGGAAAAAGAATGGAACAGTAAGGATGTGTGTGGATTATCGTTTCTTAAACCGGGCGGACTATCCCTGATCAGTACACAATGCCCCGATTCAGGATGCTTTTGGACTGCCTAAACGGGAGCAAGTGGTGTCTCGTGCTGGATCTCCTGAGGGTACTATCAGATCCCGATGGCCCCAGAGGACCGTGAAAAGACAGCCTTTATCTGTCCGCTTGGCTTTATGAATTCATGAGGATGCCTCAAGAGATTTCAGGTGCCCCAGCCACTTTTCAACGATTGATGGAGCTGCAGTGGGGACATGAACTTACTAGAGTGCCTGGTATACCTAGATGATGTTATTGTGTTTGGCAGCTCACTGGAGGGAACATGGAGCAGATTATTTAAGGTATTGGACCGACTGGAGGACTTTGGCCTTAAACTGTCCATTGATAAGTGTCACTTTTTTCAAACATCAGTAAAGTATGTGGGACACATAGTATCCACCGAGGAATAGAGACCGACCCAAGTAAAGTTGAGGCCTTGACCACCTGGCCACAGCCCCAAAATCTAAAAGAACTGCAAAGATTCCTGGATTCTGTGGTTATTATCGGCGCTTCATCAAGGACTATTCAAGAGTGATCCGCCTTTACTTAACCTTACTCAGGGTATCCCCAACCCACAAAAAATACCAAAAGTCAGCATCCCTCAAGACTGAAAGAGTGTATTTTCATCCGAGTGAAGTATTTGGGGCCCGCTGGACTCCTGATGAGACTGCTTTCTGAGATCATATATCAACTTACCCATGCTCCAGTGCTGGCCTATGCCGATCCAAGAAAACTCACGTCCTGCACACTGATGCTAGCTTGCAAGGGTTGGGGCTGTGTTGTACCAACAGCACGAGAATGGCCTGAGACTGGTGGCCTTGCCAGTAGAAGCCTGACCCCATCCGAAAAGAACTATCCTGTACATAAGTTAGAGTTCCTAGCTTTGAAGTGGCTATTGTTGACCAATTCCATGAGTACTTGTATGGGGCTAAAATACTAGTAAAACTGACAAACTTTGACCTATGTGCAGACCTCAGCTAAGTTGGATGCCACTGGCCATAGGTGGCTTTCTGCATTATCTACATATGACTATGCTCTCGAATACCGAGCAGGTCTGAACCACATAGATGCTGATGTTCTCCCGGAGGCCTGTTCCCCAGAATGATTGGGTCCGACTGGCAGAACCTGACATTCGGCACTCTGCCGAAGTTTGACAGGGAGGAACAAATGTCCACGGACGCAGTGGACTGCATGGTGGATTGCTTGGGAGCCTCTGAGAATTGCATACCTGCTGCTTATTGCCACTTTTCTGCAATAGACATTGGTGCACTGCCTCAGCTGGACAATGACAGTATTCAGGGCTCAATCCCGCGATCCCATGATCAAAGCAGCTTTAGAAGCCCTCTATGCAGGAAAGATGTGTCCAAATTACGCTCCACTGATTTGAGAACTGCACTGTTATACAAAGAAGGTCCTAAGTTGAAACTGATCAATAAACTGTTATACAGAGAAACAGTAGACAGAGGGGGACAAGTAGACAACAACAACTAGTGCTGCCCACTGCCTTTGAGACTCAGTATTGAGGTCCTTGCACAACCACATGGGGCACCTTGGTATAGACAGAACACTTGACTTGGTGAGATCAGATTCTATTGGCCTAAGATGGGGGCTGATGTGGAGCAACACATTCGAACTTGTAGTCGCTGCTTACAGAGGAAAGCTTTTGCCCAGAGGGCTGCCCCTTGTTAACATAACCACCAGTGCACCCATGGAGCTGGTCTGTATTGATTTTCTAAGTTTGGAGTCAGATCAAAGAAATATCAGTAATGTGCTGGTGGTCACTGACCATTTCACGAGATATGCCCAAGCTTTCCCACCAAAGACCAGAAAGCATCCACTGTAGCCAAAGTACTTGTAGAAACTTTTTTCACTATGGGCTCCACAAAGAATCCATTCTGATCAAGGGAGAGACTTTGAGAGTCGTCTGATCAAAGAGATGCTTTCTCTGTGGGGAGGCAAACTCCAGAACCACTCCTTACCACCCAGGGGGACCCACAGCCTGAACGCTTTCAACCGCACTTTGCTAGATATGCTAGGCACCTGCACCCAAAGGACAAGCCTAGATGGAGCCAACAAATTAGCACCCTGGTACATGCTTATAACTGCACCAAAGTGATGCCACTGGTTCTCCCCTACCGCCTGATGTTTGGAAGAGAAGCTCGACTACCAGTAGATGTGTGTTTTGGGGTCTCTCCTGATGGGGTTCAAGACTGACAACTATTTACAGTATGTGCAAAAGTTAAAGGCCCAGCTAACTCATAGTACCAACTGGCTCAAACCATGGCTGCCAAAGAAATCTGACGACAAAGAAAGGTATGATAAAGGTGAAAGCACAGGAACTCCAGGAGGGAGATCGGTATTGCTAAGAAATCTGGGACTGCATGGCAAGCACAAGATTGCTGACAGATGGCACCATCTCCCCACATTGTAGTGGGCAAACTAGATGATCTGCCAGTGTACAAAGTAAGGCCTGAGAATAATTCAAAGATGTAAAACAATGCATAGAAATCATTTACTGCCCATTGGACAAATCTTAATTGAGTCTGAGCCCTAGAAGATGCCCCTCTGGACCAGTGACTAGAGCTGCTGCTAAGAAAGATCAAGAAAGTCTGCACCTACAGAAGCAAAGTTAAAGTGTTCCCTCCACAAGTCCCAGTTGAGCATGACTGTCAGTCCATATCGGAAGAAAGTGAGAGTGACTTTGAATACTATCCTTCTTACGAACTGAGTCAATTGTTTGGGCAATCCCCTAGTCAATACTGGAGACAAAGCTGGGCCTTCTGGACTGTCTAAGCCCCAGCTTCATCCCTGGAGCCAATGCTCCCAGAAAGTGAAGTGCAAACATCAGATCAGATGAAATGGAATCATTGTGCATGGTTGAACTGTTTGAGCTTTCAGGAGGAAAATGATAGATTGGGGCAGACTGGTGATACACCGAACAAGAAGAGTATTTTGAGTGCCCTGACAGTCCACTGCCAGTGTCCGAAAGCTCTCCATGCGAGCCAAATGTTGTGGACTCAGAAACTGTAACTCCTGGAGCTGAAAGTGCCCCAGGTTCTAGCCTCTCTACCCCCATGGAGACTCCTGACAAGTGAGGACAATGCTGAAAATGAGGCTCAGAGTGCAGAGACTATAACAGTTCCCCTAGAAAGACTTGGTCGAGCTGTAAAGCCTGTGGTGCACCTCAGTTATGATTCACTTGGGAGGCCTGTGGACTTGCCTCTCAATGTTGTCCATAAAGGGTGTATGTGTCCCCGAGCTCATTGCCCAAACTGAGCATCAGTGCTAACTCCAAGTTACTTGTGTTGCCCTCTAAGTATGGTGCCCTTGCCCCATCAGCCCCAAGGTAACTGATAGGGAAGGGCCCTCTCTTCAGGTTTCATGTACAAGAGGTAATAACTTGAGTTATGGTACAATGTTATGTAATACTGTGTAAAGAGTGACGTACTGCAATGTTTCAGAAATGTGTTCTTGGTAAAATGATATATTGACTGATGATTACATGTCGAGACTAATGCAAATGTATATGGTTGCAGTTGAAACTTGTGGGGTACTTGCTTGGCAGCGGACGTCAAAGCTTTCCCAGAGCCAGGAAGGTGTAACCCCCTGCAAATGGGGGTCCCCAAAGACTTCAGGAGCTTGCTTGAATGCTCCAAGCCTGAATGGTGTTTGGCATTTAAGCCATTTATCAGTGAGTGTTTTAGAGCCTCTGGTACTGTCTCTTTAAGAGCTGTCTGCTTGCAGACATAATTGAGTTTGTATGGGGGACTGTGTGCTTCTCTGAGTACCACTCGAGCTGCTGTCAATTCACTTCATTTTGCAGTCACTAGAGTGCAAAGGGAACCTATCTGAAAGATGTAACTGTTTGCCAGAAATTATTTAGAGTAATAATGAAATTACAGTTTGTCTAACCTGCTTTCTTTGCAGTCAGAACTGTGTCTGCTAGTTCCCATTCTAGTTTTGAACTGCTGAACTGGACCAATCAGTGTGGGGTAAGCTAGCTCTAAAATGATGCCTTGGACGAATCAGAACTTGGACTCATAATCTGAGCCAGCCACAAGAGGATTGTATGGGCAGTGACTCTGGGAGATGTAGTTTAGACTTCAGTGCCTTTTGGACCAACAGCAGCAGTCTATTGTGGTGACAGCCAATCCAGTCAAGAACTGGGAGGAACTCAAAGGAAGTGCCTGGTTTCGTCAGTTGAGTTCAGTTGAGCTTTGGCAGTGAAGAAGGAAGGAGCCCTGTGCTTTTCAGTGTGCAGTTTTAGTCAAAACGTGTAAGGCCCAGAGTTCCGGTCTGCAGCTTGTGTAACAGCTTGTTAGGACTGAATCAGTCCTGTGAAAGAATCAAAGGATCTCTGAAGAGTAGAAACCAGGCTCACCCTGTAGAAGACTGGAAGAATTGCTGAAAATTGCACTCGGTCTGTCAGGAACTGAATCTGCTGTGTGTTCTCCGGTATTGTGCAGTAATTGCGATCGGGATACAGATGCAGCCTGCCTGGTATAGTACTTTCTTTTATATGGATGTGTGAAGAGGTTTTTGTACCTCAGTGAGAGCCCTGCTGACATTGAAGGACCCTATCTTATTTGGAGGTCGTGAGTACTAATTCAGGGTTGCTCCCTGTTGAATTGCCACATTAAATCCAAATGGAATTACTGTACTGCTGACTGTTTAATTCTCCTTTTCTCTGTGTGAAAGGGCCCCTACCAGCTGCCACGGTTTGGACTAGCCACTAGGGCTTGGGCACCCAGGGACAGTAATCAGATAGGGATAGGCCTGTGCACAGAGCCATAGGTAGATTATTAGAGTGATAAGCTAATTAACCTGATTTCCCCCTGTCCTTGTTATATCCCCTAAATAAATCAGAGCTGCTTGTTTCAGAAAAGTTATACTGCCTGAGGTATTTGTCTATGTTAAAGTACTGTACTGTGATTGTTGCTGTGTCTCATTTCACAGGAGGTCCCAGTGCGGAACCAGACCTGGGGGTAAGTGTATGCAATGAAGGTAATTCTGATATATTGTGTGGGCCACTAGTGGGAAGAAAGGGGGGTTGCAGTGTCCCAGAGGGCTGTGACCAAGTTAGTTTAACTATTGCAAACCCTGACCTCTGGGTGGAGGCACCCGCCATTGGATCCAGGCCCCTCAACCTGTTAGTGGCAAATCAGGCAGGGGTAGTAGCCCCTGGGATAGCGCCATCTAGGGGTTACATTCGTATCTGTGTAACCCCCCCCCACGGGGGGGGGCTTACCTGGTCTGCCACCCAGCCATCTGGTCTTGCCAGTCCCGGTCCATGGTGCCCTTTATTGCTCCTGCTGACCTGTGTGCCTGTTTTGCTAGGGGCGTCTGGAGAACTTTTAAAACCGCCAGCTTAGCAGTACAGCGCAGTAGCACTGGGCAAGCAGTAAGGTGCTACGCAGTTCTGTGTGTGCATGTTCGAGCTGGCTCCTGCTCGAATGTGCGAACTGGCAGCTCTGCTTGTACTATCCTGTTAGTGCTGCAGTGCTTAGTGTTAAAGCCACCCAGGCAGTGCCGTCGATGTGTACTATGTGTGTTCCAACTCCTGGGGCCCCAAGACATAAGTGGGAGTTCAGAGACACACTGGAGGAGAAAAATAAAATTAGACTTTATAAAAATGCTTTTGGACACTCTAGCTTTAACAGCAGCCAAGGCTGCATTCAAAATGAATGCTCTGCCTGTCACCTAGGGGGACAGCGCTAGTGACAGGCAGGGGGAGACTATGTCATGTTCCACTCTGCCACCAGGTAACATGGCAGAGGGGCAGACAGTGGAATATCAGGCAGCTATTTATTAAAACTGCTCAGTTTGTCTGCAGAAAGACTTTAAAGTTGGAACTGCTGATTTAAACTGGACTGCCAGATTGTATTGCAGCCATCTTTGCTACCTTTGACCTGCTCTGCAGCCAATAGAAATACAAGAAACCCAAAAGACTACAAACAGGGGATTCTTGGAAAAAGGTGAGGACTAAGTATTGGTGCAATTTCCCTCAGCCAACTGGGCATCAAATGAATGAAGGGTTTGGATTCATTGGTGACTGGGGACCCACCTGGAGGGATGGAGGTTTGTTCAAGCCTGACGGCCTGCATCCATCCTGGAGGGGAATCCAAGCACTCAATGATAAGTTTAAATGCTACATTGACAAGCATTTAAACTAGCAAAGGGGGGTGGCAGGCCAGCAAGGAGGGTACCTACTTGCTCACCCCCCACAGCTAGCAGTGGAACCAGTGAACCAGAGGAGTAGCTATCTCTTCAAAGCAGTGTGCAAAAGATGGAGATTAGTGCCCAAGAGGTGGATAGGCAGAAAAGGGGCAAAATTCAGCAGAAGGGCAGACAGCAAGGAGAACCAGGGATAAAGGACAACCAAGGAAGGGGCTGGAGTAGAACAGTCAAAACAGTCTAGTGAGGTCAAATCATGGAAGCCATGTGTGCAAATGCCAGAGCCTTAGCAACAAGATGGAAGATCTGGAGGCTGTCATGGTGCAGTCAGACCTGGACATTGTGGCCATCACTGAAACCTGGTGTAATGATAACTACGACTGGGAGATGGCCATACCTGGCTACAACATATTCAGAAGAGACAGAGCAGGCAGGAAGGGAGGAGGAGTGGCACTGTATGTGAAAAATGACATAAGGGCCACAGAGATCCAGGAGGAACAAAATGGGGGAGAGATACTGTGGTTAAGCTGGAAAGGAAAATGGGGACAGCCATCGCACAGGTGTGGTCTATAGACCACCAGCCCAGGAGGAAGAAACAGATAGGGAGTTGATGCTAGCCATCCAAAGGATGGCAGACAAGGGTGAGGTAGTACTGGTTGGAGACTTCAATATTCCAGACGTGGACTGGAGCATCCCAGCAGCAGCATCAACTAGGAGCAGATTTATCCTGGACTCCCTTCAGGTTGCCTTCCTCAAGCAACTGGTCATGGAACCAACTTGGCAGAAGGCAATACTGGACCTTGTGCTCACAAACAGGGACAGTGTGATGGGGGTAACAGTGGGAGAGCACCTGGGGAACAGTGACCACCAGTCATTGTGGTTTGAAATCACAGAAAGAGCAGAACCAAACCACACAAGAACACGTATCCTGGATTTTAGGGGGGCAGATTTTGGGAAAATGGAGAGATACTTGAAAGAGGCATTAAGGGGAATGGGACAGGAATCAGGGGTTGAGGAACAGTGGGCAGTATTTAAAATGGGGATTACAAGAACAACAGAATTATGCATTAAGCAGGTTAGCAAGAGAAAGGAAGAGAGACCATTATGGTTTTCTAAAGAGGTAGCAAAGAAAGTGAAAGCCAAAAAGATTGCATTCAGGCAATACAAAAAGACACAGGTAGAAGGAGATAGGGAGAAGTACCAGGAGAAGCAAAGGGAGGCAGGAGGTCAGTGGGGAAGCCAAAGCTCAGACAGAAGAACACATTGCAAAATCAGTGGGTAGAGGGACAAAACCTTTACAGGTACATAAGTGAAAAAGAAAGACAAAGGGAGGGATAGTGAGACTGAAGGGGGAGGATGGGGATGGTGGAGGATGACAACAGTAAAGCTGACATACTGAACAGGTATTTCTGCTGGTCTTTACTGTGGAAGAGGAGGGTAATGGGTCTGAAGGGAGTACAAGGTGAGAATGGTGCAGAATGACACAAGTCCCTTTACACTAGAAAGGGTCCTGAAGGAACTGGAAGTAACAAGAGCTGATAAAGCAATGGGGCCAGACAGTAACCTCAGGGTCCTTAAAGAACTAAGAGAGGTGGTGGCCGACCTCTGGTTATCCTGTTGGTACGATCACTGGAAACAGGGAGGTACTCAAAGACTGGAGGACAGCAGATGTAGTCCCCTTATACAAAAGCGGAACAAAGAGGAAGCAAGGCACTACAGACCATTCAGCCTCACCTCGGTAGTGGGGAAGATCATGGAAGCACTACTGAAGGAGAGATTGGTGGAACATCTGGTTGTCAATGGACTACAGGACCCAAGGCAGCATGGTTTCACCAGGGGGAGGTCATGTCAGACCAACTTCGTTGAATTTTTTGACTGGGTGACTAGGGAGGTGGATCAGGGGATGGCAGTGGACATGGCCTATCTGGACTTCAGCAAGGCCTTTGACACTGTGCCACATAGAAGACTACTACACAAACTGGGGAATATGGTGTGGGCAGGACACTAGTGTGGTGGGTAGGTAACTGGCTGGGTGGCAGGACACAGAGGGTGGTGGTAAATGGCTGTCACTCCACAGAGGAAGAGTGACCAGTGGGGCACCACAGGGATCAGTGCTGGGACCGGTCCTATTCAACATCTTCATCAGTGACATTATGCAGGACCTAGAAGGCAGAATTTCACTGTTCGCTGATGACACAAAGCTCTGTAACAGAGTAGACACACCAGAGGGTGTAGACAGAATGAGAATGGACCTGCAGAAACTTGAAGAATGGTCAGGGGTTTGGCAGTTGAAATTCAATGCAAGTGCAAGATAATACATATGGGGCACAAAAACCTGGCACAATATATCAATTGGGGGGTGAGGATATAGTATGCACCAAACAGGAAAGGATCTTGGGGTTATCATCTCTGATGACCTCAAGGTAGGGAAACAGTGTGACAAGGCAGCAGGTAAAGCAAATAGGATGCTGGGATGTATAGGCAGGGGCATCACCAGCAGGAAAAGGGAGGTCATAATTCCGCTATACAAGACACTAGTGAGGCCCCACCTGGAGTACAGTGTGCAGTTCTGGAGACCATACCTACGTAAGGACATAGACAGGGTAGAGAAGGTTCAGAAGAGGGCAACAAAGATGGTGCATGGATTGCATCACAAGTCCTATGAAGACAGGTTGAAGGAACTGAACATGTACTATCCTGGAGGAGAGGACGGAGAGAGGGGATATGATAGAGACATACAAGTATCTCACAGGGAGGAACAGGGTGCAGGAATACACTATTTTTAAGCGAAAAAGATGTACCAGAACTAGAGGGCATGGGATGAAGTTGGAGGGAGGACGATTCAGAGGAAACATGAGAAGAATTTCTTCACAGAACGGGTGGTGGACAAGTGGAACACCCTGCCAGAGGAAGTGGTGGGGGCTGAAACAATCACGGGATTTAAGAATGCATGGGATAGACAAAGAAATTCTGGAGGTCAGGGGTAAGGGGCAACAGACTTCTAGGAAAACATAAACTGAACTTACAAGCTCAAATGGGCAGACTGGGTGGGCCATAGGCCCTTATCTGCCGACACTGTCTATGTATCTATGTATATTGATTAGATGGACTGACAGTCTTCTTGACAAACTGGGGCTCTAATCTGATCCCCTGAGATCTGGTGGGCAGATCCAGCTGGTAGCAGTCATCTGGGAGCTTCCAGTGTGTGAAGAGGCTTGGCCTGGAGTTCTGAAAGAAAGCTGGAGGCCTGCCTGGGGCTTTTACAGTCACCAACCTAGGGGGTGCTTTTATTTGCTGTGTTCAAATTCCAGAAGAATCTGCCAGTGGTCTAAAGGATGTTCTGATGAACTTTGTGGATCCAGCTGGATTTAAGTTGTACCAGCAGCATCTGAGACTTTGTTGGACTGTTTGGTGCCAAAGCTGCCAGCCTAAAGTGTGTTTACACAACCTTCCAGACTTTGTTCCTGAGATCCAGGAGATTCCCGCCAGTAGACAGCTAGGGAGTCGGCCGGACAGACTCACAGCCAGGCTCTGTCTAACATTTCACCATTAGGGCTGGATGCCTGGATGGGTGGGTGAGGTGTATGGCCCTGGTACCTAGTCTGGTCCAATCCAGAGTGTCAGAGAAGCCGAGTCCCACAGAACTGCAGAGAGAGGCAGAACAAGCTGCAACCCATCCCAAGAGACCTGCAATCCTGCCAAGAGTCCCTAGAGCTGCAGATCAGAGAAAAGTTCAACCTACAGCCCAAGTGCACTGTCGGCCAACCAGCTGCACCACTGAGGGCTTGCACCATACACCATCTGGGTACCCAGCTAGGACTTTGGAGAACACTGGTACCAGTGGAGAGGTTGGCCAGTTTTGAATGTCCTGCTATTAGAGGGTGGGCACTAGTTCCTGAATGCTATTACTATTATTGTTTGTGCTTTTACAAGTCAAATCAAATGTTCTAAAGAAGTTATTTATTTTGCATCCCATCCTCTGCCCTTCAAATAATTTGTTGTTTGTTCTTTTTAAAACTGTCATGTGAGCATATTACTAGCTAAAGTCAATAATTAAATGTACACTGAAATAACATATTGGTTTCTGATAATCCATGTGGGGTGAGTGAAAGGGAAGGTGGGTAGCTACAGCATCCCAGGGGCTGTACTAGACAGACAGCTGGCCCTAGAAATTGTAATTCTGGATTGGAAGCACCACGCTAACTCTTTATTGGGAAAGAACCTCCCCCGTTAGATCAAAACAGAGCCCAGGCCCCCTCAACCTTGTTGAGCCCGCAAGGCAGGGGTAATAACCAAAAGTTACATGGTGACCTGGTTAGTAATGGCAGGAAGTGCTGGGGAAGCCATTAGGGCTGTAGACCCTAGCATAGGAATTTGTAGTTCTGTGAGTTCCTGTCCTACCCAGTGGACACATCTTTGTCTGCGTCCACTGGTGTGTGTCCAGCTGAATAAAGATGGCCACTGAGTAAGCTGTGCTACATTCGAGTCCATCCAGGTACAGAGATGATACAGTGGCAACAAGGATCGGGGGGGGGCGCTGTGGAGCCCGAGCCGAACGGTCGCAGGCTTATGAAGCTCCGCAAGTTTGAAAGAACAATTTCAATTTTAAAGGGTTTAAAATAAGATAAACCTATCTACCCACGCAGAATACGAGATCGCAATATCTACAGTTCCGAAATGGGGAACCCAAAGAAAGATAGGACAGCTGGGGAGAATGCAAGAAGCAGATTCAGTGTGGGATCATCAGCACCTTGATCGATGCCAGGCCGAGCATTGCCTGAATCTAGCATGGAATGTGAGGAAGAGACACTACAGACGCTAGGGCAAAAAATGAATCAATGCTGCGCTAATGGCAGGACTCTCAGAGAGATTTGATACCTCACAAACAGGGTTACGCCCTCGAGACAGATTTGAAATATAGTGAAGACGGAGGTGGTTGAAGTGAAAAAACAGTCTGAGCTTAGATGGGAGCAGTGAATCTCCTGAAGGAAAACTCTCACTTGGGCCCGTATTGAAAACCCTAGAGAACCAGGCCAGACTCTGAATCTAAAATTATTGGCATTCAGGGAGTGCAGCGAGGAGACCACCTGAGTCTTTTTATTAAGACTGGCTAGAGCAACAACTGGGTCCAGCCCTTACAGCAGAGGGCATGGGGGATTCAAAAGCGTGTCGAGTTCTCCTTTCGGAGTAGGCCCAGAAATATAGACTCCCCAAGGACAATAGTTGCCATTCTAGACAGCATGGGCACCCGAGACTTTATCTTGTCGTTGGCCAGGCAGAAGCGATCTCTTTCACATGATGGAGAAAGAGTTTCTTTATATCCGGATTTAAGCTACACAACTAGACAGGAAAAGAAAAAATTTGATGGAATAAAAGCGATGCTTCGGGCATCGAATATCCCACACAATATGCTTTTCCCTGCGAGACTGCGGCTGACATACCAGGGCAAGGTCTTTATTTTTTCGGACTCAGCAGACGCTTTGAAATGGGCCCAAAAGTTTGCGAAACCGAGCGGCAGAAAGGGGGAGTCTTCCAGATCAGGATCAGACGTGGAGGAGGATCTCGACACATGAAGGACTGTTCTTTCATTATTCTTTAGAAATCCTCAGGTCTGTTAAGTTAAAACTCCTGAGAAAGCATTGCTAACCTTCACCAGTGTTTTAGTTTGGCGTTTGGGAGAGTTCCGGTCTCTACATACAGACTGGCCTGATGCATTAAGGCTTCTATGATGAAGGGAAGCAGTTTTGTTTTCTATCTGTGGACATATTTCAGAGGCTCAAAAGTAAACTATAGATTATATTAAATAATGAGACTCTAAAGTAGCATACTTGAAGATAAATGTTATTGTTGGGGCTTCTGTTATAACCTGCAGCTTATAGTACCATTAAGGTACAATAATCCAACTAATGCACGCTGCGTTGATAGTCTCACTTCAGAGACAGACTTCAAGTAATTCCCTTTAATTTTTTTTTTTTTTAATGTTATAGCGTGTAGCTCATGGGTTTAATACACACAGCCTATTTCACGGTTTCTTTATATGGTGTATATAATACTAGGGCTATATAGTCCTGAGATGTACCCCCCATGACGTATCTTATTGTTGTAGCACGAGATGATTAATGTTATTATTAAGAGGGATGCTCCCCTCAGAATGTCAGATTTGATACTGATGTACTACAACAGGTTTTTCTACTGTACGTTTGTAGAAAAAAACAATAAACATAAAATACAAAAAAAAAAAGGATCAAGAGAAACCCCCCCCCCCCGGGTGCCAGGAATGGTTGGGTATACATATACATATTGTGCAAGGACTGTCTTACTCAAGTGGCATCCTTCATTTATCTCCAACTGGCCATTTTAATGTGAAAAAAACGGAGGCAAAAATGACCCCCATTGACTTTAATGGGATGCGCCTCCTTGCTCTCCCTGGTCACACATAATTAAGTGCCTGAGCGCAGGAGTGGATCTGAGCAATCGGGAAGTGAAGGGGTCAGTTGGCTACCTTGTAGGGGCTACATTACGATCCCTTCCAATTACATACAGAAATGGAATAAAAAGATAAAATATAGCTCAAAAGAATTTCGCCGACATAGGCCTCCAGGGAATTTATTTTAGTTTTTTATTTATTTCATTCTAGGATTACAATACCTTTGAGCCAGGGCTCTTTTACAAAGGTTCTGCATCAGCGTGTGCAACAGTCATCATTTTTAGTTACAAACAGTCATTGACTTACAGACATGTAATAACCAGTACAAAGACTTGAGCTATGAGCAAGACAAGGGAAGGGGGGGGATGTAAGTGTTACTCAATATAATAAACTCCCACAATCACTTTAACTTTCCAGTCAGCCTGTGACATTGCACTTGCTGTGGAGCAAGCCCAGAAAGGATCCAGGGAGCTAGCAGGACATTCTGAACCACAAAAGACTGGGGTTCACAGGGCCACCCACACCGCAGGACCTAAGGGACATTCCAGACCACAAAGTGGTCCACCAGCTATCCTGCAGCAACCCCAAACATTTTTGAACCAGACACCACAGGGCACTTCCACAAACTCGCAACAACTGTGCTACAAATGTGGGGGTAACCACCAGCAAAACAAATGCCAATTTCAACAAGAGAAATGCCACGGTGGTGGAAAAGTGGGTCATATACAGGAAGTGTGCTAGAGTGCAGCATGGACTGCTCATGCACAGTATATCACAGACACCGTGCCAGCAACCAAAATGCAAGACGAATCACTGCACCTGTTTCCTGTCTATGCAACACAAGTCAATAAGAGAGGAAAGCTGCCTCCAAATTGAGTCGGTGGGAAAACTGGTTCATATGCAGCTAGAGCCCAGAGCATCAGTATCTCTTGTGCCAGAGCAGATTTACAGAGAGAACCTTCATCACTGTCCCTTGAAATCATTGCTTATTCAGCTCACATCTTAACTCTGGAAACCAAATCCTTCTGCTAGGGGAGATTCAGGTACCAGTCACCTACGAGGGAAGAACATGGACTTTGCCTCTGGTGGTAGGGCAAGAGGAACAGCCTGCATTACTAGGAAGAAACTGGCTCAGGAAGATAAAGTTGAGCTGGGAAAAGATCTTCAGCTTAAACACTGTGACCAAGGCACCGCAAGATGCACTGAGGAAGGTACTGGACAAACATGGTCCTATTTTTCAGGATGGCTATGGCACAATCCAGGATTTCAAGGAGAAGATCAGAGTGCAAATGAGAGCCACTCCAATCTTCCACAAGCCTCGACCAGTACCCTCTGCCTTAAAGGAAGTGGTGGAGAAGGAGCGGGACTGTCTTGAAAGCCATGGTATTTTGTTATCAGTAGAAAGGAGTGACTGGGATGCCCCTATTATTGTGGTACAAAAGCGAGACAAAGCAGTGAGGCTATGTGGTGAGTACAAGGTTACAGTGAACCATTCTTTAAAGCCAGACCCATATGCATTACCCAGTTCGGAGGTCTAGTTTGCCACACTAGCAGGTGGTAAGTTCCTTAGCAAATCGTACTTATACAGTACTTTGCATACCAGCAGTTGGAATTGGAACCAGAGTCAGAGCCGTATCTCACCATCAACACCTACAAGGATTTCACTGATATCGCTTGGCCAACGGAGTTTCTACAGCGCCAGCAATTTTCCAGCGCACAATTGACCAGATACTGCACGGACTGGACTACGTAGTCTGCTTTATGAATGATATCCTGGTAATAGCACCCACAGCGAAAGAGCATCTGACACTCCTGGACCAAGTCCTGTCAAGACTGCAGCAGTATGGACTGAAAGTGAAGCTAGCCAAATGTCAGTTTCTGCAAGATTCTGCTGAGTACCTAGGCTACTGGATCGAAACAGAAAGGCCTACACCCAACAGGGAGCAAAGTGGAAGCTACAGTCAATGCACAGGCAGCAACCAATGTGACTGGGTTAAGATCATTCTTGGGGCTCTTGAACTACTATGGATGTTTCCTTGTTGCAACCAATACATGACTCACTACAGAAAAAAGCTAAATGGAATTGGTCACCACAGTGTGAGGAAGCATTCCAGGCTTGCAAGCAACGTCTTCTGAAGAGCAAATGGCTAGCGCACTACGACCCAGCCAAACCTCTGAGGCTGGCATGTAATGCGTCCCTGTATGGAATGGGCATAGTAATCTCTCATATGCTACCTTCAGGGAGAAACACCCAACTGCTTTTGCTTCAAGGACCTTGTCCCAAAGGGAAAGAAATTATGCTCGGATTGAGAAGGAAGCCTTGAGCATAATTTTCTGTGTCAAGCACTCAGGATGCAGCGATGGGCCTGATTTTGTTGGCTTACGAATCACGTCAAATACAGACATTCTCAGGATCATGAAAATGTGGATGCATTATCATGACTGCTATGCAAAGCTGCTACAGAGAAGGAAATGATGGGGCAGTATTCCACCTTTCACATCTCAGGAATTAACCACTGCTTGCAGGATGTTGCAGAGAGACCAGATGAGATCCTGTCCCTCTAAAATCCTAGATTTCACTCTAAATGGTTGGCCCAACTTCACGACAGACCAGACTCTCTGGCCTTTCTTGAGAAGAAGGACCTGTTTTCATGAAGCAAGGCTGTGTTCTGTGGGGAGCTTGAGTCGTGATACCGCCAAAGTTCCACAAGAGGTTACTTTCTGACTTACATGACAGTCATATCAGAAGATCTCTGACGAAGGCACTGGGCAGGGGATACCTATGGTGGCTGGGAATAGATATCCAGCATCTTGTCAGTCAATGTGTGCCATGTGCGGCTATTCACAACCAACCTGCAACTGCACCCTTTGATCCCTGGTCCTGCGCTGCCACACCATGGAAGTGCATTCATGTCGATTATGTAAAAGTGAACAAACAGCATTTCTTAGTGGTAACTGATGTCCACTCCAAATAGGTGGAAGTGCTTCCCATACCACTCAGGACCACTGAAAAGACTGTAAACCATCCGAGACAACTTCTTCCCTCATATGGACTACCATGGGAGTTAGTGTTGGACAACGGTCCATAGTTTTCATCACACAACTTTAAACTGTTCTTAAAGTAGAACGGGGTCCGACATATTTTGACTCCACTTTACTATCCAGCATCCAATGGTGCAGCTGAACAAAATATACAGACATTCAAAAAAGCTTGGACTAAACAAGATTCACAGCAATACTGTACCTACAATTCAAAGACAGACTCATCTCTTGTTCGCTTACAGAAACACTCCTCACACCGTCACAGAGCGAACAACTGCTGAACTGCTCCTAAAACGTCAGCCTCGTACACGTTTGGCATTGCTCAAGCTGGATTTGGTTGATACTGTCGCAAAACATCAACTGCAAAGCAAAAGGGTCATCACAAGTCACCCAAGACAGTATGGATTTTCCATTCTGGGGAGAGGGTGATGGTTCAAGACTGCAGACATCCCAAGGCTTCTTGCATTCCTGGGGTGGTGACTGAAACACATGGACCTTTGACTTGTGCCGTTCGTTGTGCAACATTGACTTGTTCACATACATGTGGATCTCCTGCTACATTCTGAGATTCCAGCTCATGCAGAAGACCTCACTCCAGACAAGGACAGTGACACAGAGGACTTTGCTCCTCCCTATCTCCCCATGAATTGCCACTGGGGCCTGTGGCAAACAATATTAAAATGCCTGTTTCCACCCAGCACCTCCTGTTCCAACCATGAATCTCCATGAGGCTGCGGAGAGTTCACAAAGACTTAACCTTTAAGTCATGTACTGAGCCTGTGCCTCTGAGAAACTGGACTCAACCTGTACTGTTAGCGCACATGTTTTACCAAAAGGACAGACTAATCCCCCAATCTTGTTTCTGGGTACTGAATAGTCTATCTCAGCCTGGAAGTTAGGAGATGATACTGTTGGAAGTATTTTAGCCTAGTTTTTGTCTAAGGAGAAGAGGGGTCGTTTATACACAGTGGTATATATACTGTATGTAATGGTAGGAAGTGTTGGGGAAGCCATTAGGGCAGTAGACCCTAGCAAAGGAATTTGTAGTTCTGTGACTTCCTGCCCTGCGGACACTTCTTTCCACTGGTGTATGTCCAGTTGAATAAAGATGGCCATTAAGTAAGCTGTGCTGCATCCGTGTCCATCTGTCCAGGTACCGAAATATTACAGGTACTTCCTAGTTCTACAAGCATCATATGGTGCCATAGCTTTGGTAATATTTGTCCTTTTGCATTCCAGTAATTTAGTAGCACAAATTCTCTGTTTTAAATCAACAATTTCATTTCTTTTCCAAAAAAGATGAAGGTTAACTTTCCATTCACAAACTTGTGCAGACTAAGGGTTAATTGTACTTCCTTTCTGAGGTCCTTCATTGTCATGCCAATCATCACGGGGCTAGGTATCACCCAGGTCTGCTATCATGTTCATGAGACAGCTGCCTCTAGCTCAACAGGTTCTCATGTACTCTCCACCTTGCAGCCAAGAGAACGTTAGCAAAGCGTTACAGACAGCTGCAAGAAGCACTAGCAAGGCATAACTCACTCACTGACAGCCATAAAAAGGTGTATCCCAGTCCCCAACACATTGCAATGGGACAGCTACAAAACACTTTCTGACTCTGATCCCAAAAGGAACTGGTCTGCTATACAGACCAGCACTGAAAAACAGTTAAAATGAGTAAAAAGCCGGCTCCGTGGCGCCGAGCGATGGGTGTTCGCTCAGCACACTAGCAGCCTGGATTAGCATCCCGAGTCCGGACATCAGGAGTGGAGTCTGGCAGGGAGGGGATTTACAGCGTCCTTTGGACACTTTCTTCCCGGGGAGGTAGCGGGTGGCTTCAAACCACTGTCTGTCGGTCCCTGGGGATGGTTTTGGTGGCATTCTTGGCAGCGTGTGACCTCGACGCACTGCCGAATGTCCCTGCCCCCAGGACTCAGCTGCGGCCAGCCCATTGTGGGAGGGTGTGGATGGGTTGGGAGAAAAACAGAAAAATCTGCCCATGGTCAGCCAGATGGCGGCTACTGGTCCCCACTGCCACGATAGCCAGAGATGTCCGTTCTGACCTTTGCCTTACCTGGGATACATAATAGACACCTGCGGTGTTTCACCTTTCCCAGTTGCGGGCCCATGGGGGAGGGGCCCACCGTGACGAGGGATTCACTCGAGGTTGCCCGGGTCATGGCACAGACAGGGCAGGGGATGGAGACGGGCTAGACCATGGTCGGCCTTGGGGCCTAAAGGAATGGGCTAACGCAGGGCCCAGGGAGGAGCAAAAAATAAATTAGTAAAAAAAATAGAGGTGCTACCATTTTTGAGACATTGTTATTAATTTTATTTGTTTCTCTCTTTTGTTTCTTTAATGCCACCCCTTCTAGTGAAACCTGGCTGAAAGCACTTGGTTTTACCATTTATCATTCCGCTCTCTGACCCCACATCGGAGTAGATGTCCATTTTTTTTTTTTAATGTAAGCCACTGAGCTGTTGCTTGCGATCGGGACCAGAAGAAAGGAAGCATAGGCAATATATATACACATATATGTATATATACACATATATTTATTTTCTTTAACCAGTTTCAAGGAAGGAAATGTGAGAAGGGATGACATTCAATCAAGTAACACTGCTGTTAAAGTTAACATTTTTTTTGCAGTTGGAGGGGCCTGGTTTGCTGACTAAGCGAGCAAAAAGTAACTGCCATTTAGGTTATCAAAATTCTAGTGGGGGCACAGTGATTCCTGTTGTGCTGAGGCAGCTTGGCGCAGACTTGTTTTTACCCAATCTCTGTCGGTACATAAATGAACCCATAGGTGAGAGGCTCAGCCAATCAGAGATTCAGATTTTTCTAACCCATTTTCTAAAATGCTTTAGCATACCCCATTCTGTGTTACAACTTCCAGCACTACAGCGTCTTGCAACCACTATAGGCAGCAACAGTTGTTTTATTAAAAAAGGTATGTCTGACAACCTTAGACTCATCCTCAGTGTATTTTATCAGATATTTTTAAACAGCTTATAATTAACAACTTAAGTCATCAAGGATGTCCAGGCATCACAGGATGTCCATCATTCACAATTTTTAAAACATATGGGCCCACATTTTCAAAGGAGATGCACCATCTCACAAAATGAAATAGAACATGAAATACTCAAAAGGGAGAGAGTGTATCACATCTCTGGATGTGCCTCTTTGTGCATCTATAATATATATGGAGCATGTAAAGGGGGCATTCTCATGAATGTGCCACGCATCCCATATTCAGCCAAAATGTGTAGTGCATCTGCTACGCATCTCAGAGATGAGCCACCAAAGTCAGGAATGAAAAAGCACGCTTAAATGGTTGTGCCACCCACAGGCAGGCCACAGAATTCAGGAAAGACGTCCAAGACAGCCCTTAGAGTGCACTAGGACATGCTCCAGGCACCCACGCAGAGCAATCATGTCAGTGTAACCCCTGCAAAGGGGGTTCATAAAGACTTCAGGAGCTTGCTTGAATGCTCCAAGCCTGAATGGTGTTTGGCATTTAAGCCATTTATCAGTGAGTGTTTTAGAACCTCTGGTACTGTCTCTTTAGAGCTGTCTGCTTGCAGACATAATTAGTTGTATGGGGACTGTGTGCTTCTCTGAGTACCACTCGAGCTGCTGCCAATTCACTTCATTTTGCAGTCACTAGGAGTGCAAAGGAACCTATCTGAAAGATGTAACTGTTTGCCAGAAATTATTTAGAGTAATAATGAAATTACAGTTTGTCTAACCTGCTTTTTTGCAGTCAGAACTGTGTCTGCTAGTTCCCATTCTAGTTTTGAACTGCTGAACTGGACCAATCAGTGTGGGGTAAGCTAGCTCTAAAATGGTGCCTTGGACGAATCAGAACTTGGACTCATAATCTGAGCCAGCCACAAGAGGATTGTATGGGCAGTGACTCTGGGAGATGTAGTTTAGACTTCAGTGCCTTTTTGACCAACAGCAGCAGTCTATTGTGAGTGACAGCCAATCCAGTCAAGAACTGGGAGGAACTCAAAGGAAGTGCCCGTTTTTGTCGGTTGGAGTTTCAGTTGAGCTTTGGCAGTGAAGAAGGAAGGAGCCCTGTACTTTTTCAGTGTGCAGTTTTAGTCAAAAAAACGTGTGTAAGGCCCAGAGTTCCGGTCTGCAGCTTGTTAGGACTGAATCCGTCCTGTGAAAAGAATCAAAGGATCTCTGAAGAGTAGAAACCAGGCTCACCCTGTAGAAGACTGGAGGAATTGCTGAAAATTACACTCGGTCTGTCAGGAACTGAATCTGCTGTGTGTTCTCCTGGGTATTGTGCAGTAATTGCGATCGGGATACAGATGCAGCCTGCCTGGTATAGTGCTTTCTTTTATATGGATGTGTGAAGAGGTTTGTGTACCTCAAGTGAGCCCTGCTGACATTGAAGGACCCTATCTTATTTGGAGGTCGTGAGTACTAATTCAGGGTCGCTCCCTGTTGAATTGCCACATTAAATCCAAATGGAATTACTGTACTGCTGACTGTTTAATTCTCCTTTTCTCTGTGTGAAAGGGCCCCTACCAGCTGCCACGGTTTGGACTAGCCACTGGGCTTAGGTACCCAGGGCAGTAACTGATAGGGATAGGCCTGTACAGAGCCATGAAATGAATTATTAAGTGATAAGCTAATTAACCTGATTTCCCCTGTCCTTGTTATATCCCCTAAATAAATCAGAGCTGCTTGTTTCAGCAAAGTTATACTGCCTGAGGTATTTGTCTATGTTAAAGTACTGTACTGTGATTGTTGCACTGTATCTCATTTCACAGGAGGTCCCAGTGCGGAACCAGACCTGGGGTAAGTGTATACTGTGAAGGTAATTCTGATATATTGTGTGGGCCACTAGTGGGAAGAAAGGGGGTTGCAGTGTCCCAGAGGGCTGTGACCAAGTTAGTTTAACTATTGCAAACCCTGACCTCTGGGTGGAGGCACCCGCCATTGGATCAGGCCCCTCAACCTGTTGGTGGCAAATCAGGCAGGGGTAGTAGCCCCTGGGATAGCGCCATCTGAGGGGTTACATCAGGACAAATTAATCCTGAGCCACAGGTGCGTGTCACTACAGCACCTTCCAGGGAGCAACCCACCCCACCCTGGAAGTAGACACCCAGCAGCCATGTGCAAGTGCTGTCTACGGTGTCCCCCAGACACACCAGCGAAGTGGACAGCCGCAATGCAGCAAGTGTACAGGGGGCGATGGCCTGCACCCATGTTGCCTGCCGCTAGCCATCTGGTGGTGGCATGCACCCAGGGTGCTGTCTGGGGCAATGGTGCCCAGGTAGCCTGGTGGACAGGAGGCAGCCTCGCAAAAGCCAGGGACTGACCTGTGTCACACATCCACAGTGATACATCATAGCTGTACACAAGTGGAACCCAACCCACCCACTAGTGTACCTAGTCACCCTCTGCACACTGCCATTCCTTGCAGTCATCACCATGTTCCACTCATGTGAGGGGGGTGTGAGGAACTGCAGGTGATTGTACGCTGCATATGGAGCTGGTGTATCACATGCATATGGTACACCAATCAGACTGTGTCATGCTGTGCCCTCCCCTGCTGTATGTCCAGATGTGCCCCTGTGGCCCCTGTCCAGGTGGGCCCACTGTACATGGCGATGGATAACAGCACTATACCGGGCCAATGCAGTCCACCCACCCACCACAGTCCATCACACCTGCCTGATAGGCTGCAGTACCTCCTGTTCACCTTTGTAGAGTAGTGGGGCAGCCCTGCACAGCTGGAACTGAGCATACCTGGGTGTGCAAATGGCCTGAATACAGTCCAGTAATGAGCTGTGCATGTGGGAGATGGGCTTGGAATGTGCAGTGAGGTCATCTGCATATCCAGACTGAATACTGTACCTCGGCACACCACGCAAGTGGCTTTGCATTGTGCATTTGTAATCCTAGAACAAAATAAAATTTCCCCATGATCCACATGGGGCTCAGGTCACTTGCAGCATCATACACCTTCCACTGCACAATCGCGCATCTTTGGGATATTCAGACAGACATGTGCGAACACATCTCACTGCACATCTTCTGAATATCTCATTTTGGGACGGCACATGCCAGATGCGCGGCACAGGTACTTGCGTGAGTTTGCAGGGGACTTTTACATAGGGGGGGGCCCTCTTCTGCTGGCGTTACCAGATGAGTGTGCATTCTAGATTTGTGGATATATCACAACAGTAATACCACATTTCCCATAGTAAACAGCACCACACCAAGATATTCAATGTTTTCATTAGTAGCAAGGCTCAGGAGAAGCAGCTTTTAAAAACATCAAAATCCTGTATCCATTCAGGAAGAAAAGAAAAATGAGTACGATTTTTTATTATGTTCATGGTGACTACCAAATACTGCTGCTTTAACCCCTTACTTGAACCAAAAATGTTTTCCTTTGGGGATTCTGGGACAACGTGTGTGTGGATCATACACTCCTGTGACCTTACAGTAAAATCATAAACCACCTTTCGGATAAATGCAATTTGCATTTTGCAAATCATATGCAGCTGCACGCACAAGTCTTAGGCAAGGGTGTAGGCAGGCATACTCCAAGCACACCATGGTGTGCAATTTTATTTAAGGGGGGTAGCAAATAGGCTCTGAACTGCTTCCTTTTTCCATGAAAACTAACAAAGAAAATATTGAACCTGTCTGTAATTTTGTTCATGGGAGTCGAAACTAGAAGGACTGGTCACTAATACTCTTTGCATCCCAAGGACAGTACAACTTTACAGGCTCTGGGCTCTTAGGGAACAATGCATGGCATTTTTATTTACCCAAGCATGGCAACAACCCCTGTCATGAGATACAAAAGTTGTATTTATTGTGCCAAATGAGGCAACAAACATGGTCCTAGTGTACATTTGTATATTGTCTGGCTACACCTGGGGCGGTAGCAGGAGTCCACTTGGTGTGCAGATCTGAAATACCTGGCTACACCCCTGGTCTTAGGGGACCATCCAAACTGTTAATATACCTCCAACCTTCTGTCACTGTAACGAGGGACACAGACACTCAAAAGTCAAAACAGGGGACACTGACCCTCATAAGGAGGGACACGTCCTCAAACGTTGAGATACAAGCTCAGAACACTGCGGAAACCCATCGTGTTTACTTGTCAGGTTTTGGATTCATTACTCTTCAGTGCGATGCTGAAGGCTGTGAGTTTGCGTGATGTACTTGGAAACCAAGCGCGAGAAGACGCCCCCAGCCAACTCGAGCTCAGTGCGCATTTCGTAGGCAAAAGGAATGGGATTCGGTCACTGTGTTAGGCAGCTGCTACTAGCATTTGTAAAGACCATTCTCGTTTTTATAGCGTCTCGTACAGTCCCCGAGTTGTTTTTTGTTTTGTTTCGATACGCAGATGCCATGAAAGATAAGGTACTTTCACAGACGCGAGTAACCACAGTACTTATGTGCTACGAGCGCTCCACCTGCTCCGAGTCAGCACATCAGCAAATCGCCACATATGAAACCACTTTTTTCAGCAGGCTCCCTTTTTTATGAAACTGTCGGATGATAACACAATGGCATAAATATATATTTTTTAATTTTTAGGTTTACCATTTTATAAATTCGTGCCACGCATAACCACAATGACCATATAATTCAATTGTTCCACCAGATTATACATTCTCTTGATTTGATCTCCCGCGCAAACTAGATTCCCCCAAATGAAACAAAAAAATAAACCTGAAGGAACTCATCACCACGCTGATTGCAAGGGAAAGGAGACAAGAGTACTGTCGAGTTGATACATTTGAGCGCGATTACGCGGTAGACGACTGTCAGAAAAGAAACTGCAAGCAAACACATTATTTCTATTACCCAGATAAAAAAACGAAAGTTAAAGGTGAAAATGGAGGTGGGGGTGAGGGGTTAGAGAGAAATATCACAAACTGCTGCTCACTGTGAGCGT
Source organism: Neoceratodus forsteri (assembly GCA_016271365.2). Lineage (NCBI taxonomy): Eukaryota > Metazoa > Chordata > Ceratodontiformes > Ceratodontidae > Neoceratodus > Neoceratodus forsteri. The sequence continues at coordinate 1,354,871,115 of CM057455.1, read as the reverse complement.
TTAGCGACTGTCACTCTCACCTCAGCGACCTGCCAGCTACTCGGCTGAAGCACACGTACTTTTCTGTGTTACACCCACTGTTTCATCCACGGACATTTCTTGTGTTTCTCTGAAGAAAATATAACGTTTTAGAGTTTCTTACTTACTTTTTGAAGTTGGAGAACTAGTTCGGGTGTGGCTTGTTTCCGGAAGAGAAGTTTAGTCTGACAACTTTTAGCGAGCTCCGATGAAAACTTCTCAAAAAAGTTTCCACAAAGTTTAAACCACGTGACCTCAACTTTCTCATTCTCCTGCTCTCCTTTCAGTTTGCTTATTGAATATTCAAAACTTTCACTCCTGTGTACATAGGTCTGAAAAAAACATACGTGCGTATTTAGAACTCATTATTGTCAGTCAGATTTGCCTTATTGTGTATTTAAAAACTCAATAAAATACTTTAATCAGGTGCATTTGTAACCTTTCCTTCAGGTTCCAGTAACACTAACTTCCTTCTTTTTAGTAAACTACTTCTAATTGAGGAAGTAAAAACTTCATGATATTTTCCTATAAATTTTTGTTTTTTTTAATGTTGAAAAGCCATCTTTGTTTTGTTTTTAAAAGAGTCTGACAAGGACAGATGTAGCATGAATATGAAGTCACACAATTGGTGCAGGTATGGCAAAGCATAGTATTTAAGAGCACTGAGCTGGATGTGTGGAAACTGGCTTAGACTCCACAGCCATCACTTGCATGCTGTGTGACCATGAGCAGGTCACTTAATGACCATGAGCTCCCAGGATGTACCTGGAACAAGCCTTTTACTTAGTGTGTCTTCCTACCAAAAATAATAATAAATATAGAATAATGCATGGGAAGTGTGGTTAACATATAGAATAAAGTATGGGGTGGTGTGTGTGAGAAGTTTACACACACCCGAGGAATAGATGCTGAATAAACCCGAGGCGAAGCTGGAGGGGTTTATATGCATCTAACCCGAGTGTAAACTTCTCGCATACATACACCACTCCATATTTTATTTTATATAATTGCTGGGTCTCCCTTTTTGGCCACAGCATTTATATAAAAATAGCAGCTTAGTCGCGGTCGCTCCAGTTCGGTTTTCCTCCGGTTCTTACATTTAAATTTTCGGAGGTTTCGCGTGTTTTGTTTTTGGATTATTAAAACTTGTATCCTGTAGAAAATAACTGTGTTTTTTTCTGATGACTTCACCGTGTCATTGATTCTTTGGTGGCTAGGTTGTGGTTGAGCGAGGCTGACGAGCCAGAAAGGGAAGACTACAGCGGACGCATGCGCAGAGGTAGGAGAACTGTGCGCCGTGTTTGCCGTTATAAACGCCCTTTATAATGGTAAATTATGCCACGGTCTGCCTATGGCAAAAGGGAGACCGCAATTATACAGATTTATGCACACGGTGTGTGTATACCCCATGAACCCCGAGGTGAAGCCCAAGGGTTTATCTCTGGGCATCACACCGAGGGTGTCACATAAATCTGAGTTCAAACTTTCCATGTTTCATTTTTTTATATTTACTGGGGGTTAGTGCTGTGCAAAAGTGATTTTGCGTGACTTTGCACAGCATTGCACGACATCGAACCATGGTTTATGGAACTCCGTAATTCACAAGTGTGAATTAAGGAGTTTGTGAGGGTCTGCTGACGGTGGTTTATTGACCCTAACCAGTAAAGATAAATAGAATAATAGATAGATGCGGGTGCATTGCAAGGCAGTAAAACCATTGAGAGGTTTCCAAAGTCCCCAAAACCTCGAGATGGTTTTACTGCTGAGAAATACACCCGCATCTATTTTTTATTTTTTGTAATATATGGATGCGTTTTAAATTTCTGTGGCTTTTTGTGAGGCGTCCAACAGTGTGCTGTGCTGCCTAGGTAAAGAATCTCTCTCACTCGCTCCCCGTCCCTTCCCCTTCCATGCATCTGTTAGTCCAATTTGGAATTTTGTTTGGTGAGGCAGTGAATCCTACCTTTCGTTTCCTTTTTCTAGTCCTTGAGAGGATGGAGCAGATAATTCTGTTATTCAAGAAAAAATACAGGTGACCATCCGCTAAGCGACAGTGAATAGCCGCCATGTTTTAAAAAAGTGTTGTGCCCGCCCCACAGAGGAAAGCAGCCAATAAGAAGGCACGCCTTACTTTGGCTCTGCTGGAAGGAACGTGGCACCTTGACAACTGGGTCTGGTTGGCAGGTAGACTTGCACATGTGCTGAGTAATTTATATGATAATACTATCGCTCGTTGGAATGATAGTATTATTGGCAGTGAAGTGTGGTATTATTGGGAGTGGAGTGTTCTGTGCTATGAATTACAAGGATTTTTTTCAGTCATTTTCAGTACTGTTATTTTGATGATCCATATATTACAAATAGAATAATAGATAGGCGAGTGTCTATTACAAGGGAGTAATACCATCGAGAGGTTCTGGGGACAAGGGAACCTCGAGAGTGAAGCCCAGAGGTTCCCTTGTCCCAGAACCTCTCGATGATATTACTCTGAGTGATAGACACTTCGCTATTTTTATTTTTGTAATATATGGATGCAAGGGTTTTGTTAGTCATTTATGTGGTGCTGTGAGGCTAGGTTCCCACCATGTAGTGAGCTCACTCTCGCCATGTACACCATACTCGTCGCTTGCCCACCCGTTAGCTCGTTTTGTCTCGTGTCTTTTCTTTGGTAGGCTGTCTTTTCTTTAATTATTTTCTTGTTGAAGGCTATAAAGGATAGGTAGGAAGCGGCATGTGTACTGAACTGCAGAAATGATTTTCTCTCGCTAGCGAGGCAGCCACTCATGTTTGTTTAAATAATTGGCCCACCTAGCAAAACCGCATCCAATCAGGAGGTGCGGTTTAATGCGTCACCACTTACAGCTTTGGCGATGTCAGGAAGAAGCCTACAGTGTTGAGTTTGCGCTCTTAAGGTTTTGTGATAATACTGTAGTTCGGAGCTCAAACGATAGTATTACGAGCTCCAAACGATAGTATTATCACTTGCCAACGATACTATTATCACTTTGGCTCTGGTGTATTACCGGAAATTTTTTATATGCTTTTTAATAGTATTATTTTAAATATCCATATATTACAATGTATTTATATTTTCTGGCATTCTGAACAAGTAACTTACAGGTAGAAGCACAAACTGTGGACTGCTGAAAAATATGTTTTGCAAAATACTGTAGTGCTAACTTAAGTTGTAATCTTACTGGTGACCTTGTGACCCATTTAATTCGGCTCAATGTTGGTGGTTGTAATCCCTTTCCTATAGGCTGGTAATCTGCAACAGTTCAGGAAAAAGGGTGGGGGCTGTCATGCAGATAGGCTGAAGTGCCATTTCAAAAGCATGACAGCCCTTGTACAACTGAGGTAATGCACCCCCCCCCCCCAATTTTTGGCTTACTGTTGGTTACACAGTCACCAGCTGCCAGCCAAAGGTCTTCACTTCCATCCCCAAGGAATCACAACTACTGAACGGGTGGGCACTGCAGCTGTCAGGAGCCCAGGACCAGAGCCAAGCCATCGGTCATGTCAGTACTTACCAGTCAAGGGCAAGTAGCTGGGCCAAAAAAAGTACAAGACTGTGCTAAGTATCATTAGGAGAGCCTTGCATGCACAGCAGCACCAGAAGTGTAGCCAGAGTGCTGATCAGTCCAGCAGTGCAGCTGCCTAACCAGCCAGAGTCCTTGCCCCAGGAAATGCAGCAGGGTTGGGATATGATAGAAGAAAGCCCAGAGGGGCATCAGTGACTCAGCAGGAGACTGCACAGAAAAAAAAAATGTTTTAAAAAGGTAAACAAACATGGCTGCTCACATGTGGCCAGCAATTCCAGGGCTCAATAAGGATTGATGGAAGGACTGGGGGCACCAGAGCATTCAGCACGAACTACAGCTAATCACTAGATGGCAGCAGGATTCTAGCAGCCAAACAGGCATCGACTTTCACACCATGTAAATGATAACCTCTCCCTGTGAGGAAAGAGACCTACAGTGGGGTTAGTATCCCTTTAAGATACTTGGGCCAAAACGCAAGTCGTGGGTAGTGTCCTTATTCCCTCCAAGGGGACAGCCAGCTATTGGCTGGGAGTGGTTCGGGAGGACAGAGCTCACTGAGGCCAGAGGGAAGAGCGTGGACTCAAGATGGAGTTTGCAGGAGGGAGTGGAGGAGATTGCCCACCTCTGAAGTGGTTCTGTTTTTTGGAGTGGTGAGGAGTTGACCCAATGCCTGGCTCAGGACGTGGTGGTGGCTGTCCTGAAGACAAGACCCCTGTGATGGGTGCTAACCCCCTTAGACTCCATGGGAGGTAGCAGCTAACAGTGGTTGCCATGGGAATTAAACCTGTGGTTTTGGAGAAGTGCAGCCAGGAGACTGTGGTTGAAGCAGAGGGTCAGAAAGGGACTTCAAGTCCATGGTGGGAATATCCACCTTTGTCGTACCCCCTGGGAGCAATGAGAGGCATAGTCTGAGCATATAAGATAGGCAAGAAGGGACTTCACGTCCACAGTGGGAACCACAACCATCTCGTAACCAGGCATATGGGAGCATCATTGAGGATGGCTTCTGTGGGTTCCATGTCACCCAAGTGTCAGAGGAGTGAAGTAGCTGCATTGGGACCATAATGGATACAAAATGAGTGTCACAAGGGGCCTACAGCTATGCAAGCTTGAGAACTGCAGTTCGAACATGGTAGCCAAATCTGTGGAATTGTAGTCAACAGTGAGTACCACCATAGGAAGGGGTGCTCTGCTGGGGAAAGAGAAGTGATCCCAAGGAGCTTTAGAGACGCAGTGGGATCCAGCCACAGTATGAGCACAGCCAGCAGAGGGAAGCTGCTTCGAGTCTGACAAGATGGGGAATGAAATCGAAAAATATTTGCTTCAAGGAAAGCTGCCACACAGGGATATATATTGTGACTGAAGATTTGTTCGGAGTAAAGGAATGATCATTTGGTATAGACTGCAGACTTTGCACTAATGGACACTGAGCTATGGTCAGTGCCAGAACTGAGAGCTAGAGACCCTGTGTTCCAGTGCTCAGTGTTTCCCAAGGGGATATCATGTTTTGCAGGAAAGTCTGGGATCGGCGGAGGTCCTCTGGGTCACATTGATTAAGAGGACCAGGGAGGCAGTGCGAATGGGTGTGGTGTACAGACCACCAAATCAAGGGGAGGATGTTGAAAGGGAGTTAATTAAAGAGGTACAAAGGATGGCAAGAAATGGGAAACTTCTGCTGGTGGGGGACTTTAATATCCCTTATGTGAACTGGGGGATTCCATCAGCAACATCGAAAAGGAGCAGGAAGATACTGGAATCCATACAAGAGGCGCTCCTTCAGCAGCTAGTCAGAGAACCGACTAGGGGTGAGGCTACATTGGACCTAATAATGACAAATGGAGACAGTGTAGAGGAGGTCAAAGTGGGGGAAAATCTGGGAGCTAGTGATCACAGAACAATTAAGTTTAGTCTTAGGACAGGGACAGAAGTAAGTAGAACCACCACTAAGGTAATGGACTTCCGGAGGGCAGATTTTAATAAAATGAGAGAAATTTTCTATGGAGAAATGATAAACAAGGATAAGCTGGGGGACATTGAAGAACTGTGGGAAGCAATTAAGGGGGGGATTTTGAGGGCCATGGAACAGTGCCTTAGAAAGTGGGCAAGAAAAACGAGGAAGAGGCTGCTTTGGTTCTTTGAGGAGGTGGCAACACCAATGGGGAGAAAAAGAAAGCATTCAGGGCGCTACAAAAATACACAAGAAAGGGAGGTATACAGGGAAAAACTTAGGGTGGCTGGGCAGACAGGGGGCAAAGGTGGATACAGAGGAAAGGATAGCGATAGAGGCCATCAGGGGGACAAACAGTTCTTCAGATACATTAGAGAGAGAGAGAAGAAAGAACAAGCAGGGTATAGTGAGGCTAAAGGGGAAGGGGGAGCTCTGATAGAGAGGGACAAAGACAAAGTGGACTTGATAAACAAGTACTTCAGCTCAGTCTTCACGATTGAAAAAAAGGGAAAGGGACCAGAGCTGCGGGATACGGGAATAGAGGGTAAGGAGGTGGACACAAGTCCCTTCACAGAGAGTAGGGTATTGGAGGAATTGGGTAAATTAAGGGTGGACAGTGCAATGAGTCCAGATGCACTACATCCCAGGGTGCTCAAGGAGACTAGGGAGGAGCTGGTGGCACCACTCACGAGGCTGAGAAATCTACCTTTAGACATTGGGAGAGCCCCAGGGGACTGGAAAAAGGCAGACATGGTGCCACTGCACAAGAGCGGAGGAAAGCAGGAGCCTTGTAACTATTGTCCAGTCAATCTTACCTCAGTAGTGGGTAAGCTGATGGAGGCACTCTTAAAAGAAAGATTAGTTCAATTGTGCTTACGCAAATAGATGAGATGATGCTTGTGTGACTTGATTTACTTAGTGGCTTTCCGCCTCTTTATCCATGGGATATACCACCCTGTAGGGGTGCGACGCAAGGAACCCTAGAGGAAGGTCCCCCCCCACAGGTGCTGCTGCGTGGAATGACTGCATCAGCTAAAGGTAGGTTAGGAAGAAGCCCACAGGTAAGAGAGACGAGCTGCTGGAGGAGGAGGGGGGGTGAATGATGGGCAAGGAAAAAATGAATCCTGGCAAGGCCCAGGATGTGTGACCTTTTAAGCCCTATGGGGGAGTGATGTTGCTCTGCCCAACGAACCTCGGGCTTAAAGCCTTCCCATTCAATGTGCTTACGCAACTGGATGAGGTGATATGAGATGATGCTTGTGTAACTTGATTTGTTTTCCACCTCTCTATCCGTGGGATAGATCACCCTGTAGGGGTACGATACAAGGAACCCTAGAGGAGGGTTCCCCCCTTACAGGTGCCATGGGAATGAATGCATCGGCTAAAGGTAGGGTAGGAGGAAGCCCAAAAAGAATACCCAAAGATGTCAAACTTTGAAGAGGCGAGGATGATGAATGAATTCTGAGAAGATGATAAGGGCTGACTTCCTAAGAAGAGAGGAAAGCCAGGGCCACCATCCGGCCCATCCAACAGCAGAACCTAACTAACCAACTGAAGAAAGCACTAACTTTAACTAATATTATGACCATTGGCACAGAGGAGAGGAAAACCCCTTTGAGGAGGAAACCTCTGCGATCCAAGGCCTAGAGTCGACTTCCCTTTAGGCTGATGACGTTTGATTTGAGGACGTATGTCGGTAAAGAGAATGGTTCATTAATGAGGGATATGAGTAGGGAGGATGATGACGGGATAGGGAAAACTCCAAAGAAGCACAGATTAAGGAAGGAACATGAGGAAGCAGGGATTCCGAGAAGGGTATGTTCGAATAGTCGATGGGAAGGAGTAAATCCATGTAGAAGTCAGAGAAGCAAGGGGTATCCAGATGTGCTCATGAGGAGATTCCAGATGTGCTCACGAGGAGACCGAGGATAATGCAGACTGGTTTGACTGAGCAATACGAGTGAGCAGACACTGAGGCTGAATAGGCATGCTTGATTATTCGATGTGAACGATTAGACCCTGAGGTTGTAGTCGATGAGGTAGCATAGGATTCAATGATAGGAATGTTCAAGTAAGTGATGTAAATAGATAAACCTTGAGGTAAGGCTGAGTGAATGATGACTGGAATTAGAACCCGATACATGCAGCAGGATGGCCGTGGGTTTATAAGGTGGCATAGGAGTCATGATAGGTACGCCCCAGAAAAGAAATATCGATAGCAGGCCTCGAGTGGAGTGAATCCTGGATGGCCAGTACGGAATTGGAAGAGGAGGAGACAGGAATGAACTTGAAAATGAACTTGTGCGAAGGAAGTATAAGTAACTAGGCTCCTCAAAAAGAGGTAGACTCCGAGGCCAAGAAGGCATGTCTTTAACCAGAGGCAACTCAGGTTGAGCAATCGAGGAGCAAAATTGGAAGATGTATGATGAGGAGTGATACTAAGAGTGGAGTGAAGTCAAGATGGCTGATACTAGAAAAGGTGCCAGGACAAGGAAGGTAAAATTTAGGAAACGGAGGAGGTACGATGATGGATTGAAGCCATGGAGGATGGTACAGGAAAGTGAGGTATGAAAGGACAAGGGCGGTAGGGAGGAGACAGATGGGGTAGCATAGGACCCAGCCGATTTAGGATGAGAGCTGCAGTAGGGCGAGCTGGATGAGGTGGCACAAGAGTACTGGAGCCAGACGGAGTCAACCGAGGCAAGCTGGTCAGCCAAGGCATACAGATTGAGCGATGGAAATAGAGGAATATCGAGTGCAGGCCAGGCGGAGTCTGCTGAGGTATACTGATTGGTCAGCCGAGGCAGACTGATTGAGTGAACTGCAGTAGGTGGTAGGATAGGGAAACCCCAAAAGAAATGCACAGGTTTTGGCTAGGTGAGGAGGCAGACCAGAGGGCCCAAACCAAGGGGAAAAGGCACTAAGGTGCTCAGGAGAATCATGAGAACACAGAGATTGTTTTTTTGTTTTTGAGCCACGCATGAGGCACAGCGTGGAAGGCCATGATGAAGTACAAGTAGGGCATGTCCACTGCCTTCCCTAATCCCAAATACAAGTCCATGCACTGACACCACCAAGAATGAGGCGAATGAGAAGCGATAGAAGAAGAACTGAGCAGAGATTGAAGAAACCATGATTAACTGGAAATAGGAGTATACCAGGGAGTGAGACAGAAAAGAAGAAGTAAAAACGAATATGTGGCATGGAGCAACACTGGGGTTGATGCATGGGAAATTAACCGAAGCTTTAAAAATTGAAGTCCTGCGGTCATGTACAGACAGGCAAATGCCATGCATATAATGCAGAACCCAGTCTCGAAAACAGCTGTGAAATACATGAAGCAACGAGAAATAATCCAAAGATTATAGCTAGTGAAGTCCAGGATAGTAAAATAACACAGTCAACCCCACGTTAAAGCAGATTAATCCCCCAGGCATTGCAAATACCTGATCCGTGCATCAGGGTGTGTGTCAGAAAAAGAAATCCAAAATGAATAACCGATTTGGAAACAGCAGCATTTGCAGAGCAAGGTACAGAGATGATGAAAGGGCCCAAGAAAACACAAATGGGATGAATGAGGAGTCGACCAGCACAGGTGAATGCCGTAGCAAAGCACAGAGAGCAAAGGCACAGAAGCACCAGCAGGTCAAAGGCTAGGTGAAACGGCAGCACGAGGCTTGAATGTGGAATGGAGAATGCAGAGCGATGGAGCAGCAGCGAAAGCCAGAATGCAAAGAGGACAGGAGCACTCCAAAGGGAAGGCAGAAGGGATGGTGCAAGGATGGAAAAGCGAGCAGGATACTAGACAGGAGTAGCGAAAACCAGATGGATGGGGAGGCACGCAGACAAAGATGAGGACAGTTGCGGTCAAGCGGCAGAACAGGAGGAAGCTAGCGGGCCCGCCCCAGCTGCAGGAGGAGATGAGGGAGGTGGAAGCAGGCGCGAGAGAGAGCCGCAAAGCCAGCGGACGTAGGACAGAACAAGCAGGAAGGCATACGACATGGAATGGAGCGGGGGGCCAGAGGCACAGCTAAAACAGAAATGAGGGAAGAAAATAGATGAAAACATGAGATAGGAATGAGGAGCAGCACCGCGAGCAGCAAAGAAAAAATGAATCCTGGAGGGGCCCAGGATGAGTGACCTTTTAAGCCTGATGGGGGAGTGACGTAGTTGCTCTGCCCATTGAACCCCAGGCTTAAAGCCCTCCCATACAGTACCTGGCAGAGGGTGGATTGCAGGATGACAGCCAGCACAGGTTTACAGAAGGAAAGTCATGCCAGACGAACCTTATTGAATTCTTTGGGTGATAGAGGTGTGCGATCATGGAGGGGTGATGGACGTGGCCTATCTGGACTTCAGTAAGACCTTTGACACCATCCCTGACAGGAGGCTGGTGAACACGTTGGCCAGTTTAGGGTAGGGAGGAAATTAACAAACTTGGTGGAAAACTGGCTTGAAGGCAGAGTTCAAAGGGTGGTTGTCAATGGGTCTTATTCCATGGAGGAAAGGGTGACAAGTGGGGTACCTCAGTGATCAGTATTGGGACCAGTACTGTTTAACATTTACATTGGGGATATAGCAGAGGGTCTAAATGGGAAGGTGTGCCTATTTGCAGATGACACGAAGATCTGCAATAGATGGATTCACGGGGCGGGATGAAGGAAGATCTGATAAAGCTGGAGGAGTGATCACAGAGATGGCAATTGTGTTATAATGCAAAGAATGCAAAATAATGCATGTAGGCACAAAATCCAAAAGTCAGGTACATGCTGGGAGGGGAGGAGAATGTGGCAACAGATCAAGAGATGGATCTGGGGATTATCATATCAGATAACCTAAAGGTGGCAAACCAATGCAACAAGGAGGTTGGAAAGGCAAACAAAATGCTGGCATGCATAGGGAGAGGTATTACAAGTAGGAGAAGAGAGGTGATAATGCTACTGTACAGGTCCACAGTTAGACCAGACCTGGAGTATGGGGTACAGTTCTGGAGACCACACTTAAAGGGAGACCTAGATAGGGTGGAGAAGGTCCAGAGAAGGGTGACCAAAATGGTTTAGACTTGCCCAAGAAGTCTTATGAAGAAAGGATGGAGGAGTACGAAACAGTTAGTCATGGCACTAACTCCAGAACATATAGATGCAAAATAATGAAGAATCTAATCCAGTCCAGGGAAATTTGAATCAATTCCTTCATTTATTCACAAGATAGCCCAAGGGCTAAGGAAACCACACAAACAGATCTGAAGTTTCAATTCGAGGAGTCTTTATCAAAGATACTACTCCTTGTTTACACCACTTAAATAATATTACATCAATCACATGACATACATACAAGCTGCACACATTTAAAGGTACAGTTACTCAAATTACATGCTACCAATCACCAAAAAGTATTATATCTAATAAAGTGCAGTCACAAATAATTGCATCATTTTACATATATTCCTGATATCAAAAGACAAACATGTCAAAAACAGGAAGTAAACATTGACAGATTTAAAAGCTCTCTCCTTTAAATCCAGACCTAATGTTATTAATTCATGATGGATATCATCTGTCTTAATATATTTTATATATAAACTCTTTATGGAAAGGAAAGAGTGAGAGAGTGTACAGAATTGCCCCAGTTTAAGAGAAACATGAATTTAATTCAAGGCTAGACCTACATGCTAACAGGGGACTGGGTGGGCAGAAAAGACTTTCAAAGCTACACATTTCCATTTCTGGGTCAGAGGACGAAACTAAAGTGGACAAACAATTTCAGGAATTATTTATACATACATTACCCAATAACACTAAGGACTGTGGGTGGGGGGGTGGAAGGAAGGGGAAGAAGGGTGAACTGTTTCACATGGACTGATACATTAGCTATATTTATATTTAGAAAGTCTGGCCTACACGTAGAATGTGTAACCCCCCTACAGATGGGGGTTCCCAAAAGGCTTCTGCAAGCTTGCACCAAATGCTCATTGCCAGGCTGGTATCCTGCGTTTAACATTTGAATTGAGTGCCTGTGAGGTCTGTGTGTATTGTCCCTTTAAGGGCTGCCTATTTGCAGTCATAAGCAACAGAAAGGGGGGACTGTGTGTTTCAATGCCTGAGTCCTGCCCGGATTGCTGAATTCTTACTCCTTTTCTGTCTTCGCTGATCACGCAGAGGGAGCCCTGCTGAAAGATGTAACTAATTGCTGGGCATTTGTTAGAGTGATAACAAATTTGTAGTTTGTTCTAACCTGTCTCCTTTGAAGCAAGGACTGTTTCTGTTTAGCACCACCATTTTGGTCCCAAACTGCAGAATTGGACCAGTCAGTACCTTAGGACTCTGAAATGGAGCCTGCTACAGTGGGACTGTATGGATTACCTGTTGAGATTTGTAGTTTTGGATTGTTGGCACCTTTTGCACTTAAAGGGAGAGTTCTCACTCTGATTGACAGCTGGACCAGCCAATCGGACCATTTGGATCAGGGAAATACCACGAGCTGTCTGCTGGCAAGTCAGGGTCGAGTTGGATGCAGAGGGGAAGGGGCTCGCCTGGTCGGTGGCGGTATTAACGCGTAGTTAGGTGGGAGAACCGTGGAAGGCCCAAATGCTGGCCTGTTGCCGTTTCTGCCTAGAGAGAGAATTGGTTTGGACTAAACCGATCTGTGTGCTGTGAAGCAAGCTTACTGAATTGGGACCAGGCTTAATCTGTAGAAGACCGAAGATTTTGCTAAATGCATCAGCCTCTCAGGAACTTTAGCTGCCTTTCCGCTCCAGGTTTTAGCAGTGACTTTGCGATTAGGATCGAAGAGTTGTCTGCCTGGTACAGTAATTTTCTTTACATATAAATGTGCTGTGAACTGGAGGGGGTCACAATCTGGTTTTCCCCCGAGCTGAGTTGTGTGCTGAGAGCTGGAGGTTATACCCAGCCTGAGACAGACTGAATCCATTGCTGTTCAGTGCAGTTAGGCCCTGCCGCGAGGGTCTTGTTTCCCTACCCTGCTACTTCTGGCCATCCAGAAAATTCTACCTTCGTCCATCCTGTGTTCAGCTTTTGGTATCGTGAGCACACAAACAGGGTAGCTCCCTGCAACATATCTTTTAAATCACAAGTGTGTCATCTGATTATTTTGTTGTGTTGTTTCCACGAACTGAGCCCTCTGGCTCCAGACTACAATCAGGGAGTGTGCATGTTATCTCTTTTTCTCTCAGGGCTTCTACCAGCTGCAATACCAGCCTACCCTGGGCAACGGTCCTGGCTAGCCCCTTCTCCATCCTGGGTACCTGAAGAGTGTGACTGATAGGAACTCTGACTGCATGCACAGCTGTGATATATAGTGTGATTAAGCCAATTAACCTGATCACCCCCATCCTTGTTATAGCCCCCCCCCATAATAAATTATGTCTACCTTTTTCTGCAATTTACACTGACTGTGGTGTCAGTTCATGCCTAAGGTATTGTAAAGTTGCTTTTTGTTCTGCATCACCTTATTTTACAGGTCGTCCCCAGAGCCAAGCTGAAGGAACCAGTCATGGTGGTAAGTGCCAAACATAGGTGTATGTAGAAAGTCTATCAGGGGTATTGGGAAGGTGAACATTGTGTACTATGTGGGCCACTAGTAGGAGATGAGGGGGGGTCTCAGTGTTCTAGAGGGCTGTAGCCTGGTTAATCTGACTAGCACCAACCCTGACCTTTGGGTGGAGGCACCTGTCACTGAACCTAGGCCCCTTAACCTGTTAATAGCCAAGCAGGCAGGGGTAATAGCCCTTGGGATAGCGTCACCTAGGGGTTACATCTTGGAGGCAACGCTGGGATTAGCGTCCTCTAGAGGCCAAGGGAAGAAGTTACCCTGACATGTTTAGTTTTGGGGGGAAAATGGAGGACCTTGCTACGCCCAAGTTGAAAATTGCCCCTCATAAGCTGTTGATGCACCAAATGATGGGGTGGAGTGAGGCTGCGGGTTAGACCCCCGACAGGCTCTCCTTTTACTGGATGTCCCATTAGGGATTACTAATGCTGATGTTGTAGCCACTGTGGAACATGTTAAGGGTTTGGGCAAAGTGGAGGTGAAGGAGAGGGATGCAGATTTGTTTGAACAGACTATGATAGTGTTGCTTTCATGCAGCTCCTCACTGGATCCAGAGAAGGTGCCCCCTGTTATTCCGCTGGAAAGTACTCAGAAGGGGAGGAGGGCCATTCACCTGCACAGTGATCCAACTACCCCAGGTGGGTCCCCTGTATAGAAGGGTTTAAGGATAAGTTGCTCAAATTATTAGCATCTGAAGGATGAACTGCCCAAGAGCTCATAAAGGTGCTAGACCTTTCAGAGGAACACATGCCCTAGACGCCTCTGTAGCCCTAAGAGTTCTCCTGTAGCCCTCCCCATAGTAATTCCCTCAATACAGTTGATTCTTACCGAAAGCTCAGACTTTTTCAGGCACAGTCCCAGTGCCCAGAGGGGAGAATGACTTGGAAACATGGATGGACTATGCTACTTCCTTAGTACAAGAATGGCAATGTTCAGAGAGGGAAAAGAGAAAGAGGCTGATGGAGAGTTTGAGGGGCCCTGCACTGGAGGCCATCCGCTTCTTTCGAGCAACTAGCCCAGAGGCTACCGGATCTGAATACCTCTCTGCACTAGAAGGAGTTTTTGGCAGTACTGAGTCAGGAGACAACTTGTTGTGGAAGTTCAAATCAGCCAAGCAATGGAAAAACGAGAAATTGTCCGCTTTTGTTACCAGGATTGAGATGGCTCTGCAGCGGTCCCACAGGAAGGGGGGAGTGCCCGCAAAGGAACTGAACCGGGTCAGATTGGACCATATCCTGAAGTCAGCCAGGCATTCTAGTGTAATGATATTGAAACTCAAGTTACAAGACAGGAAGGCTAACCCTCCTGAGTACTGTCATCTTATGAAGGAAATTCGTGAAATCGAGACTGATGAAGAGGTCTGGGAGCCCTATGCTGGGATGGTTGGTACCTGCCCGACCCCGGAGAGGAGTGACTTGGATGAGGCCCAGCAGTTGAGAGAGCTGATTAAAGAGTTGACTGAAGCAGCCAGAGAACCCGACCTGTATCAGGTGTCCCCAAAGGTGGAGTGGGAGTGCATGTTGTTTCTTCAGAGCCCCAAGCTGAGGGTAATCTACTGGAAGAAGTGCGAGAGCTGAGAGCTTTAGTGGGAGACTTGCTGTGGGCCACACCGAATCCTCACCCTGGTGGAAGCCCCGAGGATCAAGGACCCAAAGCACGAGCCAAAGATGAACCCTTCAATACCCCTGTGGTATGCAACTCGGGAGATGGCCCACGGCCCCCATGAGATCCCCGAGAGCCTACTTTTTACTATCAATGTGGAGAGGATGGACACACCCGTTTCTTCTGCCATTCACCGGAGAATTTGAGGAGGGTCACTGCCGGTTATTAGCTGTGATTCGATGAAATAATAACTCACCACCAGGGGACCTTGTGGAAAAGATACGCTACCAAAGGCAATGCCAGATCAACACCGACATTGGTGCCACCGGAATGGTCCAACGTGGTGGGCCCTCTCCATGGAGACAACAGTAAAGGTGAATGGAGTGTCTACCAGGGCTGTGCTTGACAGTGGCTCCCAAGAAACTGTAATGTTTCAGGACTGGTATCAGACGCACTTGCCTGACGTGCCCCTACAACCCTTGGAAGGACTGCATGTCTGGGGGTTGAGCGAAAAGGCCTATCCCTAAGCAGGGTATATCAGGATTTTGCTGTCTTTCCTTAGTTCGGTGGCTGGAGTGGCGGAGCAAGTGCAGACCTTAGCTTTGGTGTGTTCCCCTACTGGACTGTACGATGTGGCCCCTCTTAATCAGGACGAATGCTCACATGTTCGGGAGATTGGTACAGCTATGTTATGAGAAACAGGGGCAACAAAATGGTAGGTCTCTAAGGATTCCTGCATTAATTAAGAGGGTGTATGAGTCACGGCAGAATGCTGAAGAGGTGGATCAAGATGAACCAGTCAGGGTGGTATGGAAGAAGGATCCTAAGTCAATGATCCTGGCCCCAACACTCAGTGCACCCTACAAGGGGGGGTCCGCTTACGGAGGATGTCAAGAATAAGTTACTCATGCTGGACATGCCAGGCAATGGAAAATTGCTGGAAGGGTGGCTGATTAAGCCCAGTATCCTACCCGCTCATGTTCATGCCTCTGCCTGATGGATCATCGTCCAGGTCCGCAATATGTCAGATCGAGAAATTCGGGTGAATAGAGGATATACCCTAGCTACCGTACACTGCGCAGATACTGCAGTGTTACCTAGTATCAAGCCCTCTGGAGTGACTGACCAAGTGATACCCGACTTGTTTGACTTTGGTGACTCCCCGTTGCAAGCAGAATGGAAGACTAGGGTCAGCCAGAGACTTGCCCAGAGAGATAAGGTGTTTTCACTGAAGGAATGGGATGTGGGATGTGTCCAAGGAATGGAGCATCACATATGCCTGCAAGATGAATGGCCATTCCGTGAGAAGTCTCGGCGCCTAGCACCAGCAGATATAGATGATGTAAGAAGACACCTGCAGGAAATGCTTGTGGCTGGTGTGATACAAGAATCCAGAAGCCCTTATGCTTCATCTATTGTGGTGGTGAGGAAAAAGAATGGGACAGTAAGAATGTATGTAGACTACAGGACCCTTAACAGGCAGACCATCCCCGATCAATACACCATGCCCTGCATTCAGGATGCTTTGGACTGTCTGAATGGAAGCAAGTAGTTCTCGGTGTTGGATCTTCGCAGTGGGTACTACCAGATCCCCATGGCCCCAGAAGACCATGAGAAAACAGCCTTCATCTGTCCTCTTGGGTTCTATGAGTTTATGAGAATGCCCCAGGGGATCTCAGGTGCCCCGCCACTTTTCAGCGACTGATGAAGCGTGCAGTGGGGAACATGAACCTGTTAGAGTGCCTGGTATACTTGGATGATGTTATTGTGTTTGGGACTTCATTGGAGGAACATGAGAGACGACTTTTAAAGTGTTGGACCAACTGGAGGACTTGGCCTTTGTCTATTGACAAATGCCAGTTCTTTCAGGCATCAGTAAGTATGTGGGGCACATAGTGTCCACTGAGGGGATAGAGACTGATCCTAGCAAAGTTGAGGCCTTGACCACCTGGCCCCAGCCCCACAATCTAAAAGAATTACAACGTTTCTTAGGATTTTGTGGTTATTACCAATAGTTCATAAAGGACTACTCCAGAATGATTCGTCCACTGCTGAATCTTACCCAGGGTTACCCTCCCACGAACACAAAACACAGGAGAATGGTCCCCACTGAAGCAGAGAGAGTGTACTTCCGCCCGGGAGAACTTTTTGGGCCCCGGTGGACACCGACTGTGAGGCTGCTTTCCACTAAATCATATATCAACTCACCCACGCTCCCATCCTTGTCTATGCCGAGCCTGCTAAACCCTATGTGTTATACTCCATTGCTAGGCTACAAGGTTTGGGGGCTGTGTTATATCAGGAGCATGAAAATGGCTTGAGACCAGTGACCTTTGCCAGTAGAAGTCTGATCTCATCAAAAAAAAATAACTATCCTGTGCATAAATTGGAGTTCTTAGCATTGAAGTGGGCCATTGTCGACCAATTTCATGACTATTTATATGGAGCAAAGATACTGGTAAAGACTGATAATAATCCACTGACCTATTTACAGACTTCAGCTAAATTGGATGTTACTGGGCATTGGTGGCTTTCTGCATTATCCACTTATGATTATGCTGTTGAATACAGATCAGGCCTGAATCACAGGCTGATGCCCTCTCCCGGAGGCCTAATTCCAGAGGTGATTGGGTCAGGTTGTCCGAGCCTGACATTCGAGCACTGTGCCAAAAGTTTGACAAAGATGAACTGATGTCCACGGACCCAGTGGACTGCCTGGTAGACTGCTTGGGCCCCTCGGACACTTGTATACCAGCTGCGTACTGTCACTTCTCCATGCTAGATATTAGCACATTGCCTCAGTTTGATAATGACAGCCTTCAGTGAGCTCAATCTCGAGGCCCTATGATCCGATCAGCCCTTGAAGCCCTCTACGCAGGGAAAGATGTGTCCAAGTTGCGCTCCTCTGACTTGAGAACTGCCTTATTGCACAAAGAAGGTCCTAAATTGAAGCTAATAAATCAGCTACTGTACAGAGAGACTGTAGATGGGGGGGGGGGTCAAGCAGACAAGCAACCGTTGGTCTTGCCCACTGATTTCAGAAATTTGGTGCTGAGGTCTCTACACAACCACATGGGCCACCTTGGCATCGACAGAACCCTTGACTTGGTGTGGTTCCAGTTCTACTGGCCTAAGATGGGGGCTGATGTTGAGCATCATGTATGGACTTGTAGTTGCTGCCTACAGAGAAAGGCTTTGCCACAAAAGGCTGCTCCCCTTGTTAACATTACCACCAGCACACCCATGAAGTTAGTTTGTATCGACTTTCTAAGTTTGGAGCCTGATCAGCGGAATATCAGTAACGTGTTGGTGGTTACAGATCATTTTATCAGATACGTGCAAGCATTGCCCACCAAAGACCAAAAGGCCTCCACTGTGGCCAAGGTGCTGATAGAGAATTTCTTTGTTCACTATGGAGCCCCCCAAAGAATTCATTCTGACCAAGGCAGAGATTTGAAGAGTCACTTAATCAAGGAAATGCTCTCTCTATGGGGTGCGGAAGTCAGGAACCACCTCCTATCACCCGCAGGGAGACCCACAGCCAGAATGCTTCAATCACACCCTGCTTGACATGCTGGGCACTCTCTACCCAAAAGACAAGCCCAAATGGAGCCAGCAGATTAGCACCTTGGTTCATGCCTATATTTGTACAAAAAATGATGCTACCGGGTTCTCTCCCTACTACCTCATGTTTGAAAGGGAGGTTTGGTACCGGTGGACATTTGTTTTGGGGTCTCTCCTGATGGGGTCAGAGCTGAGAATTACCTACAGTGCGTGCAAAAACTAAAAGCCCAATTGAACCATGCATACCAACTAGCTCAGATACTGGCTGCAAAGAGAAACTTAGCTAATAAAGAAAGATATGATAGAAAAGTAAAGGCCTAAGAGCTTCAAGCTGAGACCGTGTATTGTGTAAATCTGGGATTGCATGGCAAACACAAAATTGCTGATCAGTGGCACCATCTTCCCCAAGAAGTAGTAAGCAAATTGAATGACTTACCTGTGTACAAAGTGCAGCCTGAAAACAATTCAAAAGATGTTAAGACCATGCTCCATAACCATTTGTTGCCCATTGGCCAAATCATGATTGAAGCTGAACCCTCAGAAATTGTTCCCCCGGACCAGTGACTCAGGCTGCTGTGAAACAAAGACAGAACAAGCCTGCCCCAGTGGCCACTGACTTGAGGTTCTCTCCACAGCAAACCCAAAATGATAATGATTGTCAGTCTACTTCTGACGAGAGTGAGTGCAACTATAATTATTACCCCTCTTATGAACTGAGTCAGCTGTTTTGGGGTAACTCCATGGTCAACTGTGGGGATGAAGCTGGGCCTTCCCGACTGCCTAACCCCCAGCTTTGTCCCTGGAGCCGATGCTCCCTGAGAGTGAAGTTCACAGTGTCAGGTCTGATGATGTTGAGTCGTTGTGTATGGTAGAACTGTGTGAGTTACCTGAGGAAGAGGCGGATGATCTGAGACAGACTGGTGACATGCAAGAACCCAAAGAGTACTTTGAGTGTGATGATGATTCCTTTCCAGTGCCAGAGGGCCTTCTCAGTGAGCAAAGTGTTGTAGAATCTGCATTTACAGAGCCAGGGGCTGACAGTGCCCCAAGACCAAATTCTTCCACTCAGAGATCCCCTTGCAAGTGAGGAAAGTGCAGAGATTGAGGTGAAAGGTACTGAGACTGTGGCTGTTCCCTCCAGGAAAACTGAACGAGCTGTCAAACCCATAGTGCGCCTCAGCTATGATTCCCCTGGGAGGCCAGTGGATTTGCCTCTCAGTGTAGTACACAAGAGAGTTTATGTGCCCCAGAGTTCCCTGCCCAAACTGAGTTTAAGTGCTAATTCCCGGCTGATTGTTCTGCTCTCTAGGTATGGTGCCCCTGCGCCCATCAAGCCCCATGGTAGCTGATAGGAAATGGCCCCATTCTCATTGTTCCATGTACAGGAAGTAATAAATTGATTCCATGCTGCAGTGTGTATATGAGTAAACTGTAAAAAAAAAAAAAATGTGTGTAATGTGATTTAGGAAAAGTAGTGTGCTGTGAAATACAGAAAATGTATATGGTAAAAGTCTAATATGTTGATTAATGATTTAGAGGTTATAGGCACTATCTGGTAGTGGTATAGATGTGTAAGGTGATTTGCATTTAAAATTATTGTAATAATACCCATTTGATACAGACGCCAAGATTTTCTAGGCAAAAAGGGTGTAACCTCCTACAAATGGGGTTCCTAAAAGGTTCCACAAGCTTGTCCCCAAATCTGTTCAGGCTGGTATCCTGTGTTTAGCGTTTGAATGTATTGCCTATGAGGCCTCCGTGTATTGTCCCTTTAAGGGCTGCCTGTTTGCAGTCATAAGTAACAGAAAGTGGGTACTGTGTGTTTCCATGCCCGAGTCCCACCCAGGCTGCTGAATATTCGCTCCATTTCTGCCATCGCTAATCGTGCAGAGGGAGCCCTGCTGAAAGATATAACTAATTGCTGGGCATTTGTTAGAGTGATAATAAATTTGTATTCAAACGACATGAAGTCTTGCTGTATTCTGACAAGTGCTGTTAGCCACAGCCTTTAAACTGCCCTGGAGAATAATGGGTTAACTTTTCTAAGCAGGGCATAGAATGTTGCTCTCGAGCTCGGTTGATGTCTCTGCCTGTTGTATTTTGAACTGCAACCGTCAGATTCTTTACTCCACATCACTGAACAGTCGCTCCGGAGATTTCTCCTGCAGCTCGGTTCAAAGTCAGTTGAAGTGTCAGTTTTCGGTCCGTTTTCTACCGAAATTTAGTTTCTGCATAGTTGGTTCAAGTCTCTGTCTGTGGTACCGTGAGTACTAGATAGGTTTTGTTCTGTTTTCTGTGTGGAACTTGTAAAAAGTGTGGATCAGTTCGGCTGAACCGATCGTTCAGGTAATTTTTGTATCTTACTTTAGTGTGTGGTTACTGGCCGTATCGGTTCTAAAAAAACGGGTTTTAGTACGTTTTTTTCCAAGACCCGTGACACGGTCAGGAACCAATAGGGGAGTCTTGCCTGGCGGTTGCCGAAAAAAGGGTAAGTTTGGTTAGGTTGGCCATGTCTGAGAAACCCAAGAAAAAAACCGGGCCCACTGGGTTTCAACACTGCAGTGAGTGTGGGGAGGTCTTTGCTAAGGCCGATCCCCACACCACCTGTGTTTATTGTCTGGGGTTTGACCACCTTGATTCAGACTGCCAAATTTGTACAAATGTTTCCAAATCTACCCTTGAAAAGAGATTAGGTAGACTGAGGGAAAGCGAGGCCGAGAAGTCTGCTGACCCGGATGGCCAGCCCGGTTCGGTTCCGACCGAACCAGAAGGAGTGCCCTCTGACCAGGGCGATACTTCTTCAGGCAAAAGGAGACCCGATCCCGAGGGGTTGGTTCCGCCAAAAAAGAAACGCAAAGAAAATTGTCCGGTTCTGAACCAGAATCTCATATTCCGACCGCCGAAGAAATAGCCAAAGCGATTCGTATTGTGGAATCGCTTCTCCCGGTTCCGACTGATCCGGCACCTTTTGGTAGGGGCTCACTTCGGTTGGTTCCCCCGGTTAACAATTATACCCTGGAAGAATTTTATGAACTGGAGTTTGAGGGGGAAGGAGAGTTGGAAGATGAATATGGTGATGGTGAAAGTCTGGATGTGCCTATTGATCCGGACATCTCCCCAGACAGACCTTCAGGTGTTTCTCCTCCTAGGCTTTCTGAGTCCCCTTCCCACTTTATGTTTTACAGAAAGGTGGCTGAGACCCTCCAGCTTCCTATGGAGGAGGCAATGGAGGATCAGGAGGAGCCTGACTATGTACAAATGATGGACATCCCAGAGTCCAGGAGACTGTCTATTCCCCTCCACAAATCTTTTGGGAAACAGACACAAAAAATTCTGAAGTCTCCCAGTTCCATACCTCCTGTGGATAGAAGAATGGACAAGAGGTATACACTTTCAGGCTGAGATACGGAGTTCCTTTATCAGCAATGCAGCCATGTTGGGGTTGTACAGGCTGCTGCCTGCGATAAGGCAAACATTCCCTTGGCATCACACCCCCAGACAAGGAGTCCAGGAAGATTGATGCCATGGCAAAAAAGCAGTACATGGCATCTTCCTTGGGACTCAGGCAGGCAAATTATATGGCTTATACAGCCAGATACCAGAAGTCCAGGTGGGACACTGTACTGGCACTGGCTAAACAGGCTTCCCCCCAGCTTGCCAAGGAGCTGGAGGAGGTGGCTGCAGATGGGATTGAGGCATCAAAAGTTCAGTTTCATGCTGCTGTGGACTCCAATGATGTGTCATCAAGAGTCATGGCTACATATGTAGCTCTTCAAAGAATGGCTTGGCTCAGATGTACTAGCCTCTCACAGGATACCCAGGCTAAGGCCATGGATTTTCCTGTAGTGGGTAATTCTCTGTGTCGGGAGCAGACAGAGAATTACATGAAGAAAATGGACGAGTACAGGACCACTTACAGGAGTGCTCAGGCCAAGGAAAGGCAGGCAACTCCTCAATGGCAGCAGTCTAGGGGCAGGGGCAGGCCTTTTCAAAGGCCTTTTTACCAAGCACAGGCCTCTTCTTCCTTTTCGCAGAGGGGGTTCTACAGAGGGAGAGGCAGAAGGGGGATGAGCAGGCCTGCATCCACCCCTCAGCCTAAAGCCCCTGCCAAGCAGACACCCTGATGGGTCTGCCCGGGTCGACTCTCCTATCCCAGTAGGGGGGAGGCTGGCCTACTTTGTCCAGGACTGGATGTCTGTTACATCAGACAAGTGGGGCCTGGAAGTAGTAAGCCAGGGACTGGTTCTCAGCTTGAAAAAATTTCCAAAGATGAGAGCCAGATCTTTTCCACCTGCAAATCCTTTGGAAACCCTTGCCCTAGAGGCAGAGGTTTCTTCTCTCCTAGCTTTAAGAGCTATAGAGAGAGTACCTACCCTACACTGGGGCAAAGGACTGTACTCCAGGTACTTCCTGACCCCCAAAAAGACAGGAGAGTGGCGACCCATTCTGGACTTAAGATATCTGAACAAACATCTTTTAAAGCCAAAGTTCAAGATGATAACTCTGGGAATTATCCTTCCCTCTCTAAGGCCAGGGGACTGGCTAGCCTCCCTGGACCTCAAAGATGCCTACTTTCACATTCCCATCAGGTGCTCCCACAGAAAGTACCTCAGGTTCGAGTTGCCCTCAGGCCACTATCAGTTCAGAGCAATGCCCTTTGGCCTAACCTCAGCTCCAAGGATTTTCACAAAGTGCCTGGCAGTAGTTGTTGCCTTCCTAAAAAGACAAAAGATTTCCATTTTTCTATATTTGGATGACTGGCTCATAGTGGGCCAGTCTCCAGACCAAGTCAAGTCAGACCTGCAAGTGACCCAGCAAGTGCTTGCTTCTTTAGGATTTCTTCTCAATCTACCAAAGTCAGTTCTCGAACCAGTGCAGCTCCTCACCTTCATAGGGGCAGAGCTGGATATGGTAAAAGCAAGAGCCTTTCTTCCCCTGGAAAGGGCAAGAGCTCTCATGGAGCTGGCTTCTTCATTCAACCTTCGGGTGTCTCGACCAGCAAGGCACTTTCTTCAGCTCTTGGGCCATATGGCAGCTTCTACAGCAGTGGTCCAAAGGGCAAGATTCCAGATGAGAGACATTCAGTTCCACCTGAGGGCTGTTTGGTCCCAAAGAAAGGATTCCCTTACCAAACTAATCCCAGTGACTCGAACTCTGATCCAGGCCCTGCAATGGTGACAGGATCAGGACAATTTGAGGCAAGGGGTTCCATTTGCCACTCAGTCTCATTCAGTTGTCCTTACCACAGATGCTTCCTGCTGGGCTGGGAACCCATTTGAGGATCTCACCACCCAAGAACTGTGGTCTCCTCAGGAATCGCTTCTACACATCAGTCACCTGGAACTCAGGGCAGTGTTTCTGCACTGCAAGCTTTTTCCCAGTCAGTACAGAACAAGGTGGTTCAGGTCAGAACAGACAACACCACCACCATGTGGTACATCAACAAGCAAGGAGGCACTTGGTCTCACGGCCTTGTGCACAGAAGCAATGAAGCTGTGGTCCCTGGCTTATTCCCTGCAAACCTTTCTGATGGCAGTTCACCTTCCAGGGAAGGACAATGTCCTAGCAGATGCACTGAGCAGAATATCTCAGGGCCTTCACGAATGGGCCCTGGATCCTCTGGTATTGAATGTGATTTTTCGAGATGGGGCACTCCAGAGATAGATCTTTTGCAGCCCCAGACAATCACCAACTCCTCTCTTTTGTTGCAGACCCCAGTCTTGGGCTCAGTCCCCTGGATGCTCTGACTCTGAACTGGGAAGGGAAATTTCTGTATGCTTTTCCCCCTTTCCCTCTCCTGTTCAAAGTTCTAGTCAAGGTAAGGTCACAACCTTACAAAGTGATTCTGATTGCTCCAGACTGGGCCAGGCAGCCATGGTACCCCTTGTTGCTGTCCCTAACAGTCCATCTTCCCCTGTCTCTTCCCTGGAATTACAACCTGTTAACCTCCTCTCAGGGGAGGATTTGGTACCCAATCTTCAGTCTCTCAACCTCAAGGCATGGCTCTTGAAGAGTTAGAGTTTGCAGATTTGCATCTGTCTCAGGGGGTTCTGGATATTCTCAAAGCCTCTCGAAAGTCTTCCACCAGAAAGACTTATAACTCCAAATGGAAGAGATTCAGCATTTGGTGTTCCAAGAGGCATATCTCCCCAGATACTGCTGAATTGCCTACAGTTCTGGATTATATGGTCCATCTTAATAGCCTAGGCCTCAGAACAGCCACTCTCAAGGTACACTTGTCTGCTGTTTCTGCCTTCCTGTCAGTAGGTAAGTCTTCCTCACTGTCATCTCACCCTGTATTCTGTAAGTTTTTCAAGGGATTGCTTCATACCGATCCCCACTTTAGGGATCCTACTCCTGCTTGGGATCGTAATGTTTGCATTGCTTAGCTTATGCAACCACCTTTTGAGCCTCTGTCCTCAGCAGAGCTGAAGTACTTGACTTGGAAAACTGTGTTTTTGGTAGCCATTACCTCTGCTAGATGCATCAGTGAATTGCAAGCCTATCAGTGGAACCTGATTTCTTCTCTTTTCACAGAGATAAAGTGGTCCTTCGAACTAACAGAAAGTTATTGCCCAGAGTGGTTTCAGATTTCCACCTGAATCAGTCTATGTCTCTCCCTGTTTTCTCCACTGATCATTCTTCATCATGGGAGAGGAGGCTATACAGTTTGGATGTTAAAAGAGCCCGTAGCTACTACATAGAGCGTACCAAGGGTCACAGGTTTGATTCCTTCCAGTTGTCCCTCACTTATGGAGAGGTAGGAAAGGGCAAACCTGCCACCTAGAGAACTATTGCCAGATGGATTGTGTCTTGTATACAATTCTGCTATGAGAAACTGGGAAAGATTCCACCCTCAGGCCTGAGGGCTCACTCTACAAGAGGTACAGCTGCTTCCCTGGCGGCTGCCAGGGATATCCCTCTCTTAGAAATATGTTATGCAGCTACCTGGAAAATGGTACATACTTTTACCAGGCATTACTCTCTGGATATCCAGGCTAGGAGTGATGCTCGGTTTGCACAGCAGTACTTCAGAGCTTATTCCCAAAGTAGGTTCTGTCCCTCCTCCATGGAGGTACTCTGGAAGTCTGTACTTGTCAGAATACAGCAAGCCTTCATGTTGTTTGAAGAAAAATTACTCACCTTAGTAATTATGTTTCTTCTAGCGGAGTCTTGCTATATTCTGACCTCCCCCCACCTCCCCTCTCAGAACCTGGATTTTTTGGGATGTGGTGGGCAGGCACAGTGTTGGCACCTCAGGGGTGCCTCCTTACACCCTCTGTTATTCATGGGGTGATATGTTATTTCAATTTAAATTGTTTTTTGTGTTTTGGGTTTCCTGACTTGAGTCTTCCCTTGGGAACCCAAAAGAATATTTTTCTGCCAGTTGGCTAGTAAAGTTTTTACATTTTCCACATGGAACACCTAGTGAGTTTTGCTCCTAAAGATCTGACGGTTGCAGTTCAAAATACAACAGGCAGAGACATCAACCGAGCTTGAGAGCAACATTCTATGCCCTGCATAGAAAAGTTAACCCATTGTTCTCTGGGGCAGTTTAAAGGCTGGGGCTTACTGCACTTGTCAGAATACAGCAAGACTCCACTAGAAGAAACATAATTACTAAGGTGAGTAATTTTTTCGTTTGTTCTAACCTGTCTCCTTTGCAGCAAGGACTGTTTCTGTTTAGCACCACCATTTTGGTGCCGAACTGCCGAATTGGACCAATCAGTACCATAGGACTCTGAAATGGGACCTGCTACAGTGGGACAGTATGGATTACCTGTTGGATTTGTAGTTTTGGATTGTTGGTGCCTTTTGAACCTAAAGGGGGAGCTCTCACTGTGACTGACAGCTGGACCAGCCAATCAGACCTTTTGGATCAAGGGGAAATACCACGAGCTGTCTGCTGGCAAGCCAGATTTGAGTTGGATGCAGAGAGGGAAGGAGCACGCCTAGTCGAGCGGCGGTATTGCACAGTAGTTCATGAGGGAGAACCATGGAAGGCCCGAATGCTGGCCTGTTGCCATTTTCTGCCTAGAGAGAGAGAATTGGTTCGGTCTGAATCCGATCTGTGTGCTGTGAAGCAAGCTACTGAATTGGGACCAGGCTTAACCTGTAGAAGACCGAAGATTTTGCTAAATGCGATCAGCCTGTCAGGAACTTTAGCTGCCTTTGCGCTCCCGGGTTTTAGCAGTGATTTTGCGATCGGGATCGAAGAGATGTCTGCGTGGTACGGTTATTTTCTTTACATATAAATGTGCTGTGAACTGGAGGGGGGGGGGTCGCATTCTGGTTTTCCTCCAGGCTTAGTTGTGTACTGAGAGCTGGAGGTTGTACCCAGCCTGAGACAGACTGAATCCGTTGCTGTTCAATGCAGTTAGGCCCTGCCACGAGGGTCTTGTTTCCCTACCCTGCTTCTTCTGCCCATCCAGAAAATTCGACCATCGTCCATCCTGTGTTCAGCTTTGGGTATCGTGGAGTACACAAACAGGGTAGCTCCTGCAACATATATTTTAAGTCACAGGTGTGTCATCTGATTATTTTGTTGTGTTGTTTTCACAAACTGAGCCCTCCGCACCGTATTACACATCAGGGAGTGTGCATGTTATCTCTTTCTCTCACAGGGCCCCTACCAGCTGCAGCACCGGCCTACCCCGAGCAACGGTCCTGGCTAGCCCCTTCTCCATCCTGGGTACCAGAGAGTGTGACTGATAGGAAATCTGACTGCATGCACAGCTGTGATATATATAGTGTGATTAAGCCAATTAACCTGATTACCCCACATCCTTGTTGTAGCCCCCCTGAATAAATCATATCTACTTTTATGGTGCCAGTTTATGCCTAAGGTATTGTATAGTTGCTTTTTGTTCTGCATCACCTTATTTTACAGGTGGTCCCTAGAGCCAAGCTGAAGGAACCAGTCCTGGGGGTAAGTACCAAACATAGGTGTATGTATAAAGTCTATCAGGGGTATTGGGAAGGTGAACATTGTGTACTGTGTGGGCCACTAGTAGGAGATGAGGGTGGTCACAGTGTCCCAGAGGGCTGTGGCCTGGTTAATCTGGCTAGCACCAACCCTGACCTTTGGTTGGAGGCACCTGTCACTGAACCAAGGCCCCTTAACCTGTTAATAGCCAAGCAGGCAGGGGTAGTAGCCCTTGGATTAGCGCTGCCTAGGGTTACAAATGGTAACACATGCCTCTTGTATTAATATCCTTGTCGTGTGCCAGATCCAGTTACCTGTTTAAATTTTAACCTTACTTACAGTCCAGTATACTCTAAGGTGAGCTTTTTTTTGTGCAAGTGAGAAATCTTTGAAAGTCTTTTCTGCCCACCCAGTCCCCTGTTAGCATGTGGGTCTAGCCTTGAATTGAATTTTATGTTTCTCTTAAACTGGAACAATTCTGTACACTCTTCACTCTTCCTTTCCATAAGGAATTTATATATAAAATATCTTAGGACAGATGATATCCATTCTGAATTAAAAACTTTAGGCAGGGGTGTGAATCCCATTGCCCCTGTCTGGGGCAAGTACAAAACAGAGCTAATTTCATTGTAATGAATCAAGGCAAGTGAAATTCAGCTACAGTCATGGCTGGGTAAGTACTAAAAGTTTGATTTGAACACCCCTGACTTTAGGTCTGGATTTAGAGGAGAGAACTTTTAAATCTGTCAATGTTTGTTTCCTGTTTTTGACATGTTTGTCTTTTGATATCAAGAATATATGTAAAATGATACAATTATTTGTGACTGCACTTTATTACATATATACTTTTTGAGATGATTGGTAGCACTGTAATTTGAGTAACTGCACTTTTAAATATGTGCAGTTTGTATGTATATCATGCGCCTGATGTAATACTATTTAAGTGGTGGAAACATAGGGGGCAGTATCTTTGATATAGACTCGGAGGAGTTGAAACGTCAGATCTGTATGTGTGGTTTCCTTAGCCCTTGGGCCATCTTGTTGCGAATATATGAAGGAATTGGTTCAAATTTCCCTAGACTGGATTGCAGTCTTAATTATTTTGCATCTTTAGAATATGGCAAGAATCAATTATTAAATCGGATTAGCTGACACAGGCTCCAAGCTGGGCATTTATTTTTCAATAAATGCCCAAATGCCCAGCTAAAAATAAGAGCCAGTCCAAGTGCCACTTCACAAGATACCCTTCTACCCTACTGCCCAGCCTACTTTGTCATTGGCTGAAGGTACTTGAAAAAATTTAAAATCTCCGCCATGTTTTTCTCTCGCTTAGTGAGAGACTACTGGCCCCCAAATTTACTTTCCCTCGGTAGCAGCTAGTAGTAAATAAAAGAAAGAACACACATTTTGCAGGCAGGAGAGTGAAAACAGCCATATTGTTTTAAAATGGCACCACTTTCCTGACTACTACTTTTCACAGCGTGACTTGCACAAGGAAGTCGCTCTCGTTTACACCGCATCAGCTTTATCCTTCATGTGTGCTGTTTAAAAGAAAAAGCAGGAAACCAGTTAACAAATGCCCACACACTCTCCTCATTTCAAATAGAAATAAATGTTGTCTATCTTGCTTACCAGAAACTGGAGAGGCTGTAATTACAATGGACCCGATTCCACTGTGACCATTCAAAAAAGGACTGTCTAGCTACAATAAAACAGTATCTTGTTTAACAGAAACTGGAGTTGCAGTAATTAAATGAACCTGATTCCACCGTGATCATTAAAAAAAAAAAGGACCCGATTCCACGCGGACCAACTTGTATTTTCACCATAGAACTGCAAGTCCCACAAACCCTGTTGCTCCTCCGCCTCCTAAACATCAACACACTCTACTGGCAAGCACTGCACAGTACAAGGACTTCTTTACAAGAAACACATATTCTGGTTGTTTTAAACACTCATTATGCTTCTTTTTAATACTTTATTTTATTTTATTAAAAATGTTACATTGGAACATTTTCTAAAAGCAATAATAACCTCAGGATGAAGCATTATTGAAATACCAGACCTTCCAGGGGCTATAGGCCCTCTGCCTGCAGCGTTGGGCCTCATTACGCCCCTGGGTGGTCCGGTATTTCCCAATAATGCCCACCCTGTCTGGTATTATTGCTTACATATGCCCTGGGAAAGTGCTGTGACTAGCTGTTTTCTTATTTCACTGGGTTGTAACAGAGCACCCCAGGTCACTGTGTTGCGGCTCTTTATTCTGGCATAGCTTAAAGGATGGAGGAGCTTGACCTGTAGACACTGGAAACAAGGAGAGAAGGGGGGGGATAGGATCAAAATTTTTAAATATTTGAGGGGGATCAATGAGGTAAGGGAAGGAGCATCTTCAAGCTGAGGGAAATACAAAACCAGGGACACAGCTTAAACTGGAGGGGGTTCAAAAGAAATGTGAGGGGTACTACTTCACTGAGAAGGTGGTGGGTCCCTGTAACTATAGTTACTCAGATACAGTGGCTGATAGTTCCTGTTATGCACCTAAAATGTGAACTTGAAGTGTATTTAACAACATACTAGGCAGGATTTTCAAAAGGCTTAGATGCGCCACAATTCACAGGTAAGCCCATGATACACAGCACACATGGGGCTTGCGGCTATCTAGTAAGATTTTTATCCCGTGCGGCAGTTGCAAAGTTAGGCCAACTTTATCTGGTCTAACTTATGGCAATCCTGGGGCTTTATTTTATTTATTTACATTTTTTCCTCCTGGACACACTGGGGCAGGAACTCTGCCTTGTATCACACACTCAGAGCCCAGCCACCCATGACCAACCCTGAGACCCTCGACGGCTTGCCTCTCGTGTGGGGCAGGATGGGAACTCGCCTCCCACTCCCAGAGCACAATCCAAATCTGGGAAGCTGTGATGACGGACCGACAGAACAGGGATGAGATTTCATGAAACCCCAGCAGCCATTTTCCTCTTTTCTGGTTGTCCCTCCCTCCCTCTGACATAAGGTGTGAACACACACATGTGGGGGCATGCCATGCCCGCCGCTGCCTGCCTCTAGCCTGTATCACTCCCCAGCCCCATCAGGAGGCGATCAACAGTCAGGATGACAATCCTTTCTCCCAAGAGAGGAGAGCAGTCCTCTGAATGCTTGATCCTTCTTTCACCCTGCTGACCCCTGATGGCCCATGCTCATTTCCAACCCGAGTCTCCGGTGTAGTACGAGGTGTGATGTCCAGCGTCTCAACCTCCAGCGCCACTGGGCCGGCTCTGGGGGCCTTTTTTATGGAGCTTGCATCAGATATTTGGCGCAAGCTGCAGTAAATTGTGAAAACTGTCACAACTGTGCCCAAGAACCAGAACCTAAGTGTCATGGCGCAGGGCTTAGAGCAAGCCCTGTGCCACACTTTCAAAATTCTGCTCACTGAGTATGCTTTCCAAGAAGCACCAAAAAGAAACATTTTCTGAAAAAGGCAAGAACTACTTCAGAGGTTTTCCAGCTGGGGATTATTGAATACACCAAGCCCACAGACTGAGGGGGCCACTGGCTGCTCAAAGAAAGGGTTCCAGCCAGAACCCTGGAAGAGCAGATGTAAGGGGAGCCTGTAGCCCTACGTCTGCCCACAGTTGCTGTGGTGAGCTAGTGTCAGCCTTTCATCACAGCCAGAGGGCAGGTGTTTGACCCTTCTTGGACTGAGTTCTTGCCATGAGGAGGACTGGGGGCTATGGCCTCCACAGCGGAGCTGCTTCCAAACCAGCGAGAATGGCGAAAGGCAAAGTGATCCAGTCCCAAAGAGGATGATGAAAGGCCTGAAAGGCAATGCAATCCAGACTGGTGAGAAATGAGATGCAGCCCAGCAAAGAGGGACCATACATGCTTCACTGCAGTCACAGTGGAGCTTTCTGGAGGTAGCCATCCCTGAAAAGTTATCAGAACCCTGAGTAACATCAGGGTCTCGCCTGTACACAATAATGGCTAGAGGCTTACTGTCGATTAAAGTCCTGGGCAGGACTGTGCAGGATATTTGGGAGGTCCAGGCAGAAGACCTGCTGGGGCCATCAAGCCTGTTTCCATAGAATTATAAATTGGCCCTTTTGTTGTCTGAAAGTGTTTAACTTTTGTTTATGTGATGATTATTCTTTACCTGCAGCAATGGGCCCCGGCTCCATGACAGCTACAACCTTTATTTATTTATTATTATTATTTTTTTTTTATTCTCTATTTTTGTCCTCTTCCTGCTGCCGAACTATTTGCCTGGTCACGGACTCCGGCTGCAGCTTCTCACATCAGCCGTACTCCCTGAACCCCCTGACTTGTCCCCTAGGGCGAGGTCCTGGCACCCCGAGGGTAAGGGTGCCATGAATGTCGGAAAGGTGGGAGTTGGCCTGAGAGCTAATTGCAGCCAGAGCGGGCGTCATCAAGGTGGCGAGAGCCAGGTATTTTTTTCTTTCCCTTGTATGGAGGAGGCAGGGACGTGTAATGACGTCCTGAGTCCAGCCCACCCCGTGAGAGCTTCAAGCACCGGTAGCTGCAGTTCTTCCGGCCTCCACCAGGGGTGCGTCGAGCCCCGGGCACTATCCCCACCTTCCCCCTGAGAAGGAGAGCTGTTCCAGGGACGCTCCATCCTTCTCCCCCAGCTGGCCCTCCAGCGACCCGAGTCCGTTCCCGAACCTGCGTTGCCAACGCCACAAGCGGAAATCCAACCGTTATGCCGGTGGGCCAGCCAAGCCACAACCTTTATAGTGGTACCTGCGCAACCAGTGGAGAGCTCTCCTGTAATATAACATTTACATAGAACATAAATGCTGCTGATTCCATTGTTTTGTGCTAACCCTTTTCTTTCCTGCCCTCCCTCCCTGTAAATAAAATTCTGGTTTATTGCATTTTAAAGTGGGTGTATTTGCACTTTCCTGTCAGAGTTATGGTTTCTGTTTGGGGACTATACTATTGCTTGGAAGCGGAACTGTATTACTTCCTGGAGGGTATTCAGTACAATGTCCAGCTACCCCTATTAACAGTAATGGCTTGCATTATGGAGACCTGGCTAGGTGATAATGCCAGGCCAGTTTTGGAGGCAGCTGTTCCCACTGAGTACTCTGTGGTGCACTGCCCGAGGAGGGAACGCAGGAGCAGGGGGTGTGGCCATCTGTTTTAGATACAGCTTGGGCTTTACTGTGCACCCAGTGGGTTCAACCTGGTCCTTTGAGTTTGTGGGGGTTCAGGTGTGGGCAGCAGGATTCTCCTCATTTAACACTCTCCAGGGTTAGGAGGAAATTTCCTGCAGGAGGTCGCAGACTTTGTCGTCGACAAGGTGTTGGAGTCCCCCAAATGATTGGTTTTGGGGAGTTTAATGCCTGGGTTGACAACGAATCCTCGCAACATGGTTATTACATCCTCCAGTTGATGACATCACTGGGCCTAACACAAGTAGTTACTTCTGTGATCCATCACCATGGCCACATGTTGGACTTGGTTTTCTCATTAGAGCTTGACATTACAAACCTTGAAACTGATCAGATCGTTTGGTCTGATCATTGCATGGTGAAGTTCCTCTTGGGGTCCCTTCTGATAGTCCTTCCCTGTTGAGATGATTAGCTATCACCCTTTAAAGGGATTGTCTCCAGAGGGACTGTTGATGGTAGCTGATTTAGCTAGTGTAAATGCTGCATGTGCGGATGGCACAGGCGAGGGTGGCCACCTATAATAAGGTGGTATCTGAGGAGCTTGATGGCATTGCACCAGTCTGTATACAACCCAGATCTTCTCACTTGAGATCCCCTTGGTTTGATGGGGATCTCAAGGCGATGAAGATCAAGGGTCGGAAGTTGGAGCGTTGCTGGGGTAAGACCTGTTCAGGGGAGGAAAAACTGGCCTTGCATGCTCACTGTCGGAGTATCAAGGGACAATCAACTGTAAGAAGGCAGTGTTCTTGTCCAAGGAGATTGCTGCAGGGAAGAACAGACCATCTCAGCTCTTTTGGACTGTGGCCAGACTTCTTCACTCAGTCTGTCTACAGCCAAAGAAAACTTTTTCAACCTCATAATGCTATGAGTTTGCTCAGTAATTCTCTGACAGGGTGTCCTCTGTCCAGTCGAGGATCTCGTCAGTGAGGCAAGTTTTGCCTCACAGTGACCATCCTGGTAGGAGCAGAGGTGCTTCGATTGTCTGGGAGGAGTTTAGACCACTGAAGGTAGCCAAGGTCATTGAGGTGATCTCAAAACTGAGGCACACTTACTGTGAACTGGACCCAGCCCCACTCGCTCTTAATGAGATGTGTCAAGACCATTGGCCTGGTGTTCGTTATTGAGGGAGTCTTTCTGGATGCCTTGAAAGAGGCACTGGTGAGACCCCTCTGAAGACGCCATCTCTCAACCCTGATGTCCTGGCGAATTACTGTCCAATCTCTAACCTTCCATTTTCAGGAAAGGTTGTTGAGAAAATAGTGGCACAGCAGTTTGAGGAGCACCTCATGACCTTTGACATCTATGAGCCATTCTAGTCAGGTTTCAGGGCCAGGCATGGCACCAAAACTGCATTGGTTAGGTGGAAAATGACCTCGCCAGGGCAAGATAGAGGAGACAGGTCAATTCTTGTTCTCATGGATCTCTCATCAGCATTTCACACCATGGATCACATTGTGCTTCTAGATTGCCTTAGAGAATATTGTGAACTCACCGGTACTGTCATCAACTGGTTTGAGTCCTATCTCTCTGGCAGGAAGCAACAGGTGGTGATGGGAAATGTCTCCCCCCCCCCGAAGCTCCTGCCATGCTGAGTGCCTCAGGGCTCGATCTTGTCGTAAATTTTTTTCGCAGTGTACATCACGTCCCTGGGTAAGCTCATTAGGCATTACAGTTTGGGTTTTGACTGCTGTGCAGATGGTACCCAACTGTGTATGTCCTTTGCCCCTGGAACACATGACACCGTGGACGTACTTTTTTTTTTTTTTAATTTAGGGATTCGGATCATACCTTTGAGCTTAGAGCTCTTTTACAAAGGTTCCACGTCAAACAGTGACAATGACATCAATAACAAACAGTTTACATACAATACTCGAATAGCAGGTAGTTAGTATACAATAAGGTTACAATGTCATTCATAGTACCAATGGTGATAGTACAGTGTCAAGAACATTCAACTAGGGTAAAGGACAGTGTTTATATGTAGCAAGGAGATAAAGAGGTGTGACACCTAGTGTGAGAGTCCAAGGAGGAGTCAAGGGGGGACTGGGGGAGGTGACCAAAAGAAGTGGCTTTGTCTAGGAGGTTGGGAGGTAGTTGTAGTAGGTTGGCTTTAAAGGTTGATCCAGTGGGAGAAAAGGCACAGGGAGAGGAAGACAGAGGATAGGGCAAGAGGAAGAGTGGGGGTTAAAGGAAGGGAAGGAGAATGTGGATGAGTGGGCATTATGGGGTTAGAGTTCTAGTGGCAGTCACAAACTGTCCTAGTAAGAAGGTGTTGTCTTAGGCCATTTTGAATTGCGAGATGCATTGGGAGTTTAGAATGTGCACTGGGATTTCATTGAGCCATTAGAGGCCCTATAGCTGAAAGCACGCTGTCCCTGCACAGTTCAGCAGGAAAGGTGTTGATAGCGCCCCTCATCCTGCCTCTGGTGGTATAGCTGGTAGCACTTGGTGTTAGGATGCTAGAAATGCATGGGGCTGTTTACCCATTAGTGCCTTTTTCCAAGGAGACATGTTTGGAATATAATCCTGTTCTTTAGTGGCAGCCAATTGGTCTCCTCGTATAAGGAGCAGGTGTGGGTATTTCGATCTGCAGCCATTGTCAGCCTACATGCCTTGTTGAGGGCAATGTGAATCCTTTTTAGTGCAGTGTCTGTTGCTGCGCCATAGACCACCAATCCATACTTGATGGTAGAAAGGATGGAGCTGGAGACTGAGAGACGGAGGGCCTCTGGAGTGAGATACTTTTTATGCCTATATAGTACACCCAGCTTGGTGTTCACTGCCTTTACCACTGTGTCGATGTGTTGGGTGAAGGTGAGGCAGTCATCAATGGTGACCCCCAGGTACTTGAAGGTCTGAACTTGTTCCAGCAGCTCACTGACTTTATTGGAGATGGTTAGGGGAGGGAGCTTCTTTTTGTGCTGTAGGCTGGCTGTGAGCATCACCTTGGTTTTTTTGTAGTTTAATAGAAGTTTATGGCTACAGAACCAGTCTTCCAGCTTGTAGAAGGATGCCTGCAGCTCAGAGTGAAGGGCGACTGTTGATGAACTGCTGGTGAGAAGCACAGCATCATCCGTTTAAAGTATCAGTTTAGTGTCACGGGCTTCAGGAAGATTATTTAGGAAGAGGCTGAATAGTAAGGGCCGATATTGACCCTGTGGGAGCCCCTAAAGATACCTCGTTGGAGCTAGATACTGTGTGCCCAATTTTTACACATTGGCTTCTGTGTGTTAGGTAGTCCTTGAACCAGCAGACAGCATTGGTTGCAACCCCCAGGTTCTGTAGTTGAGTCAGGAGGAGAGAGTGATTGACAGTGTCGAAGGCTTTGGTGAGGTCTATGAAGACTGACCCCACCAGCTTTCCTCGTCTAGTGCCTTGTGCGAGTAGTCAGTGTAGTCCAGCAAAGCTGTGGAGGTACTATACTTCTGCCTGAAGCCATGTTGGTTGGGACATAACAGGTTGTATTTGTTGAGGTAATCAGTGAGTGTTGGTGGCCACAATCTTTTCCAGGGCTTTAGATAAGGGAGAGAAGATGGATGTTGGCTATAATTGGCGTTGCATGTCATATCACCGTTCTTGTGCACGCGCCATGAGAGCCTGTTTCAGATATCAGGAACTGTGCAAGAGCCAGTGATTTGTTAAATAGTTTTGTAACTGGCACGATGATGACATCCAGTGTTAGGATAGGAGTTTCACATCGATTCCATCACTCCCCATTCTGGTCTTTCCTAGTATTTTTTTTATGTGTTTGTAAGCCTCCTTCACTGACACTTTTTTGAAGTAGAAGACAGGGATTGAGCCCCCTTGAGGCGTGCAGTTGGTTTGTTCCCCAGCAGGGTGCAGGTAGTCCGGGGTAGCACTCCAGTCAGGTCAGTAAACGCTGTGTTGAGAGAATCC
This sequence comes from Neoceratodus forsteri, assembly GCA_016271365.2. Taxonomy (NCBI): domain Eukaryota; kingdom Metazoa; phylum Chordata; order Ceratodontiformes; family Ceratodontidae; genus Neoceratodus; species Neoceratodus forsteri. The sequence continues at coordinate 1,354,834,857 of CM057455.1, read as the reverse complement.
GCGATGTGCCAAGGGTCAGTAATCGTGATGTTGTTAATGTTGAGCGAGTGGGGATCTTCTTCTCATCCTTCCCAAGAAGGTTTTTGATGTTCTCCCAAAAACTCTTCCCATTGCTCCCAGTTTTATTAAGCTGCTCCTTGTGGAAGTTGGCCTTTGCTTGGCGGATAAGGTTGGTGCAGTGGTTTCTTGCAGTTTTATAGCATTGGAAGTTGTGTTTGCTGTGAGAGGACCTGACTTTTTCCCAGAGGTTGTCCCTTTCCTTCATCTGGGCGAGGAGATCTCCTGTGATCCAACCATTAACTTGACCATGAATTTTTCTTTTCCTCAGTGGTGCAAAGATATCGCAAATCTTGTTGAAACCCTCTATAAAGAAACTTAGGGCCTGGTCAATAATATTTATTTATTTGTTTTTGTTAACCGGGTAGGGCACACTAGACAGCCAAGTGCCTATTTTCAGGTGCAACCCGAGAGGGTTACATAGGTAGTAGTATACAGGAGACAGTTTCATACAGCTGAGCAAGAAAAAAAAAACAGGATTTACAGGAAATGGCTAGGCGGCTGACACTGAAGTACAAATTTGGCAAACAAGAAAATAACAATTCATTACCTAGAGAGAAAGAATAAGCAAGGTATCGTTAGAATTGGAGTTGAGGGGCACGGATGCACACAAATTGTGGAGTAAACAAAACGATTTAGGTACATATATGAGCAAAAATAGTGCCTCTGAAGTAAGTGCTGGGGGAATGGAGGGGTGCTGGATAGAGCGGATGAGGCCATATGGGCAGGGAGGAGTGAGGGGAGGATGGTGAAGGATGTACAGTCTGGATTATGCTATATGTTCAGTAGGTGGTGGGCCCAGAGGGCTCATAGTACAAGTGTATGGAGGGTAATCTATGAGGTGCAGGGACAAGTGGAGGAGGATTTAAGAAAACGCCAGAGTGAGGTTTTGAAGCAGTGATGGAAGGGGGCAGACTGGGTAAAGACTGGAATCGAGTTCCAGATTTTTGGGGCGAAGGAGGGAAGGCCGGTCCCCATGAGGGAGGCGAGTTCTAGGGATAAGCCGGTTTAGGGCCTCTCGATCTTAGCAGATAGGATGGGGGCCAGGGTTGGGGGGCAAGGTAGGAGGGAGTCCGATCTATAATGTTGTCAATGAAATTACCAAGCACGAAGGTGCGATGCTTTTCTGGAGGGAGCCATTCCAGATGGGAATAGAGGTCACAGCGGGGGGTGAGGGGAGGAGCAGAGAGGGCGGAGCGGCAGATGTTGTTATAGGCAGTGTCCCATTTCTGGAGACTGGATGAGGGTACGGGGGCAAAGGTAACCAGCCCATAACAGAGAGTAGGGAAGAGGACCCCTCTGGCTAGTGCCAAACAAGCTGCTGGGGTTAGGCAGTTTTTAGCTTTGTAGGCGAGGCCGAGCTTGCAATTTGTGGCCCTGCAGACATTCTGAATTTGCAGGGTGAGATCGAGCTGCGGGTCCAGGGTGACACCCAGGTTCCTGACTGTAGCCACTGTCTGCAGGGGGAGCCATCAACACCAAGAATTTGAAGAGGGGAGAGGCAGGACTTTATCTTGTGCCATGAGCCAAAAAGCATGTTTTTTTTTTTTTTAAGGTTGATGGTGAGCCTGTGATCCACTAGCCAGGATTGAATGCGATGGAAGTCCGCGTTTAGTTGGGAGTTTATGGTGGTGATGTCACGGGCACTGGTCAGAATGACCAGGTCATCTGCGTACAGAGTGGTGTGCCCATGGACAGCGATGGAAGGAAGTTCATTGATAAAAAGGGAGAAGAGTGTAGGACCAAGGACAGAGCCCTGAGGGACACCACTGTGGACAGGAGAGGGGGAGGAGAGGGTACGATTGAAGTTGGTGTACTGTTGTCGACCAGAGAGATAGTTGAGGAACCACGCGTGGGCAGGGGGGGAGAAACCAAGGGATCGGAGAGTGGAGCTGAGGAGGGAGTGGTCAACCCTGTCAAAGGCTTTGGAGAGATCCACAAAGATGGCACCAGTGAGGTTACCCTGGTCAGCAGCAGTTCTGATAGTCGAGGTAACTACAGCGAGAGCAGTGGACGTGCTGTGCCCTTTTCTGAAACCGTGTTGGTGTGAGAGGAGGTTATGGTTCTGAATGTACTGGGATAGCTGGGAGGCCACGATTTTCTCAAGAATCTTGGAAGCGGCAGACAGTATTGCAATAGGACGATAGTTCTGGGGGTGCTTAGGGTTTCCTTGTTTTAGGACTGGGACCACCTTTGCCATTTTCCAGATGTCCGGTATTGACCCAGAGCTGAGGGAGGTATTGAAAATGTGCGTGAGAGGCCTGGCAAGTAAATGGGCCCCTAATCTGAGAAGTTTTGGCTCGAGGCGGTCATGTCCTGCCCCACTGTGGGGGGAGAGGCCGGCGAGGAGCTTCTGGGTCTCGTAAGGAGTCACTTGTTGGAGGAAGAGTGGTGGTCGGGAGTTAGATCCAGGAGGAGGGGTATCAGGAGGCTTTGGGGCAGAGTGCAGGGTAGGAGAGGCCGATAGTTCGGAGAACAGGGAGTTAAAGGTATTAGAGATAGTGAGGGGGTTATTACAGCTGACCCCACCAATAAGTAAGTCGGTGACTTGCACTCTGGCAGACCCACCAACTGCACCCCTGATATTTTGCCAGAAACTCCTCGGGTTTGTGGCTGAGGAGAGCAGAGCGGATTGGCAGTATTCGCTTTTGGCAGCGCGGATGGCTTTTTTGCATGAGTTTCTGAGGGTCCTGTATGCAAGGAGATCAGTGGTGCTTTGGGTGGCCTTGTAGGTCACCCAGCATTTGTCCCTGAGTTTCATTAGGGAGAAAAGGCCCCCATGGAGCCATTTGGTGACGCACCTTTTACTCGCCTCCTGGTGAGGGGGGCGTGTTTGTTTTGTACCAGGATGAATTTAGTAAGAAATACATCTAGAGCTCGAGCAGGGTCATCTAGTGCAGTGACCCCTGACCAGTCAACTAGTGAGAGGTCTGAGAGGAAGTGATGAGTATTTAGTTTGGAAAAATCCCTCATCGTGATCACTTTGCTGGGGGGTTTCGTATGCGAAATACCCCACGTGCAGAATAGGCGCATGATCGATGGGGTACCAGCTGCTCGGGAGAGGGCAGAGAAGAGGGCCCTGTTGTTCCTTCCCAAGACCCACTATTAATTATGATAGGCGGGGCTTGCTCAATTTGTTTGACCATGTGAAAGTGACTGGGGAGTGATTACTTAAGGTGTCAGACAGGACCTTAAGTTCAGAGATCTGAGAAGGGTAACTCGAGAGGAGCCAATCGAGGAGGGTGTCTTTTCCTCTTTTGTGGTTCCAAGTTGGGTCAGATTGGAAGTAGCGACCATGTCCTTGAAAGGCGTGGGTTCCCTGCCCTCCCAGTTGATGTTAAAGTCACCTGTTATGAGAAGCTCTGTGCCCTGAGAAAGGGTAGCAGTTGTATCCAGTATTTTTGGAAGGCTATCCCTGGCTTTAGTGGGTGGAAGATAAACCGAGGCTAAGATTAGAGATTTGCCATGCCGTCCGACCTGTGCTTTTATTGCTAGTAGTTCGTGATCATCCTTGACCCTGGTAACAGGGAGGACTGAGCAGCATAGGTAATCCCTGCCATAGATAAGGACTCCTCTGCCTCTCTTGCCACACCTGTCTTTCCTGAATGTTTGATATCCCGGGAGTATCACTTCATTGTCTTTTATCTTGCTTGACAGCCAGGTCTCTGTCAGACAGAGAATGTCAGGCACATGGTGGGACATCCACGCTTGGAGTAGGTCAAACTTTGCTGTGAGGCTGCAGATGTTCAGTGCAGCTACTTTCAGGCCTTTACTCATGTTTCCCCCCTGCATTTGATACTGGTGGTGGGCCAGGAGTGGCATGGACATTACCTGATAGAAGAAGAAGCATGAATATTATTTTCCTGGCTGAGAGGTTTATGCAAATGGTGGAGCGTATCTTCGCCTCCTGCTCTTGCAGTGGGGGAGGCTTAACAACTGCCTGGCTGAGATCAATGACTGGATGTCCTCCAGATGGTTGTGACTGAACCCTGACAAGACAGAGGTCCTAGTGATTGAGCTGGGTCATGGACAAGATGGGAGTGCCTCTGGAGTGGCGACAGGACTGGTCCTGGGGCCCACTCTGTTATGGCTTCCCCTAGGGTGAGAGATCTTGGCATTATCCTTGATGATAGATTGACACTTGATGCTCAGGTGTCATCTGTGGTCCAAAGTGGTTTTTACCACTTAAGGAATATCACCAGAATTAAACTTCTAGTTCTTCCCAAGGACCTGCCATCACTGGTACATGCCTTTGTTCCATCCAGGCTTGATTACTGTAATGCTCTATACTTCAGAGCCAGTGGAGGGACCCTCCGCCGACTGCATCTGGTGCAGAACGCAGAGGCCAGGTTACTGATGGGCCTGTCCAGGTCTAGTCATGTGACCTCAGTCCTGCAAGCTCCTCACTGGCTATCTGTTAGGTTGAGGATCATCTTCAAGGTGGGCTTGCTCATACACAAAGTCCAATATGGATTGGGCCCTGGCTACCTGGTTAATCTCTTGACTCCTGTCACCGCGGTCCACTCCCTCCACTCCTCCACCAGGGGCCTCCTTGTGGTTCCAAGGACCAGGTTAAAAACTTCTGGCGACCAAGCTTTTGAAGTCACTGGACTGGCCATTTGGAACTCATTTCCCATCTCTATCTGGGAGGCCCAGATGGTGGAGACATTTAAAAGGGGTCTAAAGACTCATCTATTTTGCTTGGCCTTCCCAGACTAATCAGAGCTAGTATATATTATTAATATACAGTATTTTTCAGACTATATTTATTGCTTTAATGCTGTTTTGTATGTTATATGTGGTATTTGTTCATACTTTTTTTTTATGCTCCCACCCTGCACTGAACGATCTCTCCTTTGGGTATCTCAAGGACTTGTACTCAGCCAGACTACTCCTATCCAGTCACCGGCCCACATCACAGCCCACCCCAGGGTAACCTGATTTATCCCTTGCATCGGGCGGTTCCCCTCCCTGCAGAGGGAATTAGCCTTACCGGCCTGCTTCATTGGCCCTGGCTGCCGCTGGGGTGGCCATCAGTGGTCCGCAAGCTCCAGTGGCAAGGGTTCAGACAGCCATCATCCAACCAGCCAGTGTGCCATTTTTCCTCTGTTTTCCTCCCACGTGAGTGTGGCGTGCCAGATGTCAAGGCATATGCCAACATCTGTCATGCTTCCCTAGGCAACAGGGCCTGATGCATTGCTGTTCTCCCAGCCTCTGCCAGGAGTCAGCAGGTGCTGGGCCTCAGCCCTTCCCCCCCCGAGAGAAGGTGAGTAGTCATCAGACGCTCAAGCCTTCTCCCTCCAGCTGGCCCTCCGATGCTCTAATCCGTTCCCAAACCCAGTTCGCCAGTGTTGCAGCGGTGAATCTTTTCACTGCACGGGCAGGCTGGCTTCGTACTTTTTTTTATTGCATTAACCCTGCCTATTTTCTTTTATGTAAGGCACCCAGAGCCTCCGGGATTGGGTGCCATATAAATAAATGTGCCTTACCTTGCCTAATGTCACACCAAGAAGATTTCTGGGGGCACACAATTAAAACATAATCAAGAGGGAACACTAAATTACATTTTGAGGGCTTCTTTAGCCCAAAATGCACTTCTTGGCTGGGAATTTGGGCAAATATTAGTCCCCACCTACTCTGTAGGTAAGATGGCCCTGCTTATTTATTTATTTAGCTTTTGTTAACCAGGTAAGCACACTAGACAGTCATATGCCTATTTTCAGGTGCAACCCGGGAGATTACAAGATACAGACAACAGCAGGTATTACAGCAATTCAGAGACAGGTAAATAGTCAAATGCATCATGACTTAACAAGAAGGCATATAGAAAACATAGCATAACAAGGTAGCAGTTGACAGCCGGGTGTTGAACATCACATAACAGGATAACATGTGATAGTCACAACTAAAAATACGTAAACACACTGATCTCAGGGTGAGGTCTAGACATGACCATAAAGTGTAGCACAGTGCAGAAGGGGGTTGGTATCTTAGGAACAATGACAAGTCAAGGCGAGTTTCAGGACATCCCAGAGGGAGTTTCTGAAGCAGGTATGGGAGGGGAAGGTACGAACAAGGGCAGGAAGGAAGTTCCACAGTCTGGATGCACAGATGGCGAAAGCCCGATCACCTGTTAAGGTGCGGGTTTTGGGAACTAGGAATACTTGCGAGCCACTAGATCTTAATGTGTAGGAGAGGTTAGCAGGCTGGAATAGGTCAGCTAGTACAGGAGGAGTGGCAGTTCTGATGATATTGTCAATGAAATTGCCCATAACAAAGGTTCAGTGGTGGTTGGGAGAGAGCCACTCGAGCTTGTTTTATAGCTCACAGTGGTGAGTGAGGCGAGGGGCAGAAAGAGCAAAGTGACATATATTGTTATAGGTAACATTCCATTTGGCTAGACAGGTTTCTGGGGCATACGTGAAGGAGACAAGTCCATAGCAGAGTGTGGGTAGAAGGACCCCCTTTGCCAGGGCAAGACACGCTGCTGAGGTGAGGCAGCTTTTAGCTCTGTAGGCCAGGCCCAGCTTGCTATTTGCAACCTTGCATGCATTGTTTATATGCAGGGAGAAGTCGAGCTGTGGATTGAAGTTGACCCCCAGATATTTAAGGGAGTCTGCAACCCTCACAAAGGCTCCAACAGCTCCAGTGACTCTCAAGGGAGCAAGACAGGCTTTTGTTTTGGCCAGGGAACCAAAGAGCATAGCCTGGGTTTTTTTTAGGTTGATGGCTAGTTTGTGGGCCTTTAGCCAGGATCAAAGTCAGCATGAGGTCAAAGTCAGCATTGAGCTTGGTGCTGATGACATTGATGTCCTGTGAGCTGGTTAGGATCACAAAGTCATCAGCATAGAGGGCAGAACAACTGTAAGCTGGGACTAGAGGCAAGTCATTGACAAAAAGGGAAAACAGAATGGGCCCAAGAACAGACCCTTGAGGTACCCCAGAGTTAACAGGCATGGGCTCTGAGAGGACCTAGTTAAATTTAGTGAGTTGCTGCCTTCTGAGTAGGTAATTGATGAACCAGGCTAGGATGGGGGGGGGGAGAGGCCAAGGGATTGGAGTAAGGAACACAAGAGTGTGTGGTCAACCAGATCGAAGTCTTTTGAGAAATCAATGAAGCTAGCCCCAGTCAAGTTGCCTTGATCAATAGCAGCCCTGATCTCGGAGGTGACCTTGGCCAGGGCAGTAGAGGTGCTATGTCTCTTACGGAAGTCATGTTGGGCTGGGTTAAATAGGTCATAGCTTTGGATGTAGGCTGTGAGCTGGGTGGCAAACACTTTTTCAAGCAGTTTACTAATAGCTGAGAGGATAGCAATAGGGCGGTAGTTTTCAAGGTTGCTTGGGTCACCTTGTTTGCATACAGGGACAACCTTAGCCAATTTCCACATTTCAGGGATGATCCTGGTAATGAGAGATGTGTTGAAGATATGGGAGATGAGCAGGGCAAGTAAGGTGACTCCAAGACAAATAAGTTTGGGCTCTGTGTTGTCATGATCAGCACCTGTGTGGGGAGAGAGGCCAGCAAGGAGTCTCCGAATTTCACTGATGGAAATGGCCCTGAAGTAAAAAGGGGGTTGAGCTGTCATCCCAGTCTGAGGACTACGTGAGGGATTCAAGTTCACTAGGAGCAGGGAACTGGGAGGTGCAGGCAGACAGATCTGAGAACTGGGAGTTAAATGCATTTGTGATAGTTAAGGCATTGTTGCAGCTGACCCTGCCGATAAGCATGTCAGTGACATAGGCTCTGGAGCAGCCACTAACAATATTCTTGATGTTTTGCCAGAAGCTCCTTGGGTCCCTAGCTGAAGATAACAGGGTGGATTTACAAAATTTGCTCTTGACAGCATGGATGGCTTTTTTACAAGAGTTTCTGAGCTGCCTATATTCCTGGAAGATAGACATATCATGGGTAACCTTGAATTTTGCCCAGCATTTGTCCCTGAATTTCAAAAGGGAAAATAAGCCTCCTTGTAGCCATTTGGTGACGGTGCCCCTAACTCTCAGTTTTGTAAGAGGGCCGTGTTTATCCTGCGGGGAGGAGAATATTGCAAGGAAGTTATTAAGGGCACTTGAGGTGTCATTTGTGGCTAGAACCAGGGACCAGTCTGTGTGTTTCAAGTCAGCATGGTAGGCCTCAGTGTTGAATTTGGAAAAGTCCCTCATTTGTATCACTTTGCAGGGGGTTTTAGGTGGGGAGACTCTCCAGGTGCAGTAGGGGGGGAGTGATCGGAGATGGCATCAGGGAGGGTACCAGATGTGACAATCTGCTTGGGCCTACTGGACAGTATCCAGTCAAGGAGGGTACCTTTCATCCCAGAGGAAGAAAGCCTAGTTGTTTCAGCAATAAGTTGACAGAGAGCAAGGCCTGCCAACAGGGGTTCATATTGCTTGGCTTTGCAGCCTATCCAGTTCAAGTTGATGTCACCAAACACTAGTAATTCATTGGCACGCACCTTAGAACTAAGGATGTCAAGGAGGAAGAAGAGTCCTTGTACGCCACATTTGGGAGGGTTATAGGCACAAACTAGGTGCAGTTTTTTTTGTGTTACCCGGTAAAAGTAAGGCATGGAGAAATTCACAGGTAGGGGATGGAGGAGGCAGGTGAGATATGACAGATACATTAAGGTGAGTCTTATAGTAGAGTAGCAGGCCACCCCCTCATTTTTTCCCCACCCGATCCTGCCTAATTATATTGTACCCTGGAAAGGCACACACAGAATCCGGGGTAACAGGTTTAAGCCACGTTTCCATGACCCCCAGTATGTCTGGGCGGTAGTTGGCAACCCAAGCAGAAAGCTTGGCGTGGTTAGGCAGGAGGCTACGGACATTAAGATGGGCAATTTTTAAGCCCTTTGACATAAACCATGGGGGTAGGGCAGGGAGGTAGACGAGGCAGCAGGGGGCCCAAGGTTAGGCTCAATATCTCTGGCCAGTAAGAAAAGTTAACAGCAGAAATAGAGCAAGGCAAGGCAGTAAGCATCATTTCTTGCTGGACTTAGACATGAGGATAAAGAGCTTGACCAGGTGAGTGGTATAAGAGCGGGTCAAAGGTTTTAGACCCCAGATATGACAGAGACACAGTTCCCTAGCAGCTAACAGGTTAGAGAAAGTGTAGTCATCCTCTAAAGGGTAGAGTTTGGTTCTAAGGGGGCTGTATGGAGGGAAAGAGCGGCTGCTAAGAGTAGCAATGCTAGCTGGCAGGCAGCAGAACAGACTAAGTAAGGCCACACTGTGGACTTGAGGCTGGCAACAACAGAGCAAGGATGACATTCTGGTGAGCCACATTCAGGGGGAAGGCATGAACCAAGAGAATACAATTAGAACTCAAACAATAGCTCTTGTAGTAGGATAGACAAGGAGAGGAGTCAATACAGAAACAAATACTAATACTCAGTGTAAATTCCTAAAGAACCTTGTCACCAAACACTGGGCCATGCACAGTGACAGTGGCCCTGGCACATGACATTCTCTTAATTCACTTAAGGCTCCAGTCTCATTAGTTGCAAACACTGTGGGAATACCCTAGTGCAACCCCCCCACATGGGTGGGGCTTACCACTTCTGCCTCCCGTCCGCCAGCTCCCGCCAGTCCTGGTTTTCTGGTGCACTCCTGCCAGCCCCCAGTAATGTTGTCCTGGTAGGGGGGGCTGGAGGAGCAAAGTGTAAAAATTGAATCTGCCAGCTCGGCGGTATGGCAAAATGCCGTGCAGCACTTAGTGCGCATGTTTATTTATTTATTTATTGAAGTCTCAGACTATTACCTTTGAGCTAGAAGCTCATTTACAAAGGTTCCACATTAGTGTACAGTAGACAAAGCATAAGAAAGGATAATAAGTGGAGCAAAAATTACATCAAACAGTTTATATATACAAATACAGTCAGCTAATGCAAAATGCAGAGCTTTCGTCAGCTGTGCAGCATTATACAGTACGATATTTACAAAGATGGTTAAAAATGTAAACATTTAAAAAGTGTAAACATCTGATATCCCAGTCTGCCAGTGCTATAAACAGTGCATCCATCGAGAGATGAGGGAGCACCTGTAGAGAGGCGGGAGAGGCAGGAGGGATGGGGGAGGGAGGGAGGGTAGAAGGAGGAGGGTGAGAGGATCTAGGAGGAGTAGAAATGAATATAGACCAGATTAGTCCAGAATATGAAGACATAGTATGAAGTGGGGTGAGTTAATGTGTAGGAGACTGGAGCAGCCCAGGGGTCTTGTTGGAAAGGAAAACAGAGAGTGGGGAAGACAAGGGGGGGGTAACTATATGTAGGAGAGGAGGGTCACCCTCCTTCATGGACAGTAGAAGCCAGAAGGGAGGAGGGGGAAGGGGAAGAGCAGGGATTCCCCTGAGTGGGCAAATGAGGGTTCGGGGGAGGTTATATAAGTGCTTTAAAGGACTGGTAGTCCAGGAGGGCAGAAGGTTCAGTGAGAAGATTAGCTATCATAGTCACAGGAGCTGGTGGTAGAACGATAGGAGCATAGTTTTGTTTTGAAGGGACCAAGTTTGGGTTCAAGTTGGAGCTCATAGTTGAGCGAGTTCAACCATTAAGGGGCTCTGTAAGCATAGGATCATTGTCCTTGCGCTGTATGGTAGAAGGGGACTTGAAGTAAATTCCCACTTGTACCTCTGGTAGGCCTTTGGTTTGTGGGGAAACAGAGGAGACCTTGAATCCTAGGAGGAGTAAGGCCTAAGGTGGATTTTTTGGCTAGCAGGCAAACCTGATGCTGGATCCTATTTTGCAGGTTGAGTAATCCTGAGCGGGCATAGAGCTTGCAGGTATGAGTTAGATGGTGAGCACCTAAGATGGACTGACAGGCTTTATTTAGGGCCAGTTTGATTCTCTTGAGGACTGTCTCAGTACTTGACCCACAGACTACTAAGCCGTAGTCAATTATTCACAGGACTGAGTTAGTGACTGTGAGCTTAAGGGCATCATCTGTGAGGCAATGTCTGTGTCTATATAGCTGACCAATACGTGAATTAGCAGCCTTGGCTACCTGGTCTATGTGTATGGTGTAAGAAAGGGATTTACAGAAACTTATGTGAGCACCTGAAACATTAGTGTGGTGCTATTCCATATGCACGCTCACAGAATAGAAAAAATTCTATCTATTTTAGCCACAAGCCCAAACCAGGGTCTCCACTTCAGCCGAGTGGCCCTGGCACTGCTACCTGCTGGCGGCCAGACTTCTGCATCCAGCCCGCCACCCCCTGACCAAGGAAAGCAGGTACGTTTGGTCAGCTCCTAGCTTGGAGCTGTGAGGCTTCAATCCCCCATAACTGGACTGGCTCCTGGGGACTGTTGCTGCTTCCCGATTGGATGCTGCAGATCCCCATTGAGAAAGAAAGCATACAAGGCACCTTTTTCAAAACAGCTCGGCCACTGCCTTGCTGTACTGCGTCTCTGGACAATCACCACCTCCCCCTCCTCCCTCTTTTATTAAGTACACTTCCCCAATGATTCCCCAGGCCTCACACTAGTCAATTACAGCAACTCCTTAAAGGGGCTCTCCTTTCTGTAACTCTTAAAGGGGTGATCATCTCTCGTGCCCAGAAAACTTATCGTCCTCAATGCATCTGGGATCAAGTGCATTGACACTGACTATGATCCTCCTCCTACTTCCTACACCAGCCCCACCTTATTTAGGACCATCACCCTCTACGAATAGTACCCCCCCCTTATCTGCAACACCTCTACCAGACCCCCACTGAAGCTCAATCACCTCCCCTCTTGGTACCGCCCCACACTTCCACCCCTGCTATCTCTTACTTCCCACTCATACCTTGGTCTCTTCTCCCTAATGCCTTTCCCATCCTTCGTACTCTACCCACCCGATGCACCCCATGCACCCCAGCACCCAGCCCTGTGTCCAGTTGCAAGGGGAGATGCCACAATCACTACCATGCTTTGGTGTGCCTAATCACCCTCCTGTTGCTTCTATCAGGTAATATTCATCCAAACCCTGGCCCCATGCCCAACCTTATGAACAAGCCTGCCCAGGCTCAAGGATTCCGCATAGCTTCTATGAATATTTGCAGCCTCCTTAAGAAGGCTGCTGCATTCCAGTGCTGGGTTACTTAGCAGCAACCGGACATTGTCGCACTCGTCGAAACCTGGTTATCCAAATCCACCCCGACTCCTTCATCTCCCTCCTGGTTACACCCTTTTCAGGGAAGATTGGGTGGCTACGCGTGGAGGTGGTTATGCTGTCTATGTGTGTGACTTCCTCCTTGGACATGCACTTCCACCACCCAAGCTTGATAACAGGGCACAAACCCTCACACTAAAAATCTCCTCCAACCCTGGTAAGGGCCCACTCTTTCTCACCATTGCCTATATTCCCCCAGAAAGCAAGACCTCGCCATTTAGGCACTTGCTGACTAGCTCTCTGGCCTACCACCCAAAATGGCCCAGATAATTGTTGTTGATAATTGTGTCAACTGGCTTTCTGCCACGGCCTCCCAAACCAGAGATATCTTTGCCGCCCTTGACATGTCCCAGCTTGTCACCACCCCAACTAGCTTCAACCCCTCTACAGGCTCCAGCACTCTCCTGGATATCACCATTACCAACCACCCCAAGGGGATGCTCGATATCAGTGTGCTTCCCAGCTCACTTGGTGACCACTCCCGGTCGTATTCTCTTGTTCAGCTGCCAACAGCAAACCTGCACCACAAACCACCCAGTCATGTCGCCTACTCCCAGGTGGCTTGCGTCACCTTAAACTATACCTCTCACAACTGGATTGGTCCCCAATCAGGCTTGCACTGTCCATAGACGAGGCATTGGATTTTTTCACTCGCACTTTTAACACTGCCTGTGACCTCTATGCCTCCTTTGTTAGAAATCACACCAAAAAGCAAAATATGCTTTGGGTTACTCCCTCCCTCCTTCACAAACTTATAATGAGAGACAACCTATGGCACATTGCCATGGAATCTGGCAAGCCAGCTGATAGGCAAACGTACAATGCTGAGTGCAATAAGTGTACTTGGGCCATTCGAAAGACCAAAGCCTAGTACTACCAATCCACTCTTGTCTCCTCCTGGGGGTCAGCTAGAAACTTTTGGGATAATGTAAAGGAGCTGAATGGGAAATCCTGCTCCCCACCCCCCTCTCAACTCTCCTTTAATGAAACTGTCTGCTCTGACCCCCTTGGCATTGCAGACTGCCTAATCCACACTTTCTCAGACCTGAGTTCAGTCCTGCCCAGTAACTTCTTTGACCCCATCCCAGTAGCACCCCTGCCCACTCTCCAGAGACCTCCTTTCTACCTATGTACCATCTCCCCATTGGAGGCTAGACCCATTCTGCAAAAAGCCATTAGTAGTAACAACCCCGGCACCGACCTACTGGACACTAGGCTACTTCGTCTGATGTTGGATGCTATCCTGGTCCCACTTACCGAGCTGCTCAACCACTCTCTGTGCCTGGGGTAGTTCCCCAGCACATGGAAAACTGCCATCATCACTTCCATCCTAAAGAGCAGTGATCAAGCGACCCCGGGTAATTATCGACCTATCTCCATCCTCTCCCCACTCTCTAAGGCCCTTGAAAAAGTAGTTGCCAACCAGCTTGCTGAATATCTGGCCATGCACAATATCCTGTGCCCTGAACAGCATGGCTTTCATGCAGGTCACAGCACCACAACCGCGCTACTTGAATTCTCCAACTTCCTGCACTCTGCTCTTGATGCTGGAAGTCCTGTCGGTGCCGTGTTCATTGACCTCTCCAAGGCCTTTGACACGGTTTGCCATCCTCTCCTGCTTGACTCCCTCAGATGCCTTGGTTTCTCCCCCCGGCCCCCTTGCATGGTTCATTAACTACCTCTCTGCCAGAACTCAGTGTGTAAAAATCAGTAGCACCATATCTGACACATGACCTGACCGCTCTGGGGTTCTCCAGGCCTCCATTTTAGGCCCTCTCCTCTTCAGTCTCTACCTCAATTCCCTCTCCTTGGCCTGCCCAAGTAAGATCCTCCTCTACGTGGATGACGCTGTGCTGTTCGCTGCTGACCCCAACCCCAACACACTCCAGGCCACCCTCCAACAAGCTTTTGATAGAGCTCAGCATTGGTTCACATCATGAAGGCTAGTTCTGAACCTAAAAAAGACCAAAGCTATGCTCTTCTCGCATCGCCAAAGCAAAGCCAGTGGTGCCCCTCTCGTGATACTGCCTAGCACACTAAACTCCATTGAGCAGGTTTTCTCCTACAAGTATCTGGGCATTACCTTTGATTCAGCACGCTCCTTCCATTCCCATATCAATGCCCTTTCTGCTGCCACCAGTGTCAGGATTGGACTGTTATACTGCCATAGGGACTGCCTACCACAAGAGGCCCTTGGCAATCAACTCCTCTGTCCTGTCGCTAATCGACTACGGGCGGCCCATCTATGCTGCAGCCGACAACACTGCGCTTGCAAGAATCCAGCTCTGTATAAACAAGGCCTGCAGGCTAATGCTGGGAGCCCCTAGGCACACCCATATGTGCCTGCTGTACTCCACCACCAACTTGCTCAAACTTGAAGAAAGACTCCGCTTCCAAACCTGCCTTCTTGTAAAAAAGACCCTGCTAGGGCTCTCCCCCTTGGAGTCGCCACCTCCCTGCAGCGTACTTCCCCCTCAGTCTCCACCCGCAGCACTGTCAAAACCTCCCTTATTGTCCCCAGGGTAAGGATCTCTAGGGCCCAGAGTTCCTTTTGCTATCGGGCTCCCTCCTGGTTCAGTTCCCTCCCAGCCAATATAGCTGACTCCACTAAGCTTGATCCTTTCAAGGTCTCCCTCAGAAGCCATCTGACAAGCACTCGCTGCTGCAACTGCACATAATCCCTCACCTGCCCCTTACCTTCACCCCTAAGCTGGGTCTGCCCTGTCTACTTTTGCTGTATATACCTGGGGTCTCATGCAACATCTGCTGACTAATGTAATAAAATATCTCTGGTTGCTACCTGACGTGTTACTCGTGTACCTATATTATGACTACTGTGATCTACCTATTACCAAGCGTGTACCACCAGTGAATGCCTGTAACACTGGTTGCTTTTTTAATCTAAGCGTTATGTACTGTACTGTTTGTTTGCTGTGATGTATTGCTCTCTTGATGAGGTGCCTTTGTAAATGAATCTATGACTCAAAGGTCTGTAAACCGATGATCTAATAAATAAATAAATAAGCACCCACACTCCGGACAGAAGACCAGGACACAGAACATATCACAAGTGTACATTTTATGACAAACAGATACAAATCACATGTTACAAATAAACCTTCCTAAAACGGAATATTGCCCCCTGTGACTGTAAGTGGAAGTGCATGGAAATTCAAGTGCCTGGAACTATTTTGAGCACATTTAATTCTTTATAAAATTGAAAGATTTAAACTTCTATAGATTATATAGCAGGCTATAATAGCCTGAAGCAATCAACTTAAAATAATTGGTTGAGAACTAAATTAACTGAGCCTGCAATGTATATACAAAGGAACAGTTTGGCAAGTGGAACTTGTTAAAGATAAATACTGCAGGCTGATTTAATGGCTCAATCAGTTCCATGAAAATGTGATGTTTGATTAAGTGGTTTGCTCATGGAGCACCATTCACTTTATAGGAGGTGATAGGTTTATTTGTAACATGTGATTTGATTCTGTTTGTCATAAAACGTGCACTTGTGCTATGTTCTGATTCACTCTGAAGAAACCTGGCAGCACGCTGGGAGAAGTGTCAGTCAGTTTGTTAGCCACTTTGGCCAGTGTTTTATCTGCACAATTTTTATATAAAGGATGCAACATATTTATCCATGGAGTCCTGGTCTTCTGTACAGAGTGTGGGTGCTTATCTAACATTTTTTCTATTCTGTAAGAGAGGGAGCAGTCTAGAGTGACCCCTAGGTATTTAAAGCTGTGGACTGTATCTAGATCTGATCCACTGTTGTTTAAGATCTTGAGTTGATATGACTTGTGTCTATTGTGAGGTGAGGCAAACATCATAACCTTCATTTTCTTGTAGTTTAGGAGACGATTAGCGTTGCAAAACCAGGCCTCTGCCGCTGTGAAGTTTGTCTGCATTCTCTGTTCAAGGCCAACGGGGTTAGGGTGACTCATGAACAGCATGGCGTCATCTGCATACAATAGGATATTGTCAGGACATGTCTTAGAGAGGTTGTTGTGGAACAGACTAAAAAGCAGTGGGCTCAAGATTGAACCTTGGGGTACCCTGGAGGTAACACTGCGCCGGTCTGAGAGAGCATCAAGTATTTTTACTTGTTCACTCGCCCAGTGAGGTAGCTCTAGAACCACCCCAGGGACACTGAGGATAGACCTGTACTGGCCAATTGACTGAGAAGAAGCTCATGGTTGACTGTATCAAAGGCCTTGGTGAGGTCTATGAAGGTTGCCCCCACCAAAAGCCCTTGCTATAGCACCTCATGGATGAAGCCGGCAGACTCCACTAATGCCGTCATTGTGCTATGTCATTTCCTGAAGCCGTATTGATGTTGACTTAGAAGCATGTTCTTATCAAGATAGTCTATGAGTTGGTCATAGACAATCCTCTCTAGCGCTTTAGAGAGGGGAAGGAGGACAGAGATAGGGCAGTAATTGGAGTGTAAAGTTCTGTCCCCGCTTTTGAAGATGGGTTATCACCACTTTTTTCCAGATATGAGGGAATTTAGCAGTAATAAGTGATAGAGTAAGTATTCTGGTTAGGGGGAAGAGACGTTCATCAAGTGTGAGTAGGACTAGCCTAAGACTGAGCGTGTCTCCACTGTTTCTAGACTTTCCTAGAACACATAGGAGATATTTTTGGCCTCAGATTTGGTAACAATCTTGAAATAGAAAGGTGGAGATGAGTTGTCTAGCGGTGGGCGGTTGCTATGAGAAGTAGTAGTGTTTGGAGGGCAAAGGTAATCGGGGGGGAGCACCCCACTGAGGTCAGTAAAAGCCTGGTTGAGGGTGTTAGCAATTACTTTGGGGTCCTCAGTGATGTTTCCCTTGACAGTGAGTATTGAGGGTGGAGCTTTAGTAGGCTTACCAGTTAGGGATTTAATGTTATCCCAGAAGTTCCGGCTATCGCCCCACAATTTGTGAAGTTCAGTTCTGAAGAAGATACTCTTCGCATTGTGGATGGCCACAGTACATTTATTGCAGGCTTTTTTGTAATTTTGGACGTTGATTGGGGACCCTGTACACCTGGCTTTGTGCCACAGATTATCTCTTTCCCTCATGTGAGCAAGAAGCGATGGTGTGACCCAGGAATTAGTTGCCCCCCAACTTTCCTTTCTTTAAAGGGTGCATATAAGTTGCAGGCTGCGTTGAATGAGTCGACAAAGAGCCCAAGCTCAGTATCAACATCTGAGGCTTTATAGATGTCTGACCAGTCTGGTTGACTGAGGTGCGCTTTGAGTAAGTCAACCTGCCATTTTTTTAGAACTCTTGAAGTTACATACTTTGGAGGGATTCTGGGAGATTTGTTGGTCCAAGTGCAGAGAACAGGGGAGTGATCATTAATGACGTCTGGCAGCACAGCCACACTGGTTATTCTTTCAGGGCGATTGGTTATTAGCCAATCAATTAGTGTGCTAGTGCCAGTTTGGTAATTTACCTGGGTGGGGGATTCAACTAGTTGGGCCATATTGATGGAGGAAATGGCATCTTTGTAGGGTGTCACCTCAGGGGATAGCCAATTAATATTGACATCTCCAACCATCAAGACCTCGGCGTTGACGTGGAGTTTGGAGAGATAATTCATGGCAGTCTTAAAGCCTGTGGCCTGTTCTTTGGGAGGTATGTACACAGATAACAGCGTGAGTGAATTTCCACTCGATCCTGGTTGCACCTTTATTGCAAGCAGCTGGGTATTAAATCCGTTAGCAGGTCCTGGGAGGACATGCCCCTGTAGGGTGTCTCTAAGGTAGATGATGCAGCCTCCACCACACTTACTAGTTCTATAAAGCCTAAAGGAAGAGTAGCCCTCTAGTTGGATGGCCTGGTCTGGGATTCTAGGGATAAGCCAGGTCTCTACTATGGACAGGACATCAGGCTTATGTTGGGAAGCCCATACCTGGAGAGAGTTGTATTTAGCCATAAGGCTACAGATGTTAAAGGAGGCAATTGTTAAGACCCCAATTTTCTTTGTGGGGGCAGCTGTTATAGGTGAGTGTCTAGGATTGGGATGGATATTACCTGACAACATTAGTAGCAGCCATGCTAGTCTTGCTGTGTGCCATTTTAACCATTTTAAGATCTGCTGGTGTGGTGGAGTTTGCCAGATTTGCCTGTGACTATAAGTATATTTATTTGCGGGGGGGGGGGTAAGAGTTGTTGAACTGGAGTGCATGCCACCTTGTGACAGTGTGTTTGCTTCCTGGTGCTAAGGTCCCTCTCGTAGGGATAATCGGTGGATCCCAGCTTGTGCTTAGCAGGGTGTCGTCATTAACAGGATTTGTCGTAAAGCTATCCATGAGTATGCAAGGATGCAGGACCAGGACAAGAAATAGGGTAGCAGCAAGTAAAGAAGACCCCATTGTTTATTGCAAAATCAGGCACAACCAGAGAGCACGGGGCAGAGCCGTAAAGCAGGGGAAAAGGCCGAGATGGTGAGCTCAGTAATAAGGTATTATGCTCAGCTAGGAAGTAATTAAGGTTGGTTCTACTGGTAAAGGATGAGACTAACCCACTGTAGGGAATTGTTAAGGTAGAGCTATAGGAGTTGTTAGAGGGCGGAGAGAGCAGGAGTGTACCTAATCTGGGCGGTCTCAGTTGGAACAGTGCATGTAGGCCCACCAATGAGCAAGAGCCAGCAATGGCAGGGTGAGGACCGCAGGGAAGAAAATCTATTTAAAGAGTGTTGGGGCAGGGTTGGGAGGGCAGGAGAAACTTCAAGTTAAACTAGAAACAATTCAGCAGCAGAAGATAGCTGAGAGCAGAGTTATCAGGGAGGAAAGAAGTGGCCTATAGCAACCTGAGTTAGTGTACCTGTAGCCAGTTGTATTCCTGGGTTTGAATTCCCATACTGTAGCATACCTTTCTTGGAGGTGGGCAGGTGGACTATGAGGCATGGCTGGCGTGGAGTTTGTCCAATGCCACCGGTCAGCAAGGGAGCCCGGTCAGAGGTTGGATCTTTCTTAGAGGCAAGCGGGCGGTCTGTGAGGTGCGGCCAGTGTGGAGTTTGGCCAGTGCCGTCAGTCAGTGGGGAGCCCAGTCAGGTGCTCAGATCTTTCTTGGAGGTCGGCGAGAGGACTGTGAGGCACAGCTGGTGTGGAGTTCGGCCAGTGCTGCCAGTCAGTGGGGGAGCCCTGTCAGGGGATTGGATATTTCTTGGAGGCAGGCGGGTGGACTGTGAGGCGTGGCCAGCATGGAGTTTGGCCAGTGCCACCAGTCAGCGGGGAGCTCAGTCAGGGCTCAGATCTTTCTTGAAGGTGGGCGGGAGGACTGTGAGGCACAGCTGGCATGGAGTTCGGTCAGTGCCACTGGTCGGCGAGGGAGCCCAGTCAGGGGCTTAGAACTGACTTGGAGGTGGGTGGGTGTACTGTGAGGCACGGCCGGTGTTGAGTTTGGCCAGTGCCGCCAGTAAGCAGGAGAGTCCTGTCATGGGCTGAGATCTAAAAGGCCTGCCTGCTCAAATGTGCAAGCTGGCTATGGCCAGCTCAAGTATCGTAAGGGCTACGGCACTCCAAGGCATAATGCCGCTCTGGTGGCACTATCAGTAACTCCCCATGTGTGCTTGACCCCAGAATACTAGCAACAGCATTGGGGTCCAGAGCTGATTGCATGCAGAGGGGCAACAAACTTTAAAGCAGCCCTAAGTACAATTACTTTAAAGGGGGCGTATGCATCTTTAAGAAGCAGCTTCAGCTGCTGTATGTTTGGGAGCCCTGCCTGCTGCCTAAGTGGACAGCGCTACAGCGCTTGCAACAAGCAGGGGAAGTACCTGTCAAGTCCCACTCTGCCACTGCACAGTAGGGCAGAGGGGCAGCTATTGGACTATGGGGCAGTGAATTAATAAATCAACACTGTTTGCTTGCAAAAAGATTTTAAAATTCAGACACTGTGTAAACTGTTTATACTGCAGTCATATTTGACACCCTTAACCCCTGTCTCTAGCCAATCAGCAATCAAGGAGCCTGACGGACTGCAGCTGTGACTCCTGGGAAGGGGAAAAGGACAATGCTCTTTGCATCCCTTGAGGCCACCAATCAGGCATCAAAGAGACTTGATGCATGTTAATTTTGCAGGTGGGCAGCTGTGTTCAACCAGTGGGAAACTGCTATTCTCTCCTCAGACCCCAGGGACAGTTATAGCTCGGGGCAGTCTGACTGAAGTTGTCTGCGAGACAGGAGGGCTTAGACTGTGTCAGAGAAAAATGTTTGTCTTCGATAGGAGAGTGGATCTATGCCATGGGACCTGTTCAGGTGAGTGGGGGTATGGGGGGTGTAGTGGGGGTGTCGGGTGGTGAGTGCTAAATAGGAGGTTGGGGTAGCAGGGTCAGATTGTCGAGAGACCATTTTCTCTTTTATAGGTTTTAAAAGAAGCATCAAGAGATGGTTTTGTTTATTACAGCTGACATTTCCCACTTTATGTGGGGAGAGCGATTAGAGGGTGGGAGAGGGTGCCACTAGACACCAGGGAAGCATAACATATAATATGGGACAACAATAGGAGGGTGAAGGGTGTCACAAGACACCCGAGAAACATACCATACAATATGGGATGGCAATCGGAGGGTAGGAGGTGCCACTAGACACCAAGAAAACATTATGTTACATAAGGGGACGGTGATCAGAGGGTGGGGGCAACCACTAAACACCAGGGAGACATTATATTACATAAAGGGACAGCAGTCGGAGGGTGTGGGGTGATCCATCAGATTCCAGGGAAACATTATATATATAAGGGGATGGAGATCAGAGGGTGGGCAGTGCAACTATATACCAGTGAAACACAGCATGCATAAGGGGATGGCGATCAGAGGGTGGGGGTGCCACTAGACACCAGGGAAACATTACATACATAAGGAGTTGGTGATGGGAAGGTGAGGGATGCCACTAGACACCAGGGAAACATTACATACATAAGGGGTTGGTGATGGGAAGATGAGGGATGCCACTAGACACCAGGGAAACATTACATACATAAGGAGTTGGTGATGGGAAAGTGAGGGGTGCCACTAGACACCAGGGGAACATTACATACATAAGGGGTTGGTGATGGGAAGGTGAGGGGTGCCACTAGACACCAGGGAAACATTACATACATAAGGGGTTGGTGATGGGAAGTTGAAGGGTGCCACTAGACACCAGGGAAACATTATATACATAAGGGGTTGGTGATGGGAAGGTGAGGGGTGCCACTACACAGCAGGGAAACATTACATATATAAGGGGTTGGTGATGGGAAGGTGAGGGGTGCCCTGAAAAGGTATTTCTAACCATTAATTTAAGAAACAAACATCAGAATCTAGCTAAACGGGTCCTGTTTAGCTAGGTTCTGGTGTTTGTTTTTTAAAATGGCATTTTTATGTTATTTTTTTCCATGCTTATTAGTTTGAAGAGAAAAGAAGCAAGATGGTAGCTCTCACGGCACAAAAAAAATGTTTGTGCTGTGAGAACCAAACGGTGAGAAGCCAAAAATGGTCTTGGGACATAGAATTTTTGGTGCTGTATCAGAATGTTATCCCAAGAACCCTACTGGGCATCCTCAGAACAGGAAAACACAAAACTTTAAAGCCTTATGATTCTGGAACCATTGACTATTTTTTCATGAAACCTTTCAAAGGCACTACTTTAGGACATCACACCTGTATATGCA
Source organism: Neoceratodus forsteri (assembly GCA_016271365.2). Lineage (NCBI taxonomy): Eukaryota > Metazoa > Chordata > Ceratodontiformes > Ceratodontidae > Neoceratodus > Neoceratodus forsteri. The sequence goes on along the minus strand of CM057455.1, from coordinate 1,354,812,997 downwards.
GATCTCAGAAACCGCACAAGCTACCATCAAAAAACTTTCCACAGATTTAAATCTTGTGTCCTAGACAACCTATGCAAATTTTCAGCCGATTTCATCAAATGCTGCCAAAGCTATTAAGGCGCAAAGTTAGGGGTTTAACATTAAACATACTACTCAGTGCTAACTGCAGGGGTGCTACGATGCCCCAATAATAAATAAATAAAGATGAAATTGAATATTAGTATTTTGAAAGGAAAGGTAATTCATGTAGGCACTGAATAGCAAGGTGCCTAATATTTTCTTCGCAACATTAGAACCAAAGGCCCCCCCGCTGGCACAGTAGTAGCGCTACCACTTGCAATGCCAACAACCCAGGATTGGAAGCAGTCTTGAGAGTTGGAGGGCTGGCTGGGGGTGGGTGAGTGGGTGGGAGAACCAAGTGCCCCAAGGACTGCTCTCCTCCAGCGGGGGTTGGTCGCCCGTGTGGTACTGACCCTCTGCGAGTCGGGGTCCAACCACTGAGACAGTACCTAACTAGAAGGTGTGCTAGACATTGGGCATGAGTGCCGCATATATCATTGCACACCATGCCTTCCTAGGGAAAAAATGAAGAAAAATGCTTGGCCGAGCAATGGAGGATATCTGCTCAACCGCGCACCACATTTTTGTCCTAGGCACTTGACCCCCGATCAAGTTTAAGCATTAGTTGGGAAGTTGAGTTCCTACCCTGGTGGCCCCACCCTAAGAGATAAGCCGACGGGCAGTCGGGGGGTCAGAGGTAAGCCCTGGGGGATGGGTGGGTGGCTGGAGCAGACCGATGAATGGCTGGCCAGGGAGAAAAGGCATATTAAATAATAAAAGAAACAAAGCCTCCCAAGCTAATTGTTGCCATCCCTTGAGATACCATCCAATCCATTTCAGAGAGCTGAGTGACAGGCTCAGTGCTTCCAGACTGGACAGAAGACTGTCGTAGTCCAGGGTGTCAAACGTTTTAGAAAGATTGTGGGCTGGGTTTTTAACAGATTGAATAAGGGAGCTGATTATTAAAAAGAAAAAAATGCTGTATTTAGAAGGAACTTTTGTTTTATCTGCAGAAGAACATTATTTTATAACTAGGAATTAGGGATGTCACAATAACACGATATGACGATATATCGCAATAATTACCACTGACAGTAATTTATGGTTGTAAAAAAAACAATATCACGATTATCGTGCAGCACAATATACAGTGATAAAGCACTTCCACTTGCTTTTCCGCCAGCACGTCCCTTTCCAGGTGCAACCATAATTACTGATTCCCCACCATTCTCATATCAGATTTTTGCTATTTTTCCTTAAAATTAGAAATGCAGTGCCAGCCCCGTGGCACGGAATGCTGAGGGCCTGGACACCTCACCTGTCGCCATGCTGGAAAACCAGATTCAGGAATTGACCTGGGTCACGTGAGGGCTGACTGAATGAAGGAAGACTGAGCATCCATTGACGGCTCTCCTTCTTTGGGGGGGAGATAGCGCAAGTCACTGCTTGGTCACCATCTAGTGGAGGCTGAATGACGCAGCAGTAACAGCCTTCTGACTGTCTGGGTGCAGGGGCTGAGTACGTGCAACATCTTTACATCACACACCAGCAAGATCGCACATGTGTCAGCCTGAGGGATGGGGAAAAGAAATGGGGGAAGGTCTGTGCACCAATCGACTTAATGGAAAACTGGCGCCCTCAGACCTCTCCCCATGTTGATCCTCACTGGTGGGACGGCAGGGGAAGTGGCAGTTAGGGTTGGGGGCAACAGGATGCCCAAAGGCTGGAGCAGATGTGACTAGGTCCAAACAGCTATATGGGAAAACATTTTTTTTTGAATTCTGCTGATTATTGTGATACTCAATATACTGTGCTCATTTTTACCCAAATATCATGATACTAAAAATTAGATATTGTGACATCTCTACTAGGAATGTTTTGGGTTCTTTGTATTGTTTGGAAGGAATTTGTACTTGGCACCATGGCATTCTGCAGACCTATTTTCTGCTGTTTAAAGGCTATAAAGCCCATTTTTTCAGCAGACAACTATTTATTATATAAAACATATACAGCCTACTAGAGGACACTGGGTAATTTTTATGTTTGCTTGCATGCATGTGCAAGAAACATAGTGCCATCATCCGAGATTTCAGAGGTGTGTCACCTCCTCCTCCAATTCAGTCAGTGTGTTGGCAGGCGCGGCCCCTGTAAGCCAATGCATGCCGGAGCTGTCTATGACAAGCTCCAAAATGCAGTGGCATACAGTTGAAAGGGGGAGCTATGCTTCAGTGAGCAGCGATCAGATATCGCCTGCTCATGCGCAGCTCCCCCTACACACACACACACAGAAACGCACGCATACTGCGTGCTGCCCTCCCCCGTCCCCCCCTGCACACATGTATAGCCGACGGGGGTGCCCAATCCCCGTCGGGCTTGTGCTGCGCCTCCCCCCAAGTTTTCCACATGCCACACAGGGTGCCCACCCCAGTGTGGCAACTGATAGAATAGCCCAATCCCCTGTCGGCTCCACTGCCTCACCCCGAAACTGGGTGCCACGCTGGAGCCCACCCCAGTGTGGCAAGTAATCATATGGCCGATGGGGTGCAGAACTTCCATCGGCTCCACGCCCCCAGCCGTCCTTGTCTCCCAGCATGGCAAACGCCCCACATCGTTTTTTTTTTTTTTTTAACCTGAAAAATAAAAACGGTCCCACGGCGCTTCTCCCAGCCCCTCCCCACAACCCGCTCCACCCACTGCGCACTCTACCTTCCCACACCCCCCACCCCATACTTACCTCCGGAGTCCGGCGCGATGATCTTCGGTGGACCGGGAACACGTCTGCACTCTTCAAAGCCGACCGCGAACTGAGGAAATGCCAGTAAGCTGTATAATGTGCAAGATAGGGTTTTCAACTTTTGCATATCTCAGGCATTTTGGAATTTTGCCAAATTTTCAACATGGGGTTTTGGGACCTTCTCATGAATGATGTCACTGTCATGGGCGTTATTCAGGCCTGAATGGTGATTCCGCGGTCACTGCGAAATCCGGAGCCTGAATCGCCATGTTATGACGCTCATTCATGAAAGGTCCATGGTAAGACTAGTGGCATTCAAGCTACTGTTTTCTGATGTCGTTGCGCGGTTCCTACGCAGGCTCATAAGTTCGCGAATTTTCAATATTTTCACTCCAGATTTTCAACATTGTCATTTTACCACATCTTCTTATGAACAGTACAGCTGTCATTCTTCACATCTCACCCAAAACATGTTTCCGCCCATGTAGCACACAATGGCGCAGTCGGTGTGCGAAATCAATGTACGGGACAAATTAAGAAAATCACAGTTACACTGTTCATGAGCAGAGGTCTTAAAATGGCTATGTTGAAAATTTGGTGAAAAAATTCCTAAAAATGACTGTTTTACCAGGGTGCATTGTGCAGTTCCTACGCACGCTCGTAAGTTCGCGAATTTTCAATATTTTCACTCCAGATTTTCAACATTGCCATCTTACCACACCTCCTTATGAGCAGTACAGCTGTCATTTTTCACATCTTGCCCAAAATGTGTTTCCACCCATGTAGCGCACAGTGGCGCAGTCGATGTGCAAAATCAATGTATGGGACACATTAAGAAAATCATAGTGACACTGTTCATGAGCAGAGGTCTTAAAATGGCAATGTTAAAAATTTGGTGAAAAAATTTCTAAAAATGACTGTTTTACGAGCGTGCGCTAGCGAGTTCCTATGCATGCTCGTAAGTTTGCGAATTTAATATTTTCACTCCAGATTAACATTGCCATTTTATTACACTTCCTTATGAACAGTACAGCTGCCATTTTTCATATGTTCTACTAAATGTAAGTCATGATGTAGCGCACAATGGTGCTGTTGGTGTGCTGGTGCTAAATGTTTAGGACAGATTAAGAAAATCACAGTTACACTGTTCATGAGCAGAGGTCTTAAAATGGCTATGTTGAAAATTTGGTGACAAAAGTCCATAAAATGACTGTGTTACGAGTGAGCATTGCGCAGTTTCCACGCACCCTCGTAAGTTCATGACTTTGTAATATTTTCAGTCCAGATTTTCACCAGTGGCATTTTTCCATGCTTCCTTATGAACAGTACAGCTGTCATTTTTCACAACATGGCTGAAGTGTGTTTTCACACTTTCAGCGCAGAGATGCGTGGTTGCTGTGGGAAATCATTGTTCGGCACAGATAAAGAAAATCACAGTGACACTGTTCATGATCAGAGGCACCAAAATGCCTGAGTTGACAATCTGCTGTAAAAAATCCCCAACCTAATTATATTACGGGTGTGCGTTGCAGTTTCTATGTACGCTTGTGACTTCACCATTTTTTTAAATATTTTTACTGCAGATTTGCAACATTACCATTTTTTACACCTACCCATGAGCAGTACAGCTGTCATTTTTTACAGCCTGTTCGGAATGTTTTTGCACTTGTGGTGCTAAATGCCATAGTCGCTGTGCATAAGCAACTTTCGGCTAACAAACTGATGTTCCCCCTGTTCATGAGGTGGGGTCACAAAAAAAACATGTTGAAAATTTGGAGTGAAAATACCAAAGAATGCCTGAGGTATTAGGGTTTCCAACCATAACGTCCAACCCTGTAGAGAATGACAGGCATCAGGGGTGTGACTTGGGATTCTGCCTGTAATGCTCATACCATTCCACACCCTGCAGCCAGTGAGAGGCATTGAGGTATGCCTTGACTCTTCGCCCCAAAGTTCACCCATTCTCCTATATCGCACCCATCTCACTGTGTTTCCTAGCGAAATAGGGTGCGCATAAGGTCCAAAGACCCCAAGGAATACTGTGACACTTGTCAGTGTCTGCAGGGTGGGGTGTGGTGAAATGGCGTGGCCGTTATGCCTGACGACCCTAACGCACACCCCAATGCCTGTCACTCTCTGCAGGGTGGTGGTGGTGTTGGCTTCAGTTCAATACTTCACTGCCATTCCTATTATGCAGCTCTGTAACTTCTACATTACCACTGCCAATGCCAGCAAGCAAACATTCGGCATTGACAAATGCTTGTTTACCGTGTCTCACTCAGTCCTTTTTTCTCTATGCCAGTTAGATTAACATAGCTTTAGTTGGTGTAGAAAATGAATTATTAAAGAATGCAAAACCTGCCAGAGGACGCTGAGTTATTTTTAGAATTGCTCATTCTGTCCTGCTGTACGTGCTAATTAGGAGAGTATAGCATTATCAGAACCCATTACCCAGGACTCTGGGCTCGTGGGGGATGGAGCATCCGGTAACTTAAAGGTGGGGGGGGCAACATTTTGAGTTATAGATCCTTTGAAAAACTATGAATGATGTTGCCAGTATAAGAGAGCCATAGTACTCTCCCGAATAGACACTCAAAGTTGGCAGCTAAGGCCGGTGGGGGGAGGGGGGCATAACAGGTACATCCAAGTGTACCAGAGCCATGCCTAGGATGCTTCAAATGAACTGCAGGCCTTCCCTGTTTTTTTTTCTTTAAAATTCTGAGATGATGTAAATATTGATTAAATAAAGGAATAAATATGGAAATAAGTTGTGTTGTCTTTGCTATGTTCCAGAGCCACCGGACTTTTTTGAAGACTTCTCCCCTACTGGGATTCGTAGTGTGCTCACTCATGAATTGTTGTGTCTCTTTTTTTTTTTTGCATAGTTCATTAAAAGTTTTTTCTTTAAAAAACATTTATACACAAACAAGCCATACAAACATAATACAAACACATAATAAATTCATCTAAACTATGTACACGTGGGTCCATTTCAACTACACATTAAAATAGGTAGCAAAAATAAAATAAGTGTTATATATTTATTCATAACTTATAATTGCACAGTGGTCTAGGTATTCCCAGGATTCTATACCCAAGCCCAGGAATTGTCATACCTCAAAAGGAAAGTCACCACCTGCCTACACAGCAAACACTCAAGCAGCCTATGTCTCTGCCTTGGGCCTTCTACTCACATCCCTCACGCAAGATCTGGGCCTCCACGGGGGTCAAAGAGGAGAGGAAGGGTTCCTAAGTCTTAAAAAAGTGTGCACCCTTTCCTCTAGGCACGTATGACAACTGTTCCAATGCCAGAGCTTGCATGGCTAAATTACGTCACTGCAGGACTGTAGGTCTGGCCCAAGATACCCATGTGTTTAGGATGCAGTGCTGTGCTAAAATTAACAACAGTCATAACCCACCGTGGAGGTTAAAGCCCATTCTTCCTTCCCCAGGTCCTCTATGCCAAAATGCATCATCAGGGAGGCCACTACAACCTGATGCCCTAATATAGCGAGAGCTCGTGTGCAATTTCCTGCCACAAAATCTGTAAAACAGGGCAGTCCCAAAAACAGTGATAATAAGAACCGAGGTTCATGACACACCTCCCACATAAAGGGGAAACTGAAGGATTGAACTTATGAACAATAAGGGGTGGGCAATACAACCTATGAATACATTTATAATAGGACTCTTTATACTGGTTACATATTAAAATGCCCCTGTGCAGACCCAGGACCATTTGCCAATTTTCTTTGGAAATGGGTATGCCATAGGGTTCTTGTTTTCTGCGTGACATCAGGGAAAATTGTCTACCCTGCCATACTGCTCTCCCAATAAGGCCTCTAGTATTCTTTTCAGCTGTATATACTAGTTGCTCCATCTGGCATAATGGGGAGTCAGTGGTCAGCTCTCGATTCACCTCTAGCCACAATGCACGAACTTGTAAATAATGAAAGAAATACACCTGAGACAGCCCTGTGCATTCCTGGAGCTCCCTGAAAGTCCATATACCTTCCCTGGTGAACATATTCCCCAGGCACCTCACTCCCCTGACCTCTTATTCCTAGTACCCAGAATCTGACAGCCCCGGGTGAAAAAATGGATTTTCAGCAACCAGAATCAATGTTGTTTCTCCTTCCCCCACCTTTTCCAGCCAGTGAATTTGCTGCCAGCTATCAAATACTGCTATTACCGTTGTGTCTAATTTTATTTCAACTATGGGTCAAACCTATGCAAACCTATGTAGCAATCTTAGTATTAGAAAGTAGTTCCGAATGGAAGGTCAAATGTTATACAGTTATCAGTGTTAGATAGATAGATAGATATTTTATTTATAAAGTGCCAAATTCCCTAGACTCTGGGTGCTGTACAATATAAAATCAGCAACAATAAGACATAGAAGCAACAATTCATCATTAAAAAATTAAAAATTCTATCCATCTCTTAAAACCAGTGCATCAATCAGTGAGAGCCTGCTGGAACAGGTATGTCTTTAACCCCTTTTTAAAGGCTTCTACCGAGGGGGCCTCCCTAAGATAACCAGAAAGGGAGTTTCAGAATGCCGCAGCCTAACTCTGGGAACTCCAAGGAAGCCCCCTCCTGGCAGAATATAGTGCCCAGGGTAGAAGGTAGCGGGCAAAGAAATCTTGCAGATAGACAGGTTCCCTTTCATGTAGGGTCTTGTAGGTCAGGAGCCTACCTTAAAGATAATCCTCCACCTGACTGGCAGTCAGTGCAGTCTGCGGAGGACCGGGGTGATATGCTCACCTCGTCTCACTCCGGTCAACAGTCTTGCCGCTGTATTGTATAAGACTATGTCCAATTTGCACAGGTTCCTGTTCTGGATATGTTGTCTGATCTTTGTGGTGGTTGCTTATGCAGGGAGGTCTAAATTAACAGATCTGTCATTGATTTCTGACTCATGGACTTACTGGTCACTGTCGTGACCCTTTGAGTGTTATCACACTCAGTACTACTGGCTTTTACAATTTAACAGCATTACCCCATGGTCTTGCTTCAATAGCTTGTTGATACACTTTCTTAGATTCATAGTCTTCATAAACTAATATATTTAGCCGTTCCTTCTATATCTATAACGAAGGGTAAGTGTGTAGTATACTACTTTTGGTCTTGCTATCAACTATTGCCTTACACTTAGAACGAAGTTATAATTGTTTACCTTGAAATTTTTATGAATAAGAAGTTTAAAGGGATACTGCCAACCCTTTTTTGCATCATAATGTTTCTAGCTGAAAACCTACATTTTATTATTGCTTACATTCTCTAAAATTAATTGTTGCTGCTGGTTGTTTATTCTGCTTCCTTTCTTAGTAGAACTGAAATGCATGCTAATGGTGTTATACCCAACCTTGTTTTATTTCTAATCATTGAGCTACTTTTATTGCATACTTCCTAAACATTAGAAGCACCCCCCAAACAATACAGTGACTAATGCTGCAATAGTCTCCTCTCCTCCCACTCCATTGTGAGTGGCTAGACTGTGCTAGTGGGTATCCTGTGACATGTGCTACTCGCAAGTGGGCACCTACCAAAATGGCAACCCACTTGCTGTGCATGTTGACAGGCCAAGGGAGTAGGGAAGGTGACCAGATGGGGTTAGTTCGCGAATGGCGACGGGATGTCACTATATGTACATGCATGCGGGGGGGGTGGAGAGCGAGCACGCTGAGCGAGAGGAGGGAGGGTTTGTGAGGGGTGGTGCCACGGTGAGCTGCTGAGCTGGCTCCTTGGCATGGTGGATAGGTGCTGGGCTGGGGTGACCAGGATGCTGGGTTTGGGTCCAGGTGCAGGTATGTTTTGTTGTGCCTGGCTCGAGTAGTGTTTTTTAATTTTTGTACACTGTGCACCCCCCCCGGACATGCACCCCCCAGAGTTGAGAATCTTAAAGTAAGGTGGTGAACTCCGAGTCCTTTGTGCCATCTTGTTTTCTGCCAGGGGTGTACATCATCAAAATTGATTTTCTGCGATGTACACTCGCCATAATGATGATTGCCTTTTGGCGATCGCCCTTATGACATAGAACCATGCTAGGGGTGTTTCCAGTCTAGGAAAGATGCAGTGACAGTTGATTAAGAAATGTAAACAAACACAGTTTGGTGTGGTAACACCAGTATGGTGTGCAGTCTGTTTTGCACTTTTTAAAAGAAAAAAAGAATCAGAATCAAACTACCAGATACATCAGCAGTCTACAGAATGTGACCAGTCATAACATATGTATTTTAAACTGGAGGCAGTTTGAGGCCCAAGGAGGTTGACAGTACTCTTTTAAAGAGTCAGAAAGTTATTAGATGGGGATTTATTCCAGGTGACACCATTACCTTTCTTTTTAACAATCCCAGGTGCCTTTTCTGCAGTCACCAAGGATATGCTCTATTAGTGGAAATCAGCTGCAGTTGGCAAAGTTGCAAGCACAATGATGTCTGCTCAGAAATCTGTGCCACAAAAGGGTCACCTCTCTGATCTTCTAGCTTCAGTGGCTAATCAGACTAGACCATCAATGCCATCAATCTACCTTTGCTGAGTTTCATAACATTATTTTGCACAGAGGCATTCGACTCCTGGGACTAGTCCCTAGCTGTTTCTATTGGTGTTTTATTGACATCCCCCCCTTCCCCTGTGTTCTGCCCTTGTCTTACATGTTCTTATCAGTCTACCCTTGTTGGCCGGTTACATATACAGTCAGCCTTCCATCTGAAGCCAGGACTGCATTTATTCTTTATAATCACCCTAGGTAAAGAATATGTTAAAGTTGGACCAGCATAACATTCTGTGGTGATTTGCATATGCAGCCCATGATGCTTTGCATTGTGAGGGCATGTGTGATTTTGTATGTTCTCATCTTGGGTAATGGACCTAGGTGCCATGTACCCTTCATTGATATTTTCTTCCTAACAACAAGCCTCTGGAAGTTAGCAAAGCCTAGCAGAGTCTGTTACAGTTTTTAACAGGCAGTAGAGATCACTAGTTTCCCCTTCCCCCCAGAGGAGGGGGGACCTTGAGGGTTTTTAATGTAGTTATTTCAGTCATAGAAACATAGACTTTGTCAGCAGAAAATGATCGTTCGGCCCACCCTGTCTGCCTAGATGATCCCTGCCTAGTCTAACTCCACAGACGCTAACTGGTCTCCAGCGACTTGCCTTCCTCCCTGTGTATTTACTAATATTCCCCTATGTCTATCCCATGCTTGAAGCCCCCTACTGTATTTGCCTCTACTACTTCCACTTGCAGTCTATTCCAGGCATCTACCACTCTTTCAGAGAAGTAGTACTTCCTCACATCCCTGTTTAACCCCCCCGCCCAGTTTCATTGCATGTCCTCTGGTCCTGGTGCTCTTTCCTTCTTTGAAAGAGACTCTCCTGCTGCACCCTGTTCACCCCCCATGAGGTACTTCTAGGTCTCTGTCTTGCCCCAGTCACACTCCCCTCTTCCAGGGTGTTCATATTGAGATCCCTCAGTCTCTCCTAATAGGGATTTTGGTGCAAGACCTGTGTCATTTTTGTTGCCCTCCTCTGAACTGCCTCCACCCTGTTTCCTTTCTGAGGTGTGTTCCTCAGAACTGGATACCGTACTTGAGGTGAGGTCTTACCACTGAGTGATACAGGGACAACTCCACCACCATTCTGCTGGATATACTGCTCTCCATGCATCCCAGCATCACACTGACCCTACCCACTTCTTTTTTTGGATAAAAAGTTGTAGGTTCAAAATATTCAATGGGACTTGCACTGATGCTTTTGGTACAGCACATTGTCAGGCTTGACTGAGCCTCCCCTGAAACTGGTTAGGGCCTCCCCAGGAAAGCTGGCCTCACCATATGAGAAACCCTACCCTAGAGCGCCGAAATTGTATGTTTTTCCTTTTGCTTTTTCTCTTCTTTCACACAGAGGCTGGTTGTCTTAATTATAACCTCCCTTATGCTTCCTCACTGTCCCTGTACCCCCCCCCGGCAATCCCCCTCTACTAAGCAATTTCTGAGACAGTCTCCTATTTCTTTCGAATCTGTCCTCCTAACGACCAGGACCCTCGTTCTCATGTGGTATGCCTCTGCTCCTTTCTTAATGTTAAACCACACTGTATGGTAATCACTGGTATGCAGGGGACTGCCCACAATCATGTCTACAATGCTATCGCTATTTGTAAGCAGTAGGTCCAGCACTGCCTCATCCTTAGTGGGTTCATTGAATAGATGTCTGACAAAGAAAAACCTTGTAGAGAGTTAAAGATGGCCCTTGCCAAAGCTGCAGCTGGAAGGCTCCAATCCATATCTGGCAGACTGAAGTCTCCAACTAACAGCACCTCCCTCTTATTTGGCATCCTGATGATGTCTTCCCCAAGTGCCTTATCCAATTTCTGTTCCTGTGCTGGAGGTCTTTATACCACCCCTATATGGACAGTGGACTCCGCTCCTGTCTCCACGATGACCCACAGCATCTCCAGTACTTCCTTTTCATCTGGGTGCCCCTGTATTTCTGTAGCCTTCATTACCTCCCTCACATATAGCACAATCCCTCCCTTCCCTGTTTCCCCCGAACAGAGTAGCCTGGTATGGCCATATCACAGTCATGACTGTCAGTATACCATGACTCCATTATGACCACTAAATCCAAGCTAGCCCCCTCCATGTTGGCCTCCAGGTCCGGAATTTTATTTCCGAGACTCCTAGCATTGACACAATGGTTCTTCATAATTTATTGCCTCCCTGCCTGCCACCCTGCTTTCTCCCCCCTCCTCCTGCCTGTGCTGCTCCCTGAAGCTTCCCTGGAACCTATCTTCCCTTGTTATCCTCTCCTTTTCCTGTCTCTTTGACTCCTCTCATGTTGCATTCTTGATTTATACCCCTTTGTCCTCTGCCTTGTCCTTACTGCTTTCTTCTTGTGCCCTTGTTCTGGGGGAGCTTTCCCCCCACGTCCTCCCTCTTTATTACTTCATCATGTGGGGGGCACATTTTTACCTCTCTTGGTATTACAGCCTCCCCCCCCAGCTAGGTTCAGTGCTCATCCAAGTAACATTTAAACCTCCCACTAAGGACTGTGGTCCCCTCCTGGAAGGATGCAGGCTGTCTTCTTTATACTGGCCCATATCTTCCCCAGGCTGGCCCCCATTCCCCAATGTGGCCAAAGCCCTCCTCCATGCCCCATACCTCCAACTGTTAAAATTCCTAGTGTGGAGTGCTCTTTCCTTTCACCAGCACTACACAGGTAGCACCTCAGCAAATGCATACTTTTGTGCTACCTGCTTAAGGCTCAACCTCAACTCTCCAAAATTACTCTGCACTATTCCAACTCTATCCCTTGCCAGCTTATTTGTCACTAGGTGGGTCATGACATCCTTGGTAAAGGTCATGGGGGACATTGCAGAGGCTTTAGGCAGGGGGATGTCAATGGAAGCAGTCTTCATTGACTTACAAAAAGCTTTTGACACCTTTAAACCATGACATCCTCCTGTCCAACCTCAAGGATGTTGGCATGTCTGACCCTGTGGTTAAGTGGTTCCAGCAATATCTTAATCAAATAAAACAAATGGTAACTATTAATGGTTGACCTCAATGGAAGAGACTATGGTGTTGGGCGTAGCACAAGGATCAATATTAGGACCAGTACTATGTAATATATACATATATATGAATACATTTAAAAATTCCGATCCTAGGGTCAGATACCACCTATATGCAGATAACACTACTGTGTATACAGAGAGAACTTCTCTCGAACTCATTCAACCTATACTTCAATGGGTGTTTAATGAATTACAGCATTATCTCTTGAAGTCTAGATTGATTTTTAAATGCTAGAAAATCCCAGGTTGTATATTTCTCTAGACAAAAAAAAACAGATAGCATCGGAAGTCAATCTTCATATTAAAACACTTGATAATATTAAGTTAGAACAGGTCCAGAGTTATAGATATCTGGGGATCCAATTAGACTCAGCATTAAAATGGGATCTTCATATTGAGACAGTGGAACAAAAAGTAGGAAAATGTCTGGGGTTTCTGTTTAGAAATAAAAAGTGTATGACTGAATCTACAAAGTATCATGTAATAAACACCCTAGTATTGCTGTTAATCGAATATGGTGATACCACCTATATGGGAGACTCACAAAAAAATGTATATATTTTTTTTTAAACTTTATATTTATTATTTTGTAAGCAAACATACAGTTTGAATTCCAAGCATTGAAGCAATGGTACAATATGATATGAACCATGAGGGTGCCACACCTCTTAACACATGCATTAAAGTTTAGTCAGATGCTTTGAGATACATCATAAGGGAGAGAAAAGAGAAAGAAAAAAAAAGTTTCAAATATATTCACATCAAAGCTGTGAATGAGTCCATGAGCTACGTGGTAAAAGTTCATAGTACAATAGCAGCGACAGACACTGCCAGCTATTTCCCGAAATTTCTGTGATATTTCCAGATACATCTAATGCTTTCTCCATTTCTACAGTAGGGGCAGCAGAGAGAAACTCTTTGGAAATGTGAAATATCTGGAAATAGCTGGCAATGTCTGTGGCTATTACTGTAGATAAAATAAGATTCTGCTTAGTCCTCTTTTGCCACCAGGGTGGGAGGTTATCACCATATTTCAACCATCAGTTAATGCACTAAAAAGTGCAATCTCAGTTTGAAAGGATAACAAAATGATGTTTTCACATGTTCCCACAGCTAAGAAGCCAATAGCATTTTAGTTAGAGCAAAATTATATTCATAACTGATATTTAACACTGGAGCTAATTTTAATACTTTATGACTTGAACTGAATGAAGCCCACTAAGGGTGAGAAAACATTTTAAACAGTTAGACAGTTAAGTGGGTTACTAGAAACCCTAAGCCATATATCTGGTGCCATCTGTGGGCTGTTAGCCATTTCTGGGACTAACTTACTGTCACCCAGAAAGAATTACCAATATACAATTAGTGTCTTAATGAACCCCTGAATGGCAATGCCCTGCTTAAAGAAAAAGGACAAAGAGCACTTTTTGTTTTAACAGTCACCAGCACTTAAGGATTCTCATGATGTCTCTTCACCTGAAGAAGATACCTCCCAATTCTGATCTCTGGGTCCCCTCAGCATGTTCTTTTGTGCCTATTTCAATGCCTCTGTTGGATCAGTGAAAATAAAAACTTTCCCTAGGTGCACAACATGCAAGCAGGCAGGGAAAATTAGGCCATGGGAAACATTCGCCTCCCCCAGAAGAGCCCTGGCACCATCAAACTTTTTCCACTTCTGACGGGTGGCGTAACCTATGTCTGGGAACAGTCTTGCCTGCTCCCTGTCCTGAAGAAGCATTCATTTTTGTTTTGCCAGCACTAAAATGTTATCTCAGGATCTGATCCCATCCGTAACCATCCCCACTGTCCATGGAGTATCGAGGCTGTCTGGGCGACCTCTGAGGGTGATGTGGTACCATTGGGCTCGGTCTGCTACTGCTTCCCCCAATTGTTACACAATTTGTTAAGGAGCTCTCCCCCGAGCCGGAGAGCTTGCCCCCTCCCCGCCTGAAGCACAGCAAAGAAGGTACGGCATTCACACGCAGCTCAAAAGTGAAGCAGACCCCGCTGATGCTGTGCGTCAGCTGCCCCATCACCCCCACCACCACTCTTGGCAAACATTTCTATATACAGGGATAGTCACATGCTTGTCTGAAACAACATGCTTGTCTGAACCAATCAGCCTAGTTTCCCATTTGCAGGCTATTCCCCTCAACCACTAGAGGTCACTACTCTTCATATAAAAAAAAACTAATTCCCTCACATTCGGCCTGCCCCTCCACAATGCTACCTCTGCTCCTAACCTCTCTGTTCATCCTCTTCTCCTGGGTGTCTCTCCCTTCGTTTTCCTACCCCTAGCCAACAGCCTGGTTGGCACCATGCATCGGTTTGCCAACTACCATCTATACCTCCACTACCATCGTTGATACCCTCCCTGCGTGTCTTTTCTGTTCCACACCAGTCGGTCCTACCGTACTGCCACCCACCTTCAAAACTAGCCAATTAGCCGTACTGCCACAGATCTGTAGGTCAACAGCTGCTATCGCCAAGCCCCATATCACCCCCGTAAGCTATATTGGACCACATATAATGCCAAATTCCTGATTATGCTTCTATTACTCCTAGCAGGCGATGTTGAATCAAACCCAGGACCAATTTGCCATCACACTCCAAACCCCACTTTGCCAACCCAACTCCCATCAGGACTAAAAATGATCCACCTGAATATTTGAAGTCTCCTTTGTAAAATTACCCTGCTTCAGCCACTAGCCCTGTCCCTCATTCCAGATATACTGATTGTCTCTGTAACCTGGCTGAAGTCCCACAGTACTGACAGAGAATTCTCTGTACCTGGCTATACACTCATCCGACATGATCGGAAGGACAACAAAAAGGAGGGCAGCATAGCCATGTATATTGCCTCCACAATCCAGTTCTCCCAGGTTACCCTGTCTCTACCTTCGGAGTCCATTGACACAGTCATGGTAAAACTCTCCCTTCCCCACTCAACTCCAATTTTTATTGCTGGCACCTACTGCACACCCGACACCAACATTCCTGCCATTCTGGATCATCTTGGCACACTAAACTCTCTTGCTTCTGGAGGTGAGCTCCATGTTCTTGGGGACTTTAACCAGAACTGTCTCACTGGGGCAAACTCCAAACTTTGTGACAAGGTGATTGCCCTAAACCTAGCCCAGCTTATCTTAGTACCAACTCGGTTAAACCATAAAACTCTGAATCACTCCCTCCTGGACTGGTCCCTCACCTCTCACCCACATAGGATCCTAGCTTCCGGCCTCCTACCAGACGCCTTAAGTGATCATCATGGCATCTACGCAGTAAGAAAAATACACAGGCCTAAAGCCCCCCTCCCATAATCCTGTTGACCAGATCCTACAAGTCCCTGGACCTCATCTCACTACTCAGTGACTTGACCCTTTCTGACTGGTCACTCATCAGCCAGTCCGCCTCCACTGATGATGCCCTGGAGTGCTTTAAGTCCATATTCTCTGCCGTTTGAGATCGCTACGCCCCACTCAGGTGTACCAGAGTCAGAAGTACACACCTCCCTTGGATCACATCCAAAATCCTAGCCCTCCTCAGGAGCAGGGACAAAGCTTGGAAAGCCTACAAGTCTTCCAGCTCACCAGTTGACCTTCAGACTTCTTGATCGTTACAAAATGCTTGCATTAGGATCATCTGCCAAGCTAAAACTAGCTATTTCAAAGTCTCATTTGATTCCACCTCCCATCAGCCAACTAAATTCTGGAAAGTGGTAAAATCACTTCTCAGCCCTCCATCGCAGCCCCCCACTCCTACCCTACTGGTAGGCAGGCTCTCCATCACTGACCCCCCAGCTGTGGCCTCACAGTTTAACTCTCACTTCACAAATTGCCATGCAACCCTCCTGCCCTCACCTTGCCTCGCTCAGCAACCTAGCCTGACCTCCCCTGCTATAGCCACACCTACTGACCACTTGTTCTCATTTCAGCATATCACCGAGGTTGAGGTATATAATGCACTGACTGCCCTTAATCCCAATAAGGGCAAATGCCCAACAGGGTTGGACTCCAAAATGCTCCACCTCTCGGCCCCCACCATAGCCAAACCCCTGGCGGCCCTTTTCAACCTATCCTTCTCCCGTGCTGAAGTCCCTTCTGAATGGAAACATGCCACCATTATCCCCCTTCCTAAGGGGGGGGATGCCTCCAACCCAAGCAACTACCGTCCTATTTCCCCTACTACCTATATTGGCAAAAATCCAAGAGGCCTAGTACTTTCTCGCTGTCATCCTATCTTGATCCTCCTCCTTCTTCACCCCTCACCAGTCTGGCTTTAGGAAATCCCACTCACTACCTCCTCCTTCTTAGGCTCACTGACTCCATCCCTCTGGTATGGATGCTGGCCACCTCAAAGCCACCATTTTCATTGACCTGGCCAAGGCATTTGACACCGTCTCCCACTCTCCTCCTGTCCAAACTCTCCAATGCTGGGCTGTCTCACTGGGCCTCAGGTAGTTCTACTCTTACCTTGCAGGCAGGTCCCAGTCAGTCAGAGTCCAGCTCACACCTCGGCCCCCTCCCTGTTACCAGGGGTACCATGAACCCGGTCCCAGGCCCACCCTGTTCTCCATCTTTCTTAACGACCTCCTTTCACCTGTCCACATACCTCCATTCACATGTATGTGGATGATACTGTACTATATACATCTGGCTCTTCAGCCATAGAGGTAATGACCAGACTTCAGTCGGAATTTGATCAAGTCCAGCTCTGGCTACTCTCAAATCACCTCTCCCTCAGTGCCAAGAAAACCATATCAGTGACCTTTGGCACAAGGCAGAGACTATCAAGGCTCCACCCCCCTATTACATTCCATACCCTGGATGGGTCTCCCCTTGAGACCAGTACCTTCTTGAGGTACTTCGGAGTGTGGCTTGATTAGCACCTAAACTTTTCCGCACATGTTGACTCCATACTCAAGAAGCTGCACCCCAGGCTCGGTGCACTTTACTGCAACCGTAACAGCATCCCACTCTCGGCCCGCAGAGACATTGTGCAGAAAATTATCCTCACAGTCTTCAATTATGGTGACGTTGTCTACAGCGCGGGTCCCAAGTCCATCCTAGCCAGACTAGATCCCCTCTTCCATTCTTTCTGTCGCTTCGTCCTGAACTGCCCATACTCCATCCATCACTGTACCCTCTACCAATCTATGAATCTTACATCTCTAGAGAACCATAGGCACTCCCACAGTGTCAAAATCTCAGCCAAGTACTGGTCCCAGCTGCTCCCCCCACCTCTCCTCTGCCCTAAACAACACTAGCACCCAAGCATATTCACTCAGAAACAATGATTCACGGATTCTAGTTGTCCCTCATAGAACCACTGCCACGGGACAGGCAGCCTTTAGCTACCGCATGCCAAAGATGTGGAACTCCCTCCCAGCAAACATTCGTCACTTCTCCTCCCTGCTGCATCTTAACTCCATGCTTCTTGGTCACTTCTCCCCTACCTGCTCTTGTGGCATAGCCTCCTAACAGCCCACAGTGTAACAGCCTAGGTCATGCAGCCTATGTTCATTTAATGTTTGCCTACCTACTCATAATATATCTAATGTATGCATTTAAACTATGCCTGTTTGTGTCAGTATCGTCTTGTTCTCTCATGTTTTTTATGCTTCTGTAACTGATATCTAATTGTACTGGGTCTGTCCTTACTTGGGTATTTGCACTATGTACTATGTATGACACATGTTTTACCTACCTCAATTGTATGTACCCCCCTCCCCCAGGACGCATCTGGAATCAAGCAGTAGCCTGCTCAGTATGCCTTCCTGGTTAAACGCTTAAATAAATAAATAAATAAATAAGTCAGTCCTGCAGAAAAAGGAGGAAGTGATCCCCCTTGCAGCCCTCTGGTAAACCTAAGACTCAGATGTTGGCTGCTCTCGCCTGGTTCTCGAGAGTTTCCAGGCGAGATCTCAGATGTGTGTTTTCTTTGATTACCAACGTCACCACTCCCATTACAGCATCTACCCTCTTGGTGGCCTTCGCTGATGCACCCTGAAAGATTTCTACCGTCTGTTCAATCCCTGCCACATGGTGAGTTAACGCATCAAATTTGTCTGATAGTCCGGTAACAAGAGGCAATCAGTTTATTCATTTTGATGTCCAAGGTTTGTAACATCTCCTTTTGCTGTGTTTCATCAGAATCAATCACTGGGCCTGTTTGGGACCTCGTGGCAGGTGCTTCTGAGCTTGATTTGGGTTTAGGTCCAGCCCCTGAATTCTTATCCTCGCGAGAATGCTTCATTTCATTTAGGAATTATTTAGTGACGTTTTGCTCCAGAAATTCAGCAGGTTAATTAGCTCTAAATCCTCTTATTTACAATTTCTTCTGAGGCTAACCTGCAGTGCTCAGTTAGAAAGCCTCCATCTTGCTCGGGCTCCACAACCCCCCCCCCGCCCCAAAACATATTAAATAGACTCGGTGTTGTTTATTATAAATTAGGGAGATTTATACTTGATACCCCAAAGCAAACACATAGAGTGGAAATCTACGAAAAGCTGGACTGGATCAGCCTTAAAGAAAAGCTCTCCTTACATGCATTGTTATTCATGATTAAAAATATTAAAGGACAAACACCAAAGTATATTGTGGAAAGACTTGTGTTAATACAAATAAAACAAGGGTTGAGGTCAGCGCAGGACTCAGAATATGTCCTACCCAAATATAGAACAAACTTGGGTAGAAACCATTTTTTCCATGAGAGGCCTGAGCTGTGGAATTCCCACCCACAAGCTTTTAGAATAATAAATAGCAAGGTTAGAACAGGGGAAATAAAAACGTGGTATAAAAAAGAAGCTTTCCATAGAACCCTGCTGCAAATTTAGTCTTGGCTTGCCTGACTTGCCCTGTAGTCTGGGTGAGGGGTGCTAATTGTCTGGCCTCTGACCTCAGCTACGTGATAACTGGAGGTGGGGCTTAGTCAGAGTTGAGGTAGCAAGTGAATTTTGTTTTCTCAGAAGAAGCCAGAAAGGGAAGGAAACATATTCATTTCAGAGCTTTACAGTAACTGGTAATTGCTGTTTTTGTTATTAAACTTAGATTGTGGGCTTTTAGTGACTATAATTTCTTTGCTGTCTTTACTTAGAATTGTTTTTGGGCTGTTGAAAATTTAAAATGTAGTGGTGGTGTATTTATTTGCTGTCTTTAATTGCTGCAAATTTTCACCTCCCCTTACCCCACCTCTTAATTATATGCCCTGTTAAATCTGACTGACAGGAGCTAAACACAAGGGATAGTAGGGGGTGTGGAGTAGGAGGGGCATAAGGGGAAGAAGCCCAACCTCAGCACAAGTGTTTTGACTCATTTATTTATTTTCTATTTTTTTTAAAGAAAAGCATCTGAGGATCAGTGGCAGGATTTTTAGGACAGTAAATTAGTAAAAAGGGAACTAGGAGAGCTTCAGTAACAGAAAAGTAGTGGAATAGCAGTATAATTGCAGTATAATATGGGGAGTGGTGCAATGCAGTAGCTGCGAGGCAGCCATATTCAGGCAGACCTTCTGGACACTGAGGTGCTGCCCTATCTGCATGCATCTCTCTGGACTACAGGATGAGGTAGCCAGACTCAGAGTGGAAGTAAACTGGGTCAGGAATACCATCACCCCATCCAGAGACTACCCAGTCCAATGCTGCTGCCTCAAAGGATGCCGAGAACGAGGAGCACTTGGATGACAGTGGGCTCAGGGTGGGTTAAGATGGTCAGGCAGAGGCACATCCCAGATCCTATTCCACTCAAGAACTCATATGCCACACTGGCAAATGGGGACAACCAAATAGAGGTACCCAGAGAAGTGGAAGGAAAGGATGTGGAGGTTAGCCAAGGAGGTGACCTCAGTGGGGAGAGCAGTGGACCCGAGAGGAGGAGGAGGAGGAAGCGAATCCTGGTGGGGGACTCCATCATAAGAGGGATCCAGCTAGGAACACAGGAGGGGAAGGGGGAGAACAGGGAGGTGAGGTGCCTACCAGGTGCCACAGCATAGAGGGATAGAAGGAAGATCCTGGGGATCGCTGGGAAGGCAAGACGGGAGGGTGAGCTGGATGTCATTATCCACCTAGGTACTAATGGCCTGGCAAACGGGGAGCCAAAGGAAGTTCAGGAAGAGTTTAGGAAATTGAGGAGGGGGTCTCAAGTAAGTAGCTACTTCTGTTACCTTCTCAGAAGTACTACCTACGAGAGGCATGGGAGAGCATAGGGGTGCATGCATCAGGAACTTTAACTCATGGTTGAAGAACTGATGCTGTGAGGAAGGGTTTGGATTAATTGGTGACTGGGGACCCACCTTGAGGGATGGAGGTTTGTTCAAGTCTGATGGCCTGCATCCATCCTGGAGGGGAATCCACTTATGATAAGTTTAAATGCTACATTAACAAGCATTTAAACTAGCCAAGGGGGGGGGGGGGGTGGTAGGCCAGCAAGGAGGGTACCTACTTGCTCACCCTCCACAGCTAGCAGTGGAACCAGTGAACTGGAGGAGTGGATATCTCAACAAAGCAGTGTGCAAAAGATGGAAATTAGTGACCAAGAGGTGGATAGGCAGAAAAGGGCCAAAAATCAGAAGAAGGGCAGACAGCAAGGAGAACCAGGGATAAAGGACAGCCAGGGAAGGGGCTGGAGTAGAACAGCTAAACAGTCTAGGGAGGTCAAATCATGGAAAGCCATGTGTGCCAATGCCAGGGGCCATAGCAACAAGATGGAAGATCTGGAGGCTGTCATGGTGCAGTCAGACCTGGACATTGTGGCTATCACAG
Organism: Neoceratodus forsteri; assembly: GCA_016271365.2. Taxonomy (NCBI): domain Eukaryota; kingdom Metazoa; phylum Chordata; order Ceratodontiformes; family Ceratodontidae; genus Neoceratodus; species Neoceratodus forsteri. The sequence goes on along the minus strand of CM057455.1, from coordinate 1,354,791,868 downwards.
AAACCTGGTGTGATGATAACCATGACTGGGAGATGGCCATCCCTGGCTACAACATATTCAGAAGAGACCGGGCAGGTAGGAAGGGAGGAGGAGTGGCATTGTATGTGAAAACATAGAAACATAGACTTTGACGGCAGATAAGGACCGCTTGGCCCATCTAGTCTGCTCATTTCCCTACCTACAGGATAGGCCGCAGATCCTAGTTAATCAACAGCCTATTTCTTCCTACCCCCCACAAGAATTGCCTTATGTCTATCCCATGCATTCTTGAATTCTCCCACAGTTTTAGACCCTCAACCTCCTCAGGAAGGCTGTTCCATGCATCCACTACCCTCTCTGTGAAATAATACTTCCTCACATTGCCCCTGAACCGCCCCCCATCTTTAAATTGTGTCACGCTTCTTTTCCTGAAAGATGCTACCCTCTTGGACTTTGTTGATTCCACTGAGGTACTTAAAAGTTTCTATCATGTCCCCCCTCTCCCTTCTTTCCTCAAGGGTATGCATATTAAGCTTCTCTGGTCTCTCCTCATACAGCTTCTCTTGCAGACCCTGCACCATTTTAGTTGCCCTCCTCTGGACTGCCTCTATCCTGTCCATGTCCTTGCAGAGATGGGGTCTCCAGAACTGGACGCAGTACTCCAGATGAGGTCTCACCAACTGTCTGTACAGAGGGATAACAACTTCCTGTTTTCTGCTGCTGATGCCTCTCCCTATGCATCCCAGTATACCCCCAGACCTCCCTACTGCCTTCTCACATTGCTTGCTAACCTTAAGAAGAAGAAGCAGAAGAAGAATTAGCATTTATATAGCACTTTTCATACATCCAAAGCACTTTACAAGCAATGCTAGACTGGTAGTGAAGTGACTGAATGTGTGGTGGCAGCCATATCGCACATCATCACCCACACACAGCCTAGATAATTGCATGAACTGGTTTATGGGAAGGGGAATGTTGGCCAGGACACCGGGAATGTTCCCTACTCTTTGCGAAGAGAGCCCTGGGTTCTTTTACTTCCACCTGGACACCCACCAGGACAACACCAGGATGGGAGAAGGGACCTCGGTTTAACATCTCATCCGAAGGACGGCACACCCCAGCAGTACAGCACCCCCCAATACTGCACTCGGATGCCAGCGATTTTTAAGTCCAATCCCGGTGTGGGACGAGAACCCACGACCTTCTGATCCAGAGGCAGATGTGCTACCAACTGAGCCACGATGACTTAAGGTCATCTGATATGATTACCCCCAGGTCCCTTTCCTTTTTTGTTGTTGTTACTACCTCCCCCCCCCCATTGTGTATTCTTCCTCTGGGTTCTTATTTCCCAGGTGCATTATTTTGCACTTCTTTGCATTGAATCCTAGCTGCCATACTTCTGGCCTTTCCTCCAACCTTGTCAAGTTTCTTCTCATCCTTTCCACTCCTCCTTATATATCAACCCTGTTGCAGATCTTTGTGTCATCTGCAAAGAGGCATACTTTTCCTTCCAGTCCCTCTGCAATGTCATTTATGAAGACATTAAAAAGGACTGGACCCAATACTGAACCCTACGGTACCCCACTAGTAGCCCGTCTTTCTTCAGAGTGGACTCCATTTACAATTACCTTCTGTGTCCTGTTGTCCAGCCAATGTTTTATTTAGCTACCACCCTGGGATCCACTCCCAGGCTGGTTAATTTGACTATTAATCTTTGTGTGGACTGTGTCAAATGCCTTGCTAAAGTCTAGGTAGGCCATGTCCACAGCCCCTCCCTGGTCTACTACTTTGGTCACCCAGTCAAAGAAATCTATTAGATTCGTCTGACATGACCTTCCCGGTGTGAACCCATGCTGCCTTGGGTCCTATGCCCCACTGGCCTCTAGGTACTCAACTATTCTTTCCTTCAGAAGTGACTCCATCACTTTCCCTACCACAGAGGTCAAACTGACAGGTCTGTAGTTTCCTGCCTCTGTCTTGGTCCCACTTTTGTGAAGGGGAATCACATCTGCCTTCCTCCAGTCCTCGGTACCTCACCATCCTCCCATGATTTATTAAAAAGAGTAGCCAGTGGTTTCACTAGTTCCCCCCTTAATTATTTTAGAATTCTGAGGTGAATTCCATCAGGCCCCATTGCTTTGTCCACCTTCAGTTTTAGGAGTTCTTGCAGAACCTTTCTTCTGTGAAAGGACTGGATTGACCCCCATCGAGTGCTTCTGTTAATTGGATTAGGCACTTCCCCCTCCTCTTTTGTGAATACTGAGCAGAAATATTCATTCAGTATCCCTGCTTTTTCACTGTCCCCCTCTGCCCACCCACCGTTCATTCTATTCAGCCTCACTATCCCTCCCTTTGTCTTTCTACGCTCGCTGATGTACCTATAAAAGGTTTTATCCCCCTTCTTAACCGAGTTGGCTATCTTTTCCTCAGTTTGGGCCTTTGCTATTCTGACTTCCTTCCCTGCTTCCTTCTGCCTTAACTGGTACAGCTGTCTGTCCTGCTCCTTCTGTGTTTCCTTATACTTCCGGAATGCTATGTTTTTCTTCCTGACTTTCACAGCCACCTCTTTTGAGAACCATAGTGGCTTTTCTTTCGTTTTGATTTGTTTATTTGCTTCACACAAAGGCTTGTTGCCTCTGTGATGGCAGTTTTGATGATTCCCCACTGTTGCTCCACACCTCCTTCTAGCCTGTTTGCTAGTGCTTTTCTGAGGCACTCTCCCATCTTGCCAAAGTCAGCCCTCCTGAAGTCCAGTACCCTCACTTTTGTATGGCTTGACTCTGTAGCTGAGTTTAACGTGAACCACACTGTTTGATGGTCACTTGTTCCCAGATGGCAACCCACTTCTAAATCTGAGATCCTCTCGCTGCCCTCATTTGAGAGTACGAGGAATAAGATTGCTCCCTCATGAGTGGATTTCAAAACTAGCTGTCTGAGGCCTGCCACCTGTAGGGCATCAAGAATGGTCCTGCTCTTGGATCTGGCATATTCAGGTCTCCCATCAACAGTATCTCTCCTTTCTCTGCCATTCTAAGAATGCCTTCTATCATATCCTTGTCCATTCCCTCCCCCTGACATGGGGGTCTGTTCACAACCCCTGTGCGGATTGTGGTGCCTTTTCCAGTCTTCAAGGTGACCCACAGTGCCTCCTCTCATCCCTGTTTACTCTTTTGTTCAGTTGCTTTTATCCCTTCCTTTACATAGAGAGCTACTCCTCCGCCTCTTCTCCCCTGCCTGTCTCTCTTGTAGGTTATGTACCCTGGTATGTTAACATCCCAGTCATGGTTCTCTGTGTACCATGTTTCTGTGACTGCTATGATATCCAGGCATCCCTCTTCCATCAAGGCCACCAGCTCAGGGAGCTTGTTGCCCAGACTATGGGCATTGGTACTCATTACCCTCCATTACCTGATGGCCTTACTCCTTTTTGTCCTATCCCTGTCCTTCTTGCCTTTGTCACTTTCTCCATTTACCCCTGCCCTTCTCCCTATCAACACCTCTATGTTGGTGTTTATCACACTTACTACCATTATTTTTTGGGGGGGCTAGGATTTCCCTGCTCCTTTCCAGTGCCTCCCCCCCTTGGCTAGTTTAAATGCTTGCCAATGAAGCATTTAAACCTATCACCTAGGATCCTGGTTCCCCTCCCGGACAGATGCAGCCCATCATGCCAGTATAGGCTTGCATCACTCCAGGTGGACCCCCAGTCCCCAGTGAAGCCAAATCCCTGAGCTCCACACCAGTTTTTCAACCACTGATTGAATCCATGGTAGAACACCTAGCCTCCTACGCCTATAGATAGGCAGCACCTCCGAGAAGGTTACCGTGCATGCTACTTGTCTAAGGCCCCTCCCCAATTCCACAAACTTTTCCTGCACTTCTGTAATCCCTTTCTTAACCAGATCATTTGTCCCTAGGTGGACAATGACATCCAGCTCCCTCCCCTGTGCAGCTGCTCCGGCAATCCTGAGGATTTGCTCCCTGTCCCTCCAAGCCATGGTGCCAGGCAGGCACTTTACCTCCTCTCCTTCCTCCCCAGTTCTACCTTCTTCCACAATGGAGTCCCCACCAGGAGTTGTTTCCTTCCCCTGGGGTCCCCTGCCACCCTCCTGTGGGTCTCCTTGTGGAGGTTCCCAGCATCCTCCTTGGTCTCCACTGCAGGTGCCTCCATAGAGGAACCACACTTTGCCAGAATGGCATAGAATTGTGGAGAGGTACAACTGGAGGATGCACCTCTGTTCCACCACCCCTCCCTCCCTGAGCCCACTGTGGTCCAACCGCCTCCTCTTCTTGGCAACCTTTGAGGCAACGGCAGTGGCACTGGTGGTCCCTGGATGGAAGAGGAGGTCCCACAAATCATCGCCAACTCAGCCTGGAGATGAGCAACCTCCCCTCAGCCCAGAGAGTGCCTGCTGATGGACAACACCGCATCCTCCAGAACGTCTCCCGGAAGACTGCTGCTCCACAGCCACTGCACTGCACCACTCCCATCATTTCTTATTTCTGGCCCCTTAACTGTTTGCAATCCTTACTCTTTCCTCTGTTTTTTTTCTCTCTCTCCTTACTTTCTGCCTGTGTGCCCTTTAAGCGCCTGATTGTCCTGTTCTGAGACAAGAATATCCTCTATTTCTCAGTAGACCCCTTACTTGCTCAGAGGCAGACCTCCAGCAGCTAGAGGGGGCCAGAGAGCTACTCTTGCCCTTCTAGGATGGTGGGTCTTTGGTGGCTCTGTGATCACTCACTTCCTGCTCCCAAACAGGAAGGTCCTGTTGTCAGTCAAATCCTGTGCCTGTAAAAGTAGAACTAGCTTTGGGCGGGAGGGTGGACGGGAGGGAAGGAGGGCAATATAGTCCCAGCAGAGAAGTCCAGTCACACAGCAGTCCTTTCTCCTGGTGTATTCTGCCATGCTACTAGCAGAATCTTTCTAAGGCAGTCTTTAAATGTAGCTTCCTTCTAGCTAAGCCACTCCCCCTACTTACTAGATCTTTCTACAAGTAATTTAAACCTCACAGCTATCAAGTCCTTTCAATCACCTGAGATTTACACCTAGATAACTGTTCAGATAACCATTCAGTTCAGTTAACTTAGACACACACTTTTTTTTTGTTTCGTTTGTTAGTTTTTTTTACCCTAAATTAAAGGTCCAAGTACAAGAGTACTACTTCTTTAGTCCCAGCAGAGAAGTCCAGTCACACAGCAGTCCTTTTTCCTGGTGTCTTCTGCCAAGCTACTACAAAATGACATAAAGACCATAGAGATCCAGGAGGAACAAAATGGAAGAGAGATACTGTGGGTTAAGCTGGAAAGGAAAATGGGGCCAGCCATCTGCACAGGTGTGGTCTATAGATCACCAGCCCAGGAGGAAGAAACTGATAGGGAGCTGATGCTAGCCATCCAAAGGATGGCAGACAAGGGTGAGGTAGTACTGGTTGGAGACTTCAATATTCCAGATGTGGACTGGAGCATCCCAGCAGCAGCATCAACTAGGAGCAGATTTATCCTTGACTTCCTTCAGGGTGCCTTTCTCAAGCAACTGGTCATGGAACCAACTCGGCAGAAGGCAATACTGGACCTTGTGCTCACAAACAGGGACAGTGTAATGGGGTAACAGTGGTGGAGCACCTGGGGAACAGTGACCACCAGTCATTGTGGTTGAAATCACAGAAGGAGCAGAACCAAACCATACAAAAACATGTATCCTGGTTTTAAGGGGGGCAGACTTTGGGAAAATGGGGAGATACTTGAAAGAGGCATTAAGAGGAATGGGGCAGGAATCAGGGGTTGAGGAACAGTGGGCAGTATTTAAAACGAGGATTACAAGAGCAACAGAATTATGCATTAAGCAGGTTAGCAAGAGGAAAAGGAAGAGGAGGCCATTATGGTTTTCTAAAGAGGTAGCAAAGAAAGTGAAAGCCAAAAAGACTGCATTCAGGCAATACAAAAAGACACAGGTAGAAGGGGATAGGGAGAAGTACCAGGAGAAGCAAAGGGAGGCAGGGAGGTCAGTAAGGGAAGCTAAAGCTCAGACAGAAGAGCACATTGCAAAATCAGTGGGTAGAGGGGACAAAATCTTTTATAGGTACATAAGTGAAAAAAGAAAGGCAAAGCGAAGGATAGTGAGACTGAAGGGGGAGGATGTGGGCTGCGTGGAGGATGACAACAGTAAAGCTGACATACTGAACAGGTATTTCTGCTCAGTCTTTACTGAGGAAGAGGAGGGTAATGGGTCTGAAGGGAGTACAAGGGGTGAGAATGGTGCAGAAATGGACACAGCCCCTTTACGCAAGAAAGGGTCCTGAAGGAACTGGAAGTAATAAGAGTTGATAAAGCAATGGGGCCAGATGGGGTGCACCCTAGGGTCCTTAAAGAACTCAGAGAGGTGGTGGCTGAATCTCTGGCTATTCTGTTTAGCCAATCACTGGAAACAGGTGAGGTACCCAAAGACTGGAGTACAGCAGATGTAGTCTCCTTATACAAAATTGGGAACAAAGAGGAAGCGGAGAAATATAGACCAGTCAGCCTCACCTCGGTAGTGGGGAAGATCATGGAAGCACTACTGAAGGAGAGATTGGTGGAACATCTGGTTGTCAATGGACTGCAGGATCCAAGGCAGCATGGTTTCACCAGGGGGAGGTTATGTCAGACCAACCTCGTTGAATTTTTTGACTAGGTGACTAGGGAGATGGATCAGGGGAGGGCAGTGGACATGGCCTATCTGGACTTCAGCAAGGCCTTTGACACTGTGCCACATAGAAGACTATTACACAAACTAGGGAATATGGGTATGGGCAGGACAGTAGTGTGGTGGGTAGGTAACTGGCTGGGTGGCAGGACACAGAGCGTGATGGTAAATGGCTGTCACTCCTCAGAGGGAAGAGTGACCAGTGGGGTACCACAGGGATCAGTGCTGGGACTGGTCCTATTCAACATCTTCATCAGTGACATTGCGCAGGACCTAGAAGGCAGAATTTCACTGTTCGCTGATGACACAAAGCTCTGTAACAGAGTAGACACACCAGAGGTGTAGACAGAATGAGAAGGGACCTGCAGAAACTTGAAGAATGGTCAGGGGTTGGCAGTTGAAATTCAGTGCAAAGAAGTGCAAGATAATGCATATGGGGCACAAAAACTCTGGTACAATATATCAGTTGGGGGGTGAGGATATAGCATGCACCAAGCAGGAAAGGGATCTTGGGGTTATCATCTCTGATGACCTCAAGGTAGGGAAACAGTGTGACAAGGCAGCAGGTAAAGCAAATAGGATGCTGGGATGCATAGGCTGGGGCATCACCAGCAGGAAAAAGGAGGTCATGATTCCACTATACAAGACATTAGTGAGGCCCCACCTGGAGTACAGTGTACAGTTCTGTAGACCTCACCTACATAAGGACATAGACAGGGTAGAGAAGGTTCAGAGGAGGGCAACAAAGATGGTACATAGATTGCATCACAAGTCCTATGAGGATGGGTTGAAGGAACTGAATATGTACTCCCTGGAGGAGAGGAGGGAGAGAGGGGATATGATAGAGACATACAAGTATCTTACAGGGAGGAATAGGGTGCAAGAATGCACTATTTTTAAGCAAAATAGATGTTCCAGGACTAGAGGGCATGGGATGAAGTTGGAGGGAGGACGATTCAGAGGAAATGTGAGGAAGAATTTCTTCATAGAACGGGTGGTGGACAAGTGGAACACTCTGCCTGAGGAAGTGGTGGGGGCTGAAACAATCACGGGATTTAAGAATGCATAGGATAGACATAAAGGAATTCTGGAGGTCAGGGGTAAGGGGCAACAGAGTTCTAGGAAAACATAAACTGAAGTTACAAACTCAAATGGGCAGACTAGGTGGGCCATAGGCCCTTATCTGCTGGCACTGTCTATGTAACACTACAAGAAATTAGGCAAGGCAAGGTAAGGCAAATTTTATTTAAAAGATGCCCATCCCAGAGGCTCTGGGTGCCGAGCATATTAAAATTTCATACAAAACTCAATCAATAAATATATATATATATATATATATATATATATATATACAAACAACACAATGTGAGATATAAGCATACAATACTACAACAATTATTATAAAATGTATACTTTAGCTGAGCACTACATGATGGAATCGAAAGTGATAGGACAATGTTTGAACTGTGCTACATTAAATGTTTGAATAATTTATTTGAAAGTGTTTTGATTATATTTGTTGTTCATGTGTAACCCCCAGGTGGCGCTATCCCAAGGGCTACTACCCCTGCCTGCTTGACTACCGACAGGTTGAGGGGCCTAGGTTCTATGGCGGGTGCCTCCACCCAGAGGTCAGGGTTTGTAACGGTTGGTCTAGTTTGGTCACAGCCCTCTGGGACACTGAGACCCCCTTCTAATCCCTCTAATGGCCCACACGATGCACAGGAGTTACAGTACCAATACCCCACATGTACTCACTGTTCGTTCATAAGGTACCACTTACCCTCGAGACTGATTCACAGGTTTGTCTCTGAGAATCTCCTGAAAAATAAGATTAAGCAGCATACACAAACCAGTACAGTGCTTGGCATGAAGGTACTGACACATCAGACAGTTTAAAGTTTAACAACAACAAATCTGATTTATTTAGGGAACAGTAACACAGGAGGGGGAATCAGGTTAATTAGTAGCATTAAATCACAGTACTGTTCACTCATACAGGGTCTGAAAAGTCACACTCTGGGTAGCCAGGTTGGGGGGGCCTAGCCAGGTCTGATGCCTGGCAGGTGCAGATGTATAGGACCCTGTAGAAGACAATATATGCACAACACCCAATTGTAATCCGGAGCCTGATGGCTCAGTTCATGAAGCAAAGAAACAATAAGAATTAGATGACACACTTGTGATTGAAAACAGGCTGCAGGGGATTATCCTGATTTGTACTCACAATACCCAAGCTGAGAACCGGATGGTGGATGTTCTTCTGGATTGCCAGAAACAACAGGGCATGGAGACAAGGTCCTTGTAACTGGACCCCACTGCAGTTGATAGCAAATGGATTTAGTCCAAGACAAGCTGAGGTTTGCTTCCAGCTTCAACACACAGCACACTGTACAGGAGATTGGAAATAGCGATTCCCCACAAGCACTATGCACATTCATATGTAAAAGGAAAGTACTATACCAAGCAGGCTGCTCCTCGATCCCGATCGCAATTACTGCAAAATACCCGAAGCACACACAGCAGCTTCAGTTCCTGACAGACCGAGCACGATTCAGCAATTTCTCCAGTCTTCTACAGGGAGAGCCTGGTTTCTACTCTTCAGATCTCCTTCTTCCTCCTCACAAATCCAATTCAGTCTGAAATGGCACTTACAACGGCTGCAGGCCAAACTTCAGGGCCTCACACGTGCTTCCCGCATGAAACTATACACCGCAGAAGCACACAGCTCCTCCTCTCTTCATTGCCACAACTGATCTGATCTTTCCAGTCACAGAGCAGGGCATTTCCTTTAGTTCCACACTATTCTGTTGGCTGATTCAGCTGTCACTCACAATAAGACTCCCTCTGTTGGTAGTAAAAGGTGCCAAGGTCAAAACTACATTTCCCAGAGTCACTGCCCATACAATCCCCTTGTGGCTTGCTCAAATTAAGAGTTCAAGTTCTGATTCGTCCACAGGCTCCATTTAAGGGCTCCCTTAATCCATTTGGCCCAGCACAGCAGTTTAGGTCCAAAATGGAGAGGTGACACACGCAGAGTCCCAGCCGCAATAAAGGCAGGTTAGACAAACTACAATTTTGCTAATGCTTTAAATGATTACATGCAAACAGTTACAGCTTTCAGATGGGCTTCCTTTGCACCCTCAGCGACTGCAAAATGGAGCGATTACTCCGCAGTTCAGGCAGGATTCGAGCATTAAATACACAGTCCTCCCATACAAACTAATTAAGTCTGCAAGCAGACAGCTCTTAAAGAGACAGTACGTGGAGGCTCAAATAGCACTCACTTGCAACCACAGTTAAGCAGCTCAGATGCCGAACACCACCCAGGCTTGGAGCATTCAGACAAGCCCTTGGAAAATTTTGGGCAACCCCCATTTGCACAGGGGCTACACATGTATTGTAACATATATTGTATGTATTGTTTTACTTTGCAAATACTTAGCAACTAAGTGACATTGTACAAAGAATCTCATTGGAAATGAGCTTGTCTCAATTGAGCTATTCGATTCTTTCATTGTGAAATGAAATTAATAAAAGCTTTTACTTACTTACTTACTTACTTACATCTAGCTCCTTCCTATCTCCTGCCACCCTAGCGAGCCTCTGGATCCACTCCCCATCCCTCCAAGCTGAAGCACCAGGGAGGCACTTCCCCTCCCTCTCCCTTCCACCTCCAGCTCCCAAGTCTATCCCCCTGATAGTAGAGTCCCCAGGTGAGAGAATCAGCTGCTCCCTCCTCTAATGGTGGCCTTTTCCTTCTTCCTTGGGGCCACCCCTGCTGAGGACCCCCACATCCTTCCTTCTCACTGCTGCAGGCACCTCATCCCAGCTTCTCTATCCTGCCATTATGGTGAAAGGAATTTGCAGTGGTACAGGCTGAATACCCTATTTGCCATTCCCACCATCCCGGAGTCTACCAAGGTTCAACCACAGTGTTCCACATTGCGTGAAAATATAGAGCGGTGTTAATGGGGAGGAGCCACAGGGGCCGGGGTCACCAGGGGCGGAGCTACCAGTGGGCGGAGTCAGTCGGGATGCAATAAATGCGTAAGAAACAAGAAATAAGAGTAATATGATGATCTTAAGGCCTCTGTAGTGTGCAGTAGCAAAGGAAAATTGTGATAAAACATACTGGAAAACCTCTGCATTCTAGTTGCAGGCCAGGCAACAGTTTGTGAGAGTCTTGACATTTTGGTGCGGCCATACTACATCTCTTTACTAGTGCCTGCAAGGCCAAGATCTAATCTTCGGTTTCACAGTCCTGCCCAATGAGCTGCAGCTTCCAAATAAGGAAACTGTCAATATCAGGGCCCTCAATTGAGATAAGCATAAGTGCATTTAGCACACTGGCACTTAATCTATTTTCGTTCTTATGCTTTTTATTCGAAGTCAGTGCAGAAAAACCCTCTCACAATCTGCAGTTGACATTGCTATTATCATTGCCAGTTCTGCAAAGTAGATATGTTTGATACAGGTCTACATACTTAGTAGTTAGAGCGTAGCAGCACATCAGAAATAGTCTTAAAGGCCATCTTTCCGTGAACATGAGACTACGAGGGAAGCCCATTCCAGTGCAGAAGCACCTACATCCACAACAGTAGCATACTGACCAAGAATAATCTCAAGGCTATCACTACCATACCCTTCCAACTCTTCAATATCACCTTCCGGTATCATGCTGGGGTCAAAGATACTGAACGCATCCAAAAGTTCTGTGCTTGGAAACCTTTGCTCAATTTGAGCAATTAGGACCCTAATAAAGCTGTCATGCACAGAGGTTCTGAAATGATGTAACTGTGGTTCGCTAAATGGCAAGTTCAGGCCATTATCATTCAGGAGTACTAGTTCAGGTGAAACGGAGTAGAAGTACTGACCAGGTACCAGTAGGCATGCCCTAAGAATCTCTAAAGTGGAATGTCTCTTTATATCAGTAAAATAAAGAGCTGATGTTTGAAAGCATTTAGATAAGATGCTAAGGTGTGGAAGTATGTCACACATCATGCATAAAATAGAGAAAAACTCCCAGTTTTCCACCATTTTTACTAGGCCCACAGCTTGGGGATCATGCCTTTCAGAGGCCTCTCTATGCAAGGACGTAACAACGGATGGGAAAATCTTCCTTAGTGTGTCACGTGCTGCATCATGGGACAACCACCTAACTGCTTTTGCCAGTTTAGGCTTTAAAACAGGGCTTTCCATTGCCTGCTGAATTTTTTCAGAGCAGCCATGCAAACAGCAGAGTTTTCATAATATCTGTGTAAGTGATCGAGTGTTTGATTAAACTTTTTAATGGCGTTCACTTCATTTGCTGCTGCCTTTACAGCCAAGGCCTCCCGGTGAGCCATACAGTGATTTTCAACAAGAATTGGGCTGACTTCTTTCAGCTTTTTAGCCACCCCGTTTTGCCTGCCCAGCATAACGGCTGCTCCATCACTGTCTAACCCTGCAAGGTGATTAATCGAGATTTGATTGTTATCAGAGAACTCCAGCATTTTTTCAACAATTGTGTCTGCCTTTCCATCAATTAGTTCCTCAAGTCCCAGGAAAGAAACTCTGGGTTTCCCTTCTTTGCAGTACATACCATACAAAATGAGCTGCTTCATAACAGCAATATCAGTTGTTTCATCCATCAAATATGAAAAAAATTTGGCAGCCTTCAAATCTGTAAGAACTGATCTCCTGACCACCTCACCCAGAGAGAGAGAGAGAACCATTTCTCTGACAGTTTGATCAGAACGATATTTAACAGCATCAGCAATATGTATATTGTCTAGGTATTTGCATCCCAATGATTTGGCGAGATCCAGCAGTGAGCCATATTTCGTTGTGTGAGGCAGCTCATTTTTTATTAGCCAGTACATGCAACGAAGGGATGCCACAAAACCTTCTTGTTCCAGGGTCAGGGCCTGCTGCATTGCCTGCTTTATTCCACCTTTTGAAGCTGAAATTCTGCAGTTAGCTTCCAGTTCAGAAGCAACAACGTGAACTGAACTGTTCTGATGCCTTTTTATAGCATCTTCTCTGAATGTCTTACACCCACTGAGTACCCACACTGTTCCTGATTTGAGCATCTGTTTATGTTTTATGCAAAATGCACAAACATGCCATCATTTTCTTTGTACTGTAACTAACAGTATTTGTTAAGCCAGCCAGTATAAAATCCTGTTGTCACGCTTAGAGGTGTTTTTTCTGCATTACAGGAGTAAGAAGTGCAGGAGTTTTTGACAATGACGTCGATATCAACTGGACCAATTGGCATTGTCCCAATCGACTCACAATTGTCATCTTGATCAGGATGTTTCTGTTTTTGAGTTAATTTGAAACCAAAGTTAGTTAGTTTCTGCATTGTGTACAATAAAGCTTTTTTTTTTCCCAAGTGTTATCGTGTGTTTATTTGTCAATAGAGAACGAGAGTTTGGTAATGCAGGTTGAGCACCAAATATTTTTTCTCACACAAATATTTTTTTGCTCCCTGAATTAGGGTTCAGAACAAGTGACCACTGACGAAGCAAGACTAAGTGCACAACCTGACTAGTGGTGCAGACCTCTGGTGGCACAGTTAAGGAGACCAGAATTTTTTTCTCACACGAATATTTTTTTGCTGGCTACAAAACAAATCTCTGGTGGTCAGGTTTATTTTTATTTGGTTTAATTCAGGCTAAGGTCCTTCCAGTTGATCTTCTGCGCAGTCAGTGTGTTTTTTTTCTTACTGCCAGTATTTTTTCCTACCCTTCAGCAGTTCAAATAAAGCTTCTGCCCAGGTCCGCTGTGAAGACCACACAATGATTCTGCTCCCCTCTCAAATCAAACCCAATTAATAGTTCCCCCTCAAACCTTCAGATTTTTTTTTATTTAAGTAAAATTGCCTACTCAGTTAGTTTTTAAACACAGACAACACTTCTCTAACAGTCATTGACTCACAGGCAATCTGTATTGTTTTTTCCAGTCACTGCAAATTATTTTTCAGCTGCAATCAAATCAGTGAAAGCTGCTGCTCTGTGGAGTCCACACAATGATCTTTCCCTCCCCTGCCCACCTCACTCAGCCAACTTCAAAGTAACAGTAAATTAACAGCAAAGTTAAGCTAGTAAAATAGTTTTCACTGTGATCAACACTGCTACTTCTTCAACACAGATTTATGTTTTTTTTTTGGGGGGGGTTTAGCTGCCTGCTGTCACAAATCTATAGCCCGACTTCCACATGCTACAAATTACAAAACGATCATCTCCTTGACACACACTCAGTCACACTGGCAAAAACCCTCGAGTGGCAGCAGACTACTTTAGTGGGACTTACCCTAGAGTTGTAGCTGCTCCCACTATAGGGCGTCTTAGCTGTCACTCTCCTGCTTCCTCCGTGATTACTCTCACAATTTGGCGCCTTGCATGGTCTGCTGACTGCTAGACCGACAACCCCGTGATCACCGACGGTGTAACTACTGACTGCGGTTGCGTGATGAATACCTCCGTGACCGCTCAGGATGCTGGAATCTGCTGCTTGCATGCGCGCTCCTAACGTGCACGCTCCTAGTGCGATCGCGAACATCTAAAGGGAAAGTAGCTAAGCGCTACTAGGGCAGCACAATCAAGCAGGAAAGAGTGGCGGCAATACAAAATGAGAGGCGAACATTCAAGATAGCATGGCGGCCCGCCTCTCATTTTTAATGAATGGGGATCACTGACAATACTCTAGGTGCGGTCTCACCAGACTTGAATAGAGTGGAATTAACACCCCTGGCCTTCTTCTTTTAATGTGCCTATTTACACAACCCACAATAGAATATGATTTTCGAACAGTTTTGTTCATGTGTGAGTCAAACTTCATATTATTAGCTAAAGTTATAATTAGGTCTTTCTCTTCAACTGTTTCAGATAGGTTAATATTATTCATTTTGAAGTTGCCATTTTTATTGTTCTTACCTATATGCATCACTTTACACTTTGTCTCATTAAAAAACATTTTATGTTCTTTGGCCCAGATACAGATGTTATCAAGGTTCTGTTGAAATTCAGCTACTGCTTGTGAGTTATTGACAATGCATCCAAGCTTGCAATCATCAGCATACTTACTGATCCAGGTACTCCCAGTGACGTGCATACTTAAGCAATAATGCATGACAGGGTAAGGGTTGTGCTGGGATAACCTCACGCCTGGGTGGTTGGGTATGAGGCTGCAGGCCGAGTGTACCCAACATCCCAGAAGTGAGGATATCCCAGCACAACACACACCCTGGAGTGCATTATTGCTATTATACTATGGCTCATTATTAAACCAAATAAAAAAAAAATGTTTGTAGTAGATTTGTAGTGTGGCAGTATATCTGTTTCTTAAGTGTATGGCATCATCCCAATCACTCATCTCAGGCATCCAAATCAATACTGTGAGGTTGTGCTGGGATAACTTCACTGTGCCAGGGACACACTGACCAATCAGAGACCAGGAAATGTTCTTGCCATTGTATAACTGAGATTATTGTAACCCCTCCTACAAATGGGGGTTCCCGAAAAGTTTTCCTCGAGCTTGCCTAAATGCTCACTGCCAGGCTGGTGTCCTGCATTTTAGCAGTTTAAATGTGATTGCCATAAAGTTCCTATATAGCCTCTGTGTACTGTCTCTTTAAGAGCTGCCTGGATCGCAGTCATAAGTAATCTGAGAGGGACCTCTGTTGAAAGCTGTAACTATTTGCTGAAACTCATTTAGAGTAATAATAATAATGTAGTTTGTCTAACCTGCCTTCTTTGCAGCAAGGACTGTTTTGTTTATTGCCACTATCTTATATAGAAACGTAGAAACATAGACTTTGACAGCAGATAAGGACCACTTGGCCCATCCAGTCTGCCCATTTCCCTACCTACTGGATAAGCTGCAGATTCTAGTTAACCAACAGCCTACTTCCTGCCACCCCCCACTACAATTGTCTTGTGTCTGTCCCATGCATGTTTGAATTCCCCCACTGTTTTAGCCTCAACAACCTCCCCAGGAAGGCAGTTCCACGCATCCACCACTCTCTCCGTGAAAAAAGATTTCCTCACATTACCCCTGAGCCATCCTCTATCTTTAAATTGTGTCCCCTTGTTCTTACACATCTCTTTTTCTGAAAGATGCTATCCTCTTGGACTTTGTTGATTCCCTTGAGGTACTTGAACGTTTCTATCATGTTCCCCCGTCCCTCCTTTCATCAAGGGTATACATATTAAGCTCTCTCAGTCTCTCTTCATCTGATTTCTGATGCAGACCCTGCACTATTTTAGTTGCCCTCCTCTGGACTGCTTCCATCCTGTCTATGTCCTTGCGTAGATGAGGTCTCCAAAACTGCACACAGTACTCCAGATGGGGTCTCACCAACTGTCTGTACAGAGGGATAACCACTTCCCTTTTTCTACTTGTGATGCCCCTTCCTATGCATCCCAGTATCCCCTTGGCTCTCCTCACTGACTTCTCACATTGCTTAACCACCTTTAGATCATCTGATATGACTACCCCCAAGTCCCATTCCATTTTTGTTGTTGTTAGTACCTCCCCTGCTATTGTGTACTCTTCTCCTGGGTTTTTGTTTCCCAGGTGCATTGCTTTGCACTTCTTGGTCCTGGACTGCTGAATTGGACCAATCAGTACTGGTGGGACCTAAAATGGAGCCAGACTACAGGAGTTGTCTGGAGTCAAAATCTGTAGGAATTGTAGTTTGGGGCTTTTGGCACCTTTTTGCACCTGAAGGGTGAGTCTTTGTTGTGACTGACAGAAGGATCACTCAGCCAAACCTTTTGGATCTTGGGGCATTTCCCAGGCTGCTGTAGCTAGTTTCAGTTTTGAGCTGAGAAGTGAAGAAGTAACAGCTCAAGTGATTTTGAACAGCAGTTCTGTGTAGTTTTGTATGGGAGAACTGTGAGAGGGCTGAGTTTTGGCCTGCCTGTCTGCTGCTGTCCCTGAGAGGGAAAATAGAGTTTATTTGGACTGAATCCGAGTTGTGAGGACTATTTAATCCACTGGACTGTGACCAGGCTTTATTTATTTAAGCGTTTTACCAGGAAGGCATACTGAGAAGAGTACTGCTCGATTACAGATGAGTCCTGGGGGAAGACGACCGAAGATTTGATGAATGCGATTGGCCCGTCAAGATTTCCAGCTGCTTTTGAATCCCCAGTTTGTGCAGAGACTTTGTGATCATGATCAGAGAGCGGTTTGCCTGGTACAGTAGAATTTCCTTTACATGTAAATGTGCTGTGTATTGAAAGTAGGTCGTGATTTGGTTCCCCACTGTGTGAACTGTGTTCTGCTTGCTGGAAGCTTTATCCAGCCTAATTAGACTGAATCTGCGTTCATCTCCATTCGGCCTGGACCATGCCATGCTGGCCCTACCAGACTACCCCACTGCACAGAGAAAGCCACTGACAAGAGACCTGCCTGGGGATCAATGCCCTGCTCCATGCTTGAACAGGAATGACACCTCGGTGAATTGTGTGGGCCCTGCTTCTCTTGGCACTCCAGATTAACTACCTGTTGTCTCGATTTTCGTCCAGCCTGTGTCCAGTCTTGGGTATCATGAGTAATCATCAGGATAGCTCCCTGCAACAACAGCCTAATCTAAAAGTGTGTCATCTGATTGTCTTCTTGTTTTTTTTCACGAACCGAGCCCTCCGGCCCCGAAATAAATAGTGTGTGTTGTGCATGTTGTTTTCTCCCATCACAGGGCCCCAGCCAGCTGCAACGTTCCTGGCTAGCCCACCATTCTCCATCTGTGTACCCAGAGTTTGTGACTGTTTATGGACCCTGAAGTGCATGCATAACTGTTTGATTGATAGAGCCTTTAAGCAAATTAACCTGATTACACCCCTTCCTTGTTCAAGCCCCTTAAATAAATCAGATCTAACTCTTTTTTGCATTTACACTGACTGTGGTTACAGTTTGTGCAAGAGTACTGTACTGCTGTTATTTGCTGTGTATAACCTTGTTTTACAGGGGGTCCCCAGGGCCGGGCCAGAGGAAAGCCCTGGTGGTAAGTGCAAACAGTGTGGGTACTTGTGTGGTGTATCAGGAGTACTGTGAAAATGATTATTGTGTATTTTTCCGGCCACTAGTAAGGAAAGAGGGGGGTTACAGTGTCCCGAAGGGCTGTGCCCAGGTTAGCTTGACCATTACCAACCCTGACCTCCGGGTGGAGGCACCCGTTTCAGAACTCAGGCCCCTTAACATGCTCCTAGCCAAACGGGCAAGTGTAGTAGACCTTGGGATAGCGCCACCTAGGGGTTACATTAATATATTAAATAAAAGTAGACCCAGGATGGATCCCTGGGGAACCCCACTAGTAACTGATATCCAGTCTGATTTATGTCCTCGAATAACTACCCTTTGTTTTCTATCCTGTAACCAGGATGCAATCCACTTACTGATGTTAAAGTTAAATTTTATTTTAATAAGTTGTACTATAAGGATTTTATGGGACATGGTATCAAAAGCCTTAGCATAATCTAGGTAGATAATATCAACCGGCAATCTATTTTCAAGTGCTGCACTCACTGGCTCACAAAAATTCAACAGATTTGTTAAGCGTGATCTTCCTGGGGTAAAACCATGTTGTGGAACATCTATGTTGCCAGATGTTCTAATATTTCTAATATGCTCTATTATCTTTTTTAGTATAAGTCTTTCCAATAGTTTGCATACAACAGAAGTAAGGCTCTCTCATGGGAACATTGTTTTCTCTGTGCTTATGTAAATAACTGTATCCAAAACTGTATATAATGTTTGTAAACAATGTCTGTATTCTATACATGATGGCTATTCCATTGTAACTATACCCCCTCTCTCTGTTTTTCTGTCCTCCATGTGACAAGGTACCTTTGTAAGTGAGCCATTGGCTCAAAGGTTGTAAATCCGATACTTTCAAATAACTAAATAAATAAAATAATAGGCCTGTAATTACCCGCTATTTGTTTGTTCCCCCCTTAAATAGTGGGGTGACATTAGCCAGTTTCCAGGATGTTATGGAGATGCCTTCATTTACTGAAATATTGAACAATGCAGTTGGAGGCCCTGATAATTCTTTAGATAGTTCTTTAAGGAATTTAGATGTAATGTTGTCAGGTCCTGGAGAGGAATTAATTTTGAGAGATCCATTTGCATCTCCAATATCATGCTCTGAAAATAATATAGGTGTATCTGTAGATGTTATAATATTAATGTTACAGTCCTCCTTTGGTTTAAATACAGTTCCAGAATAATTAAGTTCTATAGTCATTGTGGTTTCATCATTTATTATTTAGTCACTGGTTTGTAATGGTCCCACAGTGTTTTGTTTGCCCTTTATTGATCCAATATAGTTGTAGAAGCATTTTTTATTATCCTGTGTTTTTTTAACTAACTGTAATTCTAGGTTCTATTTAGCTTTTTTTATTAGCTTTTTAGTTTTATGTGTTAAAGCTTTGAATTTCTCCCAATAAGTAACATTCTTAATTTTACTGTATTTTTTATATGCTTTTTGTTTTCTGTTAATTATCCTTTTAATTTCACTGTTCCACCACAGTGGTAACCTCGTCTTATTATTGCTGTATTTTGTACGCTCCAGGACCCAGTTTTGATTACAGCATTCTACTTTTTGATTTATTATATCCCAGATTTGTTTTGTACAGAGATTCTTAAACTCTGCCTTACAGTTCCAATTATTTTAAATAATTTTTGATATTAGTATAATCAGCTGATCGTTGGTCTCTAATTTTAGTTATTCCTTTATTTGAATTTTGTACCCTATGTAGGTTGAACTCCACTATTTTATGATCACTATCACCAAGTGGAGAAATAATGACAGAGACTGGTATTTCATTTGTAATATTTGTGAATACGAGGTCTAGGATATTATTTCCTCAGTGACCAATTGTTCCAAATTTTGTTGGAGTATGACGTCTAGGAAGTGATTTTCAATCTGTCCACTTGACTTAAGGTGTGGTCATGTTCTATGTTTCTATGCATTTCAGTCCTACTTATTTATTTATGCAAGACTCGGATTAAAACCTTTGAACTATGAGCTTGTTTGCAGAGGTTCCACGTCAAAAAGACAATACAAAATACACAGAGTAAATACGAATACTGTACAAGATTGTAAGGGATACATGATATAAGCACAGAACATTTGAAGTATATAATTCTATAAAACCTTATTAGAAGACAACTGAGCAATCAAATATAGATGGATACCAGCAGACATGAAGAAGTCAGGGAGGAAAGAAATAGGGTACAGGCAGGGCTGGTTCCCATTGTTATTGGAAGTAAGAAGTTAGTAAAGTAACAGGTATGGAAAAGGATTCACTGGCTTGGGGGGGTGAAGTTGGGGGATGAAGGTATGAGGGATAAGATAAGATAGAGGCAGAGGCGGAGAGGGGGATTGATGGGGGTAGGGAGGCAGGGAAGGTGGCGGAAATAATTTTAGGAGTGGGTAGGGTGGAGACAGGGTGCAAGTAGTGGATTTAGGGGGGAATTAAGTTCAAGAAAGGGCAGGGTAAGGTCACTTAGAAAGGATTGAAAAGGTACAAAGAAAAATGACAAAAGTCCTTCTTTTTAGAGAAATCCCTATCCTACGAAGGTCGACTTCAAAAACTTAATTTAATGTCTCTGGAGCAGAGGCGGCATAGGGGTGACCTGTTTTTTACTTGGGATATTGTTAATTTTGTCAGCCTATTAATTGAATGTGGATTGGAATTTAAACAACTAAATGTTAATACTAGAGGCCATCTATTTCAGTTAGGGAGACGTACATTTAGAACAAAGAAGAGAGCATCCTACTTTTCCCAGAGAGTGGTGAAACCATGGAATGGCTTGCCTTTGAACATAGTTATCAGCACAAATAAAAATACATTTAAAAATAGACTTGATAGGTATTTGTTGTCATCTTCAAATATCTCAAGCCACATGTAAGTTCAGGGGCGTTATGGGTCTGTTGGCCTTTTGCACCCTGCAGATTTCTAGTATGATTCCTAGTAAAACATCCACCAACATCAATGATTTTAGAGAAAGTAAGCAATCATAAACTGTGGGGTTTTAACTAGAAATAATACGAAGCAAAAAGGGTTAGCATTGTTCCTTTAATGATCAGATTATTATAGCTTTATTGCAAACCGTGAAATAGTCTTTCTTATCATCCTATGAAATGTGTCAGTTACCTTCTCAAGCAGACACATTTCAAGGGTGATGTGCAACCTTCATGTTAAGGCTGTCAACTAACTGTCTACATCAGGTAAAAAAGATGATGTGCGACTGATTTTCTGTCACAGTAAAGACCTCAGCACGTTCAGTGGTTTCTTCAACTGAGGTATTGTAAAAATTCTTCATTTCTCATTGTTCATATTGTTTCATGGGAGTTTAAGTTATTGGGTTTTGAGTGTGTTTTAAAGCCTGTTAGTTACTGTGGAGCAATTACTGTGGACTGCCAAAGCTGAGCATTTGGAATACTCACGATCTCAGCATACCATGTTGCTAGGCACAGCTCTTCAAGCTATAGCTGTACCAGTGAACCCCCGGTGGGGTGCATATTACCCATTTTGTAAGCAATGCCCATTGACAATGTTGGAGCTAACAGAAAAATAATTTTCAGTAAGTGATAGAATCACTTCTATATTTCATAAGTTTTAAATGTACATCTTCCCCAAATCTTCATGAGCAATGTGAAAATAAGATTGTTGTCCCTTGGACTAGGTCAGCTCTTGTTTCTTGTCTACAAATGAAGTGATAATCCAGGGGATCATTATACTGAAATATCTTGCCACTGTAGATAATACATTGTAGGGCTGAGAGTAGGAAGGAATTGATGATCCCCAGGACTCTAAGATGGCATGGCATGAATTCAGACTTCTTTCAACATGTCCTTGTCTGGTATGAAAGGTTGGGGTATAACTTTATGTCACCTCTGTCCAAGGTAAGTGGGTATGAAGTCTTCCGAAAGTTGGAGATTTTCAGAAAGCCATGTTTTGAAAAAGGAGAGTATAAAGTGTAACCACTACAGTCTGTCCTTCTACTCCCTCCAGAACTCCTGTAAACTCAGATTCAGCAATCACACTTTTTGTAAGCTCCTCAGGTCTGCCCCTCAATTGACCCTTCTTCTGGGTGAGTTTAGCAGCTGTGGCCATGTTCATCACTGACTGTTTATCTGCGGACTCAACGGTTATACCGAAGTTCTTAAAGGGACACTGTCAATCCCCTAAGACCTCAAAGTGATCCTAGTTTAAAAAACACATTTTATGATTGTTCACATTTGATAGAGACTATTGATGCAGCTGGTAGTTTGATTCAGATACTTTATTTCTTTTAAAAAGTGAAAAACTGTTGCTCTCTATAATGGTGTTACCACACCAAAACATGTTTGTTTGTGTTTCTTGACCAACTCCCACTGCATCTTTTCTGGACTCAGGAGCACCCCAACACAATCTAGCCACTCATTATGCAGTGGGAATAGAGGAGACCAATGCATCATGGGTGGCTGCACTGTGATGGTATTTCTAATGTTCAGGAAGTATGCAATAAGGGTCCTTCAATGATCTGAAGCAAAACAAGGCTGGGTATAGCTATACATTACCATGCATTTTAGTTCTAATAAGCAAGGCAGCAGATAAAACAACCAGAAACATCAATGAATTTTAGAGAGGGTAAGCAATCATAAAATGCAGGTTTTTACTTAAAAATAATATGATGCAAAAAAGGTTGACAGTGTCCCTTTAAGTTGGGCATCTTGAGCCTCTAATTGCTGTAAGGTGTTCTCCATTTTTGAATCCAGTAAGCAGATGGATTCCACCAAAACTGTCCAGGGAGGTTCCTGATTGCAGGATTCATGTTTGCCAGCTTTGGTGCTACCCATGACCTCATAGGTCTGCTTCTGTGGCCCTGCTTTAAAACCTCTGCGTTGTGCTCCTTTTGGTTGCCCCATATAGAATGTGGTATGGTCTTGTCCCAAATCCCGTCAGGAAACTAAGCAGCAGTAAAATGGCAGGATCAACCAGATAACTTTTTTTAAATCACTTTTCACCTGTGAAAATGGTAGCAGGAACAACCAGATAACTGCAGGGTGGGACTACTATATACATTCACTTGGTTATGGTTGTGGCAGCCTATGTGTGCCAGGTGTGCCAGGTGTGTGTGTGTGACAGGCTGTGCATGCCAGGTAAGAAGTGATCTCACTGGTAGTGAGAAGGTTATGAGAGGTGGAAAGTAGTGCAGGTGTGTGGTAGTAGTGGGAAGCATGCAGTCGTTGTGGGATAATAGCAGTTCATGTGGTGTGTTTTATCCAGTCAGGGAACTCGATTTTCTCTGATTTTTTTTCCTACCCATTTTATAAATATACCATTTCATGTCATTCCTGGCAGTCCATTGGTCTTCAAATCCTGTAAATTGGTTGTCTGTATCTCTGACATCCAATGGATCCCCTCCACCCTTCTTTCCTTTTCTAGGCAGCGTGTGATAGCTTCCACCTATTATCATCATGCATAATCTTTTGTGTAGAATGTAAATATTATTGATATGTTTAGTGTGTGAGTTGGCTGGGATGTGATCTGAGTAGTCACATGTCAAAAAGAATGTAGTACCACTTAAACATTTTGTAGTCTGTTTACAACCCCGCCTCATACACACACTCACACTCATGTATGCATGTAGATTTGCATAGTCATGATGCTTTGTGCTGGGTCTGAAGCTTTAAATTGTACATGTTTACGGAAAACATACAAATTGGAATGCATCTGCCTTCTGTTAACATTTATGCATCCTACATACTTGTTCTTTTTCTTTCTTCATTTTTAAAACTTGAAGTTTATTGACAATGTTCTTTTTCTTTCTGATCAGCATTTTAATTAATTTGCCTCTTTTCGCTCACTACAACAATAACAAGACTATAAGTTTAAGGCCTCACAGGAAGCTAACTCAACAGTTCTTGTCTATCCTAATAGAATTCAGCTGAAACTGCTGACTCTGGAGTGCCAGATATTACAGTAGCTATAGTTAAGGCTGTTTTTACCATTGGTAGACTACACTATTGCTAGATTTTACCACATTCTTGAAGTTGGAAATGATGTTACAGCCCTATGTAGTTTCAAGTAATGTAGGACATTCAGCCAGGTCAGACATTTCCAGTTGATGCAGAATGATGCAGCTTGTCTCCACACTCTGGCACCTGCATTTGAGGCTTTTTTTTTTTGCATTATCTGTTTTTACTCCCCTACGTGCTTCCGGATCTGCCATTCCTTCAAGCCACCATGGTCCCGTCTTATCACCTACTGTGATGCGTGGCCAGTTGGTTGTGATTGTTCTATGATATTTGTAATATAAAAATGTAGTGTGTGATTGTCTCCATAAGACAGCTGGGCTATGAGTGCTTCTTCCCCCACCAGGTTTTAGTGAAAATAACAGGATATATATATTAAACCAGGCGTTTTCTGTAATGTAATTAACTTCTTTTGAGAAGTTGCATTTTATAGCCTTTTTATGAACTCCTGCCTCTGAAGCTGGGAAGCTAAAATATACATTTTATGGCTTCAGATAAGCTGATTCCTGTTGACTATATTTGCATCTAGGTGAGAAACTGCAGAGTCGTAAAAATCTTTGATGTGCTCTGGGAACAGGAACTGCTCAAAGACCAAAGAGAAGGTACTGGGAAATCACAGACTTATAATTTGGGAAATTAGTTTTTGTTGAAGTCACAGTATTTTAAATATCTCCTGACAGGAAGATCATTGTTTGTATAATTTTTATATTCTAACAGGAGGAGCTAGATGACATCATAGAAGGGGTAGAAACACAGAGTTTAAACTGTGTTCTGTGTTTCAGCTGAGGGACATTACCTTTTTGGACTCCTAAGAAACAACATCTAACTCTAAGCACTGTATAGAGGTACATTAGATAGAAAAAGTCTAATAGTATTGTGGTAGGAGTTTTAGTTTGTACTTTTCCTTGTTTTCTTTTAAGTGACTGTATGCTTTGTGATATAGTGTTCTGTGTTTACATTTTACATATTTTTATCCATTTTTAAGTAAATCTGTATTTAAAAAGACTGCATGGGTGTGTCTTCGAAGTTCATTCTTTTTGCATGTGATGTACAGATGGTTAAGACTGACTAATAACTGTTCATGAGCTTGATGGTGTTACCAAACTGGGAAAAGATAAGAATATACCTAAGGTCTTTTATAGAGTTTTAAAGGTTAATTTTGGATACCTGGTTAGTTGCTCCTAGATGAAAGATATCTGGTATCCCCCCAAATAGCAGATTATCTGAGCCTGTACATTTGGGTATGCTAGCATAAGGTTCACAGTTTGAATCCCCCCAGAACTTGAGACCAAAGGTGATTCAGACCCACAAGCAGACAGGAGGGTTACCCTGTTTTGTTACCTGTTCACAATACTTTTTTTTTTATTCAATTGTTTAACCAGGTGAGACACACTAAGCTGAAAGCTTGTTTACAGGTGCAACCTGGGAGCACAGGGAAGTTAAGTGACTTGCACAGGGTCACACAGTATGCAAGTGGGGGCTGTGGGATTCAAACCCAGGTCTCCAGATTTGCAACTCAGAGCCTTAAACCACTGCACTATACTACCTCCCAACCTCTCCCTCTGCTCAGAGGTTGGCACTGTGGGAGCAGAGGGCCTGACCTGCTGAGTGCATTTGTGACACCTACTACCCTTGCTCAAACCTCCATCCTCACATTGCAGCCATCCCTGAGGTAACCTGGCATAACCCTTCACCGGATGGGTCCCTCTCCTCCGAAGGAGGAAGGCACCGGTGGGGCTGGCCAGCGCACTCTCTATTTGGCCCCGGGTGCTGCTGAGATGGATATGGCTCCCTCCGGGGCTTCAGTGGTGTTGTCGGGCTGGCAGCCGTCATCCGGTGGGTCCTGGAGCTGTTTTCCACTTTTTTTCTTTGGTTCCCTGTTGTACCGCTCGTACAGTGCTCCCAATTTCCATCGGGGGCTGCTGCCGAGTGAGGCTTCCCTGCAATCCACCCTATTAGAGGAGAGCAGTTCTGTTGACGCTCAAGTCTTTCCTTCCCCTGCCAGCCCCCGGTGCCCCACCCCCGAGTCTGAGGTAAGGTGTCAGTACCTCGCCCTTCTGCACCACCGGGGCCGGCATTTGAGGCTTTTAATTATGTCTGTGTTTACAGTAACCAAACAAATGGGAACATATTTTTCTCTTGTGTCATTAATGAATCCTACTTATCTTTTTTTTTCCTGATTAGCATATAAATTACTTCACTTTTGTCCACTCACTATGTCAGTAACAACACTAGAAGATTAAGGCATCCCAGGAGTTGAAAGTAGTGTTGCTCAGATAGTATCCTGAGTAATCCAGATCCACCAAATACCTGCCATTTTGGCAGAATAGTGGATACATCAGATAGCAGCAGCTATGTGACCGTGAATCCGACCCCCCGGATCCAGGGTGGATCCCACATTATCCGACACTGGATCCAGCGATCCGGCATCAGATCCCTGGATCCAGCATCTGATAACGCAGGATCGACCTGGGATCTGACCTCTGAATTTGGCTGGATCCCGGATCGAATCCCACCTGGATAGTGCTGCCATCTGACAGAGCACATTCAGATCCACAGGGGCACTACCTGAGCAACACTAGTTGAAAGCAACAGTCACAGCTCATCTTTATGATACAAATCAGATTCATCGCACTTAGGAGACAAATCTCTGATGCTCTGTCAGGAAGCAACTCCACACAAGCATCAGAAACCAAGAAGTGAGCACTCGGAACACTCTGGACCATATTTGCTTACAAATATATTTGAGAGTGCTTATGAAGGATGTCAGCTAGCAGCCCCAGTGCTCTGATTGGATGTTCTTCATCAGGGGGCGTGTCAAATTGTAAAAACACAGACAGTTTTAAAGTGCACATTTTTTGTAATTATTTCTCCCCGCCGTCCCAGCCAGCCCTTTTCTCCTGCTGCCCTCCCAGCCCCATCCCCCAAAGGTCAGACCCCCTCCTGTCTTACCCCCATGGCTTGCCCTCCATGGCAGGGTGGCACAGAGCGACTCGACTCACCGAGTTCGGATCCAGAGTCGGGGAGGTGTCTTCTCAGGGGTGGTGCCTGCAGAGGACGGCCATCATGCCACTTGGCAGGGACCAGATTGGGGAGCGTGCACTGCCAACAATGGCTGAGCTGCACGTGCGTCCACACACAGCACGCTGGTTGGCTGCTCCTCCTCTGTACCCCAGTGTGCAGGACCTGGCGTGCCAACACCCAGCCACTGCTAGGTGTCAGGCAGGGGCTGGTCTCTGTTACCCACCCTCCCTGTGAGAGGAGAGCCATCCTCCATATGCTCGATCCTCTCCCACCCCAGCCGACTCTCAATGACCCGTTTGCACCATGAACATGGGTCGCCAGCATGGCAGGAGGTAAGGCATGATGCCTCAGCCCTCCATGCCACTGGGCAGGCTCGTAAAGTGCACATTTAAAGAGAAAGATATAAAATAACAGTATCAAAATAAAAATGTTTAGTTCATCTGAGAGCGAGTGTTTCCCAGGGGATTCAATGCAGGACAAGATGATGGTTGTGGTGGGATTAACTTATTTGCTAGTACTCAGTTCCTGAACATGACATTAGCAGCAAAGTGCAAAATTATATTATTTTCGATTACTACTGACACTTTGGGAACATAACCTAATAAAGTCAAGTATAGCACCCTAGCTCATAACAAACAAGCTGATATGGTTTACCACATCCGCAGTACAACACAGCAGTACACCAAACAAATCAGTTTTAAAATTAACAGAAATATGTAATCATGCTCTCATTATTTAGATTAGTCAATGGTGCTGAGTCACTGCGGTCATGTAAGTGCATCTTTATGTATCCATTCTTACTGCTATTTCAATGGTACTGGATAAAGGGTGAAAAAGATAGAAAAATGATGTGCAAGAAGTCTCACATCATGCCCGAAGATATAGGCATGTAAAGCTAGAGAGAGAGAAACCATTCCAAGAGGGGTGAAGATTCCTTTTCCTGATATTATACTCAATCTGTAAAAAAATGCAAACAAAGAAGCATCTATTAATTAAGGATCAGATTAGCTGCATATGTACACAAAAGAAATTATTTTCTCATTTCATAATATCATTATGAAACTGCCCATCTTTATGATGCCACCGAGTCACCATGCATGTTAGGTGGTGACAACCTCCTGCCTTGAAGATGAGGCCACTGACATGATTGAGAGATTTTGGTCATTATATTCATTGGTGATGGAAAGGGTTAATGATTCTGATAGTTAACAGTGATAAGAATAACATGCCTCTGCACAGAGGCTCAGGGAAAAAACAGTGGGCCAAGTAATAAGTAAGGCACTGTGGTTTCTCCAGGGAGCTTTATAAACCCTTCTCCATGGGAACTTGCAGATACACTCCTTTCTCTCAGTTGCAGAACCCAGTGCCTAGCTAATGATGTCTCTGACTCAGTTAGTACTGATATTCAAAAAGTTTAAGTCACAGCAGTGAGTCCCTGTTGGTTGAATAAAAATGGTAAACAACACTAACATGCATACACGGTGATACAGTTGTATCAAACAACATGAAGTTGTGCTGTATTCTGACTATTGCAGTTAGGTCCTGCTTTTCAACTGCCCTGGAGAACAAAAGGGTTAACTTTTCTATGCCTTGCATAGAACATTCATCACGAGCTCGGTTGAAGCCCCTGTCTGTTGTTGTTCAAACTGCAACCATCAGATTCTTTACTCTGCCTCACTGAACAGTTGCTCCGGAGATTTCTCCTGCTGCTCGATTCAAAATTCGGTTGAAGTGTCGGTTTTTGGTCGGTTTCTACCGAATTGTTGTTTCTGCATAGTCGGTTTAAGTCTCTGTCTGTGGTACCGTGAGTACTAGATAGGTTTTTGTTCTGTTTTCTGTGTGGAACTTGTAAACTGTGGATCGGTTCGGCTGAACCGATCATTTTGAGGTAAAACTTGTGCTTTACTTTAGTGTGTGGTTACCGGTCCGTATCGGTTCTAAAAAAAACAGGTTTTAAGTACGTTTTTTTCCAAGACCAGTGACACGGTCAGGAACCGATAGGGGAGTCTTGCCTGGCAGATTGCTGAAAAAAGGGTAAGTTTTGGTTAGGCTGGCCATGTCTGAGAAACCCAAGAAAAAAAACAGGCACACTTGGTTTCAACACTGCAGTGTGTGTGGAGAGGTCTTTGCTAAGGCCGATCCCCACACCACCTGTGTTTATTGTCTGGGGTTAGACCACCTCGATTCAGACTGCCAAATTTGCAAGAATTTTCCCAAAGCTACCCTGGAAAAGAGATTAGGTAGACTGAGGGAAAGGGAGGCCGAGAAGTCCGCTGACCCGGATGGCCAGCCCGGTTCGGTTCCGACCGAACCAGAAGGAGTGCCCTCTGACCAGGGCGATACTTCTTTGGGCAAAAGGAGAACCGATTCTGAGGAATTGGTTCTGACAAAAAGAAAAGGAAAAGACAAATCGACCGGTTCGGATCCAGAATCTCATATTCCGACCGCCGATGAGATAGCCAAAGCGATTAGGATTGTGCAATCGCTTAGTTCAGTTCCGACCGAACCGGCACCATCTGGTAGGGGCTTGGTTCGGTCGGTTCTCCTGGTTCCAGATTATACCTTGGAAGAATTTTATGAACCGGAGTTTGAGGAGGAGGGAGAGTATGAGGATGATTAGGGTGATGGTGAAAGTCTGGATGTGCCTATTGACCCAGATATCTCCCCAGACAGACCTTCAGGTGTTTCTCCTTCTAGGCTTTCTGAGTCCCCTTCACACTACATGTTCTACAGAAAGGTGGCTGATAACCTCTAGCTTCTTGTGGAGGAGGCAGTAGAGGATCAGGAAGAGCCTGATTATGTTGAGATGATGGACATCCCAGAGTCCAGGAGACTGTCTATTCCCCTCCACAAATCTTTTGGGAAACAGACACAAAAAATTCTTAAGTCTCCTAATTCTATACCTTCTGTGGACAGAAGAATGGACAAGAGGTACACTCTCTCAGGCTCAGACACGGTGTTCCTTTTTCAGCAATGCAGCCATGTTGGGGTTGTGCAGGCTGCTGCCTGTGATAAGGCAAACATTCCCTTGGCATCACCCCCCAGACAAGGACTCCGGAATATTGATGCCATGGCAAAGAAACAATACATGGCAGCATCTTTGGGACTCAGACAGGCTAATTATATGGCCTATACAGCCAGGTACCAGAAGTCTAGGTGGGACACTGTACTGGCACTGGCTAAACAGGCTCCTGCCCAGCTTACCAAGGAGCTGGAGCAGGTGGCTGCAGATGGGACTGAGGCATTGAAAATACAGTTTCATGCTGCTGTGGACTCCAATGATGTGTCATCAAGAGTCATGGCTACATCTGTGGCTCTTCGGAGAATGACTTGGCTCAGGTGTACTAGCCTCTCACAGGATACACAGGCTAAGGCCATGGATTTTCCTGTAGTTGGTAATTCGCTGTTTGGGGAGCAGACAGAGAATTACATGAAGAAAATGGACGAATACAGGACCACTAACAGGAGTGCTCAGGCCAAAGAAAGGCAAGCAACTCCTTAAAGCCAGCAGTCCAGGGGCAGGGGCAGTCCTTTCCAAAGGCCTTTTTACCAAGCTCAGGCCTCCTCTTCTTCGGTTTCGAAGAGGGGGTTCTTGAGAGGGAGAGGCAGAAGGGGGATGAGCAGGCCTGCATCCACCCCTCAGCCTAAAGCCCCTGCCAAGCAGACACGCTGATGGCTCTGCCCAGGTCGATTCTCCTATACCAGTACGGGACAGGCTGGCTTACTTTGTCCAGGACTGGATGTCTTTTACATCAGACAAGTGGGTCCTAGAAGTAGTAAGCCAGGGACTGGTTCTCAGCTTCAAAAAATTTCCAAAGATGAGAGCCAGATCTTTTCCACCTGCAAATCTCTCAGAGACCCTTGCCCTAGAGGCAGAGGTTTCTTCTGTCCTAGCTCTCAGAGCTATAGAGAGAGAGTACCTACCCTACACAGGGGCAAAGGATTGTACTCCAGGTACTTCCTAACCCCCAAGAAGACAGGAGAGTGGCGACCCATCCTGGACCTAAGATATCTGAACAAACATCTTCTAAAGCCAAAATTAAAAATGGTAACTCTGGCAATTATCCTTCCCCTCTCTAAGGCCAGGGGACTGGCTAGCCATCCTGGACCTCAAAGATGCCTACTTTCACATTCCCATCAGGTGCTCCCACAGAAAGTACCTCAGGTTCGAGTTGCCCTCAGGCCACTATCAATTCAGAGCAATGCCCTTTGGTCTAACATCAGCCCCAAGGGTCTTCACAAAGTGCCTGGCAGTAGTTGTTGCCTTCCTAAGAAGAGAAAAGATTTCCATTTTCCCATACTTGGACGACTGGCTCATAGTAGGTCAGTTTCCAGACCAAGTCAAGTCACATCTGCAAGTGATCCAGCAAGTGCTCAGTTCTTTAGGATTCCTTCTCAACCTACCAAAGTCAGTTCTCGAACCAGTGCAGCTCCTCACCTTCATAGGTGCAGAACTGGATACGGTAAAGGCAAGAGCCTTCCTTTCCCTGGAAAGGGCAAGGACCCTTATGGAACTGGCCTCTTCATTCAGCCTTCAGGTGTCTCGACCAGCAAGGCATTTCCTTCAGCTACTGGGCCACATGGCAGCTTCCACAGCAGTGATCCAGGGAGCAAGATTCCAAATGAGGGACATTCAGTTCCACTTAAGAGCCTTTTGGTCCCAAAGAAAGGATTCCCTTACCAAACTAATTCCAGTGACTCGAACCCTGATCCAAGCCTTGCAATGGTGGCAGGATCAGGACAATTTGAGATAAGGGGTTCCATTTGTCACTCAGTCTCATTCAGCTATCCTTACCACAGATGCTTCCCTGCTGGGCTGGGGAGACCATTTGGGGGATCTCACCACCCAAGGACTGTGGTCACCTCAGGAATCTCTGTTTCACATCAATCTCTTGGAACTCAGAGCAGTGTTTCTGGCACTGCAAGCTTTTTCTAAATCTGTACAGAACAAGGTGGTTCAGGTCAGAACAGACAACACCACCACCATGTGGTACATCAACAAGCAAGGAGGCACTTGGTCTATGGCCTTGTGCACAGAAGCAATGAAGTTGTGGTCCCTGGCCTATTCCCTGCAAACCTCTCTGATAGCAGTTCACCTCCCAGGGAAGGACAATGTTCTAGCAGATGCACTGAACAGAATATCCCAGGGCTATCACGAATGGACCCTAGATCCCCTAGTTTTGAAAGTGATTTTCTCGAGATGGGGCACTCCACAGATAGATCTTTTTGCAGCCCCAGACAATCACCAACTTCTTCTCTTTTGTTGCAGACCCCAGTCTTGGGCTCAGTCCCCCTGGATACTATGATTCTGAACTGGGAAGGGACATTTCTGTATGCTTTTCCCCCTTCCCTCTCCTGTTCAAAGTGTTAGTCAAGATAAGGTCACAACCATGCAAAGTGATTCTGATTGCTCCAGACTGGGCCAGACAGCCCTGGTACCCCCTGTTGCTGTCCTTAGCAGTCCAGCTTCCCCTGTCTCTTCCCAGGAATTACAACCTGTTGACATCCTCTCAGGGGAGGATATGGTATCCGAACCTCAAGTCTCTCAATCTCAAAGCATGGCTCTTGAAGAGTTAGAGTTTGCTGATCTGCACCTTTCTCAAGGGGTTCTGGATATCCTTAAGGCTTCTCGAAAGCCTTCCACCAGAAAGACTTACAACTCCAAATGGAAAAGGTTCACTATTTGGTGCTCTAATAAGCATATTTCTCCAGAATCTGCTGGGTTGCCTACAGTTCTGGACTATATGGTCCATCTTCATGGCTTAGGACTTAGGCCAGCTACACTTAAAGTGCATTTGGTAGCTGTTTCTGTCTTCTTGTCAGTAGGCAAGCCCTCTCCTCTGTCTGCCCATCCTGTGTTTTGTAAGTTCTTCAAGGGATTGCTGCACACCAATCCCCCCTTTAGGGACCCTGCTCCTGCTTGGGACCTTAATGTTTGCATTGCTTAGCTTATGCAACCACCCTTTGAGCCTTTTTTCTCTGCAGGTCTTAAGTACTTGACTTGGAAAACTGTGTTTTTGGTAGCCATTACCTCTGCCAGGCGTATCAGTGAATTGCAAGCCCTGTCAGTGGAGCCTGATTTCATCTCTTTCCATAGAGATAAAGTGGTCCTAAGAACTAACAGGAAGTTTTTGCCTAAGGTGGTTTCAGATTTCCACCTTAATCAGTCTGTGTCTCTCCCTGTTTTCTTCACTGACCATTCCTCCTCTGGAGAGAGGAGGCTGCACAGCTTGGATGTTAAAAGGACCCTCAGCTACTACATAGAGTGCACCATGGGTCATAGGTTTGAGTCCCTCCAGTTGTTCCTCACACATGGAGAGGTCGGTAAGGGCAAACCTGCCTCTAAGAGATCTATTGCCAGGTGGATTGTCTCTTGTATACAATTCTGCTATGAAAAACTGGGTAAAACCCCACCCTCAGACCTGATTGCTCACTCTACTAGAGGTACAGCTGCTTCCCTGGCTGCTGCCAGGGATATTCCTATCTTAGAAATTTGTCAAGCAGCCACCTGGAAAACAGTCCATACATTCACCAAGCATTACTCTCTGGATATCCAGGCTAGGCGTGATGCTTGGTTTGGCACAGCAGTACTTCAGAGCCTATTCCCAAAGTAGGTTCTGTCCCTCCTCCATGGAGGTACTGTTTGTAGTTGGTAATAGTAGAATACAGCAAGATTTCATGTTGTTTGAAGAAAAATTACTCACCTTAGTAATGTTGTTTCTTCTAATGGAGTCTTGCTGTATTCTGACCTCCCCGCCTCACCTCTCAGAACCTGGTTTTTGGGATGTGGGTGGGCAGGAGCAGTGTCGGCACCCTAGGGGTGCCCCTTTTTCACCCTCCTTTACTATGGGTGTGTGTTGTGTTTTGTTTTTTGGTTTTCCTGACTTGAGTCTTTGCTTTGAAACCAAAAAACCCTTTTTAATAAATTTAGTTACCAGTTGGCTAGTGTGAATTTTACATTTTCCACACAGAACTTCTAGTGAGTATTGCTTGTAAAGATCTGATGGTTGGAGTTTAAACAACAGAAGACAGGGTCTACAACCGAGCTCACGCTGAACGTTCCATGCTGGCCATGGAAAGTTAACTCTTTGTTCTCCAGGGCAGTCGAAAGGCAGGACCTAACTGCAATAGTCAGAATACAGGAAGACTCCATTAGAAGAAACAACATTACTAAGGTGAGTAATTTTTTCTTATGAGACAAAGAACCTCTGTGCACAAACACTGAGGCAAGGGTTACCCCTAAGGGCATTTGGCTGGGAAGCCAAGTTTCAAGAAAATACAAAATCACACATGCCCCCACAATGCAAAGCACATGAGCTACATATGCAAATCACCACAGAATGTTACGCTGGTCCAACTTTAAGCAGAATTGCATGGTGCTGGAAGGCCTCTCACACAGTTTGCAAAGGGTGCTAACAGAAGACATAGACACGTGTTTCGTCCTACCAGGACTCATCAGTATGCCTCGTCTGTTTGACCCCAGTGGAATGGACCAGCTACCCTTAAGGCAGTGTGCCTTGGATATATTGTGGTGAACCCATTAAAATAAAAAACTATTTAAAAGACAAAGAACCTCTGTGCACAAACACTGAGGCAAGGGTTACCCCAAAGGGCATTTGGCTAGGAAGCCAAGTTTCAAGAAAATACAAAATCACACATGCCCCCACAATGCAAAGCATCATGGGCTACATATGCAAATCACCACAGAATGTTATGCTGGTCCAACTTTAAGCAGAATTGCATGGTGCTGGGAGGCCTCTCACACAGTTTGCAAAGGGTGCTTCTTATGTTTCTTCTAGTGCAGTCTTGCTGTATTCTGACTCCCCCCCGCCTCCCCTCTCAGAACCTAGTTTTTGGGATGTGGGTGGGCAGGAGAAGTGTTGGCACCCTAGGGGTGTCCATTTTATACCCTCTTTTTCTTTGGGTGGAATGTTGTGTTTTGGATGTGTTTTTGTTTTTGGGTTTCCTGACTTGAGTCTTCCTTTGAGAACCAAAAACATTATATATTTGCTAGTTGGCTAGTAAAAATTTTAGTTTCCGCACAGAACACCTAGTGAGTTTTTCCTCGTAAAGATCTGACGGTCGCAGTTTGTACAGCAACAGACAGGGGCTTCAATCGAGCTCGTGATGAACGTTCTATGCAAGGCAAAGAAAAGTTAACCCTTTGTTCTCCAGGGCAGTTGAAAGGCGGAACCTAACTGCAATAGTCAGAATACAGCAAGACTCCACTAGAAGAAACATAATTACTAAGGTGAGTAATTTTTTCTTTCCTTCCATCCGGCACCATAGTGTTGGCCTGTCTCTACTGTTAGGCCATCTCACTAAAACCCTCAGCCACTGAGCAGTATTCCCAAGTTGTTAAATGGGATATTTCCCCTGCTACAGCACTGTCTGGGTGCCCAGGTTTGGACTGCTGCAGGCCTAATATCTGTGCTTTTCAGGATCTTGCCTTGAAGCAAAATAAATACAATATCCTCCACCTGACTAAATTTTGTAGGGCAGCTGCAAGTGAAAACACCAAACTGTATTTCATCAGCCAGATGGCTCATATGTAATCTGTAATCTCAACAACTATGTACACTTTACCACAGACAGGTAAGGCCTTAGTACTCACAGCCCTCCTGTCAAGAGGCAGCTGACATCAGTGGATGATGTGACCGTCACCACAGGCAGATGCTGTTTGCTGGGTTACTAGACATCAGTTGCCAGTGGACTGAGCAGGAAGGTCTGGATGCTTTCACAGTGAATTCTACATCAAGGGAAACATGCATGGTAATCAACCAACTGACAACTAGACCACTACTTCCACTGCACTTCCCAGGGGCATTCAGTACTACTTGAACTATAGGGGGTTTAAACGTATGCTCCAAAACGGGTTTACTGCTGCCTTAGGAGTAGACAAAATAACTAAAAGGCTGAACATGTCTGAACAGTTGGACTAGCTCCAGGAATGTTGGTCCTCACAAGAGAAGCTAGCCCTCATGGGTTCACACTTACTTAGTTTCCTGGCTCAGTCAACAAATCACCATGAATGGCACAATCACCAGTTCACCTGAAAACAAGATATTTGTGGCTTGAGGCTGGTTCAGATCAATGATCTGTGTTTCCAATTGCTCTTTCTGTAGCAGTCAACTACAAGCTATACTCAGTGCAACTGAATCAACATGGTACATTGGCTTGATTCTCAGTTTCCCAGCTGAACTGCTCAAACATACAGGGGCTCCCTTGCTTCATTGCTCAAGTGCTCCTGCTTCATATTTTGACTCCCCTAAGCATAGTGTGCAGGGTTCTTTTATATTGCCGCTGAGAAGTCTTCTCATTTGGTGACTGTGAGGGTCAGTCTGTCTGTGCCCAGTTGGCGGACCTGTCTTTGATGCCTCGCTGGTTCACTCATTCATGCCTGAATTAATTATGGGGCTTCTGAACCCCAAATGTCTCCCCAGTTTTCCTGCCAAGTGCCTAATGCGGTAATTTTTTTCTTGATGACTGAACCCCGATGCAAGGGTGTAATGATCACCAATATGGTGTGGTCCATGTCTTTAGGCACTGTTTTCTGCAAACACTATTTACTTTGTATATACATAGTTCCAACTGTAGGACACAGGTGATGCCAGTCCAATATATAGAAACTGGTGCTGGGTCACTATGCTAAGGTGGTCTGTAAAATAGTTCCGCTGACATCCTCTTGTCAGTGGCAGACTGCCAGGGTAGTGCTCACCCCTTGTCCAGCTATCAGTTATCCACAGACACATACAGCACAACAGTGTCCTGACCCCAGGCTAGCTCATGTTCAAGTCTGGGGGCTAATGCACAGAGAGGTACAGAACTGACATAAATATGGAGTAGTCTAGTAAATCTCCCCATGGTTACACTCTCACTGTGCTAAAAATTTACATCTGCATCAATTCCTGTACAGAGAAAAGTAAGAGTACATTTCCAGACATTCTGATCTAACAAAGAGATCTGTCTAGCTTATGGCATAGCAACAGTTCTCACCTATACAAATGATTCTTGACTAGAACTTAGTGTAGCACAGCAATACTTTTTTGTTTTATACTGTTACACTGAAGTCAACCTGAGGCACCAGAGAACACAATGTGAAGCAACGATCTAAGGGTGGCATATATGCTTCTATAGACACTGTACAGGGATAAATAACTGGAGACACCTGGGGTGTTGCGAGTATGTCTTAACAGAGTTTTTTTTTCTATTATTTGTTTATGCTCCTGGAGTCTGGCAGGTGGCTGTGGCCCTCCCTCGGAGGGACTCATCCTCTGGCCCTACGTGTCATTGCTCATGCCGGCCTTCCGGTATTTCCCCAGCGGCTTACCTCCCATGGCGGGACCAGCGAGGAAAGCATTGTCTTTCTGCACCCCCTGAACACAATCCAGAAGCCGGGGGTGACATAGGGATGTGGGGCCATCATAGAGCCTGCCAGCTCCCTTTTCCATGCTTCCTCCTGTCCCTCCCTCCCCGCTGACATGGGGATGCCAGTACATGCCTCCTAACCCATGCTGCTCTCCAGCTACAACCAGTGGGCAGTCAATGAGCGGGAAGACAAGTCTCCCCCTCCCCCAGAGAAGAATGCAGTCCTCCAGATGCTCGATTATCCCTCGGCCCTGCCGACCCCCAACAATCTGGGCTCGTTCCTGAACCTGGGTCACTGGTGTGGCACGATGTGTGGTGACCAGCACTTCAACCTCCAGCACCACCAGTCCGGCCTTAACACAGATTTTAAATGTCTTTTTGATCATCATAGTGGCACTGTCCTCTCTTCCTTGGGCCATGGGGTAGTGATGTCCACCTCATTGTGCATCAAGTGAACATCCTCAGCGGAGATTGAGTCCATTACTTCATCCTTCTGTGATACGGAATCCTCCAGTTCATCACTTTCACCAGTCACTGGCTGGGTGCCCATGTGCACAAAGGGGTCTTTCTCAGGGTTCTGCCATGGTATTGTAGTTAAGTTTATTGCCTTCATCTCCATTTCCTCCATCATGCTGGGGATATATAGTAGATGATGCAGTAGTACCTGACCAGTTCATCGTCTTCATCGGATGATTACAGGGACATGAATCCCTGGGGCAAATCCAGTGAATCTGGCTTGGTTAACCATCAGTTGTGAAGGGTTCTTCTCATCTTCTTCCTGCATGCAGCAGATCATATAAACAGAGTTCACTCCAAGGAGGGTAGGGTGACCAGCAGGATGCCTCAGGGATCAGTGCTGGGACCGGTCCTCTTTAATGACTTTTATAATTGACATTGTGGAGGAACTGGAGGGGAAGGTCTGCCTCTTTGTAGCTGATAGAAATCTGCAATAGGGTGGACACTCCAGAGAGGGTATAGGATGAGCAGAGACCTGAGAAAACTCAGTGAGTAATCAGGGTATGGCAGCTGGGTTTCAATGTGAAAAAGTGCAGAATACTGCACTTGGGGCACAGAAATCCAGTGGCAGAGTACAACATGGGTGGAGTGTTATTGATGACCACCAAGCAGGAGAGAGACCTGGGGCAATCATATCTGATGACCTATGTAGCCAGGCAGTCCAACAAGACAGTTGGGAGGGCTAGTGGGATGCTGGGTTGCATAGAAAGGGTATCAGGGAGGTGGTGTTGCCTCTGTATAGATCAATGGTAAGACCCCACCCAGAATATCATGTCCATTTCTGGAGACATCTCCAGAAGGAGATAGAGTGGAGGCGGTCCAGAGAGGGCAACTAAAGTGGTGCAGGGTCTGCATCAAAAGCCCTCCATGGAGAGACTAAAGGACCTCAATATGTACACCCTGGAACAAAGGAGGGGGAGGGAGAGAGAGGATATGATAGTGACCTTTAAATGCCTCATGGGATAAATAAGCTACAGGAAGGAAATTTTTCTAAAAAAAAAAAGATGTTCAGCAACAAGGGGAAATGCTATGAATCTGGAAGGGGGGTTAGATTAGGAGAGATGTGAAGAAGTACTTCTTCACAGAAGGAATGGTAGATTTCTGGAACAACTTACCAGCAGAGGTCGTGAGGGTGAAAACAGTGGTGGGGTTCAAGAATGCTTGGTAAAGGCATAAAGGAATCTTAGTGGATAGGAAGTGTATAGTATGCCTCTTTGCAGATGACACAAAGATCTGCAACAGGGTTGATACACAAGGGGGCATGGAAAGGATGAGAAGGGTCTTGGCAAGTTTGTAGGAATGGTCAGAAGTATGGCAGCTTGGATTCAATGCAAAGAAGTGCAAAATAATGCACCTGGGAAACAAAAACCCAGGAGAAGAGTACACAATGGGGGTAGTAACAGCAACTAAAATGAAAAGGGACCTGGGGGTAATCATATCAGATGACCTTAAGGTTGGCAAGCAATGTGAGAAGGCAGTAGGGAGGGCTGGGGGATACTGGGATATATAGGGAGAAGCATCACCAGCAGAAAACAGGAAGTTGTTATCCTGTACAGACAGTTGGTGAGACCTCATCTGGAGTACTGTGTCCAGTTCTGGAGACCCCATCTCCGCAAGGACATAGACAGGATGGAGGCAGTCCAGAGGAGGGCAACTAAAATGGTGCAGGGTCTGCAAGAGAAGCCATATGAGGAGAGACTAAAGGAGCTTAATGTGTACACCCTTGAAGAAAGGAGGGAGGGGGGGACATGATAGAAACTTTTAAGTACCTCAGTGGAATCAACAAAGTCCAAGAGGGTAGCATCTTTCAGAAAAAGAGATGTGCAAGAACAAGAGGGCACAATTTAAAGATAGAGGGGACTGCTCAGGGGCAATGTGAGGAAGTATTTTTTCACAGAGAGGGTGGTGGATGCATGGAACAGCCTTCCTGAGGAGGTTGTGGGGTCTAAAACTATGGGAGAATTCAAGAATGCATGGGACAGGCATAAGGCAAGTCTTATGGGGGGGTAGGAAGAAATATGCTGTTGGTTAAATAGGATCTGCAGCTTATCCAGCAGGTAGGGAAATGGGCAGACTAGGTGGGCCAAGCGGTCCTTATCTGCCATCAAAGTCTGTTTCTATGAAGAGGGGAGGGAGAATGAGCCAAGAGATCAAGTAGGTTCTGCAGTGATACTGTAGGTAGGAAAAATGAGCAGACTTCATGGACCAAGCAGTTCTCATCTGATGACAAATTCAGTGTTTCTGTGTCTCCATAGTCCGTGGCAGAACAGGAGTAGCCTCAGCTGGACCACAGTTGCAGCAAAAGTCATAGTCATATATTTTCTGAAATTTCTGTGATATTGCTAGCTACTGTAAATTCCCTGCCTGCCTACTGTACCACTAAAGGGCCTCCAGAGAGAGAGCATCTCTTTAGAAATAGTGCAGAATATCTGAAAATATCTGACCATGTTTATTGCTGTAACTGTAGTTTCCATTTGTCCTATTGGTAGTAAGTGGCTTTGGTGCAAGGTCCTGTCTGCGCCTTCTCTCTTTCTTGTTTGCAGTATACTGGCATGTTATGCAAGTATTCCAAAATGATATATGGGAAGTACCCCACCCACACACACACACCTGTCAGCAATCGTATGCTTCTCTAAGTGTCCCAAGTTCTGTGCCAAAACTCAGTCTTCAAGTTGTAAGCTCTGTATCTTTACTTTGCTACTATAATGGGCTCAGTTTTTGCTCTCTCGGTGCACACCTTGAGGCTTAAGATAGATCGGTAGTCTAGCCTGCTGACCAAATAACAGGTAATATTTTTAAAATCCAGTAGCATCATTCTGTGTATAATAATTGTTGGCATAGACAAGGGCACCTACTTGCTGATTCTAATGGACTTTTCATTTTGGAAACAACATGTCCAGCATATTAAGAAGATTCTGCTAAATCTCTGTGGCTGGCGGTCTCCTTGGGGGTGATAAGTTATAGTTCAAGATTTTTTTGGGGGGCGCTGTTGAGCAGCCATCGAAATTGACATGCCTCCTGCATGCTTCACTATTGAACTTATCTAAACTGTTACAATTTTGCATTACTGAGGCTTATTCTATAAATAAAGCTATCAGCAGTGCTGCTAAGTGCCCTCAGTGCAAAGTGGGACCAAAGGAGGGAAAACAACTCACCGACCAAAGTGTGGAAACTTGCTTTACACCTCCCAGTGGATCTGTGTCAAGGAAGGCGACTGGGCCTGGCATGCCTGGTACTGGCAGTGGAAATCAACCTACCTCCCAGATCATGGCCATGTTAAACAAGATACAAGCTACTGGAGAGGAGACCAATAAGTGATTGGCATCCATGGAGCAGAAACTTAGTGACCTGGACAACTGGATAATGAACAGGAAGGCAACGACTGGAGACCCACATCATGAAATGGTACAGCAGACGGAGGTGAATGCAATGTTTGTTTGGGACATAGACTTTCTCAAAGCCAAAGTGGAAATGTTAGAAAACGCTGCCGGGCAAAGTCATGTGCGCATAGTGGGATTTCCACTGAGACTGTCAGCTAAATCTAAACTTGTGGTGACTTTGGAAAGATTTATCTTTGAAGGCCTCTCCCTTCTGTCCCACAATGCTGGAGTGACAATTGTAAAGGCCTTTGTTATTCTTGATGTGTTCTTGGTGCCAGGAAAGGTCTGAGCATGTCCACTCACTGCAACTGCAATGCTTTCCAGTACAAAGGCTCGCATTCCACTGCTGCAAAATGTCAGGGCCTGTGGGAACATTGTTTGTGAGGGCAGTAAACTGGGATTTGTCCCCAAGACCTCTCTTCCCAGACACAGGACAAAAAATGCAGCCTGCTTAGTTTGGGAATTTTTAAAATTTCTGTTGTTAGGTCCTGTCACCTTCACGGTGACTTGTTGGGCACCTTGGTGTGAGGGATGTTAACTGAGTTCTATCTTTTTTTTTGTATTCTCTTTACAGGAATTTCAGGTCTCACTACCCCGGCCATTTGTATTTCTGTGGGGAGTGGAAAAAGTTGAACTTGTTTACTTGTTTATGGTGAGAGTGCTATATTCTACAACTGTAGTCTGCTGGACTATATCTCCTTTTGTATATGCACCTGGACTCATATAATACTGATACTGACAATACTGAATGTTGTTTTTGTCCTTTTTGCACTTCTGACCAGTAATATTGTATGTGGTCCATATGATTAATGGTGGTGGTATGCTGAACCTGTGGAGGTGAAACCAAGCTGTTCCGAACATAAACGGCTCAGTTTTCATGAGACCCGAGCTGAACCTTGCTAGCTTGGCTCGGATCGGTTT
The DNA here is from genome assembly GCA_016271365.2 of Neoceratodus forsteri. NCBI lineage: Eukaryota > Metazoa > Chordata > Ceratodontiformes > Ceratodontidae > Neoceratodus > Neoceratodus forsteri. Next base: position 1,354,749,978 of record CM057455.1, on the reverse strand, counting down.
GGATCTCCAAGTGTTTTTTTTGCTTGTTTGGTTTTCAGCTCCTGCCTGTCATGTGACAGGTGAGAAGAGAGCTGGTGAGTCAGCGCTCAGGATACTGCAGTTTGCGCATGTGCAAACTGGAGTATAGAGGGGAATGCAACTCTCCTCAGTGCCATTTCAGTTGAGCCACTGAGGAGAGAGGAGCTCCGTAACTTGAGCAGCGCTGAACAGAAAGGGAAGGGTCTCCGTGGACCAGTTAACTTCCTCTACCCACACCACCAATGAAAACAAATGAAAAGAAAAATGAACATAAAAAAAGAAAAAACTGAGAGGGTCGGTGGAGACTCAAGAGGGACTTGGGCCAGGGACTTGGGGGGGGTGAGCAGCCGGGTGGGTAGGGAAAGGAGAATGGGTCTCCATGGACCAGTTAACTCCTCCACCCACACCACCAAAGAAAAGAAAACAAAGAAAAAGAAAAACAGCGGGTCGAGGCCCAGGAGGGACATGGGCCAGGGACTGACTGTGTGTGTTATGGGGTGGGGGGCCTCTATGCCCAATGATGTCAGTTGCCAAACAAAACTTAGTTTACTTAAGGGCAAGGTGCTAGTGGAGAGAGACTGTGTGTGTGTGTGTGTGTGTGTGTGTGTGTGGGCATTGAGAGACTGCATTGCTTTCTATTAGCTCCGAAGCACAGCAGTGGCTCAGTGTAGCACCAGGAACAGAAGAGCACAAGTGCTGCAGTACAAGAATTTCAAGTTAGGTTCCCCTGGCACTTGTCTTGACACTTGAAGTTGGCTGCCTGGTAGTATAGCCTAGAGGTTGGAGTAATGAGCTGTGAATGAGCTTGTTGGTACCTCCAGCAGACAGACCTGGGTTTGATTCCCACAGCCTCCACTTGCATACTTTGTGACTCTGACCAAGTCCCTTAACCTCCCCCTAGTGCTCCTGGGTCACCCCTGAAAACAGGCACCTGTGCCTAGTGGGCCTTCCCTGGGTACCAAAGAATAACATAAAAATAGCAAGCTGAGAGTAGAGTGGGGACTGAGCTTATTCAGCAGACTTGGGATGGGATACAAATTTGACATACTGTGAGGCACTGATGAAGTCACTTGTGTAACCACCCCAAAGCTCTGACAGAGCAGTGTCACCAGCCATTTCCCCAAAAAAAAAAAAAAAACAATGCTCACTGAGCTGCACTCCCCCATCCTACTCATCTCCTCCCGTTATCCACCCTTCATCCCTGGCCATACCCTCTTCTTCTGCCCCCCAGTCCTTCTCTCCTCTTACCCGCCATCCTCTCCTACCCTCACCTTCCTAACCCTAATTTTTAACCTATTTTCTATCAAATGTATTTGAACCTACTGTAACCCTGAATGGTAACTATCTTGAACCTGTTTTATCTATTGTCTCTTGTGCTGCTGTCTGTTGTCCTCTATGTGATGAGGTACCTTTGTAAATGAGCCCCTGGCTCAAAGGTTGTTAAACTGATGTTTAAATAAATAAATAAATTTCCCACACAAGCAGGAGTTGGGACAGGGACAGGACAATATTTTTTATGCGTAGTCCTGTAAAATAAAGGCTTGCATTACTTGTGAAACATGTTGAAGGGAGGGGCAGCCCGGCAGTTGAGCAGCCTCTGTCTGCATTGTCACCAGCTATTTCCCACACAAGCAGTAGTCAGAACAGAGAGAGAAAGACCATATTGTTTTGTGTAGTTCTGTAAAATAAAGTGTGATTGTCATGTGTGAAATGTGTTGGAGGGAGGGGGCAGTCCAGCAGTTGAGTATCCTTTGTCTGCAGTGTCACTAACCATTTCCCACAAAAGCAGTTGGGACAGGGTCATACTTTCATTTTTGTGTAGTCCTGTAAAATAAAGGCTTGCGTCATGTGTGAAACATGTTGTAGGGAGGGGTAGCCTGGCAGTTGAGTAACCTCTGTCTGCAGTATCACCAGCCATTTCCCATACAAGCAGGAGTCAGGACAGGACTACATTTTTTTGTGTAGTCCTGTAAAATAAAGGCATGCGTCACATCTGAGACCTTTTTGGAGGGAGGGGGCAGTGACTTGGTGACTGAAGGAGGGTAACAGGACAGGACGACACAATAAATGACAGGTGATGGTCTGAGAGGAGATTTTTTTTTTAAAAAAAAAGGTAGCAACATGCACACACAAAAATATACTGGACCCTCGCACCCACCCTTTTGAAGTGATTTTTTTGATAAGCCAGCTTTGTGTTGCCAGAGATGGGCCCCCATTTAGGATGCACATGCACACTACTTTTTATTTATTTATTTATTTATTTATTTCATTTTGGTAACTGGGTCGGCCCACTGGAACCAGAGGTCCCTTTTTCAGGGGCGACCCCAGAATTAGTTACATGTAGGTGGAGCAGATATCATAACAGGTGGTACAGAAGGAGAATATAGTTGAAAGGTAAATTCATAACAGCAATAATCAATAAACAGTTGTTATTAACAGCAGGTTACATTCATACTGTGGAGACAAGCAGGACTGAGCAACTTCATATGGTAGGGCTAGACTAAACGTTTGGGGAAGTTGAATACAGTGGAGGGTTAGGGAGCAAGTGCTAGAACTACATGCAGCAACTAGCAGGCACATTGGTGCTGCACACTGAGATGTGTTTTTAGACCCTTGCGAAAAGTAGCTAAGGACTATCTCTCCTCCTTTCAATCCGGCTTTTGAGCTAATCACTCAACTGTCACCTTCCTTTGTCGTGTCACTAACCAAATCCTTTCTGGCGTTGACAAAGGCTACCCAATGGCTGCCATTTTCATTGACCTAGTCAAAGCCTTCTAATCAGTCTCCCATCCTCTCTTGCTAAATAAACTTAGCGCAGCTGGACTCTTCTCCACTACGGTAAATTGGTTTCACTCCTACCTCTCCTGTCACTCCCAATGTGTCAGAGTAGGCTGCACCTTCTCCTCCCCCCCCCATCCGTGCCGGTGTCCTCCAAGGCTCAGTCCTGGAGCCGATATTCTTTTCTTTATTTTTGAATGATCTTCCACCGGCTTGCTCTGCTTCTAACATACAAATGTACGCAGATGATACTCATTCTTTACATCTCTGGGCCTTCTGCTCCTGATGTAGAATCTCAGCTCCAAGCTGACTTTCACTCAGTCTTACAGTGGTTTCAAGTCAACCACCGTAAAGTAAATGTCAAAAAGACAGTGTCAATGACTTTTGATTCCCCTTACAAACTACCCAACCTCTCATCCCCGCCCAAGTTCTTGACCTTGGATGGGACCATACTGGAAGATTTCCACTACTATAAATACTTGGGTGTCTGGTTCAGTCACTTCCTAGATTTCTCCAATCACATAGAGCACATCCATTCAAAGCTCCGCCCCAGGCTAGGTGTTCTATTTCACAACAAAGACTCACTCTCTCAGAACGCTTGCCTCGCACTCCTCACAAAAATTATCCTACCCACTTTCGATTATTCCGACGTAATCTACAGTACAGCCCCAGCCTTGCTCTGGTTAGGCTTGACCCCCTCTACAACATCTTCTGTCACTTTGTTTTAAATGCCCCTCCCCGCACCCACCACTGCACTCTATACTCCTTCCTCTCCCTCGTCCCACTTCACAGTCATTGCATGCTGCACTCTTCTCTTTTCATCTCCAAATTCTGGTTTGGTTCCCTCCAACTCTACCTCTCCTCTCCCCTGTGGCAGAGCTCTGCTATCCCCTCCGGTCCAGTGACTTCTGCACTTTATCACTTCCTTGCCCTTTGTCTCATGCTGGTTCTGCAGCTTTAGTCTTCAGGCTCCCCTACCTCTGGAATTCTCTTCCTCTCCCCATTCACCTCTCCTCCACCATACCCATACTCAAAAGAGCCCTTGCCGAACACTCTCCTTTCACTAGTACTAGCACATGCTAGCTTCTCTCGCCTTCCTCTCCCTCCACCTCCTTCCTCCTACTATGCTTTTCTCCTCAACAGACTAGCCAGTTGCACAGCTTTCAGTACTCCAAAGGCAATCTCAGCTCAAAATGATGTAGTCCAATGGTTATATACCTGTAAAAAAATGCATTCTACTTTATGTAAGTGTTATGTAAAATGCCTGTTGCTGTATTGCCCCTTTCTCCCCTTCCCCTGGGTCACACCTGGAAATGAGCCCCGGCTCAGTGTGCCTCTTTCGGTCACCAACTTTAAATAAATAAATAAATTCAAGCCCCTCTGCAATGTCGCTAATAAAGACATTAAAGAGTACTGGTCCTCTGGTTGTGCTGTCAGCACTGGCTACACATGTGGCTTTCTCTAATGGCAGTAGCAACTGACATAATATAAGATTGCACTGCTCTGAGGTGAGTGTAACATCTTCTTTCCCTACTACATGGTCCATGATGTACTGGTACACTGCTTTACATTGTTCTTGGAGCCTCTGTAGCATGTAAAAGGTCGAGTTCCACCTAGTGGCAACTTCTTGCTTTAGCTGGTGAATAGGCAAGTTATTCTGTTTTTGCATTTCCCGCAAAATGTTACATGCTTTTTCAGCATGCCTAAAGTGACCATATATCTTACATGCAGCACCCAGCATATTCTGCACACTTCAGTCTTCACTGAGGAAGTGTTTCCACTAGATTGAGTGTATGTGCAAAACATGGTAAATGCAGAAACCCACCACCCTGTAATGCTTTCACAGTGTTAGCTCCATTATCAGCAGCCACAGATCCTGGGGAAAGGTCATTAGGGGAAAGCTATTCTGAGAACCATTTCTTTAGCTCCTGTAAGATGTTCACAGCAATGTGATTTTCTTTGTTAAAGCTTGCAATACAGAGGGCAGCCTGTTTGTGAAGATTTTGTTGGTCCCTGGTGGTGCCAGAGGATGTTGCAGGGGAAAATGATACCCAGTGGTCTGTTTGACTACTCGTCGACATACCTGTTGTTAAATGTACTTCTTCAGTAGCTGATGACTGCAAGGCACTGTTTACCTTCTAGTGCAGTTCCCTATAAAGTGCTGGCACAGCCTTTCCTGGAGAAATATGTCTGTGATGGCAGTTGATATCAAGGGACAGCAAGTTTCATCACCTCTTGAAACCCAGCAGAGTCAGCAATAGAAAATGGGCACATGTCCAGTGCAGTCATTACATACTGCTCTGTTTAACTGCTGAGCAGCTGGATGGCTTTGATCATATTTATTTCTCCTTACAAAAGCCTGCTGCAGCATTAACTGTTTCTGAGGTGTGACTGGTACACTAAAAAAGGCTGGAAGAGACAGAGAAGAACTCGTTCTGTTTTCAGTTGGGAAGCTTTCTGATTCTGATAAAGACCTACTGTAGTAGATAAAGGGGGTGATGCAGTCTAAGTCCTGCTCGGTGTTTGAGGAGTTTATGCTGTATATGGAAATATTTAGCTATACCACCAGTGTGAGGACCAGCATTAACCTGTTCAACATCCTGTGCAATGTCACAGTGTGACTTATTCCTGGCCCACTGAAGTGGATGTATTCACTGTAAGTTGGCAGCTTCCACTAGGGTGGAAAATCTGGGCATCATCCTTGACGACGGATTGATACCTGAGGCTCAGGTGTCATTCATTGTCCGGAGTGGTTTCTACCACTTAAGGAATGTCACCCAGATTAAAGCCTTAATCCTCCCTGGTGACCTGCCCTCACAGGCACATGCCTTTGTTACATCATGGCTTGACTACCATAACATTCTACACTTTGGGGTCAGGGCTCTCCATCGCCTGCAGCTAGTGCAGAATGCAGCAGCCGTATTGCTGACAGCCCTTCCGAGGTCTGCCATGTGGCCCTGGTCCTGCGTGACCTGCACTGGCTGCCAGTGAGATGGAGAATCATCTTCAAGGCAGGCTTGCTCACCTATAAAGCCCTTTATGGTTTGGGCCCTGGCTATCAGAGTGACCTCCTGATCCCTGTCTGCCTTGTGCACTCACTCTGCTTCTCCACTGAGGGCCTCCTAGCGATTCCAAGGGCACGGCTGAAAATCTCAGGAAACTGTGGATTTGAGGTGGCTGGCCCGGCCCTTTAGAACTTGCTCCCAAAGTTCTTGAGGGAGGCCCCATCGGCAGAGGCATTAAAATAGGGTCTGAAGGCACAACTCTTCAGAGAAGCTTTTGGAAGTTAGTTACAGTTCTGATTATTATTTACATACTGCTACAGTATTATTAAGATTATTTTATAGAGTATTTTATTAATTTGTTGTGATTTATTATTGCAAACTGTTCATTTTATATTTGTATACTGCATCTCCACTTTTGTAAAGCACTCAGAACCTCCGGGATTGGGTGCTAAAGAAATAAATACTTACTTACTTACTAAGTGTCTTATTAAGGTTGATGTGCCAAGGTTGCTTGCCTGTTTTCCTCTGCTGAAAGTGGCCTTTTATAAACAGCATATTACACCTTAGATCTGGCTGTTAACTTTAGTGCATATCCTGATTTGGCTATTTTGATAATTTTTTTTTACCTTTTTAGTTAGATCATTATAAACACCTTAAATTTGATCCTAACTAACATGGGGGATACTGTCACTGGGTGTAATACATCAGCACCCCTTAGTAATAACAACCATGCAATTGTTAACTTTGAAATTAAGAAAATATGCACCAAGCAAGCAGGAAACACAACTGTCCTAAATTTTGGGAAAGCTAACTTCAAATAGTTGAAAGCTAGTATGGCCGAGTGGAATTGGGCTAAGGAGTTCAAAGATAAATCCTTACGCACCATGTGGGACCTCTTTTGCAAAAAATGTAACCAGGAAATCTATAAAAACATACCTTACAAAACCAAATACAGCATAAAGGATGAACACCAAACTGGATGTCTCCCAGGATTAGAAAATTAATAAAAAAGAAAAACAAGCTGTTTAAAAAATGTAAACGTAAAAACTAGGAATCAGGGTGGTCACATTATAAAGACCTAACTAAAAAGGTTAAAAAATGATCAAAAAAGCAAATCAGGAAATTAACTAAAGTTAGCAGCCAAATCTAAAGGCAACTATAAGGCATTTTACGCACACATAAACAAGACAAAAGGGGGAAATAATTCAGTAGGTCCACTAATAAATCAAGATGGTCACACATTTGGAAAGGCTTTGCCTGGAGTTCAATGGCCAAGCAGCCAGCCACTCCCACTTCCTGAGCTATACAAGCAGTTCCTCTCAGCCTTATTGTGAAACACTTCTTTGTTGCAACCGAAGGCTCTGTCCATCTGTCCTCTGAGCTGGTTGGGGCCTACCCCCCCCACCTTGCTGCTCCTGTTTGTCTGTTCGGTTCTGTGTTTCTTTCCTGCTTCTGTTTTGTATTTTGCCTTCATCTGTGTGTGCTTCTTCTGTGTGTTTTTGGTTTGTTTTTTCTGGGGGCTTTGCTTCTGAGCTACTAGCATATTGCTCCTGAGCTCCTACTATTTGCACTGTTGCTCACAACTCTCAAACTACTGCAGTGCAACTGCAATCATTATCTGTGTGTTTCAACTCAACAGTAGCTGCTCCATGTTGCATACTCAATTGTTTTCACCTGACTCAGGCTTACTCTGAACCTAGCTATGCAGCTCATTCATGCTCTTATTCTACTTACAGCTTCATTGCACTGCCTGGCTACACCTGCTTTCCGAGCATTGTGTCTACTTATTTATGTTTATTGCAGTTTTACACCTCAGTGTACTCCATACAGATGTTGCTTCTATGTTTATTCACCCTGTTCTACTCTGAGGTCAGCTAAAAGCTCCTGCTGAGGCTGTTAAACTAGCTTTAATATCTGCATGTGGTTCTCAGCCCTTCCATCACTTTCTTGTTTGTCCTACAGTGGGGACTGGGAAGTGTTTGGGGAGTTGTGGCCCCATGTAGCTAAAACATTACTGTTTTGCATCCTGCCTTCGATGCTGAAAATCCTCAGAGTATTTGTCACCTTGATTTGGCTTTTACATGCCTGGCTGGCTTGCCCCACTATTCAGTGCTGTTTCATTGCTACTACATTATGCAGGCCTACGTGCAGATCCACTTATTACTACTCTGTTTACTGACCTAAATGCAGGTCCACACTTGCTTACACAATCATTGCTCATTGCTTACACAAATCATTGCTTCATGCCTACTGCCCTGCCCTCGGTTTCAGCCTCTGGGATTCTGCTACACTCAATTCTGCATTCGACCTTGCAAGGTCTCAGCACTCACTGCTCATTACGATCTTAGCACACCAGTGTTCAATCAGTTCACCAACTTCTCAGCTCTCAATCTAATTCTGGGGCATGCCAGCCATTCTATTCTGGTGCAGGGTTCCTGCAGCCGACGGTCTCGCTCTGCATTTAGTCCGCATCTTGAGCATGTCCACCTTGGGGTGGGATCCTTCTCACCTGGCCCATAGCTGGGAATGTCCTCGCCTCGGGCTTGGCTTTAGCTGCCTGCTATGTGACAGCAGCTCCTGGTGTAGAATTTAAGACTAGCGGTGAAGGGTGGCTACTCCGATCTCCTTTGGCTCTAGTGTTCCACTATAATGGTTATCCATTGGCTTTAGTGGTTCTCCTAGCAAGGCACCTTCACTGCATTCTCCCCACGACTGCCTCTGGTTCACCTGGTTTGAGTTTAGGGCAGGTAGGCCAGGTGAGTGCCTCAGCAGTCTTTGCTTTTCTCCTCCTGCCTTGGTTACACGTATTGTTGCAGAGTTCTCTCGCAACCTTCCACGGCGTTTCCTGCTAGAGGGATTGAGTGAGAGCCTTCCTCCAAAGTGGAATATTTTCCACTTCCCTTTAATTGGGTTTTCCAAATTGCAGTTGCAGAGCCGTCACTAAATAAAATATCCCAAGCCTGGAGGGAAGGCGACCTAGGCCTTGGATCCCCAGAGATTTCCTCCTCATAGGGTTTTGTTTCTCTCCTCTGTTGCTGCAGGTCATAACTGTTAGTTAGCATAGTAGTGTCCCCTAGTTTCTTTAGGTACGTTCCGCTGTTGGATGGAGGTGGATGGTGTCCCTGCTGTTCCCTCTCTCCATAGAGGATCCCCTCATTCTCGACGCAAACCATCAGTATCATGCTACACAAACCTGAGCATTTCATTACATTATCAAACTGGGCATCTCATTATGTTATCAAACTGTCTATGCTTCTCTACTACTATGTCACAGTTACTGCTCCTTCGTCACAGTTACTGCTTGCTCATCTACTTCGTGTCACCTCATTCTTTTGGGATATACTTGTACTACATTTATTTTGGGGATTCCTAAGGTACCTTTAGCCACGGGAATTGTCCAGTGGCACCTCTAGGGGTGGAACCCTCTCCGAGGGTTCCTTGCCTTTTGTACCCCTACAGGGTTGTAATTCCTCTGAAATAGAAAGTGCAAACAGCCAAAACCAAACTAACACAGTTGCACAAGCATAACACTATACTGGCTGCACAGGACATTGAATTGGAAAGGCTTTGCCTTGAGTTCAATGGCCAAGCAGCCAGCCACTCTCACTTCCTGAGCTATATAAGCAGTTCCTCTCAGCCTCATTGTGAAGCACTTTTTCATTGCCCCACCATCCTCCCTTCCTCCTCCAGCAGCAGCACTTCTCTTCTTAGGGGGATTCCTAAGGTACCTTTAGCCATGGGAACTGTCCCATGGCACCTCTAGGGGTGGAACCCTTCCTGAGGGTTCCTTGCCTTTTGTATCCCTACAGGGTGGTAATTCCTCTGGAACTGAGAGTGCGAACAGCCAAAACCAAACTAATACAGTTGCACAAGCATAACACTATATTGGCTGCGCAGGACATTGAATATCAGATATAAAACAAATAGCCAACATTCAGAATACCTACTTTACATCAGTATTTAACCGTAAACCAAACATGGGTGCAATAATAAACCCATCAATTAACAACGTTAGTTCCATGCACATAGATCTAAAAAATGTGGAAGCATGGCTGAGAAAAGTAAACACAAATAAATCTCCTGATGGAATACATCTCAGAATAGTCAGGGAATTGAGTGCTGAGCTAGCCCCACCCTTTACCTACATCTTCCAAACCTCTTTAGATGAGGGTGAGGTAGTGGATTCATGGAGAGTGGCTACAGTGATTCCTATTCACAAAAAAGGGACTAGATTGGATCCGTCCAACTTCCGTCTGATCAGTTTGATAAGTATCCTTTCAAAAATACCAGAAGGTATCCTAAAAGATCACATATCTAGTTTTATACAGCAGGAAAATCTGATCACAACATGGTTTCGCAAAAGGTAAATCCTGTCAGACCAACATGTTACAATTCTACGACAGGGTAACCAGGGCCTTGGATATAGGGGACTCCATGGATGTGATATTCTTGGATTTCTCCAAGGTGTTTCATAAACTCCCCTATGCAGAACTAGTAGAGGTACTACATAAAATGGGTTTGCAAGACAGTTTAGTAAACTGGATACAGTCATGGCTAGCCAAAAGGAAACAGAGAGTATGTATAAAGAGAGCCTTTTCAGACTGGGCTGAAGTAACAAGCGGGGTGCCCCAGGGATCAGTGCCAGCTCCTTGCTTATTTAATATCTATGTTTCCTCTATCCAATACAGTCATGAGAAAATATGGCTAACAAAATTCGCTGATGATTGTAGACTAGGGGCTATAATCCAGAACAAAGAAGATGCAAAAGCACTTCAGCAAGCACTAGACTACATCCAGGGTTGGACTAGCAATCATAAATTACATCTAAAGCAAGACAAAAGCATGGTGATGAACATGGGGAAGAAACATCCTGTAAACTCATACACACTAAACAATACTAAACTCAAGAGAAGAACAGAAGACAGAGAACTGGGCATAATGATCTCGCAGGACCTCACATTTAAATCACACTGCAAAAATATAGTAAAGAAAGGAAATCAAACACTAAATTGTATTTTTGGACATATTGAAAGCAGGAAAAGGAAGGTTATACTCCCATTATACTCATCCTTGGTGAGACCTATCCTGGAATATGGGGCACAAGTCTGGTCTCCATACAGAAAAGGTGAAACTCAAATGATTGAGAAAGTGCAGAAAAGGGCAACTAGAGTTGTGGAAAACCTCAACAATAAGAACTATGAGGCAAGAATGAATGAACCAGATATGTATTCTCTAGAATACAGAAGAACAAGAGGGGACATGTGCTTATTGTACAGAGTTTGGTCAGACAACGAGCTATGGAACACCTTGGGTCTGGAACGCTGGGAACAGGTCCACACCACTCGCTCTCACCCACTTCAGCTAAAAAGTAGGCAGTGCAAACTGGTGAGCAGTATGATGTGGTATAACCAGAGAGTAATTCCACAATGGAACAAACTCCCTTTAGAAGTGGTTGGCAGCGCAACCACAAACCAGTTTAAGAGTAAATTGGATCAATATTTCAGGGATTCAGGTAAATTATATAAATAGATCAAGTGAGCATTATGGATGAAAGTCTAAACTATAAGCTCTGTGACTATCTATGATACCTATGCTACCTACGATACCTATGATATTGCTCACATATTGTTCTTTGGGTCAAGGTGAAAAAAACTCCAAATGGAATAAGATGCCTTTTTCACTTTTGTCCCTGGCGTTGCAACTTCTGAATCGTTGTCTGGCATGTCTGTGTTAATTTCTATATTTTGATTATTTTCATCAATGTTATCACAGGATGATTGGATGAGAGGCCTGCCCTCAGCACAAGAGACAATCAAGCCAGGCATAACTTACTTTTCACTGGCTCCTAATGACCCTTCCTCTGATGATCTTTCACCAGGTTTTTTGGTCTGGTATCTCACAGGTTCCTCTGGCTCCAAGCCTTCATCATCAGAGTCCATGCACTGCCTCTCTTTCAGGAATGTACTCACTGTCACTGCTATCCACATGGTCTGACTCTGAGAAATGAGAAACGGTAGAATCTTGAGAAAGGGGCATAAAGTATGCATGTGTGCTTATTCTTTTTTTCCACTATGTGTAGTACCTGCAACTGCCTTTATTTTTTTAATACCTGTACCTTTGGACGCAAATCTTTCTTAGTTGCTGGTACAGCACCTGAGCTTTTCTTGCTACCTTTTACTTGACCTGTATTTGTTAACTGGGTATCACCTGCAGCAGCAGACAAACATGATGGGCTCTCAGAAGACAAGGACTCGGAGCATGAGGAATCTTCAATCAGTAAAGAAGAGGATGCACCTAATGCAGTGAAGAAGCATTTTTTGTGATGTTGTGATGTGATGCCTGGGGTTCTGCTTGAGCGCCTGAGATTCATCTGTGGGCTTTCTGGCTAGGTCCACAGATGGTTTACATCATTTCTCACCAGTAGAACTCAGAGGGTGGTGTCATTTATTTTTTTCCTCCGACCCTATCTCTCTGTCTTGTGGGGTTCCTCAGGGCTTAATGCTATCCCCCATGTTGTTTGCGGTGTACATGCTTCCCCTCGGAGACATTGTAAGACAGTATGGGCTGAGGTTTCATTGCTATGCTGATGATACCCAGCTCTGCCTGTCTTTTGGGCCCGACCAGGATGGAGCACTCTCGGTATTTAATGACTGCCTTGCTGAAATCCAGGATTGGATGAAGTCCAGCTGGTTGAATTTGAACCCTGGGAAGATGGAGGTGACGGCTGTGGATCCAGGTTACCGAGTAGGGGGGTTGGGGGCAGGTCAACCCACAGGATTATTCCTTGGGGACTCCGAGCTTCCTACCTCTGAACAGGTGCGAGACCTAGGGGTGATACTTGACAATGGGTTGACACTTCAGTCGTAGGTGTCGACTGTCGTTAAGTCATCCTTTTATCATTTGAGGAACATCGCTAGGATCAAGCACCTTCCTACTTTGATCCATGCCTTTGTGACCTCGCATCTGGATTATTGCAACTCCCTTTACTTTGGGCTGCCAGGGGTTGATATCCGCTGCCTGCAGCTGGTGCAGAATTCCACAGCCTGGTTGCTGATGGGGATTCCTTGATCTGCCCACATCACACCAGTGCTGCAGGAACTGCACTGGCTGCCAGTTCAGTGGCAGATCACCTTCGAAGTCAGATTACTGACATACAAAGCCCTACACGGACTGGGCCCTAACTACCTGAAAGAGCTTCTGGTTCCTTACCACCCTGAGGGACCGCTCTGCTCGGCCGACGAGGGGTTGCTAGAGATTCCGAGGGTGTCTTTAAAATCTTCTGGGGCCCTGGCATTTATGTTCGTGGCCCCAACCCTCTGGAATTCTCTACCCCGTCGGATTAGGGAGTGCATGACCGTGTGGGGGTTTAAACAGGCATTAAAGACACATTTATTTAATTACTTATTTTTTGTTGACCTGGTAAGTGCACTAGACAAATTCTGCCTATTTTCAGGCATGACCCGAGGAGAGGGATACAGATGAATGCCAACTGACCTTGAACCAGATGAAGCTGTTGGTGGTATTTTTAGTGAATGAGGGGAAATTTGGCCAGGGCACTGGGGAAATTCCCCTACTCTTTTCGAGAAGTGCCATGGGATCTTTAACATCCACCTGAACTACCACCAGAACAGGCAGATGGGACCTCGGTTTAACGTCTCATCTGAAAGATGGCACCTCAGGAGTGCAGCACCCCTCTCATGCTGCACTACAGTGTCAGTATTGGGATATTAACCCAGGTGTCTGGTGTGGGGATAGAACCCACAGCCTTCTGATCTCCCGGCCTCAGAGGCAAGTGTGCTACCTGCTGAGCCACTGACATATACTTAATGGAACAGGGCATATGGTGATGAGGACGACAGATTCTAACTGTACTGTATATTTTTTATTGTGATTGCAGCATTGGTTTTAAACTGTTTTAATTTGTACTGCACCTTGACACCTGAAAGGCGCATTAAAAATAAAGCTTATTATTATTTTTTCTTCTGAATTGCTGGCTTTGTCTTGGAAACTTGTTTCACAGGCCTGCTCCCTTCCATCATTATTTTAAATAACAGTTGCTGATCATTAATGAAGCCAGCTCCCATCCAAGAAAAAAAACAGTACCTAACCATACTACCTTCCTTGGTCACCTTGGGGAAATAGGTGGCAATGATCATAAGTAGTTAGTGCACATCTCAAGATAAGGTGTGAATATGAACTGGTTAACTAGCAAGACTACAAGTTGGGACTACGATGCAACTGCCAAGAGCTGCTCCCCTCCCTCCCTCCAAATATTTTTCGCACGTGACTCAGCACGTCTCTTTTGTTAGCAGTGCACAACTTGCTTAACAAGGAGGCGGTATAGCTCAGTGGCTTAAGGCTCTGAGCTGCAAACCTGGAGACCTGAGTTCGAATCCCACAACTCCCATTTGCATACTATGTGACCCTGAGCAAGTCACTTAACTTCCTTGTGCTCCCAGGTCGCACCTGTAGACTAGCTTTCAGCTTAGTGTGTCTCTCCTGGTAAAAAAAAAAAATTTAACAGACTATACAAGGTAACCAGGGGATACTGTGTGTGTGTGTGTGTGTGTTATTCTTTGATAACCAGGTAAGACCCACTAAGCACAAGTGTCTGTTTTCAGGGGTGACCCAGGAGCACTGGGTGGTTAAGTAGTGACTTGCTCAGAGTCGCACAGTATGCAAGTGGAGGTTGTAGGGAAATCAAACCCAGGTCTGCTGGAGCAAGCTCAGTCACAGCTCATTACTTTAACCTCTAGGCTATGCTGCTATACTGAACTGTTACATTGCCTCAGCCCATGTCCCTGTATTCAACATGTCTCATCTCCTGTCATTTATTGCTAAAACTTTGGACTGCAAGCAAATAAAACTATGTGCTTATTCAACGTTAGCACTGGCTCAAAATACCTTACAAGATACATAATTTCCTGTGAACTGTCTAACAGTTGGGCCTTGCTAGCTGCCATGCTATTAAACAGTTTTTCTAAAAAATGTAACCTGTTTTCCTTTATATTTTAATTTAAAATGAAGGTACAGCCCACGTTTTATGTTGCATGAATATTGGCTGGGAATCCAAAACCAGAACCAAAACCAGAGGTGATAATCAAAACCTCCCCGGTTTTGCACACGTAATTAATGGTACATATTGGTACTTTTACTTTGTTCTGTAATGGTAAATTTCATAAATAAAAAGTAAAAAAAAAAAAAAAAAAAAGATTTGTTGATCCCCATAGTGACAGTAACTCCTTGACTATCCAGCTTTCAAAGACTTGGCCCTAATCAGAATGTATTTGATCTGAAGCCCCATAGTGTATGATAAACTTTTCCATCAACACCTTGGCCACTGTTGATGCCTTTTGGTCCTTGGTGGGGAATGCTAAAAGCTATATTGGGTGAAATGATCTGTGACTATCAGAACATTTGCTGTGTTCAATCTTCCAGGCTCCAAACTCAAAGGGCAGGATTTTCAAAGCTTGGCGCAGGACTTGTGTCCAGCCCTATGCCACCACACTTAGGTCCTGGCCGTGTGCCAAACCCTTCGCTGCAGCTGCACCCAATTTTCCAATCTTGGGTGCAGTTGTGACAGCTACCATGAGTTATAGCAGCCTGCAACAAATATCTGGCAAAAGCTCCGTAGCAATGACCCCCAGGATTGCAGCAAGTTAGACCAGAAAAAGTTGCTCTACCTTGTGGCAATTGCTGCACGGGATAGAATATCGTTAAGATCGCCGCAAGCCCCATGTGCCATATCATTGTGCACCAGGGCTTGCGGCAATCTAGGAGTTTCAAAAATCCTGCCCAAGTAGTCAAAGCATTTGATCTCCAGGGGGAACAGGTGGAGATGTTCACTAACGGTGCAGAAGTATTGGCTACGTCTTCCTCTGTATACAATGGCTGCAGACCTTGCAGTGTCATTCAACATGTGCCCCATGCATAGCCAGTAAAACCTTGATCTTATTAAGTCCAGCACCCATTAACTTGCTAAATGTCCCATGTCATTGTGCAAGGATCTCATTACAATGCATCTAAACTTGCTGGGTAATAGCAGTTATTGAATTTGGCCCTTCGGTCACACATAACGTCACATTATCCTTGACTTTCAACTTAGTTCATTCTCTCAGAATCAGTGGGGCATCTAGGTGTGTCACAGTCACTTGGGAGGCATCACCCCTGTTTATCAATGTTTGGTAAATGTCTTAAAAACGGGTTGGTCCACTGCTGTCTTTGTAAATTGCGCCAGTTTAAATGTGACAAAGAAGATTGCTGTAGTGATACTAAATTGTAATAAGCCTTGGGAGGACATTCCACTAGGGTGCACAAACTGTCAATTAGGTTTGCCAGAGATGCTTTTTCTTCAGTGTCATGCTTTTCACACAATGCCCTGACGACATCCGCTGGTATGCATACCCATTTGTTGCTCATTTAGGTTGCAGATGATGATAATGTTCACAAAGCATTAGCGTCAGTCTGTTTTAGCCCTGGCCAGAACCTGACACTGTAATTATAGGTGGCTAGAGCAGACACCCATTGATGCCCTTCAGCCTCAAGTTTGGCTCTTGTTTTTACTAAACTGAATGGATTATCATTGATCACTGTGGCCCCATATAGATATTCATGAAACTGGTCCACAACAGCTCAGTTAAACATAAGAAACTCATTTCTGTGAACAGGGTGGTTGTTTTTGACACGGATCTGTTTTGGCGAAATTCATTGTCCACAACCCCCTCCTGGTAGGCTTGATGCAACATAGCCCCAAGTCCACTAAGACTGGTATCAGTATGTAAGGTGTATGGGTACCAGTGGACATTAACCATGAATGGTGCAGCCAGCAAACCCCCTCCTGTGAACCTCAGATCTCTAGACGGAATGTGGATAAAGTGCATAGAGAGACAAATTTTAAACAATCCCAGCATTTGAAGATCAAAACACACTATTTAGAAAGAAACTGTGATCTCCTGTTAATGAGAAAACAAAGCATTGAGTCCTCCTTTCATGGTCATAAGGGATGAGCATAATTCAGTAAAGACAGTGGCAATCGAATTATTAGGGTTCTGCTTAAAATTTGTGATCAGTTCCTGAAGAAGGGGAGGGTGGTGTAGATAAATAAGAGTAGAGGTTATCTAAAAAGACAGAGAGAAAATACACTTGCATTAAGATATAGCATCATGTACCAATTGCATGGAATTTTGATTTGATCTCACAATGCTATTATCTAAGCGTATAAAAAAGGCTTCAGGTCCAGATTATCATTTAGCATAGATCATCAGGTTTCAAGGCTTGTAATGTGTAAATTCACTGGTTTTCCTTTTTTTGAAGTTTTCTCAACCTGCTCCCCCACCCCTTGGGGGAGGGTCTATTCTATATCCATTACCTTTGTCCCATCCATTTTGCTATCACTGAATGCCTTAAAATGGGCACCAAGAGGGGAATCTGTCTTGTCATTATATATGTCCCTCATGCACTCCTGAATTCAAATTTTAACAGCTCTGATCATTCTCCCTACTGTATATAAATGTTGTTGCATTGGCATACAGTGGCATATGCAATAAAATTTGTATTGCACCGGATAAAGTATCTCACTTCTTTTTTTCTTTTTTTTCCATTTACATTTTTCAGGTATTTTTGGTATTTGCTCCCACTCCCCCCTGGGACCATGGTGTACACATGTATGTACGCACGTAGAGGTACATGTACATGTCAGGATCTGGTGGCCCTTTCCGCCCCTCCCCTGACTTTTTTGTCGCCGCCTGTTACTGCCTACGTGCCCACTGGACCTCCACCCGGTGGGAGTGGGACTACGGATGAGTGGGCATCCACCCCTTTGGAGGAGAGAGCCTTGGCTCAGTCCCGCTCCAGCCCTCCCCCCGAGCCAGCACCCTGACCACCGGAGGTCATTTCCGAATCCGGGTCGCCGGCATAGTGCAAGGTAAGGCACCAGCACCTCAGCCCTCTGTGCTACCGGGCCGGCCTAAACTATTTCACTTCTACATGAAGGATGTTGTGGTATGTACAAAGGATTTCCTTATAAGGCATATTCACATACAGTACACTGCATCTGCCTCAGGTATGAAAAACGTTCAGTTTTTAGAGTAGCAAGTTCAGATACCTCTGTTCCTTCTATTTAAAGTGACTCTGTACCAACAAATCCTTAAGGATGCTTTCCTGATGAAGGTTAATCCTTGGGTAATTTCCTATATTTGTTTTGTAGATCTGGATCACTGAGTAATATGGGAAAAATGTCTACGGATAACACTACCAACCTCTCCTGATATGTTCTTGTAGGGACTGCTAAATGTAACAAACTGGTTTTTTAGAGATCAAATGCTCCTGTGTTATGTTTTCTTGGCTTGTTAAGAGCTTTTACTTAGAGGTCCTCTTTATATCCTTTTCCCATAAACCTGTCTAGCAATTTTCATGCCTGCTGCTCAAAATTTGTATTTGCAGAGCATATTCTGTGGATACGTAGAAATTTGCCACAAGAAATGGATTCATTGAGAAACAGCTTTTGATCAAGGACAGGGGAAACCGTGGGGTGCATACCTGCCCAGTCTGACAGCATTCCCCTGTTCAGGGATGTAGCTAGCAGTCCTTCACCTTTTAGTTATAATAAGCAACAACAGAGAAGACTTTTTCTTTCACAGTAGAAAATAAGTGCATTACATATCCCATATCTTTCAGCTCTGAATTGCACACTTTTAACAGTTATTCTTTATTATACAATGGCAAGGAAAAAATAAGGGTTGTGATTGGTTAACTGGGTCTTTTCAATGTGAGTAAATCCCTGCATAACTCTTGCAAAAAGACCCAATTAGCTTCTTCACAAAGCAAGCTTAGAAATCACTCTGAGGGTCCAAAATGTAAACATTTTGGCTGTCATGTGTACTTCCAAAAACTCAGTCCCACTAAAGTTGTTCCCTTTCAAAAGCCTGCCTTCAAAAACAAGCAGTTGTAAATACAGTTTTTATAAGTTTAAAATCCCTCTTCCATTTAATATGTTTAAATTACCCCTGTTCCTTGCTCATGATCTCTGCACCTGTAGAGAAAGTTGTTCCCACAGTGTGAGAGAGAGAGAGAGAGAGAGAGAGAGAGCGAGAGTGAAACTTTTAGTTCTCAATCCCCAGCTGTGTGGGATTGAACAGACCCACTCCTTTACCAGCACAAACAGAATCCAAATAGCCTTTTGTCTGTTGCTCTCTCTCTCTCTCTCTAAAACAAACATCCTGCAAGCATATCTGCATGTAAGAGTTGGGGGGGTGGTGTTGGGGGCTCCAACATAGAGGATTGTCTATGGGGAATCATTCACAACAAGGATATTCTCGATCAAGAAGTCTCCTTGGCAATGTTAGGCCTCAACAGCGAAGCTCGTGCGGTCGTCCGTTGCCAATAAGACCTCGAGATCAGAGAAGATCTTTGTTGTGAATGACTCCCCATAGACAATCTTTTATAGTGTATGGGGAGTCTATTCCACACAAAACAGCGAATGGATGCAGAAATAAACTATTACATTTTTTAAATCAAGCCTTACTTGGCTTCAGTGTAATGGCTCATTCCGGCGCTATTCGCTTCCTCTCCGCGGCAGCTGCTACATTACGCATGCGCAAATGCGTTCGATCTTGTTGTGCTACACCGGTGATGTACTCAGTGCAGCATGACAAGATCATGATGCAAGCACAACAATGCTGTTCTGAGCATGGATTTCCATGCTCAACAGTATTCCACCATGCACTATACCAATATTCTACCTAGCAACACAGAACTAGTTAACACACAGAGGAAGGATATTCCATTAGAAATCAATAAAAAGAAGTTTTTATTTACAAATAAAAATGTATTAATAATTTTTATGGCTGCGTGGGTGGAGCTCCGCGGACATATTGCTGACAGTCACTTTAGGAGCACTGTAGAAGCACGTGACTGTACCATATTCATGGGCATGCAGGTAGAATCATGAATGCTTCATCAACATTAATAGAAAGCAGTAGCAATTCAGAGAACCAGAAACACGAACACCAAGTGATTCTCAGCACTCTGTTTTTACCAGCAGGCAGGCAGATGGATGGGTTTTCCAGTGGGCAGATGAGTGCGCGGCATTGAAAAAATAGAGGGTGGGGGGGATTGAAACAGTTTAGCAAAGAGTAATGCCCTCTTCTGCAAATGTACCAGTAGAGGGACTACATAACAAGAAATAATACTTCTAACTGATTTTTACTAATTATTTTTTATTTCTTTTTATAAATATTATATACAAATGGCACATATAAGTCATTTCCTAGGCACAATAATACCCTCCAGGGTTGTGGGTGTGGGTTATACTGAACCTTCCAGGGCAGTAAGACCTCTGCCTGCAGTGTCAGGCCTCATTGCATCCCTGGGCCGTCCGGTGTAGCCCAGTTCCACCCACCTGTGAGGTGTTACTGCTTAAATAGATTGTACATTTTACAGCTTCTCAACAGCCACAGCTTAGATTTGAGGGTAACAGCATTTTTAAATGTGGTCATTTATAAGTGATATCATTTATTTTTTTAAATATATCCTTATATCATAAATGAAGAAGGAAATATGTTGATTTACATAGATATATAAAGGTTTGAAAAGAGTAAGTTGAAAACTGAAGCAGAGCAATCCGGGTACATAATCAGGTAGTTCTGCACTTTAGTAAATAATAATAAGCTTGGGATATTTAAAGGCATGTCTGGCACCATTTCTAACAGCTTCGCTGAAGAAGTGAATTTTACTTCATGGAACACTGGATGATTATAATGCTCAAGCAGTCCTACCTCATTCTGGTTCTGCACATACATAGATGCATAGACAGTGTCGGCAGATAAGGGCCTATGGCCCACCCAGTCTGCTCATTTAAGTCTGTAAGTTCAGTTTATGTTTTCCAAGAAGTCTGTTGCCCCTTACCCCTGACCTCCAGAATTTCTTTATGTCTATCCCATGCATTCTTAAATCCCGTGATTGTTTCAGCCCCCACCACTTCCTCTGGCAGGGTGTTCCACTTGTCCACCACCCGTTCTGTGAAGAAATTCTTCCTCACGCTTCCTCTGAATCGTCCTCCCTCCAACTTCATCCCATGCCCTCTAGTCCTGGAACATCTTTTTCGCTTAAAAATAGTGCATTCCTGCACCCTGTTCCTCCCTGTAAGATACTTGTATGTCTCTATCATATCCCCTCTCTCCCTACTCTCCTCCAGGGAGTACATGTTCAGTGCCTTCAACCTGTCCTCATAGGACTTGTGATGCAATCCATGCACCATCTTTGTTGCCCTCCTCTGAACCTTCTCTTTTTCATGTGGCTTCTATGATTATACAGTTCTAAGGATAGCTGGGTTAATAACTATTATATGACGCACCTCAGGTGTTACTTGTGTAGGCAGTCTATCTGCACTCTAAACTTTAAAGAAAAAGAAGAAACCGTAGACAAGTTAAATCTTACCACATCTGCCTTACTTCTTGTGAACTTGTGTGCAGTGTAAACAAAGAACAAACATGTTTGTTTTCTATAAATACATCAAAGCAGCTGTCCTTTAGTTCGTGGCACAACTGCCTATTCTTCGAAGTTTTGCTTGCTTTGCTGCCTTTATTTATCTATAGTCATTAAATTTTACATGCATCCATGTCTGGACTGCTGAAGCAAGGTCGACATGTACATGCACGCATGCCCGCTCATGTGACGTCACAGATGATGTTTCAGCATCTTAACCACGCCTTCTATAGAGCTACATTGCTCTTCCATTTTATACACATTCTGTTTCCATGGTAACTAGAATAGTGATACATAAAAAAACAACTCAATATCAGTATAGGCAGTAATGTATTTTCATAATAAGAAACGTTTCCAAATTCATAGGCAGGAAACATACCCAAAAAGTGATAGTGAAGTACTGAAAATATGTACAGGTATTTGTGGCACCAGCGTGATAAAAACAGTTTATAGGCTAAAAACCTTAATTTCAGATTTTCATCTCTTATGTGGCTTATAGTCATGGCATAAGACACTTGTGGCATAAGACAGGTCAGGAAACAATGAAATTTGGGCTTCTCCATACTGTAGCTTCCTCTCCTGCCAAGGCTAGTATGCAGTCCCAGTTCCCAACCCCACTGCACACTATCAACAGGATCCATGGCCCCCCAGTCCTGGACCAAATGAGACAGTGGTTAGTGTAATGCTAACCGTTCTGCTTGTCTTTGTCTACAATACATTTTTGCTTAACACAGCTACTTGATTGCAGTTTCCTTGGATGCACTGGGATCTCTGCATTGGATTCTTACATTTCCATGTTGGACAAAGGTATTGACTTACCTAACTGAGACACACTTTAGAGTACATGAACTGTTTGGTTTTCCTGGACCTCAACCTCACTGCACACTATCAACAATGTCTGCAGCAAAGACTTCCAGTGATAGTCATGCACCAGGGTAGACGCTAGAGGGGATAGCTCTCCCCGGGAACCTAAACAACAAACCTTTATTTGCTTCTTAATCCTAGTGAATATCAACTGCAAACCTGCGTAAAGGTTATATCATGCCAAACCCTATGGGTGAAGCTGCCTGCAACCTAGAGGGGTCCCAGGATGGAGCAAGATACATGGATGGAGAATCGGGGAGTGAGATCTCGCAGGGCTCATTCAACTCCCGGCACGGTCGGAGCAGGGCTGGGAAAGTCAGCAGTGCCTCCCTTTAGAAGCAGATGACCCTCCTTCTGGCAGAGATGAGAGAAATTCAGGATGGAGATGAGGTCAACTACAACAGCATTTTGTACAGATATTGGCAAACTTGAGCAAAAAACAGGAGGGCCTGGAGGAGCAACTCACGGCCATGGACCAACACATCTACATGTCTGAACCGGCGATTATATAGCTCCACCAAATGATTAAGACATTGCAGGAGTGGGTGGAGGATGCTGAGAGCTGGAATAGAAGAAATAATATCAGACTCTCGGGTGTACCTGAGGGCTCCAAGGGACTAAATACCACTGGCTACATTCAGCAGCTTCTAAGATCCTGTCTGCAGCTCCCTGACAGCATGCCCCTGGAAATAGATAGGGCCACCCACACGCTTGGGTCCCAGCCTCTCCCAGGGAGCCAGCTGTGTACCTTCTGCATCAAATTCCTTCAATTCCAGGAGAAGGAATTGGTGCTACATACAGCCTGGAAGCAGGGCATTGTCACACTCGATGGCCAAAGACTTTATTAGAAAATGATTACTCCCCTGAAATGATGTAGAAAAGGAAAGCACACCTACTAATAATGAAAGTCCTGCATGAAGCCAAACTTTGTTTCAGGACCCCATACCCTGCAAAAATGACTATATTCTTCCCAAATGGCACCCAACACTTTGAGACTCCAGAGGCGGTCCCGGAAGAGTTAGCTAAGCACAGGATGGAACTGCCACCCAACGTACCTCGTCCAGCACTGGCTCCTTCTACTAAACTTGCACAGATGAGGTGGCAACAGGGATGGAGAGACTCCCTTAGGCAATCAGGTGCGGATGCTCTCCAGAAGATTGAGGAGGACCTGAGAAACCAGCGGAGACAATCACCAATTTCTCCAACTGCAAAGTGAGTGACTCCCCTGGTAAGACAATTTCATTTGTTTTTTGGGGCCCGGAGAGCCCGGAGGGCTCTGATGGCACTCTGTGGTACTTCGGGCTGAGGTTGATTACCGGTCTACTGTATATCGATACAGGCATGGACTATGAGTTGATTCTGGTGGGGGGGTTGTTTTTTCTCCAAAGAAGGACTTATTGATCAGTGTGGCACTCCCCAATCAGCACAGATTGGGAACTGTATATTATATTTTGTCTGTTAACTGTACCTTGGAAGGAACAGGCTGACCAGGACTGTCTCCTTGCCTGGACTAGCTACATAGACAAGGAAAAAAACAACTGCTACAACTTTTTTTTTTTCATTTCTGTTTATCTTCCCCTACATCCCTCCAGCTCCAGTTCTTCAGTAGTGCCAGTGGAGTCTACCCCTGCTACCCACCTTATCTGGTCCACCCTGTTCCCCCATGGAGCCGTGGTTTTTCCCCCCAGGCAGGGATGAGGTGGGGCCTGTAGTACACACCCAACACTTCTTGTCTTGTCGGGTTCAGGCGGCCAGGCAGGTGGGAGCACATCAGCCTTTCTCCGGTGCTCCATCTCCTCTGAGCTGGAAGGCATTTTCTTCTTTTTCTTGTGGATGTCATGTGTGCCCGACTTCAAGGCACATAGCAGTGACATCCATTATGTCCTCCCCCAATGTGTCTGCCTTGGCGCTTGCTATGCTTCAGACTTCCACTTGGGGCCAGTCAAGCGCCGAGTCGCTGCTTCCCCTCCCTCACTGGAGAAGACGAGCTGTCCATGGGATGCTCAGTCTTCTCCATCTGGCCGGCCCTTCAGCTTCCCGGGCTCATTCCTGAATCCGGTTCACTGTCATCGCGAGCGGTAGCACTACCGCTGTGCTACGGGCTGGCTCTACAACTTGTTTTATGTTTCTAACCTGATTTACTGTATAATGCTGTTACTGGATTAACTGTTACATAGAGCAAGCAGGTAATGTTCTCCAGTCCTGAATCTTTTCCCGCTGCTAGTCGCCGTTAGACTTCACGTGGTCTGGCCTGCTCATAGATGCATCGCCTATGTAGTTCAGTGCATCGTGGGCCCTGGGGCTTGGGTTGGTAAAACACAGGTGATTTGTCACAGTGTGCACACAAAAAGGGAGGGGGTTGGACTTAATTAGCAATGCTTAGACCATCATCTGTGGGCTTGTTTGATAGTGGGTGGGGAGGCCAGGGCTTGTGAGAGAGATGACAATGGAGGTTTGTGCTGAGGGATTAATAACCAACTGCGGAGGCTGGAGTCTGAGGCTGCGGGACGTAGACCCGGCCCCTCCTATATAATACAGGGATCCACTGGGGTTATTGTAATGCACTTCAGAACTGGGCATGAGGGGGGAGAAGTGACTTTACATTAAACTAGGGGCAGGATGAGTGATCACTCATGGCTTCTTAACTTCTCCCTCCTAAGTCCACAGAGTACCTGGATCAAGGCAGTGTACTGAACTGTCTCAGATAAGGACTCAGATATTATGTTTTTTTTTCTCCAGATACCCACACTTTTAGTTTTAATGTGATATATGACTGCTGTTGTATTGGTCTCGATTAGGGTTGCCACCTGTCAGGTTTTTTACCTGGTGATCAGGTTTTCAGGGTCCCTATTAGGTAATCCGGTTTTGCTCTGTGCTGGTCAGGTTTTTGAGCCATTCTGAGTACTCACATACTTTTGAAACACATCTTGTCATATTATTCTTTGTTTCTGCTGCATGTCCAGCTTACAAACAAGTTCTGTTGTCAATATAGTCCTTTGTTTGTGGAAGCAGTCAGCCTGGGAGGTGTAAAGTATGGCCATTAACACCACTGGCACTTAACCTAATCTTTTCCACTACATCTTAAAGTGGCAGCAGCAGCAAAGCTGCCCTCACCTTTTGTAACAGTAACAGAGTCAGTTGTCTTCCACTTTCATTTGCTGGTAAACATTTTCTTTTTTTTTTTTAAACTTTATTTATGTACATTTATATTTCATATATACACACAAATAGCTTGGCAGAAGACACCAGGAGAAAGGACTGCTGGGTGACTGAACTTCTCTGCTGGGACTATATTAGCTTCCTCCCTCCCTCCCTCCACCCCCCACCCAAAGCTAGTTCTATTTTATAGGCACAGAATTTGACTGACAACAGGAACTTCCTGTTTAGGGGCAGGAAGTGAGTGATCACAGAACCACCAAGGACCCACCATCCTAGAAGGGCAAGAGTAGCTCTCCGGCCCCTCTAGCTGCTGGAGGTTTGCCTCTGAGCAAGTAAGTGGTCTACTACGAAATATAGGATATTCTTGTCTCAGAACAGGACAATCAGGAGCTTAAAGGGCACACAGACAGAAAGTAAGGAGAGAGAAAAAAACAGAGGAAAGTAAGGATTACAAACAGTTAAGGGCCAGAAATAAGACATGATTGGAGTAGTGCAGTGCAGTGGCTGTGGAGCAGCAGTCTTCCGGGAGATGTTCTGGAGGATGTGGTGTTGTCCCATCTGCAGGCACCTCTCTGGGCTGAGGGAGGAGGTTGCTCATCTCCAGGCTGAGTTGGCCAAGGTTTGTGGGACCTCTTCTTCCATCCAGGGACCACCAGTGCCACTGCCGTTGCCTCAGAGGTTGCCAAGAAAGAGGGCGGTTGGACCACAGTGGGCTCAGAGAGAGGGTGAGGGTGGTGGAACAGAGGTACATCCCTCCCATTGTACCTCCACAATTCCTATGCCATTCTGGCAAAGTGTGGTTCCTCTATGGAGGCACCACAGTGGAGACCAAGGAGGATGCTGGGAACCTCCACAAAGGAGACCCATGGGAGGGTGGCAGGGGACCCTGCAGAGGAAGGAAACAACTCCTGGTGGGGGACTCCATTGTTAGGAAGGTAGAACTGGGGGAGGAAGGGGAGAGGGAGGTAAGGTGCCTGCCTGGTGCCATGGCTTGCAGGGACAGGGAGCGAATCCTCAGGATTGCCGGAGCAGCTGCACAGGGAAGGGAGCTGGATGTCATTGTCCACCTAGGGACAAATGACCTGGCTAAGAAAGGGATTAGAGAAGTGCAGGAAGAGTTTGTGGAATTGGGGAGGCGCCTTAATCAAGTAGCATGCACGTAATCTTCTTGGAGGTGCTACCCATCTATGGCATAGGAGAGGCTAGGTGTTCCGCACCATAGGATTCAATCAGTGGTTGAAAACTGGTGTGGAGCTCAGGGATTTGGCTTCATTGGGACTGGGGTCCACCTGGAGTGATGCAAGCCTATACTGGCATGATGGGCTGCATCTGTCTGGGAGGAACCAGGATCCTAGGTGATAGGTTTAAATGCTTCATTGGCAAGCTTTTAAACAAGCCAAGGGGGGAGGCACTGGAAAGGAGCAGGAAAATCCTAGCCCCCCCCAAATAATCATGGTAGTAAGTGCGGCAAACACCAACATAGAGGTGTCGATAGGGAGAAGGGCAGGGGTAAATGAAGAAAGTGACAAAGGCAAGAAGGACAGGGACGGGGCAAGAGGGAGTAAGGCCATCAGGAAATGGAGGGTACTGAGTACCAATGCCCGTAGTCTGGGCAACAAGCTCCCTGAGCTGATGGCCTTAATGGAAGAGGGATGCCTGGATATCGTAGCAATCACAGAAACATGGTACACAGAGAACCATGACTGGGATGTTAACATACCAGGGTACATAACCTACAGGAGAGACAGGCAGGGGAGAAGAGGGGGAGGAGTAGCTCTCTATGTAAAGGAAGGGATAAAAGCAACTGAACAAAAGAGTAAACAGGAGGAGAGGAGGCACTGTGGGTCACCTTGGAGACTGGAAAGGCACCACAATCCGCACAGGGGTTGTGTACAGACCCCTATGTCAGGGGAAGGAATGGACAAGGATATGATAGAAGGCATTCTTAGAATGGCAGAGAAAGGAGGGATACTGTTGATGGGAGACCTGAATATGCCAGATGTTAACTGGAGCACATTTGCTGCAGCCACATCCAAGAGAAGGGCCATTCTTGATGCCCTACAGGTGGCAGGCATTAGACAGTTAGTTTGGAACCCACTCGTGAGGGCAATCTTAGACCTCGTGCTCTCAAACGGGGCAGTGAGGAGGATCTCAGACCTAGGAAGTGGGTTGCCATCTGGGACAAGTGACCATCAAACGAGCAGTTTCACGTTAACTCAGCTACAGAGACAAGCCATACAAAAGTGAGGGTACTGGACTTTGGGAGGGCGGACATGAATGGAGAGTGCCTCAGAAGAAAGCACCAGCAAGCAGGCTAGAAGGAGGTGTGGAGCAACAATGGGGAATTATCAAAACTGCCATCACAGAGCCAACGAGCCTTTGTGTGAAGCAAATGAACAAATCAAAATGAAAGAAAAGACACTATGGTTCTCAAAAGAGGTGGCTGTGAAAGTCAGGAAGAAAAGATAGTATTCGGAGTATAAGGAAACACAGAAGGAGCAGGACAGAGAGCTGTACCAGTTAAGGCAGCAGAAGGAAGCAAGGAGGGAAGTCAGAATAGCAAAGGCCCAAACTGAAGAAAAGATAGCCAACTCAGTTAAGAAGGGGGATAAAACCTTTTATAGGTACATCAGCGAGCATAGAAACCAAAGAGAGGGATAGTGAGGCTGAATAGGAATGAACAGTGGGTGGGCAGAGGGGGACAGTGAAAAGCAGGAATACTGAGCGAATATTTCTGCTCCAGTATTCACAAAGAGGAGAGAGTACTAATCCAATTAACAGAAGCACTCTTGATAGAAGTGTGATCCCAGTCCTTTCACAGAAGAAAGGGTTCTGCAAAGAACTCCTACAAACTGAAGGTGGACAAGCAATGGGTCCGATGGAATTCACCCCATAATTCTAAAAAGAATTAAGGGAGGAACCAGTGAAACCACTGGCTACTCTTTTAATAAATCATGGAGATGGTGTGGTACCCAAGGACTGGAGGAAGGCGGATGTGATTCCCTTCACAAAAGTGGGTCCAAGACAGAGGCAGGAAACTACAGACCTGTCAGTCTGACCTCTGTGGTAGGGAAAGTGATGGAGTCACTTCTGAAGGAAAGAATAGTCGAGTACCTAGAGGCCAGTGGAGCACAGGACCCAAGGCAGCATGGGTTCACAGCGGGAAAGGTCATGTATGTAATCTAATAGATTTCTTTGACTGGGTGACCAAAGAAAGTAGACCAGGGAGGGGCTGTGGACATAGCCTACCTAGACTTTAGCAAGGCATTTGACACAGTCCCACACAAAAGATTAATAGTCAAATTAACCAGCCTGGGAGTGGGACTCGGGTGGTAGCCTGGTAAAACATTGGCTGGACAACAGAACACAGAAGGTAATTGTAAATGGAGTCCATTCTGAAGAAAGAGGGGTTACTATGGGGTACCATAGGTTCAGTATTGGGTCCAGTCCTTTTAATGTCTTAATCAGTCACATTGCAGAGGGACTGAAGGAAAATGAATGCTTTGCAGATGACACAAAGATCTGCAAATAGGGTTGATGCACGTTAGGAGGCATGGAAAGGATGAAAGGGACTTGGCAAGGTTGGAGGAATACTGAAGTATGGCAGCTAGGATTCAATGCAAAGAAGTGTAAAATAATGGGAAACAAGAACCCAGGGAAGAATACACAATGGGTGGGGAGGTAGTAGCAACAAAAAGAAAGGGACCTGGGGGTAATCATATCAGATGACCTTAAGGTTAGCAAGCAATGTGAGAAACTGATAGGTAGGGCTGGGGAGTATACTGGGATGTATAAGGAGAGGCATCAGCAGACAACAGGAAGTTGTTATCCCTCTGTACAGACAGTTGGTGAGACCCCATCTGGAGTACTGTGTCCAGTTCTGAGACCCCATCTCATAAGGACATAGACAGGATAGAGGCAGTCCAGAGGAGGGCAACTAAAATGGTCAGGGTCTGCAAGAGAAGCAGATGAGGAGAGACTAAAGGAGCTTAATATGTATACCCTCTTTGAGGAAAGAAGGAGTGGGGGACATGATAGAAAACTTTTAGTACCTCATTGGAATCAACAAAGTCCAAGAGGGTAGCATTTTTCAGAAAAGAGACTTGCAAGAACAAGGGACACAATTTAAAGATAGAAGGAGGGCAGTTCAGGGCAATGTGAGGAGTATTATTTCACAGAGAGAGTAGTGGATGCATGGAACAGCCTTTCTGAGGAGGTTGTGGGGTCTAAAACTGTGGGAGAATTCAAGAATGCATGGGACAGACATAAGGCAATTCTTGTGGGGGGTAGGAAGAAATAGGCTGTTGGCTAACTAGGATCTGCGGCCTATCCTGTAGGTAGGGAAATGGGCAGACTAGATGGGTCTAGCGGTCCTTATCTGCCGTCAAAGTCTATGTTTCTATGTTTCTATGTAAACTCATCAACTCATATACATACATAGGAGTAACAACAACAAAAAAAAAACAATAATTTGTCATTTGTTACTTCATTATAGGTTAGGAAACAAGTCAGAATACAAAGTCTTTTCTCAGTTGGGAGATATGCATTACCCATCTCCTCCATATAATTTCAAATTGGGTATATCTCTTGCTTGTTAATGCTGTCAGCCTTTCCATTTGGTATATTTTAAACACTTCATCTTGCCATTGAGTTACCTGGGGCTGGTTCGTGGTTAGGCAATTCTTTGTTATTGTCTTTTTAATGGCAAGGATCAGTACCAAAAATAGTTTCTTTGTTTTTTCATCTCCGCCCCTTTAAGGAGGTCTGAAAAGAAATACAGAAATACATCCAGTTGTATAGATGGTGTTATTATATTTTTAATAGCCTCTCGGGCTTCTATCAAAAATGGTTGAATTACTGGACAGCTCCAAAACAAGTGTCCAAGAGTGGCCTGTTGTTCACCGCATTTTCTCCAACAGGTCGTCCTCCTGACCCCCAATTAAAGCTCTGAATTATCGGCATTCTGAAAAACCTGACAGCATTCTTCCAAGGAATTCCTCCATTGTGGTGAGGAAGTACTTCATGAATACATATTAGATGATTTCTCCACTTTTCCTCAGTAATATTTATATTTAAGTATTTTCCCATGCTCTCTTAATAGACTCTACTATGTCTCCTCAAGTTCTCTTATAGCTGCATATAAGTAGGATATATATGTGCTGGAATTAGCCGCCCTCCAGTCTCCTCTGCAAGGCCTCTGTAAGCCTGGTTATGGGGGATCTGAGCCCCAGCATTTTCTTTTCTTTTAATATAGTCCTTACCTGGAAATATCAAATCTATCTCTATGAGTTATCCCGATACTTTGTCTGCAAGTCCACTGAAACTTGCCATTATTCCTCTTTTAAAATTGGTATACTATGTAACCCGTTTCTTTCCCTCTCTATAGCCCAAATCCATCATTGCAGGTAGAAACTTTCAATGTGTGTGAGAGAGTAAAACAGTAGTCTCCATGGCTTCATTTTCCTAGTATTCAGTGTTTGTCTCCAGGTTCTTAAGGTTGACTGTGTGTATGGGTTCTCTATATCCCCTTTCTCCCTGTCTAGTTTGCCTGAAAGGAGTATCCCTTGCACCCTCCCGAGGTCCTCTTGTACTGTTTCTATTTCTTTCCATTTTGCTATGTAAGTGGGTTGCAACCAATAAATCACTGTGTGAATCTGGGCAGCCCTGTGGTAATATTTAAAATTTGGGAGAGATAATCCCCCCTTCCCCTTTTGAAAGTTGTAATATAGACTGTCTTATTCTTGGTTTCTGTTTACCCCAGATATACTGTGATATTTCCCTATTTAATTTTTTATAAAATATATCAGGTACTATAATGGGGATGGTCTGTACTAAATATAGGAATCGTGGAAGCACCACCATTCTAATTGCTTCTATTTTTTGTATAAATGGGATAGGGATCAAATGCCATTTTTCTATGTCTTTTTGAATTTGTGTTAATAAGGGTTTATAGTTAAGTTCATATAATTTCCCATGTTTGGAACTCAGCCAAACTCCAAGGTATTTAAGGGTATGAATGTGCCACTTAAATTTAAAATGGTTTTCTATCTGTGGCGATGGTTTGTAATGTATCCCCAACACTTCTGTCTTGGATGTGTTAACTTTATAGCCAGCTATCTCTCCAAACTCCGTCAAGACTTCCCACAATGGTTGTAGGGAGCTCTCAGGGTCTGCGAGATATACCAGTAGGTCGTCAGCATATAAGGCTAATTTATGGTTCCCGTTTCCTACTTGTATCCCTGATATATCCCTGTGTTGTCGTATAGTCTGAGCCAGGGGCTCTAGGTATATTGCGAATAAGAGCGGTGACAGTGGGCACCCCTGCCTCGTCCCCCTCTTTAGGTTTGTTGATACTGAGGTTGAGCCATTTACTTTTATGTATGCCTTTGGATTGCTATATATAGAGTCTATAACCCCCCCAATTCCGCTGGAAATCCCATCCTCTCCAGAGTTGCCCTCAGGAAGGACCATGCCACCCTGTCAAACGCCTTCTCAGCGTCTAAACTAAGGAGTAAAAAAGGAGTCTCCGACAGGGTGGCATAGTGTAATATATGTAGTGTTCTTTAAATGTTATCTTGTGCTTGTCTATTCATCACAAAACCTGTCTGGTCCTGGTCTATTAGGCTAGGTAGCAGTATCGCCATTCTTTTGGCCAGTATAGATGTAAATAGTTTATAATCCACATTAAGGACTGAGATTGGGTGGTATGAGCCGCAGTTCGTATTGTCTTTCCCAGGTTTCAAGATGCTAGTTATGGTGGCATATCTCCAGGTGTCTGGGCAGGTCTTATTTTGTTGAGCCTCTCTGAATGTCTCTCTAAGTGTAGCCATCAACTCCCCTCGGAAACATTTATAAAATTCCCCCATATAACCATCTGGGCCAGGGCTTTTGTGGGTCTTAAGTTTCATGATAGCATTGTTCAATTCGCTTTCTGATATTGGGGAGATCAATCCCTGTTGCTGTTCCAGGGTCAAGCTAGGCATTTTCAACTTGTTCAGATAGGTTTTAACTTTCTCTAAGTCAGTCTCCTGCTCTGGTGTATATAAGGTTTGATAATACTTCGAAAAGGCTTTCTCGATTTGATTTGGAATTTTTACTAATCTTCCTCCCTCCGGGTCGCTAATCTGTGTAATTGTTGTTTGGGTTTCCCTTCGACGGAGTCTATGTGCAAGGAGTCTAGTTGCCCTTGGTCCCCCCTCGTAATATTTTTGTCTTAAGTTTTGCAATGCTTGTTCAGTTTTAATGCCTAGTATATGTTGTAGTTTGCCTTTTAATTCTTGTATTTTTAGTTTATAGTTCGGGTCTCCATCTGCATGTCATTCCTGTGCCTCTTTCAGCTGTTTCTCTAGGCTTTCCTGTTGCAAGCTTTGTTGTTTTCTATAATTTGAGGCATATTTAATTATATCCCCCCCTTAAGACTACTTTAATTGTGTCCCACAGTGTTGCCTTTGTTAGCCCTGGATCCTCATTCTCTTTTATGATTTGAGGGATCCTTTTTTCTATCAGCCCTTTAAATTTCTTATGATTCAGTAAATAGTTGTTAAATCTCCACAGTGTTCTCCGGTTGTCCCCTGGTCATTCTAACTGTATGGTTAACATTGAGTGATCTGATCAATCAATCAATCAATCAATCAAATCTTTATTTATTCAGGCGATCATCATTGAGCAAGCCTCATTTACAAGATGGACCTGATAAGGTCAAGGTTCGAGTTGGTGCACAGCAATTATATCACATACTTATGAGACAGTTATACATACAGAAACAAGAAAATGTTATTTATAACACAATAATATACAGAGAATTCACATGTTAAAGCTTGGCAAGAAAAAGTTAAACTAACATGTACAGTATGTACAATACATATATATCACAATGAGGGCCATGACAGTCACTCACATAATGAGTACAAGGATGGTGAAGGGAATATTGGGTGCCATATAGTGGCGGTGTCTGGCTGGAAGGCATATGCCATATGTGATTGGAATAAGGTTTTGTGGGATGACTATTCTATCTCTAGTGGTAGCAACTGCATTTCTCTGTGAAGAAGGCTGTACAGTACTGCTTGAAGGATGTAAATGGAATGATAATGGACAGTTTTAGGGATTTTTGTAGGGTGTTCCATGCTATGGCTAGAGAGTAGCTGATTGCTGCCCTCCCTATTTTGGTGTTGACTTTGGACAATTTGAGCAGGATGATATTGTTGCTTCTTAGGGCATAGGAGCTGGGAGTGGTCAGGTTGAAGCAGTCCAGGATATAGCTTGGGAGTTTTTTTGATAAAGCTCTGTAGATCCATAGAGCTGCATTTCTGCTTCTCCTGACATGAAGGGAAACCCATCTAACTGAATCATAGAGAGAACAATGGTGAGTATTATATGGCAGGTTTGTAATGAACCTTATTGCTCTATGGTATAAGGTATCCAACTTTTGAAGGTAGGGAGTGGAGCAGTGACTATAGAGGAAGTCTCGTAGTCAATGACTGATAGAAAGATGGCCTGGACTAATCTCATCTTTGAATCTCTATTAGGAAGGGTTTTAATCTGTAGAGGGGTCAAGCCTTAGGCGGCTTTTTTCAGCAGTTGTTCTAGATGCTGAGTAAAGTCAAGTCTGTTGTCAATCACACATCTAGGTATTTGAAATTTTCAACATACTCCAGATTTTCTCCAAGTATAGTGCATATCTGGGGAGACTGATTGAAGAGGATGTGTTGGTGGAGTTTTGGGTTTTGAACATCATTGCTTTGGTTTTCTTTGCATTTATAGAAGCTTTTCTCGAGAAGCTGATGTTGTAACAGGGAGAATTCTGCTTGTAGGATTTCATGAGCAACTTTAGGTGAAGGGTTGCTGACATACAGTACAGTGTCATCAGCAAAGAGATGTACTGAGGACTTGGTAAGGGTTGAATCAATTTTATTTATATAAATGGCAAAAAGGATAGGACCCAGAATAGAGCCTTGGGGGACTCCTCTTGACAGTGGTCTTAATGGGGAGAGGTCACCTTCAGCTTTTACCTGCTGTGATCTACCAGAGAGATAGCATCTGAACCACTTAAGGGAGGATGGATCTAGGCCAATGGAGTGTAGGGATGAGAGTAGCAGTTCATGGTCCACAGTGTCGAATGCTTTGCTCAGGTCCAGGAATACTGCACAGACATTGTTCTTTTTATCCAGTTCAGTTTGCCAATCATTGGTGACCTTGGCTAATGCAGTGATAGTGCTTATGTTTGGCCCTGAATCCAGATTGAGCTGGATTTAATAGATTAACATTGTCCAGATATTCCATTAACTGAATACTCACTAATTTCTCCAGCATCTTGGATAACACAGGTAGGATGGAAATGGGCCTGTAGTTATTAAGATCAAGGGTCCCTGATTTAGAAGGGGACCACTTGAGCTGTCTTCCACAGTGTGGGAATAGAGCCAGAGTTTAGGGAAAGTTTAAAGAGGTAAGTTAGGGGGACTGCAAGCACATGACACGCGATCTTTAGAAAGAATTGGTCCAGAAGATCTGTTCCTGCACTTTTTTAGGTATCTAGATGCCATAATAGATCCTCAACTTGTTTCAACAGTATAGGTTTGAAGCTAAAGGAGGAGTCAACTCTTTGTTCACCAGTATAGTGGGAGCTTAAATGATCCCTTAATAGGTTAGCTGGGGAGGAGTCAAAGGCAAGGCCAGCTGTTGTGAAGTGGTTGTTGAATGCATCCAGGATTTCCAATGTGCCAGTAATGGGGCCATAGTT
Organism: Neoceratodus forsteri; assembly: GCA_016271365.2. Classification (NCBI taxonomy): domain Eukaryota; kingdom Metazoa; phylum Chordata; order Ceratodontiformes; family Ceratodontidae; genus Neoceratodus; species Neoceratodus forsteri. Next base: position 1,354,714,935 of record CM057455.1, on the reverse strand, counting down.
ATTGTGTAAATGGGTTGGAAGGGGTTGTTAACATCCTGGCCCATCATACCCTTGATGGTGCCCCAAAATCTAGCAGTATTATGGTAGGAGAGTCGAGCTGGGCCAGGTAGTAGGCAGCCTTTGCATCCCTAACTTTCCTAGTGCATTTATTCCTGGCTTTCCTAAAGATCATCCAGTCCATGATATTCTTAGTTTTTCTTGCTACTTTCCAAAGTTTATCTCTCTCCAGCAGTGCAGCTTTGAGGTCAGCTGAAAACCAGCGACAGGATTTGTTTTTTATTCGGATACTAGAGATTGGGGCATGGGTGTTAAGAGCATTTAATATAATGCTATTTAGCACCTGCTGAGCTTTTTCTACAGAATGTGCAAGATATAACTTTTGCCAGTGTGGAGAGTAGGCTAGATCATGCAGATATCCTTCAATATTGATGTTTTTCTTGGATCTCCTCATGAGGAATTTTGCAGGATCTGTTTTAATGCTGTTGGATCTTACCCCTACGATGGGGCAGTGGTCACTTATGTTGCATAGGAGCACTCCAGCGTGCGTGAATAGATGTGGTTTACTCACTAGTATGATGTCAAGTAGAGTACTGTTACTACTATTCCTTGCATTTAGCCTTGTTGGTTCATTAATTAACTGTGTGAGCCCATAGGTGTCACTGAATGATACCAGAGGTGTAGCTGCCTGGGTGAGCCAGTTGAAATTCAGGTCCCCTATGATGATGACTTCTTCAGTACAGGACTTGACCAGGTTTCCCAGGTGGGATAAGAGCTTGTGTTCAGCAGAGGGGGTCTGTAGCATCCAATTAAATGGAAAGCTGCTGTATTGGGAGAGAGACTTTAGAGATAGACACTCAAATTCCTTGGGCATAGATGTTGCAGCAGTACAGGATACAACTAAACCAGCTTTTACATATATGGCTACTCCGCCTCCCTTGTTTGGCAATCAGTTCTGAATAGCTGATAGTTAGGTAGGTTAACTTCCCTGTCCATTGTGGTGGTCTAGAGCCATGTCTCAGTTATCACAAGAAAGTCTGGCAAGGTATGGGCAACCCAGGTTTGTAGCAATGTAAATTTTTTCAGCAGACTGCATACATTAATATGCAGGAAACTGAGGCTTTAATTGAGGATAGGTCTGAGGAGAGGTGATGCTTTCAAGAGGTTCAGGGTTGATTTCTACATTACCAATACAGAGCAATAGGAAGATCAGTAATTTCATAAGGGCTGCCAGTGATAGGAGAGGGGCTGTCTTTGGTCCTCCTTTTTTTATTCCGTTGCCACTCTTTGTTTTGGGTGCTCCTGGGATTTAAGGTAGTGTGTCGGGATACCAATTAGCAGTTTGATGACTAGACTTAGTGGGGATCTATATACCCAGTAGTGGGGCCTTGTCTGAGACATATATGTGGTGATGTGTGCAACTTTATGGTGATTGTACCACTGTAGTCGATGCAGCAATGGCAAGACATATATGAGGTTATGGGTGTCAGCCATGGGGGATGTTCCAGAGAAACTAGGCGGGTTGACCACTTTAGATTGTATAATAGGGTCATCTTCATTGTGGAACCCTATGGCTATTAGTGACAGTAGTATCAGTAGCAAGCTCCCCATTCTGAGGGGGATATTGATAGTTGGCAATAGGGAGTAGCGAAGTTGCTGATTGGTTGGGTCAGCAAGCTGGTGTGACTGTCTATTGGTTTAGAGAAAAGTGCTGTGGGCGGGGAAGAGATTTCGGCGGGAAGATGCCTATAAATTAACACACAGGAAGGGGGAAGGGCAGGTGGGCAAAAATTTTGCGCCTTTCCCGACTGCTCCCTCGCTGTTCCTCCTGGCCTTGTGGTTCCCAAGTTTGGCTAGGTGCAGCTGACCGCCCGCTGGCGGAGCGAAGCCCTGGCGCTCAGCTGGTTGCTGTGGGATGAAGGAAGCAGGCTGGAGAGAGACAGAGGAGGGTGCAGCAATTAATAAAGGCAGTAGCAAGCCTTTTTCTGAGCGTCACTGACCAAATCTGCACTACAAAGGACTGTGGGGGGGGGTGTCCTGTGGCGCCTCAGCGTCTGACCCAATTTACATATTCAGACAAGGAGCTGCAATTACTTTAAAGAGCAGTAAAACAGTAGTTTCCCCTTACAATATAATAGTGGATAACAGCACTTTTTTTGATGATTTACACATATAAAACTAGAAGGAGAGTGGTGCCTCAGCGTCTGGCCCACTGCTGCTAACAGAGTCCAGCAGAATTCAACAGAATCAACAGCAGTTGCCCTCTATAGATGTCTCACTAGAGTGGAAGCAGCTCTTCTGGGAAACTTGCAGTAGAACACCAGGGGAAGAGTAAAAGACAAAAGAAAACAAATTTTCAAGTCCCACACAGATTTCAGCAATGCAAACTGAGCCAGTGTAAGTCAATGGGGCAGGAGAGCCAATCGGCTGCTGTGCCTGGTGGAGCATTCGCTTACCGATTGGCTGCGCCTTTCCCGACTGCTCCCTCGCTGTTCCTCCCGGCCTTGTGGTTCCCAAGTTCGGCTAGGTGCCGCCGACCGCCCACTGGTGGAGCGAAGCCCCGGCGCTCAGCTGGTTGCTGTGGGCTGAAGGAAGCAGGCTGGAGAGAGAGACAGAGGAGGGTGCAGTAATTAATAAAGGCAGTAGCAAGCCTTTTTCTGAGCGTCACTGACCAAATCTGCACTACAGAGGACTGTGAGGGGGGGTGGTCCTGTGACGCCTCAGCGTCTGGCCCACCTTACATATTCAGACAAGGAGCTGCAATTACTTTAAAGAGCAGTAAAACAGTAGTTTCCCCTTACAGTACAATAGTGGATAACAGCACTTTTTTGATGATTTACACATATAAAACTAGAAGGAGAGTGGCGCCTCAGCGTCTGGCCCACTGCTGCTAACAGAGTCCAGCAGAATTCAACAGAATCAACAGCAGTTGCCCTCTATAGATGTCTCACTAGAGTGGAAGCAGCTCTTCTGGGAAACTTGCAGTAGAACACCAGGGGAAGAGTAAAAGACAAAAGGAAAAACAAATTTTCAAGTCCCACACAGATTTCAGCAATGCAAACTGAGCCAGTGTAAGTCAATGGGGCAGGAGAGCCAATCGGCTGCTGTGCCTGGTGGATAGATAGAGGGGTAGGTGTAATTTGGCATCCCTGCACCATATATAGAGATTCCTTGGAGATATGGAAGTAATCTATGCGTGTATATATTTTATGTGGCGCTGAGTAATGGGTATAAGCCCTTATCTTAGGGTGCATATATCTCCATACATCCACCCAATGTACATCTTGAAAGTATCTAATGGCTGTCTTTTGTGGCGGTTTCCTCCTTTGCGTTTGCTTTTTAGATGTATCTAAGAAATCATAGGTCATATTATGATCTCCACCAAGGATCAATGTCCCCTTCTGGTTTTCTGTAGTTTTCAGACACAATTTTTTAACCTCCTTTGACTCTGAGCCAGGGGGAATATATATCGAGGCTATTGTTATCATATGTCCTGCCATGTTACCCATAACTAGGGCCAACCATCCCACTTTATCTGTGTATATGTCTGTCTGTTGAAATTGTACATTATGGGGGATTAATATCGCTGCACCTCTTCGTTTCCCTTTTCTATATGATGAGGCTATCACAGTCCTGAATCCATATCTGGCTAACTTTTTATGTTCCTCTTCTGTTAAGTGCGTCTCTTGTAGTAACCAAAAACTTGGTTTCTGTCTTTTCATTTGTGCTATCACTTTGCTTCTTTTCACAGGGTTATTAACCCCATTAACATTCAGAGAGCATATATTCACTTGTAGCTTCCTATTCATTCCCCACATATATCATTATGTTATTTCCGTTCTGCTTTCTACCCACTTTCTCAGATTTCTCCTGCATTTTCCAGCCCAACTGTATTTCACCTGTTTCCTCTCTTATTTTCCTCCTATGTAGTTTTAAACATCGAACAACATTTACACCATACATAACAATTTTAACCATTCTAACATTGTAACTATATACAGGATTGCTTCCAAGGTTGGAGGGAGTAAAATTGCCCCCTCTATGTCTTCTAAGGGGTATACCTTCTTCAGTAGTCCCCTTAGTGGGGGGATTGTGGGAGTCATCACACACTCCTCCCCCCAGGTCCCTTGTTTCTTGAGACCTTCTATGCTACCTCCTCTCTATACTATCTCCCCTTTCTTTCAATGCTATTCCTCGGGATTTTCCTTTTCCCCCCTCTCATTTGGAGGTGTACCTCATCCTCTTCCCCTAAGACCTCTCTTACGGACACTTTATCTACCTGTTCCCGTTCCTCTTTTGCCTGTCTAATTTTGCTAGCTATTCAGATTATAGGTTTTGGTTACCATTTTGTTCATCTTTCATACCCTTTCTTGTTCCCTTCTCTCTCCTTCCCTTCCTATAGATCTCCCTTTTCACTCTTTTAACTTCTTTTGCCCTTCATATCCCCTATTTCTGTTCACTTCCCAGTTCCAGCAGGATTAGCCACCCCCAATGATGTAGCCATTTCCTTTACTTCTCCCTCTTTATCTAAAATTAGGTAGGCATTCATCCTCATAAATTATAGGTAAGGTTCCCTTCTCATTCCCCGTATTGGGAGAGGTTAGCTTATTACCTCCCTTCCCCTCACAGCCCCCGTGCCTCTTTCATATTCTACCTTTCGCTATGCACATCTCCTTCTAAGATCTTCTTTTCCCTTTATGTTAAGCTCTGGTATTGTCTTGGCTTTAGGAAGTAATATGATTTCTCTGCTGGTAGTGGTTAAAGGTCCTTGTCCATCTCCAATACCAGGAAAGGCTAGCTTGTCCCCTCCCCAATCCCCCGCCATTTTCTCTTACAACCCCTTGCTATTCCCATCCCTTCCTTAATGCTTCTTTCTCTCTGCACTTCTCAATATGTAACCTTCCATGCTTATTAATGTCCAGTATTGTCTTACAGAATGTCTTAAATAAGGAACGAAATTTAGCCCTTCTCGGGGATTTCCCGATGATGTAAAGTCATTTATTCAGTCTTTCCCATCTTTATTATACCTCTCTACTTTTCAGGTGTCGCTAAGTTTCCTCTGTTCTGTTTCCTTTTCGGATGTTCTCTCTAGCAGCATTCGTACTTCATGGAGCGATTGCAACGTTGTCTGTTGTACTCCTCGGCCCTGTCTATTTCTCACCATCTTTTTCCATTGCGCTCTTTCCGGTTTCGGGTGTTCCACTTCGTCTCTGTCCGACTGGGAAATCCAACCTCTCGTCTGTAGTTTCTTCACTGCCATTTCGGGATTTTCATATAATTTTGAGCCTGTGTCCCATAGAATCTTCAGTTTGGCAGGGAAAGGCGTCTGAAATCTTACTTTGTGATCCCGGAGTATCTTAAGTATTGGTGAATATGCAGCCCTCTTTTTTGCTATTTCAACTGGATAGTCATGGTCGAAAATTAGTCTTGCAGTATTATATTTAACAATTCTTTTCTGCCATGCAATGCGAAGGATATGCTCTTTATCTCTGTAACTCGATAATTTTAACACCACTGATCTCGGTCTGGCTTTAGGATCTGTTGGCTTATTTGTTAATAACCTGTGTGCCGTCTCGATCTTGAAATCAAAAGTTGTGGGCAGTTCTGGTGTGTCTTTTAATAGGTCTGATATAAAGTCTTCCATTCGACCCACTTCTGAATCTTCTGGGAGGCCATAAATTCTTAATATTGTCTCTTCGTGATCTGGCTTCAAGATCTAGTAATTTTTCTTGTAGTTTTTCTTGCATGTCTACTAGATAGTCTGCCGCCATATGTACTTCCCTTATTTCCTCCTCTGCATCTGCGATTCTTTGTTCGGCTCTCTCTGTCCTTCTTTCCATCTCCTGTATCTTTGCGTTTAGTGTTTGAAATTCTGATTTTGTTTCGGCTCTAAATGCCCTCAGCTCCATCATAATGGTCTCGAACCGTGATTGTGAGAGGTGCTCCATCTCTTGGTCTGTGTCTAAGTCACCCGCCATGCTGCTAGCAGGAGAGGCACTTCTGCTGATGATCCTTTCTACTGGTAATCCACCTCCATCCTTTGTATTTGTTGTTTTTTTCCTGTGGGATCTGCCTGACCTATGTCCCCCATACATGTTTACTCTTTTCCCTTTAATTTTTGACTATTATATCTGTTGATCTGAGGGTTTTATTCTCTTGGGGAAGCTAGCACTCTATTCAAAGGCAGCCATCCAGTTGATGACGTCACCGCGCTGGTAAACATTTTCATCTCAAACAGAATTTAGGCATTTTAAAATGTTTTAAATATTTTTTTTTTCCTCAAGAAAAAGTAAGGTCACTTCTTTGGCTTTGAAATAGTACTGTGGACATGGACAGGTAATGGAGCCAGAAAAAGATATAAAGTACACATTACAGGAAACAATTTCTTTATTATGTACAATGCCACTGATTTACGGTGATTAAAACAATGAAATTCCATTTTTAAGACTTCAGATTCCAGAATTGCACTGGTGACTGTTACTCTAATTTCCGGATTTTACTGGGATTCTGCTGTCATTCTTTTGGTATGTGTATAAATAATCAGAATAAAAGAAGGCTTAATATACTGAGCATTACATAAAGCAAACTGAACATAGTAGAGGAAGCAAGTATAAGAAAAATACAAGTTTTGTAGATTTACTGATCTGGTATAAAATGCCAGATTCCATAAAATCTTTGTTTTTACTGGTGTTCAGGGAGTCCTAATTCCGGAATTTCACCGGGTTTTCCGTTAAAAAACAAAAACCAGTGGCCTTCTATCATTATATACCACGTATACTGTTGTATGTTATGTACAGTATTTCCCTTGCCTCCCCCCAGATCATATCTGTAAATGATATTTCTTTTATCTCAGTATGTGCTCATTCACTATAATCCACAGCTGAGCATCAGACTGGCGTGTGATGCCTCACCTTATGGGGTGGGAGCAGTTCTTTCTCATGTTCTACCGAATGGGGACGAAAAGCCAATTGCCTTTGCATCCAGAACTCTCAGCAACGCTGAACAAAACTATGCCCAAATCGAGAAAGAAGCTTTGGCAATAGTGTTCGGAGTTCACAAATTCCACCAATACCTCTGTGGTCGGGAATTCACACTCCTCACTGATCACCGTCCCCTCACGACCATTTTCAGCCACCACAAAGGTATTCCTTCCATGGCAGCAGCCAGAATGCAACGTTGGGCTCTCTTGTTATCAGCTCACAACTACCGCATTGAATACAAGAAGGCGGCTCTTCATGGCAGTGCTGATGGGCTCTCAAGATTGCCTCTGCAGGTAGCCCATAGTGACAAAGTGGACACTGTCGATGTCTTCTACATCAGTCAGCTTGAGAAATTGCCTATCACAAGTTCTGAAATTAAAAAGGAGACAAAAGTTGATCCTGTGTTGTCTCGAGTCTTGGACGTAGTAACAAAAGGGAATTTTACTGTGAACCAGAACATTCACGGTGAGTTATCACCATTCTACATCAGACGTAATGAGCTTTCAGTACAGCAAGGTTGCTTGATGTGGGGTGTCCGGGTGATTGTCCCTTCAAAACTACGTGTCGTGTTTTGGAAAGACTATATGGGACACCGGGTGTAGCGAGAATGAAGGCTTTAGCTAGAAGCTATATTTGGTGGCCAGGGATTGATTTGCAAATTGAGCAACAAGCAAAAACATGCACTACATGTCAGCGTGTTCAGAAAATGCCGTGTCCCTCACCTCTACATCCCTGGATGTGGCCAGGTACACCGTGGCAGCGCATTCATGTAGATTTTGTGGGGCCATGGGAGGGACACATGTACTTAATTGTTGTAGATGCCCACTCAAAGTGGCCCGAAATTCAAGTCATGGACACTACTACTACCAGTAAGACCATTCAAGTGCTGCGAGGACTATTTAGCCATTACGGGATTCCTGAACAACTGGTCAGTGACAATGGACCACAATTTATTTCTAGTGACTTTGCAGCATTTTTGAAGTCCAATGGTGTGAGACATATTCATAGTGCCCCATATCACCCCTCGACTAATGGTCTAGCGGAGCGTTTTGTGCAAACCATGAAGAATGATCTGAAATCGGGGGGGGGTCTTTGACCTTACAACACAAGTTGGATAACTTCCTGCTGGCATACCGAAATACACCCCATGCTACAACAAAGGAATCTCCAGCAATGTTGTTTTTTCGGCGTAAGCTTCGCTCCCGTCTTGATTTGCTTAAGCCAGATGTAGCATCAGAGGTTTTGAAGAACCAAGAATCTCAAATACTGCACCAGCAAGCTCATTCAAAGGACAGGCAGTTCATTGTTGGTCAAGAAGTGCTTGTTCAAGATTACCGGAAGGGGGAAAAGTGGACCCCTGGTGTGGTGACATCTCAGACAGGTCCAGTGTCGTATACAGTTGATGTTGAATCTGGAGTGAAATGGAAACGTCATGCTGAACAGCTCCCAGATCTTCAGCAGCGCACAGATGGGGACAACTCCAGGGAAGAAAACCCACAGGAAATGTGGATTCCATCTGCCGTAGCTTACAGAAGCCCCACTATGGAAGTCTCAACACCTTCTGAAGATGCTAAGGAGGAGGTGGAGAGGAGCAATGGTGAGGCTGTACAACCACCAACCGAGGATCGAAGGGAGGTACCAGACAGGGCAGCCATGCCAAGGGTTGCTCACGAGAGACGTTATCCATCCCGAATTTCAAAACCTCCAGATCGTTTGAACCTGTGACACATTTAAAAGAAATAAATATTTTGTGTAGTTAGAGAGCCAGAACAGATTATTGGGGCAGAATAATCCCCTTGACTGGTTCGAGGCCTGGGACAGTCTACCCCCTACCTCTAGCATAGTATGAACCATCTTAATAATAGCGAATAATGCTAATACTTGTTCATTTGGTAACAATATAATTTAGTGGGGAGGAAATGTTATGTATTTGAAATAGTAATGCATTGCGTTACTTCTGCCACTTGAGGGCAGCATTCCGATATGTGTAAGCTAGAAAGAGAGCAGACAGAGAGTGTTGTTGTTGAGACTAGAGAGGCTCCTGAATAACAATGAAAGCTGCTCTATTCCTGTGGCAGTGTGAGCTTGTTGAACAAGACCAGAATAAATGTTAGAACATAACACAGATGACATCAGATCTGCAATATGGTGGATACTCTCGGGGGGTGTATGTGAAAAGGGTGAGCAGAGACCTGAGAAAACTTGAGGTGTGGTCAAGGGTATGGCAGCTGGGTTTCAATGCACAAAAGTGCAAAATAATGCACTTAGGGCATAGAAACCCAGGGTGGGTTAGGTACAAAATGGATGGAGTGGTATTGACAACCACTAAGTAGAAGACAGACCTGGGTGTAATAATCTTGGATGACCCAAAAGTGGCCAGCCAGTGTGACAAGGCAGTTGGGAGGGCTAGTGGGATGTTGGGGTGTGCCGGGAGAGGTATCACCAGCAGAAGGATGGAGGTGGGGCTGGCTCTGTATAGATCAGTGGTAAGACCTCACTTAGAATACCGTGCATGAGAAGAGAAATTCTTGACTGACTGGAGTAGATTCCTGGAATCCCTTACGCCTGGATAAGCTATGCTGCTGAGGGAAGGAGGGGGAGAATAAATACTAAACACTAACATCATGTCTAAGGCATACACACAACAATGGTAACTTAGGTGTCATACCAGACTCCACGCTTGTACAGGATTGGTGGCCTGGTACATCTTTTGGATGAGTTCAAGGGCACTGGGTAGTAGTTAACCTATGTATAGTGGCCTAGGAAGTTATTCATGCTTAGACTAGTTGGATGATTATGAATTGTGTGGAATGAACTTTTTCTTTACTTCTATCTCTTTCCTTTTTTCTTTTTTATACTAACTATATATTAAGGGTTTTATGTTTTAAAAAGAAAGACTGTCTAATTTGTGGGTCTGATGTGGAATAATATGAATAAATTACTTGTGGTAAATGAGGGCACAGTAGGGATTTGATGTACCTACAATCAATAAATAATACCTGGCTGAGTAATCAGGGAGATTGATCAACTGTTGTATAGATTACCATAAGTTTATATGACCTACCTGTGTGTAGATGGTATTGTGGTTGTTTTCTTTTTCTGAACTAATATTGTTTTTAATTGTCTCTCTTGTATGTGTGATTATCTCTTGAGAATTAAAAAAAAAAAAGAATACTGTGTACAGTTCCGGAGGTCACATCTCTGGAAGGACACAGACAGAGTGGAGGTGGTCCAGAGGAGGATGACTAAAATGGTGCAGGATGTGCATCAAAAGCCAGACAGGAAAGACTAAAGGAATTCATTATGTACACTCTGGAAGAGAGGAGGGAGAGAAGTAGGGTCTGCAGTGATGGCAGACTAGATGGGCCAAGTGGTCCTCATCCACCAACAAATTCTGTTTCTGTTGTCAACCTCGTTTCCCATGGTGTGTACTAGGAAATTTACCTGGTAAGGCTGGGGGTTTACATCTAAAATAAGCTCCAGTCCACTGAAGCTGCACTGCTGGCCACTGCACATACGGCACTGAGGGCAGTCAATGGACCAGAGACCTTCCTCCCTTCTACGTGCTCCCCCAGACAGGAAATTAAGCTCTGGCCCACTGCAGCTATGCTGCTGGCCCCTGCACATATGACGGTGAGGGCAGTCAATGGACCAGAGCCCTCCCTCCCCCCACCTGCTTCCACAGACACACAGACAGGAAAATATGCTCCAGCCAACTAAAGCTGTGCTGCTGGCCCCTGCACATACAGCGCTGAGGGCAGTAAACAGACTGGAGCCTTCCCTCCCCCCTACCTGCTCCCCTGAACACACGGATAGGAAAATAAACTCTGGGCCACTGAAGCTGTGCTTCTGGCCCCTACACATATGATGCTGAAGGCAGTCAACAGACCAGAGCCCTCCCTCCCCCTACCTGCTCTTCTTGACCCATGGATGGGAAAATAAGGTTATGCACCTTCAGCAGCTCTCGACAGGCATTCGGCGCCATCATGGGAACCTTGAACTCTGTATACATGTCTCAGCCCGTCCACCCAGGGCTGTCGCTCCTTTTATAGGCCAGTACAGCTATTAATTAACAAAAAACAATCAGCTGAGTTCTACACTCCTCCATAGTTGTAACTTGGTAGGTCCCGACCGTCACCTGTCTCCCCCGCTCTCATTCTTCTCTGTGGATCCACACCTGTTACTCAGGTTACATTGCTGGATTGAATCTTGGACCAATCGGTCCCAAAGCTTTGGGATATAAATTAGAGAATAGCCATACACTACGGTGGAGGCTGCTGTTTAGAAAATAGTAATGAAGTCTGCTGACATGGCCTCAGGGAATACTTGCAGATTATCACTGATCATCCAAAACAGGGTTCTGCTGTATTCCTATAAATATCCCTTTTGTTTCTCCTATTCTCATGTGACATATGCAGTGACATACTCTCAGAGGCTCTATCCCCCTTGAATGATTATTCCACATCTATGGCAGTGGAATACACTCTGGTGCCTCATCTGGTCCTAGTTGTACCCTCTCTATCTGTGTTAGCACATCTTGAAAGGAGGAATAGGCGGCTGCTGGGTTGGCTGATAGTTAATATATGGATCTCGGGATGCGTGGCCCCTGGTGGTGGACAAACTCATATCCCACACCTAAGTCTACTTCTCCTAAAATGTGGCTAACCCAGGCCCTCATCACCCCACAGGTAGCCAAACTCAATCTCAGTGGACAAGTACTAAAGGCCTTAGAGTTGCATACCTGAAGAAAGGAATCCTCCTTCCTAAATTCCAGGAACTGGAAGCATGAGTACTACTTCATAAACTGGATGTTCTTGGAATAAGTGAAACCTGGCTGAAGCCAAGGTACCCAGACTCACTTTGCCACCCAGAGGGCTACATCATTCATAGGCATGATAGACCAGGATCCAAAAAAGGTGGTGGAGTTCTCCTATACATTAAGGACTATCCTACTGGCACTCCAATTGCCACTAGTAATTGGGGATGCCCACTCCACTGAGTGGATAATAATTGAACTTCTCATTGGATCAACTAAGAAAATATACCTTGGTTGCATTTACAACTCCCCCAAAGGAGGCATTGAGAGACTCAAGCATTTAATTCATGAGGTTGCAAATCTCACACCCAAATAGGACTACATACTGGTAGGTGATTTTAACCTAAACTGGTTGGAGAGCAAACAGCTAGGTTATGCTGAGCTCCTTAAACAAGTCAACCTCTCTCAGATTATCCACTTCCAATGTGACCTAACCCCAAATCCCAGAAGCATACCCTCCTTGATTGGATTTTAACAAATAGGGAAGACAGGGTGATTGATGCTGGAGTTCTCTTGGACTCTGTCAGTGACCCTTCACCAGTCTATTGTACCTGGTTCTGCCACAAGAAGTGCCTCCCATTTAAGTTTGACCTCATTCTAGAACTCCTCAAGAACTGACCTGGAAACACTCAGGTCTGATTTGAGTGGCACAAACTGGATGGAGCTCTACTCCTTTAAAAATGTAGACACAGCACAAAAGTTCCTCTTGACAGCCCTCTCCTCTGTCCAGAATAAACACTTTCCTCTTGTCACATGATGCATCAGGCTTGGGGGTGCCAAATGAATAACTAAAGAGTTAGTGTCTTATGAAACAGAGAGATAAAGCATATATCAATTTTAAGAACTCACCAACAGCAGAGCATTGGAATGAATACAGAAGAATGAGGAACAGATGTAAGCAGGAAATTAGACTGGTAAAAGCTAACTACTTTAAGGCCCAGCAAGGAAAGAACCTCACTGATCCATGAAGCTTTTGGTCGGCAGAAAACACTATCTTTAAACTGATGGCAGCATGGAACTCTATCAAGTTAAACACATAAATGGGTCTCATTACCGATCCGGCAACAGTAGCGGACTTACTCAACTCCAAATTTATGAATCTTGAGTCTTACCAGGCCCTACTACTCCAAGTTACACAGAGGACTCACTCTCAGCACCATGGAGATAGAGCAAACAGCTGCCCCCTTTTTTATTTCAGAATCACAAGATCATCTGAGGTCCACCAGCTGCTGTGTGCTCTGCCTAATTCAGGAAGTACAGGAAGCAATGGTCTCTCACCTAAATTTCTGAAGCTAGCAGCCAACTTAGTGACCAAGCCACCATCTTACATCATTAACCTGTCTCTCTCCACAGCCACAGTCCTAACTCTGTGGAAAGAGGCTAGGATAGTTCCCATCTTTAAAACGGGTGATGCTTGCATGCCGGAGAATACTATCTCACATGAGTAAAATCATGGAGAAGGTAGTATTTAGACAACTATCGGAACACCTTGAAAAAGAATAACCTTCTATCAATGGGTCAGCATGGCTTTAGAAAAGGGCATAGTACAACCACAGCCCTAGCCCTTTTCATCGATCATGTACTTAGACAGGCAGATGTAGGTCACTTTACAGGAGCCATATTTGTGGATCTATCTTAGGCGTTTGATATGGTGGATCATTCTTTACTCCTTAAAGAACTGTCCACATGTAGTTTCTCTTCCAACACTACCAGTTGGCTTCAAAACTACTTGACCGCCCGAATGCAAATGGTCCAAATTGTGGAAACCAAACCTATTCAGGTACACACAGGAGTCCCCCAAGGATCCATTCTGGGGCCCTCTGCTATACTCACTATATGTTAGCCCTGTGCGTACTATACCCTCAGTAAGTCACAGGGTCATGTACGCGGATGATCTGATCCTGTTCCATAGTGAAAACAACCTCTCAAATCTTTTCCAAGTCCTTAACGTAGATTTCTCCACCACTGCTCACTAGTTTGAGAAACACAGACTGGTTATGAATGCGAAAAAAACAAAATCCATGCTGCTTGGCTCTAAACATAGACTCACCAGGTCAACGTCTAACCATTTACCTTCCTTAATATACAGTCCCCCAGCAGTACAATCCTTGAGCAGGTGGATACCTTCAAGTACCTTGGGGTGATTTTTGATACTTCACTCACCTACTCTGACCACATCGGACAGGTAATCAAGAATGTTGACCAGAGACAAGGTATCTGCTACAGGCTCAGACACTTTTTAACTCCCGAAGCAAGATTCGAAATAGGGAGAGGTGCCTTTCTACTCATCCTTGAATATTGCTTCCCCTTTATCTCCATGGCCACACTCCAGCTTCTTAATCATCTGAACACAGCATTCAACAATATCTGCAGGTTTATCACACAGGCTCTATTCAGCACCCATCACTGTTTACTATATCAGACACTAGGATGCCCCTCCCCAGGCTCGCAGGAGCCCAGTGCTAGGGGCCCACACCTGCAAAGCACTCCCTGAGGGTCCTAAGTCACTGCTGGCTGGTCCGTTAGTCATTAAACAGAATTCTTATACTTTAAGGTCCTCATCACACAGGCACTTGGAGTGCGGCAGAACATCCACTAACATGGGACAAAGAGCCTTCTCATGGGCAGCACCTAAATTTTGAAATGCTTTGCTGGATGAAATCCAAAATCTTGAATCCTCCATGCCTTTCAAAAAGCACTTTAGGAACATACTCATAGAACATCAGCCTGCAACTGCTAGCATAACCATTAATTGATGTAGTCTTGATGTATTATCTTGCTGTTTTACCATGCACTTACTAGGTGTGACTAATATTGATTGTTCTGTGTGTACTGATTGTGCTATGCCATCTGTGAAGTTATTGTAACTGTACTGTCTGTCTGACCTTTCTTCCAGGTTTGAACCTACTGTATACCATGTATCTCTGACACTACTGTAATCGTTCTTTTTCTCTGTAAAAGACTTGTCTCTGTATAATGTTGCAACTGTATGTATGTGCCATCTATATGGCCCCGGTCGTGCCTGTAAATGGTCCCTGGGACCAGTGTACTTACCCGGTTATCAAATACATAAATAAAAAAAAAAATAACCCAGATGTTTATTGTGTAAGCCACCCCTCTCGAGGCTGGCTTACTAGGCCGCATTCTCCCCTGTTGGTTAGGTTGCCTTTTTCGGCATTTTCATGTTCCTCTCTAAGAGGGCATTGCTCTTGCCCAGGGTTTAAAAGGGGAGGGTTTCCGGAGGAAAGGAGAGCCAGCAGGCTGCATGTAGGCCAAGTTGGGCTGGGGTTTCAAACCCCCAGCCTGGGCGGTATCGGCTGTTCTAGTGTTGATGGCTATGCAGTTTTAACTCCATTAGGGAGGGTGTTAGGAGTATGGCGACCGTTGAGAACTCGGGTCCTGGTAAGAGCAGTGGCTGGGTGGACAGCCACCTGGAAGTAAGACCGTAGATTTCTGGGTTTGGCAGACTTGGTGCCCAAAAGAAAGGTATGGCAGTGGGGCTGACGTGGCAGGGCCCCTTAGTGGTGGCAGCTCTGAGGAGGTTGTTTTCCCTGTGTGGCATGCTCCTGTGGCGAGGTGGGTGTATTGCATTTCGGGATCTGGTTTTATTGGGCCTGCCATGCCCATGTCTGGGGCAGGTCCCATGTTAGACCCATCAAAGAAATGCAGGGAAAGAGCAACTGCAAGGAAGAAGCCGAGTTGCAATGCTATAGTTTAAGAAGCATCCTGTCTCTGTTGGAACAGGGTTACAAACTGGTTGGGTTTCTGGCAAGGTTTTCAGGGTAGACTTGGTGTGGGTTTAAGGCTGCATCCCCAGTATAGGTTACTTCAGGGTGGGAAGTAAGGCACTCTCCAAGTACTGGTTTAGGTCATGCCTTGTACCCTTTAAGGTTTGAGCTTTATTCTGGCTCTGGTTATGTGCATGGAGTCTGTGCCTGGTTTATTATATTAGGCCTGTTTAAAGCACCTGTATCAGCCTGGTACTGTTTGTACCTCCCAAATATGGCCTGCGGCCTGTTTTTTATCTCCTGGCTCCGTGGAACTACGCACTCAATTTATATATTTATGAAATAGAAATCAAATTAAATTTCTTTATTTGTCCTTTTACTTCATGTGTGCTAGGATTATTTTAATGCACTAACTTCATTCTTCCTCCAAAGAAGAAAATCCAGCCTTTGTTCCACCCCCCCGCATACCTCTCAACCTCTTGCCTTGTGAATCAGGGACAAGGCTTAAAAAAAATCAGGGACAAAGACCCCAAATCAGGGACACATCTTAAAAACTGCTTTTATTCAGTTAGAAAGCTGATAGAATAAGGGGATTTGTGTTAAGATGCATTTTTTGAAGAAGAACAAGTCTGTTACTTTAATGTTTGATATTATTCTGTGCTTTTAATCCCTGCTGTTCTGTCACAAAAACACAAATTTTATGAGGGACAGAGGAAAATCTTGAGGCAAAATCAGGGACATCCCTGAAAATCAGGGACAGTTGAGAGGTATGCCCCCCCCGGCCCAGCCTGGAGTTGCAGCTGTGAGAAAGCTACAGCCTGCTGGCAGAGAGACACTCCGCTGTACGCTGCTTGAGATCTGTAGGCAATGTAAGGCCTTGTATTCCTTTGAACTGTAGGCCTTACGCCCGGAAGGTTTCTGATTTGTACCCTCCCCCAGGTTACCATCAGGACCCCTAAACATAAAAGGGGGTGCAAAAGAGGTGCTACAATTGGAACCTTTTTCAAATATTTTCCCACTCTAGCCATGATTGTATGTATGAAAAATGTTACCTTTTCAGAGGCTTCACCTTTTCTAGCTTGGAAGGTCTTTGTCCCTTACTCTTATGTCTATTGTATTTTTATGATTGTTTTTTAAACAGCCTCACTGTTCTGGGCCACCAGCTTCTGCCTTGTCCTAGCACTGCAGACCTTTAATGACGCATGCTGCATTCATTTTTCTCCCCTTGGATTGTCCTGCTTCCCACAGGCAAGGTAGCTATGGCCACCATCAGGCTTCCTGCTCCACCACACTGCCAGCTAGCACAACTGAGCTGGGTAACTGTTTTGCCTTCTTTTTTCCCTGCTCACACACTGAATGTTCCCCTCTCCTGATGCACCGGTTGGATTGTTAGTGTTTGGTGTGAGTCCCCCAATGCTTGTAACAGAACTTTGATATTCTTATTAAAAGATTTTTGAGGTTTGCATATACCAGGCAAGTGGTGCCATCCGTTTTTTGCTGTTCTCCTGATGTAAGATTGGCAGCCACTTCTAACACTATGCAAAGTGAAGGGCATCAGACACACAGCACACATCTGAGCCACTTAACAAGGTACCTCAGTACCATCTGGATAAACTTTAAGCTTTGACCCCAAGCATGACAAAATTCTTCCGATACATGCATGCCTACCACACAAGTAGTACTGCTAACACCAAGCGGGAGGCCCTAATGCAGCATATAATAGAGACAGTAAGTAACTATGTCACTGTGGGCAAATTAGGTAAGAGGGCTAGGCAGAAACCTCCATGGTTGCCCAAGAAACTCCAGGGGAAGTCAAGGGAGAAAAAAAGGGCATATAATAAGTAGAACGACTCTGGGTTCAGAGCAGGGAAAGAAAAATACAGAGCCTTACTGAAGGAATGCAGGGCCAAGGTTATTCTGAAAGAAATGACTGCACACAGAATCAAGAGGAACAATAAATCTGTTTTCAACAAAGGAAACAAAACGAGAGTCAGGGAGAAGGTGAAACCCCTGATCACAGAGGGCAGTAAGCGATGCAGGGGAAATAGCAGAGACACTAAATAAAGAAAAGCTACAGTACTCACCATCATGCAAGAACCCAATAGCCAGTGCTTATACCCTAGCTGAAAAGACTTGCTCCGGGGGGGTCCTTGCACCTCTGCCTAAGACCCAAGAGTGGTACACTATGGAGAAGATAATCAAGAAGATCTTTGTTATGGTAAATACTGTAACTTTCCATGTTCCTAGAATAAGTCTTCTCCAAAGAGTTCACTTTTGAGTCAGTCTACCAAGCTTTCTTATAAATGAGGGCAGAGCCTGCTTACCCCAGAGGCTCATAGATTTTTGGACTGCTGAGTGGGGGGGAGAACACCAGATGGATGGGGCTCTTCTTGGTCCAAATGGACCGAGCATTGCTCTGGGCCAGGCCCTGGCTCCAGAGGCTCAGGAGGGATAGGGTTCTTTGAAAGCTGCTGCCTGACCACCAGGGAGAAAAAGCAAGCCCCCAGATCTGATTCTAGAACTCTGAGCTGAGTGACTGTGTTTGAGAAGAGCTCCCAAAGCTAAGTGCTTTTTGATATAATTTTCAGTTTAAAAATTGTTTTGTTTTATGTAAATTTAGGTGATTGTGAAAGACAACCTTGTAGGCTCCAGGAAGATATAAAATTTGTGCGGTAGATATTCGTTGGAAGTCAGAAGGATCAACACATTTATTTAGTGTGATCTTTCTACTCTGATGTGGTTAATTTTAATACTATAGTTTAAACCCTTTCTGTGTTGTGCCTTTGGTGGTGTCTGATATTGAGAACCTAAGTGTCATTTGTGGGTATCCTGTCTGTTTTGGTAGGTACTTTATTTCTCTGTTAAACAACTGAGTATACCTATTGCCTAATACTTTATAGTACATTGTATCTTTTTGCTCAGTCTAAAATTTTTCTCTTCTTTCTCCAATGTTTTAGAACTGTTTAGTTATTGTGGCAGAGGTGTGGTACTGTGTTCTTTCTTGTAGTTCAAGGTGCTTTTGGAACTGCTGATTTCTATTCGTTTAAACAATTACATTTTTCTTTTCTATTTTAAAAAAAGCTACATCAGCTTGGTATGTTGTCACCTGTTTGTTGTTGCTAAGTAGCAGATGTTTTTGCATTGTGCTCTGATTCTGTGATAGAATCTATATTAGTAGAAGGTAGATTATTGTGATTGTAGTTACCTTTTGATTGTAAGGATAAAGAGCTTAGATAGAAGTGTATGTATTTTCAAATATTATAGGGGAACAGTGGCAGGATTTTAGGACAGTAAATTAATAAAAGGGAACTAGGAGAGCTTCAGTAGCAGACAAGTAGTGGAATTGCAGTATAATGTGGAGTGCTGCAATGCAGTGGCTGTGGGGCAGCCATATTCAGGCCAGACCTTCTGGACACTGGGGGTGCTGCCCTATCTGCATGCATCTATCTGGACTGCAGGATGAGGTAGCCAGACTCAGAGCGAAAGTAAACTGGATCAGGAGTACCATCACCCTATCCAGGGACCACCCAGTCCAATGCAACTGCCTCAAAGGATGCTGAGAACGAGGAGCACTTGGATGACAGTGGGCTCAGGGAGGGTTAGAGCAGTCAGGCAGAGGCACATCCCAGATCCTATTCCACTCAAGAACTCACATGCCACACTGGCAAACGAGGACAACCAAATAGAGGTACCCAGAGAAGTGGAAGGAAAGGATGTGGAGGTTAGCCAAGGAGGTGACCTCAGCGGGGAAAGCAGTGGACCCCAGAGGAGAAGCAGGAAGTGAATCCTGGTGGGGGACTCCATCATAAGAGGGATCCAGCTAGGAACACAGGAGGGGGAGGACAGGGAGGTGAGGTGCCTACCAGGTGCCACGGCATGGAGGGATGGAAGGAAGATCCTGGGGATCACTGGGAAGGCAAGACGGGAGGGTGAGCTGGATGTCATTATCCACCTAGGTACTAATGACCTGGCAAATGGGCCAAAGGAAGTTCAGGAAGAGTTTAGGAAACTGGGAGGGTCTCAAGCAAGTAGCTACTTCTGTCACTTTCTCAGAAGTACTACCTGTGAGAGGCAAGGGAGAGCATAGGAGTGCATGCACCAGGAACTTTAACTCATGGTTGAAGAACTGGTGCTGTGAGGAAGGGTTTGGATTCATTGGTGACTGGGGACCCACCTGGAGGATGGAGGTTTGTTCAAGCCTGACAGCCTGCATCCATCCTGGAGGGAATCAAGCACTCAATGATAAGTTTAAATACTACTTTGACAAGCATTTAAACCTATAAGGGGTGGCAGGCTTGCAAGGAGGGTACCTACTTGCTCACCCCACAGCTAGCAGTGGAACCAGTGAACCAGAGGAGTGGCTATCTCTGCAAAGTAGTGAAAGAGGAGATTAGTGCCCAAGAGGTGGATAAGCAGAAAGGGGCAAAATTCAGCAGACGGGCAGACAGCAAGGAGAACCAGGGATAAATGACAACCAAGGTAGGGGCTGGAGTAGAACAGTGAGACAATCTAGGAGGTCAAATCATGGAAAGCCATGTGTGCAAATGCCAGGAGCCTTAGCAACAGATGGAAGATCTGAGGCTGTCATGGTGCAGTCAGACCCTGGACATTGTGGCCATCACTGAAACCTGGTGTAATGATAACGACTGGGAGATGGCCATACCTGGCTACAACATATTCAGAAGAGACAGAGCAGGCAGGAAGGAGGAGGAGTGGCACTCTGTGTGAAAAATGACACAAGGGCCACAGAGATCCAGGAGGAACAAAATGGAGGAGAGATACTGTGGGTTAAGCTGGAAAGGAAAATGGGGACAGCCATCCGCACAGGTGTGGTCTATAGACCACCAGCTCAGGAGGAAGAAACAGATAGGGAGCTGATGCTAGCCTTCCAAAGGATGGCAGACAAGGGTGAGGTAGTACTGATTGGAGACTTCAATATTCCAGATGTGGACTGGAGCATCCCAGCAGCAGCATCAACTAGGAGCAGATTTATCCTGGACTCCTTCAGGGTGCCTTCCTCAAGCAACTGGTCATGGAACCAACTCGGCAGAAGGCAATACTGGACCTTGTGCTCACAAACAGGGACAGTGTGATGGGGGTAACAGTGGGGAACACCTGGGAAACAGTGACCACCAGTCATTGTGGTTTGAAATCACAGAAAGAGCAGAACCAAACCACACAAAACACGTATCCTGGATTTTAGGGGCAGACTTTGGGAAAATGGGGAGATACTTGAAAGAGGCATTAAGGGAATGGGACAGGAATCAGGGTTGAGGAACAGTGGGCAGTATTTAAAATGGGATTACAAGAACAACAGAATTATGTAATAAGCAGGTTAGCAAGAGGAAAAGGAAGAGGAGACCATTATGGTTTTCCAAAGAGGTAGCAAAGAAAGTGAAAGCCAAAAGATTGCATTCAGGCAATACAAAAAAAGACACAGGCAGAAGGGGATAGGGAGAAGTACCAGGAGAAGCAAAGGGAGGCAGGGAGGTCAGTAAGGAACCAAAGCTCAGACAGAAGAACACATTGCAAAAATCAGTGGGTAGAGGGACAAACCTTTACAGGGTACATAAGGAAAAAGAAAGACAAAGGGAGGGATAGTGAGACTGAAGGGGGAGGATGGGAGCCGCGTGGAGGATGACAACAGTAAAGCTGACATACTGAACAGGTATTTCTGCTCAGTCTTTACTGAGGAAGAGGAGGGTAATGGGTCTGATGGGAGTACAAGGGGTGAGAATGGTGCAGAAATGGACACAAGTCCCTTTACACGAGAAAGGGTCCTGAAGGAACTGGAAGTAATAAGAGTTGATAAAGCAATGGGGCCAGATGGGGTGCACCCAGGGTCCTTAAAGAACTAAGAGAGGTGGTGGCTGAACCTATGGCTATCCTGTCAGCGATCACTGGAAACAGGGAGGTACCAAAGACTGGAGGATAGCAGATGTAGTCCCTTATACAAAAGTGGGAACAAAGAGGAAGAGGAACTACAGACCAGTCAGCCCTCACCTCGGAGTAGGGAAGATCATGGAAGCACTACTGAAGGAGAGATTGGTGGAACATCTGGTTGTCAATGGACTACAGGACCCAAGGCAGCATGGTTTCACCAGGGGAGGTCATGTCAGACCAACCTCATTGAATTTTTTGACTGGGTGACTAGAGGAGGTGGATCAGGGGAGGGCAGTGGACATGGCCTATCTGGACTTCAGCAAGGCCTTTGACACTGTGCCACAAGAACTATTACACAAACTGGGAATATGGTGTGGGCAGGACAGTAGTGTGGTGGGTAGGTAACTGGCTGGGTGGCAGGACACAGAGGGTGGTGGTAAATGGCTGTCACTCCTCAGAGGGAAGAGTGACCAGTGGGGTACCACAGGGATCAGTGCTGGGACCAGTCCTATTCAACATCTTCATCATGGACATGACGCAGGACCTAGAGGGCAGAATTTCACTGTTCGCTGATGACACAAAGCTCTGTAACAGAGTAGACACACCAGAGGGTGTAGACAGAATGAGAAGCGACCTGCAGAAACTTGAAGAATGGTCAGGGTTTGGCAGTTGAAATTCAATGCAAAGAAGTGCAAGATAATGCATATGGGGCACAAAAACCTGGCACAGTATATCAGTTGGGGTGAGGATATAGCATGCACCAAGCAGGAAGGGATCTTGGGGTTATCATCTCTGATGACCTCAAGGTAGAGAACAGTGTGACAAGGCAGCAGGTAAAGCAAATAGGATGCTGGGATGTATAGGCAGGGCATTACTAGCAGGAAAGGAGGTCATAATTCCGCTATACAAGACACTAGTGAGGCCCCACCTGAGTACAGTGTACAGTTCTGGAGACCATACCACATAAGGACATAGACAGGGTAGAGAAGGTTCAGAGGAGGGCAACAAAGATGGTGCATGGATTGCATCACAAGTCCTATGAAGACAGGTTGAAGGAACTGAACATGTACTCCCTGGAGGAGAGGAGGGAGAGAGGGGATATGATAGAGACATACAAGTATCTTACAGGGAGGAACAGGGGGCAGGAAAACACTATTTTTAAGCGAAAAAGATGTTCCAGGACTAGAGGGCATGGGATGAAGTTGGAGGGAGGACGATTCAGAGGAAACATGAGAAAGAATTTCTTCACAGAACGGGTGGTGGACAAGTGGAACACCCTGCCAGAGGAAGTGGTGGGGGCTGAAACAATCACGGGATTTAAGAATGCATGGGATAGACATAAACGAATTCTGGAGGTCAGGGGTAAGGTGCAACAGACTTCTAGGAAAACAAACTGAACTTACAATTTCAAATGGGCAGACTGGGTGGGCCATAGGCCCTTATCTGCCGACACTGTCTATGTATCTATGTATCTGCGACTTCGGCACCTTATGCAGGCCAAAGGTGCAAGTTGTGGCACTTGAAGCCAGGACATCCATCTAATGCAGATGGCTGATCCAATACCTTGAAGGCCACCTCTTTGGTGTCATAATACACTTTCAGTTGGTGGTGAGCTGCCTTCAGGCCCCTGATGGAAATGTCCATGGCCTGTCTCTTGGGCTCGCTAGGGGGTATTGCAGACAGGAAATTGTACACCTGCATACGGGGTGCTGGGATGTTGCCATGTGGAACTGTTGTGACGTGGTCAGGTGATGACCAATTGACCTGGCAGAGAAAAAAAAACTTCCTCCCTAGTGCATTGAAGCACTAGGGATGTACTCGTTGATCAGAGGCTGACAGTCAGTCTGATTCTGTAGAACCTTAAGCCCAAGAGTAGGGTGAGGTGTATCTCTAATTGATCTAAAGGTGGCATAGTACCTGATTAGGAGGTACCTGTGGATGGGAGGGTTGGTGAAGAAAGGCCTTCAAAGAGCCCTTGTTGTCTCCTCCATGGCCCTGTGCCAGGGAGAAAGATACTTTTATCAGTGCTGGAAACTGCTAGCAGTCCTAGTGGTAGGGAGACAGGAGCACAATTTATGCCTCGTATGGCATAGAATTTCTAGCACGTTCAACATCTCCTCCACAAATTAATGGTAGACACATAATCAGCTGCAGAGGGAAGGTGTATGGAGGACTCATCTTCTGTGAAGGACGTTGAGGACAGGAAGCAGTGAAACTGCTTGGGTGAGGAACATGGGAAAGTGATCTGAACTGGGCCCTTTTTGGATGGTTCCATGTCGCTGCAGTGACAGGAAATTTGCTAACCGTCAGTACAGTGATGGCACAATGCTGACAATTGTCATTGTACCATCACTGTAAAAAAGTGTTTTTTACAGGGCGCTTCGCCCACCACACCCCCTGCACTATAGATTACTAACTCTGAGTTGGAGTTGGTTCGGGGAGGGGGCATACTCCCCAGAGACAGCAGCATCAGGAAAGCAGCGGACCATCACAATGAACTGTCGATTTTGTCACTGTGATGGTCTTTGCTGTTTTCCCATCACTGTTCGAATGTGATAGCTTTTCAGACTCCCTGTACCTTGCCTCTACAATCTCCACGCAAACATGGTACTGTTCCTGCATTAGAGGCTCCAGAGGCCTGAAAGCTGCAGCCAATCTGTCCCTCCACACCTAAGACATTTAAGGCATGGGCCTAAAAAGGATCAGAGCAACCTGGTAGGCTGCAGCTAACCATGTCACAGGGAAGGCCTTGAGGCTTTGCTGGTCTCCTTACCCTAGAGGAGGAGCAGGCAGAACCTCCTGCTTCTGACACTTCTACCTCAGAGGAAGTGATGGAGAGGATGCTTAGGAGGGGAGCTGCAGGGCAGATAATGTACATCAGTGACTGGCAAGGCTACACTGAGGGTCCTGAGCCCAGTCTGGCATCGATGCCCATGCTCAAGCCAGGGGAAAACCCAACATCCAAACTATTACCACTCCCCAGTTCGACACCACTTGCAGTGATGACATCAGAGGGGCCACAACAACACAGATGCTGGGAATACCTTGGCACCAGTGGCACTGACATCAGCATCATAACCTTCCAAGGCAAGTGGCAATCTTCCAAGACTAAGGAATAGTGCAAAGGGTGAATGAGAGATTAAGGAGGTGAGTGGTGGTGTTGGGGGTGGCGGTGATGACAGGAGCTGACAGATGGAGAAGTTTAGGGTCCCAGCCATCCAGGCCAGATTTGGAAGGTTTGAGTGAGGAAAAGATGAGAAGAGTCTCCTGAGGAGTGACATGGAGGAAATCAAACCTTGGTGGGGCTGAGGTAGGGAGGAGGGAAGGGAGGGAGAGAAGAGGATAGGAGAAAGGAAAGGAGAGGAGAGGAGTCAGGAGAGGATCCAGGAGGTAGAAGGAGAGTGTGCAAGTGGCAAAAAAATTACTGAAGTGAGTAGCAACAGAGGGAGGGTCAGACACTGCTGAGCCATTAGCCATGAGAACTGGAGTGGGCTGGGGAATCAAAAGGTAGTGAATCACCTTCCAGAATTTGGCTAGGGAATTAAGATTATTCTGGAGGATGACCTTGAAGAAGAGGAACTTGGAGGTATGAACAACCTTAGTACTAGAGTTCCCAAGCACCCTGTAGGAGAGGAGGTCTAACAGGAAGCGGGATAATTATACCTTGCCCAGGCTTTGTCCTGGGTCTTGCACAAGTTGATGAGATCAAAGGTGATCCAGGGGTGGTGAGAGGATTTAACCCTGGATTTCCTGATGGGAGTGTGCTTGTCCCAGACAGAAGTAAATACTGAATTCAAGTCTTCAAAATTAATTGACTTTAATTGTTTTCTCTATTTTCAACATTATTTTCTCTATTTTTCTAAATGATCTCCCCAATGCCTGCTCCTCTGTGTCAATACGTATGTATGCAAATGATACAGCTCTTTTTCCACTGGCTCCTCTGCCCCTCATCTCACAAACCAATGCCAACTGGACTTTAACAACATCCAGCATAGGTTCTGAGTTAATAAATTATCACTCAATGCTAAGAATCTCTATGACTTTTGGTATGATACAATGACTTACTAGAGTCCTTCTGCTTTCTTCCATTCATATCCTTGATGATGTGACAATTAAAGATGTCTCCTCCTTCAAGTACCTCAGGGTCTGGTTAGATCACCACCTAGATTTTTTGTTCATGTGGGTGCAATTCACAAAAAGGTTAACCTCAGGCTTGGGATGCTTTACAGAAATAAAAGAAGCATTCTGCTTCCTGAATCCTCACTAAAAATGATTTTGCCAATTTTTTGACTATGGAGATATTGTTCATAGTGTTGCTCCAAAGTCTACTTTAGCTAGACTGGGTTCTCTCATTCACTCCTTCTGTCATGCTACCCTTGATAAACCCATGTGTACTTATCATTGTACCTTGTATTCTTCACTCTCCCCCTCCCTCTCCTCTGTTCATGCCAGGCACTTCACCCACTGTGTCTCATTTATCTCCAAATTTTTGTTTGGCTCTCTCCCTTCTATCTAACCTCTATCCACTCCTTCCCCTCACAATGCTTGCTCTCACTTTTTTGCTCTCCCTCCAATGAAATCTACTGCTGGCCAAGCTATCTTCTCATTTCATTCCCTAAACTTTGGGGTTCCCTTCCCCCTTCTGTTCATTCTACTCCTTCCATTCCTGCTCTTAAAGCTCTCCTCTGTGAGTTCTCTATTCACTCCTGCAGTTGCTTCTGATGTGAGTTTGCTTCTTACCTGTAATTTATCTAATTCACTGTCCTTCAGCACTTCTCCACTTCCCCAGCTCAACCATTCCCCCAGTTCTTATTTTGTTAAGTTGATATCTATTTATGTGTTATTTTGTTTAGTTCCACAGTTTATTGCATGGTAACTTACTTTTGTCAATTTATTCTCAGACATATTTATCTTGTTTATTTTTGATGTACTTATACCATTTTATGTATTTTATATTCTTTATTTTGTATAATACCATTCTATGTATATTCTGTATTTTGTATCTGCCATTTTTTCCTCTCTTCCCCTTCCTTCAGAATGCATCTGGAAACAAGTGGTTACCAGCTCAGTATGTCTTTCCTGGTAAAACATTTGAAATAAGTGAGTAAGTAAATAAATTAATTAATTAATAAATAAGAGGGAGAGGGCCATATCAATGTATGGGGCATTGAGCATGGGGGACTGGTCAGTTGCAGCCAGGTTGCTCAGTAGGGCTTCTTTGTTCAGTGACTGAAGGAACCTGGACCAGATGTACTTTGGGGAGGAGGGAGGGAGCCAGACTTTTCTGACACAAAATGCCATGCAGTGGACACTGAAGGCATCTTACTTCAACAGTGGGGTGGGGGTGGGGGGGATGAGGCAAGAACCCAGTCCAGGGGGGTATGGTTTGATGAGTGGAGATTGAGTTGAGTGTGTCCTGTGATGAGTTGTGAAAGGTTAAGGTACTCAATCCTGTGAGAGATCTGCCTGGAGGTCAGCGAAAGTCAATTAATTTAAAAGTCATCCAGGAGGATGAGCTCACCAGCAGAGGAGTATGAGGAGAGAGTGGAGAGTGAGTCCTCCAGGGAAGAGACGGGAATTCTCAGTGTGGCATAGAAAACACCAATAATAATAGGTAGCAAGGAGAGAAAGGAAAGTTTGGCTAACAGAAACTTGTGGGACGAGGGTGCAGCCCCCCAGAGAGGGTGGTGCAGGAGAGGTCCTGGCGGACATATGGGGCAACACCACCATCTTGTTTACCCCTGTCCTGCCTGAAGAGGTGGTATTATGGAATGGCCAAGCTGGAGTCAGGAATCCTGTAAGAGAGCCAGGATTCCATGATACAGAGGAGATCTGGAGAGTGATAAGAGATCCATATAGTGAGGAGATCTAATTTAAGGAGGAGGCTTCTAGTATTGTGGTGGAAAACACCAAGGCCTGAAGGAATAGGGGAGGGAGAAGGGTTGAACTCCACATCACCAGCAAGGAGGAGAAGCAGGTTATATTTGGAACTCCAGTGGAGAAGCTGGGACAGTCTCTGGTGGTCCTTCCCTTGGGAGGGCATCCAGATGTGGAACACAGAGCGGATGGTAAGTCCTCAGGATTGCAGGTGACAGGGCTGGGCAGAGCGGCAGGACCAATGGAGGGCTGGTTGGATCAAGGGGACACAAAACTTTACTAAAATAAAAATGAAAAAACATAGAGGAAAACTAACACCCCTTCAAGCGCCCTCGCAGTCTTACCATACTAACAGGTAAAGTGTGAAGTTGTTTGCAAGTTCTTCGGGGGGTGGGGAATTATTACATATAATATAAAATCAGCTGGTTTCATAAACAGTGTGCTTTTTCTGGGACTGTTTAGTGAAAGCGCTCATGAAATGGGCTTATTTTCAGCTGCCTTAATCAGCTCATGCACCAAGCTATATGTCTGGTTGGTTGGAGCACGACTGATTGGGGAACCAGTGTGAAGAAATAATTCCTGTTCTAAACCATGAATTATTTCTCCACACATTCCACAAAGTGGATTATCAGTTCTCAAAAACACAGATGATGCAGGCTGGTATGGAACAATGGTAAACTACAGTGGTGAAAATTGGAGGAGGGGACCTAAGGAAACTCAATTCCAGGAGTAAAATTAAAAACCTGACTCAGTTCCCAGAGTAAAAAGGGGAAAGACAATTCCTAAAGGCATAAAACTGACTAAATAATGACTAAAAATGCAACATATAATGAGATAATGTGCCCCCAGACCACTATGAGGTATGTTTGATCATACATGAAAGATGGTGTGTTCCCCCAGTTTTTTTTGCCATTTCCAACATGGGTTAACCATATACTTCGTATTTATTTCTGGACAGAACCAGCTGAGCATTTCCATTGATTTCAAAGCATGCATGGGTTATCATAGAAAGTAAATACCATGGGTCCAATTTTCAAAGCCCCTTTAGACTGACACAAGGTGTGCTGAACCCTCACTTGCAGCAAAGCAGGGTGTGCCAGGGACCCTGTGCCAGATTTTAGTACATGACGGGTCCCAGTGCCAAAGTTCCCATGCCTGTTGCAAGCAGAGTTGTGTGTCAAACCAGTGGCACAAGGGAGGGGTTTGACAGAGGCTTCCATCATCCCCTGCCCATTGAAACTTTGGCTCTGTGTCATACTTTGATTGCTAAATGGTCTAGTAAGAATGATGGTTAAATCACTAAATACCCCTCTTGGCCATGTATGCATCAGCAGCAGTGCACCTATCATTAGGGCGCCACACTGTGGATTTCGCTTCCCCTTCCCCGAGGTCCACCCCCCTGGAGTTAGAATATTTAGAAGGGACACAGCCCCCTGCAAAAAGAGGGGATGGCGACATCAGGATGTGGTGCCCTAATGACCAGGCACACTGCCTCTGGCGCCCTGTATAGGTGGAACTCTAAATATTTCCAATTCACTGGTGGAAATCTTGCTAAGTAAACCATAAAGAATGGCATTTAAAGAAACTTAAGGTGCATTCATTTTAGTACGTAAAATCTAAGCCTACTCTAAACTTCTGGAATAGTATTAATTGCACATCATGACAAATCTGTTAGAGCACATTATTCAACAATTTCCAAACCTTTTCATGGTGTCAAGAATGTATCACATGCCAACAAAGAATGGGATTTTGAAATGGATATATGTTAACATCAGTTTCTTGTTTTCCCAGTACCAATGAATGTAGGGGAAAGTGGATGAGCCAAGATAAATTCTTTTGATAATCCCAACCACAGTCCACAGGCTGTCAGCAAAATGAATTATTCTGAGACTAGCACATGAGAAGATATTTATTTTATTTATTTATTGTTGACTGGGTAAGTGCACTAGACAAATCCTGCCTATTTTCAGGCTCGACCCGGGGGAGGGGGATACAGATGAATGCCAACTGACCTTGAATCAGATTAAGCTGTTGGTGGTATTTTTAGTGAATGAGGGAAATTTGGCCAGGACACCAGGGAAATTCCCCTACTCTTTTCGATAAGTGCCATGGGATCTTTAACATCCACCTGAACTACCACCAATCCAGGCAGATGGGACCTCGGTTTAACGTCCCATCCGAAAGACGGCAACTCAGAAGTGCAGCACCCCTCTCATGCTGCACTACAGTGTCAGTACTGGGATAGTAACCCAAGTGTCAGATGTGGGAACTGAACCCACAGTCCTCTGATCTCCCAGCCTCAGAGGCAAGTGTGCTACCTACTGAGCCACTGACACTAGATGCCAATTAACGGCCACATGCAGACTAATGTGAAGATTGCAATGAACTGTACTGTACAATACAGTGTGTAACTACATTACAAGCATAAAAAAAGTATTAGAGGCTATGCCCAGCAAATCCACTCCTCCCGTCTTAGCTATTGACCAGCTTACAGAAGCATTACCTGCAACAAGCTGCAATTCTTAGTACTTTCCAGATGTACTGAATGAAAGATTTTAAAAACATTAGCACTAACCCTGACTTTGGGGATCCATGGCCTTATAAGCAGAAGCAGAGTTTAAACCGGCACCTATAAACTGTATGCTTGAGCAATTAGAAAATCAAGCAACTAGTAGAAATGCATTGCATAGGTTCACACTGTGTGAAGTGCATGGTTTCTCTTTTCAAGGACAGTGCTAGCATCGCACATCAGTTCTTGAGCTGGCTTCATCACACCCTTGCTCTGTAGGTTTAACCTGAAGTGCCAACAATGGATGTACAATACAAATTAAGGATTTAAAGCAGGCAACAGAAAATAAGTGAGAAGAAATCACTACTGTAAAACAGCTGTGCACCGAACATGGGGTTACTTGTGTTCCGTAGAAATTATACTTAAGAAGCTGGGATGCATTTTTGTAGACGTTTGTTGGTCATGCCATTAAATGCAAGCAGATTGGTACAACCATATTTATTTGTATGATAAGGCTGACACATTTAGTATGTATCATTATTTAAATATGATACACTGGTTGGCCTTGTTTAAGGATTTAACTCCTTTACAGTGTTGGAGTGTTTTTAAAAACACTATTTTGACTATTAGGGATACCTATATCCCATCTAAATATAAAAATTCTAATGGGAAACAGTCTCCTGGATGGCTAAACAAAAACATTAAACGTTTAATTAATTTTAAAAATAAAAAACAGCAACTATTTAAAAAACAGGACAGTGTCAAATTGGGACTCCTATTTGAAAATCAGTAGACAATGTAAGTCTTCTATCAGAAAGGCTAAAGCTAAGTGGGAAGTTCATTTGGCTTCTTCTGCAGACAAATCGAATTTCAAACAATTTTTTTCTTATATTAATTCCCTTAGCAAAAATCCATGTATGGTAGGCCCTTTGACATCTAGCAATATAATTGTTCATGAACCCAAAGCCATGGCTGAAGTTTTCAATAAAGAATTTTGTAAAGCCTTTTCCCATTCTAATGAGCATAATAGTATTAGTTATAGTTTATTACCATCCGAATCTCCTATTCTTTTTTCAGAAGAGTCTATTATTAGTAAATTATTATTATTAAAAGGTAAATTTTGTTCAGGTCCTGATTCTATTGCAGGACGCTTACTTTATTTAATGTCCTCTTATATTGGTTCTCCCTTAAAAATATTATTTGATCTTTTTTTATTACATAATTTTGTTCCTGTGAGTGGAAAGAGACTTTTGTTGTTCCCATTCATAGAAGGGTTCCAAACATCTAAGTGATAATTATCGCCCATTAGTTTGGCGTCATCTATTTGTAAACTCCTTGAAAGCTTACTTAAGGACATTTTGTCTCCTTTAATTGATGACTTGGACCCAGAACAACATGGCTTCAGGAAGGGAAGAAGTTGCCTTACTAATCTGCTCTGTTTTTATGAGATTTTTAGCTCCTATTTGGATAACAGGGTATCCTGTGATATCGTGTTTATCAACTTTAGTAAGGCTTTCGATTCTATACCACATGGGGCCCTTATTCATAAACTTTCCATTCTTGGCATTAATAGTTATGTTATTAGATGGATTCAAAATTGGCTTTTGGATAGGACTCAGAGAGTGATGATAAATGGATCTTTCTCGGATGTTGGTAGGGTGCTTAGTGGTGTGCCTCAGGGTTCCGTTCTTGGTCCTTGTCTTTTTCAGGCCTTCATTGTTGACTTAACCAATACCTGCCTTTCTAACACTATTAAATATGCTGATGATGTCAAGATCGGGGGTTCTAGTTCTAACCTTGAGCAAATTTCCTGTATACAGCATGATCTCGATGTTATATCTGCTTGGGTAGCACAATGGGAAATGAAGTTAAATACTGATAAATGCAAGGTTATGTATCTGGGTTCCAATAACCAAAAATTTCAGTATATTTTGGATGATTTTCCATTGAGTTCGACTACGGACGAAAAGGATTTAGGTATCACCATATCTGATTATTTAACTTATTCTACGCATTTGCACTCTGTTATTAGTAGAGGAAATAAAATAATGTGGTCTATTTAGCATAATATTAGATCCAGAAACAAGGATGTGTTGTTGCCTTTATTTAGATCTTATGTTCGACCGCATCTTGAGATTGCTTCACAATTATGGTGCCCTTTTAAAAAATCAGATAACTATTCACTTGAAAGGGTCCAACGAAAATATACTAAAAAAAATTTCTGGATTGGAAAGGTTATCATATGAATCTAGGTTGAATACATTAAAATTAATGCCATTAATTACCAGGCTCATCCGTGGGGATCTTCTTCTTTTATATGACATTATTAATGATCCTTATATTATGTCTGAATTAGGTTTTTCTTTTAAGAAATCTGTTTGTAATACAAGAGGTCATTTTCTTCAATTAAACGGTAAATATTTTAAGCATATCGGAAGAAAGTATTCTTTTACTGTTAGGATCATTGGGCCATGGAATTGGCTCCCTTTGGAGGTTGTTTCTAGTAATAATAAAGTGACTTTTAAACATCGTCTGGATAAATTAATTATGTCCGGGTATGATTTATCCTATTATTCTTTGGTATAGTATAGGAACATTATGGGCCTTGGCCTACTCGCTTCTCCACCCCTACCTTAGTATGAACCTTAGTATGAACCATAGTAAAACACACACCAAAATGGCATTATTATTTTCATCTATTATATGGCTTACAGCATCTATGATAAAAATCCTAGGTTTGGTGAAACTTTTATGCTGTTGTACTCTACTGGATGCTACTGTGTGACTGTTGGAGTCTTCCTATGTTGAACAAACACAGAAGGCACTGATGTCTGATAGGGACTGCCGACAGAGCTATATGAACTGAGTATATTGTGGGTACACAGTGAAAAACAGCAACCCTTTCCAGACAATGCCAAACAGATTTTTGCTTGGAAAAATCATATACAAATGGCACTAAAGCAAGCAGGGCAGTCAATATGTATGGTGACTCAACAGGTAGGCACGGATCCCTTCCCACCCTGCAAAGTCTGTAGGGCTGGCACACAGGCTGTTAGACCAGCTCTGGGCTGGTCTAAGCTCTAGTGAGCCCTGCACCCATTGTGACTCTTCTTGAATCCCACACATGGGGTTACTGGCGCACCGCCAGGCACAAGCACCCCTCTGCCAAGGTACAGCTGTGCATCTGCCACAAGAACAGTGTAAGCCTGGCTAGTACAGGTGGCCACCCCATGTGGCACAGGCCATGTCTGAAAATCAGGAATGACACATGATGTGGCACAAGGTACCCCTTGCACCATTCCTTGTTGGTACAAGTACCGTGCGTTATTCCCAAGCTTTTTAAAATCAGGCACCAAGTATTTCCCAATACTTGATGAAAGGGGTGATGATCTGCCACTAGAGCTACTGGATCTCTAAATTGAGCCCAGCATTAGACCGAGCATGAAGCTAAACAGGCAAATAAGCAGACTGGATGAACCTGTGGGTCTTTTTATGCCCACACAATATATGTTTCTATGAATCCCATTATTGACCTCTTCCTCAGTCCTGCTAGCAACACTGGGGTCTAGTTCAATATTGTGGCCAACGCTGACATTGACACTAACCCTGGTGCTGACACCATTAGTATTGTCAGTGCTAGAGTCAGTACAGATGTTAGTGTCACCATCAGACACAATCTATGTTTCTGTTGATCCCATTCTCGACCTCTTCTTCAGTCTTGCTAGAAACACTGGGGTCCAGTTCAATATCATGGCCAACACTGACAATTGCACTAACCCTGGTGCTGACACCATTAGTAGTGTCAGTGCCAGAGTCAGTTCATATGTTAGTATTACCCTCAGATTTTTCACCGTGAACATTGACAATAGCCATGGAAACACCAACGGTTGGTGTAAACATCACAGAAAAAGTGGTCAAAGCCAAAGGTCCTGACCATGACCCTGGGGTGGCCTGTTGTTGTGGACAATAGGGTGTGGTAGGTTCTCCACCAGCCAGCAAGAAGGAGCCAACATTTCTCCCAGGGCCACCACCCAGAGACTCTGTAACAACTCTACTATGGGTGGTGGGGGGGGTTAGAGAGAGTTCCATCCCTCCGTTCCTCAGCCAACTCTGAAGAGTGGTGACGGGACCTGGGGGATCAGTCCTGAGACCTGTCCAACAACTTCCTGAAATTACAACTGCCTCAGAAGATAGGGGCCTGGTGACTCAACTTCAGACAACAATCCTGCAGTGTACTGTATGGTGGTCAAAAGAATGGCAGGCATCACATGAATCCATATGACATAGGAGACGCATACTGAATGCCGGTTGTCCTCACTGATTTTACCACAATGGCAGTATGAAAGGTGAACCTTTTTCTTCCCCTTCATAACCAAACAGAATATTCTATTGGGAAACATGAAAACAAGAGATAAACCAAAGAATAAGTGAACTGGGGTAAGCAACTTACTTCCATGGTGCACTCTTAATGGCAAGGAAAACAGGAAAACAGAACTGTGGTAGGCTGTTGCATTAGCAATGGTTATTGGTAAGTGTGTGGCACCACTTGGCATCACACATGTGCCCATATCAGTAGCTGATGCTAATGCCCTAACTAAAAAGACTTGCTCCTGTGGGGTCCTAGTGCCTTTGGGTAAGAACCAAGAGTACGACTCAATGGAGATGATTGATTATAGGAAGATCTACTTCGTGTCAGTATTCAGCTAGCAAGTTAGAGTGCATGGCCAACTGGTAATAGAAGTTATAGGAGAGGTGCTGGTCAAGCAGAAAGCAGTGTTGATCATACTGAAGAAGACTCTAGTAGATGTGAATCTGTAAAAATTCCAAGGGTCTGGGTAGTAGTCACCCAAGAGTAATAGAGTTTGAAGGGGTTCTGGCATGGCCCCTTGCTAATATCTTTCAATACTCCTTACAGATAGGGATAGTGTCAGAGGACTGAAAAATATCCAGTGTCCATAGTTCAATAAGGGGTGATGTTGGATCAAATGAACTACAAACCTATGAGCCTTACCTCATTGTTCGGCCAGTGAACTGCAGACCTATGAACCTTACCTCAGTGTTTGGCCAATGAACTGCAGATCTGTGAGCCTTATCTCAGAGGCTCAGTGTTTAAGTTAATCATAAAATATGTGGTTCAACACATAGAAGACATGGGCTGTTCTCTAGAACACAGCATGGTTTCACAAAAGGTAGATCCTAACAAACCAAACTGATTGCCTTCTTCGAGGAGGTACCTAGAAAGGTGGATGGGGTGAAGCAGTGGATGTAGTATATATGGACTTCAGAAAAGCCTTTGACACTCTACCATGTGGAAAACCCATGCAGGAAACAACTAAATATGAATCACCCAAAATGTTCAAGAGGTGGGTAAGAAAGTGGTTGACAGAGTGGATGTGAATAGTCACCATTCAAAGTGGAGAGATGTTCTGAGTAGAATACCCCTGAGGGAATGTACTACAGGAAACCTGCACACGTTAGTGGTGTGGGCAAAGAAATGGGGACTTAGATTTAAAATAGGGAAGTGCATGGTACAGTGGTGATACTGATACACAGAATGTTCACATTTGCTGCTTGACAATGTGGCAGTGCCCTGCAATTAAGCAAAGCAATATTTGGAAGCTGTTTGTAGTTCAGCTGTCAGCTGATTGACCACTCCCCTCAGCCACTACTTAAACTTGCTGGGACCAAACCTCAGGGCTCTGGGCAGTTTCTATTCTGGTGCCTGTGTCTGTGCAGCCTTGCTTATATCTGCTCAGTCTTTGTTTTGTTTTTTGGCTCTTATCTTGCCCTCCTGTCTTACCCACTGCTTTCCTGGTTTGTTTCTTCTCCATGTAATTGGGTTTCCTTTTTGTTTGTGCCCCTAGCTACTGTTTTTTGTGTATTTTGTCATCTTCATCCCTGGCTGTAGTAACATACTTCCTGCCTTCACTCATGCTGCTTTTGTGTCCTCATTTGACTCCTGTTCACCGTCAGTTATGTTTTTGGTGTGCTGACTCAGTTGTACTGCCTTTATCCTTCAGTTGTAATTTGCTCTTTTTTTTAAGTATGTTCATTGGATTTTCAGACAAGATTAAAAAAGAAAAAGCAAATATATTGGCAATGTAGAGCTTTCTTTTCTCTTTGTACAGTACAGAAGCACTGAGCATCTATATCCATCTTTCATCTTAAAAAAGCAATACAACAATGGACCAAGAAGAAAGAACAGTTACACACATGTTAAACTTTCACAAGGCATATATTGCATCTAAAAGTGTCATGGAGCACCTTAAAACAAAACAGTGTTGATTGTGGCACAGGTGGTGTAAGGTCTTATATTTTAAAACTGGGATTTTAGCCTATCCCACATCTGGCAAGAATACTTATCTGTGGTGGAAAGGAATCCATGTATGGGTAAAGACTTTCTCAAAGTGGTCCTCCCTGTCTCTTAAAATTAACCTTTTCTGTAGTAGCACTTTTAGGATTAGCTTCTCCCACTGTGCAAAGTGGGCGTCCCGTTAGACTGTACTGACACACAGTGCCTGACCTTTACCTGTAACAATCTGATAGTCCTCTGATACAGCACCCATTTTTCTTCCTCCTGCTCCTCTATCCCAAAATGCATTGCTACAGGATTCATGAGACTCCTGCAGTTATGAATCCACCCTGTGCTCATGAGCACTTCCTGCCGTAACGACTGAAGCTGCTTACACGCCTAAAAGTAGCAAGTTCCATTTGTCTTGTGACACCTCCCACATCTAAGGCAGACCCTAGGGGTAAATTTGTTTACTACTTTCAGAGGCTGGTATAAATGGTAAATAAACTTATATTTAGCCTCTATGTATTTATTACAGATAAGGAGCCCAATATGGGAGGTGCATAACTTTGCTATCCTTTATCTGGAGTGGCACACCCTTGATCTGTTTTCTGACAGGTCAGACTTGTTTTTCAATTTATTAAACTCCCTAGCAGATGCTTCACCCCTGGCTGGCCCTGGTTCCCAAACACCACACCTCAGAAGGACATCCAACCCCACGAGTTTATCCCCTCATGGCGGAGCTGTCCCGAAGGACGGTAATGTGAAGGTACCCCTGTGGTGGAAATGCATGAGACCGGGAGTCAAGCCAGGAGGTCCAGAGGCACAAGGGGAGTGTAATTTCCCCCAGGAGGGATGTGGCATGCACTGGTACCAAGACATTGACCTGTGCACCTACAAGCTGATTTTGGTGTCTGCCCATCCCTCCACCCAGACCTCTGCAGGCTCAGGTGACCCTTCCCCAGCACACCGCTAGGGGCCAGGTGTGCACCAAGCATGATAACCCTTCACCCTGGAGGAGGAGAGCAGTCCTATGGATGCTCATCCTCCTCCCCCCAGCTGATCCTCCAGCTTCCTGAGTCTGCATCTGAACCCAGGTCACTGGCGTTGCAGAGGTTGCACAGCTGCTGCACCGGTGGGCCAGCTGGGTTCAAACTTTTCATAAAGTCTTTGTTCCTGTGCTGTACTTTGTTTAATCAGAGCTGAGCTAATCTACTTAGGGTTTCTTCCTTTTTGAAAAATGGCTGTTCCAGTGGGCCAATTCCTGAAGCCATGGGTTCCTTCGTATTTAGTCTCCTGATGTAATGTCTGAATGAATGTATTTAAAGAAGTGGGCTTTTGGCATTCCCCTCATCTGTTTATCTCCTCAAATTTTAATGCCAGGACACATCATTATGTCCCCCTGGATTTGTATCCCTCTCTAGTCTGCCAATCCTTACATATCCTGCATTCCACCCCTGGAATAAATACGGGGTTACCAGCTATTTGTTGTAATAAGGTATGCTGTGTGCTAGCTTTCTTTCTTTACATAGTGCTTGCCAGGTGTAAGGAAGTTAATTAGCATACACAATTTGCGTGTGTTTTACTAATGTGCATGTGCTAACATGTATATATATAAACCCTTGCTTGGCGGGCTGAAGCCAGTGTTTTCTGCAGTTGTTTCAAGTGTGTGTTTCATACAGTAAACTTACCAGCTCACTCCATGTTGGTGTCTGCATGATTATTACATGGTGTCAGAATGGACCGCCTGCAGCCTCCCACCACTCCCAACTGACATAGAAATGCATCTGAAAACTGGAGAAGATTTAAGCAGCAATTTGAAATTTTCTCAGTTGCCAGTGGACCCGCTGAAAAATCCCAGAAAATCCAGGCTATGATCTTCTTGCACATGGCAGGCCCTGGTGCATTGGAGGTATTCAATATTTTCATTTGGGAAAACGAAGAAGAGAAGGGGTAGTTAAATAAAATTATGGGACAATTTGAGAGGTATTGTAACCCAAGAAAGAATGTGACTTATGAAAGACATTTGTTCAATATGAGGAACCAGAATCTGGGTGAGTCCATTGATTCATATGCAACTGAACCGAGGCTAAAGGCTAAATGTTGTGAGTTTGGAGATTAAACTGAATTGTTGATCAGAGATAGAATTGTATGCAGTATACAGAGTGAGCATGTGAGATGCAGACTCTTGAGAAGAGTGGATTTGACATTAGATGATGCCATAGATATGTGCAGGGCTGCTGATCTGAGTGAAATGCAGATAAAATGCTTGAGTAGGAATGCTCAGGATGAAAGTGTAACGCAAGTAGCAGTTGTCCAGGAGGAAGGAGTCAAAACAAGTGCCAATGTGTGCAAGGGGAGTTATGCACCTCGAGCGAATAAAGTCAAATGTGAAAAGTGTGGTTGTGAGCATGGGATAAATAAATGCCCAGCATATGAACAGTTTTCTAGATTGTTCCACAGAAGAAAATCTCTTTGCTAGGGTATGTCATGGGTAAACACAGTGAGATCCATGTTGTTAGAGAAGATGCTCTGGAGGATGAAAGTACTTTCAGCATTGAGACTGTGACTTCCTATTAGCCACAGACTGTCTGGAAAGAGAATCTGAGTATAAACGGGAAAATGGTGACGTTCAAATTAGACACAGGAGCACAATGTAATGTGATGCCTTTTCAGATGTATAAGACACTGTCTGGAGAAGCTATTCAAAGGTCATCATTTAGATTGGTTCCCTATTCCTGGCATAAACTGGATGTAAAAGGCAAAGTGATGTTGCTAACATGTTTTAAACAAAAGTATTACCTGCTGCCATTTCAAGTGGTTAATGCAAATGTGACCCCAATGTTGGGCCTGTCTACTTTCTTAGAAATTAAGCTTATAAAGAAGCTATTTTCAGCAGATGCTGCAAATGGAAGTGCAGGGGAAACCACAGAAGGAATACTGGCTGAATTTACTGATGTATTTGAGGAACTGGGATGCTTAGAATGTGAATACCACATTAAAATAGATAAAACAGTCAGCCCTGTGATCCACCCCCCCAGGAAAATACCTTTCGCATTACAAGATAAAGTGAAAACTGAACTAGAGA
This sequence comes from Neoceratodus forsteri, assembly GCA_016271365.2. Classification (NCBI taxonomy): domain Eukaryota; kingdom Metazoa; phylum Chordata; order Ceratodontiformes; family Ceratodontidae; genus Neoceratodus; species Neoceratodus forsteri. Next base: position 1,354,675,765 of record CM057455.1, on the reverse strand, counting down.
ACATGGAAAGATTGGGGGTTGTTGAGAAGGTAGAGAAACCCACAAGCTGGTCAACTTGGCGGTGGTTGTAGAAAAACCAAAGTACAAATATGTATAGATCCCAGAGATCTTAACCCTTAAGCTGCCAACAGAACTAGAACGTATAGGAATTCTGGACTGATACATTGGTCTGTGGCACAGCAAGGGTTAATAGAGCAATTAAAAGGGAACATTGCTGGCCCGGTGACGCTGAGGGTTGAGGCGCTGGATGCCACACCTCACACCACGCCAGTGACTCAGGTTCAGGAGCGGACTCGGGTCACCTGGGGTTGGCCGGGGGAGGAGAAAGGCTGAGCGTCCGACGACAGCTCGCCTTCTCCGAGGGAGAGGGTGGGGATCCATCCCGGCAAACAGTGACCTCTGGCAGAGGCCGGGGGCATGACAGCTCTTCGGCACCTTGGGAGTTTGATTGGTCACAGGCGGAGGCCTGTGGACCAGTCACCCCTAGGGGCTGCATCATCGAGAAGGGAGGACGTTGTGGAGGTCGGTGCTCGTGCCTTGACATCATGGGCTATCAACGTCCTCACAGAATAGGGGAAAATCACCCTCCAGAGCTGGGTAGGCAGACGCGAACCCAATCTGATGTGCAACCGACTGCCGCTGTCCCGGGGACGGGAGAAGATATTAAGGTACAGGGGTTTTGCCCCACCCTGAACCCTGCCCGGGGGGTAATCCGTGGCAGGATGAGGGACCCTGAGCAGCAGGTAAGTCAGTGGCAGGGAAGGGTTTCATTGGCGACTCCTGAAGGAGCGGCTCTAGCAGGGACGTAGGAGGGGAGAAAAAGAAATTAAAAAAAAAGGAACATTACCCGATGAAAACAGTTGAAGAGGTTGCAGTCAAGCTAGCAGGGGCCAAAGTATTCACAGTGTTAGATGCTGGGCATACCTTCTGGCAGATCCAACTGGATGGGCCTAGCTCTGATAGAGTGACTTTTAATATACCTCTTGAGAGGTACAAGTTCAAGCATCTCCCCTTTGGGATTTGCTCAGTGTCAAAAGACTTCCAAAAGAAAATTTCACACATTTTTGAAGGGTTTGAGGACACAGAGGTCATTATGGATGACATCCTTATATGGGGAGGTAATGTACAAGAGCACAATGAGAGGCTATGGCATGTTCTACAAAGAGCCAGGGAGAAGCATTTGTCTCTAAACCTGAAGAAATCCAAAATCAAAATGTTAGAGGTCCAATATATCGGACACAAGTTAAGTAACAACAGGTTGTTGGCAGACCCTGAGAAAATTACAGCAATTACCCAGATTCCTGTTTCCCAAAATAAGGCTGACTTACAGAGATTTATGGGCATCGTAAACTACCTAGCAAAATTTATTCCAAACCTATCAACTGTAAATAAGCCATTGAGAGAGTTACTAGAGAAAGAAACAGCATGGCACTGGGAGGAGTGCCACCAACAGGCCTTTCAAGAACTGAAAATAGTGGTTACTAACCCTCTGATGCTGGCCTACTATGATCTAAGGAAACCTGTTGAGTTATCCGTTTTTTGCATCCTCTGAAGGGCGGGGTGCCTGTTTGCTGCAGGAAGGCAGGCCTGTTGCTTTTGCTTCCAGATCACTTAATAAAGCTGAGAGCAATTATGCACAAATTGAGAAGGAAACGCTAGCCATTGTGTTTGGTTGTTCAAAGTTCCACCAATATATTTATGGCAGACCCCAGGTCCATGTTGAATTGGACCACAAGCCCCTAGAAAGCCTTTTCAAAAAACCACTGGCCACAGCCCCACAGAGAATTCAATGCATGAAGCTAAAACTGCAAAGGTATGACAGTACAAAGCCGGTAAAGAACTTCACATTGCAGATGCCCTGAGTAGGGCTGTGGGAGAAAAGTTTGTGCCAGAAACTGAATTAGACAAATATGAGGTTCACACGGTGGACTATATGCCAATCAGTGATGAAAAACTGAAACTGTTTCAGCAAGAGACGGATAATGATTCAGCACTGGTCAAGTTGAGAGACACTGTTTTGAATGGGTGGCCCCAGGAGAAAATATCAGTGCACCCTGAGATAAGGCAGTACTGGCAATTCAGAGATGAAATCCCGATAGAAAATGGACTTTGCTGAAGGGGGAGAGAGACTGATAGTCCCTACGTCACTGAGATCAGACTTATTAACCAGATTACACAGCAGCCACGTGGGCATTGAAAAATGCAAGCGCAGGGCCAGAGATCTTTTATTCTGGCCAGGGATGAACAGTCAGATTAGTGACATGGTGGCCAAGTGTGGTATTTGCCATTAATTCAGGAAAGCACAAGTTAAGAGAACCGATGCAGCCACATGAGATACCAGACAGACCTTAGCAAAAGGTTGGGGCTGACCTATTTGAATCTGAATAGGAAAATTATCTGGCAATGGTTGATTACTACTTCAAATACATTGAGATATCCAAGTTGCAAAATACAACAAGTGAAACAGTGATTAACCATATTAAATCACAATGTGCAATATATGGTATTCCGGAAATACTTGTAACAGATAACAGCCCACAATTTACCTGTTTTGAATTCAGAGACTTTCAACAAAGGTATGAGTTTAAACATGTAACATCTTCACCAAGATACCCCCAGAGTAATGGCATTATAGAATGGACCATTCAAACAGCAAAGAGGCTTTTAAAGAAAGCACAAGTGGACCGTCAAGACCCTTACTTAGCGCTTTTGGAATTGAGAAGTACCCCACTGGAGGGGCTAGGATCTCCAACAAGCTGCTTATGGGCCACAGAACCAGAACTTTAGTACCTACCAGATCCAAGCTACTTAAACCAAAAGTGCCAGAAGTTGAGGTGCGAGCTACATTTTGAAGGGCTCAAGAAACACAAAAATCTTATTACAATTTGCTCGCCCGACCACTCCCAGCCTTACAGCCAGGACAGACTGTTTACCTGCGAACACCTGAGAATACCTTGACCCCTGCAATTGTGGAACACCATACTGAAGAGCCACGTTCCTATGTAGTCCAAGTAAATGGGAAATTGTGTTGCAGAAACAAGAGAGACCCACAAAACTTGCACATCTGAGGAGAGTAGGAGGGAAGTGAGCAGGACGACAGTATGGAGAATGATGGGATCCCTGAGGTGCCTGCAATGGAGATCCCTCCACAAGTGATGCCGGGGCAGTCACAAAGTTAGCCTGTGGTGTTGGCCCCACCCCTGAATAGTCTGGACCAAGTGACTGGCACCAGCTCCAGACAGAGAATCTACTGTGTCAGTGGACGGGAGATCCAAAGGCCCGCCTGGCATCATGACTATATCGACTCACAACAACATTGAGCTACATAGAACTTTAAATATTTTACTTTGGGGGGAAATTTCAATTGAGAAGGGAGCTGTAAGAAAGTTAATTAGCATACATGATTTGCGTATGCTTTACTAATGCGCATGCACTAACATGTATATGTAAACCCTTGCTTGGCAGGCAGAAGACCACATTTTCTGCAGTTGTTTCAAGTGTGTGTTTCATATAGTAAACTTACCAGCTCACTCTACATTGGTGTCTTCTTGATTATTACACCAGGCTGACAAAATCTATTGCACCGGTGGGTTACCATCCCGCATCCCTCTTTATCACACTCCACTCCCCCATACCCAAGTAAGCCTGGGGTGGAACGGGACTCCTTCATACTCCAGGTCAAACCATTGTGCTCGATCTGTCTGAGCCACCCAGTCCTGAATATGTACAACTTGGGCTGCCAGATGATAACTCTGCACATCCTGGAACTTAAGCCCCCCCTTAACATATCCCTTTCAAGCCTGGCCATACTTACCCTAGGCTGTTTACCTGCCCATGTAAATTTTGCACAGGCCACTTCCACTGTGGCCTTATCCTCTCTCAAGACCCATCAGGAGCATCTGTAGTGGGTAGAGGATTCTGGGCAACATATTTATTGTTATCAAATTTATACATGTCAGCACGAAATAGGAAGAGCCTGCCATCTCCCTAGAGCAACGATTAAAAGATTAAGCAAGGGCCAGTAATTTATCCCATATAAGCTTTCTATAGATGGTCCCACCCTGATGTCCAGCTATGTAATGCAGTGTCAGGTGACAGTAAAGGGAGCGTGGAGTGTGTTCACCTGCTCCCTTGCATCTCCTACCCCCATTACACAAGACTTTTGTAAGTTGAACACCCCCCAGAATGTGCAGCATGGCAGAGATGGAAGTGCCTTGCTCTGTAAGGAACATTGGGATGTTGTCTGCATATTGGGGTAAGTTTATGCAACCTCCCCACGCATGATGTCAGCTTATGAATGTGTTGCTCTGCCCTGCTGTTAATGGCTGAAGGCTCAACTGCTAAAGTGAAGAGAAGTGGGAAGAGGGGAGAGCCCTCATGCATACTTCTGTGCTGGTCAAATGTTTCTGAAAGGCCTCTGTTTACCAAAATTCTGGACGAGGGCCCTTTGTACAGCAACTGGGTCATTTCTATATATGACTGGACTAGACTAAAATGCACCTTTACCTCAAAAAGATACCCTCACACCATTCTGTTGAATGCCTTCTTGGTGTCCAGGGAGAGCACAAGTGCCCCCCACAGATGCTGAGAACCCACATCAACCACATTTATAAGCTGTCTCATGTTGTGGTAGAAGTGGCAGTCCCTTACAAAGCTTGTCTGATCTGGCTGCATAGCTTGATTTAAAACTCCCTCTAACCTCATGGCCAGGATCAGAGTGTCTATTGTATTATCGTAATTCAGGAGGGAAATGGGTTGATAGTAGCCACATTCCATTGGGTCCTTCTCCAGCTTGGGGAACACACAGATCATGGCAGGAGGTTGGCAGTTCACTTATGTTTTTTAGTCTGTTTGCTGTTCATACCAAGTCAAATGCAAATTTTCTTTGATTCCATTACCCTTACCTTGCTCAGGCAGACAGCTGCATCCACTTTTTTTTTTAAACTGAAGTTTTTATTGAGTTTTGTGATGCAGATGGCATTGTAGATCAAGTCACATTTTACAAGGACATCCATACTGTATATACTGTATTTCAGGTACATCACTCCAACTCCTAGAGTACATTAAACATAATTATAACTGGGGGGAGTCCATGAGTGGAGAGGCCCATTCACACGTGTTTATCTGCATGAAGTGGGGGGTAAAGGGGGAGAGACCTCAAATCTAGTAATCAAAATCCCACATCTTGACTTCATATCGGCAAGGGCCAACCGGACCGATCTCTCATCTCATATGTATTCACTGTCCTGTGGCACCAGATCTGGTCTGCGCATAGCCATTAGTGTGAACCACACAGTCCATCTGTTCATGAGAATTGGGGTCCTGTCCTGTAACTTTGCTGTCATGCTCTCCAATCTATATATATCATATACTGTGTCTTCTCACCCCATATAGTAGGATCCACCTGTAACCATTTCCTGGTGAAAACCTTTTTTGCTGCTGCTAGGAGGACATATGCCAAATATGTCTGCTTTTTGTGTTTAAATTGTTTGGAAAAGTGCATTAGAATGGCAATCGCTGGAGTCAATCACCCAGGTCCGGGAAAAGCTACATCACTACACCCACCTCCCTCCAAAACTGAGTGAGTGCTAGGCAAAACCAGAACAAATGTGCATGCTTGGAGACCTCACATACATACTGCCTCCAGCACATAGAGTCCCCACCAGGGAGGTACTTGGCTGTGATTTGTGGAGTACAAAAAAACTCGATACCACCTTCCAGCCAAACTCCCTCCAGCTATAAGCGCTCGTGATTTGATGTTGTCTGTGCCAAATGTGGAGCCACTCCTCTGATGTTAAATCTAATATTAACTCTGCTTCCCAGTTAGTCTGGACTCCATCCATCAGTGTCATGGTGGAGTTGGTCAGAGCTTTATAAAAACGCGGTACCAAGTGTCTCAGGGTAGTTTCCCCCGAACCTGTAAAAGCAATGATATAAAGGGAGGGAGCACCAGGGCAGTGTCATCCAGGCCCACTGTGGAACCCAAGAAATGATGAATCTGAAGGTATCTATAGAAATCTCGTTGAGGAAGACAAAACTCAATTTGCAGGTGTTGAAATGACTTGAAGATGCCATTTTGGTAAAAGTGAAAGGCATGGGTGAGACCCCTTCTAAGCCTGCTCTTAAATCCATAATCTAGGTTTGCTGGAGAGAAGGTATGATCTAGAGCTGGTATGCCTATCTATTTTACCCCCAACAGATTGTCCAATTTCTTTAGGTAATTTGCCCATTTGTTTATAATACTTGATGTATAAAGAGATGCCTCCCACCGTGGTTCCCAGCCCCCTGGCTGAAATACCATGATATAATCCAAAGACAGCGGTGAAAGTGCTCGTTCCACCTGGACCCAACATAGGGTTTGTGAGCGGGGACTCAGCCAGTGTGTCATATGAGTGAGCTGAGTTGCCAATGCATATTTATTGAGATTAGAAAGTGCTAATCCTCCCCTCTCTTTAGATAACTGTAGCTTCCCAAGGGCCACCCTTGTTTTTTTTTCCCCTGCCAAAGGTATGCGGAGATCATCCTGGTCCATCTATGCACCTCCTTTCCAGTTAAAGGTGAAGGGATGTTTTGTAATTAATACAATATTCTTTGTAAAATATTCATTTGTATGGACTGAACTCTATTGAGTAATGAGTAATGAGATTGGGAGGTGGACCCAAGTTTGTAAATCTTTTTTGGCTTGAGAAAACAATGAGTCGCAATTATGTTTGAAAACCTCTTTTGGGTGTGTGGTCAAGTGTATACCCAAGTCCCTAATATATGTTTGGTTCCATCTGAAGGAATATTTTTTGCATTATAGACTGGGGAAGGGGATTCTGTATTAATAATACTTTGGTTTTGCTCTGGTTTATTTTATATCCTGATATCTGCTCCACCAAAGTTAATCTTCTTTACAGGGCCTCTAGGGATGATTCAGGTTTTGTTATATATAATAGGAGGCTGTCTGCATAATATGCTAACTTATGTTCATCATCTGCTGTGTAACCCTGTATCTGTTTTGTCTGGTGTAAATGTTGAGCGATTGGTTCAATGTAGAGAGCAAAAAGGTAGGGGGAAAGGGGACATCCCTGTCTCCTACCATGAGATAAGGGCAAATGGGTCAAATGAGAGCCATTAACTTTCACAAGGCTTCAGGGTTAAAGTAAATGCCTTTGATATTGTTTAAAAATTCTTGGTGTAAACCAAACTTCGAGAGGGTCTCCCAAAGAAAGGACCAAGTGACCCTATCAAAAGCTTTCCAAGCATCTAAGCTCAGAATCATTAGTGGTGTGTTAGAACAGTGGGCAGGATTAATTAGGTATAAGGTTCTCTTAATGTTGTCAGTTGTCTGCCTGTTTTTTTATAAAGCCTGATTGATCTGGGTGAACCAAGATGGGGAGAATGTCATCTAGATGGTGGGCTAAAATACTGGTGTAGATTTTAGAATCTTGATTTAAAACAGATATACTGTACAGTAGGTCAATAGGAATCACACAAATGGGGTGGTTTATTTGGGTTCAGTACTGCAGATATAGTAGCCTGTCTCCATGAGATAGGCTATTCCACAGTAGTATGTCCTTCCCGGAGGGCTGCAAGTAGAGGATCTATTATTAAGGTTAGTGCTCCCTTTTAAAACTCTGCACCATAGCCATCTAGGCCTGGACTTTTCCCATTTGTAAGGTTTTTGATCGTAACATATAGTTCCTGCTGCCAGATGGGTTGTATTAGCTGTGACACATGGTGTGAGCTTAAGGATGGGAGCGTCAATCCTGATAAAAAGGTTTCTATAGCCTGTGTAGCAGGAGGGGTTGTTTCTGTACATAATTCTTTATAATAATTTCTAAATATTTGAAGTATCTGAAAAGTGATACTAGATACTCTATCTGTTCAGGAGTCCTTTATTTTGGATGTGGTTACCATCTGTGCTTGCTTACAGAGAAGATAAGCCAGAATCCTTGATGCCCGTGCCCCCCCATTATATTTTTGGCGAAGCCATAGTAAGGCCTGTTCTGTCTTATTAGTTAGTAGATGTTGAATGTCTTGTTGTGTATGGGAAACCTAATCTGTCAGAGAATGGACCCCCTGCATATGGGCATCCTGAAGAAACTTAAGCTTATCCTGCAGTTCCTGAAGATGCACCTCAGCCTATCGTTTTTTCTTAGTGTCATATGCAATAATATGACCCCGTAGGACAGTTTTCAGGGTGTCCCACAAAAGCTGGGGGGAAGTCTGGGGAGAAGTGTTAGTTTGTATAATTTCCAGGATTTGTGTTTTCGACAAATCAATAAAAAGCAGGATCCTTTAATAACGAATTATTAAAATGCCAGACTGTATTTTTCCTTTCTCTCAAGATGTTTAATTCCAATGTGATGGGGACGTGGTCAGAGAGATAAATATTCTTAATTTCTACCACATGGACTGTTTCCAAATGTTCCCTAGACACACAAAAATAATCTAAACAAGAATAGTGTTTATGGGTATGCCAGTAAAATGAGAACTTCCAAAGGAATGAGTGTAAATGGCGCCATGAGCTGTGACCACTTGTATTCATTCAGCCATTTCAGCTAGCCTTACTCAATCTGTTTCAGTAACTGCATCACAGTCGTGGTTTTAATACAGCTTCCTTTTTCCTGCTCATGACTGAATGTTACAATGATAATGACTTTTGATATGTATTCATATTTTTCAATACCATGCCATTCTGTTTTCCGTCAGTTATATCAGTCGTTCATTTCAGCAGTCCTCATTCAGTCCAGTTCATTCATATCAATCATCCTTCTGCAGTCGTCATTCAGTCAGTCCATTTCTGTATCCATGTCATCAAGCTCTATCAACACAATTCTACTGGATATATATAGTGAAGCCTGCCAGGATGAAACCCAATTCTGCAGTAGAGTTACTGCAGAAAACAAGGCAATTTCAGTGGGGATTAATGCCTTTTGTCATGCAGGAAACTTTGACACTGCACTTCATCCTGGTGGGCTTCACTGTATATAACCAGAAACAGGGTTCCGGCCTGACCTCTAAGTGCTTCTTGTACAGGGGTACTACCTACTGAAAATGACTGCATACTGTTGCTTTTCCATTTGTAAATAACCTACTCAGGCAATTAAAAAGGAACACATATTAAACTTCCAGCATGTAGATCTGTGGTTAGACTGCTAAACCTGCCTTACACAGCAAGCTAACTGCTCGACACCAAACACTTGATGGGGTGGAGACTGCTCAGCATTACTGGAAAACAAACAACTAAGCAGAAAACTTCCACTAGCCCTTCCTTCAGCCACTGCATTCCAGATTTGTGTCTCTCTGCTTCAATCGCTTCCTGATATTTCTACAGTCTCATAGCTATCAAATCCTTTCAGGCACCACAGGGACTCCTGCCTTACTACCAAGTCTAACAGTCTCCTTATCTTCCGTTGACTTCCATAATCTCTATTTCTGACTTCTGGCTGTGGCCACTCCACACACTGCCACTACTCCTACAACCTGTCAGCTGTAGTCTATGAATCACAAGTCTTCCTCACCAGCTACTTCAGCCTTCTTAGGAAACAGCTTTTACTGAATCAGCTATGAGATAGGCTTTCAGCAGCTCCTGCAACCTAGCACTTCTGTACTTCCTGTATGACCTATGATGTGACTCTTCATAGCCTGGTGAACACTTTAGGTTCCTGTACTTGTCACCCTCTCCTAAGACATGCAACTGGCGGACCTCATCAACACCTATCTATCAGCAGCGCTGCATATGGAGTAACCAACAGGAGACCACAAACCTTATACCAACCTCTTCTAACAAGTCCTAGAAGCATTGTGACCTAAATACATCACATCTGTACTCCAGCTTCCTGAGTCTTACGTAACCCTTCATTTGTTCTGCTGATGCACTCGATCAGACCGGCTCAACCCCTACTGGAATGGGATCCAGTCCCATCGGCATGGGCTGCATTTTGTCTCCATCACAACCCCAGCATCCTGGATCCTGCTTACACTGTCATCTAGGGTAGTTAGTGGTTCTTTACTCATGGCGCCCGGAGGGAAGGCATATCCGAGGCCTTGGATCCCCAGAGGTTTTCCTCATAGGGGAGTTTTCCCTCTCCTTTGTGCCAAGGGATACAGTAATTCCTTGAGTTGGAGAGGGTTTCTGCAGTCTCATTCTCTTGACCTTTTGGCTTCTTACCCAGGAACTTTCATTTCCATTAGCCATAGGTCTCCACCTATGGTACCTCTAACTGGGTGGAAGTAATAGAGAATGAGCCAATGGCACATTAAATAAGCACTACACCAACACATCAGAGATCAGATACCCAGTGAATTGGAAGCTGGCTGTAGCTCAGTGGTCAGCTGATCCAGCCACTGCTTCAACCAGCTGGAACTGTACCTCAGGACTCTAGCTGGTTTCTTTTACCCCACCTCCCATCCCTCCTCCGGCTCCAACATTCTCCTGGGTCTCTTGGGCTCCTTAACTAGTAACTCCCATTTCCTTTAGCCATATGTCTCCACCTATGGCACCTCTAACTCCGTGGAAATAATGGCAAATAAGCCAAAGGTATGTTACATAAGCACTACACCACACCAACGCAGCAGAGATCAGATGCCCAATGAACTATGTAAAAAGTTTTTTTGTTTAGATGATGGCTCACTAATTGTGCTGTGACAGGTCTGCTGGGATCTACCACACAGTAGCTTTGAACATGCCATGTGTCAGATCTTTAAAATACCAAGGGCAAAGAATTTGGGGTGTACATATACTCTGTGTGATGCAACAGTGGACAGCTCAACTAAGGAAAATGATCTAGGGGTGATTGTAGACAGTAAACTAAAGCCAGACAGGCAATGTGCTGCATGAAAAGTGTTTTCCACTGGTGCTATGATTCAGTTTTGGGATAATTTGGGGGCTGATCCTTTGAGATAATATTAAGTAAACACAATAAACAATATCAGGGTTTAATGTTTTTAATGTTGATCTCGATTTTTGTTTTAATGTACAAACAAATTGGAGCTAAACCTCAAGAAGTCCATTGTGATGTATATGGGTAGGTGGAATGGGCATCACAGGTATAGGATGGGCAGTGAAACACTTTTGGAAACAACTGAAGAAAGAGACTTGGGGATCAAAATCAGCAATGACCTACAATTTGGTTCATACTGTAGTGACATAGTTAAAAAAGGCAAATCAAAATCTAAACTGCATCCTTAGGCATATAGCTAGCTGAGACAACAGTGTATTAATGCCACTGTATGGGTCCCTGGTTAGACCACATTTAGAGTACTGTGCTCAGGTCTGGTCGCCCTATGAAAAAGGCGACATACAAAGGATTGCGGGCATTCAGCGGCGAGCAACTACATCAATTGCTGGGTTAAAAAACACACCTTATGAGGAAAGGCTCAAAAGATCAAATCTTTATTCCCTAAGTTACAGGAGGGCGGGTATGTGTATGCTGTTCATGACCTTGAAAGATTCTAGGGTAAGGGAGGATTTTGGCTTAGTATTTAAAGTTTGTATAAATGGGAGCAGATGGCATTCCCTACAGCTTTTCATGGGTAGATGGAACTTGCTTAAAAGAAGGTGTTGGTTCAGACAGTGAGTTGTCCCTTATTGGAATAGCCTTCCGGTAGAGGTAGTGTTAAGTGAGACTATGGACACATTCAAAACTAGATTGGATATATTCTTGAAGGATAAAACCACACAAATTTAGATAAAAATGGCAAGCACTAGTGACAAAAGTCTATTTAAGCTTGTAAGAATCTATGAAAACAATGCACATACAATGAGTGTGGATAAAAATATGAGGGCAATTTGTTGTGACAAAAGTAATTTTTTTATGTTTTTGTTTTCCTTGATAGTTGGTGTCTAACTACATCTAGTGTACATTTGATGTACTAATTGAGATGCACAGGGTACCCAGCAGCCAAAAACAGAGAAAAGAACAGAAAGTGAAGAGATAGTTCAGAAGTATCCAAGATTCTTGAGAAATATTCTCTGAGATCGTCTAAAGATTTGAAAGGAAGACATTGAGGGGCGAGAATTGAAGTTTGTACAAACACTACCCCTTGGAGCACAAATACTGTAATCATTTTTATACAAAAAATTATGTTTTGTACTGTTATAAATTGTTTACTTACAATTACGGTAGGAAACAAAACCCTTTTCTTGGACAAAGAGACGCATACTAAAGAGGAAACACATCTTTTGTGGGCTACAATGGCATGATCAGCAGTTAAAGACAAACTGAGTAAAAAAAAAATAAACAATTGGAAAAGGAAAAAAAAAGAAAGGAATACTTAACAGAAAGTAGTACAACTGTTTCCAGATAAAGGCACTCTGTCAGGATTAAGAATTGAATTGGCTGTTCAAGGAACATGAACAAAAAGCACAAGACTCTGTTAACAGTCAACGGTTACAGATGTAAATAAGATTATTAAGTGAACAGTTAATACATTACAAAACGTGGTCCATTAAATAATCTGTAATTCTAAAGAAAATATTGACAAGATAAAATAAGAGAATCTTTCTTTGACCAGAGAGTTAGAGGAAACCCAAACTATAACTAAAGAATAGGGAGACTTGATACCAAAATACTAAATCGTAAGATGCTCGAGAGAATTGCATATAGTTGCAGAAAGGTATAGAATCTTGAACATGCTCTTCGTTTAACTAGGGTAAAGTTAGCACACCACCAAATACTCACCAAAGTCTTGCAGACAAATTAGATTTACAGCAGTTGTGTTTAACTATACAGTATGCTCTTTTTTTTCACTTTCCCCTGTTGTTGGTCTACTAAATATTTAAGAGAATGTGGAGCTTATTTCTAGGGATGATCAGATTCTTTTGTAAAATTCAGATTTACTATTTTAGGATTCTGAGTTCAAAAATCCTAATTCCAAAAATTGTGAAATGGAATTGGATTTGGGACTCAGAATCAGATTCTGATTCCATTTCTGCCATGCAACAGTAAGTGTAAAATTTGACTCCCGGTCCCGCCTGCAAAGTGAGCACACCTTCAAGACAGAGCTCACAGACTGAATTAATAGAAAAACAGCCACTAAACTGAACTTGGTAATAAAACTATGAAGGATTGTATAGGAAGGCTTCAGTAAATAATGGTGGGGTTCTGAGGAAAAACAGAAACAAGCCGCACTACAGGCAGCGACGCAGCAACAGCTTCACTCACCAGATGGTTCCTCTTCTTCAGCCAGTAGCATGGTGAGCTGCCCTAGAAGATGCAAAGCAATCTGACCTAATTAATGTGCATATACTTAAAGAGATAAAATCATTTCACATGGAGGTTACAGACCAGATCTGTACATTTGGGACAGAACTAGATCAGATGAAAGGGGAACCGAAAGAAATGCAAGGAGCCTTAACAGCAGTAATGGAGAGGGCTGACCAACTTACAGAAATGACTCTAGCTCTATATAGAAAAATGTTTCAGCTAGAGGAGAAGAACTCAGACTTGGAGGGATGCCTCCATAGGAAGAATGTCCATCTCCATGGCTTGCCTGAAGGTGAGGAGCATGAAAACATTGAAGAGTACATGGGCTGTTTACTACATGAAGCCCTAGATCTCCCTCTAGATTTGTCCCTGCAACTAGAACATACCCATCTGACATTAGGCCCCACACCATCCCCCAACCAAAGACCACGCTCAATTGTACTCCAGTTTTTGAGCTTTTGAGTTAAAGAAAGGATTTTACAGACAACCTGGCATATGGGTGTGGTCATGTGGGGCAAAAATAGGCTCTTCTTTGACCATGAATATGCAGCACCAAATCAACAGAAATGACAGGCCTACTTAAAGTATCTCCATGTGCTCAGGCAAGCTGGCTTTAAATTTCAGATGCCTTTTCCAGTCAAGTTTAAGGTACATTACTCAGATGGTATCACTTTGTACCACATGGTGGAAGGAGGCCAGAATCGATTTGGAGTGCTGAGGAATACCAGTTCCCCTTCTACAGAGGCAATCTGGAGAGCTGTGAGGGTAGCACCAATGAAGTCTGGCAACCTCCTCCACAAAGGACATCTCTTCAGTTCCATCTTTGCTACAAATGGCAAAGGAGGAGCTAAACACTCTCAGCTGAATGACTTACAAGCCATTTGTGATCTGCATCAACAGTTCTCCTGCAACACTCATTGATGTCCTGTCCCTGCCTCATATACCTCAGAGTTCATAATATTTCCTTTTTTTCTCTTCATCAAGCTGGGTGACCATATTTGATCTATATGAGGTGGGTGGCCTGGGGCTTGGAGGCGGTGGGGGGCTCTGGGTCATCCTGTCTGTTCGATATTATATTTTTGAGCTTAATGATGGGTGGGTGGCTCCTAGATCCATCCCACTCTCTGACAGTAACACAGTCATGAGGTAGCCTACTGGCCTCTGGGGGCTTTATGCTGACCTAAAAACCTTGGGCCCCTTTCAGTCATTTGCTGATGGGCACCTCTCTCCCTTCATGATAGTCGTGAGTTGGCAAGTGATATCGCAGCATCTAGATACAATATAATGGGATCATCCAGGCCAGAGATGGGGAATCCCACCATGTGGGATGGACTGATCCCCTGCAGGAGGTCCTCCTCGAGTGATAATCTGCTGCTGCACACTTGGAACTTGTACCTGGGATGCCTTGGAGGAGCTTTGGAGGACTTGTCCCCTGGGACACCCACCTCATATCCTCATCTACCTGTCAGTGTTGGTTAACATGATAGGTTGCCATAAGAGTTACCAGACAATAAATATGATAATCCAGAAAGGCTGAGAGGGCCCTTAACTACATTTTGGTTCCTCTCATGAGCAGCTGGGGTGCAAACAGTTGCAGGGAAGGGGGTAGAGAACAGCCTAGTCCACCAGTATTTAATTAATATAGTGGGCAGGCAGCCTGGGGTTTCTTCCCCTTGCTCATGTCACATATAATACCAGATGAGTATAACTGAACTATTTTATGGAGACTGAACAATACCCCCACTATTCTAACTTGATTGGTGAAATATCTTTGTAAGGGACCCAGGATTACCAAATGTAATAAAGATGACCTATGGCCATGGTGAATGGGTGCGGAATATTGGCCACTGGGATGTATGGGGGGACTGCCTTATATAACCATTCTCTATTTTTTGATTTGTTACTACCACCATATACTAACAATATACCCCCTGTAGTCTAAGAAGAGGGGCATTGAGGTACCAGATATACTATACAAATGTGTAGCAGGTGTTGTGACATTGCAAGCTCATCCACAACTAGGTAGCACATTTTTCACCGGCAACCCATGTTAGCTCTGGATGATCCCCCGTGGCACCCCAAGACTACAGGTGACACAGGGAGTGATGGAAAACTCATCAGCCCCTTCCTTGGAAGGTACCAGTTCTGTTTTAGTTTTGGTATTACCAGGCAGAGGCCCTTTCAGCACCCTAATTCTGTTGCTATTGTTGTTAGCGCTCTCTCTCTCACTCTCTCTTTCTTCTCTCTGTTGGTATGGTGGAATGGTACAGGCAATACAACAGCATATTTCTGCAGAAATGGATATGACTGGCAGTTCTTCCTTATTGGGAAGGGAGATTTTTCATCGCACCTGCTCAGCTGTCACAGTTTCTTTATGGATACTGGTTAGACTTAGTCCAACAGATTCTGAGCTGAGTTCATAGCTGATAAGATGGCAAGGACAACTACACTGATGTCATTTAATGTGAATGGCATACATAACCCAGTCAAAAGATATAGACTTCTGCAAATGTTATGCAGGAAGCAGTGTGATATTATCTTTTTGCAAGAAACACAGTTGCCCCAATCTGAACGTAGTAAATATGGGAGATTAGGTTGCGACCTTGTACAGTCCTTCTCTCACAGTTCAGAGTTCAGGCCATAGGTAGGTAGTATTGATCCTCCTGACTAGGGGGCAGCCCTTTCAACTTACAAAAAAATAAATATAGATAGAGAAAGTAGACATGGCATAATTTTAGGGTCACTCTATGGCTACTAATACACCCTGGCCAACTGCTTCTTCCCTCGGGGATCAAAAGTCTGATTTTCAAACATTTTTTCTTAAATTACAGTTGGTTCTTCAGGGACCTTATGCTTGGACTTTAATTTAGCATTAAATCTGGACCTGAACACCTCTACCCCAGAAGATTTTGCTTTTCCTCGACCCATAAATATGTAACGAACACCCTTGCTGATTTGGACATCTTGGATAGATGGTGCCTACGGCACCCTTCTATTAGGACATACACCCATTATTCTCCCCACTGCAATGATAACACAAGATTAGATTATATTTTTACAACTACAGAGCTCTTGGACTCAGTCCATGCAGTTATTCGTGGCCTGATACATCTTTCAGACCACACCCCTGTGAAAGCTAGTTTCTATATGGGTGTCTTCTGAGAAACACATATTGCATACTACACTTAAGGCTTCTTCAGGATGAAGAGCTCTGACATAAACTGGAAGAGTGAATTCCTCAGATCTTGGCAGACAATACGTCCCCCAACATATCCACTGGCTTTCTCTGGGACATGTTGAAGGCGGTCTTGAGTGGGGACCTTATTGCCTATGCCTCTCAGAAAAAAAAACAAAGGGAGACTAATCTTAAGGAATTGCAGTCAACCCTGCAGACCCTTCAGTGGTTTCACATGCAGGGGGATAATTCTGTCCGCCCTCAGATTAGCCATACAAAGGCCCAGTTCCAAAAGATATTGGACCTAAAGTGGCATAGGCCCTTTTTTAATTATGACATAATTACTATGAGGGAGGAGCAAAGGGTGCACGAAACCTGGCCTGCAGACTGAGACACCAGAAAAGTCCTACATATATCTCTGCAATGAGAGATCCACAAACATTGACTCTGCACCATCATGTGGGAGACATTGATAGGATACTCCATAATTATTATATAACCTTACATGAAGCAGAGCAACCAGCATTACTGGGACACGTCACTGAATACCTGTCTGCCCTCATCCTCCCAGGCCAGACTGAGGAGCATAAGATAGAAATGGAGCACTCTATTACAATGGAGGAGATAAATATGGCAATCCGGAACTCCAAAATGGGGGCATGCCCAGGCCCAGTTGGCTTCCTTGTAAATTTTTTTAAACAATTTCAGGAGCCTTTGATACCAACTTTATTAAAATATATATATATATATATATATATATATATATATATATATATATATATATATATATATATATATATATATATTAGAAACTAAAAAAACTCAATTTAATGCATTAGTTAGGGTTGTTCCACAGCGACAAAAGTGAGAAATTCGCTGTTAGGGTTGAAAACCCCTTGGACCCCATACCCCCAGCAGGCATTGGGGTGCGCATTGGGATCGTCAGCCCAGCTACTCACCCCATGGCATGTGTAAAGCAGCAGAGTATAGGAGAATGGGGTGAGGTTGGGACCTGATCCCAATGCACACACTACTGTTGGGGGTGGGCCAAATCAAGGGATTTTCAACAACAGCAGTTCTGCTGTCAGCTGACTAACTATGCGATGGCAGGATTTTGCCTCTAATCCCTTCTTTTTGAGAATGATAATGAGAAATAGTGAATGTAATGCAGCGGGCCCTGCGCTCCTGCCGCATAATCTCTGATGGCGGGGTGGCTTGGGGCCCTGCACCCGCTCCACATGATGTCTTGTGGCATACTAACAGGGACAGCAACGAAACAGAAATGCTAACAGTGGCACACATGGTAACACAAGCGTGAATGAGAACAGAAAGGGTAGCACATGGTGGCGTGAGGCGGGAACGGTCTGCCACGTGATGTGTTGTCACATAGTATCATGGTGCCTGCAAACAGAAATGTCAATGGGCATGGTGATGTAAAGTGAAACAGAAAGATAAACAGTACTGTAGACAGCAATGGCAAAAAAAATAACAGAAGCATAGCGAATGAAAGCATAAAGGATAAGCACATGGTGGCGCCAGACGTCAACGGTAAGTGAAACGGGTAATGAACTGCAAGCGGAAAGGGCAACAGTAACAGTAATGTGAGCACACAGGCTGGTTTTCCCAAAACCTGCATAGAGAAAGACAGTGAGTACAAATAATGTATGCATAATAATGAGTATCGACGCAGAAAATGAGAACTTGGAATACTAAATACGTTATATCTCAGGAACCGTATGACGTAGAAAAAAAATTTAAAAGTCATATTATTTACAACTGTCCTGGCTAATTTGGTACTTAGCCCCTGCTAAGGGGGCTAAGAACTTTTCCGATGAAAAGTCCGTATCTCACACCGTTTCCGAGATACGGGTCCTGAAAGGCGCGGCGAACGCCGTAATGTTATCCTATGGGAAAAAAAGAAAAGTTCGAGCCCATAACTTTCCTTCCTGTAATGTTTTTTCACCAAACCACTGAAAGGCACATCTGTGGGCTGTTGGCTGTCTTCTCTCAAATTTCAGGAAAAAGACCAAACCGTTATTTTGCAGCAGGGATCAAAGTTTCTGTAATGCGTCAGTGCCGTAATGTTATCCTATGGGAAAAATGTCAACTTTGGAGTGCGTAACTTTGCCGCCATGTAATATTTTTAACCAAACCACTGAAAGAGCACATCCGTGGGCTGTTGGCTGTCTTCCTCAAATTTCAGGAAAAAGACCAAACCGTTATTTTGCAGCAGGGATCAAAGGATTTCTGTAATGCGTCGAGTGCCGTAATGTTATCCTATGGGAAAAACCATCAACCTTGGAGTGCGGAACTTTGCGCATGTGTAATATTTTTCAATACAACACTGAAAGCACATCTGTGAGATGTTGGCTCCGTTCCTCAAATTTCAGCCCAAAACTCCCAGCGGTTCTTTTTGCAGCGCAGTGCCAAAGAATCGCTGTTACCTTCACAGATGGAAAACTACTGCAGCATTTGAAAGCTTTTGCAAAAGTTCGACACTTTCGTGAGCACAGTAATTTGTGAAAGTACTTTTTCCAGAAATTTGAAAAACATATTTCTGGGGTCTTTTACCACAAAATAAAGACATGGCAAGCATCCTCAGGGTCCGACTAGGTGAATACAAAAATAATTATGTTGCTAGAGGGTCCCAAATTTAAATGCCAACCATTTTTCTGATCACCAACTGAAAACAAAATGGCCGATTTGCGAAAGTAACAGGCCGATTTGCGAAAGTAAAAATGCATTTGCGAAAGTGTTGAACTTTTTGTTAACTTTCCCATTGACTTATAATGGGAAACTGTTTTTTGAATAACTTTTGAACCGTTTAATATTTTTTCATGAAATCTTCGAAAGGCACATCGGGGATCCTGGTCACACATTCCCTGAAGATTTTGGTCCGGTCACACAAACCATACGACCTGTAGGCGCGACCGTAGAATTCCAGAAAAAGCGTAAACGCGCGCACAGATCACGCTTAATAACTCCGCAGCTGTATATCCGACCAGTACGAAACTTGGCAGATCCCAAGGTCTATGGTTCTTGATCAAGTTTTCCAAATTACAGCCAAATCTGTGAAATGGTTGCAAAGTTATTAAGGTGCAAAGTTTTGGGGTTTAACATAGAAATGGCTCCTCAACCCTAACTATAGTGGCACTACCGTGCCACCATAATATATATATATATTTATATATATGTGTGTGTATAGGGGATACATGATGGGCATGAGTGTGATATGGCAAATATTGTCACTCCTGCAGAGTGAGATATCCAAGCTCACAATGCAGGAGTGACAATATTTGCCACAGCACACGATCTGCCCATCATGTATTCGATATATACAATAGGACCAAGAGTTTCAGAAGTTTTGTTATGCTGTCTTGTGTTCTGCTTCTGTTTATGTGTTTGCTCATTCTGTGTGTGAGCTTTTCTGAATGGGCTGGCAGTGTTATAAACTCTGAGAGACACATGAGTGTGTTTTGCAATGCTAAATGAGTTAGTTTTAGATAGGAGTGAGAAATATACTTTTGTGAACCTGTATTGTTTAGCAGTCTGGCTGCAGTGAAGTTAAGAGCATCACAGTAATTGTAATGAGCTGAGAGGCAGAGTGTCAGAACAGCTGAAACTGTTTTCAGTGATAATTAAGTTAGCTGCCGGCAGAGTGCAGAGTGTTCTGTGAAATTGTGCTCTTTAGGATTCTGGCTGCAGTGAAGTTGAGATTGTCACAGTAATTGTAATGGGTGAGAATCATAGTTTGAGGAACGAGTGAGAGTGTGTTTCAGTGGTAGTTGAGTTAGCTGCAGGCAGTAGTTTAGACTGTTCTGTGAAGCTGTGCTGTTTGGAATTCTGGCTGCATCAAGTTGAGAGCATCACAGTAATGAGCTGGAAGTTGGGGGGGGGGTTAGATGTGTTTTGTAATGCTCACTGAGTTAGCTGTAGGCAGCAGTGAGACCTCTCAGGTAGTTCTACATTTGTGTCTATGGCAACAGCACAGGTGTTTCTTGCATGCTGAGGGGAAAGCTGCCTAGGGTGATGATATCAGTGACCTTTTGTGACCTGTGTGTGTAAATGGCTGATATTATCACAGTAGAGCAGAGGGTAAAAATATCACACTGCAGTGGATGATACGCTGTTTTATCTCACTAATTTAACACTCACCCCTATTGTATATATATATATATATATATATATATATATATATATATATATATATACACACACACACACACACGTCTCTCTGTCAGGAGACTCCCCACCCCATCATGGGGATTTGCCACAATTTCTGCAATTTTAAAACCACATAAAGATCCTAGCTACCCACAGTCCTACCAACCAATTTCAGTCTTAAACTGTGACTACAAGATACATCCATATGGGCTTCCTGCCATGAGACCCTTTTTCTGATATTGCTGGACATTGACCAAGCAAAATTTGTGAGATGCCATCAGATGCATGTTAATGTTCACAGCACTATACACCTGCTGGTCTATGCTACCCTGAGAAAAATCCCTCTGGTCCTGGCCATCCTCGATGTGGCGAAGGCATTTGATAGGGTCTCCTGACCCTTCCTATGGGAGACCCTAAAACATTCTGGCTTCCCAGTGGGGATTATCACCCTGTTCTGCACTCTGTATGGGAATCCCCTGGCTTATGTGTGAGTAAATTGCTCATTGACCCACTTTCCCCTAAAACAGGGCACCCAGTAGGGTTGTCCCCTTTCACTTCTGCTCTTTACCCCACCCCCCTGCCTCTCTTAATTAATGTCCCCCTGTCCTTCTCTTTTCAGGTGGTCTGAGTGCCACAGCCATGGTTCTCTGATGAACCCAACCTGCCAGACTGCCATCCACGGCCCGGTTCTGAAGCCACCATCCCCTCACAGAAGCCCAGGTACGGACTCTCCCTCGAGGACTGATTACCTCCAGGAAGGGAGCCCCAGGACCTTGATTTTTCGGTCCACCTACCCACCCCAAGTCCTGTTTAAATACACTTAAAACCTGCCCCGGCTTACTATCTCACTCCTGCAGGCTTCTGCCAGCCAGCTCCTCAAGCTTAAAGTGACAGCAACATTGTTTTTTGCCAAGCGCATTCCCTATCTAGTGTAAATAGATTGCTTTCTGGCTACTTAATATAGCTTAGCTGTTCCGATCCTGTGGAGCAGCTTATTATTCCAGCTTCTCTTGTGACCATTGTATAGCCCTCATATTGCCACCACTATTTTCCTGCATTACGCACAGCAATACTTAAACTTTACTGTCTGTCTGTCGGCCTTATACTCCCCACTGTATCCAGGTCCACACAATGCAAACCTCTCTATTATTAATTTGCATTGTATCTCCCTCCCTCCTCATTTCACTAGAGCCACATACTGACCGTTTACAGGTGGAGTACATTATATCTCCTTGAGGGGAGGACATTTACTGCCATCCACTACTTGGTTTCCTCTTTTTATTGGAACCTTCCTTTCAGCCACCTTGGAATCCTGGAACTTCTGTCTTCCTTTTACTATACTTTAACCACCCAATTGTACCCCATCTGTCCCTCTTCCACTTAATTTTTTGTGAGGCTAGGGTACTGCTCTATGCAGTGTTAGAACCACTTCGCTACCAAGGTGCTTACTCTTCATCTAGTCTCTCTCCCCATCGCAAAAGAGAACTGCTACTAAGTGCCCTGAGTAAAATGTTGCTGATATTATTACTCTGTTTAGGCAATGTCGAACTGAACTCTGGACCATTTGCTTCGATAACAGTTCCCTTGGATTTAGCTCACCTCAAGGGTATAAAATTCCTTCATATTAATGTTTGTAGTCTTCTGAAGAAGTTTGATTCCATTCAGTCCTGGACCCTCCATATTATGCCTGACATACTGATAGCAACTGAAACCTGGCTCAGCCCATCTACTCTGGATTCTGCCATAAACATTCTGTCCTATAATGTCTTCTGAACTGACCGACCTACCAAAGGGGGTGGAGTAGCTTATATACTAGATACATTTTGGTGACCACTACCAATTTAACCTCTTTGCCTAAGGAGTTTGAAAGTTTGACCCTGAAGGTTCAGCTCTCTTCCTCCCAATCTCTTTGCAGTATTGGATGTTACTGCCCACCCTCGGCAGGGCTAAAGGCGCTAGACCCTGTGTGCAATGAACTGAACATGTCAACCTTGGAAGTCATCATTTTGGGAGACCTCAACCTCGACTGGCTGTTAGCAAGCTCTGAACCCCTTAAAGAACTATGTGACACCTTTGGTCTTATGCAACTAATTTCTGAAGTCACACGCCCTAATAAGAAAAACCCTGCCAACAGTACCTTAATTGATCTTATTGTAGTTAATAAGCTTCACCTTTTCACTCATTCAGGTGTTTTTTTCATCGACCTTAGTAACCATTGTTCCATTGCTTGTGTGAAGTCCACTCCCAAACCAGTCTCCTCTTCAAGATATATATACAAAAGAAGCAAACATAACTTTTCTCCTCTAGCATTCCTTTCTGAATTACAAAATTCTAGTTGGCAAGATTTCTATCTAGCCAAGTCAGTGTGCGAAGCTTATGAATCCTTTCAAGGGATTGTACTTTTGGCTATAGATAGACATGCTCTGTTGGTTAAAGTTTGGTGAAAGAAAAAATCATGCCCACGGTTTACAGTCAACCTGAAAGCTGCTTTACTTAATAGGGACATTCTTTGGAAAAAAGCATGTAAAATTAAGCTCCTTGCCAACTGGTTGGCTTTCAGAATGGCTAGTAACACTTGTACTAAACTTGTCAGATCCAAAAACGCTAAGTATTTTCAGAACAAGCTGGACTCATCATCCAAGTGTGTTTCTAAGTTTTGGAAGACCATTAAGAATATAGAAGGTCATGAATCGACAAATTCTCTCTCGGCCAACATCCTCTCTGGTGGCTCAACATTCACTGACAAACAGACAATCCTAGATCTGCTTAATAACCACTTTGCCACCACTGGGCTCGCCTTTGACTCTTCACTGTCTATAATCTCTGCACACAACTTTGCAGTCAGGATACTGTTAGACCCACTAGCATTACCTCTATCCCTGATATGGCCTTCTCCTTTAGCCCTGTGCCGTTGAAACAAGTGGAAGATCTACTGCTAGCCCTGGATACCAGGAAAAGTGCAGGTGCTGACCTTATCAACCCCTATTTTCTGAACCTCGCCTCCCATGTATTATCAGCATCTATCACCCACCTCTTTAATCTATCTCTTGTCCAAGGGGACCTCCCTCCCATTTGGAAAACTGTCCATGTTATTCCCCTACTCAGATCTGGTGACCCAGGTGATCTAAACAATTACAGACCGATATCTCTACTTCCCATCCTCTCTAAACTGCTCGAGAAAGTGGTTGACGTGCAGCTTAGGAAGTACTTGGACTCCACCAATCTGCTTAATCCTGCCTAGTCAGGCTTCAGAGCTTGTCACAGTACAATACCCGCACTTGCAAAGGTAACCAACGACTGGCAAAATTCTTTGGATGTCAAGAAATATGTATGTGCCTTGTTTCTTGATCTTAGCAAGGCATTCGATACAGTGGACCATGGCCTGCTGTTGTACACTCTTCAAAGCATTGGCCTAGATTCTTTTGCCTTGAAATGGTTCAATGGTTACCTCTCTGGGAGATTCCAACAGGTTAAAGCCTAAGGGGATCTCTCTCCCCTAAAATTGCTCCAAAGAGGTGTGCCACAAGGGTCCATTTTAGGACCACTGCTCTTTACTCTTTACTGTTTATATTAACAACATTGACTCTGGAATCAAAGCAGCCAACATTCATCTCTGCCGATGACACAGTCATATACATTGCTAGACCTACCCCGGAGCAGGCCTGTATGGACCCTACAGGTGTACTTTAATCAGCTGCAGTTAAACTTATTGAGCCAAAAACTACTTCTAAATGCAAAAAAATGAAGGCCATATGTTTCTCACCTTCTACCATAGGTCAGAAACCTTCCCTACATAGCTTAACTCCACATATTCTATCGCTTTTGGGAGAACCTATTGAATATGTGACAACACTTAAATATCTGGGGCTTTGGATAGACCACAAGCTTACATTCTCTGACCATATTGAGGAACTATCAAAGAAGCTAAGGCAGAGACTGGGCCTGTTCTTCCAGATCAAGCATCTCCTATCTCATGACACCAAAAAAAGACTGGTCCAAACCACCTTTCTATCCTTATTGGACTACGCAGACTTCCTCTATGGCTAAGGCTCTGCCTCTGCACTCTCTAAACTTGACTTGCTCTATCACCAAGCTTTGAGATTTATCTCTGGTCTACCATACCTCACCCACCACTGCTCTCTGTATGCCTCAGTAGGCTGGACATCCCTCAAGTTGAAAAGTCAAAGCAATGCTGCCTTTTGGACTTTTCGAGCTATCACACATAAGCCTCCCCAGTATATCTCTGACTGCTTGCCCTATGTGCTGTAGGCAATTACTCCTTGCGCAGCCTCTCATTTATCTCCTTAAACATTCCTAAAGTTAATTCAAGGTTCGGTAAAGTGTCTATAAGCTATGTACTCCCTCATATATGGAACAAAAAAACTCTGAAGCTGGCTTCCTTGACAACCTTCTCCTCCTTCAAAAAGCTATTCTCTCATTCCTTTATAGAAATCTGTAACTGACCACTCCCCTGAGGCCAGTGAAATAAGTGTTGAACATCCATCCCCAGGCCTTGTGATTCCCTGTTTATCACTCCTTCTCCCTTCTTCTCCCTATCACCCCTCCTTCCCCTTTTTCCTGAACGTTCATGTACGTACTATATAATAATGTATATTGACAATATTGTTTTCTTAGTCTCTTGCATATTGCCTATGTAGACCTTGCCTAATACTGTACTATGTTTTATGTCCTCTTCTACATTGTATTCCTTGATTGTACACCCACTTTTTCCTTTGTATACTGTTTATTTTTATGTGCATTTGTCCAGGTCCACCTTTGCCTGGTAAAATAAAGACTGATTGATTGATTGATATAGAGTCACTGGCTATGGCGTTATGACAAGATCAGGACATAGAGGGAATTCCTATAGAAGGCAGAGACAGGATATAGAGGGAATTCCTATAGAAGGCAGAGACTACAAAACTGCACTCTTTGTAGATGACATCCTACTAACTGTGACCTCCCCTGAAACCTCCCTACCCTGCATCTGGTACCACTTAGAGCAATGTGAAAACTGGTGGGATACAAACTAAATCATATCAAAACTGAGGTTCCTGCCTACAGTTTTGTTGGCATAGAGGCTCACTGAAATATTTGGACATAACACTGACAAAGCACTTGGAGCTTCAGAACTATGAACCCTTGATACAAACTGTCATAGGTAACCTCCATAGATGGTCGCAATCCAACCTTAGTTTTTCCAAAGGGTGGAATATCACCAGAATATCCTACCAAGAATATTTTATTATCTGAAAACCCTCCCATTATATCCAGAAAAAATGTATTTTCATTCTTGGAACACTTCACTGTCCAGGCTTCTTTGGGGGTGTGTGGCTAGACCTAGACTCTCCTCTTCTCTATTTAATCAACTAAGGGAAAGGGGGGGTGGGACTGACGGAATTTCTCCTTTATGCACAGATGGCTCAACTAGGGCTTATATGCCTGTGGGCCTCAGACAGTCTCCAAGCACATTGGAAAAATATAGGATTAGCTCTCAATGACTTATACAACAGCAAAAATATTTTGTATGCCTCTCCAAGAGGATGTCTTCCCATTCCCCGACTTAGCAGATACACAAGGGTGCTGATGCAGGTGTGGCACCACCTTAGTAAAAAAGACAAAATGCAACCCCTGCTGACTTGGACCATGGCTCTTGCCAGAGATGAAGGATGGCCCCTGAATAGGATTGATGCCTTTTTGAAGTCCTGGTGAAAGTTAGGACTCATTTACCTTCCTCACTTTTTAGATTCCTCTGGAGTACAATCTTTTCAGGACCTGCAAAATCAATATCAGCTACCCATGCAGACCATTTCTTATAAGTGCAGGTGAGGCCCTATGAAGGTTCCCTGAAGCCTGAACTGCGATGACTTCCAGAGAAAACTGAGGGACTGTTTGCACTAATCATGGGGCACCAGTGGGGATAAGTACACCACACATTATTGAGGCGTTATATAAAGGGCTGGTAGATGTGAATAAAAGTGCAGGTGGGGTCCTATGAAGGTACCCTGAAGCCTGAACCATACCTCTCAACTGTCCCTGATTTTCAGGGACGTCCCTGATTTTGCCTCAAAATGTTACTCTTTCCCACCTAAAAATTGTGTTTTTGTGACCAAAACATGGGGGTTGTAAGTACAAAATGATGTCAAACATTAAAGTTAGAGACTTGTTCTTCCTTAGAAAATGCATTTTACACTAAGCCCCTTAGTCTACCAGCTTCCTGAGTGGATATTATCAATTTTGAAGATGTGTCCCTGATTTTGGTCCCTTGTCCCTGATTTTTTAAAGCCTTGTCCCTGATTTATGTGGCAGGAGGTTGAGAGGTATGGCCTGAACTGTGACAACTTCCAGAGAAAACTGAGGGACTGTTTGCACTAATCATGGGGCACCAGTGGGGATAAGTACACCACACATTATTGAGGCATTATATAAAGAGCTGGTAGATGTGAATAAAAGTGCAGGTGGGGTCCTATGAAGATTCCCTGAAGCCTGAACTGTGACGACTTCCAGAGAAAACTGAGGGACTGTTTGCACTAATCATGGAGCACCAGTGGGGATAAGTGCACCACACATTATTAAGGCATTATATAAAGAGCTGGTAGATGTGAATAGAAGTATCAATTTCTAAAATATTAACTAAATGGAATGAAAAATTACAAACACCACATACAGAGGAAATTTGGCTTAAATACGCCCTTCAGACCTATAACTTTACCATGGCCCTAACCTTGCGGGTATACCGACATCGCATCGAAGCCCCAACTGTGAAGGCCATCACAGCGACAGGATCTGCATGTCTCTGTGATCGTCCCTGCCAGACACCGAGACTGTCTCACAGGGTGTATTGCCCCCCCCAGGTCCAACTGTGACTCAGAGTTAGAATCCTAGAGACGGGGGGGTGGGGGGTTTGGGGGCGCATCCCCCCGATAGAAACATGGAGACATCCCAGACATTGCATTGCCGACACTCGGCACTGCTGCTGTCGCTGTCGGGGATGCCTCTGTGGGTGGTGTCGTTGTGGCATGGTAAAACCATACCTGAGGGAGTACTTTAGGACCCCGGCAGTGCAGATGCATCATCTAGGTCACAAAAAGGGTTGCTGCTGGAGGAATTGTGGAACATTTAAGGCAGACCAGTATCATACGGCATACCCCAAGCTGGGAGGATAGTGGCAAGAGGTGGGTAAAATGCTAGAAAATGTTCTGAAGTCAGGTGTCGGGCAGGAGGAGTGAACAGTTTCAACGGGTGCAGTATGGGCTGCTGACAACTTCCTGGCACAGTTTTACTTTGGAAACCGGCATTACATGCTTTTGGTTTTTTTGTGGGCATTGAAAGGTTTGTTTATGAGGTAGTAGAAGTTGATAGGGGAGTTTTTTTTGTCATGGTTGGGGTATTTGAATTGTGATTTCAAGTATCAAGAAGGTGGCTTAATGGAGCTGAAATAAAGATAGTGATATTTTTTTGTGTACTGGTTGGCTTGGACAGCTGGAACTTCACCTGTGGGTTATGCTGGGATTTACTCATGGGTAAAGACTCCAGTCGACCAATCAGGTTAGTAGATTTAGAGACCCCAAGGTATAATTATTTTTATTCTAAGGAGGTAGCACGATGATAAATGACTTACAGGTAGTGTTTGGACTGCAGTCATAAACCTTCAATTTTCAGTGATTGAATATTAAGCATTAGTAATACACACTCCACATACTGCATCTTGACATCAGTGCAGAATGTACTCTGAACATCCATTCCCTTGCCCTTCTCACACCAGCAAGCACAGCATTGTTAAGACATGTATGACCAGGTGGGCCAAGCGGTCCACATCTGACAACAAATTCTATGTTTCTCTGTAAGTACAGTATCTGCTAAGCTGACGATTATGATCTTATTATAGGCAGCAACTTTAGTTTACACAAACAACAAATACTGTCACCATTGTTTTGACATCACTGTAACATATCTCTACTTCAGTTACCTGTTTAAGTTAGAAATATGCTGCACATTTTCCTGACAAGGTTGGACAGAGTTTTTGTTTTGGGTTTTATCTTTTAGTTTCGTATCTGCCTTTATTGCCCCCTCCCTCAAAATTAAAAGCTCAAAAACCAAAAAAAAGTTATTGTTAGCATTATATGTTCCTTTTAATGAATGTGGTCTTATTTGTTCCTTACTGTACATCTGTCAGCAATTAATTCTCTCAAGTTTGTATCACCCCACTGTGTTGCAGTTGATGTGCTGCTCATTCACTTCCGTGACTCGCAGTACTCTCACTACAATGTCTATGTATTTGACTTAACCTAGACTTTTGTGCCAGCATAGAACCCAGCATCAGAAGGGCAACCAAAAAACTACAGCACCTCCTCCAACACCTCCTCCAGCAACCCTGACTCTTGTGCCAGCATAGTACCTGGCATCCGAAGGGCAACCAAAAAACTACAGCACCTCCTCTAGTAACTCAGACTTTTCATTCTTTTTTTGGTCTGGACCTCCGATCCTCCAGTTGCAGATCATCCCAGTACCCCCCTGCCACCTCCTCATGCCCAGGCTTACACCCCTGGGCAGGGTAGCCGGGAGAGCTCCACCCCCCCAGTGGTCACTATTGGAAAGCCCTAGCAGGCCCACTGGCACAGGGGCAGGTTGCCTACCTGCAATGCCAGTGACCCGGGTTCAGGAAAGGACCCAGGATTTCACAGGGCTGGTCAGGGGAGAAGGATTGAGTGTCCGATGACTGCTCTCTTTCTCCAGGGGAAGGGGGGTAGAGTGTTCAATGCAACATGGACATTTAGCGGAGGCTGGGTGTACCGAGCATGCCAACACCAGTAGCTCAGGGGGGTGGGGCAGATGGTGGTCATCATTGCACGTCCCTGCCCCCACACACTGGGGAAAAAATGCTGCTGGCTGCCCTAAATGAAACCTGCCCTTGACTTCAATCAGCTCCCAGGCTGTCTCGTTGACCTATCCCATCATCTGTGGTACTATAGGTCTAGTGCCACAACCCCACCCTGAGGGGTAAGCCAAGGGGTATCGATGAGCGCGGCCAATATGGGAGTGGAAGTGGGGGTCCATGACTGGGTTGGGGCCATGGGAGAGGGACCCCCCCCGTGGTGGACAATGGTGGCAGTGGGGATGGTGGCAAAGCCAGGCATCATGCCCAGGGGTCATCTTTTATGTGCGTGCTGGAGCCCTGGGGGTTGGGACATGCAAAATGATGACCAGCATCCATCTTACCCCTCTAAGTATTGGCACCAGCCATGGCAGTACCCCCGGCCTCTGCCAGGGTCCAGAAAGTGGCAGACAATGTTCCCCCTCCCCCTGGAGCTGGAGAGCGGTTCCTGGATACTCCATCTTTCTCCCCCCTGCTGGCCTTCTGACTCCCGTGTTTGTTTCCGAACCCAGGTCATCGGCGTCACAAGCGAAAATCCAGTCACTGCAGCAACCCAGACCTTTGTGCCAGTGTAGTACCCGGAATCAGCTGAGCAACCAAAAAAACTTAAGCACATCCTCCAGCAACCCAGAATGTTGTGCCAGCATGGTATGCTGCATCAACATGGCAATAAAAAAACTACAACACCTCCTCCAGCAACCTGGACTCTTGTGCCAGCATAGTGCCTGAAATCAGCTGAGCAACCAAAAAACTACAGCATGTCCTCCAGCAACCCAGACTCTTGTGCCAGCATAGTACCTGAAATCAGCTGAGCAACCAAAAAACTACAGCATGTCCTCCAGCAACCCAGACTCTTGTGCCAGCATAGTATGCAGCATCAGCAGGGCAACCAAAAAAACTACAACTCCTCCTCCAGCACTTCTTCTAGCAACCCAGACTCTTGTTCCAGCACAGTACCTGGCATCAGCCAAAGGCCTTTATCAATGTATCAGTTCAAGAGAAGCTTGAAGAGGCAAAATTATATTCGAAATTTGGCAGACTAGGTGGGCCAAAGGCCCTTATCTGCCGTCAGTATCTCTGTATCTATGTATCAGCTGGACAACCAAAAAACTACAGCACCTCCTCCAGCAACTCAGACTCTTGTACCAGTGTAGTACCCAGAATCTTTGCTTAGAACAGACTGCAGGAGGAAGTGGTGGAAGATAAAATGATCACAGGCTTCAGGAATCAACTGGAAAGAAGACAGACATGTAGGGAGTTGTGCAATGCACTCGGTGTAGGGCAGCAGTTTTCTGGGAGAATTTCTGGAGGCTGAGATGCTGCCCTATTTGCAGGCAACTCTCTGCTCTGAGGGAGGAGGTTGCCCATCTTCTGGCCAAACTGGACAGGAGTACAGGAACCTCCCTCCACTCAGGGAACACCAGGGCCACCACCTCTGCTTCAGAAGTTGCCAAGAAGGAGCAGAGGTTGGACCACAGTGGTCTCAGGGAGGGTGAGGGTGGTGGAACAGAGGCACATCCCTTCAGACATACCACTCCACAATCCTTACGCATTCTGGTGGAGCGTAGTTCCCCTAAGGAGGCACACACGGTAGAGACTGAGGCAGTTGCTGGCAATCATCACAAGGGAGGCCCACAGGAAGGTGGCACAGGACACCGCAGGGAAAGGAAGCAGCTCCTGTTGGGGGACTTATTTGTCAGGGGGATAGAACTGGGGGGGCAAGGGAAAGTGAAGTAAGGTGATTGCCTGGTGCCATGGCTTGGAGGGACAGGAAGCGGATTCTGAGGATCATGACAGCAGCTGCATTGGAGACGGTGCTGGATGTCATTGTCCACTTAAGGACAAATGACTTGGTCATGCATGGGATTAAAGCAGTGTAGGAGGAGTTTGTGGAGTTGGGAAGGGGTCTTAGACAAGTAGCTCATACAGTATTCTTCTTGGAGGTACTGCCTGTCTGTGGCATGGGTGAGGCGAGGGAACTCCACACCATGCAGTTCAATGAATGGTTGAAAAACTGGTGTAGAGCACAGGGTTTTGTCTTCATTGGGAACTGGGGTTCCACCTGGAGGGATACCCACCTATACTGGCACAATGGTCTGCATCTGTCTCGAAAAGGGAACCAGTTTCGTGAGTGATCATTTTAGATGCTTCATTGGCAAGCTTTTAAACTAGCCAAGGGGGGAGGCACTGATAAGCAGCAAGGAATTCCCAGCCTCCCCCTACAAAACAGGGTACTAAATGAGGTAAAGACCAAGGTAGAAAGGTCAGTAGGGAGCAGGACTGGGGTAAATGGAGAAAGCAAAGTCAGTAAGGGCAGGGATGGGCCTACAAGAGGTAAAACCATTAAAAAATGGAGAGTAATGAGTACCAATGCCCGTAGTCTGGGTAACAAGCTTCCTGAACTAGTGGCCTTGATGGAAGAGGAAAATCTGGAAATTGTGGCAGTCACAGAAACATGGTACTCACAGACCCATGACTGGGATGTAAACATACCAGGATACACTATCTACAGTAGGGACAGAGAGTGTAAAAGAGGTGGAGGAGTAGCTCTCTACATAAGGGAAGGAATCAAAGCAACAGATCAAAAGGGTAAATGGGAAGGAGAGGAAGCACGGTGGGTCAACTTGGAGACCGGCAATGGCACCACAATCTGCACAGGGGTTGTATACAGACCCCCATCTCAGGGGGAGGAAATGGATAAGGAAATGATAGAAAGTATCCTTAGAATGGCAAAAAAGGGGAGATATTGTTGATGGGGGATATAAATATGCCAGATGTTAACTGGAGTGCATTTGCTGTAGTCACATCCAAGAGCGGGGTCATTCTAGATGCCCTGCAGGGGGCATGCCTTAGACAACTAGCATTGGAATCCACTTGGGAGGAAGCAGTCTTAGACCTGGTACTCTCAAATGGAGATGGAGAGAGGATCATAGATTTAGAAGTGGGTAGCCATCTGGGAACTAGCGAACATCGAACAGTATGGTTCATGATAAACACAGCAGTAGAGTCAAGCCATGCAAAGGCAAAGGTCCTGAACTTTAGGATGGCTGACTTTGCCAAAATGGGTGAGTGCCTAACAAATGCACTAGCCAATGGGCAGGAAGGAAGGGTGGAAGAACAATGGGGAATAATCAAAACTGTCATCACTGAGGCAACAAGCCTTTGTGTGAAACAAATTAAAAAAAAAAATGATGTAAAAAAACACTATGGTTCTCAAAGGAGGTGGCAGGGAAGGTTAGGGAGAAAAAGATAGCATTCAGGAGGTACAAGGAATCACACAAGGAGCAGGACAGATATTTATATCAGTTAAAGCAGAAGGAAGCGGGGAAGGCAGTCAGACAGCAAAGGCCCACACTGAGGAAAACATCGCCAACTCAGTTAAGAAGGGAGCTAAAACATTTTATAGGTACTGTACATCAGGGAGCGAAGGAAGACCAGGGAGGGATAATGAGGCTTAATAAAGGGAGATGGGGGGGTGGGCAGAGGGTGACTGTGAAAAGGCAGAGATACTAAACAAATATTTTTGCTCAGTATTCACAAATGAAGAAGGGGAGATACCTAAACCAAACAACAGAAACACTCTGGATAGGGGGGTTGATACCAGCCCATTCGCAGAAGAAAGTTCTGAAAGAACTCTTAAAACTGAAGGTGGACAAAGCGATGGGGCCTGATGGGATTCATCCCAGAATTCTAAAAGAACTAAAGGTAGAATTAGTGACACCACTGACTACCCTCTTTAACAAATCATGGGAGGATGGGGTGGTACCTGAGGACTGGAGGAGGGCAGATGTGATTCCACGGCACAAAAGTGGGAGCAGAGCAGAGGCACACAACTACTGACCTGTTAGTTTGACCTCAGTGATAGGGAAAATAATGGAATCACTTCTGAAGGAAAGAATTGTTGAGTAACTAGAGGACAGAGGGGTGCAGGACCCAAGGCAGCTTGGATTCACAGCGGGAAGGTCATGTCAGATGAATCTAATAGATTTCTTTGACTGGGTGACCAAAGTAATAGTTCAGGGAGGGGCTGTGGACATGGCCTACCTAGACTTTAGCAAGGAATTGGACACAGTCCCACACAAAAGATTAATATACAAGTTAGCCAGCCTTGGAGTGGGTCCCAAGATGGTAGCCTGGGTAAAAAATTGGCTGAAGAACAGGACACAGAGGGTAATAGTAAATGGAGTCCACTCTGAAGAAAGGGGGGTTACTAGTGGGGTACCGCAGGGTTCAGTTCTAGGACCAGTCCTCTTCAATGTCTTTATAAGTGACATTGCAGAGGGACTGGAAGGAGAAGTATGTCTCTTTGCAGATGACACAAAGATCTGCAACAGGGTTGATATACAAGGTGGGGTGGAAAGGATGAGAAGGGATTTGGCAAGTCAAACATATGGCAGCTTAGATTCAATACAAAGAAGTGCAAAGTAATGCACCTGGGAAACAAAAACCCAGGGGAAGAGTACTCAATGGGGGTGAGATACTAACAACAACAAAAATGGAAATGGACCTGCGGGTAGTCATATCAGATGACCTAAAGGTGGGCAAGCAATGTGAGAGAGCAGTAAAGAGGGCTGGGGGGATACTGGGATGCATAGGGAGAGGCATCACCAGTAGAACACAGGAAGTTGTTATCCCTCTGTACAGACAGCTAGTGAGACCCCATCTGGAGTACTGCGTGCAGTTCCAGAGACCCCATCTCCGCAAGGACATAGACAGGATGGAGGCAGTCCAGAGGAGGGCAACTAAAATTGTGCAGGATCTGCACCAGAAGACATATGAAAAGAGATTTAAGGAGCTTAATATGTATACCCTTGAGGAAAGGAGGGACAGGGGGACATGATAGCAACTTTGAATTACTCAAGGGAATCAACAAAGTCCAAGAGGGTAGCATCTTTCAGAAAAAGAAGTGTGCAAGAACAAGGGGCACAATTTGAAGCTAGAAGGGGGACGGATCAGAGGTAATGTGAGGAAGTACTTTTTCACATAGAGGGTTGTGGATGTATGGAACGGCCTTCCTGAGGAGGTTGTGGAGTAAAAACAGTGGGGAATTCAAGAATGCATGGGACAGACATAAGACAATTCTAAGGGGTGGGGTAGGAGGAAGTAGGCTGTTGGTTAACTAGGATCTACAGCTTATCTATTAGGTAGGGAAATGGGCAGACTGGGTCAGCCAACTGGTCCTTATCTGCCGTCAAATTCTATGTTTCTATAGGCATAAAGAAATCCTGGCACCAAGGCAAATGTGGGGAAATTCTGAGGACCTATAGGTGACAAAGACAGGATTAGCAGGGTGGACTGGGTGGGCCAGGTGAAACATCTATGTTTCTATGTAATTAGTTGAGCAACCAAAAAACTACAGTACATCTTCCAGCAACCCAGACTCTTGTGCCAGCATCATACCCAGAATCAGCCAAGCAGTCAAAAACTACAGTATGTCCTCCAGCAACCCAGACTCTTATGCCAGTACAGTATGTGGCATCAGCAGAACAACCAAAAACTACAACATCTCCTCTAGCACCTCCTCCAGCAACCCAGACTCTTTTGCCAGCATAGTACCTGGCATCTGCTAGGCAACCAAAAAACTATAGCACCTCTTTCAGCAATCTGGACTCTTGTGCCAACATAGTACCCAGAACTCAGCTGAACAACCAAAAAACAACAGCACTACCTTCAGCACCTCCTCCAGCAACTTGTACTCTTGTGCCATCATAGTAACTGGCATCGGCCAAGAAACCTAAACACTTCAGCATCTCCAGCACCATCTCAAGCACCTAAGGCAAGCCCCACCTCCTCCAGCAACCCCCGGACTCTTGTGTCACAGTCGTAATTGGAAGATACAAGTAAACCTGAAAAAAAAAAACTTGGAAGAAAAAAAAATAAACAGCAACACCTCATCCAACACCTCCTCCAGCAACCTGGACTCTTGTGTTGTTGTACCACCTGACATTAGCCAGGAAACCTAAACACTCCATCACCTCCTCAAGCACCTAAGGCAAGCCAACATCTCCTCCAGCTACCTGGACTCTTGTGCCAGCACAGTAACTGGCAGATTGCAGTCGACTGGAAAAAAAATCAGCAGCAACACCGACTCCATCAACCCAGACTCTTGTGCCACATAACTACCCGCAGTAGCTGGCAACCAACAAAACCATCCTAGGCCCCATTCCTATCTTCATCTTTCTTAATGACTTCCCCACTGCCTGTGCCAACTCGCATATCCACATATATGCAGATGACACAGTCATCTTCACCTCTGGTCCCTCTGCTGAAGATGTGGTTGACCTACTCCAGTGGGATATCAGCAATTTTCAGAACTTATTTCCATCTAACCAACTCCGAGTCAATGCTAAGAAGGCAGTATCCATGATCTTTGGTTCCAGTCAGAAACTGACCAGACTCCCTGCTCCACTGGTCTTCACCACTCTGGATGGCACCACCTTGAAGTGGTTCAGTCCTTCAAGTACCTGGGAGTATGGCTTGACAGTAAGCTTGACTTCTCAGCCCATATGGATGCCATCCATGCTAAGCTCCTTCCCAAACTTGGTGTCCTGTATTGTAACAAAGACTGCTTCTCACCCCAGGATTCTCTCAGTATGCTTGACTAGCTGCCCTGGAGATGGAGTTATGCTAATGATGCTAGAGGAATTAGCCAATCAGATTGTAGTAAGACAGTACTCCCTGTAGGTGCTGTTATACTTCCAGTCAGATTCATTTCTTCGCTGACTGGACAAGTCTACCCCGGAGCTCTGTCTTCAAACCTTCACTTGAAGTGGTTTATTTTCAGTTTATCAGTTATTTATTTTACTCTGTGCTGCTTTTAGAGTATTTTAGTTAGTTTTTAGAGCTTTTTGTGTGTTTTCCATGGCTCCTCAGTTCCCAGAATCCGCGGAAAACCCACATTTTGTTTCTGACTGAAAAATATAATTTTTAGGGTAAAAATTCAACAGATTTTTTTATTCTAACATTATTTCTTCTGTGGATATCTTATTTTAAGTGCTTACACAGTTCTTAACTGCCTCTTTTTTACCTCAACTGTGAACCATTTTTCAGCAGTTCCACAGTGCTGGGAGCCTTCTGCTTTTCCTTTTTGGGAACAAACTCCTGGATCGCCTGACAAATTGGCAGGTCAGGCAGACCAAATATCAAGACTGGCCCCTTTTTTCTTCCAAATTACTAAAGCCTTATAAACTGTGGACAAGGCAGACTGCCACAGTTCTCATTTAATATTTTGAGCCAGTCACTCTTTTTTTCTGTCTGTGAGCTTTACTTCATATTGCTCAAAACACTAAGAAATCAGCCTCAAGGTTGGAAATCATGGCTTCTCAGTCTGTCTCCCCCCCCTCTATAAACAAACTCTAGCCAGAGCCGATAGGGCTGTGAAGAGTGACCAAATGACCAAAGTTACAAATAAGTGTAGAAATTATGCAACGCCTGGGTGTAACTTGACCATTTTTTGGAGGTATTGCACCAAATTTTGAACATGGCCTTTTTGGGACCCCTCCTCATGAAGACTGCCATTTTGTTCATTTGTCCCGAAAGGTGATTTTGCAGAGTGAGCATGCTATTTTTTAATATTCAGAAATTGGTAGAGAACTTGATATTAGGTTGGGTAACTTTGTAAAGCTTCAGGAAGTGTGACATTCCCAGATTTTTACCAACATCACTGGCAAACTATAAATTTACAATATATCTATCTCCAATACAAACACATTCCCTTTTTGAGCTTTTATTTTGAAAGAGATTATTTTTGTGGTTATACACGACATGGTCATAACAACAAGTATAAACAGTATTTACAAGTCAAATATTTAAAATGCACACTGCATATTGAAGTAATATTATATGACTATTAAGCAATGGTCAAATATGGAAAACATCTTTTATTAAAAAATGTTTTCCATACTTTCACTCAAATATTATTTTGGATAAACATTTAAGATAGCAATTTATTACTTTCTTGTTGGCACCATATAGTGCTGTTCAGATACAATCATCAAAAACTGGCATGCTGCTAATTCTGTCCTCTTGAATTTATTTAGTCAGAGTACATGCTGCTGTGTGTGTGTGTGTGAGCATGCAACCTGTCAGTGTAGATAAACAAAATGCTATCGTCCCCAGTTCTGGCAGTCTCTCACCATTCACCAGGACTAAATGCAGACAGTGTGGAAACCAAGCACTTACCCTTCCCCCACACTGTAGCTGCCTCTGTGGATTTTCCAAGGGTTTAAAGCCCAAGTGGTGTCAGTTCCTTACCTCTAACCAGCACTAAATTCATCACTGTGTGGGTAAGTTTGCACTGAACCTGCCCCCACATGGTACTGTACCTGTGGATAAACTGAGGGCTTTATCTACTTTTTACCAGGACTAAATTCATCACAGTGGGTGAGTGGTGGTGGTGGGGGGGCTGCACAGTACTTGTCCCTGTGGATAAACAAAGAGCTTTAGTTTACCATCTAGTGCTATCTCAACTGTACCTTGTATGAGCATTGAGAAAAAAGTCAGCAGTGAACCTGATTCTGTGGATAAACAGAGGTGTTGTAAGTCTCCATCTTTCACTAGCACTGGACAGCAAATATACAAAGGCTGAACAGAAAAATATATATTAAAAAAAAACAGAAGAAAATGGTCTCAGATCCCCCAAAAACGTACGTTTGTCAGTAAGGGGCGTGAGAACTAACAAAGCTGCAGCTGGACTGTCTATAATCTGACACTGTAGTCTGTCTGACTGTTTCAGAGCTTCAATAAATTCTAGTACAACAGATAATGAGTTAACCCCTAGGTTGCTGAAAGAAATAGAATAAACCTATTAGACTGAGCTGGACAGATGCTCAATCTGCAGCCCTGCAAAGGTTCAATTGAGGGTCTAGAAACAGCAGTTTCAAAACGTTTTTTGTTACTATCCTGAGAAGTTCAGAGGAACAATTCAGTAGCATCCCCCCTCCCTTCAGATGCCTTTAACGTAGTGCAGCAAATAGCAAAAATAAGAGGGGGAGTACACTATTTTGCAGTTGTGGAGGAATACTTTTAAATGTCCAAAAAGGGAGTTCCACTATCAGCTATTTTTAGAGCTACAATCTGCTCCCAATAGGGCTGTAGGTCTGCCCACAGCCTTAAAAATCCTGAAGAGGGGTCCTCCTTTCATCAAAAGTCTAAAGACAGGTCCTCCAGGGACACCACAGAAAATAAGTCTGATAAAAGTAATAATGACCAAGCTATACAAAAAAGATATTCACTGCAGGTCTCTGATTCAGGGCCTGCTAAAAAGAAACAAAAGGAAAAACATATCACTGCCCCTCCTGCTGAAAAGCAAAGGGAGAGACCAGTGTTACAACAAGATATACCCTCAGTGGAGGAAATGGCAAAGGCTTTGCAACTATATCAAACTTTTCAGGCTGTGGGCTCTCTTCTGAGTGCCCAAGTTGGTCCTCCTACACCCATCCCCCATGACCCTGGCCTCGATCAAGGCATTTTCTTTGAAGGGAGGTAATGATGGTGAGGAGGGCAAGAATTTAGAACCTGATGAAACTCCTGACCAAGAATTTGGCTCAAATTTTTCCATTGTCCAACACAAGGTGGACACCCTTGCCCTTTCTATACAAGAGTCCACTGAGAAAGATGAGGTGGAAGATTTTTAGGGCTGCAGTGGGCGTAGCCTTGCAGTACTTTTACAATAACTGAGAAAAAGGAAGCCACATTCCTTCCAAATGAACAACATGTTGGATTGCATCACAGTCTCCTCCATGTCTGTGAAGCAGTCCGCCCATGTTGTCCCTACCAACCGCAGCACTGCACTGTTTCACAGTGCTGGCAGTCACGGAGGAAAACGGCACATTCTGTTATGTCCAAGATGGCCACTGCACTGTACTGCATGTATGCTAGCTGTTGTGCATGCACAGTAGCATGTGGTGGCCATCTTGTTCATGGCGGAATGGGTCGTGTTCTGCCATGACTGATGGCACTTATTTCTTTATATATATTTTTTGGTTATATTATTGAAATTCTCTCCACCTGACTCTCCTTCTCAACACCCACCACGCCACCTCCCCCAAATCATAGAAATGACTCTGGGGGTGCCCAATCCCCCAATGTCATGATCAGCCCCTCATCTATCTTTTTTTCTGACACTGGGGGTGCCCAATCCCCCAGCGTCATGATCGGAGATCATCAGTCTTTTTTTTCGCCTGTTAAAAAAAAAAACGGTCTATCGATTCCCTGCATAACTGTAACACTGGGGGTGCCCAATCCCCCAGTGTCACAATCAAGGATCATCTGTCTCTTTTTTTTCCACCTGCAAAAAAAAACGATTCATCGATATCTTTTGCTGCCATTCCTTACATCCACCCAACTCTCCCACTGAGCATCCACCACCCTGCACCCCCTTCCCAAGCCTTACTTACCCATTGGGGGTCCAACGCCGTAATCCTCTCTAGATCACAGACACATCTTAACTCTTTAAAGCTGGACTGCAAACTGAAGGCACAAGTATGCAGTTCAATGTATTTCAATGGGGTTTTGAACTTAGTACCATAATTTGTTTAAATGTGTGACCCAGTTTGACAAAGTCATTTCGGATTGCCCCAACAGCCCTTCTAGCAATGTCATTGGTGCCTACATGTATAACAAGGGTGGGGTCATTACTCACCTTCTCTAGTGTATAATCTGACAATTCCAGCATGTCTCGAACCTTTGCCCTAGAAAAACTGGAGACCATGGTGTTCTTTTTGTTCAGTTTACAAATATATAAATCGGTGTAATTTATAGTGGGTTCCCCCATGATGATCCTTTGACATTCTTATGTTTCTTTAGGCACCACTGACTGAATTGGAGGTGAATTCAGTTCTATCCTAGGTTTAGAAGGCTGAGCTTCTACTAACAGGGCTCAAATTGATTTCTTAGTGCGATGTAACTATTATGTATATCTGCCCTCCTTTCTCTTTTCCTGAGTCATCTTGCCTCTACTCTTGTCCACACTAAATCCTTGTATGAAGAAGAGGTGCTGTTCTCGCATCTTTTTTATTGCCCTTTTTGGTGTTCATATTTGTCACAGTGCTGACTTGTGTCTCATTACATGCATACAGTAGGTCATTAATTGTAGCGTCAATAAAAGTTTCAAGGTTTCTCAAATCTTTGTCTCTTTGGAGTTGCTCCCTTACTGTAAACAGTTTGCCTTCTGTGTTTCTAGTGTATATGCATCTCTGGCAAGTGTAATTCACCCTGGTCATGATCTCTTTTGCAGCTTCTGTATATATGTTACATATTGTGTACTTGTGTAGTAGGTCAAGGGATTTCACATAAGGGGACACCAAGACTTCAATATTGGTATAATTTGTGTATTGTGTGTTGAGGGATATCTGCTGGTTTGGACTCAGTAATAATAGTAGAAGCACTATTGCTAGGAATGTTTATTTGCACTGGTATTATCTCTGTTGTTGGAATAGGTATTGTTGTAGGAGCCAAAGTAGAATACATAGTCTTATTTGTCATTTCAGCATCCAGAGCAGTAACACATACACATACACACACATCCCCCACTATGAGTGGATCTAACTGGGCATTTGAAGGGTCTCCCATGTTAGACTGGAATATGATTCAAAAAAGAGATCACGAGTTTGAGTTACAATATAAGGTGGCATTCTTTCCTAATCCCGACAACATTTCCTAGCCTGGCTCCCTGGCTTCCTGGCTGGTGCAGCATTGTGCTCAGCTTCAGCTCATAGCACAAGTAAATTTAAGCAGAATTACCTACCCAGAAGCGGCTGGTGGATCGTACACTGCACAATCCCAAAATCAATGTAAAAAACCTAAAATACTCTTAAGAGCTCTGCTGATCACAAACATACAGGTCCCTCTAGTAACAGAAAAATAGAATTTGATGGCAGATAATGACTACTTGGCCCACTGAGTCTGCCCATTTTTTTCCCTGCCTGTGTTGCCACCACAGGCCCTACTTGATCACCGGCTCTACACCATTGCTTCCCATTAAGATTCCCTTGTGCCTATCCCCTATCCCCTGTCCCCTTATTCTCATGCATCCTTTCCTCTGACAAATACTCCCCTCCTGTACCTAATTTACACCCATGAGGCATATATAGGTCATACACCCCATCACTGCTTTATCTTCCAGGGTGTAGATATTGATGTCCTTCAGTCTCTGTTCAGAGGGCTTCTGATGCAGACCCTGCACCATTTTAGTGGCCCTCCTCTGGACTGCCTCCACTCTATCCATGTCCTTCCAGAGATGTGGGGCCTGATTCTCAAAAGGGGCTTAAAGCGACGCAAGCTGCGACAAACAGCAGCTTGTGCCAAAGTCGGTTG
This sequence comes from Neoceratodus forsteri, assembly GCA_016271365.2. NCBI lineage: Eukaryota > Metazoa > Chordata > Ceratodontiformes > Ceratodontidae > Neoceratodus > Neoceratodus forsteri. The sequence continues at coordinate 1,354,634,040 of CM057455.1, read as the reverse complement.
CGCCAGGGATCCTGCACCAGATTCTGGTAAAAGAGGGGTCCCAGCACCCAAGTCCCCCACACTTGTGGCAACCCCTCCCATGCGGCAAACACCTGCTGCTTGGGAAGGATCTGCTGCAGGCTCCTTGCAGTGGGTGCAAATGGCCCCCACCCTGAGCCCCAATGTTGCCTGTATTCCAAACTGTATTCGTCTCCAATCCCTGGTGGTCTAGCGGCACCCTGCCCTAATCCCCAATGTGCCCCATATGTAAAAGTGAAAACACCCCTCGGTGGCCGTATAGTGCCCACCTGTGTATGCGTGTACACATTACAGTAGGTTCATTGACAGTTCAGTTGGTGGCCAGCTGCAGAGGTGGTAGGAGGGCTGTGCTGGTTGACAGCTCTTAATATTAGTGCTGGCACCTTTGGGGTCAGGGAAGTGGGCATGGGGATGTACTTCCTATTAAGACTGGCACCACTGGGGTTTGGGAAAGGGGGCCATTGGAATTATCTTACTATTAATAATGTCAACATCGGCGATCAGGGTGGGGGACGTGGAATTACCTATATTTCATAATGACAACACTGGGGAATGGGATGGAGGGCATGGGATGACCTAATTTTAATAGTGGCAACATCAGAGATTGGGGCGGGGAGGTCTATACTACCACGAGGGTTGTTTCCACGTTTACATATGGGGCACATTGTGGATTGGGGGGCACTATACTACCACCAAGGGTTGTTTCCATGTTTACATATAGGGACACATCAGTGATCGGTGTTGGGAGGCACTGTACTACCACTGAGTGTTGTTTCCATGTTTACATATAGGGGCATATACAGGATCGGGGGGCACTATACTATCACCGAGGGTTGTTTCCACATTTACATATAGGGGCACACCGGGGATCGGGGTGGGGGAGCACTATACTACCACCAAGGGGTTGTTTTCATGTTTACATATAGGGGCATATCGGGGATCAGGGTAGGGGGCAGTATACTACCACCTAGGGTTATTTCCATGTTTACATATTGGGGAACATCGGGGATCGGGGCAGGGGGGACCATGGCACATAACCGCAATGTGCATAACTCACATGGGGCAAATTTCTAAGTACCCTTATATCAGCCCTGGCACAAGCCCCATTTGGTGCAGGCTGCCTTTGTGAATTGCTCCCGGGGCATTCAATCAGTGGCACACAAGCCCCTTGTGCTGCCCAGGGAGCTTTGAGAATCGGGCCCATGGTCCTCAGAAATGTACACAGTACTCCAGGTGGGTTCTCACCATTGATCTATACAGTGGTAACAGCTCCTCCCTTGTTCTGCTGGTGATACCCCTCCCTATGCACCCCGACATCCCACTGACCCTTCCCACTACCTCACCACCTTGAGATCATCAGATATGATTTATCCCAGGTCCCTTTCTGGTTTGGTGACTGTCAACACCTCTCTCCCATATTGTACTCTGCTTCTGGGTTTCTGTGCCCTAATTGCATGATTTTGCACTTTTTTACACTGAAACCCAGCTGTCCTGCCCTTGAGCACTCCTCGAGTCTTCACAGATCTCTGCACATTCTTTCCACCCCTCCTCTGGAGTGTCTGCCCTATTGCAGATTTTGGTGTCACCCACAAAGAGGGTCCCTTCCCTTCCAGCTCATCTGCAGTGTCACTTATAAAGATACAGTATTAGGGAAAGGGAAAGGGGAAATTGTTTAACCAGGAAAGGCACATTAAGCTGGAGCTTGTTTCCAGGTGCGACCTGGGAGCACAAGGAAGTTAAGTAACTTGCTCAGGGTCACACAGTATGCAAGTGGAAGCTGTGGGATTCAAACCCAGGTCTGGTCTGCTGTATGTCACCAGATTTGCAGCTCAGAGCCTTAGAGCACTGCGCTATACTGCCTCCTACATATAGTATTAGAAATATAGTATTAAAGAACACTGGTCCCAGTACTGAGCCCTATGGCAACCAGCTGGTCACCCTCTCTTTCCTGGAGTCAACTCCATTTACCACCACCCTCTGTCACCTATCCATTAACCAATTTTTTACCCAGTTTACCACCTTTGGACCCACCCCTAAGCTGCCCAGTTTCCTTATGATCTTCCTACGTGAAACGGTGTTGAAAGCTTTACTGAAATCCAAGTAGGCCACATCCACAGCCTCACTCTGATCTAGTTCCCTGTTTACCCAGTCAAAAAATCGATCAGATTTGTCTGACATGACCTCCCTTCATGAATCTGTGTTGTCTTGGGTCTTGTAACCCACTGGATTCAAAATACTCCACAATCCTTTCCTTTACTAGTGACTCTATTAGCTTCTCCACCACTGAAGTCAGGCTGGCTAGCCTATAGTTGCCAGCCACCTCTCAGCTACTGACTTTCTGAAGCAGAACTACATCTGCCCTTCAGTCCTCTAAAATCATTCCTGTTTCCGATGAGATGTTAAAAAGGACTGTCAGAGGTACAGCCAGTACCTTTCTGAGCTCCCTCAGTACCTTTGGGTGTACCTTCTGGCCCCACAGGTTTGTCCACTTTCAGATTTGTGACTCCCTTCAAGACTCTGTCCTCTGTGAATGCAGGCTCATAACTTTGGTAATTTTCAATATTTTTATCCCAAATTTACAACATAACCATATCTTTCCAGCACCTCATGAATGTGACAACTGTCATTTTTCAACTCCTGCCCCAAATGTGTTTTTGCAACACGAAAGTTGATTTTGCATTCCCTGCATGACATCACCTTTAGGCTAGGCATTGAACATTTTCTCTGTCCTTCATCATGAGGCTGGATCATAACAAAGATAAGCTGGAAATTTGGTATAAAAATATTGAAACAACAATTTTCAATATTTTTACCCCTGATTCCTCTCCTGCAGCCCTATCAGCTCTGGCCAGGGTTTGTTTAGATATGATGGGTCTCCCTCCTCCTAAAAAGTTACTCCTTCCAGTACATAAGTCCCTACGTAGGGCTACTTCCAAGCTGCTTCAGAATCCCACCTCCATACCAGGGGTGGATAAAAAATGAGAGAAAAGGTACCAGCTAGATAAGTCTAATGCTGAGTATCTTTACATACATCCAGACCATCGAAGAGTTGTGCAAGCTGCAGCTTACGATAAAACAAAGGTGTCTTTTTCTTCCCAGCCTCCAGAAAAAGAATCCAGAACACTGGATGTTATGGGTAAGAAATCTTACACCACAGCCTCACTGTTGCTTTGCCTCTGTACTTGCATTGCTTACACAGCTCAGTACCAAAAGGCTCTCTGGAGCTCTGTCCTGGCTATCAGCCAGCAGCTCCCAGATAGAGTGTCTCAGGAACTGGCAGAAACTGTTAAATCTGCCTTAGAAGCTACAAAATACCAGTTCCATACGGCTGTAGATGCCAGTGACACTGCCGCCAGGGTTCTCTCAGAGATTTGCCTGGCTGAGGACTACTAATCTGTCCCAGGATACCCAGACTAAAGCTATGGATTTGCTTTGTGAGAACAATTCTCTTTTTAGGGACAAAACAGAGACTTACATGAAAAAGGTGGAGGAATAGAAAACCACCTATCATAGCAATGCAGCTAAAGAAAAACCCTCTACCTCCTATAGACTGCAAACAGGGGGAAGAGGTAGAGGTCAGGGGCGTAGCTACAAGGGTGCAAAGAGTGCAGTGGCACCTGGGTCTATGAGGTTTGAGGGGCCCGGATCATAATTTTGATGTTCATTCAAAATGGAGAGGGGCCCTTTATCATCACCTTGCACCCAGGCCCTCTGGGAATTTGCTACGCTACTGGTAGAGGTTAGTGTCCCAGGGCCTTCTACTCTATGCCAATGCCCATGCCCTTGAATTACTCTCAGATGAGACGATTCTTTAGGGGAAGAGGAAGAAGGGCTCAGAAATGTACAGATCCTTACCTACAACAAAAAATCAACCAGGACAAAACTCCTGATGGGAAAGCCCAGGTCGCTTCCCCTCTGCAAGTAGGAAGAAGGATGACCCACTACCTTCACCAGTGGCACCACATTACTGCAGACATGTGGGTGCTGGAGGTGGTGGGTCAAAGACTTACCCTGCAGTTCAAAAAATGTCCTGCTCAGCAGGGCCACAGGAGTGTAAAAACGCTAACCTCACAGAGAAAATTCTGCTAGAGTTAGAGGTAAAATCTCTCCTGGTAACAATGCAGTGGAAAGAGTCCCTCTCTCTCCCAAAGGGGAAAAGGCCTCTATTCCATATACTTTCTAACCAAAAAGAAAAACAGGGACTGGTGACCAATTCTAGATCTCAGGTACCCAAACAAGCACCCGTTAAATCCCAGATTCGGGGAGGCGCTAATGAGCAGACTGGAGTAAAGACGTGTCTTCACCTCGCTCCTCAGAGTCGCCGCTAAAAAATAAAATAAACTGCCTTAAAAGTAACCCAAAGTAAGAATCAATGGTCTGGAAAGGTGTGAGTAAGTGAGATGGTTGAATATGTGATTTCAAATACTGGGAAAAGCTTGAGGATGGCGTCGAAAAACCAAAGGAGGCAGCCCCCGGCTTCCCAAGTGGAGAATGCAGGGCATGTATCCTTGTTGGCTGGAGAGGTCTGCTCGGTAGGCCGCGAGGTGACTCAACAAGTACTGGCTGCATTAGAACCTAAACTGACCAGCTTGGCTACCAATTTTGATAGAAAGCTGCAAGAGTTGGTTGACCTCCACGCTACGCAGACCACCAGAATTAGTGAGGCTGAGCAGCGAATTGACTTGGAGGATGCCACAGCTCCCATACCTGAGCAAGTCATCGCCCTGCAAAGAGAACTGGAGGAGTTGAAAGAACTTTTGGATTATCAGGAGAATTACCATCGACGACTGAATTTAAGATTAAGGGGCTTGCCAGAGGGAATGGAGGGAGCGAACATAATGGATTTTTGTGCCAAAACGCTGCCAGGACTGCTGGGCATGTTGCCTAAACATGGGCGCTTGAAGCTAGAGAGGGCCCACAGGGCTGTAATGCCGAAACCAGCGCCTAATCAGCCGCCTCGCCAAGTAATCATGAGATTATATTATTTCCCAGACAGGGAAAATGTTTTAAAGGCTTATCGAGACAGATCATAATTGGAGTATGAGGGACATCGTCTGTTTCTCTCCCAAGACTATTCATCCCGCCTTTTGAAATGCCGTAGGGCTTTTGCTCCAGCCATGGTGCAGTTATGAGAAGCCAAAATTGATTGTTACATGCTATACCCCGCAACTCTCAAAATTAAACACGAAGGAGCGGTTTATTCTTTTTGGGAAGTTTCGAAAGTGGAGGTGTTCGTGAAGGACTTGGTGAAAAAGTTGGGGTAGTTTGAAACCGGAGGTTGCCTGCTCGGCTGGAGCAATGGCAAGAGTGACTGGCTCCTGAAAGGAAAGATATAGACACAAGAAAGCTAAGTGCCTAATGTGAAATCAACCCTTCCCTAACTCCCTTATTTCCTCTACTTACCCCCTTGATAAATGCTGCAAAGACTAATTGTTTGCAAGAGATTGATTTATTTTTTTGGAGATGAGGAACACGAATAGCGGGCCTTTCCATTTCCTTTTTTTTTTTTTTCTCTCTCTTTTTTGAGAACTGAGTGTAGGCCTGAAGTCAGACGTTTACCTTATGAAGAGACATTGCATGTTATGTGGAATGTTTGGCAACATCTTGAGTGAAGAGTCCCTGTGTAGATGGAGAGCTGTTGCTGGGCCTGAGTTTTAAAAGCCCTCATCTCTCTAAAAAAGGAACTGATGCATAACGGACATGAAGGGGTTGGAAGGGGGAGGGGCACATTTGGGAGCTGGCTTTTCGCTACTTTTGATGGTGAAGGGGACATGGCAATACAGAAGGGATCCCTATATGCATCTAAGGGGCTTTGCCCGGTCTCCTTAAGGGGGTGAAATCTATATCTTTGGAGGGATGGGCCCTAATTGAAAGAAAGAAAGGGGGAGGTGCATTAGGAGAGCACCCTCTGGAGTCTCAGACCTTAAGGAGATATTCAGTGGGTTGGATGAAGGGTAGTTACACTGAGAATAAGGGGGGTGATAATGTTTGACTGGGTGAAAGACCAATAATTATGAAGCCAATGGGCAGTGGATTTGTTTTGTCTTCTTTCATTCACAACACACGCGCGACCTGGGGGGGGAGGCATTTGGACTGCTTCATAGAGGGAAGGAGGAGTAAAATCTCTGCGCTATGCAGTTCTTGTTACTTGGGGGGGGGGGAGATGTTAGAAAATAAAAGAATGGGTTGGGGGCAGGGGTGTGTATATAGTTACTACTTGTTGAATTTGTTATGGTTAGATGTTAGTTTGCAGATCCATAAGATATGCCATTCAGACATATTGGTGGTGATGGAGTCGGAGCCCGAAGGGGATTTCTTAGGGAGGATAAAAGTGCAGGAAAGTATTCGGAAGACATGTCGGGAATGCAGGATTTAAATGTGGTATCATGGAATGTAAGGGGAATAGCCACCCCGGTTAAATGAACAATGCTGCTTACAGCTTTAAAAAGACAGAATACCCATGTAGCTTTGCTACAGGAGATGCACCTCACGGAGAGGGAGCATGCAAAGTTAAAAAGGGATGGGTGGGGGAATGTTATTCGGCTGCTTTTAATGTGCATAAAAGGGGGGGTGGCTGTTCTCCTGAATAAAAAACTGCCTTTTTTAAAAGAAAGGGTGGTTGCAGATCCTAATGAGGGTCGTTATATATTTGTGGTGGGAATTCTATATGGGGAGAAAATCTCATTTGGAAGTGTGTATGCACTCGCTGTATATGACTCAATTTTACGGTAGGATTGTTTTTTAATAATTGCAGAGCAATTCCCAAACCTGATATTGGGGAGGATTTGAACTGTTTGAGGAATCCTGTTTTGGACTATTCAGAACATAAGGGGCCCCCTAAAAGTGCCATTCAGGAGTGGATGGCAGGAATGAATGAATTAGACCTTATAGATGGGTGGTGAATGGCTCACCCTACGACCAAGGAATACACGTTTTTTCACACCCCCACCATACGTGGTCACAGCTGGACTAGCTGTACCTTCCCAGAGAGTGGTACTTTTGAATCAGATGCATTAAGCATGGGCCTATCCACATCTCTGACCATGCCATGGTCATTATGTCTTTGAATAGAGGGGAGGATGAGGGCAGGTTAAAGGTATGGAGATTTCCTAATTATTTATTAGCTAAAAAAGAGTTTCAGGAACACCTGCATGAGCAATGGCAGCAGTATGTTCGAAATAATTCAGAGACAGACATCTCTAAAGCAGTTTTCTGGGATGCGGGGAAGGCATTTATGAGGGGGGTCATTATCAGTTATGTAGCACATCATAAAAAAAAGTCAAGGAAAGGAGAATTAATTTAGAACAGAGACTTAAGGTGTTGGAGAGAAAGGCGGCGGCTCTGGGTACGGGTGGAGAGAATGTGCACCTGTTGTTGACAAGGACCAGGGAAGCATTGAATAACTTACTGCTGGGAGAAGCGAGGAAGACAGGGCTATTTATTAGGAAACATTTTTATGAGTGGGGGAACAAACCACGAACCATGCTGGCAAATCTCATAATGGGGGGCAGGGGGGGACACCTGATTCAGGCCGTCCGAGCAGAGGATGGGGTCCTTCTGAAAAATAAAGTAGTTATTGGGGAAAGATTTAGGAGATTTTATCACAAGCTTTATCAAGGTCAAAAGGGAGGGGAGGATAGGGGGATGGTGGAATTCTTGAATAGGGTGGAGATACCGCAGATAACAGATAGACAGAGGGAACGACTGAATGGGGCCATTACAATGGAGGAAATCCTTTCTGCCATTGGAACGCTTAAGAGGGGTAAGACCAGTGGCCCTGATGGTTTTTCAGCCGAATATTTTAAAGTTATGAAAGTAAAAATAGTGGACCACCTGGAAGCAGTTTTCCAGGAGGTGAGGGAAGAGAAAGGAATGTTACCTCAAGCATGGGGAGAAGCTACGATTTGCCTGATTCCAAAACCAGGGAAAGACCCTTTGGAATGTGCCTCCTTTAGACCGATATCCCTCTTAAATTATGATTCTAGGATTTTAGCCAAAATTATTGCCACTCGGCTAGAAAATCTACTGCTGGGGATCATTCACCCAGACCAGACCGGGTTTATCCGGGGTAGGTACTCATATCATAATGTGAGGATTCTCCTCAATGTAATCTGGGGAGCAAAGGTTAATAAAGAGGTGGTACATATATTGTTGATGGATGCCGAGAAAGCATTCGACAGAGTGGAGTGGAAATATTTAATGGAGGTCTTGACCTAGTTTGGTCTGGGTGAGGGGTTCACAGGGATGGTGCGTCAGATGTATAGAAACCCCAGGGCTAGAGTTTTAACCAATGGAATCCTCTTGGATAGCTTTGATTTAGAAAGAGGCACAAGACAGGGCTGCCCTCTTTCCCCTCTTCTGTTCGCGCTAGTACTTGAACCTCTGGCCATTGCCATTCGGAAACACCCGGACATATCAGGAGTGATGGGGAAGGCGGGTAGGGAGGCTAGGCTTTCGCTTTATGCAGATGATATGTTGATATATGTAACTAAGCCCAATAAGTCTATGCCTGCTCTTCTGAGCTTGATTGACCGATTCTCACAATTCTCTGGATATAAGGTAAACCTGGACAAGTCGGAAGAGCTGAGGGTCGGGGCGCAAGAGGGAAGAACCACTACATCAAAATGGGGCTTTTGGGTAGTTGGGAAGGCCTTCACCTATCTGGGCATCAAAGTGGGAGGGGAGTTGGAGGACTTATATGACTTGAATTATATCCCACTTGTGCAAAACATAGTCATGGACCTAGCTAGATGGAAGAACCTTCCCATAACGTGGCTGGGTAGGATAAATCTTATCAAGATGAACCCGCTCCCCAGAATACTTTATAGTCTACAAATGCTTCATATTGGGTTAAGAGGAACATAGGTGAGAAAATTGGAAAAAGCCTTCTCGGATTTTATCTAGAGGGGGAGACGCCCGAGGATAGGTCTAGCCCAGTTGAAGGCCCCTATAGATAAAGGAGGCCTACAATCCCCAGACTTAAATAACTATCAAAGGGCAATTCAGTGTCGATATATACAGGATTGGATTGACAGACCTAAAGAAGCAGGCTGGCTGGATTTGGAGGAGAGAGGAAGTGTGGGAGGAATTTCAGCGTACCTGTCCCTGGGAGGTCGGAAGGCATACCAGAGACTCCCTAATCCGAACCCCCTGGTTATAGCAGTGTTAGACAGCTGGAGAGACATGTCTAAACTGAGAGGCCCCAGACAGGAAGACACACTACTCCTCCCATTGAGGGGAAATCCTTTTTTTCTTCCAGGGTTGGAGGATGGGGGGGTATAAAGAGCGGGAAATAAAGGGAATTAACTGCCTTAAGCATTTATTTACACATGGTGTGCTGGACTCATTCCAGAATATACAAGATAAGACAGGGCTGGGACACCAGCACTTCTTTCGCTACCTTCAAGTAAGGGCATACATTAATTCCATTGGAAGGCTTGGGGGTACCATACCGCAGTGGGAGGCGCCCGAACAATTAATAATGACAGGGCAAAAAAAAAACAAGGGTACCATTTAAAGAATGGCTAAAGAAGGTATTACATGGTTTCTGGATAAAACACAAAATACTAAAATGCTTTGGGAGAGAGATTTAGGGATCACAATTTCCTCAGATAATTGGAAAACACTTCTCCAGCTACATCAGGATGTTCTGATGTGTAACAAGTATAAAGAGTCCTATTATAAGTTTTGTCATAGGCTATACTGCCCACCTCTGGTGGTTCATAAGTATAACTCTGCAATTTCTCCCATATGCCCTAGATGCAATAATAACCTGGCCTCATATTATCATTATTTCTGGGCCTGCTCAACCTTGCAGATATTTTGGGGAGAGGTAGTATCGGAATTGCGAAGGATTGGAGGTCAGCAGATTCCCCTGTCCCCTCTTTTTCTACTTTTTGGGGTGGAGGATACGGGGAAGGGAGAGTGGACCCCCATACAAAAATGGCTTAGGGTGTTAATATATATGGCCAGGCACTGCATTCTGAACACCTGGGTCACGTCGGTGAAGCCTACTGTTGCACAATGGAAAACCCTGGTAGCACAGGCCATTACTTTGGAACGACTAACGTATGCTACTAAGGGGAAAGAGGAATTGTTTTATAGAACCTGTCAACCGTATTTTTCATCTCTGACTGAAGCAGAGAGCATTATGCTTAACGAGGGTTGGATTTGAAATGAATGTATTAGGAGAGGGGTATTCTTGGGAAATAAAATGTTAGGGGCTTCGACTCCATATCACCCGGGCTAATAATTTAGAAGAAATGTCTTCTTCCTTTTTCTTTCTTTACTGAATGGAAAGATTAAGATGTAAAGTGATGAAATGGATCTGGATGTAAATAGGTTATGTATTAAGGTTTATGTCGTATATGTCTGTATGTATGTATGTTGGATGTGTGTCTTTTTTTCTGTGGAAAAAAGAAACAATAAACAAATGATGCAAAAAAATTCCAGATTCAGGATGGTCACCCTGTCAGTGGTGATTCCCTCTTTACAACAGGGAGACTAGCTAGCCTCCCTAGACCTAAGAGATGCCTATTTTCACATTCCAATCAAGCCCTCTCACAGAAAGTATCTCATATTCAGGCTGCCGTCTGGCCACTACCAGTTTGCAGATCTGCCCTTCTGCCTTTCTTCAGCTCCCAGAGTTTTCACAAAGAGCCTGGCAGTGGTGGCATCCCATCTCAGAAGACAGAAGGTCTCTGTTCTCCCTTACCTGGATGACTGGCTGATAGAGGACAGGTCTTCCAAAAGGTCAGAGACTCTCTCAGTCTCACACAGCGCACCCTGGAGTCCCTGGGTTTCCTGATCAACACAGAGAAGTCCCAGTTTGAGCCAGTTCATCTCTTGAAGTTTATCGGAGCAGAGATGGACGCACAGCAAGGCAAGTCCCTGCTCCCTCTGAACAAGGTGGAAAACCTCCAGGCTCTGACACACTTGTTTGTCTTGAGCCAACCAATACCAGCCAGGCACTTCCTTAGACTTCTAGGCCACATGGTATCTACTACAGCTGTAGTGCCAGTGGCCAGGTTCCTGGGAGTGGGTCCTAGGGTGGTAGCCTGGGTAAAACACTGGTTGGACAACAGGATCCAGCGGGTAATAGTAAATGGAGTCCACAGTGAAGAAAAGAGGGTTACTAGTGGGGTACCACAGGGTTCAGTACTGGGACCTGTCCTTTTTAATGTCTTTATAAGTGATATTGCAGAGAGACTGGAAGGGAAAGTATGTCTCTTTGCAGATGACACAAAGATCTGCAGCAGGGTTGATACACAAGGTGGGGTGGAAAGGATGGAAAGAGACTTGGCAAGGTTGGAGGAATGGTCAAATGTATGGCAGCTTAGATTCACTGCAAAAAAGTGCAAAGTAATGCACCTGGGAAATAAAAACCCAGGGGAAGAGTACACAATGGGGGGTGAGATACTGACAACAACAACAATGGAAAGGGACCTGGGGGTAGTCATATCAGACAATCTAAAGGTGGGCCAGCAATGTGAGAAGGCAGTAAAGAGGGCTGGGAGATACTAGGATGCATAGGGAGAGGCATCACCAGTAGAAAACAGGAAGTTGTTGGCCCTCTATACAGACAGTTGGTAAGACCACATCTGGAGTACCGTGTACAGTTCTGGAGACCCCATCTCTGCAAAGACATAGACAGGGTGGAGACTGTCCAGAGGAGGGCAACTAAAATGATGCAAGGTCTGCATCAGAAGACATATGAAGAAAAACTAAAGGAACTAAAGATGTATAGTTGAGGAAAGGGGGGGGGGTAGACATGATAGAAACTTTCAAATGCCTCAAGGGAATCAACAAAGTCCAAGAGGGTAGCATCTTTCAGAAAAAGTGATGTACAAAAACAAGTGGGCACAATTTGAAGATAGAGGGGGGAAGGCTCAGAGGTAATGTGAGGAAGTATTTCTTCACAGAGTGGGTTGTGGATGTATGGAACAGCCTTCCTGAGGAGGTTGTAGAGTCAAAAACAGTGGGGGAATTCAACAATACATGGGACGGACATAAGGCAATTCTTGTTGGGGGTAGGAGGAAGTAGGCTGTTGGTTAACTAGGATCAGCAGTGTATCCGTTAGGTAGAAAAATGGGCAGACTAGGTGGGCCAAGCAGTCCTTATCTGCCATCAAATTCTATGTTTCTATGTTTCAGTACCATCTCGGAGCCATTTGATCTCAGAAGAGGGACTCCCTATCAAAACTGGTTCCAGTCACAAGGACACTCTTACATGCCCTGGACTGGTGGAAGGACAGGGACAACCTCAGGGAAAGAGTTCCTTTCTAGCAGAGGGAACCTTCCACTGTACTCACTACAGATGTTTCCCTCCTAGGGTGGAGTGCATACCTAGCAGACCAGTCCATAAGTGGGGAGTGGTCTCCCAGAGAGTCCACGTGTCATACAAATCTCCTCAAACTCAGAGCTATGTACCTGGCTATCAAAGCCTTTGCTCCCAAGCTCAAAGGACAATCTGTCCAAATCAGGACAGACAACATCTCTGTTATGTTCTACATCAACAAATGAGGGAGCACAAGATCCACAAAACTCTGCACAGAAGCCATGAAGATCTGGTCTTTGGCCTACTCCTTGGATATGCAGCTCATGGCCATTCACCTGTGTAGAATGTGCTGGCAGACTCCCTGAGCCACATCAGTCAGGGCCACCATGAGTGGACCCTAAACAAACAGATGCTGGCCACAGTCTTCAGGAGGTGGGACACTCCAGAAATAGATCTCTTTGCCTCCAATCACAGCTACCAGATTCCCCTGTACTGTTGCAGGCCTCCGGCTCTGGGCTCAGTACCAGTGGATGCCCTGTCTCTGGATTGGACAGGGAGGTTCCTGTACGCTTTCTCTTGATTTCACCTGATTCTCAGGGTCCTGCTAAAACTCAGAAGCCAGCCAGCAACCATGATTCTGGAGGCTCCAGACTGAGTGAGGCAGCCTTGGTATACCCTGCGTCTCACCCTCTCAGTCAAACACCCCATTCGCCTACCCCTCACTCACAGTCTCCTGATAATGCCTGAGATGTGGATAGGGTATCCCTGCATAGAGTCTCTTCACCTCAAAGCTTGGGACTTGAAGAGCAAGAATTCCCTGACTCTCAGAGTTCAGAGTAAGTCCTGAAAATACTTTGTCTGGCTAAGAAACCAAGTACCAAAAAGACGTATGCTTCCAAATGGAAGAGATTTTCTCTCTGGTGTAAAGACAGGCAGATTAACCCTCTGCAGGCTAGCCTGCCCTCCATACTAGACTATTTGGTACACTTGCAAGCATCAGGCCTTATAGCCTTATCTCTGAAGGTTCACTTGGCAGCCATTTAGGCCTTCGTGTCTGTTGATAAGAAGAAATCTGTAATTTCTCATTCCATCTTCTAGAAATTCTTTAAAGGCCTGCTGCACCTTCAACCCCCACTTAAGGAACCTGTCCCCCTTGGTATTTGAACCTCTGTATAGCTAAGTTAATGGAGCCTCCACAACACACTCCAATGAAAAGGAAATGGTCAGCACTCCAGGGATAATCCAAATATGTACTTTTAATATTAAACTCTTACAGCAGCAGCAGGAGCCATATACAAGAAGACTGGCAATAGGCACTCCGTTAGATTTTTAGTCCCATAGCAGTTTTAATTTTTGTATACTTTGTAGTTAAATTACCCGCGGATTTCAGCCAGCCAAGCATTCGAGTAGCCACACATTTACGTTTCTGCGTGACAACTGACGCCTTCCTCAGAACATGTGTTGCCACTAAAGCACTACTATTTTTTAAATCACTGCCTTAAAGAGACATACGTACCTTAAAAATCATTTACATATGAAGTGCCATCGCATTTTAAACAACAATACAAATACACATATCAGAATACTCATAAACATATAAAATTCATTTCAAGCTATACACAAGACACAACCTGATAAAGCTCTTTTTTAAAGTTCTTTTTCCAATTTCTTTTTTAAATTACTTTTTAAACTATGCAAGGAGACAAAAACATGCAGTCCATTATAGACATAACCTAATAAAATTCATTTTAAACTGTACAGAAAGACAGAATCATTCAGTCTTTTATAGACACAACGTACTGTAGTAAAATTAATTTTAAACTGTGCAAGGAGACAAAGTCATTTAGTTCATTTGGTTTTACAGTGTCCAGTGTTGTAATCCAAAAAGCTTCCCTTAATAACAATTTATTTTTTAAACTTCCCCCTTTTGAGCCAAAAACACCTTTTCCACTCCAAAGAATTTTAGCACTGCAGTCAAAGTATATCTAGCTGCAGAAGAGTACCTAGCAATGGCATAAGATTTATTTGTGCAAATTGCATTTTTATGTTCAGCCACTCGTAACTTAAGAGCTCTTTTAGTTTTGGCAATATAAAAAATTCCACATGGACTTGTCAATGCATACACTACTCCTTCGGTACTGCAATTAATAAATTGTCTAATCATGAACTTTTTCCCAGAGTGTGGATATGTAAATGAATCCATATCTCTAGTATTGTTACACTGTGAACAGTGTCCATATCTGAAACTTCCAAGTGGAGGCTTTGGTAACCATGTTTCTACTTCTTGTTTTGGCAACAAACTGGACAAGTGAATCTCTTAAATTTCGCCCTCTTCTATAGGTCATTCTCGGAATATCTTTACTGATTTCATCAAAATGTTTATCTCCTCTTAAGATTTGCCAATATTTTTTATTATATGTGTCACATCAGAAACTTTCGGAAAATATTGTGTTATAAATGATATCTTTGATTTCTTTTCAATTTCTTCCTTATTTCTATTTCCACTTTGTATATACTCTCTAGGGTATTTCCTCGCTTCAAACCGCGTTGCCATTGCCACACTTTGGCTGTCATAATGCGAGGACATATCCTAAGGAGTGTATACAAAGTGCTTATGTGAATGCAAAAAACAGAAACCACACTGAACTTATTAGTGGAAATAGAAATAAGGAAGAAATTGAAAAGAAATCAAAGATATCATTTATAACACAATACTTTCCGAAAGTTTCTGATGTGACACATATAATAAAAAACATTTGCAAATCTTAAGAGTAGAGAAACATTTTGATGAAATCAGTAAAGATATTCTGAGAATGACCTATAGAAGAGGGTGAAATTTCAGAGATTCACTTGTCCACAGTTTGTTGCCAAAGCAAAAAGTAGAAACATGGTTACCAAAGCCTCCACTTGGAAGTTTCAGATGTAGACACTGTTTGCAGCATAACAGTACTAGAGATATGGATTAATTTACATATCCACACTCTGGGAAAAGGTTCATGATTAGACAATTTATTAATTGCAGTATGGAAGGAGTAGAGTAAGCATTGATATGTCCATGTGGAATTTTTTATATTGGCCAGACTAAAAGAGCTCTTAAGTTACAAGTGGCTGAACATAAAAATGCAATTTGCACAAATAATGAATCTTATGCCATTGCTAGGTACTCTTCTGCAGCTAGACATACTTCACCTATAGTGCTAAAATTCTTTGGAGTGGAAAAGGTGTCTTTGGATCAAAGACGGGGAAGTTTAAAAAATAAATTGTTATCAAGGGAAGCTTTTTGGATTACAACACTGGACACTATAAAACCAAATGGACTTAATGACTTTGTCTCCTTGCACAGTTTAAAATGAATTTTACTACAGTAGGTTGTGTCTATAAAAGACTGAATGATTATGTCTTTCTGTACAGTTTAAAATGCATTTTATTAGGTTTTGTCTATAATGGATTGCATGTTTTTGTCTCCTTGCATGGCTTAAAAAGTCATTTAAAAAAGAAGTTGGAAAAAGAACTTTAAAAAAGAGCTTTATCAGGTTGTGTCTTTTGTATAGCTTGAAATGAATTTTATATGTTTATGAGTATTCTGATATGTGTATTTGTATTGTTGTTTAAAGTGCGATGGCACTTTATATGTAAATGATTTTTAAGGTACGTATGTCTCTTTAAGGCAACGATTTAAAAAATAGTAGTGCTTTAGTGGCAACACATGTTCTGAGGAAGGCGTCAGTTGTGACGCAGAAATGTAAATGTGTGGTTACTTGAATGCTTGGCTGGCTGACGTCCGTGGGTAATTTAACTACAAAGTATACAAAAATTAAAACTGCTATGGGACTAAAAATCTAACGGAGTGCCTATTGCCAGTCTTCTTGTATATGGCTCCTGCTGCTGCTGTAAGAGTTTAATATTAAAAGTACATATTTTGATTATCCCTGGAGTGCTGACCATTTCCTTCTGGTTGGAGTGTGTTGTGATTTTCAAAAGTCTTGGTAAGGTGCACCCTGTTTTGTTTACTGGATACATTTTAAAGAAAATGTTTGAGCAGTGCTTTGTGTGATAAAGTGTTAATGGAGTCTCCATTTGAGCCAATGGCTACTGCAGACTTAAATATGTCACCTGAAAAACTGTTTTCTTATTGGCAATCACTTCAGCCAAGCTCTTTGTACTGAACCTAACTATAATATTTCCCACAGGGATAAAGTAGTTCTCAGGACCAACAGGAAATTTCTTCCCAAGGTACTGTCTCAATTTCACCTGAATCAGTCTATAATGCTCCCTGTCTTTTTCACAGACAAATCCACTCCTGGTGAACACAGGCTTCACAGCCTGGATGTCAAAAGGGCACTGACCTACTACTTGGAGCACACTAAGCAGCTCAGGTCCTTCCACACCCAAATTTTCCTCACCTATGGTGAAGTGGATAAAGGCAGGCCAGCCTTTAAGAGGACTAGCTCAAGTTGGATAGTCTCCTGTATCCAACTATGTTACAGTAAGGCTGGCAGACAGCCACCTCAAGGCCTCAGGGCCCATTCTGCTAGAGGGACTACAGCCTTGGTGGCAGCAGCAAGAGACATACCCTTGCTCAACATCTGCAAAGCAGCTACCTGGAAGACTGTACACACCTTCAAAAAGCACTATTGCTTGGATGTAGAGTCCAGATCAGATGCCAGATTTGGCACTGCAGTCCTGCAGAACCTGTTTCCAAAGTAGGTTCTGTTCCATCCTCCCAACTACATTCCTTTGTAGCCTGCACTAGTCAAGCATACTGAGTCATTCTTGGGTTGAGAAGAAAAATATTACTTACAGTAATATTGTTTCTTCCTGGAGATCCCTCAGTATGCTTGACCTCCCACCCAACCTTTCCTCACATAACCTGGCTGAGAATAGTTCCGCAGTCCTTGCCTTAGACCAAATTTCTTACTGTAGAGCAATAAAATGTGTAATGTTTCTTCAGTGAAGCATGATGTACTGTATATAGTTCACCTAGAGGTGAGTTCCATTTTTTCCCCATTTTTTTCTATAGTATTAGCATAGGTTTAGGGTTTGGGGCCTTTTGCCCTCAGGCTTCGAAATGAATCTGACTGGAAGTACAGCAGCACCTACAGGCAGCATTATCTTACTACAACCTGATTGGCTAATTCCCTGGCATCATTAGCATAACTCCACCTCTGGGGCAGCTAAACCCAGCTGGCATAACTGCACTAGTGAAGCATACCGAGGGATCCCCTGGAAGAAACAATATTACTATGGTAAGTAATTTTTTTCTTATCTCCACAGGTCCGTAAGGAGCTTGTTACTAAAATGGTGCTCCTGGTCTTTGGCTACACAGATGTGATCTATAGTTCTGCCTCTCCCACTTCACTTGCCAGACTGGACACCCTCTTCAACTCCTTCTGCCATTTGGCTACTAACTCACCCCCACGCACACACCGCTGCTTGCTGTATTCATCCCTAGCCATCCTTTCCCTGACTCTTGCTGCCAAGCTCACTGCGCCTTCTTGATTTCCAAATACTGGTTTGGCTGCCTTCCTTCTTACCTTTCCTCTCTCCTATCCCAACTTTCTTCTGCTGCATGCTCCCTCCGTTCAATGGACCATTATACTTTTCAACTCCTCATCCCCACTCCTCTGCTGGGCAATCTGTCTTCTCCTATTACCTTCCTCCACTCTGGAACAAACTCCCTTTCTCCCTTTGTTACTCTCCTTCACCTGGCTCCTTCAGGTGCCAGCTGAAACTTCGACCCCTCCCCACCTGTTCCTGTTTCCTTTCCTTCTGATATTTTGATGGCTGTACCCTTTTCATCAATGTTATTACTCTTATTTATATTATTGTTGCCAACTGCTATGCACTGTTGGGTGTTCTCTGTACTTATTTCTTCATATGCAAGTTTATTCATCATCTGTTCAAATCTTTGTATGATCTGATGTTTTGACACTTGTACTGTCTGCTGCTTGTTCTACCTTCCCTTCCCCCCAGGTCACACCTGGAAATGAGCCTTGGTTCAACATGCCTTTTCTGGGTACCAATTTTCAAATAAATAAACACCAAGCAAGCCAGCCCTGTAAAGCAAGCCAGCTGGCCATATAAAGCCAGCAAGCCTTCCAGCTAACCAGCTAATTAGGTCAAGCCAGTTAACCATCCAGCCAGCCAGACAGATAGACAGCCTCATGCCAGCTGTGTCAAGCCAGCCAGCCCTCCAGTCAGCCAAAAAAAGACTTCTCCTACAACAAGGCCAGCCTCTCTCTGGTCTGATGGTAAGTGTTAATGCACCTAATTTCCAAATGTTGACTGCATTGCTAACCTGCTTATTCGTTCCCACTCAGGACAGAAAGGCTGATTTCAAGGTGGTGAATACAAAAGTGTAACAGGAGCATTGGAGGGAGGTGGACACTAGTCTGTTTTCAGAAGCGAGAGAGAGAGTCCTGAAGGAACTCATAAATCTTAAAGTGGACAGAGCAGTGGTGCCAGACAGGGTCCATCCAAGGGTATTGAGGGAGCTCAGGGAGGTACTTGCTGCAACATTGATGGTCCTATTTAACAGCTCATTGGAAGCAGGGGTGGTCATGGAAGACTAGAGGAGGGTAGATGTAGTCCTACTTCACAAAAGTGGTAGCAGGGAAGAGGCTGGCAATTATAGGCCAGTCATCCTGACTTTGGTGGTAAGAAAGTTAATGGAACCACTGCTGAAACAAAGGATTGTGAAATATCTTGAATCTAATAGGTTACAAGACCCAAGGCAGCATGGATTCACGGGGGCATGTCATGTCAAACAAATCTGATAGAGTTCTTTGACTGGGTGACCAAGGAACTACATCTGGGTGGAATGGTGGATGTAGCCTACCTAGATTTCAGTAAGACATTCAGTACCATTCCACATAGGAGACTAGTAAGCAAGCTGGGTAGCTTAGGAGTGGATCCAGAGGGGGAAAACTGGGTAAGAAATTGATTAAGGATAGGCAGCAGAAGTTGGCGGTAAATGGAGTTCACTCAGAAGAAAGAAGAGTGACCAGTGGGGTGCCTCAGGGATCAGTGCTGGGACTGGTCCTCTTTAATGTCTTTATACGTGACATTGTAGATGATCTGGAAGGGAAGGTCTTCTCTTTGCAGATGGCACTAAACTCTGCAGTAGGGTGGACACTCTGAGGGTGTGTGTGTGTGGAAAGGATGAGCAGTGACATGAGAAAACTTGTGGAGTGGTCAAGGGTATGGCAGCTGTGTTTCAATGTGAAAAAGTGCAAAATAATGCACTTGGGGGAAAGAAACCCAAGGGCAGAGTACAAAATGGGGGTGGTGGTACAGACAACCACCAAGAAGGAAAGAAACTTGGGGGTAATCATACTGGATGACCTAAAGGTGGCCAGGCAGTGCAACAAGGCAGTTGGGAGGGTGAGTGCAATGCTGGGGTGCATAAGGAGGGGTATCACCAGAAGAAAGAGTGAAGTGGTACTGCCTCTGTATAGACTGCTGGTAAGACCCCATTTAGAGTACTGTGTCCAGTTCTGGAGACCACATCTCAGAAAGGACATAGACAGAGTGGAAGCGGCCCAGAGGAGGGCAACTAAAGTGTAGGGTCTGCATCTGAAGCCCTAGAAGGGGAGATTCAATGACCTAATTATGTACACCCTGGAAGGGGGGGAGAATATTATAGAGACCTTTAAACACCTCATAGGGGTGAACAAGGTACAAGAGAGAAGTATTTAAAAAAAAGGTGCTCAAGGACAAGGGGGCATGACATGAAACTGGGGGGGTAGATTCAGAAGAAATGTAAGGAAGTACTTCTTCACAGAAAGAGTGGTGGATTTCTGGAACAGTTTCCAGCAGAGGTGGTGGGAGTGAAAAGAGTGGTGGAGTTCAAGAATGCATGGAATAAGCATAAGGGAATCTTAGGTAACAAGAAGGGTGCTGAATGGGCTGGAGATCAAGTAAGATCTGTGATGACACTATAAGCAGGGGAAAAATGGGCAGACTAGGTGGGCCAAGCGGTCCTTATCTGCCAGCAGTTTTATGTTTCTGTGGATCTAGGATCGGATTATCCCAGAATCTGAAATCTGCTGGTGGAACGAATTCCAGCAAATCCAATAATCCCTACTTTTTTCCCTGTGTGTTTTACAAAGCCTCTGGTGGGCCATAATGGACCACACATTGCTGTTTGTGACATTGCAGTCTGCTGTCATTGGAAAAAAAAATGTAGCTTATTTGTAACATACGAAATATAATGTTTATGAAAGCACGTACTTAAGCTGCAGAGTTGCTTAGAACATACAATATCAATCAATCAATCAGTCTTTATTTAACCAGGTGAAACAACATTGAATGAAACTCATTTATAAAGTGGGACTGGTCAGCGAGCACAGCACTGAAACATAGCAACAGATAATACAAGGTCATAAGGGTAAACAAAAAGAAGAAAAAAACAACAACAATACAACACCGGTATAAACAAAGATCACGTTGCTGTTTACAATACATTCATAAGAAAAAATCAACAACATAGGGCATATGGTGCCCAGGTGCAACATAGGATGTGAGCATTTCACTATGTTATAAAGTGTGATCAACATATGGAATAGGGGAATGCAACGGGAGGTCAGAGAGGACAGAATATAGGCTGAGACCCCAACAAGGAAGAGAAAGAGGAAAGAAAAAGAGAAGGAGAACTGGTGTAGTGAGAAAAAGACCAAGAAAGTTTGTTAGCGAGAGGGTGGACAGGGAGGGAGTGAGGCATGCTAGGCTCATGCACCTAGCGGACTACAGGAAAGTGAAGAGTAGCAGTTGCAGGTGTCCCTAATGTGTAGTCTGAGTAATGCTTTGAAGGTTGCCATTTTAACAAAAGTTAACAGCTTCAGTCATTTTTGGAAGGCTGTTCAATAGGGCTGATGGTGCATGGCTTATGGATGACAGCCCAAATCGCGTTCTAAGTCTAGGGATGTTGAGTGAGCTGCAGGAGTGTCTCCTGAGGGAATAACTTCCAGGGTTACTAGTTAGGAAGTTAGATATACTACTAACATACTAAAATGCCAGCAGAATAGGCCTAACGGTCTTTCGAGTCTGCTCGATTTGTCAGCCCCCACCCTGGGTGCTGACCTTGCTGCCCCCCTCGCCTTCTCTGGCTTCTCCCTTCCCAGTTCCAGATATTCTTGCTGCATTAGATTTTGCTTCCAGAACCCTTCCCCTGTACCTGTCCCAGCCTCTCTTGAACCCCTCCACCGTCTCTGCCTCCACCAGCCCCCTAGGCAGTGCATTCCATGGCTCCACCACCCTCTCAGTGAAGTAGCACCTCCTCCTTTCTCCTGAATCTTCCCCATCAGCTTCTCCACCCATGCCCTCTAGTGCCCCCTCCTCCTTCCTTCTCAAGCACCCTGACTGTTCCTCCCTATTTACCCTCTTCATGTACTTGAAGACTTCTATCATGTCCCCCAGTCCCTTCTCTCTTCCAATGTGTACATATTTAGCTCTTTTGAGCCTCTCCTCATAGGTCTTGTCCCCAAGCCCCAAATCATTTTGGTTGCCCTCTCTGGACCCTCTCCAGGAGTTTAATGTCCTTCTTTAAGTGTGGCCTCCAAAACTGTACGCAGTACTCCAAGGTGTGGCCTCACCAAGCAGTTATACAGAGGGAGCATCACTTCCTCCTTCTGGAGGTGATCCTAGCGATGCATCCCAGCATTCTGTTGGCCTTGGCTGCTGCCCTCCCACAAGTCTCTGAGTTGTTCATTTGACATCCACCACCACCCCAGGTCCCTCTCAGCCATTGAGACTTGTAGCATTCCCCCAGGTGTACACTTGGCCCGGGTTTCTGGCCCCCAGGTGGAGTACCTTGCATTTCCCTGCATTGAACCTCAGCTTATGTATTATGTATTATGCATTGCGGGAGCTTGCCAGTTACGGCTCTATAGGTCCAAACTGCTGCAATTTTAAGTCTCCTGGTTTTTAGGGAGTGCCAGCCAAGAGCATGAAGGGAGCAGTGGTGAGTCCTGTACAGAGCACCAGTAATGAATCTTAGCGCCCTGTTGTACACGGTGTCAAGCTTGGCCAATTCAGTGCTTGGGCCATGACTATACAGGAGGTAGGCAAAGTCCAGGAGTGGGAAGAATGTGAATTGCACTAATCTCAGTTTAGCTTCCTGGGATAGTAGGTGTTTGATTCGGAAGAACAGTCCTAATCTTTGCTTTAACTTTTTTGCCAGTTCCTCTATGTGAACTGTACAGGAGAGTTTGTGATTGATCCAGAATCCTAAATACTTGAATTTGTCTACTAGTTTGATTGGCTCCCCAGGAGGGATGTTATTTGCTGCAGTGTTCCTGATGAGGGAGAATTGACCGAATTAAGTTTAGGGGAAAAATATCATAGTTTTAGATTTCTTTGCATTCAGTAAGAGTTTCAAACCAAAATGAACTAATTAAATATTGTTTCCCTGATCGTCTCGCTCTCATCCACATAAACAAATTAGAAAAATGAAGTACTTTTCATGTATGTCAATACTGCCTGTTGTAAGAGTGGTCTCATGCACGTTCTTAAGGTATGAGAACCATAAACTGAAGGTGAGTGATTCTGATCGCATAAGGATGGAAAAGAGGCCACTCTTAAAACTGTAAGAATGTCTTGGTAGCAGTATTAATGTATTATTGATCAAGATTGCTCAATAATATATTAAAAGTTTCAAAAATCCTGCCTTGAAGGCTGACTCAGGGGTGCAGCGATAGTGCTACCACCTGTCACGCCGGCAACCTCAGTTTGGGAGTGTACTTCGGTTGCTGGGGGTCAGCTGGGGAGATGGATGAGCATGTGATGGACTGCTCTTGTCAGCCCGCTGCTGACTACTGCCAAGTGGTGGGCTGATGGTGGTGCAGGCAGATGGGGCACATAATAGGGAGGGGCCACCATTTTGGTGTAGTGCATGTGTGCCTCCACATGGCACACACCACTGCTTGTCCATGGTAGGGGCGGGACTCCAGAACATAGAAAATAGGGGCTGTGTGGGATAATGAAGCCTTCACTACCTTCCCTCAGCCTGTGCCACCAGCCAACCACCTGAATATGGATTATGAGTACCAAGGAAGCGGACGGTCCTCCTTTCCCTGGCCCCACGGTAGAGGGAATCTGCAGAGGAACTCCTGTGGGTCGGAGTGGTGGCCATCAGTTGGAGGTGGCAGAGACAGGGTTGATATCCCTTTTGCTTAGCCTCTACAGTAAAAAAATTTGTTGAAAAAAAACCCTGCTTTGAACATCCCTGTTTCAAGGGCAGCTGTGTGTGGGACACCCTTCACTGAAAAAGAGGGTCTCAAGTGCAGAAGAAAGAATAGAACATAGAAACATAGAATGTGTTGGCAGAAAAGGCCCACCAGGCCCACCCAGTCTGCCCAAACTCCCTACCTAAAATTGGCCAGGAGCACTTCCTGGATCTGTAATTGTTTTATAAATTAGAGTTTCTTTGCTGTCAATGAAAAATCCTCCTTCTATCCTTACCTGCTTAATAAAGGAATCTTTGCTGCTTACCTTGCCAGAGATAAAATTGAGACCCTGAAGCCTGACCATTGGTGCAGTGGTAGTGCTACCACTTTTGGCGCCAGTGACCCTGGTTAGAGAATGAGCCTGGGTCATCAGTGGGCCTGCAGGTGGGGGATTGGAGGATTTAGAGTCCCTGGGGCACTCCTTCTGCAGGGAGGGAGGGTTCTCACATTACTCCAACACTGCCATCTGTGGATACATGGATGGCAGTGCAACGACAGTGGTATAGAAAGGGGGAGGACACTGCTAAGCAGTTGGCTGAGATGTGCGGTAGCGCATTACCAGCCTGTACGTTAGTCCTTGTGCTGGCATCCTCGGGGTGGGGGCAAGGGGAAACTAAAGGGTAAATGCAGTGTCAGTGGCTCAGCAGGTAGCACACTTGCCTCTGAGGCTGGGACAACAGAAGGCTGTGGGTTCTGTCCCCACACCAGGCACTTGGGTTAAATCCCAATACTGACACTGAAGTGCAGCATGAGGGGGGTGCTGCACTCCTGAGGTGCCGTTTTTCAGATGAGACATTAAACTGAGGTCCCATCTGTCTGTTCTGGTGGTAGTTCAGGTGGATGTTAAAGATCCCAAGGCACTTCTCGAAAAAAGTAGGGGTATTTATTAAGAAAATAAATCAAACTTAATACAAAAAAATCAGTCGCAACAAATCATATTTACACATGGGCACCATTTAAACAAAAATATTCAAAGGAAAGAGAAACGGGGGAAAAATACAAAAATAAATTGTCCAATTCATGTCACTGGTGCATCTGTATTTGTGATCCATGGCAAGTTCTGCCAGTTAGCTTCTTATATTTGTTGGGGTACTTTCTTTGCTTCTTCTTGATATATCCATCATAGTTCCTCTGTAATTTGGGATATTAAATACAAGATTGGAGTGTCCATTTGCTGTAAGGAAAAATCATAGCGTGCATTCCAAATAGCCCATTTTACAACTACAAAAATCAAATTAAGAGTACTTGGATGGTATTTTTTCCATTCATTTGAATATGAGTCATACATAAGAACCTTATAATTTACTTTCAAAAGTATTGTCATAGACCAGTGTTTTGCTAATATCTTCCAAAAATGTACTATATATGAGCATGAAAAATAAGGATGAGTTATGGTTTCTTCTTGTTGTACACATGTAATCTTTGAACAATATCGTTCTGATAACTGTTTATGTTTTTGATTACTTTTAATATTAATCTTTTCATGGCAGTTTAGCCAATGTAAATCCCACATTTTTTCAAGAATTCTAGATTCTGCCAAAAGTTTTAATAAAGAGGGTTGATACTCCATTGGACAAAGAGTAAATGTATTAGTTTCTGAAAAATATTCAGACATATACATAAATATTTGCTTTTTGTTATTTGAGATCAGCATTCTACTATTAATTCTCCACATTCTAAATTTAACAAATATTTCTCTATAATATGTTGGAGTATTAGGAACTTGTTTAATAACAGAAATAGTAGCTGAATCCCATGCAGAAAACCATGTTTGTATGGATTTATAAAAAAACAGGATCCGTACTTTCTCTAAGTTAATTAATAAAGGTCTCACATCAACAAAAATGAAGATATTAAAAAGAAAAACCACAGGGTTAATCATATTAAGACCCCCTTTGTGTACAGATAAATATGTAATGTTCCTTTCTAGGGGATTAAGATGGCTCCCCCATACCGCTTGAAAGAATACACTAAGTAAAGTTACTTCTAGCTGCTTCGCTAAAGGGAAAACCATACTAATGAATGTATATCAAACTGAGGAAAAGATAGCCAACTCAGTTAAGAAGGGGGATAAAACCTTTTATAGGTATATCAGGGAGCAAAGGAAGACCAAGGGAGGGATAGTGAGGCTTAATAAAGGGAGGGAGGGTGGGCAGAGGAGACTGTGAAAAGGCAGAGATACTAAACAAATATTTTTGCTCAGTATTTACAAATGAAGAGGGGGAGGTACCTAAAACAAATAGTAGAAACACTCTGGATACAGAAGTTGATACCATCCCATTTACAGAAGAAAGTGTTATGAAAGAACTCTTAAAACTGACGGTGGACAAAGCAATGGGGCCTGATGGGATTCATCCCAGAATTCTAAAAGAACTAAGGATAGAACTAATGACACCACTGACTACCCTCTTTAACAAATGATGGGAGGATGGAGTGGTACCCGAGGACTGGAGGAGAGCAGATGTGATTCCCCTTCACAAAAGTGGGAGCAAGGCAGAAGCAGGAAACTACAGACCTATTAGTTTAACCTCAGTGATAGGGAAAATGATGGAATCAGTTCTGAAGGAAGAATTGTTGAGTATCTAGAGGCCAGAGGGGCACAGGACCCAAGGCAGCATGGATTCACAGCAGGAAGGTCATGCCAGATGAATCTGATAGATTTCTTTGACTGGCTGACCAAAGTAGTAGATCAGGGAGGGGCTGTGGACATGGCCTACCTAGACTTTAGCAAGGCATTTGACACAGTCCCACACAAAAGATTAATATACAGGTTAGCCAGCCTGGGAGTGGGTCCCAAGATGACAGCCTGGGTAAAGAATTGGCTGGAGAATAGGATACAGAGAGTAATAGTAAATGGAGTCCACTCTGAAGAAAGGGGGGTTACTAGTGGGGTACCACAGGGTTCAGTATTAGGACCGGTCCTCTTCAATGTCTTTATAAGCGACATTGCAGAGGGACTGGAAGGAAACATATGTCTTTTACAGATGACACAAAGATCTGCAACAGAGTTGATGCACAAGTTGGGGTGGAAAGGATGAGAAGGGACTTGGCAAGGTTAGAGGAATGGTCAAATGTATGGCAGCTTAGATTCAATGCTAAGAACTGCAAGGTAATGCACCTGGGAAACAAAAACCCAGGGAAGAGTACACAATGGGGGGTGAGATACTAACAACAACAAAAATGGAAAGGGACCTGGGGGTAGTCATATCAGATGACCTAAAAGTGGGCAAGCAATGTGAGAGGGCAGCAAGGAGGGCTGGGGGGATACTGGGATGCATAGGGAGAGGCATCACCAGTAGAAAACAGGAAGTTATTATGCCTCTGTACAGACAGCTGGTCAGACCCCATCTGGAGTACTGCGTGCAGTTCTGGAGACCCAGTCTCTGCAAAGACATAGACAGGATGGAAGCTGTCCAGAGGAGGGCAACTAAAATGGTGCAGGGTCTTCACCAGAAGACATATGGAGAGAGACTTAAAGAGCTTAATATGTATAGCCTCGAGGAAAGGAGGGAGAGGGGGGACATGATAGAAACTTTCAAGTACCTCAAGGGAATCAACAAAGTCCAAGAGGGTAGCATCTTTCAAAAAAAGAGGTGTGCAAGAACAAGGGGGCACAATTTGAAGATGGGGTCAGCTCAGAGGTAACTAAGGAATTATTTTTTCACAGAGAAGGTTGTGGATGCATGGAACGGCCTTCCGGAGGAGGTTGTGGAGTCAAAAACAGTGGTGGAATTCAAGCATGCATGGGACAGTCATAAGGCAATTCTAGGGCGTGGGGGTAGGAAGAAGTAGGCTGCTGGTTAACTAGGATCTGCAGCTTATCCATTAGGTAGGAAAATGGGCAGACTGGGTGGGCCAAGCGGTCCTTATCTGCCGTCAAATTCTATGTTTCTATGTTTCTATATCGTGACAATAAAAATGTTTTAATCAGGGCAATTATTTTTCTTTTGCTAAATTGCCATTTTTTCTAGTTATTAACCATTGATCTCCCAGATTCTGTTTTCGGCATCCAATTTAATAAATCAAGCTCCCCTGGCCCAAATAAAATTCCCAGCATTTTTATTGGGGGTTTGTGATACTGGCATGTTCACCACTTTATTTATGTAAGGTCCAGTAGGTCCGAACTGTATACAATTACATATGTTCTGATTTAGACTTGCATCTGACACTTTAGAATATTGTGAACATATATGAATTGCTTCTTTTATGGATGTCTTATCTTTTAATAATAAACATAAATCATCTGCATAAGCAATGCAATTATATGGTATAACCTCTTGTATGGTTCTAAGTGGTCTTAAGATTGCATTATTATTAATTAACCGTAATAAAGGGTCTATGCAGAAATTATACAACAAGGGACTAAGTGGGCATCCCTGATGTACACCCCCTTTTAATAGGGATTAATGACCCAACTTTACTATTTACATATGGCCTGACAGTAGCTGTTCCGTATAAATTCTTCAGCCACCCAGAAAATTTTGCAGGAATCCCATAGTAATCCAAAACTTCCCACAAATATACGTGACTAATAGAATCAAAAGCCTTCTTTTGATCTAAGGAGCTAATAAACCCCTGAATCTCATTCCTATTACCCCTATACATTATTTCCCTCAATAATATCAGGTGATCAGTAATACTTCTTCCTTGTACAGCACATGATTGTGCTGGGCTCATTATATATGGTGCTATGCATGACTGACAATACATTAATATTTGTGTTAATATTTTACAATCTTTATTTAGAAGACATATCGGTCTCCAATTTGTTATTTCCTGTTTATCCCCAGATTTATATATAAATATTAATATACCCTCCGTCATTCTTAAGGGGAAATGCAGTGTTTAACATCTTTGAGAAAATAAAAGCCAGTTCTTCTGCTAAGCTTCCTGACAATAATTTTTACAGTTTGCAGGTTAACCCACTACTCCCAGGTGATTTATTAGATGGAAGGGCTTTAATGGCTGCTATTACTTCATCTGGTTTAATATCCCGTACAATTTCTTGCATAAACTGGGGTGAACAATGTGGAATAAGTAATGTTTCTACAAACTGTTGCACAGTTTTTGGATCTGTATTTATTTCTGAAAAGGAGTTCAAAGCATAGTTTGTTACTATTTGACTTATTTTATTATGGTCAGAGTGTATATTACCCTCTGCATCCTGGAGACTAAACATTTGTTTTTGCTGTACCCTTGTTTTACATGTATCATAAGGGCATGCTGAAAAAGCATTTCCTTTTACCCCAAACATTTGCTGAAATTTTATAGCTTCTGCTTTCTTAGTATGCTATTGAGACATTTCGGCTTTAAGTTATCTAATTTGTCTAGAATAATCATGAGTTGAACTATAGGATAAGGACATTAGCTTTTGAAGTGGTTTCCTATTTTGAAGATATGAAAAATAAGTATCATGTCAATTATTTTTACTGATACATTTTAATAATTTTACTAATTCATATTTAGTATCTTCCCACCATTGGATTATTGAATCATACATACACAGTACTGTTTTCCTTGCATGTATAAAATATAATATCTGAGATTTACAGCTTTCTTGTCACAAAAGTGAGGAATTCAGTTTCCAAATACCAGGTCTAAAATTATGGGAAATCCCCAGGTTCAGTACTAACATAGAGTGATCACTATACTATTCAGCCGAGGTAGTCACTTTAACAATATGTAAAGACTTTGAAATAAAGAAAAAATCTATTCTAGTAGATTGCAGACCTTTATGAAAAGTAGTTACTACTTTCCCTGATAAACAAGTGATGCGTCTACTAAATTTGCTGTTCTCACAATTTTAGTGAGACGGTTCATGTCACTATATATTTTATCAGTTGAGGTATTTTCCCCTCTATCCTGTTTTGTCAAGCCACAACTGAAGTCCCCTCCTAATATTACCTGTTGTGCAGTATGTAAATATGGCTGTATATCTTTAAACAGTTGCACACATTCAGCTTTAGATTGCATTGCATAAATATTTATTAGGTGAAACAACTGACTCTGATATATAACATTTAATAATAACACACGACCTGCATATAAATCAATTAATTTAATTAGCTGAATTTCTATAGAATGGAAGAGAATCCCTACCCCGAACACTGATCCATTCCAATAGACCAATAAGATGGCCCCACATACCATGCAGAAGTTACAATTTGTATATCTCTTAGATTATGTAACCTAGTATCTTGTATGAAATAGATACCTGGAGGTCCAGATAACAATGTGGAAAATACCACATAACGTTTCCTGGGACTCTTTACACTGTTTACATTAATTGAAAAACAGTTTAAATTCACAAACATACAAATGTAAAGTAGAAATAATACACTCATTTTTTCATTTTTATTTTCCTGGTACCAGTCTTACTCTTGAGCTTAACTTTTGGCTTTTGCCTAAGCTCTATATTTCCATTTTTGCTGGTAGGGGCGTCCCAATCCATTTCCTCACAAATGGAAGATCTAAGGGAAGAAGAATCAGTATCTGACCCAGAGCTTTCATGTAATAAAGGGTCATATTTATTGGTCAATGTGATGGTATGTGTTTTTGCCAACTTTGAGGCTGGAACACTTTTGTCAGAGTATTTCCGTGTTAAAATGCCTTTTCTACTACATGGAGTGGGGGAGCATTTCTTCCAAAGTACTGGGGACTGAAACCATTTCTTCTGTGGTTGCATCTAAAGTTTCTGTGTTAGGATCTACAATTGGGGTGGGGTGAGGAGTGTGGGTTCAGGAATAAGACCCGTGTCAACTGTGAAAATCTCATCTGGCCTGGAAGGGGGAGGAGGTGGCTGGTTTTGGGGTTGCTTTTGTTTTCTCTGGGCCATAGCAATGAGTAAAGGTTGTTCTTCACTGTCTCCTTGTTGGTTATTATTATGTGCTGTCCATAAACAGCTTTGAAATGAGTGGCCCTTTTCAACACATAAACTACACTCCATTTCATTTAAACACTGATTGCTAGCATGCCCAAGCTCTGTCCACAATAAACATTTGACTTTGTCACACATACTACTAATATGGCCCACCTACCCACACTTATAGCAGGCCTTGGGCTGTCCTGCATAAAATAAAACACCTCGGTCGTGACCCAAAAAGAAGGAATTTGGTAAATGCTGAACT
This sequence comes from Neoceratodus forsteri, assembly GCA_016271365.2. Taxonomy (NCBI): domain Eukaryota; kingdom Metazoa; phylum Chordata; order Ceratodontiformes; family Ceratodontidae; genus Neoceratodus; species Neoceratodus forsteri. Next base: position 1,354,603,393 of record CM057455.1, on the reverse strand, counting down.
CCTTCCTTGGTTGTTTTCAATAGAACTTTATATCTCCAACCACCTGTCCAGTAGTTTTCACTGTCAAAATTCGCCGTGGGGCCGTCCAAGACATGACAATGTTGTTTAGCTTAACTCTTGATACACTGACCCCCTCATTTCGGAACAATATGGTAATGTTTTTTATAGCTGGTTTTGTGAGAGGGATGGCATCAAACAGAATCCATAAAGGAGTATTTTTCACTTCATTGAACTTTTTCCAAAATCTTTCTAGGCCTCCAGATGTCTTAAAACGTATATCATACATATGTTCTCCTGATACATGAATAAGTGCATACACTTCTGTCATGAAAAATGTTAAAGATTCTTTTAACAATGTTTTTCCTGTGTAGGTTCGATCAGACACAATCTCTAAACCTCCTTTATATAATAACCTCACTGCATTATGCCGTTTGGCAGGAGCTATTGGTAGATGGAATAAAGATGCATAAGGTTTACGAGCAGTTGTTTGTAACTTGTTCAGAGGAGCCACATTTTATACTGGTTCAGCACACGCCTCTGAAGGTAAAATATTTACACCTGGAGAGTTTTGTAGTTGTAAATCTTGTGTAACATGCAGGGGAGATTGTGTTACATTGTTAACTAAAGGCATACTAATAGGTGTGGGCCCTGAAATCCATTGTGACCCTTCTGGAGTTTTCTCCCATCTGGCTCCCTGCAGAGCTGCTTCTACTGGCCAGTCAATTATTTTCTCTGGTGTAAGATCAACATCTTTCTGTGCTATAATATCTGCCACACTATACTTGCCTTCCTCTACTTCTTGGCCTGGATATTCAGAAATGTGCCAAAGGCTGGCGCAAGTGCAGCGCAGCACAAATCTGATGTACCATGGTGCAACAGGAACCATATTCAAAGGTTGTGCAGGACGAACTGTACCAGCGCAAACCCACTGAATATAGCAGAGTTGTGCCATGGCGTGAACAGAGATGCTCCGGCGCAACTGTGGGAGCAGAGCAGCAGAGCAACGGGGGGGGGGGCATGGCACAGAGAACAGACCCAGGGACAGAGCCATGGAAGCACAGTGACAGGCCACAGGAGGCCTCCACCAGCAGGGCACACACAGGCACCCAGACACTTGAACCCAGGACACAACAGTGGCACAGACAGCAGGTGACAGGAGGTGCCAATGGAGGGCCACCAAGGGAGCCCCCCACACAGGCCTCTGGCTGTGCCCCCCCTCCCAGACCATGGCAGGCCACATCCAGGACCATGCAGCCAAGCACACACACACGCCACACAGAAAGTCCACACAGTAGGCATTGAACATGCTGGGTGGCAGGTAGCATGGCAGACCACATGTGACAGGCCGCACAATGCCAAGCAGGGGCCCCAACACAGCATGCGGACAGTACCTGACCAATGACCATGGCTGTGTACCACCACCACCACACACACAACTGCCACACACCCCGGACAACTGCCCCATGGCACCCCAAGGCACAGCCACCAACCCAGGGAATGGACACCACCACAGTGGGACACACCACAGCACACAGCAGTGAACCACGGAAGCACAACATGCGCCCCTCCTCATGCACACCACAAGGACAGACACTGGGCCACTGCAGCTTGGCTCCTCATGCTACCTGCAAAGCAGACACAGCCACAGGCAGGAAAGTCAGAAAAATATATTTCGAAGCAAACTATTTACATAAAACCAGGGGCTGGGAAAGGGTAGGAACAGTGAGGGAAGGGGACAGGGAACAGGGACTGTACAGTGGGAGGGGAGACTGTAGGGGAAGCTACATCAGGGGAAACGGGAAAACAGGGGCAAAACTAATGGTGGCCCTGTCTGGCCACCCCAGTGAGCCAATGTTCCCTCCTCTCTGCCTGCAGCATCCTCCATATCTGCACCACCACCACCTCCAGGGTAGATGAGGCCACAAGTAGCGTCTGGCGCATCAGTTGGCTCAGCATCGCCCATGGCGGTCTTCATTGCTGGACACCTGTAACAAGGGACAGGAGAGGTGATCAGTGCAGTGGCTCAGGGAACCATGTGCGGGCCTGCTGGTGCTTGTCCAGTGCTGTCACGGCCCACTGCACCCTGCTGCGCTGCTGCAGCCCTGGCCCACCATTGGTCCTCCAGTCCTGGGAATGGAAAGAAGACAGGTACACATCAGTAACCAACAACAACAGCTGCCCCCAACCCCTGTGCACAGGGTGTGCCCCTGCCCGACATGTCCCGCACGCCTGCATGGCTGCATCACAATGCAAGCGGCAACTGGCAATGCCACTCTGCGATGTGCACGACGACAGTGTACCCCTCTGCAGGGCATGCCAGGCAGCCAAGCCAACACCACAGTACAGCACCAGGGCAGACATGCAACATGGGATGATTTACCTGGCTGTGGCACAGCCCCATGCCTGGCGCATGCCTGTAGCCTCCTCAGCCTCTTTGGGTCCCACCACATCAGGTCACCATAGCAGTGCCGGCATTGCTCCCCAGTCCTGGCCACCCTGGTCCTCTGCTCTAGGCTGCCAGCAATCCTCTGCCACACAGTGCCCCTGGCCTGCTGCAGGGGCACCTGCCCAAAGAATTGGGAGGTGTGGAGCTCTACACAGGCCACTAGGTTGGCCAACTTGACCTGTGTGCAGTTGGGGGCATGTCTGCCTCTTCCCTGTGCCATATTCACTATAGCCAGTTCGGTAGCGAAAATGGTGGGAAGAGACGCACGTATCCACAACATGCGCCTGAAGCCCGATGCGCGGGTGCATGCGTAGTACTCGCCCATCATGCAGTGCCAGAGATGCGCAGAATGGGCATGGCTATGTGAGGTCACAGGGTCAGAGGTCTGACCCAGGGGTCAGGGGTCACCCACCATTGCGCACGTGTGGGAGAGGGCACAGCAACCCATGCGTGACCATGTGCGTAGCTGGCCATGCACAACATGTGCAATGCCACTGCATCATGCTGTCCATGCATGGTGCGTCATTGACATCATAATATTGTGATGTGCATGTACACTGCAGGCCTGCGCACCATGCATGTGTGCACATTGTGCCACCGCAACTTGCTCCAGCACAATTTCACTGCGCACGGCGTAATATCACAATATTCAGCCACCACATGCAAATGAGCTCATTAGTCAATGCATGGCACAGTGGATGCATTAGCACGTCATTACTGTTGCACCCAACCTCATTTTCATGCATTGCACCTTACAAGTGCCACGGAACAGCACAGGCCATGGATTGGTATTGCAACCCTGATAGGTAAGTTGTGCATGCTGTTGCAGCTGACTGGGAGCAGACAGCACTGCAGGGTGGGACAGACCAGGGAGATGCTGCCACTGACACACTGTGCTGTCCATGTCCACAGGCAGCAACATGTCGGAACTTTTTTTATTTTTATTTATTTATTTGCTTTTGGTAACTGGGTAAGTGCATTAGGCAATAGACCTGCCTATTTTCAAGCACGACCCAGGAGAATACAGTACATAAACAAGAAAGTTAACACAAAACAGGTACAAATAGTTAGCATTACAGGCATCAATAAAAACAGTCATTACATTGAATAAATCATAAAAAGTAATCACAAATAGCTGCTACAAACAATGTTGACCCCCACAGAGAGAGTCAAGGTACATCAAGCAGTAGCCATCCACGCAGGGATGGATAGGACCTTTGACACAGGCAGGCAATACAGTTCAGTTCAGTTCAGTGAGACCAGGTAGAGCAGGATAAGGATAAGCAGGAAGGAGTAGAGGGAAGATTAGGTACCGTGACAGGAATCAAGTGCATGAAGGTGGGGAAAAAAGTGCAGATTTAAAGGCAGAGTGAGATAAGGAGCCCTTTAAATTGGTAGGTAAGGAGTTCCAGAATTTAGGGGTGAACTGGGAGAAAGCTTGCTCCCCCATTTTAGTCGAGCAGTGAGGGATGGGGAACAGAGGTTGATTAGATGACCTTACTAGATGGGAATGAGTCACGGGGGTGAGCATGGCCCCAATGCAGTCTGGGCGAGGGGTCCTATTCATGGAGTCAATAAAACAACCCAGAAAGAAGGAGCGCTGTGATTGGGGGGACAGCCAGTGCAAAGTGGAGTATAGGTGACAATGGTGGGTAAGTCGAGGGGCAGAGAGGGCGAATCTACAGATGTTATTATAGGAGGTGTCTCACTTGTGAAGGATACCCACATTTGCATGGAAGAGAGTGGGGAGAGCGTACAGAAGCCTGAGGAGGGTGAGGAGCGGGGGCCTGCATGGAAGCACAGGCTCAACTTCACAAAGGCTGAGACTGATGCCCTGTTTGAGGCCTACCTGGATAGGGAGCCCCTGTTGAGTGGTGCCATGGGCACACCACAGGCCAGGGCTGGTGCATGGAAGGAGGTGGCAACCTACGTGAACCAGCATGGCAGCCGCCAGCGGTTGGTGCAGGAGTGCCGAAAGAAGGTGGAAACAGACAAGTGGTGGATTAAGGAGAAGGTGGCGGCCATCCGGGCGTTCTGTACTGCCATTGGAGGAGGGCCTGCGGATGTACCCTCACTAACGCCGCAGGAGGAGTTGGTGGCAGCCACCATGCACCACACCATGGTGGAGGGTGTACCTGGAGGAGGATTCTAGATGGATGGCAACCCATCACTGCATGGTAAGTATGTCAGACACGCACTGCTGGTGGCACCGAGGGTGAGTATATGGGCATGCTGGCGTGCATGTGGCCGGCATGCATGCCATGTGTATGTGAGTGCACCCACATGCATGCCATGCTGCAGGACACATGCAGCGGCAGTGTACGGGGGGCACATGTGGGCATTGCATCACTGACACACCATTTGTCTCCTGCAGCACTAGCATGCCTCTGTGCAGAAGATGGGGTGCCAACAGTGGCAGCAACAGTGGATGCCGGTACGGCCCCGGAGGACCAGCTGTCCACATCCACTGGCATCCGGAGGCCCGACAGGCTGCAGCTCAGCACCACAGTGCAGGCAGATGTCCTGGACCTGGGGTTGGACGAGGCCCTGGATGTGATCCTGCAGGATGCCAGCCTTGGTGTCCTGTGTGTGGAGACACAGATCGGGGTGGGGTCTGACTCCGATGAGGACTACTCTTAGCTCTTGGACAGCATGGGTAACATTGTGGGTGTGTCGCCCCAGCTGGCATCTGACACAGGAACCATACACAGCGCCCTGCCAGTGGCGGAACAGCTGCCTGCCACCGCTGCGGGTGCAGCGGTGTGTGCTGCCATGGCTGTGCCCTGCGGTGGTGGCGGTGGTGCAGCCACGCAGGTGCAGGTGCAGGCACAAGTGCAGGGCAGCGTACTGCAGCCAGACGGGTGATGGCAGTAGGCTGCATGTGCCACTGGGCAGCTGGACACAGGGTCCGCCACCAATGTGCCTGCTATGCACATTCCCCCTGCAGACCCCACTGTGCAGTGTCCACCAGAGAGGGGCGCTGTGCAGCATGGCTGGTTACCACAAGAGGATAGGCATCCCACCCGGGAGCCCCAGGACGCCGACCATCTAGCTGAGCACACCTGGCTGCTGGGGGCATCTGTGCAGCTACAGGTGCTGCTTGCCACTGGGGTGTATGCGGAGGCATGCCAGTTGGCTGAGCAGCAGGAAAGGGGCACTTCACAGATCCTGGCAGGGATGCAATTCATGCAGGAGGCCACGACTGCATCCTTGGATCGCATTGCCAGTGCGATCATGGATGGCTTTGCATTGCTGGCTGCCACAGGGTGTGGCCATGCGCTGGTGACCCCCCGCAGTGTGCTGTCCACCCCATGGACCCACACAGTCAATGCTGGGCTCTGATGCAGGCATCCTAGGCACACCCGGGGCTGGTCTGTTTGGGTGCCTGTACACCCCCGTGAGGACATGGTCACCATCCCGCGGTTTCACCCCGGGGGGCTGTTGGAAACCCCCCTGGCTGATGCACAGCCTGTGGCTGCCAATTGGCCCTGGCACAGCCACCCCCATGGCCATGGTGGCCATGGTACCATGCAGCAGCCCTGATCTGCGGGCTGCTCTGACCGCAGTCTGCAGCTGCTGCCCTGTGCGCACATGGGCAGTGTGTGTGTGCCTACCACTGGTGTTGTGCCGCACGCTGCCTGTGTGTGTGCTTGCCCGGCTGCTAGACTGTGTGGTGTGGGCGTGATGAGGATAATCTAGCACCAGTTGCGCCTGTGCACTGGTGCAATGCATCTGATCCACGCCACATACCAACGTCTGGGTGAGTGGGTATGTGTGTGTACATGTGTGTTGCTGTGTGCGGTGTGTGCCACTGACTCCCCTACCCCTGCATCACGCCTCTGTGTATGCATGCCCATTGACATGCATGCCCCTGCATGTGTGCTGTACCTGTTTGTGTGGCCCATGCTTGTGTACCGCACCACCTACCTGTGTGCACCATAGTGCTCCTATGCGATGGTGTCCTGGGAAGTGTGCTTGCTGGAGCAGCTGGGGGTCCCTCCGCCCAGGGGGTGGCTGTCCACCACCCTCTGGCCCACTGCCTCCATCGTCCCCAGTACTGTCGCCCTCATCAGCCTCTACAGCTATCCCACAGTCAATGGCTATGCTGTTCAGTATGCAGCAGGCCAGGAATAGGCCACAGGCTTTCAAGGGGCTGTACTGTAGGGCACCGCCTGACCTGTCTAGGCAACAGAACCATGCCTTCAGCATGCCAAAAATGCTCTTGATGGTGTTGCGTGTGCTGGCATGTGCCTCATTGTACTGTTCCTCTGCTGGGGATGCCGGGTGCCGTTAGGGGGTGAGCAGCCAGGGCCTCAGTGGGTATACGCTGTCACCTGTGTGAAAATTGACATGGTTAGCCCTCTGGTAATTTGTAATGTGCCCCTTGCCTGTCCCCGGTGCCCACGCCATCGTGCACACCCTACCCATCCCCATCCCCAGGTCTGCTCTGCCCATCGTCCCTTGCCCATGCCATAATCACCCACTAGGTGGCCCGTGGGGATGTCCCCATGCGCTATGCCAGGTGAACGCATCACGAGAACTCCCAGGGTGTGTGGCACAGACACTGGTGATGTGCCCCGTGGCATCGCACACCACCTGGCAGTTGACAGACGGGCTCCCCTTCCTGTTGATTTATGCAACACCCTCGGGGCCAGGTAGCATATGGATGCCCATGTGGGTGCAGTCAATGGCCCCAATCATGCCAGGCATACGTGCCACCCTGTGGAAGTCCTGCATGGTTGCTGTATACTCCACCTGTGTGCTGGAGAAATGGATATATTCTGAAGCACGTGGCAGCAGTGCACTGAGGAACTGTGTGAGGAGGCAGGATGTGGCCGACTGGGTTATGCCTCTGGTATCCCCTGTTCGTCTTTGGAAGATGTCCGTGGTGAGCAAGCACATGATGGTGGTCACCTTCATCTCCACGAACATGGCTTAGCTCCGTCTGGTGGGTGCCTGCATCTCCTTACTGCACAGCCTCGCGAGAGCTGTTTCCAGAATTTTGTCTTTAATTCAGGTGGCACCGCCCACCATCTCCATGTCACTGTAGTTCTCAAGCAGATGTGGGTACCTGCAACACCTGTGTTAGCATACCGCTGACGGGCCCTTCCCTCAGCCAATGTTGCTGTTCCTCCTGCCCCCTCACACCCCTCATTACTGCCTCCAACATGAAGGGTGCACTATCCATGGCCCTTGCTCTCTATTGTCCCCCTGGGTGGTTGACTGTTGGCTGTGTGCCACCCTGGCACACGGTATGTGTGTGTGTGTCTCTCTCTCTCTCTCTCTCTCTCTCTCTCTGCCCCTCTTTCCATCTCCCAGGCCACCTCTCTGTCCCTGTCCCTCTGTGTGTGGTCTTTGTCTGTCTGTCTGTGTCTCTGTCTGTCTCTCTTTGTCTCTCCCTCTCACCCCTGGTGCAAGTGCTGTCTGTGTGTTTGCACCCTGTATTTATAGGGCCAAGTCTGCTCGGAGCAAGTTCGATTTGCTGCACACTTGCGCCATGGTTTCACGGCTGAATATGCCACTGCACTGGATGTTCATGGGAACGCCCCCTGCACTTGCACCTGCATTCATTATAGTTGTGCATTGGCACAATGGATTTTGCGCTGCGCACTGGCTCCCGCTGAATATGGCTCCACGGCGCAATACTGCACTTGCGCTAGCTCAACTCAGTTGCACCATGCGCAACTGCTCTGAATATCTGGGCCCTTGTAAACAAGGTATCTGAGCATTTTCCATGGTATTTAGTGTAACTATTTTAGAAGCAGAAACAGCATTTACTTGCCTTATGTCCAGTTTTTGTTGTAACACCGTCTGTTCCGTTTTCTCAGGTTTTTCTTTCTGCTGCTGAGACTCTCGCAGCTCTAGGCACACAGATTGAATTCTATTTCTACTGCCAGCCGCATTACTTGGTTGTGAAGCCTCAGTTTCCTGCTGACCAGACAAGCTTGTCTTCAGAATTTCAGCTGTTGTTTGTGTAATTTGATTCAGCTGACTGTTAGACTCAGCTGAGTCATTTGTCAAAGCAACTTCTGCAGTTTGTTGCACTGCAAGGAGCCGTTTTTTTTGTGCTGCTTTCTTTTCAGCAAACAGTTGTTCTTCATGTAATATCATATTCTATAAACACTCTGCTTCTTCTATATCACAGGAAGCATTTTGGCTTGAATCTGACATTACTTTTGCATTTAAAACTGTTTTATTTTTTGAACTCAGTACCTCAATGCCTTGGTTCTCTAATGTTTTCTGAATTCCTTGCTGCTTTTCTTCTTGTATTGAGGCCTCTTGATTAGTGAAAGCAGAGGAGGAGGCCTGCTCCCCTGCTTCAGTCACATCCATCCTCTCTCCTGGCTCCTGCTTGTCGGCCATGTTGGTCTTGATGGATAAGGGTTCCCCCTACAGACCAATAGGGGAATTTCCCCGGTGCCCTGGCCAAATTTCCCCCCATTCACTAAAAACACCACCAACAGCTTAATCTGGCTATTTAAGGTCACATGCTCATCTGTATTCCTCCTCGGGTCGCCTAAAAAATAGGCAGAATTTGTTTAGTGTAACTTACCCAGTCAACAAAAACTAAATAAATAAATAAAATAAATAAATCTTCCAGTGCCAAGCCCTTTGTGATTCCCTAGTGGGGCGCATAGGCAGGTATATCTGTCACTAAGCACTGGGAGCAAAAACTATATTAAAAAAAGAGGCTCTGACTCCATATGAGGTCTTTGTGTGTGTGTGTGTGTGTGTGTACAGTAGGTTGGGAGAGGAATGTTCTACTTGTGGAATTGTGTACACTTTTGAATCCCAATATTCCATGGTAAACATTCACATTTTTGAACATGGGGAAAGACAGAGAATAAAACGCAGTGTGAGGAAAGGAGGCTGTAATACTGTATAAAAAAAGAGGGGAAGGCAGGAAAACACAGTTACATGGGCAGATGCAGACTCAAACTGCTTAAAGGGGTAGTACAATCAAAATTTGCAAAAACATATGTTGTGCAGTGTGTTTTTTTGTACTTAATTTTTATTAGTTTTATCAGTCACATGACAATAAGCATCTCATATGGCAAACAGACCATTCAATTGTACACTTCTGGGACCATAGGCCCATATTCAAAGGTTAACACATGCATTTACCACATTTAGGTACATCCGGGGGGTGGGGGGTTAACTTTTCAGTCTCTCCTAAAATATATTCTAAATTGGCTGTTTATTAAGCCCATAAGTGACATGGCTGGTTCCAGAAATGTAAAGATTGTCTAGCAATTTCGGTCTAAAGAGCAGCATCCCATTATTTATGCGGTTGTTGTTGCCATGTATAAATCTTAGACACTGAGGCTAGATATTCAAAGGTTGCGCAATGGCGCCTTGATTATTCGCATGCACAACCCACTGATGTGCCCTGGTGTGATATTGAAAAGGAAAAGTCGCAAGACAAATTCTGATGCTGGGTGCATCAGTAATGCTCTGGAGCACAGGTAGGGGCATGCCCATGGCTAAACTGCACAGCCTGATATTCAGCCCAGGCCGTTGCAGAGTTATGCAGACACAACCCCTACCTGCGCCTGCTCAAAGTTAAGCCAAAAAAAAAAAGGAACAAGTCGAGGGCCACCCACAGGTGAGCTGCTGTATTGCAGGGCGCAACACAGCAGCTGCCACCTGTGGGTGGCCATCGGCTGTTCCCACCGCACCTGGCAGCACCCCCCCATGCCCCGATCGTGGGCATAACTGTCCCCCCCACTCCCAATTAGCTCTATCGCGGGCATAACAGTAACCCCCACCTCCTGAGTAGCCCGATGTGAGCATAGCAGTAACCCCCACCCCCGAGTGGCCGGTGCAGGCATCAGGCTCCCCAAGAGTCCAGTATCCCTGGTGGTCCAGTGGACCCGCGAGTAGCCTGATTGGGCGGCATTCCTCACCCCCAAGTCCGAAACTCTGGTGATCTAGTGGACCCCCACCCACCCGCCCACCGCTGGTCGGTCAGATGTGAATATCTGGGCTGGCTAATCTGTTATGGGCTGCATGCCCATTGGCTCATCATGAGCCAATGAGCATGCAACCCGTCTGCTCTAGTCAGTCCAGATATGTGAATATCTGGACTGACTAATCACAATGTCGACTGCATGCCCGTGGCTCATGCTCTGAACCAATGGGTGTGCAGCCATGCCGAGCTGTCAGTCGGCGGGCGGCGGGCGGTGGATGGGTGGAGTGTTGCCGCTTGGCTGGCGGGGGAGGCCGAGGTGGTGGGGGCTCCAGTGGGTGGGTGGGGGTGGGGGTCCACTAGATCACTGGGGATTTTGGACTTGGGGGTGAGGACTGCTGCCTGCGATCAGGCTACTCTGCGTCCACTGGACCACCAGGGATATTGGACTTGGGGAGGTCTGATGCCCGCGATCGGGCTACTCAGGGTGGGGGTTACTGTTCGTTCTACCCTTGATGGGCTACTCGGGAGGTTACTGTTCATTCTGCCTGCGATTGGCCACTGGGGGGTTGGATAACGTTCTGCCCACGATCAGGATACTCAGGGGTGGTGTTACAGTTATGCCCGTGATTGGGCTAATGGGGGGGAACAATGTTATGCCCGCGATCGGGCTGCAGGGGGTGTCGGTCCCCAACGGCTGCTGCCTGGCAGGGGCCAGGCACAAGTCGTCGGGGATCGGCGAACCTGCATGCTGATGGCATGCAAATGGGGCTGTAATCAGATGCAAATGGCCCCCTGTGCACCTTGCATAAATTATGGCCCGATTTGCATATCACCCTTTGGATATCGCAGGTGCTGTGCATGGTGCAATGGAACTTGCGCCACCGCATCTCAATGCTCCACTCTGACCACTTGCGCTGGCGCAGTTCCACTGCGCCATGCACAGTGGGGGTGGCCGAAGCGATATTCAAACAATTGCTTCATAGCAGCGCAGCTCCGTTAATATCACCCTGGCTACACCCCTGCGCAACTATTTTGAGCGGCGCACAGGCTTGTGCCACAAACTGGCACAGTTTGAATATCTGGGCCACAGTTTCTAAATATTAATGCAGCTGAAATATTATAACATAATAAAATTCTAGCTTTATATTCAACTCATAATCACTGTAGATTAATACTATGAAATAGAGAATATAATTTGCACACCATCAGTAACAGTTGGAGAGAATAATAACAAAATAGGAAGATAAACCCCAAAGAACTATAGCCCTGCCAAAATTACAAGTCCCTGAAAATCACAACCAACATTAAATCGTTCTCCAAAATGGAGTAACATCTTCTGGGAAACTAGCAGAGCATCCTTAGTAGCAGGAGCGATCAATAATCAGAGCCTGAAACCTCCATTTCTTTTTTTGCATAATCTTTTAATTAAGTTTTTTTTCCATAATACATATTCATCTTAAACCATCACATTAACCCATTAACAATTCCCCTCTCCCTCTTCCCCTCTCCCTCTTCCCCCCATCCTAACGACAAAAAAAAACAAAACAAAAAAACACCCTCCCTTTTTTCCATCACTCTTGCCATGTGCGCCTTCTTTTCCTAACATACATCTCTTAGCCATCGGTCTTGATTGTGGTTTAACTTTATCATTTGTAATGCTCTAGTTTCAGACTCAGGCACCCCCTCTAGTCCATTTATTCCTTTAGCCTTTCATCTTTACACCTCATTGTTCCTCCAACCTTTCAGCATCCCAAGTTATCCACCTCAATGCTCCAACCCAATTTCCATAATTTCCCTTTCCACCGGAGAGAGAGAGAAAACACGTATGTCCCCCACGTTGCCCAAAATTGATCTTCCCTGTTCCTTGACATATAATACAGCTTTTCCATGCCGAGAGCCTGCAGGCACAGGTTCCTCCACTGCTGCAGAGTAGGAATATCCCCTGATATCCATGTGTTTAATATACAATGTCTGGCCATTGCCACCAGAATTCTTATCCATCTCAGAAGGGGTTTCCACTCCTCCTCCTCCGAATCATCTACCCCAAATAGGAGGAAATATGGATTTTTCCCTGCTTGCCTCCCCAACACCTTGCCCACTTCCATAGCCACACTTTCCCAAAATTGCGCCAATTGTTGGCATTCCCAAAAGCAGTGTATGTAGGTACCAACCTCACTCTTACACCTCATACATAGGCGTGATATCTCCGGACAGTATTTGTGCACCAGATATGGGGGGCAGTATGTCCTATGTAGAAACTTATAAAAGGACTCTTGATACTTACTACAGACCAATAGCCCCTTGTGTTGTTGCATCAGCACCTCCCAACCCTGATCAGGGATATCCCTACCCAAGTCTGTGGACCACAATGCTCTAGTTTTACAAACATAGGAGGGTCTATATTTCCTCCCTGTCCTCGCCGCTTTACCTATTACGCCCTTCGCCTCCTTCCAGATACTAAGTACTAATTGTTCCATCTCCTTAAGGGGGGAGTTCCTCTTCCTGTTTTTCCTAATAGCCTTAGCATAATCCCTCGCCTGAAAAACGCTGACAGCCTCACTCCCTCCTTCACTTCTTCCAAATCCAACCATCTAGCTTCCGGTGGTCTATTCACCCAGTCCCCTATCAACCTATACTGCATGGCCAGTGCATAATTCCTCACATCTGGGAAATTCAGACCCCCTCTATCCGAGTCCGCCTGTAGTCTACGGAGGCTCATCCTAGGTCTCTTTCCACACCACACAAACCCTGAGAAAGCCTTTTCTAACCTTTTGACATCCTTCTTATTGAAGCCCTCTGGCAACATCTGCATCAGATATAAAATATGCGGTAGTGTATTCATCTTCAGGAGATTTATCCGTCCCAACCATGACAGCGGAAGACCCCTCCATCTTCTTAACTCCTGCTCCACACTCTGAACCATCTTCCCATAATTAAGTTTATATAGCTGACTCAGTTCATGACCTATTCGAATGCCTAAATATGTAAATTCCGTTTCTACTTTCTTTAAGCCCCATGCCGTTTCCCCATGCTCTCTTTCAATACTTCCCCACAGCATAATTTCAGATTTATGGATATTAATTTTATAGCCGGAGAATATCGCAAACTCCTTTATTACTTCTAATAACGGGGGAACAGACCTGACTGGATCCCGTACAAACAATAACATGTCGTCAGCATACAGTATTATCTTATGCTCTTCCCCTGAGTTCCCAACTACCCCACTAATTCCTACAGAACTTCTAATAGCCACCACCAGAGGCTCAATTGCTATAGCGAATAGCAGGGGCGAAAGGGGGCATCCCTGTCGAGTCCCCCTATGAAGAGCAAACCTCCCAGTTAGACCCACATTCACCAGTACCCTTGCCACCGGGGCCTCATATAAACTCTCCACCCACCCAATAAATCTGTCCCCCAGGCCGAGTTTCCATAACACCCCAAATAAGTACTCCCACTCTATACGGTCAAAGGCCTTTTCGGCATCCATTGTAAGCATCGCAATATCCCTACGTCCCCGGGCCACCCTCCATATCACATTGAGGAGTTTTCTCATGTTATGATATGAGTACCTCCCCCCCACAAAGCCCGTCTGGTCCGGATGCACCAGTTCCGGCAAAAACTGTTCCAGTCTCCTAGCCAGAATCTTGGCTAGTATTTTAGCATCGCAGTTCAGCAATGAGATCGGCCTGTATGCTGAACACTCTTGCTCATCCTTCCCTGGCTTAGGTACTAGGCAGATAACTGCTTCCCAAAGAAGGGGAGGCTCTCCCTCCCCCACCTCACCAAAACCCTCTGAAGGGTTCCCACACCTGCCCTGAGAATTTTTAGTAGAATTCTATGGGAAACCCGTCCGGACCACTCGCCTTACCCTGTTTCATACCTTTTATGGCTTGCCTGATCTCCAACTGTGTAATTTCCCCATTCAACTGCTCCTGCTGTTGCTCATTCAGGCCAGGTAATTTAATTCTCTCCAGAAATCTGGCAGCAATATCCCCTGTACCTTCACATTCAGCCTGGTACAGCTGTTCATAAAACTGCTGGAACCGATTTCTAATCGCGACCTTTTCCGTGACCAACCGCCCCTCCTCTCCCTTAATTCCCGGTATATGCACACACGTCCTTCTGCCCTTAATCAATCTAACTATTAAAGGGCCAGGTTTATTACCCCACTCAAACATTCTACTTCTGGCCAACATACCGACTGAACGGGCCTCTCCGAGGAGAAATGCATTTAGGGCTTCCCTAGCCACCCTCAAGTTCTTACCCCCATTCCCCTTTGGCTTCTCCACCACCTCCCTCTCCCATCTTTTGACCTCATCCTCCAACCGCCTTCTAGTAACTTCCTTTTCCTTTTTATATTGGGCCACATCTGATAATAGATCCCCTGATATACGCCTTTCCAGCCTCCCAATATACCCCAGGGGAATCGACAGACCCCTCATTCATCTCTTTATAATACTGCCACTGCTGTTCCACATACTCCATAAATTCCTCACTTCTCAGCAAGTATCTAGGAAATTTCCATGGGGGTCCTCCCTGTCCTCACTCATCTCCACCTCCATCCTAACCATAGCGTGGTCCGAGAGCATTATAGGGCTGTGTTCAGTGCTTGTATTCTACTTAACCAAGACCTTGGTATATAAATATAGTCTATTCTAGTCCAAGTGTTGTGTGGGTTAGAATAAAAGGTATATCCCTTCTCCCCTGGGTGCTTAGTCCTCCAGCCATCTATTTCATCCAGTTCCAGCATCCCTTCCTGCCATCTCTTCAATTTACCTGCCCTCCTGTCTTTCCCTTCTGAATGGTCTAGGTTTCCTGCATGATCGCGTTGAGGTCACCTCCTAAGATTAGCCCTTTAAATTGTTCCCTCACCAGTACATCGAGGACCTCCTGATAGAAGGCTGGGTCAAATATTGAGGGGGCATAGACACTGCCGAAAGTGACCGTCTCCCCATACAGCTCACCTTCCACGAATATATACCTACCTTCCCCTTTATCCACGATTATCCTAGAGCTAAGAAAGGGAACTGTATTCCCCACCAGGATCGCCACCCCTCTTTTGTGGGCCTTATAAGGAGATGCGTAACATCTGCCCACCCAACCTCTTTCCAGCTTCTCATGCTCTTTGTTGGTTAGATGTGTTTCCTGGAGAAGGGCTACTTGAGCTCCCTGACGGTGCAATGCTGTTAACACACTTGTCCTTTTGGTTGGAGTCGAGATCCGTTTTACATTCCAAGAAACAACCCCCAAAGTTTTACCCCTCATCATTGTTTTTGTGTACTCTTCCCTTCTTTTCCCTCCTTGTTTTTTCATTTCCCCACAAGCCCGGTTGACCAGCATCCTTGAAATGGCACACAAACCCTTTTTTAACTCTGAAGAACAAAAACATATAATTTACCCCCACATAATTCAACAAACAAAACCCCTTCCCCGAACATTCCACTCCCCAACATTGCCCCCCTTCCCCAGAATATGAGAACCTCCTCACTCCTCCACATATGCCTTCCAGGCTCCTCCCACCTTCTCCACATTCGATGACTAAGAAAACCCCCTCGCCCACGCATTGTAAACGTTCCGTTCCCCCCCCCACCCACTTGACTTTTCAAGCAGACTTTACACATTCCCCAGAAAGAAGTTTCCCCCGCTTCAACAGGCGAAGAACAAATAACATATAACATGTCAGTCCCTGTTCCAGTCTTGGTCCCTGCTCCTTCCCCGGTCTTGACCAATATCCCATTCAGCAGCATTTTTATATCCCCTTTTCACCTTCACATAAACCCCCCATCCCCCCATATTTTGCCAGTCTTTTCCATCTTTCTTCCAACAGTTTAACCATCTGGGGGCTTATAGGAGCGGAGAGGATGCCGGCCCCGCTCTCAGGACACACGCGAAGCCAGCACCCCCCCCACTTACCCAACCTCAGGGACCTCGCATCCACAGGAGAATCAGTTCATTTTTCTTTAGCAGGGGGCATAGCACTCCAGTCTCATCTCACAGCCCCGAGTAAATCCCCGCCAAATCGCTGCTGTCTTGGTCTTTCTGTAACCATCCATCAAACCTCTTCCCCTCCATTTCTGCTGTTCCACTCCATCTTTCTGTTCAGCTCCACTGTCCAAGTCCATTCTTAGCAGGAGCCCTCTTCCACCTCTCGAGCTATCAGACACAATAAGAGATCTCTAGGACCAAAGTACTGGAGCAAAGTCCAAAACTCTGCCCTATAGAACATTAGGGAGTGAATTCCAAAAAGCAGTAACCATAACAAAATTTTATTTGTGCAAACCGTAGAGTGTCCCGGTTTAGCCGGTTTCCATCTCTGCCACCAACCATGCTTTTCACTTTCATCCTGCTTTCTTTTTGAGCTCCTCCACAAATGCAGTCGCCCTTTCCAGTTCCCAAAAGGTATATGTTGCGCCCTCGTGCTTGACTTTCAATATCGCAGGGTACAGCATGAATCCCTCTACTTTCATTTCTCTGAGTTGTGCCAGCAATGGGCCAAAAGCTCTGCATTTCTTGGACTCTATTCAGAGTAGTCCTGTACTGAAACACCTCTTTCCTTCATAGCATGGCTCCTTCATATTCAGTAAGCAGCATCTCCTCTCTGTCCTGAAAATTGTGGAAACGGAAGATAATCTGCCTCGGGGGTTGCCCAGCCAGAGGACGTGCTGTGACTGCTCTGTGCGCCCTTTCCAGTTTCAGCTTTCCATGCTTGAACTTCATTCCCAACATGTTAGGGAGTTTAACTGCACAAAAGGTCATGATATCAGAGCCCTCCTTCCCTTCTGACAAACCTCTGATCCTTAAATTTAGTTGTCTTGCGTAGTTCTCTTGATAATCATGCTGCTCAATTAGCTCTGCCAACTCCTTCTCGAGCTTCCCCAAGAGCAGCCATGGGATCCACTTCATCCTCCAGCTTAGATACCCTCTCTTCCACTTCTGTGACTCTATCCGACTATGCATTCAGTATTTCCATCAAATTCTGCAATTTGTTCTCAATCTTTTTTTCTAAGCTGTCCCACTTCTCCTCGAGCGCTTCCATAACTTGGCCCGAGACCTCACGGCCTAGTAAAGCCACCTCGCCAGCAGAAAGCGAAATCGGACCTGGTGTCTCCGGGGCCTTTACTGCCGCTCTCTTCCCTTGCCCCTTCAAGATGGATTTCGAGCTCTTCCCTCCTCCGAACAGCAAGTAGCCGTCCATTGCCCTTCTAACACTGTTCCTCACCCTCAGAAGTCGATTTAGTTTGCAAAATCTGCTAAAATAATGCTTTTCTTTATCACGGGTAAGGGAGCTGCAGGAACCTACGTCTTCACCGATGGCTGCTCATTAGCGCCCCCCTGAATCCTCCATTTCAAGTGTCCCCTTGCTCCTCATAATCTGAACCTCCTCTCTCGGCTTGCATATCTCTAGTCTCAGCCCTTCTTCTGTCAGCCCACTTACCTGCTTCGACTGGGTCCGAATTGACATAGACTTTACCTTGGTGTGTTATTCATAGTCGAGCAGGATAAATTATCGTGTGAGGCACTGCCGTATCTCTCAATACTCTTCTAACCCCATCAAATCTCTTCCGCCACTGTCTGGTAGCGTAGCTGATGTCAGGGAGGATATAAACCTGACTGTCATCTTGATGCAATGGGCTTGCTCTCCGGACATACCAAAGGATCTGATCACGGGCTCCCACTCCTGAAGTCACCACCATCAGTGTTCTGGGTTCCTCGGAATTCCACGTGTGGCCCCTGGGAGTGATCCAGTAAACTTTCTGCACCTCCCATTTAAGCTCTTCATCCCTGGGGCTTAATTAAGCTGTTAGCCAGTCCTGAATGAACATCATAGGGTGGTCTCCTTCAACACCCTTGGGGAGACCAATAACCTGAATGTTGGCAGAGTGCACTTGGTTTTCCACCAATTCCAGTCTGGTACAGAGGTACTGGGACTCTTTTACCATGAGGGTTGTAGCACTTGTAGAGGTATCGGTTTGTTTGCGAACCTCTACCATCTCATTTTTAATTCCATCCATGGTCATTTCAAGAACCACAACACGATTATTCAAATGGTCCACCTTCTGGTTCAAAGTGGTGACCGAAGAAATCAAATGCTGTAATTTTGTTCCCAAGGAAGTCATAGTCCCTGTAGAGCTAGAGTATTTTTTGGCCTGTGGGACAGTTTCAGGCCTAGAGGACCTGCCAATATTTCTGCTTTTTTTGGCTCCTCCTGTGGCACGATCCTTCTTTGGGTTACCCATCTTTAGTAACTCCAAGGTGCTCTATCGATTGGTGTGCTTCAAAAAGCGATTCAGAAATCCAAACGTATAGGATTTTTTGCAGTTTTAAGTAGAATTGAGAGAGCTACCAATTCCTGCTGCTCCTTGACTCGGGCTCAACTGTGCTCCCCCCTGTTGCACAGTATTTTGATTCATGCGTGTAGTCCAGGTGTATCCTTCCCTTTGTTTGCTATTAAGAGTTTTTTCTAAACTAGCCTTCTAGTTATATGGTAGTTTTATAGCCCCTGGGGATTTCTATCTTAGCAAGGGTTATTGCACTTCTTTTTCCTACAATGCCTCCTTCCCCATGTGACAGTGATGTATCTGGGACACTGATTCAGAAAGTACTAGAGGGAAGAGCCTGATGTTCTGACCTCCAGTAAATAGCTCTAATTGAATATTTTTGTTTTCTACATGTGTGTCAGGTCTAGTCAGCAGGAGGCTTTTGTTTTTGCTTTTAAAACTTTTCATTTTGTCAAAATACACACGGCTATAAAAAGCACACTAACCACCCCAGATCATCAGTGCTATAATTAGTAAAGACTCCAACTGTTTTCTTTCAGAATAACCCACTCATTTAGTCCTCAAGTATTTGCTAAACTGTAAATGTGGCTATTAGTGTTCACTGGATAAGGAAAGTTACTTAATAACACAACTCTGCTGTTATAAATTGACTCTAAACCAGTGCTTGCTGAATCCATGGTCCTGGATACATCACTGTCACATGGGACAGAAGGCATTGTAGGAACAAGAAGAGTAATAAACCAGGCTAAGATGAAGATACCCAGGGGTCATAAAAGTACAATAAAACAAGCAGGCTAATTTAGAAAGAAAAAACTAAAAGCAGACAAAGGGAAGGACACACTAGGACTACACACACAAGTTAAAACACTCTACACAAGATATGTTTTTCTTGCAAATTTGGACTGTACTATTCCTTTAAATAATTTTTTGAAATTCATAAAAGCACATGTATTTGAATCATACAATATATGGAAGTTTTTAGGAGAAATCTATCCCTCCCCCAAAAAAACTCGACAGAATGAAGTTTTAAACACATTTCCATTAAAATTCTTTGTAAAAAAAAAAAAAAAAAAAAACTTTGTTAATACACTAGTTAGGGTAACTTAACACCAGAAAAGTATGTAAATGTGGCAGTAGGTTTTAACGCCCCACCCTCACTACACAAGCAGCAAAAGGAAAAAACATTAGGGTTTTGGGTCTCCGGAGTCTTCGCGAATCAGCGGTGGGGTCTTCCTTGGGTTTGTCAGCCCTAATGCCCACCCTGTACCCTGAGCAAACAATGTCAGACATGATCTTCTTTCTTCATGCAGGCTGCAACAAATTGTATTGGCAATATACGGTGTATAGTGACACATACAGTACTTATCCACCTGTGAAGACTATCACTTGAGGCACTGGCTTGGAGCTCTATCTTGTGCTTTGGACAGGAGGCTACGGGTTGGTGGGAAGGGTGAACATTGGGGTTAAGAACCCCAAGGAAGATCCCACCACTGATTCACAAAGACTCCAGAGACCCAAAACCCTATTTTTTTTTTTCTTTTTGCTGGTGGGGGCTAGGGAATTAGGTTTGGATTTAGAAAAAAACTCTTGATAGCAAACAAAGGGAAGGACACACCAGGACCACACATAAATCAAAACACTCTGCACAACATATGTGTTTGCAAATTTTGACTGTACTACTCCTTTAAGTCTCTCCTCATAGGGCTTCAGATGCAATCTTGCACAATTCTAGTTTCTCACTTCTGAACCACCTCCACTCTATCTTCAGTCCTTCTGAAGATGTGGACACCAGAACAGGACATGGTACTCTTGGTGTGGGGTCTTACTAGTGATCTATACAGAGGCAATACCCCCTCCCTCCTTCTTTTTCTCCCTCCTTCTACTGGTGACACCCTATCCTATGCATCCTACTATCCCACTAGCCCTCCCAACTGTCTTGTCGCACTGCCTGGCTACCTTAAGGTCATCTGATATGATCACCCCAAAGTCTCTTTCCTGCTTGGTGGTCATCAGAGCAGCTATACCCTTGGCCAGTCCTTGAGTTTTCTCAGGTCTCTGCTCATCCTTTCCGCTTCCCTTTAGTATCAACCCTGTTGCAGAATTTGGTGTCATCCGCAAAGAGGCAGACCATCCCTTCCAACTCTTCTGCAATGTCACTTATAAAGACATTAAAGAGGACTGGTCCCAGCACTGATCACTGAGGCACCCTGCTGGTCACCCTCCCTTCTTCAGAGTGAACTCCGCTTACCACCACCATCTGTCACTTATCCCCTAATGAATTTCTAACCCAGTTTACCACCTTTGGACCTGCTCTTAAGCTACCCTCTCAGAGTTTCCGACTGCCAGCTTGGGTCCAGAGGCTATGGTTTTGGCCTATAACCAAGCCATTTCCTCGGCCCTGGACTCAATTACTCCTGTCTGTGTTCATCCCCTCTCTCTTTGCCCTTGGGCCCCATAGTTTGATGGGTCCTTGAGGGAGTTGCGACGTGTGGGGCGACGGTTAGAGCGTCGTTAGAGGAAATCTGCTCTGGATGCCGACCGCCTGCGTTTGGAGGAGCATTATCGGCTCTACCAATCAGAGATCTCCCATAAGAAGGCAGAATTCCTGTCCAGGGAGATCTCTGTCACTCAGAATCGGCTAGCTCAGCTCTTCAGAACTGTGGACAGGCTGTGCAACCCAGCCTGTCTCCAGCTCTGTCGAGCCTTTTCACAAAAGGAGTGTGACGAGATCGCTCAATTCTTTGCGAATAAGGTTGCCAACATCAGATCCGAGATCCGTCCAGCACACTCTAAGGGGGAAGCTTCTGGTCGGTGTTTGGTCACGGAACCCTCTGTCTCCTGGTGTTCCTTTGACCTGCCGACTTTCAGTGATATTATGCGGATCGTCCAGGGGATGTGCCCTACGTGCTGTAGTTTAGATCCGGGCCCTACCTCCCTAATCCTGGGTTGTGTTGAGATCATTGGCCCATTTCTGGTTCAAATAATCTGGTGCTCCCTGGAATTGGGTGAGTTTCTGAGCTCCCTAAAGGAAGCTGTGGTGACTCCCCTTTTGAAGAAGGCTTCTTTGGCCCCAGATGTTTTTTCCAACTACAGACCGATCTCTAACCTTCCCTTTATTGGGAAGGTTATCGAGAAGGTAGTGGCAAACCAGCTGGAGGACCACCTGACCATCCATAATATCTATGAACCTTCCAGTCTGGTTTTCATAAGAGGCAAGTACCGAGACTGCTCTGGTTCGGTGTTCAATGATCTTTGATGGCGAGAGATCAGAGGAACCCATTCTATCTTGGTCCTTCTTGATCTCTCTTCAGCCTTCTACACTGTAGACCATGGGGTTTTACTCGAACATCTGGAGTCCATCTGTGGACTGTCTTGTACAGTGCTCAGATGGTTTTCATCTTTCTATCTGGGAGAACGAGAGTGGTGTCGGGATTTTTCCTCCGATTCTTTCCCTCTGCAATGTGGCGTCTCCCAGGGTTCGATTCCTTTCCCCATGTTGTTTGCAGGTGTATATGATGCCCCGGAGACATTGTAAGAAGGTATGGGCTGAGGTTTCTGCATTGTACTGATGATACCAGCTCTACCTTTCTTTTGCCCGACCAGGTTAGTGCTGTCTCGTATTTAATAAACTGCCTCGCTGAAATCCAGGACTGGATGAATCTGAGCTGGTTAAGTTGAAGCGCGGGTAGACTGAGGTTTTGGTTGTGGACCGGGTCATGGGTCAGGGGTTGGGGTCCGGTCAGCCCTCTGGCTTATTGCTGGGGAGGTCTGATCCTCACTCTGAATGGTGCGTAACCTTGGAGTGGTACTTGATGACGGGCTGACTCTTCGTCATCAGGTGTCAGCAGTCGTTAAGTCCTCATTCTATCATCTTAGGAACATCGCCAGGGTGAAACACCTTGTTCTGTCCAGTGATTTACCCGTGTTGGTCCATGCCTTCGTGACATCTCGCCTTGACTATTGCAACTCCCTTTACTTAGGGCTTCCTGGGGTTGATATCCGTCGCTTGCAGCTAGTGCAGAACGCTGCAGCAAGATTAATGACAGGGGTGACTAGAAGGACACATATTACCCCTATGCTGCGTGATCTGCACTGGCTGCCTATACAGTGGTGGATCACCTTTAAAGTAGGTCTTCTGACCTTCAAAGCCCTGCATGGACTCGGTCCTGACTACTTGAAAGAGCTTCTGATCCCTTACCACCCCATGTGACAGCTCCGTT
The DNA here is from genome assembly GCA_016271365.2 of Neoceratodus forsteri. Classification (NCBI taxonomy): domain Eukaryota; kingdom Metazoa; phylum Chordata; order Ceratodontiformes; family Ceratodontidae; genus Neoceratodus; species Neoceratodus forsteri. Next base: position 1,354,580,536 of record CM057455.1, on the reverse strand, counting down.
CAGCTGATGAGGGGTTGCTAGAGGTTCCGAGGGTTATATTGAAGTCTTCTGGGGCTAGGGCTTTTGGGTTCATGGCCCCAACTCTCTGGAACTCTCTGCCTCGCCAGGTTAGAGAATGCACGACCGTGGAGGCCTTTAAGCGGGATTTTAAGACTCTGTTATGGAACAAGGCTTTTGTGGACTGATGCTGTTATTAACTGTTGTTTTTATATGTATATTTTGATTTTATGATTTATTTGTACAGTGCCTTGGTATTCGAAAGGCGCTAAATAAATAAAGTTTTATTATTATTTATTATTATTACCCAACTTGCTTACTAGCTTTCTGTGTGGAATGCTGTCAAAAGCCTTACTGAAGTCTAGGTAAGCCACGTCCATTGATCCACACTGATCTAATTCCTTGGTCACCCAATAAAAGAAATCTATCAGATTCATTTGACATGATCTCCCCCTCCCCACCCATGAATCCATGCTGCCTCAGGTCTTGTAACCAATTGGATTCAAGATATTCCACAATCCTTTCCTTCAGCAGTGACCCCATTAACTTTCCCACCACTGAAGTCAGGCTAACTGGCCTATGATTGACAGCCTTTGCCCTAGTATCACTTTTGTGAAGTGGGACTACATCTGCCCTCCTCCCTGTCCTCCAGAACCACTCTTGTGTCCAATAAGCTGTTAAATAGGACTCTCAGAGGTGCAGCCAGTACCTCCCTGAGCTTCCTCAATACCCTTGGATGCACCCCATTTGTACCCATTGATTTGTCCACTTTCAGATTAGCGAGACCCTTCAGGACACTCTCATTTGAAAAGGACTAGTGCCCAGCTCCCTTCCTCCAATGCTGCTGTTACTTTTTGTGGCCTCTCCTCTTCTTCCTCTGTGAACACTGAACATAAGTATTTGTTTAGGATGTCTGCCTTTTCCTGGATCCCCCTGTGCACAGTGTCCCCCTCCTTCCCTTTTTAATGTTATGATCCCATCCCTGGTCTTCCTCCTTTAGCTTGCATACCTAAACCATCTCTTGGCCCCCTTGTCTCTGCCAGGGCTAGTCTTTGTTCAGTCTGGGCCTTTGCACGCCTTGCTGCTCTCTCTGCTTCCCTCTGTTTCCCCTGATACACTTCTCTATCCTCCTCCCTCTGCATCTCCTTATACCTTATGAATGCTACCCTTTTAGCTTTTTCATTTTCTGCCACCTCTTTCAAGAAACATTACTATCTCTTTTTCTTCATGCTTTTGCTCACTTGCTTGATGCAGAGGTTTTTTGCCTTCCCTGTGGCCCTTTTAAGCTTCACCCACTGTTTCTCCACCCAATCCAGGCCATCCCCCTCACCAAGTCATTTCTGAGGCATTCACCCATCTTTTTTAAAATCTGCCCTCTGGAAGTCTAGGACCCTCGTTGTTGTGTGGTTCTATTCTGTAGCCATCCTTGTATTGATCCACACTATACAGTAATTGCTGTTCCCCAGATGGCCTCCTACCTTGATTTCTGCACACTGTCCCTGTTAGTGAGTACCAGGTCCAGTACTGTCCCATTATGAGTGGGTTTGCTGACTAGTTTCCTGAGGAATGCCCCCTGCAGGGAGTCTAAGATGTCACTGAAGCCACAGCTGGGAGGTTCTGGTCTATGCCCAGCAGATTGAAGTCCCCCAACAGCAGCACTGCCCCCTTTTCTGCCATCTTGCCAATGGCTTCCACCAGTACTTTAACTCATCCCCCCGTGCTGGAGGTCTGCAGATCACACCAGTGTAAATAGATGCTCCATTCCCTCTTCAGGGTGACCCACAGTACCTCTGCTCCACCTGTATTCCCTGTACATCTGTTGCTTTTATGCTTTTCCTCATATAAAGCACCCCAACCCCTCCTTGCAGTCTGTGATTCTTGAGCAATGTTGCTGGGGGGGAGTTATGTCTTTTTTTTTTTGATGTTGCTGTTACGGATGGGTACAAACCCCTATGCTGAAACTGAGCCATTCCAAACTCCAGCCATTTAATTTTAGCAAATCCTGAGTCAAGCACTGCTGGTGCAGCTCAAATTTCTTTTTTTTTTTACTTTATTTCTCTCCCTCCAGCTTCCCACCCTATTCTTGGAGGCTTGCCAGTCATGTGACTGGCTTCTGAAGCTGAGGGGAGAGGTGAAAGGGTGCCCTTGTAGCCAGTTTCACACCCTGGTTTGACACATGCAAATTATTTATAAAAGGTGGACTGTGCTGCAGTTCGGTGCCATTCCATGAGTGCAGAGCTGAAGTGTGATTGTGCCAGGGAGGGGGAGAGGTCTGGGTCAGTGAGGGGCCCTGCTAGCAGCGATGTCGGTGGTGTGGTGTGGACTTGGGAAAGCGGGTGAAAAGCACAAAAAAGTTACACATTACAAAACAAAGTAAGTTAAACTTTACAAAAAAACAACAACTTTACATTAAGAAAAAATATATTAAATCTGAGTTGGCACCAGAGGGAACTGAGGGAAAGTGAAATTGGGGGTTGGGGAACTTGAGGGTATAGACAATGTAGGGGTGGATTGGTACTAAACATGTTTGGGAGGCATTGGGGTTAGAGGACTAACTGAGAAAAAAGATTAAAGAAGTAAGAATTGGAAAAAGGAAAAATTAAGAGAATGGCACTGATACTAGAGATGGGACGGGAACAGAAAGTGAAAATCAGGGCTGGGGCAGTGGGACTCAGGGGGGATGAAAGACATCCTTAGGGAGGTGTGCTGATTGTTACACTACAAGGTTAGGGCAAGAAAAATAAGATAAAAAGGAGGAATAAGGAAATTCAAGAAAAGAAGACAGACATATTAAAAAAAGCTGAAGACAGAGAAGGGAAAGAAATAAAGCAAGGTAAGAGAACTAAAATTGGGGTTTGGAGAGGTGTGCTGAAACTTTATTGGGGGTTGTGTTACAAAAAATACTGTGGATGGGTGTGTGTGCTAACAAAAGGAAGACGGAGTAAGAGAAAAAGAAGAAAATACAAAAAATAAGACAGAAAATGATAAGAAAAGCTAAAAAGAGAGAAGGGACAGAATTAAAGCAAGTTAAGAAACTGAAATTGGGGTTTGGGGAGGTGGACTGAAATACGAGAGGATGACTGACAATTAAAATATTGTGGGTTAAGTGGTGTGGGCTGAAGGTAAAAAAGGAGGATGAAGTAAGTACGAAATGACAAGACAATTTTGTTTTCACAACAGAATTGTGTGTGCTACTGTTTTCCAAATCATCCTGCTGTTAAGAAAAAATTGTTCTCGACCCTGACCATCCTGCGAAACTGAAGTTTTGCTAGTGTGCCATAAGCCTAGAGTGGGCTTGCTCTGTCCAATTTCTTGTGAAAATCACATTTGAAATAAAACTGGGTGTTTTCCAAATCATATTGTTAAAAAAATTGTTTTCAACCTGACCCCAACCATCCTGCAAAGCTGAAGCCCCTTGGGTAGTGTTCCATAAGCCTACTGGGCTAGCTGCCCAATTTCTTGAAAAAAAAAATGCATTTAAAAAAATATTGTGTGTTTCTGTTTTCCAGATCAATGCATTTGAAAAAATATTGTGTGTTTCTGTTTTCCAAATTAATGCATTTGAAAACATATTGTGTGTTTCTGTTTTCCAAATCAATGCATTTGAAAACATATTGTGTGTTTCTGCTTTTCAAATCAATGCATTTGAAAAAATATTGCATGTTTCTGTTTTCCAAATCATCTTGCTGTTAAAAAAAAAAAAAAAATTGTTCCTGACCTTCATCATCCTGCAAAACTGAAGGTTCCTGGCCAGTGTGCTATAAGCTTACTGGGCTTGATCTGCCCAATTTGGGCCAAAAATCACATTTGAAAAAATATTGCGTGTTTTCCAAATCATCCTGTTGTTTTAAAAAAAATTGTTCTCAACCTGACCCTGACCGTTCTGCACAGCTGAAGCCCCTTGGCTAGTGTGTCATAAGCCTATTAGTCAAGCTGTCCAGTTTTAAAAAAAATAGTGTGTGTTTTCCAAATCATTAGGTTGCTAAAAAACATTTGTTCTCAACCCTGACCATCCTGTAAAACTAAAGCCCCTTGACTAGTGGGCCATAAGCCTAGTGGGCAAGTTGCCCAATTTCTTGAAAAATTGCATTTGAAAAAATATGTTTTCCAAATCATCCTGCTGTTAAAAAAATATGTGTTCTTGACTCTGACCATCCTGCAAAACTGAAGCCCCTTGACGAGTGTGCTATAAGCTTACTGGGCTACCTGCCCAATTTTGTACAAAAATTGCATCTGAAAAAACAGCGTGTGTTACTGTTTTCCTAAACATCTTTCTGTTTAAAAACATTTGTACTTGACCTGACCCTGACTATCCTGCAGAACTGAAGCCCCTTGGCTAGTGTTCCATAAGCTTACCTGGCTCACTTTTGTCTGAAATCTCATTTGAAAAAATATTGTGTTTTCTCCATATCAACCTGCTTTAACACACACACAAAAAAAAATGTTGTTCTTCAAAAAGCATGGACAGAAGTTGGACTAAAAATAACAATAATGGTGGACTACAACTCAGTTTGCCCAAAAATGCAGAAAAATGCACGTTGAGGATTCTGCTCTAAGTTGCACTCACTATCAGTTACCCTCCTCCTACTGGCACTGCTGAATTGTGTTTGACAGAAAAAAACAAATAATTCTTCTCAGTCTGTGAGTGACACCAGCGGCACATCCCCTTTCCCTACAAGTGATCCACTACCTGGCACATCAAGTGAAAGAAAGAGAGGCTCAGGAGGTGCTGTGACCTGTAAGAGGAGTAAGGGACAAGGTCGTAGAGGGATAGTTACTTAAACAAACTCTAGCCAAAGGCAAAATGGCAACAAAATGATGTTATTGATGGTAGTGAGAAATATGTAAGAAAGAGGGCATGATAAAACATTGAGAATGAAAGAATACAATCTTATTACGGAAAGGTTAAGCCAGTGTCCCATTATTTTAAAATTCTGTGAAAGAACGCTGATGCTGCATGTCAGCCTTCGTAAAGGGCACTGTTCACTGAGAGACTGAGGCAAGTGTGTCTTTCATTGTTTAACAGATATGCTGAAAGCCATTATGTGCTGCCACTTGTGAGAGACAGTGTGATCCAGCTCCAGAAGGGTATGGGGGAAAAGAAAGCTTACTGATTCCTGCAGAACTATATGTGATGCAGCTTCACTGGGCAGAAATTCAGAGCAAACAAAATGCTGTGCTTTTGGTATCCAGCCACAACCATGCCTCACATGAGAGGCACCCTCCGCACGATAAGACAGCTGATCAAGCCTTACTGCTTGTGATTTAAGATACGCATTCGCTGCTGTAAGACTGCTTTATGTTGTATATTTCTTTTACATTATTGTACTTTGCAATCTGTAGAACTACAGTATGTGTGATTCAACTCCACTGGGTGGAAATGCAGACCAAACAAAATGCCGTTCTTTCGGTATCCGGCCACAACCACACTCCCACATGAGAAGCAATCCCCCCACATGATAAGAGATCTGATCAAGCCTTACTGCTTGCTATAGAGGTACACATTAGCTGCTATAAGATTGCCTTATGTTGTATAGTTCTATTACATTATTGTATTTCGCAATCCAGTGCAGCTGTTCTGAGAAATGTGAGGGGAGGAAGAAAGCTACTCCCCCAGAGCCCCTTTTAAGTAATATGTAGCAATATGTCAGCATAGCTGTAAAAAGAGAAGACCAAGTGTAGCATATCCTGTCATAGCTAGCTGTTTGTGTTGCCACACACCCAATTACCATTATGGATCTGGATGCACAACTGAGTACTCACTTTCACACACGTCTGTGTTAGTGAGTGGCTCGAGTTTGTGTGAGTATGCACTTGAATATGTCTCTAACTTCATAATGCACACCTGGTGTACGTTATAATAATAAATGCATTTTTGGCATTCTGTATCACAAATCAGGTGCATTCCAGGGTCAGAGAAAAAGCAAAGTAGCCCTCTCCCCAAAATATAAGAGAAATATATATATATATATATATATATATATATATATATATATGGAGAAAATTGCAGAAGACCAAATGTTGAGGGGGATATAAGTACATGGATGTCTTGCACAGTCTGTGGGATGAAAGGTCATAAGAATCACATGGAAGGGATAATTTGTAAGAAATGCAAGTGCATCAGTGAATTACAAAATAAACTGAAGAATCTTGTGGAACAGTTCACAGTGCAAGCTGGTATTGAGAATATTAAGCAATTTGTTATTGATACTAAGAGGTTGTTACAGGAAAATGAAAAAGTGCAGAAAGCTAAGGAAATAAATAAGGGACAAAGCTAAAAATGAGAGCTCAGGCCAGATGATTTTGACCCAGATATCCACTTAGATGAAGCCTGGTGTCCGGTTCCAAAGGGGCCCAGAAAAAGAAGGAGGGATCTAAATCCACCCATTACCCTAACTAATAGGTACAGTTGTTTAACAGTGGATACAGGAGAGGAACCAGATCAGGGAGAATGTACTGGGCAAAAGGACTCAAACGGATGTAGTAATCAGGAGAAAGGAGAGGGAAATGGGAATCATGGGGTAGGACCAAGTCTAATTACAAACATAAACCCAGTTCCAGAAAATCCAGAAATGACTACAAAATCACAAAAGAACACCTGTATCTATTTAACCCCAAAGGTATCAGGACTTAATGAAACAAAAACAGGGAAAAATCAAGATTGTATACCAGGTTCAGGTATCAACAACATTCACCAGGGCGAATCAAACAATGTAATGGAGCAGCCCATTATCCCCCAAAAAACACATAGTGGCGATAGGAGACTCCACGATACGTTCTACAGATTAGGCTTATTTGTAAGGACAGGAAAGACCATGTCATGGTTTCCTGCCTACCAGGAGCAGGAATAGCAGATGTTAAAAACCTCCTTCCGGGGCTTCTGGAAAACATCACAAAGCCTTTGGTATTTCTGCATGTAGGAACAAACAAAGGAGAGATATAACCTATGTACAAAAAGATTTTGAGGCAGTCGGGACAGAATTAAATAAGAGAGGAATTGTTCCCTAGTTATATTTGAGATCCTGCCAGTCCCTCGGGCTGGGATGCATAAAACAAATGAAATAAAAACACTTATTGGATGGTTGCATAGGTGGTGTGCTAGGGAACGTTTTGTCTTCCTGGAACATTGGCAAAGATTTAAAAATGCATGTAGGATATATGCCCAGGATGGATTACATCTAAACAAGATGGGTACAAGGGTCCTGTCTGGCAGAATTAACTCTAAAATGTACCACATTTTAAACTAAATGGGGGGAGGGGAAACTCCTACTCTCAATCCAGACACCATCAAGCAAAAATGGAAAAACTGTCTGGGTTGGAAGGCCCTGTTAGTTAACACAAGGAGCTTAAGAAATAAGGAGGAATTGTAGATAATTTTAAATCAAGAAAACATTGCATTATGCTCAATACCTGAGACATGGTGGAAGAATGACACATGGGGACCAACATAAAAGGATACCAACTGTTTAGAAGGGATAGGGTGGATAAAACAGGAGGCGGGATAGCCCTATATGTCCGAAATGATATAAAAGCATATGAAATCCAAACGTCACATGAACATGACTTTGAACATCTAATGGTACAACTGGTCCCACAACAAGAAAGCCAGATAATAGTGGTAGTCTGCTATAGACCCCCTCTCTAAATAGTGATAGAACATATGAACTCATTAACTATTTAAAACAGTTAGATTCTGGAAAAAGGTTAATACTTTCAGGAGATTTCAATTTTCCAGGAATCAGCTGGGGACCATGGACCCCATCTACAACCACTGAGTCTGAATTTCTTGAGGTGTTAGACACACTAACTATGGTAAACCATGTAACAAATAACATTCGGGGTGACAGCATCTGGATTTTGTGGTTAGCAATATAGGAGACACAGTTGAAAACTGTATAGTAAGAGGACCCCTCTTGGGAAGTGATCATAATATGGCAGAATTTTCAATGAAAATCAGGACTGAAATACAATCTGGGGTCACTAAGATTAAGAGATATGACCTAGCGGATTATAACATACTTAGGAGCAAAGTTATGCAGTGTGACTGGGCAAAGGCTTTTCACGGCCAAGGAGTACCCCAAATGTGGGAAGAGTTCAAAACATTTCTTTTACAACTGGTTGAGGTCAACATACCTATAAAAACAAAATACAATAAAAAAGGAAAGATACCAGCATGGTTTAACCTGAAAATACATAGGGTGGGATATTTAGAAATGCACCAGGCATGGGCGCAAGCCTGGGTGCAGCACAACTGGGATGCAACAGGGCATGGCCTGGGCGATATTCAGCGGTGCTGCGCCATGGCTCAGCACTATTGAATATGGCACTGGGGCCACCTGCACTGCACACGGCACAGTGGCACTGCGCCAGCACAAGTGGCAAGCGAGGAGCAGGGGGATGCACCAGCGCAAGTGCAGGTGCACTAGGCACATCAACCGTGATATTCAGTGCTGGGCATGCAAATGAGGCCATTATGCATGCAAGGCACAAATGGGGTCATTTGCATGTCGTTATGGTCCCATTTGTATGCAGGTGTGCCGATCCCCGGCGACCTGTGCCTGGTGCCCTGCCAGGGTGCAGCTGTCGTGGACCTACACCCCCTGCCCCTCGGTGGGCAACGCGCCCAATGCCCAATTGTGGGCATTAGTAATGTGTAATTCTGGTGGTCAGTGGACCCTACCCCATCGTCCCAACTGTATGAGGTTATAATACTCTGGTGGTCCAGTGGACCTACCCATCACCCAATCATGAGCGAGGTTAGAGAGATTTCCTGGTGGTCCAGTGGACCCTACCCCAGTCAGTTCGTCGCGGGTGTACAGCATACTTGGTTTCGGTGTCTGCGATTCGACCCCCAGCTGATCGCTGGCTTTAGTTAAACATCCCTGGTGGGCCACAGTGCCCCCTCTCCCTGCCAGCCTACAAGACCACACTGCCTCCCCAGTCAGGTGGTAGCCCCTGCCTCCGCAGTCGCCCGCCACCCACTGACCGAGGACAGCGCATAGTACGGTTGGAGCTGATTGGTCCCCTGCATGGCCAATGGGCAAGAGACTATGAGGTAGACTACAGTCCCACTGGCGAATGAACATCACATCTCGGACTGTGTAGTATAGTATGGTTGCACGCCCATTGGCCACACAGGGACTTCAATGGGCGACAGCCATACTGTACGCTGTCAGTCGGCGGCGGCCGGGCGGTTTGCAGGTGGGGAGCTGCCACCCGCCGCTGGACCGGGGGAGGTGGTGGGTCTCAGTATGGGTGGGGAGGGGGATCACTGCTGGCCCACCAGGGATTATAATGACAACTAAAGCCCACGATTGGGCTGGGGATCGGGTCCACTGGACCACCAGGGAAATCTAGTGTCATTTGCCCTCGGTTGGGCAGGGGAGCAGGTCCACTGGACCACCGGGATTTAAATGTGATATGCCCATGATTGGGTGATGGGGTAGGGTCCACTGGACCACCAGGGATAATATATTTATATGCCCGCGATTGGGCGATGGGGGGGCACAATGCTCCCTGGGCAGGAAGCATGTGGACTGTGTTCTGGTTGGGTGGGAGGCCACCCACAGCTGGCGGCTGCCATGTTGTGCCCTGCAATATGGCAGCTCACCTGTGGGTGGCCAGGACTTGTTTCTGCTTTTAACAGGCACATCTTTGCACCCCCCTGTGCTGCGCATGGTGGTTTGTGCCTGCATATGCTTTCACATCAGGCTGAATATAGGGATCTACCGAGATATGCATGGGCACCCCGCACTTGTGCAACTTGTGTTACTGGTGCACCCTGGTGCATCAGGATTATGAGTACCATCCCTTTGAATATCGTGGTTGGGTGCATCAGTGGCTGGCGCATGAGGTAACACTGCGCCCATGCTCAACCCCTTTGAATATCCCACCCATAGATTAATAAAGTCCAAAAACAGACTCTATAGGTAAGTAAAGAAAGAGGTACTGATATTCAAAAAGAAAGATACAAGAAAAAACTTAGAGATCTTTAAAAACAATCAAAAAAGCTAAAAAAGATATGGAATATAAATTGGTAAACAAAGTGGCCGATAAAAAAGCCTTTTATGCCGGCCTGCTGGTGCAGCGGTTGGAGTTCAGCTTGCGATGCCAGCGACCTGGGTTCGGGAATGGACTCGGTTTGTTGGAAGGCCAGCTGGGGGAGAAGGATGGAGCATTCTATGGACAGCTCTCCTTCTCCAGGGGGGAGGGTGGGACAGTGTCCTGCGCAATGAAGACCCCTGGCAGAGGCTGGGAGTCACTCCTGCTGATGGTGTTAGAGATACCGGGAGGCAGGACAGATGCTGGTGTCATTGCATGTCCCCGCCTCTGAGAAAAATGGAAAAAGAACAGGAGGGGTGAGCCCTCTGTTTCAGTGAAGCCCTCCCTGGGGCTTCGATTAGCCTGCCATTGCCACACTCCCTGACCAGATACAAGCCTGGCTCCCGAATATGGGGTCTGATGCAGTGGCCCTGTCCCCGGGGTAAGCTGGGGTAACTGGGAGGAAGTGGCAATGGATGGCAGGTGGAAATCCCAGGGCCGTGACCAGGCTGAAGAACTGACAGAAGGTCTCCACCAGGATAAATAGAAAAAACAAACAAACAAAAAGCCTTTATAACTACATAGGTAGTATATATATATATATATATATGAAAAAAAAAACAATAACAGTATAGGTCCACTAACTTGAGGAGATACAATTATAACTGACTGACTGTCAGGAAATGCTCATTGAATTTAACAAATACCTTGACAATGTATATCAAAAAGGGACTACAATTAATAGCACAATTACAGACATGCCAAACTGTAATACAGTTATACCACCAGAAATGATAAAGGACAAATTAATTAGGCTGGACCCCAATAGGTCTGCAGGACCAGATGAACTTCATCCCAGGCCACTGAAAGAACTAGCATCTGAGATAAATGCCCCCTTACAGGCAATTTTCCAGAAATCGATTCAAGAGGGAATTGTACCAAAGGATTGGACACTAGCACATATCCCAATTTACAAGAAGGGTTCCAAATCGGTTTGCTCTAACTATATGCCAGTAAGCCTAACTAGTATACTGGGCAAAATCCTAGAGTCCCTTATTAAAAAAAAATCATAGAATTACATGTCCTAGAAAATGGTCATTCAGATATACAGCAACATGGCTTTAAAAAGGGTAGATCCTGTTTAACTAACTCAATTAACTTTTATGTTAATCTGTCTCGATTGCTATATTATTCAGTGGATAACAGCTTGGCTTGGGAAGAGAAAACAAAGGGTGTGCATAAAGGGATACGACAGGGATCTGTGCTGGGGCCTAACCTGTTTAATGTACTGATAGCATCAATAACTGTTACTTCAAAAACATGGATAACAAAATTTGCCGACAACATTAAATTGGAGGCACTAGTTCTTGAAAGGCATGATGCTGATTCCTTTCAGAACATCATAGATGCTATAGGAAGAGCAGCAGAGATAAAGAAATTGAGGTTTAATATAAACAAATGCAAGGTTATGCATTTGGTAAAAAGAATTGTAGATTTAACTACAGACTAAATGGGTGTCTCCTCCAATCTACAAGTTCAGAAAGGGACTTAGGTATCCAAATCACTGATGAATTAACTTTTTCCGAACACTGCACCCTGGTAACTAAAAAGGGATACAGTATATTAGCGTCTATTGCTAGGAATATTAGGAGAAGAGACACAGAGGTGTTGGTGTGGCGTAGACAGCCAGTTCTGAGTGCTGGATAATATTTTTTTATATAAAATGTATTATGACTGTCTCTGCTGAAAATCAAATGTTCTAGGAATGACCTCTCTCATCCCCCCCCACCAGATTTTAGCTGACAGATGCAGGCCAAGAGAACTGCTGACAGTATATATCACACACTCAGTTTTTCAGAGACAATGTGTTACTGGAAGACTTTTATTAAGGATCCTGTTTCTCTGAGCTAATTACAGAGTTGTTAAGTTAATTTTGTTAAGAGAGAAATCATAAACTAGGTTTATGACATTAAAATAAGGGAAGTTAGGATGTTACATAGAGGTGTAAGGTTGTAAATGACCCTATGAAGCCTGTGTGAAGAGGGTACAGCATGAGATCAAAAGAGGTGTCATTGAAACTGGAGTTATGCTAAGGTTGCAGAATTAATACTTTAAAATTACATCCTGTGGTTGTATAAAAATATATTTTTGTAAGATATTTGACCAGAGGAGGGGCTGGATGACTTCATCAAAAAGGGGTTGGCCAATACTGCTTGAAAAGATTATTCTCTTTCATTATAGAGATGCATTTGTATCTGACACTGACTAAGAAAACATCTGAGCACTGAAAACAGGTACTTAGAAAGCTAGACAAAATCTAAATATAGTTGTAGGAATTGCACTGTTTTAAACCTTGTTTTGTTTAAAGATATGTATATCTTGTGTTATAAGAGTTCTGTATTGTATGTTTGACATATTATTCTATATTTTAGTAAAAACTCTAATTTTAGAGCAAACCTGGTCTGTCTTTGAATTGCTTTCTTTTGCCAAGAAATATTTATGGTTCAGCAGACATATAGCTTGTATGGTGGTACCAAACTGGAAACAGAAGCATTTTAAATCTGAGGTCTTTAGGGTTCATCTCTGAATACCTGGTTAGGTGCCCATAGGCAAAGATATCTGGCCCCCTGAAGACATATATATCTGAGCCTGTGCATTGGGTATGCTAGCAAGAGGTTAACAGTTTGAATCCCTCCAGAACTGAGACCAAAGCTTGATCGAACTCACAAAAACAGACAAGAGGGTTACCTTGCCTGCTACACTGTTCACAAGACTGTGCTCAGAGGTTGGCACTTTGGGAGTAGAGGTCCTGACCTGCTGAGTGAATTTGTGACAGATTGGTTGGCAGCGGTAGCATAATTTTGGTATCACAAGCTTTATTGTTCTGTCAGCTGAGACCGTAAGCTCTCTTGCAAAGAAAGAAAAAGAGAGAGTTTTATTTTAAAAAGAAAACAGAACTATATATCACTTGGTGTACAGTCAAGTTCCTACCTATTTTTTTTTTCTAAAGTGCAAAGTCAGGGTAGCAGTAGGTAGGAAAGATGGTGTCCTCCTACAGCAGGCACACTGTAGAACAGTTAAAACAATTGTGCAAGGACAGAGGAGTCCTGTTCAAGGTAAAAGCCAGTAAGCAGAACCTCATAGAGGCCCTGACAGTAGCAGATACCGAGAGCAGGGAGTCACAGACCATGACTGAAAGGGACCAGACCTTGAGTGTGGCAGAACTAGCGGCCAGTGAGGGGTCCCGAGCCGATGAGAAGGACAGCAGGGCCACTGTCAGTGAAGGGCCACAGCAGCAGGGACAAGTCACCAGTATCCTGAATCCAGAAGTTCTCATGTTGCAACTTGAGTTGCGCAGGATGGAGCTGGAGTCCCAGGAGAGGACAGAGCGAGAGAAGCAAGAGGCGGACCGTGAGGCAGAGCAAGAAAGCAGAGAGGCAGAGCGACAACAGAGGGAGGCAGACGGTGAGGAGTGTGAGCGCCAGCGAGAAGCACAGAAGAAGAGAGAATGAGAACGCAGAGACACAGACCATGAGGAGCAGGAGTGCCAGAGGCAACATGAGCTGAGAAGATGCGACTCCAACCAGCGGCACCAGAGCAGGTGAGTGGCTTGGGTTTAACTGGGACTTCAGGACTGGGTTACAAATTGAACTCTAAATTAATAGCTGAGTTTAAGGACAGGAAGGATATAGATGCCTTTTTTAAATTCTTTAGAAAAATTTTGTATTCAGGCTAAAATTCTTAGAGAGTCCTGGAGTTTCCAGCTATCCCCGCTACTTACCGGAAAAGCTCGGGATGCATTGGGTCACATGGACAATAAAGACAGTGATGATTACAGCAAGTTAAAAGCTGTACTATTAAAAAAGTTTGAATTAACTGCTGAATCATACAGAGCTAAATTCCGTAAGCTCAGGAGAAGCCCTGATATGAGCTATGAGGAGCTAGCCACGAAACAGCGTCAGTTTTTAAAATGTTGGTGGAAGGAATTGAGGCAAACACTGTTGATAGAATTGAAAAATGTGATTTTATTAGAACAGTTTTATTGGGCATGCCCAGCAGAGTTAAAAACCTGGCTAGAGGACCGAGATCCAAAAACAGTGCAAGAGGCTGCTGAACTCTCGGACCGCTATCCCAAGAGCAGACCTGCTCTGAGAGCGAATGGGGTGGGCATGGCGGCACAGAAAGGGAAAAGAGTGCCTTCAGGGCAGCTAAAACCCTCACTGCCTCCACCAAAACCAGTTAGCCCCAGGTTTCAAAGAAAAGATTTCTCTGAAGTAAGAAATGCTTGTTGGTTATGTAAAGAAACTGGGCACATTGCCAGACAGTTCCTAAGAAGGGCAAGCAATAATACGCAACGTGGTACCAGAAAATAAGTGGGCTGTTTGTGTGTTCCTGAGAGCATGCCAGTGAACATGAGAGAACACATGCACCCAGTCATGGTAAATGGCGTACAGATGCAGGGGTTAAGGGACATGGGGCATCCCTGACATTGGTGAAAGGGGATCTAGTACAGCCTGGTCAGCTTATCCCAAACAAATACGTGACTGTACAGGACTTTGCGGGTGAAGCGAAAACATTGCCACTGGCCAGTGTTCTCCTGGACTGGGGTGAAACAGGGGGAACTGTGCAACAGGTGGCTGTAGTTAAAACGTTAGCAGTAGATGTGATCCTGGGTAACAATCTCCAACAGGGGATGGTATATGCTATTACCCGTAGGCAAGCAGCAAGGGAAAATAGTAGTTCCCTAAACCCCACAGAAACCAGTGTGGAAACCACGGAGAGACTGGTTCCTCAGCCTCTGTCTCCAGATGGGGAGACTGATAAAAAGGGGGTAGAAATTTCTCCAGTAGCGAGTGACCACACAGCTACAGAAGGTTACTCTGAAGAGGGAGCGATGACCAATTGTTAGAGGATTAGGATTGACAGTGATCCTGAGGGCCCTGACGCTAGTGCTAGGAACCCTAGTTTAGCGACTGAAGGGGACTTGTCCCATGCCTTTGGACTGTGTGAGGGGTTTGCAGCTGCTAAGAGGAGTGACCCTAGTTTAGAGAAGCTGAGGGCTTGGGCAGACTCTGAGGGCACACAGGGAGGTGACAGCAGACATAAGGTTTATTGGGAAAATGGACTTATGTATACACAGGCAGTACAGACAGAGGGAGGGATGCTAAGCAGGCAGCTTGTCATTCCCCAGGGGTATAGTGAGCAGTTGCTCAAAATTGCACATGATATTCCCTTGTCTGGTCATCTGGGAATCGCACGCACTATACACCGGTTGGCCCAGAATCTCTACTGGCCTAACTTCACCCAGCAGGTGAAGGAGTATTGCAGGTCTTGTCACCAGTGCCAAGAAATAAGGAAGGCGGGCAAGAAAACCCAAGCTGCCCCGATCCCCTTGCCCATAGTGGAGGAGCCATTCCAGAGGGTGGGAATGGATATTGTGGGGCCTTTAAATACCCCCAGCTCCTCAGGGAAGAGATTCATCCTGACTGTGTTGGATTATGCCACCCGGTACCCAGAGGCAGTCGCCCTATCCTCACTGAGGACAGACAAAGTGGCAGATACCTAACTTGGGATTTTCTCCCATGTTGGGTTTCTGCAGGAGGTAATCACTGATCAAGGGGGTTCCTTCATGTCGGACTTGGTGAAGTGTTTATGGGAGAAGTGTGGTTTGGTGCAGAGATGCACGACACTGTACCACCCACAAGACAATGGGTTTGTGGAACATTTCAATGGTACCCTGAAGTCAATGCTCCAGGCATTTGCTGAACAGCATGGGAGGAACTGGGAGAAATACCTTCCCCACCTGTTGTTTGCATACAGAGAGGTGCCCCAAGAGTCGACAGGATTTTCCCCCTTCCAACTCTTATATGGATGCCAGGTATGTGGGCCCCTAGACTTAATCCGGGAGGACTGGGAAGGCAAGCATGCCACCCAGGGAACTCCCATTGCGGATTATGTCCTTAGGTTTAGGGAAAGTCTGAAGGAGCTTATGGGGACAGCCCAGAGCAACCTGGCAGCTTCCCAACAGAGACAAAAGGTGTGGTATGACCCAGAGCCAGAGCTCACTCGTACATGGTGGGTCAGGAAGTCATGGTCCTTATTCCGGTCCGGAAAGACAAGCTGCAAGCTGAGTGGGCAGGACCGTACAAAGTGGTTAGGAAGGTAAATGACGTAAACTACATTGTGGAGTTACCTGACAGAAGACAGACTGAAAGGATATACCATGTCAACATGATGAAGCCATATGCAAATAGGGCTGACATGGTGTTTGCAGTGTGTAGTCATGGGGAGGGGAAGGACGAAGGAGACCCCTTCTGGATCTGCTGGAAGAAAGTAAGCGGAAGTCCTCTGTGGAGGCAGTAAAATTGCCTCCCCAGCTGAATCCGGACTAGATCCAGAAAGTAAGGAGGTTTTAGCAGACTTTGCCCCTTGTTTGGCGCCAAGCCTGGACTAACCCCTTAGTGACTCACGATGTGGAGACAGGGACACAGGCGCCCATATGGTGAACAGCATATCGGGTGTCAGAGGCTGTCCAAAGGACATTAGGAGGAAGTGGAGGAGATGCTGGATTTAGGGGTAATCCAGAGATCCCACAGCCTGGGCCTCACCCATAGTCCTTGTGCCCAAGCCAGATGGCTCAACTCATTTCTGTGTGGACTATCGTGGACTGAACGCAGTCTCAAAGTCCAATGCCCACTCGATGCCCTGGATGGATGAACTCCTGGACAAGTTGGGAGGGGCGACCTACCTTACGACTATTGACCTGACCAAGGGATATTGGCAGATAGAATTGACAGACAGAGCTATGGAAAGGTTGGCCTTCATCACTCTGATAGGCTTATTTAAGTTTAAAGTAATGCCTTTTGGAATGAAGAATGCCCAGGCCACTTTCGAAAGGTTGGTGAACCAGGTGTTGAATGGTGTTGAGAAGTACACTGTAGCATACCTGGATGACATTGCCATCTTCAGTACCAGCTGGGAGGAACACCTTTCACACCTTAGGGAAGTGCTGGGCAGGATACAGAGGGTCGGGCTCACTGACAAAGCCGAGAAGTGCTAGGTGGCCATGGGGGAAGTAGCATACCTTGGGCATGTGGTAGGCCGGGGACAGCTCCGTCCTAACCAAATGAAGATAGAGGTGATTCAGGCATGGCCCAGACCAGAAACCCAGAAGCAGGTCAGGAGCTTTCCAGGGACAGCAGGGTACTACATAAAGTTTGTACCTAATTACAGTGCTCTGGCTACTCCCCTATCTGACCTGACAAAGAAAAAGATGCCAAGGAAAATTACATGGGGCCCAGCCTGTGAGGAAGCCTTTACCAGACTGAAGGAGGCACTGTGCAGTGTGCTCCTGTTTTGACAAGTCCGGACTATAGCAAAACATTTATAGTTCAGATGGATGCCTCAGACGTGGGTATTGGGGCAGTACTTAGCCAGACGTCTAGCCAAGGGACAGACCACCCAGTTGTATACTTGAGCAGGAAGCTTATCCCCAGGGAGCAAGCGTACTCCACGGTGGAAAAGGAGTGTCTTGCCATAGTGTGGGCCATGAAGAAATTAGAGCCATGCTTGTATGGACAGCATTTTGTGGTGCAGACTGATCACAATCCCTTAGATTGGCTGTCGCAGATGGGAAAGAGCAATGGGAGACTGCTAAGATGGAGTCTTGCTTTGCAAGGATATGATCCGACAATCATACATAGGGCAGGCATTAAGAATCAGAACACCGATGGGCTGTCTAGGGTCTATGAGGAGTGAACTGATTTGGGAAACTCATCCCATGTAGGGGATAGATCCCCCAAATTCAGTCTCGGTGGGGAGGAGTGTGACGTAGACAGCCAGTTCTGAGTGCTGGCTAATATTTTTTTTTTATATAAAATGTATTATGATGGTCTCTGCTGAAAATCAAATGCTTTAGGAATGACCTGTCTCATCCCCAACCCCCCAGATTTTAGCTGACAGATGCAGGCCAAGAGAACTGCAGACAGTATATATCACACACTCAGTTTTTTAGAGATAATGTGTTACTGGAAGACTTTTATTAAGGATCCTGTTTCTCTGAGCTAATTACAGAGTTGTTAAGTTAATTTTGTTAAGAGTGAAATGATAAACTAGGTTTATGATGTTAAAATAAGGGAAGTTAGGATGTTACATAGAGGTGTAAGGTTGTAAATGACCCTATGAAGCCTGTGTGAAGAGGGTACAGCATGAGATCAAAAGAGGTGTCATTGAAACTGGAGTTATGCTAAGGTTGCAGAATTAATACTTTAAAATTACATGCTGTGGTTGTATAAAAATATATTTTTGTTAGATATTTGACCAGAGGAGGGGCTGGATGACTTCATCAAAAAGAGGTTGGCCAATAATGCTTGAAAAAATTATTCTCTTTCACTACAGAGATGCATTTGTATCTGACACTGACTAAGGAAACATCTGAGCACTGAAAACAGATATTTAGAAAGCTAGACAAAATCTAAATATAGTTGTAGGAATTGCACTGTTTAAAACCTTGTTTTGTTTAAAGATATGTATGTCTTGTGTTATAAGAGTTCTGTATTGTATGTTTGACATATTATTATATATTTTAGTAAAAACTCTAATTTTAGAGCAAACTTGGTCTGTCTTTGAATTGCTTTCTTTTGCTAAGAAATATTTATGGTTCAGCAGACATATAGCTTGTATGGTGGTACCAAACTGGAAACAGAAGCATTTTAAATCTGAGGTCTTTATTAAGTTTTTAAGGGTTCATCTCTGAATACCTGGTTAGGTGCCCATAGGCAAAGATATCTGGCCCCCCGAAGACAGAGATATCTGAGCCTGTGCATTGGGTATGCTAGCAAGAGGTTAACAGTTTGAATCCCTCCAGAACTGAGACCAAAGGTTGATCGAATCACAAAAACAGACAAGAGGGTTACCTTGTCTGTTACACTGTTCTCAAGACTGCACTCAGAGGTTGGCACTTTGGGAGTAGAGGTCCTGACCTGCTGAGTGAATTTGTGACAGTTGGCTCCGTTGTATGTGTCTCTGGTGCATCCTCACCTGGAATATGGTGGTAATTTTTGGACACCACATTTGAAGCAGGATATCAGGAGACTCGAGGGGGTTCAGAGACGAGCAATCAGAATGATTCATAAGTTAAGGTATAGACCATATGAGGAGAGACTACAGTAAATAGCATATACTCCCTGCAGTATAGAAGCTTTAGAGGTGATATATGCCTAGTGCATGAGGCCTTTAGAAAAATTGACCTCTGGGAATGTGTCGGCTTGAATAAAAGGTTTAACCAAAGAACTAACAGAGGTCACCAACAACTCAAAGGTGATTTTTACAACAAGAATCTAAGGGGTAACTGGTTTTCACAGAGAGTCGTAACACATTGGAATGGGCTGCCAGAATGTGTGGTGTCTTGTACTACAATAACCCAGTTTAAGCATGCACTAGATGAATACTGCTCACAAAAAATATATCAAGTGGTATCATAATGGTGCAGGTCATAAAAAGGCTAACACTATATGTACCTGATCTCTATCTTGTGAATCTAATACATATACTGACATGATCTTCTGTTTGTATTGCTGCACAGCACACACCATTTCAATCATGGACCTGGATGCATAAGTGAGTTCTCAGTATCACAAACATCTTTGCCAGGGATCACCTAGAGTGTGAATAAGCACTCAGATGTGCCTCTCGCCTCATAATATGAACATAGTGTGTGTTCTAATAATGAATGCATTTCTTGCCATTCAGTAACAGTAATCATGGTCAGAGGAAGAGCAAAGTAGCCCCCCCCCAAAAAAGGAGAACCTTGCAGACCAAGTGATGCATATCCTGTCATGGCTAGCTGTTTGTGTTGCTGCACACACAATTATCATTATGGGTCTGGATGCACAACTGAGTACTCACTGTCACAAACATTTTTGTCAGGGATCAGCTTGAGTGTGAATGAGCACTCAGATGTGCCTCTCGCCTCATAATATGAACATAGTGTGAGTTCTAATAATGAATGCATTTTTTTGCCATTCAGTAACAGTAATCAGGTGAATTCCATGGTCAGAGGAACAGCAAAGTAGCCCCCCCCAAAAAAAGAGAACATTGCAGAAGACTAAGTGATGCATATCCTGTCATGGCTAGCTGTTTGTGTTGCTGCACACAGTTACCATTATGGGTCTGGATGCATAAGTGAGTACTCACTGTCACACACATCTTTGTTAGTGAGTGGTTTGAGTTTGTGTGAGTGTACACTTGGCTATGCCTCTAATCTCATAATGTGTCCCTGGTGTACATTCTAATGATGAATGCATTTTTGCCATTCATTATGACACATCAGGTGCATTCCAGCGTCAGAGGAACAGCAGAGTACTAAGGTTCACACTAAGGTGCAAGAAGCTGAGAAGGCAGTTGGCCCATATGAGCTCCTGTCACTTCACTCATAATATGTCAAGTGATTTCCATCTAAAATATGTGAATCTAATCTTTTTTTGAATTGTTTGTTTTTGCTGGTTATGACCTCCGGTGGTAGTTCATTCTATGGATTCACCACCCTGTGTGTGTAGAAGGCATTTCTTTTATTTGTGTTAAATGTCTTAGGTCTTGGTTCTAGTGGATGCCCCCTTGTGCCCATTTTATTATTTTTGAATTCTAAGTCTAATTTACTTAGAAGGTAGTTGTCTTGCATTATGTCATAGCATAATAGTAGGTCTCCCCCTACTCTTCTTGTCTCAAGTGACATCAGATTTAATTTCTGAAGGTGGTCGTTATAAGGTAATATCTTTAGATTATGTGTCAATTTAGTAGTCTGCCTCTATTTTTTGTATTCTGTCAGTACTACCCTTTGTTACTGGACCCCAAACAGGGCTTCCATAGTTAAGCAATGGTCTGACATATGATTTATACAAAGGCATTGTTACCTGTTCATCACTGCTTCTAAAATTTTGTTTAATAGTCCAGAGTACTTTTTTAGCCTTAGCTATTTAGTTATTACAGTGTGTATCATAAGCTAGTTTTCTTAGTGACTGTTATTCCTAGATCTTTTTCCTCATGTGTATCTCTGAGGTAGTCAATTTAGGAAATATGTTTCTTCCTTGTTATGGCACCCCAAGTGTACAGTATAACATAACACTTGTCCATGTTAAAGCTCATGCCCCTGGAGTTGACCCATTTTTATGTTTGCTTGAGCACATGCGCAGAAAACATCATGCGGTAGCTTAGGAGAGAAGCGGGTTGTGGAGGTGCAGTACTGTGGCAGCCAATGGCGGCACTGCACTTGGGGGCTTGGTACTGGCGGACCAATGCAGGCCCAGTGTCCTGATGACACTGGTTCTGCAGAAGTCCCACCAAGTTGAGACATTTTCGCCGCTGCAATCAGGTGCCGCCTCGTTATTGCAGCGTCAGCCATTTCGCTGCAATGAGGGAGCAACCCATCATTGCAGGACGGTACCTTGCTGTCCGTATTCTCCCGACCCAGTACATTTGCTGACGGGAGCCCACTCTCCGCTTAGCATACTGTAACCCCTCCCATTTGTTGTGTACAGGGGGTGCCCAATCCCCTCTCAGCATCATCACCCCTAACAGTCTTTCTTTGCTGATGGGGCCCCAATCCCGTCGACTTCAGTCCCCACCTTCCTGTGCAATTTGCCTACGGGAGCCCACTCCTAGCACAATGTCACCCAAAAAATTTGTTGTGTGCCAAAAGGGGTGCCTAATCCCTCTGTTGGCTACAGCCTCCCAAAACACTCAAGTGACATGCTGGGAGCCCACCCCAGCGTGCCAAATGTCCCTGTTAAAAAAAAAAAAAAGTCCTGGGATGTTTTCCTTTTTTCCTTTTCTTTAAACCTGTAAAACAGAAAACGGTCCTCGTTGAGTCTGGTGGCCTCCCCAACCCGCACCCACCCTCTGTGCACCCTGCCTCACAACACCCCTCACCCAAGACTTACACCTCCATAGCCCACGCGATGATTCAGGACCGAACATGTCTGCACTCTTCAAAGCCGACTGCGAACTGAAGAAATGCCTGTAAGCTACAGTATATAATGGCATAAATTGTTTTTTTTCAACTTTGGTGCATCTTGGGCATTTTTGGGAATTTTGGCACCAAATTTTTTAACATGGGGTTATTGGATCCCCTCCTCATGAAATCAGCCACTGTCATGGCGTTATGAAGGAACTAGAAGGGGGACAGGATCAGATCTACAGTACAGTAGCTTCTTGTTTTACATTGTTTTTCATGGATTCTACTTGGTAGAATGTTTATTTTCTTTCTTACTACTAAGGGGCTAGCAGGGTATTGTTTGGAGCTGTTGGAATTTTGAAACCTGTTTTGGTAGCTAAAAGTGGGCTCATTTGTTTGGTTTACGGTGTGGCAGGCTGCATTTGTAGAGGCCTATTTCTTCTCTTTTAAACATAATTGGTGTAATTTAACTGGTCTGTTTCTTTGAATTGGAGACCTATATCTTCTAATTCCAAACCTATTTTGATGTATTGTTGGTGAAGCTGTTTGAATTGGTGTCCTGTTTCTTTGGGTAGCAAACCTATGTTGGGGGCTTTGAGTAGAATTGATTCATCGTTGCTGGCTTCACTAGCTGCAAAGTTTGAGTGGGAAGGGTGCTAATTGTCTGACTAGAGGCCTCAGCTACCTGATTGTTTCCGAAGACTTGGCTGGTCCCACCCACCCAAACCGCTCACCCCACCCACCCCTGGTCAATTATTCCCTTTATACTAGGGTTCTGACATCATTCCTCAAACAGGCAAAGGATTTGCACCTGTCATAACAGAAGCAGACATCCAGAAAGGAACTGCAACAAGTGAAGAGGTGACTGCTCTCTCAGTGGAAGGAAGTAAATGCAAATCTAGGCGCTTTCATTATTACTTCTTCACATTGTTATTGCATTGGGTAAAGGAGGAGTAGGAGTTGAAGAAGGTTGTGCAATGGCTACTTAAAGTATTTTTGAGTTTGGATAGGAATATAAAAAGCAGTTGCTCAACATATCTAAATGTGTGCAACAAAGGAGGTAAGGGAAATAAAGAATGTTTTGCACTGACAGAGTGGGGAGAGTGGGGACTTGGGGGAGTGTTTGGTATCCTGCATCTGGAAGGGTGGGGTCGCTGGTGGGCAACGACAGCAATGGGTAGGGTGGTAGGCTGCAACAACTGCGGTGCACCCAGTCTTTCTAAACATTGCCTGGAGACAAGGGTGTAGACAGGCATACTCACTGTACACATTTGTGTACAGTTTTGTTGAGTGCCTGTCACAAACCATAAGCCACTCTGTTAATATTATCATTCTAATCTGTAGTATTTGGGTTAGTGTAGGCCACTGAGGAGTGTCCAATACATGTATCTACTCTTTAGAGAGTAGAGGAGTCATCTGACAACAATCTGACTTGTTTGGAAGGGGGTGCCATTTGGAAAGGATGTGTATATTTTTCAATTGGGGGGTGTAACTGTTGGAGATTGTGTACAAAATGGAAATTTCTGGCTACACTCCTGCCTGGAGAGTCGGACGATGTTTAGTGTGCAACCACATAGAAAAACTTAGAAAGGAGATTGAGGGTCTGCAGGAGGAACTAAGACAGGCAAGGCAGATTGGGGGTGGGTTTAGCCCAATACTGGAGGGAGGAAGAAGGGGAGATGAGGGAGAGCAATTTAAGCCAACAGTGGTGAGGAGAGGGCCAAAAGATGGGAAGCAGAGACAAAGGGGCCCAGGCCAGGAAGAACGATTGCCGGGGAAACCAGGTCAGGAGACAAAAGTCAAATGGAAGGAGGCAATAGGGACTTGTGAGGGGAGGTGAAGAAGTGGCAAAAGTCATGGAGTGGAAAGGAGAGAACAGGTTACTATACAGAGCGAGGGAGCGGGCATTTGTGAAGGATCTTCAGAAAATAGTTGTGCACTGCTAGACAGGAAGAAGGTGGAGGAGGGAAGTGATGAAATTAGAGGAGTAATTGATAAATGCCTGGACCAAACTGGAGCGGGGGGAAGTTCTGCTGGGAGAACTGCAACAGGGTTAAAAGGGCGTAATAATGTGCAGGAGGAAGAAGAGGAGCTGGAAATGAGGGAGGGAGATGAAAGGAAGCAAGCAGGGAGTAAGAGGGGTGGAATCTTAGTGCTGGGGGACTCAATACTAAGAGGAGTTAGGTGGGGTAGCAAGGCGGAGAGGCATAGTCGCATTTGGGTGGAGGCCATGCCAGGAATGACAGCGGAAAGGGTGGGACAGTCTGTTCTGAAATATGCTAGAAGGGGTAGGGACAAGCCTCATTTAATTATACATATTGGGACAAATGACCTGGCTGACAAGACAGTGGATATAGTCTAGAGGAGGTTTGAGGAACTAGCACAATTATGTGAGGGGGCAGGAAGATCAGTAACTTTTTCCGAGATACTTCCGGGTTGAAGGCAAGCACAACAAGAAAGCTGAGAATAGAGGAATTTAACAGATGGCTAAGAACCTGGTGTTGTGCTAAAGAGTATGGGCTGTTGGGGGTGGGAGGGACCTGGGAGGACAGTAGTCTCTATGCCAAGGACAGACTACACTTGAGTGAGGAGGAAAGAAAGTGTTGAAACAGAGGATGGAAGAATATATAGAGGAAGTTGGGAGTTTAAACTAGGAGTGGGGGGTGGCAGTTGGGAAGAGATATGCAGAGACCACAGGTTGGGAAATCATATGAGCTTACCCCCATAACAGTGACAAAGAACAAATGGCAAGTACTATTGGTGATGCTAGGAAAGGAGGGCAGGATGGGAGGAGGAGGGGAAAGGGTGGAAGGTGGTTAACCTTAATGCTAGGAGCCTTGGGAGGAAAACTGCAGAGTTGCAGGTTCTCATGGCAGAGGAGAGTGGACATTGCAGCCATCAAGAAACATGGGCCACCCAATATAATGACTGGGACCTGTCTGTACCAGGGTACAGGTTATTTTGTAGGGACAGGGTGACTGGGAAAGGAGGGGTGGCACTATATGTGAAGGAAGGACTGAAGTGTGTAAGGGAAGAAGGGAGGAGGGTAGTACAGAGTCACTTTGGGTGCAAATCCAGGATTCCAAGAATAGGATTCTTAGAATGGGAGTGGTGTACAGGCCACCATCTCAGATGGAGGAGTTAGACAGGGAACTAGCGAGACAGATCAGGAGGACCTGTGAGAAGGGTAGTGTGGTGATTGTGGGGGACTTCAACATGCCAGGAGTGGACTGGAGCACCCCAACAACCAGTAACAGAAGGGAGCAGGTACTGCTGGATGCCTTTCAGGACAGCTTCCTGCTGCAAATGGTCAGTGAACCAACCAGGTTAGGGAATACCCTTGACCTTGTGCTGGCAAATGGGGACTTTGTGAGAGAACTTACAGTGGAGGAACTGCTGTCAGGGAGTGACCACCGCTCAGTATGGCTCACATTGGATATGGGCAAGGAAGGAGTGGAATCTGGCACAAGAGTGCTGGACTTCAGGAGGCCGACTTTGGGAGGATGGGGGAAGTGGTAAAAGGGTACCTGGCCAGAATTCAATCTAGTATGGATACTAACCAGAGATGGGAGCTCATAAAGCTGGGGATAGTGGAGGCAACCAAAACCTGCTGCAAAGCCCAGAGCAAGAAGGCTAGGGCTAAGAAACCGAGCTGGTTGAGCAAGGAGGTCATGGAAAGGTAAGGAGAAAAGAGCTGCCTTTAGGAAGTACAAGAAAACAGGAGGGGAGGACAGAGGGTACTTGACAGAATCGAAGGAGGTGACAAGGGCAGTAAGGGGAGCCAAAGCATCTCACAGAACTCAGGCTGGCACAAGGCATTAGAAGGGGAGAAGGACTTCTTTAAGTACATCAGGAGAAAAGGAGCTGTAAGGACCACATAGTAAGGATTAGGAAGGAGGGGGGTTGGGTGGAAGCAGGGTGCGATAAGGCGGAAACACTAAATGAGTACTTCTGCTCAGTATTTACTAAAGAGAAGAGGGGGGTGACACCCAAGATGGGAGAAATGGCAGGCGCGGGGGAAGTGGTGACAGATGGGAAATCATGGAGGCAGAGTTCGAGAGGGTTTGAAGGCACTGAGGATGGACAAGGTGCCAGGCCCAGATGGCATCCACCCCAGGGTACTGAAGGAAGCTGGCAGAGGTCCTTTGCAGGACCTTTGGCAGACCTATTTAATGCCTCACTACATTCGGGTGTGTACTCAGGACTGGAGGATGGCTCATGTGGTGCCTCCACAAGAGTGGCCCCAAGGATGAACCGGAAACTACAGACCAGTGAGCCTCACATCCATCGTGGGTAAAGCTAATGGAGACTATCCTGAAGGAGGCTGGTGGCCCTCCTAGAGGCCAAAGGACTACAGGACAGCAGACAGCATGGCTTCATACGTGGCTGATCCTGCCAAACCAACCTGGTCGAGTTCTATGACTGGGTAACTAGGCAACTGGACAGGGGACATGCAGTGGATGTCCTGTATCTGGACTTCAGTAAGGCATTCGACTCAGTGCCACATGGAAGGCTGGGAAGGAAGTTAGTAGGCACAGGGGCAGGTGCAATGCTGGTGAAATGGGTAGGAAACTGGCTGCAGGGAAGGCAACAGAGGGTGGTGGTGGGTGGGGAGCTCTCATACCCAAGGGCAGTGATGAGCGGTGTCCCACAGGGCTCGGTGTTGGGACCAGTGTTGTTTGGGATATTCATTGCAGACATATCATGGGACATCAAGAGCAAGATCAGTCTGTTTGCTGATGATACCAAGGTTGGCGCGGTGGTGGATGACCTAGGGGATGGCAGGGGTTGCAGGATGATCTGGCAAAGCTTGAAACCTGGTCAGACACCTGGCAACTGAGCTTAATGCCAAAAGTGCAAGGTGATGCATTTGGGATGAAGAACCCAGGACTTACCAGCTGAGAGTGCAGCTAGCCCAGACAGAGGAGGAAAAGGATCTGGGTGTGCTCATCACAGGGTCAATGAACAACTCGGCACAGTGTAGGAAGGCAGCTGCAAAGGCCAACAAAATGCTGGGTTGTATTGCAAGGGTATATCCTCGAGGAGGAGGAGGTGATTCTGCCACTGTAAGGTCATTAGTTAGACCACACCTGGAGTACTGCGTGCAGTACTGGCATCCTATCTGAAGAGGACATTAAGTTACTGTGGGAGTGCAGCGGGGCGACAAAGATGATCAGGGGTCTGGGGACTTATCATCGAGAGAGGAGGTTGAAGAGTTGAACATGTATTCACTGGAGGAGAGGAGAGACAGGGGACATGATTGAAACCTTAAATACATGAAAAGAATAAACAAGACAGGTACAGAGGCTGTTCAAAGTAGGGAGGGAGGGCCACCAGAGGCCATGATATGAGACTGGAGCGAGGAAGGTTCAGGAGGAGATGAGGAGACACTTTTTACAGAGAGTGGTGGCTGGGTGGAATGCATTACCTGCAGAAGTGGTATGCAGTAGAACAGTGGACTGCATCAAGCGAGGATGGGACAGGACAAGGGGAGGGTTAATGAAGGGGGAAGGGTGGAAGGAGGGCAGCTGCAGAATAAGGGGTGCTAGCTGCACATTCGAGCGACTTGATAGACCTCTAGGCCTTTATCTGCTGGCAAATTTAGTATGTTCGTATGTTCGTATTCAGTCCGGAAAGGTGATTTCGCGGTCACTGCGCGGAATCACCTTTCAGCACTGATTAACAAAATGATAATGCAACTGTTCATGAGGTGGGCTATCAAAAAGCCTATGTTGCAAATTTGGTGAAAAAATCCAAAACATGACTGTTTATGGCGTGCATTCGCGGTTTACGCACCTTAAGTAACCATAAATTTGTAATATTTTCACTCCAGATTTTCAACATTACCTTTTCTACACCTCCTTATGAACAGTACAGTTATCATTTACATCCTGGCAAAATGTGTTTTGCACTTCCATAAGAATACCATGATAGTGTAGGAAATCAGTTTTCTGGATAGAGTAAGAAAATTGCAGAGATACTGTTCATAAGCAGAGGTCCTAAAATACCTATGTTGAAAATTTGGTGATGAAAGTCCATAAAATGATTGTGTTACAAGTGTGCGTTATGCAGTTTCCCGCATCCTTGTAACCGCATGAAATTTGTAATGAATTTTCAACACTGTTGTTTTTTCACACCTCCTTATGAACAGTACAGCTGTCATTTTTCACATCCGGGCCAAAATTTATTTTTGCTCTTCTGGTGCAGAAGAGTGCAGTTGTTGGGAAATCAGTGATTGGGACAGATTAAGATCGAGTGAGTGAGAGAAGGGAAGTGAACGAGCTCAACTGTGCTCTGTCGGGACTGTTGCAGATTTCTTTGTGGGCAGAAAAAGGCACCAATGCAGGCAGGAGTCCAGTACAAAAGGGCAGCCTGCAGCTCCAGGAAAAACAGAACGAGTGAGTGAGGGAGTGGGAGTGAGCGAGCTCAATGGAGCTCTGTCGGGACTGCTGCAGATTTCTTTGTAGGCAGAAAAAGGCATCAATGCAGGCAGGGGCCCAGTACAAAAGGGCTGCCTGCAGTGCCGGGAGAAGCAGAATGAGTGAGTGAGAGAGGGGGAGTGAGCAAGCTCAATGGAACTCTGTCAGTACTGCTGTAGATTTCTTTGTGGGCAGAAAAAGGCGCCAACACAGGCAGGAGCCCAGTTCAAAGGGCAGCCTGCAGCGCCGGGAGAAATGGAACGAGCGAGTGAGAGAGGAGGAGTAAGCGAGATCAACGAAGCTCTGTTGGGACTGCTACAGATTTCTTTGTGGGCAGAAAAAGGTGCCAACGCAGGCAGGAACCCAGAACAAAAGGGCAGCCTGCAGCGCCAGGAGAAACAGAAGGAGTGAGTGAGAGGGGGGAGTGAGTGAGCTCAATGGAGCTCTGTTGGGACAGCAGTGAACTTCTTTGTGGGCAGAAAAAGGCGCCAACGCAGGCAGAAGCCCAGTACGAAAGGGCAGCCTGCAGTGCCAGGAGAAACAGAACGAGCGAGTGAGAGAGTGGGAGTGAGCGAGCTCAATGGAGTTCTGTCGGGACTGCCGTGGATTTCTTTGTGAGCAGAAAAAGGTGCCAGTGCAGGCAGGAGCCAGGTACAAAAGGGCAGTCTGCAGCACCGGGAGAAACAGAATATGCGAGTGAGAGAGGGGGAGTGCGCGAGCTCAACGGAGCTCTACGGGACTTTAGAGTTGCCCACCCTCCGCCCAGTGTCCTCTGTGGTCCTATATTACAGCCGGGTCTCTGGGGTGGAGACAAAGCAATGATTGGATACTTTGAGGAGTGCTGTAATAATGTAGATTTAGTTGTTCTGTTTATTTCTCTAACTGAGTTGAGTAATACTTGGAGTGCAATAGGATTTCTAACTGGGATAAGTGAAACTATATGAGAGCTGAGAACAAAAAGTATGGTAGGTGAGGGGTGAGAAACGGACAAGGAGGCATTAGGATTGCTACAGTAATACAGTGTCTAACGGATGAGATTTGAGACTGAATTACCCTGGTTGGCAAGGGGCCAGTAGGGGGACTAGTGAAGGGGGGCAGGAATTTGAGTAAATAGAGGCCTAACAGTTGTAGTAGGGTACAGAACCTGGGAGTAAGAGCCCGTAACATAAGATGGGGTCCAAAATGGGGCAGGTGCCACATGTCAATAAGCGGGCGTCTTTGGAAGGGTGGTGGGGTGTAGAGGGTGTGGGCCTGCCATGATCCTGGACTGGGCTTGGAGAATGGTCTGTAGATGACTGGCTAGTTTGAGGGAGGAACTGTGGAGGTTAGGGAGGAGTCTAAAGTGGCAGGGCAGATGAGTATGGTGAGCTTCCTGCTGGGTGGGGGAATAGGGGATGGCAAGGGGATGGTGGAAGAACAACTAGGGACTGAAACTGACCCCAGTATCAGAGGCACTAGCTTAAAAGAGAGGAGAAGGGAGGGGGTGCCCGAGGCGAGGGGGGGCGCCTCCTGTTAGGGGAAGAAGAGACCACAAGGAGTACCAGGGGAGAGAGCAGATGGCTGCGGGTGGGAGGGACCAGGGGTGGGACCAGGGGTGGTACAGAGGGGGAAACCGATAGGGGGAATAGATGCAGGAGTGGTATCGACTAGGAATAGATTTGAGCCTCTGCTATGAGAGAGAGAGGGGGAGCAGGAACATACTGAAGGGGGAAGGACAAGCAGGGCATGAGAGGGATGGCAACAGCTAGGGGAAGAGACAGCGAGGATGAAAGGGTAGAAGGGGGGCTTGTAAGGAAGGAGGGAGTGGTGACTGGAGGAGAGAAGGCTACCAGAAGGGGGAAGGATGGGAGGGGCATCACTATTGGGGGTAGAAGGGAATGGGGGTTCTAAATCGACAACAGCGGGGATAGAAGAGGGGTTGGAAATCAGCAGGGGAGGAGGAGGAGGAGGGGAGGTTGACATGGGAAGCCCAGTAGGAAGTTGTCAGGCTGGGAAGGGGTTCAATGGGGATGGGCGGAATAAGGCAGAGAAAAGGGGTGAGGGGGAAGTAGGGAGTACAAATACAGAAATCACAGAGGGTGCAGCTGGCGGGGTAAGGGGCAGGGAAGATTGAATACTGGGGCGGTGGAAGGGGCATTAGAAGGGAAAGGGGTTAAAGGACAGGGGGGTACTCATCCTAGGGGATTCTATACTGAAAGGGGTGAGATGGGATGGAAGGGGGAAAGGCACAGCTGTATTTGCGTTGAATCTATCCCCAGGTTGACTGCAGGGGGGCAGGGCAGGCACTGCTCAAGTGTGCAGTGAGGGGGAGGAAGAAACCTCATTTACTGTTGCATGTGGGTACAAACGACTTGGCGAGGAGACTGTGGAAGTAGTGAGGGGGAGGTTTGAGTAATTGGGCAGGCAGTGTGAGGGGTTGGGGGAGTCGGTGGCATTCTCGGAGGTACTCCCAGTACCATGTGCAAGCATGGGGAGGAAGGGTAGGATTGAGGAGTTCAATGAGGGGCTGCGGGATTGGTGCCACACCAAAAATTATGGGTTTGTGACTAACTGCGGTAGGGTCTGGGGAAATAGTGACTTGTACGCAGGGGACAGGGTACACTTGAGTGGGGAGGGGAGTATTAAAGGCAGGATTTGGGGGTATATCTCTACTAAGGTGGATTTAAACTAGTGGGGGGGTGGCCAAAAGACTGAGGTTAGTAGAAAGGTTCGGACAGGGGAGGCTAATGAGTTCACCCCCCCTAGATATAGGTAAAGGCAGAGGCGCAGTAACCCTGGGAGGGGGCGGGCAGAGTGGTCTGAGTGTAATACAGAAGGCACCATGACTGGGTAAGAATAAGGAGGAGAAAGGGTGTGGACTACCGGGAGGAGGGACGCAGGCCAAGGAGGAGAACAGTAAGGAGAAGGAGGGGTACGGGTAAGGTGGTCTATTTCAACGCAAGAAGCCTGGGGAACAAAATTGCAGAGCTTCAGGCGCTCCTTTCAGAGGGGAAGGTGGAAATTGCTGCAGTGACAGAGACTTGGGCCACAGAGTACCATGATTGGGGCTTAGCAATCCTGGAATACAGGTTATATAGCAGGGACCAGGGGGTTGGAAGTGGGGGTTGCACTTTATGTGAGGGAAGGGATTAAATGCATAAAGGATGAGAGAGAAGAGGAGAGGACAGAGGTGCTTTGGGTGCAGCTCCTGGACTCCAAGGGCAGAAAGCTGAGGCTGAGAGTGGTGTACAGACCACCAGCCCAATCCGGGGAACTGGATGGGGAGTTGGCAGAGCAGATAAGGAGTGTGTGTAGAAGGAGGAGTGTGGTGATGGGGATTTTAACCTACCACGGGTTGACTGGAGCACTCTGGCCACTAGCAGTACCAGGGAGCAGGTGCTCCTTGATGCATTCCAGGATGGCCTTCTGACACAATTGGTAAGTGGGCCTACAAGGCTTGGTAGCACGCTGGACCTAGTACTGACAAATGGGGAGGCGGTGAGGGAGGTAAGGGTGGAGGACCCACTAGCAGGTAGCGACCACCAAACAGTGTGGCTCGTTGTCACGCTGGGCAGGGAGACAGGAGGCATGGGCACTAAAGTGGTGGACTTTATTAGGGTGGACTTTGGGGGGATGGGAGCAATACTGTAAGGGAGACTCCAGGATATAAGGCCAGGGATGGATGCAGAACAAAAGTGGGGTGTCATAAAGACTGGGCTAACAGAGGCCACAGTAGCCTGCACTAGGGCCAGGAATAAGAAGAGCAGAGGCAAGAAACTATGCTGGCTGAACAAGGAAGTGCAGCAAGGTGTTAGGGCAAAGACGGCTGCATACCGGAAGTACAGGAGAACAGGGAAGGGAGAAGATAAGGAGACATTCGGGAGTTGGTCAAGGGAGGTTGCCAGGAGGGTGAAAAAAGCTAAGGCCTCCAGGTAATTAAATTCCACACAGGGCATAAAGGGAGGGGGAAAAGGACTTTTTTAGGTATGTCAGGGAAAAGAGGAAGTGCAAGGAACATATTGTGAGGATAAAGCGGGGAGGGGATTGGTTGGAAAAGGCGGAGGAGCAAGTGGAAATTCTAAATGAGTATGTCTGCTCCATTTTCACTAAGGAGAGGGATGGCTCACTACCAGAATGGGCTGGGGTTGGGGAATGGGGGAGGAGGTGACGGACAAATTGATCATAGGAAGTAGGGTGCTAGAGGGGTTGAGGGCAGTAAGGGTGGACAAGGCACCAAGTCCCGATGCCATCCACCCCAGGGTGCTGAGGGAGATGGTGGAGCTGTTGGCTGAGCCACTGGCAGATCTGTTCAACACCTCCCTGGAAATGGGGTTTCTGCCCCAGGACTGGAGGATGGCCCATGTGGTGCTCATACACAAGAGTGGGCCTAGGGAGGAGCCAGGAAATTATCAGCCGGTAAGTCTCACACCCATAGTGGGTAAGCTTATGGAGGCAATACTGAAGGAGAGGCTGGTGGCATTCCTAGACAGTAATGGCCTCCAAGATGGGTGGCAACATGGGATCATCTCAGGGAGGTCTTGTCAAACCAACCTAATAGAGTATTGTGACTGGGTGACAAGGGAGTTGGACAGGGGCCATGCGGTACATGTCCTGTACTTGGACTTCAGTAAGGCCTTTGATACAGTGCCTCATGGGAGACTGGGGGGAAGCTGACGGCAGTGGGGTGGGAAAAAAGCTGACTAAACCGATAGAGAACTGATTACAGGGAGGGTGCAGAGGGTGCTGGTGGTGGGGGAGCGCTGTGCACCCAGACCAGTGACAAACGGGGTGCCACAGGGGTCAGTGTTGGGTCCAGTGCTATTTGGGCTCTTTATCTCCAATATAGCACACTGAGTGGGGAGCAGGGTTAGTCTGTTCGCACATTATACCAAATTGGGGGTGGTGGTGGACGAAGAGGACGGGTGGGAAAAACTGCATGGGGACTTAACCAAACTAGAGACATGGTTGGTGCAGTGGCAGCTAGGATTCAATGCAAAAAAGTGTAAGGTGATGCACTTCAGGGCTAAGAACCAGAAGAGGGACTATTGGTTGGGGATCAGAGAGGAGGAGAAGGACCTACGGGTGTTGGTAACTGGGAGCATGAACAACTCAGCCCACTGCACGAGAGCAGCAGCGAAGGCAAACAGGATGCTGGGGTGCATCACAAGGGGGTTCTCATACAGACACAGGGATGTGATCCTACCTCTCTACAGATCACTGGTCAGACCGCACCTAGAGTACTATATGCAATACTGGAGGCCATACCTGAGGAGAGATATAAAGTTACTGGAGGGGGTGCAAAGGAGGGCAACAAAAATGTTAAAGGGGATGGAAGGAAAGGAATATGAAGTTAGGCTGAGGGAGCTGAACATGTACACACTGGAGGAGAGGAGGGATGGGGGGGATATGATTGAAGCATTTAAATACCTGAGGGGTAAATAAACCTAGCAATGAAGGGGGTTTAAACTTAGGAGTGGAAGAGAGACAAGGGGGCACAGACTAAGGTTGAAAGGGGATCATTTCAAGAGGGAAATGAGGAGGCACTTCTTCTCTGAGAGGGTGGTGTCTAGTTGGAATGCACTGCCAGAGGGGGTGGTAACATGTAGGACAGTCAATAGCTTTAAGGAGGAGTGGGATAAAGCAAGACAAAGAGTCGGAGGGCAGGGGCTGGGACAAGCGGGGAAGGAACTGAGGGGGAGAAGGCTGGGGCAGCTGCAATCTAGGGTGCTAGCTGCACTCTCGGGCAGACTTACATAGACCGATTGGTGTGTTCTGCTGGCAGATTTGTATGTTCATATGTTTGTATGTATGTTCGTATGTAAAATCACAGTGACTCTGTTCATAAGCAGAGGTCCTAAAATGCCTATGTTGAAAATTTGGTGACAAATGTCCATAAAATGACTGTTGTATAAGCGTGCGTGATGCAGTTTCCACGCACCCTCGTAACTTCGCAAATTTGTAGTATTTTCACTCCAGATTTTCAACATTGACATTTTATCAGACCTTCTTATGAATTTTCAGACCTCTTTATGAACAGTACAGCTGTCATTTTTCACATCCTGCCCGAAATATGTGTTTACACATCTGGCGCAGAATACCCTGGTTGCTGTGGGAAATCAATGTTCGGGACAGATTAAGAAAATCATAGTGACAGTGTTCATGAGCAGAGGTCACAAAATGCCTGTGTTGAAAATTTGGTGAAATAATTCCACTAAATGAGCGTGTTATGCGCATGCATTGCGCAGTTTCCATATACACTCGGAAGTTTGAACATTTTTAATACTTTCACTACAGATTTTCAACATTGCTATCTCTTCACACCTCCCTATGAATGGTACAGCTGTCATTCTTCACATACTGCCCGATCTGTGTTTTCATACATCTGACGCACAATGGCATGGTCGCTAAGGAAACTCAAATTTTGGGACACATTGACAAAATCACAGTGCCACTGTTCATGAGAACAGGTCCCAAATGCTTTCATGAGGTGGGAGCCACAAAATGGCCATGTTGAAAATTTGTACTGCAAATACCAACACATGCCCGGGGTGTTACGGTTTCTAACCATAACGTCCCACCCTGTACAGACTGACAGGCATCAGGGGTGTGCCTTTGGATTGCTATAATACTCATGCCATTCCAACCCCACCCTACACCCACTGACAGGCATCGGCCTGTGCCTTGGACTTTTCGGCCCCACAGTTCACCCCATTCTATATTGCACCCATTTCAACGTATCTCCTTATAGAGTGGGGTGCCTGTAAAGCCGAACACCTCAAGGCACATCTCAACACTTGTCAGTGTCTGCAGGATAGGGTGAGGTGAAATGGCATTGAACGTTATGGGTGACAACCCAAATGCATGCCCCAATGCCTGTCCATCTCTGCAGGGTGGAGGTGGGGTTGGCGTGAAGTTCAATACTTCACTGCCATTCCTACCTGCATCTGTCTAACTCCTGCATTTCTAATGCTAATACTAGCAAGCAAACATTCGGCAATGACAAATGCTTGTTGTATGTTGCCTAAATCTATTTGGATTTTGGCTATGTCTTCATCAGCGCTGGCAATACCTGCAAATTTTGTGTCAACTGCATGTTTACTCAGCTAGTTAGTTACATGCTGACTCATATTGGACATACAGTAAATATGTGGCACAACTCTGGACCCATGGGGCTGAACCCTGTGAAACCCCACTTGTCATAGACACAGGGGTCAAGAAATAGCCATTTATACACACCCTCTGCATTCTTTCTCCCAGCCAGCCTGCAATTCATCTCATTCTATGGTCCATTTGAATGTCTAACAGACTTTGTATAATATCACTGTGTGGGACTTTATCAAAGGCCTTGGAAAAATCTAGGTAAATGCAATGGCACGGGCTCATAATGCCACAACCAAAACGGCGCAAAGCACAATGCCGCTCAGAAAATGCTGTGCATTTAAATAACATCGCCAAAGAATGCTGACCACAACAACAGCAGCATATACCAGCAAACAAAACAGCATTCTCTGTTTTTTTGTGGGGGGCTTTGCCCCCTCCTCCGCACCAACACCCCCCATAATTAAAATGACTAACTCTGAGGGGGATGTGGACTTAGGGAATAGGGCGAAATGCTGGAGGGGGGAAATTTCATTTTAAAATTAAAAAAATCCACAGCAGCATGGGACCTGGGGGGAACTGAACCATGGATCTAGGTCCCCCACTCTGCCAGGTGTTGGTGCCCTAGCCACTCCACCATGGGAGCGACTCATCCAGGCACTGCCTCTAATGACATTTTTAATGATGATGAGACTGCCTTATTTTTCAGAGTGACTCCTGATGGCACACTCTCCTTCCGTACATAAACACCAGCAGGTTACAAAATAGCTAAGGACCGTGTATCCATAATGGTGTGTTCAAACAGCACCGGTAGTGAGAAGCTCCCACTCCTTGTTATTGGCTGCCCAAAAAACCCCAGATGTTTTAAAGGCATTAATGTAGAGGCACTACCAGTTCAATATTGGGCAAACTCAAATGCCTGGATGATGGCTGACATTTTCCATGATTGGCTAAAGGACCTTAACAAAAAAATGAGGTTTCGAAGAAGAAAAATCGCTATGGTTGTTGACAATTGCCCTGCCCACAAATCTATTAACCTGTCCCACATCAATCTCATTTTCCTTCCTCCAAACTGCACTGCACTTATCCAACCTATGGATCAGGGGGTAATCCACAACCTAAAAGTTCATTACCTCAAGTCCATTGTGAACTGGCTCCTGGATGACATTGATGGATCCATGGACATGTTTAATGACAAGGCATGAAAAATGACAATTTTAGATGCCATACACCTCATCCACTATGCGTGGAAAGAAGTTAAACCCCTGGGCACAGACGAAATCACTCCACCAACCGGAATGCAGGAGACTGAGTTAGCAGATTACGTTACCATGGATGCAGAGGAGCCGACTTCAGGGGCTGTGACCGAAGAGGAAATCTGCGGTGAAATCATGAGTCAAAACACACAAACTACAGACGAGGAAAATGAAGAGGAGGATCAGGAGTCAGTAGCAATCACTAGAGAGGTATGGTAGATGGTGGGAAAAATATGGCACTCTGTTGTGGCAAGGGAAATTAAGGAATATGAGTGGTTTTACTCCTTTGAGAAAAGACTAGAAAAGTTGTCAAGTAGTTGCACAAAACAGCAATTGATAGGTAAGTGGCTCAAGCAGGGTACATTGCTTAATGTCGAAACCGAAGCAGCCGCTGAAAATTACACTGCTGAAGGCACAGATGAACTTTAGTGACTGCAGTGACTGTGATGTTTTAAAATGCCTTACAATGCTTTAACTGTACAGTTAATACTGTACTTTTAGAAAACTGCTTTAATCTTTGATTATTTTAAATCTAATCTCATCTAACAAGGTGGGTTTTGTATTAATAAAGCACATTGCTCCTTTTAAATAGTGTCCAGTCGATTATCTTGAAGGGGGAATAGTAGTAGCAGTTCAAAAGTTAATCTCCCTCTTGTATGCCGTTCCGCATATATGCCCATTTTTCTGTGGTCCACAGCAATGGCATACAAACGGAATTGAGTGTAAATATGTGGAGCAACACCGGACCCATGGGGCTGAACCCTGTGGAACCCCATTTGTCATAGGCACAGGGGTTGAGAAATAGCCATTTATACACACCCCTCTGTGTTCTTTCTCCCAGCCAGCTTGCAATCCATCTCATGATTCTATGGTCCATTTGAATGTCTAACAGACTTTGTATAATGTCACTGTGTGGGGCTTTATCAAAGGCCTTAGAAAAATCCAGGTAAATGCAATGGCGCGGGGTCATAATGCCACAACCAAAATAGCTCAAAGCACAATGCAGCACAGAAAATGCTGTGCCTTTAAATAACATCGGCAAAGAATGCTGACCACTACAACAGCAGTGCATACCAGCAGACAAAATAGCATTCTCTGCCCCAGAATTAAAATAACTAACTCTGGGCTGGCCCGGTGGCACTGAGGGTTGAGGCGCTGGATGCCTCACCTCGCGTCATGCTGGCGACCCAGGTTCGGATGCGAGCTCGGGCTGCCAGGGGTTGGCAGGGGAGGGATAGGATCAAGCGTCCACAGGACTGCTCTCCTATCCCAGAGAGGGATCCAGAGAACCACCGCTCTGTAGCATCCCCTGTTGATGACCAGGGGGCACTATCAGAGCGATGGCAGCAAGGGGGGCAGAGCGTAGCAGACGTTGGCACATTGTGCCTTGACGTCATTGCACGTCGCACTCTGCAAGGGGCAAAGAAAATCAGACGAAAAACATGGCGGAGTGATGATCTCGGCGGCTGATGGCCACTCCCGATGCCCCCCCGGTTCCCGTGAGGATCCTACCACAGAGTGCGTGAGCCCTAATTGGCAAGCTCTGTTGGGGTGCCAGACCGGGCCAAGGGGGTGCGGGTGCTGGTGGCCGGAGATCACTCATGATCTGCGCCACCAAGAGGGAAAATAAATAATAAGATAAAAAAAAAAATAACTAACTCTGAGGGGGTGTGGACTTAGGGGATGGGGCGAAATGCAGGAGGGGAGAAAATTTCATTTTTAAAATAAAAAAAATCCACAGCAGCATGGGACCTGGAGGAAACTGAACCATGGACCCAGGTCCCCCACTCCACCAGGTGCTGGTGCCCTAGCCACTCCACCATGGGAGTGACTCATCCAGGCACTGCACCAGCAGCCTCCTTCACACTTCCGCATCACAGTGTACAGCAACAGGGGTAGCAATTTTCCTTGTACGCTGAGAAACCCCAGTCACTGTATGGAATTTAGTGTTTCCTGCAGTGTGGTTATTCCATAGAAACATAGAAGTTGACGGCAGATAAGGACTGCAGGGCCCATCCAGTCTGCCCATTTCTTTTTCTACCTTATAAATGTGCCATTGGCCTTTGCTCTGTCAGTGGCCTATCTATTCATACTCATTTGTATTGCTCCCTTATGCCTATCCCATGCCTGTTTGAAGAGCTGCACTGTATTCATAGCCACCACTTCTTGAGGTAAGCCATTCCATGCATCCACCACCCTTTCTGTGAAAAAGAATTTCCTCACATTCCCCCTTAATCGGCCCCCTCTAATCTCATGCTGTGTCCTCTTGTCCTGCTATTTTTCTTATATTTAAACATGTTAGACTCTTTCACCTTGTTAATGCCCTTAAGGTGTTTGAATACCTCGATCATATCACCTCTCTCCCTCCTTTGCTCAAGGGCATACATATTGAGCTCTGTTAATCTGTCCTCATATGTCTTCTGATGCAGTCCTACCATTTTAGATTGCCCTTCTCTGGACTGCCTCAATTTGGTTAATGTCCTTGTGAAGATGTGGCCTCCAATACTGCACACAGTACTCCAGATGGGGCCTAACCAGTGTCTTGTAAGGAGGGATTATTACCTCCCTCTTATGACTTGTGATACCCCTACTAATACACCCTAACACCCCCCTAGCCTTACCTACTGCTTTAGAGGTCTGCTTGGATGATTTCAGATCATCAGTGATGATGATGCCCAAGTCTCTTTCTTCCTTTGTGACTGCTAGCAACTCTCCTCCCAGCCCATAGGTGGCTTCAGGGTTTATCTTCCCTATGTGCATGATCTTGCACTTCTTTGCATTAAATCCAGTTGCCACTCTTCTGACCATTTTGCTAGTTTATCCAGATCTCTTCTCATTCTGCCCACCCATCTGGATCATCTACTCTGTTGCAGATCTTGGTGTCATCTGCAAACAGACAAGCCTTACTCTCTAGTCCATCTGCAAGGTCACTAATGAAGATGTTGAAGAGGACTTGCCCCAGGACTGATCCCTGAGTACCCACTTGTGACATGCATCTCTTCTGACTGTATACCATTTACCACCACTCTCTGTTTTCTGCCCATCAACCAGTTGCCACCCAGTTGACCAACTTCTGACCCACCCCGAGCCTACCCAGCTTATTTATCAATCTTCTACGTGGAACAGTGTCAAAAGCTTTGCTGAAGTCAAGGTAGGACATCAACTGCTCCCTTGGTCCACCACTTGGTTACCCAGTCAAAAAATCTATGAGATTAGTTTGACAGGACATTCCTTTGTAAACCCATGCTGTCTTGGATCCTGTGCCCCTGTGGATTCCAGGTGTTGCACTATCCTTTCCTTAAGGAGTGCCTCCATAATCTTTCCCACTACTGAGGTAAGACTGACTGGTCTGTAGTTCCCTGCCTCCTCTCTGCTACCACTCTTGTGGAGCGGGATCACATGAGCCCTTCTCCAGTCTTCTGGGACCCCTCCTGTGCTCAGAGACTCACTAAACAGTTCTGCTAGTGGCTCTGCTAGTTCCACCTTTAGCTCCTTAAGTACCCTGGGATGTATGCCATCAGGTCCCATTGCCTTATCCACCCTGAGCTTAGCAAGCTCTTGTAGGACCCTTTCTTTTGTGAAGGGAGTAGTGCTCACCTCCCTCCCCCCTGTGTCCATGCTGCTGAGCTGTGGGCCCTGCCCTACCTTCTGTTCAGTAAATACTGAGCAAAAGTATCTATTTAGGATAGATGCTTTTACATGGTCCTCCTCCTCACATGCTCCCTTTTCTCCATTAAGCTTAGCAATACCCCCTCTGGACTTTCTCCTTTCACTAATGTATTCCTGTGCTGTTTCAGCAGCGACATTATCACCCGGTACCAAATGCAGTCAACCAGTTTTCCTCTATCCAGCACTGCTGATATCTTTTCAGAAAACCATAACAGATTCGTTACACATGATCTGCATGATATGAAGCCATGCTGATCCCTATCCCTCAGGCCACTATTTTCCATGCGCCCATTTACCATATCTTTAAGAATGGACTCTATTACATTCTCAGGGACGGACGTCAAACTAATAGACCTATAGTTCGTATGATCTAACTTGTTTCCCTTCTTCTGTATTGGCTCCACAAATGTCTATAACCAATTGGGTGGTACATCGTTATCGGTTAATGTTTTCTGAAGCAGTATTCTCAGTGGGGCAGCTATATGAGGCAATAAGAGTTTTAACATTTTCGATGAGATATTATCTAGTCCAGCTGAGTATGTATTTTTAAGTTTATTTTTTCTGTAATACATTCTGTGGTTATTACGGTTTCAGTATCTGTAAAAACTGGGATATCACCTGAGTACACTGTATTTTTGGAGAATACAGAGCCAAAGTATGAATTAAATATGTTTGCAATGGCTTCAGGTTCTATAATAAGTTGGTTATCTGATACTATAGAACATAGGCTGGAGTTTGATTTTTGAAGAGAATTTACATATGTGGTGCTCTGCTTAGGTGATGGTGGTGAGCACCGAGGTCCGAATAAGTTAGGATAGACAAAATGTATCCAGCAAGGAGAGGCAGGAGTCGTCCAATGAGTTTGATGCCAGCTGGGCCTTATTCAGCAACAACAGGGGTAGGATGACATGGTCACAGGAGGGGTAAACAGAACACTAGGGAACATGAGCAGTCAGTCCTCATACAACACTATGAAACAGTTGCTGAATCTCTAAAAACTCAGGTTTCGAAATAAGATAACTAGATCTTATGCTAAAGAAAACAAATATTCTGAGGTGCACCTCGGCCTAGTTCCACTATACTCTGTTACTTCTTCGAGTCAATTATGGTATAGTAGTACAATACTCTGTCACCTTTAGTACTGCCTAAAGTATTGGAATACAATGGCTACCCCTTTAAAGATCTTACAATACTGGCTCAGGTCAGTTACAGCAATGTACATGCAAAGATGCCACAAAGTCCAGTCGTCATTGAAGTCTTCATGCACACTGTCGAGTAGAGTTGGCAGTACAGAGACAGAGATAAGGAATTTCCTATGACACTCAGATATTGGTCTCAGCACAGACCTAGCTAAGGCCACTGGGGTGGTGAGCGGTATTTTAGACAGACCATATGCTTCTCAGCATAAAACCCATCCTCTTCGAGGCTGCCGGCAATAAGGAACAAGAGGAACAGGTTCCTGGGATGAGCCCACTGGAGGGCTATCAGAATCAAACTAGATGCAGAAAGCTCCCCAGCCAAAACCCACTTTGGGGCGGCCAAGGATGGAAGAGAACAAGGAAGATTCTTGGTGATGAACCCACTGGAGGATTACCAAGGACTGGATGATGCTGTGGCAATTCTGATACAATCAGGAACCAGATGAATCTGAGGTGAAGATGGATATCTGATGCAACCAGGAACTAGAAGAATCTGAGGTGAAGATGGATGATTCTGAAGTGTCAACACAGGAAATTGGAACAAAACAATAAAATGGCGGATACGTCCCGCACTTTGGCAGACTCGACTTGCGGCGAACGACCTGGGGACACAGACAAGGTTCTTCCAGGATAGGCACACTCTTCGGAGGGCAGCCAACTTCAGGACATCCGGATCAGGAACCAAGAGATGATACTGGAATGGTGGAAGCGATGCACTTGTACTTTGGCGTACTCGACTTTGAACTGAGGAAAACAAGAAACGGTGGGTGCAACTTGCACGGGTTTCAACGTACTTGACTGCGGCGAACTCAACTCAGGCGGGTGGCAGGAACATGTTTGATGATCTTCTGGGTGGATATCTCCTGTAGAAGATAGATGTGGAAGGACGTCTCCCTCCAGGTAGAGACTGATTCCGTATGAGTAGGATGGCAGCCAACACCAAAGAGCAGTATCGTGGCAGAATATTGAGTATATACACATACGCTGGCAACACTAGAGCTGGCCTATACCTTCACACTGCATCAAGAAAACTATTCGTTGCTGGGGTAATTTGCCTGGAACAGAGGCAAATTACCAGAATCCGAGGCAATTGTTCATTGCAGGGGCAAATAACCAAAGTTCCAGGGCAATTGTTCGCTGCAGGGGCAATTGTTCTTTGCAGGGACAAATAACCAAAGTTCCAGGGCAATTGTTCTTTGCAGGGGCAAATGACCACAATCCCAGTAACAACACAGTCTTGGTACTTGGCAATCAACAAAACAGTCTGGATATACATTTTCATTAACTGGCAGTCACTAAATAGCAGCTGTATGCTAAGCACCTTTCTTTTCTTTACTGACCCTTCCCAAAAGTACTGTACTTGCAGGTCCCTTTTGTACCAGGATCTGGCTACCCCTCTGGAACCTTTGGGTGAATGCCCTTTTCTCCACTGGGCCTTCCTTGCCCTTGTAACTGGTTTGCCCCTCTTAACTACGGTGGGCCTACTGGCAGAGGCCTCTTTGAAATGCTTGGGCTCTACTCTATCCCTTTAATCACTGTGGGCCTAACATTGCCCCTTTAATGCTTGGGGCCTTTGCTGCCCCCTTTCCACCAATGGGCCTAATGTTGCCCCTTTTAAAACTGGTGGGCCTTACTGCCCTTCTAATGCTTGGGACCTTTGCTGCTCCCTTTCCACCACTGGGCCTAACGTTGTCCCTTTTAAAACCAGTAGGCCTTGCTGCCCCCTTTCCACTACTGGGCCTAATGTTGCCCCTTTAACCCTAGGGCCAAGATTGCCCTTTTAACTATCAGGCCTCTCAAGGCTTTGCTGTCATTTATTGGGGCTGTTCCATCCCTAATCCTCCCTCTTTGTCAATATTTTATGGTGCCCTATGGGCCTTTTTGAGCTGGCCCCTCCCCGTCGGTGTCACTTGCCCAGATATTAAAATTGTGTTGTGTTGTCTCCATGACACTCCAGACATTACCTCATGGGTTCCCAATCCACCTGATAGGCAAGTGATGCACATGTGACTCAGATCAAATTTCACAGCATACCTAGGTCCCAGGAGTCCCTATTCTCCAGTTCAACCTTAGCATCTGAAAGGCTACAAGCACTCCAGGAGTCCCTGTGTGATCAATCAACTAAAGGTAGGCCAAGACAAGTTTCTTGCAAACGTGTGACTCCCACAGCAATTAGCCATTATATTAGTTATATCTAGTGTGTTTTCTTTGGAAACAGGAATGTGGTTAATTGAGTAATTGTTTTCCCAGCTGAGAAACAGTAAACAATGTATAGAATCTTTTTCCTTTGTCTGTAACGAGCTATGCTCCTCAACTGTTGCGGTTGTTTTTTTGTTTTGCCTCAGGGCATGAGAGAAAAACGGTTTTAAAAAAAGCCAGAGGTGTATTGTGGATTTTTTGTTAGCAGCTGAGATGTGTTTGTTGGTAGCTTGCTAAAAAGGATTTAAACGCCTGAAACTTGTACTTCCTTGCTTATATGTGTACTCTGTGCAATGGTTCAAACAGTTTTATTTATTTATTTATTTGTACATCGGTTTACAACCTTTGAGCCAGAGGCTCATTTCCAAAGGTACCTCGTCACATTGAGGACAAAACAGACAGTAAATTTTGGTTACAGTAAAGTGTTACATGCATACATAGAAAGACAATATATTTTTGATTGCAGCAAAAGTGTTACATATTTAGGGTTACATAGAGTG
Source organism: Neoceratodus forsteri (assembly GCA_016271365.2). Classification (NCBI taxonomy): domain Eukaryota; kingdom Metazoa; phylum Chordata; order Ceratodontiformes; family Ceratodontidae; genus Neoceratodus; species Neoceratodus forsteri. Next base: position 1,354,536,229 of record CM057455.1, on the reverse strand, counting down.
GTTAGGTTTTAGTTAGCTGAAAACAAATTCTGCAAGCTTCTTAAACGAATTTGTTGAATTATTTGGAGAGAAAGAGAAAGAAGGTGGAACGATGCTGTAGTGAGCGTTTTCGGTGCATGCCTGGGTTGTGAATTTAAAAGTTTCGCCATAACGCCCGCCCAATAACGGATGGTCCTCCCTCCCAAGCGGGGCCCATTTCATAACGCCAAAAATGTTTTACTCTGTGTCCTGATTCCTTCCCATGGTCTTCCCTCCCAAGCAGAGCTCATGCGGTCATTTTACGCCGTACTATGCTATCTCTGAACCTGCAGGTAGCACAGTACCTGCATTCAGCCACGACCAGCAGTCCCTACTTCAGTGACTGCGGCGGATGGGCTGTCCCCCGATTTCAAGGACCTAAAGGAAGATCAGACAGTGGAAGCACGTTTTTTAGGTGTGTTTTAAATTGTGGAGATGCTGGAGAGTCAGTATCCTTAGTCTTCGTTTACTTCAGTATGCGGTCCCTAGTTCAGCGACCCCTGTGAGTAGCGGGACAATGTTATGCTAGTGTTGGGTATGAGGTACTCAGCTGGAACAGTGTGCCGCTACAATCAGGGCTCTACCGAGTAGCGAGTCGTCCCACCGTGTGGCACAGGTCACCATTCACTGGGAACGGACTCCGGGTCCACGGCTGCCATTTTAGACAAAGGATTCTGCCGCATGGCTTGGGCACCAGGTTTCCCTATGGTGCAGCAATTAGAAGTTTTTGGCTGCCATTTTGGGCTAGGCCCCTCCACATGGCTTGGTCGCTATTTTATTGGCTCTTCTCAAGTACCAAAGTCTTTGGCCGTCATTTTGGGCGAGCAATGCGGTGTGTCCACCATTTTAAGGTGGCCGCCATTACATTACTGGACCACAGCCTCCATGTTCCTGAGGCCCTGCCACCTGCTTTTTATGTGCAATTTAGCCCTCCCATAGCGAGGCACACGCGTTGGGGCTACTGCTCTTCAGGGAGATAACAAGGGGGTAAATATCAGGTTGGGAATCTAGCATTTCAATAATTCAAAATCTTAATGCAGCAATGTGCATGCTTGCACAACCCCCCCCCATGCTTCACTGCTATTGTTTCATATGTTTTCTAGGCATCACGGCACATGAGGAATACCATTTATAGATACATTGCTTCTGAAATAAGTAGAGTTGTGTATATATATATATATATATATATATATATGTATATACACATATGTATATATGATAATTTGATAGCTGAATAGTCGCTATATTTATCTTTATTTTCACCTGGCTTACAGGTAATTACCCCACTGGGTAATATATTTCTAACCTTGTCCTTCTTTCGTCTTCTAGATGGTGAAGGCTATGAATTACGTTTCTTGCAGTACCACCTTGATGCTCACAACCAAGGCCCTCAATGTCCAGCTTGCCTACAGGAAGATGAACAGTCGGGGGGGGCAACTTCCTAACGCTGAGTTGAACGATCAAGTGCCTGGAGTTTCCGGCTGGATGAATCCAGGAGCGCTTCTCATCCAAACCCAACAAGCAACGGTGGCTATGATGGAGAGCCAACAAAACTTTATGCTCAAAGTTATGGAAAAGTTAGAGTCACTGACCAACACTAGGTCAACACCAGCTCCCGTGCCACTTCTGACTCCAGCTCCTAGCACCCCTCCCCAGCCGGATGACAATGAGGAACCTGCTACACCCCCACCAGGTGATGCGGATAATGATGACGTACCAGACGATGGTGAGGATGTAGAATTGGGTGATGAGGACATGGACATTGTCCCCGAGACTCCCTCATTAACTTCCAAACTTTGTTCCTTCGATTTAGTTCCAGGCCTCATGCAGGCCATAAGATCCACAATGGGGTTCGATTTAGAAGCACCCAAACTGGAGTCTAAACTTGATCCTATGATACAGCAGAACCAAAAGACCAGGGACACTTTTCCTAGTTGTCCTGCTACTGATGACATCTTCTCAAAAGAATGGGAAGTGGCAGAGCTGGGTCGAATGTCCGAGAAAAGGAACCTGGACAGAATGTATCCAGTGCAGAAGGACAAGGCTAAACTGTGGTGCATGGCTCCAACTATAAACCCTCAAATAGCAACATTGAGCAAAAAGACAGTACTACCTTGCTGCACCATTTCCTTTAAGGATCTCACAGATGAAAGAATTGAAGAAATGTTAAAGAAACTCTTGGAATTTGCAGGCACGACAGCTAGAGCCGTGGTCACAGCGGTGTACTTGGCCAGGGCACAGATCCGCTGGCTGGAGGAGCTGTTAGAAACAGCTAATCCCACATCCAGGGAAGCAGAACTACTGGAGTGTACCCTCAACACAGCTAAATATCTGGGAGACATGGCAGTAGATACTCTGAAGTTAGAAGCCAGATCTGCTGCCCTGACAAACAGAGCCAGGTGAGCACTCTGGCTCAAACTTTGGGAAACTGACAATGAATCAAAGAACCTGTTACAGAACTTACCTCTGAAAGGGGACATACTGTTCAGCGAGGGCATCAAAGAGTTCCTGAAACAAAAGGAGGAGGGCAAGGGCCTCGCTAAAGACAAGCAGAGATCAATCTACTCAGCGCAGATTTCAGGGGAATAACAGGTTTCAACAGAACAGAAAACAAAGTTATTCAAACCATTCCTTTTGGGTTAGAAGCCACTACAATAACAGCACCTTCAGAGAGGTGCCTCGCAGGGTGGCTATTCAGCACCCAGAGAAAGGAACCAGCACTTCAGAGGCAGAGGCAGAGGTGGAAAGCCAAAATAGTGCTGACTATTCCACCCTTACATCCCCGTTACCAAGTCATCACTCACACTATCCCCTGTAGGCCAGAGACTGATGTAATTCCATCAGCAATGGCAACAGACAACATCAGACAGATGGGTCCTGGAGATTATCTCCCAAGATTACTCTATTGAGTTTTTAAGCAAACCTTGCAGGGACAGAGTGGTACTGTCCCCCATCTCAAAGAAGAGAGCCACCACCCACTAGGTCCAGGAGATCATCTAAAACCTGTGGCAGAACAATGCAATTTGACTGGTACCAGACTCTGAGTCCGGCACAGGGGTCTACTCCATTTTCTTTCTGGTACCAAAGAAGAACAGAGATCTCAGACCAATTCTGGATCTAAAATTCCTAAACCGGTTCATATCCACCCTGCAATTCAAAATAGAGACCCTGCGATCAACTTTGAGGAACATATGAGTGGGGGACTACCTTACGTCCATGGACCTGAAGGATGTGTACACACACACATCCCTATCAGACCCATCCACCAGCGATTCCGGTTCTACATACTGGGTCAACATTACCAGTATCAGGCCCTACCCTTCGGACGCACCTTGGCACCCAGGGTGTTTACAAAAGTGTCTATTGTCCTAGCAGCCTGACTGCAGGAACAGGGGGTAGATATCATTCCCTACCCGGATGACTGGCTGATACGGGCACGCAGCAGCATCAAATCACAAAGGGACACAGACTCGGTTATATCAGCACTGTCCTAGCACGGGTGGGTGGTCAATCGGGAGAAGAGCTCCTTACAACTATCATAACGCATAAAGCACCACGGAGCAGAGACAGACCCAGCCGAAGGGATGGCGAGACCTTCAAGAAAATGGATTGACACAGTGATGTCGGTAGTCTGGACACTGCGGGCTTCAGCCAAGCCAACCATGGGCCAAGTGGCACAGGTACTTGGCTGCATGGCGTCTTGTCTAGACCTGGTCCCTTGGGCGAGGTGGTATATGCGTTCACTGCAGAACTGCATACTGCAACAGGGCTCCCTGTCAGAGGACAACCTCAACAAGGTTGTTTACCTGCCAGGGACAGTCAAGGAATCCCTGGGGTGGTGGACACATTGCCAGAGCCTCGAGAGGGGCTACCCTCTGGAGCTGGTATACCAGGTGACAGTGGAGACCGATGCCAGCTTACTCAGCTGGGGAGCATGCATGGGCAATTCCACAGCGCAGGGAAAATGGACGACTGCAAATACATGATTGCCCATCAACATCCTGGAAATGAGAGCTGTGCTCCATGCTCTGAGAGTGTTCAGGGACAGCATAACCAGCCGGGAAGTTCTGATAAAATCAGACAACCAGATCACGGTTACTTATATAGCCAAACAGGGTGGGACACGCAGCAAGGCCATGATCAGAGAGGCAGCCAAAGTATTGAACTGGGCCCAGTCCAACCTCACACACCTCCATGCGGTGCATCTGGCTGGGAAGCTGAATGTCAGAGCGGATTGGCTAAGCAGACAGCAGGTTCATCTGGGGGAGTGGTGGCTTCACCGGGACCTGTTCGCCATGATACAAAGGAGGTGGGGTCAAGTTCCAATGGATCTGATGGCATCCAAGGTGAATGCGCAGGTGAAGTCTTACTTCTCTCGATTCAAGGAGAAGCAGGCTCTGGGAACAGATGCCCTATCTCAGACATGGAATCAGGAACGGTCATATATCTTTCCTCCCATTCCACTGATTCCTCAGGTGCTGGCGAAGATCAGAATATCCCAACTACAGATTATCCTGATTGCACCCTACTGGCCACGAAGGGCGTGGTTCAAAGCCACGGCATCCATGACACTGGACAAATGGACCCTTCCATATCGAAAGGACTTACTGTTCCAGGGACCAGTGCTTCACCCAGCCCCCCCAAAACCCTGAAACTGTCGGCCTGGCTCCTTCGAGGCAGAGACTGTTAAATGCCGGATACCATGAGTCCATCATCTCTACCATCTTACAATCCAGGAAACCTTCCACCACCGCTACCTATAGCAGGCAGTGGAACATCTTCACCAATTGGTGAAAGTCCGCACACCTTGACCCAATGCAAGTAGACATGTCGGTGATCCTACTGTACCTGTAGCAGGGCCTAGAAAAAGGGCTATCCACCTCTTCCCTATGGGTGCAACTGTCAGTCATAGGAGCAGCAATGGGCAGGGTCAAGCTCTCACAGCCCAGTGCTCACCCAGACACTGTCAGGTTCCTCAGGGCAGCACAGAACATCTGCCCTCACATCCGGATGCCAGTGGCCCCATGGGACCTAACCATGGTGCTCGACTACCTAGGGAAGGGCCCATCCGAGCTGGGCCATCAGTCCCCACTTTACTGGTTGGGTTTAAAAACCTGTTTTCTAGTAGCAATCTGCTCCACCCGCAGAATTAATGAACTAGGCACCCTGTCCTGCAAAGAACTCTACACCATTTTCACTGCCCAAGGGGTTTTTATGAAGCCAGTACCAGCTTTCCGTCTCAAAGTCACATCCAGTTTTCATACGGAACAAACTCTGGAGTTCCTGACATTCCGCACACAACTACAGCAGGGCGATTCTGAAACTCCCCATCCGCTGGACGTAGGGAGTACCGTGTCACAATATATTACATGGACCCAGACAATCCGCAGTTCCGAAAGACTCTTTATCATAGCTCAGGGTGACAAGCAAGGAATGGCTGCTTCAAAGACTACCATTGCTACTTGGTTAAAGAGGACGATACAAGAGGCATACAAAACCAATGGCATTATGCTTCCAGAGGGAATTAAAGCCCATTCAACAAGGGCAGTGGCTGCCTCCTGGGCACAAAGAGCCAATGTGTCCATGGAGGACATATGTAGAGTGGTGACATGGACCTCTGGCCAAACTTTCACAAGACATTATAGGCTTGAGACTTTATACAAACAAAGGACTGCATTTGTTAGGAAGATTCTATCTTCCGCATGTTGCAAAAACTGTCCACCAGATAACCCTGTCCCACCCTGATGGATGTTTTGAACTGCTTATTATAGTAACCCATGAGGTAATGTCTGGAGTGTCATGGAGACAACATAACACAATGGGTAGTCACTGACCTGGTAAAGGTGATTGTGTTAGTTGTCTCCATGACACTCCACAACCCACCCATCAGGGCGAACATGGCAGACATCTCTACACTGGTTATGTTACCAGTGTCAGAACTTGAGTATTCCAAGACCATTATAGGCTGGTTTGAACACACAGTTGGTTACAGTCGGTATCATCAGGTTACTGAGGTAGATTTGTACCTATAGGGAATAAACCCAGGTGGTGGTTTTCCAAAAAGAATGTTTTTTGTATTTTGTGTGGTTATACTGTATATATGTATATATATATATATATATATATATATATATATCTATATAGATATATATATATATATATACATATATATATATATATATATATATATATATATCTATCAAGATATGGGATAAAGATGGGAGTCACGAAAAGGGGGGATTTTGGCCTAAAACTTTTGTATTTGAGCTATGGAAGAATCGAACTGGAGAATAGGGACTCCTGGGGCCTAGGTATGCTGTGAAATTTGATCTGGGTCACATGTGCATCACTAGACTATCAGGTGGGTTGGGAACCTGAGAGATAATGTCCAGAGTGTCATGGAGACAACTAGCACAATCACCTTTACCAGGTGAGTAAACACCCATTATAGGCTGGCCCTCCCGCCTGGTCCTCCACTAGCGCTTCCAGCGCTAAAACTATATAAAACTTTTATTTTAAACTTTAGGTGGTCAGCACACTTCTTTTGTGCTGCCTCCAACTCACCACCCCAGCCCGGGGTGAAGAAAGCTGCTCGGGGGGTGGGAGGTGCTCTGGCAGAGGAAGGGGAGACTGCAGCAAAAGGAACAGGTAGAGTGGCGGGTGGCAGGGAGCCTTGGGAGGGCTGGCCGTCTTCTCGGTAGCGATGCGACTCTTCAATGCCACTGACGAGGGACCTGAATTTAAACTTTTCAGCGGGACAGCAGAAATGGACACAAAATAAGAAAAGGGGCCATACAGAGCTCACACCGACGCAGGGGACTGGGTTCTTTCTTCAGGAACCGCTGGACTTGACCGCAGGAGGAGCAGGATGAACAGCAGGAACAGCAATCTTCTCTGGCTGGAGGAGTACACCATGCAGAGTCGATGGGACTGGCTTCAATACACACCAGGTAAGCCCAGGGTCCCGTGGCACTCTCTTGGTCCTCTCTATTCCACAGTTCAGCATGAACTACGCAGAGAAAATGGTTCTCTGTTTTGGAAAGGCTCTCGGGGCTCTAGTTCCAGAGCCCCGAGCCCGTGCCCACACCAAATGGCCAGGAATTCAGATGGGCACCCCACGCTGGCCAGGGACAGTGGTCCCAGCACATGGGTGCCCACTCTTGTACTACCTGCTCGGGTTGGGGGGTGGAATGGAGCAAGCAGGCAGTAGAGAGAAAGGTGAAAAAAACTTTATTTTTTATGCAGATGTGCCCTGCCTGGTGATCCTCTGGGGGAACACTTACAAGGGGCTTCAGAACACAACCCCTAATGCCACACAACACCATGGAGACCCCTGGGGGAGTCTAAACCCCTCTAAATTTTTTTCTGTGGTGCCCCAGTCCTTTACCCTCATACTTTGGGACACTACACATATCCATAAAATCTTTTCTTGTTGTCCTTACTACGTTGGTTGCTATCCCTCTCTCCATGTTTTGTTTGTTTTTTCGAATCTTGTTTTTGCATTTTCTTTGGATATTTTTATATGGTAACCATTTATCTTCTGGTCTAGTTTGAATGAATTTGTCATGAAGTTGACATTTTTTCTTTAATAATTGTTTTAGACTTTTTGTTAACCATTTTGGTTTAATGCCTCTGCTATTGTAGTTTTTTTATTTTCTTTATATATCTGTCACATACTATGAATATGTCTTTTGATAGTGTCCCACATTTCGGTCGCAGTTTTGTTTCTTAGTATAACCTCCCAGATGATTTTTTGAAGGTCTTCATGAATAAGAGGTTGATTTTCAGAGCTGAAGTTATAAATATCCCTACACCACTTCGTGACTGGGATACGTACTTGGAAGGAAAACAGGACACTGTTATGATCACTATTCCCTAGTGGTGCATGAATTTCGCAGTTTGGGATGTTTATTTCATTTGTGCTCAGGACTATGTCCAGTATATTCTCTCCTCCAGTTGGTTCATTAATATGTTGTTTAAGTCCTAGTTGTTCAATTGTCCTTAGGAAGATTCTGCTATGTTCATCAGTGTCATTGGCTCAGTAGGTAGCACACTCACCTCTAAGGCTGGGAGATTAGAGGGCTGTGGGTTCAGTTCCCACATCTGGCACTTGGGTTAATATCCCAGTACTGACACTGTAGTGCAGCATGAGAGGGATGCTGCACTTCTGAGGTGCTGTCTTTTGGATGAGACGTTAAACCGAGGTCCCATCTGCCTGGACTGGTGGTAGTTCAGGTAGATGTTAAAGATTCCATGGCACTTGTTGAAAAAAGAGTAAGGGAATTTCCCTGGTGTCCTGGCCAAATTTCCCTCATTCACTAAAAAAAAAATACCACCAACCAACAGCTTAATGTGGTTCAAGGTCAGTTGGCACTCATCTGTATCCTCCTCCCCCTGGGTTGTGCCTGAAAATAGGCAGGATTTGTCTAGTGCATTTACCTGGTCAACAAAAAATAAATAAATGTTGTTTTTGTTTCTTCTAGTTTATCCCAGACAATATCACTGAAGTTTAAATTGCCTATGAACATCACTCTACCTAGCTCACAAGCTTTCTCAAGTTCGTCATGTATTTGTTCAGCTAATTCATAATTCATTCTAGGGGGTCTGTAACAAAAAACAATTATGTTTCTTTCCTTTCCTGATTCAGTTTCCAGCCATGGTGATTCAGTTTTGCTGCCTTCCTTTTTTTATTTTCTCAGAAATATTTGAGGATCTTATCCTATTTGATATATATATATATATATATATATATATATATATACTGCTCCTCATCCTCCTCTCTTCTCATTCCTATCTAGATGGTGTAGATGATAGCCCAGAATATCCTTAGTAGCCTCTAAAATAATGAGACAGCTACAGGACAGGTGATCGGGGTTGGGGGACCACTAGACTACCAGGAATATTCAAGACAGCTACAGGACAGTCAATCAGGGGTACAGGAACCACTACACCATCACCAGGAATACTTGAGACAGCTACAGGACAGGCGAATAGGGGGGTGAGGGAACCACTAGACCACAAGGAATATGTAAGACAGCTACAGAATTGGGGATGGGAGCCACTCACACGTTAATGGGTCCATAATGGGCATGCAAATGGGCCATAGCGCCTTCCATGCCCAAAGGGTTTATTAGAATGTTAGGGCTAAATATGGCCCACAAGAGCCCTGCCGCTATCCCATTTGATCCGCGCTACCTCCATTGCACTCCTGTCAGCCATATTCAGTCTCAGCCTGTATCAGCATAGCGCATAGTCACTATGCACTGTACCGACATGGCCCCATATTTAGACAGTTTGCACGCTCTAGTTGCAGTGAGCTAATTGTCTAAATATTGGCCCCCCCAGGCAGGCTGTGTGCAAACTGCCACAGACCGCCCATGGCCAGCTCTGAATATGGGGGCCTATACTCCTTAGCCTAATGGAACCCAAAGTCCATAAAACAATGGCTCATGGAGATAAGAAAAGTCTGCCTATAGCCTCAAGATACTGTTGTTCTAACTTGTAACAGCATGAAAGCAAACATTTGTGGCACTGACTTATGCTTGTTTGTTTGGGCAGCAAAACATACATAGCATTAGCATGTCAGACAAATGCTTCATTTTATACAAACAGAAGAATATCACATGAGTACAGTACATATGTAGGAGACAATATGACAAGTTAAACCAGAGCAGTGCATTCAACTCCAGGGTCCGTGCTATCACAAGTGCATAATTAGGCACCACCATAGGGCAGGTATCAGCTAAGTGTAATCCCAGATTAATGTCATAGTTACTCTATTTTACTGTTTGCTGGTTTAATTATAATACTAAATAGAGGAGACTCTGGCTAAAAGAAGAACACCGAACTGAAGTTTCACCCCCCCCTCCTTCTTAACCCCTCACCCACCAGCACCATTGGAGCTTACAGTACCTTGCAAATCTCAGAGGAAAGATAGCCATTAAACACAGACACCAATGCAACTGTCACTTTATTATCAGTCAAGCAGTATTTCCTAATAAACTCCTTACAAATTAAAATAAAGTGTAACCGCACAAATATTTCCACAGGATAGTCCATACAAAATCTGGACAGAGGTTTATATGAGGTTTTCTTACCTTAGTAGGGAAAGTAATTTTAACTTGGCAAACAAACAGATTTACCAAGAAAATGAGACTGCCTGTTTTACTCAGTTGCAGGATCATCACAATGTTTGTCTGCCTGTCCCAGCCCAGTGACCCCACTGCCACAAGCTGAAACCTGATCTCAAATCACCTTGTGCTCCTCTGTGAATTCAGCAGAGGCTATAAAATGAAATTCCTTACAGCTGTGCTTCAAAGACTGTTTAGTTCCTGATTTAAGACAAATTGCAGAGTTCACCTTATAACCTGAAATTCTCCTATATTCCTGTAATATCCTCTGGAGGGTCAGGACTGAGGCACCAGAATCACTAAGGAAAAACAAGACGTCATCTGTAGAAAGGGAAATTTTGTGCTGTTCACCATTAATTTCAATGCCTTAGATCTCTTCTGCCTCCCAGACCCAGACCGCCAGGAGCTCAATATAAAGTGCAACAAGCAAGGGCGACAGAGGGCAACCCTGCTTGGTCCCCCAGGGCCAATGGGAATCTTACTGAGTTGACCCCATTTACTTTTACCTTCACCTCTGGGGCCCTATACAATGCCGCAATACTAGCCCAGACCAAACCTCATCTCCTGAAGCACCCTTTCAAAAACTCCCACTGCACCCTATCAAATGCCTTCATGGCATCCATTGAGATGGCAAGTTGTAGGCCGGTAGAGGATAGCTGGGATGTAATGATGCTTAAGAGCCTCTGAATGTCCTGGAGAACCCATCATTTAATGAAGCCAGTTTGGTCTGGGGCATCTAAAGCCTTGCACACACCCCTGTAGCCTCTCCACCAAAATACCAGTGAAGATTTTCATTTTCACCGGTAACAGGGAGATAGGACAATGTGTACTGCAAAGTTCTGGGTTTTTACCCGGTTTGGGCAAAACTGTAAATTGGGCTTGTCTCCAAGTTTCAGGAGCCAGTTTCCCATCCTGATTGGTGCTATACACCCATTGCAGTAAAGGGGCAAGCTATGGGGCAAACTTTTTATAAAACACGACAGGCAAGCCATCAACTCCCGGTGCCTTCCAATTTTTAAAGATTTTAATCTTATTCTCAGTTTCCTGTAGTGTGAGCGGGGCATCCAGGGCATCCCTGTCAGACTCTGATAGTTTTTTGAGGGTAACTCTGTACATAAAACAGTGCAGGGCATCCTGGCCGTCTTGGTTCCAGGAGACCAAGTATAAATGGGTGTAGTAATCTGCAATGACTTGGGAGATGCCCATGGGATTAGTAAAAATTATCCCCCACTCCTTGCCGCCTGAATCCATGATATGGCCCTATTTAACTCCTGCTGGCACAGTTGCCACACAAGCAATCTTCCTGCCCAGTTCCCAGACCCGTGGTATCTCTTCTTAGCATACCGAATGTTCCCTTAAGTCTTGGTCTCTAGGGCCCTGTACACATTACAAGTGAAGATTTGTACCGTTTTAAATAACGGTTTCAAAATGTTTTAAAACTCACCACAGTAGCCCGTCCACATTATTGTTCACCGAGTTTGAACTCAGTTGTAACATGGTGAACTTCCGTCTCCATCAGCAGCTAGTAACGTTTTTAAACTCGATAATCCTCCGCGATCGTAGCACGGTTATGTTGGCACCCTAATTGACAGAAAAATTGCACGCCCGTCCACACCACAAGGTAACACGCTTTCCTCCTTTAAAACATTTTTGAAAACGGACTTGAGACTAGCTTTTATAGCAGCATAATAAAACCTACAGTTCTGCATTCTACCCCGCAGCTTTCTTCCCCTCCCCCTCCCTGTCCCAGTAAAATATAAATGCCAAGGTCTTTAGGCTGTCAAACCCTTTAAAGTGAATGCTCCCAACAATAACAAACCCCCAAACAGTTAAACAAGAAAAACAGCTGTAAATAGGAGGAATGACCCCTATCAAACGGAGTTAGAAATACCACTTATCTCAGTGCAGTTTAACCCCTGCAAGGTATACATATTTTTAAATCAAGGATGGAAATGAGAAAGGAAAAGTGTGGCCTACTGGAATTTGAACCTCAGATCTCAAGTAGGCTGTTCTAGCACTCTAACCATTAAGCTACAGGCTCACTGGTCAAAGTGTCTGAGGAATTTCCTTACAGCCACACACACTCCTTTCTCTAGTGTTGCGCAATTATGCAACGCTTCAGCGCTCTAACCATATATTTATTTAAAAATATGTATACCTTGTAGGTTAAACTGCACTGAGAGAAGTGGTATTTCTAACATTGGTTCCTAGTTGCATAATTGTGCAACACTAGAGAAAGGAGTGTGTGTGTGGCTGTAAGGAAATTCCTCAGATGTTTTGACCAGTGAGCATGTAGCTTAATGGTTAGAGTACTGGAATGGCATACCAGAGATCTGAGGTTCAAATCCCAGTAGGCCACACTTTTCCTTTCTCATTTCCATCCTTGATTTAAAAATATGTATACCTTGTAGGGATTAAACTGCACTGGGAGAAGTGGTATTTCTAACATTGGTTCCTAGTTACATAATTGTGCAACACTAGAGAAAGGAGTGTGTGTGGCTGTAAGGAAATTCCTCAGACGTTTTGACCAGTGAGCCTGTAGCTTAATGGTTAGAGCACTGGAATGGCATATCAGATATCTGAGGTTCAAATCCCAGTAGGCTACACTTTTCCTTTCTCATTTCTATCCTTGATTTAAAACCCCTATCAAACATGCAGATATGAGGTAGTTAAGTTCTCGGCAGCACAGTCCTAGCAGATAAGCCTGTGTCCTGCCACTGTATAATGTTCACTCACCATTGAAGAATGGGAGATGCAGTCAGCCCCCCCTCCACTGGCCCTTGAGTTGCCACCACCAAATGTTGGGACCTTCAAGCAAAAATAGCATCCCAGCTCTTAAAGATGGATGGGGAAGTGTTGTTCTGTTGTTTCCTCAATCCCTGCTGCAGCCATTAATGTTGCTGAAGTTCCCATTCTCCTGAAGATAATCCATCTTCTGCTCAATAATCGATACTCCCAGCTAGTGCCGGAATCCAGATGCCTCCTCCAAGATATTGAAAAACTAAATACCAGTCTCAGTGTGCACTTTAAGCTGGCTGGTGAAAACAGTTTATTTATTTAATTTTGGTAACTGGGTAGGCCCACTGGGACATAACAGTCCCTTTTTCAGGGATGACCTGGAATTAATTACAGATAATGAAACTTTTACAATTACAACATCCACATACAGTAATTTTTCAACTTACAATGATCAACAGCAGTCAACATTTGTTAGTCCATTCTAGACATTTTTGGTTACATATATTCTTAAAGTAAACAAGTGATATGATAAGTAATATTTTGTGGCATCATCTGTAACAAGTGCAATGATTAAATTTCAACAGGTGAGCCTTGAGTTCCTTTTTAAATCCCCCAAGGGAATTACAATCCTGTATACTTTCTGGAAGTGCAATCCAGGGGGCGGAATATAGGTGGAAAACAACCTCAACCCTTGGGAAGACCTAACTTTTGGTACTTTAAGGAGATGACAATTTGAGGATCTGAGAGTTCAGCTGTTATTTCTAGCTGATAACGTCTTGGCCAGGCTTTGGGCGGGGCATTTTCCAGCCTCAGTTTGAAGGTCAGGCATAGAGATGGGCAACTTAGTTGTCCTTCTTACGATGGCCAGCACAAGGTTTAAAGCACCAGGCAGTGATGTTCCTGGGATGGGGCACCTGCTGTAAACCAGCTTACCCTGTGGTATAAGGTTCTAAGCTTTTGCATCTCTGCATTTTTAACAGAATGTGGAGTCGGGGAGCCATAGAGCAGGGTAGGTAGTATTGTGCCAGTTGCTACCTTTAGCTGGGAGTCCTGTGTGAGGAAGGGGCTAAGACAATATAATTAACCGAGCTTCTGATTCAATGATTTGGTCAGCAGGTCAATATGTGCCTTGAAGGTGCAATTATGATCTAGAGTAATTCCTACGTACTTTATGGAATCCACTACCTCGACACTTGAGCCGTTTGAGAGAGTGGGTGTCAGATTTAGTGACCTGTTGGGTCCCAAACTTTTGGGGCCAAATAGTATGGCCTTAGTTTTTTTTGCCATTTAATACAAGTCTGTTGTTTTCTAACAAGCCCTTGAGATGTGATAGGTCTTTTGTCAGTGACTCATTCAGTGAGATGGTGTCCTTACATATCCTATACACTACTGCGTTGTCAGCATTTAGGGTCAGATTCACCTTACCACAGTATTTTGGCATATCATTTATAAATAAAGATAATAATAGTGGCCCCAAGATAGACCCCTGTGGGACCTCATCAAGGATTTGACATTTTTCAGATAGGGCGCCCTGCTATCTGACAAGTTGGGACCTTCCCTGAAGGTAATCGGAGAACCATTGCATGGTCAGACAGTCTAGGCCTATGAGTTTCAGTTTCATGAGAGGCAGTTGTTGGTCTACTAAATTGAAGGCCTTGGTGAGGTCAATAAAGACTGCACTGGTTAGCAGGCTATTATCAAGAGCAGAATAGATGTCAGTGGTGAGGCTGACTAGGGCAGTATTTGTTCCGTGTTGTTTTCTGAAACAATGCTTCCGGGTCATGAAAATTTTGTGTTGTTCAATATAATCTATCACCTGATTATACACCACCCTCTCTAGCACTTTATTCAAGTTGGAGAGGAGCGATATGGGTTGATAATGTTCTACATGCTCACACGACCCACCTTTGTGTGTAGGTGTAACTAGGGCCACTTTCCTGAGTGCAAGGACTTTCCTTGCTAATGGGATCACTTAAATAACCATGTGACTGGGGAGGCAATTGCTGGGGCAGCAACTTTGAATAATCTGGGCTCCAATTTGTCATACCCAGCTGATCTGGGAGTTTTGAAATTCCTAAATAATTGTAGGCCCTCTTTTTGTGTTATTAGCTTAAAGTGGAAGTTCAGAGAGGGAGGAGTTGTGTTTGTGTTACCATGTGTGGGTGGGATGTCCCTGGGTGGTGTGTTTTGAACTTGTCTAGATCCATGAAGAATGTATTTATTGCCTTGGCAACATCCTCTGGGTTCTTGGGACGAACATCATTTGCTGTTATATCGCATTTGTCCTAAGTGGGACGACCTTCTATAAGGGTGCTAATTTGTGACCAAAACTTTTTGGGGTCAGAGAGATTTTTTTTCTGGAGATCCCTGAGGTACTGTTTTTTAGCTATTTTTAGTTCCTTCTTGCATTTATATCTCAGTCCTCTGAAAAGCTGCCAGTCCTTGGTCAGACTAGTGGATCTGAAAGTACCTCACGCCCTGTGTCTCTCCCTCATAAATTTTTTCAGTTCTCGGGATAACCACCTGGCTTCCTGTCCTTTAACTCTGAATTGTTTCAGTGGGGCATATTTATTTGCAGCAGACAAAAAAATGTTTATAAAGATGTCTAGAGCTATATCCATGTTTGGGTTGAGTTTAATTTGTATCCAATTTATCTCGGCTAGTGTTTCGAGAAAAGAGCCCGTGTTGAAGCTAAAATTGTCCCGGGCTCAGAATATTCTAAGGGGGGGGGGGTGGAAATCATTTTTCCATATTCTGAACGTGGAAGAGTGGTTGCTTAAGGAATCTACGAAGGTTCCTGCCAATTTAAACCAATCAGGTTTTGAAGCCAGGATCCAATCCAGTGTGGTATGGTTGTCTGTTTTCATTTTTAATCTAGTTGGTTCATGGATTATCTGGGTTAGATCTACCTCCTTTAGGATGGTGTTTAAGTCACCATTAGTTTGAGGTCCCAGTGTATGTTAAAGTCACCTAGTATTACCTTCTCCCCCCATGGAGCTTGGATAGTGCAGCTATTAGAGATGTTAGGCCTCCAGTTGCTGCCTTGGGAGGGTTGTAGACACACCCTACCACCAAGGGCTTGGTTCCACCCAGCACTAGTTTTATGAAAACAGCCTCAAAGTCAGATTTGTCTAGGGCAGGTATTGTTACCAGGGAAGTGTTTAGGGAGGACCTGACATAGAACAGAATGCCTCCTTCTTTTTTCTCTGGTCTGTCCTGCCTAAATGTCTTGAAATCGTTAATCTCAACCTCATGTCCTAGTATATATGGTTTGAGCTAGGTTTCGGATATGGCAGTCATGTCAAGGGAGTACAGGCTAACCCGGGCTTCCAATTCGTGCACCTTGGGCCTTAGGCTGTTAATATCCTTGTGGATTATTTTTAATTATTTTGTACTAGCCCAGTTTGACTTGTTGGAGGAGGTAATATGAACATTAGTACATGAGGGAGAGGGGCAAGGGTTTACCTCTATGTCACCACCAAGCAATAGTCTTAATTTCATTAAGATTTTGACTGATGACCCTGGTATTGGGAGGGGGTCCTTTGTTTGTGTTCTTTAATATAGAACACTATGTTGTAAAGGTTCCCTTTTAGTCTGAGACCCTGCATAATGATTATACAAGAATATTGGGTCTTTATATTTTTGGCCTTTAGGTTCTTGATCAACACCAGGAGCATTTTCTGTTCAACCATAATTGTAGGAGTAAAATCGTGCTCCAAAAAGACTTTGGTGTCCCCAAAGAGAAGGTCTTTCTTTGTCCAAGCTGCCCTCAAAACTTTCATTTTGATTGAATAATCTGCAAAGCAAGCCATGATAGAGTGAGGGCATGCCTTGAGATCAGCTGGTTTTGGTGCTAAAGCTTGGTGGGCGCTCTCAATTTGGAACTCTGTATTTTTTTCACAACCCAGCAGTTCCAGCAAAAAAAAAAAAAGGGATTGAAAAAATAACTCCATATCTCCTTGCTCTGTGCCCTCTGGCACTCTATGGAGTCATAGGTTGTTCCATCTGGATCTTTGTTCCAGATCATCCATTTTGTCCGTCATCTTCCACTCCCTTTAAAGCAGACATAGCAGGGCAGTATTATGACGATTGTCCTGCCTGGCAAACTCTGCAAGACCCTGTTCATGATCTTTCATTGTGGGTGCCAATATCTTAGAGCCCCTTCCACATATCTGCTAACTAGGTTTTGAACACCGTGGAGCATTTGCCCAATTTTCTGCAGTTTGGTAATGAGCTTCTTGGAGGTTATGGTGCAAGATGCCTCCTTCTCTTCCAGATAACTTAGGCATTCATTAAAGTCTGGTGGTGCTGGAGATGTCGGAGCCACCAGGCCATCTTTGAGAAGCCGCAGCGATTTCTTTGGTTGGGGCTGTCAACCCCAAAAGCTTTCAGTCGCAGCCAAGCCAATATGGCAGTGGACTGAATCCTGGCTCATTTGGGGAGTAGGTCCATGGCTGGTGTGAGGATTACCATTGATATTTGGGGTGCAGACCATGGAGCTCACATGGCTAGCTGCGCATTGCTCGGTGACATCACCAAAAGTCTGACCTCTGTGCTGTGTTGGTGTACCGCTGGCTCAGGGATGAGACCAGCGGTGCTTTCTCAGTTTATGTGCCCACAGATGGAGGCGCATTACTGGTTTGCAGCAGAAGGGAGAGGGGTGGGTGGCCAGAGGATAAGGATGACATTTATGGAGTAGTGGGAGAAGTCAGAGTGGGTGGGCAGACGTAGGACGGTGACAGCATTTTGAAGTTATTGCTTCCTTGCATAAAGTATTTTATTTTTAAATAAAAAAAAAAAAAACAGTTTGGATGAGTTGTTTGGGTTCATCCATGTCGCAGCGACAACCAAGTTGCTGGCATAAAATACAGTGCCAGCAACATGCCAACACCAGCCGCTATGCTCCAACTGTCTGCTGTCTGGCAGTAGGAGTGACCTCAGTTGCTGGGGGCATAGACCCTTCCCCCACTTATTTATATAACAAACTCTAAGTCCCACCCTGGTGGCAAAAAGTCTGACCCAGGGATCTGCAACATTGCCCAACGCTAAAAAATGAAAGTCGCACAAGAAGCACGTGACATTATTCCACCAGCAACATCATGGTGGCAATAATGAGTCAGCACATTAATGGGATGCAAGTTGTTTATGCATGGGTGGTGGGTGGATGAAAGGCGAGTCGGTGTAAGGTGAGTTGGGCTGCATTACACTAGCACTGAGCATGTGATGTGCTAGTGCTACTATTTTCTACTTAAAATATTTTTTTGAAATGGGAAAAAATATTACAGTGTTACTGTGTGGCAAATTGGCATCTTGATCATATGCATAGTTGCTGGGGCCGGGGGGAGGAGGCACTTGCTAAGTGAGGAACAAGAAAACATGACTAACATTTACTTTTGAAATTAAGGTGGGCACAGTGATATTAGTTGTGGTATGGCACATTGGGGTGGCATTTGCTCTGTGCCAGGCTCTACTGGTACTTAATGTACCCTCCTGGCATGGCTCTCAGCCAATCAGATAACAGAAAATCTTCAGCCCATTTTCTGAGTGAACTATAATACCCAATGAAGTGGGTAGTACGGGGCAATACTGAGCTGATCTGAGGTGTGATGAGGCCTGATGCTGCAGGTGGAGGGCCTTATAGCCCCTGCAAGATCCAGTATTGCACATACTGCCACCTGGGTGGGTATTATTGTGCTTAGAAAATGGGTCACTGGTAAAAGTTCAATAAAATATTACAAAATTTTAAGAAAA
The DNA here is from genome assembly GCA_016271365.2 of Neoceratodus forsteri. Taxonomy (NCBI): domain Eukaryota; kingdom Metazoa; phylum Chordata; order Ceratodontiformes; family Ceratodontidae; genus Neoceratodus; species Neoceratodus forsteri. The sequence goes on along the minus strand of CM057455.1, from coordinate 1,354,517,591 downwards.
CCTTAAAAATAAATGAGTACAAATTAATATAAAATCAATTATTTTGTGAAGTAGTACCTCTACCGGTACAGTTGCCAGTAGAGGGCACTGCTGTGTTTGAGAGACTTTCTTTTTATTTGGTAAATGGTAGTTTTCACTTTCCTTTTGTAGCGTCTGTTGCTTGCTGTCCCCACCCCCAAATAGCAGTGTTCCCCACCCCCACCACAAGTGGTCTGTACTCTGGGAAGGTAGCATGAGTTTTTGCTATTCGCTATTGGAGCGCCATTATCTATGGGAGTCCTATGTATGCTGGTTCTTGAGATTTAACTTGTTGTCTGATCATTTTAGCACACATTAAATGTTTTTTTTCCATTTTTGCATCTTGCTTTGTGTGCGCCATTCTTTCTCTGTGAGTGCTGCATGCCTGTTGTGAGTTTGATGTTCTAGGGTCAGCCACCCTTTATGCACAGCACTCCACCCTTCTATACAGCAGCACAGTTCATTTCCAGATATGTTTGTGTTGCCCACCCCTAAATAGCAGCACCCCCCAAGCAATCTGTACTCTGGGAAGGTAGCATGAGTGTGATTGGCAGTCAGATAATGAGAATGCAGTAGGTGGATGAGAGGAGGGTAGTTTTCCGAATGCCACTCCCACAGATGGAGACGCATTGCCAGGTTGTGACAGCACAGAGAATGGGCGAGTGGGAGTGGCGGAAGTAGGAAACTGTACAAGTGGTTTGGAGGTGAAGAGCAAGGGAGGTAGAGTGAGCTGGCAGTGAAAGAAATATTAAACCAGTAAAAACAGGTACATTTTGTATTTTTAAGACTGTCTGATGTGTAGCTGGGAGTGGGGGTAGAGAGGTCAATCTCTCAAAGTGAGAAAAAAATGGTATCTGAAAGGCTTTCAAATGGGTACAGTGATATTTCTGGTGGATGGAGGCTAGTGCTGGTAATAGTTCTTGCCTGGTCTCTATTGGCACTTAATGTAGCCCCCTTGCCAGGGGTCTCAGTGAATCAGACACCATGAAAATTTCTACCCATTTTCAAAGCTAGGTTATAAAAAGTGTAAAGGATTTCAAGCAATCTGATTGGTTGTTATCCATGCATTAGAAGTGTCTAATGCATGGCTAAAACTAGAAACCCCTTGTAGAATACACAGACCCATTTTATAAGCACAATAAGCCACTCTGGGGCTGTGCATGAGACAGCTCTACAGCTCTAACGCATGGCTAGTAGACTGAATGATCTAGGCCTGCGGCCTTGTGCCTATCTACTCCCCCTAACTGTGTGTTAGAACTGCCTAATGCACACCCAGTCATGTCTTATTGTTCATTTCATGCAGTACCATGTGATTGGATCCTGATCAATAAGGATTCAGAATTAACCAGACACTAGCTTATAAATCACCATAATGTACATCCTGTCATGTCTTATTGCTAACTTATACCCACTCCTTTTGTTAGAACAGTCTTACAGGTTGACAGCAAAGGCAGAATGGTAGTATTCATGTGGGGTGTAATGTGAGAGGGCAGCAAGGAGGGCCGGGGGATACTGGGATGCATAGGGAGAGGCATCACCAGTAGAAAACAGGAAGTTATTATCCCTCTGTACAGACAGCTGGTGAGACCCCATCTGGAGTACTGTGTGCAGTTCTGGAGACCCAATCTCTGCAAAGACATAGACAGGATGGAAACTGTCCAGAGGAGGGCAACTAAAATGGTGCAGGGTCTGCACCGGAAGACATATGAAGAGAGATGAAAGGAGCTTAATATGTATAGCCTCGAGGAAAGGAGGGAGAGGGGGGACATGATAGAAACGTTCAAGTACCTCAAGGGAATCAACAAAGTCCAAGAGGGTAGCATCTTTCAAAAAAAGAGGTGTGCAAGAACAAGGGGCAATTTGAAGATGGGGGGTGGCTCAGAGGTAATTTAAAGTATTTTTTCACAGAGAGGGTTGTGGATGCATGGAACAGCCTTCTGGAGGAGGCTGTGGAGTCAAAATCAGTGGTGGAATTCAAGCATGCATGGGACAGTCATAAGGCCATTCTAGGGGTTGGGGGTAGGAAGAAGTAGGCTGCTGGTTAACTAGGATCTGCAGCTTATCCAGTAGGTAGGGAAATGGGCAGACTGGGTGGGCCAAGCGGTCCTTATCTGCCATCAAATTCTATGTTTCTATGGGTGGCATAGTGCTGTTTGCAGCATTTTTTGTTCCCCCTCCTCCTTATCAGCTTCTAACCCCTCCAGTATAGCACTCCCATTACACAGTATATAATACAGAGATCTTCAAATATATAGAGAGAATGAGGAGCTTAATATGTATAGCCTCGAGGAAAAGAGGGAGAGGGGGAACATGACAGAAACTTTTGAGTACCTCAAGGGAATCAACAAAGTCCAAGAGGGTAGCATCTTTCAAAAAAAGAGGTGTGCAAGAACAAGGGGGGCACAATTTGAAGATGGGGGGCGGCTCAGAGGTAATTTAAGGAAGTATTTTTTTCACAGAGAGGGTTGTGGATGCATGGAACGGCCTTCCAGAGGAGGTTGTGGAGTCAAAAACAGTGGTGGAATTCAAGCATGGATGGGACAGTCACAAGGCAATTCTAAGGGTTGGGGGTAGGAAGAAGTAGGCTGCTGGTTAACTAGGATCTGCAGCTTATCCACTATGTAAGGTAATGGGCAGACTGGGTGGGTCAAACGGTCCTTATCTGCCATCAAATTCTATGGTAATGTGGATCATGTAGAACTCCAAAATAAGATACTACTCTCACCTATATATACAACAAAATATAGACATATCTATACTTTGCAAAAACTGCATTAATGCAACATTTAGGGTTGAGGGGAAATGTAACTTTAGGGTTTGGAACCCTAAAATCCCAATGCAACCCCTAAAGCAAATTGGGGTGGAATCTTCCTAGGGGTTGTCAACCCTAAAGCTCAAGTCAATTAGGTGTGTATGTTTCTGGAGTGTATAGAATGGGGTGAGCTTTAGGGTTGACAACCCCTAGGAAGATTGCCATGATTTGTTTTAGGGGTGGAGTTGGGGTTTTAGGGTTGGGAACCCTAAAGTCACATTTCCCTACTTTTGTCAGTTTAGCCTCAGCCCTAAATGTTGCATTAGCGCAGTTTCTTGCAAAGAATATCCCTACTTTTTGAGATAGTATAATGGTATCCTTATTTTCCTGTGGGAGCTCAGGGCCCTACCATGCATCCATAGTTTTTCAGATAGTGTAATCGTATCCTTATTTGTATGATGTACTGTACTCCCATCCGTCCATAGATGCATATATGTATCGTTATGGGGACGCACGGGGCCCTCTGGACCCCGTGCTTCCATTTATAGGACAACAGCATCCAAATTATTAACATGGCCTTTGTATTGCCCCACCTCATCAACCCAATAGCAAAAATGTGAAATCCCCACCAAAACATCATTCCATGCCACCACAGTGTAATTCCTCTGCAGAGGCATGAAGAGACATTTTTTACAAGATTTAGAAATGACAACTGCCACATTCATGAGGTGGTGTAAAGAAATGGCTATGTTGATAATTTATGGTTAAAATATTGAAAATTAACAGTTATGAGTGAGCATAGCAAAATGTCTAAAGATGCACACAACTTGGCCATTTTATCATGTCCACTTTTATCATGTTTTAAACTCAGATTTTCAACATACCCTTCTTATGACTCCTCCTCATGAACAAGTATGAGAAAAAGTTTTAAATCCCACCCAAAAGGTGATTTCATCAACCAACCACAAAATTACTTTACGGGCAGGATTTGCAAAATTACATCCCCTTTGTTCGTGAGGAGAGGGTCTCAAAAAGGGTATGTTGAAAATTTGGTGTAAAAATTTGCAAAAATGGCAAAGTTATGCACCAAAGTTGAAAATCCCATTGAAATACATTGATTTCCCATATGAAAAAAGATTTTTTGTGAGTCGTGATATGAAACAAGATCTTTTTTATATGATGCTGATACAAAAAGAGAATTTCAATGTAAAAACAAAACACATTTTAAGGGCATTTCCTGAGCAGTAAAGTGCAGAATGCAGCTAAGAGGGTCCCAATAATCAAGCTACATGTGTTGGTTCCTCCCCAGAATATAATTTTTGGGGGGTTCCAAATTTGAATTTCTCATGTAAAACTGAAAACAAGATGGCAACCATAAGAAAAAGGGATTTTCCTCAAATGAAAAAGGATGATGTCATATGAAAAAATAATTATTTTTTCATATCAAACAGCTATCCTGTGGTGCTTACTGAGAATGCTCAGAACCATTTTATGAAAATTGTAAAATTAAATTACTTTGGAATGGATTTATATTTTTTCATCAAACCAGGAAAAAGGCACATCTGTAGGTCAGCACCTTTGTATGCTGAAAATTTCAGACCAAAATTCCAAACTATTTGGGCTCTAGTCAAATTCAAAGAAAATCACCTACAAACCAATGGGAAAAAAACTATGAAAATTCCCTTTTTTTTTACTATCCAGATCTCGGAAACCACACATCCAACCAGATCGAAACTTGGCACATCCGGAGATCTACCAAGGGAGACCACGCATGCAAATTTAATGCAAATCTGTGGAACGGCTGTAAAAACATTAAAGTGCAAAATTTCAAGTTTAACATATAAACAGTGGCCGGCCAGGTGGCGCTGAGGGTTGAGGTGCTGGACACCACACCTCGCGCCACACCAGTGACCCGGGTTCGGGAACGGTCCTGGGTGGCTGGGGGTCGGTGGGGGCAGGAAGAGATTGAGCATCCAGAGGACAGCTCTCTCTTCCCGGGGTGGGTTAGGGCTGTGGGTTGCTCAACGAGCGCCTTCTGGTGGAGGCTGGGGGGTGAGCTGAATGTAGCATCATGGGGTGTATGCCAGGGGTGGAGCTACGGCTCCAAGAAATGTCGAAAAAATGAAAAAAAAAACTCACCACTGATAGGCGAAGGTGCCTTCCCTCCGCATTCCACCTGTAGTTGGGCCTGAATTCCTCTCTGCTTTCCTTCCCTCTCTGGCCCGGTGTCTCAACCCTAATAGAAAGAGCGCCCTGGGCGGGCCGGGGGCGCCCTTCCGGAGGTAGACCGGGGGGATGCCAGTGCAGGGAGCAGTGGAGGAGGACACAGTGGGGCCACGCAGGGATTGAGGAGTGTGGCAAGGTAGGGTCACTGGAGGAAGTTCAGTGGTGTGGGAGAAAAACCGAGTTAAAAAAAAAACAACATATAAACAACAGTTCAATCTTAAATATAGTGGTACAACTGCACCACTATAATCTATCTATCTATCTGTCTATCTTCATATTCATTGCAAAAAACTCCATTAATGCATCAGTTAGGGTTCTCATTACAGCGGGAAAAGTATGGAAATTCAGTATTAGGGTTCCCAACCCCCACCCTCCATACACCAACAGGTGTCGGGGTGCACCATGGAGTGGGTAGGCCTACCTCTCACCCCATTCCATGTGTAAGGAAGCTAAGATGGTACAGTATGGGACAATGGGGTGTGAGTTAGGCCCAATAACCCCAAGGCACACTCTGGCGCCTGTTGGTGTGTTGAGTGGGAGTGGGGTGTTAGTTAGGGTTGGGAACCACACCGAATTTCCGTACTTTTGTTGCTGTAATAGTAACCCTAACTGATGCATTAACGGAGTTTTTCCCAATGAATTTCCTTGCTTTTTGAAATCATATAATAGTATCCTTATTTTACTGTGGGAGTGCATTCCGAAGGACCCTGCACTCCAATCCCTCTGTAAGGGTCCTGCGCTTCCATATGTCAAACAACAATGACCAAACTGTCAGAATAACCATCTTATTACCCCACCTCATGTCCCCCGTAACAGAGAAATTGTGGCAAAATGTAATTATGCGCAATTGCAACGCTATTCTACGCTACAGGTGCAAAAACACATTTTGGGCAGGATGTGAAAAATGACAGCTGTACTGTTCATGAGGTGGTGTGAAAAAATGACTATGCTGAAAATTTGGCAGCAAAATATTATAAAGTGCCAGTTATGCATGTGGGTAGGATAATTTCAATGGACGCACATAACTCGGGCATTTTTAGGAATTTTTTCACTGAATTTTCAACATGGTCTTTTTGGGAGCCCATCTCATGGACACTGGAACTGTCATTTCATTAATCAGTCCTGATAGGTGATTTTGTGCAGTGAATGCGCCATTTCATGCCATGGGTAGAAAACATGTTTCAGCCAAGTTGTGAAAAATGATAGCTATACTGGTCATGAGGTTTTGTGAAAAAATGGCTATGTTGAAAATTTGGCAGCAAAATATTGAAAATTGCCAAAGTTACGCTTGGGTGTAGGAAAATTTAAACAACCACATGTAACTTGGGCGTTTTGGGGTATTTTTGCATCAGATTTTCAACATGGGCTTTTTGGGACCCCACCTCATGAACACTGACACTGTCATTTCATTAGTTGGTCCTGAAAGGTGATTTTGCACAGCAAACTCAAAATCACCTTAAGGGTCTGTTTAACGAAACGACAGTGACATTGTTCATGAGGTGGGGTCCCAAGAAGTCCATGTTGAATATTTGGTGAAAAAATACCTAAAAATAGCAAGATATCAACATAAGTTCAAAACACAATTGACAGCCATTATACAGCACTTAGCTTGATTCTTCAATTCGCAGTTCGGCTTTGAAGAGTGCAGATGTGTCCTGGTCCACAAAAGATGACAGAAGATAATCTCTGGTGGTAAGTATAAGGCAAGAGGGTGTGTGTGTGTGTGGGGTGGTGGGTTGCTCAGTGGGAGGGTCGGGATGGGGAGGGGGATGGGGAGACAACGAGGAACTGTTTTCTTTTTTTCAGGATGACAAAGGAAAAGAAGACATTGGGGGACTGTTTTCTTTTTTCACAGGTACTGGAAGCAATGGAACACTGTGGGTGGGCTCCCCAGTGTTTCACACTACTGGGGGGAACATAACTGGGGACACTGGGAGTGGGCTACCCAGTGTCCCACACTGTGGGGGGGTTGTAGGTTGTAGTGCCGACATGTGGATTGGGCACCCTGATGTCAGCAGAGGCATTTAAAAATATATATATATTTCAAGACACTGGGCGTGGGCCCCAATGTCCCAGTGTGGTGGGTGGGTGGGGTGGATGTCTACCGCTGACATGGGGATTGGGCACCCCAATGTTGGCAGAGGGATTTAAAAAATATGTATTTTGGGACACTGGAGATTACAGGCTACAGTGTCCCACAATGGCGAGGGGGGGATTTCTACAGCTGACATGGAGATTGGGCACCCCAATGTCGGTAGAAACTTTTTTATCTATAAAACATACCTCAGCCCTCTTGGAGGCAATAAAAGAATAACATATTCTTTTATCAGGTAAACACCAACAGGTGTTTACCTAGATGGGAGCAGAGGAGTATGATTCTGAACTTATTTTTGGAAAAAAATGCCCAGGAAAGATTTTGGGGATTTACAGGGCTAGTTTTCTTTTTCAGTTGAAGTAGTGCCACCTACCTGTTGCAGATAATGACACAAGGCAGCATATGGTCATATGCAGACGTCCAAAAAAAACACCAATTGCCCCACCGAGACTTTCACCACTACCTACAACTCCGACACTATGTCGAAAGCCTCCCACAGACACTCTGAAACCCTGAACAATAAGCAACCTTAATTCACAGCCAAATTCAACTCAATAACACCCTGAAACAGGACCACCTGGTATCATTGTATTATCAAGCACTAAACTCACAGAGGGATTCCCTCACTGAGAATATACGCCTGCAATGGAGCCAGGAATCGGGATATCGGGTCTCACTTGAGGACTGGCAGTGAGCGTGCAGTCACTCAGCTCGAGTGACTAGTTCACACCAGTTGCGCGAATACGTGTGGAAGAATCTGATCAGATACTTCAGAACACCAGTACTCACGAGTCACTATTCTCCAACTAATCCAGCAATATGCTGGCGCTCATGCGGAGAACCTAAGGTGAACCATACCCACATTATGTGGTCTTGCCCAGCCCTTAAACCATTCCTCCTGCATCTCCAGACCCACTTACAAGAAATACTAGACCCCCAACTACAATTGACATTGGAGATGTTCTTATTCCTTGTCCTCCCTAAAACACTAAGGGGCCCCAACACCAGATACCTACTTCTTCTCCTCATCACTGCAGCAAAGAAGGCAATTAGGAAACTGTGGCTGACCACCAAAACCCCCACGATACAAGATTGGTGGGACATCACAAGACGGATCTATAACATGGAAAAAATAACACACAACTGAAACGAACAAGAAGAGAAATTTACAATCAGATGGATTCATTGGCAGATATATTATATGTTAAAAGATACCACCTTCACCCCCTAGGGAGTATGAATATACTCTAACTGACAAAACTATCCCCAGATTGAAACAACTGAAACACTAGTTCCAGAGGTACACCGCCAAACCTCTTCTTTCCTTTAGATGGAAAGAATCCAGTATAATTTTCCCCTGGCGGAGAGGGGGGTGGGTGTGCTGGGAAAGGGGGGGCATTGGCTATGGGGTATACATAAAACCTCCTGGTCCCACTGCCTATAGATTGTAACCCAAAACGGAAGCGGCTATAAGAAAGCATAGTTGCCTCTAACAGATATATTGATTGCAGATATAACCAAAGGGAACAAACCTAGGTGTTAATGGACATAAACTGATTAGTGTATGAAGATATAAATGGTGGGTTATTAAGATTAAGATAAACTACTTGTTAATAGCATAAATTCTTGAGTGGAATATAGCTTTGGAGACTAATTAACAGGGACCTACGATCCAAGAGAGAACTTTCTTTTATTTTTGAATCGAGACCAAATATAGATAACCTAACCCCCTTAAGCAATGCATGAACTATATAAATCCATATATGTGATTTATACTATTTTAAATATACTCCTCTTTTAAGCTAAAGAACTGTATAAATGAAATAGGCCTTGTGAGACCTGATGACATGTTTGTGTATATGTTGAAACCCTAATAAAAATGATATTTAAAACAAACAAAAAAAAAGAAGCAGTGCCATAAATTGTGCAGCAGTTTTCATGAAAAGTGCCACAAATTTGTGGCAGTTTGTGTACAATAGTGCCGTTACTTGCATGATAATATAGTGCCACAAATTTGCAACGCTACTAAGGGCCAATTAAAAAAAAAACATATTTCTGGCTGCTATTTTAAAAAACCTAAGGCCAGAATTGTGCTCCTCGAGCCGCGATTAGGTAAACACAACTGTTGGTGTTTACCAAGGGGCAGTATTTTTTGATTTACAGTGTTTTTTCCCTGTCACTAACTGAAAACAAGACGGTGGCAGCATGGCACTAACTTTTCCATTTGAGGCAGCATAAAGTGCTTTTGCGAAAGCAGAAACTGCTTTTGCATTGCACATATATTTTTTCCCATAGGCTATAATGGGAAACTTTAAAGCATTATAACTTTTGAATGGATGAATATTTTTTCACCAAACCCTCAAAAGGCACATCTGCAGCCCAGACCCCATATACCCTAACAATTTCAGACCAGACCCCCAAGCCCTTTCGGAGATGCGGATGAGCAAAGAATTTGCACCCAAACAGTAAATTACACAGTTTTTGGCACTGCACAGCTCTGCAACTGCACCACCAACTGGAACAAAACTTGCTAGATCCAGAGATCTATGGTACCAGACCATGCATGAAACATTTGGGGCGCATCGGTTGTACTGTTGCAAAGTTATTAAAGTGCAACATTTTGGGTAACATAGAAGTGGCTGGGCAATCTTAACTATACTGGCATTACCATGCCAGTATAATATATATGCACACACACATATACTGTATTTATGTCTGTCTGTTGATCTATCTTTCTATCTATAGTACTAGGGTCCATCCCCTGAAGAAGTCAGAAAGGCCATTGGGTAAATCCCTCAAAACAGGAAAAAAATACTCTGTTACAGATAAAGATTATACTGTAATCACTTTAGCAACTCACAGTTCTACCCCATGCACCCCAATTTCAGTATAATAGAGGGGTAGTCATAGGCCAGAAAAAAACACCCAGAAAAGTATTATCTAATGCTTCAAGCAATAACTTCTATAAACAGTGACACTGTAGCATAAGATTGATAGGAGACAACCCTAGAGAACCATAATTTAAAAAGTATATGACTTTGCCCAGCTAATAGTATATACAAACACTCCTTCCTCTGAATGGAAGAGACACTATTTTTAGCTTGCCATATTATCTAAACACCCAGATAGACTTTTACTATACAGAAAACACTGTCTGGTGCTATTTTCCTTCTTTTTTAATGTATCAGTCCAGCAATAAGGTCCTTTAAGTCCATAGGGCAACTAGACCCTAAGTCCAGACACAAAAAACAATTACAGGAGATTGCAAACCATATACAGCAACCTTCTTCAGGTACCAAGCAATTAATCCTTTCAACCATCAGGATCTGCATCAGCCTGCAAAGGTATCAAATCTAATAATCTGTCCGCAGCATTGCAGTCAATAAAGATACAATGTTTTAACGCTGTATAAAAGATGAAGCTGGATAGGAAAAAAAATAATTTACCCAAATCTCTTTCTTTTTCCATAAAGCTTTTTACCTGTCCAGTCAGAATGGCAGGGTCTCAGCCCAGTCCCTGCTTCTCCTGACTGGCTTCTGCCTCCTCCTGTCCGCCAGGTTAAGTCCCCCATGGATTCTCCCCATGGCTGGATCACAGGGGTGAAGGCCATGCTCCCCACCAGGTGCACACATCTACAAGTGCTTTGGTCATGAGAGAGTGAATGGAGCCTTTTCTCTTGCTATGGTGGCACATAGGCACGTGTGTGTGTGTGGAGGAAACCATGCACCACAGAACTGTGACTCCTCCCTTTGAGTCACTTGCACCTGCACTGGGCCACCACCTGGTGGCAGTCAGAGGCTGAGATGGCTGACAACTCTTCTTCAGGAGAGGAGAGGAGAGCAGTTCCTGGGATGTTAGATCCCCCCCCCAGTCCACCCCCTACTAACTCAAATCCATTCCCAAACCTGGGTTGCCTGCATAGCAGCAGGTGAGGTACAAGTACCTTAGCTCTCCGTGACACTGATCCAGCTACCAAAATCTCTCTCTGTCTGTGAACGGCTGCTGGCACCTGAGTTTCTCCTTACGCTATGCCTGGATTTAAGGTGAAGCACCTGGAAATAGGGAACTCTCCTGACCCAGTAGCTGCAAATTATGTTTCTCCTGAGAGTATGCCAAGACTGTTAATCTCTCTTCTGCAGAATCAAATACCATTAAAACAGATAAGATTACTTGAATACCATCCTGCCACTTATGTCACTCAGAGAGCCAAAAGATCCTTTTTATATGCATCACATCAGCCCCCAAGTCCAGAGAGTCAGCAAAAGAGAACTGTCAAAAAATGTTTTACACTCCAGCTGTGTCATCGAAGTTGGTAAACCCAATTCCCTCCAAACTGTGGCTCTGAACTGACTCAGTTAGAGTCCTTTGCCTGCATTTTCATCAACTGAACCTTGTGACTGGCCATATCAGCAAAAGCCCGAGTTGTCTTTTATGAAACCGTTACCAGTTTACTGACACATTGGTCCTCAGCCGTAAGAGTTTTGTTTATTTGGTTAACTTTTTCCTAAGTCTTTTGCAGGATAGCTAAGATCTTGTTGATGGCTGGATCTGTAACTGGAATGGGCTGTAATGCCACCATGTTAGGCCTCAGGAGCAGGAAGTATTTAACAGATTTATTCTGAGCTCGGGATGATTTGTCTTTATCCTTCTTTGGTCCCATATTCTGTCAGTAACAACAGACAACTGAATAAAAAAAAAAAGTGGGTAAAAAAACTTAGAAATAAAATAATAGAATCTCCTAAAAGGGTCCAAAATTCAGGAGCAACACTCAAACACATTTACTTTGTTTGTTTGCTGGTTCTTCCCCCTCCACTCCAGTTTAAAAAAAATATATATTCACACCTGACAGTCGTTTTTTGTGTGTGATACTGAATGTCATAGTAAAGTGTACAGTATGCCTTAATCTAGTTCCAGGTCGCCCCTGAAAAAGGGACCACTGGTCTCAGTGGGCTTACCCGGTTACCAAAATCTAAATAAATAAATAGTATTTTATGTTTAGTTAAATGGCCTGAACCAGTGGCTCTGAATGAACAGCAAAAAGGAAGAAGGAGAGTGGGCAACCTTGGCAAGTGTCAGGGTGAAGGGGAAAATGAAATTAATTCTGTCCATTGATTAAGTAGACTTGGGAGTGACCAGGTGTGCTCATGGGTATCATCAACTCAGCTGAACTGTGATCAACTGAGCGTTGTCATCCAGCGAGCACGAATTTAAAAGTGCGCTTCAACACTACTAGAAGCAGGACCGTGAAATATTTGAAATTGTTCTTCTGTCATTATATGACTTTGAACCTTGAACATGTTTATCCAAATTCCTTTTTGAGAATGCAGAGTTTCTTGCAGGTGCTGTCTTAGAACATTTACTTTGGAATCCCCTTATCCAGGGCCCTACATTAGGGGACAAGATGAAAACCTCACCTTATACGCTGACGATCTACTGATTGATTTATCAAAACCTGAAAATTCTCTCCCCCACTTATGGCGTACACTTGCAGAATTTGGCTCCCTTGCTGGGTATAAGATCAACATTATAAAAACGGAGGTATTACAACTCAGTCATACCCCTGCCCTAAATACTAGACAACATTTTAAGTTCTACTGGGACTTATCTGCATTGAAATACTTAGGAGTTGTGATTTGCCCACAACCAGATCAACTGGCTGATCTCAGCTATGAACCCCTGACTCAGTAATTTATAAGAGACCTCAATGCTTGGAGATCCATCCCACTTTCACTGCTCCAGAGCATAGATGGAGTCAGAATGATCTTGCTACCGAGATTACTATGCCTGGTGCAAACTATTCCACTCCCTCCCCCTCCATGGGCATTCCGCTGGTGGGATAAACTAATTTCCCTTTATATCCAGAATGGCTCTTGCACACGAATTACATTTTCCACACTCCAACTTCCCAAATCTTGAGGGGGTCTTGCCTTACCAAATGTTGTTTTATACCACAGTGCTGCCAAATTCTGAACTGCTATATGTCACAACCTCACTCAGCAGGTCAGGCCCTCTGCTCCCACAGTGCCAATCTCTGAGCACAGTATTGTGAACAGTTAACAGAACAGGGTAACCCTCCTGTCTGTTTTGTGGGTTCGAATCAACCTTTGGTCTCAAGTTCTTGGAGGGATTCAAACTGTGAACCTCTTGCTAGCGTACCCAATGTACAGGCTCAGATAATTCTGCTCTTCGGGGCATGCCAGATATCTTTCGCCTACGGGCACCTAATCAGGTGTACAAAATGAACCCTTAAAAATTCTATTAAAGACCTCAGAATAAACTCTTACCTTTTCTCAGTTTGGTAAAACCAGTAAGCTTTGCAGTGTCAGCTTTAACCATATATGCTTGACTTGTCAAAGAAAGAATTTCAAAGGCACACCAAGTAGTCTCTTAAAATGAGATGTTTGCTTAAAAATAGATAAAAATGTTAAATGTAAAACACAGAACGATATATCACAAAACATTACAATCACTTAAACAGGTTTAAAAGTGCAAATTCCTACCAACCATACACTTAGCCTTGCCTAGCTAATGTATTCTTATATTCTTACAGTGCTGAAAGATGTTGTAGCTTCAGAGTCCAAACATGTGTGTGTCCAAGGGTCAGTTACAGCATAATTAAAAAACTGTCTTGACCCTGTCTTCTCTATGATGTCACCCAGCTCCTCCTCTGTTTATTAAAAATTATACAATCAGGATGTCTTGTGTCAGGAGGTAAATTAATAGGTGACATCAACAAAAAAAACTTGCTTCCCCATATGACTTCCCAATTAAGTCTGTAATTTTCCAAGTTCTTTCATCCATGAGCAGCATCCTGCTCTTTCACAGACATCAAAGAGCATTTATGACGTAGCACCTAAGTGACATAACCTGTATTCTTCCTCTAAATGCCATAAAAGTTTATGATTTCCAGCCTAGCAGCTGGCAGCTACAATTAAGCCAGATAACCAGGGGATTCTTAATTTAAGTATCTTCTAGCCTGTAATTATCTCCTGTCTTTTATCTTTTAGCTGAAACAGCATGTCTCATGAGAGACAGTCAATAACACATTTTTATATTACAAAAATCATAGAGTAATCAGAACCAGCTGTCCAAGCATCACAATCCTCCCTACCTAGACTGAATCTGGGGGCTCTATGCCCTGCATGGGATAAGCTTACCAAATCAGTTCATTCCTCATAAATGCGATACAACCCATCTGAGTTCTAATTTTTCGCTCCAGCCCTATGTAGAATTGTCATGTCATACCCTTGCAAAGCAAGGTTCCATCTTAGCAATCTACCATTGTTTTTTCCCATCTGCGTCAGCCAAACCAGGGGGATGTGGTCAGTCTGTGCCACAAAATGCTTCTTTAGGGCCCACACTATGGTAATGCACTCCTTTTCCACAGTGGAGTATGCCTGCTCCCTGGGAAGTAACTTTTTACTCAGATATGCTACAGGGTGATCTTTCCCTTGGCTGGATGTCTGACTCAGTACTGCCCCAATATCCACGTCTGAGGTGTCAGTCTGAACTATAAAGGGTCTGCTATAGTCAGGACTTGTCAAAACAGGAGCACTGCACAGTGCCTCCTTCAATCTGGTAAAGGCTTCTTCACAGGCTGGCTCCCAGGTAATTTTCTTCGGCATCGTTTTCTTTACCAGGTCAGATAGGGGAGCAGCCGGGGCACTGTAATTGGGTGCAAATATTCTATAGTACCCTGCTGTCCTGAGGAAACTCCTGACCTGCTTCTGCATTTTGGGTCTGGGCCACACCTGGATTACCACGATTTTTATTCGTTTAGGACGGAGCTGTCCTTGGCCTACCACATGCCTGAGGTATGCCACTTCTCCCATGGCCACCTGGCACTTCCCAGCTTTAACAGTGAGCCCGGCCCTCTATATCCTGCTCAGCGCTTCCCTAAGATAGGACAGGTGTTCCTCCCAGCTGGCACTAAAGATGGCAATGTCATCCTGGTACGCCACGGCGTACTCCTCAGAACCATTTAACACCTGGTTCACCAACCTTTTGAAAGTGACTGGGGCGTTCTTCATTCTGAAAGGCATTACTTTAAATTCAAATAAGCCTATCAGAGTGATGAAGGCCGACCTCTCCCTAGCTCTGTCAACTCTATCTGCCAATACCCCTTGGTCAGGTCAATGGTCATAAGGTAGGTCTCCCCTCCCAACTTGTCCAGGAGTTCATCTATCCATGGCATCGGCTGGGTATCTGACTTTGTGACTGCATTCAGTCCACGATAGTCCACACAGAAATGAGTAGAGCCATCTGGCTTGGGCACAAGGACTACTGGTGAGGCCCAGGGGCTAGGGGATCTCTGGATTACCCCTAACTCCAGCATCTCCTCCACTTCCCTCCTAATGTCCTTTTGGGCAGCCTCTGACACCCGATATGCTGTCCACTGTATGGGCGTCTGTGTCCCTGTCTCCACTTTGTGAGTCGCTAAGGGGGTTAGTCCAGGCTTTGTGCTAAACAATGGGGAAAAGTCTGCTAAAACCTCCCTTACTTCCTGGATCTTGTCTGGGGTCAGCTGGGGAAACAATTTAACTGCCTCCACAGAGGAGTCCCACTTACTTTCTTCCAGCAAGTCCAGAAGGTGGTCTCTTTCATCAGTACCCTCCCCAGGACTACACACTGCAAACACCATGTCAGCCCTATTTGCATACGGCTTCATCATGTTGACATGATACATCCTTTCTGTCTATCTTCTGTCAGGTAACTCTATAATGTAGTTCACATCATTTACCTTCCTAACCACTTTGTACGGTCCTGCCCACTCAGCCTGCAGCTTGTCTTTCTGGACCAGAATAAGGACCATGACTTCCTGACCCACCATGTATGAGTGAGCTCTGGCTCTGCGGTTGCACCACACTTTTTGTTTCTGTTGGGCAGCTGCCAGGTTGCTCTGGGGTGTCCCCATAAGCTCCTTCAGCCTTTCCCTAAACCTAAGGACATAATCCACAATGGGAGTTCCCTGGGTGGCATGCTTGCCTTCCCAGTTCTCCTGGATCAAGTCTAGGGGCCCACATACCTGGCGTCCATATAAGAGCTTGAAGGGGGAAAATCCTGTCGACTCTTGGGGCACCTCCCTGTATGCAAACAACAGGTGGGGAAGGTATTTCTCCCAGTTCCTCCCATGCTGTTCAGCAAATGCCTGGAGCATTGACTTCAGGGTACCATTGAATCTTTCCACAAGCCCATTGGCTCATGGATGATACGGTGTCGTGCGTCTCTGCACCACCCCACACTTCACCTACAAACATTTCATCAGGTCTGACATGAAGGAACCCCCTCAATCGGTGATAACCTCCTGCGGAAACCCAACACGGGAGAAAATCCCAAGTAAGGCATCTGTGACTTTGTCTGTCCTCAGTGAGGATAGGGTGACTGCCTCTGGGTACCGGGTGGCATAATCCACCACAGTCAGGATGAATCTCTTCCCTGAGGAGCTGGGGGTATTTAAAGGCCCCACAATATCCATTCCCACCTTCTGCAATGGCTCCTCCACTATGGGCAATGGATTCAGGGCGACTTGGGTTTTTTTGCCCGCCTTCCCTATTTCTTGGCACTGGTGACAAGACCTGCAATACTTCTTCACCTGCTGGGTGAAGTTTGGCCAATAGAAATTCTGGGCCAACCGCTGCATAGTGCTCGTGATTCCCAGATGACCAGACAAGGGAATATCACTTGCAATCTTGAGCAACTGCTCACGATACCCCTGGGGAACGACAAGCTGCCTGCCTATCATCCCTCCCTCTGTCTTCACAGCCTGAATATACCTCAGTCCATTTTCCCAATAAACCTTATGTCTGCTGTCACCTCCCTGTGCCCCATCAGAGTCTGCCCAAGCCCTCAGCTTCTCTAGACTAGGGTCACTTCTCTAAGCAGCTGCAAACCCCTCACACATTCCCAAGGCATGGGACAGGCCCCCTTCAGTCTCTAAACTAGGGTCCCTAGCACTAGCATCAGGGCACTCAGGATCACAGTCAATTCCAACCCTCTGACAATGGGTCACTCCTCCCTCTTTGGAGTCACCCTCTGTATCTGTGTGGCTACTTGCTACTGGGGAAATTTCTACCCCCTTTTCGTTAGTCTCCATATCAGGAGACACAGGCTGGGGAACCAGCCTCTCAGTGGTTTCCACAATGGCTTCGGTGGGGTCCAGGGAACTACAGTGTTCCCTTGCTGCTTGGCTACGGGTAAGTACACACACCATCCCTTGTTTGAGATTGTTTCCCAGGATCACATCCACTGTTAAGGTTTTGGCTACAGCCACCTGTTGCACAGTTCCCCCTGTTTCACCCGAATCTAGGAGAACACTGGTGAGTGGCAATATTTTCTCTTCACCAATGAACCCTTGTATAGTGATGTATTTATTGGGTATAAGCTGACCAGATCCCTCTTTACCAAGGTCAGGGATCCTCCTGTGTCCCTTAACCCTTGCGTCTGTACACCATTCACCATGACTGGGTGCATGTGTTCCCTCATGTTCACAGGCATGCTTCCAGGGACACACAAACAATCCACTTCTTTCCTAGCCCCCTGTTGTGTATTGCTTGCCTTTTTGGGACACTGTCTGGCAATATGCCCAGTTTCTTTACACAACCAACATTCATTTCTTTTCTCAGAGAAATCTTTTCTCTGAAACCTGGGGCTAACTGGTTTCGGTGGAGGCAATGAGGGTTTTAGCTGCCTTGAAGGTGCGCTCTTCCCTTTCTGTGCTGCCACACCCGCCCCATTCGCTCTCAGAGCAGGTCTGCTCTTGGCATAGCGGTCGGAGAGTTCAGCAGCCTCTTTCACTGTTTTGGGATCTCGGTCCTCCATCCAGCCTTTCAGCTCTGCGGGGCATGCCCAGAAAGACTGTTCTAACAAAATCACATTTTCAATTTTATCAACAGAGTTTGCTTCAGTTCCTTCCCACCAACATTTTAAAAACTGACGTTGTTTCATGGCTAGCTCCTTGTAGCTCATGTCAGGGCTTCTCCTGAGCTTACAGAATTTAGCTCTGTATGACTCAGCAGTTAATTCAAATTTTTAACAGTGCTGCTTTAAGTTTGCTGTAATCATCACTGTCCTCATTGTCCATTTGACCCAATGCATCCCGAGCTTCCGGTAAGTAGCGGGGATAGCTGGAAGCTCCAGGACTCTCTAGAAATTTTAGCCTGAATACAACCTTTTTCAAAAGAATTTAAAAAGGCATCCATATCCTCCCCCTCTTTAAATTCGACTATCAATTTGGAATTAAATTTGTAACCCAGTCCTGTAGTCCCAGTTAAACCCAAGCCACTTACCTGCTCTGGTGCCGCTGGTTGGAGTCGTAGCTTCTCCAGTTCATGTTGCCTCTGGCGCTCACGCTCCTCAAGGTCAGCATCTCGCTGTTCTCGCTCTGCCTCTCGGCGTTCTCACTCTGCTTCCCTCTGTTCTTGTTCCCTCTTCTCCTCTGCAGTTTGCTGGTGCTTACACTCCTCACGCTCAGTCTCCTGCTGTTCCCACTCTGCCTCTCATCTCTCTTGTTCCGCCTCTTGCTGTTCTCGCTCTCTCTTCTCCTGGAACTCCAGCTCCATTCGGCACAACTCAATCTGCAGCCTGAGTACTTCTGGTTGCAGGATACTGGTGACCTTTCCCTGTTGCTGTGGCCCTTCGCTGACAGTGGCCCTGCTGCCCTCCCCATCAGATCGGGACACTGCACTGGCCGCTAGCCCTTCCACATTCAACGTTTGGTCCCTTACAGTCACGGTCTGTGCAGGGTTCGAAATATAGCCTTTCCGGATTTCCATGGAAAGGCATTTCTACCCCTGGAAATGTATTTTTACAGCCAGCATTTCCATTTGGAAATGCATGCTGCAGTGTGCTGGCTTGACCACTTGGTTGTAGTGGCAGTAGAGAGCCCCAGTAGTGCGAGCGTGTGCCATGCCCAAGATAGAAGAGGAGTCTAAAAAACGAAAGCGCATCACGCACTGAAGCGGAGGGGGGGTGCACTACCCTAAACACAATGATGGCTGGCACTCAAGTGCATGATGTGCTGGAGGGGGAGTGCTGAGGGAGGAGGGAGAGTCTGTGTGCGAGCACGCCATGCGCTGAGGAAAGTGGGCTGGTGGGGGAAGAAGACAGCCTGCATGTGGTATTTGTTGCACTGATTCAGGCAAGCAAAACACAGGTCCATAACTGTGAAGCGGAGCCCGGGAAGGTGGCAATCATCATGGGCTGAAGAGGAGGCTGGTGAGAAAAAATAAAACAAGTCGGCAGGAGGCATGCAGGACCACAGTACAGGTGGGTAACACAACGATGTGACACCACAATGTAGTTCTGAATGTCCACTCGAGTTCTAACCATTAAACAAGAGTTATTTGGTTTCTCTCTCTACCCACCCTGTGACTTTTTATACAGCAGTCTATATGGATTTTGATTTTCAAGTCTGCATAACTGTTCTGCCTCAAGAGCTTGGAGCCTAACTCAACTGCATTTCTGCTGGAACTTCTTATATTGCTGTCACTGTGTATTTAGGTGGAACATTTGTAAATGAGCACTAGTGTTCAAAAGGTAAAGGAGTGGGGGGGGGGTTCTGTGACACAATTTATTAAAAAAAAAACAACTAAGGGCTCTGCAGAGAACAGATATGCCTGAACAAACAGGGGGCAAATGTCCTGCCTGAAGGCAATAAATGTGGCAGAGTGAGAGGGGAAAAGTCCTGTGGCATAAGTTGGGGAAAAAAAAAAGGCTCTGCAGAATGGGGAAAACATTATAAGGGAGGGGCAAAACATTGTCTTCAGATCAAAGGGCAGAGTGTGAGGGCGACAAATTCTGTGGCACAATAAGTTGATGATATGGGGGGGTGGGAAACAAAAGCTCTGCAGAAAACAAAAGCTAGTGCTGCCTGAACAATAAAAAAAGAGGGGGCGAAACATGTGTGAAGATTCAGGCTTAAACTAATTAAGGGCAGAATGTGAGGATGGGAAGTCTGTGGCACAATCCTGCAGAAAACAAAACACACACACAAGGCTCACAGAAAGGGGACACATCCTGCCTGAAGAGAAAAACAGTTTAGAGGGAGGGGGCATGACTCCTGCAGATCAGTCGGGTCTTGGAACAAAGGACAGAGTGTTTGGGTCAAAAGTCCTAGGGCATAACTGGGGAGGGGGAAAAAACAAAAGTCTCTAAGAAAGGGGGAAAAATGTCCTAACTGAAAAAGAGGCAAAACATCTTGTCTGAACAGTGGGCCTTTCTGGGAGAAAACCAAAAACTGTGCAAACTAAGTAATTCGAAGACTACAATGAGGGTGGAAATGTCCGTCACCTGTCAAGGCTGTACTTCAAAAAGAGCACTGCTGTCCACTAATTCACAGGATTGTGAACGGAGAATTAAACTGTGTGTGCTGTGATTTGACTAAATAATAAACACTCTCACAACTGAGTTAAATAAAAATCTTTATTGACAAATACGATTTTTCTCATCAGTAAGCATCACCATGTCTCTTCTTAGATTTGGGTTTACAACTCAACCTATCAAGCAGTTCCTCTGCTGGAGAGAGTGAAGGGGAGGATGAACTTGTGTTCCTGTACCACTCTACTGTGTTTTCTAAAATAAATATTATTTTCTACACGGAAATGTACCATGTGCCCTGGAAATGTAATCTGCAGCTCCTACATTTCCAGAGGAAATGTATCCTCGAGCCCATTATTTCTAGCCCTGCTGTGACTTGGTGCTCTGGGTATCTGCTACCACCAGGGCATCCACGAGGTTCTGCTTGGTGGCTTTCACCTCGAAGGGGACTACTCTGTCCCTGCACAGCTGCTTTAAGTAGTCTACAGTGTGCTCACCGTAGTTGGAAGCCATCTTCTTCTCTAACTACGGCTACTCTCACTTGCACTTTAGAAAAAAAAATAAAACAGGTAGGAACTCGACTGTAAGCCAAGTGATATAGTTGTTTCCTTTTAAGAATAAATCACTGCATTTTTTTTTTTTTTTTTTTGCAAGTGAGCTGTACAGTATCAAGCCAACACGCTGAACAATAAAAGCTTGTAATACCAAACTTGTGCACACCACTGCCAACCAATCTGTCACAACCCCACTCAGCAGGTCAGGCCCTCTGCTCCCACAGTGCCAACCTCCGAGCGCAGTATTGTGAACAGTTAACAGAACAGGGTAACCCTCCTGTCTGTTTTGTGGGTTCAAATCAACCTTTGGTCTCAAGTTCTTGGAGGGATTCAAACTGTGAACCTCTTGCTAGTGTACCCAATGTACAGGCTCAGATAATTCTGCTCTTCGGGGGATGCCAGATATCTTTCGCTTACAGGCACCTAACCAGGTGTACAAAATGAACCCTTAAAAATTCTATTAAAGACCTCGGAATAAACTCTTACCTTTTCTCAGTTTGGTAAAACCAGTAAGCTTTGCGCAGTGTCAGCTTTAACCATATATGCTTGACTTGTCAAAGAAAGAATTTCAAAGGCACACCAAGTAGTCTCTGAAAATTAGATGTTTACTTAAATATAGATAAAAATTTAAAATGTAAAACACAGAACGATATATCAAAAACATTACAATCACTTAAAAAAAACAGGTTTAAAAGTGCAAATTCCTACCAACCATACACTTAGCCTTGCCTAGCTAATGTATTCTTATATTCTTACAATGCTGAAAGATGTTGTAGCTTCAGAGTCCAAACATGTGTGTGTCTAAAGGTCAGTTACAGCATAATTGAAAAACTGTCTTGACCCTGCCTTCTCCATGATGTCACCCAGCTCCTCCTCTTTTATTACAAGTTATACAATCAGGATGTCTTGTGTCAGGAGGTAAATTAATAGGTGACATCAGCAAAAAACACTTGTTTCCCTATGTGACTTCCCTATTAAGTCTGTAATTTTCCATGTTCTTTCTTTCATCCATGAGCAGCATCCTGCTCTTTCACAGACATCAAAGAGCATTTATGACGTAGCACCTAAGTGACATAACCCGTATTCTTCCTCTAAATGCCATAAAAGTTTATGATTTCCAGCCTAGCAGCTGGCAGCTACAATTAAGCCAGATAACCAGGAGATTCTTAATTTAAGTATCTTCTAGCTTGTAATTATCTCCTGTCTTTTATCTTTTAGCTGAAACAGCATGTCTCACGAGAGACGCTCAATAACACATTTTTATATTACAAAAATCATAGAGTAATCAGAACCAGTTGTCCAAGCGTCACACTATGTACTGGCTTACCAAAGACTATAAAGTCCATTGGAAGTCCCTGAAAATGGGAGAAGAGCTTCATGATGTCATGAGAATATTATTTTCTTAGCCACCATCCTCTGCTTCCGCCATTACCACCAATCTCTACGCTGAGCACACATTATCTAAATGATACAGAGTGCAAATGCAGAAGGCATTGCAATGCAGTAGATTTCTCACAACCCCTCTGCATCGAAATAACACCTTTACCCCTGCCACTATGGACCACGGCTACCAGAGATGGGAATGACTCGGCTTACCCATGCCGAACCAATTTATAAGGGGCAGGGTCATTATTCCCTTCCCAGAACTTTAGAACAAGTATTCTTTAAGACAGACTTATCATTTTAGGTATGTACAGGAGATTAACTACATTAATTCCTCACTCTGTCATGGCCTAAGGACAAGGACATCCCATTATTATTCCAGCTGATTATTAAAGTTCTAGCTGGAGAGCAGAATTCCTCACTTATTCCTCACTTATATCAGGCTTTTCTGCCAATAACTGGATGGAACTTTCAGTCCATCGAGACTAAATGGAAACAGAACTAAATATTAAGACTGTCACAGCTGTGGGAAAGGTACCTTGCAGATATACATAAAGTTACCTCTTCCCATTCATGGAAAAAATTCTCATGGAAGATGACTGTCTGCTTTTTTCACACCCCTCCCCAATACTCTTGCCAATTTCACCCTACTAAAGGAGCTGAATGTTGGCAAAATTGCGGAACCACCCCAGCTATATATGGACACATCTTTAGACATTGTCCTCTTTTGCATCCATTTTAGGATCAGCTCACTGTCAACCTATGTACCATTTTTGGGGATGATTTCCAAATAATAGATACATTAGCACTTTTTATGGCCTCCTGGTACCACAGTTCTAACACTAGAAAACTGTTGTATATCAGCATGATAGCAGCCAAAACGCCCATTACCAGACTACGGCTTAGTAGAGCCCTACTGTTACTTAGTGGCTAGGCATAATGTCCCAAATTTATGAGAGAGAAAAACTGACAGTGAAGTTGAACCATCAAATGTCCAAGTTTGACACTATCTGGGCCAGATGGATACAGTATATGCTATACCATGCAGCTGACTTCATGCCATAAGCTATTAAGATGCTGGCTTGAATAATAACATTTGTACTATGTTACTCTAGTGTAATAGGATTTTACTTGAATGAGACAGCCTTCTGTTGTTATTGTACTCTTGTTTATATATTTGTGTGTACATGCACAATGCTCAATAAAAAGAAATTTAAAATAAACCTCAAATGTCCCTATGCAAGTTACTGTATGACTCTGAAAGGAGAATTTATAGACTTTCTAATGAAACAATTTTTACAACTGAGTGATATTTAAAATTACAAAAAGGGTCTGAAAAATAGAGCTTTCAGGTTGGCTGTAATTATTTTATCAGCCTTATGTTAATCTTTCTGCCTGTTTACACTACTTGATCTGCGCTGTTGTGAGAGGTGCAGATGCATTACAATGGTGCAGATCAAGCAGGGTAAACAACAGGGGAAGCGTTGCAGATGGCTCTGTTGCGGCACAGGACGATCCTTGCTTTTGTGGCATAATGTACTGTTGCAGGCATTTTTTGCTGGTGTCTACATGCCACTCCAGCTGCAATGGTACAGCCCTGTGCTGCACTGTACTGTCCCCTTCCTATACATGGCCTGTCTGCCTCTCCACACCCTCCCAGCTCTATGCAAAGAAACACTCCCTCCCTTTGGGCAGATCCTTACCATGGCTGCTGCCACTGGAGCCACTCCATGCTCTCCCAGCTCTTTGCAAAGAAACCCTCTCTCCTGTTGGCAGGACCTCACCACGTCTGCTGCCACTGGAGCGGCTCCATGCCCTCCCAGCTCTCTGCAAAGAAACCCACCCTCCTGTTGGGCAGACCCTCATTGCAGCCGGAGTCGCTCCATGCCCTCCCATCTCTCTGCAAAGGTACGACTCCTGTTCCAAATGGCGTTCAGCAGTCCCTGCTCTTTTAAATTTTGGTGTCCTTTTGGATTTAGCCTACTATAACATTTCAGACTGGGCTCACTCAGGCCCTGCTGGTCTCTTTTATTTTTAGTACAGCAGCCTGATTTAATTTCTGTTACTATAGATTTAATTTTCTTAGTACCTGTGAATTAATTTTTAGTACAGCAGCTGGATTTAATTCTGTTACTGCAGACCTAATTTTAGCAGCCTGATTTAATTCTGATGCTACAGATTTACTTGTCTTAGTACCTGTGAATGAACTTTGGTAGCATGAACTGAGATGACTCTACTTGCTTGCTCACTCCCAGCTCCCAACTGGACCTTGCTCATTGACTTCCTGCCACCGCTGTGTGGTGGCTACCCACTGACCGCTCACAGTGCCCACCCTTGGCCGTCTCTCCTCCACCGTGTTAACCCCCATCACCCCCTGCAGGGAGGCTATTCCAAGCATCCACCACCCTTTCTGTAAAGAAGTAATCCCTCCCATTACCCCTGATTCTACCTCCCTCCAACTTCATTTCACGTCCCCTAGTTCAAACAACATGAAGTCTTGCTATATTATGACCATTGCAGTTTGTCCCACCATTAGAACTGCTCCGGAGGTGAAAGAGTTAACTCCCATTCTAAGAATGGAACTTGGAGCATGAGCTCGGTTAGAGAAGCTCTGTCTGGGTTATTTCAAACCCAAACTGTCAGACTCTTTACTCCGCCTCACTGAACAGTCGCTCCGGAGATTTCTCCTACTGCTCGGTTCATTTCTCAGTTTAAACAGTGTTTTCTTGGTTCAAATCAACCGAGAATATTATTATTTTAACCGCAAAACCGATCGGTTCAAGCTCTGTCTGTGGTATCGTAAGTAATTACAGTTTATTTTCTGTGTGGAACTTGTAAATGTTATTGGTTCGGTTTTGAACTGATCAGCTTGTTTTAAAACTTGAAATTGAAGGTTTTAGAGTGTGGTTCCTGGTTCTTATCGGTTCTAAAAAAAACGGATTTCATTGCGGTTTTTTCCAAGACCCGTGACACGGTTAGGAACCGATAAGGGTGTCTTGCCTGGCACTGCCGTTTAAAAGGGCAAGTTTTTGGTTAGGCTGGCATTATGTCTGAGAAACCCAAAAGAAAAAGCGGGCCCACTGGGTTTGAACACTGTGATGTCTGTGGGGAAGTCTTTGCCAAGGCTGACCCACACACCACATGTGTATATTGTCTGGGGTTTGACCACCTCAATTCAGACTGCCAGATTTGTAAAAATTTCCCTGCAGCCACCCTGGATAAGAGAGTTGGCAGGCTCAGGGAACGAGAGGCCAAAAAGTCCGCTGACCCGGATGGCCAGCCCGGTTCGGTGCCAACCGAACCGGAGGGAGTGCCCTCTGACCAGGGCGAGACTTCTCGGCAAACGTAAAGCTGGCTCGAGGCCAGTTCCAGTAAAGAAAACAAGAAAATCAGCAGGTGTGGAGCCCAAAATTCTTCCAACTGCTGCAGAGATAGCAAGAGCTATTCAGATTGTCCAGCCACTTTTCTCGGTTCCATCCGAACCGCCACTGTCTGGTAAAAGGTCGGTTCGGTCGGTTCCACCGGTTCAGGAATATGATGTTGAAGAGTTTTATGAACCAGAGGAGGGGAGGATGATTATGAACAGTATGAATGTGACTTTGAGGGTCTGGGTGTGCCCATTGAACCGGACATCTCCCCAGACAGACCTTTGAATCTCCCTTCGCTTTGAGTCCCCTCTCACTTTATGTTTTACAAAAGTTGCTGAAACCCTCCAGCTCCCATTGGAGGAAGCTGTGGATGAGCAAGAGGAACCTGATTTTGTAGAAATGATGGATATTCCAGAGTCTAGGAGGTTGTCTATTCCCTTGCATAAATCATTTAGGAAACAATAAAAATTTTAAAAACTCCTAATTCTGTGCCTCCTGTGGACAAAAAGATGGACAGGAGGTACACTCTGTCAGGTCCTGATACAGAATTCCTTTCACAGCAATGCAGTCACGTTGGTGGTTCAGGCTGCAGCCTGTGATAAAGCTAATATTCCTTGGCTTCACATCCTCCTGACAAGGATTCCAGGAAGATTGATGCCATGGCTAAAAAACAATACATGGCAGCGTCCTTGGGACTCAGGCAAGAAAATTACATGGCTTATGTAGCAAGGTATCAAAAATCTAGATGGGACACTGTCATGGCTTTGGCCAAACAGGCCTCTGGCCAGCTTGCTAATGAGCTGGAACAGGTGGCTGCTGATGGCATTGAGGCATCTAAGTGCAGTTTCATGCTGCTGTGGATTTTAATGATGTATCCTCTAGAGTCATGGCTACGTCTGTAGCTTTTCATAGGTTGGCCTGGCTCAGGTGTACTAGCTTGTCACAGGATACCCAGACTAAGGCTATGGATTTTCCTGTGGTTGGAAATTCTCTGTTTGGGGAGCAGACAGAGAATTATATGAAGAAAATGGATGAATATAGGACTACCTATAAGAGTGCTCAGGCTAAGGAGCAGCAAGTCACTCCTCAGAGGCAGACCCCAAGGGGTAGAGGTAGGCCTTTTCACAGGCCTTTTTACCAAACCCAGGCCTCCTCTGCTTATGCTCAGAGGGGGTTCTTCAGATGGAGAGGCAGACGGGGTGTGGGCAGGCCTGCTCCCACCCCTCAGCCTAAAGCATCTGCCAACAGACACCCTGATGGGGTGCCCAGGGCCGATTCTCCTTTACCTGTAGGGGGCAGGATGGCTTACTTCGTTCAGAACTGGGTGTCTCTAACTTCAGACCAGTGGGTCCTGGAAGTAGTAAGCCAGGGTCTGGTTCTCAGCTTCAAAAAGTTCCCAAAGACGAGAATCAGATCTTTCCCACCTGCAAACTCTTTAGAGACCTTTACTTTAGAAACAGAAGTCTCAACCCTCCTGGCTCTCAGAGCTGTAGAAAGGGTTCTCCCCACACCAGGGCAAGGGTCTGTACTCCAGATATTTCCTTACCCCAAAAAGACAGGAGAATGGCGCCCATTTTAGACCTGAGATATCTGAACAAACACCTTTGAAACCAAAGTTCAGAATGGTAACTCTGGCAATGATTTTACCCTCTCTAAGGCCAGGGAACTGGCTAGCCTCCCTGGACCTCAAGAATGCCTATTTTCACGTCCTAATCAGAAGCTCCCACCGAAAGTACCTCAGATTCGAACTGCCCTCAGGTCACTACCAGTTCAGAGCAATGCCCTTCGGCCTCACCTCTGCCCCAAGGGTATTCACAAAATGTCTAGCAGTAGCAGTTGCTCATTTAAGAAGGCAAAGGATTGCTGTCTTTCCCTATCTGGATGAATGGCTCATTGTAGGCCAGTCCCCAGAACAGGTAAAATCTCACCTGCAAGTTACCCAGCAGCTGCTCACCTCCCTGGGCTTCTTGCTCAATCTCCCAAAGTCAGTTCTGGAACCAGTTCAGGTGCTCACCTTCATAGGTGCAGAATTGGACACAAAGCAGGCCAGAGCCTTCCTACCCTTAGAGAGGGTAAGGAACTTGGTGGCTGTGGCCTCCTCCTTCACTCTGCAGGTCTCTCGACCAGCAAGACACTTTTTGCAGCTCCTGGGGCACATGGCTGCCTCCACAGCTGTAGTGCAAGGAGCAAGATTTCAGATGAGGGACATTCAGTTTCACTTGAGAGCCTTTGGTCTCAGAGAAGAGACCCCTTTCCAAGTTGGTCCCAGTGACCAACCCTGATCCAGGCCTCCAGTGGTGGCAGGATCAGAGCAATTTAAGACTGGGGGTCCCCTTCATTCCTCTGTCTCACTCCTTGACCCTCACTACGGATACTTCCCTCCTGGGGTGGGGAGCCCACATGGGTGACCTCTCCACTCAGGGAGTGTGGTCCCCTCAGGAATCTCTGCTCCACATCAATTTGCTGGAACTCAGAGCTGTCTTTTTAGCACTTCAAGTGTTTTCATCGTCTGTTCAGAACAAAGTGGTACAAGTCAGAACAGACAACACCACAACAATGTGGTACATCAACAAGCAGGGGCACTCGGTCTTGGCCTTGTGCACCGAGGCAATGAAGTTGTGGTCTCTGGCCTATTCCCTGAACACTTCCCTCATAGCGGTTCACCTTCCAGGAAAGGACAATGTCCTAGCAGATGCTCTCAGCAGGATTTCCCAAGGCCATCACGAATGGTCTCTGGATCCTCAAGTACTGGGGATAGTTTTTGCCAGATGGGGCACCCCTCAGATAGATCTTTTTGCAGCCCCAGACAATCACCAGCTTCCACTGTTCTGTTGCAGGCCCCCAGTGTTGGGCTCAGTCCCCCTGGATGCCTTTCTCCTAGATTGGGAAGGGAAGTTTCTTTATGCCTTTCCCCCCTTCCCTGTCCTATTCAAGGTGCTAGTCAAAATCAGATCCCAGCCTTGCAGGGTGATTCTGATTGCCCCAGATTGGGCCAGACAGCCCTGGTACCAACTCCTTCTGTCCCTAGCAGTCCATCTTCCCCTGTGTCTCCCCAGGAATCACAACCTGTTAACCTGTGCCTAGGGGAGAGTTTGGTATCCTGAACCTCAAATCCCTCAACCTCAAGGCCTGGCTCTTGAGGAGTTAGAATTTGCTGACCTACACCTTTCTCAGGGTGTTCTTGAAATCCTAAAGGCTTCTAGGAAACCTTCCACTAGGGCTACTTATAATTCTAAGTGGAAAAGATTTTCCATTTGGTGTTCTGGGAACATATTTCCCCGGAATCTGCTGATTTGCCCATTGTTTTGGACTATATGGTCCATCTTAATTCTTTGGGCCTGAGACCAGCTACCCTGAAAGTACATTTGGCAGCTGTCTTTGCTTTTGTTTCAGCAGGGAAGCCCTCCTCTCTTTCCGCTCACCCTGTATTTTCCAAGTTTTTTAAAGGATTACTTCATACTAATCCACCTTTTAGGGATCCGGCCCCTGCCTGGGACCTTAATGTTTGCATTGCCCAGTTAATGCAACCCCCTTTTGAACCTCTGTCTTCTGCAGAGCTTAAGTACTTAACTTGGAAAACTGTTTTCCTAGTGGCTATCACTTCTGCCAGGCGCATAAGTGAGTTGCAAGCCTTGTCAGTAGAAACTGACTTTATTTCTTTCCACAGGGATAAGGTAGTCCTCAGGACTAACAGGAAGTTTTTGCCTAAGGTGGTTTCAGATTTCCATCTTAATCAATCTATCTCCTTCCAGTGTTTTTCACTGAACATTCCTCCTCTGGCTAGAGGAGGTTGCACAGTTTAGATGTTAAGAGGGCCAAGTTACTATATAGAACGTACTCAGGGTCACAGGTTCGAATCCTCCAACTTTTCTCACTTATGGTGAGGTCGGAAAAGGAGACCTGCCACTAAGAGATCAATTGCCAGGTGGATTGTCTCTTGTATCCAATTTATTATCAGAAACTGGGGAAAGTTCCCCTCTGGCCTGAGGGCTCATTCTACCAGAGGTACAGCGCGTCTCTAGCTGCTGCCAGAGACATCCCCTATCTTAGAGATATGTCAAGCAGCTACCTGGAAAAGCGGTACACACTTTCACCAAGCATTACTCTGGATGTCCAGGCCAGGAGAGATCTGGTTTGGCACAGCTGTGCTTCAGAGCCTATTCCCTAAGTAGGTTCTGTCCCTCCTCCATGGAGGTACTGCTGTGTAGTCTGCAATTGTCATAATATAGCAAGACTTCATGTTGTTTGAAGAAAAAATTACTCACCTTAGTAATGTTGTTTCTTCTAATGGAGTCTTGCTATATTATGACCTCCCCCCCAGCCTGCCCCTCTCAGAACTTCTACTTGGGTATGGGGTGGGCAGCCTAGTGTGGGTGCTAGTTATGCCCATTATATGTTTTCCACCCCTTCTTGGGGTTTTGGGATGTGGTGTTTTTATTTTATCTTATATTATTGCTTATAATATATTATTACTTCTGGTCCCCTGACTTGATTCTTTGTGTTGGGACCAGGAATATGTGTTAATAGTCAGGTAGCCAGTTGGCTAGTGTAGGTTACAGCTTCCACACAGACCTTAGTGAGTTTTGCTCGTAACGATCTGACAGTTTGGGTTTGAAATAACCCAGACAGAGCTTGTCCGAGCTCGCGCTTCCAAGTTCCATTCTTAGAATGGGAGTTAACTCCTTCACCTCCGGAGCAGTTCTAATGGTGGGACAAACTGCAATGGTCATAATATATCAAGACTCCATTAGAAGAAACAACATTACTAAGGTGAGTAATTTTTTCTTCTTCTCCATCCTCTCTTCTGAAAGATGCTACCCCCCTGTACCTTATTTATCCCATTAAGGTATTTGAACATCTCTATAATGCTCCCTCTCTCTCCTCATCTCTAGAGAATACATATTGAGGTCTTTCAGCCTCTCCTCATATGACTTCTGGTGCAGCCCCTGTACCATTTTTGTAGCCTTTCTTTGGACTGCCTCCATTCTGTCTGTGTCTTTCCTGAGATGCGACCTCCAGAATTGGACTCTGTACTCCAGATGAGGTCTCACCAATGCTCTGTACATTGGCAACACCACCTCATTTTTTCTACTGGTGATGCCTCTCCTATGCACCCCAGCATCCTGCTGGCCCTTCTAACTGCCTTCTCACACTGTCCAGCCACCTTTAGATACCCAGATATAATCACTCCTAGATCCTTCTCCTGTTTGGTGTCTGACAGTGCCCCCCCACCATTAATTAGTCCTCCCTCAGGTTCTCATGTTCTAAGTGCATAATTTTGTACTTTTTTGCATTGAACCTCAGCTGCCATACATTTGACTATTCCTCCAGCTTGCCCAGGTCCCTTCTAATTTTCTCCACTCCCCCGATGTGTCAACCCTATTGCAGATCTTTGTGTCATCTGCAAAGAGGCACACTTTCCCCTCTAGCCCCTCCACAATATCACTTATGTAGACATTAATGAGGACTGGTCCTAGCACTGATCCCTGAGGCACCCCACTGGTCACTTCCCTCTCTACAGATTGAACTCCGTTCACTACCACCCTTTGTGTCTTACCACTCAACCAATTTCTAATCCAGATTGCCACTTCTGATCCAACTCCCAGGCTGCTCAACTTGTTTATTAGCCTTTTATGCGGGATGGTGTTGAATGCCTTGTTAAAATCCAGGTAGGCCACATCTACCAACCCTCCCTGATCTATCTCCCTTGTCACCCAGTTGAAGAAATCTATGAGGTTTGTTTAGAAAGACCTGCCTGCCATGAAACCATCCTGTCTTGGATTCTGCTGTCTGCTGGATTCAAAGTATGTTACAAACTTTTCCTTGAGTAATGATTCCACCAATTTCCCTACCACTGAGGCTAGGTTTACTGGCCTATAATTACCAGCCTCTTCCCTGCTCCCACTCTTATGGAGGACAACATTCACCCTATTCCAGAACCACCCGTTTCCAATGATTTGTGGAACAGGGTTGTCAGTGGTGCTGCTAGCGCCTTTCTAGTTCCTTCAGAATTCTGGGATGTATTCCATCTGGCTCCATTGCCATACCTACTTTCAGTTTTTCTAGTTCCTTTTGGACTCCCTCTTATGTGAACGGACTGGTATCTACACCCCACCCCTCGGTACTTCTTTCACCAAGTTGTGGTCTCTCCCCTTCCCTTTGTACTGTGAACACTGAACAAAAATATTTGTTCTGGATTTCTGCTTTTTCCTGGTCCCCTTCTACTGCCCTCCCTTCCCTTTTTAGTCTCACAATCCCACCCCTGTTTTTTTTCTATCCCTTAACGCATTACCCCCAGTAGCTCCATATGAAGTCTGAACTATCCATTGTTTACCTGACACAAAATGGCCGCTCAGGAGGTAATGAGCTAATGTGTCTAAAAATGGTCTTGTCTCCTTTCTTTATTGCCTTGGCTATTCTTTCCTCTGTCTGTGCTTTGGCTTTTCTGACTCCTTTCCCTGCTTCCTTTAGCTTTTCCAGATACACTCTTCTGTCTTCCTCCCTCTGTGTTTCTTTGTATTTTCTGAATGCTAATCTCTTTTCTCTCACCCTCCCTGCCACTTCTTTTGAGAACTAGAGTAATTTTTCTTCCTCTTTGTTTTACTTATTTGTCTAACGCAGAGGCTTGTGGCTTCTATTATGGCTCCCTTAAGATGTGCCCATTGCTCCTCAACATCCCCCTTTCCCACTCTACTCCCTAAGACTTTCTTCAGACATACCTCTAGTTTTGCTAAATTGGCCCTTCTGAAATCCAGAACCTTTGCCCTTGTGTGGCTGGATTCATCCACTATACTTATGTTAAACAACACCATACAGTGATCGCTGGACCCCAGGTGACGCCTTCCTTATTCATCCCCCATTCTGTCCCCATTGGTAAGCACCCGATCTAATATTGCTCCCTCATGAGTGTGTTCTACCACTATATGTCTGAGTTCCGTTCCCCTAAAGCACTTCTAGGATGTTTCTGCTTTTTGCTGTGGCTGCAGTATGGGTGCTCCAATTGACATACGGCAAATTAAAATCTCCCATCAGCAGTATATCCCCTTTTGCTGCCATTTTGTGGGCAATTTCCATTAGCTCACTGTCCAGTTCCTCCCCCTGTGCTGGAGGTCTGCACATCACACCTGCTCAAATGGCAGTCCCATTCCCTGTTTCCAGCGTGAGCCACAGTGCCTCCACTGCCTCCCTAATGCCCTGTACTTCTGTAGCGTTTATATCTTCCCTAATGTAAATAGCCACTCCTCCTCCTCCTTTTTTTCCATTTTTATGTGATAAAGGTGAGTCTGAAAGACCACCTATCACATAAAGCCAACAAATATGAGCCCATGACCGACCATCGCAAATAGTGACAGCTGGTACAATACTTTCAAAACGCAAACAAAAAACATTTTTTTTATGTGGGGGTCTGCACTCCCCCACACACACCCCTTGTGGGGGGCTTGCCCCCACACCCCCCAAACTTAAATAACAAACTCCAAGGGGGTGTGGATCACGGGGCAAGTTACTGGATTAAAAAAAAAATTATTTTGCCCATAGCTGGACCCGAAGCCGGGTCTACTCACATCGCATGTGGTGGTGTATACCACTACACTATGTGAGCAGCTCAGCAGGAGTCAGCAACACAGGATCCTATATCCTGTAGTAGTGAGTACAGCTCCTTGCTATACTCGCTACACAGGATATAGCGATCTATTGCACCACTCGCTCTCTTGTAGAGCGCTATTATTGAGTTGCTCAGAAGTGCAGCGCTCAATAATCAGTGCTCTACATGGGTGCTACCTTTTTTTCCTACTCTATCTTTTTGGAATAGAGCATATCCTGGCATAACTATGTCCCAGTCATGATTTCCTATGTACCATGTCTCAGTAACAGTGACAATGTCCAGGTCTGCCTCTGACATCAAGGCCATTATTATTTTAGTATAGTGTTATAAACCAGGGAGGTAACCCTGAGGATCTTTTTGACTCATTGAAATATAGGTAAATAAAACTTTGTTTAACTGTTGTAGTGCTTTCAGCATTTTACACTGACTGATTGCTGTTTTCATTTATAGAAGGAATTAACTGGTGTGTATTATATTTTCTTTCTTTTCACAGTTTTGTGCATATTTATTTGGACTCATAAATATATTGATGTACTTTCTAATGCACGATAATTTGTTAGTAATTTTCACGGTTTTGTATAAAAATATCTATTTTATCACTTTGTGGTACCATATGTATGTAAAATTATTTGGACATTTTTAAACAATCAAGTTCAAGTTTATGTTTATTGAGATATTAGCCATTGACCCCAGTCTCATTTACAGTAGTGTCCCACATAACTAGCATAAATGTATGACCACCTTTAGCCCTTTTGGTCACTTGTATGCATCACTGAATCTTGCACGTGTAAGTAGCATGAAAGTACGATCATCGTTGTACTATCAGCCTTTTGTCTTGCATTAGATACTCCTGAACTGTACTTATGAATACCAAGAACTATCCTTATGTATATTAGGACACACATGAACTGTATTAGATAGGCAGTTAGCACCCCTTCTCATTATTCTTTATAAAATGCTGCACTTTAGTCTATACTTACTCTATGTATTTTGTTCCATATACTTTTTTATTTCCATCAGTGTCTTGTGCTATGTATGTATCTCTCCAACTATTGTACATAATGTTTATTGTATGCTGTTCTATCCAGGGCCTCCTTGAAAATGAGCTTGCTCACTGGAGCTTTTTCCTGGTAAAATATATAAACTAATAAATAATAAACAATATACTGTGAAGGAAAATCCTGAGTCCTTTTCTTTTAAAGAAAACAAAAAGTGTATTCTGTGGTTTTAAACCTTCATTAGAAGCAGTAATAAGGGTTAAATTCCAGCCTTTTGGGCTGAGATTGTTTTGAGCAGAACCTGCATTGAAAATTGTTAAAGTCCCACTGGAGCATCCATTAAGCTTAGATACTGAGACTCCAGAAGCAAAGAGTACTGTGCCATCCACATATGTGGGGATGTGTGAGGCGATACAGATGGCGAGGAGGTTACTGAGGAAAACAGAGAAGAGAATGGGGCCAAAAATGAAGCCCTAGGAGACACCAGGCCTGATGGTTGTTAAAGCTGGTCAAAATATAGAAAAATATATAGTATAAAGTGTTGATTACAAAGAAGCAATGTTTCATTTCCTTCAGTAACAAAACATGCAACTAGATTAATACAGTAAATAAATAAGTAAATGAGAGAGGGGGTAAAGCCATACTGCATATTGTTATTGTTACTGCTGTGAGAGCTTGGAGCACGCTGTTTTATTTTAATAAATTAAAAGTTCTACAATCTGGTACTAGCATATTGGGGTGCCTGTACAGCAAAGACCTCATGCATGAGTGAGGCTTGTGAGGGCACGTTCTGACATATTTTAAATTTGACATTTCGTCGAATACCGACCGGGAGGTACGTTACCTACTTTCAGGTTCGGCACGCCTTTAAAAAGCCCACTGTAGCAAGCGGGGTGAGCCTCATAGAGACGCACGCAGAGACACGTGCATCCTGCACGTGACCACTGTGTCAGCTGAGGAGGCTGGGAGCTGGGCCACACGCCAAACATTGTAAGTAGCGTTAAACAAATCTCTTAGGATGGAGGGCCCAATTAAAGTTTGTATTAAGTGTCTAATGTTTACTAAAGGACAGCAAGATGATTCATTTGTTTGTGACAAATGTAATTTAGTTGACATGCTGCAAGATGAAATTACACGACTGCTAGAGAGGAAAACAGGGACTAGGGAGATTGAAAGCCTTGAAGAATTCATTGACTCAGTGGTTTCCCAAATAGAAAGTCAGAAACAGGGTAGCAACAGTTATCAGGCAGAGAAAATAAAAATATTGACACAAACTCAGAGCAAGAAATAGAAGAATGTGCTAGAGTAACCAAAACCAAAACTAGAAAAAGAAGAGGACAAATCTATAATATTGCAAAATAGATTTGCACCCTTGGCAAATGAGGATCCTAGGCAAACTATTAATGAGGGTATACCCAAAATAAGTCCCCTAGTATTAACCCAGGATTCTAAAGTAAAAAATTGTAGGGATCATAACAGGGACTTAGTGGTTATAGATGATTCCCTGATTAGAGGTATGGACACCATGCTGTGTAGAGGAAGAAATGAACATACTACTGTGAGCATGTTACCAGGGGTTAAAATACAAAATGCATGTTCACTTCTAGGGGGTCTAATAGAAAATACCACAAACCCAGTGGTCTTGTTACATGTGGGGACAAATGATATTCATTGTAGGAGCTTACAGGACATCTTTTTAGATTTTCAGAGCACCTTAGAAATAATAAAACAAAAAGGGGGGAGCACTATAGTATCTAGTATACTACCAGTGTTTGGACGCCACTCAGTCAAAAAATCAAAAATAAATGCATTAAACAGATGGTTGACAGAACTATGTAGGAAGGAGGGAGCCGAGTTCATAGATAACTCAGCGGCATTTAGGGACCCATATCTGTTTAAGCAAGATGGACTCCATCTAGAAAGGGCAGGTACAAGATACCTAGCTAAGAGATTTAAGGATGCAACCAGGCTTTATTTAAACTAACAAATACGGGGTCAGGGGGAAATGTAAGATATAATATTACGTCACAAAGAAATACCTACAAACCAAGGATACCTGATACTTGGAACTGTGTGCTCTTGAATGCAAGGGGCTTAAAAAATAAAATGGATGAGTTTAGAAATATGATGTCTGACAAAAATATACATATAGGAGCTGTAACAGAATCTTGGTGTGATGCAAATGATGACTGGGACCAAGAAATAGCAGGGTTTACCCTCTGAAAAAGGTCTAGAGTGTATAGGAAGGGGAAGGGGTGTACATATCAAACAATATAAAATCTGAAATAATAAATACAGCTATAGCTACCCCTGCCCAACTACGGGTCAAAATAATGCCACTAAACAATCCAAAAATAATATTGGGCATCATTTATAGATCCCCAGCATCAATCCCACAAGCAAACAAACTTTTGATAGACAAACTTTTACAACTAAATCTGGCTGAGAGAATATTAATTTTAGGAGATCTAAATTTACCTGGTATTAAATGGGACCAAGCAACTACAGACACAATTCTAGAGAGAGAGTTCCTAAATGCATGTGACCAAATAGGACTCACACAGAGATTCGAAGTTCAAACAAGGGGACAGAATATCTTGGACATAGTGTTAACTAACATGGGAGACACACTGAGTGAATGCAAGATAACTACACTATTAGGAACTAGTGACCACTTCAAAGTAGAGTTTAAGTTGGCTGGACCAATAAATGAACTAAAAGGCAAAACAACGATTTTAGATTTTGGTAAAGCCAGTTTTGTTAAAATGAAAGCTAATTTAGCTCACTGGCAGTGGGAGAAAGATTTCGGTAATAAACCACTAAGTGACATGTGGGAAATTCTTTCTACCAATCTTAAACAGCAAACAACTGATAATATCCCTGTAAAGCAAAAGTATCTACCAAAGAACAATACAAAACAATGGGAGACACCTACAATAAAAAAACAACTAATTAATAAGAAATACAGACTGTTTAGGAAATGGAAAACAACTAATTCGCATAAAGTCAGGATTCAATATACACAACTATCCAACAACATAAAAAAAACAAATAAAGAGGGCAAAAACAATTATGAAATTAAATTAGCTAACAAAGCTAAAGGAAATTAGAAATCATTCTATGCCTACGTAAATAACAGTAAAGGAAACTCAAACTGTGTAGGTCCTCTTAAAACAATAAATGGGGACATAATATCTGATAATAAAGAAATGGCTAATTTAGCAAGTAACTATTTTTCGACAGTGTATAATAAAAAAAGAGATCTTCATCCTGCACTAATCCAAGAAAATCATACAAAAGGAAAATTAGTATTAAAAACCATAGACATCGAATCAAGGCTAGCTAAATTAGACCCAAATAAATCTCCATGTCCAAATGGTCTACACCCAAGAATATTGAAAGAATTGGCTAAAATAATAGCCCTCCCACTCACATGTTTCAAAAATCTTTGGACACTGGGGAAGTAAACTGCTGGAAATCAATGACAGTTATACCAATTTTTAAGAAAGGAAACAAGTCTGATCCTGCAAATTATCATCCCATAAGCCTCACCTCTATCCCCTGTAAAATATTGGAAGGAATATTGAGAGATGAGATTAACCAACATCTAAATCTAAATCACCTTACAGACCACTCCCAACATGGGTTTGTAAAAGGAAGGTCTTGCCAGACAAACATGCTGGCATTCTATAATAATGTGATACAGTAGACAGATTAGATGTAGGAACACCCGTGGATGTACTATTTCTTGATTTCTCAAAAGCTTTTGATAAGCTTCCCCATCCAGAGCTTATACAGCAAATGAGCAAACTAACTATCTGTCCAACCATAATAAAATGGGTTCAAGAATGGTTAAAAAATAGAAACCAACGTGTGTGTTTTAGAGGAGAGTTTTCCTAACAGTCAGAAGTGACTAGTGGAGTTTCCCAGGGTCTGGTACTAGGCCCCTGTCTTTTCAATTTATATGTATCATCACTTCAAATAAATCACAGTACTGTTTGGCTACAAAAATTTGCAGACGACTGTAGGATAGGTGCAGAAATAAATACTGTTCAAAATTCATCGGACTTACAAGCAACTATAGATAACATTGAGATATAGATTAAGCGTTTTCATTTATCATTAAACTATGACAAATGCTTTATTATGCATTAGGGTAAAAGTAACCCCAGAATATCTTACAATTTGGGAAATACTGCCTTGAAAACAATCAAGGAGGAAAGGGATTTAGGCATTATTGTGTCTAGTGATATGTCTTTTACACCACATTGCCATAAGATAGCCCAAAAGGGAAATAGAATACTAAACTGTATTCTTAGACATATAACCTCAAGAAGTTGGGCTGTCATGTTACCACTGTATACATCCCCGGTTAGACCAACATTGGAATACGGTGCACAGGTTTGGACACCTTACAAAAAACAAGATATAGTATTGCTGGAGAGAATACAAAAGAGAGCCACCAGGGCACTTTATGATATGGCTGATAAAAATTATCAGACCTGACTGTTTATGTTAAATATGTACTCCCTGGAGGACAGAAGAAAGAGGGGTGATATGTGTTTGGTACACAAGGCATGGAACAATGAGGATCTTTGGAATATTACAGGTCTTGAAATAAACACAAGTACATATAATACTAGGTCCCACCCCATGCAACTAATAGCACCAAATAGAAGGAAAGTGCGTAGTACATGCTGGTTTAACCAAAGAGTTGTGCACTACTGGAATAGGCTACCTTTGGAGGTTATGGCTAGTCCAACAACCGCAACATTTAAACTGAGATGGGATGCACATACAAATAAAATTAGAGTTTAAAAGTTTAGATGGCGAGCATATAGGACGCAAGTCCATTAGTTCTGTATCCTTCCTATGATTCCTATGAACAGCCAGGGGACAAATGTGGAGATGGCAATAAAACACCAACAAAGAAAGAAAGGCTGCATTAATGGGGCCTGGGTAGGCCTACAGAAAGAGTCAATTGTGGACCTTGTTCCTAAAGTGGCTGTTTGATGTTACCTGTCTATGACCCTTCTCCTGTGACCTACTGGTTCCTGGCTACCTTGACAAGAGCAGCAGCACATGTGGTTGGGCACCCCCATTAATCCTTGGGTGATGCCTTGGTATCCTCCCTGTCTAGAGTTTACACTGATGGGAGGGACCCCTCACAGTGAAAAATTTATATTCCTGGATCCTAGCTTCAATGAGAGTCTGGATTGTCTAAATCGCGGGTCAAATCAAATCAAAATCAAATAATTTTTCTCTTTAAAAAGCACAATTCCTTGTGATCAAAGCTCTTGTACAAGATAAAACATTCAAACAATAAATATAAATATGAACAAATCCATATTAAAATAATACAATTATTAAAATCCCTTATCAACTGATTTAAAAAGATTATGGGGAAAGCTAACACAAATAAATAAGTCTTGAGAGCAGACTTAAAGCTCTCAATGGTCAGGCACTCTCTCACCCGATGAGGTAGAGAGATACACAAGGTAGGGGCTGCAAAAGCAAAAGAGCAGGCCCCCGAGGTCTTAAGTTGGATCCTGGGAACCCCTAGCAATCCTTTAAAAGAAGAGCAGAATAGGCAGAGGGGACGGTAGGGACAAAGGAGATCTTGCAAGTACCGCAGTCCCTGACCGTGTAGGGCATTATAGGTCAGTAACCCGACCTTGCAGGTGATCTGCCACTGTACTGGCAGCCGGTGCAGGCTGCGGAGCACAGGTGTGACATGGCATGATCTTGATAAACCAGTAATTACCCTGGCCACCACATTCTGCACCAGCTGCAAGCAGCAGATATCAACCTCCAGAAGCCCTAGGTCGGGAGCACTGCAGTAGCCAAGGCAGGAGGTCACAAAGGCATGGACCAGCGTTGGAAGATCACCGGGCGAGACCAGATGCTTTATCCGGGTGATATTCCTCAGATGGTAAAAAGAGGTCTTGACAATGGCCTACACCTGAGATTTAAGCATTAGACCATCATCAAAAATAACACCCAGATTCAGCACCTGGTTTGAGGTTGCCAGCTAGGAGTCACCGAGCCAAAGCCCGGAAGGCTGTCCTGTCAGCAGCCCCATACCCTGATGACCTGGGTCCACCACCACCACCACCTCAGTTTTATCTGGGTTCAACTGCAGTTAGTTGGCACTCAGCCAGTCCTGGCTGTCAGAGAGGCAATCATTAAAAACCGAGACAGTACCACCCTGTTTGGGTACAAAGGACATGTATAGCTGAGTATCATTTGCATAGCAGTGAAAACTCAGTCCATACTGCCTTATAATGTCTCCTACGGCAGCATATACACTGCAAACAACATGGGTGACAAAATGGAGCCCTGTGGGACCCCGCAGGATAGGGGGAGAGGGGGCAAGGAATAAATTCCTGCCACCACTTTCTGAGTCCTACCCTCGAGGAAGGATCAAAATCACCTGAGGATGGTACCCGACAGTCCACAGATCAACCGCAGACATGCAAACAACACACCATGGTCCACAGTGTCAAATGCTGCAGAGAAATCAAGGAGAACCAAGACTGAATGGGTCCTTCGATCTCTCGCTATTAGGAGATCATTAAGTACCCAAACCAATGCCATCTTGGTACTATGCTTCTTCCTAAATCCAGACTGGAGAGGATCATAGACATCGTGGGTGGTCAAGTAATCCTCCAGCTGCAACGCAACCACCTTCCCAATAACCTTGCCCACAAAAGGTAAGTTAGAGATGGTTCTGTAGTTGACTAGACAGTCCAGGTCAAGGGAAGGTTTCTTAAGGAGAGGTCTCACAACTGCTTCCTTCAGAGGATCAGGAAACACCCCTGTCTCCAACGAGCTCCAGACTAGCTCAGCTAGGACCAGGCCATTCACCTCAACACTTCCCACAAGGAGATGCACTAGGCCTGGGTCCAGACTACAGCAGGTTGGTTGGAAACTCTGGATGGTCTTCACAATGTTGGTGACTATTGGCCAGCCAAAGTCCGATCAGGTGAACTGGGCACTCACAACCTACTACCGACTTCCACAACACCCAACAGGGGGAGCAAGATGGATCTCGGACCTGATGGTGGCAACCTTATCTGCGAAGATGCGAGCAAACTCAGCACACTTAATTTATGAAAGCGCTCCCCAAGTCTGAAGACAGATTGGATTGCACAATCTGTTGACAGTCTGGAAGAGCTGAGTCAGTTGAGTCTGTGTAGCAGCAATCTCCCTGGACAGGAACTCTGCCTTCTTATGGGAGACTGCTGGTTGATAGTCCTTGTAATGATCCATCAATCTAAGTCTGTCATCAGTCAGGCCTGCTTTCTGCCAGCACCTCTCAAACCTTTGACTCCCTTGCCTCAGCTCCTTCAAAGCCCCATCAAACCAAGGGGACTTTGGGTGAAGAGTGAGGGGGTGAACACAGACAGGAGCTATGGAATCCAGGACCACCATCACTGCCTTATTATAGGTGCATAAAAGTTCCCCTGGTTCCAAGCTTTCACTCGGCACACCCGATGGGTTCAGTACCACCATCAGAATGTCTGGGGTCACACCACTTAAAGGACGATACTGGACCATCTCCGTAGGGGCAGGTTTATTAGGGGGAGCCACGAAACTGAACCTTATGGTGTGATGGTCTGACCATCTGGCCAGCTCCACTGCCAGATCGGAGATTTCCACCCCCAGAAGGAACACCAGATCCAATGAGTGACCATGATTGTGGGTGGCAGAGGTAATTACCTGCGTAAGGCCCAATGAGATCATAAGTTTGAGGAAGTCTTGACCAATTTGTGAGAGTTCATCATTGACCCAGGCACTGAAGTCCCCCAGAACCAACCATCTGGCGGACTTCAGCACCATGTCGACAATGAAGTCTGTGACTTCCTGCAGCAATTCCTTCTCACCACTGGGTGGACCACAGATAAGAAGTATCCTGCAACCTACACCTGCTCCCACGATACACTCAAATGATCTGGTTATCCCCACTGGAACATCCACAAGGCCCAGTTCCGATTTAAAACAGATGGCTACACCCCCACCCCTATGATCCACCTTTGGGCGGT
This sequence comes from Neoceratodus forsteri, assembly GCA_016271365.2. Lineage (NCBI taxonomy): Eukaryota > Metazoa > Chordata > Ceratodontiformes > Ceratodontidae > Neoceratodus > Neoceratodus forsteri. Next base: position 1,354,475,235 of record CM057455.1, on the reverse strand, counting down.
GTATCACCGAGTACCCAGCTGGAACTGATGATGCCAGTACTGGGCCAGCATTTTCATCCAGCCAGGTTTCGGTGTTGCAAGTCAAGTCAGCTGTACCAACAAGATCCGCTATCACAGCAGTCTTGTCTTTTATAGACCTGGCATTGTACAACATCACCCGAGTAGGATGGGTAGATGAGGAAGACCGCGCTATGGGAACCAGGCAGGAAGAACCCCTATCCAGGACCCATTTTGCTCCAGGGCATCTCCTTGTCACCACAACCCCAATTCACCCAGTCCCCTCCACTCCCCCACCAGACCCGGTACCACCCCACTTCCTCCTCCTTCTAGCTATCCCCAAAGCACGGCAACATCTATATGCATCAGCAGATAGAGGGGGACAGCTAAAAGGACAGAGGTCCTTAAGCCAGGTGGGAGAGTAGTACCTGACTGTCTGCACCCATTGCCAACACATACTAAACTAAAGGTAGCCAAACAGCAAACAAATAGTGCACAACAGTATATCAAACACACACACCTTCCAAACACACAACCCGAAATTAACCCACTGTCTCACACCAAATAAACAGCACAACCCCTATAAATAAATAACAAAGCCTATAACCCCAAACTAACCAAAATACATAAAAAAACACAATAAACAATAATATCACAATAAACAATAAATTATAATAAGTAAGGATAAAAATCTTTAGGCAGTTTTATGTAATTCTCTCCATAGCTCAACGAGACTCGCCAGTTCTAATAAACAGTCTCATAGCAGGCCATTAGAACTCTCACCTCCTCCAGCCAATAAGTTCCAAAAAAGCTCCAAATTATTGTTAAACTCTCACTAAAACTCAACAATGAAGCTATACAGATTTAATGAAAAATGAGAACATGCAAGGCATTCTAACTGGTATATGAATTAAATTAAATAAGCCCAAAACCTGACCAAATGGGTGACAGATCTTAAATTATTTCCTTGAATATCACTGTAGGAGCAGTTGATATTCTCCTTGATAATGATTTTCTTCAGTTCTGGGCCATTAGATGTTAGCCCACCGCCCTGTGCAGGCTCTCCCAGTGACCACTACCTCTGCAGCTGATGCCGAGGCTCTGTACAGGCCACAAGCAGGGGCACAGGTCGAGAGTAAAGATAGAGCCCCAGAAACACCTGCCCTGAAGGCAGTCAACCCAGCCCAAATGATCCCCTTACCACAGCCCTGGGACAGCGTCTGCCCACTGGCAGACAGCCCCAGAAACCAAGAGGTACTGGTAACAAGGTTTGCCCTTCAGCGGACCCCGAACAACATCTCCTGCCAAGGACTAAGCAGGAAAGCCATCCTCTGGACAGGTGAACAGGCCCCCTGACACTCCCACTGGCCTCCAAATTAATCAATCTTCCAACAACTCCCAGCAGATCTCCAAAGAACTCTCGGGCTGTTCCTTGCAGAACACTCCAATCGGTAACGATAATCCTGGCCAAATTACAGTTCCCACAGCTCCTCATTAGGTTCCTCACTACTGCTCCTCTCACTTCTCAAAGGGCTCTGTGCGCGTTCAGCTGGATTCCGGGATGCTGTAAACAGGACACCCACATGGGCAGGTAGGGCAAATTTACAAAAAAAAAGGAAAGGAAAAAGCACTGGTGCATTAAGATTAGCAACGCCAGTGCAATAAAGGGGCACAAAAATAAATGGCACTCGAAGTATAATAAACTAATGGTGATTCCCTGATTCAACACAGCGTCTAAAATTCTAGAATTAGTTTCTAACTTGATAACGCCATTTTTGCTACCCCACCAACTCACTCAGTTTCCCTAACTAACTGCCACTAAAATAAATCTGAAACGAAACCTAAAAAACTTAAACACAGAGACAACGAAAAATAATGAAAATAAAATGACTAAAAAATAAAAAACACAAAACAGAACTCTGCAGTGCTTCTACTGCTGCTGAAGGCGAGCCCAGTTCGGCCGCCATCTTGGTCCCAACAAACCATACTTGAGACAGTAGGGCAGAGCACATAAAACTATTCTTAAACTGTGAAAGTCTTTCCATATACTTACAGCTAGGTTCAGGGACTAAATTCATTTGGTGTGGCAGTTCAACAAACAAGTATCATAATATCTACTTCAATTAGAGTGGTTCCGTCAGCTCTGCACCTCACAACGTTGTGGTTACTGCTCTAATTGCCTTGCTTTAGGTTCCTTCAGCCTTTAAAAATATTTATCGTCAGGTTACCTCACCGACACAAATGAGTCACAGAGCTGAAACTGCATAATGACCCTGTCTTGTCCTCAAGCCATATACATCATCATTTATTTTACTTCTGTAACCCCTCTACAAATGGAGGTTCCTAAAAAGTCTTCCTTGAGCTTGTCTAAATGCTCACTGCTAGGCTGGTGTACTGCGTTTTTGCAGCTTAAATGTGATTGCCAGAGAGTGCCTATATAGCCTTTGTGTATTGTCTCTTTAAGAGCTGCCTGGATTGCAGTCATAATTAATCTAAAAGGGAGCTCTGTTAGAAGATGTACTTGTTTGCGGATCATTTGTTATAGTAGTAATAATATTACAGTTTGTTCTAACCTGCCTTCTTTGCAGCACGGACAGTTTTGTTTGTTTCCACCATCTTGGTCCTGGACTGCTGAAATGGGCCAATCAGTACATTTGGGCCTGTAAAATGGAGTCTGCCTACAGGGGCTTGTTGGGGTCAAAACTTGTAGGAATTGTAGGTTTTGCATTTTGGCACCTAAATGAACCTGAAGGGGGAGCTCTTGTTGTTACTGACAGGCAGATCAGCCAACCGAACCTTTTGGATCTTGAGGAAATTCAGACTGCTTGCAGTTTTCAGTTAGTTCTGAGTTGGGAAGTGAAATAAGTAACAGCTTGAGGTAGTTCAAGCAGCAATCCATAGTGGATTCGCACGGGAGAACTGTGGAAAGGCCTGGCTTTTGCCCTGCATGCCTGCCTGCTGTCCCTGAGAGGGAACTTGTGCCTTTTTCGGACTGAATCCGAACAATTGTGACAAGGCTCCTACCTGAAGAAGACCGAAGATTTGCTGAATGCAATCGGCCTGTCTGGACTTCCAGCCACCTCTGAACTCCCAGATTGTGGAGAGACTCTGTAATTGCGACCGGAGAGCCTTTTGCCTGGCACAGTGGAATTTCCTTACACGTGAATGTGTTGTGTGCTTATAGTGGGCCGTGATTTGATTCCCCACTGTGGTTTGAATTGTATTCTGCTTGCTGGAAGCTGCATTGGAATTTCTTACATGTAAATGTGTAAATGTGCGGTGTGCTGTTAGTGGGTTGTGATTTGGTTCCCCACTGGGTGTTGAACTGTGTTCTGCTTGCTGGAGGCTGCATCCAGCTCCAATGAACTGAATCCGACTTCATTGCTATTTCGCCTAGGCCTTGCCACACTGGCCCAGCCAGACTACCCATTGCATGGAGAAAGCCATCGACGAGAGACCTACCTGGGGTTCAGCCCCCTACTCAACGCTTGAACAGGAACAACACCTCGGTGATTCATGTGAGCCCTGCTTCTACTGGCACTCCAGCTCAATAACCTGCAGTCTCAATTTCGTCCTGCCTGTGTCCTGTATTGGGTTTCATGAGTAAACATCAGGTTAGCTCCCTGCAACAACAGCTAAATCTAAAATGTTGTCATCTGATTGATCCGCATTACAAGTAGTGTGTGTTGTGCATGTTGCTTTCTTTCATCACAGGGCCCCAACCAACTACAACGTTCCTGGCTAGCCCACCATTTTCCTACATGGGTACCCAGAGTGTGTGACTGTGTGGGGACTTAAAGCACATGCATAACTGTTTGATTAATACAGCCTTTAAGCCAATCAACCTGATTACGCCCCTTCCTTGTTCAAGTCCCCCGAATAAATCAGATCTGACTTTTTTGCTGCATTTAACCTGACTGTGGTTCCAGTTTGTGCCAAGAGTACTGTACTGTTGCTATTTACTGTGCATAACCTTGTTTTACAGGGGGTCCCCAGGGTTGAGCCAGAGGAACCAGCTCTGTTGGTAAGTGCAAACAGTGTGGGTACTGGTATGGTGTACAAGGGGTACTGTGAAAGTGATTACCGTATATTGCTCAGGCCACTAGAAGGGAAAGAGGGGGGTTACAGTGTCCCGAAGTGCTGTGCCCATGTTAGTTTGACCACTACCAACCCTGACCTCTGGGTGGAGGCACCCGTTTCAGAACTCAGGCCTCTTAACCTGCTAATAGCCATGCAGGCAAGGGTAGTAGCACTTGGGATAGCACCACCTAGGGGTTACACTTCATAAAAGCAGGCAGTTATCATTTTTATTGTCACTCCACCAGTGACCTTCAGGCTGTCCTTCTGTTCTCTTGGCCTGCATCTCAAGTTACAGATACAGTACCTGTATGTCTCCAAGTTATCCACTTAGGTGTTAAGCTGTGAATGCCAGAGTCTGCATAAACTCACATAAAGGAGTGAAGCATTAAAGATCACAATGCCTTCCTAGCAATGGCCTCTTTTTTTAACATATCTTTTTTTTTTATTACAGGCTTATATTTTCGCAACAACATACAACACAGTTCAGATACATTAATAATAACTGGCTCCCCCTTTTTCCCATAGGGAAACCGTGGCGTAATTTTCCGTAATAAAGGAGTATTTATTATAGCAAACACACGCATGGTTTCCCTCACTCTGTGCATGCACCCACCTGAGTTCCTCGCTTCCCGACCGCTCTCCCCGTAGAAGGCTCTCCGCTTCACTTCTCACCCGACCTGGAAAGGAGACAAAACCGCCACTCAGCCTTGGTGGTAAGTAATTTAAACCAAAACCTAGCATAAGGACTGAACTCTCTTACTCACACAATAAAAAACAACAACTTTTAAATACTGAAAGGCGACCGCGGGCCGCACACTATAACCTAACAGGGCCGCAGCTGCACAGCAACTTTTTTTTATATAATTGCTGAGGCGAAAAAGGGAAACCCAGCAATTATATAAAATTAAAATATGGGGTGGTATGTAAATTCAAAGTTTACGCACACCACCCCATACTTTATCCTATATTTATTGCACTGCTATTACTATGGTACATAATAACTGCAGAGTGCCATAGGACTTATTACTTGTTTCTCCACAATAAATTTGATTACACTTACAGCGTACCTCAGGGAAGGTGAGGAGAGCAGCCCTGCCAATCTTGGAAAACCCAGAAGCAGTACCACATCTGTATCCAAGGGTTGTGAGAGATACAGTAACAGGGAGAAAGGGAATAGGAGAAGAGAGAGAGACAAAAAAACAACACTGTTAACAACAATGAGCAATTTACCATCAACAATTCATACCAAGGACTGACAGCATGGTGCATCACTGAGAATCTACATGCTTGTTTAAAATTCAGTTACAGTCTTCACATCATTTGAAGAATTACATGTTAAATTAATAATTTTTACCTGTGACATGGTTGAAAAAAACTGAAAAGCAATTGACTCAATAATCAACATATTGTACATCATTGTTGTTTATGGCTAATTTAACCTGGTCTGTTTTCTAGGCTGCCTTCTCATAATCAAGGAACAGGAACAAGAACCTTTCAAGAACTGTAAAACAGAACAAACTGTACATAAACAGCATTTCTGGATTCTATATAACAAAATTATTTGTTTGTAATCACATCTATGTGACCTCCCTCCTTTGGCTTCCTTCCTGTACTCATTAGGATAAAATAATTAAGTCACCATTAAGATCAGGCATAAGATAACTTCTTTGTTATACTTTGCAGTTTACTTTTCTTACATGGGGCGTCCTATAGCCTTGAAGGCTTCCCTAAACACGAGTCTCTCTTTTCTGCTTACTGACAGGACAGGCCACTTGCCTGAGTACACTGTCATACCCCAAACCTTGTGGCAACTCTTTTTTGCTAATTTACTGTGATTTTGTTTCTCCCCTACCTGACCGGCCCCCATTGATTTGGCCACCCTGCCCAGCCCCATCATCCGCCATCCCTGAGACTTACCACTTCCTCTCTGGTCCCCCATGGACACCCTCCCCCCCATAGGAAGGTCCAATGGGTGGTTGGCCCATATTACCCTCAGACAGAGTTGATCTTCAATCGTGAGCAGAGAGGATCCCAGTCAGTGGTGCAGGGCCTATGATAGATGGCGGGCAACATCTTGCAATGGTTGGGTTGTTTTCACGGTTTCTGGTCCCACCATCAGATGTTGGAAAGTTTTGCTGATGCACAGAGGGCATGCTGCCAATGTCACCTTCCCATGATGGCTCTTACTGCATTGCTACCTGTGGTCATCCAGGTGTCAGTACTGCAGCAGAGAGCATAGTCCCTCCCATCTCCCAAGGAGGTGAGTGTCCATGGGACACACAGCCATCCTCCTCTGGCTGGCCCTCTGATGACATATCTGGGTCGTCGGCGTTGCAAGTGGTAGCACTACTGCTGCACATTGTGGCAGCTTTTTAACGTGGGGTCCCTCCTTCTCACAGTTCCTGAGATTTGGAGATGGGGCATCTTCTACCTTAATGTAGCTCATCTTTCTCTGAGTTCTCTGCACGCTTGCTTCAGGTGACATCTTCCTTGGAATGGGCAGTCACCAAAATCTCACCACCTGGTACAGTCTATGTCCAAGTTTTAGATGAACCACTTTTAAGCCAGTTGACTACCAGTGAGCTCCCCTTACTGGGAAAAACATCCCACACCCTCCTGGTGGTCTAACTAGATATTAGTCATCTAGGTAGCCCGTCTGTGAGCCCAAGGGCCCCAGCCCCTAGGGGCTGCTTCCCTGGAGGTCTTCTCTGTCTATCTTTCAGGTCTAGAAATTTCTGTATTGATTGTCTAGCTGTCCTGTACTAATCTACAACTAAGCTCCTGCTGCTTACATTAACCCCTTCCAGACCAAAGCACAAATGCCAGTTTTAGCATGGCACAAAATAGTTATCAAAGTATTCCATTCCTGACAGGAGTGCGGTTGTCACATGTCTGACATCTGGAGGGAGGGAGTTTTGGAAAATCAGAGCTGCCACTGAAAAAACCCTATCCCCCACAGATTGTTGCTTGGAGCATGGCGCATGGGACAGAGTGAAGCCCACACTCTCTGAAAAGGTCTTTCTTAGTGGCATGGGTCAGCAGCTCATGAGGTAGGTGAGACCTAGACCATTAAAGGCTTTAAAAAGCAAGCATATTCACCCAATAGTAGATCTGCAGCTGGTAACCAGTGCAGTTTGTATAGCACTGGCGCAGACATCTAGGGGTGATAAGAATTTCAGAATCCAGAGTAGATTAAATCAGATTCTGGTTCAAAATTTTGAATCCATTGGATTCTGAGTTGGAAAATCCTAAATCCAAAAATGGTGCTTTGGAATTGGATTCCTGAATCAGAATGCAATTTCAAATCTGACATTTTGTTAAGCCTCCACCACCCAGTAAAACAGTGCAGTTATGGGGAAAACAAAGCCCTCCAACTTCCCCCACCCTCATCCAGCCTTACCTCCTTCCTTGGCAATAGAGCAGGCTCCAAGTCCATCAGACTCCTTTGCCTATGTCAATGGCCATGTCATTTCTTCTTCTGTGTGGTAAATGGCACTGTTTAGAATGTCTCCTGCCCCCAATCGGTGACCAGCATATCCTAAGTCCTGCCACACAAGTCACAAAGCAGCAGCCATCAGCTACTCAAGTAGACTACTCAGCCCCCCCCCCACCACCAGCATGGCTCCCTGGGTCCTGACCATCTCCCTCCCTCTTGAGATTTCAATTCAGCAACAGCACTAGCAGAGCAGATTGCTCAGGGAGGGGTGTCCTTCTTCTTCTTCTTCTTCTTCTTCATTCTTCTGTTCAGTGGACCATTCCCAAGGCCAGACTGATCTCCCCTTCCCACCTTTCCTGAATTGACCAATGCAAGTCCCAACTACAGGCCGGCAGCCGAGACAACTGCCCCCCCAACTACAGGCAGTCAACCCTCCTGCACCAGATTTCATCCCCTCAACCCAATACACTCATCTGGTTGCACAACAACCATAACTCATCCAGCCATCACTGTCCCCGTGGGAGCTCTGGCAACAGGTGGTATAGCTCCATGTTGGACTGCAACAAAACCCTAGGTAAACCCACTAAGCCAGACACTGTTTTGAGTATGGTGTCTGGCTGTTTTGTCTGATTGGTCACCTAACCCAGCACCCATAAGGACAGTAATTGCTTGGTTGAGTGAGTTAAGAGAGTGAGAGAGATAGAATCCTGCAAAGTGCCGCCAGACAAGAGTGTTCTGTGGGAAGACTCAGGGGAAATGTGAGGAAGTACTTCCTCACAGAAAGAGTAGTAGATGCCTGGAACAGCCTTCCAGCTGAGGTTGTGGGGGCAAAAACTGTGATGGAATTCATGAAAGCATGGGACAGGCAAAAGGGAACCTTAATGGTTAGGGTAGGGAGGGCTATGCTGGCACTGAGCGAGGGTCTGTGGTATTACAGTATGTAGGGAAAATGGGCAGACTAGGTGGGCCAAGTGGTCCTTATCTGCCATCAGTTTCTATGTTTCTATGTTAGATGGGAAAATGGAAAATGGAACCAGGATTCAGTCAGGACAGGGAATGGATGTTACTCTTAGACCACCACCAGTCCATCTAAGAATCCTGCGGCACCTGAAATCTGTTCTTCAATCTTCCCATCTTTTGGTCTTCTTACTGAAGCTGGCATACTCATCATATTGAAACATTCTGGTGCAAAGTCATCTCCTCTGGACCCTGCTCCAACTCGACTAATCAGAAATTCACTTCACATTTTAATTCCACTTATTACTGCTTTCATTAACTCCTCCCTGTCCACTGGCATCTTTCCTACCCCTTTCAAGACAGCCCTAGTTCTTCCCATCCTCAAAAAAGCTACACTGGATCCTGACATCCTCACCCATTGTAGACCAATTGCTCAGTCACCATTCATCTCTAAGGTGCTAGAAAAGTTAGCAGGCCAGCAAGTAAATGCTTTCCTTACTTCAGATCAACGTCTTCCAAAATTTCAATCTGTGTTTTGGAGTGCACACAGCACAGAAACAGCTCTTTTGTGGGTATTGAGCAAATATTTTACTTTCCATGAACAAATGTACCCCCACAGTTCTGCTGCTGCTGCTGGACATTTCATTAGCCTTTGATACTATTAATGATGAAATTCTGTTCTCCTGTTTGACATCCAGTTTCGGCTTCAGCAAGACTGTACCGTGCTGGATCTGTTCCTATTTTAATAGCTGACTTCAAACCATTGGCTTCTACCACATCTATACCCAATCCACTAACAGCCAGCTTACCACAAGACTCTATTCTGGGACCCCTTTTATTTGTATTACATACATCCCCCTTACAGTCATTCTAAATGCACATGATCTGTTCTCTCATAGTTTATTGATTTTATTTATTAAAAGACCTAGTTAGCCCATGAGATAGCTGCTTCATCCGAGAGCCACTTTGAGTGAATTCCTGCCTCTGAGACAGAAGAAAAATCTGAACCCAGCTGATACTGCAAAATCATGAATAATGTAGATGCTTGGCCCTGCAGGTAGGGGTTAGTTAGTGTTTGGGGAATGGGTGTCGGAAGTTGTGGCCAGGAATGTGCTTACTTTAATAGGCCCAGGCCAAAGACCATCTGTAACAGTAATTTTGTAATGTTTTTTCTGTGTTTTTTTTCCTTTTTAACTAACTCTATTTGCTGTGGGGACAGACATGTGCTGGGGAAATTAGATTTAAATTCTTGCTAGAGGCAAAAGCAGCTGCCCCTGAGAAGTAAGTACAATCCCTTTGTCCTGCAATGATGAGACCCCTTGCTTAGTTAATGAGGGAGCTTCAAAGTGACCAAAGTCTTTCATTTCAGGAAACTGTCCTGGCCATGCAGCTACCCCTGCTGAGGCAGACAGGGCTCAGAATAATGACAGGGTTTCTGAGTTCACAATATACAAAATTCTGGTTTAGGCCAGCTCCCCAGAGAGGTACTACCACAGCAGATAAAGAACTTGCCAAATCCATAATATCAGGGTGACATATTTGATGATGTGGCATGGGGGTCTGGCATCTGAAGATTTCTTGAGGTGCAGACAGCACCCTAGCAACTTAGTTAGGTTGGAACGCTGAGCATTTACCATCTATGGTTTGAGTCTGTCCTGATTCACTAAGATTCTGTGTGGTAAGAAATCTTTCAACTTTGCTAAGAGTTAAGAAGTTATAGTAAAGTTTTCTGATGTGTTTCTTAGTAAGATTGTCTTCTATGTTTATTTTGCTGTGCGCAAACCATTTCTTTTACATTTCTGTAGTAACCCTGTAATTCCCTAAGTCTTTGTGTAATGTGATATCCTGTAAACTGTGCAAATGTTGTGAAGTAGTAAATATTATTTTTATATACTTCACACCTCTGTGACTGACTCTTTTGGGGGAACAGTTTACTCTTGGTATTGATAAATCCACAATCAGTCTCTGAAGGGGAGCAGACGGCTACAGTTACCATATTCTAAGATGTGAAGTATTGTCTCAGGAGGGAGTGACAAGGGAAGGCTGCTTGCCCACAGCCAAAGGAGCACTGTACTATGTGAGCAGTAATGCTGGTGGCATTTGGACCAAGAAAGACTCCAGGTAAGAGAATGACTTCTGAGTGTTGGTAGCTACTGAGGTACCCTTACAGGTGTGGAGGACTGAGAAAACTGGCAACTTGTTGTAGAGTGCATCCTGAATGTGGGCAGGTTGTGCCACCATCAGTAACCTTTTGGGAGGATTACTTTTTTACATTTTAGTTATTGCGTATTGCTATTCTTTTCTATTACATCACTGTCATTGTTTGTGGGATGGTGCTGTGTGAGTTAGGGAGATCTAAATTATTGTCTAAATATATTAATCATTGTTTTTCATCAGCATCAGGCACTTCCTCACAGCATCAGGCACTTCCTCACAAAAGTCATCAGCTTAGTAGCCTCTAAGCTTAAGAATGTCCTGGGGTACACAAAGTTACTCCAGGTGAAGGCACCACATCACTATTACCTACTCCCAGTTTTCCTGTGACTGCAAGATCCCAGGCTGGCCCCTTGGAGAAGTTGAAGGAGGTACCCTGAGGGCACCAGACTTACAAATATTTATGAGTGCCAAACCTGACCTATAGGTTTGCCTGCCCGGTAAGCTCTTAGGGTAAAGGCAGTGTTCAGGAGTTAACCACCCAGCTAGCGAGAAAGACAGTGACCCAGGAAAATATATAGAGTTATCAGGTGCCTTTGGTAACATGTTGGGTCCTCTAAAACAAAGGAGAAGTGTTCACCCTCAAAAGCTCACCTGAAAGGCTGGCCCATCAGCGCAATGGTAGCGCTACCATTTACGACACCAGTGACCTGGGTTCAGTAGCGAGCCCGGGCTGCTGGAGGGCCAGCCAAGGGCAGAGGAATTGAGCACCCAACAGGCTGCTCTCCCTCTCTGGGAAGGGGTGGGCTGCATGCCCTGCTACTATACTGCCATTGCTTGGGTGACCACAGGTGGTGCAAATGCGGTTGGGGAAGCAGGCGGCAGGGGAGGGGCTGGCATCATCTGAGGACCTAAGCGGAGGCACATTTTAGCATGCTCCCATCTCATTGGTCCTACCAGTGTGCCGATGTCAGAGGGGGTGGGACCAGAACAAGGAAATACCCTGCTCTCGATCCAGGTGATGAATACCCGGCACCACGTCCATGGAGGAACTGAGGGAAGACTCCACAGTGCGCACTCTCTTAATGTTCGGAGGAGATTTGGGGAGCCACCTCCGCCCTGCCCGGAGGGTTATCTGGGGGTTCTAGAAGTAATGAATGGAATGAGTCGCACCTAAGGAGCAGACTCCTCGGTCCTCTCATAGAGATGTGTCTGTGAGGTGCACATGGGGCTTTTGAGAGATGGGATCGAGAGCAGAGAGAGAGCGAGAGAGAGAGCAGGAGGAAAAAGAATGAGTAAAAAAAAAAAAAAAAAGCTCACCTGAAAGAGGAAGAAGGTGAGCAGGACTGTATGATTAATGCTCGGCAACAGAGGGTGATGGAATGTCTGTTCAATAACAAAGAGCATCAGTATCTAAGTGTTTCTATCCCTGATGCAAGAGCTGGGGTAGCATGATGTTCAGTAAGTATTCCATGTTGGAAGCCCACTACAGACTTCTGGCATGCATCATAAAGCAGTATATCATAGCCCATTAACAGGTAGTGATGAATGACTAATGTCCACTTTATTTACTCTGTTATGGAGAGGGCACCCTGGAAGTCATCAGTGAATTGATTGTATAACATCTGCTAATCCATCATATCAGAGGCAGGTGTACACAAACTATAAATATACCTGTTGTTCATTTCACTGCAACTTGGTGTCTGTGTGCACTGTTTAAATTTGCCCAATGCAGGGAACAGTGATTTGATGGTGTCAAGGGATGCTGTGAAGATTATGAGGTAAAGGGGAGCTGTTGTTTTCTGAAGTTTAAGTAATGTCTCCATATAGGAAGTGGAAGAAGTGCCCAGCCACGTTTGCTATCACAGTGTTTACAACAAAGAACCCCACCCTCAGCGGACAGCTAAGGCCAAATACCATTGTACTATACCATCAATGTACATTTCCAAAGGGGTAGCATCTCAGGGTACACCTGAAAAGGAGTCACTTTGGGTAGAGGCACCACATGCCAATCAAACCACTAACTTTTTACAATCATAAATCCAGAGCATTCTGCCTAAAGGACAGCCCTCTAAATCCCGTGTGATGTTTATAATCCCAAGGATTAGACCAACCTTGTGGGTAGGGGCGTAAAAACAAAGAAAAGTTCAGCAGAAAATGATCACTAGTCCATCCAATCTGCCCTGTTTATCTTACTGCCCTCACCTCCCCCCTCACCCGAAGCCCTACTACTTTCCTGCTGTGTAACTATTAAGCCTTTTACTTGGTCCCAACCATATTTGAAACCATTAATGCTTCTTGCACCCACCACCTCTGCTGGTAGGCTGTCTCATGGCTCAACTACTCTCTCTGTAAAATAAAACTGTATCACATCCCTCCTGAATCTCCCCCTACCAATTTCAACTCATGTCCCTGTGTTCTTGATTTACCAGTTTTGCTGAATATTTCCTCTCGATCTTCCTTGTTCATTCCTTTCAGGAACTTGAAGCATAGTATGTGCCCTGCTGACCCTGAATCATTTTGTTTACCCTATGCTGCACTGTCTCTAGCCTGCCTGTCTTTGTTTTTTTTAATAGGTGAGTGCTCCAGAACTGGGCACAGTGTTCCAGATGCAGCTCCACCAGTGATCTACAGAGAGGCAGTATCACATGATTTCTCCTGTTGTCAAACCCCCTCCCTATACACCACAACATCCTTTTTGCCTTGCTGTAGGCCTTGCTACAATGGGTAGATTCTTTTAAGAAGTTTCCTATTATGACTCCCAGGTCCCTTTTCTCAGTGGTAGTGTCCAACTTCACCCCTTCCATCCACTATTTCATCCTGGGGTTCCTGTTTCCTATGTGCATCACTTTGCACTTCTTGTTGTTGAATTTCAACTAACAAACATTGGACCACCTCTCGGATAGTTTGCAGGTCCCTTTGCAGCTCCCAAACTCATTCCTCACTGTAACCTGCCATGGAGCTTAGTGTCATCTGTGAAGAGACACATCTTGCCAGATATTCCTTCTCTTATGTTGCTGATGAACATATTGAATAGGACAGGCCAAGGACTGAACCCTGTGCCCCCCCACTCATGACCTCCCTTTCCCCGACTTGAACCCATTTATTACCACCCTCCACTGTCTCCCACCCAGCCAGCTTCTCTTGTATCTAACTTGCTCCTTTGCTGTTCCTTGATCCTCTAAATTCTTCAGCCAACTTCTGTGTAGCACAGAGCTAAAAGCCTTGCTGAAGTGGAAGTAGAGCAAATCCACTGCATGTCTGTTATCCACTGCACTAGTTACCAAGTGAAAGAACAATATCAGGTTGGTCTGACAAGATCTCCTTGCCACAAACCCATGCTGCTTACTATCCTGGAGCTCATTTCTCTCCAGGCAGTCCACTAGGTCCTCCTTGACTAGTGTCTCCATTAGTTTATTTGCTATGCAGGTAAGACTAATGTGTCTGTAGTTCCCTGGTTGCTCTTCATCTCCTCTTTTTGTGGCTCTTTGTCTTCTCTTTTGTGGAGCAGATTTATGTCCACTACCCTCCAGTCTTTCAGAACCACTCCTGACTGTAGCGAGCTGTTGAATAGCCATGCCAGGGGTTCAGCCATTTCTGATGCCAGTTCCCTGAGGACCCTAGGGTGCATCCCATCTAGCCCTGAAGCCTTGTCTATTTTGAGGGCTGCTAACCCTTTTCTGACCCTTTGTCTTATAATTACCACCTGTCCCATTTCTAGGATCCCTCTTGCAGCAGCCTTTATGTTGCTTTCAGACAAGGGCCCCATATCCTCCACTGTGAATACAGAACAAATGTAGTAATTAACAACAGCTGCCTTCTGCGCATTTTCCTCGGTCACCCTGCCCCCTCTGTCAGCCTTATAATTCCCCGTCTTGTCTTTCTTTTTCCTTAATGTATCTAAACAACTGTTCCCCACTTGACTCCCTTCACAATACGCAGTTCTGTGTCTGCATTTGGTTCCCTGACTGCCTACTTGGCCTCCCTCATCCTTTACTGGTAATCATTTCTTTTCTCGCTGTTTCTGTTTGTATCTAATGAAGGCTTTTTTTTTAACCCTCACTGCCTCCCCCACTGTCTTTGAGAATCAAATTGGTCTATTGTGCCAGTGTACATAATTGTTAAAAGAAACATTTTCTGGGCAAGTGACAGCTGTGTTGGTAGGGTCTTCCACATTTTCTGCTGCTTTGCTCTTGACCCCCCCCCCTCACAATCACCACTGCAACCTCTACCAATCTTTCTCTTTACCCTCCCTTGAGGACCAGTGCCTCTCCCATTGTGCCAGTTTCATAGCTAAATACTGGTTCAGGTCTCTCCCTTGCTAGCTCTCCTCTTCCTTTTTACCCCTCCCCCTTCCACCTGCTCCCTTCATAACCTCGACCCCTGTATTCTGGCAATCCCCTCTAGGTCCACCTCCGCTGGTCAAGCTGCCTTTCCCCATCGCTTCCCCCAAATCTGAAACTCCCTTCCCCCTCCCATACAATATGCCACCTCCCACCTTACCCTCACTTCTCTCCTTTGTAGTTTCATCACCCCCCCTCAACTGTTACCACTCCTCCAGCCCTGCTCTCCCTCCTGGCATACACTAAATTCCCCTCTCTCTCTCCAGACATACAGGAAATTCTTCTCTCTCTCTCCAGACATACACCAAATTCCCCCCTCTCTCTCTCTCTCTCTCCAGACATACACTAAATTCTCTTCTCCAGACATACACTAAATTCTCTCTCTCTCTCCAGACATACACCAAATTCCCCTCTCTCCAGACATACACCAAATCCCCCTCTCTCTCTCTCTCTCTCTCCAGACATACACAAATTCCCTTGCATCACAGTTGCACCCTTATTTATTGTTTTTCTGACTGCTTGAATTGTTCTATTGTTAGTACCTTGTATATTCATTATCATGTATTCTGTTGATTAATGTACAGTAGAACTAATATATTTCATGTTCAACATATTTAACCCCCTAGGATACATCTGGAAATGAGCAACTCTGCTCAGTATGCTTTTCCTGGTGAAACTTTTAAATAAATAAATAAATATTTTCTGGGCGGGGTAGGGAGTGGGAAGGTGGGAGCTCAGTTTTCTATCTGCATGCATGCCTGCCTGCCTATCTCTTTCTGCTTACTAGGTTAATGCAGATCTGCCTGCCAATCTCCATGTGGTGCCACTGGAACCACCTTTGTCTTAAAATCCTTATGGGCAGGGCTGTAACAGGCAGTGCTACAACAGAGGACAGCAAACTAGAAAGGGATAGGTGAACACTGAGCTGAGTGCTTTGTGCCATTTACTTTGCTGTGCTTCCTTCTCAGTCTCCACCAAGGTGCCATTCCTGATGTCTGCCAGCAGCCAGCATGAGACATTGGTTCCACCACCATCACTTTCCAACACTGCAGGCAGCAAGTTCCAGACCAGTGGGCCCACTGGGAGTTGGAACTTTATTCAGTTCATATCAGAAGCACATTGTTCGGGGGGGACCACCTTGTTGGGGCCTCGTTGACATCCTCCTGGGCCAGCCAACACCAAGTTCAGGAAGAACTATTGAGAACAGAAAAAGTTATGTACCCTTTGTTTACTATTTGTTACTCGGGACAGCCCAGCTAAGATGCAATATATCATTTTAAGTGTAGGAGGTACAGTAGGTTTGCTTTTACTCATTTGTACAGCTGGGTGGACTAAACCATTGTGAGACTAATGGACTTACACAGGATCATGCATTATGTGGCTCTGGTGGGATTTAAACCTGGCTGTCCTGTTTCTCCTGGTTCCCAAGCCTGTGCCCTGTTGACTACACAGGGGTGTCTCTACTATAGTTCTATAGGGCTGAAGGCCCAGTACTGGAATGGTGAGCCAGGGGAGCCCGGTCAGGAAGTGAAGATGGTCCAGCTCAGACTTAGTGTGTGTTCATGAAAGCTGTGAACAGTCTCAAATGTAACAAATGTCTCTAAAATGCAGTACAGGAATGCATATAAAACCCTATAGCTTATGTGGGCCTAGACAGTTTCCAGCCCCCCCGGCCTATTATAAGAAGTATTTCCTGAAAAAAAAAAGGACTGATTCTCTTGCAAGTGACTATTGCAAAAGTGATGTGAACTGGTTCTGTGAAGTCATTTGCTTCTGACACCCTTCTGCTATGCTCAGAGGGGGTTGGGGCATGCAGTGTCAAGTGCAGAAGGATGGCAGCACTGTGAGTAGCAGCCCCCTAAGAACTGTTAGGAGGTGACGGTAGGGATGGCAGACCACTACGCTGTACTCAGTGCACACAGACATTAGGGGACTGAGATTGCTGTGGGCACAGCCAGTTTCAAAGATGCTCCCACTGCAATCTCAGTGCAAGCAGACATTGGGGGATCGAGATTGCCATGGGATCCTCTTCGAAACTGGCTGTGCCAGGGAATGTGACTAGCGAGGGGGAGACCACTTGACTATCAGGGATGGTAATGGTATTTTTAAGCAATAAATGCAAGACAGGGTATGTGTTTTGTGGGCTTTACCTATGACTGGTGTAGTGCATCACAAGGCCACAGGCCAAGTGACTTAACCACACCAGAAGTGGGCAAATCCTACAAACTTGGCTTCCCATCCAAATGCCCTTTGGGGTAACCCTTGCCTCAGTGTCATCTGTGAGCACCCTTTGCAAACTGTGTGAGAGGCCTTTTGGCACCATGCAATTCTGCATAAAATTGAACCAGCATAACATTCTGTGGTGATTTGCATATGCAGTCCATGATGCTTTGCATTGTGTGGGCATGTGTGATTTTGTATTTTATATATATATATATGGGACACACAACCCCCCACTGGAAGTATTGTCGATATTTTTGGTTCAAGTGCCAATTGACCTGATAACATCATGAGTGGCAAGGGGGGTTGCATATTCCATTTATGCCACATCTCCAAAAAAGTGAAAACATAAACAAGTAAATTCTTGCCATTTTTTGCCAATTGTAAAAAATCTAAAAGAAATCTATAAATGAAACACCACTCATTTTGTAGGTATTTTTGTCCTGATCAACTTTTTTTTACAAAGTGCCATGCTATTATTTTTCATTTTAAAGTTATATACATTTGTTTGTTGAGAAAAATAATTTTCTGCAGTTTCTTTGCTAATTATAAAAAAACTAAAGGGTATATATTAATGAAACACCGCTCATTTTGTAGATATTTTAGTGGTGAACAACTTTCATGCTCATAGTATCATGCTATCATTTTTCATTTTAAAGCTATTCGCATTTGTTTGTCGAAAAAGTAAAATAAAATACCGTTTTCTGTTTTTTTTTGTTTATTATATAAAAAAATAAGTTAGTCATAAATAAAACACCACTCATTTTGTAGATACTTTTATGCTGAATAACTTTCTTGCTCGCAGTACCATGCTATCATTTTGTGTTTTATAGTTATTCACAACTGTTCGTCGAAAAAAGTGAAAAAAATTCACTTTTTTGTTTTTTCAGCTAATTATATAAAAAAATAAAAGTTACCCATGAATGAAAAACCACTCATTTTGTAGATATTTTTCTGCTGAACAACTTTCGTGCTCACAGTACCATGGTATCATTTTTTGTTTTAAAGTTATTCGCATTTGAATACAGTTACTACTGCTACTGCAGCTAAATATGCAAATGAGTTCCGAGCCAATCTCTACCTACTGTGTGGATAAATGTACCTACAGTGAGGATGAATACGATATCCTCACTGTAGGTCTGACCACCCTGAGAATATCAAAAATATTTGCCTTTATTTATCCTCACAGGCATGGCATATATATATATATATATATATATATATATATATATATCTTTGGAAATAACCTTTGAGCTAGGAGCTCATTTACAAAGGTTCCAAGTCATGATACAATAGATCAACTACATTGGCATAATTCACAAAGACAAAGATTCAGGTAACTAACATAGGAAATAATAGCTGGACAAGACAGTTGTATGTATTTGGTTACAAATAGTTGCTAATTACATGATATGAGGTATCCAAAGCTGGATTGCAAGCCTAGAAGGATCAAATGGCTTCATCTGGGTCAGGTAAAAAAATTACTCAATATATGTCAACAGTGTAATCTCATTCAAAGAATAAATCATTCAACAAGGGGGGAGAACATTCTTGATCTTGTTATTCATAACAGAAACTTGGTGGCAGAAAAAATCCTAGTTTAATCTCTTATTGGCAATAGTGACCATTATGCCATCAAATTCACATTGGAAAACACTTGTTGACAATGCAACAACAACAACAAAAATACATATATATATATATATATATATATATATATATATATATATATATACATACCTATATCTATATATATACACACACACATATATATATTTATGTATATATATATATATATATATATATATGAAAGCTGACATCCCTAGTATTAAATTGCAAAATAACAATCTAGACTGGGATCAAATATTTTCATCTTCAACAATTAATGCTAGTTGGAACAGACTTTATAATACCCTATGTAATTTATGGGATACTTACATCCCTACTAAAATTAAAAATATGAACAAAAAGAAATTATCTTAAAAGGATGAGCAAATCTATAAGGAAACCCATAAAATAAAAAATTAAAAAACACTCAACTTATTTAAAATCTCAAACACAAACTAATTGGATTGCGTACCTGCATTGTCAAAAACAGTGTAAAAAATGTATTCAAAGGGCAACGACAAAATGGGAACATAAATTAGCATCTGAAGCTAACAAAACCAACAGTAAATCCTTCTTTTCATGCATTAATTCACTTAAAAAAAACATATGCCAGGTAGGCCCCCTGCAGATTAATGATAAAACAATTCACAATCCCCATGATATGGCCAATACTTTAATACAAAATTTTGTGAAATATTTCAGGCATCATGGACATAGATAAACAAATAAATTCTCAGGTGATACCCATTACTATATCTAAGGAGTGTGTTTTCAAGAAATTAACCTCTCTTAGAGGTAAAACCAGTACTTCACCAGATCAAATACTGTAGCGGGCTACCTCTTATATTTGCTCACTGATTGTCTGGCACATCCCCTTAAGCTATTCTTTGAAAAATGTATTAATTTAAATTACATTCCCGATCTACGGAAAACAGCCTATGTAATTCCTATACATAACAAACTCTGGCCAGAGCCGATAGGGCTGTGAAGTGCTATCAAGTGACGAAAGTTACACATGTGTGTAGAAATTATTCAATGCCCAGGTGTAACTTGGCTATATGTTGGAGGTGTTGCACCAAATTTTCAACTTGGCCTTTTTTGGACCCCTCCTCATGAACAGTGTCAGTGCCATTTTGTTCAATTATCTCGAAAGGTGATTGTGCAGCCCAAATGTGCTATTCTGCACTACAGGTGTAAAAACACATTTTGGGCAGGTTGTGGAAAATGACAGCTGTACTGTTGTGAAGGAGGTGTACAAAAATGGCAATGTTAAAAATGTGAAGTGAAAATATTTAAAATTAGTGACGTTAGGAGCATGCGTAGAAAGTGCGTAATGCACGCTCATAATGCAGTCATTATTTGGAATTTTTTGACCAGATTCTCAACGTGGACTTTTTTGGACCCCTCCTCATGAAGAGCACCAGTGTCATTTTTTTCAATGGTCATGAAAGGTGATTGTGCAGAGCAAATGCGCTATTCAGTGCCACAGGTGCGAAAACATGTTTTGGACAGGTTGAGGAAAATGACAGCTATGCGGTTGTGAAAGAGGTGTGCTAAAATGGTAATATCACAAATGTGGAGTGAAAATATAAAAAATTAGTGACTTTACGAGTGTGTGTAGAAACTGCCCAATGCACGCTTGTAACGCTGTCATTTTTTGGAATTCTTTCATCAAATTTGCAACATGGACTTTTTGGGACCCCACCTCATGAACAGTTGCACTGTCATTTCATGAATCAGTCCTGAAAGGTGGTTCTGTGCAGTGAACGCAAGATCACTTTTTGGGACAGAGTAACAAAATGACAGTAACAGTTTTCACAAAGTGGGGACCCAAGAACCCCATGTTGAAAATTTGGGGCAAAAATTCAAAAAAATGGCTAAGATATGAGCATAAGTTGAAAATGCCATTGAATAGCTGTATAGCATGCTTACCTTTAATTCTTCAGTTCGCGGTTGGGCTTTGAAGAGTACAGACGTGTCCCGGTCAAGTGAAGATGACAGCACCGACCTTTGGAGGTAAGTATTGCGTAAGGGTGTGGGGAGGTGGGTGCTCAGTGGGAGGGTGGGAGGGGGCGCGAGGACGATGAGGGACTGCTTTTAGTTTCACAGGAAAACAACCGGACAACGAGGACCATTTTCTAATTTTCAGCAAAAACACAAAGCAAAAAATCATTTCAGTACACTGGGGTGGGCTCCCTGTGTGCTACATGTAATGCTGACATGGGGATTGGGCACCCAGATGTCGGGCATGAGTTGGGCAGGGGAGCACAGGGGGAAACAAATGCAATGAGGGACCATTTTCTAATTTACAGAACAAAAACAAAATCTGCACATTGGGGTGACCTCCCAGTGTGCTACGAGGTGTCACACATGAATCAGGGAGGGGAGCACAGCAAATACTAAATGGCATTGTGCCATTTGGAACATGGTGCCACCCGTGGAACTGTGCATGCTTACACATCAAACTGCAAAAGTAACAGCTGAAATAGTGTAGCTGTTATTCCGTAGGCTGATCATGGCAGAGGGCTTTAAGCTCTGTTGGGCTTTTGGAAGGATACTTCCAAACGTCCAATGGAAGGGGTTCTGAGATCAGCCATTTTTAGAGCTACAGAGCTCTCACAAAATGGCTGTAGGCTCCACCCACAGCCCTAAAAAGGGTCAGTGGAACAACTGGAAAAATTATAGACCTATAAGTTTAACATCTACTACAGACTAGTCAGTCATACCTCAGTAGTGGGCAAGATTATGGAGCTACTCCTTAAGGAAAGGATAGTGCAACACCTGGAATCAATAGGAGCACAGGATCCAAGACAGCGTGGGTTTACAACAGAAAGGTCCTGTCAAACTAATCTCATAGACTTCATTGACTGGGTAACCAGAGTGGTGGACCAAGGGGGTACAGTTGATGTCACCTACCTTGACTTCGGCAATGCTTTCAATACTGTTCTGCATAGAAGATTGATTAATAAGCTGGGTAGGCTCAGGGTTGGTCAGAAGTTGGTCAACTGGGTGGCAAACTGGTTGGTGGGTAGAAAACAGAGAGGGGTGATAAACGGTATACAGTCAGAAGAGATGCAAGTCACAAGTGGGGTACCTCAGGGATCAGTCCTGGGGCCGGCCCTCTTCAATATCTTCATCAGTGACATTGCAGATGGACTGGAGGATAAGGTTTGTATGTTTGCAGATGACACCAAGATCTTCAACAGAGTAGGTGATCCAGATGGGGTGGGCAGAATGAGAAGAGATCTGGATAACCTGGCAAAATGGTCAGAAGAGTGGCAACTGGGGTTTAATGCAAAGAAGTGCAAGATCATGCACACTGGGAAGAGAAGCCCTGAAGCCTCCTATAGGTTGAGAGGGGAGTTGCTAGCAATCACAAGGAAAGAAAGAGACTTGGGCATCATCATCACAGATGACCTCAAATCATCCAAGCAGACCACTAAAGCAGTAGGTAAGGCTAGGGGGATGTTGGGTTGTATTAGTAGGGGTATCGCAGGTTGTAAAAGGGAGACAATCCCTCTTTACAAGACACTGGTTAGGCAACCTTGTGGAGTACTGCATGCAGTACTGGAGACCGCACCTGCACAAGAACATTAACAAAATGGAGGCAGTCCAGAGAAGGGCAACCAAAATGGTGCAGAGACTGCATCAGGAAACATATGAGGACAGATTAACGGAGCTCAATATGTATACCCTAGAGCAAAGGAGAGAGAGAAAGGTGATATGATCGAAACATTCAAACATCTTAAGGGCATTATCAAGGTGAAAGAGTCTAACATGTTTCAATATAAGAAAAATAGCAGGACAAGAGGACATAGCATGAGACTAGAGGGAGGCCAATTAAGGGGTAATGTGAGGAAGTTCTTTTTCATGGAAAGGGTGGTGGATGCATGGAATGGCCTACCTTAGGAAGTGGTGGATATGAATACAGTGCAGGGCCTTAAACAGGTATGGGATAGGCATAAGGGAGCAATACAGATGAATATGAATAAACAGGCCATTGATAGAGCAAAGGCTTATGGCACATTCATAAGGTAGAAAAAAATGGGCAGACTGGATGGTCTTTGTGGTTCTTATTTGCTGCCCACTTCTGTGTTTCTGTGTAGCTCCACGGAATAAAGTACTGGAAAGCATACTAAAGGACTTAATTTCCACAGCTATGAACAATCTGGGTAGTGACCAGCATGGGTTCAAAAAAGGTTGTAGCTGCATAACTAACCTACTATGCTTCTACGAAGAGGTTAGCCATCAGCTCGACAATAAAACACCATATGATTTTATTTTCATCTACTTTAGCAAAGCATTTGATTCAATGCCTCACTGGGCCTTAGTACAAAAACTAAACAACCTAAATATTAACCATAATATTGTTAATTGGATCTCCAATTGCCTAACAGATAGGACACAAAGAGTACTAATCACTGGTCTACTTTCAGACATCGGTTTAGTCACTAGTGGGGTTCCGCAAGGCTCCGTATTAGGCCCTTGTCTATTTCAAGCTTTTGTAGCAGACCTGACACATAAGTGTTATTCTACCACAACTAAATATGCCGACGATGTGAAAATCGGAGGGCCCTGTTCCAACCCCAGAAAGATCTTGATTACATTACACAATGGGTTACTAAATGGTATATGAAATTAAATTCCAACAAATGCAAAGTTATGCTCCTGGGTCCAAATAACCCATGTTGTATATATAAATTAGATGGTAGGACACTAATAACAACATCTAATGAAAAAGATCTAGGGGTCTATATATCAGAGGATTTTCTTCTGGCTTCTCAGATTAATGAGACTATTCTAAAAGCCAACAGAGTTATCTGGTCAATCAAAAGAAATATCAAATCCAGAGACAGTAAAGTGATGAAGCCATTATACAGAGCATATGTCTGTCTACATCTGCATTATGCTTTACAATTATAGTGTCCATTCAGGAAATCAGACATTATACAAGTGGAAAGAGTACAAAGGAAATTCACTAAACTAGTTACAGGTTATGATGATGTCCCATATGAATCTAGAATTGAATCTTTGAATTTAATATCACTAACTACCGACATCTCAGGGGTGACCTCCTATTTATGTATGACATAATGCAGGACCCATTTCTACTAACTGTATTAGGATTCGAATTCAGAAACAACACTTATAACACTAGAAGCCATCCTTTACAATTATACGGTAGAAAATTCAACTTAATGGCATGAAAATATTTCTATACCATTAGATCCATCAGTCCCTGGAACACTCTCCCTATTGAGGTAATTACTAGTAATTCAAAATTAACGTTCAAACGCAGATTGGACAAATTTATTCTCTCAGGTGCTAAAATTAACTATTATTAATATAAGGAGCAATCATGGGTCTCCAAGCCTCCTAGCTCCTTTAACTCCTTAGTAATAGTATAATCCTTAGTAGTATGACTGGAACCAGATATTGTCACCTGAATTAGGTACTTTTTCTTATATAGGAAGGAAGGAGAGGGGTGTGGGAGCAGGAGAGCAACATGCTGAGTCTTAGGGATGGATTGGAATTATTGGAGCTAGGAGAGCAGCAGAAGAGAGAAAAATGTGGGAGGTATGTATGAGGTAAGGGCAGGTAAGGGTGGTGAGACAGTTGAGTGGGGGTGAGAAAAGGAGGGGGTAGGAGCTGGAAATGAGTCCCAGTGATGGATTGGAATTTTTGGAGCGAGGTCATGCAGAGGGAGGGGCATGAGGGAACTGAAGTAAGATTATGAGCTAGTTCACGGGGAATTTATATCACTTAGGGAGGAGTTAAAGAGTAAGTTTTGCCCCCGAGGGGTACTTATGGGGTCAGCGAGCGTCTTTAAGAGGGGTGTAAGTGCCAATTCCATGTTAACATTCACAAGTTCTAGAATTAACTAGATATAGCTTCAGGTCATGCTTAAAGGTTGGGAAGTTCTTGGCATTGTTTACTTTGGCCAGGAGCCCACTTAGCCAGAGAGGAGCCCTGTGAGCTAATGAGTGCTGGCCGAGAGATGTCCTCCTGAAGGGGACACATAGAGTACCTCTAGATGTGCCCCTTGTGTCGTGTTGTGAGTGAGCTGGTTGGATGGTTTGTTGTATGCAGGGGGGTACCAGGCCTACTGGGCTTTTTTACCAAGTAAGCAAGTCTGTCATTTGATCCTGTCTCCAAGGTTAAGCCAGTTAGTTTGTTCATACAGGGTGCACTCTAGCGGTGGAGACAGCAGCCCCAATTTTAACATTCTGTGATCTATGGGAGAGATAGTCATGGAACCAACCTACAGAGGTAGTTGGGAGTCCTAGAGACTGCAGCTGCTGAGTAAGAAGAGAGTGGTTGATGTTGTTGAATGCTTTGGTGAGGTCAATAAAAATTGACCCCACTAGCATGCCTCCATCCAGGGCCTTGTGCACAAGGTCAGAGAATTTGACCAATGTAGTTGATGTGTTATGGCTCTTCCTGAAGCCATACTGTTGTGGGCATTGAAGATTGTATTTTTGCAGATAATCAGTGATTTGGTCAGTCATTATTCTCTCCAGCGCTTTAGAGAGGGGGGACAGGATCAAGACAGGCCTATAGTTAGAAGTGCTAGTGCGGTCCCCACTTTTGTGAACAGGTGTAACTAGAGCAAGTTTCCAAAATGAGGGGAATTTGGTCAGTGTGAGGGATTTATTAAATATTTCTGTGATGGGGGCAAGCACTTCTTCCAAGGTGAGAGCAACCATTTTCATGTCTAATTTATCGCTGCCTTGTCTGGTTTTGCCAGGTACCTTTTTTATATATTTCCTGGCCTCCTTGATGGGGTGGGTTGAGGAGGTTCAGAAGCATTAAGATAGTACAAGGGGAGTATAGAGCTAAGGTCTGTGAAAGCTGAATTGAAGGAGTCTGCAATGGTGAGCAAGTCTTTGTTGAGCACTGTAGGATGCTTTTTATCTTCCTTCCCTAGTAGCTCTTTTATGTTCCCCCAGAATCTCCTGCCATTCCCCCCAAGATCTATCCAGTTGGTCCTTGTAGAACATTGCTTTGGCAAGTCTTATAAGGTTTGTACACCTATTCCTGGCCGCCCTATATTTCTGATAATCATTGTTCTTGCCAGTGTCCTTGTCCTTGCGCCACAGATTGTCCTGGTCCCTCATTACATCAAGCAGTTCCCTGGTGATCCATCCATCACAAGATCTTCAGGTTGTCCTCCTTCTAAATGGGGCAAATATGTCACAGGTGGCATTGAACTTGTCTACAAAGTACTGTAGAGCAAGGTCAGTGTCCTGGATTTTGTCCAGTGGAGTCCTGTCGATTTGGGCTAGTGCTGCCACAAAATAATTAAGTAGACCTCTCTTGAGGACCCTACTTTCTACCAAGATAGGTGCAGCCTTCTTGATTTTATTTGACCAAAGGCAGGTGACTAGTGAGTGGTCACTAAGGGAGTCTGGGTGCACCGTGACCCTCGCTATCCTTGTTGGGCAGTTGACCTGGATCCAGCCTAGGAGTGTGCTATTGCCACTTTTGTAATTACGTCTAGTCAGTTCGGTACTCAGTTGAGAAAGGTATATTTTATTTATTGAAATGTTTCACTAGGAAAGGCACACTGAACAGCCAGGTTGCTTGTCTCATGGGGCGTCCTAGAGTGGGGGAGAGGGTACATGGGAGAGTACATACAATCAGTAACCATAAAATAACATACAGAGCAAACAGGAGTGAACATAAAGGCAATGAATACAAAATACAATACAGCACAAGCAATACAGTAGTACAATAAATGCACTGACATGCAGCTCAAGCAGACTATGACAGTACAATGACAGGCTAGAGCAGTGTATATGGAGCTGATAGATAAGATAAAAACATGATATAAGCTTGATGAGTTAAGGTGCAACAGGGGAACACAACTATCCCAAGAATTTCACTTGTCACCCGATAAGTGCAACTATTGGAGTAGCAGCTAACACGGGTATATACTAGTGACCATGTCCTTCTGGGGATGGGTCTCTTTACTGAGTCAAATAAGATTGAAATTATCTGTTATGATGACTTCATTGTTCAATTTAAGCTGGTTGATAACCTACTTTTTCTAGTCCCTCTTTTGCCCCCCTTGGGGGTAAATATACTGAGGCTATAGTGAGGTTCTTGTGAGCCAAGCATTAGTTTTACAGCCAGCATTTCATGGTCTTCTGAACTCCCAGATAGGGGGAGCAAGCACCCTTGGACAGTATCCCTGACAAAGATCAGATGACTCCCCTCCCCTTTTACCAGTCCTACCTTGCCTGTAGATTGCATATCCTTGTAGTGTAACTGCATTATCCTTGATTTTTTGGTGTTAGCCAAGTTTCTGTAAGACAGATAATATCTGTGGTGTGCAAGTGAGTCCATGCTTGAAACTGTGCCCATTTTGCCAATAAGCTCCTAATGTTCATAGATGCAATCTTCAGCCAATCTTGTTTTTTTTCCAACCTCAGTCTTAGTATTTGATGGCCCGGGATTGGGATGCACATTCCCTAACAGCATTAGTAGAATTAGTACTGCCATTTTTTCTTGTGAAGCTAATATGTTTCTCAGTCTTAACCCTCCACAGGCAGAGTTTAAAAGTTTTTGGTCGCAATGAATTTGTATGGAGAGTCAGTGGTGAGGCCATCGCTGTGTATTTGATGCATTGTTGGTGTTGGGGTGTCAGAGGCTTCAAAACAAGGCTTACCTTGGAGCGTCCCTTGTGGGATCCTAAGTGCTTCATTATGAACTAAAACTGTATCCTGCATTCCCTGTGTGCTTCCAGCGGGCAGATCAGCCAAGGGGGTAATACCTATAAGGAGCGGGATGTGCAGCACAATTAGGGGAGCACAATTGTGCCCTCAGGCTTAAATGATAGGCTGATAATGATCCTGTCTCTAGCAGGAAGTTTGCAGCACATTACTTTACAAATTCCCTGGCTAACACACACCTAATAGGTGGATAAATGGACGTCATATAGTGTTTTTATTTCTGTGCTCCATCCATTAGTTCTCAGAGGGCAATAAGCATGTCTACTATTTCCAGGGTTATGGCAGTGGAATTCAGTCAGCCAGATCATTTTGACAGTATTTGTAGTCACTGATCTGTCAACGGCTTGTGGTAGCCCCTGTCTCTATTACACTTATTTGCGGAATTAGTTGAGAGTTCAGTAGGCTGAGTGAATTATTTTTCCAGGTAGGAGGAACCGGGCACCGGTGTAGTTATAGTTTTGCCTGGAATAGAACAGAGGTTTTTAGCTCCAGAGAGGCATTCCCTGCCTTTGCTGTACTTTACTGGGCTGGAAATTGAGTGTGCATCCCTGCGTGAGAGCCACTATTATTTTGTAACTGTTCTCAAGTTTTAAGGCTGGTCCAGCTTCTACTGTTGAAAAGATCAGACGCTCTCTGTAGGTGGTTTCCTATGGGCTGCAGATGGGAAAGCGGGAATTTCGTCACATGATACACAGCATATTCTTCATCTGTCGGTAAAGTAGTCCCCCAGCAGCCAGGTGAAAGGAAAGGACACTGTTGGTTTCTGAAGGCTGCGCAAATGCTGCTGTGTTCTTCTCAGAAAAAAAATCGCTTTTTCTTTGTTTTGTTCAAGACTGGATTGCCATGTTGCTCTCTGCCCTGAATGCTACTTTGAAACAGAGCAGACAGCTAAAAGCAGAAGGGAGGGACATGGGAGCTGAGACTGGACTGGTGTTCTGTCCCCCCCCCACCCCTGAAATGCTACTGTCACCTTTATTTAAAAAATCCACTTTTTTTTGGCTCCTCCTGGGCCCTCCACTGCCCCACTCCTTTGGGCTTTCACATGCTCAATCTCATCTTCACTGCCCACCAGACTCAACCCCCCACCACTGCCATACTTATTGCCAGGCTCCCCGGATAGCTCCGACTCCCCTAGCTAGTCCAACTTATCCCTGGGAGCTACCAGGGGGAAGTGCCTTTAACATTAGGATTTTGTCAGTTGAGAAGCAGGCACAGTGAGCTTGGGCAGACAGGCGGCATGGGGGAGGCTTGCAAGAGGCCATTATCCGGCACTGCAGGGTAGACATTTTTTTCTTTTTTTTCCCTTCCTTCTATCCCCTCTCCCTAGCAGGGCTGCATGTTTGCACCACACTGCTGAGTGCACCTCCGCCAACCCTCCAGCAAGAGTCACTTGAGGATGGTGGAAGTCAAACCCTCCCTCTTGCGGAGCAGTGCATCTGCACAGACACTCTTCACCTTCCCTGCTGGTCTCCACTCCAGTTTGCCTGGGCGTGGGTCGTGAACCTGGGGTCACCAGCATGCCGAGTGGGCACCCCACTGTTTGGTGCCATAGAGCCGCCAAAAAAATCCACTGTTTAAAAAAAAAGTAAATGGACTTTTGACATGGAGCAGACAGTGAAGTGAGAGGGAAGTCTGCCATGAAGGACAGTGAAAGCTGAGTGGTTGTTGACTGTGTTTAACTTTTCAGTGTCAGGTACGAGACAGCAGATAGTGTTTTGCTGTTTTTTTTTAATTTTGTTTTTAGTGTCAGTATTGGGGGGCGAGTTCATTTTAAATATAGTATGGCCGCATGAGTTTTTTGAGCAAGTGAGCGAGTGGTTGACTGAGGGGGCAGGCAGACAGCATAGAAACATAGAATTTGATAGCAGATAAGGACCTCTTGGCCCACCTAGTCTGCCCATTTTCTCTGCCTGTTTCATATACTGCAGATCCTAAATGATCTGTGGCTTACCCTCTCTTTCCTATTGCTAGAATTCGTTTATGTCTGTCCCATGCGTTTCTGAATTCGCCTACCATTTTTGCCCCAACAACCTCTGCTGGGAGGCTGTTCCATGGATCCATCACCCTTTCTGTGAAAAAATGCTTTGTCACATTATCCCTAAGTCTACCCCCCTCTATTTTCATATCGTGGCCCCTTGTTCTTGAACACCTTTTTTTTTTAAGATGCTACCCTCTTGTAAGTTTTTTACACCCTTGAGGTATTTGAAAGTCTCCTCTCCTCTCCCTCTCCTCTCCTCTCCTCTCTCTCCTCCTCTCTCCTCTCCTCCAGGGAATACATATTGAAATCCTCCAGTCTCCCCTCATATAACTTTCGGTGCAGCCCCTGCACCATTTTTGTTTCACTTCTCTGAACTGCTTCTACTCTGTCTATTTCATTCCGAAGATGCGACCTCCAGAACTGGACACAGTACTCTAGATAAGGTAGACCAGTTCAAATACCTGGGAGTAACCCCCGACTCCATTCTTTCATACTCCACACATATAAATAACCTTGCTAAAGCTGTGAATACCCGCATAGGGCTGCTATATAGGCATAGGCACTGTTTGACAGACAAAGCATTAAAACTTGCCATCCAGAGCTCAATCACCTCTTTAATTGATTATGGCCTCGTAGTTTATGGATCAGCTACCAATACTGCCCTTCGGCGTATAACCATAGCCTTAAACAAGGCCTGCTGGCTCCTCACCACAGTCTATAGACTGACACACACATGTGATCTCTATGAACAGGGTAACTGGCTATAGCTTCAATGCAGAATTAAATATCAGACCTGCTTACTTGCAAAGAAGACAGCGCTAGGCCTCCTTCCACCAGGGGTTCAGTCTATACTTTCCCCTCACTGTGCCACTCGCCTTACCAGGAGTTGTGGGACACTATTCTTCGCAGTTCCCTATTGCCAGACCACTCAAGGGCAGCGTTCCTACAACATTGGGGCCTCTAACCGCTACAACACACTCCCAGTGGATATCACCAGTGCACCGAATCTCATCTCCTTTAAGCATAAACTACGATAGCACTTGGTAGCCAGTGCCTACTGTGACTGCTGCACTTAAATTCCCTGCTCGCCCTCCTGGCCTCTCCATTACTTGTGCACTCTCCCCACACCCCACTCCCTCCCTTTTAACTCTTTCCAATATCTCATGTCAGTCACCTTAGCCTCCTCCCTTGCCCCCCCGATTTCACTCCTCCCTCTCTCCATTCCCTCTCACATCTTTGTCCCTCCTCTCACCTGTTACTCCCTGCACCTCTTAACTCTCATATTCACTCTCTCTCTCCTTTCTCCCCTAGCCCTCATTAACTCCCTTCTAATTCTCATTTATCTCTCCTTTCTCCTCCTTGCCCGTCCTAACTCTTCTCTCCTTCCCTCATCCATCCTATTACCCCCTCCCCCTTACATCTCCCAACCCTTCTCCTCTCCATCACCACCTACTCCTCCTCTCCTTCACCACCTACCTTATCCCTCCAATCCTCCACCCTCTCGGTTCTTGCCTGTCCTCTACTACCTTGTCTTCTCACCGACTACCTCGGCCCTCTCATGCACTTGTCAGATCACTATTTCAATTGTAACCACCCCAGGCTCTCTTTGTATAATGTCTGGTGATATTGCACCATTGCTTCCGTCCACGATGATCCTGACAAAGCCTTTGGCAGCTCATGCAATCTATAATGCTATACCTGTTATTAATTCTATTGTCTTGTCTTATCTGGACAAAGCCACTGGCAGCTCATGTACTGTAATTGTATTAACTGTTATCTACCTGCCTGTTCTTGTCTATACTTGTCCATTGTCTATGAAGTGGAACCTTTGTAAAAGAGCACTGTTGGCTCAAAGGTTTTATCCGAAATTTTCATAATTAAAAAAAAAAAAATTAGGTCTCACCAATGTTCTGTACAGTGGTATCACCACCTCCTTTCTTCTGCTGAAGATACTGCTCCTTATGCACCCCAGCATTCCACTGGCTCTCCTCACAGCCTTCTCACATTGTTTGCTAACCATTATCAGATATGATTACTCCCAGGTCCCTTTCCTGTTTGGTGCCTGTCAGTACCTTCCCCACATCATGTACTCCACCCCTGCATTTCTGTGCCCCAAATGCATGATCTTGCACTTTTTTTGCTTTGAATCTTAGCTGCCGCACCCTTGACCACTTCTCAAGCTTGCTTAGGTCCCTTCTCATTTTCTCTACCCCTACTGGAGTGTCAACCCTGTTGCAGATCTTTGTGTTGTCTGCAAAGAGATGCACCTTCCCTTTCAGCCCCTCTGCAATGTCACTTATGAAGACATTAAAGAGGACTGGTCCAAGCCCTGCAGGACCCCACTGGTCACCCCCCTCTCTTTGAATTGAACTCTGTTCACCACCACCCTCTGTGTCCTATCACACAGCCAATGTTTGACCTAGTTTAGCACCCTGGTACCCACTCCCAGGCTGCCCAGCTTGTTTACTAGCCTCCTGTGTGGGACAGTGTCAAAGACCTTGCTGAAATCCAGGTAGGCCACATCCACCACCCCTCCCTGATCCACCTCCCTGGTCACCCAGTTAAAGAAATCTTTTAGATTTGTTTGACAAGATCTTCCCACTGTGAATCCATGCTACCTCATATCCTGTGTTCTTTTGGATTTGAGATATAGCACAAACATTTCTTTTAGTAGTGATTCCATTTGTTTCTCTACCACCGAGGTCAGGCTGACTGGCCTGTAATTGCCAGCATCCTCCCTGCTCCCACTTTTGTTCAGTGGTGTATAAGAGAAGACAGTGTGAGTGATTTTACCTACTGAATGAGTAAGACATTGTAAAAAAGATATACAGTTACATTTGTATGTAAAGATGGCAGATGATGTCATGTGCAGTAGGAGTTTGTGCCAAATGTAACATGTTTTGGGACAAGGTTGTAAAAAAGAAGATGTGGCAAAAAGGGTTTTAAGAAGCAGAAAAAAGGTGTTGTGATTTTGTCTGTTGTCACGTGGTCAGCTGGCACTTTGGATTTAATCATGGCCAGACAGGTGTCTCGACCAATCAGATTGCTGGATTTACGATGCCCATAGTATAATTAAGCAATAAACCACGAGAGGGTGTGGGTTATGGGGAGATTTACCACTGCTGGTGTGGCCGCAGGCCAAGTGGTCAACCGCCAGCTGTGGTAACTTCATAACCCACATCCTCGAGTGGGTTATTGTGATTATACCAAGGTCTTCTTTTTTTGAGATACAAAAAAATAAAATAAAATGTGCTTTTTTGTGTTTTATTTTATTTTTATTGTATTTGTTACTGTGCCACAAAAAAATAGTCCTTGGTTGTTAGGGGTGTTCTTGGTTGCCAGGGCTGTTGCTTTGGTGTTGCTATAGCTGTGAAGTTGGAGGTAGACTAGAGGGGTTTGACACTGGTCGCTGCTGCAGTGTGGAGAGAGAGAGAACTCTGGTAGTAGAATAGCTATGTTTTTTTGTTTTTGTAGTGTGGAGAGAGAGAGACAGATCTCTGTTACAAGAGCAACATGCAGCAGACTGTCGTTATGTTTTTTTTTCTACCTGACAGTGGGGATTCGCAGATGGAGAGGAGGACTGTAATGGAGAGAGAGCGGGAATGTACATGATATGCAGTTTGCCTTGTGCACATGTACACGGGGGGTTTGTTTTTTGCTTTTTTTTTCCCTGTCTGTCCGAAAGTGAGGATTCACATATGGAGGACTGCTTAAGGAAATGGCAATGGAGCCGAGTACAGAGTGAATTATTTATTATGAGGTGAGTGGAGTGGAAGTGCTTACTGGCACGCAAAATAATCTAGAGAGAGTTTCAGTGGGTGCCTAAGAAAATTTAGTTATGCTGTGGAGTGCAGTGAAACGTTAGAAATGAACTGTTTAAATTTTGTGGTCAGTTGTGGGAGACGCCAGTTAGGCGGGCATTCAACATGGTGGCTTTAATTTTGTGGTTTTGGGGTCGGATTGTTTTTTTTTTTACCTGTGGTTGGCTGTCATTTTTTACGTGGGTTATTGGGGGATTTACCATGGCTGAAAAGTGCCAGCCAGCCAATGAAAATACTGAATTTAGTGTTTTGTTTGGAGTCCATTGTATAATTTAATTTAACATGTTCAAGTTCAACTGAACCACCTGGGAGCACATCAGGGGACACAGAACTGGACTTAAGATGAAGGCTAGAAGCCGTCCAAATGTATGGGTGGTGGAGGTGATCATGTGGGGGAACACAGTTTATCAAGGCGCTACCCCATACATGTATGTGCGTGGCACTGCACCATGCAAATACCATACACAAAATCTGTGGTCACATGCATTGTTACTGTACATAAACTGTTTTTGTGCACAAACCTTTCATTGCACCTTCATTTGCATTTTGTGATCTGTGCGGGGGTGGGGGGATGTCTGCCCACTCAGCAAAGATCACCACTGCTCAGTATAGCAGTTTGTATGGTGACACACCTTTTACTCCATTTTTTGTCATAAAATATTGCTACTGAGAATCAGGTCCCAGACTTTTAGATGGCCTTGCCCCCCGAACTTTGAGCTACCTATGTCCCTTGTGCACACCTAATATAGAAGACATGGTGACTCCTGTATTCCAACTCCTAATCCATAGAATTCACCGTTTTAGAAAGTGTAGGTTTTGTTTTCTTCTCAGCAGCATTTTTGAACTCTCTTTTTGCAAACTAAGAAAAATGGAGCAAAAGCCTTTCTGTCAATGACTATTCCATTTAGAACTGCGACAAGAAGGCACTAATCACATATCAATGCATTTTACCATTTGCTGCTATAGCACTAAATTGAGACCCTACTGTGTAATTATGTATGGGTTAGGAAACCTTAACTCACCATTAACTAAAGAAGTGCTAATTTTAAGCAACATTTTGTCAGATAACTGTACTCCAGAACATTTTTATTCCAGTTTTAATTAGACACTTCAAAGTTCAGGCTTCCTAAATTGACCGCTCTGAGTACTCTCTTGTAACAAAATGATAATAGTCATGCAGAAAACTACAGTTTAATGATTATTGCTTTCCTGCTGAGCGGGAACTGTGTAGAATATCCATTGTAAAGCCCCAGCAGGGAGAATTTGTTCATTTAAGGCAAACTACCATGGCTGGAATTGTATATAATCATTTTTGTCTGACAGATCTAAATTCAAAACACACATTTGTGATAGTAAGATTTTTTTATGTAACATTTTTTTTCTGTCAAAACTTGTTCATTTAGTAACCACACCATTGAGTAAAACCACCCATTCAAAGGAAAATATGATCCAGACAAAAAGCAAAAAAAAAAAAAAGGTTTAATAAGCTGACTGACTTTTACCTTCCACTGAAAATATTTGCATATGGAGGATTTGCATTACACAGTGGCTGTTTCAAATCTATTTGCTTAGCCTTCCTTTTCTATAGCCCATAGTTTTACATGTGTGTGGGCCTTGTAATCTGAAACAGGGAGGACACCCATCTCTATCAATGATGAGTACCTTTGAATCCTCTGCTGAAAACTTTTTAGCAAGTCTTTGTTTTCTGTTGAGCCTTTTGCCTCAAAAGAGATATGCATTAAAGAAGAGCACCAAGTGCTGAGTTCCTGTATCTTTACAGGAGTACTCCCACAAATCAGACTACAGCCATGGCTATGTATTCCATACTGAGGTGCCTCTGTCTTTCTGCTTTTGGAATGTTACAGACTACAAAATATTTCAGTAGCTGAAAGCTATGTCATGAAAAAAAAAACTAGCCTAATATTTCAAAAGCTTAAACAGCTACTGACGCCTCTAAAAAACCCTTAAAAAACATAATAATCAGTTACAATTCTGCTTGCAGTCCATTTATGATTTATATATTTCTCCTCCCCATAATTTATTACTAAAGAAATATGTATGCATATATAATTGTAGTCCCATGTTGTTCATTTTGAGTTCATCTGCCTCTATAGCTTACTCCCTACTTCAAGTCATAATCCTCTGTTGTGACATCACAATCTGTTGCCATGGGAATAACTGTGAGATCACAAACAGTGATCCATGACATCAGGTAGGGAGAAAGCAGCAGAAACAGATAAACTCTTCAGGACCAAAGATCCTGTTTTCCTGCAAATGACCTCAATACTGAATAATGGGGGAGGAAGAATACAGAACGAATGGGAAATACAAACTGGACAGTGCCTAAATATTATGTTTTGTTAAAATTCTCCTGAACGTGTCGTCAGCTTTTTAAGGCTGTGTCATGAGAACAAAAAAAAAACAGCCTAAAATGTTCTGTTTCATTTTCATTCACTGAAAGTCTTTAGATCTATTGAATAAGAAATGAATAAGACAGTCTGGCAGTTCTAACTTTGGACATTTTCAGGTGTAACATAATTATTTGTTTGTATCTGGAAGGTCACTTTGACTTACACAGGGCAGCTTCTTGTTGAACTGCTTTGGTTAATTTGACTGATGCAAAGAAGCAGACTCACACATCATCAGATAGTCACGTGTATCTGTGATAACCTGAAGTTGTGGCCCTCTTTATAGCTTGCTTTTCCACCTCTAAGACAATGAGACCCTTGTCCTAGTCCATTTCTATTCCTTTTCATGAGCTGAAGAGTGGCAGTTTATTTGGCTTCCAGATACTTTTAGAACTAAGAAAGCAGCTAGACCAACACAGACAGACAGACAGACAGACAGACAGACAGACAGACACACACACACACACACACGCACACACTGTACACCATTTTTTCATCTTTCATGTATAACTCTGCTAACTTGTTCAGTTTTGGAAAAAATGACTTGGCATGTTCTTCAGTTGTTTAAAATGTTTTGGGGGTAAGTCTGTGTGAAGTGGAAACAAGATTGTTAAGGGAGGAAGTGGTGAAGAGTCTGATAGCACAGTTGGGTAAATAAAACCTAAAACATCATAGCCTACTGTAGATGCAGCAGTCTGGCAGAAAACAAACAAACAAAAAAACATACTGAAACATCACTTATTGTGAGTCCTCGCAAAAATGACGTTAAGGAAGCGTATGACAAAAAAACATCAGTATGTCTGAAAGTATTGGAAATGCAAAACTAATGATGGCTAGCCAGATAAAGTGGATCTATCAACAAATTCAAAAAAAGAAATGGACTTATGATTAACCAAAAATAAGGGAATATGGTCCCACTGAGGTGGGGAATGGTATTAATGGGCAGAATGCCTTCTTCTGTTCAACTCCCAGTATAAGAACCCAGTATAAGTCATAAGCAGTGGCAGCTCCAGGGTGTAGATAGACAAGACACATGCAACAGAAAAATATCTGCTGTGCCCCAGATTAAAATTCCACATACATGCTTGGCCAAAAAGCTCTTGTGTTCTATCTGTGCCACAGTTGTCCCTAATTCTTGGAGTTGCCACTGGTCCACACAGCATATAATTATTCTCCACTGTCCATACCAGATTTGTCAAAGAATCACACCCCCTGTCTAAAGAACAAAGTTTGCCATCACAGAGCAGAGTATTATATCATAAGTGATGCCTGATCAAGCAAGAAAAGAATCCAATGTTATTAGGCAGGTCTGCAGGGAACTACTGTATAGAGAGTTTCACGCTCTGCAAAATGAATGGATCGCCATGCTGACACGTGCCCGCCAATCACTGACTTACTAGGCTCTTACTTCCTTCTCACCTGACATCCACTGTTCTGGGCACTTTGGTGGTGGTAATCTCAGTTGCCGCCCCAACCAGCTGACCTATGAAAATTTGTGTTGGAGGAAAGGTGTTGAAAGCTGGGCAACCATGGGGACTACAGGAAATGAGAGACAAGGACAGCCCTGGAATGATGACTCAGACAACAAGCTTCAAGAAAAAATTTGTGTATTTACTAGCTGTCCTGACAATGTGCTAGGCACTTCAGTAAATAGACCTGCACCCCCTCTCAATTATGGGGGCTTACCACGGCTTTCCTTAGAGCTAGCAGTCTGATGGGTCCGCCATTACATGAACATTGCAGCTGTCACCACCAGTACATTCCTGCTCCCAGTTCCCATGGACTTATGCACAGGAGAACAAGCAGCAGCACAGGAGTTGAGCCCTTTCTATCATCTGTACTATGCATGGATGACAACAACAAAAAAGGAAAGGGACCTGGGGGTAATCATATCAGATGACCTTAAGGTTAGCAAGCAATGTGAGAAGGCAGTAGGGAGGGCTGGGGTATACTGGGATGCATAGGGAGAGGCATCACCAGCAGAAAACAGGAAGTTGTTATCCCTCTGTACAGACAGTTCGTGTGACCCCATCTGGAGTACTGCGTCCAGTTCTGGAGACCCTATCTCCGGAAGGACATAGACAGGATAGAGGCAGTTCAGAGAAGGGCAACTAAAATGGTGCAGGGTCTGCAAGAGAAGCCGTACGAGGAGAGACTAAAGGAGCTTAGTATGTGTACCATTGAGGAAAGAAGGGAGAGGGGGGACATGATAGAAACTTTTAAGTACCTCAGTGGAATCAACAAAGTCCAAGAGGGTAGCATCTTTCAGAAAAAGAGATGTGCAAGAACAAGGGAACACAATTTAAAGATGGGGGGGGGTGTGGTTCAGGGGCAATGTGAGAAAGTATTTTTTCACAGAGAGGGTAGTAGATGCATGGAACAGCCTTCCTGAGGAGGTTATGGGGTCTAAAACTGTGGGAGAATTCAAGAATGCAAGGGACAGACATAAGACAATTCTTGTGGGGGGGGTAGGAAGAAATAGGCTGTTGGTTAACTAGGATCTGCGGCCTATCCTGTAGGTAGGGGAATGGGAAGACTAGATGGGCCAAGTGGTCCTTATCTGCCATCAAAGTCTATGTTTCTATGTTTCTTTGGACTTTGTCATGGAATGCTGCAAGGACATTTCTGCTTCCGGACCCATAATCTGGCAAGGGGACTGGAACAAACAGCAGCAGTTCCCTTGCACCAATCCGTGCACAGCAACTTAACCATAGCCACCTATGAGGGACCAAATAGCACAGCAGTATGTGCACTAACATTTCTGTTCATCCATGGTCCCCAGGACTCCAGGAAGGGGTCAGGGGTTAAGGCAAAGCCCATGCTATGATCGGTCATTTGGAGAAAATAAAGCCTCGGAGCTTGACGTCCAACAGCCACTGCCAATAAGACAGCAAAAAATAAGGGCAAAGAAGCCAGATATTGCATTGTGGAAGCTAAGAGCATAAGGAAAGCTCATGAATTCAGTAGGCAATAAGTGACCTTGGTATGTATGTCAGTCAGCCAACTCCAGGTCTGAGTGAAACTGGGGTTAGCTGAACCTGCTGGGAGAGTGCAGCTACAGCAGGAGGGAGTTTAAATTCATTTTGGGAGAGGAAGTAGTAGTAGTATTTTATTGTTTGAGCGTAATAAAAGATCATTACAAAAAAGAATACAAAACACATAAAAATATTTTAAAAAACACAATTACGGTGAACATATTCACTTCCAAAATATCGACACTTGTTATCATAACTACAGATGATAAGCTATGCTTAAAGTCCCACAGTGGCTTTATGTTCAGTGATGTTGGTCATTCTCCTTCTAACTTTTTGGATATTAACTATATAGTGAGCAACTCTGTTAATAATATAGACCTCTTCTACAGTAAATAGAATTTTTAGAATTTCAATTTCATCAGTGCAGGCAAGAGAGCTAAGTATTGGAGCTATCCAATGGCTCCTAGCCTATGATACCAGAAGCAATTTAGCATTACATGGCTGAGATTCTCCTTGGATTTACTATTGCATTTACATAATTCATCTTCTGATTTTGTAGATTAGTTAAATCTGGCAGAAGGTACATTAGAAGGGAACATGCCAGTACTTAATAGCGCAAAAGATCTCCTGTACAAAGGGTCCTCCAAAATATCCAGGTAGTATCTGAAGCCATGTTTACAATCATTATCTCTGTACCATTTGTAGAATTTGAATTGCTTAACAGCATCCAGATCTCTTTGTTTATACCATTCTTCAATTTTTGGGTGATACCTGTTTTACATTAGTAGCTAAGTGCTATCTTCTTGCTGACATAGCTCATTAAAAAATCAAGCTCATGTTTCTGTAAGAGCAAATGAATATGACTTAGCCAGTTCGAGGACTTAATGTGCAAAACTTTCCACTGCTATATTTCTTGTACGTTTTTTTTTTTTTAACAAGCCTGTCCTCTGAATATCTAAGTAAACCATCTGCTTTATGGATGTCCATCCTCCTTGCTATAAGAGCTCCTAATTAATAATAAGAGTATACAGGACCCACTAACACTAGCTGAGTTTAACAAACATTTCACAAACCTGGCTGGCAATAAAACCAGCTTCACCAGCTCCCCCTCCTCCCATATCTACTACATGATCCAACCACCCAGACTTTCATTTCAAACTTTTTGCAAGTAAAACATTCCTGGGTCAGCTGCTTAAATTAAAAGTGGACCAGTCCACAGGATTTGACTGCCTGGAACCCAGGGTACTCAAGCTTGCTACACCTGTAATTACCCTCCTGTTGACCAAAATCTTTAACCTCTCTCTTCTCCATGGAGTGGTCCCCCAAAAGTGGAACGTGGCCAATGTAGTTCCAATACATAAAGGAGATGGTAAGGAGCACATAGAAAACTATTGCCCAATCTCAATCCTCAGTGCAGTATCAAAAGTCCAAGAAAGACTTATCTACAACCAGCTAGTGTCTTACATTGAACCCCACACTTGACTCACTCCTGCCCAGCATAGAATCCTACAGAATCATGGCACAGATACAGCCCTTGTCCGTTTCACCTCCAACATTCTCAGGGCCATTGACTTAGGGAAAAACACTGGAGCAATCTTCATAGATTTGATGAAAGCTTTTGACCTACTCAGTCATGGACTTCTAAAACTAAAGAACCTAGGACTCGATTCATTGTCTGTTACCTGGATGGAAAATTACCTTATGGACTGCTCCCAGGCTGTGAGGTGGGGAGATATCCTCTCATCCCTAAGATCGATACATGATGGAGTCCCCCAAGGATCCATATTGGGGCCACTCCTTTTCTCCCTCTTTATAAATGATATGCCGCTTAACTGGGGCCAGGTTCAAGCCCTGTTATATGCAAATGATGCCATCCTTTACAGGCCTCCTAATAATGCAAAATCGATCGAGGACATCCTGAACCTAGACTTTGCCATCCTGGAAAAATGGCTTGTGGACAATCTATTAGTCTTAAACACTAGGAAAATGAAATCAGTGCTCCTTGGGTCTTGAAATCTTGGCTCTGATAGATCCAATCTACTTCATATTATCAACTCAGGGGAACTCAACTCGAGGTAATGAATAGCTTCAAATATCTTGGTATCCAAATTGACCAGGAACTGTCTTTGAGACCACATATGGAACACACAACACAACTGCTATCTGCAAAACTTGACAAATGTATCATGAGAAAGGTAGATTCACAGCTGGAGCTGACAATAGTGAGCATCATTGTATGGTGCTCCTATGCCTGTAGTGGGTCTCACTGGGTGATAAGCTAAACTACCCCATCCTAAGCCTTACTTTCAAAATCCTTATGGGTTCTCTACCTCACCTTTCTGGACTAGAGAAGCAAAAAAAAAAAACAAAAAAACACCAGAACTCTCTGCTGCTTGGAGCAGCATCTTCTGGAAGTCCCCAAAACTAGATCCTTATCTGGCCAATGGTCCTTCCCAAATAAGGCTTCCCTGCTGTGGAATGGTCTTCTGGCCTCCTTGCAACTGTGTACCTCCACAGCGTCATTTAAGAATGTCCTTTGAATCACCCTCACCCTGTAACAAATTGTACTTGTAATTAATGCCCCACACCTACCTTTTATGACTACCAAACTCCTTGTACCTTACTCTGTGGAATCTCGTGATGTAGCCATGTCTACTCAATGTATTGTCATGTAAAATTCTCTTTGTAATAAACAAATCTGTATTTGATTTATGGAACTGCGTTGTATCCATGTTCCTCTCCATACTGTATTTTGTAAAGCATTGTATCTTTGTGTCTCTGTATATTTTGTATTTCAATGTTGACTCCTGTGTAAATTAACCCCGGGTCACCCCAGAAAAAGGAACATTGTCTCAGTTGGCCTACCCAGTAAACACAATCCAATAAATAAAATAAATTCTGAGGCAGAAATTAAGGAGTTTGCTATCTGCAATTGCTTAAATATCCACCATACCTAGCTCAGCTCTTACTAAACAACTGGGCATTAATTTATTAAATCCCAGGGCATGATGAAGAGTCTGCATAACAGGTTTTTCTAATTCTGCCGTAGGGTACAAAGCCCATACCTCAGCTCCATATTGGGCTTGTGTGTTAAACTTTGATTGAATTGCCTCTAGCAATTGGCGGCTCATGTGCCTGCCATATACATAATTAAACCTCTTAAGACCAGCAATCATATTTTTAGTTTCAACAGAGATATAATCTAAATTATTTTTCCAAGACATGTTCCATGACAGCACTGAGCCCAAATAATAATATGTCTTAACTGTGCCCAGTGGTGTCTTGTCCAAGTGCCACTGGTATTTATTCTTATGGGTGCCAAAAGCAATGATCTTACTTTTAGAAATGTTTACCATGAGGGATAAGTTTTTAGACTCCCTATTTAAAATGTCCAATTTTTTCTGCAGTCCCCTGTATAATAATGAAAATATAACCATGTCATCTGCATAAGCTAGAACTGGGCAAGTAAATTGGGCAATTTAGGGTGAGCCTGTATCAGGCGTATTGAGTGCTAACAGAAGTTTGTCAATGTAAATAGAAAAAAAGAGTGGGGCAAGTATGCACCCTTGCCTTACACCTTTGTTAGCTGGAAATTCAACAATATTGATTGGCTAAATAACACAGCTACAGGACAAATAGTCACTGAGCTAATAGAAACAATGGACAAATGTGACTTAGATCAATTAGTTTCAGAACCCACTAGGGTTAGTAGCCTACTGGACCTTGTTTTAACCAGCATCAAAAACAGAGTAATAAAGTGTAGGTGTATCCAACTGTTTGGAAGCAGTGATCATAGTTTGATACAGGTATTTGTCCACAACATCATTAAAAATACCACTAAAACACAGATAATCAAAAATTACAATACAGCAGATTATGACGGCATGGAAAGGGAGCCTCACCAGTGGCAATGGGAGAAATTATTTGAAGGTAAGAATACATCTCAAATGCAGGGAATCCTTGAGGAAAAAATAGAATATCTACAGGATAAGTGGGTACCTACCAGAAAAAAAATGCTTACAAAAAAACTCCAAACCCACATTGCTCAAACATAGTATTAAGACACTATAAAAAACAATAAACAAACAAAAAAAAATCATATAAGAGATTCAAGAACTACCCAAGTAGTAATTACTATGAACACTATAAAAGGGACCTTTACTATGAATGCTATAAAAGGGACCTTTACTATGAATGCTATAAAAGGGACCTTACAAATTTTAGAAAGGCAACCAAAGAAGTAAGAGGAACTTGGAACTCACAATAGCAAGAAACAACAAGGATCCTAAAGCTTTTTACAACTACATAAATTCCCTAAAAGGAAATGCCTCAAATGCAGAACCACTAGAAATAGAGAGGTCTATAGTAGACAATCCTGTAATTATGGCAGAACACTTAAATAATTATCTTGGTTTGAATTTTAATAAAGCTGACTCAATAATTCTGCACAACTTTGTTAGTGATTGTCAGATTTTATGCATGAATAGTAAATTATTTGAGGCCAGTAAAATGCAGTGGGAATGGTTAAAAGAAAACCTGGAAAAGCAGCAGGACCTGATGATCTGCACCCATAGACACTATATACATTTTGCACATCTGGTAGCAAAGCCTATAAGTGTAATCTATTATTCTTCCTTTGACACTGGTGTGGTACCCAAGGATTGGTGAATTGCCTATCCATAAAACAGATAGTAAGCAATTGGTAGATAACTATT
Organism: Neoceratodus forsteri; assembly: GCA_016271365.2. Classification (NCBI taxonomy): domain Eukaryota; kingdom Metazoa; phylum Chordata; order Ceratodontiformes; family Ceratodontidae; genus Neoceratodus; species Neoceratodus forsteri. Next base: position 1,354,431,808 of record CM057455.1, on the reverse strand, counting down.
GGCCAATCAGTTTAACCTCAGTTCTTTTCAAAATAATGGAGGGTATACTCAAAGAAACAATATAGGATGCTATTAGCAGAACAGGAAAAATAGATAAAACTCAGCACAGGTTCAGTAAGGGTCGCTCATGCATTATGAATCTGATAGTTTTGTATGAGCCCTTCAGAGAACTTCATGATAGCAATATTCCATGTGATGTCATATACTTGGACTTAAGTAAGGCTTTCGATAGAGTACACCATATAAATTAATAATAAAACTACAGAGCTTGCACTTGGATGGAAGGATCATAGGCTGGATTAAAATTGTCTAATAAGTAAGAAACAAAAGGTAAGAATTTGCAGGAATAGCTCTGGTTATATTAGCGTTACAAGCAGAGTGCCCCAGGGCTTTGTGTTGGGGCTGATTCTTTTCAATATATATGTTAATGACATGCACCATGGGTTAAGGGGATATGTCAACCAGTTTGCTGATGACACCAAAATGGGAGGTAAAGCCTCCAATAATGTTAAGGTCTCAGAAATACAGACTAACCTGAACTTACTTCATGATTGGTGTAGAAATTGGGAAATGCATTTCAACCCTGATAAATGTGTTGCATTACACCTAGGCATGAACAATCCCTGTGCAGAGAATTATCTAGAAACATCTGCGCTGAAGGCTGTGACAGAGGAAAAAGGCTTAGGGATAGTGGTAAAGCAGAACCTGTCCTTTTGATCCAACAGTTCAACCGCAGCTATCAAGGCTTCCAAAATTATAGGCTGTATAATAAGACATTTTGCTAGTAGACATAGAGAAGTCCTAGTCCCATTATACAGAAGTTTATGCCCACACCTTGACTACTGTTCCAGTTTTGGTCACCCCAGTTCAAGAAATATAAATTCAGACTTGAGAGGATACAGAGGAGGTTCACTAAATCAGTCCAGAGCCTAAAAAACCTTATGTATAATGACAGGCTGAAATCACTGGGACTACACAGTCTAGAGAGGCGACATCTCAGGGGGACCTTATATTAGTATACAATGTAACTAAGAATGGTGAACTCTGGCCTGGTGGTGTCGAGGGTTGAGGCACTGGATGCCACACCTCGCGCCACACCAGTGACCCTGGTTTGGGAATGGACTTCTGCTGCCGGGGGTCAACAGGGAAGGGAAGGGGTTGCACATCTGAAGGACTGCTCTCCCTTCCCTGGGAGGGATCCGGGTTTTGCACTGCTCCTTGTGGCCCCTGATGGAGATCGGGGGCAGGGCAAAGAACACATGGTGCGATAACAGAGGCGAGGAGTGGCAGCGGACGTTGGCATGATGCCATTGCACATCCATGCTCCTGTGGGGCAACTACTGCAGGAAAAACCTCTGGAGACTGGGGAGGTGATGAGGGCCCCAGTGTCCTGGCCCACATCCCCAGTGCCAGACCATTCCTCCGACAGTTCTGAATGCCTCCTCACACAGGATGGACTCTCTAATTCCAGACAGAGGCACCAGGTAGATGAGGTGGGCCCTCCCCCAGGGGGAGATCCAAGGGGCTGGGAAGGCCTGGGGGGCAATGGAGGGGGGTCATGTTGGGGAGTAGGGGTCCAGATTGAGTGGACACCTCTGAGAGAGGCCTTGGCCCAACAGAATATACAAAAAAAAAAAAGAATGGCAAGCTCATGTCTGCTGTGGGTCTTGCATTTAAAGAATTACCATTTAATTACCACAACCACAGTAAACTACTATTGGGGAAATCTTACAAAACTGAAAAAATATTTTTTTTTTCTTTTCATGTGAGTGGTCAAATATTGGAACAACTTGCCCAAATATGTTGTAGAATCAACTAGAATTGATTGTTTAAAAAACAACCTTGATACTATTATGGACAGCTAGGAACATATATGGACTACCATTGCATAGTGGGAGAGTAGGCTAGAAGCACCACGGTGCACCTCTACTCCCAAAACACCAAAGTACCAAAGTAAATCTGTCAGAACAATGGTCTTTGTATCCAGCTCTAACTTGTGCCTAAGTGTTGGAATACAGATCTCTAATACTGCTGATCAAATTTTGGCTGATCCCCTAGTCTATCATAGTTTTCCATAGAGAATTTCTAGAGATAGAATCAAATGCTGAGCTATAGTCAATAATAGCTACATACAACTTCTGACCTCTCAACCTAACATATTGTTCAAGTAAATGTTGTAAGTAGAAACAGTTATCAATGGTTGAAAAACCCTCTCTAAAGCCAGCCCGAAAGGGCAAAATATCTCTCACCCTTTTAAGTTCTGTCTTAAGTCTTTCATGTAGTATGCTAGAGTAAAATTTAGGCATCATATCCAGAAGGCTGATTGGTCTGTACAATTTGGGGTCATAACGATTCCCTTTTTTGAAGATGGTAATAATTTCTGATCCTCTTCAAAGATTAGAAGTATAACTTTCCATAATGCACATTTAAAAAAAAGCTGTCAAACAGAAACACTATTGCTCAGCTAAACAGATATGAACTTCTATGAGAATTTTATGATGACCGGGAGCTTTTTTAGGTTTAAGAGTGGTAATCGCTAGTAGCACTTCTTGTTGTTTGAAAAGATTAAGAGATGATGTTAAGTCATCTTGAGCCAGTATTGCCTCTGAGGGGGTTAACTGTAGGATCATAAAAATATTCATGAAATGCTGCACCCAGTTCTCCATGCTAATATGCAAATCTAGCTCCTTGGTTTATCCATTACATCCCTTAGCTATGAGGGACCAGAAGAATTGTTGATTATTTTCTTGAACGGCTGTGAAAATGCATTGCCATTGGCTCCTATGGAAGTCCTTTTTTTTGGCTTCCAATAAATTTTTATGCTGTTTCCGTTCAAGTTTCAGATTTTGTAAAGCATGTTTGTTGGGGGAGTTTTTTTTTACTGCTCTTAAAAGGCACCTTAGTTTTTTTTTGTCCTTGTTTACATTCCTTGATCAAACCACCCCTGAACAGAGGTACCTTTGTTTTTGTATATCGCTTCAATGTAAAGTAAGTGTTTTATATCCTCCAAAAATTTCTCTGTTTCCTGAACTATTGCCCCAAAATGTTCAATTGTTGCAAGGGTTTTAGATCAATGTTTTAGAAAAAGCAAAGTTTTATCCATAATATTTGCTTCTATCTCATTATTCAATCTGACTTTCTTAAGATATCAAATTTCTAAACTAGGAACACTAAGTGAGAGTTCAATTTCTTTAATATCTCTTTTATAAAATTTACTGGACAAGACTATGGGAGAATAGTCACTTTCATGTCTTAAAAGAATTGCCATATCTCACCAAATGTTAGGAAGACCATTCCATAAGGCTGAATCCAGTATAGTTGCTGCCTGATGAGAGAAAAAAGTGAGCTGCCCCTTTGTGTCTCCTCCAATCCTGCCATTCAATGGGTTAAATAAAAGATTTTTCATTATTTCTATCAAACTTAGACCACTAGACTTTGTCTTGGTATCAGTTGAATTTTGGGGAAAGTTAGTGGACTCTGGATACACCCACAATAGAACTGTGTCATTCAGAAGACCATCAAAGGTACCGATTCTAGCATTTAAGTCTCCAACTATCAGAATTTAGGAGTCAGAGAAGTTTAACTGGGCATTCAACAGCTCATTATGGAGATTCTCACAGACATTTTCTGAATAATATTTAGAGCTACTTAGGGGAATGTATACATTTAGTAAGATCAGGGATTTCTAGCTGGCCCGGTGGCACTGAGGGTTGAGGCACTGGATGCCACAACTCGCACCACGCCAGTGACCCGGGTTTGGGAGTAAGCTTGGGCCATCGTGAGTTAGTGGGGAAGGAGAGGATTCAGCATCCAGAGGACTGCTCTGCTCTCCTGGGAGAAAGGGGGGAATGTCCCGCACTACTAGATGCACCTGGTGGAGACTGGGTGCACTACAAGACATAGGGACCACACGGAAAAAAGGGAACACTGGCCATCTTCTGGACATGTGCAGGAGTGCTCACATAGTGGGCTGGGTGGCATTGCTCATCCCACATTTGGGAGGAGCGAAACAAGGAAAAACCCTTCTTCCACTGCTAGGTGAAGGTAGGTCCAGTGGTAAAGGCCCCACGTCCCCCACGGGGCATCAGGATGTCTGCTCCAGATCCCTCCTTCTGTGTCAGCTGCCTTCCAATACTATAGATTGGGCACCAGTAGGAGATGGCGGTCCTTCCCCAGAGGACACAGACCATGGGGGTTAGGGTGAAGCTGCGTAAGGAGCGGGGGGTGTCCCTCCACTGGAGACAGGGTGCACTGTGCTTCAGGCAGGACGTGCAGAGCCAACTGACCATGAAACCATGCTGGAGAGAGGCCATTTGGTAAGGAGAGAATAAACAGAATTCAAAATTAAAAAAAAAGATCAGGGATTTCTCATGGAACATAATCCTGAACATCATAAAATGTTATGATTCTGCTATGGCTTCCACATACCTAAAAGACCAAATTCTAAAATATGCTGTCAATCCACCAGCTCTTCTGGCAGCCAATGCCTCTTTTTTCCCAGGTCTCTGGGACAACTGATACTTATTTAGTTTGAGAGATTGCGTAGTGACATGCCATGTTTCTTGTAGGCATATTATATCAAAACCCCTTATCAAGTTAATCCAATCCTTATCCACTATCTTAGTACTAATACCAGATATATTCCAAGTGTGACAGGACAGAAGAACAGATGCATTTATTATTCTTATTTGCTGTCAGTTTAAAAATATTTCACTGTTACAATTTCTGTGAAAATATCACTGTGACAGGATATGTGACCAGGTGAACTGTCTCTCCTGTTAGCTTAAAACAGAAAAAGCATTCACCTATACAGAGTCTATTGTTGACTTTTTTTGTGGGAAATTTAAACAGACTTGCTGACAAGATAATAGGCAGGAGGCAATAAAGTCTTGAAGCATTGTGAGAGTTTTTACCAGAGACAGATTCCCATAAGATAGACAATGGGCCCAGGTGCTTGTTGTGAAACCTTATAGAGACTGAGGCAAAGCAGGGGAGATGATGTCACCCATGCAGGATGGGGGACTGTGAGGAACTGTCACTCAGAGGGTGAAGTCACTCCCCAAAGCCAAAAGGGTATAAAAGTGAGGAGACAGGAAGCAGTCTCTCTCTCTCTGGAACACTTAACATCTGATTAAAGGGGAGCCCTACTGCAGGTAGAAGTACAACTTAGGGAAAGTTTCTTCTATAGCTAGCAGTAGGTAAATAGATTTTAGGTGAGGAAAGTTCAGATTTTTTTCTATACATCAACTGTCTGTGTAACGTGCTTTATTTTCTATTTTGTAGTAAACTGGTAATCCTTTTGTCTGACTGTAAATATGTCCTGTTTGTTAATACTTGTAGTTCTTCTACTAAATAATCCATTTTTGATAGAACCAGTGACTGCTTGTTTATTTAAAAAGGCAATTTTACTTTTTCTACTGGACTCTGTTTGCAGTCCATCTCTGAAGGGCACTTTAACAAAAGTTATTGTGTTGACCTTCCTGACCTTGATCAAAGAGTGCAAAGGGGTGATTTCCTTGTTCCAGGTAAAAATCAGGGGTGGAAAAGGATTAGAAGTCCCTGACAGAGAACTGCCCTGTAAGCGAGGGGCCCAAGGGGCAGTTTTTTTCACAACTGGTACCAGTAGTGTGGGATCACTGTCACAACTGGTGGCAGTTTGGTACAGATCAGTGCATAGATTTAAAGCCAGAATTTGTGCACAGTGTGCTTTCCTGTGAGGCAGGAACTCTGGGAGAGAGGTAAAAGCCATACTGTGCCTAGCATATGTGATGACAGAGTGCCAGCAGAAATATACCTTAACAGTCACAAACAGGTTATACAAAAGGTTACATTGTTTACTACCTTTTTTATTTCTATACAGCTTAGAAAAGATGAGCTCCTCAACCTATGGCAGATTTCATGTACAGCAGCTTCCTGAGCTGTGCACAGAGAGAGGGATTGTCTATGAGGGCCTGACAAGGAATATACTCATGAAAGCCCTGTCGGTGCATGACCAAATGCAAGGGGGGGAGATGATCTCAGAGGTGCTTGACCAAATACCTGGTCAGCAGGGGGTCACTGAGGAAGGTGACCAAGGTAGCGAGATGGAGGTCACAGTGGCTAAGTCAACGGGGCACCTTGAAGCATGAGCTGAGGGAGCTGCACAGCCCAAATCTGAGCTAAGAGCTGGTGTAGCGGAGGCTGAAAATCAGCTGGAGTTCCTGAGGATGGAGCTTGCACTAAAGAAGGCCTAAGTGCAGAGAGCAAGGATGGAGGCTGACAGGGAGAGAGAGTAAGGCTGGAGACTGAGGAAGAGAGAAGGCTTGCCAGCATGAGGAAAGAGAGAAGGCTCACCAGCAATAAATCCTGATGAGGGAAGAATGTGAGAAAGAACAACAGCATGAGCTTGAGATGCTGAAACTGCACCAGCAAACACCGCAGCAAACCGTAAGTAATGGCATAGGGGGTCCACCCCACAAAGCAACAATTAGTTCAAAAATGTTTCTGCAATAATGGGAGGGGGATTATCTTGATTTGTTTTTAAAATCATTTGAGAGGGTACAGTATGTGTGCAGTTTAAATTGGGCAGAGCTCCATGGATGACTCACCTTACACCATTGCTTACTGGCCACGTTTTGTATACATTTTCTAGAATGGACGATGAGGACTTTATGAACTATAATAAAGTTAAACAGATGTTATTGAAATGTTTTGAACTGACTCCTGAGGCTTATAGGCAAAAATTCAGAGAATTAAGAAAAGGCCCAGGAGACAGCTATGTAGACTTGCATGTCCAAATGTGTGCCTATCTAGACTGCTGGGTAGATGGGGCTAAAGCTAAGACTATGGAGCAGATAAAAGATTTGTTTGTAAGGGAATGATTTCTTAAAATTGTACCTGAGGACCTGTGTGTATGGCTACTGGACTGGGAATGCAACTTTCTGAAGGCGGCAACTGAAAGTGTTGATTTGTTTTCTACATGGCAAGCAGACAACACACATAGCATGAGAACAATGTGGGTGGGGCAGCACATGGATTTAAGGGAACCCGAGGGGCAGCCTTAAGTAAACTAGCCTGCACCCAAGCCCAAAACAGAATCCACTGGTTCTAAGGGGAACAAGGAGCCAGGTTCAAAGGAATGTTGGATTTGCCAGAAAGTGGAGTATCTGTCCTACGACTGCCCTAAAAACAGGAGCAAGGGGCAAAAGTCTGGGGGAGTGGGTGTCCAAGATAGCATCCAGCAATTGGCAGGCTGTGCACACACTGTAGTGCCACCAAACTCCACCAAGTATAGGCACCCTATTCTAGTCAATAGGGCAGTAACACAGGAATTGAGGGACACTGGCACCTCCATCTCCATTATGAGGCTGGATCTGATCCAGGCACAGCAGATTCTGCTGGGGCAGTTTTCCAAGATTCAAGAAGTCATCGGTCCAGTGGTCCAGGTGCCAATGGCTCAGGTCCTACTGAGCTGGGAAGGTGGCCATGGGGTACTGGAGGTGGGAGTCATCCCTGATCTCCCTGTGGATGTGATCATGGGGAATGATTTTGATCACAGGGAAAACCTAATATGTGTTACTACCCGTAGCCAGGCAAAAAGACAAGCTTCTGGGGGCAAGGAGGGGGTGACACAGCCTGTGCAGACATCTCCCTCAGCAGCTGAGGAAGCAGCTAGTGTGGGTGAGGGGCTAGCTAGGAGTAGCAGCCCTGAGCCCCAGCTGCAAACTCAGGAGGCATTAGCCAGGGGCAAATTTCTTCCTGAAAGGGAGTTGGGGAGAGTCAGATGGGAGGAGCTGGGCAGGGCTCAGCTCTCTGATTCCATTCTCCAGAAACTGAGAGAGATAGCAGATAATGCTGAGGACTCTCTGGGGAGCAAAATGTCAGTTTACTGGGAGAATGGGCTATTGTACAGGGAGTGTACACCACAAAGGGGGCTAGAGGGAGAGGTACTCTGGCAGCTGGTAGTCCCCCAGGACTACTGCAAGCAGCTTTTGGCTCTGGCCCATGACATCCCTTTTTCAGGCCACCTGAGTATTAACCACACAAAAACGTGGCTAACCAACAACTTCTAGGCTGAGCACGTACACCAATGTGGCAAATTACTGTCGGACTTGGCCACAATGCTAGAGGGTGAGAAAGGTAGGGGACAAGGCTAAGGTGGCTTTGGTGCCCCTGCCTATTATTGATGAACCCTTCAAGAGGGTAGCCATGGACATAATGCAGCCTCTGAGCACCCCAAGTCACACAGGCAAAAGATACGTACTGGTTGTCATGTACTAGACAACCTGATACCCTGAGGCAGTGGCCATGTCCTTCACTGAGACAGAAAAGGTGACTGATGAGCTGCTGGGAATCTTTAGCCAAGTGGGAGTTCCTTTGGAGATTTTGTCAGACCAAGGGATGTATTTCATGTCATCCTTAATGACTAGTTTGTGGGAGAAGTGCAGGGTGAAACAGCTCCGTGCCTCTCCCTATCACCCAAGACAAATGACCTGGTCGAACGGTTCAATAGGACCCTCAAAACTATGCTCATGACATTTTCTAACCAGCACAAGAGGGATTGGGATAAACATTTGCCCCACCTCCTGTTTGCATACATGAAAGTCCAACAGGAGTCCACTTGGTTCTCACCCTTTGAGATCCTGTTTTGTCCCACGGTGAAGTGACACCTAAATTTAGTCTGGGATGAATGGGAAGGTGATCTTGCCTCCTAAGGGGAATCTGTTGTGGAGTACATCCTGAATTTCAGGACCCAGCATAAAAAGGTCATGCGGCTTGCCCAGGAGCACCAAGCTACTGCACAACAGTGGCAGAAAAACTGGTATGGCTGTAAGCTCCCCCTTCCCATGTCTACAGATATCTGGATTGTAAATATCCTGGGGGGGGGGTACTGTACAGCCACAGAAAACACAGTCCAGAAATAAAATAGGAAAACAGTATCTGGATTTCCTCAGGTGGTGCTGGTGATGGATGAGTTCCATCGGGGTTCCCTCGGACCCACTGGATGATGAACTGGAACACTGGAGAGATGAAGACTGCTGACTGTTCATCTGCCTGGCCTTGCCCACACTTTACCCGAAGGCCTTTGAAGACAGTCTTCACCAGGCAGGTCTCGCGATTATTTCCACTAGATGGTGTGCCTGTTCTTTAGGACCACCCTGGAACACGCTGGAAACAGGCTGTGGAGGCAAACTTCTTTTAGCAGCAAACATTTATTCTGGAAAACAGGAGGCCAACACTAGAACTGCAGTAACAGGGGATTCAATTTAATGAACAGTTGACAGAAACAGGAATAATCACTCCATGGAGCAGTAAAATACAGAATAGGTTACTTTGGACTGTGCAGGTCACATCATAGCTAGTGGTGCTCTGGACCGCGAAGGTCACAAACGTGAGCAAGTTAGTTTGGGTGGCTACCCATAGCCTAGATAGCTAAAGTCCAAATGCAGGCAGCAAGACTATTGGCTGAATCAGGCTCTTAAACAGCAGGCAGCAACACAACTTCTTTTCCTCTAGATCCTCTCTGCTCCCAGACGAGGAGCATGGATCTCAAGGGGAAGGCCCCATTGGGCAAAGGCCACCCCCTTTGTCCGCTCTTCCCCAGATCCACTTGAGTCCAACTTCAGAGGGATGGCTGCCCCAGCCTCACATCTGCCGTCAATGCAGGCTTCTTTAGGCCCAGAGCCCAAGAATGAAAAGTCCTAGCCAGAGGGATAAACTAGGACCAGGGGCTTGCCCAGGACCTCTGGCCCACCACTATACCTTCTCACCTTATGTCTCAGTTTCTTTCTCTGTGCTCCCTTGCAGGCAGCAACTTTTCTTTTTGTCCCTTCCTAGGGATCAGATGAGCAGGCCAGCTCTAAACTTGGCTCACAAAATCCATGGTTGCTGCCATGTTCTGCTGCCTGACTCCCATTTTGGCCCAATAAAACAGTAAACAGCTGGCTGCATGGCCTAGCGGGTGGACTCCATGCTCCAACCTCCTGCATTCACTCTCTTCTGATGAATCCCCCCAGGGTGCCAAATCACCCTCTTATATTTGCTCCTCAACAAGTCACCAAAAATCACTGAGATCCAGTCTGGACTGATCCTTCAGGTGCCAAAAACACTGTGCCCCACAAGACTTCTGGGACCCGTAGTCCCCACAAACTATTAATATGGCCCCTAACCACAGCATCAGTTGGCACCGAACTACACTGCCTTTAATGGAGCTACCACTCCTTTAAAATTTCCCACCGGTGGCCACAAATGCCCAGTAGTGCAGACCACTAGGACTATTTACAATTATTTATTTTCTTTCTTTTTCCTGAACGTGGTCCTGAGCCTGGCTGACCCTGCAAAGACTAGACCCAGGACAGGAGCAGCCACTCTGTTAAACTTTTTCTTTGCCGGTGGCCACGCATGCCCAGTAGTGTGGACCGCCATTACTATTTATAGACCATGGTTCCATTGCCACAACAACCCCCCAGGACTGTGAAACTGCCCAAAGCACACCTGGAGGCACGGAAACACCACCACGGTGCCTGACCCCCTGTTCTAAAGGCCAGGACACCAAAACAGGGCAGCTAGAGCTGTGAAGAGCCACTTGAGGACTGAAACAGGTCCAAATCCCTCCAGAGCCACTGTCTGACTCCAAAAATGGAGGGGAGCCATGGAGCAAGAACTCCCATAAAGTGAACCTATTTCGGGGGGCTTGCATGACTATGGGGCCTGAGCCCAGGAGCACAAAGTTGGACAGAGAGTGATGGTACTTGTCCCAGCCTGACACAGTAAACTGTAAGCAGCATGAGAGGGCCCATTCTCCATAATCAGGAAAGTGAGTGAGATCATTTATGTAGTTGTACTGCCTGGCAGAAGGTGTAGGCAGAGGGTATATCATGTCAACAGGATGAAACCCTACTATGATAGGGAGGAAATAGTCCTTGCTGTGTGCAGTGTGCCAGAAGAGGAAAATGAGGCTGACCCCCTGGTGGACCTCCTTGGGGAGGTGCGAGAGGGTTCCTTAGTGGATAACTTCACCCTCTCAGGGCAGCTGACACTGGCCCAGGTAGAGGAGATGAGGTGGGTGTTGTGAGCATTTGGGGACATGTTCACAGGGAAACCAGGGTACCCCATGATGGCTAAACACCACATGAACACTGGGACCCAAGTGCCACTGAGGCAGTTCCCCTACAGGGTACCAAAGTGGGTTAGGCAGACTATGCAAGAGGAACTCAGGGAGATGCCGGCCCTTGGAGTGACCCAGGACTCCAGTAGCACCTGAGCCTTGCCCATGGTCCTGATCCCTAAGAAGCACAGTACCACATGTTTTTATGTTGATTACTGGAGGCTCAGCAGCCACACAGAGCCGGATGACTACCCCATGCCCAGAACGGATGAGACCATCGAACAGCTGGGGAAGCCCAGTTCCTGACCATGACAGACCTCACCAAGGACTACTGGAAGGTACCCCTAACCCTTGCATCCAGGAAGTGGTCTACTTTTATCAACCCATTTGGCCTATTCGAATTCTGAGTAATGCCGTTTGGGATAAAGAATGTACCCGCAACCTTCTAGAGGCTTGTGGATCACATTCTATCTGGGACAGGTGAATATGCACTGGCATACATGGATGACATAGCCATTTACAGCCAGACATGGGAGGATCAAGTCAGGCACATGAGGGAGGTGTTCCATCAGCTGAAGGCTGCAGGGCTGACAGGTGAGGTGGAAAAATGCCAAGTAGGTATGGTTGAAGTGTCCTACCTTGGGCACCGGGTGGGCAGTGGATGCAGTCGTCTAGAGCCTGTGAAGGTTGATGCTATCCAGGCCTGATCCACCCCTGCCATGAAGAAACAAATGATGGCATTTCTGGGAACAGCTGGGTGCTATAGGACGTTTGCCCCCACTACAATGAGGTGGCCAAGCCCCTGACAGACATGATGAAAAAGAAAATGCCAGAGAAAGTCCTTTGGACAGAGGCCTGTGAATCTGCTTTCCGACAGTTGAAGAAGGCATTATGTAGGTCACTCGTGCTTGCTAGCCCCAGCTATGACCTCAAGTTCATAGTGCACATGGATGCCTCGAACCATGGGCTGGGTGCTGCCTTGAGCCAGGTTACACTGCAGGGGGAGGAACACCCCATAGTGTATCTCAGCCAGAATCTTCTGCCCAGGGAGGAGGCATATGACACCATTGAGAGGGAGTGTCTGGGGATAGTATGGGTCCTTCAGAAGCTGCAGCTATATTTATATGGGCAGGAGTTCACTGTGGTCACAGATCATAATCCTCTGACATGGTTCCACAGGACTAGTGGGCAAAATACAAAATTACTGCACTGGAGTTTGATCTTGTAGTTTCATAGCTTAACCATTCAGCACTGGAGTGGTGGGCAAAATGCCAGTGTGGGTGGACTATCGAGGCAGGGCTAAGTGCATGGCATGATACTTTAGGATCTCACCAGTCCTTAAATGAATGACAATGTCTCTTGGGGGTCACCCAAAAGAGACACGCCTTCATTGTCTAGAAGGGAGGAGATGTGACAGGACAGAGGAACAGATGCATTTATTATTATTTTCTGTGAAGTTTAAAAATATTTCACTGTTACAAGTTCTGTGAAAATGTCAATGTGACAGGATATGTGACCAGGAGAACTGTCTCTCCTGTTAGCTTAAAAACAGAAAAAGCATTCACTTGTACAGGGTCTGTTGTTGACTTTTTTGTGGGAAATTAAAACAGACTTGCTGACAAGATAATAGGCAGGAGGCAATAAAGTCCTGAAGCATTGTAAGAGTTTTCCCAGAGACAGGTTCCCATAGGTTAGACAGTGGGCCCAGGCGCTTGTCATAAAACCTTGTAGAGACTGAGGAAATACAGAGGAGATGATGTCACCCATGCAGGGTGGGGGACTGTGGGGAACTGTCACTCAGAGGGTGAAGTCACTCCCCAAAGCCAAAGGGTACAAAAGTGGGGAGACAGGAAGCAGTCTCTCTCTCTCTCTCTCTCTCTCTCTCTTCTCTTCCCTCTCTTCCCTCTTTTCCCTCTCTCCCCTCTCTCCCCTCTCTCCCCTCTCTGCCTCTCTGTCTCTCTCACACTTAATATCTGATAAAAGGAGAGCCCTACTGCAGGTAGAAGTACAACTTAGGGAAAGTGTCTTCTACAGCTAGCAGTAGGTAAATAGGTTTTAGAGGATGAAAGTTCAGATTTTTCTATACATCAACTGCCTGTGTAACTTACTTTATTTTCTATTTTGTAGTAAACTGGTAATCCTTTTGTCTGACTATAAATATATCCTGTTTGTAAATACTAGTAGTTCTTCTAGTAAAGAATCCATTTTTGATAGAACCAGTGACTGCTTGTTTATTTAAAAAGGTAATTTTACTGTTTCTACTGGACTCTGTTTGCAGTCCGTCTCTGAAGGGCACTCTACCAATAGTTATTGTGTTGACCTTATTGACCTTGATTGAAGCGGGCAAAAGTGATGGTTTACTGGTTCTAGGTAAAAATCAGTGGTGACAAAGGATTAGAAATCCTCAACAAAGAACTGCCCTGTCAGCAAGGGGCCCAATGGACAGTTTTTATCACAACTGGTAACAGTGGTGTGGGATCACTGTCACAAGAAGAATTAAAAAAAAAAAACTGTTAGGCTCTCTCTAATCAGTGACAGGGGCTCAACAGTTTTAGTGGAAGGACAGTGAACTCCCATGGCTGGAATAATACAGTATATGTTTCTGCTACTTCATAACAATGTAGTCAAAGTACCCAATAAGGGCTTGAAAGCTATTTTAAATAGGAATTTGGTACACAGGCATATTTAGAGTTGGGTTTACAGAATTTAAAGGAGCAGTCTCAGTCTTCCCTTTAGATGGGGCAAATGTTTATTCAGCCCAGTCGTGCTCATCCACAATATAAAGGCCCATGATATCTAACAGCCCTATTCTGTCCAAGACTTCACTTATTATCTCACAATTATGTTCACCTGTTCATCTTCAAAGTACTATCCCTTCTCTGGACACTTAGAACCCCATCGCTTCCCAAGTGGATCTGTAACACTTTACTCAAAAAGCTGCACAGGACATTAGTTAGTTTAAAATCATTTTTCCTGTATAGCTTTCTGAATTCAAAAAAAACTCAGGGTGACTGGAATAGAATCTACAGTGGTAATACAATGAGAGACCCTACACAGACCCCCAACATCTGTAAGTTCTGTAAATATATTATATTTTGCCAGTATGTGACCATTTGTCCACAGATAATTCAGAACTCTGGGTGAAGAATAAAAATCATCAATGCAGTTCTTTCTCTGTGCATTAGTATTTCTTTTAACCTCATATATATCATCCAATGCAATGAACAGATCTAAGATTGTTCTATATAACTTAAGTACCATTCCCTTCAACAAAGTTGCATCCTCAAGATCTACTGTATATTACTAACATACTAATTGCCAGCAGATTAGGTTTTATGGTCTATTGAGTCTACTCGAACCTCAGATCCCTAGTTAGGTACCGAGCCCTTTCCCTCCCCCTTGTGTTCCAAGAACCTCTATCATCCATCCCTGGCCCCCTGGGCCAGGCCGTCCCCTGATACTTCCCCTTTCTGTATCTATCTATTGAAGACCTCAATCATGTCCCCCCTGTCTCTCCTCTCCTCCAATGAAAATAGGCCAGCTCTTCGAGTCTTTCCTCATACACCAAATCCCCTAGTCCTTGTATCATCTAGGCAGCCCTCCTCTGAACCCTCTCCAGGAGCCGTATGTCCCTTTTTGAGTGCGGTCTCCAGTGCTGCACACAGTACTCAAGGTGTGGTCTAACCAGACCATTGTACAGCGGCAGAATCACTTCCCCTGCTCCTCGAGGTGAACCCCCTTGCGATGCATCCCAACATCCTGTTTGCTTTGATAGCCACTCTCCTGCACTGCTCAGTTATTAGTACTTGCATCTAGCATGACCCCTAGGTCTTTTTCCCCTGTTGAGGCCTCCAGTGCCTCCCCTCCCAAGGTGTACTCATGTTTGGGGTTCCCCCATCCAAGATGTAACACCTTGCACTTGGAGGCATTGAAATTTAATTTCCAGGTGTGAGACCACCTGACCAGGGTCTCCAGGTCCTCATGCAGAGCAAACCTCCCCTGTTCCCCCTCAACTACTGCTTCAATCTTGGAGTCATCAGCGAGGAGATTCATTTCATACCCTATTCCCTCCCTGATGTCATATATGTATGCATTAAACAGGATCGGACCCAGGACCGAGCCTGTGGTACCCCACTACTGACCCCCTAGGGTTCCAGAGCTCCCCACTGACCACTACTCTCTGAGTTCATCCAGTTAGCCAGTTTCCTATCTATCTGACCATCAATGGGCCCACACCCAACTCCATCAATTTCTCCAGCAGGCCATTGTTAGGGACTGAGTCAAACACCTTGCTGAAGTCTAAATATAGTACATCCACAGGCTTTTCCCCGTCCAGTTCAGATGTTATCCATTCGTAGAACTCCACAAGGTTAGTTTGACATGATCTGCCTGGCACAAAACCATGTTGCCGGCTATCCAGCCCTCCCACCTCCTCCAAGAACACCCCCAATCATTCCTTCAGTATACTCTCCATTAATTTTCCCACCAGTGATGCCAAACTGATGGGTCTAGAGTTACCTGGCACTTCTCTTGACCCCCCCTTTATGGATTGGCACCACATGCACCTCTAGCCAATCCCTAAATACCTTCCCTGTCTCAAGTGACCTGTTGAAGAGCTCTGCCAGGGATGCAGCCAGTACATCTGCCAGTTTCAATAGTACTCTCGGATGAATGCCATCCGGCTCAGGAGATTTTTCTTTCTTTAGGGCCTTAATGGCTTTCCACACCCATTCAGTGGGGATATCATCATCCATCCCCCCATCTTATTGGCCTTTTTATCTGTATCCTGATGTGACACCCCTGGGGTACCTCCCCCTCCCTCCAGTTCCATTTCTGTTGCTCCCCTGATCCCACACACTACCCCTTCTATCCTGACTGTGTCCTGCTTTGTAAATAGCCCATCCCCCTCCCTAGTGAACACAGAGTCGAAGTACTCGTTTAATACCTCCACCTGGTTCCTCGCCTCTTCCACCTACCCTCCATCTGATCTCAATCTGCCGAGCTGGCCCTTGGTTTTTCTCCACTCTCCAATGTACCTGAAGAACCCCTTTTCTCCTCCCTGTATCCTCTGTGCCAACTGCTGCTCTTTACTGTACTTTGACCCCCGCACCATCCGGGTAACTTTTCTAGATGCAAGACAGTACATTTCCTTTTTCCTTTCTTCTCTCATTGTTTTGTATTTTTTGTAGGCAGCCTTCTTTTCCTTGACCGCTACCTGAACCTCTCTGGTCCACCAGCATGGTTTATGTGACCTAGCTCTCTTACGCTTCACCTTAGTGCAGGTCCTGACTGCCCGATGAAGTCACCGTTTAATAACCTCCCATCTCTTTTCCACATCTGTCATTGTAATCTCCTTCAAGTGATCCTTGAGAATGTTTCCCATGCCCATAAAGTCTGCCCCCCTGAAGGCCACAGCCAGTGTCCTAGAGCTCTTCCCCTTCCCCCCATGTTAATTTGAAACCAGACAGTATCGTGGTCACTCCCAGCCAGGGGTTCCTCTACAACCAGGTCTCTTACCAGATCCCCATCTGCCAGAACCACGTCCAGGACATGCCCTTCCCTTGTGGGCTCCACCATGTGCTGTGTTAAGAACACATCCTGGAAGCTTTCCAGCAGCCTCTGCTCCATGGCCACTTTAGAGGACATGGTTCCTCAGTTTGTACCTGACATATTAAGGTCCCCCATCAACACCACTTCCTCCCCTCTTAGTCTGCACTGTGCTGTAATATTGTCCAGCAAACCATCCTCCAGAACATCCCCATCCCAGGGGGCCTATATACTACTCCCAGCTTGACTTTACCTCCTGCAGGGGTTCGTGAGGTGACCCATAAGGCCTCCATATATCCCCCTGCCTCATCTACCCTAGCAATTTCTATGCCATCTCTAATGTACATAGCCACTCCACCCCCTCTGCCCTCCTTTCTATCCTTCCTAAGCATAATTTACCCCCTCTCATTTAGGTCCCAGTCATGTTTTTTGTTGGCCCACGTTTCCATGACCACGCTACATTCACCTCACCCCCCGAACAGCGTGGCCTGGAATTCTGGCAACTTGTTTCCCAAGCTCCTGGCATTAACTAACACCATCCCCACCCCTTGTCACTGATCCCCTTTGTTGAATCCCTCTCAGGCTCCATATGCTTCCATCCTCCCCCTGCTCCTCCTGAATCATCCTCCACCAGTCTGTTTCCCCCTCCATCCCTCACAGGGGTTTGAAGGCTTATCCCCTCATCTTGAGTAGGGTGCTTCTGGCCTGCCCCTCTGTTATCCCTCCCCCCCCACAAGTTTAAACCCCACCTTTCTTGAATATAGTCCGCCACACCCTGTTTAAGGACTTCCTTCCCTAACGGGGTAAGATGAAGTCTGCCCTTGGAATACAGTCTCTTATCCTCCTAAACTCCCTCTCAGTTCCCTAACACCGCCCTGACCCATTTTCTTCTCCCCACTTCCTGAGCCAGTCATTAACCTCTATGATCTTCATTTTGTTCTCCACCGAGGCCTTTGGTACCAGCAATATTTCCAAAAAGAAAATGTTGCATCCATTATCCGACAGACTCTGGCAAATTCTTGGAATCTTGCTTGGGTTTCCAAAATGCTATATTCCTCTATATCGTTAGTCCCCAAATGCACCAGGAAATCTGGTTTCCCTCCACAATCCCTAACCAGTTCGTACACCATGAACTTTGCTCTGTGTACCGTCAGCCCAGAGATACTAACTACCTTAATCTGACTATGGGATCCCCCCACCTGTCTCTCCCAATGAATACCCCTAATCATCGAGTCTCCCAGTAATAGAACCTTAACACCTCCATCATCCTTATGGCTACCTCCATTATGCGCTCTCAACCCCCCTTCCCCCCTTATCTGTAATCTCCTTTCCATGAGAGTCTTCCTGCCTTCTCATGAGAGACCCCCTTGTCACCCTCCTCTTTCTGCCTTCCTTATCATGCCCACTTAACTCAGACCCCCCCTGAATGGTTGTCCCTTTTAACCCACTCTTATCTGAGTCATCAATCCAGGCCCTGATCATTTCCCTTTCTCATCCACCTCCTTCATAATAGTACCCCTACCTCCAGTGTCCCCTGTGGGTCCCCTTTACCTAGGGTTCCATCCTTGGTAAGAACCCCCCTGAAGGGAGTCCCTCCCTCACCTCCTTATCTTCCAGTTTCTCTCCAGTCATGCTCTCCTCCCTCATGCCTGCTGTATGTTGCATTTCCCCCATCTGCTTAACATTGAAGTTTCCTCTTCTCCCTTTAGAACTTTTTCTATCCTTTCCATTTCTGGTCTGCTATGCCTTCTTGGTATCCAACTATTGCTTAGTAGCTCGAATTTATTGTAAAACTCTATGCCAGGTTCCATCAAATAACCTGAGTTTCCCCACGACTGCCCCTTTAAGCTGCCCCACCTCCTCCTCCGAATCCTATCCTCCTTTGGAACTCCTTTCCCATTGTCTGCTCTTCTAGGCTTCCCCACAACAGCCCCTCCTGACTCTATTTCCTCCACTCTCTTTTTATTTGGGACATTTACCCCATAAGTTTTTCCCATGGTGTCAACATCCCTATCTGAAGGTCCTCTTTCCCCAATATCCCACCTTCTGCTTGCTGAAACATAGCCTCTTCTGTTTTCTGAGCATTGCCCCAGCCTTACCTCTGTCCCACCCGTCTGCTACCCATAACCACACCCCTTATTCTTTGATGCACCCCCAACTCCCCCAGCTTTTTTCTTAATCAATATACTTCACTCCTGATCTGGAAAAGCTGCCTGCAGAGTGGACAGCCTCCCTCTCCAGGCCTAGTTGAGAATTATTGCTGCCTCACAGCCTGTGCAGCCTACAACCCTTCTGAAGATGCCTGCCGTGGTGGATTGAGGCTACCTTGTTTTTCCCTCTGCAGATATATTGGGACCGTCTGCCTTTTCCCAGTCCCTTCCCCCTGGAATACTTTCCCTCCCCCAAGTGGCCATACTGGGGTGTACTAGGTCAGTCCTATTCACTGTTAAAAAATGTAGTGCCTCTCCCCGATCAGTAATGAGATGCAGATGACTTCAGATGTAGGACAACACCCCTGCTCTAGATAGACAACTATCCTCTAAATGATCGTACAGAATATACAGTGCTAACACTGAAGTAGCTAACAGCTCAGCCCCAATCAATAATGAGATGCAGATGACTTCAGATGTAGGAAAACATCCCTTCTCTGGATAGTCACCTATCCTCTAACTGATCACACAGAATAGACAGTGCTAACACTGAAGTAACTAACAGCTCAGCCAGATTTAATTAATTTATCATACCATGTGATCAAACACCAATCATCACCTTTATAACCCTACTATGTGAACAGTCACCAATCGTTGCCTTTTTGACCCTACTAGAACATACCTCCTCAGCCCATTTAATGGAGGTTGGGACCGGGGGGGGAGACAAACAATCCCCCCCTACAGTTCAGTTACTTGTCCAAATGCAGCTGGGCCTGCCCTTATATGCCCAGCCGCAAGAAAGCAGTTTGAATTTTCACGCCTGGTCTTCCTGATAGGCCCCCTGGCACTGACGCTTCTGCCCCTTGTAGTTGCAGAATGTGACCGTGAAATTACAAGTCCCTTCACTTCTCCCCCGCTGATGCGGTCTCCTACCTGGCACACAATTGCGGAGCTGGTCCTCTTGCTGTCGAATGCAGCTGAAATCAGCTGCTTCTCCACTCCCCTCAGCAAACTGCTGATGCAGTCGCCAGCTCCAAACAATCCCCCTTACAGTTCACTCACTAGTCCAAATGCAGCTGTGCCTGCCCTTATATGCCCAGCCACAAGAAAGCAGTGTGAATTTTCACGCCTGGCCTTCCTGATTGGCCCCCTGGAGCTGATGCTCCTGCCCCTCGTGGTGGCTGAATGCGACCACGAAATTACATGTCCCTTCACTTCTCCCCTGCTGATGTGGTCTCCTACCTGGCCTACAACTGCTGAGCTGGTCCTCTCGCTGCCGAATGCGGCTGAAATCAGCTGCTTCTCTGCTCCCTTCAGCAAACCGCCAACACGGTCGCCAGCTCCAAACAACCCCCACTACAGTTCAGTTCCAGCCATAACTTCTAATAAAGGGTTGTTTCAATTTACAGGCAGTGTTAGAGTCTACCAAATTGTTATTTTCCAATCCTCCATTGTTCTGATGGATTACAGCAATAGGAAGCTCAGAGGATACATATTTCTTGAGGTTTTTTGCGCAAAGTGAGCTTTGTTTGAACTTTAGAAACTTCTTTCCACCCCTAGTTTCCTGCACACCCAGGGTTGTCGCTGTTTGTTCCTTACTGGTTTTTAGATACTCAACATATGTCTTCTGCTTGTAGTGAGGTTCTCCTTCACAGGAGTCTACAGTAGCTTTTGAATTTCCCCTGTCTCTTGAATTATAGGCTTTTCAGTGTCTAAAACAGACACTAAACTTGGAGCTGGGGTAGTAGGAAAATTTGCGAATTAAGGTTAGGTGACTCAATAGAGGAGTTATTTTGTTGAGGAGAAATTTTCTTGAGAATCCTTAGGGCATTATCCAGTTATGCCCCATTAATAGCAACATCCTCTCTTAATGTATCAATGTCATTTCTAATAATTACTAGTTACTCCATGAGCATTAGACTGGCAGCATGTTGATTTTTCATAGCTCTAATGATGTCAGCACTAAGATAGGATAGAAAGTAGGACATAGAGTTATTAAACCTATTTTCTCCACTATCATGGTCCAGAGCTGTAGAGGGCAATTTTCTAGGGGAAGAATGTAGACCAGATTCTTTGGTCTACAACATTTCCTGAGAGTACATAACTTCCTGGAGCCTATCATTATTATTAAGCATTTTTTCCTTTATTATGTTTATCCATGTGGAGGGATTGTGGGATAACAGATGGACCTGCCACAGAACTTCAAGTTCAATACACAATCTCAGTGTGATGTTTATTCAAAATACAGAAATAATCTTTAGAAATGGCATATTCCTTCTTCAGTACATCAGTTTGCAGCAACAGACTATGAATGTCCTTTCTCTGCACTTAGCCAGAACCTACTGACACTGATCTCTGATCTAACTTACCAGTTGAGATGCAACCTCCACCTTTATGTGGGCCCCATTTGCTTGGGTAGTGGGGGCCCAAAAAGAAAAAAAACAAAAAAAAAACAAGCTATAGACAAAGAACTTCAATGCAGAATCACTTAAAGAAAAGTTACCCCAAAGGGCATTGGCAGCAAATCAAGTTTCAAAGAAATACAACATCATACCTACTTCCATAATGCAAAGCATCATGGGATATATGCAAA
Organism: Neoceratodus forsteri; assembly: GCA_016271365.2. Classification (NCBI taxonomy): domain Eukaryota; kingdom Metazoa; phylum Chordata; order Ceratodontiformes; family Ceratodontidae; genus Neoceratodus; species Neoceratodus forsteri. Next base: position 1,354,410,432 of record CM057455.1, on the reverse strand, counting down.
TCACCATATTTAGACTTGTTCAGGTTACAGCAATTTACATGCATTTTAAACAGCACAACTAACTTAATTTCTGTAATCGTCACCTAATACATTTTACCATTTTCAAAACACCTAGTGCCATGGTATTTTCAACATTTATAGTTTCATAAACATAAGGTATATACATCAAAGTATTTTATGACATAGTGCTATTACATACTAAATTGAACAACAATAAACACAACCTGTTTTACATACACTTGGAGGTCACCACAATAACCTCCCTGTATGAGGACCTGAGAGGGAAAAGGAAAATTAAAGAGGACACTATAGCATAGTTAAGAAGGGAAGGGGGGTGCCCATAGGTGGCCAACCTTATGGACTGGAAATTGTAAAGGATAGAATAGATTGAGAAATGGAAGAACTGCAGCAACAGATTTAAGAAAAGGTCAGTCCTCAAGAGTGGCAGGAGCTCCCTATCACATATCCCCCACCTTAAGAGGGAAGCAGTTATTGCAGACTGCTAGCCACCTTCCTGGCCCAGAAAGGAATGGAACTTCCACCATCCATCTTCAGAAGGTCTGTCTCAGGGTCCCTATTAACGATAAACACTCTATCATAAACATAGTGGATATCATCATTCTTTACCCTGAGGCATTAACACATTTCTCAACAGAGACTAACGGTACCTTTCCTGAACTATCTCCTTTAAGGGAAAGTACATCATATTTCTTAACCAAAAAATCTGGACAGCTGTAATGTCCAGTAACATAGAAACAATTTCTCTGGGGTGAGTAATTACCTGCTCCAACCTCACCTAACATGTTGGTTTTAAGCAGGGGCCCAGTCCTAGGTTCAACCCCTCTACATAAACTCACTAAGTCTCTTGATTCATTCATTTGCTATGGATACAGACACCTGAGGGTAAACACTGTTTTGGTGTTACCCCAACATAGGTTCCAATCCAATTTCCACCCACCACCTCCTTTGTAGGTTTTCATCAAAAAATAAAACACATGTACCACCTCCTTGATCTTAACATATTGTAACACTTGACAATATTAGCATCTTTAGCCTGCAGTATATCCCAGTCAGTACTGTAAATAGATTTAGCTGCATCAATACAAGAAAAAGTCCCTTCAGCCTCATAGGCTTCTTCTTGCTTGGAGTCTTCAATCCCAGCACAATATCACTAGGCACAGTCTTGCCTGGGGCCTCACATTCAAGTGCCATACTTGCATCTTCAACCTCCAACAGGTAACATGATGGGAACACAGGGAACAAAGGAATATCCTGCATAGTCAGGGGGTCCTCCTCAAACTGAGCCCATGAAAAATCCTCCTCTGACATTTTGTCCAAACTCTCTGGCAGGAACTTCTTGAGCACCTGGCACCAGTGTTCCACCTCTCTGCATAGTTGGTCTGCCTCCAGCCATTGCCCACTTGTCCAGTGGACCTTTCTCATCAGGGTCTTCGCTTCTGGAGTGTTGTCTATTGCACCTCTAGTCTGCCTCAACTTGCATCTATTCATCGTGTGAAGGCTTGACTTTCCTCCAAGCTCGCGGATCCAGTCCAGGCAGCAGCTTCTCTCCATCTGTCAGCCATGGTTCTGGTCTGAACTCCATAGACTTTCTTCTCTGGGTTCTCCTTTGGCAACTCCTGGTGCATCAGTCCACCTGGGATATCGCGGCAATATCCACCAGAAAACATCCCTCTTCTGCCAGTCCAGATGCTTCCAGAAAGTTATCCTACTTCTGACACCAAGTCTGTGCAGGGACTGTGGGAAAACAAATGGACCAGACACCGAACTTCAAGTTTAACACACAATTTCTGTGTGAAGTTTGTTCAAAATACAATCCATAACCTTCAGCAATGGCATATTCCTTCTTCAGTATGTCAGTTTGCAGCAGCAGACTATGAATGTCCTTTCGCTGCACTTAGCCAGCACCTACTGACACTGATCTCTGATCTAACTTACCAGTTGAGATGCAACCTCCACCCCTATGCAGGTCCCATTTGCTTGGGTAGTAGGGGCCCAAAAAGAAATAAAACAAAACATGCTATAGACAAAGAACCTCAATGCAGAATAACTGAAATAAAGCTTACCCCAAAAGGCATTGGCAACAAATCAAGTTTCAAAGAAATACAACATCATAACTACTTCCATAATGCAAAGCATCATGGGATATATGCAAATCACCATGACATTTATAATTGTTCAGTTTACAATAATGTACATGCATTTTAAACAGCACAACTAACTTAATTTCCATAATAGTCACCTGACACTTTTTACCATTATCAAAACACCTAGTGCCATGGTAGTTTCAACGTTTACAGGTTTCATAAACATAAGGTATATACATCAAGGTATAGTATGACATAGTGCTATTACATACTAAATCCAACAACAATAAACACAACCTGTTTTACATACACTTGGAGGTCACCACAATAACCTCCCTGTATGAGGACCTGAGAGGGAAAAGAAAAATTAAAGAGGACACTATAGCATAGTCAAGAAAGGGGAGTGGGGTGCCCATAGGTGGCCAACCTTATGGACTAGAAATTATGAAGGATAAAATAGACTAAGAAACAGAAGAACTGTAGCAACAGATTTAAGAAAAGGTCAGTCTTCAAGAGGGGCAGGAGCTCCCTGTCATAATCCAGATCTTTTATTCCCAGAATGGTATTGTGTTGCTCTGCTATTACATCCTTTAGGTTGGAATCTTTTAATTTATCTGAGTAAAAAGAGATTCTAGCTGCACTGGTCCTTGGAGAACAGGAGACGCTGGAAGGTTTGATACCTTTTATTGGACCAAAAAGTTTCTTTGTACAAAGATGGAATTATAAACAAGCTTTCAGGGCCTCACAGGTCCCTTCTTCAGGCGATAACAAAACTAAGCAACATAAGCAGTATTTATATACAGACTTTTGTAACTTATACAGACTTTTATCTCAGGGCTTATTGTTTTGTGTCCCTTTCACCACATCTTGAATTCACACTTCCTGCCATTCTACCCTTCCTGTAGTTCTTATTTTTTACACATTGCTTCACAGTGTATATAAATAAAGAATACTGGATGAGCAACTATGAACAATCAGTGTGTTCTGCTACAGAGGGGTTTTGTTTTCTCCTGGTCCATGGGAATCAGAACCTTGAGGTGGCAAAACACATTGGTTGTGCATAGAATTGCTCATCCTGTATTTTTTATAGTGTATAGTACTATGTGAAGTGTGTTTGTGAGTTCTTTTGCTTTCAGAATGAAATAGACTCATGCAGTCTCTAACGGTTCTATAATGCTGTTCTACCACAGTAGGGTAGAATCACATTTCATGACCTTTGAACTGTGATACAACAGCATTTTTAAAGGGATGGAATTCTGTACAGAACAACACTCCACTATACACTATATACTGCTTATGTTGCTTAATTTTGTTATTCACCCAAAGACGGGACCTGTAAAGCCCCGAAAGCCTGCGTTTAATTCCATCTTTGTACAAGTCACTTGTTGGTCCGATAAAGGTATCAAACCACCATATTCACCGCACCTCCCCGAGGTCCACCCCCGTGGAGTTGGTATATTTAGTTGGGGGTGTGTGGGAGGGCACAGCCCCCTGCATATAAACCAATTGGGGAATTTAAATCTGTGTACCTTAATGATGGACGCACTTGGACGGGTGCATTCCGATGGTGGAACCATATGAGATATACCAAAAAAATTTGGGGTTAATACAATTACTGACCAAATTAAAAGTGCACAAAGTGAAGCCAAGGAGTACCACAGTTACTAATTCTGCTCTCTCAAGGAACCATAATATACATTAAGGAGAAGAGTACTTGGATTTCAGTCAAATGTCTCTGCTCTAAGCGTGGGCCTCCAAAGTTTTTGGCAGCAAACAGTCCACCGCTGGAAACAGATCTGATGGACCACCTCCAATGCTTCAGTAAAATGAGCAGATTTTGATTCCAGTGTCTTGTTCACTGTGGTGTTCTAATAGGAGAGAAGAACTTGCAGCAACAATTTGCTCTGAACACATCGAGAGAGAGAGAGAGAGAGAGAGAGAGAGAGAGAGAGAGTACCTTTAAGTTTTTACTGGTATTAGAGCTTCAGTCAAAAACAATTAGTTATAGCTAGTTCACAATAATGGGTCACTGTGAACCTTTGGGATACCACTTAAAATAGTACCACTAGGGGTTACCATACTATACTGTGACTAACTTTATGAGATAAAGCTAATAGAGTGCAGTTCTGACAGAGCGTGCCTTCTTATTACAATCTTATATAAATAACCAGAAGTGAGACACTAACAGTTACATGATAACTTACTTACTCGCCCTCCAATATACTTTAAGTATCCAGAGGCTATGGAATACTTTCCACTAGTGCTACACAGACACATTCTGTTCTATTTCAGACTTCTTGAGCTCCACTTCTCACGCTTGTGCACACCCCTTTCACTGAAGTTTTAAAATGCAGGGTGTAGCTTGAATACCGGCACACAAGAACAGGAAGAAATACATCAGCTAAAGGTTCTGGATAGTGTGGTAATCCTCCACCCTTGAAGCATCACCACTTGCTAGGGGTAACAGAGAAAAAAATGCTGCTCTACCTTGTAATGCCAGCGCCTGAGTATTAATACTTCCAGGTCACATGACCTTGGTGGCATGAAATTTGAATTTGGTTAAACTAGAATCTAATTAATTATTTATCGGAGTTTGAACTCAAGTTATTACAACTGTGGTAAGAAATTAATGTTATAATTTATATTGTTTGTTTAATGATCCTGGGATCAGGTGTACCATTCCAGTGATCTGGTGAGCAAAGCTCTCTCCCTTTGTTCTCTCTGTCACTACCCTTAGTACCCAGTAGCACAAAAAAAACTTAAAATAAGTTAAAATTGTATAAAACTATAGAAAGTTATCAAGGAGTAGAAAAAACATAAGATATAGTGCCAAATAAGACACTTAGGACAATAGCACTTCCCTACAAAAGAATGTCAGCAGGTCAGGAGCAAACAAAGGGGAAACCACAGAAAGCAATCAGGAACTCATTCCATTGACCTTCATCTAAGACATCAGACAGGATGGTCCCATACTGCATACACACTTTTGCGACAGGGCTTTTCTTGTTTTTGTGGTTTAATGTCAATTGGGTTCTTGTAGTAGTAGCTTTTTAACAGTGCACTGTTTCTTAGGAAACAGGTCTCCGCACATCTGCTGGCTCGACAACTGCAGGGGTGGGCTCCCTCCACTGTTAGGACTCCAAGCACCCTGTAATGGTGAGACAAAACAAAAGAAACAGTACACCTGTCACCAGGAGCACAAGAAGTTCTGGAAAGAGACTGGAATAAAACACTGATAAATTCAGACAACGGTGGTTTACCTGGTGTTTGTGTTATCAAAGCCTTTCCAGCCTCCTGCTGAAACTGCTAACTGCTCAGCAGCTCAGCATGCAGTTCATCTCTTGACTGGAAGCCAGCTGTTAGGACAGGAGGAAGGAGCCAGAAGAACTGTGGGTCATCCTAGAAACATAAATGGGACAGCCATATGAACTGGGACTGTCTACAGGCCTCCAGACCAGGGTGAGGACATAGACACATTACCGTTGGAAGATATACAAAACATGACAGCTAAAGGGGAGGTTCTGATAATGGGGGACTTCAACATGCCAGAGAGAGATTGGTCAATACCAGCAGGAACATCCGCCAGAACTAGACACATAGTGGATTCCCTGCAGGGGGAGGGCCTCAAACAATTGATACAACAACCCACAAGAGACAGGGCTATCTTGGCTCTAGTACTGACTAATGGGGAAAGGATCACAGATCTCCAGGTAGAAGGTCACCTGGTAGCCAGTGACCATCACATGCTATGGTCCAGTTTGGCCACTAGAACTAAATCATCCCATTCTAAGGCAAAAAAAATGGGACTTCAGAGGAACTGACTTTGATAAGATGGCCAACAGAGTTAAGCTAGCCCTGGCAAGAAGAAATACAGGTGAAGGGGTACAGGCAAAGTGGGCAAGCATTAAGGATGCAATACTTGAAGCAAAATCCCATTGTGTTAGGGAGAAAAGCAAGAGCAAAAGGAGGAGGAAATCACTTTGATTCTCAAAAACAGTAGCACAAAAGATCAGAGCCAAAAGGTTAACCTTCAGGAAATATGAGGGAATGCAATGGGACGAAGTTAGGGAGGCATACCAAATTTCCCTAAGGGAAGTGGGGAAGGCAGTAAGGCAGGCAAAGGCCCAAACCAAGGAAACACTAGCATGAACAGTATAAGAAGGGGACAGGACTTTCTATAGATACATTAGTGAAAGGAGAAAGTCCAGAGGGGGTATTGCTAAGATCAAAGGGGATAAAGGGGAGTTTGTGGAGGAGGACCAAGGAAAAACGTATATCCTAAATAGATACATCTGCTTAGTATTTACTGAGGAAAAGGTAGGGCAGGGCCCACAGTGGCACGGGTTGGGGGGGAGGTGTGCACAAGTCCCTTCACAAAAGAAAGGTTCCTACAAGAGCTTGCTAAACTCAGGGTGGACAAGGCAATAGGACCTGATAGCATACATCCCAGGGTACTAAAGGAGCCAAGGGTGAAACTAGCAGAGCCATTAGCAGAACTGTTTAATGAGTCTCTGAGCACAGGAAAGGTCCCAGAAGATTGGAGAAGGGCTCATGTGATCCCATTCCACAAGTGTGGCAGCAGGGAGGAGGTAGGGAACTACAGACCAGTCAGTTTTACCTCAGTAGTGGGCAAGATTATGGGGGCACTCCTTAAGGAAAGGATAGTGCAACACCTGGAATCCATAGGAGCACAGGATCCAAGACAGCATGGGTTTACAACAGGAAGGTCCTGTCAAACTAATCTCATAGATTTCATTGACTGGGTAACCAGAGTGGTGGACCAAGGGGGTGCTGTTGATGTCGTCTACCTTGAGTTCAGCAAAGCTTTCAACACTGTTCCACATAGAAGATCAAAAGCTGGGTAGGCTTGGGGTGGGTCAGAAGTTGGTCAACTGGGTGGCAAACTGGTTGGCAGGCAGAAAACAGAGAGTGGTGGTAAATGGTATACAGTCAGAAGAGAGACAAGTCACAAGTGGGATACCTCAGGGATCGGTCCTGGGGCCAGTCCTCTTCAATATCTTCAGTGACATTGCAGATGGATTGGAGGGTAAGATTTGCGTGTTTGCAGATGACATCAAGATCTGCAACAGAGTAGATGATCCAGATGGGGTGGGTAGAATGAGAAGGGATCTGGAAAAACTGGCAAAATGATCTGAAGAGTGGCAACTGGGGTTTAATGCAAAGAAGTGCAATATCATGCACATAGGGAAGAGAAACCCTGAAGCTACCTATAGATTGAGAGGGGAGTTGCTGGGAATCACAAGGGAAGAAAGAGACTTGGGCATCATTATCACAGATGACCTGAAATCATCCAAGCAGACCACTAAAGCAGTAGGTAAGGCTAGGGGGATGTTTAGGTGTATTAGTAGGGGTATCACAAATCGTAAGAGGGAGGTAATAATACCTCTTTACAAGACACTGGTTAGGCCCGATCTGGAGTACTGCTTGCAGTACTGGAAGCTGCACCTGCACAAAGACATTAACAAAATGGAGGCAGTCCAGAGAAGGGCAACCAAAATGGTGTGGGGACTGCATCAGAAAACATATGAGGACAGATTAATGAAGCTCAATATGTATACCCTAAAACAAAGGAGGGAGAGAGGTGATATGATTGAAACATTCAAACATCTTAAGGGCATTAACAAGGTGAAAGAGTCTAACATGTTTCAATGTAAGAAAAATAGCAGGACAAGAGGACACAGCATGAGGTTAGAGGGAGGCCAATTAAGGGGCAATGTGAGGAAGTTCTTTTTCACAGAAAGGGTGGTGGATGCATGGAATGGCCTACCTCAGAAAGTGGTGGATATGAATGCAGTGCAGGGCTTCAAACATGCATGTGATAGGCATAAGGGAGCAATGCAGATGAGTATGAATAGACAGGCCATTGACAGAGTAAAGGCCTATGGCTCATTCATAAGGTAGACAAAATGGACAGACTGCATGGGCCTTGTGATCCTTATCTGCCATTAGCTTCTACAGTATGTTTCCATGTTTCCATAAGTAGCTCCTATGTGGAGATACAGCACTGCAGGTTAACCATACTGCTGGAATCTGGGCTGACACCAACAGAAACTCAGCTCCTAAATGGAGCCCAAATCCAGCAGCAGCAACCAGCCAGAGCAATCCGCCTCCTGACAGAGAGGGTATTATAGTCAAGGCCAGCCTCTGGGCAACAGCCAGTGTGTGAGAGCCATGCCACCATGGGCCACCAGTGTGCCAATGGAGAAGTCCCCACATGAGGTGGAAGAGTAGGCAAACTCCACTAAAAGAAGTAAAGATCAGTGAAGTGGACAGATGAGGTTAAAAATTCTGCATCACAGCATACTTTTGCAATCACCAGGAGTACTAAAGTGACTATTGTAACATCTATATCTAGTTCTTGGTTCCTGTTGCCACAGAACAAAGATTCTTCTTCATTGCCTGATGCCTTTTGGAGGCCACTGCTCCCCTGGGTAATCTCTGGTGGTCTGGAGGGAGCCCTTATTTTTGGTACTCTTTGCCTTAAATAAATTCTTTTTTGTATGCACTTGGAATTACTTTTGATTTATTGGATTCACCTGGATCAGCGGCAGGAGACTCAAGTGACACCACATTCTGGATCTGTGTAATCTCTGGCATACCCTCCCTCCATCCCCCCACCCACCTATTAGCAGTGTCTCATCCTTGCTACACTCACCACTTCAGCTCCTGTTCTCTTCCCCCACTTTTCGGGGCTTCTGCTGTTGCCTTCTTATTCTAAGTCCCATCACCATTTGCTAAGGGGAAGTGTATTCTATTTCAGAGTACCAATCTGCTCATTGACCTATGCACTATTACTGTACCTGAATGCATTTTGTACTTTATGTATCATATCTGAGACTTATGTTTGGTCTCTGTGTTTTGTGACGTATATTTCAGTCTGTTGCCTGGCCTGTGACTATGTATTTTTGACCTGTATGCTGGCTTTCTTTGACACCTTGTATTCTTATGTAATTGCACTTTATGTAATGACCCCTTGTTGTGTAATTTTCCTGCACCTCGTGTTGAGGCCTGTATTTACTGTTGTTCTCCACACCTGTGTTCCTTAATGTGCCACGCTGTGGCTCGGGTCATGCCTGAAAATGGTCCTTTGGATCAGTGCACCCACTTGGTTATCAAAGACATACATACACACATACATAAAGTTATCAGGGGCCTGTGAACAGTTAGCTAGAGGTTTTAGGCCTTTGTTGTCTTGGACCAGATTGTGCCTTGGAGACTACCCAGGTGAACACTAGCATTCTCCTTGATGGGTTTGGGGACTGCAAATTGATGTGCACTTTATTTGAACTACAGCACCAAAGTGATCAGTATCACATCACCTTTCCAGCATTGGGCCAGCACCAGAACCAAGTCTTTTCACAGCTGCATGGTACCACAGATGCTTTCAGGGAGCTCACAGGGACTGTGTGGTGTTGTTGAGTGCATGAACTTGGGAGGACAGTGTCGTGGTTTGTGGGTGTACTGATGGATACTGACACAGAGATGTAAGGTGTTGCAAAGGCAATTGCCAGATCAGAAATTTATTGCAGACAAAAAAGAACTTAAAGCCATCAAAATCAACTGCATTCCGGCAAATAAAATACAAAATGAACAAAAACAACATCAAATAGTATTCAACTCCTGCTTTCTTGAGGTGCAGGCAGCAATAGTCACCTCACCAGCACATAGAGTTGGCTACAGGTCTGGAAAGGAGCAGACCTAAACAGGGAGGTCAGTAACCGGCTGATCCCAAGACGAACCTGAGGTCTCCTAGAAAGGATACCTCATTTATAGTAAAGCATAAACATGTGACTATTACTGTCTCCTCCCACAAACCAACTATTACAACAAAAAGCCCACAATCATTTTATTATTTTAATACCATGAGCTCAACTGAATGAATTACCTTTATACATGTTTTCTAATGTTAAAGTTCATAAAACAAAGCAATATAACAGAAAAACAGCTTTGTTGCAGGAATAGGTGGCTCCTCACCTTCCCCCAACTATAACTAAGTGAAGGAAAGGGCCGACTGCCTCCTAAAGAGACAGCAGAAGCAACAGCCTCAGTGAGAGCACCACACCCAGTTCCTGTGTTTTCAGGTAAGAGTGAACTTCAGGTTCTAACAGTGTAAAAGGCTGCTTGTTTACAATGGGAGCAACCCTAAAATAAAGAGGGCTAAACTATACCACTGCCTCATTGCTTGCTCACAGAGGTTCTTTGTCCTTTAAACTATCTTATGCTAACTAACCAAAACCACAGACAGCATAAGCTTTGGGGATAATATTGCAGACTGCTTCACACAATGTCTCAGAGTGTGCAATATTTAGCAGTCTCACAGCATGGAGGACACAACTTCTGAATTCTAACTGCCCAGTAAGGTGTTTCATGCTGTAAACGTCATGCTCTAAACTCTAAAAAGTGTACTCATAGCTTTTTATAACCACAATGGAAATTTTCAACACAGTGGCTTTAAAACCCCTTTATAACATTTGCATTTGAGCTATTTACAAAGGGAACGTGCACCCAAGACTGAATCAATGTGTCCAAGGTGCTCTGTACAGCACTGCACACGGAAACAATAGCAGACAGGATTAGCTGCAGTATATCTATACTTCAAACACTCAAACTACTATACTTTTTAATGGTTCTTACGCTTAACTACCTGTTCCCAGGCCTTATCCCAGTGTGCTTTAATAGTCTGGGAGCAGGGCTTTCTAAACAAATACAAAACACATTAAGACTAGCAGCTACACCCGCAGTCTCATGCACAGGTTCAAGTAGCTCCAGCCCAAGTACCTGTGTTTAAGCTATGATTTTGAAACACACTATACCTCAGTGAATGAGACAAGGGAAGGCTGGTATTTGTTCCTATGCAAAGCAGAAAGGAAAAAAAATAAAAGCGCTAGACTGTTAGAAAATGAAGAATACAGTAAAGAAGCACCCATTTTGCACTCAGGTGGCCAACCTGAAAATGGGGCACTACAGAAAGAGAAAAAGCAGAGAAAAGACAGATCTGCTACTGCAGTAGACTTTTTAGAAAACAGTGAGCATATGAACACAAATACCAGGCACCCTTCCACATCTTCTCCCCACTCAAGTGAAAACTAGAGGGGTTTCTTAACAATCCCTAAGTTTTCCTAATAATAGAAGGTTAGATTCCTAACAGCATACACAAACATGTCAGATCTCTCTCTCGTATCTGGGAGAGAGATGGAACTTTAGCCCACCCACTCCCAAAGCTCCATCTCGGGGACCCTTTTGTCATTCCAAATACAAAGAAAGATTGTTATCTCCTTCCTTCTGTACAAGTACATTTTCCCCCGAGGTCTGACTGTGTATGCATTATTCGTTCCGCCCCATAATGGGACATAAAGTCAGCATTCCTATTGGCTGAACCTGGACGATGGTGTACAGTAAACCTATAAGGTTGTAGGGAGAGGTGCCATCTCATAATTCTAGGGTTTTTATCTTTCATGACTTTTAACCAACATAAGGGGTTATGGTCAGTAAGGACCTCAAACGTCGTGCCCCACAGATAAAATTTGAGAGCTTCAATGGCTCATTTAACTGCTAGACATTTCTTCTCGATGGCTGAGTAGTGAGTCTCCCTCTCATGTAGGTTCTACTTAGATAGATGATTGGGTGTTCTTCCCCTTCTATCGTCTGAGAGAGTACTGCTCCTAAACCACAATCTGATGCATCTGTTTGCATAGTAAATGGGAGGGCAAAGTCTGGACTTCTCAATACGGGTGCTGCACAAAGGTGTACTTTGATCTTACAAAAGGCTTTTTCACATTCCTGGGACCATTGAACTTTGTTGGACCTGTGTTTCTTAGTCAACTCTGTTAAAGGGGCTGCCGGAGTGGAGAAATTGAGAACAAAACGGCGGTAGTACCCGGCTAGGCCTAGAAATGACCGTACTTGTTTTTTTGTTTCAGGCCTGGGGCAGTTAGCCACCATATCTATTTTATTGATTTCAGGTTTCACCTGCCCATTTCCAACAATAAACCCCAAATACTTAGTCTCACTCATTGCTATAAAGCATTTGGTGGGGTTGATGGTCGGCCCTGCTTGGGCTATAGTATATAATACTGCCTGCAAGTGATCTAAGTGGGTTTCCCACATAGGACTGAACACGATTACATCATCCAGATATGCAGCACATTATGGAGAATGTTTTTGTAAGGTTCTGTCTATAAACCGTTGGAAGGTTGCAGGGGCCCCATGCAGACTGAATGGCATGGTAGTGAACTGATATAGACCAACAGGAGTGCTAAATGCTGTTTTCTCTTTAGAGACATCATCCAATGGGATCTGCCAGTATCCCTTTGCTAAATCAAAGGTAGATATGTATCTGGCATTCCCTAATCGATCTATGATGTCATCAATCCTAGGCATCAGATAGGCGTCAAACTTGACACAGCATTTAACCTCCTGAAATCTAGGCAGAGTCGAATACCACCTTCTTTCTTGTTAACTACCACTATGGGAAATGCCCACTCAGTGGTGGATGGTTCTATTACTTCTAGCTCACACATTTTCTGCACTTCCCTTACAACCTCTGCTATGACCTTCTCTGGTAGCTGATATGGCTTCTGTCTGATAGGGCTGGGGCAGGTGACTTCTATGTGATGGTGTAGACTAGTAACTTTGCCAGGTACTGAGGTAAAGATATGTTCAAATTCATCTAGCAAGTGATCTAACTCCTCCCTTTGTTGAGTATCTAGGGTCGGATTGAAAGTGAGTTCCTGTAACTCCCCTCGGTGTTCCAACCTATCATAGGTCACCTCAAGCTCACTATCTTCTGTTTCAGGATACACACAACATCCAACCACAGGCCTTTCAACCCAGTGTTTTAACAAGTCCAGATGATATATTTTCTTTTTCTGTTGCCTATCAGGAGTTCCTACCTCATATGTCACTGGGCCAACCCATCTCAAAATCTCATAAGGGCCCTGCCATTTGATGACCAGTTTATCAGTGCTAGAGGGAAGTAACAACAGCATTTTGTCACCTGTTTCAAAGGATTTGTCCCCCACACCTTGGTCATAATATGCCTTTTGGAGAGCTTGTTTAGTTATGTTTTGTTGGTGAGCCAATCGTACGTATTTTATCAGTCTGTTCCTTAAGGCAATCATGAAGTCAAGGGTGGTGCTAGTGAATACCTCTTTCTTGTCTTCCCAGTCTTCTCTCACTATATCAAGTGGTCTCCTAGGATGTCGCCCATACAGTAACTCAAAGGGTGCAAAGCCAGTAGAGGCCTGGGGTACCTCACGATGAGCGAACAATAAGAGTGGGAGGTATACATCCCAGGTCTTGCCTTCATCCTCTACATACTTTTGCAACATCCTCTTCAGGGTCTGGTTGAATCATTCAACCAGCCCATCTGTTTGAGGGTGATGGGGGTAGTACTTATAGCTTCCACCCCTAGTGTCATATAGAGGCGTGCCAACAGTTTGGAACAAAAATTACTCCCCCTATCAGTAAGTATTTCTCTGGGTGTCTCCACTCTACTAAAGACTTTGAGAAGCTCATCTGCCACCTTCTCAGCTGTAACAGTTCTAAGGGATATGGCTTCTGGGTATTTAGTACAACAATCACACAGAACCAGAATAAAACGATTCCCCTTTGCACTCTTCGGGAGAGGTCCCACAACATCCATAGCTATTCTACTGAAAGGGGTAGTGATGAGGGGTAAAGGATGTAAGGGGACCGTATCTTTTTATGGTAATAGCAGCTACCTTCTGGCACTCTGAGCAACTACAAAAAAACTCTGCCACTTGGGTATGTATACCTGGCCAATAGAAACGTAGGAGGAGACGTTGCACTGTCTTGTCCCATCCTAGATGTCCAGCCAAAGGTATACCATGGGCCAGAGAGAGCAACTTTTCCCTGTACTTAGTAGGCACTAGGAGCTGATCTATTTGTTCCCCAGTGGATGGATGCTTACAACATCTATACAGTAACCCATCCCTTATAATGGTGCCTGGCCATTCCCTGTCTTGTTGCCCCACAACCTGAAAAAAAAGGGGTTAGTGTTTCATCCTTTTGTTGCTCTAAACAAAAACTTTTTCCATCTTGTATATTTAGGTCATGCACATCACGTTTTGCAATATTACCATCAGTAATAGCAGCATCATGGACATCAGAAACATCACTATTTTGTTTTCTAGTCCATTGTTTCTTTTCTTCTCCTTTTTCCCTTTTTGATTTTGGGCTTTTTCCAGGTGCCCCATAATGTCTTTCTTGAATGGAAACAACTGGGCCCATTGCTCATGTGATTTAGTACAGGCTCGAGTTGTCATAGCACACAAGGGGTTACTAGCAGTTATCAGACTGTGAAAATCTGGGTAGTCTTGCCCTATAATGGCAGGTACAGGCAGTTGAGGAACTACACCCACAGTAAAAGCATGTGTCCTTCCTTGACTTTGCATCTCTAGAGTAATGACTGGATGCTGATGAACGTCCCCATGAATACACACAACAGAGGTGTTGGGCTCCTGTTTCTTTTGTTGCTGTATCAAGTCACCACACTCCAGGGTCTGTCTACTGCCAGAGTCCAACAGCCCAGTAATGGTGAGATCCCCAAATGTCACTGGAGCGGTAAAACATCCCATATTGGCTAAGACTAACTGAACTGGGGTTTTCTTTCTTTCTTTTGGGGCAAAATCTCGCAATGTGCCCCCTCCCTTGGCACTCTCTACAAATAATATTGGGGTTATAGGGTTGAGAAGCACTTGCCCTAATGTTCCCAGGGGTTTCAGTGGTGGTAGCAGTAGTAGTAATAACAGAAGAAGGTCTTACCGTGGGTGGGGTGGCACCATTATGTCCTCTATGGTGGTTGGGTCATGCTGTCAGGTAGTCCTCAGCCAGTGAGATTGCCTTATCAGATGTTTCCGGCCAGTTCCCCTTCACCCACACTTGGACATCTCCTGGTAAGACTCTGATGAATTGTTCTAAGATTATCATTTCTAACATTTGCTCCGCTGTCTTAATCCCTGGTTGAAGCCATTTGTGGCACAGATCTTTCAGTCGAGCATATACTGTACTTCTCTGGGTGTGTCCACTGTAGTAAATCTAAAAGTTCTGAATCTCTGGTGATAGTTCTCTAGACTGATGTCATACCTTTGCAAAATAGCCCGTTTCACTGCGTCGTAGCCTTCTGCTTGTGCACTGTCCATGTGGCTGTAGGCCAACTGTGCCTTCCCTGACAGATATGGTACAAGGCATATGACCCATTGAGTTCTGGGCCACCTACAGGCTTGCTCAATCCATTCAAAAGTTGTCATGTAGGCCTCTCTGTCATCATTGGGACCCAACTTAGTGAGCTTAATGTCTTTTGGGCCATTAGTGGGAGGTGGATTGTGGGCCCCAATGTTTCGTATGGCTTGCAAAGTATCTGCCCAACAAGCCTCTGCCCTCTGCAAATCTTGTTCTCTTTGCCTGTCCATCACCAACTGCTTTACACACAGCCAGCACAATAAGTCATGTATGTCCTCTGGTGGTTCAGCAGGCACCAGGTCAGCAGCAGCAGCAGCAAACTCCTCACCTTCTTCTTCCTCTGGACCCTCCTGCTTCTCCTCTTTTGCAGTCCTCTGTCTAACATCAGGTCCCAAACCAGGCAATGGGACTTCACTGAGCTTCTCAGCCATCCTCCGGGTCAAAACACCCCCTGGAGTACTCAATTTCTGGTCATCCACAGAACTCTGCATACAGTAACCACCTCCTGGCAGGCACCAGTTTCACCAGTATATCCCACGGCTGACACCAGTGTCGTGGTTTGTGGGTGTACTGATGGACACCGACACAGAGATGTAAGGTGTTGGAAAGGCAATTGCCAGACCAGAAATTTATTGCAGACAAAAAAGAACTTAAAGCCATCAAAATCAACTGCATTTCGACAAATAAAACACAAAATGAACAAAAACAACATCAAATAGTATTCGGCTCCTGCTTTCTTGAGGTACAGGCAGCAATAGTCACCTCACCAGCACATAGAGTTGGCTACAGGTCTGAAAAGGAGCAGGCCTAAACAGAGGGGTCAGTAACCCGCTGATCCCAAGACGAATCTGAGGTCTCCTAGAAAGGATACCTCATTTATAGTAAAGCATAAACATGTGACTATTGCTGACTCCTCCCTCAAACCAACTATTACAGCAAAAAGCCCACAATCATTTTATTATTTTAATACCATGAGCTCAACTGAATGAATTACCTTAATACATGTTTGCTAATGTTAAAGTTCATAAAACTAAACAATATAACAGAAAAACAGCTTTGCTGCAGGAACAGGTGGCCCCTCCCCTTCCTCCAACTATAACTAAGTGAAGGAAAGGGCCGGCTGCCTTCTAAGAAGACAGCAGAAGCATACCTCTCAACCTTTTGTCCCCCAAATGTGGACCATTGTCTGTCAAAATGTGGAACAAATGGGCAAAATGTGGAACACTTAGTCAAATCTTTACCTAAGAAGCTCAAAACACTGTTAACATGCTGCATTTATGTTCAGAAAGTCTGTTATTAACTGAATAGTATATTTTTTGCATCATTTACTATGGATGTTTGCTTTAAAATGTTGTCTTTGAATGTGGAACAAGTCCTCACAATGTGGAACAGGGGCCTTTTGTGAAGTAAAATGAGGAATGTTCCTTGTAATGTGGTACAGTTAAGAGGTATGAGCAGAAGCAACAGCCTCAGTGAGAGCACCTCACTCAGTTCCTGTGTTTTCAGGTAGGAGTGAACTTCAGGTTCTAATAACGTAAAAGGCTGTTTGTTTACAATGGGAGCAACCCTAAAATAAAAAGGGCTAAACTATCTTATGCTAACTAACCAAAACCACAGACAGCATAAGCTTTTGGGATAATATTGCAGACTGCTTCACACAATGTCTCAGAGTGTGCGATATTTAGCAGTCTCACAGCATGGAGGACACAACTTCTGAATTCTAACTGCCCAGTAAGGTGCTTCATGCTGTAAACGACATGCTCTAAACACTAAAAGGTGTACTTATATCTTTTTATAACCACAACTGAAATTTTTAACACAGTGGCTTTAAAACCCCTTTATAACATTTGCATTTGAGCTACTGTATTTACAAAGGGAATGTGCACCCAAGACTGAGTCAGTGGCCCAGATATTTAAACTGTGCCAGGCTGTGGCACAAGCTTCGGCGCAGCTCAACATGGCTGCGCAGGGGTATGGACTGGGCGATATTCAACGGAGCTGCGCCATGGCTCAGCAGCATTAAATATCGCACCCTGGCCACCTGCAGTATGCATGGTGCAGTGGCACTGCGCCAGTGCAAGTGGCCAGAATGTAGCATGGAGATGCACTAGCGCAAGTTCCATTGCGCCATGCACAGCAACCACGATATTCAAAAGTTGACATGCAAATGGGGCAATAATGTATGCAAGGTGCACTTGGGACCATTCGCATGTCATTATGGCCCCATTTGCATGCAGGTGGGCTGATCCCCGACGACTTGCGCCTGGCGCCCTGCCAGGCAGCAGCCATCGGGGACTGACACCCCCTGCAGTCGCCAATGTGCTCCACAGCCCGATCGCGGGCACTTGAAAGAAATAAATAATATCCCTAACCTCCCTGGTGGTCCAGTGGACCGCTGTGTGCCTGATCGTGGGCATTTGTAATGAATAAATAATATCCCTAACCTCCCTGGTGGTCCAGTGGACCACTGTGTGCCCGATCGCGGGCATTTGTAATGAATAAATAATATCCCTAATCTCTCTGGAGGTCCAGTGGACCGCTATCTGCCCGATCGTGGGCAGTTGTAGAAAAATTACAAGTCCAATATCCCTGGTGGTCTAGTGGTACCCCCCCACCTGCCCACTGAGCCCCACCACCCTGCCTCCTGACAGCCAGCAGGCGGCAGCATCCCACATGCCTGCCACCCTGATGCCTGCCAACTGACACCTCGGTGGGCTGCATTCTCATTGGCTCTGGCGTGAGCTAATGAGATGTAGCTCCGACCTTTCTTCTCAGATATGTAATGATTCATTCACATATCTGGAATGTAGTAGGGTTGGCGCCCATTGGCTCACGCCAGAACCAATGGCGGTGGGTGCTGCCGCCCACTGGCTGACAGGGGGGAGCGAGGTGGGGCTTAGTGGTCGGGTGGGGGGTACCACTAGACCACCAGGGATATTGGATTTGTATTTTTTCTACAACTGCCTGCGATCGGGCAGATAGCAGTCCACTGGACCACCAGGGATATTGGACTTGTATTTTTTTCTACAACTGCCCACGATCGGGCAGATAGCAGTCCACTGGACCACCAGGGAGTTTAGGGATATTATTTATTTATTTCAAATGCCCGCGATCAGGCAGATAGCGGTCCACTGGACCACCAGGGATATTGGACCTGTTTTTTTTGTACCGATGCCCGCGATTGGGCAGATAGCATTCCACTGGACCACTAGGGAGGTTAGGGATAATATTTATTTCATGCAAATGCCCGTGATCAGGCAGATAGTGGTCCACTGGACCACCAGGGAGGTTAGGGATAATATTTATTAATTTCAAATGCCCGCGATTGGGCAGATAGCGGTCCACTGGACCACCAGGGATATTGAACATGTTTTTTTTTATACAGCTGCCTGCGATCGGGCAGGCAGCAGTCCACTGGACCACCAGGGATATTGGGGAATTCATTTTTTTATTACAAATGCCCATGATCGGGCATGGGGGGGCGCTGCAGGTGCAGCCGGAACTCGGGTGGCCACCCGCAGGTGGCAGCTGCTGTGTTGCACCCTGCAATGTGGCAGCTCACCTGTGGGTGGTCATCAGTTGTTCCTTTTTTTTTTTGGATTAAGTTTGTGCTGGCGCAGGTAGGGGTTGCGCATGCATGGCTCTGCACATCCCGGGCTGAATATCAGGCTGTGCAGGGTATGCATGGGCACGCCCCACCTACCTGCGCCTGCATACATTACTGATGCGCTCTGGCGCATCGGGATTTGTGCCGTGCACTTTTCCCTTTGGAATATCGTGTCGGAGCGCATCAGTGGGTTGTGCATGGTGCAACACTGTTGCGCCATGTGCAACCCTTTTGAATATCTGGGCTCGTGTGTCCAAGGTGCTCTGCACAGTGCTGGACACTAAAACAATAGCAGACAGGATTAGCTGCAGTATATCTATATGTACGAACATATGAAATTTGCCAGCAGATAAAGGTCTAGAGGTCTATCAAGTCTGCTCGAATGTGCAGCTAGCACCCCTTATTCTGCAGCTGCCCCTCCCTTCCACCCTTCCCCTTCATTAACCCTCCCCCTTGTCCTGTCCCATCCCCTTTTGAAGCAGTCCACTGTTCTACTGGATACCACTTCTGCAGGTAACGCATTCCACCCAGCCACCACCCTCTCTGTAAAAAAGCGCCTCCTCATCTCCTCCTGAACCTTCCTCCCTCCAGTCTCATATCTTGCCCCTGGTGGCCCTCCCTCCTTACTTTGAACAGCCCCTCTGTACCCATCTTGTTTATTCCTTTCATGTATTTAAAGGTTTCAATCATGTCACCCCTGTCCCTCCTCTCCTCCAGTGAGTAAATGTTCAACTCCTTCAACCTCCTCTCATATGATAAGTCCCCCAACCCCTTGATCATCTTTGTCGCACTGCGCTGCACCCCCTCCAGTAACTTAATGTCCCTCTTCAGATACGACACCAGTACTGCACGCAGTACTCCAGGTGTGGTCTAACTAATGACCTATACAGTGGCAGAATCACCTCCTCCCTCCTCGAGGATATACCCCTTGCAATACAACCCAGCATTTTGTTGGCCTTTGCAGCTGCCTTCCTACATTGTGCCGAGTTGTTCATTGACCCTGTAATGAGCACACCCAGATCCTTCTCCTCCTCTGTCTGGGCTAGCTGCACTCCCCCCTAGCTGGTAACTCCTCCTTGGGTTCTTCATCCCAAAATGCAGCACCTTGCACTTTTTGGCATTAAAGCCCAGTTGCCAGGTGTCTGACCAGGTTTCAAGCTTTGCCAGATCATCCTGCAACCCCTGCCATCCCCCTAGGTCATCCACCACCGCTCCTACCTTGGTATCATCAGCAAACAGACTGATCTTGCTCTTGATGTCCCATGATATGCCTGCAATGAATATCCCAAACAACACTGGTCCCAACACCGAGCCCTGTGGAACACCGCTCATCACTGCCCTTGGGTGTGAGAGCTCCCCACCCACCACCCTCTGTTGCCTTCCCTGAAGCCAGTTTCCTACCCATCTCACCAACTTTGCACCCGCCCCTGTGCCTACTAACTTCCTTCCCAGCCTCCCATGCGGCACCGAGTCGAATGCCTTACTGAAGTCCAGATACAGGACATCCACTGCATGGCCCTGTCCAGTTGCCTAGTTACCCAGTCATAGAACTCCACCAGGTTGGTTTGGCAGGATCTGCCACATATGAAGCCATGCTGTCTGCTGTCCTGTAGTCCTTTGGCCTCTAGGAGGGCCACCAGCCTCTCCTTCAGGATAGTCTCCATTAGTTTACCCACGATGGAAGTGAGGCTCACTGGTCTATAGTTTCCCGGTTCATCCTTGGGGCAGTACCATGCTGCAAACACTCAAACTACTAAACTTTTTAATGATTCTTATGCTTAACTACCTGTTCCCAGACCTTATCCCAGTGTGCTTTATTTAATAGTCTGGGAGCAGGGCTTTCTAAACAAACACAAAACACATTAAGACTAGCAGCTACATCCGCGGTCTCATGCGCAGGTTCGAGTAGCTCCAGCCCAAGTATCTGTGCTTAAGCTATGATTTTAAAACACACTATACCTCAGTGAATGAGACAAGGGAAGGCTGGTATTTGTTCCTATGCAGAGCAGAAAGGAAAAAAATAAATGTGCTAGACTGCTAGAAAATGAAGAATACAGTAAAGAAGCACCCATTTTGCACTCAGGTGGCCAACCTGAAAAGGGGGCACTACAGAAAAAGAAAAAGCAGAAAAAAGACAGATCTGCTACTGCAGTAGACTTTTTAGAAAACAGTGAGCATATGTACACAAATACCAGGCACCCTTCCACAGACAGGTGCTGGGGAGACCTTGTGGGGATTGCTATGGGATTTGTGTTTATTACGTTAAACTGCGGCGCTTTGCTCTTAAAGGCGTTTTGGAGAAGTAGCACACTTTGGAGATGTGCCTCCCTTGCAATTCACTGCTTAGTTGAGCAGGCGTGGCAGTCCTGCACCAATGGGTGCGGGAGCTGTGTATGACAGCGGTGGTCTTCGCTTCAAAGAAAACCACCGCTGTCATACAGAGCACCGCGTCACGCCCCCCCCCCAAAGCTTTGGTGCCATGCTGGGAGCGCACTCCCCAGCGTGGCAACGCCCTGCAAGAAGTTAGCCGAGGGGTGCCCAGTCCGCTGGCCTCGGACCCCCAGCTTATCTTCCTGCCACGCTTGGGAGCCCACCCAGCGTGGCAAACGCCCCGCATCACGGATAGTAAAAAACAAAAACTGTAAATTAAAACCGCCCCACGAGTCTCCCTGCCCCTCCCACAACCCGCACCCACCCACTGCGCACCCTGCCTCCCCACACCCCTCACCCCATACTTACCTCCGGAGCTCGGCGCGATGATCTTCGGTGGACCGGGAACACGTCTGCACTCTTCAAAGCCGACCGCGAACTGAGGAAATGCCGGTAAGCTGTATAATGGGCTAGATAGGGGTTTTCAACTTTATTGCATATCTCAGGCATTTTTTGGAATTTTTGCACCAAATTTTCAACATGGGGTTTTTGGGACCCCTTCTCATGAATGATGTCACTGTCATGGTGTTATTCGGGCCCGAAGGGTGATTTCGCAGTCAGTGTGCAGTCACTGCGAAATCATCCTTCGGTCTGAATAACACCATGACAGTGACATCATTCATGAGAAGGGGTCCCAAACCCCATGTTGAAAATTTGTGCAAAATTCCAAAATGACTGTTTTACTTAGCATGCGCTATAGTCCCTACGCAGGCTCGTAAGTCTGGTGGAATTTTCAATATTTTCACTCCAGATTTTCAACATTGCCATTTTACCACACCTCCTTATGAGCAGTACAGCTGTCATTTTTCACATCCTGCCCAAAACGTGTTTCCGCCCATGTAGCGCACAATGGCGCAGTCGGTGTGCGAAATCAATGTATGGGATGCATTAATAAAATCACAGTGACACTGTTCATTAGCAGAGGTCTTAAAATGGCTATGTTGAAAATTTGGTGAAACAATTCCTAAAAATGACTGTTTTATGAGCGTGCGTTGCGCAGTTCCTACACACGCTCGTAGGTTTGCGAATTTTCAATACTTCCACTCCAGATTTTCAACATTGCCATTTTACCACACCTTCTTATGAGTAGTACAGCTGTCATTTTTCACATCTCACCCAAAACATGTTTCCGCCCATGTAGCGCACAATGGCGCAGTCGGTGTGCGATCTCAATGTATGGGACACATTAAGAAAATCACAGTGACACTGTTCATGAGCAGAGGTCTTAAAATGGCTATGTTGAAAATTTGGTGAAAAAATTCCTAAAAATGACTGTTTTACGAGCGTGCGTTGGCAGTTCCTACACTGACGTCAGACGCTTAAGTGAATTTTTAATATGTGCACTCCAGATTTTCAACATTGCCATTTTACCACACCTCCTCATGAGGAGTACAGCTGTCATTTTTCACATCCTGCCCAAAACATGTTTCCGCCCATGTAGCGCACAATGGCGCAGTCGGTGTGCAAACTCAATGTGTGGGACACAGTAAGAAAATCACAGTGACACTGTTCATTATCAGAGGTTTTAAAATGGCAATGTTGAAAATTTGGTGACAAAATTCCTAAAAATGACTGTTTTACGAGCGGGCATTGCACAGTTCCCACGCACGCGTAGGTTTGCGAATTTTCTATATTTCCACTCCAGATTTTCAACATTGGCATTTTACCACACCTCCTCATGAGCAGTACAGCTGTCATTTTTCACATCCTGCCCAAAACATGTTTCCGCCCATGTAGCGCACAATGGTGCAGTCGGTGTGCGAAATCAATGTGTGGGACACATTAAGAAAATCACAGTGACACTGATCATAAGCAGAGGTCTTAAAATGGCTGTGTTGACAATTTGGTGAAAAATTCCTAAAATGACTGTTTTCACGAGTGTGCGTTGCGATGTTCGCATGCTCGTAAGTTTGCGAATTTTCAATATTTGCACTCCACATTTTCAACATTGCCATTTTACCACACCTCCTTATGAGCAGTACAGCTGTCATTTTTCACATCCTGCCCAAAACGTGTTTCCGCCCATGTAGCTCACAATGGCACAGTCGCTGTGCGAACTCAGTGTATGGGACACAATAAGAAAATCACAGTGTCGCTGTTCATGAGCAGAGATCTTAAAATGGCTATGTTGAAAATTTGGTGAACAAATTCCTAAAAATAACTGTTTTACGAACGTGCGTTGTGCAGTTCCTACACACTGTCATAAGTTTGCAAATTTTCAATATTTTCACTCCAGATTTTCAACATTGCCATTTTACCACACCTCCTTATGAGCAGTACAGCTGTCATTTTTCACATCCTGCCCAAAACGTGTTTCCGCCTATGTAGCGCACAATGGGGGTAACAAAAAGGTCATGCTGAAAATTTATTGTGCAAATACCAGCAATCGCACAGGGCATTAGGGTAAAGCACCATACGTGCCAAACACCACTGCAAATACCTGCAAGCGAACGTTCAGCATTGACAAATGCTTGTTGTTGAATGGCTTAACTCATTCCTTTCTTTCCCCAAATCCCTGTTCCTGTATTTCTCCTAATAAATCTATACCCTGGTTTTATTGTGCAACTCCTATCCAGGTGGATATTATGGTATGGTTCATGCCTTTACACTTTAGAAAAGATGGCTCTGGGTTTGTGCCTGATTTTGGAGGCCTGATAGGTTTGTGAATGGCACAGTGCCGTCTCCTGATAGGACCCTTCCAACAACAAGATGCCAGGGTGCTGCCCACCAGGAAAGCAGTAATAATAATACTATCACCCACCCCACCCCACCACAGGCAGATAAACAATAACTGTATGCAATACTCTCAAACAATTAACACAATAATATAATTTGACACAAATGAACAAACCTACCCACTTATCAGAAACCAACACATAAACCAACACATACCTCCACAGTTAAATAAAGTGGATGGCAGGGAAGTGTACAGATTGAAGGGGAACACAAGCATCAGGGACAACTCCAATAAGCTGGCACGGGAGTGTCTGTCTCTTCTCTCTTCTTCTTCTCTCTCGGTCTCCCTCCCTCCCTCTATCTCTCTCGCTCCCTCTCCTTGGCAAGACATACTGGGCTGTTTCCAGATGCGTACTAAAATTCAATGCAATGCTAAAAGAAAGTGCATATATACATGTAGTATATAAAAATTGCACTTAGGAGTGGTGAAAGAAATCCCAGTTGTGGTGTAAATTAGGGGGGTGGAACACCAAATCTGGGCAAGAGCAGGCAGTAGGAGTGGGAATGGGGTGGTAGCAAGGTATGAGGTCAGGGACAGTTGCAGGAATAAGATATAAAGTCACAAAGACAGACTTAAGAAGAAGGAAGAGATCAAGTAGATAGATGTTATGAGAGATAAAAGGAAGTACTTTTTCACAAAAAGGGTGGAATAAATTACAGGAGTTGGTATTCTGTGCAAAATCAGTGGGGGGGGGATGCAAAAAGATGGTGGGACAGATACAAAAACTTGGTGAAGACTACACTAGAAACTGATGGGGGAATGGGGAGTGAGAAGCATCTAGGGCTCTTCTATTCAGCATTTGTTAGGTAGGAATTGGCAGACATGATGGTCCAACAGGCCTTTTTCTGCTGACAGATTCTTACTTGGCAATCAGGAATGAGGTTAATTAGAAGAAAACAGGAACATGAGAACAGGGACCTGGATAAGGAAATGAAGTACTGTACTGTAAGGCAGGTATTCAAATATTTGAGAAAAGTCTTGTAAGCACCCCTCGGGAACTTACTAGTTACATTTTTGTAGCTAGGTGTAGTTAGGCAGGAAAAGCATTTTGTGCCTGTAGGTCTGGGATGTAGCCCTGCCTTCTGCCTGCAGAGGAGCCCCTCCCATAAGGGTTAAAAATAGAGTGCTTTGGCGCAAAGTTGGGGACTGGAAGGTGAGCCAGAGAGAGAGAGAGAGTATCAGGGTTCGGCCTGCAAGTTCAGCCATGAGGGCCACGGTGGGGCCTGGGTGGGCCATTCGCCACCTTGGCCCTCCTCCCTCAAAGACCTGTGAAGGATGTGCAGTGGTTTGGGTCTGTAGAGAGTCATGAGGGAGCTGTGGAGTAAGCAATGGGGTCCCTTTGGTGCCAGTTTCATGGGAGCTGGAGCCCAGGTAAGAAGGATAATGAGCCCACCAAGTGATCTCCGGCACCTTGGTTGGGGTAGACACAAGATGGGGTCCTGTACAATAAAACTCTTGCTCATGGGTGAGTGCAGCCTGAGAGCCAGTGAGATGTCTGTGGCTGGGCCTGCTATGGCAGAAGGGGTCTGGGGCACTGTCTGGAAGTAGCAGCCTGGATCGATTGGGGCGTAGTGGTGGCAGCCTCTTCCCCTTTTCCCTCAGACTGTAGGTCCTCTGCAGTGTTTGGGCTCTTCAGGTAGTGCAGCCTGTGGAGGCATGAGGAGTTATGCTTGGGGAGTGGCTGTTTGGGACCTCAGGTGGGGTGGCAATCTGCCTGAGTGTTCTGTGTGGCACTTCAGCTTGGCCCCTTAGTGATGGCAGTCTTGAACTGGAATCACTGCATGAGCAGAAAGTGCTTTGGGTCTCCAGGATTGCCAGGGATATATGGAACTACTTGGGATGCTCAGAGCAGGCATGTGGCATGTGTGATTGGGTGGCAGGAGGGTTTCCGGTGGTATTGTTCATGCTAAAAGTCAACACCGATGTGGAAATAAAAGTGCTCCCAGTAATAAAAGTATTCCTTGTTTTAAAGTAATCCCAGTATTAAGAAGGCAGACAAGAGACCGGCCTGGTGGTGCTGAGGACTGAGATGTTGGATGAAACACCTTGCGCCACGTTGGTGACCCCGATTCGGGAACAGACTCAGGCCGCCGAGGATAGGCGGAGGAGGGAGAGGATCGAGCATCTGGAGAACTGCTCTCCTCTCCTGGGGTGGGTGAGTGGGGCTGCCATTGCTCCACAGTGGCCCCCAATGGAGATCGGGGGTATTGTAGAAAGTGATGCAATAATGGGGTGGAGCGGTGGACTTCAGCACACTAGTGCACAGATGTCATTGCATATCCACACTCCATGGAACTGTACAACAGTAAAGAAAATCCCTGGCCCCACAGATAGGCGATGGCAACCTCCAGTGCCTGCAGCCACACTCCCAACACTGAACTCATCTCGCCAGCTCTCTTGATCCCCTGCCTTGCCTTGGGTTTGGTTCGAGAGTCACTGGATCAGGGTAGGGTGGGGAGTGTCTGTCCCTGATTTGCCTTGTGAGTGAGGATCAGGTGAGGTGGTAGAGCAGTTGTGCCGAGTGGGGTCTGTCTGAGAGAGTTCGGTGGAAGGCAGTGTAGAAAGAAAGTCTACAAAAAAAAAAAAAGCAGACAAGAAATGGGCTTGAGACAGTAGAAACTTCTTGTGCTGTCTAGTTCATTACCTCTGATTAAGTATTTCAGTAACCTAGAGAAAGAAATCAGGTAAATGTCTGGTGGATGGAAAGTTGTAGAGTGCAAGGAATAGATAAGAAAAATGCTGCTAAGTCAAAGTATACTCCTGTATGGCCTGTTCGGCCCACCATTTAAAGTGCTACTCTCAGGAACTTAGCCTTTTTGGCTCAAGGGGATTTCTGTATTAAAGAAAGTCAATTTGTTGGAAAAAGAGATTGCTGTAGATTTAATGTCAGGTTCTGTACCTGTGAGACACTCCTACCGTTGTTCGAGTATCCCCACGCTCTGTAGGGTGGTTTATCAAATTATTCATTTACATTAAATTAGTTTTGCACTTTTGATTCCGAAATGGACAATGGATTTAATAGATATTATACAATGGCAGGTAAGAATCCTGGCTTCTGATTGGTCAATTGGGCACCACAGCAGGGATGTTATCCTGGCATAACATCCCTGCTGATGTTTTGGAGCTTTATTTTCTCCTTTTCTTAAGAAACAAAAATGTTTTTACACAGAAACAATATTCTTTATATTATTTTTTATTCTGCAAATAACAACAAACCATTGTATAATAGGAATAATGCCCTTCAGGGTGGGTATTATGCTGGGATAACATCCCTTTTTGGGCGTTGGATGCCCTCAGTCTGTGGCCTTGGGCCCAACCACCCGAGGCGGGATGTTATCCCAGCATAACACCCACCCTGTTGGGCATTATTCCTTTAATAACTGCTCATGCTTTTGCCTGTTAATGAATATTGCCCCTGCAGCTATCCCCACCCAGTGAAGTGAAGTACCTGCTCCCCCTGCATGCGAAGCCATCTTGCAACATCTATGAACCAGGTAATGAACATTTTTATTCTCTGGACTGTGTTTTCTGGCTGTACAGCCACCCCCTCCCACCAGGATACCATCTGGCATACCCCTAGACACCGGGGTTAGAATCCCACTATCCTACAAACAGTAATTCCCCAAACACAGTCCTAAAATTCAGTCCCAACAGTCGTCTTCCTCTGGCACACCTAACATATCAAAAGGTCCCTGATGGGAGCTCCCACAATGTGTGTGCACATTATAAGGTAATAAGTTGAAAACTTTGTGGTTGAAACTGGCCTGTGTGGTAATGATGGAGAAATATACTGGGGGACATGGGTTCCAAATAGCAGTCCCAACTGAAGCAAATTTAGAAATCAAATAAAAAATCTGTTATGCTGAAGAAGTATACTGTCTCTAGGTTGATCTAAGGTTGTGTAGATCTCAACCAATCTAAGAAAGTTACTAACTGCTTACAGAAGTTGCAGAGTCAGGCCTTGAGCTGTACTCACAACCTCTACGAATGAGCTTAGCATCAGTCCATGTGGAGTGGCTTCTAAAGCAGACTTAGTCAAAGATGCAGTGGACCCAACATGGCTCTGGAAGTGAAGGATGCGGGCTGCAATGAATACAGCAAAACTCCTGGTCAGTTCTTGTCACCTGATGGGGGTGGGTTATTTTCCCTTCATCTCCTTGAGGGCAGGCAGTCAGACAGGGCTGGGGTGCCTGGACCCTCTATTGGGACAAATGCCTGCAGCAAGATGTGAGAAGAGCTGGCTGGATTCTCTTTCACAGAAATGGAGCATTTAGCAAGGCAACTTTGCTCTGAAAACTGGGGTCCAGGGCAGCCGCTTTAGTTCTCATACTCTGAAACTATTTCTCTGAGTCCCAGGCAGGGGGAAGCAATGCCTCGGACTCAGCCCAGAGGCTGAGCTGTTGAAAGCATGTCTGTTTCTTTCTGATTGATCTGCTGGCTGGGCACTCTGCAAACATTCCACCTCTCCAGACTCCAGTATTCTTTGGCTGATCAAGTCACAAGGGTGCTAAAGAACTCTGTTTGGTCCATTTTCATTCCCTTTTTCTAGCTGATCTACAAGTCCCATAATCCTTCTCCATTCCTGGTTGGCTGCTGTATGGAGTTGCATACTGAGGCTTTGAAAGCCTCCTTACTGGCTCCCTTCAGTATGGATAAACTGCGGACCTCTGGCCCCTACCCATAGTCATGTGGGGCCAGAGGGAAACCAAAATAGTTGCGCCCATGCCTTAATGAGCATCTGCCATTTGCAAAATGTTCTGTTCCTTGTTGCAGCTTCCTGACATATTTCCTGTGCCTTGGGGCACCAACACCAAAAATACAGACAGTTGTACTATGCTCGACAACCCTCTGCACCATCTGTCACGGTCAGTCAGAGTCCATGGGAGCATCTGTGGAGGTGCCATGTCATATCAGAAACTTCTATAGATGGACTAGTTACTTTTATGTCCGTCTCATAACTATGCCATTGTACATGTGGTATCTGATGTGTTATTGAGTAGGCCTGTTGGCTGCTGCTGTTCTGATTCCCTTGTTCCCCCCCCACTGATGAGGACCCTCTGTAAACAAGCTTTTAGCTCAAAGGTTTTTGTAATTCCAATTTTCATGTAACCCCCCCATAAATGGGTTTTCCCAAAAGTCTTCCTTGGGTGTGCTTAAATGCCCACTGCCAGGTAGGCATTCTGTGTCTTTACAGGTGTAAAAGTGCTTGCATGCGAGTGCCCTGTTAGCCTCCGTGCCTGTCTCTTTAAGAGACATTATTTTTGTAGTGTATAATTAATCTGGGTAGGGGCCGAGTGTTTCCAGACTTCAGTCCCGTCGAGCTGCAGTAATATTGCTCTGTTCTGCCATTGCTTATGGTGTAGAGGGAGCTCTGTTAGAACTGGTAATTGTTTGCTGATTAGCTGCTCTGATAACAATGGTATTATAGTTTGTCTAACCTGCCTTCTTTGCAGCATGGACGTTTCTGTATTGCAAATTGCACCAATCAGTACCTATTCGGGACCTTAAAATGGAGTCTGTCCCCAGGGGTCTTGTGGGAGTGAATTTCTGTAGGAATTGTAGTTTTTTCACTTTGTTGCCTAAATGGACCTGAGGGGGAGTCCTTGCTTTGACAGACAGATGAATCAACCAACTGAACCCTTTTTGGGTCAGAAGGAAGTCCCGGTGCTGCCTGCAGCAGTGTCAGTCTGAGTTTGGAGTTGAGAGAATGAACAGCTTGAGAAAGGTGGAGTTTGGCCTGTTTGCCTGCTGTCCCTTGAAAGGGATCCTTAGAGAGTGCTTAAATAACTGGACAGTATCTGAACCAATTGTGACAAAAAACCACTGAATTGTGACTGTACCATTGTCTGAAGAAGATTGAAGATTTGCTGTACGCGATTGGCCTGTTAAGACTTCTGAAATCACCACAGAGATCACAGTTTTGCTCAGGAAATCTGAAATTGCAACTGTACTGTCATCCAATCTGTGGTATTGTGTTTTGTCTTACTATAAGTGTGCTGAATGCTGTTAGTGGGTCGTGATTTGGTTCCCCACTGCCTAATTGTGCCACGCTTGCAGGAAAGCTGCATCCAGCATTTACCGGAGTGAATCTGAACTGTTCACCCAGCTTGGCCCTGCCTCCTTGGCCCAGCCAGCTGCTCCAGGCACAGAGATCACCCTCGACGAGAGACTCACCCGGGGATCAGCTCCCTGCTCAACCACCTCGAACAGGAATGACACCTTGCTGATTCGTGTGGGCCCTGCTTCTCCTGGCATACCAGCTTGTCAACCTGCAGTCTCCATCTTGTCCCGCCTGTGTCTCATATTGGGTAGCATGAGTAAACCCCAGGGTAGCTCCCTGCAACATCAGCTAAATCAAAAGTGTTGTCATTTGATTCCCTTATTGTTTCCTTGTCACGAACTGAGCCTCCAGGCCCTGGATTACAAATTGTGTGTGGTTGTGCAAGTTTCTTCTTTCCATCACAGGGCCCTGACCAGCTGCAATGCCGGCCTACCCCCGGGCAATGTGTCAGGCTAGCCCACCTTTGTTTCAGCTGGGTACCCAGAGTGTGTGACTGTGAAGGGACTCTAAAGTGCATGCATGATTGCCTGATTGAATCAGTTACAGAACTAATCAGCCAAATTACTCCCCTCCCTTGTTCATTCCCCCTGAATAAATCCGATCTAATTCCTTTTGCATTTAACCTGACTGTGGTTCCATTTTGTACCAGAAGCACTGTACTGTTGTTACCTGCTGTGTCTAACCTTATTTTACAGGGGGTCTCCAGGGTCGGACTGGTGGAACCAGCCCTGGTGGTAAGTGCAAACCGAGTGGGGATTTGTATTCTGATTAGGGGTTATTATAACTGTGTCTATCGTACATTGCTTAGGCCACTAGAGGGGAAAGAGGGGGATTACAATGTCCCGGAGGGCTGTACCTAGGTCAGCTATGCTACCAATAACCCTGTTCTCCAGGTGGAGGCACCCGTTTTCCGTACCCAGGCCCCTTAACCTGCACCTAGCCATGCAGGCAGGGGTAGTAGCCCTTGGAATAATGCCACCTAGGGGTTACATTCAAATAATTAAAAAATAAAAAATCTGTGAGCACTCCTGTGCTCTGCTTCAATATGGTTTGATTGTGTAGACACTATGTCACTTCCTGGCAGGGAGTCAAAGTGTATATTTAAGTAACTGGTACCTCACTGAGGTTGTGAGCACCAAATCTAGTTCATTGGTGACTGCTCAGGCTGTGATGATCATCAGGTGCCTGCCAGCATGAAGAAATAGGAGCTGCCTCTTGTGCTGTCTTTTGCCTAGTCCTCTTACTGCAGTCCATGGAGACTGGCAGCAGGAAAGGTAAGCCTGGCTGTGCAAAGAAGACAGTACTGGGTGGTGGCTGCTGGGGAGAAGGCTGCTGTGTTCCTGGATATGGAGCTGCAAGGTAAGCCCCATTGTGGATAGAAAGATTCACTTGTATTGCTGTGTGCTATTGCATTATTCACTTTTTTTCTGCATATTGAATGGTGGGTTGCTTGTAATTGCATTATTTCCCGAGGGATCATCGTGTGTGCTCATTGTACTAGAAGGTGTATTCCCAGGTGGAGGTGCCATGTCATGTTCAGTCCCCAAGAAGAGTAACATCATATCCTAGGTTGTCACTGCAGCGGTTTAAAAGAATGTGTACAGACTAGGTGGCCTGGTGGCCCTTATCTGTTGTCACATTCTATGTTTCTGTATTTCTTGTAGGTTAAAAAGTAAAGCAGGCAAGGCATCAGTAAACTTAAGCATGCGTCTTGTGGATGGGGGTTACAGACAAAAGTATAATTTGCAATAAATAAGCTTCTTATAACACCACATGTTGTAAATGAGCACATATTCTATTTCGGTATTGCAACAACTCTCCAGGTTCCATTCTCAGCTGACTGGGGGAGTGATTGACAGCTCCTGCCTTCCCAGTGGAGCCAGTTAGGACCGTGCACTGTAGTAGTAGAAGTAGAGTTTATTTATATCGGGTGCCCTTCCCTGTGGGCTCAGGGTGCCCTTACAACAAATTATAAAAATATACAAATACAGAAATAAAGAAACAGTCAACATACAATACATAAAAATTTACATAAACCCCTTTAAAAATCTAAAAACAGACTGATTCCCAAGCTGTCTGATGATCCCAGTGTAAATTTCGTCAGGTCCCAAGGCCTGCTCAAACAGGAAGATCTTCAGGTGTTTTTTAACAAACTCTATGGATGGCACCTCCTGGAGGTACCCTGGCAGAGAATTCCAGAGGACCGGGACTGCTATTTCAAATGCCCGGTCCCTGGAAGATTTTAACCTAGCCTTGGGGACCTCCAGGAGGGCCTCTCCAGATGATCTGAGAGAGAGTAAGATGGGGTGCAGAGATGCAGAAGCTCCTTCAAGTAGCCCAGACCCAACCTGTGTAGGGTCTTGTAGGTAACAAAATACATACTTTAAAGGTGATGCACCAGCACACTGGTAGTCAATGCAGTTCAGGCAGCACCAGTGTAATGTGAAGGAACCTCGAGTGTCCAGTCAAGAACTGGGCTGCTGCATTCTGCAGAAGCTGCAGGCATTGTATCGCACCTCCTCTGACCCTGAGGTAGAGTGCATTACAGTAGTCAAGCCTCGAGGTGGTGAAAGAATGTACCAGTGTGGCCAGGTCATTGGCAGGAATAAGGGACTTAATTTGGGCGATGTTCCAGAGATGGTGAAATTCGGTCCGGACAACTGCCTACACCTGTGTATCAAGTGTCAGCTCATTGTCCAGAACAACTCTTAAATTCTTCACCTTTAGGAAGGCCTCCAGTTTAGTTGGGCCAATAAAAGAGCCCCAACCTATCCCCAGAGGTTCCCATTCCTCTCCTTTGACCTGGCTCAACCACCAGCACCTCAGTCTTCCCTGGGTTAGGTCCCAGCCAGTTTGACGCCATCCAAACCTGGATCTCGGCCAAGCACTCATTCAGCACATCCCCACGTCAGATCTTCCAGGTGCAAAGGGCAGGTAGGGCTGAGTATCATCAGCATAGCAATGAAAACTCAACTCATACCACCTTATAACCTCACCCAGGGGCAGCATGTACAGTGCAAACAATGTGGGGGAGAGGACAGAACCTTGGGGAACTCCACGGGGCAGGTCTGTTGGGTCTGAGGAATAATTCTCCAATATCACTCTCTGAAACCTGCCCTGGAGGAAGTACTTGAACTAGTTGATGACCTTACCGGTGAGTCCTACACACTCCCTCAGACTGTCCAACAGCACCCCATAGTCTGCAGTATCAAATGCTGAGGAGAGATTCAGGAGAACAAGAATCATTCACTCTCCTCTGTCCCTCGCCCTGAGCAGGTCATTCAACACCTTAACCAGTGCGGTCTCTGTGCTGTGCAAGGCCTTAAATCTGGGCTGTGATGGTTCATAAATTTGAAAGTCCATTAGGTAACCCTCAAGCTGTTCTGTGACCACCTTCTCAAGAACCTTCCCCAGAAAACACTGGGGTCCAAAGATGGCTTTTTCAGCAGGGGCTTAACCACAGCCTGTTTAAGGGACTCCAGAAAGACCCCCACTGACAAGGAACTCCCAACAATCTTGGTAAAAAATGAACCCAGGACAGCCAGCTAGTAACCATGTCAGGCCTGGGTCAAGGTTGAAGAACATTTGTTTAAGCCCAGAGATCACCCCACAGACCTCCACTGTTGTCATTGAATGGAATTCTCCCCAGGACAATTGAGTGCATCCACCCACCCAAAGGCTACCACTATTGGAGGGTAGTATTCCGCTTGGAGAAATCTCAGCCCTCATGGAGTACACTCTGTCTGAGAAGAATCAAGCGAACTCCTCACACTTGTGAGATGAAAAAGCCCTGATGGGTTCCAGACAGGCTATATGTAATAGCCTGTCTACAGCTTGAAAGAGCTGACCCGGTTGATTCTTCCCAGCTGCAATCATCCTAGACATAAAAGCTGCCTTTTTTGGATGATTGCATTCTGATACTCATCATAATGAGTAATCAGAACCAGCCAGTCCTCCAGACACCTGGTCTTCCTCAATGCTTCTCCAACCTCTGCCCCCTGATTTTCAATGTTCTCAGCTCTTCACCAAACCCTAGCGAGCCGAGGTGTGAGACCAGGGGGAATACACATGTTGGTGCCAGGCCATCCAGAGCCTTGACAACAGCCCTGTTATAGGCCATCAAAGCATTCCCTGGACTGTTGGCACAAGCCTCAAGCACAGACAAAATGTCCAGTTCTGCCATCAGTCCCTCTGGTTGTAAATCTTTCAAAGGGTGCATCTGAACCATTTCCACAGGGGGAAGGGACATTCAGGGGGGCTTTGAAGCTGAGCCTGATGGTGCAATAATCCAACTAAATGACCAGATCAGTCTTGATAGTGTCAGTTTCAAGCCCCGGGGGAACACCAGGATAAGCACGTGGCCGGAGCAGTGTGTCCTGGCCGTGGTCACTGTGGTCACCAGGGTGAGGCCCAGAACCTCCATATCTGAAAGGGGGTTTTTGGCCCCTGATTATACCTTGTCATACACCCAGATGTTGAAGTCACCGAGAACGAGCCATCTCAGTGACTCCAACACCCTCTTGGTGACAAAGACCGATGTCTCCTGCAGGAAACTCCAGTTCCACCCAGGTGGAAGGTAGACATAGAGAATCCTGAACTCCACTTCAGGACCCCCTTGCAGCACCATGCACTTAAAAGAGTTAGTGTCCCCCACTAGGTGCACTGCCAGGCCCAGCTCTGACCTAAAAAATATGGCCACCACACTCCCCTGCATTCCTTCCTCGAGCAGTGAACCATGGTAAACCTGGCTGGGACTGAAGGTTGTAGCACAGGGCAAGAGATATCCCCCAGCCAGGTCTCTGTAATGTACGCCAGGTTGATCAACACAACAAGCTCTGCCATTATAATGGTCTTGTTCACCATGGACCTGGTGTTGCACAACTGTGCAAAAAAAGGACAAAAGTCTGAGGCCAGTCCCTCAGCTACCTGCCTTCTCAGTCCAGAGGGTTCCCTGGGTATAGAGACATGGCATGGGGGACCCCGCTCCAATTGTTTCCTCAACCCTGGGCGTCTTCTGGTCCCCACCACCAAAATCAGCTCTCCCCCGGCTACATTCTTCTTGCTGTCTCTCACTGTAACACCCCTCCTTGTATTGCCCAACTCCCTACACCTCCAGGAAACTGTAGCTGCAAGGAGTGGGTCACAGAAGGGGCATAAAGCTTTTAATAACGAGGAGGAGTAGTATACAGTAGCACTGGGGCCTGAGTCAAAAAAATCCATCTCCAGTATATATTATTAACTACTTCTACGAGTTCTACTACTACAGTAATTAAAATAAAATAATTCAACAGACCTTACACACCACACTCACTCACACCATCACTCACTCCAGGAAATTAAAAATAATCCCCTCCCAATCCCAAAAAACAATAATACAGAGATAGATACCACAAAGTGCCTCAACCCACCTGCCCATAACCCTCCCAACAATAAAATACAAATAAACAATTAAAAAATATAAAGAGTCCAATAAGGGGAGTTCATAAAGCTATACGGCAGTCTGTTTAGCATATGCCAACCCAGATCATGAAATTAATGAGATGTTCTGCACTTATGGGCAGCAGCAAAAATTCCCTAATAGCAGGACTAGTGAAACTGAAAAAAGTCCAGCACAGTCTTCAATGGCTCACAATAGATGTATTTTAAAATCAGATCCAGCAACAGAGAAGTTCCAACCCTCTCACTTGTTGCAGCCCCTCTACTGGGCCCAATTCAAATTCAGACAGACTGGCAGGACTTCCAGTTGGGAAGCCCACGAAGGAAGGAAGAGAGAGTCACTGAGTGCAGTGCAGTAGCTGAGAAATGTTGGGAGGCAGACACCACACCAGTACTGCAGGGCAGATAGTGGTACCATTGATAGAGATAGGGGAGGCAGGAAAGAGGAGCCACAAGGAAAGAGCTGGTTTCCCTTGTGTGAAGCAAGAAGAGCTCAAGGAGGCAGAGCCATGGGGGAGGGAAGAGAGAAGAGAGAGAGAGAGAGAGAGAGAGAGAGAGAGAGAGGTGCTGCAGAGGATAGGGTCCAATGTTAAACAGGAAGGCCTAAGAACTGGAGAAGCTGCAGTCTATGGCACTGCTCTGTTAGCACCAGAAGAAAGAGCAGGGAGAAGGCTGAGAGGTGAAGGGACACTGGTGCCATGGAACAAAGGGAAGAGGATTTAAACTTGAATTAAAGGGATCTATAACTGTACCAAGTGCGGGTGGGGTTGAGCATACTTATGGAATGTGCACAAGTTTTCAGCACTGTGAGTTCCAACTTGGTATGCATCTATCCAACTGGCCAAACACATTGATATGGGAATGCCAAGTCCACCTTTCTAGGGTTAAGAGGAGTGACTGCACACTATCAAATGGAGTGTAACAAGCAGCTGCAAGAGATGAGGAAAAGGAGGATAATTAATTCCTCTGCTTGTCTATGTTATGGCCCTCCCTCCTTATATTAGTTGACAAGAAGGATGGAAAAGTCCCAATGAAGGATGCATATCTCTGCCCCTGAATAAATGACACCTGTCATTTGTTCATAAGGACTTGCTGATTCTTCACCCTTCACATAACCAGCAGATACTGGCAGGTGTAGGTGCAGCCCTCAGGATAATGTGAAAAATACTATTATGACTAAATTCAGAGCCATTTTGTGGCACAGCTGCATCAAACTCCTTTGCACAACTCTGTCCACTTTTATATTGGTGGGCACAGTTATGACAGTTTCCGCAGCATGCGGCAAATGTTTGGTGCTAGCCCTGTAAAAAGGGTCCACTGAATGATGCAGGTTACATCAGGGAAAACTGGTCAAACTTGTGGCATTCAGTGCTTGGGATTAAAATTCCCGATCACCAGCTGGAAGAATGCCACAAGCTCCGTATGCCAAGCGATCAGCACACCATGGGCTTGTGGCAGTCTCAGGGTGTTGAAGATGGAGCCCATTGACTTAATAGGAACTAAAGAGACCTGGTAGTCTAAAGAAGATACATTGAATGAGGATATTAATGCATACACACTTTTAGGGAAAGACAGAAAAGGCAAGTGAAGTGAAGGTGTGACCATTTATATTAAGAATGTCCTTCAGAGTAATGAATGCTTCTCCTTGGATGAATCTGAGTACCTAGAATTTATTGGTTTTCAAACTACTGGGGTGGGCACAAAGCCACTATCAATATTTGTCTTCTATAGACCTCCTTATTCAAACACCAAGAGAGACCTGGTGCTAAGCAATTCTTTTAGTAAGCTCATCAAGAAGGGTGATGTGATTTTTATTGGCGATTTTAATATGTCTGGTATAGACTGGGAGAATTCCTTAGGGAAAACTATTACTGGGAAACTATTTGTGGAAATGTTAAGTGATGACCTGTCACAACATGTAGAAGAACATAAAAGAGAGGGTTCTTCAATGCTGTCATTATCCATTCTGATGGGAAAATTAATGACTACTTTGTTAGGGAATATTCAGGAACAAGTGATCACAGTATGGTCGAGTTTATTATCAACAGAAATTGTATTTAGTAAAATGGGATTCCAGTTTACAGGTATTTTCCTAAAGCAAATTCGGACCACATAAGAAAAGCCACAGCTGACTGGGACTGAAAGCATGAAGTTGTAAATAAAGAGGTAGAAGAAATGTAAAATATTCTAAGGGCAAAAGTTAAGGAGTCAGATAAAAATTTCATACCAACAAAAATAAATACAATTCAAAAGGGAAGATACCAATTTTGCTTCATTGGAAGATAATATTATTATTAAGGTATGTGTAATCCTAGTAATAAATAAATATTAAGGAACTGATAAAAAGAAAAAGAGAAGCTCCTTAAGCTCATGAGCACCAGTAATGATGGCTGTAGTCGGGGCTTGTATAAAGACATTCAAACTAAATGTAAAAGGGAAATTAAAAGTTGTAAAATGAGGATGGGATAGAGAATAGTCAAAATATAGCAAATAATTATAAGGAATTCTACTCACATATAAGTACAATTATAGCAAAACTGAAGTACTATAAGGGATAAGAGATAACCATCCAAATATGTTGGCCCTTGCTTCAGGGAGGTGTCACTATAAGCAGTAATAAAGAAATAGTACAACTTTGTAATAGATTCTATTGTTCATTTTTTTATCAAGGTTTTTCTGCTTGGGTTGTTTGGGGCAGCTGCTCAGTCCTATTCCACCCCTCAGACTACCTCCCCCGGAACTCACCCGGTCTCTTTAGGGTTTCCTCCATGGCCCCCCTCCATGCACTGAAGGAGGGAGGTCTGTCCTCCTCACCCCCAGTGACACACATCAGAGCACACCGGGGCCCCTGCTTGCAGCAAGGATCCAGGGACAGGCTGGCAGGAACTTGTGTAGCTCCTGTTACTATTTTCCACTTTCTTCCCATCCCTATCACAGTACATGCATGTGTGCATGTGGAGGCATATATGTATCACATTGATGTAGCCCCTCCCTTCTTGCCACCTGAAGCTGCACCACCACCAGGCCTCCACCTGGTGGCAGTCTTAGGCCAGACCAACATGCCTTCCCTTCCAAGGAGAGGAGAGGAGAGCAGTCCTTCTGATACTCAGTGATGTCATGCCCAGGCCAACCCCCCCAATGAACCTAGCTCATTCCCAAATGTGGGTTGCCAGCATGGCTGGAGGTAAGGCATCCAGCGCCTCAGCCCTAAATGCCACCGTACCAGGTTTTTGTTCAGTTTTGAACAAATGAGAAGCACATGAGGTGAAGCCATAGATAAATGTTATGAGCACTAGAAATACATTAGATTTACTAAAAATGTGCAATGGGAAAAAATCAAGAACTTGAAATCTAACAAATTGGCAGAGTCAGATGACATACATTCTAGAACTGTAATTGAACTAGCCTTGGAATTGGTCTGGCCAGTTACAGCACTTTATCATAAATGACTTGAAGATGGATGTATTTCTGAGTACTAGAAGGATGGAGTGGCCCCCATAAGTACTGTAAAAAAGGGGATGAATATAATATAGGGAATTATAGGTTCATAAGCTTAAAAGAGAACTACAGTCACAAATTACAGAAACATATGCTGTGCAGGGTGGTTTTATTTGTGCGTGTGGTCCTAGTGTGCCCTTTCCTTTCTTTGCTTTTAGGAGTTTCTTCTAAATTTACTGCCTGGTTTTATGGCCCTTGGGATCTTCATGTTTGAATTTGTTGTTGCTTTTCTTTTTCCTATAAAGCCTCCTGTCCCATGTTACAACGATGTGTCCAAGAACATTGATTCAGTGAGTGACAGCAGCCATCTGCTGTTAGGAGCATGATGTTCTGGCCTCAGCTAAATAACTCTTTCTAATCCAGTCTTTAATCTCTTTGTTTTCTAGGTATGTATCTAGGTCTAGGCAGCAAGCATAAATGTTGTGTTTTTAAAACTTTTAATCAAACTACACACAGACATAAAAATCACACAAATTACCCCAGGTCATCAGTGCTAGTGTTTGTGAAGATTCTAGCTGTTTCCTTGCAAAATAGCCCACTAAATTATCTCTCGGGTGTTTTCCAAACTGTGACTGTAGCCTTACCTAATGCTCACTGGATAAGGAGAGGCACGTACTGTACAATCACAGTTGTATTGCTGCAGACTTGACACTAATCCAGCACTTGACAAATCTATGATCATGGACATGTTACTGTCACATGGGACAGGACAGGAGGTACTGTAGTGGAAAAATGCAATACGTAAATTTAAACATGGAGATCCCCAGGTGCCATAAAAGCAGTAGGCAAATTTAGAAAAACATTTCTAAGAGCAAATAAAAAACAGGACACACTAGGACTATAACCATAAATCAAAACACTGCACAACATATTTGTTTTGTAAGGTTTGACTGTAGTTCCACTTTAGCATTAATACTCTGCAAACATACGGAAAGTCTTGGGATTATATTGAATCATGGTTCCATGGCTTTAAGCATGGGAGATCTTGCCTTACTAATTTGATAAAACTCTTTGAACGTGTGAGCAAGGCTTTGGAAAAGGGAAAGGCAGCTGATGTTATATACAGTGTCTGGATTTTATTAGGTATTTGACAGTGTGCCTCATAGTTGAATTGTCAGAATTACAGGGACTAGTATGTCATCCTACAGTCAATTGGGGCAGGAATTGACTAAGAGGTACAAGCCCATTGGGTTGCATAAATGGTCATATCTCCAGCTTGGGGACTTTTACTAATGGAGTCTCCCAGAGATCCATCTTGAAACCTCTCTTTAATTTTTTTTGTCAAGTGATATACACTTGGGCCTTAAATGTTGGATGAATAATTGTGCAGATGATGCTCAACTTGGTAACATTGTAACAACTGAAATTGACACTCATAATATGCAAAACAATAAAAAAAACTGGGATTATTGTCAGATAATGCCAAAATTAAGTTTAACATAGACAAGTATGTGGTTCTTCACTTAGGCATGAAAATCCTAATATAGAGCACTTGCTTAAAGGTGTATCGCTGAGAAGATCAATGAATGTGAGGGATCTAGGTGTAATAGTGGCAGACAATTTTACAAGGAAACAGCAAAGTCAAGCAGCAAGAAAAAAATGCAACCAAATTATTGGGTGTATACAAAAGAATATG
Source organism: Neoceratodus forsteri (assembly GCA_016271365.2). Lineage (NCBI taxonomy): Eukaryota > Metazoa > Chordata > Ceratodontiformes > Ceratodontidae > Neoceratodus > Neoceratodus forsteri. The sequence continues at coordinate 1,354,369,698 of CM057455.1, read as the reverse complement.
TCTAACAGGAATAGGGAGATGTTGCTACCTCAGTATAGGTCCTTGGTGCATATGCACCTCATATGTTGCATTCAGTTCTGGTGCCCATACTGGGGTAAGATGTAACACAATTGCAGGGGGTGCAGAAGAGGTTGGTCAGGATGATAAGAGGTACTGAGAACGTGACTTATGAGGAAAGACTTAGTGATCTTGGTTTGTTCTCTCCTAAGAGACAGAAGCATAGAGGGGATATGATTTTGATGTATAGAGCATCAAGACACCACTCTTTATCTAAGACCCATTGTTAAATAACAGATCGAGTAAGGAAGGTATGCTGAACCACACATATTCAATTATAGGGGAACTCTAAGATGAAGAACACAGGCACTGAATCATGCACAGAATTATATCTGAATGGAACATGATTCCTGAGGATGTGGTTAAGAGTAAAAATGTATCCATATTTAAACAAAAGTTAGATTATTATATGGGTGGAAGATCTTCATTAGGTTGTTAATGGTGAAAACCAACAGGTAATCCACATGGGCTTAGGAACACACAAGAATGCAGTGCATCCAGGAAAAAAAGACTGGTGCAGCCGTGGCAAGCCAATCTAAAGAGTCAGTTGCACTCAAGCAAACTAAAAAAGCCACAGCCCAATTGTTATTTAAGCAAAAAAGTAACAAATTTATCGGTGAGCACACAGGTTACAGAGAGCACTAACTAGAGCCTCAGTGCTTCAACATACTTAAGGTCTTCCTCAGGGATGTCAGATGGGCTTGCAGCCTTTGTTTGCCTGCAGAAATTGTATGTATCTATGTATCTGGGACCCATGATCTCCATGGCAGGAGTCAGTGGAGACTGTTAGATCCTGACCAGCCTTCTGCAGGGTAACTGTAGAGGAGAGTTTCTTAGAGTGAACCTCCTATTATTGCCAATTTGTTCCTAATTGCCACCATAAAAGCCCTCTGCTCTAAACAGTGGAGAAACAAACAAAGTTTGAAGGGACAGATGCATGCCAAGGGTCCTTTGTGGAATTAAAAAATAAATTATTGTCTTCATCAATCCTGGCCTACCCCAAGCCCCACATACCTTTCCTGTTAACATGGATGCTAGCAAGATCTGTAACAGAGTAAAGAGAGGTGCAACAGACAGGTTGCTTGTGTCAGTTCAGCACTTAATAAGCCAAACTGCAGCTACACGGTCACCAAAAAGGAGCTACTCACAATAGTTCTCTTTGTTTGCATTTCCAGCATTTTCTCCTTGGAAAATGGTTCTCCTTCTGAACTGATAGTATCTTAGTATGGTGGCTGCATCATTTCCATGAACCAGAAGGGCAATACAAGATGAACTTGAACAGTTAGCCCAGTTTGACTACCACTTTGTGCACTGAGCTGGGAAGGAGCATCTCAAAGTGGACATCTTTTTCTGAAGGCTCACATTAGCTGGGAGTCCAGCTGAGGAGGAGACGGAGGAGTCACACCTGGAGATGCTATACCTCCTTACCTATCTGCCTGACTACTTAGGCATTCACCCTGTCATACTTCATACTATCTACCTTGGCATTTATCCTTGTTGGTATACTTCTTTATACAGAGGCACCAGCCAGGACGCAATGCAGAAATGCTGCAGTATATCACAAAATGCTGCAGTACACTGTAGAGAACAGTGTAATTCAAACTAATTAAACCATTTTGTGACATACCATTTGCTGCAAACTATTGCGTTGCATAGTAGCTGGCTCGACTGTACTTATCTGGACATTTGCCCTCCTCATCATTCTAGCAACCCATGCTTCATCCCTTGCATTTCCTCTGATCAGCCTCCTACATTTTTCAACTCTATGCCTCATGGCATACATCTGTGGGCTATGCTGGTCTTTCAGCCCAGGAGGTCAATATGCTTATCCTGCTTCTATGAAATTTGCATCTTGAGGGTGCTGCACATGCCAAGTTCTCATTATTATACACAATAACTCAGTGGCACCTCTCAGCATTCCCATCACCTGATTCCCCACCTTGAGGATAGGACACTCACCATGGGAGCCCATTTAGCCATACAGATCAACTCGGTGGCAACTCTTGGTGTTGTACTTTCTGCTTATGGGGTGGAACCCTCACCATGTGAGTTCCCTTTCAGCCATGAAGATTGATTTGGCAGGATCTCTTAGTGATTTATATGTTGTTTTCTGTGCCTTAAGGGTAGGACCTGCACTGTGAGAGGCTTTTCAGCCATGCAGATCGACACAGTAGCACCTCTCAACACAATCCTCTCAGTGTCTGCCTATAGCTTGGCAGGTCTTGCTTCATATTATCCTTCCTTTAGCTTCCCCTATCATCATCATCATCATCATCATCGGTCAAAGGTTAGGCCTCTTGATATACCTGAGGACAAGCAACATTTGTCCAGCAGATGATACTCTTCTTAAAACCATGCCTTGAGGGTGGGGTCTTCTTTAAGGGCAGAGTGAGCCCATCTGGCCATACAGATTGATTCGGTGTCAGCTTATAGTGTTATCCCACTGGAAAAATAGAGCAAGGGCCTTTCCCATTCAAACTGTGCCCCTAAACTGGATTCAAATTTCAGCAGTGATCAGAGCCATCATTAATGTTGCCAAAGCCAAGAAGGATGGTAACCTAACACATGGTTCCCCACTGGTGTCCTCAAAAGTTTTTTTTTTCTCTCCTCTGTGCTGAAGGTCATAATAATACTTAAACTGATTAAGTAATTATTCTGTTGAGAGCTAGAGCAAGATGCTGGCCCTATATCTGAGAGTTGGAGCTGGATGGTGGTTCTGCACCTCAGTTCTGGCATTCCACACTTCAGTAATTTTGTCCCTTTCTCCGAGGTACTTCTCTTCTCTCTTTACAGGAAGTAAGAGCTCTTCTGTTTATCTATTTGCTTTTTTGGGCCTTCTTCCCTTTGGTACCACTGGTCTATGGGAATCTTGGCCCTGTGACACTTCTAGAGGATGAATCCTTCTCAAGAGGGTTCCTGTGTGTTTACAGCATTCTGAAAGGGTAGTAGTTCCTGTAGCAGAGACAGAAAGCCAAAGTCACAATCATATTGCGTACACATTCTACATACTACCTACCTACTAGACTACCTCAGTACCTTCCTTCTTTTTTTTTCTATTATATTTTTTTGCTCCTGGAGCCCTGGTAGGTGGCTGTGGCCCTCCCTCGGAGGGACTCACTCTCTGATCCTTGCATACCCGCTGTTGCCGACTCCCGTATGTTCCCCTATGGCTTACCCCCCCACGGTGAGGTCAGCGAGGAGGGTGCCGGCTATCTTCCCCCCCTAGAATATAATCCAGAAGCCGGGGGCAGCCCTTGGGGATGCGACAGGCCATCATGGAGCCTGCTAGCTCCTCTTCCACTGTTTGCTCCCTCCCCGACTCCCCTACCAATGTGAGGACGTCGGTACATGCCTCCCGACCCATATTGCCTTTCGGCCATCACCAGAGAGCAGTTAACGAGTGGGACAACAATCCTCCCCCCCCCCAGAGAGGAGAGAAGTCCTCTGACCGCTCAATCCTCTCTAACCCCCTGTTGACCCCCAGCGGTCTGGGCTCATTCCCGAACCCGGGTCACCAGCGTGGCTCGAGGTGTAGAGACCAGTGCCTCAACCTCCAGTGCCATTGGGCCAGCCCAGTACCTTCCTTCTAGCTGTTTGCTTACCACCATCATTCCAATCCTGCCAAATCCTACAAACCTTCCCTGTGTTTCCTAAGCATTCATATATAAGAAGCCTGATTGTCCACTGAATTAAAAGGCTTTAGCCCATTGTTTGGTGGGACAGTGGCAACAAGTGCCACATATGCCCACTGAATGGTAGGTAAACTGTGCATGCCCAAGCATCATTCAGGTAATCGTTTCGTTGCTTCCACCATCCACCCCTCCTCCACAGGTGGTGCCTCTTTTACCTTAGGGTTGGATCTGCTTCCCTAATATATCTTTGGTTTAAGGGGACCTAATCTCTGTGACATCTCTAGGGGTGAAACCCTCCTCAAGAGGGTTTCTGTAACTTAATGAACCTCACAAGGTTGGTAGTCTGTGCAGCAGGTACAGAGAGAGCATGAGGCAGTTATGATTATGTTGCACAAGCATTCTACATGCTGTCTGCAGTACCTTACAGACTACCACGGTGCCTTCCTTCTAACCTTCTCCAGTGATGCTTAAGAATTTCCACATAAAGGTCCTGATGGTTCATTGGCTTGCATACATTGTATTACTTATAATGTCTTGTTGCCTCAGTGATGATTTGTATAGCCTTGTATGCTTAAAAGGCTCTAAACTGTATTACTGTCTTATTATATAAGCAACTATTTCTGTACTGTTGTGACTGAGTTATGTGCTTTCCCATCCCAGGACCTACTTGAAAATTAGTTTTACTTAATGGAGTTTATCTCGGTAAAGCAATAAATACAAAATTCAAATACAAATACAAGTTCTCCCATTTCATTTTGCTCAGCTTTAATTCTGATTTTAATACTGAATCTATACTCGATACACTAGATCTCCCTGGAGGATTTGTGACAGATTTTTGGACTTTTGAAGTGCTGTTAACACTGGTATTCTAGGATGCATCTTTAGCAACACTGCATTTTCCTAGATTTGAATTCACCATATACTTTCTGCTTCCCCCAAAAGATGTTCTGTTAGTTCTTATATTTTTTTCATTTAATCTCTTGATAATGTCTTATAGTTGGATTATACTTTTATGAAGTTACAATGCATTTTTTGGCAGGCAGGTCCCAGTCAGTCCGTATTGGCTCTGACATTTCCACCTCACTCCCTGTTACCACAGGGGTCCCCCAAGGCTCTGTCCTAGGCCCTTTGTTGTTTTCTATCTTCCTCAATGATCTGCCTGTGGCCTGCCCTCATATGTCTATCCACATGTATGCAGACAACATGGTTCTGTATGCCTCTGGGCCATCCCCCTCTGCAGTGGCAGCCTGTCTGCAGCAGGACTTTGACACTGTCCAATGCTGGTTCCATTCAAATCAACTATTCCTAAACCCCAAGAAAACTGTCTCCCTAACATTCGGCACTAGGGCAAAACTTTCCCATCTCCCTGCCACCCCAACTTTCCACACACTAGATGGCTCCCCCCTGGAGGTTTGTATTTCCTTCAGATACCTCGGGTTCTGGTTAGACCAGCATCTTGACTTCACTGCACATATTGATGCTATACATAAGAAGCTACACCCCATGTTAGGTGCGTTGCACCGTAATAAAGGTTGCATCCCCCTGCCCACGTGCCAGGCAATCGTTCAAAAGATGATCCTCCCAACAATCGACTATGGGGATGTAGTCTACTGTGTAGCCCCTAAGTCCTCCCTGACCAGACTAGAGCTTGTCTTCCGCTGGTTCTGCCATTTCTCCCTGGACTGCCCTCCCATTATCCATCATTACGACCTCTACCATTCTTTAGACCTCACTTCTCTCCACAATCGGAGATTGATATACTGTGCTAAAACCACTGCAAAATTCTGGTCACAGTTGTCACAAACCCACTCAGCAGGTCAGGCCCTCTACTCCCAAAGTGCCAACCTCTGAGCACAGTCTTGTGAACAGTTTAACAGAACAAGGTAACCCTCTTGTCTGTTTTGTGAGTTCGGATCAACCTTTGGTCTCAAGTCTTGGAGGGATTCAAACTGTGAACCTCTTGCTAGCGTACCCAATGCACAGGCTCAGATATTTCTGTCTTCGGGGGGCCAGATATCTTTGCCTATGGGCACTTAACCAGGTATACAGAAATGAACCCTTCAAAACTTTGATAAAGACCTCAGATTTAAAATGTTCTCTTTCCAGTTTGGTGTCACCATTCAAGCTATGCCTCATGTCTGCTATAACCATATATACTTTTCTTACAACTAAACGAAATTCAAAGGCAGACCAAATATGTTCTAAAAAAGAATTTTACTAAAATAGATAAAAATATGTAAAACACAAAATACAGAACTCTTGTATCACAAGACATACTAATCTTTTAAAAGAACAAGGTTTAAACAGTGTAAATTCCTACTTACAGTACTTAGATTTGACTCTGTTTCTAAATATCTGCTTAAAAGTGCTCACAGATCTTTCTTGGTCAGAGTCTAGGTAAAAATGTGTAAGTAAAACAGAATTATTCCTTAAAGTAAACTATATTTGCAAACCCCTTTTGTGTGAGGTCATCTACTGTAGCTCCTCCTCTGTCAGATTATATATAAAAATATATCTAATAAAAAAAAAAGGATGTCTTTTCAAAGTATTAATTTTGCAATCCTCAGCATGACTCATATGTTCTTCAAATGACTTCTCTTGATCGTAATAAGTATCCTCTCTCACACAGGCATCACAGGAGCATTTACAACCTTGCACCAGTTTGCTAAACCTGGTTTCCCCTTCTAACATCATAAACTGTTTTTATGATTTCCCTCTTAACAAAATTAACTTAGACACATCTGTAATTAGCTTCTAGCCTGCCATGTTACACCTGGTATCTAAAACCTGAGTGTGTGTGATCTCACATGCTGGTTCAGCATTTTCTCATGGCTTTCATCTTTTAGCTGAAACCTGGGGTGGGGGGGGATGAGTGAGGTCATTCTAAGAGCACCAGATTTTTCAGCAGAGACAGTCAGTAATACATTTGATACTAAAAAAAATGATACAGCACTCAGAACTGGCTGTCCACGTCACAATTCCTCCCCACCTAGACTGAATTTGTGGGTTCTATCCCTTACATGTGATGAGCTTCCCAAATCAGTTCACTCCTCATAGACCCTAGACAGCCCATCTGAGTTCTGGTTCTTCGCTCCAGCCCTATGTATGATTTTTAGATCATACCCTTGTAAAGCAAGACTCCATCTTCATAGTCTGCCATTGTCTTTCCCCATCTGCGTCAGCCAAACCAGGGGGTTGTGGTCAGTCTACACCACAAAATGCTGCCCATACAAGTATGGCTCTAATTTCTTTAGCACCCACACTATGGCAAGACACTCCTATTCCACTGTGAAGTACGCTTGCTCCCTGGGAAGCAGCTTCCTCCTCAGGTACACTACTGGGTGATCTGTCCCTTGGCTAGACGTCTGGCTCAGTACTGCCTCAATACCCACATCTGAGGCATCCATCTGAATTATAAAGGGTTTTGTTATAGCTAGGACTTGTCAAAACAGGAGCACTACACAGTGCCTGCTTTAGTCTGGTAAAGGCTTCCTCACAGGCTGGGCCCCAGGTCATTTTATTTGGCATCTTTTTCTTTGTCAGGTCAGATAAGGGAACAGCCAGGGCACTGTAATTGGGTACAAATTTCCTGCAGTACCCTGCTGTCCCTAGAAAAGCTCATGACCTGCTTCTGGTTTTCTGGTCTGGGCCATGCCTGGCTCACCTCTATCTTTATTTGGTTAGGATGGAGCTGTCCCCAGCCTACCACATGCCTGAGGTATGCCACTTCTCCCATGGCAACCTGGCACTTCTTGGCTTTGACAGTGAGCCTGGTCCTCTGTATCCTGTCCAGCACTTCCCTAAGGTGGGATAGGTGTTCCTCCCAGCTGGTACTAAAGATGGCAGTGTCATCCAGGTACACCACTGCATACTCCTCGCACCATTTAACACCTGGTTCACCAACCTTTGGAAGGTGGCCGGGGTGTTCTTCATTCTGAAAGGCGTTACTTTAAACTCAAATAAGCTTATCGGAGTGATGAAGGCTGACTTCTGCCTAGCTGTGTCTGTCAATTCTACCTGCCAATACCCCTTGGTCAAGTCAATAGTCGTAAGGTAGGTTGCCCCCCCCAACTTGTCCATGAGTTTGTCCGTCCGAGGCATCGGGTGGGTATCTGACTTTGTGACTGCATTCAGTCCATGATAGTCCACATGGAAATGAGTTGAGCCATCTGGCTTGGGCACAAGGACTATGGGTGAGGCCCAGGAGCAGTGGGATCTCTGGATTACCCCTAAATCCAGCATCTCCTCCACTTCCCTCCTAATGTCCTTTTGGACAGCCTCTGACACCTGATATGCTGTCCGCCGTATGGGTGTCTGTGTCCCTGTCTCCACATCGTGTGTTGTTAAGCGGGTTAGTCCAGGCTTGGCGCTAAACAACTGGGCAAAGTCTACTAAAAACTCCCTTACTTTCTGGACCTGGTCCAGGTTCAGCTGGGGAGACAATTTTACTGTCTCCACAGAGGACTCCCACTTTCTCTCTTCAATCAAGTCCAGAAAGGGGTCTTCTTCGTCCGTCCCATCCCATGACTACACACTGCAAACACCATGTCAGCCCTATTTGTATATGACTTCATCATGTTGACATGGTACATCCTTTCTGTCTGTCTTCAGTCAGGTAACTCCACAATGTAGTTCACATCATTTACCTTCCTAACCACTTTGTTCGGTCCTGCCCACTCAGCTTGCAGCTTGTCTTTATAGACCGGAATAAGGACCATGACTTCCTGACCCACCATGTACGAGTGAGCTCTGGCTCTGCGGTCACGCCACACTTTTTGTTTCTGCTGGGCAGCTGCTAGGTTGCTCTGGGCTGTCCCCATAAGCTCCTTCAGCCTTTCCCTAAACCTAAGGACATAATCCACAATGGAAATTCCTTGGGGGGCATGCTTGCCTTCCCAGTCCTCCCAGATCAAGTCTAGGGGCCCATGTACCCAGCATCCATATAAGAGTTCGAAGGGGGCAAATCCTGTTGACTCTTGGGGCACCTCCCTGTATGCAAACAACAGGTGGGGAAGGTATTTCTCCCAGTCCCTTCCTTGCTGTTCAGCAAACACCCGGAGCATTGACTTTAGGGTACCATAGAATCATTTCACAAGTCCATTGGCTTGTGGGTGATATGGGGTTGTGCATCTCTGCACCACCCCACACTTCTCCCAAAAACATTTCATCAGGCCCGACATGAAGGAACACCCTCGATCGGTGATTACCTCCTGCGGAAACCCAATATGGGAGAAAATCCCAAGTAAGGCATCTGCCACTTTGTCCGTCCTCAGTGAGGATAGGGCAACTGCCTCTGGATACTGGGTGGCATAATCCTCCACAGTCAGGATGAATCTCTTCCCTGAGGAGCTGGGGGTATTTAAAGGCCCCACAATATCCATTCCCACCCTCTGGAATGGCTCCTCCACTATGGGCAAGGGGATCAGGGCTGCTTGGGTTTTCTTGCCCACTTTCCCTATTTCTTGGGACCGGTGACAAGACCTGCAATACTCCTTCACCTGCTGGGTGAAGTTAGGACAGTAGAAATTCTGGGCTAACCACTGTGTAGTGCACATGATTTCCAGATGACCAGACAAGAGAATATCATCTGCAATTTTGAGCAACTGCTCATGATACCCCTGGGGAATGACAAGCTGCCTGCCTAGCATCCCTCCCTCTGTCTGTACTGCCTGGGTATACATAAGTCCATTTTCCCAATAAACCTTATGTCTGCCATCACCTCCCTGTGTGCTGTCCGAGTCTGCCCAAGCCCTCAGCTTCTCTAAACTAGGGCCACCCCTCTGAGCAGCTGTGAACCCGTCACACATTTCCAAGCCATGGGACAGGTCCTCTTCAGTCGCTAAACTAGGGCCCCTAGTACTAGCATCAGGGCCCTCAGGATCACTGTCAATCCCAACCCTCTGACAATGAATCACCCTTCCCTTTTCAGTGTAACCTTCCATAGCTGTGTGGTCACTTGCTACCGGGGACATTTCTACCCCCTTTTTATCAGTCTCCCCATCTGGAGACACAGGCTAGGGAACCAGCCTCCCAGTAGTTTCCACAATAACTTCCATGGGGTTCAGGAAACTCGCTGCCACACCAATAAAGGAACGGGCTCCTTCCAACACACAGCCCCTATGTTATGGAACCAGCTCTCTCTGGACCTCAGGCAAGCACCCTCGCATCCCTCTTTCAAACGTGGGTTGAGACTACACCTGGCCATTTCAGATTCATGCACCTGCTTTGATCCTACCTGATCCCTGAATCTTCCCTGCCCCTACTCCCCCGGCCCCTGCTACTGGTTTCCATACTACCCTCCTTTTGTTCTCTCTCCCCTAACTCCAACCCCTCTCCTCAAACTCACCTATTGTTATCTTAAATTATAATTATGTATAGGTTTTATGAATGTATGCACTTACTTACTACTACCTACATTACTGTTGTATCTTGTACTGTTTTTATCCTCTGCGCTACCTAGGCACTGCCCAAACTTGCCACAGGTGGATGTTGGTACTGTAAGGCCTCACCTCCTCCCTCCCCTTCACTTGTCCTCCATTACCGCAAGATGTCCATGGCCAGTGACTGCCACCGGCCCTTATGCCCAGCCTCGGAACCACAAGCCTGGCTGCACCTACCCGCCTCCTACCGCTAAAGCCGTATTTCAAGCCGCCTTTACTCCCCACCCACCCCTTCCATTTTCTTCTTCCCTGACAGTGGTACCATGAACCTGGCGTCCCTCTAGCCTGCCGCCGGGATGTCTCTGACATCCTCTCTTACTTCCCTGGGCACCCTGCTGCTGCTCTGGCTGGCTGCTGACGGCCGACAGATTACGGCTGCTTCCACCCTTCCTCCCGTCTCTTATCCTCTCGTCTACCTGGGCACTGCCCAAACTTGCACAGGTGGATGTTGATAAAATAAGGCCTCACCTCCTCCCTCCCTTCTCTTGTCTACCATTTGCCCCAGGATGTCAAGGCCAGAGACTGCCACCGCCCTCATGCCCAGCCTCGGAACCACGACCCCGGCTGCACCTACACGCCTCCTACCGCCAAAGCCATATTTCATGCCGCCCTTTCCTCCCGTCCACCCCTCCCATATTCTTCATCCCTGAGTGTGGGGCCATGAACCTGGCATCCCTCTAGCCTACTGCCGGGATGTCTCTGGCATCCTCCCTTACTTCCCCTGGGTCCCCCTGCTGCTGCTCAGGCTGACTGTTGCTGGCCGCCAGGTTACGGATCCTTCTACCCCTCCTCCTGACTTTTCTCACTACTGGGTGCTCTATATGTTTCCCATATATGGCCCACCCCCCCTCCTGGTATGCACTGGCCGACTACTTCTCCCGCTATTCCTGTTGCCTGCACCCTTCCCTGTCACTCCACATCATCCTGCCTGGCTGGGGAACCACAAACCCGGCAGTCTCCATACGCATTCCCCGGTAAAGCCGTAAGCAGTCCTTTTGGCCCTATACTCCCTTCCTTACCCCTTACCTGTACCAACACTCCCCTGTAAACACCTCCTTGCTCTTGGCCTGCTGGTCACTGCTTAGTATAGCCTAAATCATGTTAGACTAGATGGAACCGCCTCTATATGTCTGGAATGTACTTGTATGGTTGTTGCCTCAATTGTATTGTTGCTTCCATGTGTTATGATGTATTGTACTCTCCCGGGTCGTGCCTGAAAATAGTCACCTGCTGGCTAGCGCACCTACCCAGTAAACAAAAACTAAATAAATAAATAAATTTTCCCTTGCCGCTTGGCTACGGGTAACTGCACATACCATCCCCCCTGTTGGAGATTGTTACCCAGGATCACATCCACTACTAATGTTTTGGCTACAGCACCTGTTTCACCCCAGTCTAGGAGAACACTAGTGAGTGGTAATGTTTTCTTCTCACCAGCAAAGTCCTGTACAGTGACGTATTTATTGGGTATAAGCTGAGCAGGCTGTACCAGATCCCCTTTCATCAATGTCAGGGATGCCCCTCTGTCCCTTAACCCCTGCATCTGTACACCATTCACCATGACTGGGTGCATGTGTTCCCTCATGTTCACTGGCATGCTTCCAGGGACACACAAACAACCCACTTCTTTTCTAGCACCCGGTTGTGTATTATGGCTTGCCTTTTTGGGACACTGTCTGGCAATATGCCCAATTTCCTTACACAACCAACATTCTGTTCTTCTCTCAGAGAAATCTTTTCTCTGCAACCTGGGGCTAACTGGTTTCAGTGGAGGCAGTGAGGGTTTTAGCTGCCCTGAAGGTGTGCTTTTCCCTTTCTGTGCTGCCATGCCTGCCCCATTCACTCTCAGAGCAGGTCTGCTTTTGGCATAGCGGTCCGAGAGTTCAGCAGCATCTTGCACTGTTTTTGGATCTTGGTCCTCTAGCCAGATTTTTAGCTCTGCTGGACATGCCCAATAAAACTGCTCTAATAAAGTCACATTTCCAATTTTATCAACAGAGTTTACCTCAATTCCTTCCCACCAATGTTTTAAAGACTGACATTGTTTCATGGCTAGCTCCTCGTAGATCATATCAGGGCTTCTCCTGAGCTTATGGAATTTAGCTCTGTATGATTGAGCAGTTAAATCAAATTTTTTAAACAGTGCAGCTTTTAGTTTGCTGTAATCATTGCTGTCCTCATTGTCCATTTGACCCAGTGCATCCCGAGCTTTTCCGGTAAGTAGTGGGGATAGCTGGAAGCTCCAGGACTCTCTAGGAATTTTAGACTGAATACAAACTTTTTCAAAAGAATTTAAAAAAGCATCCATGTCCTCCCCCTCTTTAAACTTGGCTATTAATTTGGAGTTCAATTTGTAACCCATTCCTGCAGTCCCAGTTAAACCCAAGCCACTTACCTGCTCTAGTGCCGCTGGTTGGAGTCATAGCTTCTCCAGTTCGTGTTGCCACTGGCACTCCTCTCTCTTCTCCTCTGCAGCTTGCTGGCGCTCACACTCCTCATGATCTGCCTGCCTCTGTTGTCACTCTGCCTCTCATCATTCTCGCTCTGCCTCTCGGCTCTATCACTCCCTCTTCTCCTCTGCCTCTCATCATTCCTGCTGTGCCTCTCGGCTCTCTTGCTGGAACTCCAGCTTCATCCTACGCAACTCAATTTGCAGCCTGAGAATCTCTGGATTCAGGATACTGGTGACCTTCCCCTGCTGCTGTGGCCCTTCACTGACAGTGGCCCTGTTGTCATCCTCACTGGATCTGGACACAGCACTGGCAGCTAGTCCTGCCACACTTAAGGTCTGGTCCCTTTCAGTCATGGTCTGTGACTTGCTGCTCTGGGTATCTGCTACCATCAGGGCCTCTATGAGGTTCTGCTTTTTGGCTGTCACCTTGAATGGGACACCTCTGTCCCTGCAAAACTGCTTCAAGTAATCTACAGTGTGCCTGCTGTAGTCGGAAGCCATCTTCTTCCCTGACTACGGCTACTCTGACTTGCCTTTAGAAAAAAAAATAAAATGGGTAGGAACTTGACTGTATGCCAGTGATATATAGTTCCGTTTCCTTTTAAAATAAAACTGTATTTTTCTTTCTTTGCAAGAGAGCTTACGGTCTCAGCTGACACAGAACAATAAAAGCTTGTGATACCAAAATGATGCCACCGCTGCCAAGCAATCTGTCATAAACCCACTCAGAAGGTCAGGCCCTCTACTCCCAAAGTGCCAACCTCCAAGCGCAGTCTTGTGAACAGTTTAACAGAACAAGGTAACCCTCTTGACTGTTTTGTGAGTTCAGATCAACCTTTAGTCTCAAGTCTTGGAGGGATTCAAACTGTGAACCTCTTGCTGGAGTACCCAATGCACAGGCTCAGATATTTCCATCTTCGGGGGGTCAGATATCTTCTCCTATGGGCACCTAACCAGGTATACATAGATGAACCCTTAAAAACTTTGATAAAAACCTCAGATTTAAAACGCTTCTCTTTCCAGTTTGGTATCACCATTCAAGCTATGCCTCTTGTCTGCTATAACCATATATACTTTTCTTACAACTAAAAGAAATTCAAAGACAGACCAAATATGTTCTAAAAAGAATTTTGCTAAAATAGATAAAAATATGTAAAACACAAAATACAGAACTCTTACAGTATATCACGAGACATACTAATCTTTTAAAAGAACAAGGTTTAAACAGTGCAAATTCCTACTTACAGTACTTAGATTTGACTCTCTTTCTAAATATATGCTTAAAAATGCTCACAGATCTTTCTTGGTCAGAGTCTAGGTAAAAATGTGTAAGTAAAACAGAATTATTCCTTAAAGTAAACTGTATTTGCCAACCCCTTTTGTGTGAGGTCATCTAGCTCCTCCTCTGTCAGATTATATATAAAAATATATCTAATAAAAAAAACAGGATGTCTTTTCAAAGTATTAATTTTGCAATCCTCAGCATGACTCATATGTTCTTCAAATGACATCTCTTGATTGTAATCAGTATCCTTTCTCACACAGGCATCATAGGAGCATTTACAACCTTGAACCAGTTTGCTAAACCTGGTTTCCCCTTCTAAAATCATAAACTTTTTTTATGATTTCCCGCTTAACAAAATTAACTTAGAAACATCTGTAATTAGCTTCTAGCCTGCCATGTAACACCTGGTATCTAAAACCTGAGTATGTGTGATCTCACATGCTGGTTCAGCATTTTCTCATGGCTTTCATCTTTCAGCTGAAACCTTGGGGGGGGGGATGAGTGAGATCATTCTAAAAGCACCAGATATTTCAGCAGAGACAGTCAGTAATACATTTTATATTAAAAAAATGATACAGCACTCAGAACTGGCTGTCCACATCACAACAGTCACTCCCCTCCTACCTTGTGGCCGCCCTAACTGTTCTTCCCCCTCCAGCTTATTCACTCAGAAACATTGATTCTCGGCTACTTCACATCCCCCACATGTCCACCGGGTCTGCAAAAACTGCTTTTAGCTTCCGGATGCCAAAGTTATGGAATTCCTTGCCAGTTGATATTAGGCATTCCACCAGCTCTCCTCACCTCAATGCACTACTCAAAACACACTTCTCCACTACTTGCTCATGCAATCTGCTCCGCTGAAGCCCTCACAGTCATGATGGCTGCTGTTTATTTTGTCTGTATATTTATTACTCCTGCTGTTGACTACTCTGTTTATTGGTATGATGTTGTGCGCTGGCTTCACCTGTCTTTCTTTACTTCTGCTATATATATATATATATATTGCTGATGACTACTCTGTTTTATGACTGTATTGAAATATGTATATTGCATTATGTATTTCCACTGTATTTCTCCCTCTTCCCCATACCCCCAGGGCTCATCTGGAAACGAGTGGTATCCTGCTCCGTATGCCTTCCTGGCAAAACTCTTAAATAAATAAATAAATAAATAAATACATTTTTTGATACAGTACTTCTCATAGTCTAAACAACAACCCCTCCTCTCTGTTCTTCTGGCTTCACTGTCATTAAGTTATCCAGATCAAGTGCTCTGAAGGCCTGTTTTTCCTTGTTAGAGAGGTTTACTTCTTCTTCCCCTGGTTCCCTTGGATAACATATTTGTATATCCATGACCACCGCTGCAACCAAACTTTTTATATTATTTCTATGTAATCTGCCTCTTGAGGAGGTGAATGGAGGGTTTTGCCGGCTGTGGTTGGGGGTCTTTGGCAGCACCAGGGTTGGGCTCCCATTGCTAGCCACTTGAGGTGGGAGGCGGCCATCAGAGTTCGGCTCCTGGTGGCCACATACATTTTGTTTTTGTTTACCTTTCCATGCGCACCCACTGTCAGAATCAAGAGGGGGTCTTTGGCGGCACTGGCATTGGGCTGTTTGCCAGTGACCTCACACAGTGGATGAGCGAGGTGAGAAGAGGAGAGCAATACTAGACCTGGTGATGTCTAATCAGTACATTATTATGGGCAGTAAAGTGGAGGCCCCAACTGGCAAGAGTTACCATTACTGGGTGAAATTTAGCTAGGGTTGCCACCTTGGGAATACAAAAAATGAAGTCTCCCCTCCTGCTATCATCCCCCAACTGTGACCAGCCCCCCCCACAACCACCTTCCCAACACCCCTCTGCTACCACCATGGACATGGGTGCCAATTGTTAACTAAACTTAAGTAGTTTAGTTTTAAGTGCTGGACGGCACACCTCGCAGGACTAACCTCGCATTGATGTGTCTCCTTGCTTGTTCTCCTTCCATTACTGTCACGATCAAAGTGACACGAGCCCCCACCAAATGAGTGCACTTGCGTTGTGGCAGCAAGGCACACTGAAACAGAAGTGAATAAATTCCAGGCATAAATGCATTCTTGGGCTTGGCATTAGCAGTGGGAAAAAATGGCAGATTAAACTCTTTCACTGGCAAGTCTGTGTAAAAACTGGCATGTCAGTCGAAAAATGGCCAGGTGGCAACCCTAAATTTAGCATGAAGCTGAGGTCACAGCAAGTGCCCACTGACACACAGGTACTAGATGTCAGGAAAGAAGATTTCAGGAAAATTGGGGAGAAGATACAAGAAAGTCTCAAGGATTTCCAAAAGATCAATGTGTGGAGGGGAAGCGGACAGCATTACAGGAGGCTATTATGGAGGCTCCCCAAGACTGTGTCAGGGCCTCAAAAAAGTTCCTAAGAATATGGGAATTATGAAACATTAGGGACAAAAGGGGGCATTTAGGACATACTGTACAAGAAGGAACAGGGTGGGGCAAACAAAAAGGGGTATTAGGAGAAACTGAGTATAAGTTAAAAAAATCATCAGTTAGGCAAAGGCAAAATTGAGGCAAGTAGAAAGGGACCACGAGAATGACAAATTATTCTTTTAGATACATTAGTGGCATGAAAAAGACAATGGATAACATATAAAAGATAGGGAAGCATGGGGTGAGTACAAGGTACAATGGGGAGAAAACAGATATTCTAAATGACTACTTTTGTTTAGTGTTAATGGTTGAGGACTCAGGCCCACTCCCTGATGAAGTACAGTTGAGTAAGAACTTACTGTGACAGTAGATCTTTAAGAGTATCTCTTGCAGCAGGTCATAACACATGGGATATCAGCCACAGATGTCATTTCCTCCAGATAACTTCTCAGCAGTCGGCCCTGGGACCTCCCCCTCCACTACCACTTGGTGTCCGTATGGCAGGTATAAAAGGGGCAGGTCCCAGTTACTCCTCAGTTCTTTTCTATCCTGGTGATCGAACGTGAAAACATTTCCTAGACCTCCGATGGGAACTGAGGAGGGAAAATAAGGCAGCAGGTCATGGTGTCATAAAAGACAGGGGCAAGGAACCCTGCTGAAGTAACAACAAGGGGGAAGGAGGGCAGAGCTGCATGATCTGCTGCAAGAGATACTCTCAAAGATCTACTGTTGTGGTAAGTTCTTATGTAACTGTACTATCTTCTTCAAGCCAATCTCTTGCAGCAGGTCATAACACATGGGAAGATTCCCAAGCAGTTATTATGCCAAGTGGGAGGAGGAAGCGAACCATCAGGACTTAGGACAGGAGGCCTTGTAGGATGGCCCGTCCAAAATTGGTCTGCTTCTTAGAAGCAATGTCTAGACTGTAATGCTTGGTGAAGGCATGTACAGCAGACCACGTGGAAGCTTCAAAAATATCCAAGGCAGAGACGCCTTGGAAACACACTGTAGAGGCAGCCATACCTCTGGTAGAATGGGGTGTTACAACCCCATGAGAGGTTTTTCGTATTTTGCATAGATAAATGTAATGCAGTTGGCCAACCATGTGGAGAGGCACTGCTTTGAAATCCAAACACCTTGGTTTCCAGGGGCAAAGGAGACACAAAGTTGCTCAGTTGTTCGCTACTATGAAGTGCAGAGAAGATAAATTCTCAATGTGCTATGCACAGTGAGAGAATGAAGCAGGGACTCCCCTGGATACTTTGGCTCCACATAGGACAGTGGTAAGTGAATAGCCTGATTTAAAGTAAATTCAGAAACAACCTGTGGCAAAAAAGATGGGGTTGTACATAAAGACACCCTACTGTTATGAAATTCCAGGTAGGCTCAGGTTTGCACAGTAGTGCCTACAATTCTGAAATATGTCCTCCAGACTTAATGGCAACTAAGAATATAGTCCAAGAAAGAAAACAGAGGCTGCTGGAGTCAGCAGGCTAAAAATGACTCATAGTCAATTTTTCAAGCACAAAATTCAAACCCCACACAAGGACCAAATCCCGAGTAGGGGGGTGAAGGTTTGAATCAAAGGTAACTGGGACAATGGTTTTTTGCCCACAGGTAAATTAAATGCAGCAATGGCTGAAAGGTGGACTTTTACAGAGGAATATGTCAGTCCATCCTCTGACAAGGACAACAAATACTCTAAGATGCTCTGAGGGGAACACTCAGAAGGATCCAAGTCCTGTGTAGACGTCTGAATGGAGAAGTGTTTGTACTTCATAGAACAGGAAGACCATGTAGATGGTTTTCTGGCAGTCTGGAGGACTTTCACCACCTTTTGGGACACTCCAAAGCACGAGAGGACTATGTCTTCAGGATTTGGGAGTGAAGGTCTGGGTGTAGTAGGGACCCTTGTGCCTAGGACAACAGAGCCCAGCAAATTGGCAGAGGTAAGGGATCCGGTTCTGAGAGCTGTAGAAGCAAAGGGAACCAAATCTGTCTTGCCCAGAAAGGCGCTATGAGAATCATAGATTCCCCCACCTGGACCAGTCTGAGTAGTACTCTCTGAATGAGAAGAAAGGGTGGAAAGGTGGAAAGAAATCTTCCCGTCCAAGAAAGTGATAACGCATCCTGCCACACAGTTCCAGGACCTCGCTTAAGACAGCAGGAAAGAGACCATTTTGCATTTTGTGGAGAGGCAAATAGGTTCAACTCCAGCCTGCCTCATTGGTGGAAGACGTTATTTAGGATGTCTAGTAAGATTTCCAACTCATGGGCTAGGGCAGTGGAGCCTCTGAGGGCATCCGCCAGGATGTTGGATACCTCTGGAATGTGTACCGCCAGAAGATGGACATTTCTCTGGATTGCCCAGTACCAGACCCTCACCAATTCTCTGCAGAGAATGCATGAATGGGTGCCACCTTGCTTGTTTAGGTAGTGAACTACTGCAGAATTGTCTGATTCCATCTGAAGGCAACCAGGTGGAAGGTGAGTCTCAAATGCCTGTAAGGCATACAGGACTACCCTCATCTCCAAGACATTGATGTGGAGGCGGGTCTCCACCGGAGTCCATAATCCTTGAGACTGGACGTTGAGGAGATGAGCACCTCACCCTTTCAAGGAGACATCTGTAGTTAGAATGAGATATGGGACAGCAGAATGAAATGGCATGCCTCGCATTAAGTTGTCCATGGACTCCCACCATTGTACAGCTCGATGAGCCATGGAAGACAGCAGGACCGGGGCATTTAAATTGTCCACATTCTGGTCCCATTGGACTCTCAGGGGCCACTGAAGGACCCTCATATTGAACCTGGCATTGGGGGACCCTTGGAATAATGGCCGCCAAATGTCCCAGGAGACACAGGTAGTCTCATGCCGAGACCAATCTGCTGGACTCTAGTCTGCACGCCAAAGCAATCAGGGCATCCACTTGAGTTATGGGCAGATATGCTGTCCCCACAGAGGTGTCTAAAATGGCTCTGAAATATTGGAGACATTGTGCAGGGTACCTCTTGGACTTAGGTCCGGAACCGCTAATGATGACCCTGAAACAGAAAACAGAGAAACCATTTGACAGCAGGGTACATCAGGATATGGAGGATTCATCCTACATATCGATGGAGCAAAGCCAGTGTCCCTTCATTCAGCAAGGGGAGAAGTGATAGAAAAGACACCATCCCAAACTTTTGGTATCTGATACAGAGGTTAGGACTGTTGAGATCCAAAACAGGGCATAAGTCCCCTGTCCATTTGAGAACCAGGAAGGAATGGGAAGAAATTCCCGCACCCTTCCATGGAAGGGGAACTGGTTGGATGGCATGTGTTATGAAC
Organism: Neoceratodus forsteri; assembly: GCA_016271365.2. Taxonomy (NCBI): domain Eukaryota; kingdom Metazoa; phylum Chordata; order Ceratodontiformes; family Ceratodontidae; genus Neoceratodus; species Neoceratodus forsteri. Next base: position 1,354,350,070 of record CM057455.1, on the reverse strand, counting down.
GGAGCATTGAATTTGTCTTATGAGACCAATGCAGGAACAGGGTTCAAAGAAAGTGGAGTATCTAAAGTAAACCTCTTCCTACCCTGTGAGAGGCACGGACAACCTGCCCCCAACTGTTGTGTTATTAAGAGTCTGCCACCCTATCACCGGAGAAAAGCTGTCAGGCTGAAGGATAACCCTGCTAGGGGGTGGCAGGGACATGAGACACCTGAAACTCTCAGCCATCTTGCATTGCGTCTGAGACAAACACCTGCAGAGGAGGCCAAGCAGATGTATCAACGGTGTCATATGTGGCCCGAAGCAGGTGGCGGCATACTGTCATCACAGCAGACAACTTTGCAGTGAGATCATCCTGAGGAGAACCAGCAGGAAGGGTCTGAACTAAGGGTGTAGAGGCCTTGTGTTCTCGAGGTCTAGCAGACCAATCATGTCAGGAGCCAGCCCATCCTTTGGAAGATGCGACTTGTTAGTTCTTAAAGGGTCCGTTAAGTCCCTACTCCTCGGATATAATCCGGGGAAAACAGGGGAAAAGCCGGCTGCCCTTGAGGCAAAGGAGGCCTGGAGGGAGCAGAGGCAGGGACCTCCACCTCACCATTTTGGGGTGGATCATCGATTGGGCCAGGATAGTGTGCACTAGGGCCCAGACATCAGTCATGGCCATCTGCCCTGTGAACATGGTGAACCACATAGACAGAGCGAATGGGAACCACTGAAGGAATAGAGGAAGGCAGTGGTGCCAATCTGACAGACCCCGATGAGTGGTGAGTATACAGTGGTGATCATGCAAAAGCAGAGCGGCAGCACGGTATAGCGCCACCGTCCAAACGCGCAAACCATTTATCGTACCTCTACCATGCAAAAACTCATGTTGCACGGTCGATGAGGGAGTCAACATTGAGTTCTGAAAAACTTGGCCGAACAGCGATGAGAGGATCATCGACGGGCCAAAAGTATGGCGGTAGCATAGTATACTGCCACTGCGCAATTACGCAACCCATTGAAGAACAGGTAGAGTGCTACCACGCAATTCCACACGGTGCACGGGACATAAAATACATTTGTGCCAGTACCACTGTATGGTCCCAATGGGTTGATGAGGCAGGCAATAGTGAGCTCCTATACACCAGGCTGGTCATTAACAAGAGAATTGTCCATGGGCCAGAAGCCATGTCGATGGACAATGGCAGTCCGAGAAGGGGGAGGCAGTCATTCTGGAAGCCACAGGAGAACCCCTGAACTCACCATCATCAGAGGAGCCATCGATGTTGGCAAGAGAGGAGTCAGCCATCATTGACGGTGTAGAAGACAGCATTACAATGGCTACCAGCTCAGGTACACCTAAATTCACCATTGACGGAGGCGCTGTCGACAGAGGGAAGAGAGAAGCCAGCTGTTGTTGACAGTGTAGAAGACGACCGATCAGTGGCTACTTTGTCAGGTAATCCTGAACTCACCGTCGATGGAGGAGCCATCGACAGAGTTAAGAGAGGAGCCAGCCATCATTGATGGTATAGAAGATGGCCTAACAGTGGCTACCTTCTCAGGTACTCCTGTACTCACCGTCGACGGAGGAAAGAGAGGAGCCAGCAGTTGTCGACGGTGTAGAAGACGACATAACAGTGGCTACCATCTCAGGTACTTACCTTTTTGTAGAGCTTGGGGTACTTGTTGTCCATGATGAGGGCTCAGGAGAAACATGCATAGTCCTGCTAGCATGGTTCCCACCTGGACCCAGGGCCTTTGACGAGGAGGGGTCACCAGCAGAGCAGCGAGACCTTGAAGAGGTCCTGTGTTGAACCATTTTCAGAGGTACAATCCCGGGTGCCATGTACAAGGCCAAGGCACTGAACAGATGTTCTGGAGGTCCTCTGTGATGATTTGATTATCACAGGAACACTTTTGGAATTAGGGATCTGAAGACATCAGTAGATCAACCTGTTAAGAATGAACATCTAGTTGGTAGAACTCTTCGTCAACGACTGGTAAGCAGAGCTCCAAAGGAGGACTTGTTGCATGCTGATTGTGGTTAAAATGAACTGAGGAGTAGCTGTAACCTCCCCCTTTTATACCTGCCATACAGTCACCATGTGGTAGTGTAAGGGGAGGTCCCAGGGTTGACTGCTGAGAAGTCATTTGGAGGAAATGACGTTTGTGGCTGATATCCCATGTGTTATGACCTGCTGCAAGAGATTGCCTCAAAGAGGATCAAGAGAAAATTCAAGGGTAATACAGGGAACAGATTTGAAATGGGGAGGATTACAGGGGAATGGATACTAAAGGGACAGGTGAACCTAAAAGCCAATAAATAGCCAAGACCTGATGGGATTCACCCTAGGGTGCAGAAGGAAACAAGACAGGTTCTAGCAGATCCACCGATTGTCAGTTCCACTCCTGTTTAACCTCTTTGTTAATAAAATTCTGCTTCTCTTTGAGGATTACCTTGAGGATTGAGGAACAGAACTCAGAAAATGGTTCTAAATGGTACATTCTTTGAGGACAGGGCAGTGACTAGTGTGGTGCCACAGGGTCCGGTCCTGGCACTACTTCTATGTAATATGTACATCTGTGGCATAGGAGAGGGTATCTTTGGCAAAGTGAGCCTATTTGCAGATGATACCAACCTCTGCAGGAGAGTCAACAGTAAAGAATGGATAACATTATGAGATAGGATGTGGGGAGACTGAAGCAGTTGTTCAACATTTGGCAGTTGAAATTCAGTGCCAGAAAGTGTAAGGTGTTGCACAATCAGTACATTAGGAGGGGAAATCCTAGAATGATATAATGCTTATATTGATATGACACTGGTGCAGAGCATGGAGGAGGAGGGAGACCTGGAGGTACTGAACAGTAATAACCTAAAGCAGGCTGCTCAGTACAATACGGTATAAGGGAGGGGGAACAGAATGCTGGGGTGCACAGGGAGTGGGCTTATTAGCAAAAGAAGGGAGGTGCTATTGCCTCTACATAGATCACTTGCTGGACGGCATCTGGAATACTATGTCCAGCTCTGGGGCCCATACCTAAGTAAGGACAAGGGTAGGTTAGAGACAGTGCAGTGAAGGGCCATGAAGATGATCCATGGCTAACAGGGAATGGCATTTGAGAGACTGAAAAGTTGCAGCAATGTAGTCACTGGAGGACTGAAGGGAGAGTGGGGACCTGATGGAGACTTTCAGGTTCATAAAAGGGTTTTACAGAGCTGGCCCAGTGGTAAAGAGGATAAGGCACCCGGCACACCTTACCTTTTCCCACCCTTGTGACCCAGATTTGGGAATGAACTTGGGTCACCAGGGGTCGGGCAAGGGGGGGATTGATCATCTGATGGATAGCTCTCCTCTCCCGGGGTGGGGAGGTCCCTGTCTTGCTCCTTGGCTGTGCAGGCCAAGTGGCAGTGCTGGAGTGGGGGAGATGTGGAAGGAAGGGGCCACAGTTCTGTAGATTGTGTGCACCTGCACATGCAGGCACTTATGTGCTGCGGCAGCTTGGAACAAGAGAGAAAATGGAAAAGGGTTGGCACTGGCTTAACGGAGGCCTGCCTGCCTGCCTACCTGCATTCCTCCATCATCAGCTGACCACTGACCTCCAGTTCTGGGTGTCAGTCTTCAGTTAGGAGGAGGATGGCCCTCTCCTTCCAGGTCCTACCATGGGGAGAAATCTGTGAGGGAAACTACAGGGCAAGGTAAGTGAGGGAAGGTGGGTGCTGGGCAGGGGAGGCAGAGACATAGCTGAACAGTAAACAACAAAAGTCAGTGCACACCCTAACTCCCACCAAAGAAATGGGTATATTTAATAAACATTATTTCAGCCTGGATTTGCTGCTTACTAATTTGATTTTAAAAGGAGTGGGGGTCTCTTGGTATTCACCTCAGGGCCCTGTTGTGAAGTTGCTCAGCTACCATCGTCAAGGTGGGCCACCCATCAGCTGGGTCCCTACTCCAAATTGCATCTTCTTCAAGTAGCTTTCTTTATATAGGGCTCATCAGCCTGAAATGGACTTAATTAAGGTGTCCAACATCCCCCTTTACTAACCTGGCTGGGGACCACATGTGAATACCAAGAGATCCCCACTGCTTTTGAAATCAAATTAGTAAGTAGCCAATCCAGGCTGAAAAATGTTTACTAAATATACCCATTTCTTTTTTTTGAGGGGGGCATTAGGGTGTGCACTGAGTTTTGTTGTTTTTATTGATGTATACCATATGCAGTAGCACCCCTCATTCAGAATCCCACTTATAGTTTGTGTATGAGCAAGGGTGAGTGGCTAACATTGGTTCAGGTTAGTAAAGGGAGATGTATGGTTCTCTCATTAGCTAGCTCCCCACCAGTTACTTGCACATTGGCTGGGAACCACACCTTAATTAAGCCCATTTCAGGCTGTTACAATTACAGACAAGCCCTGTCCTAGGATATTATGATAAGAAAGATATAGATGCATCCTGGCGTAAGATGAGACAATGAAATTAAATGAATGTAGGGAGGGCCTCCAGCGCCCGAATGGCGCTTGTCAGAAAAAGGCGGCACCTATGGCCAGCACTGCGGCTGCTGCCTGACCCGACTGCACTTCCTGCCCGCCCTCTTGGAACTCTAGGTTGGACACAATCTAGAGGACTCCAGCGCCCGAACGGTGCTTGTCGGAAAAAGGTGGCACCTATGGCCAGCACTACAGCCGCTGCCCGACCTGACTGCACTCCCTGCCCGCCCTCCTGGAACTCCAGACTGGACACAATCTAGAGTAGGTACCACTGCCAGAGCCTCTCGCTCTTCAATGATTTGTGCAGCGCTTAGCTGATCGGACTGTGACTGGACAGTCCATCTAACCTGAGCCATCTGATTGGAGCACCTCTTTGGCTGCAGACTGTATTGCAGTTTCGGCACCCTTTCAACACCGAAAATCAGTTCCATTTAACTGTGGTTCTGTGACTGTAATATTTTGATAGGGGAACCTAGTCTGTTACTGCCTGATTTATTTAACTAAATAGCTACATGTAATTCTTGAAAGTTAATTTGTGACTACTGCACTGCATTTGAAGCTAGGGTTTGCATGGGTTGCTGTTCTGTGCACTGTTAACTGTAACTTTGGATTGATCTCTCCCCCTCTATTTATCCTCATGACTATTTCACTTGCAAAATCTCTCTCTCTCACTGCCTGCCTCCCCAGTTAGACCCCTTGCTCCTCAGCGATCTGCTGTCTCCCTTTCTTTTTCTCTCTTTCTACTTTTTCAGGCTCTCAACTTCCAACCCTTCCCCCCAGCTCATACCTGGTGTAATTAATTTCTGCTCTACCTCAGGGCTCTGACCTCACCTTTTGTCCTCCCTGATATCCCTTCCCCTCCAATCTCTCAGTCTTCTACATCTCTTATTTGTAGCCCACACCCCCTGCTGGTGGTCTGCCGCCAGACTCCTGATCTTGTAAATAACCTCCCTCTCTCTTGCTCCCCCAGGGACTCCGGCGCCCGAACGGCGCTTGTCGGAAAAAGGCAGCACCTACGGCCAGCACTGCGGCCACCTCCCGACCTGACTGCACTCCCTGCCCACCTTCCTGGAACTCCAGACCAGACACAATCTAGAGAAGGTACCACTGCCAGAGCCTCTCGCTCTGGCTCTTCAATTTGTTTTGCAGCGTTTGGCTGATCGGACCATGATTGGATGGTCCGTCTAACCTGAGCCATCCAATTGGACAGCCTTTTTGGCTGCAGACTGTATTGCGGTTTTGGCGCCTTTTCAATGCTGAAAATCAGCTCCATTTAACTGTGGTCTGTGACTGTAATATTTTGATAGGGGAACCTAGTCTGTTACTGCCTGTTTTATTTAACTAAATAACTACATGTAATTCTTGAAAGTTAACTTGTGACTACTGCACTGCATTTGAAGATAGGGTTTGCATGGGTTGCTGTTCTGTGCACTGTTAACTGTAACTTTGGATTGATCTCTTCCCCTCTCTATTTCTCCTCACGACTATTTCACTTAGAAAAAACTCTCTCTCTCTCGCATTGCCTGCCTCCCCAGTTAGACCCCTTGCTCCTCAGCTACCTGCTGTCTCCCATTCTTTTTCTCCCTTCCTACTTTTTCAGGCTCTCAACTTCCAACCCTTCCCCCCAGCTCATACCTGGTGTAATTAATTTCTATTGTACCTCAGGGCTGTGACCTCACCTTTTGTCCTCCCCTCCAATCTCTCTGTCTTCTACACGTTTTGTTTGTAGCCCACCTCCACCCCCCCGCTGGCGGTCTGCCACCAGACTCCTGCTCCCTCCTGATCTTGTACTTAACCTCCCTCTGTCTTGCTCCCCCGGAGACTACAGCACCTGAACGGCGCTTGTCGGAAAAAGGCGGCACCTACGGCCAGCACCGTGGCCGCCGCCTGACCTGACTGCACTCCCCGCCTGCCCTCCTGGAATTCCAGACCAGACACAATCTAGAGTAGGAACTGCTGCCAGAGCGTCTCGCTCTGGCTCTTCAATGATTTGTGCAGCGCTTGGCTGATCAGACCGTGATTGGACGGTTCGTCTAACCGAGCCATCCGATTTGAGCGCCTTTTTGGCTGCAGACTGTATTGCGGTTTCGGCACCTTTTCAATGCGGAAAATCAGTTCTGTTTAACTGTGGTTCTGTGACTGTAATATTTTGATAGGGGAACCTAGTCTGTTACTGCCTGTTTTATTTAACTAAATAACTACATGTAATTCTTGAAAGTTAATTTGTGACTACTGCACTGCATTTGAAGCTAGGGTTTGCATGGATTGCTGTTCTGTGCACTGTTAACTGTAACTTTGGATTGATCTCTCCCCCTCTCTATTTCTCCTCATGACTATTTCACTTGCAAAATCTATCTCTCTCTCACTGTCTGCCTCTCCAGTTAGACCCCTTGCTCCTCAGTGACCTGCTGTCTCCCTTTCTTTATCTCTCTTCCTATTTTTTCAGGCTCTCAACTTCCAACCCTTCCCCCCAACTCATACCTGGTGTAAATAATTTCTGTTCTACCTCAGGGCTGTGATCTCACCTTTTGTCCTCCCTGATATCCCCACCCCTCCAATCTCTCTGTCTTCTACATCCTTTATTTGTAGCCCACACCCCCCGCTAGCGGTCTGCCACCAGATTCCTGCCCCCTCCTGATCTTGTACTTAACCTCCCTCTCTCTTGTTCCCCCAGGGACTCCAGCACCTGAACTGCGCTTGTCGGAAAAAGGCGGCACCTATGGCCAGCACCACGGCCACCTCCCGACCTGACTGCACTCCCTGCCCACCTTCCTGGAACTCCAGACCAGACACAGTCTAGAGTAGGTACCACTGCCAGAGCCTCTTGCTCCAGCTCTTCAATGATTGGTGCAGCGCTTGGCTGATCAGACCATGATTGGATGGTCAGTCTAACCCGAGCCATCCGATTGGAATGCCTTTTTGGCTGCAGACTGTATTGCAGTTTCGGCACCTTTTCAACGCCGAAAATCAGCTCCATTTAACTGTGGTTCTGTGACTGTAATATTTTGATAGGGGAATCTAGTCTGTTACTGCCTGTGTTATTTAACTAAATAACTACATGTAATATCTTGAAAGTTAATTTGTGACTATTGCACTGCATTTGAAGATAGGGTTTGCATGGGTTGCTGTTCTGTGCACTGTTAACTGTAACTTTGGATTGATCTCTCCCTCTCTCTATTTCTCCTCACGACTATTTCACTTAGAAAAAAATTATCTCTCTCATTGCCTGCCTCTCCAGATAGATGCCTTGCTCCTCAGCAACCTGCTGTCTCCCATTCTTTTTCTGTCTTCCTATTTTTTCAGGCTCTCAACTTCCAACCCTTCCCCCCAGCTCATACCTGGTGTAATTATTTTCTATTCTACCTCAGGGCTGTGATCTCACCTTTTGTCCTCCCCTCCCCTCCAATCTCTCTGTTTTCTACACCTTTTGTTTGTAGCCCACACCCCCCCCCGCTGGCGTTCTGCCGCCAGACTCCTGCCCCCTCCTGATCTTGTACTTAACCTCCCTCTCGCTTGCTCCCCCAGAGACTCCAGCGCCTGAACGGCACTTGTCAGAAAAAGGCAGCATCTATGGCCAGCACCGTGGCTGCTGCCCGACCTGACTGCACTCCCTGCCCACCCTCCTGGAACTCCAGACCAGACACAATCTAAAGTAGGTACCGCTGCCAGAGCCTCTCGCTCTGGCACTTCAATGATTGGTGCAGCTCTTGGCTGATTGGACCGTGATTGGACTGTCCATCTAACCCGAGCCATCCGATTGGAAGGCCTTTTTGGCTACAGACTGTATTGATGTTTCAGCAGCCTTTTCAATGCTGAAAATCAGCTCCGTTTAACTGTGGTTCTGTGACTATAATATTTTGATCCACCCCCTCCACCCTCTCCCAGGCCTCCTTTAAATACATCCCTTGCCCCTCCCCTATCGTACATCTCCTTTGCCATTGGCCTGTCTACCAATGTATTCCTGACAGGGCTTCAGTGCAAAGATTGACTCAGTGCCCCATTCCCTACTTGTCCTCTATCTACTACCTCCTACTGCTCCATCCCTCTAATTGCCTTAGCTGCTTACCCCAAACCAATTTTAAACCTACAGTTAGGCTACTTCTTTCTCCCTCTTTCACAAACGACTCCCCACTGTCGCATTTCAGGTGGCTAATCCTACAGGAAAAACATATTTTTCCCCCTCAGCCACTAATTTACTCCAGAATGTCAGGTCCTATACACACAATGAGAGGATTCTTGCCCCTCCTGCTGTTTCTGGGCCCACTAGTGGGCATAAGCTCCACTACTCAAGGACTTGAAAAGGAACTTCCCTCAGCATTTGCAACACAGGAGCAGAAACTGTCCCTATTTTTAGGAATGACCCCAGGTTGTGAGGAACACTTACACAACCCTCAAGTAACATCAACGCTACCAGAGGCAAAAACCTACTCCTACCCGGTAGCAGCCACACTGTGTGGACGATCAGGCTATATTAGCTCTATTGCTCTAGTACAACAAAGGTCTGGGCATCCTGCTGCCAGTAGTAAACCATGGGCGCACCAAAGTCGCAAGCTCATACTGTTCCTCCTGCTCCTATCTGGGAAAGGCCACCCTAACCTGGGACCACCCACACGCAATCTACAACAGGGAAGTATGCATCCTAATGCCAAAACTGCCTCCATGCAGACTCTGCTAAAAGGAGAGCTGAGAATATTATCACTCAAAATAAACAGCCTCCTACCTAAGTTGCCCCAGATACAAGCATGGGTTGAACTGCTAAAGCTGGACATCATTGCCTTCATGAAGACATGGCTATCACCCAAAATCACTGACACATCCCTAACACTTAAAGGCTTCAACTCCTTCTGCCAAGACAGGCTCACCAAACGGGGTGGCGGTTGCCTAGTCTATGTCTGAAATGACATTAAAGTGCAGTTGATGGACTGCAACCTACACACTAGTGAGGCACAAATCCTTTACCTCAAACTTACCATTGGGCAACAAAACAAAGTACTGCTGCAAACAACTGTCTACATACCCCCAGGGAAGTAGGTTACAGGGCTCAAGCTCTTCGAGGAGAATATGCAGTTTTTGAGAAAAGAGTGGGAGCAGGTAATTGTGGGAGATTTCAACATTAACTGGCACTCTAACAAGGAAAATGAAGCCAGGGACCTAATAGCTGGCTTATATCTTACGCAGATGCTTACCCTTCCCACCAGGCATAAATACAAAACATGCACCAGTACACTCATTGACTGGCTACTCTGCTCCAACCCGGATCACATATTAGATGTTAAGGTTCTGCCTGATAGCCTCAGTGACCACTCGCCAGTCATGTGCACCTGGGCAAACAAGTTCACAAACTGTCCACCAAAGGTCACTTCCAATCAGGTGCTGAGACCTGGACCACTAAATAATTTCAAACTCCACTTATCCCTGATCGACTGGTCACCACTTGACCGTGCAACAGATGGCAGCATTGCCTTTGAGTTCTTCCAAAATTCATTTACTCAAGTGTGCAATATTTTTGCCCTCCCCCCAAAAAAAAAGTCAAAGGAAACCACACCCTCTGGCTAAATACCTCACTCCTAGATCACATGTATAATAGAGACAACCTGTGGCACAAAGCTAAGGACTCAGGAAAGCTGCACGATGTATCAGCATACAAAGCTGCAAGGAACTCCTGTACCAGGCTCATTTGCTCGACAAAAGCTAGCTATTTCAAGGACCTCCTCAACAAAAAATGAGGGTCCTCCAAAGGGTTCTGGAACACAGTAAAAATCCCTTACTGGTAGGACCTCGAGGGCATCACCGGACCTACTAACCACGGTCTATGGGTCTCTCCTGGAACCCCTACTGATTGCCAACGAGTTTAATACCTCTTTCACTGATCTATCGGGGTGCTTCCAAGTGAATTCCTAAACCCTATGAATAACCAACCTCACGGAAACACCATACCCTCTTCAGAGAGGGAAGGGCTGCCACTATTCTATTTTAGGCAAGTCTCAATCACTGAAACCAACAAACAAGTAAAGAGGGTTCTCGGAAAGACCAGAATGGGGAGTGATCTGATAGTTTTGAAGTTGGTTGCCATAATGCTTGATGTTCTAGCAGACCCAATCTCCAAGGTTTTCAATGCCTCACTAAAATCAGGTGTGTTCCCAGACACTTGGAAATCCACCCTGGTTACACCAGTTTTCAAATCCGGGGATAAAACACTCACCACCAATTATAGGCCAATATCCATCCTCCCACCCCTCTCCAAAGCTCTTCAGAGAATAGTCTCTGAACAACTTACTGACTTCCTCGACAGTCACCAACTACTCTGCAGCAATCAGCATGGTTTCCGCAAAAAGCACTCTACCATAACTGCACTGGTGGACTACACCACCCAGTTCTACAACGCCTTTGACCAAGGGATGGTGGTGGGGTCAGTCTTTATTGACCTTACAAAAGCGTTTGACTCAGTTAATCACCAGCTATTACTAAACACACTGCTCTCCATGGGACTGGCCCCGATACAGTCTCCTGGTTTCGTAGCTACCTGACGCAAAGAACTCAAGGCGTTAGAATTGGTGACTCACTCTCTGACTCTAAGATAGTGGCCCTTGGAGTACCGCAAGGGTCTATACTCGGACCGCTCCTTTTCAGCCTGTTCATTAACCGCCTCCCTGATGCCTGCCCTGCTAGCATTGTTTTATATGCAGATGATGCCGTTATATCGGTCCAGGTAGGGACCACTTGACCATCGAGGAAGGCCTACTCGATAGTTTCCACAAACTTGAAACCTGATTCTGTCAACATAAACTGCTACTAAACCATAAAAAAAACAAAAGCATGCTGTTCTCAGTCCCACAGAAGAAAAGGAATTTCGTCCCCCTTCGAATTCTGAACCATAAGGGCGATACACTTGAACAAGTCTCCTTGTTTAAATATCTGGGTGTCTACCTTGATGACACTCTCAATTTCTCCCACCACGTTGATCAAGTTGTCAAAACCACCAACATGAAACTGGGCATCCTCTACAGAAACAAGCACTCCAAGACACCTGCGGCCCTCAAATTAGCCATAGGCAGCACAGTATTATCATCTGTTGACTATGGCTTACCAATATACATCACAGGATCAGACACTGCCCTAGCAGGATACAAAAACTCATGAATAGGACCTGTCATCTGGCACTTGGGGCTGATCGTTGGACTCACACCTGTGCACTCTACTCTGAGATGGGCTGGCTCCCACTGTACCAAAGAGCCCAATACCAAACATGCCTGATTGTAAAAAAAGCGCAACTAGGCCTCATGCCGTAATCCATAAGCAGCCTGTTCAAGAAGGCTGTGCACACTAAACAAACAAGAAACGCGAGTAAAGGAGGTCTACAAGTCCCTTTCAAGTGCACATCACTGGCCCAAAAATCCATTACTTTTAAGGGCCCCAAATGGCTTAATGAACTACCTGACACGCTGACAGTAAACACAAGTTGAGTCTGTTCAAAAGGGGGCTATGGTCCCTCCTTAAGAATATAACCACCTGTAACTGTGCAAGAAAATAATTCGACATATTCCTCCTGCCTAATCCCCTGCCTTATCACCTCCTCCCTTCCCCACTCCCCCCCTTTCGACCTACAAACCTCCTTCACCACCTTTCCCCTCTACTCCTGTCCCACACCATCTCTATCTACTTTGGTAATGCCAATCTGGCTGCTTACCTTTTCCCTCATCATCTCCATAGCTTAACATGGACCTATTATTGACATGCCTCACTATTCCCAGTGTATCCCTACCCTGCAACAACATAATGTAATGTAATATATTCCTATTGTTAAGATGCACCTGAAACTAACAAGTCCTGTGCCTCATGTGCCATTTTAATGATTTTCATGATGCCTACCATGTTTTCTTTTTTCACTGTTATCTTAATGTGTACTTATTGTATTGTATTGTACTTGTATTTACTCTGTTTTATCCCTGACTTGGAATCTTTGAAAATGAGTCTCTTGACTCAGAGGTATTAATCCCAATTGAAATAAATAAATAAATAAGTAAAAAAGGCCAGGAACTCCCCAAAAAGCAGGTGAAACCAGAAACGCCGTCCCCGAAAACTGAGTAGAGAAGAAAGGGCCAGCAAGGCCAGCAGCTGCCACTGGAGGCAGAGCATGGAAAGGTGGAGAAGAGAGCAGAGGAAAATGGAAGGCCAACCCAGCCACAGAGCAAACAACGGGCCAGTGCAGAATGTCCACCGACCATGCCAATCCTGAGCAGCAGGGAAAAGCAGACCATCCCAGAGCCCAGACAAAGGGGAAAGATAAGGGCACAGGGAATGCATGGCAGCCAGGGCAGAGGGGCAGGGCAGGAGTCCAGGGCAGAGAAGAAGAACAAGGAGGCCAACAGGGAGAACAAGCAACAAAGAAATAGCAATGGAGAAAACGACAGACAGGGGGGAAACACGGAGCAGGAGGGAAGGGAGGACAGATGGAGAGTCACAGCACCAGCAGCAACAAGATGGAGGGAACAGGGAACAGAAAAATGTGGAGGAAGGAAGGGGAGAATGAGACAGACGGAGGAGTGGGACAAGGCAACAGCTGCAGTGAGTGGCAGACAAGAAGAGAGCACAACGGGAGAAGCAGGTTGGCGGCCAGAGGCAACAGCAGATGTGACAGAGATCAGGAGCAAAGGAGCACAAATGGGAAAACAGGAGGGATAGCAAGAAGGGCAGAGCCTCCGGCTGCAATGAAAAAATGATTGAAGTTGCAGTGAGGAGGAACGGCTCTTTTAAGGCCCAATCGGGGGCGTGGTTAGGTGCTCCGCCCCATTGAACTACAGGCATGCCTTCCAATTATGTAGGAAAGATCATGAAAATGTTTAAAGAAAGGATGCAAGAGCATGTTTGCTCGATTGTAAACAAGAAAATGGAAACACCTGTGGGAAGGCATTTTTTACAGGTACACAATTCAGAAACAGGCACATTCAGATATATGGGATTAGAGCATGTAAAACAACCTTCAAGGGGGGTTAACAGACACAGTCTGTTATTAGAAAGAGAGAGTTATTGAATTTTTTCCTTAAATACTGTCAAGCCTAATGGTTTAAATGATGCCTGGGATCTGAAACCTTATTTAAGGACCACAAGGCATAAATGCTGAATAATTAGTAGGTATAGAGTGCTTCTGTTAATTCTCCTTTGAAAATGTTCAGTTTGTTTAAAGAAAAACCCTTATGACAGAGCCTGAATAACTAAAGTCCCTACTTCCTACCCTCCCCATCCTTCTTCCCCCTCTCCAGTCTCCCTCCTTTTTTCCCCCACTCCCTCATTTCCCCAACCCAGGGAAATTATTGAAGCATTCATGAATGAGCCTAACTAATGAATATGTATTTTTCTTACTTGTTTAGATTATTGTGATTTAACACCTCTGTCTTTCAATACTGCAGAGACATGGCCATCAAAAAGGACTGAATATTCACTGGTATTCAACAAACCCTTCCTTACCTTTTATTTCTCTCTTTAGCCTTCTGTTTCACACTGGTTAGCAAATTTGAATAGCTAATGTCAGTTGGGATCCAATAAAAATATGACTAATCCCTGCACCATCATGCAAAAGGAATTGATGCATTTCATGTACTGTAGTAGGATCTATTTAAGACATTAATGAAAAGAATATAAAGAACTTTGTTTACCAGTCCAGAAATGCTGTATAAGTTAGATTAGATGGTAAAGCCGTTTTGTTATAAGTACACTAATAAATGTATTTTGTTTTGATCATAGGACATCTAATAGCCCATGAAGTAAAAAGTATAGAGTTATTTTAAGAGTAAGGGGCAATGTATAATTTGAATAGCATGATGTCATTAACCTCACCCTATAAAATAAATGATATGTTAGTCCATAACCACACCCCCTGAAGAAAGCTTAGAGCCAAAGCACTGGAGCAAGTGTGTATGCTGGGTGATTATTTGAATTTGTTTGACCGCCTGTATGTTTTGTTATAAAATAAAACATTGAAAAACTGAAGTTAAGTGGTTGAGCATCATCTTTTAGCACAGGACTTGGAGTAGTAGTAGTAGTAGTAGTAAAACATAGTATTTTATGCAGGATACATGCCATTTGGGTTGATAACCCAGTTTTCAAGACAGACATTTTCCTAATGTTACAACTAAACATATACACATGGACAATTATATAACATTTCCCTAACAATCCAATACATTACAGATCAGTTTAACACATCACTATCTTCACTATAGCACTTAAAACATGCTCTTTATAATTATCTGAACATATAGATACTATAAATTCAACAACACAGTAAAAGTATCACAGTAACAAACCCTGGAATTATGTAAACAATCTATTCACATTTATACAGTAATAATTACTTGACAGATGGAATAATCCATCTGTTTAAGTAAACACTGCCTACAACCTCGTCATTCCCATAATCTACCCTCTAAGTGCAAATGCATTTAAATTTACTAATCTCATTTATTTCTTGAACAAATAGATCATAAGATACTGATGTAAGTGCTGAAATGGGTAAGATGTTCCAGTGTTTTGATGCTTGATAGCCCAGAGTTCGTTCACCATGTTTATTAGTAATTTTGGGAATATAGATTTTTTTACATGAACTGATCTCCTAGATTTATCAATTTTTTTTTTGTTTATTAAATAACACAGCGTTAACGTAATGATTTGGCTAGGATGTATTGTATTTAAAAATTGTTCTCTGCCATGTCCTTGTGTGAATAAAATCCAGGGGTTGCCACTGTAGTTTGTTCAGTAGTGTACAGTGATGTGTTCTAAATTTGCAACAAAGGACATACCTTGTCAGGTTATAATGTACTTTGTCTAGTTTTAATAATAAATGTGTGCTAGTTGTGCGATATATAAGTTCTCCATAAGTTATTACAGGCATGACTAGTTGTACAGCCACAGTTTTTCTAGTGCTTTTCCTAGGCACTTTTTTTCCTACGTAGGACTCCTATTTTTTTATTTGCTTTATCTATCAAGGTGTTCATATGCACTTCAAAGGACATTTGAGCATCAAAGATTAGGCCCAAATAGGTATACTGCTCTACCTGCTGTAAAAAATCTTTATTGTCTATTTTAATTTTAAGTTTTTCTTTTTGTTTTGAAGCAAAATGCAATAATCTGTTTTTTTTTGTATTATGATAAGGCCTGACCTGGTGAACCAGTCCCTCAAACTATCAAAGTCTAGTTGCAGTTTTCATTGTAAATCTTGGATGTTTGAACCAGATGCTATTATAGCAGTGTCGTCTGCATACAATCTCACCTGTGAATGCTTCACAGCTTGTGGTAAGTTGTTACTGAATATCAAAAATAACAATGGTCCCAAAATGGACCCTTGAGGTACACCCCTTTTAATTGTTCTAGTTAATGAGTTTCTACCTAAGATCTTAACCGTCTGAGAGTGCCCTTCTAAGTAAGACTGCAGCCAACACCAAGGCCCCTCTGTAATAGACATATCTTCTACTGCTTGTAGGAAGAGGGAGTGGTTCACCAGGTCAAAGGCCTTAGACAGATCTACGGAAATTACTGCTGTTTCCAACCCTTGATGTAGTGAGGTATTAATTAAATCACTAAATTCCAATAATGTAGAAGTAGTTGAATGTGCTTTTCAGAATCCTTATTGACGAGGGGTAATTATATTATATTTTTCTATGTAATCCATGATTTGTGTATGAACATGACGTTCAAAATTTTTAGACAAAATTGAAAGGAGTGCTATCGGTCTATAGTTGTTTATATCAGATGCCACCCCCCTTTAAAGATAGGAGTTATTCTAGTTTCCCTCCACACTTGGGGGGAAAATAACAATTTGTAAGCTCCAGGTGTGATGTTGTATTTTCTTGAAACCTGGCTTCCCAGCCAAATGCCCCTTGGGGTAACCCTTGCCTCAATGTTTGCGCACGGAGGTTCTTTGTCTTCTAAATGTTTTTTTATTTTAATGGGTTCACCACAATATATCCAAGGCACATTGCCTTAAGGGTAGCTGGTCCAGTACACTGGGGTGTCAAACAGACGAGGCATACTGATGAGTCCTGGTAGGACGAAACACGTGTCTATGTCTTCTGTTAGCACCCTTTGCAAACTGTGTGAGAGGCCTTTCGGCACCATGCAATTCTGCTTTAAGTTGGACCAGCATAACATTCTGTGGTGATTTGCATATGTAGCCCATGATGCTTTGCATTGTGGGGGCATGTGTGATGTTGCATTTTCTTTAAACCTGGCTTCCCAGCCAAATGCCCCTTGGGGTAACCCTTGCCTCAATGTTTGCGCACGGAGGTTCTTTGTCTTCTAAATGTTTTTTTATTTTAATGGGTTCACCACAATATATCCAAGGCACACTGCCTTAAGGGTAGCTGGTCCAGTACACTGGGGTGTCAAACAGACGAGGCATACTGATGAGTCCTGATAGGACGAAACACGTGTCTATGTCTTCTGTTAGCACCCTTTGCAAACTGTGTGAGAGGCCTTCCGGCACCATGCAATTCTGCTTTAAGTTGGACCAGCATAACATTCTGTGGTGATTTGCATATGTAGCCCATGATGCTTTGCATTGTGGGGGCATGTGTGATGTTGTATTTTCTTGAAACCTGGCTTCCCAGCCAAATGCCCCTTGGGGTAACCCTTGCCTCAATGTTTGCGCACGGAGGTTCTTTGTCTTCTAAATGTTTTTTTATTTTGATGGGTTCACCACAATATATCCAAGGCACACTGCCTTAAGGGTAGCTGGTCCAGTACACTGGGGTGTCAAACAGACGAGGCATACTGATGAGTCCTGGTAGGACGAAACACGTGTCTATGTCTTCTGTTAGCACCCTTTGCAAACTGTGTGAGAGGCCTTTCGGCACCATGCAATTCTGCTTTAAGTTGGACCAGCATAACATTCTGTGGTGATTTGCATATGTAGCCCATGATGCTTTGCATTGTGGGGGCATGTGTGATGTTGTATTTTCTTGAAACCTGGCTTCCCAGCCAAATGCCCCTTGGGGTAACCCTTGCCTCAATGTTTGCGCACGGAGGTTCTTTGTCTCATATATGTTATGACTGGAGCAATCAAATGTACAGCCATTTTCAAAAATCTGCCCTCCAATCCATCAGTTCCTGCAGACTTATGTATGTTCAAACATCCTAAACCTTTACTCACCTCATTAACAGTCAGTATTCTAAATCTAAAAGGAGGGTGTAAGTCCTGTTTTTCTCTATTAGGGCTTCTGTAATACCCCAATTTGTTTTCGTCAACATTATACCCTGGCAAGTCAGCAAAAAAAAAATATTTAGTAGACTTGCAACTCCATAAGGGTCATCTATTTGTGACCCTTGAGCTTCGATGGTTATCTTTTTGAATTAATCTTTTTGCCCCGGATCCCTTAAACTATTGATATTCTGCCAGAACCTCCTAGAATTATTATCACCTAGCATCTTGTTTCTATAATAGGTGGCTTTTGCTTTAATTATTTGTGCTTTACATCTATTCCTTATTTTTTTTTTAAATAGGATCCAGTCATTTTCTTGCTTTGTTTTCCTAGCCTTTTTCCAGAGTCTATTTTTAACTCTTATAGTTTTGGATAGTTTCTCATTTATCCACGGAAGTCTTACTGTTTTGGTTTCTATATTCCTTTTAGGGGCATGTTGGTCACAAATCTTGTTAAATATATCTGTAAAATACTGTATTGTTGAATCTAAATCAGAAATCAGTAGACATCTATCCCATTTTTCCTTGTTAATATCTGATAGAAATTTTGATTCTGAAAATTTTCTAATATCCCTTGTTCTTATATGACTAGTGAAGTCAAAGTGCTCATAAATAGATAAAGTTGAAAAAGTTCCCCATATTGGATT
Organism: Neoceratodus forsteri; assembly: GCA_016271365.2. NCBI lineage: Eukaryota > Metazoa > Chordata > Ceratodontiformes > Ceratodontidae > Neoceratodus > Neoceratodus forsteri. The sequence goes on along the minus strand of CM057455.1, from coordinate 1,354,331,760 downwards.
GTGATCTCCTAAATGTGGGGAAAGTACCCCTAAGTTCTCAATCTCCACAATAGAAGTTACAAACAACAGGTCCGGAATAGTCCCTTTCTTTAAGGTATCAGTATATCTTGTAGGGGTTTTTATGTGTTGAGTCACATCTAAAACTGAAACTAGTTATTTTAATCTACTGCCCTGGGGACCCAGCCAATTACAGTTTAGGTCACCTATCAAAACCAGCAATCTATCTCCTAATACTGCATGTATTTTATTTATTACTTCCTCTATATTTTCCAACTTTGCCTTTGGGGGGGAATATATTATTACAAGCATTAATCTTAAAGATTTTATCTCAATAGCCAAGTATTCAATATTATTATCTGACCCCTTAAGTACAAGTTCCATATGGCCCAAACAGTTTTTAATATAGAACAATACTCCTCCCCCTCTCTTGGGTCTGTCGGAATGAAATTAGGTTAAGTTCTTTATCATCAATTTTTGAGGTTAATCAAGTTTCTGTCAGACCCAAGACATCAGGGGTTTATTCTCTAACCATTACATTAACTAAGTCTATTTTTGTTTTCAGACTTTGTGCATTGTCATGTAGGACCTTTATAGTCCTACTCTTGGGTCCAGGATTAAGTTCTACATCACCCCCCAATAATAATAAAACTGTTAAGGCTGCCCCCTGCTTTTCCTGAATAATTCTGTCAATTTTATATGGACTTACAGCATTTACCCTAACACATTGGTTATAAGCCCTTCAGGAATTAGTAAATATGTTCCTTCTATGCAATTTTGTACCCATTTTACCCTGCATATAGTTTAAATGTAGCCAACAAATTCAATTTATCTTTTCATTCCCCTCCTTTTGTAGTGCACACCCCATAAAATATGGCAAAAATACCACACTCAATAATAACCATGTGTACATTTTCTATCTAAGTTTAGTGTATCACTTCTGTAAGTTAAAACTTCAGTCCTGTTCCTTGTTGTACCACCCCTGTTCCAGTAGCATATAACGTTGCTGAATTATCTCTTTTCCTAAGACTTGCAACTCAGTGTTCCAATCAGAAGTATCAAATCACTCTAACAAACTCATGACTATTAAAATAAAAGAGCTTACTAAAACAAACAGTAATTTAAAACAGTGTTTGGCTCTTAGAGCCAGTCCAGGGCATAACTATAATTTTCATTAAATTCCTTCCCAGGCAAGTCATCTCTAATAAAGCGCAATTTGCTTAAGATATTTACAAACTGTTTTAATACTGAGTGGCACTCACGCCACTCACACTCAAGCTGCTGTGCTCGCGCTGCAGGCAGCTTGGTTCTTTTATGTCTGTTTCTGCCCCTCTTCCTGTAGTTTTTCTCAGTTAAGCTCTAATTTGCCCTGTTACCGAATGCTGATATACTTTTTACAGGGGAGCAATGGCACAAGATAATAATTGAAGCATACAAAGCAGCAGTTCTCAGTTCAATTGTGCACAGCAGGAAAAGATGGTATTAGGCAGGTGAAAGCAGCCTCTGTGTACCTTGATAATATTCAAACTGCAGCTCGGTTCTTTTATATCTGTTTCTGCCCCTCCTCCTCCTGGAGTGACGCTGTTATCCGAACTGTTTTGATATTTAGGGTTAGCAATCCTTCACAGTGCACCCCATTCCCATTTACATAGAAACATAGAAGTTGACGGCAGATAAGGACCGCAAGGCCCATCCAGTCTGCCCATTTCTTTTTCTGCCTTATGAATGTGCCATCGGCCTTTGCTCTGTCAATGGCCTATCTATTCATACTCATCTGTATTGCTCCCTTATGCTTATTCCATGCCTGTTTAAAGCCCTGCACTGTATTCGTATCCACCACTTCCTGAGTCAGAACCGTTCCATACATCCACCACCCTTTCTGTGAAAAAAACTTCCTCCCATTACCCTTTAATCGGCTTCCCTCTAATCTCATGCTGTGTCCTCTTGTCCTGCTATTTTTCTTATATTTAAACATGTTAGACTCTTTCATCTTGTCAATGCCCTTAAGACATTTGAATGTTTCGATCATGTCATCTCTCTCCCTCCTTTGCTCTAGGGTATACATATTGAGCTCCGTTAATCTGTCCTCATATGCTTTCTGATGCAGTCCCTGCATCATTTTGGTTGCCCTTCTCTGGACTGTCTCAATTTGGTTAATGTCCTTGTGAAGGTGTGGCCTCCAGTACTGCATGCAGTACTCCAGATGGGGCCTAACCAGTGTCTTGTAAAGAGGGATTATTACTTCCCTCTTCCGACTTGTGATACCCCTACTAATACACCCCAACATCCCTCTAGCCTTACCTACTGCTTTAGTGGTCTGCTTGGATGATTTCAGGTCATCGGTGATGATGACGACCTAGTCTCTTTCTTCCCTTTTGACTGCCAGCAACTCCTCTCCCAGCCTATAGGTGGCTTCAGGGTTTCTCTTCTCTATGTGCATGATCTTGCACTTCTTTGCGTTAAACGCCAGTTGCCACTCTTCCAACCATTTTGCTAGTTTATCCAGATCTCTTCTCATTCTGCCCACCCCATCTGGATCATCTACTCTGTTGCAAATCTTGGTGTCATCTGCAAACAGACAAACCTTACCCTCCAATCCATCTGCAATGTCATTGATGAAGATATTGAAGAGGACTGGCCCCAGGACTGAGCCCTGAGGTACCCCACTTATGACTTGCATCTCTTCTGACTGTATACTGTTTACCAGCACTCTCTGTTTTCTGCCCGTCAACCAGTTTGCCACCCAGCTGACCAACTTCTGACCCACCCCGAGCCTCCCAGCTTATTAATCAATCTTCTATGTGGAACAGTATCGAAAGCTTTGCTGAAGTCAAGGTAGGTGACATCAACTGCTCCCCCTTGGTCCACCACTCTGGTTACCCAGTCAAAAAAATCTATGAGATTAGTTTGACAGGACCTTCCTTTTGTAAACCCATGCTGTCTTGGATCCTGTGCTCCTATGGGTTCCAGGTGTTGCACTATCCTTTCCTTAAAGAGTGTCTCCATAATCTTGCCCACTACTGAGGTAAGACTGACTGGTCTGTAGCTCCCTGTCTCCTCCCTGCTACCACTCTTGTGGAGCAGGATCACATGAGTCCTTCTCCAGTCTTCTGGGACCGCTCCTGTGCTCAGAGACTCACTAAACAGTTCTGCCAATGGCTCTGCTAGTTTCACCCTTAGCTCCTTTAGTACCCCGGGATGTGTGCCATCAGGTCCCATTGCTTGTCCACCCTGAGCTTATCGAGTTCTTGTAGGACCCTTTCTTTTGTGAAGGGACTGGTGCACACCTCCCTCCCCTTGTGTTCATGGTGCTGAGCTGTGGGCCCTGTCCTACCTTCTCTTCAGTAAATACTGAGCAGAAGTATCTATTTTAGGATAGATGCTTTTACATGGTCCTCCTCCTCACATGCTCCCTTATTCCCTTTGATCTTAGCAATACCCCCTCTGGACTTTCTCCTTTCACTAATGTAGCTATAGAAAGTCTTGTCACCTTCTTTTACTGTGTGTGCAATTGTTTCCTTGGTTTGGGCCTTTGCTTGCCTTACTGCCTTCCCTGCTTCCCTTAGGGAAGTTTGGTATGCTTCCCTATCTTCATCCTGCTACGTTCCCTTATATTTTCTGAAGGCCAGCCTTTTGGCTCTGACCTTTTCTGCTACTGTTTTTGAGAACCAAAGTGGTTTCCTTCTTCTTTTGCACTTCCTTTTCTCTTTAACACAATGGGATGTTGCTTCAAGTATTGCATCCTTAATGCTTGCCCACTTTTCCTGTACCCCCTCACCTGTATTTCTTTTTACCAGGGCTAATTTAACTCTGTTGGCCATCTTATCAAAGTCAGCTCCTCTGAAGTCCCATATTTTTGCCTTGGAATGGGATGATTTAGTTCTAGTGGCCAAATTGAATCATACCATGTGATGGTCACTGGCCCTAGGTGACCTTCTACCTGAAGATCTGTGATCCTTTCCCTGTTAGTCAGTACTAGATCTAGGATAGCTCTGTCTCTTGTGGGTTGTTGTACCAGTTGTTTGAGACCTTCCCCCTGCAGGAAATCCACCATGTGCCTAGTTCTGGCAGATGTTCCTACTGGTATTGACCAATCTGTATCTAGCATTTTGAAGTCTCCCATTATCAGAACCTCCCCTTTAGCTGTCATGTTTTGTATATCCTCTAACAGTAATGTGTCTATGTCCTCCCCCTGATCTGGAGGCCTGTAGACAACCTCAGTTCATATGGCTGTCCCATTTCCTGTTTCCAGGGTGACCCACAGTTCTTCTGGCTCTTTATGTATATTCTGAATTTCTGTAGCTTTGATATTTCATTGACATAAAGGGCCACTCCACCCCCCTTTTTGCACCTCGGACTCTTCTGAACAGTACATAGCCAGGTACTGAAGTCTCCCAAGTGTTGTTACTGGTAAACCATGTCTCGCTAATGGCTACTATGTCCAGTTTAGCCTCTGTCATTATTGCCTGCAGGTCTGGGATCTTGTTTCCCAGATTGCAAGCATTTGTGTACATGATTTTCCATTGTCCAGATTTCGGTGTATTAGTTGTTGGGCGAGGTCTAGCAAATCCATAAAATGGAGCTCCAGCTAGACTCACAAAAGTGGGATGGGAATCAGCTCAACAGGTAATGAAAATGAATATAGAAAAAACACAAACCAGAGCAAGATAAAGAGGAATTAACCCATGACAGGATATGGGTTTACTGAGCATGCGACTGAGTGATTTCAACCACCCAGGCATGGATTAAATAGAGAATAATAGATAGGCAACTGTGTGTTATGGATTTTTTTTTACACACCCAAGGTATGTGATAACCCATAAACCTCGAGAGCGAAGCTCGAGAGGTTTATGAGGTAATCACACACCAAGGGTGTGTTAAAAAAAAATCCACATACACACAGTTGCTTATTTTTAATTTTTTATAATTACTGGCAACCCCCTTTATAAAAAATGCAGAGTATCTGCTATTTACAAACACACACACTCTCTCTCACACACACACACTGTCTGTCTGTCTGTCTCTCTCTCTCTCTCACACACACACACACGCTGTCTTTCACACACACACACACACACACACACACACACACACACTGTGTGTGTCTCTCTCTCTCTCTCTCCACACACGCTCAGTCTTTCTCTCCACACACACACACACACACACTTTCTCTTTCAGACCGACCTTTTTTCAGTGACGGCATCTCCGATCCGAGACACGTAGGGATCAACCAGATAGTCCTTTTCTATTTGGAAGGTGGGATCAACCAGATAAAACATTTAAAAATCAAATACAGATGGGGAGGGTAGTAATTAAAAACGGCTCGTCGGCAAGCGAGAAAACGAGCCGCCATTTTTTTAAAGCTATTCAGCCCGCCCACTCACAGAGCGCGAACCAATGAAAAGACAGAATACAGATGAGTGACACACAAAGGAGACAGGTGGTTTTGCAAATGCCGTAATAACTCGTTTTTGAGTTATTACGGCATTTTAAGGTGCTTGAAAACCGTTTGTTAAAGGGGGTTGCCAGTAATTATTGCTCAATAAACCCATACCCTGGAGTGGGTTAATCCTCTTACAACATGAGCTGCATTATATTAGAGGTTTATGTAAAGGAGTATTAAAATATATGTGTTTAAACATGGATTTCTACTAAAATAGTCATTCCGCCTAATGAATAATGTGTATAGAGGATGCTGTCTTTGTAGTTGTCCACAAGGTGGATTTGTTGTTATGAGGATGCGGAATCCACCTTTGCAAGGCAGAATTTGCCTTCTCTCTGTCAATGTGTATATGGTGGAGTGATTTCTATAAGTCAGTTTACATTGCTGTCAATCAGGATATTGTGAACCGGCAAGGCAACTGTGGGTATGTTGGGGATTAATCAATGATCAGGTGATGTGTTCTGACCAATGAAATGATTGTATTTTAGATAGCCATGTTATAATGATACTTAACAGGAGTTCTGACAAAACCAGCAAGCAGATTTATAAAAAGGTCCTTGGCAATTATAAGGTATTACATTTTTAATTGTGGCCGATGCTAGTAATTCCTGATAGAGTGGCAACACTCATCCCAAAAAGTAACAACAGCAGATTTAAATGCACCCAGAGACTCTCACTCTCGGGCAACAAGCAGATTTGGACTTAGAGTTCAGATTCAAACTGTGGAGAAAACAAATAAAACAAAAAACTCACTAATAGTTAAAACAGATTAAATAAACTCACAAAAATAGTCCTGCCTACAAATGAAACCCAACTAAGCTGAAATAAACGTGGTTAAAACATAAACGTTCAGCCGGCCCAGTGGCGCTGAGGGTTGAGGTACCGGATGCCACACCTTGTGCAACACTGGCAACCTGGGTTCGGGAATGACCTCGGGTCATTGAGGCACCAGCAACTCATCCATCCCAGTGCTGTTCTCAGTCGTCTCAGAGAAAATGAGACTCCAGTCTGTCAAGATCATGGTGGTGGCCATTTGTTCAGCCCGCCTTTGTACTGTAGAACTGTGAGGAACTGTGAGAAACTGTGGGTACATGCCAGAAGTTTAACTTGTGGGAGAAGTGGACTTTGTCTTTCTGAGAAATTGCATTGTGTCCAATGGGTGCAACAACAAATGCACAGACTGGTGCACTTGAGGAGACAGAAGAAAATGTATGAACAGTCTGGGTAATAGTAACCACCTCTTACTATGACAAGTTGCAAAAATAGTTGATTTATGTAATGTAGGCAGGTAGGTAGGTTAAAAAAAACCCCATAAAGCTGCACTAACCGCCAGCTAGGTGCCCTGGCACTTTGCCCCCTGATGACACTCCAGTGAGTGAAGCACCAGGGCACCTAGCCAGCAGCTAGTGCAGCGTTATGTGTTTTGTAACCTACATTCCTGCCTGCATCGCATAAATCAACTACTTTTTGCAACTTGTCATAGTAAGAGGTGGTTACTATTACTCAGACTGTTCACACATTTTCTTGTGCCTCTTCAATTGCACTGGACTGTGCTTCTGTTGTTGTTCTACTTAGGGTCTGCTCACCCCTCTGGAAGTACTGCGGAACTCTCCCAAAAAGCATAGGCCCATTTTTGCCTTTTTTCTATCCTATGGGTGCCCTGTACAGCCTGCTAGGAAGCAGAGACTGTCATCTTAGTTTTCCAGCCAGTTATTCTTTTGGGACCTCCACCAAATGGGGTCTAGCAAGGTGGGAGTTGTGCTAGTCGTTCTGAGTCAGTTGCAGTCCTCCAGCCAGATCCTACACACCTTTCCCATGAAGCACTAGCTCAGCCACAGAAGTGTTCAGATTTTGAGAAAAAAAGAATTCTGGACCATAGTTTGAAAACTGTGCCCTTCCCCCCCGATGGTTGGACATTCCATATACAGAGGCTGTATCTAACCCTATACATTGTGCATATGTGTGAGTCGGTAGACAGAGAAGCCCTGTAGCTGCCCTTCTGTCCTGCCTGAAGTAGAGGTGGCATGCTACTCAATGGGAGAAATGTCTCTGGACACTAGCCCTAGGAAGGATGGAGACCACCTCCCAAACTTCACCTTAAGTGAGGGTGTATGCACCGTGGTCCCTACAGAGTGCAGGACACCCCTGTGCATTGTAGAAAACCAGGTAACTGCTTAACTCTTTTGCTGATGATAGAGAAATTTCCATAAAAAAATGAATTTCACGTGGAGGACGTGTGTCCCAGTGCCCCAGCTGTGACTGTGGGTTTTTTCTGCTATTAACTAGTTGCCACTGTAGCATTTGGGAATGTTGTCAACCCCTTAAAACAAACACTTTTACTGATGAAAGGTACTAGGTGTGTGGGACTTGCCCCATGAGGGAGGAGTTGCACCATGGAGTAAAATTTGGACTTTCTGGTATACCAGATATAAGTGTTACCTACCTGTAGGCCAAACAACATAAAATGTTTAAATAAATAGAATCCATGGTGCCTACGCACGAAAAAAAGGTTGCCTATGCACCACATATCTGAGATGTGTAGGCAACCCTAAGTTGGAAATCTGTGCACGGGACCCCCGCTGGCATGCACTATCCACACGCAAGGCAAATATGCAGCTGATCCCTGGCAGCACAGTCAACAATGCACCGGGGCGGGCAGGGGCCATATCAGGGGCGTGCCTGCACTAGATGCCATTCATGAAGGCGTGTAGTGCTGTGCACCAAGTTGCATTGGAGGGCACCTGTTATGCCAGAGGAGACCCTGCCATAAGCGCTGTACATGCCCAGCCCATGGCACACAGAACACCACCCGGCTCCAGTGGCAGCATGGACATCCCACCCCACACACGAACACCAGCCCTGGTCCTGGAAGTACTGTGCAGACCCCCCCCAGGACAGACCCCCCCCAGCCTCAGTCCCATATGGTGGCCCACTCCTCACACATGCGGCAGCCCCATCCCGTCTGTGTGGAAGCATCCCCACTAACACTTGTATGTCCACTCCCCAGTGACAGAATACACAACAACCCTCCCCACATGTCTGGCAAATTACATGACAACCCCTCCATGTGTTCCCATTTCCCCCGACAAAAATACGCAACCCCCCAACATGTGTACCCGTTACGTTGTGAAGATACAAATCAACCCCCCACACACACAGAGTTGCCCCTGCCTCGCGATCCTGACCCCTGTCCCGGTTCACCCGGCCCTCATTGGTGCTCAGTGTTCCCCCCACCACCACAGCATCGACAACACCACCCCCTATCCCCTGTACCTGCCTGTCAGTGCCATGGCTCGGGATGGCCAGTGGCACAGCCCTCAGCACACCTCCTCGGCTGCTGGCTGTACAAGTAATGCTGGGAACGTGCTCCTATAAATAGGCATTGCATTCCCAGCATCACTTGGACAGCTGGCAGCCGAGGAGGTGTGTGTGGAGGGCTATGTCACTGGCCATCCTGGAGCCACAGCACCGATGGGGGTGCGGACTGGGGGCGGGGTTGCTGTGCCACGATAGTGGGGCCACCAACCACCAATTTATCTGCAGGGGTTATGGGATCAGGGGTTGGGGTACAGCTGCCTGCGCGACACTGTGTTTGTGTATGTGTGGGGGTCTTACACTGAGGTTAGAGATGGCATGTTGGGGGTGGGTATGACTGCAGCATATGGGGCCTAGGCATACATGTGGGGAGGGTGTTGTTTGGCACTGATGGGGACAGGGCAGCCATGTGTTAGGGTGGGGGGATGCTTATGCTATATGGGGATGGGGCATGGCTGTGTCAGGGGGTTACTGCAACCTGCTGGGGACAGGGCATTGCTGTGTGGTGGGAGGAGGAGTCATTGTAAAGGACTGCTTGACATGGGGGCATGGCCACACAGTTTTGGGTGCCTGTGGGAGCTATTCATGCATACAAACCCGTGCCTTGGCATGCAAGTGCTCCACTGTGGGACCCAGGATGGGCATCCGACTGGATGCCCGCCTGGGTCCTATACTCTGCCTCTGGCTACCCTGCACAGTCCTGCATGCCAGGGGGTGCAGAACTGCAGACAGGTGCCCCATAGATGCATGCAGTTGTGTATACTGCACACCCTGCACCTGTCTGGGGCTGTGGAACTATGTGGGTGGGGTGCACACCTCTGGCACATATTACCCGCCAGTTCATGCATAGCACCCCATGATTTTATACTCTACTCATCATTGTAGACCTTCAGTTTGTAGATTTAGAAGGTGACTGAATTAACCTTTGTCTTTTCGCCTTGAATCCTGCTATCCTGGCTGTGTGCATCTCGGGAGGTCTAACCCAAACCCGGAGGTCAAGTAAGTGACATGGTAAAAATTAATATGATGCATGCTGTCCTCCCTGTTAAATGATTTGTTGCACTTTTCCCCTACTCTGGGGAGGGGCAACACGTGCAAAACCAAAAAAGTAGAGCACCTGTGAGGGTCGCCAGCATCAGTGTTTACAAGTCTAGTTGACCGATGTCAGCAGTAAAGGACTCAGCACTCAGTGCATATACTGTAAGAAAAGTTCTCAGGACACTTATTCAGTGATCACAACTTTCAACTTTTATTTCAAATTAGAGCACTTCAGCTAGCCACAAGACACAAGGCCCACAAGACCAACATTCCACACTCTTCATGAGTGCTTTGTCAAGGTGTGAAACATTGGTCTTGTGGGTAGCCTCCCTGGGCTATACCGCCTAGCTGAAGTGCTCTGATTTGAGATAAAAAGTCTAAACTTGTGATTACTGAATTGCGGTTTCCTGTGAACTTTTCTTAAATGTACTGAGTGCTAAAAACTGAAAAAGAATCACTTAGGGTGGAGGCATAAATTAGCCTGGGTAATTTCTGGTTAAAGCATTGCACTTGGGCACATGTACTGTTGGCCCTAAGGGAATTTCAGTGTGAATGTGAGCTGAGTTATATTGGATAATAACAGAGTAACTCAGAACTCAGAATATTCATTGCTTGGTTTCCAGTCATTTAAAAAAACTTGGAACTTCTACTGTAAGTAATGTTGTAGGGAACTGAACATAGGGTGTTGCTTTCCAGGTGTATGTTTTGGCAAATGTGTTCTTCATTACAGTGCATGTTGGGAAAATCGTATATAATGGGAAGTGATAAAACTGCTGGAGGAAGTATAAGCAGTACTCCTCCAATGAATATTATAAAGCCACATTTACACTTTCCCTTTTTGCATCAGTTTGTGTGGTTTAGAATGCATAAAATGTCCCAATTTCAGAGCCGGGTGCAGCCGTAGCACAATCATTTGCACTGCACTTGCGCTCACCCAGCTCTGAGCAATATTCGGATGGATAATGCTCGCTGATGGAGTTGCACTATCTGACTGAATATTGGTCCATGTCAGCACAACATTAAGTGGATCTGCACTGCACTGACACAGACCAGGGCAGCACAGCGCCCGTAGAAGATAGCGCTGCCTGAAACTGAATAGAGTCAGGTCTCCTCTAGGCCATATTCAGCCCAAGGATGAAAAAAGGTTTATTGGGCATGCAAGGCACTAGAGGGTCATCTGCACACCCGTTCTGGGCTCATTTGCTTTTGGTTCAACAGCCCTTAGCATCCCTTTTCTTGTATAAAGCATTTCCTGGTGGCATAGTGATTCCTCCCCCCGTTGGCACAGTTAAAATATGTTTTATATTCCCTGGTGGCATAGTGGTCCCCAACCCCACCACTGATGGCCCGGTGGAACATGTGTTATATTCCATGGTGGTCTAGTGGTTCCACCCACCACCGAACTGTACACTGACCTGCCCACCCACCCACCCACTAAGGACTCCGCCCCCACAACCCCTCCTCACCCTGAGTGCCTGTCTTCATGATATCGGGAAGCTGGCGAGCCCTCCTCTCACCAGGGAATATAATGCATACTCCAACCTGCTGACTGAGGGGTGGGGAACCACTATGTCACTTGGGAATATAAAGCCTATTTTAACAGGATGATTGGGGGGGGCAGTTTGGCACAGGGACAAGCGGCTGCAGTAGAACTGCCTTATCTTTGGGGGATGTGGGTTTAGCGACTGGTTAAGATGTGGTTTTCGGCAGCGGTAAATAGCACTGCTCTCAGGGTTGTTTACTACTGCTGCAAACCTTTGAATATGCCACTTCTCTGGTATGCAAGAGGGGACTCCCTCATTTGCATAGGTGCAGCAATATGATTAACACCTTCTCACTGCTGGGTTTTGGGAAGCGCTCCAGGGGCCTCTGCATATCGTTTTGCCCAGGGCACTAGCGCAAACCCAGGTTAGCATAGGCGCTAACCATGTTTGTGCAGGCACTAACCATTAAAATGGGGTCCATAACGTTTTTACATTTTTGAGTGTAACCCCCAGGTGGCGCTATCCCAAGGGCTACTACCCCTGCCTGCTTGGCTACTGACAGGTTGAGGGGCCTAGGTTCTGTGACGGGTGCCTCCACCCAGAGGTCAGGGTTGATAGTGGTTAAACTAGCTCGGGCACAGCCCTCTGGGACACTGTGACCCCCTTTTGTTCCCACTAGTGGCCCACACAGTTCATGGGAGTTATCTTCCCAATACCCCACATATGGACACTGTTTACACATATAGATGCCCCTTACCCTCGAGATGGATTCTGTAGCACATCTCTGAGGACCCCCCTATAAAAAAAAAGTTAAGCAACATACACAAACACAGATTGCAATACTGGTTCTATATGTACTGACAACTCAGACAGTATAAAGTTCGACAATAACAAATCTGGTTTATTCACAGAACTAGAACATGGGAGGGAGAAATCAGGTTGATTGACAATATTCAAATCACAGTACTGTACAGGCATAAAAGGGTCCAAAAAATCACACTCTGGGTACCCAGGATGGTAGGGGGCTAGCCAGGTCCGTTGCCCGGGGTTGGCCGGCTGGTGCAGCTGGATGGGGCCCTGTAGGAAGAAAATATATGCACAAACAAATTGTAATCTGGAGCCAGATGGCTCAGTCCACAAACAGAAGAACACAAAACAATCAGTTGACACACTTTGATTAAATGAAGGTGAGGGGAGGTACCCTATTTGTACTCACAAACCCCAAACCGAGAGCTGAATTGAGGAGGTGGCTCTGGATGGCCAGGATGAGCAGGGCATGGAGGTGAGACCCTTGTGACTGGGCCAAAATGATTTGGATAGCAGACGGATTCAGTCCGATTAGCTTTGAGTCCAGCTTCCAGCTTCAGCTCACAACTCACAGAACAAGGGGAAAAGGAATCGTGATCCCCTACAAGCACTAGACACATTTATATGTAAAGGGAATTACTATACCAGGCAGCTGCTTCTCGATCCCGATCACAAATACTACAAAACCCGAGAACACACGCAGCAACAGAGTCCCCGACAGGCCGATCGCACTTCTGCAAATCTTTGGTCTTCTACGGGCAAGCCTGGATCTGCACACCTTCCTTTTTCTCCACAAACTCGGATTCAGTCCGATGAGCACTCGGTAATGGCTACGGGCTGACTTCAAGACCTTACATGTGCTTACCGCGTGAATTGCATGCCGCAGCAGAACAGAGCTCCTTCTCCTTTCACAGTCAACTCGCATCTGGCCCTCCAGGAACAGTTCAGGGCATTTCCCTTAGGCTTCACACAGGTTCGGTTGGTGGATTCGGCTGTCAATCACTGCAGGGCTCCCTCTGTTGGTGCAAAAAAGGTGCCAAGGTCCAAACTACAGCTCCCAGAAGCACCTGCCATACATTCCCCCTTTAAGCAGGCTCCAGGTGAGAGTCCAAGTTCTGGTTGGCTCAAGCAATCTCCATTTTAGGGCCCCCCTAACCTAATTGGCCCAGATTAGCAGTTCAGATCCAAAATGGAGGGCCAACACACATACAGAGTCCCAGCTGCAATAAAGGCAGGTTAGACAAACTGCAATTTTACTAATGCTCTAAATGATTTCAGGCAAACAGTTACATCTTTCAGGTGGGCTCCCTCTGTGCTTTTAGCGACTGCAGAAACGGAGCAATCAGACAGCAGCTCAGGGCGGGATTCAAGCATTAACTACGCAGTCCCCCCATTCAAACTAATTTAGCCTGTGAGCAGGCAGCTCTTAAAGAGACAGTACCAGAGGCTCTAAAAGCACTCACAGATAAACGGCTTAAACGCCAAACTCCATTCAGGCTGGGAGCACTTAGCCAGCTCCTAGAAGACTTTTGGGAACCCCCATTTGCAGGGGGGTTACACCCTTCCTGGCCTGAAAAAACTTAGCGTCCGCATCAAGTAGGTATCCTTATAGCACTTTGAAGCAGAACAGTTTAAACTTGCATCCCTTTTAAACAACAGTCAGCATATTAAACCTTTGTCATACACACTTATACTGTATTATACAGTCTACTACTGGTTACACAACATTACAGATACAAACATTTTGAAATCAGGTCATTACTTCCTGCACATGAAACCTGGAGAGAGGGGGCCCTTCCCTGTCAGCTACCTTGGGACTGGATGGGGCAGGAGCACCATACTTAGAGGGCAAGACAAGTAATCTGGAGTTAGCACCTATGCTCAGTTTGGGTAATGAGCGTGGGGACACATACACTCCCTTATGGACCACATTGAGAGGCAAATCTACAGACCTCCCAGGAGAATCATAGCTTAAGTGCACTACAGGCTTCACAGCTCAACCAGTCCTTCTAGGGGGAACTGTCACAGTCTCTGTGCTTTTACCCTCACTTTCTGCAGTGTCTGTACTGGCCATGGGAATGGCCTTTGGGGTAGAGAGGCTTGAACTTGGGGCACTTTTTGTTCCAGGATTTTCAATTTCTGCAGTCACAGTACTTGGCTCACATGGAGAGTTTTCTGACACTGGCAGTGAACCATCAGGACACTCAAAATACTCTTCTTGTTCTGGTATGTCACCAGTCTGTCGCAGTTCATCATTTTCCTCTTCTGAAAGCTCTTACAGTTCCACCATGCACAGTGATTCCATGTCATCCGACTTAATACTCTGCACCTCACTTTCTGAGAGCATTGGCTCCAGGGACAAAGCTGGGGGCTTAGACAGTCCCAAAGGCCCAGCTTCATCTCCATAGTTGACTAGAGGGTTGCCTTGAAACAATTGGCTCAGTTCATAAGAAGGGTAGTACCCAAAATTGCACTCACTTTCCTCTGACATGGACTGACAGTCTTTTTCAACTGGGACTTGCGGTGGAGAACACTTCAACTCAGCATCTGTAGGTGCAGGCTTTCTTTGCTTTTGCTTAGCAGCAGCTCGGGTCACTGGTCCAGAGGGAACACTTTCGGGGGGCTCAGACTCAATCAAGATTTGTCCAATGGGCAGTAAATGATTTCTATGCATTGCCTTAACATCTTTTGAATTATTCTCAGGTCTTACTTTGTACACCGGCAGATCATCTAGTTTTCCCACTACAATGTGAGGGAGATGGTGCCACCTGTCAGCAATCTTGTGTTTGCCATGCAGTTCCAGATTTCTTAGCAATACCAAATCTCCCTCCTGGAGTTCCTGTGCTTTCACCTTTTTATCATACCTTTCTTTGTTGGCCAGATTTCTTTTGGCAGCCATGGTTTGAGCCAGTTGGTACACATGATTTAGCTGGGCCTTTAACTTTTGCACATACTGTAAATAGTTATCAGCTCAAACCCCATCAGGAGAAACTCCAAAACATGCATCTACTGGTAGTCGGGCTTCTCTTCCAAACATCAGGTGGTAGGGGGAGAACCCAGTGGCATCACTTTTGGTGCAGTTGTAGGCATGTACCAAGGTGCTAATTTGTTGGCTCCATCTAGGCTTGTCCTTTGGGTGGAGGGTGCCCAGCATATCTAACAGAGTGCGGTTGAAACGCTCAGGCTGTGGGTCCCCCTGGGGATGGTAAGGGGTGGTTCTGGACTTTCGCACTCCCCACAGAGAAAGCATCTCTTTGATCAAATGACTCTCAAAGTCTCTCCCTTGATCAGAATGGATTCTTTGTGGAGCCCCATAGTGAACAAAAAAGTTTTCTACAAGTACTTTTGCCACAGTGGATGCCTTCTGGTCCTTGGTGAGGAAAGCTTGGGCATATCTCGTAAAATGGTCAGTGACTACCGGCACATTACTAATATTTATTTGATCTGGCTCCAAACTCAGAAAGTCAATACAGACCAGCTCCATGGGGGCACTGGTGGTGATGTTAACAATGGGGGCAGCCCTCTGGGGCAAAGCTTTCCTCTGCAAGCAGCGACTACAAGTTCTAACAGTGTTGCTCAACATCAGCCCCCATCTTAGGCCAATAGAATCTGGATCTCACCAAATCAAGTGTTCTGTCTACACCAAGGTGCCCCATGTGGTTGTGTAGGGACCTCATTACCAAGTCTAGAAAGACAGTGGGCAAAATTAGCTGTTGTTTGTCTATTTGTCCCCCCCTCTGTCTACTGTTTCTCTGTATAACAGTCAATTAATCAGCTTCAACTTAGGACCTTCCTTGTACAACAATGCAGTCCTTTAAATCAGTGGAATGTAACTTGGATACATCTTTCCCTGCGTAGAGGGCTTCCAAAGCTGGTTTAATCATAGGATCTCGGGATTGAGCCCACTGAAGACTGCCATTGTCTAGCTGAGGCAAAGCATCAATATATCTAATGCAGAGAAGTGGCAATAAGCATCAGGTATGCAATTCTCAGAGGGCCCCAAACAATCCAACAGACAGTCCACTGTGTCTGTGGCCACTTGTTCCTCTCAGTCAAACTTCTGGCAGAGTGCTCGAATATCAGGTTCTGACAGTCTGACCCAGTCATTTCAGGAAACAGGCCTCTGGGAGACAGCATCAGCATCTATGTGGTTCAGGCCTGTTCTGTATTCAACAGCATAGTCGTATGTAGATAATGTAGAAAGCCACTTATGGCCAGTAGCATCCAACTTGGCTGAAGTCTGCACATAGGTCAAAGGATTGTTATCAGTTTTTACCAGTATCTTGGCCCCATACAAGTACTCATGGAATTGGTCAACAATGGCCCACTTCAAGGTTAGGAACTCTAACTTATGTACATGATAATTCTTTTCAGATGGGGTCAAGCTTCTGCTTGCAAAAGCTACTGATCTCAGGCCATTCTCGTGCTCCTGGTACAACACAGCCCCCAACCCTTGCAAGATAGCATCAGTGTATAGGACATAGGGTTTTTCTGGATCTGCATAGGCCAGGACAGGAGCGTGGGTGAGTTGATATATAATCTCATGAAAAGCAGCTTCATAATCAGGTGTCCATCGGGCCCCAAAAACTTCACTGGGATGGAAATGTACTCTCTCAGTCTCAGGGGAAGCCAACCGCTTGTATTTTTTGTGGGTAGGAGGGTAACCTTGAGTGAGATTAAGTAAAGGACGAATCACTCTTGAATAGTCCTTGATGAAACAGTGATAGTAGCCACAGAATCCCAGGAATCTTTGCAGTTCTTTTAGATTGTGGGGCTATGGCCAGGTGGTCGAGGCTTCAACTTTACTCTGGTCTGTCTCTGTTCCCTTGGTGGAGACTATGTGTCCCACATACTTTACAGAGGTTTGGAAGAACTGGCATTTATCAATGGACAGTTTCAAGCCAAAGTCTTCCAGTCGGTCCAACACCTTGAACAATCTACTCTCATGTTCCTCCAGGGAGCTGCCAAACACAATAACATCATCCAAGTACATCAGGCACTCTAATAAATTCATGTCCCCCACTGCATGCTCCATCAGTCATTGAAAAGTGGCTGGGGCCCCTGAAATCCCTTGAGGCATCCTCATGAACTCATAGAAACCAAGTGGGCAGATAAAGTCTGTCTTCTCATGGTCTTCTGGGGCCATCGGGATCTGGTCATACCCGCTGCGAAGATCCAGCACAGAGAACCACTGGCTACCGTTCAGGCAGTCTAGAGCATCCTGAATGCGGGGCATTGTATACTGATCAGGGATAGTCCGCTGGTTCAAGGTACGATAATCCACGTTCATCCTTACTGTCCCATTCTTTTTTCTCACTACCACAATAGGGGAAGCATATGGGCTTCTGAATTCTTGTATTACACCAACAGCAAGCAAACATCTTTTGCAGATGCCATCTCACATCATCTATGTCAGCAGGGGCCAGGCGTCGAGATCTCTCACGAAATGACCTTTCATCATGCAGCTGGATATGGTGCTCAGCTCCTTGCACACATCCTACATCCCATTCCTTTAAAGAAAACACCTGGTCTCTCTGAGCAAGTTTCTCACTGATCCTCACTTTCCATTCAGCTGGCAATGGGGAGTCACCGAAATCAAACAAGTCGGGCGTCACTCCATCATTCTTCCCCGAGCTCTTGTTACTGGGTAGCACTGCAATGTCTGCACAATGTACCTTGGCCAGGATGCAACCTCTATTCACTCAAATCTCTCTATCAGACACATTATGAACTTGAACCATTACCCTTCAGGCATAAGCATGGGCTCTGGCATGCAAAATACTTGGCTTGACCAACAGTCCTTCTGGCAATTTTCCATCACCTGGTGCATCCAGCATTAGTATTTTATTCTTGACATCCTTTCTAATACGGACCTCTCCCTGTAAGGTACACTGGGAATTTGGCGCCAGGATCAGATACTCAGGAGTCTTTTTCCAGACAATTCCAACCGGTTCCTCTGGTTCCACTTTTCCAGCATCTCTCTGGGCATCGTAGGCCTTCTTGATCAAGGCTGGAATTCTTAAAGCTCTACCAGTCCTGGACCCCTGTTTTTCATAACACAACTGTGCCAACCATCCAAACATATGTGCATTAGTCCCAGTTAGTAGAGGAACCCCATCATACAGTCCAGTAGGGGGGCACACTAGGGCCAAGGTCTCCATTTGCTCTGCCACTCCAGCCACAGAGGTGGGAAAGGACAACCAAATTCGGATATAGCCGGAGTATGGGTAGGCCTTTTCACTTAAACCCCAGTCATGCAGTCCTTCCTCTGGTTGCAGGGACACATTAGACAAGTGCTTCTGATATCAATCCTGGAACATAATTGTCACCTTGGGAGCCACTGTCTAACACAGCTCTTGTAGGCACTCCATTCACTTTTACAGTGGTCTCCATGGAGGGACTCACCACTTCAGACCATTCCGGGGGCATTGACCTGGATGTCGATCAGGCATTGGCCCTGATGGCATAACTTTTCCAAGTAGCTCCCCCTGGTGGCCGGGCATAGGTTCTGCAATGCAAGGCCACTAATCTATTGGTAACTTTTCTCAAGTTCTCTGGCAAGCAGCAAGCTGACTGAAAATGCCTATCCTCCCCACAACAGTAACAGAACTTAATGTCTCTAGTGTCCTGGAATGGTGGGGGTTCTCTTTTCTCTTGGGGCACCTCTGGAGCCCTGCGGGGCTCCTCTTGGACTGGGGGCCTACATGCATTGGCTCCTGAATCTCCACTACAGTTGGGATTGAGGGCCACCCATTGCAGCTCCCCCACCATCTCTCTCAATTCTCGCAGCTCTGCGAGCAGGTTGCCCTCATTCCGAGTCTTCGGGGAAACAACATTTACTGCCACTCCACTCTTGGGCTCAGGAGGAGCCTGATACAGATCTGGTTCTCTGAATGCCTCAGTCAGTTCCTTAATCAAGTCTCTCAACTGTTGAGCCTCATCTAACTCACTTTTTCCGGGGGTCTGGCAAGTGTTCACGGCCCCAACACAGGGCTCCCAGCCCTCTTCATCAGTTTCAATCTCACGGATTTCTTTCATCAAATGACAGTACTCTGGAGGGCTTGCACTCCTGTCTTGCAACTTGAGCTTCAATATCATTATGCTCAAAAATCTAGCTGACTTCAATATGTGGTCTAATCTGCCCCGGTTTAACTGTTTGGTAGGCACTCCCCTTTTCTATGGGCCCTCTGCAAAGCCCTCTCTATCCTAGTGATGAAGGCAGACAATTTCTCATTTTTCCACTGTTTGGCTGACTTGAATTTCCACAGTAAATCATCCCCTGATTCTGTGCTGCCAAACACCCACTCCAAGGCAGAGAGATATTCTGCTGCAGTGGCCTCCGGACTAGTAGCATGTAGGAACCGAATGGCTTCCAGGGCAGGGCCTCTCAAGCTCTCCATCAAGTGCTTCCTCTTTTCCCCCTCTGAACATTGCTATTCTTGTACTAAAGGGGTGGCGTAGTCCAGCCAGGTCTCCAAATCATCTTCCCCCGAAGGCACTGGGACAGTACCAGAGAAAAGTCTAAGTCTTGTATAGGAGTCCAACTGTATCAGGGGAATTATGATGGGGAAGGCAGCTACTGGGGAACTCTTGGGGGACACAGGGGATGTGGTCAGGGAGTGCATGGGCATGTGGTCCTCTGATAGATCTAACACTCTTACCAGCTCTTGGGCAGTTTTCCCTTCTGATGCTAACAGCTTAAGCAACTTCTCTTTAAAACCATCAGTACTAGGGGACCCACCCGGGGTGGCCAGCCCACTATGTAGGTGAATGGCCTTCCATCCCTTCTGGTCACCTTCAGGCAAAATCATAGGGTGTATCTTTTCAGGGTGTATTGGGGAACTGCAGGAGAGCAGCACTTGCAGCGTTTGTTCAAATAAGTCAGCAAATCTTCCCCTTAATTCAACTTTGCCCACACACTTAACATGTTCTACAGTGGCCACAATGTCAGCACTGTTAGTCCCCAAGGGGACATCCAGCAACAGAATGGCCTTTTGGTGATCCATCTCCTCAGCCTTGCTCCACCCCATCAATTTGTGCACCATTAACTTATGGGGGCAATTTTTAACTTGGGCGTAGTAAGCCCCTCCATTTTCTCCCCTAAACTGAACATAATTTGGTAATTCTCCCATGTGGCCACTAGAGGATGCTAATCACAGCGGTGCCTCCAAAATGTAATCCCCAGGTGGCGCTATCCCAAGGGCTACTACCCCTGCCTGTTTGGCTATTGACAGGTTGAGGGGCCTAGGTTCTATGATGGGTGCCTCCACCCAGAGGTCAGGGTTGATAGTGGTTAAACTAGCTCAGGCACAGCCCTCTGGGACACTGTGACCCCCCTTTGTTCCCACTAGTGGCCCACACAGTTCACGGAAGTTACCTTCCCAATACCCCACATATGAACACTGTTTACACATATAGATACCCCTTACCCTCGAGACGGATTCTGCAGCACGTCTTTGAGGACCCTCCTGTAAAACAAAAGTTAAGCAAAATACACAAACACAGATTGCAATGCTGGTTCTATATGTACTGACAACTCAGACAGTATAAAGTTCAACAATAACAAATCTGGTTTATTCACGGAACTAGAACATGGGAGGGAGAAATCAGGTTGATCGGCAATACTCAAATCACAGTACTGTACAGGCATAAAAGGGTCCAAAAAGTCACACTCTGGGTACCCAGGATGGTAGTGGGGCTAGCCAGGTCCGTTGTCTGGGGTTGACCAGCTGGTGCAGCTGGATGGGGCCCTGTAGGAAGAAAATATATGCACAAACAAATTGTAGTCCGGAGCCGGATGGCTCAGTCCATAAACAGAAGAACACAAAACAATCGGTTGACACACTTTGATTAAATGAAAGTGAGGGGAGGTACCCCTATTTGTACTCACAAACCCCAAACCGAGAGCTGAATTGAGGAGGTGTCTCTGGATGGCCAGGATGAGCAGGGCATGGAAGTGAGACCCTTGTGACCGGGCCTAACTGATTTGGATAGCAGATGGATTCAGTCCGATTAGCTTTGAGTCCAGCTTCCAGCTTCAGCTCACAACTCACAGAACAAGGGTGAAAGGAGTCGTGATCTCCTACAAGCACTAGACACATTTATATGCAAAGAAAATTACTATACTAGGCAGCTGCTTCTCGATCCCAATCACAAATACTGCAAAACCCGAGAACACACGCAGCAAGAGTCCCTGACAGGCCGATTGCACTTCTGCAAATCTTTGGTCTTCTACGGGCAAGCCTGGATCTGCACACTTCTTCCTTTTTCTCCACAAACTCGGATTCAGTCCAATGAGCACTTGCTAATGGCTACGGGCCAACTTCAGGACCTTACATGCGCTTCCTGCGCGAATTGCATGTGCAGCAGAACAGAGCTTCTTCTCCTTTCACAGTCAACTCACATCTGGCCCTCCAGGAACAGTTATGGCATTTCCCTTAGGCTCCACACAGGTTCAGTTGGTGGATTCGGCTATCAATTACTGCAGGGCTCCCCCTGTTGGTGCAAAAAAGGCACCAAGGTCCAAACTACAGCTCCCAGAAGCACCTGCCATACATTCCCCCTTTAAGCAGGCTCCAGGTGAGAGTCCAAGTTCTGGTTGGCTCAAGCAATCTCTATTTTAGGGCTCCCCTAACCTAATTGGCCCAGATTAGCAGTTCAGGTCCAAAATGGAGAGGCAACACACACAGAGTCCCAGCTGTAATAAAGGCGGGTTAGATAAACTACAATTTTTCTAATGTTCTAAATGATTTCAGGCAAATTACATCTTTCAGGTGGGCTCCCTCTGCACTTTTAGCGACCGCAGAAACAGAGCGATCAGACGGCAGTTCAGGGCGGGATTCGAGCATTAACTGTGCAGTTCCCCCATTCAAACTAATTTAGCCTGCGAGCAGGCAGCTCTTAAAGAGACAGTACCAGAGAATCTAAAAGCACTCATAGATAAATGGCTTAAACGCTGAACACCATTCAGGCTGGGAGCACTTAGCCAGCTCCTAGAAGACTTTTGGGAACCCCCATTTGCAGGGGGGTTACATGAGTATGAACTGTCCAGGCAGCAAACTATTTTGACTCCTCTGGTCCTCTCCTTGACAGAGGAATAAACGTTTCTTGTCTTTTCAGTGGAAATGCAAAGACAGCCACTGCATGCTGCATTTTATTTGATAGCATGAGGGGTGGGAAAAAATGCCCTGTGTGACTTTCTTTTTAGGACACATCCCAGAATGCTCATAACTGGTAGCTGCATGTGCTGTATTACCATGGTGCCTATAAACAGTTACCCTATTTATTTATTTAAAGGGATTTTACAGTATTTAGTAAAACTTTTTTAAATATAATAATCCTACACATTTCAACTTATATTTTTGTATTGATCTCCTCTCATTCACTACTACTGAGGACATTCATACGTTAAGATCAAACAAAATGACACTCGAGCCATGTATGTTCATCGGATAGCGTAATTCAATGTGTAACCCCCCCCCCGTTACCTGGGGTTGCTAGAATCCCAGTAAGACCTAGTGGTAGGCAGGGGAAGGCAGCTTGTGAAACTCCAGTTGAATGTATTTCACACTGTCTCACTCTGTTCTCAGTCTCGGCTGAGACTGAGGGAATGTCATCACCATAGAACTATTGTAGCTGCATGAGCCACATTGGAATCTGCAGATGGGAGTTAGGTGAGAATGTTGGGAGTTTTTGAAAGCAGTTGTGTGAGAGCAGTCTTGAAGAGAGAAGCACAGCAGTCTGTGCACAGGCTTTTGCAGCCTAAAGCTCTGATATAGAGTTATCTTTAGGGAGAGGTGTGTTTCTGCCAAAAGAGGAACACAGTAAGCTGTTCGTGAAGTGGTGGAGACTGCTGTTACTGGTCTCTGTTGCCCCATCCCTGAAGGGATGGGGGGTAAAAGGTTTACCTGTTATTCCATGGGCAACCTCCTGGTTCCGGCTAGGGAAGAAGCTGCCTTATATTTTTCTAAGATGTGTTGTGGCACCAGAAGCTGTCAAGATTCACCTGTGGGGCACCTGCAACCAAAGGATGAGTTCTGCTCTTTCCATGGGGCCTATGTTTCATCTGAACTGTTGTTAAAGTGGGGATTTGACTGCTGAATCAGTGGGAGGCCTAGAGGAATAGGCTAAGCCAAAGTAAAAGTATGTTCAAGTCCAGCACAAGGGGAAAGCCAAGACATGTAGAGGAAATGTGCTATACATTTACCCTTTAATCTACACTGCCAAGCTTTTCAGAAAGAGATGTTTAAGTATGTTCGTGTGTAGTACAAGGGGAAAGTCAAGACATGTAGAGGAAATGTGCTGTACATTTACCCTTTAATCTACATTGCCAAGCTTTTCAAAAAGAGTTGTTTAATGTCCAGAGAAATGGCCGGGTTTGGATTGTGGAAGCTGGAGGTGGGAGACCCCCCCATCTTTAGTAACCAGGTTCACCTCTACGGATTTGCTCTGTGGCCCTTTTACTTTGCCTCAGGCACTTGGCCAGTGCTGAGGGAAGTACCCAGACATGGGATTGAAAGGAAATTTCCCTTATGGAGTTGAAGGCTCTAAGGTGGTTTAGGGAGCCACCGGAAAATGTGTCCACTGCCATATGGATGGGGTTCGAGTGGCCGGCAGCAGAGCCAGGCCAGAAAAAAACCCAAATAGTGTACAAGTCGGGCTGTGTACCCAAAGCAGCATGCAAGTCTGGGCTGTGTGCCTGGTGGGTCCAGAGCCTGAGGGTTGAAGTGTTAAAGAAGTGTTCTGTTACTCTTATCTGCATTACCAGGAATGTAGCCCCGTGGGGGTCTGTCTATGCTTCGTTTGTTCAGGTTGGATGTGAATAAAAGCCACAAATTAGAATCCCATTCCTGGTATTGGACATTACAGTTATTGCTTCCTGTGTTCAGATTTACTTGGGTGCCCCTGTGCAGAGTAGCCAAAACTAAGCCCTTGTGCCGAGTAACCTAGTCCTCCCCGAACCCAGTCCCCACCTGGTACTGCTGTCCGCTTCAACAGCATACCACCTGTCATTTGCAAAAAGGCAAGGGTGTAGGGATTACAAATGTTACAACAGGCAAATGCATAAAGTGATTATCTTGTTGCAATGGTACTGTAAACACCTGTACACCTGTATGAAACTACTTGCCTGTACTTCTGGAAGATCATTAAACTTTAAATAAAAATAAAATAAACACAAGAAAAATCACATCACTGTTTTCCAGACCTCATCTGTTACTTCATGTTTAATCTCTGATGAATTCACAAACCTAGGTTATCTCACAATGTGTTGTGGCACTGACTATGATGTCACAGACAGAGGACTGTGATGTCATCACAGATTTAAGCAGGAGGATTGAGAACAAGAATCTGTTTCCAAGTAAATGTCCTCAGTAAAAAGAATGAGAGGAGGCAAATACAGAAACTTAGTGAAATATGAGATGAATTTTATCTGAATAGCATATTTGAAACATTTTTCTTGGATATTGGAAGTTCACTTTAAACAATGAACAACACCGCTATCATAAATGCTCACTTGCTGGTTGGCAGTGGAGAGAAGCTGAAACAGTTTTTGAACTCTCTGGTGAGTGTGAATGTAGGTTGTATCTGTCATTGACTGGCTAATATGCAGTACAATTTGCTTTAGGATTATTAACAGGATTTGCTTACTCATGAGGGAGGCGTGCAGTTGCAGGCAAATTTGTTATAGCTGGCTTCCCCACCTATTCTGGAAATCGTGGTCAGAAAAAATTCTGTCAGCTCCCATAGACAACAATGGAGTGGCTCCAGGATCTTTGCCAGTGAGACCTGGCTGGGGTTTGCTATAAGACCCTCCTCACCCATACCTCTCAACTGTCCCTGATTTTCAGGGACGTCCCTGATTTTGCCTCAAAATTTTACTCTGTTCCTCCTAAAAATTGTGTTTCCATGACCAAAGAGTGGGGGTTATAAGCACAAACTAATGTCAAACATTAAAGTTACAAACTTGTTCTTCTTTAAAAAATGCATTTTACACTAAGCCCTTTATTCTACCAGCTTCCTGAGTGGATATCTCCAATTTTGAGGAAGTGTCCCTGATTTTGGTCCTTTGTCCCTGATTTTTTTAAGCCTTGTCCCTGATTTATGATGCAGGAGGTTGAGAGGTATGTCCTCACCTACTGTATATAGTTTTTCATTTCTGATGTGTGACCATTGTACATGAAAAAGCTGTTGCTGAGTTCAGAAAGATCCTCTGCAGTAACATTGCAAGAATCCTGTACATGAAACACTGTGATGGGAACTGTAGTGGTTCTCCTGTTGCAAACAGTGCAGTAGTAGTGATGGGGAAACTACTACTCCTTCGGTGTGGTGGGGTGCTTTGTCCTTTTTAAGGCCACTTGATAGAGCCAAAGGCAATCTTTTTGTTATTACATGGGGCCAGTGGACATGGACGGGACAGGAAATAATGTAAATACTCCCACTGTACACCTCAAATGGATGCTGACACAACACAACATTAGCTCTGTGCAGCTATAATGCAGCAGTATAGCTGGTGCAACAATCTGTAGCATTGCAGAGCAGGAAGTTTAGGAACTATTTGCAACAAAAATACTGCTAGAAACAGTAGTTGTTTCCCTTAACGAACAAGTGGAGTGGTATTGGTGAGATGACTACTTTTGCCAGAATGCTGCTTGTATTTTTCTACTGTTTGGCTCTAATGTGATCTTGTATTAGTCTACCCTTATCTGATTGTTCTTATGACATAATTATAGAAATAATCTTTGTCTGTCAGTGCTGTTTTCCCGCAATAAAAATTGAAATCATCTCCCTTTGTGTACAGTGTTGATCTGATTCACATAACAGTCTATTAACAACTAAACAAATGAATTAATCTGTGACCGTTTTAAACCCGGTGACTTACCTTATATTCAATGGCCTACGCATCCAGTGTAGTGTTTTGCTTGTGCAACTGTGTTACTTTGGTTTTGGCCATTTGCACTCTCTATTCCAGAGGAATTATCACCCTATAGGGGTACCAAAGGAAAGGAACACTCGAGAGGGTTCCACCCCTAGAGGTGCCACAGGATGATTTCCTTGGCTAAAGGCACCTTAGGAAGCATCCTGAGGAAAGAGGCAGAGGGGAGAATGGTGGGGCAAGGAAAAAGTGCTTCAGAAGGAGGCTGAGAGGAACTGCTTACATAGCTCAGGAAGGGGGAGTGGCTGGCTGCTTATCCATTGAACTACAGGTCCAGCCTTCCAATTCAATGGCCTACACAGCCAGTGTAGTGTTATGCTTGTGCAACTGTGTTACTTCGGTTTTGGCCATTTGCACTCTCTCTATTCCAAAGGAATTATCACCCTATAGGGGTACCAAAGGCAAGGAACACTCGAAGAGGGTTCTACCCCTAGAGGTGCTGCGGGATGATTCCCTTGACTAAAGGTACCTTAGGAAGCATCCCCCAAAAGAAATGTATTAGTATGAAGAATGTTAGCAATCAGAGTGATGAGGCATGGTAGAATAGGCAAAGGCAGTCTGAGAGGTAATGAGATGCGCAGATGAGCAAGTAGCATGAGTACAATCATTTGCTAGAGATTGAGGGGGCCTCCTAAGGAGAGAGGGAACGGCAGATAGGGAAGCCATCCACCTCCATCCAACAGTGGAACCTATCTAAAGGAACTAGGAAACACTGACTACAGCTAACTAACATTTATGACCTGAGGAGGAGAGAAAAAAAAACCTTTGAGGAGGAAATCTCTGGGGATCCAAGGCCTAGGTCACCTTCCCTCCAGGCTTGGGATATTTTGTTTAGTGACAGATCTGCTGCTGTGATTTGGAAACTCAATTAAAGGGAGGTGAAAAATATTTCAATTTGGAGGAAAGCTGTCACTCAATCCTTCTAACGGGAATGCTGTGGAAAGTTGTGAGCACTACTTTACGACAATGGGCAACCAAGGCGGGAGGAGGAGAGCAATGACTGCTGAGGCGCTCACCTGGCCTACTCACCCCAAACACAAACCAGGTGAACCAGAGGCAGTCATGGGGAGAATAGCTTTGAAAGGTTCCTCCAAACCCACTCGGGCAGCTAAAGGGGCCCTGTGAGAGCCTCACCCCTTCACCGTTGAGTCTTAACTTCTACAACTTGAGGCGCTGTCAGTATGGTTGATGACTGAAAGTCCACCTGGAGTGAGGACATTCCCAGCTATGGGCCAGGTGAGAAGGACCCTGCCCCAAGCTTCGCATGCTCAAGCTGTGGACTCTGGGTACAGAGCGAGACCATCGGCAGCAGGGTGGCCCTGCTCCATGTAATGGTCATGGTTGGCATGCCCAAGAAAACAAATGAGGAGGAAAGCTGAATGAAGCAATGAGTGCTGAGACCCTCACATAGGTTGGATGAGTTAGTAGCAAGCACTGAGCAAACAAATTGTGTAAGCAATGAGTGGATCTGCACGTAGGTCTGTAGGCAGAGTAGAATTGGTTGGACTTGAATGTAGGTCTGTAAGGCAAAGTAGCAACGGTTGGACCTGCACGTAGGTCAGAAGAGCAGCAAGTATGAATTAGCAGGGGCAAGCCAACCAGTCCCACGAGGAAGCCAATAAAAGGTAACAAATACTCCGAGGATTTTAGCGGTGGACGCAGGATTTGAACATGAGGTAATTAGGCCACATGGGGCCACGGCTGTTCAACAACACCCCCAAGTCCCCCACCATAGGAAAAACAAGAAAGTGATGGGATAGCACTGTGACCCACGTGCAGATATTAAAACTAGTTTACAGCAACAGCAGTAGCCTAGCTGACCTCCAGAGTACAATAGCAGCTAGTGACATAATAGAGCAGCATCAACATTGATTAACTCTGTATCATAGGGGTACCAATTCAAATGAACATAGAAACTGTAGGAAGGCAATGCTCTGAAGCAGCAAATTGGCTAGGCAGTGCAGAGAAAACAGCAGCTATGAGGTATGTGGTAGGAGTTCAGGAAGCAGGATTGAGCTGCATGAGCTAGGATTGAGAGTGAGCCTGAACCAGGTGAAAATAATTGAGGTGAAACACACAGATAATGATTGCAGTAGCATTGTGAGTAACTGAGAGCAAGTAGCATGAGCTCTGGATTAGCAATATGCTAGGAGCTTAGAAACAAAGCCCCCAAAAGGCAAAACCAAATACACACAAACACAGAAACCAGGTAACAACAACAGAAAGAAGCACACAGCCGGAGGCAAAATATAAACTAGATGCAGGAAAATAAACACAGACATCCAATAGAGACAAGCAGAAGCAGCAAGGTTGGGGGGTAGGCCCCAGCCAGCTGCAGATGACAGACTGACAGAGCCTCTGGCTGGCAAAGAAAAAGTGCTTCAGAAGGAGGCTGAGAAGAACTGCTTATATAACTGAGGAAGGGGGAGTGGCTGGCTGCTTATCCATTGAACTACAGGCCCAGCCTTCCAATTACTGTAGAACAGGAAATTATAAATGCAAATGAAACCTCGCTATGTTTGCAGACATTCCATATAAAGCCACATTTACACTCTCCAGTTTTGTGCCAGTTTGGGTGGTTTTTAAGGCAAAAAGGGCCCCATATTCAGAGGCAGGTGCAATCACATTGCAGCCATCTGCAACGTGCTTGCCCAGCTCTGAGCGATATTCAGATGGATAATGCTCTCCGATGGAGTGGTGCTATCTGACTGAATATCGGGCCATGTTGGCACAGCACTAGGTGGATCAGCAGTGCACTGGCACAGACCAGGGCTACATGTGATCCACAGGAGACGTCGCTGCCCAAATCTGGATAGCACCAGGTCTCCTGTGGTCCATATTCAGTGCAAGTATGCAAATGAGCTTATGGGGTATGCAAGGCACTAGGGGTCACTTGAATGCCCGTTATAGGCTCATTTGCATGTGGAGCATCAGCCACTTAGTGTCCCTTTCTTAGCATGATGCAATCTCTGATGGCATAACAATTCCAACATCCCTTTGATGGCCCAGTTGAAATATGTATTATATTATCAGGTGGCATAGTGATCCCCCCACCCCCAATTGCCCAGTTGGAATATGCTTTATATTCCCTGGCAGCATAGTGGTCCCCCCACCGCCGCCCCATGACCTGGTTGGAATAAGTGTTATATTGCCTGGTGGTCTAGTGGTTCCATCCACCCTGCAACCAACTGTACACTGACCTGCCCACCCATCAAGGACCCCTGCCCCATGTCCCCCCTTATCCTGAGTGCTAGTCTCCATGACATCAGTGGCTGTCACAACCCTTCTCTCACCAGGGAATATAACACATATTCCAACCAGGTGATTGGGTGGTGGGGGAACCACTGTGCCACTAGAGACTCTAAAACATATTTCAGTTGGATGATCAGTGGTGGAGGGCAGTTTGTTCCAGAAGCCTCTGAATATGGCCCTGCCCAGAGTGCTAGTGTAAGCCCAGGTTAGTGCTGGCACTAACCACATTTATGCAGGAGCTAAAGTGGGGTCCATAACATTTTATATTTTTGAGTGTAAACTGTCCAGGCAGCAAATCATTTTGGGTCCTTGGATCCTCTCCTTGACTAATGAACAAATGTTTATTGTCTTTTCAGTGGCAGTGTAAAGACAGCCTCTTCACATAGCATTTTCTCTAATAGTGTGAGGATAAAAGAGCCACAGGACTTTCCTTTCAGGACTCGTCCCCGAATACTCATAACAGGTAGCTGTATGTTCTAGTGTGCCATGGTGCCTATAAACAGTTAAACACATTTTTTACTTGAAGGAATTTTCCAGTATTTAGAAAACCTTTTTAAAAATATAATAATCCTACATATTTCAACTTTTATTTCTGTATTGATCTCCCCTCATTCATTAGTACTGAAGACATTAACATATTAAGATAAAACAAAATGATACTCGAGTCATGTATGTTCGGATAGCTTTATTCAATTTCAATGTTACAGAATGCAGGCGCAGAAAGTGATTAGCTTGCTGAGATGTACTGTAACACTCAAACACCTGTACACCTGTATGAGATGATTTGTCTGCACTTCTGGAATATCAATAACCTTCAAACAAAAGCAAAAATCACCTCATTGTTCTCCAGACCTCATCTGTTACTCCATACTTAATTTCTAATGAATTCTCAAACCTAGGTTAGCTCACAATGTGTTGCTGTGGAACTGATTATGACATCACAGGCAGAGGATTGTGATATCATTGGAGATTTAAGCAGAAGGACTAGGGGAGAAGAATCCTATTTCCAAGCAAATTTCCTCAGTAAAAAGAATGAGAGGAGATAAATACAGAAACACAGAGGGCTGGCCCGCCGGCACATCGGTAGAACTACTGCTCGCAACGCTGCCAACCTGGGTTCGGGAACAAGTCTGAGTCATTGGAGGACTGGCTGAAGGAGGTGTAATGAGCATCCCGGAAGACACTGTCCACCTCGGGGAGGGTGGGTGTTTGAGCTCCCACTGCCCTACTGCCACCTAGGTGACCACAGGTGGTGGTGCATGGGAACTGTCAAGATAGGGAGGGGGCACCATCATACTCCGATGTAAGTGAACGCCGTTGTATTCATGCATGTCATGTACAGTAGCTTCCTTGGTGTTGCAGAGGCTTGGAACTAAACACAGGAAAAACCACCAGACTGTGCCGGAGGATGTCTGCTTCCATACCGCAGGCCCCACATTGACAACTGAGGCACTTTATCCCCGAATCAGTTTGAGTGTCCATTTAAGGGTAGGGCTCTCCTGATGGACTGCCCTGGGGGGGTTAGCCAGGGTGCATTTCTGAGGGCAGGAGGTAAGTCCCAGAGACGGCGGGTGATGGGGCTGGGTGGCAGGTGTGGACCGATGGGGGCCAGCAAGTAGCCGGTAGTAATAAAGTATACTACATAAAAAAAAAAAAAAAAACTTAGTGAAATGTGAGATGAATTGTGTCTGAGTATCATATTTAAAAAAAGTATTCTTGGACATTGAAAGTTCACTTTAAACAGTGAACAACATTTCTGTCATAAATGCTCACTTGCTGGTTGGCAGTGGAGAGAAGCTAAAACAATTTTTGAACTATATGGTGAATGTAAGCGCAGCTTGTATCTGTCATTAACTACTGGCTAATACACAGTACAGTTTGCTTTAGGTTTATTAACAGGATTTGCTTACTCATGAAGGAGGTGAGCAGTTGAAAGCAAATTTGTTATAGGTGGTTCCCCAAACTTTACTTTAAATTGGGATCAGAACAGTTCTATTAGCTCCCATAGACAACAATGGAATGTCTCAAGGATATTTGCCAGTGAGATCTGGCTGGGGTTTACTTCAAGAACCTCCTCACCTACATAGTTTTCCATTTTTGAAGTGTGACCATAGTACATGAAAAAGCTGTTGTTGAGTTCAGAAAGATCCTATGCAGTAACACTGCAAGAATCCTGTACATGAAACACTGTGCTGGGAACTGTAGTGGTTCTCTTGTTGCAAACAGTGGAATAGTAGTGGTGGGGGAACTACTACTCCTTCGGTGCGGTGGGTTACTTTGTGCTTTTTAAGGCCACTTGGTAGAGCCAAAGGCAATCTTTTTGTTATTACCTGGGGCCAGTGAACATGAATGGGACAGGAAATAATGAAAATATTCCCACTGTTCACCTCCACTGGATGCTGACACAATATGACATTAGCTCTGTGCAGCTATAATGCAGCAGTATAGCTGGTGCAACAATCTGTAGCATTGCAGAGCAGGAAGTTTAGGAACTATTTGCAACAAAAATACTGCTAGGAACAGTAGTTTCCCTTAACAAACAAACGGAGTAGTATTGGTGAGATGGCTTCTTTTGCTAGAATGCTGCTTGTATTTTTCTACAGTGTGGCTCTTATGTGATCCTGTATTAGTCTGGACTTATTTAATTGTTCTAATGACATAGTTGCCGAAATAACTCTTGTGTGTCAGTGCTGCTTTCTGGCAATGAAAATTGAAATTGTCTCCCTTTGTTTATAATATTGATTTGATTTACATTATGTTCTGTTAACAGCACAACAAACGTATTCATCTGTGACCATTTTAAACCCAGACAATGATTTACCTCATGTTATATAAATTAAAAGCAGTCCAACTTTGCTTTAATCTCATGATTTATTATAGCACTAGAATCACTCTGTAGAATTCAGGGTTTAAAAACTGCTGTTGTTAAGGATTATAGTATTTTTTCTTACCAATGTATGTGTCAAGTATGGTGAAGATATACCAATGCTTTTTAAGTAACTACTGTAGCTGAACTCCCTTTACCCTCGCCAAACTTTTTCTGAACCAAACTATTTAGTTTAGAAAACAAATCAGTCCAGTAGGGGAAGACTTGCAGCTCAGAGTATTATGAAGTTTCACTTTGTCAGTGAATTGTTAGCAAAGTGCCAAATGTTACCTTACACCTACATTTCGCCAACAATTTGCAGGGTGTGGTAAGTTTTTAAAAATGGCTCAAAACTCTTAAAAAAAAGTTTCCATCCCCACTCTCTCATAGCACCCTTTGGAGGCAGTGTGGTTTAGTTATTAGAGAACTTGTTTGATAACCAAGAGATCAGGTTTAAACCCCATCAGAGCCACATACCGTGTGGCCCTGATCAAGTTACTTAAACTCTCAGTGCTGCTGTCCACCAAGCTGCAGAAACGGGTAAAGGCAGGATTCCATTGGAAATTAGATGTTGCATCTCAGCTGGGATACTCTGGGTAGATAAGTTGTAAAATGAATACAGTAAATAAATAAATAAATCATTATGAACCTGTCTCCCCTCACCCACTCAACAGCACCCAATTCCACCTTCCCCTTAGCCCTGTCAGAATAATCAATGCAATATCCCTTCCCTCACGTGCTCAGCAACACCAAATCCCCATCCTCCCCAAGCCCTGGCCAAAATAGACACTGCCACCTCCCCTCCTCTCTACCCACTCAACACCCATCCAACTCAACACCCAACCAACCCTCCACCGTGCCACCCAACAAAAGGATACAAGAACTATGGCAGAGAGAGGAATGATGACTGACACAGACCTTGCTCTCATTACCTCAATTAGGTATCCAGATATCTTCCAAGAATCATGACTGGTAGATGGCTCCACTTCACATTTTGGCAAAATGCTGCCAAACCAAAACTAGTGCATGTGCACATCTGACTGAGACTTTTTAGTGGATGGAACGTGACCATGAGATCAAATGCCATCAGCTTTGTAAGTTGCCCAGGAATTCAATCAATCAATCAATCAAAATTTATTTATAAAGCGCTTTTCAAAAAATCAAAGCGCTAATACAAACAGAGATAAAACATCAACATGATAAATGAAGACATAAAACAACAAAATATTCATAAAATAAACTAATCATATGCCAGCATAAATAAATAACTCTTCAGGGATCTCTTGAATACCTCCACGGACTGGCACTCTCTAACCTGACGAGGTAGAGAAGTCCACAGGGTCCGGGCCATAAAAGAAAAAGCCCTAGCCCCAGATGATTTATAACAAACCCTGGGAATCTCTAGCAATCCCTCGCCAGTGGAGCGGAGTGGGCGGAGAGGACGATAAGGGCAAAGGAGATCTTGCAGGTAGCCTGGTCCCAGGCCATGTAGGGTCTTATAGGTCAGCAATGTGACCTTGAAGGTGATTCTCCATCGCACTGGCAGCCAGTACAGTTCGCGCAGTACAGGTGTGACATGACAAGTTCTTGGTAGCCCTGTCAACAACCTAGCTGCCGCGTTCTGCACCAGCTGCAGGCGACGGAGATCAACCCCCGGCAACCCTAGATATAAAGCATTACAGTAATCAAGACGGGAAGAAACAAAAGCGTGAACCAAAACAGGAAGGTCATCATGTGGAACAAGGTGTTTTATCCGGGCGATATTCCTCAGATGGTAAAAGGAAGATCTGACAGTGGCCGACACCTGCTTTTTTAGTGTCAGCGCACTGTCAAAAATAACGCCCAGATTTCGCACCTGTTCAGAAGGTCTCAACTGGGTATCCCCTAATAAAAGATCAGAGGAGACCCCAGGAGTCAACTTCTTTACAAGATGACCCGGGACAACGACTAGAACCTCAGTCTTGTCTGGATTTAACCTCAGCCAGTTCGCACTCATCCAATCCTGAATTTCAGCGAGACAGTTGTTGAAAATCGAGACAGCGTCATTTTGTTCAGGTGCAAAGGACATATAGAGCTGAGTATCATCTGCATAGCAGTGAAAACTCAGCCCATAACGCCTTATAATGTCTCCCAACGGTAGCACGTACACCGTGAACAACATGGGAGAAAGTACTGAACCCTGCGACACCCTACAAGACAGAGCAAGGGGGGCAGAGGAAAAAATCCCTGAGACTACCCTTTGACTTCTGCCTGTGAGGAAAGAGTGGAACCATCTGAGGACTGTCCCTGACAGTCCACAAAGTAGCCGCAGGCGATCCAGCAACATCCCATGATCCACGGTGTCAAATGCTGCAGAGAGATCAAGAAGAACCAAGATCGAACGGCTCTTCTGATCTCTTGCAATTAGGAGATCATTAAGAACCCGAACTAATGCAGTCTCAGTACTATGTCTCTTCCTGAAACCGGACTGGAGAGGATCATAGACTTCATGGGTGGTAAGAAAGTCATCAAGCTGTAACGCGACTACTTTCTCAATAACCTTGCCCAAAAAGGGCAGGTTAGAGATCGGTCTGTAGTTAGCAAGGCAGTCGGGGTCAAGGGAAGGTTTTTTCAAAAGGGGTGTCACTATAGGTCCACTGCATTTACAAAAAAAACTGCTTATGAAGTTCCTTCTCTATAGAAACATAAACCGTGACTGCAGTTAAGGACTGCTTGGCCCAACCAGTGTGCCCATTTCTCCCTACCTACACTATTACTGCAGACTGTACCCAATCTACAGCTCTTTCTCCTACCCCCCTTCCTTTCTTCTAAGATTCCCTTCTGCTTATCCCATACATTCTTGAACCCTACCACTATGTTTCTCTCACCACGTTTGCTGGAAGGCTGTTTCAGGAATCCACTATTCTCTTGTCCTCTTGTTCTTGATCACCTTTTCTTCTGAAAAATACTTTCCTCCCCTACCTTATTTACATAGACATTCCCTTTCTCTGAGTGTGACCCAAGTAGATCAGAAATCAGCTGATTCATTTATAGAGATCCTGCAGATTTTTTAAACAATGAATTTACCTGGGATAGACCAGATGAGATACAACATCCTATTTCCAGTGGCACTGGCAAAGTAAAAGAGTTTCAGACATTCTCGACTGCCTCAAACATCTGAGTCTTGAAAAACAGAAGCACATACATACTGTACAGCACTCATAGTATATTATCTTTAAAGCCGCTGCTTGATACCCTGTGGCTCAGCTTCATTGCACTGAACATGCTGTATGGTTAGGTGTGGGTACTGCTGCTACTCATGTGGCCCAGCCTCCCAAACACCCCTTCTCCCACCACCTCTGACTACAACAGATGTGGCAGACCAGAACCCAGCAAGCAGCTTACAGGTCTCGGGAATCCCTTTGGCTGCATGGCATACTACAGTCTCAGCATTATGAGTTTGAGCTGTGGCCCCACATTGAGCAAGATGGTAACTGTTCTGATGACCACAACCACTTTGTTTGGCAGGTCAACCTTACCTTTAAGTACATCTGGGAGACCAGCATTGTTATGCTGCACAGTTCCACTCTCAGCTACAATGCCTGAAGCCTGTAGGCACTGTAGGGCATCGTGGGAGCCCCAGGGACTGTGAGTGCTTGGTGAGTGCCACCCTTGGGCTCCAGAGCCATGATGGACTATTAGAGTTAGAGCTGAATGGCATGATGAGGGAAGGTGGCCTGCCTGCACAGCTGGATCAGCTTATTAACAGTACAAAGAGCCTGCTCGCACTTAAAATGCCTCGGAGGGTCCCACACCCTGCACTGTGACCAAGGGGTTACACTGTTTTTAAGTAGCTGTGATAAAAAAACAACAATAAAAACCTGCTACCTTTAATCACTATTTTAAACACACACACTTTATTTTACCTTTCCTAAAGCACATAATCAGCTACCACTGGTGCCAGCCAATTCTTGTTTTATCCTAAATTGCATGCTATGTCTGCTTTGGCTAAATGCTTTTCATACCCAACCATTCATATAGCAGACTTGTTTGCAAACTTCAGCTCAGAACTTACGGACCCCTGTGATCTTTCAGACTCCATTACTTCAACACATTTATTAATGTTATTTCTTGGATCTTGCTTCATTGGACAGAACTGCTATAATGGTTAATAGCATCAATAATATATGGAATAGTGCATGGGGTGGTGTGTATGATGAGAATATTATAACTGGGTTTCACTTTTTCCCATAGGGAAACCCGTTGCATAATTTGCCGTTATAAAGGACTGTTTATAATGGCAAACATGTGCTGGGATTTCCCTCGCTCCATGCATGTGCCACCAGCAGGTCTTCCATTCTGACCGCTGGCCACCTTGCTTGCCGCCGGAGACTGCACTGTGACACGAACTCGGTGTTAAGTTATTTTAAAAAAGAAAAAAAAATCGCTGCTGAAAACATTTAAAAAAGTCAACTACCAGAAAAAAAAAGTTTATTTTCGGCATGCAACCATGGACTGCACTAAAACCCAACTGGTCCGCGGTCACACAGGAACATCTTTTATTTTATATAATTGCTGTGGCAAAAAAGTGAAACCCAGCAAATATATAAAATAAAATATGGGGTGGTGCAGAACCTCAAATTTTACATGCATCCTTGGTGTTGGATGCCTAAATAAACCCCTTGAGCTTTGCTCTCAGGATTTATGTGGCATCCAACGCTTCGGGTGTGTGTATAATTCTTGTTACACTTACCACACCATATATTATTCTATATTATAAACACACCAGTGGTGTTCGATGCTACATAAACCTGAGAGTGAAGCTCGGGGGGTTTATACAAGCATCACACACAGAGGTTGTATATAAAATCTGAGTTTAGGACATCACTCTGTGTTTTAGCTTATATAATTGATCCACAATTTATTTTTTGTGGCCCTCGTGGATCTTGAGCTTCAATATCCATGCCCCTCCAAGTAAGTGTCCTCTCTCTCCCTCAGCTCTGTGCCACCACTGGCAGCCACTCTTGCTTTATTGTATCTATTTTTTTCACTTATTTGGTTAATCCTGCCATTTTCTATGATGCTCTTAATGTGGAAAAGAAATGGTGACTTGCCCCACAGTACAATTCTCCATTCAAGTGAGAATGCATTTAAGTTGATGACGCTGTTATATATGCACAAGAAAACGTGTACTCTTGAGGGCTGTGTGTCGGTGCATGAATGTTGTAACTGTTGGTTATAATGGAAAATTACACATTGGTTCCACTATGGTAAAAAATGTTGATCCATTGTACTTGTTTTGTTTCTACACCCTGATGCTGTAACAATGAAGGACAAGTTTCTATTGTACATCCACAAGTGATGAGGCATGGTTTTCATGTCCTCTTCTTTTACATTTGTTTGTTTATGAAAGCAATAAACAAAGCTAGAAAAAAAATTATAAGGCACCTTTATTGCAAACTGTATTTCATAATTATAGGGAAGGGAAAGGATGTTGCTGCACTTTGCGAGATTCAAACAGCACAGAAATTAGAGAAAGATTTCAGAGAGGTTAACAAAGGGAGGTTAAGTGGCTGGGTTGGGGTCAGACAGTGTGTACAATGTGGAAGTGGAATTCAGACCTTGGTTTCCAGGTTCTCAGCTTTTTGTGCTCTAACCTTTAGACTACATTGCATCCCATAGGATGTGTGACACCTCTGGTGTGTATGTGCAAAATCTGCTGATAGTTTGTTTCTGGGGAGGGTAGTCATGTCAGCAGACCTTACCCTGTTCTCCTCCCCTTCCCCCTCCCCTGATGCACAGCAGGGTATTCATGTCATGTGTGTGGGCACCCAACTTAAAACCCAGAGCTAACAAGTACTGACATCCATTTGGACATTTCTGCTGCCGTCTACATTAAAGTGATTTTCCAGGTTGCTGCAAACATATTGCTTTTTGTGCTGGCATGCACCATATCAAATAAGATTCCTTGAAAATGTAATTTCTGGACATGTTGTTCTTTATTTCTAAAGATTTTTGCTTGGAATAGGTCTTCAACTTTTACTTCATCTGTTCTTGCTGTCTTTCCTGCTCTGAAGTCATAGGCCAAGATATTCAAAAGTGTTGTCCCTGGTGCAACTGCATTGCGCCATCACAACCCCAGAAATGCACCCCGGGGCAATATTGAAAAGGGGGAATTGCACAGCACAATTCCTGATGCACCAGGGCACAAAGATAATGTATGCAGCACATCCCCAGGGGGTGTGCCCATGCATATGCGGCACATCCCGATATTCAGCCTGGGATGTATGGCGCATATACTGGCACAACCCTGAGATGCGCTGCATACCGGAGCAACAAAGTTGAGCCCAAAAAACATGGCTCAAATGGGAGCCACCCGCAGGTGAGCTGCCATAATGCAAGGTGCATCACAGCAGCCACCAGTCGTGGGTGGCCCCCCCGAACACTGAGCACAAGCACCAAATATGTCCCAGGTGGTCCAGCAGTATCCCCCTCCCCGCACATCACCCCAAACACCTGACATAAACCCATTTAAAGTCCCTGGTAGTCTAGTGGTACCCTCACTCCTCCTGTAGCTCTG
Organism: Neoceratodus forsteri; assembly: GCA_016271365.2. Classification (NCBI taxonomy): domain Eukaryota; kingdom Metazoa; phylum Chordata; order Ceratodontiformes; family Ceratodontidae; genus Neoceratodus; species Neoceratodus forsteri. The sequence goes on along the minus strand of CM057455.1, from coordinate 1,354,293,066 downwards.
ATCACTGATTGTAATATAAAACTATCTCCCTGATAGTCTAGTGATACCGCCCCGCCACTCCCATAACCCTGATCACCCATAAAAGCACCATAAATAAGTCCCTGGTTGTCCAGTGGCACCCCCCACCCACACAGGAACCCCTGTCCACCTAGCTCCCACCCCCCATCATCGGCTGGCGGTAGCAAACCCACCTGCATACCTCTGTTGCTGCCCACTGAATGATAGCTCACAATATCAGCTGAAAGCCCATTGGTCCACACTGTGGACCAATGGGCTTTTTTTTCCACTAAGAAATGTTATTGAATTTACACAAATAGCAATCAAGAACTTATACAAGCAACTGAGACAATGAACAGGAATAAACACCCCTCCCTAGCCACCCCTTCCTCATTACCCCCTTCCTCCCGCAAGTAGGTGCAATACCAAAATAGAAACACAGGAGGCTACAAAAATAATACCTGCCATGAGATATTTTGCTGTCTATCTAATACTAATGAGATGCCTGGGATAACCAAAATTAAAAAAGTCATGACAAGGAAAGAGCATACAATTTGCACCATTTTTTGTTAAATAAAGGTGTACGGTGATGAATACTGGCAATTAGTTGTTCTGCACGGAGGGCAAAGGAAAGCTTGTGCAACCATTCCATATAGGTGATGGGCGTGATCCATCCAGTGTCTGAGGACTATCTTTTTAACTGCTAAGGAGATGAGAGCCATATGGTACCTCCTCCCCTTTACCTGGATCTGAGAAAAGTCCCCAATGATGCAGGTGGCAGGGGAGAAGATGCCTTGAAGGCCTAAGAGTGGGTCCAGCCTTGTTTCAATTTGCTTCCATAGGGTAGATCCCTACTCAGAGGACCAGAAGATATGTAGGAAAGAGCCTTCTTCCTTACCACATCTGGAGCATGTAGCTGAGGGGAGGCGTCCCAACCTAGCCAATTTAACGTGGGTATAGTATATATTATTTAAGATGCGATATTGAGTGAGTCTAAACCAGTCTTGAGTATATAGGTGTATAGATCCTTCCAGAGTCAGTTCCAGTTGATCTCCAGGTCTGGCAGGAGAGACTCCCAGACCTTGGAGCCCACCGGGAAGGGGGACTGAGGACTAATGAGCAAGTACCTATACAATGAGAATACTCCATGTGGCCTGGAAGCGGGCTCTTGAATCTGCTGAAGGAAATCATCAAATAGGGACTGTTGAGGCAGGAGACTAAACATTCTGACAAGGAGTGGCCGTAGTTGATAGACCTTGAATATATGGGCCCGCGTCAAGCCAAATTTAGCTAGTATCTCCTGAGAAGTAAGTATATAAATTTGAGAATAAAAATCAGAGACTTTAAGCTCTTTGGGTACCGGAAGCCAGGTGGTGGGTAGTGGACACCCCTGTATTTTGATGTTTGGGTTGTAGAAGATGGGCTCAGAGAAATCCCTGAAAGGAGACACATTAAGGTATGCATAAAGTTGTGACAAGACTTTAATGGACACGCTAATTGGAGAAGATCCTAAGGGTCTTGGCAAAGCTTTTAGAGGGGAGAAGAAAATCGTAGCAGGGTTTATATTGTGACTAGAGATTAGAACAGATTCAATTTGCAACCAGTTGGGGATATATTCATGATCCAGTCTGATCTGAGAGATTGATATCCATTTCCCACATTTTCATAGGTGACTAGCCCAATAGTATAACATGAAGTTAGGCAGACGTAGCCACCCATATTCTTTGGGCAGTCCTAATTTAAGGTAGAATCACCTGGAGGCTTTATCCAACCATATGAATGAGGTAATATTGGCGTGAATGTGCTTGAAAAAAGATATAGGAAGCCAGATGTTAAGCATGTTAAGGGGGTAAAAGAGTCTAGGCAGAGCATTCATCTTAATGATGTTAATCCTACCCCATAGTGAGACTGGAAGATTCTTCCAGTGAGAGAGATCTTGCAGGATAGGACTCCAGAGGTCTTCTAGATTGAGCATTCGTGTTAGAGAAGGGTCAGGGGTTAAGAAGATGCCCAAGTACTGTTTAATGTAGCGAGCAGACCACTTCATGCCAAATGGGGAGAAGGGTTGGCTGTGTGTTAAGTGGTCAAGGGGGTGAATCTCCATCTTGTTTAAGTTTAGTTTATAATTCAAGTATTTGCCAAAGTCATCAATTATCCCTAGGACTTCAGTTAGGGAAGAAATGGGATTTGAGAGGTGAAGGAGGACGTCATCTGCATAAACTGAGAGCTGCGGTGTTCAGTTGCCGATGGGGATACCAGTGACATTGGGGGAAGATTTTAGGTGCCTAATAAGTGGTTCCAGGTGCAAATTGAAAAGAAAAGGGGAGAGTGGGCAACCTTGATGCGTGCCAGTTTAGAGAGAAAAGGGAGAAGAAAAAAAAAAACCATAGCAATATATTCTGGCTATTGGGGAAGACTACATTACCTGGATCCATTGGAGAAATGTAGAGGGGAAGCTTATTTTTTGCAGGGTTGACCACAGAAAAGTCCAGTCTATCCTATCGAAGGCTTTCTCAGCATCAAGAGAAATTAAAGCCATAGGGGAGGGAGAGGATCTCGCTGATTGAAAGATGTGAGCTATCTTGCGTAGATGATCTGTAGAAGATCTACCTGAGACAAAGCCTACCTGCTCAGGATAAAGAAGACAAGACCGGACTTCTCAATTCTGGTAGCTAGAATTTTGGCAAGGATTTTGATGTCACAGTTTAGTAGTGAAATGGGTCGGTAACTGGCTGGGCAGGTAGGTGACTTGTCTGGCTTGAGAAGAAGGACGATGGTGGCTTCCAACAGAAAGGGGTCTAGGACTTCTCCAGAGAATGTGTAATGGTATAAACGGAGAAGGATAGGGGTGAGATCTTTGGAAAGAGCTTATAGAAATTTGATGGGAAACCATCAGGGCCCAGAGCTTTGTCCAGTGCTAAGGTGTTAATGGCAGCTTCTACTTCATTCACAGAGACTGGAGTAGATAGGAAGGCCTGGTCGTGCTCTGGGAGGTGAGATAATGCAGAAGAGTCTAAGTATGCAGACAAATCTTCCTTAGTTGGAGGTGTTACACATTGACTATAAAGGGAAGAGTAAAATTGCTTGAAGATAGTGGCAATATGCCTGGGGTGAGTTTCAACTGAACCGTCTGGGGCATTGATGGCAGATATGATTTTTGAGGTTTCTAACTTTCTTAAATGGAGGGCAAGCAGGTGGCCAGACTTTTCGCCATGCTCTATATATTTCATCTGGGTTTTTAAGATGGCAAATGCTGCCTTTTCCTGTAGTAGGGCAGAGAATTTATTCCTGAGAGAGAGAGAGAAGGGTTTGCAAAGAGTCAGGAGGGGAAGTAGCAGAGAGAGATTGTTCCAAGGTACGATTTTGGGCAAGTAATGAAAGGGCTTCCAGTTTTCTACGATGCTTACAAGTGGAGGCAAGCCGGATGAACTTCCCTCTTAGGAAACATTTTAAGGTGCACCATTCATGATCGATCCTCAAAACAGAGTTCTGGTTAGTAGCCGTGAATGCCTCAATAAGAGAGGGAATCCTGGAGGTCACATACTCATCCTTAAGAAGTTGAGTATTTAACTTCCATGTTGCATCCCGCAGAAAGCTGGCATCTAGTACACGTGAAACCCATGCCACAGCATGATCAGAAAGGACGATGGGCTCTACCCCAGCATTGCAAAGACCATGAAGGAGGGAACGGCTGATCAGGACATAATCTAGCCGGGAAGAGGTATGATGCACCATGGAATAGAAAGAAAAGGTACGGGACAACGGGTTTAGGATTCTCCAGGGATCACATAATCCCAAGAAATCCGTGAATTCCTGCAAGGCTCTCTGAGCCTCTGAGAGTGTCCTGAGGAGGCAATTAGATCGATCCAGATCTTGGGTGGGGAGAAGGTTTCAGTCCCCTCCCAGGATCAACCGGCGTAATATGAATGGGGTTAGTTTTTCAGTTAATTCCATTAACTGGATCACCACCTACAGATCCATAAATACTCCCCAGCACTACCTCTGTACACCCAATCAGTCCTTTTACAAGAACATATCTCCCCTGTGGATCAGTGATAAGCTGATCAACTTGAAAGGGAACCGACTGATTCACCAGGATGGCAGTGCCCCTGCTTGATGTTGAGGCCCCCGTGCAAAAACTTGGCCAATGTCCTGCCTGCAAAGCCCAATAGCTTCAAGGGAGAGCAGGTGGGTCTCCTGAATGAATGAGATATGAGCATGTAATAGGGAGACATGTTTAAGGATCTGGTATCTTTTGGATTGTTCCCTGGCACCTCTAACATTCCACTTTAGAAATTTAGTTAGGGTACTAGCCATAGTCATAGTTAAGGCAGTAATTAAATCGCGGAGCGCACAAAATTCATGATTTCCATGAAACTGGCAGTCGTCAGTGTAATTCCCGTTTTCTGAAAAGGTAGCATGAAATGTACGAAATGTACAAAATTATTTCATTTTAAATTTGAATCCGTTGAGCAACTAGTAGCAAATCTAGCTACTTCTGCTAGTTACAATCTTTCTTTCAGAAAAACTGTCCATTAGCTGTCAATTAAATGAGACCTGTTAAAGTGATTAGGTGCCTTTTATCTGTTAATCTTGTAATTTGTAGTTAATTAAAAAAAATCACTGTGGGCCACGTACTCGTTAATGCCTCATTCACCTGATGAGCAAGTATTTAAACACCACCTGCTATTAACGTAATTCAAACCAGGCACTGAACCGCACACTGCTGAGTGCTCCTCGACTTACAGAAATGTCTGTGCCAAACAAACCTTCACCTGCTTCTAAAACTGGAAATGTGCTTGCTAAGCAGAGGTCAACACAATACAAAAAGGGTACCTTTCATGTCTCTGGTCAGATCATGTTTTGCTCTACCTGCAATATAGCTGTAGACCACAAGCAGAAGGCATCCTGTGACCGACATCTAGAAGCCTCTGTCCACCTGGCAAAAAAAAGAAAGCTGGAAGCAAAAGCTTCTGCCTCTGTAGAAAAGCAAGTGACGGTACGTGAACTTTTTAGCACAAAATCTGCTCATCAAGAGACCCGAAAGACAGCCAAATTAGAGCTATATTGATGGACTGCATTGTTTTACAGGCAACAAATTACAAGACTGTGTCTCAAGCTGTATTGAACTGTCTTCAGAAGTTTAATATTTCATATAGTAATGTTGCTGCTTTCATGACAGATAATGCCATGTATATGAATGAGTGCTGGGAATCCAGTTTAAAGCATGTTTTGCTGAATGGTGTACATGTCACCTGCTCTGCATACCTACTGAACCTGCTCGGTGGCATCTGGTGAAAAAATTATGTTTCAGTGAACGAGTTTGTAGTTTGTGTGAAAAAAGCATTCACTGCATGTCCTGCACACAAAGCAAGGTTCAAGCAGTTCCTGATCGCAAAATGTGTATCGTCTGCATTACCACCTATGCCAGTAATTACACAATGGAACTCCTGGTTTCATGCTGTTTTTTATTATTCCGAGCACATAAATGAATATATTGAGTTTTTTAAAGATGAAAGCACTGCTTGTTAAGAAGTAATTAATTTAGCATCAACTCAGTCGGTGGTATTCGAAATAAAAGAAGTTGCTGTCAATGCCCCCCATTTGGTGCAGATGCTGCAGAAATACGAAGGTGACGAGATAAAATCTCACATCGTTTTTGATGATTTGCTGGACTTTGCTACATTTTTAGAAGTTAAAACAGAAAGCAGTACATATCCTACAACAAAAAATACAATGTCTGCATGTGCCCTAAAAATTCAAAACTGCATGTCAGGGAAGGGCAGGTTTCATCAATCTGCTGCAAAATTCTTTGCAGCTGTCCGCATATTAGACCCCACCCACTTGTCGACCTTGGCAGCGTCCGAGGAAGAGATATACACCAGTATCCTGACATTCGAGGAGAATCTGCAAGCAAGAGCTGAACTTCGTTCGTACATAACGGACGTTCAGTGCAATCAACTCTGCAAAGGGAAAAAAGATATTGTACAGTTCTGGATTATGAATCAGGACAGATTCCAGAATTTGAGTAATATTGCCCTGAGTTGCCTGTCCGTCCCAGTACACAGTGCTAGTGTAGAGCGTTTGTTCTCCCGATATGGGTCCGTGCTTACAGTTAACAGATGCAGCATCAAAGCGAGGAACTTAAAAGTGTATTCACTGTTGCAACAGAATTGATCTAGCTGATTTTGCACATATGAAAAACATACAGTTTCAATGTCTAAATTATGTTTTTAATATCCAAAACTAGTTAAAGTAATTAAAACTTTTTTTTTTTGTATTTATTTAGTTTTTGTTGACCGGGTAGGTGCACTAGACAAATCCTGCCTATTTTCAGGCACGACCCGGGAAGGGGGATACAGATGAATGCCAACTGACCTTGAACCAGATTAAGCTGTTGGTGGTATTTTTAGTGAATGAAGGAAATTTGGCCAGTACACTGGGGAAATTCCCCTGCTCTGCTGGTGCATGGCCGCCAGCAGGAGTGCTGGTCAGTCTTCCAAGATGGACGCTGTAGAGGAGCCACAGCAAGATCAGTCTGCAGATGTGAAGGAGACCGTGGATAATGTTGTTTCGCAGGTTCAATTTCCTTCAGCAGATTTAGATGATGCAGAGTTCTACATGGATGCTTTATCCTCCTCAGAAGAGCCACTGGTATCAGTAAGCCTTACAGAGTCAGAAAAAGCAACAACGTTGAATTTGCAGCCTGCACAGCTGCTTGCTTGTCCGGATATTTCTCAGTTTTCGAGACAACCCTTTGAATTTTCAGATCATCTCCTCATAAAAACAGCAGTGGAACTCCCTGTTAATTATAAGCCCTATAAAAGTAGATGGAGGCTAAATACATTATCTTTACAAAAAGACTTTGTTAGGCATTCCATAGTGAAAATTCTTACTGCCCGTTTGTCTGTACAATGTTTATATTCGGATTTAGGGATTTGGTGGAAGAAACCAAATTGGACTGTATGGAATGGTTTAAAACCTATGGGCAAAAATGCAGAATGAGCAATTTCTCAATTATCTGACATTACTATCTAAATTACAGTCGCTATTAACAAGAGCTAATACTTGAAGACCTATCTCCTTTCATTAAACATATAAAATTACAGATGAGGAAGTTTCAATATGATCGAGCCAGATCCCTGCAGGCCTTAATAAACAACTACACTTCTAAAATGGTGATAGGAGATCCTTTTAGTCTGTGTAAAACTGTAGGGGATAATACTAATTTGGAATATTTAGTCAGCAACTCAAATCATTATTCTGCCCCTTCTGACATTTGCTCTATTCTCTTTCGACATTTCCAAACTCTGGGCCCTCAGATCGAATTTCAATCTGATGCCTTTCAAGATTTTTTGAAGGATGTGACAGGCCCTGTCATTGATGCCTCAATGACAGCATATATTTCTAACCCTTTTTCAACACAAGAAATCATAGATGTTATTTCTAAACTGAAGTTAAATGTGTCACCTGGGGTGGATGGGCTATCTAATGCCTTTTATAAAACCTTTGTAAAAGAATTAGCTTCATGTTTAGGTGGAGTTTTTAATTCCTTTCTTTCTGGAGGTAAGATTCATCCAGCATTTACAAAAGGGTTACAAATTTATATTTTTAAAAAAACAGGAGACAAAAGTGACGTTAAAAACTGGAGACCTATCACTCTGTTGAATTCAGATTATAAAATTTTTGCAATGTTACTTAATAATAGACTTAAATCTTGGGCTAGTTTGGTAATATCTCCAGTACAGTATTGTGGAGTCCCTCAAAGAAGAATACAATCTGTACTATGTTATATTAGAGATTTGATTGAAATGTTAACTTATAGCAAACAGAATGGCATTTTATTATCATTAGACTTAGAAAAAGCCTTTGATAGGGTTAGTCATCCTTTCCTATTCCAAACTTTAGCCTTTTTAGGAATGCCTTCTAGTATTCTAAAAATATTACAAAATTTATATTCTAATTCCATAATCTGCCCAGTTATTAAAGGGAAAATCGGGAAAGGTTGGACGTTGAAGGCCGGTGTTAGGCAAGGTTGCCCTCTGAGCCCTTTGTTATATATTTGCTCCTTAGAGCCCCTTATTAGAAATTTACGGTCGGTTTATGATTGGGAGGGTCCCAACATTCCTTTCTCTACTTTTTTTATGAACATCCAAGTTTATGCAGATGATATCTGTTTATTTTTTAAACAGCAGAATCAGCTTGAAGTATTTTTTCAGTTGTTTTATAGATATGCGACTTTATCTAATACCAAAATTAATTTTCAAAAATCTAAAGGGTTATTAATAGGAGCAAATACATTAACTCCCTTTGTACATAGAAATATTTCATTTTCCTCAGCACCCATTTCCATTTTAGGGATTCTTTTTGGTTCACAAAATTTGCCAGAGCAGAATTGGCTTGCAGTATTACAAAAAGTTGATGGGAAAGTCCAGAGGTGGAAACATTATAAGTTCTCTAAATTGAAGAAAGTTCAGATTTTCAAACAATTTTTATTATCCTGTCTGCAATATTTGGCATTTTTGTATCCTGTCCCGATTAACTTAGAAGTTAAATTATATAGCATTAGCTTTCAGTTCTTTTGGGGAAATAGGTTAAACCCTATTAAAAGATGCTATACTTATTTGGATAAAGCTAAAGGAGGGGTAGGGATGATAGATCCTGTAGTTTTCTGTAATTCCCTTTTTCTCTCATTTTCCCTTTGGAATTGTATCTTAGCCCCTATTGTCCCAGAATTTAGCTGGTTGAAATTTTTACTATCTAATTATCTATCTAAATGGATTGGAACTGCTCCAAAACCTCATGCTGCTTTTTGCACTCCCCTCTTCTTCAAGCCGATAATTCGGAAATTATATGTGTAATTGTCTAAAACTCAAATTATTAACTCCCAAAAAACTTTATTCTAATATTATTTCTCAAATCTACCCTCTTTCCCTGCTTTTAAAATTGCCTAGCAATACGAATCACCTTGTGTTAGAGCAATTAAATAACTGATTTACCCCATACATGTGGGAACGAATGGTTAATTATGTATGGTCGTCTTCTTCAAGTTAGAGGAACAGCTAAGTATAAGATGAAAGAAGAACGGTTTTGTCCCTATTTAGAGTGTACAGCTCAGGAGGAAACCATGGAACATTTTTTTTTACATTGTTCTTTTGCTTCTAGATTATGGGTGTATTTGGCTACTATGGCATTTCCCATGGTTAAAATATATAACTTATGATTTACTAGTGCTGGGATCCTTTCCCCCATGTCTAGCTGAATTTCATACCTCTACATTACAGATTTTTTTAGCATGCCTAAGGTTTTGTTAATGGCAGGTGAGATGCCAGTGGGTATTGTATCAGAAAAAAACGACCTTTATAGGTTTTAGCCAATATGTTATTTGTGAATTGAATAAAGTTTATCAAAAAGATGCTCAGATCCATGAGATTAGGAAAGTTCGATTTTGATGGAAGGGGTTTCTGCATATGATAAAATTTAAATGACGAATTAGGTTTCTTTCTTTTAATTTGAGAAACTGTGTAACAACTGTTTTTTTTTTCTTATTGCTTATTTGCATATGCCTTTGTTTTTTTTTGATGTTTTTGTTCATGACTTATTTCAATAAAGAAGCAAATTACCCCTACTCTTTTTGATAAGTGCCATGGAATCTTTAACATCCACCTGAACTACCACCAATCCAGGCAGATGGGACCTCGGTTTAGCGTCTTATCCGAAAGACGGCACCTCAGAAGTGCAGCACCCCTCTCATGCTGCACTACAGTGTCAGTACTGGGATATTAACCCAAGTGCCAGATGTGGGAACTGAACCCACAGCCCTCTGATCTCCCGGCTTCAGAGGCGAGTGTGCTACCTACTGAGCCACTGACACTACTCATTTCTGCATTCATTCATTTCTGTGAAATATTGAAATTTAACCATGCAGGCACTGTGAAATTTTGTTAAAAAAATCATGAAAGTAATACTGCCTTAGTCATAGTACATGGATATGAAAATCAGGTAAAGAACATCCTCAATGTGCACTTTGCACCCACCCCATCCCTCTTTAACACCTCTGAACCAGTCAATTACCACCTTTCCTGGTAACAACAATCCAAAATTCCCTAAATACAAAGAGATCCTATCCTGAAAGGCATATATGAACTCTGCTGTAATCTGATAGCAAAGCTGTAATCTGGTCACAACCCCAAGAACCCCATGTTTTCCCTCTTCCTCCTCCCCCCCTCCCCATTGAACTACATTATTTAAAATGCCCTCTCACCAGTTATCAGTGTCCCATAATTAAAAATGAAGTAACGGACAAGGGGCAAGCCCCCTGTGACCCTGACTACCCCCCCCCAACAAGCTGCCAGGAGCCAGCAGGTACTGTTTAGCCCAGAATACATATTCTGTAAAATAACAAGACTGGGCTGGACTCTGCGAGAGCCAAGAAGTCAGATTGGGACCCTTAGGGTCCTGAGATCTAGGCTTCAGAGAGCTGATATGGTAGAGCATTATCAAGAAGGCAGACAGGGTCCTCCCCCCAACAGTCCAGTGCGTGAGGCTTATCATCACTAACCCACTACTTCTCTGCCCCTGCCCCCCCAACAATCCTACCCAAGTTAGAACATCTATGACTAACAGTAATCAACAGGTATTGACAAATGTTGAAATAGTAAAAGAATCAAGTCCCAACCTGGACCCATACTGAAGCTCTGGGCGTCGCACATCCAGGTCCACGGAGATGGCAGTAGAAAGGATAACACTCCTCAGGTACAGCCTGATGCTACGAGTAGCCCAAGGTGCTAAGAAGTTGGGAAAGTTAGTAGCAAAGCAGATGAGAGCAGGATATGAAGGGAGAGCAGCACAGAAGGTGAAACTAGCAACAGAAGATTAAAGGGAAAAAAGCGTGGACCTGAACTAGCAACAAACCCCAGATGAAAACAACACCAAGTAATAAACTGTTTCGGGACTTCCCGATTATAATTAGTCAAACATATGTGATAAAAAAAAACATGTTAGCAATTAGGAGTCCCCCTCTGAAAAGGTAGAAAGTGGTCTAGTCAAGTGGGGAACCAAGATGTAGACAGACTGGTGCAGCAGGAAATGGAGCCCCATGGGAACTGAAGATGTTCTGGACAGGACCGTTTTTTTTAACCCACTGGGGTGAAGTGGACTAGACCTCCACCACGAGCTAGGCCACACCAGCTGACTCTCCGTACGATACACTGGGGCCATTTTCTGATGGAAGCCGCGAGGACCATAGGTTTCATCACATCCAGCGGGGACCCCATCGCAGCAGACAGTTGATTTACTAGGAAGCAGGAATCAAGGTAAACCAAACTACTGCACTACAAGGGAGCAAATTAGAAGCCAGACCACATTGTAGGCAGTGAGTTCAGGTGGTCTTGAAAAGAGAAGACAACTTCATACTTGAGATCTGACAGGGCTTGTGGTGCCATATCGAAGGTTAGCCAGGTGCCCTCCACCAGGACCTGTAGCCGAGCAGGATAAGCCATTCGGAATTTCAGGCTTGCAGCAATTAGCTTATTCACAATTGAATGAAACATGGCCCTCATTTGATGAATTTCCAAAGGCAAGTCCTGTGTAATGTGCAATTTTTTGCCCTCTAAAGGATAGCATGCAACTCTCCAGTTTTTGTCAGAATGTGCTGCTTCTCCAGGTAGTTTAAAAATCTGACAATGATCGGCCTTGGACAAGCTGAATCTGGGGGCCTGGGCCTCAGAGACCTGTGAGCACGCTCAATTAGATAGGTTAAATTGTGTGGAGATGGGCCAACAATCTTGGTAAGCAATTTTTGTATGAACGTGAGCATAGAGGAGCCTTCTTCGGCCTCAGGCAGGTGGAAAATCAAAGTATTGTTCCTCCGACTGCGGCCCTCTAAATCTTCTGTTTTTATCTGTAGTTTAACAATTTGTTGCTTCAGCTTAATAATTTCTGGCTCCGACCTATCCTGCCAGGTTTCTAGTGAGCTGGTATGAGCTTCAGCATTCGTGAGCCGGAATTTCAAATCCATTTTACTCCTCATATTTTTAAGTTCTGTGGCAATATCTTGCAGAGTTTCCCTAAAGGGTTGTAGCTCCTCGAGAAATCGTTCTTCAGTGAGCAGCACAGGGGACGATGAGGCACCTGATATTTTGGTAGATGTTTGCTAGTGTTGTTTATCCTTCCTGGCCTGCTTCTTTGGCAAGACCAGGGGTGTAAGTCTCGGCAAGGCTGGTCACATGTCTGCCTCCATCGCGGCATGCAAAAGCCAAATGCAATGCAATTACTGACAAGATCCACATGGATAGGCAGTAAAGCTACTAATCCGACCTTCTATGAAATGAAAAATAATTAGCAGCCAATTTGAGTGGATTGTTGAGGAGGTTAGCAGGAGACTGCAGAGAGAGCAGCTAGTGAGCCAAGCACATCACGTGATCTCCAGCTACAGTGGACTAATGGGCTTGCAGTGCATACTGTAATAGTCATTCACAAATATGTGAATGAAGTCTTACATTCACATATTTGTGAATGACTATTACAGAATGCACTGCAAGCCCATTGATCCACAGTGTGGACCAATGGGCTTGCAGTAGATACTGTAAGCTGTCATTTGGCAGGCAGCCGTGGAGATATGCGGGTGGGTTTGCTGCTGCCTGCCAATGATGGGGGGGGGAGCTGGGTGGACAGGGGTTCCTGTGTGGGGGGGAGTGCCACTTGACCACCAGGGAATTATTTATGGTGCTTTTATGGGCAATCGGAGCTATGGGAGGGGTGTGGGGTACCACTAGACTACCAGGGACTTATCATGATGTTATGTTGGGTGAACAGAGCTATGGGAGGGGTGGGGCTACCACTAGACTACCAGAGACTTATCATGATGTTATGTCAGGCAATCGGAGCTATGGGTGGGGTGGGGATACCACTGGACCACCTGGGTGTATAACATTTTGTGCTACTGGCGAGTGGCGGCATGGGATGGGGCAGGGGTTGTACAGCAGTGTCTGATCCTGGGACGTGCTGTGCAGGGCGCCATGTGCATTTTGCTGGCCAGCTCTGCACAGCCCATGCAAATGGGGCCATAATGACATGCAAATGGCCACATTTGTGCCTTGCATACAATATGGTGCCATTTGCATACTGCTGGCTGAATATCAGGAATTTGCACACAGTGTAACTCTTTTGCACTGGCGCAGTTCCATTCCTGGTATTCAGCCCTGTCTGAGGGGGATGAGCCAGTGCTTTGTATTTGCGCAGTGCATATTACCTGATATATTCGGAGGTGATGCGTCATGGCTCATCTCTTTTGAATATAACCCTGAGTTGCACTAGTGCAACTCAGTTGTGCTGTGCCACCACATGCAGGGAGACCTGAATTTGATTCTCACAACCTCCACTTGCATGCTGTGTGACTCTGAGCAAGTCACTTAACCACCCAGTGCTCCCAGGCCACCCCTGAAAACAGGCACTTGTGCCTAGTGGGCCTTACCCAGTTACCAAAGACTAAAATAAAAATAAATAAAAAATGCATCATTGCCAGGCGCAGTTCTGACTATTACATAACATATAATTTTTATTGAGAAAAACTGAGGGAGAGTAAACAAGGTATTTGTACATTAAACAATCATAGGCGTTACAATACAAGGTTAAATTCCTCATTTTCTATCGATAACAGAGTAATCCTGCACTACACGTTGTGATGTACAGGTAAGCATCCACATAAAGTGAGAGTGGAACATCTTGCTGAATGTAAACACACATATTTACTATGACTAATCACTTAAGGAACAAAAGCATTCAAGGTTATAGTAGGGAACTAAGCTCTGTTCCTATTCTAGGTTGTTGGGCATAATGCAGAGATGAGAATAAAGGGATTCCAAATGTAGTACTACCTAGTCATGAGTAGCACGAAGCAGGAGTGTACCAGCTACCTAGGGATACCTGTATCAGCAGGCCATCTGCAGGGGACTCTGCCTAATAGAAAACAGGTCAGTAGGGTGTAAAGGGGACCTGGGAGGCTGTAAGGGGTGAATGAATACTGGAGGGAGCAGAGGTAAAAAAAAAAAGTAAGCATAGGTATCAGCATAGGCTTGTGGAGGCAGGTTAGTGGTAGGTTGTGACTACACCCTATCTAGGATTGGCCTGTAAAGGCAGGACGCAGTGGGTTACTACTCCCATTTGGGGTAGTCGTAAAAAGACAGGAGAAATGATCAGGAAGGAGTCAGAAAGGGAGAGAGTGGTTTGCTGAGGGGGAGTGGGGCAGCAGTTTTCCTTGGCACACTCTGGGAGGCTGGGAAAGCATAGGGTGCAGGAAGTTGGGTTTTTCATCGCTGAGGTGCAGATGCTCAAGGGTCAGGACTAATCAGGTTACTAGAAAGACAGGGAGTGGGGATAGGTGGACTCGCAGTGGAGCACTGGGAACCAAGTGTAAGATGACTAAACAGGTTGACATGAGGACAGAGGGTAGGGATTCGAAGACCAGAAATGGGACAGAGGGATACTGGAGCAGGGTGTGGTAGGCAGACAGAGTGGTAGACAAAGGGGCAGAAAGTCCCAATGGGGGTCCCAGAGTTGTGGGCGGTTCTGTCACAGAGGGCAAGAAAGACAAGGGGGCAGACTGGAAAACAGTTGGTAGGGGAAGTGGGGTTAAAAAAAGGAGTGAGGAAAACAGATGCCCCATTAGGGTGCCCATACAAACTAGATACCTGACACTCAAGTTCCAGGAGGAGAACGGGATCCAGGCTAGGATAGACAGGGACACAGGGAAAAAAGTCAACAGGGCAGCATGATGGAACTGAGGTTAAACCTAAAGCTGACCAGGAAAAGGGCATGGGGAAGCTCAAGGGGTACAATAAGGGGAATAATCAGCAGGGACAAAACCTGGGTTGGTGAGGGGAGTATAACACAGGGGTGGGGGGGCAATCAACAGCAGGAAGATCAGTGCAGGGAACAGGGAACAGGAGGCATATGGCCTAAGCATGGTGGAGATAAAGTGGGAACAGTAATTCAGGAGGAAGAAATAGGAACAGGAGTGGGGGAAGGATACCAGGATAAGAGTAACTGGAGTGTGGCACAAAAAAAGAAGGAAACTGCCAGAGTTCTGGTCATAGGAATCTTAATTGTAAAGGGAGTTAAATGGCCTTAGAGGAGAGTGGGACCACATAGGAGTGTAGTGTACTCCCAGGCATGATAGCTGAGAGGAGCATGCCAGTAGTGCACTTGCTAGTGTGTGTGTGTATGTGTGTGTGGGGGTGGAAGCCTGATGTGGTCCTCCACCTGGGCACAAATGACTTAGGAGGGTGTAAGGTAGAGGTGGTGCAGGATATGTTCAGGGAACATGGGCACAATATTAGGGAGGTAACAAGGTCAGTAGCATTTTCAGAAGTGCTACCACCACCCAGGACCAGTTTGGCTAGTAAGATCAGTATCTCCAAGTTTAACCAGTGGTTAAGGGACTGGTGCAAGGAGGAAGAGGAGGACTTCAACTATGTAGGGGACTGGGGAAGAGACTGGGATGAGAAATTCCTGTTCTCGTCAGACAGGCTACACTTTAGTTGGGGGGAAGATCAGGGTGCTCAGTGACTGAATAGGGGAGTAAGCCATGGGCAGCTTAAATTTAAACTGAGCAGGGGGACTACCTGGTGTAATGGACCCCAGGGTTCTCAACAGGATGAGGTGGGAAGGCCTCCCCCATGCAAACAGCACAGTAAGCAAAAGGGGATTGGGGTGGAAATGATGGGTATGGAGATTGCAGTAGGGGGTGGTGGTGGTAAGGAAGGGGGAGGGACAAGACAGAGAAGGGGAGGAGAGAAACCCGAAGGGCAGTCAGGGTGGAGGCGGAGGAGGCAGAAAAGGGAAGGGAGGGAGGGGTGGTGGGAAACATGGAATGTAGAAAGTGATATCCATAACTGCCAGGAGTCTGGGGAACAAATTGGATGACCTCCCAGGCCATGATGATAGAGGACCGAGCAGTTCTGGTGGCGGTCACTGAGACTTGAGCAATCCCAAACCATGGCTGGGCTATGTCTGTTCCTGGATACACCCTCTAAAGGAAGGACAGAAAAAAGGTAGGGGAGGTGTAGAAATCTATGTTCGGCAGTGGATTAAGGTCACAAGAGAAGATGTGGTGAAGAGTACAGGGACATTATGGTGCAGCTGCAGCTGCAGCCAGGGGTGGGGAAGAAAATAAGAGTAGGGGTAGTGCACTGACTGTCAAGTCAAGAAGAAACTACAGATAGAGAACTGGGAGATGAGATAGGGAAGGCTGCAGAGGTGGTGATCATGGGAGTCTTTAACATGCCTGATGTGGACTGTTTCACCCACAGGCCAGCAGCAGCAGTAGAAGCCAAGCAATCCTAAATGTGTTCCAGGATGTTTTTTTTAACTTTCTTTGTTGTAAAGCACTTGTACTAAAATAAGCTTGTCATGTACAGCATGAAAAACATAGGGATGATGTTACAGTGCAATACTGTGATATGTGTATTAAGGCATTTCAGCAACAGTTTATTCTTTTTGCCTAAAAAGCTAACTGCAACCTAACTAAAACTTCTGGAATTACAGTCAGATGTTCAGAAGTAGACTATGGTCTCTCTGAGCAAGAGTATTTCTTTTTTGAAACTTCAGGTTTTATTGCACAAAAATTCATATATTACAACATCCATAGCAGTACATGATACCATTCAAGAAGGCATAGAGAAGGTAAGTTTGAAATCCGACCAATGAGGTCTCATTGAAACCAATCCAACGTTAGTTGAGTCTGTGCCTCCACTGTTCAGTGTAGTAACCAGTCTCCTCTTTCCCTAGGTAGGATCATCATGTCCTACATTTCAGTTTTTTTGTACCTAGTCAAGTCTGGAGGAAAAAAGTCGTAGCAACATTTCAATGCATGTAAACAAGCCCCTGGATAGAGGACTTTAATCTGCTGTGTACCATTGTACTGTCATGCATAAAACCAATGAACTCTAATAACCTACAAAAAAAAAATAAAACTCAGTCATACAGAAAAAATGAAACTGTACTCTTTTGTTTGATCTAGACATCTACCTAAACTCTTACAGAAGTCAGTTTATGAACTATGGGTGATAGCTCTGTATCCCTGTCAGCTTAGAAATTGGTCAGGGTAGAGAGATGCTCCCTCTTCTCTGTAATGGAAGAAAGGTAACCATCTGGAGTTAAATGTAACCAGTTTTATTCTTAACAAACCCATGATGGCTTTCATGCTCTTTATTTTAAGGACATTGTTGAGCCAGTGCTGCAGTTGAGGGTGAGAATTTGTAAGCTACAGCTGTGTTATGATGTTCCCTGACGTAGCTATCAAAATATATAACACATATTTTATATGTGATGAACCCATTCCCCTGGGTGGGAGCCCTAATACCAGATTTTCAGATGGAAGTGGTAATAGGATATCTAACAACTGCTTGATGGAATCTCTTACTTCTGACCAGAATGGCTCTATCTCTGGGCATCCCAAAAAGATATGATGTTGGGTGCCATTGCCTGTGCAACTCCTCCGGCATCTATCTGTAATATTCATTCCAAAGTCAGCTGAGACTACAGGTGTTTTAGAAAACCTCACACAGACTTTCTACCTGAACTCTCACCATGGTGAGGAGGTTGTAGTGCTGTGTGTTCCCTGCCACATTTTCTTCCATCCCTCGGTGGGGGTGGGGGTAGTTGTATGTCGGCTTCATCTTCCCATTTACCCTGTAACTGCTCTATGGCTGCCTTTCCTTTCCTTCTCTGTAGGAATGAATATGCCTGCAAGATAAAGCCCTTCTAGTGTGGCATCATGGTTTTGTTCTGTACAAAAAGTACCCTGGCTGTTAAGCCTGAGGTTAGGCTATCTTTCCCTGGACCTTTCTAGAGAAAGTCTCTGACTTGCAAATATCTGTAGGAACATACGAATGTGTCAGCAGAAACAGACCACCTGGTCTATCTAAGTCTGCTCGAGTGTGCAGCTAGCACCCCTAGTTTGCAGCTGCCCCACCCCCCCCGTTGTCATCCCACTACCACCTCCTACCTCCCCTACCCTCACTGTCCCCTGTTCCCTGTCCCATGCACTTTTAAAGCTGTTCACAGATTTACATACAGTATAGAAATCTCTGAGACACAGGCCAAATTCTACCTGTAGCTGCTGAAAGCTTTTCATTTGATTGGTGTCTGTGAGCAGATGTGTTACGTATTCTAGACCTTTTCTAGCCCACACTTGCAATCCACTGTCCCACCTAGCTGGGGCAAATTGTGGTAGCCATTGTATAGTAGGCATGACGGGTAGTGAAATATCCTACCCCTAAATACTATCCACAGGTACCTCTAAACTACCTTAAATTACCCTAACAATAACCAAATGAAAAATGGGTAGTTGGTTAGGGTCGGGTAGTTACTACCCTAATCATTCTACTACCCTATTACCCTACCCTAACCATAACAAAAATGTGAAAGACTGTTTTTGACTGTAGGCTGTGTACCATTACACTGTTTGTTAGGTGCCCTGAGCCCTGTTATTTATTACTGTGACATACAATGACTCTCTCTGTAGCAGTTAGTGAAACAATATCCTTTTATGGCTATATTACACTATTTGTTAGCTTTCCAAAAATTATATCCATGGCAGGCATTGCTCAGGCAGGTATGAGAGGTGCAGCTGCTGTGAGTGAGCCTGCTGTTGTTTCAAAAAATTATACCCATGGCGGCATTGCTAAGGTCAGTATAAGAGGCACAGCTGCTCTGAATGAGCCTGCTGCTGTTTCAAAAAATTATACCCAGGGCGGGCATTGCTCAGGCAGGTATGAGAGGTGCAGCTGCTCTGAATGAGCCTGCTGCTGTTTCAAAAAATTATACCCATGGTGGGCAATGCTCAGGCTGGTACAAGAGGTGCAGCTGCTCTGACTGAGCCTGCTGCTGTTTCCCAAAATTATACCCATGGTGGGCATTGCTAATGCGGGTACAAGAGGCGCAGCTGCTGTGCGTGAGCCTGCTGTTGTTTCAAAAAATTATGCCCATGGCGGCATCGCTGAGGTAGGTACAAGAGGCACAGCTACTCTAACAGAGTCTGCTGCTGTTTCCAGAAATTACACCCATGGTGGGCATTGCTGAGGCAGGTACAAGAGGGGCAACTGTTGTGAGTGAGCCTGCTGCTGTTTCAAAAAATTATACTCATGGTGGACATTGCTGAAGCAGGTACAAGAGGCACAGCTTCTCTGACTGAGCCTGCTGCTGTTTACAAAAATTATACCCATGGTGGGCATTGCTGAGTCAGTTGTGAGAGGCGCAACTGATCTGAGTGAGGCATTCAACCTGGTTGACCACTCTTTTATTAAATCACCTTAAATATATAGGGCTGGAAAATTCTGCACTGGCCTGGTTTGGTGATTATCTCACTAACAGGTTTCAGAGTGTCGAATTAATGGTGTTGTTTCCTCTTTTAGGAAGGTTCAGCATGGAGTCCCACAGGGCTCCATACTGGGCCCTTTGCTCTTTTCCCTTTTTATAGACTCCATTTCACACATTACCAACAACTGTGATTTGTTGTTATATGTAGATGATTCTGCCTAGCTGATTTATAATCCATCTGTCTCATAAATTAATTCCACCCTCAGTTGCATATTTATTAATATTATTAATAATTAATTTACAAAAATGGCTTTTCCAAACTAATCTTGTTTCAAATAAAACTCAGTTTACTCAGTGGAATTTGACATAAGTAGGCTTGCGCCCATCTGGAATGTCTCTCATGCCCCGGTGGGTACATTAAGTATCCCTGGTGGTCCATCCAAGTTGTCTATCCAGCCTGGATTTAAACATGTTGAAGGTAGCTGAATCGACTACATGTTGTGGGAGTCTGTTTCAAACCTTTGCTGCCCAAACCATGTAGTAGTTATCATGTTTCCAAGCATTGGCTCTAGAAACAACCAATTGTCGTTTGTGACTTCTTAAGTATGGTAAGTGGCTGCTGAACTGGAAATCACATCTAACTTTCAGCTCAGTGCACTCCGAGAATTTATATAATTGAAGTAGAGCACCCCTTTTTCTCCTGTCCTCTAGGCTAATCAGGGCAGTGCTGTTAAGTCTTTCCTAGTAACTCAAGTTTTTTAACTTGGGTGTTGTTTTTGTAGTTCCTTGCTGAATCCTTTCTAATACATCTATGTCCTGTTTTAAATATGGACTCCAAAATGGTGACCCTGTATCCAGTTGTGGATGGATATAAGTCCTGCATAGGGGCAAAATACAAGACTTGTTCCTATTTATGAATGTGCACTTAACACAGTTCAATATTTTGTTTGCCATTAAGGAAATTTTTTACAGGGGTCTGCAGCCATTAATCTGTTAAGTGTGATTCCTAGATCACATTCTTTTTCAACGAGTTCAGAGTTTTAGTGTTCATTGAGTATTGATATAGGGGACTGTTTCTCCCAAAATGTAACACAACACATTTATCTTGGTTAAAATTCATTGTATTAGATTTTGTTCAGGATTCTATATGCTTCAGGTCCTCCACCATAGTCAAGTATTTATTGTGGGTATTGACTTCTCCCCTCAGTTTGGTATCGTCAGTGAATTTGATGAGTGAGTTACTAATGTTGTTGTTAATATCAGCTATAAATAAGTTAAATAGGATCAGTCCAAGGACTGATCCCTGGGGCACTCCGCTGTGAACAGGGCAAATGTTATCCAATAAAGGAAAGAAGCGCACTCATCCCTGGCAGGTATAAACAAAAGACTCAGCAGTCCATTTTAATGAAGCAGAGCTGCTTTATTCTTTACTATTACAGCAGGTGGTATAGACAGGGAAGGCAGTGCTACTGCTGCATTGCACACTCCTACATTTCACACTAATGGGCTTCCTCAGAGTCCTGCTTATGGGAGGTTAGAAAAGACAAGAAACAAGATGAACAGTGGGGAACCACCCTGCTTCCACCATCAGTGCCCAAGTGTTGGACAGCAAGGGCTCCTTTCTGTCACAGAACTACTTTCAATAAATGAAGTGTGATAGACTTCTGGTGACATCACCAAGATGGTGAGAGCTTAATCTCTAGAGCTCTAAGAACCGCCTGAAGAATCTACCGCAATCCTCCTACAAAATAACTCCAAACTCTAATTTTGGAATAGCAACTGTGATAAGAGATGGCCACGAAGAATAACAAACCTAAAAATTTGAAAGCTATTGCCTCACAATCTAAACTGAAGCAGCTCACCCTGGATGAGGAGGTTGAGGGCTTTGTGGCCCGCTCCTGCTGCAGACGCTAGCCATCTGAATCGTCTGGGGAGTTGGAGGACGATGAATTATTACCCCCCCCCAAAAAACAGAGAAAATGCTGCTAAACATTCTCACCTCAGTACAAAGGATAGAGTCTTCATTAGCAGATCTTTGACAGGACGTGAGGAACCTAGACAAAAAAGTTAAGGACAACACAACTAGGCTGTCGGAGATCACTGAGGCGCAGGAAACAGAGGAACATGTGCTGCTATATCTCCTACAATGGGACAGAGAAACACAAGGCAGACTTGAAAACATTGAAAACAGGGCCCGCCATAACAATTTCTGCACCCAGTGAGTACCAGAGGGTGCAGAGGAAGGCTACTCTACTTCCATCGACTTTATCCAGCAATTGCTACGGTTGCTGCTATCTATCCCTTCACATTTAGACCTCACCATGGACCGAGCTCATCGATTGCTATTGCCAAAACCAACCAGTGCCACAGCTCGGCCCAGATCCTGGGTAATTCGTATGGTCCTATTTCAAAGCATGGAGTGGATATTCAGGGAGGCAAGGCAAGGCAAATTTTATTTTTCTGGCACCCAATCCCGGAGGCTCTGGGCACTGTACAAGTCAAAAATACTAAAAATAGAACAGTAAAATTACAGTAATAATTTAAATAAGCAGTATAAGAAAATAAATAAAACCTAAAATAAAGACTGTAACTAGAAGGGGCCAACCCAAGGAAAGATCTAAAACAAAGTGTCCAGGAAGGCTTGGCTAAACAAGTGGATCTTTAGGTGGGCTTTAAACACTTCGGCTGAAGGGGCCTCCTGTACAGATGGTGGAAGTGAATTCCACATGACGGGACTGACGACACTAAACGCTCTGTCACCAGCAGTTTTCAACCTCATCCTGGGAATTATGGAGGCCCCTACCGGAAGAGCGGAGGGAGTAGACCTAGGTAGCGGGGTCAGAAGGTCAAACAAGTATCCAGGGCCCAGCCCATGTAGGGCCTTAAAGGTAAGCAAACCCATTTTGAAGAGGACCCTCCACCTGACTGACAGCCAGTGCAGTTCAAGCAGTACCAAGGTGACGTGAAAGTATTTTGACGGTCCCATCAATAACCTGGCAGCCATGTTCTGCACTAGCTGCAGTCTGCGGAGGGTATCTCCCAAGACCCCGTGGTAGAGTGCATGACAGTAGTCAAGTCTTGACGTCACAAAGACGTGTGCAAAGGTGGGGAGGTCCAGGGGCGGAACTAGGAGATTGATCCTAGCAATATTCTTCAGATGGTAAAAGCTGATCCGGACAACAGATGACACCTGAGTCTCAAATGTCAATCCACTGTGAAAGGTCACACTAAGATTGCACACCATAGAGGGGGCCTTCAATAACACAGACCCCAGTAATGAACCTGTCTCTGCGCCAGAGGCCATCCTATCATGCCCTCTGTTTGACTCTACAACCAGTACCTCCATCTTATCGGGATTCAGTCACAACCAGCTGGAGGCCATCCAGTCGTTGATCTCGGCAAGACATTTATTTAGCACTTCCACTGCATTGGATATCCCAGGTGCAAAGGAAAAATATGGCTGGGTATCATCCGCATAGAAATAAAAACCCAAGCTGTAGTTCCTAATGAGCTCTCCCAAGGGCAGCATGTACATGGCAAACAACACTGGTGACAGGACCGAACCCCGAGGTAGTCCACACGACAGGAGGCTAGGGGAGGAAGAGGAATTCCCCATCACTACCTGTTGCCTCCTATTCATGAGATAGGACTCGAACCAGCAGATGACAGTGCCGGTGAGTCCACAAAATTCCCTCAGGCAGTCGAGCAACACACAATGGTCTACCTGTCAAAAGCTGAGGAGAGGTCGAGGAGCACGAGAATTATCCCTTCCCCTCGATCTCTTGCCCTGAGGAGGTCATCATGCACCTGAACAAATGCAGTTTCTGTGCTATGCCTCGCATGAAATCCCAGTTGGAGAGGTTCATACAAATCAAAGGCCATGAGGTGCTCCTCAAGCTAAAGCGCCATAACCTTCTCAACAACCTTCCCTAAAAATGGGAGGTTGGAGACAGGACAGTAATTTGACTTGATGTCAGGGTCTGAGGATGGTTCCTTCAGTAGAGGCCTTCCCAGTGCCTCCTTCAAGGCATCTAGGAAGACTCTCTCTGAGAGACAGCACCAGACAATCAAGGTGAACACCAGGCCTACAGTGTCAACACATCTCATTTAGAAACACGTCAGTGCCGGGTCCAGTTCACAATATGTGTGCTTCAGTTCACGAGCAACTCGAATGACCTCTGCTGCCTCCACTGGTTTAAATTCCACCCAACCAGGTGGAGTGCTTTCTGGATGCCCAAGGCAACCATTGTCGGCCATATTATGGCACACTGGCGGTACACCCTGTCAGATGGTGGACACCCTGTCCAAGAACTCTTTGCATAGAGCATTTGAAAAGGCTTTTTTTGGCTGTAGATAGGCTGGGTTTAGTAGCCTGTCTACAGTCTGAAAGAGCAGAGTTGGTCGATTCTTCCTGACAGCAATCTTCCTGGACAGGAACTCTGCCTTCTTACGGGTTATTGCCCCCTGATACTCACCATAATGGGAGCGCAGGACCAGTCTGTCCACCTCCAACACTGACTTCCGCCAGCAGCGCTCCAACCTCTGACCCAAGATCTTCATCACATTGAGCTCCCCATCAAACC
Organism: Neoceratodus forsteri; assembly: GCA_016271365.2. Taxonomy (NCBI): domain Eukaryota; kingdom Metazoa; phylum Chordata; order Ceratodontiformes; family Ceratodontidae; genus Neoceratodus; species Neoceratodus forsteri. Next base: position 1,354,269,166 of record CM057455.1, on the reverse strand, counting down.
ATGGGGACCTCAAGTGAGAAGATCTGGGCCATACATGGACTGGTGCAAGAGAGTTGAGCGCTGCCATCAATGTCTTATTATAGGTGGTGACAGCCTCACCCATACCCGCTATGCGTGCACTACCCACACTAGATAAGTCAGCCATTGTCAGGAAATCCTCTGGGGTCAAACCCCTCATAGGGCAGTAGCTTACTATCTCTCCGGGGAGGGGGGGCTCTCAGGGAGGCCCCAAATGAGAACTCCACCATGCAATGATCGGACCAAATGACTCAAATAGTCTTGAGGTTACTAACCTCAAGCCCCGGCAAGAAAACCAGATCCAACATGTGGCCACCCTGGTGGGTCATGGAAAAAACTTCTTGTGATAGACCCAGGGATGACATTGTCTGGAGGAGGTTATAACTTAGCCTAGAAGTTTCATCATCGGCTCAAACTTTGAAGTCCCCCAGAATTAAACATCTGGGGGACTCCAACATTTCGCCGATGACGAAATCGGCTACCTTCTGCGGGAATTCACCTGCTGCCCTAGGAGGGTGATAAATCAGGAGAATCCTGCAGCCTGCGCCCAGACCCCCACGAAAGGCCACCCATTCAAAAGATCCCTGGTTTTCTCACTGGGTGCACGGTAAAGCCAAGTTCAGACCTAAAACAGATGGCCACTCCCCCGCCCCTGTGCTCTACTCTGGGGCAGTGCACTATCGATTACCCAGGGAGAATGGAGGCTCTGAGACCTGAAATGTCACAATGCTAATATCCTCTTCAAGCAAGATTTCTCCCCAGCACTTTATGCAGAATGGCAAAAAGTACAAGCTATCATCAAGGAAATAAATGAAAAAAAGAACATCAAGGCTCAGCTCCTGTTTCCAGCTAGACTGCTGCTCAATCTGGACTCCAGCCCTAAAACCTTCCCAAACTTCTTCCACTACTAAAAGAATGGGACCTTATCCTGCCAGACCTTGAAACAGATTTGCTAGAACAGACGCTCATAAAGAATGCCTGGCAAGTGGTGGGCCGAGGTCAAAAGAAAAGCTTCCCAGGGGCTTTTCCCAAATCACTGCCTAAAGACACACTGCAAATCATGCAGCATAACTCCACTAAGAAACAGGGACAAGAGTCGAGGATAACATCACAACTATTTCCAGAGCACTGAGGGGGGTAAGAACAAGAACATGCTGCAGGGGACAAGGCTATACTTTTCCCTGTTTAGCAGGGGGACTGGTACTCACATAAACTTGTACTAAAGAATGTGACTTATAAAGTTCCCTAAACTACTCATGTATGTCTTACTAGATGGAAGATCTCTGAATCATCACAGGAGTGGGGGAGACAGAGCAGGGGGTTCTGGATTAATGCCATGCAATTAAGAAGTAAAAGGTTTGCTAATATATTAACATATGAAAATGCCAGCAGAATAGGCCTAACAGTCTTTTGAGTCTGCTCGATTTTTAGCACCCTCACTGAAGACTGATTTTGGTGTCCCCTTCCCTCTTGGGTTATACTGTCCCCTGTCCCAGATGTTCCACCTGTACTAAGCCTGGTCAGATTTACCCTCCCCCTGTACCTGTTCCAACCCCTCTTAAACCCGTCCACAGTCTCCGCCTCTACCAGCGCCCTGGGCAATGCATTCCATGGCTCCACCACCCTTTCAGTGAAATAACACCTCCTCCTCCTCCTCTCCCCTCTGAGCCTGCCCCCTTCCAGCTTACACCCGTGACCTCCTGTTGCCCCCTCGTTCTTTTGGAACACCCTGACTGGGCCTCCCTTATTGATCCCTTTCATGTACTTAAAGACCTCTATCATGTCCCTCGTCCCTCCTCTCCTCCAGGGTGTACATGTCGAGTTTCTTGAGCCTCTCTTCATAGGTCCCCAACCCCCAGGCCCCAGATCATTTTGGTTGCCATCCTAATACTAACATACTAACATACTATTTGCCAGCAGATTAGGCCTTACGGTCTATCGAGTCGGCTCGAACCTAAATCCTTAGTTGGGTGCCGAGACCCTCCCATCCCTTGTTCTCTAGAAACCCCTATCATCCATCCCCACCCCCCCGGGACAGGCCATCATCTGATACAGCCACTTTCTGTGTCTGTCCCACCCTCTCTTGAAGCCCTCCACTGTGGATCTCTGAACCAGCTCACCAGGCAGTGCATTCCAAGGTCCACCACCCTCTCGTGAAAACCTCCTCCTCTTTTCCCCCTCACCTTCCACCTTCCAACTTCAAACCATGCCTCTGGTGATACCTCCCTACTTTAGTCTAAAGATCCCTCCATGTTTACTCTATTTATTCCTTGAGGTACTTAGAGACCTCAATCATGTCCCCCTGTCTCTCCTCTCCTCCAATGAAAACAGGCAGAGCTCCTCAAGTCTGTCCTCATAAGTCAAATCCCCTAGCCCTCGTATCATCTTTGTTGCCTCCTCTGTACCCTCTCCAGGAGCTGTATGCACTCTTTCAATGTGGTCTTCAGTACTGTACACAGTACTCAAGGTGTGGTCTAACCAGTCCATTGTACAGCGGCAGAATCACTTCCCTGCTCCTAGAGGTGATCCCCTTCGATGCATCCCAACATCCTGTTTGCCTTGCTAGCTGCTCTCCTGCACTGCTCAGAGTTATTCATACATGTATCCACCATGACCCCTAGGTCTTTTTCCCTATTGAGGCCTCCAGCGCTCTCCTCCCAGGGTGTACCTGTGTTTAGGGTTTCCCGACCAAGATGCAACACCTGCACTTGGTGATATTGAAATTTAATTTCCATGTGTGAGCCCAGCTTTCCAGGGTGTCAGGTCCCCTTGCAGGGCCACCTCTCCTCTTCTCCCTCAACTACTGCTCCCATCTTGGAGTCATCCATGAGAGACTCATTTCACCCTATACCCTCCCTGATGTCCGATATGTATGCATTAAACAGGATCGGACCCAGGACCGAGCCCTGTGGTACCCCACTACCAACCTCTCTAGGGTTCGAGAACTCCCCACAGACCACTACTCTCTGAGTGCGTCCAGCTAGCCAGTTTTCAATCCATCTGACCATCAAAGGGCCTACTCCCAACCCCATCAGTTTCTCCACCAGACCATTGTGGGAACAGAGTCAAACGCCTTGCTGAAGTCCAAGAATATCATCCACAGGCTTACCCTGTCCAGTTCTGATGTTACCCATTCATAGAACTCCACAAGGTTGGTTTGACATGATCTACCTGGCACAAACCCATGTTGCCGACTATCCAGACCTCCCACCTCCTCCAAGTACACCCCAATCGTTCCTTTAGTATACTCTCCATTAATTTTCCCACCATCGAGGTCAAACTGATGGGTCTATAATTACTGGTTCTTCCTGACCCCCTTTATGGATTGGTACCACATGTGCCTCTCGCCAATCCTAGGTACCCTCCCTGTCTCAAGTGACCTGCTGAAAAGCTCCGCCAGAGGTGCAGCCAGAATGTACTCCATTCCCATAGTACCTCGGATGGAATGCCATCCGCCCAGGAGATTTGTTTTTCTTTAGGGCCTTGAGGGCTAACCACACCTTTTGGTGGAGATAGCATCATCTGTCCCTCCCTTACTGGTCTTTTATCCTTATCCAGATGTGACCCCTGGGGTACCTTTCCTCCCTCTTGCTCCATTTCTGTTGCTCCCCTGATCCCACTCCTGCCGCTTCTATCCCTTCATGCCTTGTTTTGTAGATATCCATCCCCTCCCTAGTGAACACAGAGGCAAAGTACTCGTTAAATACCTCTGCCTGGTCCCTCGCCTCTTCCACCCACCCTCCTTCTGATCTCAATCTGCTGAGATGGCCCTTAGTTTTTCTCTGCTCCCCAATGTACCGGAAGAACCCTTTTTCCCCTCCATGTATTCCCTGTGCCAGCCGCTGCTCTTTACTGGACTTTGCTCCCCTCACCATACGGGTGACTTTTCTAGATGCAAGCTGGTACATTTCCTTATCCCTATCCCCTCTTGTTGTTTTATATTTTGTAGGCCGCCTTCTTTTCTCTGACTGCTACCTGTACCTCACTGGACCACCAGCATGGTTTCGTGACCTTGCTCCCTCGTTTCAGCTTAGCGCAGATCCTGACTGCCTCATGAAGTCCCCGTTTTATGACCTCCCATCTCCTTTCCACACTTGTCATTGAGGTAATCCCCTTCAAGTGATCCTGGAGAATATTTCCCATGCCCATAAAGTCTGCCCCCTGAAGTCCACTGCCAGTGTCCTAGATCTCACCCCCACTCCCCCCATGCTTATTTGAAACCAGACAGTATTGTGGTCACTCCCAGTCAGGGGGTCCTGTACAGCTATGTCCCTTACCAGATCCCCATCTGCCAGAACCACATCCAGGAAATGCCCCTCCCTTGTGGGCTCCATCACATGCTGTGTTAAGAACACATCCTGGAAGCCATCCAGCAGCCTCTGCTCCTTGGCCACCTTAGAGTACATGGTTCCCCAGTTTGTACCTGGCATATTAAGGTCCCCCATCAACACCACTCCTTCCCCTTTTGGACCACACTGGGCAATGATGTTGTCCAGCAAACCATCCTCTAGAACATCACTCATCCCGGGGGGCCTATATACTACTCCCAGCTTGACCTTATCTCCTGCTGGGGATCGTGGGTGACCCTAAGGCCTCCACGTTTCCCTCTGCCTCTTCTACCATAGCAATTTCTATATCTTCTCTAATGAACATAGCCACTCAACCCCCTCTGACCTCCTTTCTATCCTTCCTAAGCATAGTGTACCCCTGTACATTTAGGTCCCAGTCGTGGTTTTTGTTGGCCCACGTCTCCGTGACCGCCGCCACATCCACCCCCCCTCGAACAGCATGGCCTGGAACTCCGGCAACTTGTTTCCCAAGCTCCTGGCATTTACTAACACCAACCCCCACCCCTTATCCCTGATCCTCTTTGTCGAACCCCACCCAGATTCCTTATACTTCCATCCTCCCCCCTGCTCCTCCTGAAACCTCCACCTCCAGTCTGTTTCCCCCCTCCCCCTCTTGGGCTTGACGGCTACTCCCCTCATCTGGAGGAGAGGGCTTCTGGTCAGCCCCTCCCTCATCCCTTCCCCCCCCCCTTACAAGTTTAAACCCCACCTTTCTTGTATGTAGTCAGCCATCCCCTGTTTAAGGACTTCCTTCCCTAATGGGGCAAGATGAAACCTGTCCTTGGCATATAGTCCCTTATCCTCCCAAACTCCATTCCAGTTCCCTAACACCCCCAACCCATTCTCTTCACCCCACTTCCTGAGCCAGTCATTAACCTCTGTGAGTTTCTTTTTTTTCTCCACTGAGGCCTTTGGTACTGGCAATATCTCCGAAAAGGAAATGTTGCATCCATTATCCCGACAGACTCTGGCAAGTTCTTGGAACCTTGCTTGGATTTCCAAAATGCTATTTCCCTCTAGATCATTAATTCCCAAATGCACCAGGAAATCCGGTTTCCCTCCACAATCCCTAACCATTTCATACACCATGAACTTTGCTCTGTGCACTGTCAGCCCAGAGATACTCACTACCTTCACCTAGCTATGGCATCCACCCCCCTGTCCCTCCCAATGGATACCCCTAATCATCGAGTCTCCCAGTAACAGAACCTTAACACTGCCATCATCCTTATGGTTACCTCCACTATGCCCTCTCAGCCCCCCTCCCCCCCTTATTCATGATCTCAATTTCATGGGAGTCTTCCTGCCTTATTAGAGACCCCCTTGTCACCCTCCCCTTTCTGCCTCCCTTGCTATTTTGCCCACTTAACTCAAACCCCCTCTGAATAGGTGTCCCCTTTAACCCTCTCTTATCTTAACCATTTATCCTGGCCCTGATGGTTTCCCCTTCCCCCACACCACCATCCTCCCCCCTTGTAATAGTACCCCTGCTTCCAAAGGTCTCTGTGGGTCCCTTTAGCTAGGCCCCATCCTTGGTACTGACCTCCCAGCTGAAGGGGGCTCCTCTCCACCTCCTTGTCTCCCAGTTTCTCTCCAATCATGCTCTCCTCCCTCATGTCTGGAATATGTTGCATCTCCCCCATTTGCTTAACATATATGTTTCCCCTTCTCCCTCTGGGACTATGTCTATCCTTTCCATAGCTGGTCTGTGATGCCGTATGGGTATCCGACTCCCTCCCCCCGGCCTCTGTATAAGTTTCCTCATTTCCACCAACCCCTTCCTCCCCCTCTAGGTTGCTTAGTAGCTCAAATTTATTGTGACACTCTGTATCAGCCTCCATCAAGTAACCCGAGTTTCCCCTGACTGCATCTCTAAACTGACCCTCTTCTTCCTCTCTTGCACTGTTCACCTTAGGAGCTCCCTTCCCACAGTCTGCTGTTTTAGGCTTCTGCACAACGGCCCCTCCTGACTCTTCCCCCTCCAGTCTCTTTGTATTCAGAATGTTCACCCTATATGCTTTCCCCTTAGCATCAACTTCCCTATCCAAGGGTCCTCTGTCCCTAATATCCCCCCTCCTGCTTGCTGTAACATAACGTCCTGTAATTTCAGAGCGTTGCCCCAGCCTCCCCTCAGCCCCACCCTTCTGCTGCCCATATCCACACCCCTTATCCTTGGACACCCCCAGCTCCCACAGCTTACTCCTTAACCAATATACCTCACTCCTGATACAAGATAGCTGTCTACAGAGTGGGCAGCCTCCCTCTCCTCAGGCCCAATTTAGAATTATTGCCATCCCACAGCCTGTGCAGCCTACAACCCTTCCAAAGATGCCTGCCATGGTGGAATATGGCCACCCTGATTTCCCCTCTGTTTATATAGCACACCCCCTTTTCTCAGTCCCTTTTCCCTGGAGTACAGTTTCTCTCTATACTGACTGTAGTTATTTACAAACCCAATTTCAACCCCACCAATAACGTTCCCAAGTCTCACAAACACATACAGTCCAGTGTGTGTTCGGTCCCATTAACAGTGTATATAAGCAGACATCAGGTACCATACCATGTCACAGGCCCACCAGCTCCTGTTGCTTCGAATTTCAGTCCCAAACAGAAATACTCAGCCCTTCAATCCCAACCCCCAGTGGCTTTTCAGTATTTAAGAAGGCATACAAAACAGGCTGGGTGGGAGGGCTCTTACCAGACACCAGGCAAACAACACATTTAAATTTCCCTCTAAGTATCCCTGCCAAACAACTATCCCCAGGCCACCAAAGTTACAATGTAACAGTTCTAATTCAAGGTAATAATTTTTAACACATAAAACTAATTTCACTTACAAACTATTCAAATATTTCAGTTAAAACAGAATATAACTCCAGCCCTCTTTCCTACCTGGCTGCTGCTTAAGCTCCCAAGTAATGCCCCAGAACAATAAAGATAAGGAGGAGGGAGATTACTGGAGGGCATTTACTGTATCCACATAAAGCGTAGATGTAATGGTAAGGGCCGAGTGCTAATTTCCCCCATTTCCTTAATATTTTAAACTGTAGTTCCTGAGGGAGAAATCTGGAGGAGCACCACCTGAGTTGGCCTGCTAGTAGGGACGTGCCCTTAAGCGAACTCCTCATGAAAAAGGCCTTGAGGTGACTCGGCCTTTGTGGACTTATAGTTTTCATAATTCTCTCCAGAATATCGATTGATCTTAACTAAAGATCTAGCTTAAATAATACCCCTGATGCTGTAAGGTTAAATCAGTTCTGAATGAAGGTTGTGGTAACTTTTGAGCCTCACTTACATCTCCGTATATCCGTAGCAGGGGAGAGATACATAAAAGGAAGTGTATTCTATAAATTAAATAATCCTTAATCCTCACTTGATTTTATGGGGTAGAAGTTTCTCATTACCCGCACTAAATAAAGGTTTTGGCATTGGGGAAGCAAGGATCTCCTCGATTTGTGCCAAAAGGCAAATGACTTAACCAAAAAGTGTAAAAGTGGTGCTAAAGGAATGGGGGGAGGGGGGAGGAAAAGGGCAAAGGGAACATATGTACCATATTGTTCATATAACTTAATAGAAATATTGTTTAGTAGTATTGAGAAGTAGATTATTGTAAGGAGGAAATAAGCTCTTATGCTGAAACAATATGTTGCAAGAGGGCGGGACTTGGAGGCAAACTTTGGAAGGGGTTCTCTTTGTTTTCTTATGTTTGGTGACGTTGTTACTTAATTAAAAGGGTAGTACCGAAGGGGTTCTGCTCTTAGTCCCAAATGCACCGGGATAAACAGTATGTATACACACAATACACTGACAAGTGGACCTGGGTGGTGTTTAACTTAGACCCACCGAGGGATTTACCTAGGGAGCTTAATTAAGGAATTTTGGCAATAGCTGGGTTCTTTTTTTTTTATTGGTGGTCTAAAAGTTTAAATAGAGTAATTGCTGTGCTAAGTGATTTTCTAAGTTTATGGTTCTGTTTTTATGTTTAAATTCTGATGCTGCTGAGGCTGTGCTAATGCGGGTTCACCTGGGTTAATCCCAATATGGACTGGTGATACATTGCCATGAGATGGCTAGTGGAAGTTGTGACACCTTGAACATTCCTATAACTCTCTCATTTAAATCATGGCTCATTTCACTATCTGTTCATACAGTGTAAAATGCATTAATTCCCCTGTCAAAAGAGCTAGAGTGGTGCAAGAATTAAAATGATTACATAGTAATGTGGCATTTTTACAAGAGACCCACCTATCTGAGGGAGAGCATTTAAAGTTACGTCACTCCTGGGTGGGTCAAATGGTAACGGCCTCCCACTCAAAAGGGAAGAGGGCAGGAGTGGTTATTCTGTTGAGAAGGAGTCTCGTTGTGAAGGTGGAATCTTCTGAGGAAGGATTACAGGGTAAATATGTGAGGGTCACAGGGGTTATATAGGATCATACAGTGCATTTTGTTAACATATATGCACCTAACATACACCCACAGAATTTCTTGTCGGTGGTGTTTTCAAAGCTGGCGGGTTTTCCCAAGGGACAACTTGTGCTTGGGGAGACTTTAATACAGCACCTCACCCAGAAAGTGATAGGCTATCTGGAGCAACCTCTACAGACAAAGTAGCATCTAAATCACTGGCCTCATTAGCTAGAGAAATGGGACTAGTGGATATCTGGAGGACACAACACCCGGAAGAGAGGGATTTCACATTTTTCTCTCATTCACAGCAGTCCTACTCACGTATAGATCTCTTTTACATGCAAGTATCTGATTTATATACTATCCAGGGGTCCTGTATTTATAATATTACCCTATCTGACCAGTCTCCAATTTCACTTAATTTATCACTCCCTCCCCAAGACAAACAACCTTTATGGAGACTAAATGTCCCGTTACTTAATATGAACATATGAATGTGCCAGCAGAAACAGACCTCCTGGTCTCTCAACATCTGCTCGAGTGTGCAACTAGCTCCCCTAAGTTGCAGCTGCCCCACCCCCCTCCCCCTTTGTCCACTCTCGACCGTTCTCAGCCTCACCCATCCGTACTCTTCCCTGTTTTCTGTCCCATGCTCTTTTAAAGCTACCCACAATTTTGCATGATATCACCCTCTCTGGTAGGGCATTCCACTTCGACACCATTCTCTCTGTGAAGTAATGCCTCCTCATCTCCCTCCTAAATCTTCCCCCCTCTATTCTTAGCCGATGCCCTCTAGTGTCCCTTCCCTTCCTCAATTTAAAACCCCCATCAACTCCATCCTTGTTGATTCCCCTCAGACACTTGAAAGTTCTGATCATGTCCCCCCCATCCCTTCTCTCCTCCAGGGTGTACATATTCAGTTCCCCAAGCCAGTTCTTGTAGTCTCTCCCCTCCATTCCCTGTATCATCCTCGTTGCCTTCTGCTGCACTCCCTCCAGTAGCTTGATATACCGCGTCAGATATGGCCTCTAGAACTGCACACAGTACTCCAAGTGTGGCCTGACCAGTGACCTGTAGAGGCGCAAAAGCACCTCCCTCTGCCTGGATGAGAACCCCCTTCCTATACACCCCAGCATCTTGTTTGCCTTCGCCGCTGCTTTCCTGCATTGAGCAGAATTGTTCATGCTCCCTGTTACCATCACCCCTAGGTCCTTCTCCTCCTCAGTGATCCCCAGCTTCAACCCCCCCCAACCAGTGTTCTCTCCTTGGGTTCTTTGCCCAAAGTGCATAACCTTACACTTCTTCACATTGAACCCCAGCTACCACCTCTCTGACCACTCCTCCAGTTTGGTTAGGTCCCCCTGCAGTTGCTTCCATTCCTTCTCCTTGTCCACTACTGCACCCATGTTGGTATTGTCTGTGAACAGACTTATCTTGTTGACCACTCTGTGCGTGATGTCAGAGATGAAGAGTCTAAATAGCACAGGGCCCAGCACTGAGCCCTGCGGTACCCCGCTCATCACTGGTCTAGGTGCTGAGAATTCCCCCGCCACCACCCATTGTAGCCTCTCATACAGCCAGTTTGTAATCCAGTTTGCCATCTTCACCCACACTCCTACATGAGTTAGCTTCCCTCCAAGCCTCCCATGAGGTACTGAATTGAAGGCCTTGCTGAAATCCAAGTAGAGGACATCCACTGCATGGCCCCTATCCAGCTCTCTTGTTACCCAGTCATAATATTGTATTAGGTTAGTTTGACAGGACTTCCCTGATACGAACCCATGCTGCCTCACATCCTGGAAGTAATTATCATCTAGAAATAACACCAGCCTCTCCTTCAGTGTCATCTCTATAAGCTTGCCCACTATGGAAGTGAGACTGACCGGCCGATAATTGCCCGGTTTGTCCCTTGGGCCGCTCTTGTGTATCAGCACCACATGGGTCCTCCTCCAGTCCTGAGGCACACATCCCGCATCCAGGGAGGTGCTGAACAGATCCACCAGTGGTTCTGCCAGCACCTTTGCCATCTCCCTCTGCACCCTGGGGTGAATACCATCTGGCCCTGGTGCCTTGTCCACTTTTAGCGCCCTCAGTCCCGCTAATACTCTACTTCCCTCAATCATTCCATCCACACTTCCCCCCCCCTCCCAGTCCAAGGTAGTGGTCCCTCTCTTCTTCTGTTCTGCTAACTCCCTATCCAGCTCCTCTGCCTGGGATGGCAACCTGTACACCACCCCAAACCTCAGCTTCCTACCTTTGGAGTCCAGGAGCTGCATCCAAATTACCTCCATTCTCCTTTTCTCTCCCTCTTCCCTTGTACATTTGACCCTATCCCTCTCATAGATTGCCACCCAAACCCCCCTCCCCACTCACGGTCCTTCCTGTACAGTTTATATCTTGGGATTGCCAGATCCCTGTCCTGGTACTCGGTGGCCCACGTTTCCGTGATGGCATCAATATCCACCCTTCTCACTGCCAAGAACGCCTGTAACTCAGCTGATTTGTTACCTAAGCTTCTTGCATTCAGTGAGACCACCCTCCATCCTGTCCCCTCCCCTTTCTTTCTGTGCTTTTCATCCCTCCTATTCCTCCCCCCATGCAACTTCCCTGAATCCTTCCCTGCTAACTGGGGGGTAAGCTCATTAGGCTTCTCCCTTTAGGAACCCCGCCTACCAGCTGTCCACTCGCCACCACCCTACCTAGTTTAAATCCACCTTTGCCGCTATATACCCTTCTAACTTCTGCTTTAATACCCCCTTCCCCTCCCCACTCAAGTGCAGCCTATTTCCTGCATATGGATCATTATTGTCCCAGGTTCTGCTCCATCCACCCACTACCACATACCCCTTGGGTTGACACCACCCCCCAACCATGTGTTGAACTCCCCAATCATCCCTTTCCTTGCCGTACTCTCACAGGATACTGGGAGCATCTCTGAGAAGGCCACTGACTCCCCTGTCACCTTGTACAGCCTGCCCACACCTTCAAACCTCTCCATTACTACCTCCACCGTCTCCCCCGCCAGGTCATTCGTCCCCACATGCACCACTATATGCTTTTTCCTTCTACCCCTCCTTGCACACTTTAGAATTGACTGCCCTGCCCTGTCTGCCATTAACCCCGGTATGGACTCCACCCATATGTGACTATGCCATTCCCCCTTACTGTCCCATCTGATCCTTTTAAGTATGGAGACCCCCAATACCAATACATCCCCTTCATCCTTCCTCACTCTTATCCTCAACCTTCTACCTAGGTTCCATTTCTAGAGTCCCCCATATTAGAAGCTCTACCGTTTGCTCCAGTGGTTCCCCACCTTTCCACCCCTGACCTATCCCTTCCCCCCTTCACTGCTCACTTGCTATCCTCTACCACCCCAACTGCCCTGTGCTCTTCCCCCACCTCTGCAATGACCCTCTCGCCCCCTCCACCAGTATTGCCCCTCTTTCTCTCCTCTTCCTGAGTACCATCCCTTGTGCAATCTCCTACTGTTCCCTCTCCTGACCCCTCCTGGAGCTCGCCCTCCTTCTCTTCCTCCCTCTCCCATGTTGATAGTACAGCAAACTATTTCCTACCCTCTCTGTCCTGCTATGCGTTGTCTCCTCCTTCCTGACTTTTGTCCCCCTCTGTTGCTAGGCCCGACTCGAGTCCACCCTCCATTGTTAGGCCTCCTCTCCAGTTTGCTCCTGCCCCTTCCCCCAACCCTTCCTTCGACCCATTGTTCCTTCCATGTGGTGTCCTCATGTTTTTCTCTGGTGATTGCCCACCAGTACTAGAATCCCGTCCTCCCCTCATCCTCTCCAGCTCTCTACCAAGTCACCACACCTCATCCTTGAGCCTCCTCAGCCTGTGGCAGATTGGACACCCTCCCAGTCCCCACAATATGTTCATCCATACCTCTGCCTAACAACCATTGCATCCCACAACCCTACCCATGGCTAGCCCCATACCAACTATACCTCCACAATATGTTCATCCATACCGCTACCCCACAACCATTGCATCCCACAACCCTACCCACGGCTAGCCCCGTACCAACTATACCTCCACAATATGTTCATCCATACCTCTACCCCACAACCATTGCATCCCACAACCCTACCCATGGCTAGCCCCCTGCACTAACTATACCTCCTCCACAATATGTTCATCCATACTGCTGCCCCACAACCATTGCATCCCACAACCCTACCCATGGCTAGCCCCATACCAACTATACCTCCACAATATGTTCATCCATACCGCTGCCCCACAACCATTGCATCCCACAACCCTACCCATGGCTAGCCCCGTACCAACTATACCTCCACAATATGTTCATCCATACCACTACCCCACAACTATTGCATCCTACCCATGGCTAGCACTACCTATTAATGAAACAAAAAATGATACAGTATCATCTATACTAATTGTACCAATCTAGCCCCGTACCCACTATACCTACAGAAAGCGCAAGTCAATATTCATCAAAGATACCTAAAAATACCTATAAGTTATATTACCAACTATACCTACAGAGTTCTGATGAACAGCTTCTGCCCTTCCTGTTATGGGGCAGGAAGTTCCTGTATTCCTCAGTAGGAAGCAGAAGATTGCAGGTTGTTGCAAGGCACTATGGGACCTGTCCGAAAAATGAAGGCCAAGCCCTGGGGTGGGTGGGCATTTGTTAAAAAATGAGCGCAGTGTATCAAGATTTCTCTCTGGTCTATCAATCGAAGGCAAGCTCCCCCCTGCTTTAGTGGGACACACTTAAAGTGGTTCTTCGAGGAGAAATAATCAGTTTTGCCTCAGCCAAGAAAAACTCTCTAGAATAACTCAGGACAAACTTATTAAAGACCTAGCCAGGTTAGAAAAACAGCACAAGCAATCTCCTAGGGATAAACAAATTCTTATCGCGCTAAACCAAGTAAGAGATGCATTACATAATTTTGAAAATAAGAGAATGGAGGGCTTACTTTGGTTTGCAAAGCAAAGATATCACGAGGTAGGAGGCAGAGCCTCGAGGCTACTAGCATTCCGCCTCAGAAAAGCTCAGTTAGATAGATTCATCCCCTATCTACAGAAAAAAGCACATCTGGGGAAAAATGGGAGTGACCTTGAGACATTGCATCTCAAGTTTAAATTTATTATCAGGATCTTTATTCAGAGGATAAGAACCCCAAGGTAATCCAGGCCAAAACCTGCAAATTCCCAAATTCCCTAAAACTTCTGACCTTGCCAGAAATGGCTAGGACCAGCTTAAATGCTCCAATTACAGTGAAGGAAGTACAGACAGTTATAAAGCAACTACATGTAGGTAAATCACCAGGCCCCGATGGACTCAGTGCTGAATTTTATAAAAAAACTGTGTATTCCTGTTGCTGCCATGTTAGCTGAGGTATTTAACTGGTGCCTTCAAGAAGAAAAAACACCAGACTCATGGGTAGACTCTTTGATAACAGTGATACCTAAACTCGGTAAAAACACTACAACCTATGAGGCCTTTCGTCTCATAGCTTTACTAAATCAGGACCTCAAAATTTCTACAAAAATGTTATCACATAGACCCCAAAAATATATAGAGCTCCTGATTCACTCAGATCAGACGGGGTTTATTCCCCACTGACACCTCTGGGATAACATTAGGAGATTACTCAATATTATGAGTAATAAATCTCCTACTAATCCCTCTAGGTTAGCCATTTTTCTTGACGCCAAAGAGGCTTTTGATAGACTGAATTGGTCTTACTTATTTCAAGTGCTGGAGAGAATGGGTTTGGGGGGACATTTTTTAAAATGGGTCACACTTTGTTATCAGGAGCCAAGGAGTCATGTTCGAGTTAATGGTACAATCTCCAATCGTTTTAATATCCGGTAAGGAACTAGGCAGGGGTGCCCTCGCTCCCCACTGTTGTTTGCCATCAGTGTAGAGCCATTAACATAAGCTATAAGGCAAAACAGAAACATTAAGGGGATAGAAATTCAACATACAACACATAAAATTTCACTTTATGCAGACAATACTTTGATTTTTTTTGGAGAACCCTCACACGTCCCTCCGATCTCTTCTGGAACTGCTAGATAAGTACAGTTACATCTCAGACTTCCAAATAAATAAAGATAAGACAGAAGTACTTCAAATAGCATGAAACTCTGATGAGGAGCTCAGGAGACTGGTCCCATTTCAATGGGTCAAAAATAAAATTCGATATTTGGGAATACAAATCCCAACTTACCTGGCTAAACTATACCAATATAACTATGATGCCCTTAAGCAACACAAGGTCCTACCTTTAACATTCTTTAATAGAATTGAAACAATTAAGATGAATATACTGCCCCAATATCTTTTTCTTTTCTAAGCTCTGCCCATACCAATTCCAGATAAGGACTGGAAAGATTTAAAAAAGAAACTATCAGAATTTGTGTGGGCAGGTGAGGGTACGTTGGGACATACTTACAGAAGTGAAAGAGAAGGGAGGCCTAGACCTCCCTAATCTTAAAAACTACTATATAGCAGCCCAATTGTTGCCCATTATTAAAATGTTAACCCCAGGGAAGGGACACGGTTGGTTAGAAATAGAAGAAAGAGCATGCTCTTTGGCCCCCTGCAGGTTCTTCCCTGGATGATACTGCCAGCAGATTTAAAGAAAATACAACATGGCTGGACAAGACACACATTGGCAATATGGCTCAAGGCCAGATAAGGATGGGAGATACCGCAGCCTGTGTGGAAATATCTCCCCTTGTCCTTCCTACCTGGATTTCCAGCTTCTCCAGGAGATCCCTGCTTTTATAGATGGGCTCTACTGGAGCTGAAATACCTCAATTAATGACTGAGGACCACGTAAAAAACTTCACCCAGCTGCAAAAAGAATTCAAAATACCTAAAACAGAGCTCTTCAGATACTGTCAGTGTTCCCATTACATACAAACAATCCTAGGTCTGGTAGCACTGGCGCAGGAGCCACCAACCCCCGTAATACTAACCCACCAGAAAAGTTGCCTGAGAGATATTAGGAAGTTTGTATCACAAATAGATAACATTTTACAGGAAGATGGAGGGGTAGTGGTGATTCAATGAATACAAGACCGCTGGCACACTGAATTGTGGACGGAAATCTCAGAAGCTCAATGGCGGAGGGTTTGGGGGGAGTTCATAAAACAACCAATTTCCCCTCATGGATGGAATTCTGCTGGAAAGTTTTGATTAGATATCCTACCACTATGCAACCTTTCCTTTAAATAAATGTTGGAGAAATTGTGGTGCAAAAGGGTCCCACTACCATATATTCTGGTACTGTCCAGTGATGGGCACTTTCTGGGGGTAAGTGATTACCTCTGTCCTGGGTCTGGAGTCTCGACTGGAATTTGAGAATCTCATTCTGGGAGCTCCACCAGTGGAGATGTCTTCCCAGGCAGGGCAATACCTGTTTTATGTTCTAATAGCTGCTGCCCTTAAAGCAGTCATGCAGCATTGGTTATTCCAGAACCTACCCTTTATAACCAACTGGTATAGCAGTATCTGCCACATTAGAAATATGGAGGCCACCACTGCCCAATTACAGCTATCTAGAGAGAGATATAATTCTAGATGGTTGCCCTTTTTTAACGACATAGAAAAGAAGGAGAGGACCTCAGTACTGGACCAGTTGCTTGAGGCTTGAGAAAAGTTGAAAGGAGAGGATACCATGGGGGAGAAGCATTATCCCGATGAGTACTAATTCTAAAGAGGAGGAGAGTGTGAACTATTTTATTTATTTATTTATGGTCTAGGAATTACAACCCTTTGAGTCACAGACTCATTTGCAAAGGCTCCACGTCTTACATCAAATAGATTGGAACACAGTATAACATGGAATACACAATACAGACTACAGCTCTAATTCAGAAAAATGGCAGTACCTACAGAGGTTAAAGAAAGTACATAACACACACATGGAACATCAGCGATTGTGAAATTATGGTGCATATACAGGAGCCAATAATGCAGTAAAAACTCACACTTTTTTTTTTTTAGCAAAGTTTCATCTGCAGTCACAGTGGGAGTTTGACATAATGTGGTTCAGTAACTCAGGTTTAAAAGGCCCAAGCCTGGAGATTGATAAGATAGAGTCAGGGATTGAGTTCATCCAAAGTGGGGCCCTATAGCAAAAGGACCTTAGGCCAGCAGTGGTCTTCACAAAGGGGACATGGAATGTAGCGGTGTCAGAGTGTCTAGTGGTGCGAGCCAGTAGGTTCTTTTGGAGGAGCTGGAGACAGCTGGGGGACTAGGCCCAACTGGATTTTTTTGGCCAGTAAGCAGGTCTGATAAACAAGTCGCCCCTGGAATTTTAGCCATGATGACCGTAGGTAGAGGTCACAGGTATGAGTGAGTAGCTCACAGCCTGTGGCCAATCTGCAGGCGTTGTTTAGGGCACGTTTAATGCTGGTCAGTGCCGTGTCAGAGGTGGCCCCATAGATGATTATGCCGTAGTCTACCAGGGAAAGGATGGAGCTGGAGATAGCTAACCGTAGAGCCTCAGGAGGTAGACATGGCCTAAGCCTATAGAGGAGACCGATTCTTTTGTTTATTTCAGTGCAAGTTGACGCGATATGCTCACGATAGGTAAGGGCGGAGTCTAGGGTAACCCCTAGATATTTAAAATTGGAAACAGGTTCCAGCATGGTGCCCATTGCATTATGTATAGATAATTTTGTCGTGCTGTACTTATGTTGTGGGTGGGCGAATAGCATGACTTTCATCTTTTTTGTACTGGGTACAAGCTTGTGTGAGGAAAACCAGGCTTCAATTTATGTGAAAGAGCTCTGCAAGGATTTTTGGAGCTGTGTGGGGTCTGGGTGCCGACTGAAAATCACAGCATCATCTGCATAAAGGAGAAGATGCCCTGAGGAGGCCAGAGGTAATGAGTTCAAGTAAAGTGAGAAAAGGAGCAGACCAAGGATGGACCCTTGTGGGACACCCGATCAGACGGGAAGGTTAGTGGAGAGGGTGCTTCTTATCTTCACCTGTTGAGTGCGGCCAGAGAGATAACTGGAGAACCAGCTAGTAGTTTCTTTGGATACGCCAACAGAGAGGAGGGAGTTTATGAGCATGGTGTGATTGACAGTATCAAATGCCTTGGAGAGATCTATATAGACTGATCCAGCCAGGTCTCCATGGTCAAGAGCGTCATGAACAAAGGAGGTGAATTCTAGTAGGGCAGTGGTGGTGCTGTGACCTTTCCTGAAACCGTGTTGTTGTTGGCATATTAGGTGGTGCGAATCTAGATAGTTAGTAAGTTGATCGGCCACTATTTTCTCCAGCGCTTTTGAGAGGGAAGGGAGTATGGAAATGGGCCTGTAGTTACTACTTGAGGTACGGGCACCATTTTTATGAACTGGTGTAATCATCGCCTTTTTCCATAAAGACGGGAACTGTCCTAGGCACAGGGACATGTTGAGTATTTTAGTGAGGGGTATTAGGACAGCATCAAGGGTTAAGGATAACAGTTTTGCATCTAGTGAGTCACCACTATGTCTAGTCTTCCCTAGGAACATGGCAATATATGAGCGGGCATCACTAGCGGAGATAGTTTTGAGATGAAAGGGTGGAGCAATGGGGGGTGGCGGGAATTTTCCCACATCTGTACTGAAGAAAGCAGGAGGGAGAATAGAGCTTAGGTCTGAGAATGATATATTGAAAGCATCAGCTATTTTGCTGGGGTCTTGGGTGGGGATACCATCTAGGATAAGCATGGTAGGGGGAGGGGAGGGAGACTTTCCACTAAGTTCCTTTACATTTTCCCAGAACCTCTTTCCATATCCCTAAGTGGCAGTGAGTTTTGTTTGATAGTAAGCAGCCTTTGCCTGCCGAATTGCCCAGGTGCAGGTGTTTCGGGCAGCACAATATAGTTGTCGGTCAGCGGGTCGACCTGACTGAAGGGCTCGGTGCCACAAGTCATCATGTACCTTCATTTGATCGAGCAAAGACCGATTAACCCAGGGGGAGGATTTTGATTTTTCAATCTGTTTGACGTGGGGGGGCAAAGATGTCACAGGCGGATCGGAAGGAACTTATGAAGAAGGACAGGGCGGCATCAACTGATGCCTGGTGATCAAGTGGGGACCAGTCAAAGTTATGAAGTAGGTTTCTGAGATGTTTTAAAGCCCCTATTTTGAGTTGGTGATACATGGAGATCCTAGGTGGGGGTGGTTTCTAGCTATTTGTCCAGAGACAAGTTACAGGGGAGTGATCACTGATGGAGTCCGATAGGACCTGGACATCCAGTATGTGCTCAGGATGGTTTGTGAGTATGAGGTCAAGGAGGGAGCTGTGGCCCATGTTTTTGTTTACTCTAGTGGAGATAAGGACCATTTGGGACAGATTTTGGGCAGCAGTTGCATCCCTGAGGAAGGATGTCTGCTTGGAGGCGGCTGGGGGAATGCATAGCATCAGCACGGCATCATTTTTTTAGTTCATATAAAATCTACTCTAGAAAATTATAAAAGGTTTAATAGACTTTTAATCAGATTTTTTATAGTTCAATATTAACTTTTTATATGAATTACAGACTTAATCACCTGATATATGGAAACAAAAATGAGGACACACATAAGACAAATAGCACAAAAGGATCAACTTAATTTATTTCCTTTATTGATTTATCTTTCATTTTAATGGGTTACCAAAGAAAAACACAGTGACTTTTACAAAAACTTATTGACTGATGGAACCCTTTGATATAAGAACAGTTGCAGCTGGCCCGGTGGCACTGAGGGCTGAGGTGCTGGATGCCACACGTCGCACCACACCGGCGACCCGGGTTCGGGAATGAGCCCGGGCTGTCGGGGGTTGGCAGGGAGAGAGAGGATAGAGCATCTGGAGGACTGCTCTCCTCTCTCTCTGGGGAGGGATCCGGGCTGCTCGGCGTCCTGGCGACTCCCGGTGGAGATCGGAGGTAATGCTGGTACACCAGCCAGAAGAAGGGGTAGGAGTGCAGCAGACGTCAGCAGGGAAGCTGTGTGCAGACATCATTGCACGCCGCACTCCGGAGGGGACCAGAAAAAAGTAGAAAAACCCTTCTCACTTGTGGAGATGAAGGGGATGCCAGGGACGCAGCCCACATCCCGACTGATGACCTGTTGTCTGGAGGACTCTAGGGATGACCAGACACACACCAGATACGATCTCCCTAATTTCAGACAGGCCGTCATGGGGGGGCGGGCCAACCCCTGGAGGGTGATCCAGGAGGTTAGATCTGCCTGGGTGGTTGGGGGAGTCTCTCCATTAATGAGGGTTCAGGCAAGGGAGTAGAGGCTGGGGTCGAGTGCATACCCAGGAAGGATGCCCAGGCTTGAAGGAGAATAAATAAAGAGTCAAAAAAAAAAAAAAGAAGAACAGTTGCAGTAGCACAATTGACTATATCATCAAGCTGGACTTAAAAACAAAAAGGATAACAATATGGACATGACTTTAGAAGAAGCTAATTCATTCAAAGGCAAATTAATTTCTATTCATTTCTTTCCGTTTTCCTTTTTTATGTATCCTTGTCAAGAAATGTGTCTATCTTGTATCACACTACTCTATATTGTTACTGTTCTTAGTGTCTAATAAACTTATTAAGTGAAAAATAAAAAAGAAAAGTGTGATGATCCAACCAGGTAGGACAATGGGTCAAGCAGAGCCTGGGACTGCCGAAAGTCTGATGCCACGATCGATTTTGAAGCGGACTGAAGCTGGAGTGGACTATAGTACTGGGGACAGTGCTTTGGAAGTGGAGAGTGTGGGCGAACATGGTCCTTTTTTAGGTGCAACTCCCCCCGGACAAATGGTGCCCAGGAGGAGTACCAGGCAAACAAGATTCTGGTTTCGAAGAAAGCAGCAGAGGGGGAAGAAGACCAGGAGGAGCCAGAGGAAAAACAAGTGGCAGAGGAAGAGGCAAAGGGGGATCAAAGGTCAATCGCTACTGACTAATTAATATGTCTGGCAGGGCCGTGTCAGAAACGGAGAAAAAGGCACTTTCTAAGTGTCTTTCTTTTGCACCCACCCATTGTTTAAGTCTATTTGCAGCCTATTTGGACATTCAGAATTTCACCAGGAAGGTAAATTTAAAAATATTTTTTGGTGATAAAGATATGACTTGTGCTGAAGGTGTAAATGTGAGTGAGAATGCGGACTTAAATGGGGAAAGTAACAGCCATGCAAGGAATATGGGACCAACATTTAAACCTCCCTCCACCTTTTGCCCACCACTACACCCCAGGGTCCAGATCTTCCTAGACTGTTACATTACCGACATAGAGAGGATATACCAACAGACCCCTTGACTACCATTTTGTAACATAAAAAATAGTGAGAGAGAGATGCAGTAAAGAACTCAAATAATGACCCCAGTATTATAATTAAGCCAGCAGACGGGGGGGGGGGGGGAGGTAGCATAGTAATCCAAGACACAACATAATATGTAAAGGAAATCCACAGGCAGCTTTCCAATAGGGAATTCTATCAACCCCTCACCTTTGACCCCACAGAAAAGATCAGAAACAGCATACAGTCATATCTGTTTGAACTCCGTCAGAATGACATGATTGATACTAATGAACGCTTTTACCTATCAGTCCAACACCCAAACAAACCTGCCTTTTACACGTTGCCAAAGATTCACAAGGACAGTATAAATCCCACCCAGATGTCCTATAGTCTCAGGCATGGGGTGACTGAACCCCTCTCTAAGTATGTTGACAGCATTATCTCCCCCACTGTACCTAAAATGAGAAGCCACATAAGAGACACCAGTCACATACTGACAGTTTTGGACAATATACAAACAGAACCACAGTAGTGGTTAGTTAGGTTCTACCATGCCGCGGCGACATGGAGCGCAGCGACCGTAAGTACAGTGATGGCACAACACTACCAATTGGTGTTGTGCCATCACTGGTGTAAACTGTGTTTTCTGTGTGGGGCTTTGCCCCCCACACCCCCCATGCGGAGAAATGTCGCTGTGATGGCCTTCACTGTATTCCCGTCACTGTTGCGACATGATACCAGTTAATTACACTTGACGTTGATTCTCTATATATTAATATTCCTCAGGAAGGGGGTTTAGGGGCCATTGAAGATTTTCTTTTGAAATACACAAACTACACACAACCAAAGATTAACCTGGTGTTGGAACTTACTGAGCTTGTGTTAAAAAATCACATATTTATGTTGGAAGACAGGCTGTATAGGCAGGTGAAGGGGATGGCCATGGGTGCCACTTTGGCACCCAGCCTTGCAAACCTTTATTTGGGTGAGTGGGAGGAAAAGTATGTCTTTGATGAAGCAACAAATCCTTCCTATGATCAGATTAACGTGTATAAGTGCTTCATTGATGATGTTTTTGTGATATGGAAAGGCTCAAGGGAGGAACTTACTGAATTTGTGTTGTATCTTGAAGGAAGTAATGCGAATTTCAGATTCAAAGTAACAGCTGACTTAGTGGTGATTAATTTCCTAGATCTCACTATAAGAAAACAGGCAGATGGAACATTAGTAAAAGACCTATATAAAAAAAACAATTGACAGGAATATTTTTTTTATTAGCCAGCAGCTACCACCCCTCCCATGTGACCAAAAACGTACCTAAGGTTCAGTTTATGCGCATCAAAATAAATTGTGGAACTCCAGATCTTTATACACAAAGAGCAGCAGAATTAACAGAGAGATGAAGAGAAATGGAATACCATGATGAATGTATCAGAAGAGCCAGAGAGCAAACAGATATGATGCACAGGGAGGAGCTTCTGCAACCCAAAAGAAAAAAGATAGATGAGATGGCACAGGGCCTTACATTTGTGACAACATATGGGGGAGGTTCTAAGGAAGTGGTTAACTTAGTCAGAGACAACCTATGACTTCTCAGAGGTATGACAGAACTAAAATCACTCTTTGACAAGTCATTAAGGGTTTCCTATAGACAGGGCAGCAACCTACGACAGAAACTGGTACACGGTTACCAACCGAAAACTTATGAAGTAATCAGAAAAAAAGAAATGGGTTTGTAAAGCCTGTGGGTTCTGTAATACCTGTCACTTTACAGACAGTAAAGAGGTTTACTAGAAAAGGTCAAAGGTCAGATAGACTGTAACACCGAGGCAGTAGTGTACTTACTGACTAGCACTTGTGGGAGGTTCTATGTAGGATGCACCAAGAGAAAAATTAGACTCAGACTGAATGAACATATTCTAGCCATAAAAAATGGCAATGCAGCGTATGCTATGGCCCTACATGTGAGAAACTCTGGTCCCAGAACCTATCACAAGGTTAAAGCTGTTGGTGTTGAGAGTGTGCCTAGGAATGTAAGGGGTGGAGACTGTAATAAACACACTCCGCAGGTCAGGCCCTCTGCTCCCACAGTGCCAACCTCAGAGCGCAATAGTGTGAACAGGTAACAGACAGGGTAACCCTCCTGTCTGCTTTTGGGTCAGAATCACCTTTAGTCTCAAGTTCTGGGGGGATTCAAACTATGAACCTTATGCTAGCGTACCCAAATGTAGTGGCTCAGATAATATTCTTTTCGGGGGGATGCAATATATCTTTCGCCTAAAGGCACCTAACCAGGTATCCAAAATGAACCCTTTTAATTCTACAAGAGATCTTAGGTATTTTCTTACTTTTTACCAAGCTTAGTAACACCATCAAGCTGTTGAACAGTTTTGTCAGACTTGATCACTTATATGTCACATGTAAAAAGAACTGACAGACACCCAGGCAATCTTTCAAAGAAAAGGTACTTTACTAGAAGATGATAAAAATATGAAAAATGTAAACAACAATATATCAAAGAGCTCACAATCACATAAAAGAACAAGGGAAAATTACAAAGCAAAACTCCTACCACAATATACTTAGATGTTTGCTATCTAAGGTATCACCTCTGGAAGTGCGTTTTAAAGTTAGATCAAAGAGCTGTGTCTCTCTAGAGTCCCAAGATGATATGACATACATTTCAGACACAAGTATTAGTTTAAACTCTGGGGCCAGATATTCAAAAGGGTTGCGCCTTGCGCAACAGAGATGCACCAGTGCAAGTCCGAAAATGCGCCATTGTGCGATATTCAGTGGGAGGCAGCTGCGCCGCTCAGGTTGCAATGCTCAAGAGCACAATGGTAATGAATGCATGCGCAACCATAGGGGGAGGAACCATGAATAAATGGCGCAGTGCGATATTCAACAGCATGCGCCATGTGCAATAGGGGAGCTAGCGGAAGTTGCACGATAGCGGAAATGATCCAAAATAAAAAGGAACAAGAGAGAGGCGCAAGAACGCTGCAGGGAAGCCGGACGTGGGAGCAAGCTGGCAGCAATAGCTAAGAGGGCAGCAGTGTGTGGGACACAGAAAGAGCAGGACAGGGCACACCTGTGACCACACAGGACAGGAGTGGGGAGCCTGAGACAGTGTGCAGGACAGACAGGGCAGTGCTGCAGAGTAATCAGGGCAGGAGGCAGGACAGCTGAAGGCCTGAGGTGTACCCGGTGCAGGGGGAGCAGCACAGAGGACAGCGGGGGGAACGGACAACATCTGCCGGGGGACAACAGCCAGGGACATGGCCAGTGCCACCATACAGATGGAGGCTGTAATGAGGGGTGTGAGAAGGCAGGCAGCAGGGGCGCAGCCGGGAAGGGCCATCGGTGTGCCCCCAACAGGCGGTACCGAGCCTGCATCACCTTCGAGCAGTATACTGATACAGAGATTGTGGGCCGGGCGATCCTGAGGTGGCTCTGTGAGCTGTGCAGTGACGAGATGCAGGCACCCACATGATGGAGCCATGCTCTGTCAGTGGAGACAAAGGTGACAGCTGTCATGTGCCTGCTCACCATGGGCACCTTCCAGAGACCAACAGGGGACACAATAGGCATAACCCTGTCAGCCGCATCACGCCTACTCACACAATTCCTCAGCGCACTGCTGCCACATGCTGCAGAGTACATCCATTTCCCCAGCACACAGGGCAGAATGCACAGCACACATACAACAGTTCCACAGGGTAGCATGTATGCCTGGCATGCTCGGGGCCATTGACTGTACCCATGTGGCCATCCACACACCACCTGGCCTGGATGGTGTAGCCTACATAAACTGCAAGGAATTCACCAGCATCAACTGCCAGGTGGTGTGTGATGCCAGGGGTCGCATAACCAATGTCTATGCCACGCACCCTGGGGGAGCACATGATGCCTTCATCTGGCACCAGTCTGCACTGTGCCACAGGTTCGAGAGTGGGGACATCCCCACTGGCCACCTAGTGGGTGAGTATGCATAGCACGCAGGATGACATGGGCAGATGTGGGGGGGGAGGCATAGTCAGAGGTGCCATGGATACCGGCCTTGACGGCCCATGGCAGAGCGATGCAGACCACCATACTAATGTACACCATCTATACACAGGTGACAGTGGATACCCACTCTGTCCCTGGCTGCTCACACCATACCGGCGCCCCTCAACCCCATTGCAGCAACGGTACAATGAGGCACATGCCACCACACGTAACATCATCGAGTGTGTGTTTGGGATGCTGAAGTCACGTTTCCGGTGCCTGGACACATCTGGTGGTGCCCTACAGTACAGCTCCTCGAAGGCCTGCGGGCTGTTCCTGGCCTGTTGCATCCTGCACAACATGGCCAACAACTGTGGGATAGCCGTAGAGGTCGAAGAGAGGGATAGCGATGGGGACAATGAGGACTCCGGTCCAGATGGTGATGGGCAGCCACCCCCTGGGTGAAGGGACACCCGCCTGTTCAGGATGGTGCAACTGCACTAGGACACAATCACAGAGGAGCACTTTGGCCAACACAGGTAGGTCACGGGGCCATGTGCAACCACCAATGGCAAGGGCACAACCCACAGACAGGCATGGACGAACCCCAGGGGTGGATGGTGGCAAGTGAATGGGACTGAGCGTGGATCCGCACACGCCATCAGGGATGGGCATGGCCAAGCACGACACACACACACACACACACACACACACACACACACACACACACACACACACACACACACACACACACCCACACACACACACCACAAGACATGCACAAGGGGTAGAAGGCACGCTGACCACGACTGCAACTCTTAGCCACACACAGGTCCACACACAACCACGCCCAGTGGCCATCACTGTGCGTGTCTCAGATGCTGAGCACCATTGCACACTGGCGGACAGCACAACACAGGTATCATCATGCACACGCCACAGTGGCCAGCAGCCAGGAGGGTGTGCACATGGACTGTGTGTGTGCAGGGCCAGGTACCCCACCCGTGCGTTGTACGGTGCACTACACACTGCACACAGGGCAGCGGCAGACAGTGGCCATGGTGGGAGACAAGTCAGTCACGCAGCACAGTGCCATGGCCACCAAGGATGCATGGGTGGCCCTGACGAGACCTGCCAGCCATGCCAGGCTGACCATTGGACTCATGGGGTGGCACCGATGGTCCCCAAGGGGTGACGCTGCGGGAACGCGACCATGTTTGCGCAGGGGTCTGCAGCTCACCGAACATGCCTGTGCCTGGCATGCTCGGTATGCCCACAGCTGAACTTGGTGTCGACATGGAAGGTGTCGCACGGTGCCGGGAACGGGGGGTGGACATTGCACTGTGCGGAGTCTGCGGTGCATGGGCAATGAACTGGGTGCCCAATGTGGCCATGACAGCTGTGAATGCATGTGTCTGCCTGTCAATGGCAGTGGTCACATCCTCCCACAGCCGGTCCAGCCCTGCCAGGAGCAGACCATGGTCCCTGCTGCGCGCTCCTCTGCCTGGCGCAGGACCGCATTGAGTGCATCCATTGCCATCACAAGTCGCAGCTGCTGATCCACTGAATCCTGGAGTATGTGGCTGTGTTCATCAAAGAGGTCATCCGCCTGAGTGGCATGCTGTCTCTCATGGTGTTTGTGGCCGTGCCGGGCAGCACCCCTTGAAGTTGGGCACTGCACACCAGAGCCATGCCTGAGCATGTCCACACATGGTGCAATGACGCCACCCCTGACACTGTCCCCCCGTCCCCATTTACTGACTGCTGGCACTGCCCCTCCAGCCGCCGATCACCAGGGCTCACCAGTGCCACTGCAGTGGCCGCAACACCCCACCGGCCTGGATGCAGTGCTGCCCCACTGGGGCATACAGGCACAGGCTGGGACTGTGATGTCACGCAGGCCTCCATGGTGGCACCACCCACAGCTATGCCCATGCCGTTCCCTGCTGTGGGACCATCCTGCATCCCACATGTATCACTGTCTGGGATGTGTGATCCATCATCATCGGTGTCCGATCTGGCACTAGTCCATGTCCCAGCATGCTGGAGTCCGTGGCCGCTGTCACGCTGGGACACAGGCAGGGCCTCATCCGCACCAGCACTACCATCTTCAGTACAGACAGACAGGCAGGTATGCGGTGGTATTGACCCTTGGACACCTGTGGAGGTGGATGGGCAATCCTCCATGTCCAGGGCCTCACCCACAGTGGACACACCCACCACCGCCGACCCATGTAGACGCTCAGGAGCTGTAAGGGAACACAGTAGTGTTACTGTCTCCGCCCTACCCTGTGGCATTCCCCCCACCTCCCACACAGTGACAGCGCAGGACCTACCATGCAGTGATGGGCTGCCACCCATCTGGAAGCCACCACCTGGAATGCCCTCTATGGCACAACACCGCATGCTGCCGGCCACCCACTTCTCCTGTGGCATTAGGCGTGGCACATCCGGCTGCCCACCACCGGTTGCAGCACATGCTGCCCTGATGGCAGCCACCTTGTCCTTAATTCTCCTCCTGTCCATGCTGACCTTCTTCTTACATTCCTGCATGGACCGCTGTTGGCTGCCATGCTGGTTCATGGCATGTGCAACCTCACCACATACCGCAGCACGGGCCTGTGGTGTTCCCTGCTGAGCAATGGTTCCCTGTCGAGGTATGCCTCGAACAGGGCATCTGTTTCCGCCCGTGTGAAGTTGGGCTTCCTCTTCCTCCAACATCCCTGTTCCTCCTCTTCCTCACGTTCGGTCATTATAGAGCCTGTGGGAATGACAGGTGTTACCTTTCAATGTGCAGTCCCATGCATCCCCCACACACCACAGTCCACACTTCCAAACAGCATGCAACCCACCACAATAGACTGCAATACCAAACTATGGCCTCTGCAGCTTCATGTCACATTTATATAGTGCAAGGCATGCAAATGAGGCGAGGCTCAACTTTAAGTGGATGCTAATGCAGTAGCTGTGCCATGGAATTGCTGATTAGCTGATTTGCATATGCTGGCTGAATATCGTGCTGTTGCGCCTTGCGCAATTGTGTTAAGCATGCTCAGGCACAGGTGCAGCTCTGTGACGTGCGCAGTAGGCACTGCACGGCGCATGCCCGGGGTGCTGACTCCGACACCTGCTGCGCTGCTGACGTGCTGAGCGTGGGAGGCAGTGCAGGTCATGGCTTCCACTGTGCCAGTGGCGCTAGTGCACTGTTCACATGTATGACGCTCGTATTCTGGAGCGCCATAGATGCCATGGTGCCACAGCATGATAGGCCACTGCAGGGCGTCTCACACAGGCACCCAACGGCACTACACGCAGGGAGTCCCGATCGTGCTGTGGCGGTCCATGTGCGAGAGACCCTTGACCCTGTGTTCGACCTTTGCCCCCTAGGTGCCATGCATCCGCATGGGTACACCCCTATCGCGCTTTTTGGTGACAGCGCGATGGGTAATGGCAGTGCTGTACCGTGCAGCATCTGCATGTGGCAGACGTGTGCTACAGAGCACCATTTTGTTTTCTTAACTGAAGCTGAGGTGGCAAGAAGGAGAGCTGCTGTCTGGAACCAACTGGAGATGGCCAGTTTGGTGGCCATTGTGGAGCCCCATGCTGGGGCCCTTTTTGGGAATGACCCCCTGGACAGGCCCAGAAGTGCAGTCTGGGAGGAGGTGGCAGTGGCACTTGAGGAGGCCACAGGAATTGGCAGGACAGTGGAACAGTGTCACCACCACTACGGGGACCTCCAGCAGAGGGACCCAGACAGGCTTGCCTGCCTACGGGCACATGCCAGGTGAGGCACAGTACCACATCCAGGTAGATGCTCCATCCATACACAGGTTGTGTCCATACGGGTATCACAGTTGGCATGTGCCCACCACATGGGGGGGTGGGCTGTCCAGTGTGGGCGGTGGTGGTGGTGGTGGTGGGGTTGTGGCATGGCTGGGCTGTGCAGGATCGCACACACCCAGGGGGGGCCTTTGCTACTGGTTTGTACTGATGTTCCCCTCTCCATGTTTGCACCCTAGGCTCTGAGGAGTGGTGTAGAGCCAGGGAGGAATGGCACCACTGGGAGGAAGGGGTTGCTGGGCAACAGCCATGTGCTGCCGGGCCCAACCTGCAGCAGCACCCAGATCAGGCAGATGAAGGTGAGTGCCTTTCTTCAAGGATATTCTGTGCATGCTGTGTTGCAGGGT
Source organism: Neoceratodus forsteri (assembly GCA_016271365.2). NCBI lineage: Eukaryota > Metazoa > Chordata > Ceratodontiformes > Ceratodontidae > Neoceratodus > Neoceratodus forsteri. Next base: position 1,354,239,938 of record CM057455.1, on the reverse strand, counting down.
AGGTGGCGGGGCATGGCCACCATCCATTGACACCACTGACGTGCATGCCACATGGTACACTCAGCACTGTCCTGTGGCACTGCATGTGTGGGTGTGCATCGCTGGTGGTCCATGCGTGCACCGGGTACATGACTGTGCCACTGCCTTCGCACTGCATAGCCATGTCACTGTACAGCCACGGTGGTGCTGTGCAGGACTTGGTCAGTGGGTGTGTGCAGCGGTCCACATGTCTGTGTGAGCCTGGGTAGGCAGGTCATGTGGACACGATCACTGTGGGTGGTCACACACCATCACAGGGGTGTGTCCCACGGCTGTATGCCATGCACAATGGGTGGGCTGCAGGGGGATGGACATTCACACTTATTGACTCTGCTCCCTTGTCCTAGGTGGACGGCGGCTGATGTGGCTGGAGAGAGCCATGCAGGAGCTCCTTCAAATAGCGAGGGCATCATTGGAGGTACTCCAGAGATTGGATCAGCGTGGTGTCTGGAGGCGGCGGATCAGGAGGCACCACAGGAGCGGGGAACAGGGCGGCTGCTAAGCCCTCCATGCCCCAAGATTCACCCTACCCCCCTGGACCCACCCTCACACCCCTTCTTCCCTCTCCCATTTGTTCACCCCTGCCCCTTACCCACTCCCATCTGGTATGTGGCCCTCACCCCCTCTTTTGTATATACCTGTATATAGTTTTTGTACCTTAATATAATACATTTGTTTTGTTATGCCTACTGTGGTGGTCTCTGATTTGCAGCGGGCTACAGGTGCTCAGCTGCAGTAGTGTGCATGGCATCAGGGGTGGTGCAGGCATGGGCGTGTGTGCGTCCGTAGGGGAACCACCTATGGTGTGGGCGTAGCTATCAGTCACTGTCTGTGGTTTGTGTGTTGTCCCCTGTGTACTGAATGACTGTGTGCAGTGGTCCACGGTGTATGCACTGTGTCCATGCGCCCCTGTCAGACCATCCATGGCCTGTGCAGCTGACACCCTTGCATGTCTGTGATCTGCACGGTCTGCTGGCATGTCAGTTTTGGCTGTCCATGCTGGACAATCACTGTACCCAGCACAATGCCGGGTTGCCTCCTATCACTGGTATGGTGCACGTCTGCCTCGGGTGGCACTGTAGCCTCTGCTGTTGTTGTCCCACCTCCATGTTGTTGCTTGTGTCTGTTGCAGGGGATGTGCTCCACTGTCTGTCACTTGTGCTCCGGCTGCATGCTGGTGGCGTACAGCTTCATGGTGCCTTCCATGTGTATACGGCTGCCGTGGCCACATGTCAGTGGCTTGGTTGACCCGCTACTGTGTCCCTGTGTTGATGTGCCCTTGGGTATGGGTGGGTGTTTGTCCATGCACTGTGTTGCATCCTGTATGGCACATGCTTCCATGCAACACTGTGGGTGTCTGTGCTGGCTGTTGTGGCCAGTGCTCAGATGGAGTGTGTCCTTGGGAGGGTGTGCAGGGTGCTGTACCACTGGTGGTGTGTTCTGGGGCATGCCCTGTCACATGTGGGGTACTTCGTGTGCCGACGCATGATCAGTCTCTCAGCTGTACCTCAGTGTGGGACGTGCAGGGTGGAACTGTGTATGCAGTTGTTGCATCACTGTCTGCTGCCGCCCACTGCAGGGTGCTCACAGTGGGGCTGCCTTGCATGGCTCCATGGTGCACAGGGCTGCATTGTCACATTGGGGGTGGTGGCATGCATGGGGTGTCCTGCACTGTTGGGCGCTACTCCTGGGCAGGGTGTATGGGGATCATGGTGCAGGGTGTGCTCTGCATTGGTGGGATGGTGTGGCATGGGGTGGCCAGACATCCTTGTGTGCTGGTCACAGCTTGCCAGGGGGTGTGCTGGGGCACCATGCCCTGGCTGTGGGATTGTTGCTGGTGTCCATGGGCTGGTGGTTCTTCCAACTCTTCTCAGGTTGTGCAGTGCATGGGGTGTGGGGGGCAATGTCTGTTCTGCTGTGTGCTCCTCTTCCCATCTCTACCATGGGTGGTGGACCCCTGCATCCTGTCCCTGCGCATCCCTGGTTGTGCTGATGTGCTGCTACCTGCTCCACTGCGCATCCCTGGTTGTGCTATTGTGCATCAGACCTGAGCCACTGTGCATCCCTGGTTGCACCATGGTGCAGTTGGTGTGATATTCAGTTGTGTGCCACAGGTGCATCTTGACCTGCGCAGTGTTTGAATATCGCATGCATTGTGCATGGGCGCACTGGACTTGCGCCTGCTCCTGCTATTGCGCTACTTTGTGGCACAGTTTGAATATCTGGGCCGGTGTCTCCACACCCCTTCTGTGAGTCATCTAGCTCCTCCTTTTTGGACATAAAATTACAAACATGCTTTTCCTACCAGCAGGTATGTTAAATAATGCTGACATCAGTAAAAACCCAGTTCCCAAATTATGAATCTTTGATCAACCAGTTCCTTTGAGGTTTACAACTTTTCACACCATGTTGGTATCAAATGGCCAGTTCCTCTTAAGGCGTCATAAAGGTTTATTAGGCTCATCCTCTAGCAGACTCATAAGTCACCTTTGGTTTTCAACTTCAAAAGCATGAGGTCATAAAAAGGCTATAAAATGCAATTTCTCAAGGAAGGTAATTACATTACAGAGATCTCCTGGTCAGTGTAATACAGCCTGTGATTTCAGCTGCTGACACCTTGTAATTTAAAAGGACCAAATCTCACAGACTGACATTTCATACACTGACTATTTATTTATACCAGTATCATACTATAATCATAACCAGCTGGCCAAGCGTCACAGAGACCTCAAGTCTCTTCTCAACCAAAAAGAACAAGACTGGATCTACAAATTGGGGGCATTGCAATACCCATGTCTTAATGATAAATTTGAGTTAAGGCCCTTTTTGGTGAAAAGAGCATAACATTTTTCATAGACTTGTTTGAAACAACAAGAAACAACTCCCCCCCCCCAATCTACCACTAGGAGATGAAATTGTTTGGGGGGTTCACTTGTTAAAAAGCATTTGCTTCTTTGCTTGATCTGAATTAGAATTAAAATTTAAATTATTTGGTGTTCTCTCTCTGTATAGGACATCCTGAAGAGAGCTTGAGTTTAGAATCAATGATTGACCGGACTTGAAATGCATTCACTCACTGAGCATATATGAACATAAGGGGCTGTGAACCTGAAGCAATTTTATTTCAAACACTAGCATGCACTAGACTGGTGATGGGTTAATTAGTCACAAAGGTGTATACACCACTATGTTGCACTGAGAGCTGTATCTCTGAGGAAGCCCGTTAGGGTGAAACGTAAGAACGTGCAGTATAGCAGAAGCAGAAGCACTGCCTTCCCTGTCTATACCACCTGCTGTAATGGTAAAGAATAAAGCAGCTCTGATTCATTAAAATGGACTGCTGAGCCTTTTGTTTATACCTGCCAGGGGTGAGTGCACTCCTTTCCTTTATGGCAGTATTTTTTTTTTGTAGTTAGCCAATAATGTATGCTAGTTGAGTTTGTAATAAGACAGTAATTAATAATTATGAGTTTTCACTGCTTTCTTTCCTGCCTGTTCTGAGATTCTCTGCTTTCTTCTGCCGATTCCCCCCCACCCACACACTCTCTCGCTCCCTCCTCCATTGTTCTGACTTTGTCTGAGTTGCAGCTTCTGGTACCTCAGGTCAGACGACCCCCACCCGATTTCTGTTTCACTCCCTGCCCCTTTTAACACCTACTACCCTGTAAATCTTTTGACCTGCTCACATTCCGCCCACTGTTTAAGCCCCGACTTCAAGCATACCTAGCTGTATCAGTAATTTCTCTGTCCCTCACTTCACAGATTCAGTGTCCTGAGCTGGTTTCCAGCTCAGACTGTGGCTACAGCTCTCTGTACAGCTGACCGCAGTCACTATTTCCAGTCCACCTGCCTGAAGACCTAACTAAGGTAGGCTCCTGCTTATCTGAAAGGCTGCAAAGCCGCAGCTCCCATTGGTGTGCTCTGGCTGCACTTCGACTGCTAACTGGTCATTTTGGCTCTGGGAGCAGCTCTCAGTGCACTGCACTGACTCTGTGCCTAGCTGGTATGCATTTTGAACTGGAACCTGTTTCTCAGTGATTTTTAGGCCCCCCCACGCCCTTTATTAAATACACTAAAACCCCGCCCTGATTGTCTACCTCTTCCCCATTGACCTCCCCACATTAGTAAGCCCTCCAACCACGTTGGATCCTCAGACCTTCTTCTGAGCTACACCTAGTCACTTGTTCCCCACCATCCACACTGCTTAACTTTTGTTTCTCTATCAAGGAGACATATATTACGAATCCTTAATTCCCTCTATACCATGTGCCATGTTACTCTTTATCGATGTTATATTAATATCCCTTGTATGTCTCTCTGATGAATTAAACCCATTACACTACAACCAGACACTTCTCCCCATTTGAACCCATCCATGTTCCCCCTTTCTTAACTATGCATTACACATCTCTCCCTCCTTCATTTTTCTCTCCCCTCTTCTCTTCCCCCCTTTTGCCTCTGCCCTTCCCATTTACTTTTCCTCTCCTATGACTATAAGAGCACTTTCATTAATTTCACTTTATTATAACTTTATTTTCATCACCTCAACTCCAAAACCACCATCTATATCCTTGACGCAAGGGTACTCTCAAAGAAAGAAAGAAAGAACTAGCTTCTGTCAAGTGCTTTCTTAAGAAACTGCTACTCTTACTCCTCCTATGATCAGGCAATGTCGAACTCAGTCTAGGCCCTCCTTCACCCCTAGCCTCTCCCACTCCTCCTATGCTCAGGCAATGTCGAACTCAGTCTAGGTCCTCCTTCACCCCTAGCCTCTCCCACTGACTTTGCATCTACCTCAGGACTTAAATTGATGCCAGTTAATATCCTCAGCCTAACTAAGACATTTGTGAAGTTACAAGTGTGTGGGTCACTCACACTGAACTCAACCTAATCATAATTACTGAGATACGGCTAAAAAAGGTTAACAAAGACCAGCAAGTCTCCCTTCCTGATTATAAGATGTATAGGGCAGACAGTGAATCTAGAGGGGGAGGGGCAGTCGTATATTCTAAGGATAAGTACAAAATCAGCGACGTCCGGTGTATGTCCAAACCTAAGGAATATGAAATTGTATCTCTAAAGCTTCTCCTTCCTTCTATGGATAGTATCTCCATTGTTGGCTGCTACAGACACCCTGCTGGTGGTACTGACATTCTTACAATTCTTAAATCTTTAACTTTCTTGACTAATAATTAAACCATCATCCTAGGGGACTTAAACATGGACTGGCTCATCTCTAAATCTAATGGCCTTAAACATCTTTGTGATGAGCTTGGCCTATCGCAAGTCATCACTGAGCCTACCAGGTTAAATTCCGCAAACAGTACCAATAACTCCATCCTCGATGTCATATTATCTAGTCACCCTCAAAAAATTCTCCACTCCGCCGTTTGTCGTAATGGCATGAGCGATCATGGGATTGTAGTTTGTGTAAGAGCACAACCTAAGTGTGAGCACCAACTCAGATTGATTACTGAATGGTCATTCTGCAAGTTTAATGCTTCGAGTTACCTGTCTGATCTAATCCCATGATTGGACATCACACGAGATGACGTCACAATCGCACTACCGCGCTTGCGTGAAATACTGACAATGCAGTCTGTAGCTGGCCCCAACCTGGGGCCTTGTATTTTAATGCAAAACAGGCACTTTAAGACTGCCACAGTGACCCCTACGCCTTCAATTTTTATTCATTGCAGGCTTTAATGTTTAAATGTAGATTACTAACTAACCAACTTAACATGAATATGCTATTTAAAGTAATACTTTGGAAAAAGAGAAAGATATTATTACATTACCATCTATTTGTATAAATTACTAACTGATATACTTCAGGTGAATAAGCGCGATTGTGACGTCATCTTGTGTGATGTCCAATCGTGGGATTTTTAGCAAAACAGGCACAAGAGGATAGTAAGCACTCTCAGAGCAGTAATAAACAGAAGCAACCATCTTTTGTGGTGCAGAGAGATGCAATTGGTTAAAAGTAATATTGTCTATGCGTTTTGTAAGTATATAAAAATTGTTTATGGCTTTAAAGTGGTATAAGCCTTAGATGCTTCTAATCAGGAGTTTGAAAATATGTTCATTATGCCTTTTTTTACAGAATATAATTCAAAAGTTTTAGAACATAAAAATCCTTGCACCTAACAGCTTCACTGGGCCAGGTAGGATGAGTGCTTTTGTTACTAAGGAGCACAAGTTTTAATAACAGTGAGTAATAATTGACTGCCAGAGTGTCTTTTCACTTTTGCAATGTATTTTTCACAGAAATTTTGAAAAATGTATGCTGAGAAGCAGAAAAGAGTCTAAGTAGACAGAACCTAATTCTGTGGTAACAGGCAACATTTCTACTTGGGTATGAGGACTGGATAATATTCATGAAATTACCTTATAAGCATTATTGATTGAGTAACATTTATTGAATATCTTCTATAATTGTTTACAGATAAAATAAAGACTACAGAGATTGTACATACCCCATGAAAAAGCCCATTGTATGGGTGAAACGAAGGGGAATCAAAAAAGAATAAAAATAAGATATTACACAACACAGTGAGTGCATTGAATTTTTAAAGGCCCCCCCCCCATCATTTTTTTTCCTGTATGCCTCTGGCTCAGCTTTATCCGATATAAGAACTATACTACAAGCTGACTTTGCACAGCTTGAACCAAACCTTGTAAATGCTAAACTCCTTCTCAATGCCAAAAAATGAAGACAATGATCTTTACCCTGAAAAGCTCCTCCTCCACCTTCCACCCACCTAATGAGTTTATTTCAACCTCCCTAAGTGAACCTCTTGAGGTTGTCCCCAAATTCAAATATCTAGGCATTTGGCTTGATAATAAACTCACCATCAACACCCGGTAAGCTGAAATCTAGAATTGGCTTTTTCTTTAGGAATAGATCCCTTTTCCTAACCGAGACTAGAATCAGGCCCGTCCAGGCTACATTCCTGCCCTTACTTGACTATGGCGTCATAATCTGCAGTTCCTACCCCACTATATATTTGAACAAGCTGGATGTTCTCTATCACTGTGCCCTATGATTTATAACCAGTTCTCCCTTGCATACTCATCACTGCGGTCTGTATGCAGCTGTTGGGTGGACCTCACTCACCACCAGACGTCTGATCCATTCAGGTACTTGAACACTTAAAATCCTATTGAACAAACTCCCAGAACATTTGCCCTCCCTTGTTTGCATCTCCCACAGTTTTTATTCCCTTAGGAAGTCTAACCTTATCCTCTTAGAGGTGCCTAGGACTCGTACCTCTTTTGGTAAACGTGCCATCTCTTGTGCCCCCGCTGATGCCTGGAATCAGCTTCAGTCTGTATTCAAATTCTCCAGCCTAGTCTCTATCACCTCCTTTAACACTTTAGCTGAAACCAAATTGAAAGAAACGTGTTGCTACCACTAGTCTTCATTGACCACTCTCTCACAATCAATATCCCCCTTCACCTCACTATTCCTCCTGTATACCCAATGCTTCTTTGCCCTTCCTCATCTTCGCCATGCTGGCCCATTCACACCTTGCTATCTGAACACTGTGTTCTCTCTTTTCCTAGACCTCCACTGACTGTCCTTTTTCTCTCTTCTTCTCACACTCTTTTCTCTTTTATCTCATTTCATATGTACTCATTTCCATGTCCTTGAATGTTGCTACCCCTTCTTACTACAATACAGTCTGTATGTTCTATTATCAAGTTGTACATTTGCTCCATTTTTTTGTGTGCTTTTTTATATATACCTTATACTTTATCCTTGGAATTTGACTGGTTGTATATAATTTGCCTTGTCTGCATGTTTAACTGTTACATGTCATCAGGACCTCCTTGTGAATGAGCTTGCTTAATGGAGTTATTCCTTCAATAAACTTCAGACTTAAAACTTGTGTTTTCAGGAGCTTGCACCACCACTTTAGTGCTCACCTCTACTGCTTGCAAATATTTAGACAGTCCCCATCGATATGAATCCTCTGTGTTCAATCCTTCAACCAGTTATTTATCCATCTAATCACGTGGTGGTTGAGTCCCATACATGTTAGTTTAGGTGCGTGTTCATGGTGAGGGACCTTGTCAAAAGCTTTTGCAAGGGCTAGAAGGATGATGTCAACTGGGATATTATCATATAGACTGGCACTTACTTTGTTATAGAAGGTGACTAGGTTTGTAGTACAAGAGCATCCAGCTGTAAACCTGTGTTGATTATTATCAGTTAACTCTCTGGAATAGATTTCTGACTCTACTCTGTTTTTTATAAGTCTTTCCATTACCTTGCAATAGAGAGAAGTTAGGCTAATGGGTCTATAGTTGTTTGCTAACCCTTTGTTCCCCTTTTTATGTATTGGGATAACAATGGTGGTTCTCTAATCCTGAGGCACCTCACCACCTTCCATGGATTTATTAAACAGTATAGATAGTGGTAATGATAGGGCTGTGGACATCTGTTGTTGGATCCTCAAATGGATATTGTCAGCTCCCGGGGACATATTTGGCTTTAGTTTATTGATTGCTATCTCAATTTCCTCTCTTGAAAAGTAAATATTGTTCACCCCCCTTTAAACTTGTGAAGGGGGGTGTGATGGAGAAAAAAGGCTGTCAAGGGTGCGATAAGGAGGGACTCTGTCTCCACCCTGGGGACCAGGAGGATTGCAGGAAAGGCCAGCTGGCAAAGTGCAGACCAGGGAAAACAGAATCCCCATGGGAACACGAGCAGGGAAATGGAACTATAGGGAAAGGGTGGAAGGTAGTCCTGTAAATGCCAGGAGCTTGGGCAATAAAATGCCTGAGCTCCAGGCGATGCTAACTGAGGGAGCAGTGGATGTGGCAGCGGTCACTGAGACTTGGGCCACTGCAAGACATGACTGGGACCTGAACCTGAGAGATACACTATGTTCAGGAAGGACAGGGGGAGGAAGGAGGAGGGGTAGCAATGATAGTCAAAACTGCATTGGCATAGGGGAGTAGAGGAGGCGGAGAGGACACGTGGAGGCGATTTGGGTCACCTTGATAATCAAAGGGGGCAAGAGGGTAAAAATAGGGTGGTGTATAGACCCCCAGCCCTGGCGGAGGAGCTGAAGGACAGTCTGGTGGCAGATGTTAGGAGACACTGCAGACTGGGCAGAGGAACGGTGGTGGTGGTGTTGGGGGACTTAAACATGCCAGGAACAGACAGGGAGACTATGACATCCTCTGTGACCAGGGAACAGAGGTTGTTGGATGTCTTTCAAGATGCGTTCCTAACTCAGCAGGTGAGGGAACCGACCAGGGAGGCACAGGTACTGTATGTGGTCCTGGCAGACAGTGACCAGATTGGGGGCCTGGAGGTAAGGGACCCATTGGCGGGGAGTGACCATGCCACGGTCTGGTTCTGCCTGGACCTAGGAGGGGTAGAAGGCTGCACAAAGATGGAAGTAACCGACTTCAGGGGCGGATTTTAAGGAAATGGGAAGGATCCTTAAGGAGCATTTGGATGGGATTGGGTCAGACATGGACTCTGATAGTAGGTGGGAAATCATCAGGAGAGGGGTGCAGGATGCTACCAGCACCTGTGCAAGAGTAAGACGAAAATGCGGTAGGGCCCAAAAACCCTGTTGGTGGACCAGGGAGGTCCAGGAGGTGGTGCGGGGAAAGAAAGCAGCCTATAAGCAATTCAAGTGCTCAAGGAGTGAAAGGGATCGAGGGGAGTACGAGCTGATGGCTAGAAGGGCCACTAGAGAGGTGAGGGCGGCTAAGGCAAGGAAGGAGCAGAACCTGGCCAGGGAAATTAGGAGAGGGAACAAGGGGTTCTTTAGATACATTGGGGAAAACGAAGGGTGAAGGGGCAGATTAGCAGGATTAAATCAGGGGAGAGATGGGCACAAGACCTGGGAGCAGGCTGAGGTACTAAATGAGTACTTCACCCCAGTTTCACCAGGGAAAATGGGGGTGCTGCATCATACATGGGAGGAGACAGAGATACTGAGGAGGGGGGGACCCTTACCGATCGGCAGGTCTGGGGAGAGGGGGAGGCATCACTGGCAGGTGGGGGAAGGGCTAAGCAGGGAGAAGGAGTACCGGAAGTGGAAATCACAGCAGAGAGAGTGAGGGAAGCCCTCAGCTCCCTTAAGACGGAGAAAGCACCGGGGCCGGATAAATTACATCCCAGAGTGCTGAAGGAACTTGCAGATGTCCTGGCAAAACCCCTGGCAGAGGTTTTCACCATCTCTCTGAGGACGGGGTGGGTGCCCCAAGACTGGAAGGTGGCGCATATAGTGCCTATCCACAAGGGGGGATCAAGGGAGGTGGCAGGGAACTACAGGCCTGTCAGCCGGACCTCGGTGGTGGGCAAGGTGATGGAGGGCATTGTCAAGGAGAGGCTGGGGGGGGACCTGGATAAGTCAGGGTGCCTGGATGATAGACAGCATGGATTCATCCCGGGAAATCGTGGTCAGACAAACCTGGTGGAGTTCTATGACTGGGTGACAAGTGCCTTGGACCTGGTAGACCAGTGGATGTCCTCTTTCTAGACTTCAGCAAGGCATTTGACTCTGTTCCTCACGTGGGCCTGTTGGATAAGCTGGGAGAAATGGGGTGGGGAACCAGATGATCAGATGGATAGGCAATTGGCTCCAGGAGTTGGGGGGGGGGGATAGTCTCATCCCCAAGGAGGGTCATTAGTGGGGTCCTACAGGGATCAGTCCTTGGGCCCCTTCTGTTCAACGCCTACATATCGGACATAAGGACAGGAATCAGGAGTGAGATGAGTCTCTTTGCAGATGACTCAAACTGGGGGTGGTGGTGGATGGGGAGGAGGGAAGGGTGGCCCTACAGGGGGACCTGGAGGCTCTGGAAATATGGTCTAGAAAGTGGAAGCTGAGGTTCAATGCAGGGAAATGCAAGGTACTCCACCTGGGGGCCAGAAACCCAGGTCAAGTGTACACCCTGGGGGAAATGCTACAAGTCTCGATGGCTGAGAGGGACCTGGGGGTGGTGGTGGATGTCAAGATGAACAACTCTGAGACTTGTAGAGGGCAGCAGCCAAGGCTAACAGGATGCTGGGATGCATCGCTAGGGGATCACCTCCAGAAGGAGGGAAGTGATACCCCTCTGTATAACTGCTTGGTGAGGCCGCACCTGAGTACTGCGCAGTTTTGGAGGCCACACTTAAAGCGGGACATTAACCTCCTGGAGAGGGTCCAGAGGAGGGCAACCAAAATGATTTGGGGCTTGGGGACAGGACCTATGAGGAGAGGCTCAAGAGCTCAAATATGTACACATTGGAGAGAGAAGGGACCATGGGGACATGATAGAGGCTTTAGGTACATGAAGAGGGTAAATAGGGAGGAACAGTTGGGGTGCTTCGAAGGAAGGAGGAAGGGGCCACTAGAGGGCATGGTTTGAAGCTGGAGGGGGGAAGATTTAGGGGAGAAAGGAGGAGGTGCTACTTCACTGAGAGGGTGGTGGAGCCATGGAATGCACTGCCTAGGGGCCGGTGGAGGCAGAGACAGTGGAGGGGTTCAAGAGGGGGTGGGACAGGTACAGGGGAAGGGTTCTGGAAGCAAAATCCAATGCAGCAAGAATATCCGGAACTGGGAAGGGAGAAGCCAGAGAAGGCAAGGGGGACAGCAAGGTCAGCACCCAGGTTGGGGACTGACCGAACGAGCAGACACGAAAGACCGTTAGGCCTATTCTGCTGGCATTTTAGTATGTTAGTATGTTAGTACTGCGTATATTAAAATTTTGCATTGGAATCTGTACTTTGTCATTAAAGACCAAACAAAAGAATTCATTTAAAACATTTGCTATAGTTATGTTGTCCTCTGTTATTAGGCCATTTATAGTGACAGGCCTATCTTTTTGGCCCCTTTCTTATGGCTATTAACATAGGAGTAAAATGTTTTATTGCCCTTAGTAGGGACAATTTTGATTTCTAACTTACACGTCTCTTTTTTGATCATCTGTTTAAGTTTCTTTAGTTCTGTCTTATAACGACTAGTGGCAATTGGGGTGTCAGTTTTTTGAGTATTTTATATGCTTTTGCCTTTTTTGTTCACCTGCCGCTTGATAGCGCTGGTCAGCCATATTGGGATACTGCCCTTTTTGTTATATTTCCTTTGTTCAGGGATAAATTTATTTTCCAAGTTCAGTATTATATTTTTTAAAAGCATTCAGGACTCTCAATGGATAACATAGAAACATAGAAACATAGAAGTTGACGGCAGATAAGGACCGCAAGGCCCATCCAGTCTGCCCATTTCTTTGTTCTACCTTATAAATGTGCCATCGGCCTTTGCTCTGTCAGTGGCCTATCTATTCATAGTCATTTGTATTGCTCCCTTATGCCTATCCCATGCCTGTTTGAAGCCCTGCACTGATAGATTTGACATTGTGGTTTCCCAGTCAGAAACCATAATAATGTCCCTAATATTTTTAAAGCCTGCCTTATTATAGTTGGTAATAAGTTGGGTACCAGTCTGTATAATTCTGCATGATGTTAAACTAGAGTAGCTAGTACTGTGGTCACTGCCACCTAAAGGACAGCTTATGTTAATATCTGATATGACATCATCTATATTACTTAGAATTAGGTCCAAGATATTGTTCTCTTGTTGGGGCAGTAACCGTTTGTTGTAGACCCAGGCAAGTGAGTAAGTTCAGCAAATCACATTCCTGATTGGTAGTCCCTGATAAATTTTCCAAGTTAATCCAGGGGAAGTTGAAGTCCCCTACTATAATTGTATTTCCCACATTGGAAGCTGACACAATTTTCTTAATAAATTTGTTGCTATATGCACTTCCTGAATTTGGTGGTCTGTAAAAATTTCCGATCAAGAGTTTGGACCTACTTTTGAATTTCATTTGTAACCAGACACTCTCTACACTGCTGTCCTCACCCTCAGAAGGACTATCTGATGACAAGTAATATTGTTCCTTATGAGATGCAGATGCCCCTCCCCCCATTTGTTGTTTCTGTTGTTATAAAAAAAGTTTATAGGCACTTATTTCCCTGCTCCAATCATTGGAATCATCCCAGCATGTCTCTGACACAACAACCACATCCAGATTTTCTCTTAACATGATGGCTTCCAGTTTGTTTGTTTTTTCAGTTATGTTAAGACTTCTAGTGTTGGCCACCATAATATGGCATAGGTCAACAACTTTAGTTTGCTATTCATTGATAGTTGTTGGGTGTTCAGCCAAACCCATATCCCCCATCTTACTTAGTTTAAAGATTTAGTAATGAAGGACTTGATTTTTGTTCCCAAGTGTAGGCTTCCTCTTTTGCTGAGGTGCAGTCCATCTCAACTGTATAGAGTATGGTTGTTGGTGAATGTTTCCCAGTTAATTGGACACTTATACCCATTTTGGAGCGTCCATTTCCAAAGCCACTCATTGACTTGTTTTATTTTGCTGTTTTTGAGATAACCTGCCCTGGGTACTGGCAAAATATCTGAGAAGCAAATGTCGCTCCCTTTTTCTTTTAATTTGTTACTGAGGTTGAGGTATTCCTTCTTAATGCCTTCCACTCCTTTCCTGTTTATATTATTTGTGCCTACATGGGAAATCATGAATGGGTTGGGGCCTGCATTGCTTAATATGTTGTCAGTCATTGCTGTAATGTCAGCTATCTGGGCCCCATGGTAGCTGCTGCAGGTGTGATTTGCTTTGTCAGGTCTGCAGGCTATTTTATCAACATGTTTAATGATTGAATCACCCAGAACAACTATCTAGCTTGGGGAGGTGATACATGAAGTAGTATCCATTTCTGAGGGGGACATTATAGTTTAGTTATTTATTTCAGAAATGGATGGGGTAGATATCAGTGATGGGATCAAATCATATGCCAGGGAGGCCACTGGGGGCTTAGTAACCACTATGGCTGATTGAATATTGTCAACAACACAGTTGGTGGGTTTGTTAATACTAGTGGGGCTGTCCAATCCAGGTAGTAGCAGAACGAGGTGAGTACTGGCAGTAGAAGCTGGGCTGGTTGACAATGTCTGGTCAGTTAGTGGGTCATCACATAATGTGATAAGTTCTGGGTTATCAGTTTTATGACCCGCTGGTGTAAAGTGGCCTGGTCCCGTGTTGGGTAGATGTTCATTGCTGGTCTGGTTATTTACCAGGGGTATAAAGTGATTGCTTATAGGTAGTTTAAACTCCATGGCTCTTCGTTCTTTTTTATCTTATGTTTATTATCCACCATTACCAAAACATCTCCCTCTGTGGAGTTATCATAGGAATCCTCTTCATGACCCTTCTTTTTGTTTACATCTGAGTTTTTATTTGGAGTTATGGATAGTAAACTGGGTCTGGATGGTAAATTATTCAGCATCAGGGTGGGGGGATAGGGCTAGTACTGGGGGTAGTCATCCTGCTAATACCATCATTTCACGTGGTGTGGCCTGTGGTTTAGTGATAGCTAGAATTCTCTGTGTCATTTCCTGTTGTCCTTTTTCTATAAATTCTAGCTTGGTGTTGAAGGTGGCGATTTCTTCCTGGAGATCAGCAGTGTGCATACACTTTTCACAAATGAACTCCTCCCTAGTAACTTGACTGCTAACTATCTTGTACATTGAGCAGCATTTACACTGCAATCCAATATCCCCCTCCAAGGCTGTAATTTTGTTAGCCATGCTGTAAAAAAAGATTAACATTTCCTACCTATTCTACCCTTTCTACCTACCTTCAACTCCTTGTATCTCAGATCTTTCTTATCTGTGTTCCTGTCTGGTCATTTTTATTACCCTTTTTAGCATCCTTTTATCTTCAGCTGACCTGTTTCTATTAATTGCCCCCCAAGTTCTTCTCATGCATCTTTTTTACTTTGATACTTACATAGAATTTTATCTCAAGTCCCATTTTATCACTTTCTTACTGCACTTCCTGCCATTCTTTCCTTTAAGTAATTCTTTTCAATATTTTTTTTTATAAATTGCTCCACAGTAGATATAAATACTGCTTATGTTGCTCAGTTTTGCTATTCACCTGAAGAAGGGACATGTGAGGCCCTGAATGCTTGTGTATAATTCCATCTTTGTACAAGACACTTGTTGGTCCAATAAAAAGTATCAAACTTTCCAGCGTCTCCTGTTAACGATGCTGAAAAGTATTTATGGAAAAATAGACAGATACGGTAAAGAAACACTGGAGTAGAAAAGTAAATAAAAGCAAAGGATTTTTTTTTTGTGTTCAAAAAGTTCGAGAATGAGGCAGAATCACAAATTACCCTGGAATAATACCACCATTATTCTATCAGTTTAGGTCAGTATGCTGCCTGTCAACAAGGCTGAATCTTTAACACAGGATATAACAACATTTGCTAGAGTTTATACCACAGATTAGTGTAGGTGATATAACCTTGATAGTATGCCTTAATAGCTGACAAAGACAATAACCAGCTGCCAAATAGCACTTTCTGTTAATCTGGTTCACCTAAAAGCTAAACCCTTTATAAGGGATTAGATTATACAACCTGTGATTCATGAGTTTTGTTTTTGTAACATTTACTGATAGGTCTGCCTCCCATCCTCTGGACACTCCAGACACACACAGAATGTGTGTATTTCTGCACACGTTTCCGCAGGTGAGGATGCACACTTGCTTGCTCGAGCTCACCCCACTCATTAAGGGGGTGATTTTAAATACTCAAGGTGACCCAGAAGTAGCCCTGTGGTCACTGAACACCTTGATGCAACTAACGTTGTTGAGGTCCTTGTTTCTGAGTAAAAATAAAGCATGGAGTCTACAGTGAGACTCTCTAGTTAAAAGTTAAAGGGCTCAGTAATGCCCAGATCCATGACACGACAGCAACAACTTTTTTGTTGATCGCAAATTGTGGTTGGCATAAATCTGTCAGGAAACTGTCTTTGTTTTTCGGGAGACTTCACCCCCCCTAAACCTCCCCTGCAGGGGCTCTGCTACCCCACATCCCCCGTAACTAAGGATTATCAACTCCAGGTCAAAATTGATTCAGGGAGGGGGCAAACCCCTGAGAAAGCAATGCCAGGGTCCTGTGGGTACACTACAGCAGCAACAGTGATTTGCCTCTGTAATGTACTTCACGATCAAAATGTTGCTGTGGCATTAGCATACGGTAATGCCTAGTTGATAAAAAATAAGGTGCTGCACTTAATTGTAGTCTGTGAGGACTCACTCCCGAACTACAAGTCTCCTCCCCTTTCTGTCTCTCCTGCCACTATGCATAGGCAGGGAACCCTGAGAGAGACAATAAAAAGCTTTTCATAAGCTGCCACAGATAAGTCACACACAGGTTCACAGTGGCACAACTAGAGCCTGTCTTGTGGCTTTTGGCTGGCACACAGGTTAGCAGCTCACTAAAATTACAACCACAGCAAAAACAAAAGCCATGTTATTTGGTTCAGATCCCAAACTAAAACATTTTTTTGGTAATTTCAAAGTGCATGCTTTTGATGGAAGCCCAGTTGAGACTGTGGACTCATTTAAATATCAAGGTGTAACATGGGATTCATCTTTAAGATAATATACGCATGAATAAAAACATGGCTAAGATTCATTCAAAGATTGGAACCCTGTATTGATTACACAATTTTTTAACTAAAGAAACATGACTTGCCATAACACAGCAAAATCTTCATACCATATGAATTATGCTTCTATCATCACTGACACTACACCTGCTAGTACTATTTTAGGAAAAGAAGTACTATTATAAAAAATTGTTCAATTTGAACTTTTGGCTCCACATCAAACTCACCACTGTCAAATACTAAATAAACTTGACAGGTTATCCATTTAGAGTCACCACAAATTCTCTATGTCACGATTCACGTTCACAACTATGGATTCCAGTGTTCCAACCTCATTCCATAATCTCTTAGTCAAATATACATCTACTTACGAGTCATGATCTTCTCAGAAACATCAATCGGTTCTACCATTAGTGAACACAAATGTTGGGAAAAGAACCTTCGCCTACAGTACTGCTTCTGTGTGAAATGCATTGCTGTCTCATGTTAAGCTTTCACCTTCTATTAAATGATTTTCAACAGCAGTCCTCCACTATTTTAAAAGTATAAATGTATGCTCATGTATAGAAGCACTGACCTAAATTTTTTAATGTCTATGTTTTGTTACTATTGTATTATGTATTGTAAGTCTTTTTGTAATTACTTTGATGTCAGGTTGTACCTGAAAAAGGAATGTATATTCCAGTGTTCCTACCTGCAATTTCAAATAAAGGTAATGAAAATGAAAATGCTGCTGTTTCAAAAAGTTATAACCATAGTGGGCATCATACTTAATAAGCTGATGACTGACAAAACTAAGAGTAGTGTGGCACATGTGGCTGGCATGGTGGCAGTGGTGAAGCGGGGACCTAGCAACATAGCCAACACATGAGTGTTATTCTTAAACATGGCATTTATTCTCTCATTAGTTGACAATCTAAGACTCAAGTCACCTGCCAGCATAACAGTGGCGGTGTCTTCTTTTGACTGAAAGTCTTTCTTTATGTTATCAAGGAAAATGTGAAGAAATTGTATTTGAGGAAGAATTTGACTTAGAGTTGCACTGTCCACACTGATATTACATGTGCCAGCCTCAAATGGCTCCAGTAAGGTGACTAAAGATTCAAGTAGAGTCCAGCTGCTGGAACTGAGCATGATGTCTACTTTACCTATTTGATTCTGCATGGTGTAGTCATGTACAACAGCTTTTTTCTGTTCAAGAAGCCTTTCCAACATGGAAAATGTTGAATTCAAGTGGGTTGGAACTTGCTGCTTTAATGTATGCAGTGGTAAGTTGTTTGATCTCTGCAGCCCCTTCAGGATCTTTTGTGCTTTCACAGAGTGGCTGAAATGCCCACACATTTTCCTAGCAAGACCTAACAGGTTTTCAACATTTCTGTTTCCATTGAAGAAATAATGGATGAGAAGATTTAAACAATGTGCAAAACAAGGTATGTGTTGGTAGTTTCTGTCTTTAACAGTTTTGACTATGTTGGCACCATAATCTGACATTATGAACCCTGGAGATAAAGAGTATGGAGTAAGCCATTTCTGGAATTGTTTCTCCAGCTCCTGCAGAATATTCACAGCAGTGTGGTTTTCATTGAAAGTAGTGAAATATAATACAGCCTGATTCCTACTGCTTACAGTAAAGTAGGGATTACTACTTTCTGACTGGAAACTTGTTTAATGAGCTGTAATAGTCATGTAGTCAATTGTTTGGTTGCTGGCCCATATATCTGTAGTTATGTGAACCTGCTTCACCTCAAAAAGTTTCAGCTGGTTAATGACCTCAGTACACCTCAAGTCATACAACTGTGCAACAGCCTTTTTCCAGAAATATGTTTGACAGGGAACACTATGCCATGGTTCAATCTGCTTCATGAACTTGAGGAAACCTTTTTGGGCAACAAAAGCAAAATGGAGTTGACAAACAGCCAACAGCTCTGCAATGACTCTATTTAGCAGCTGGCATGTTGGATACTTGGGGTAAATTTTAATGTCAACACTTTCTTTTAATGTTAGTTGACAAGATATTTTTAATTTTGGGGGGGAATGTATTTTTCATGCCTTTTTTCACTTGGAGTACTACTTTGGTATTTTCCAGTACTTGATGATGTTAGAAAACAATCTGTTTCATTACCAAGACCCCTAGAATTCTGCTGCTGCAGAATTTTGCACAGAACTTGCAACCTACTGCAGAATATCTGCAATGCCTCAGAATTCACTGTTCTTGGTGATTCTTTATTAATATTTCTAATTTATCCATAGCACCTGGTTCCCATACCCTCCTTTTATATCCACAACCCCCTCAATGCCCAGCATGTGGTGTTATCAGTGCTAATACATCATACATTAGCCAATGACAGGGCTGCATTCTGCCACAGAAATGAACAGTCACTTATCTACCACAGCGCCCACTCCCAGAGGAAGTGGCACAGCACATCAGGTACTGTGATATTTGCTCAACCTGTACTACAGCCTAATAAAATTTTCAGCTGTAAGTAATTACACTAGAGCCAACTTTAAACTAATACTTGACAATAGCATAGACCTGTTAACTCCATACCTTACTTTGTATAGATTTATTGGTGCCCTTACGATATAGGGATGCCTTCTTAAATGAATAACTGGTAAAATGAATTAACCTGTCGTTTTTAAGAAAAATAAAGTAACTATGCCCAGAAAGGTGAAATATAATAATGTGTAGACCTGTTGAAAAAAACAGATCTACTAAATGAATAATTGCTCTGTATGCATTTTTGCCTGAGTTATTGGTTATATGTTATCATGGGTTGATAGAATTACCTAAAAGTTATGGAGAAATGTTGGGTGCAGGTCCAGTCATTGGGCCAATGGGAAGCATTTTGTGTTCCCATGCTGGCAACTCAGGTTCAGGAACGAGCTCTGGGAGCTGGCTGAGCAGCAGAAGGAAGAGGGCAGCCCTGTCTTACACCATCAATCTGAACCATGGAAAGATATGTCGCAGTGTACTGTCACACGGGTAACACCTTGTGACAGGCTGGGGAGCCTTCCCTCATAAGGGGTTCATATGCATGTCATGGCATGATGGGGTTATGTAGTGTGTCAGGAAAAGTGGGTTGGCATGAAAAATGAGTCTTGCAATATCTCCTCTATTCTGTTTATTCCACTTCCAAATGGACTTGTATGAATGAGGATACAATTTCACGGTCACAAAAAGGGAAATTTATTTAAAAAAAACTATGTTACAGATTGTGTATAAATATATAAGTGATACACAGTCTGCTATTTCTGTATAACAAATCATAATGGAGATTCAAAGCACACTATAGGTTGCCCTGTGGCTTACTGTACATGCAACAGAGCTAGTGGCTTCATACCAAACATGGACAGCTGTCAGGAAACATGACAAACATGCCTACAGGTATTGTGTGACTGTGCATGGCTTAGAACTGCTGTGGACATTGGTACTTTCTGTGCATAGCATGCGGTTGCTTTCCGAACCATACAATGGGAGGGTCATACATAACACAAGCTGGAAGAAACTGTTTGGGCACTCACCCATACTGTACAGAACCTGGGGCATGTACCTTCCCAGGATCCCCTGCACACAGGCAGCAGGGAATCCACTCCGGGACCCAGGCCAGGCATCCAGCTGATGCCCAACTGTGTCCTGCAAGCTGCATCCATCCAGCCCCTGCAATCCTGCATGTGGGGGGGGGGGCAGGGCCCGGACAGGTGGCTGGCATTCATGAATGCTGGTGGTGCACGCCTGTCCATAGGCATGTACCTAAATAGGCTGTTTACATGCTTTTCATGCGTAACACCTACATCTTTGTACATAGTGGCATACTGCCCAATATGCATAAGAGTCACCCTTGGCTCACCACATTTCCTCCAACACTCTGCTGAGGAACCCCTGGCCCATTTGCTGTTAATTACAGGAGTTACAAAGTATCTAGGGCAGACCTTCCATGCAAATTCTGGCCAACTAGGCAAAGATGCAGTTCTGAATGTCCCCAGCCATACTCTGTCCCAGACTATCTGTTAGATGTACCTTGGCCTCCAATTGTCATTTATTAATTAGATACTTTACTTGAGAGTTTTTTTGCTTGAAGTAAAAATTGATATAAACACTGATATCACCCCTTCTGCTGAATAGTGTTAAGAAATGTGGGAAGTGATATCTCTGCCTGACTTTCCCCCTGTTCAGCCCATTGTTCTCTATGGAGTTGCCTATACACAAAATCTCTTGTGTGTAAATATCGAAAGTGGTCAGTTATGGCCCGATGAAACTCAGCTCTGCACTCCTCAAAAGTCTTAATTTTCGTGCCTGTCAGGATTTATTCCAGATATTTGATGCCGTCATGGGCCCACCTTCTGTACCAGTGGTCTATGGTTCCTGGAAGAATGCTGTTGTTCCAGGCTAGCCATCAGTACCTCCACATGTATTTAGAAGACAGTTGTACTTTACTATATTTTCCCATGCTGCCCAGGTGACTGTTTCCTAGCCAACAAGGCTCCTTCTCGCACCTTCAGTTTTGCTTCTGCCCAGACAAATGTCATAATCTGCCTTTGAGCCTGAGCAAACCATGTCTTAGCCAGACTGGTGCACACTGAAAGAGATACAAGTATCAAGGCAGTACATTCATTTTCAACACCGGTATTCTAGAATGCAGGGGGAAGAGTAGCAAGGAACACCTTTCTACTGTATGTCATTTCTCAAGGTGTGCAATAGTGGCACAAAATGTATTTATTTTGTTTAGTTTTTGATAACTGGGAAAGGAGGACTAGACAATTCTGCCTGTTTTCACACATGTCCTATTTATTAAGATGCTCTATAATATGGAGCGTTCTACAGACTCTATCCTGGGCCTGCCTGCCATGAACCCTGTCGGTTTAAACTGATCAGCCATGGGACAATGCCCTCCAAATGTCTTGTTAAAGATCAACTGCAGATATATTATAAACATATTATAAACTATACTCCTTTTCCCTAACATAAGGACAATCAGGCCTTATTTATTACATATAAAATGAAGAAATTGCCATTTGTCATGTACAGATACTATTTTGATGCTCTCCTATTTGATGGTTTCACAGAAAATCCCTCAGACGTTTTCAAACCAGCTGACGGAATCTTGGGTGCATGCTCATTCCACTCAGGCAACAATAACATAATTTTCCTCAAGGTCCTGGCAGCTCAGTACACGCACACACGCACACACGCACGCGTACATCAGGTTGCAAAATGGCAACAACTCATGTTTACTTTCAATTGCCTGAGGATCTTTGCCTATTGAATTTTATTGATACAGCATTACAGTGTCTATATAGTAATTACATATTTAGTTACTTTCACAATAATTTTTAGTGGACAATACTTTAAAATAAGGAGGAAGCTGTTGTTGGCTTCATTCAGGGCTGGAAGAGAACAAAGAAAACAAAAATGTTCATGTTAAGAGCCAGTCATGTTGTTAATGCTTTTTTTTTGGGGGGGGGTTGATACTGAGCACCAAGTGTTGAGGAACTTGGCAAATTGAAAGAAATTTAGTCATGGTGTTATACTGGAATAATTTGATTAATACAGGCCACCACCAGAAAACTGGAAGCAAAGACTGGTTTTTTAAATGTCATAATATGACGTACTGAGCTGCCAGGACCTTGAGGAAAATGATGTCATTGTTGCTTCAATGGAATCAGCACTCACTCAAGATTCTGCCAGCTGGTCTGAAAATGTCTGAGGGATTTTCTGTGAAACCTTCAAAAAAGACAAGCAGTAAAACAGCATCTGGACATGAGAAATGACTGTTCCTGCACAATACTTGCAATATATACAGTGATTGTTCTCATGGTGAGCAAATAAAATACGGTAAAAACATTTTAAAAACACTGCAACTGATCTTTAAGATAGCTGTTAGAAGTTTATAGTCTACATTCAGGGTGGAAGGATAACAATATGAGGGGTTTCAAGTACGGTTCTTGCCAAGCTTAGGAAGTATGGAAATTGCCACATAATTCCATGAGGGTGCTAGAGCACGCTGTTCCTCCAAAGCAACCCCATAAGCTGCTTTCAATAGTGGGACCCTTTCTTCCTTGAAAAGATTATAAAATTCCAATGGGAATCCATCAGAGCTAGGACATTTACCCGTTTTGCTCCTCTGAATCTCAGAAATATCTCCTCTCCACTAATCAGAGCACACAGAGCCTCATTCTGCTCCTGGGCAACATGTGGTACTGTAGATTAAGATGTATCAGGAAAGTGTCCGTAGCCTCAATTGTCTGGCCTGGTCTAGCTTAGAATAACATCTTGTAGTAGTGTTGGAATGCTTCCCAGACTTTTGGAATCCTCCCTACTCTATGACCCAGGCCCTGATGCATTACTATGCCAATATTGGCTCTGGCACAGTGTACTCAGAGACTACAGGCAAGTAGTTTTAAGGTTGTAGGCCCTCCCTCATAGTACCGTTCCTGCAAGTATTTTAGATTCTGTTCCACCTTGTAATCTAATAGTTGGTTAAGTTCTTTCTTTAATCTTATTAATTCTCTACCTCACTGCCTCTCCAGTTTGGTTTGTTGTAACAGCTCTGGTTCCTGTATTTTATTTTCCAATTACCTTTTTTTTCTCCATATGGACCCTCTTCCTTCCTGCCGCTATGTAAATCAACTGTCCCCTAACTATTGCTTTCACTATGTCCCAAACTATACCTGGGGAATATGTCTGGGCTGTGAATCTCCCTGGCCACCTGTTCTATATGTAACCCACCCAGCCCCCTCGTCTAGGGGGCATAAATCATTTGTTCCAGAGGGCATCAGGGAGGTGTACATCAAGTGCAACACCCAAGCCAGTGCACCCCAATTAGATAGGAAAAATATCTGTCCTACCGCTCGTCGACTTCATTTCCAGGAGCACTCTTGATCTCACCTCCAATTCTGGATCTGTTTGTTCCCCGGAACACTGACCACCAGACCAGGATCTCCGAACTGCGACCTCTGAGCCCCAGAGCCCCTTGATCCCTGATGCAACCTGATGGGTGCCTTCTGGAATTACAATTTATGAAATAAATTAGGCACAAGGGAGGGGGCTGGGAGGGGACTTTTCATTTCATTTCCCCTTTCCAAACTTAAACAAAGGAAGAATCATTGCCAAATTTCTTCCCAACTAGCTTCTTTATGTTAGCTCCTGCACCCCAAATGATTCCAGGAATGCAAAGGTCACATCCTTCATCGAATAAATAAAGCAGCTCCACGGGGCTCTCTGAACTTTTTTACAAAATACCCAAGCAGGACATTCTGAGTAGCAAGAATTGTTTACAGGCAGTACAAACAGGGCTTCTTCCCTCTAACCTCTTGGATGATTTACCTAAAGAACCTCCCTACTTAGAAACCCACAGGCTCCTGGCTCACTGGCGCTGGTAAGTCAAATCTTTTTTTTTTCTATTCTGGGTTACACATTCTCATACATCTCTGTCTGGCACTGGTCGCTGCCCTATCTTCGGTGTGGGAAAGCGTGCTGCTTCCCCCACCTGGCCCCTGGACCTTTGCCCAAATCTCAAGGGGTACCAGAATTTCTTCCTCTGACCCAGGTCCTATAACCCACTCTTTCTCACTTTACAGGGAACCTAAACCTGCTGGTGCTCCCAACCTCACAGCACCCATTCCCTCCTTACAGCTCAGCCTTTCCTTTTGCACTGCCCTCCAACTGGTGCAGCGGCCCTCAAACCTAGCCCTGCTCCAGTACCTGAGCTGCCCTGAAATGGACTGCCCTGCCATGGGATCCTGGGCCCTGCCACTGCCCAAGCCACTCTGAGCAGCCCACCTCTGCAAATACTGCTCCCTTATCCTCTTTTCTGCTCCTGGCTGACCCTTCAGGAGGATCCAGCCCCAGGCCCACTTCCCTGTCAACACATCCTGGGCTTGTGGTAGGCTCCAACCACAGGCTACACTCCAAGGCCTGTCCTAAGACCTGTTTACCCCCTGGCCCTTTAATGCTGGCACCACAGGACCTGCCCCTCCAAGCAGATCCCCTGAATTGGGTGAAGGGCCCCCTGGCTCCCTCTGCTCTCAGCCCACCTTGCTACACTGGCTACGGGGAAGAGACGCTGCCACTGGCCTCCTCACTGTGGGGACCCTGCCACTGTCACCACTGCACTGGTGGCCTGAGTGACTACTTACAGAATCTCTAAGGGCACCTGCCTATCCTTGCCTCCTACTGCCACCTGCACCTCCCTTACCCCAATAACGCAGGCACCTGGCTGATCATCCTCCCTACGGAGCTTTCTTCCCAGATCCTCAATGCCACATCGCTGCAGAAGCCATCCCTAACTGTCAATTTGTGGGGATTTCCCCCACAGGCCCACCCGGACCACTGAGCTCCCTTTCTGACTGCCTACTCTGCTCCTCCAACCGCCCCCCCTCCAGCCCCAGGCCTAATGCCTGGGCTGGAAAAGGCCCCCAAACTTCCTGTCTCCAGCCTTATATACCTTCCCTAACCTACCATCTGCTACCACCTGGAGACGTTCAGCAGGTATTGACCCCTAGAGCACTAATAAATTCCCTAGGTCTGGGGGGTATATGGGGGAAAGGGGTTCCTAAATGGGAGCATAAGCCCCTCTCGCAAGGGGGGCTTACATATAAGTTGAGGCATCTTTTCCTCTACCTCCTTGTCCTGAAGCAGTGAGACATTTAGCCTCCAAAATTACGATTTTCTTTGCAGGTTTAGGTCCAACTGCAGAAGGACAGAGGCACTGTCAGAAAACCCTATTGGACCAATATTGCGAGCTTGAATCCTGTCAAGATATTCTTTAGCTATCAGAAATAAGTCCACTCTGGAGTACATTTGCTGGGTGACCAAAAAAAAAGTGAAACCTTTCGACTGCCCATTCAAATGTCTCCAAGCATCCATCAGACCCAGCTCTCCCATAAAACCTTTCACTCTTCTGCTGGTCTGGTGGTACAGATGGCAGAGGCACCGATACCTTACCTGCCACCACACTGGTGACCCAGGTTCGGTGACAGACTCGGTTCACCGGGGGCTGGCCAGGGAGAGGAGGATTGAGCATCCAGAGAATGACTCTCCTTCACTGGGGAGGGAGGGTTGTGGGTCCTGGCACTCGTCTGGCCCCCTAGTGGAGGCTTGGGGACAGGCAGTCAGTGCTGGCAGAGAGGAGTTTGAAGGGATGGCAGCCGTCAATGTCCCAAATATGATAGTGTACATGATACATCTGGATGGCATTGCACATCCATTCCAAATGACTAGCACAAGGGACAAAATGACCGAATGCAGCATGGATGACACCGACCCCTCACATGCTCCACACCGGGCTACAGGGTCCTTTCCTGGAACTGGATTAATTCTGTCAATGATGAGGTGCCCACCATTGACCCTCGCCATGGGGGGGGAAGCTGTGAGGGAAGCACTGGGAAAAGATAAGTCATTAGGATGCCAGATAATGGGGCTGGGGGGGGGGGTTGGTGGATGGGCTAGGACTGCACCATGGCAAGAAACAAGAGATTAACAGCAAAAAAAAATGTTCTCCTGTTTGCAACTGCATGTTCTCTCCATGGGATCTAAGACATACTGTCTATCTTTGGTGTTAGCGAGAGAGTTAGATCTCCTCCACAGATGACCACGCCCTCTCCCTTTTCTGTATTAGTAACATCAGTTTCCAGAAGAAAGACTAATCTGCTGTTGGGGGGAGCATAGGCAGACACTAGGGTAAGTAGTTGACCATCAGACACCTGTAAGGAGAACAGACTTTCTTATTTATTAATTAACATCTTGGATAACACCTTTGAGCTAAAAGCTCCTTACATAGGTTCCACATCAGAGGATTACAATACAGGGAGTACAGTAAATTGCTGGGAGGAGACTAGTTAAACAACACTACAGGTAAGGAGGGGTACCACATTTAGTTCTAAAAGAACTAAAATATGCATGGCATTGTATAATGTATGCCACAGGCATAAGTTCATATAGGATATAGGTAGACAAAAAGTGCAAAACAGGATCTACAAAAGTAGGGTAGAGAGGTACAGCCCATGAGGCCAAGTCAAGAGGTGGACATTTAAAGACAGGGCAGAACGAGGGGCCTGGAGGAGAGGAGAGGCCCAGGAGACCCTGGCAGGGGGTGGTAAAATAGGTAGAAGTGGCAACAAGTGGGATAGATGTAGGATCAGCCCAGCAGGCCTTGTCATGTGTGAGTAGGGTAAGGGAGGTAGGGTGTGAGGCTCCTTATCCACGTGCACCTCCTTAGTTTTAAAAGTGATTATGTTCAGCAAAAGGACAGCCCCACCTCTCCTCTGCCCAGCTTTGTATGAGGAAAAGTGGACTTGGTTGTAACCAAACTTAGCCAGTTTCTGATGATTCACATCCGATAAGTGGGTCTCCTGCAAAAGAATAAAGTAAGCTTTTGATTGTTTAAGATATGTCATGACTTTTACTTCATTTCACTGGGTGAGTGAGACCATTGACATTGTCAGTCAAGATTGTAGTGCGTGGGGGAGTCATGGTGGTTCCTGGTATTGCCCCTGAGCATGTATGCTAAGTAAGGCTGCTCTGTCTTTTCAGACTTCTGGTAAAGCCCTAGTTATGACTTCCATTCCATAACTAATTATAGATACCCAGAACCTAGAACTAGCCAAGTGGGCTGTGAACCAATGTAAACCAAGTCTGCTTCCAAGATAGGAGAATATGTACATATATTCCCTGGGCCCTACCAGAGGGTCCACGTGGCTCCACCCTCCCTCTGGCACTGGGCAGGTAGTGGGTTTTAAGTCCCATGATGGGGATCTACTACAGGAGCTGCTCCTCCACTGAGAGAAATCAGAATCAAGAAAAAACACAAACACATCCACAGGTGCATATTCAAATCCAATTCCCTTCCCCCTTCCCTTGCACCTAGCATTAACAATGCATGTGAAAGATACCACTCCCCAAAGCAAGAACCGGAATTTCCCCATCTCAAGTACAAAACATCATATTTTGGTGTAAAGTAAGATGTAATTTAAAAAAACAACAACAAACTAACAACAAAAAAAAAAACAGCAGACAGGCTCGGCCACATCTTATCTGTAGGTCACCCTCCTTCAGACATTTCCTAATTGGATAGAGAGGCAGGTTGGGAGTGCTGACCCGCTGAGAGATGAGTGAGGGGAGGGGTCTGGGATGGTGGTGGGGTTGATCTCACTCTCTTATTAATGGCTTGTCTAAATTGCAGGTAGTGCTACAAATCTGATTGCCATAGACCAAATTTGGTGGCATTGTTTTGATAGGAATCTAATGTGCCTAGTAGTGGTTTGGTTACGTGCCCTCCTGTTAAAAGCCCCTTTTCTTAGCTTAGGAGGGCCAGTGTATTGGCTTGTTATTTTATCGTTACCTGTGGATTGCCCCAGAGTTGTCCCCACTTTCTCAAGAACAAGGACAAGTTATTCTAATCATACTGTTTAACCAGGGTTTTTATGTTGCCTGTGTGAAGACAGAGGTTGGTGAAGGTGTGCCTCCCCTAGAATCATTTGCCCTCTCCCAGGAGCCCCATGGTGGGATTCCTACAGGGGTTACCATCTAATGACAGCTACACAATGGCTTTCTGTGGTGCATGAATAAGCCAATGAAGGTTGTGTTTAATTCTTTTTATTTATTTATTTTTTTTATTTATTTCAAATTCGGATTAATACCTTTGAGCCGGGGGCTCGTTTACAAAGGCTCCAAGTCAACAAGGAATACAAGACATTTACAGGTGATGAAACATTGCAGAACAGAAAGACATCAACTAACAAGTGGTATTAGTGTGCAGTTACAACATTAAGCAGGGTACAAGAAGTAAGGAGAAACAGGACCACAATTCCAGAGAAACATATTAATGCAGCACTAATTAAGTGCAGTACAGTGTTTAACAATCATGTTACAGTTCAGACGGGGTGCTCCCAGTCTGCAGAAATGCATATTTTAGCAGCCAAGGTGAGGCTTTGTCAAGGGGAGGTAGTAGGTGGTGGGAGGTGGGAGGGGGAAGTGGGCAGTTGTGGAACAGGAGGGTGGGAATGAGAGAGGGTAGCGTTAGATGAGTGTGAGAACCGCCTTCAGAGGCCATGGGTTAACAGAAACACTGGCAGTCAGATTTGCTGGCAAGAAGAGATCAAAGCCCATTTTTAAAGTAGCCAAGTCTGGGGTAGTTGGCAAGGTCTGCAGGCAGATCATTGAACCATTTAGGCCCACAGTAGGAGAGGGATCTTGTGGTTTGGTGATGCACCCAGAGCCAGAGAAGTCCCCTTCCTACCTTTTTTTGAGAGAGTTACTGTCTTACCTATCTTGCTGATCTTAATATCTTCAGTGCAGGCTGTCTGCTCGAGTGTCCTTAGAATGAGGTAGAGCATTGATGGTAGGTTGCACCACTTTTTGGTGCTCCTGCTTCGGTGGATATTTGGGGAGATTAACCCATTTGCCAATATACTGGCTGTAGGTCTCAAGTATAGATGATGCATCCAGGTCATGAAGGGCTGTTCAATACTCATAGCATCTGTGGTCTTATTGGGGTACCTCCACTAACTGAGTCAAAGGCTTTCTAAGTGTCTATGCTGATAGGAAGTGCCAGTTCCTTTTATTTTGAGGCCACCCAAATGGTATTTATCACCACTTGCAGGCTGTCAGTTGCCCTTCCCCCTTTTACAAAACCTGTTTGGTGCCTTTGTATTATATGCAGAATTGCCTTTTATAGTCTTAAGACCAGGAGTCTGGCATCAACATTCAACAGAGAAATGGGCTGGTTATTAGAAACTAGCTGGGAGGTTGCCAGCCTGCTGGCGTCATTGTAAGGCATCTGCTCACGACGCTGATGACCCGGGTTTGGGAATGGACCCAAGAGTCATAGGGCAGGCTGGGGCAGAGAAGGATTGAGTGCCTTCTGGTGACTTTCCTTCTCAAGGGCAGGGGGGGTGAGCTCTCGGTACATTACCGGACCCTGGCGGAGGCTAGGGCTACGGCAGGTACCAAAGCCACACATCATGAGAGGTTGGGACAGATGTCAGGTGCATGCCAGTTGACATAATTGTATGTCCTGTCTCCAGGGTCAGCATCCACAAAAATCCAGCCCCATGATGGATGCTCCCACCTTCTCCACCACCCCTTAGAGATGGTAGTCTGCTGGAGGGTCCCACTCCCACGGCCCTGTCCTGGGGGCAAGCCAGAGCTCACAGCCATTTTGTCCTTGGGAGGGCACCTGCCTGAGTAGCCCCTATCTGAGGGGAGGTAAGCCGGGCTTGGGAGTTGTGCGGGCGACAGGGGCTGAAGTGCCTCTGCCCATGGGCGGTTGGTGCCAGGGTGTCCGGGCCAAAAAAAAAAAGAAAACTAGCTGGGAGTCTTTGCCTTGTTTAGGAAGGAGTGTGACTAGGGCTTCCGACATGGAGGGCAGGTCCCACTGGGCAATGACGGCATTGAAGGTTTCAAGTAAGCATTTGTTTTGGGAGGAGAGGAGTGTCTGGTAAAACTCTGTAGGGAGCTCATCTATTCCTGTTTTTTTCCTTTGGGGAGTGCATTAATCACAGGCTGAACTTCCTGCAGTGTAATGGAGCATCCAGTGCAGAGGTCTGAGACCCGGTGACCTTTAAAAATTCAGTAACACCTAAAAAGTCAGCCATGTTGGAGTGGGATGGATCATTTTGGGCCCAATACAGAACAAAGTAGAAGGCCAAAAAAGCATTGCTAATCTCCTCATATTTGAATGTTATAGCTTCCAGAGGCCAATTTAATGAAGGCAATGTGTCTGGAAGCTTGGAGAAGCATTGTATGATAGGTTAGTAGTCTACAGGCCTTTTCACTGGATTACCAGTATTTGTGGGCTGTACAATGCACTATTCTCTGAGCAGCTTTTAATAAAGAGAATTTATCTTGAGTTGGAGTATGTCCCACAGTATTTCTGGAGAGTATGTTTTTATTATAGTTATAAGACTCTTCTGTTTTTTTAAGTGTCTGCTCCAACAGACCGCTGAAGTGTCAGAGGACACAACCTGACTGATTCGGGGCATCGGAGCAGCAGCTGTTGGAGCTGATTGTTGTGACTGGTGTATTTTTTTTTAGGGGTTTACTATTTAATTCTCGGAGACTGGAGCAGGGTTCATTATTGTTTTCATTTTTCTTTCTAGGTGGCTGGAGTGGGTGCAACGGAGAGCAGTTTCCCTTTAGACAGACAGTTCTTGCTTTCTTGCATCTGAGCAGCAGTAGCAGCAGCTGGACCTGACAGGCAAGGTTTGCTTTCTTGCTTCTAGGTTTGGGGCTTACCAGGAATGAGCCAGGAATAGGGACCCACAAACACATAGGACAGTGGGACATCACTGAAAGCAGGGTAAAGTGCTTTTTAGCTCTCCTCATAATAATTATATGGAATACAAATCCTGACATCACAGGGCATGGGCAGGAAGTTGCTCAAGGGTGTGTGAGTAAACAGCACACCAGGGAGTTGTTAGCTGGGAGTCTGGGGTTGTAAGCAGTACATGTGTGTGTGTGTGTGTGTGTGTGTGTGTGTGTGTGTGTGTGTGTGAAAACTGAGTTGGTAAAGAAGGGATAGAGAGTATCCACAGGTAGTGAGAACAAAAAAGACAGGGGAAGAAAGTTAAAAGGAAAAAAAAAGTAGCTCTTAAGGGTATTAGCTGGCAGGATTCTAGACCTGTTGGCAAAACATGTACAGAAGCCCAGATATCACAGGGAGAAGTTTATTCCAAAACATGCAGAAAAACAGCATTACTTGCTGGGAGTTCGGAAACCTCTGAACACTGCAATGATATCATGCGCACTCAGTAAAAAACAGTCTTACAGACATTCTTATACTATAGTTAAGAAAGTGAATTACTAGGTAACGAAATCTTCCAAAAAGGCAGAAGAGTGAAACATAGCAATTCTATTGGTGGCCAGTGGTGGGCAGTTAGCACCTAAGAGAGATCATTACTTATTTTGCACATACACACTGATAAGAGTAAGTTGACTAAGGCTACTTTTGGGTAACAATACAGCGATTCATAAAATATGCTGATCATTGCATCATGGCAAAAGCTGTTGGTGGTGCACAAACATTACTAAATAATCATGCTGGATTATGGTTCCTAAGCACATAATAACAAGCATGAGTAAATACAAATGTACCTTATGCTGCAGTAATGTATGTAATAGCATGCATGAGGGTCTGCAGGGCATTCAGGTCTACATATTCCCCCTTGTTGCCTGATGAAGAGGCAACAACAAGAGATAGCACTGTGGCTAAAGCTTGGTAGATTGGGTGGCATAAAGAAAGTGTAATTTAACCTGGTGTTGTTGGAGAGTGTGGCACAAGCAGCATAAGGTAATTATAAGAAAAATAATTAAGAAAACTTGAGGTACAAAAAACTTTAAATCTAAGTTCCAATTGTGTTGGATAATGCAGTACTTAAATCACCATCATGAAATAAGTCATTCAGAGAATTGCCTGCTTTAGTAATATTATTACTGATGTGACTAAGATTGGTATCCTTTCTATCTAGTAAGGATCTGAGATTCAGGGTGAGTGGGTCGATATGCACATTAAATACAGGTAGATACTGTTCAATAGCATTATTATAGTCAGGGTCAGTTTCAGTGTAATTAAGTTCCAGAGTGGGAACAGGGGTGATAACAGTATAACCAACGATATGTGGTACAAAATAGAAGTTGGGTGTGTCAACACCACAGGTGAGAGGTCCATTGGAGAAGGTCTCGTAGTTGGTCACAACGCAGTATTGTCCATCACTGTTGTAGGTAACTCAAACTTGAGGAAGGCATCACTTCATAAGTTGTACAGGGCAGGTAATGGAGGCATTTGTCATCTGAATGGTGAGACGTTGCACTGTCTGTTGTTGCATGTGCATTACATAAGACATTAGAGGAGGTAATGTGACATTATCAGAAGCAGAAGCATTGTCAAATAGGTCATCATCAATGGTATATGACCAATCTATAGAGTTTGGCAAATGTCAAAGACATCACATCAACACAAGTAGTAGTAACCCTGTATGGCACAACAGTCCATATGTGGAGCTACCCAGGCATCCAGCTGAGGATGAAGCACAAGCAGAGAAGGCAGATTGGTTCATTCACAATAGATGCTGCCCATGGAATGGACTTTAGCCAGCTTGTCGAGGACTAAAGAATCCTTGTTGAAAATTGGTAGGGACATGGTAAAGGTAACATACAGGGTGTCCCTCATGGCACACTGGCCTGTCGTGTATCAGGGTCCTTGATTCAGGTGTGGTGTGACATAACCCAAGTTCCTAGCTGTGGCCAATGAAAAGGACATAGTCCTGCCATGCACTAGGTAGTATATGTCAGGGTCTTACAATATGGGCAATACCATTTAGCCATATGAGTATCGTGGATTAAATCTGGAATCTGCCCTGACTCCAGATAGCAGAAGAGATTGGTGACAGTGTTTATGGCATAGCTACCATAAGCAGAACGAATGATCTCCCTGCCTGTGTGTTGCTGTCTAGCTTCTTTACTGTTATAGTAAATCAATTTGTTGATTTTGTTTTGAGTCTCATTAAATAAATGTGCAATATTATGCATGTTATACACCGTAAATCTTTCCTCCTGAGATAAAACAGTAATACCATGTAGCATGGGCTGTATCACATTTTGGCCAAGTTTACTATTAAAATATTTGATATAATACTTATTTTTTGCTAAATCAGCTCTGTTCCAGACTGACATACTGGAGCCAAATATACCTATAACAGTACCAACAATTATTGATACTCCTGCTATGCCCAAACTCCATCTAGGGTATCTGGGGTGGAACACTTCAACGGTATGTTGCCCAGCTACAGGGTCATGTGCACATGCTTGACAGGCTGCAATAAGATCTAGTAGCATAGTGGCATGAAACATAGATACATTTGCACTGGAACAAGGGCCAAACTCAGTCATAGTCCAGTGTGTAAGGTTCAAAACAACAGGAACATGCATAAATTGAACATTGTTAATGAGGGTCCCAGGAATGGAAGTTGCTGCTGGGCCATTTGGTGGACCTAGTTCCATCAGGGAGCATTGTAAAGGTTCATCTGATGAGGCTGGTATGACTGTGAGGAAACAGCAGCAATTGCAATTGATTATATCAATTATGGTGCATGGTGATGTCAAAATATTGACTACAAATGTTTGATCCCAGCATTGCTGTTACTTTGTATGGCCCTGTATGGTATTGGTTAACCTGGTGTATACACATGGCTCTGTTGGGGCAAATGTGGGTATTGGGCCAACCTTGAAAAGTTCATTTCATAAGGCAGGCCACTGGGAGTCCCTGTTCAGTAGAATTACCAGTTCTTCATTTGATCTGTATGGTAGAGTTGTCTGGAGAGACCACCATGGCATTAGGATAAGCATATTTTCCTTCATACACTGTCACATGGGTAGATGGGAGTCGGATGGCCATGGCTTCACTGGGAGATGTAGCGATATGGGCTTCAGGATGCACATAATCTAGGTGGTGAAGGAGTATCTGGAGATTTCTCTGTGTTGGTTCCAGAACACTTGCTAAGGCACACAGCAGAAGGGTAATGGCAAATGGTGACATTCTGAAAGAGCAAAAGAAAGAGAGGTAAACATACAGATCTCCCTTCCCCCCATCTGGGGGAAGGAGCATTAATAATCTTTATACAGTTTCAGTTGGTTGTCATGGTACCATGTGTTAATAGGTCTTTTACGGTCTGTCAACCCCACCTGGTAAACAGCAGAGCTCAGTTTGTTCACAATGTCATAGGGGTCAGTCCACTTGCTCCTCAGAAGGTAGGCTGGTGTCTTAAATTTTAGTACCATGATTTGGTCTGCTACTTGTTAATCGACTTCTTTGACATTTTTGTCAAAGTACATTTTGGACTGTTGCTGGGCCTTGCCTAAGTTTTGTGCAGCAAAGAGATGAGTTCTGACTAGGTTGTCCTTCAGCTTTTCGACATAAGTGTCAGCTGACACTGTCCATGGTCAGGGTATTGATGTCTATCCACAAGTGTTCTGGCAGTCTCATCTGCTGGCCTGTCATCACCTCAAAGGATATGCACTGGGTTGCTGTAGCAGTGGTAACTCTGTTTGCGATTAGGAGTAAGGGCAACAGGATATCCCAATTTTTAGCATTCTCATTTTCAAACTTACACAGCATCAACTTAACCTGTCTGTTGGCTCTCTCTACCTGTCCAGAAGACTGAGGATGGTAAGCTATGTGGAACCTTTGTGTGACTCCTAACAACTCCAAACACTCTTGCATCAGTTCTCCTGTGAATCTTGTCCCCTTGCCAGAGTCTACCTTGAGAGGAAGACACCACCTGGTAAATACTTGTTCTATCAGAATCTTAGCAGTGGCTTTGGCAGTGTTTGCCATACATGGGAAAGCTTCAATCCATTTAGAGAAAAGATCCATGATCAAAGTGCATATTTGTTGTTTGCTAGTCATTGGTAGGGGCCCGATGAAGTTGATCTGTATGGCATTCCAGGGACCAGATTGCCTCTGTGGGTGTAGTTTAGCATTGTTCTTCCCAGGAACATGATTATTCTGGGCACAGGTGATATAGTTGTCCACATAGTCCTGGACATCTGTTGACTGGCCAGGCCACCAACCCACAGTTTTCAATCTTTGTAGAGTTTTGTCTACACCTTGGTGTCCACCTGTGAGAGTTTCATGGACCTGATGAATGAATTCTGATTGGAGCTGTTTGTAGATCACCCAAAATTTTACATCACCAGATTGGTATAGTACCAACTTCTGGTCTGCAGAGAGGAAAATATTCACAGAATGTCTCTTGAGGGGATTATTTTCAGACATGTCCTTTTCTTTCTCCTTAGAGAGGTGTTCATATACCTCTTTTATCTCAGGATCTACCAATTGATGGAATCTTGTGCCTGACATGGGTTATTACCATTGCAATCCATGGGGGGGGGGCACTTATTGGACTTGGTATTCCTCCCGGGGATGGAAATCTCCGATGTGGAGGTGGATCCTATTGGGTGATCTGACCATCATGCCCTGAGATTCAGTTTTGTGATCCACTGAAGTAGGTCTGCCCCCAAGAAAATGGTACAGTACCATCCTTTGAGAGGAGTTACCTCAGAAGGCCTAATGGTGGTGCTGGACCTTTCGGGAATTCTGACAGACAGCAGTGACCAGGGACCCCTGTACTCACCTATAATAGGGTGGTGGCAGAGGCCCTGGATGTCATTGCTCTGGTACATGTTCACCCCCTTACTCTTCACCCAGGTACCCCATGGTATGATGGGACACTGCAGGAACTGAAGAGACTAGGGCAAAGGTTGAAGAGACACTGGCAGAAAACTCACCTGGAGGAGGACAGGCTTAGATTGTAAGATCATTATAAGGTCTACCAATCAACAATTTCCCATAAGAAGGCAGAGTTCATGTCCAGGGAAATTGCTGCAGCTAAAAATTGACCAGCTCAGCTCTTCTGGGCTGTGGACAGACTGTGCAATCCAGTGTGTCTGCAGTCCGGTCAAGCATTGTCACAAGGAAAGTGTGAGGAGTTTGTGCAGTTTTTCGCTGGTAAGGTTGCCTCCATCAGGGATGAGATAAACCAGTGCCTCCCCATCGGACCTTGCCTTGACCAACCGGGTGGTACAAATACCCAGATGACCTGGTCTGCCTTCAGCCAACCAGCAGTCATGGATATAATGAGGATCATCCAGACTTTGCGGCCAACTTGCTGTAGTCTGGACCCAAGCCCAACTCACCTTTTTGTAGGGTGTGTTGAGGTAATCAGCCCGGTCCAGCCTGGTATAGTAAGGGTTTCATTGGAGAGAGGGATCTTCCTGGATCCCTTAAAGGAGGTGGTGGTTCAACCTTTCTTGAAAAAGCCCTCCCTTGACCCAGACTGTCCAGCACACTACAGACTAGTCTCTAACTTGCCTTTTACAGGTAACTTTATTGAGTAAGTGGTCGTTCTGCAACTGGAAGATCATTTATCCAGCCATAATATCTATGACCCTCTCCAGTTGGGTTTCAGGAAAAGGCATAGCATGGAGACTGCCCTGGTTCAGGTACTAAATGATCTCCTGGTGGCTAGAGATCAGAGAGCCCATTCCATCTTGGTTCTCCTTGATCTCTCAGCAGCATTTGACACTGTGGACCATGGCGTGCTGCTCGAGTGCCTGTGGTTTTTCTGTGGATTGAGAGGGGCAGTCTTCAGTTAGTTTTGATCTTTCCTCGAGGGCAGATTTCAGAGAGTGATGTTGGGGATTTAGTTCTTGGCCCCTTGCTGTCTGCCCTGTGGGGTGCTGCAGGGCTCAGTGCTGTCCCCCATGTTGTTTGCAGTGTACATGCTGCCACTAGGGGCATTATAAGATGGTACAGTTTGAGTTTTCATTGCTATGCAGATGATTCTCAGCTGTACATGTCTTTAGTGCCTGACCAGAAGCTAGATACTGTCATGGTGTTTAACAACTGCCTAACTGAAATGCAGGAGTGGATGAGTGCTAGCTAGCTGAGGCTAAACCCCGAGAAAATGGAGGTATTGGTCATGGATCCTGATCATAGGATGGCCGGGCCATTGGCGGGACAACCCTCCAGATTACAGCTTGGAGGAATCTCGTTAAGTGCCTTGGGCCAGGTGCGTAACCTGGGCATGATCTTTGATGAAGGCCTGACCTTGAAAGCCCAAGTGTTCGCAGTAGTCACATTCTCCTTTTACCATCTAACAAACATAGCTAGGGTGAAGCACTTGGTTCCATCCGAAGAGCTCCCTACTCTGGTCCACGTCTTGTCACCACTTGTCTTGATCACTGCAACGCCCTTTACCTAGAATTACCGGGGGTGGATATCTGCCAATTGCAGCTGGTACAGAATATGATGGCCAGGTTGCTAACTTTGAACCCCTAGATCCAGTCACATAACACCTGTGCTGCACGAACTGCACTGGCCGCTGGTAAGGTGGCAGATAACCTTCAAAGTAGTGTTGCTGGCCTATAAAGCCCTACATGACCAGGCACCCCAGTACCCACAAGATCTTCTGCACCCCTACTGTCCCTCCTGCCCACTCCGATCCTCCAATGAGGGATTGCTAGAGATTCCCAGGGTATATTTAAAAACATCTGGAGGATGATCTTTTGCCTTTATGGCTCCTACCCTGTGGAATTCTCTACCTAATCAGATACGAGATAGCCTGATCGTTGAGGGTTTTAAAACTGCCCTCAAAATGCATCTGTTCCTCCAGACCTTTCAAGGGCCCTGAGAGAGACTGTAAAGAGGATTTCTGTTATAAGATTTAAATGTTTTTATAGTTGTATTTTATTGTATTAGTACTGTATTTTATCAGGATGTTTATGTTTTAGTTTGTGTGTATTGTTAAGGCGCCTTGAGCTATGGAAGGGCACCTAGCACAAATAAAGTTATGATGATGATGATTTATACTGTAGCCAGATCCAATGGGACCACTTAAGTCCTCTTCTGTGTGGCCACTGGGTGGACCTCAGTTTGAGATAGCATTGCCCATACAGCCACCCCTCCAGCACCTGCCTTGGCTAAGGTATCTGCTCAATCATTGTACTGATGGTATGGGTCAATTTTTCAGTGAGCCTTGACCTTGTGAATGTAAAGCTTGAAGATGA
The DNA here is from genome assembly GCA_016271365.2 of Neoceratodus forsteri. Classification (NCBI taxonomy): domain Eukaryota; kingdom Metazoa; phylum Chordata; order Ceratodontiformes; family Ceratodontidae; genus Neoceratodus; species Neoceratodus forsteri. The sequence continues at coordinate 1,354,201,841 of CM057455.1, read as the reverse complement.
AGATTTCAGCTAGGCTATCAATGTACCTGATGAGATCCCGGTATTTGACAGGCGTGCCTTCTGAGGAGACATAGTCATGAGTTTTCCAGAAAGGAAGAAACTCTGTGAGAGAGTTGCACACTCAGGATGAATCAGAGAAAATAATGGTGTCCTCTTCCTCTTTGCCATGGATGATCTCCAAGGCACAAGCAATGGCTGCTAGTTCTGCATACTGTGATGATTGAACAGTAAACTGTATGGATACCTCAAGGGTGTCACCTGCTGGACAGAGGACCAGAACCCCAAATCCTGCCACTTGTTCACCCTCCTAGTAGGAGGAGTATCCATCCATGAAAATATGGTGGAGAACTGGGTCTGATAGAGCAGTTTTGGTGGCAGGGTGAAAAGAGCCTGGTTCCTGCAGGGTAGGTGGCTCTAGGCCACTCTCATGTGGATCTCCATGGTAAAGAAGTCCATGCACCAAGATAGATGGTATTTTTGTGGGATAGACAATGATATTCTGGTCTTGGAGGAGCAGGAAGAACCAGTGGGTAAGCCCGGTATTCGAGACATTACCATCCTTAACTCAGTCTGATAACAGAAACTTGGTGGGGGTGTGATTAATGTGCAACACAATGGGAGAGAAGTCCACTATGTAGGTGAAATATATGGCAGCCCAAAAGATGACTAGGAGGTTCCTCTCACAAAGAGAGTACTTTTGTTCCACTGGAGACAGGACCAGTGAAGCATAGATGATAGGCCTGAAGGTGTCATTCACCTTTTGCGCCAGTACTGCAGGCATGGCAGTGTCAGAAGTGGCAGTTTCCAAATGGAATGGCAACTCTGGGTTAGGATTGACCAAAGCTGGGGCTGAGGCCAATGCTTGTTTCAGGGAAGTAACAGCCACTTTATGTTGTGGTCCCCACTGTCAAGGTACATCCTTTTTCAGAACCTCCTACAGAGGTGCAGCCTTCTGTGAGAAATCACAGATGAAGTCTCTGGAGTAGTTTACCATGCCCAGAAAGCACCACAGTGTGGAGCCACAGTTCTTGGATACCTTGGACCTTGTCCAAGGTGGGGCTTCTTCCTTCTGCGGTGATGTGCAGGTCAAGAAAGGAGACTTTGGGAGAAAGAACTGTACCTTTGCAGGGTTGCACTTCATGTCTGCCTTCTGCAAAAGTGCTAGGAGCTCCTCCAGGAGCTGCAAGTGTTTCTCCAGGCCTGATGTGACCAAAAGAAGATCATCCACATACTGCAACAGACAGCTAGGGAAGGAGAAGCCTTTTATGGCATCCCTCATGTGGATGTGGAAAAGGGAGGGGCTATTGTGAAAATCCTGGGGGAAGTAGTTCCACATGTACTGATATCCTTTAAAGGTAAAGACAAACTTGTATTGGCTCTCTGGGGCCAATAGTAATGATCGGAAACCATTAGAGATGTCAAGGGTGCCTAACCATTTATGTTGAGGCTTCAGTAACTTGGGCACATCTGGGGCAGATGCCACGGTGGATGTGCAACTTGGGGTGGCTTGGCTGAGCTTCCCATAATCAATTGTCAGTCTCCAGTTGTTGGATTTCTTCACAGGCTGAATTGAGGAATTGACTATAGAGATGCAGGGCCTAATAACCCCTTGTTTCAGAAGGGATCCTATGGTGGCCCTAAGAGAAGGGATTGCATCTGTTGGAAAGGGGTATTGGATTTGTTGTGGTGGGTCTGCACCTGTAACCTGTATGAGGGTGTTCATTCTGCTACAGTCAAGCTTGTTTTTGGCAAAGACATCCCTTTCCAAAATAGGTCTCGATTGAGTAAAGAAAAAGTGTTGCTGGAATTTGAGGATGACATCATATTCCGCGTCTTTGGCCTTTACTGCTGCTATGACATGTGAGTCAGAAAAGAGCAGCTGGTGGCAAAGTCCTGGGACTTGGAGTAGTAGCCTGTTGGCTAAATCTACGCATCCATATCTGGCCAGGACATCTATACCCAGGATGTTCTGATGATGACTTAAGACCATAATGTCAAAGTGGTGTTTCACTTCTAAGGTACCGGTGGTGATGGGTATTGGTTTGGACTGGTAAGTTGTGATCACTGTCCCCTCAAAGGTCTGGGTGGTAGGGGCCTTCCTCATCGACCAGTGAGAGTGCTGAGGATCATCCTAATGCAGCACTGAAACCGTATCACCCATGTCCAGAAGTAGTTCTAGCTGGTGGCCCACAAACAGTGCTTCTACACATGGGCATCCAGAATCATCGATAACTAGAGAAATGAGAATTCAAACCGGGGTCTGACACTGTTTGTCTGATCCATTCTGTTCCTGTGAAGTGTCATAGAGTGTGGGGTTCACCTCCTGGAACATCTGTACTGCTTCAGAGTACAGGGATTTTGACTGTCTGCCCACATGGGAGTCATCTTCCACAGGGGAGCAGAAGGAATGGCCACCACGATCTTCATGGAGGATTGGGATGTAAGTGATTGGACTTGGGCTTTGTACTCCCGAAGTCGTTCAACTTCTTCCATCAATTCCTTGTATGAGGGCCCAGATTGTTGTTTCCATCATTTCCCTTCGCATTTGACTGTTTTGACTTTGGTTGATATTTCTGTTTGTTGCAGTATCCCCCTTGCCTTTGATAGGAGAGTTTGTCTTGTTGGAAGTCTTTTGATCTCCCTTGCACCATGTACTGAGTGGAGGAATCTGCACCGTGTTGTACAGTGGCTACCTTGGGCTTGGAGCCCAAAACTGAGGTCTCTCCATGGACCTGGTACACATGCTCCACCCTCTCCATGATCTTGTGAAGGCAATCCCGTTTAAGAAATATGGCATCTTCCACCTTTTCGCAGAGGGGTAGCTTGAGATTTTTCAAAAACAGTCATTTGTACTTGATTGATTCCTTGTCTAGATGTTCACTGGCCAGATCTTTGCCAGCACTTTACCCAAGCCACAAACGGCTCTCGTGTTGGGCTGGGGTTTCTTTGATATGCTGCTTCACCTGTATTGCTAACATTAAGCCACCATGTTAGGATCGTGCACCACCAAGAGGTGAGCCATGACCCTGTTGAAAGGGGCTTTGATGTGATTATGTATGCCTTCTGGCAACTTTGCCCACAACATGGGATCCATTGTGTGCTTCAAAACCTGTACTTGGTGCTCAGCCAAGAGCCTGAGCATTTAGCAGTGGTTCTGCACTTTTCCTAAATGGCAACTAAGGTTGTCACTGAGGCCATATGGCCGATTTTGTCCGCAATGTTTTGGATGGCTTGCACTGACTGTAGGGTATTTGGGCTTGCTCCCTGTCCCATGATAGTTTTAGTGACCACCTCAGCTACAGCATTAGCCATGCCCTGAGAGAGGATTTGTTTCTCCAACTCCTTCTTCAGCATATCACTGACCGCTTGTTCAGTGCTTTCACCTGAGAGTCAGAGATTCCACCTCTTCCTTATCCTTTTTATTCAGTGCAGCTACTGGTGGGTGAGGCTGCAACCCTCCAGAGTCTCAAGGAACACCATCTTGGACACCCTCATCATCGCTCTCATCATCTTCCAATGATGACAACATGATAGGCAGGGCAAATGGCATGGCTTTCATATGACCTCTCAGTATTGCCAACTGCTGACTTAATTTCATCATCTTAATTCTGCACATTGAATGATTCACTCTGCCTTGAAATTGTCCCTTACTAACGTGATCCTACAAAACTCTATGAGGACCTCACTTCGTGATTTTTCCTAATCTCCTTTTCCAGTGCATTCTGACACCTCTCAAACTCTTGCTCCAACTCCTCATGCTTTCTTCCAAATGAATCATTCATACTCATAAGCAAGTCATTTTACTGTAACACATGCCTCTTAACCTGCTGCAATCTTCCATTTTCTTCCTTCAACCTAACAATTTCCCTATCTTTCTCCTGTACCACACTCTCAAGTTCATTCTGAGTCTCGTTCCTAAGCTTTTCAATTTCTTGTTCTAGATATTTCTGTTGCTTGCCTGCATCTCTAGATTTGGAACCCAACTCTTTTTTCAGAGCTAGGACCTCCGATTCCATTGCTTGGACTAAAGCATATAGGGCAGCAATCATAACACCCTTTTGGTCATGTTTCTTTGCTGCAGGCTTTGCCTCCATGTACAGCTTGCCTACATACTGCGCTGGATTAGCCTGTGATTCTGCATCCAGCATGAAATCACTCCAGCCTCCATGGGAGGTCAGAAAGTTTAAGATGTCTAGTTTGAGCTCAGTATTGATGCCCATTGTTGGAGGTTCCCCTTTTGTGCACTAACTGAGAGCCCAAGGCATACCGATTCAGCTCACCCCCAACAGCAAGACAATCCTACAGTTCTGGTACAGAAGTCCCACTGGGATGAAGCAACAAGCTGAATGAGGGGCATGGGTTCAGACACCTTTGAGATTCCCAACCTCGCTTTGGGATGCAGGAGGTATGCAGGATCTTCCGCTAAGGTTGAATGGGGAGCAAGGGTTCAAACACCTTTGTGATTCCTCATCCCATTCACCTGTGTACCTCATGGCATACTGGTTTAGTTCCATCCAAACAGGTCCTCCTGTGGTCGCCACTTTGTTAGCTGGCAGGATGCTAGACCTGTTGGCAAAACACGACGCAGAAGTCCAGATATCACATGGAGAAATTTACTCTAAAACATGCAGAAAAACAGCATTACCTGCTGGGAGTTCAGAAACCTCTGAACACTGTGATGTCATCATGCAAACTCAGTGAAAAACAGTCTTACAGACATTCTTATACTAGAGATAAGAAAGCACACTATTAGGGAATGGAATCTTCCAAAAAGGCAGAAGAGCAAAACACAGCAATTCTATTGGTGGACAGCAGTGGGCAGTTAGCACTTAAGAGAGACCATTACTTATTTTGCATGTACACACTGATAAGAGTAAGTTGACTAAGGCTACTTCTGGATAATAATACAGTGATTCATAAAATATGCTGATCATTGCATGATGGCAAAAAGCTGTAGGTGGTGCACAAGCATTGCTAAATAATCATGCTGGATTATGGTTCCTAAGCACATAACAAGTATGAAAAAATACAAACATACCTTATGCTGCAGTAATGTATGTAATAGCATGCATGAGGGTCTGCAGGGCATCCAGGTCTACAAGGGGGTGTGGGTGAATAATGCTTCTGGGAGTTGCTAGCATGGGCTAAATTATTCTAGTGGGGGAAGTTTCAGGGGGTAGTGGGTAAGGTTAAAAAATAGCTATGATGGGGTGGTGCAATACAGTAGCTGTGGGGAGGCAGTCTTCAGGGAGACCTTCTGGAGACTGCAGTGCTGCCCCATCTGCAGGCAACTCTCTGAGCTGAGAGAGGAGGTTGCCAGACACAAGACCGAGATGGCATGGATTAGGAGGACCTACTCCTCTACTCAGGGACCACCAAGTCCACCTCTGCTACCTCAAAGGGTGCTGGGAAGAAGTAGCAGCTGGACAATGGTGGACTCAGGGAGGAATAGGGTGGTGGAGCGTAGGCACAGCCCAAATCCCATACCACTGTGGAACTCCTATTCCACATTGGCAGGGCAGATCTGTCTCTCAGAGGCACCCAGAGTAGTGGCTGGGAAGGATGTGGTGGTCCTCAATGGTGGAGACCCAAAGGGGAGTAGCAGAGTACCCTAGAGGAGGAGGAAGAAAATCCTGGTGGGAGACTTGACAGTAAGGGGGATACAGTTTGGAACAGGTAGGGATGAGGAGAGGGTGGTAAGGTGCCTTCCTGGTGCCACGGCTCATAGGGATGGAAGGGAGATCCTAAGGATCACTGGAGAGGCAGGGAGTAAGGGAGGGCTGGATGTTATTGTCTACTTGGAAACAAATGAACTGGCTAGGGAGAGGCCAGAAACAGTTAAGGAAGAGTTCAGGAAATTGGGAAGGGGTCTTAGAAAAGTAGCACAAACTGTAACCTTCTCGGAGATGTTACCTGTCCATGACAAGGTGGATGACAGGATGCTCTGCACCAGGGACTTTAACTTATGGTTGAGGAAATGGTGTGGGGAAGAGAGATTCAGATTCATTGGGTACTGGGGCTCCACCTGGAGTGGTTGAGGCCTGTACAGGGGAGATGGCCTGCATCTCTCTAGGAGGGGAACTGAGATTCTCAGTGAACAGTTTAAGTGCTACATCAGTAAGAATTTAAACTAGCCAGGGGGGAGGCGGAATAAGGCAGGTTGACATAGTCTGTCCCCACCCCATAAGTTCACAGGGTCAACAGCGGGAATCCTGAGGGTAAGAAGTCTCAAAAAGAACAAACACAAACAGGAAACTGTCTAGAGGTGGAAGGGGGAATGAGGAAAGAAAATAGTGGAAGTAAAGGGGGAGAGCATAAGGGCAACATGAGGGGAGGTGGCAGTAAAGAATGGAGAGCCATGTGTGCAAATGCTCGAAGTCTGGGCAACAAGATAGCAGACCTAGAGGCCACCATGACAGCAAGAGACCTGGACATAGTAGCAATTACAGAGACCTGGTGCAATGAAAACCAGGACTGGGCTGTAGCCATACCATACCAGGGTATGCTCTATTTAGGAGGGACAGGGTAAGAAAAAAGGAAGATGAGGTGGCTCTTTACATGAGGAAGAACATAAAGGCCACAGAAATACAGGGGGGGTCAGAGAAAAGCAGAGGTACTGTGGGTCACCCTGGAGGCATGGAGGGGGCCACTATTCGAATAGGAGTGATCTACAGATCTCTGGCACAGGGGAAAGAGGAAGATAATAATATGATAGAAGAAATCCAAGGCATGGCTAACAAGGGTGCGGTATTACTAATGGGGGCCTTCTGTCTACCAGATGTGGATTGGAACCTCCCTGCTGCAGCAACAGTTAGATGTAGGGAAATTGTAAACTCCCTGCAGGTGGCGTTCCTCAGGCAGCTAGTTAAAGAACCCACTCGGTAGAGGGTGATACTGGACTTGGTACTGTCAAACAGGGACAGTGTCACAGATGTCGCAGTGGAAAGCCATCTGAGGACCAGCAATCATCATAGGGTGTGGTTCAACATAAGGACAGGGCCAGAATCAAACCACTCTGAAATGAGGGCCCTGGATTTCAGGGTGGCTGGTTAAAAAAAAAATGGGAGAGTGCCTCAAGGAAGCCCTAGAGGGAACAGGAAAAATGGGTGGAGTAGAGGAAAAATGTTCGGAAATAAGGAAGGCAATTGAAAAGGCAACTAACCTCTGTGTCAGGCAGGTTAAAAAGAGCAAGAGAAGAAAGAGATCACTATGGTACTATAAGGAAGTGGCAGAGAAGGTAAAGGAAAAGAAGCAGATATTCAAAAGGTACAAGTCAACACAGAAGGAAGAGGATAGGGAGAGTTATCAGGAGAAACAAAGGGAGGCAGGTAAGAAGTTAGGAGATTAAAAGAACAAATGGAGGAAAACATTGCCAAGTCAGCAAAAAAGGGGGCTAAAACATTCTTCAGGTACATAAGTGAAAGGAAGAAAAGCAAGGCAAGGATAGTAAGACTAATTGGGGGGGAGTGTGGAAGAGGATCAGAAGAAAGCAGACATATTGAACAAGTACTTTTGTTCAGTGTTCACAAAGGTGGGGATAGGTGATAGGCCACAAATAGGAAAAGGAGCATTAAGGGAAGGGAGGTGGACACTAGCCCTTTTATGGAGGAGAAAGTCCTCAGGGAACTAGTGAAGCTAAAAGTAGACAAGGCAATGGGGTCAGATGGGGTTCACCCCAGAATACTGAAGGAACTAAAGGAGGAACTGTCTGCGCCTCTAATGTCCCTGTTCAATTTATCACTGGATACTGGGGAAATTCTGAGGGACTGGAGGAGGGCAGATGTGGTCCCACTACACAAAAGTGAGAATAGGGAGGAGGCAGGAAACCAATTACCTATAAGCCTAACTTTGGTAGTGGGCAAGGTCATGGAAACACTACTAAAAGAAAGGACTGTGGAATACCTTATAACCAGTGGATTACAGGATCCGAGGCAGCATGGGTTCACCTGGGGAGATCTTGCTAAATGAACTTGATAGAGTTCTTTGACTGGGTTACCAGGGAGGTGGATCAGGGAGAGGCAGTGGATGTGGCCTACCTGGACTTCAGTAAGGGCTTTGACACTGTTCTACACAGAAGACTAGTAAACAAGCTAGGCAGCCTGGGAGTGGGGGCCAAAGACAGTAACACGGGTACGAAACTGCCTAAGTAACAGAACTCAGAGGGTGGTGGTAAAGAGTTTACTCGGAAGAAGGTAAAGTAACCAGCGGGGTGTCTCAGTGTTCAGTACTGGGGCCGGTTGTCTTCAATGTCTTTATTAGCAACATCACAGTGTGGCTGGAGGGAAAGGTATAAAAAGGTACAAAAATCTGCAACAGAGTGGGGTGTGTGTGTGTGGAAAAAATGAAGGAAGATCTGCAAAAGCTAGAAGACTGGTCAAGGGTTGTGCAACTGGGCTTCAATGCCAAAAAGTGCAAAATTATACACATGGGGCACAGAAACCCCAAGGGCAACATATCAGTTGGGGAGGAGGTGTTATCAACACAAAACTGGAAAGGAATCTGGGTTATTCATATCTGATGACCTGACGGTAGCAAAGCAATGTGATAAGGTAGTGGGAAAGGCAAACCGAATGCTGGGGTGTATAAGGAAGGGTATCACCAGCAGAAAGAAGGAGGTAGTATTACTACTGTAGAGATCAATTGTGAGGCCCCAACTGCAGTACTGTAACCAGTTCTGGTGGCCCCATTTCAAGAAAGACATAGATCTCATGGAGGCAGTACAGAGAAGGGCAACCAAAATGATGCATGGCCTACAACAGAAGACCTACGAGGAAAGACTCAGGAAATTAAATATGTATTCTCTGGAAGAAAGGAAAGAAAGGGGGGGGTCATGATAAAAACATTCAGATACCTCAAAGGTATCAATAAGGTACAGGACAGCAGCATTTTGCACAGAAAGCAATGCTCAAGGACAAGGGGGCATGATATGAAGCTGGAAGGGGGCAGACTTAGAGAAGATGTGAGGAAATACTTCTTTACGGAAAGGGTGGTGAACTTCTGGAACAGCCTCCCCACAGAGATGGTGGGTACTGAAAAAGTAACAGGCTTCAAATGTACATGGGATAGGCATAAGGGGACCTTAGAAACAGGGTGGGGGGGGATAAGGCTGGCGATTAATTAGTGTCTATGGTAGCATAATAGGCAGACACAAAGGGCAGACTAGGTAGGCCATGAGGTCCTTACCTGCCAGCAGCATCTAAGTTTCTGTGTTAACTGTGCTAGATCCTTAAAGCTCTGCTTTTTTGCATTGGCTGCATGACTTGATTCTGCCGTGCACGTATGCCTTAAATTCATGAAAAATACCACAAACAGCTTAATCTGATTCAAGGTCAGTTGGCATTCATCTGTATCCCCCTCTCCCGGGTCGTGCCTGAAAATAGGCAGGATTTGTCTAGTGCACTTACCCGGTCAACAAAAAACTAAAGAAAAAAAAGGCCTCTCAGAGCATTCCCTTTGGCATGTCTGGGGTGTAGTGTAGAAAATTAGACTGAAAAAATCTCACATAGCCAATCAGAAAATAGAGTTACTTTCCCATTATTCTGTGATAACTGCTAGACAGTAGACAATAATGGGACAGTGGCTCCGCATTCTGATTGGCAAAGTAGAATAGCAGGACAGTGGTTCTGCATTCTGATTGACTGCTTTGTCTATGCTTAGCCAGTTAGACAGCAAGCCCAGTCTGCTCTCCCAGTTCAATACCCAGCCAATCAGAGACATCCAACAATGCTATAATGGGTCTATGAGAATCAGTTTCTAGCAACAAAGATTTTGACAGGTTTTTTAATTTTTTTTCTTTTTTTCAGTATAATTGAAACAAAAACATAATAACATGGACCGTGACGGCAGAAAAAGGCCAGGGGCCAGAGTCACAAAACTTTGCCCTGGCGTAAACCCGTTTTGTGTGGCACAAACTGGGTGTTGTGCCGAGCTGGTATTCACAAAAGCCTGGTTTGCATGCAGAAACCAGGTTTGTGCCAGGGCAAAGTGTGGAGGGGACCACAATGCAAATGAGGAGGAGGGGGGACATGTGTATCAGTGCTGGTCCATTCACAAAACATTTGCTCCATGCAAGGGCCTTTTGCTGGTCCCCTCATGCAGAGCAAATACCACTGACTGAGACTTTGCTTTAATCTGGCACAACTCTAGCAGTTGGTGGAGGTACTGTGGCACCCGAATTGCCAGTTACCATCAGGAAAAATAAATAAATGAACAGTCCATGGTGGCTAGTGGCCCCCCACATTGTCAATCTCTGGCCTGTTGTTAAAAAACCCAACTCCCTGGTTGTCTAGTGGTCCCTCCCCTGATTTCCGATCACTGTCCTGTTGATAATAAAAAATACTAGTTTATATAACATAATTATAAATAAGATATATGCCATAGAGAACAGAAATACAGAATAAGTAAAAAAACATTTTTTGATACCTCCTGCAAAGAGGAGAAGAAAAAATTAAATAAATTAATCAGACTGACAAAAAAAATACCTCAAGAATGAACTTTAACAACCTCAACAAAGCTAGGAAAGAATATAAAAAATTCTTAAATCACAAGAAAGAATAATTCAGACTCCAGATGTGGAAAGAGATGTATTCAGTTATAGAAAGGAAAGATGGCAAAAATATTTGGAATCTAGTAAACAATGGGATGAATGATTACCAACCTTTGCTGGCTATTTACATTCCAAAAGAACAGTGGGTAATTCATTTTAAGAAAATATTTGCTCAATTTCCTAATCTAGTCAAAACAACTCTATTATTTTAAATAGGTGTGCAGGGATGAATTACACTCCCCCCCTTATCATTTGCTCGTGACGAGGTAGAGGCAGCCATCCTATCTCTTAAAAATAAAAAAGCTCCGGGTCCAGACCTAATACCTGCTGAGGTCTATAAGGAACATGTTGATTTCTGGCTGCCTGCTCTTACTACTTTTCTTAATATGTGTTTGATTCATAAATACTGACCGACGTCTTGGACAAAAAATATTATTGTCCCACTCCATAAAAAGGGGTCAGTCTATGACCCCCTCCGGTTTCTGCCCAATTAGTCTCCTGGATGTGAGTTCCAAGATATTTTCAAAACTATTAAGACTCACCCTCTGCTTAGATCACAGATCTCCACTATCATTTGCCCAAGTCAGTGTTAGAAATGGATATTCGACGTGCCGGCCCGGTGGTGCTGAGGGTTGAGGCACTGGATGCCATATCGCACGCCACGCCAATGACCTGGGTTCAGGAGTGAGCCTAGGTTGCCGGGGTCAGTGGGGGGAGAAAGGATTGAGCGTCCAGAGGGCAGCTTTCCTTCCTCGGGGGGCCAGGAATTCTCCGCCCAGCACAGTGGCAGCCTCTGGTGGAGACTGGAGGTACCGCAAGGCTCAGGGCCAGAAATAGAGAGTTATGGAGTTACGGCAAGATGTTCCCTGGTGTCATTGCATGCTGGACTCCATCAAGGAGAGGCAGGGAGCAATGAGGGAGGGGGGTGGGGACAAAGCAAAAATACCCAGCCAAGTGGATAGGTGATGGCACCTGTATCCACCAGGACCACACTCCACCTCCTGGGCACTCCTTACCTGGGCCGGGCCCAGCCTGGCCTGAATTTGCAGATAGAGCACCCTGGGTGGATAGGGTGGCCCTACCTCGGGGGGGGTTCAGAGCTAGGGGGATAGCCGGGCTGGTGCCAGATTTCAGGAGGCCTCTCAGGCATGGAGGTAGAGTCAGGGGGTACTACATGATGCCTGAGAGAGTTCCACTGGCTGGAGGAAAAAACAGAATTCGAAAAAAAAAAAAGAAATGGATATTTGGCTATAGACACTATTTATTGCTTTTCACATATTCTGGAAAAATGCATTCAGGTTAGAAAAATGAAAGTCTATGCCTTATTTGTGGACTTTATGTCTGCCTTTGACTCCATCAATAGAGACATCTTTTGGAATATGTTACTTTCAAAGGGCATAGACTTTGCATTGTTGTTACCTATCTGTTTACTTTATTGTAACACTTCAACGGCTATCAGATTTCATAATAAAGGCAATTTAACAGAATTTTTAAGACCAACAGGGGGGTTAAACAGGGTTGCCTGTTGGCACCTATGCTTTTTAACATTCGCATCAATTCATTATTGACAGAGTCTGAATTTAATAATATTGACTCTCCAAAAATTAATGAATTTATATGTGGTCTGCTAGCTTATGCAGACAATGTGGTTCTCTTATCTTTGTCGTGCACTAGCATGAAAAAAAGATTGATAAACTTTTAGAGATATGTAATCAGCTATAGCTCAAAATCAATTCTGAATAAAACTAAAATTGCGATATTTTCTAATAGTACAGTTACACATAACAAATATTCTTTCCACTTGGGCAATGATAGAATAGAGATTGTCAAAGAGTACATCTATTTGGGAGTAAAATTCACTTCATGTTTTACCTGGAACTCACATCTAGAAGATTAAATCATAAAAGCTAAAAGAGTGGCTAAAGCAAAGTTTAAATTTAACTGTGATTATGTTGGGAATAGCCTAGCCCCAGCTTTAAAAGCAGGGGAATCAAAATTAGATTCAGGATTGCTTTACGGTACAGAAGTATGGGAGACCAAATCAGCCCCTTCACTGGAAGTGCCAATACTGTATTTTTAGGAATCACTTCTGAGAGTTCCTCTCTCAAGCTCCTCTGCCACGGTCAGAGCAGAACTGGGGAAAGTCTCTATAGACGTCTCAGTAAAATACAGATTAACTCACTCAGCCCCGGAACTGACATGTGACTCGAAGTGTTCTATGCTTAACCTTATTCAAAATGGCCACCTAGGGCTGAGTGAGAATCATAAATAATATTCATAATCAGTTACCCAGGGAATGTCTGACCGACAAGATTAAATGGCAAAAAGCAGGCATAACAACAGAATGTCTGAGCTCTCTTTCAGTAACACTTCAAAAAATAAACCTTTTACATTTATGGACTGACTTTGAAAGAGGCATTGGTGTCTCTTCACAATATAATAGCACTATTACGGCATTTCTTAAATACTGAAATGCCACTGGGGGTTGGGTTTGAAGGCTGTGAGGGAGGAGCTTGGGGAGCTGCAAACTGACCTGAGCCCTCAGGGCAGGTCAAGAGGGAGGAAACAAGGAACAGCCATATGAGCCAAGTCTTAAGGACATATATATATATATATATAAAACTTATGAGTAAGACTGTGGTGGAGAGTTAGTACTGTAGATCTTATGAGTAGGATAGTGGTTTCCAGTTATTACTGTAGTTGGCTATCTTAGGCTGCATGCAAGGGCATTTGGTATTACAATTTCAGTTAGAGGCTGGGCAAGGATTAGTTAATTCTACTTGCTGTGGAGAGAGTTAGTGTGGAGAGGATTTTTGTAAGTTTTGCTATTTTTTTTTAAATTAAGTTTAAAAGTTTCTGTGGCTGTGTCTTTTGAATTAAGCTTAGAGGTTTCTGTGGCTGTGTTTTTTGAATTAAGCTCAATGGGGCACAACAGCCCCACTTAAAGCCGGGGGGAGGGTCCTAAAGAGGACCTGGGACAAACTTCTAATTTCTGGACTGTATGTGTTTGTGAGACTGTAATTGTGTTCATAAACAACTGCAATCAGTATGGAGAGACTGTATTCCACTGTCCTGTATAGGTAGTATGAACCACGGGTAGGATTGTGGGGTGCAATGGTTGTGGGGCAGCAGTGTGGATGAACATACTGTGGAGCCTGGGAGGGTACCCAATATGCCACAGGCTAAGGAGGCTTGAGGAAGAGGTTCAGTGGCTTGGCAGGCAGCTGGGGAGGTTGAGGGGGTGGGGGAGGCAGGGGTTGCATTGGTAGAAGGGCTACATCTAGGAGTATCAGAGGCATCACAGAGAAGAACAGTGGGTCAAGGGAGGGGTCAGTGGGAGGGGCAAACTAGACAGGAAGCCAGTTGACGAAGGGTGGACTCTAGTAGGACCTAGGAAAAGAGGAGCAGCAGTTGGTAGGAGGGAGGAGAAAACACATAGTAATGCAAAGAGGGTAGGGAACATATTTGCTGTACTAGTGACACATGGGGAAGAGGACGCAGGAGGAGATTGCAGAAGGGATAGTACTCACGAAGAGGAGGGAGTGAGGGGCATTACTAGTGGAGAGATTGAGCATGACATGGCATGGGGAGGGATAATACTTGGAGAGGTGAGGAGGGAGAGGGAGGTTGGCAGTCAGACAGGAGGAGGAAGAGGGGTCTCAATTAAGAGGGGCGGGGGAGACACTGGGGCAAATAGTAAAAGCACAGCCTTGAGTGGCCGAGATGAAAACCTGGGTGGGGAAGGGGTGGTGATGAGCTATAAGGAAAGAGAAGGGGGGTGTACTTGTGTTGGAACACTCCATTCTCAAGATCAGATGGGGCAGCAAGGGGGAGAGGCACAGTCAGATATGGGTGGAGTCCATACCGAGATTAAAGGCAGACAAGACAGAACAGCAATCCTAAGGTGCGCATGGAGGGGTAGGAGGAAATCGCACATTGTGGTATATGTGGGGACAAATGATCTAGTGGGGAAATCATGGAGGTAACAAGGGAGAGGTTTGAGAAAGTGGGAAGGTTGTGCGAGGAGACTGGGGAGTCTGTGGTCTTCTCAGAGGTGCTCCCAGTACCCTGGGCAATCACAGTGAGAAAGGAGCAGACTGGAGAGTTGAATGCATGGTTGGTAGAATGGTGTTGAACTAAGGGGTATGGGGTTGTGGGTGGCTGGGATAGCACCTGGAATAATAACATTCAGTTTGCAAGGGATAGGCTGCACCTGAGCAGGGAGTAGAAGGAGGTATTAAAGCAAAGACTGGGGAAGTATATTGCGACAAAGGTGGATTTAAACTAGTTGGGGGCTGGCAAGTGGACAGCAGGTAGACAGGGATCCAATAGAGTGGAGTCACAGCCTATCCCCCCCCAGGCTAGCAGGGACGGACTTGGGGTGGCTGAAAAGGGAGGGAGTAGAAGGGATGAGATGGAGGGCGATGAAGGGAAGGGCAGGATGGAGGGTGGTCTTGCTGAATTTGAGAAGCTTAGGCAACAAATCAGCTGAGCTACAGGCACTCTTGACAGTGTGGAGTGTGGATACTGCAGCTGTCATGGAAATGTGGGCAACTGAGCACCGGGACTGGGATCTGGCAATCCCAGGGTACAAATTATACAGGAAGGACCATAAGGAAGGGAGGGGGTGGCAGTCTTTGTGAGGGACGAGATCAAATGTGCAAGGGATGATGGGGAGAAAAGGAGAATAGAGGCAACCTGGCTGCAGTTCCTAGACTCAAGGGGTAGGAAACGGAGATTTGGGGTGGTATACAGGCCGCTGTCCCAGTCTGAGGATCTTGACAGGGAATTAGAAGGACAAATCAGAAAGGTATGTATAAAAGGGAAGGTGGTCATCATGGGGGATTTCAACATGCAGGGGGTTGACTGGAACATTCTGGTCACTTCCAGTGCTAGGGAACAAGTGCTCCTGGATGTGATCCAGAAGGGTCTCCTAGCACAGCTGGTCAGTGCACCTAGTAGGCTAAAGAACACTTTAGATCTGGTATTGTTGAATGGGGAGGCAGTAAGGGAAATAAGGGTGGAGGACTCACTAGCCGACAGCAAACACCAAACTGTGTGGTTTAATATCACGATGTGTGGGGAGCCAGAGAAATTAGTAACCCGGGTGGTAAACTTCAGGGGGGGTAGACTTTGGGAGGATGCGGGAAGTACTGAAAGGGAAACTGGTGGGCATAAGGCAGGAGATGGACACGGAGCAGAAATGGGATATTATTAAACGGGGGATTACAGAGGCAACAGAAGCCTGCACCAAGACACAGAGTAAGAGGAGCAGAGCAAGAAAACCATGCTGGTTGAACAGTGAGGTAGTGGAGGTGGTGAGGGCAAAACGAGAGGCGCATCAGAGGTATAGGAGGATGGGGAAGGAAGGGGACACGGAGGAGTATGCAAGATGGTCCAGGGAGGTGACCAGAAAAGTGAGAGAAACCAAGGCCCAGAGGGAGCTGAAATTAGCGCAGTGAATTAATGGTGTGGGGGGGGGGAGAAAGACTTTTTCAGATACATCAGGGGGAAAAGGAAGTGCAAGAAGAAAACAGTGAAAATAAAAAGGGTGGGAGTGGACAGAAAGGGAGAAACAGGCGGAAGCACTGAATGGATATTTTTGCTCAGTGTTGCAGTGACATAAGAAAGGGGACCAGCACACCCAGGGTGGGAACGTGGGTGGGAGGACAGATGGAAGAATTGAGGGAGGTAGAGTCCTAGAGGGACTGAGGGCACTAAGGGTAGACAAGACACCAGGATCAGATGGTATCCACCCCAGGGTGCTGAAGGAGATGGAGGAGGTATTGACGGAGCAGCTGGTGGATCTGTACAGCACCTCACTGGAGTTGGGATGTGTGCCACTGGACTGGAGAATAGCAAATGTAGTACCATTACACAAGAGCAGACCAAGAGACGAACTGGGTAATAATCGTCTGGTAAGTCTCACCTCCACAGTGTGCAAACTCATGGAAATTATACTAAAGGAAAGACTGGTATCATGCCTGGAGGACAACGGCCTCCAGGATGTGAGGCAGCATGGGTTCATTTCAGGGAAGTCTTGGCAAACCAGTCTGATACAACAGCGTGACTGGATGACAGGTGAGCTGGATAAGGGTCATGTGGTGGATGTTCTTTACTTGGATTTCAGCAAGGCCTTCAATTTGGTGCCTCTAGGATGGCTTGGGGGGAAGCTAACTGGTGTAGGGGTAGGGGCAAAAATGATTAACTGGATCACAAGCTGGCTGAGTGGGAGGCTGAAATGGGTGGTGGTGGGAGGGGAGCTCTCAACTCTGAAGCTGGTGATGAGCAGGGTGCCACAGGGCTCTGTGCTGGGACCAGTATTATTTGGGCTCTTCATATTAGACATTGCCATAGGGTGGTGAGCAAGGTAAGTCTGTTTGCAGACGACACCAAAATGGGAGCAGTGGTGGATGGAAGGGAGGGATGGAAGCAGCTGCAGGGGGACCTAAGCAAGCTAGAGGAGTGATCAGAGAGGTGGCAACTGGGTTTCAATGCAAAGAAGTGTAAGGTTATGCGCTTCAGGGTGAAGAACCCAAGGAGAGAATACTAACTTGGGGGTTAAGCTGGAAATCACTGAGGAGGAGAAGGACCTGGGGTAATGGTAACAGGGACCATGAACAACACTGCCCAGCACAGGAGAGTGGCAGTGAAAGTGAACAAAATGTTGGGGTGCAGAGTGAGGTGGTCATCATCCATGCAAAGAGAGGTGATCTTGCCCCATCTACAGGTCACTGGTAAGGCTGCACTTGGAGTATTGTGTGCAGTTTTGGAGGCCATACCTGAAGCGTGATATCAGGCTACTGGAGGGGGTACAGAGGAGGCCAACGAAGATGATATGTGGAAAGGAGGGGAGAGACTATGACAGCAGACTTGGAGACCTGAATATGTACACCCTGGAAGATAGAAGGGACAGGGGGACATGATAGAGACATTCAAGTATCTGACGGGAATCAATAAGGATGGGGCAGATGGGGCAGATGGGGTCTTTAAGCTAAGGAGGAGGAGGAAGGACACCAGGGGGCACAGGCTAAGAATAGAGGGGGAAAGATTTAGGAGGGAAATGAGGAGACAATATTTCACAAAAAGGGTGGTAGCAAAATGGAATGTACTACCAGAATGGGTGGTATCATGTAAATCTGTGAGCAGCTTTAAAAGGACATGGGACAGGAAAAGGGAGAGTGAGGGGTGGGGAGGGTGGGGTGGCAGTAGGATGACAAATGGGAGGGGTGAGGCAGCTGCAAACTAGGGGTGCTAGCTGCATAGTCAAGCAGACTTAGATAGACCGGTTGGTCTGTTTCTGCTGGCACATTCGTTTGTTCGTATAATATTGTTGTACAAAAAAAACAGCATGAATTATATAAAAATTCTGACATGCAAACGATTAGAGCTCAAAAATGTGCCCCTTGGTATAAAGATTGCACATACTATTGAAGACTATTTAATAATGCCTCTGCTCCCTGAACAAAGGAGAATAATGACCTGGGGCAGATTTGGCTTAATCAATTCAAAATACACTTATTTTAACAAAAAGTCCACTTTAGAAGGTAAATCATATAATAACATATGCCAATGTAACAGGGTGATGGAGGAAACATTGTCTCACATCATCAAAATTTTCCCATTATACAATAAACCAAGAAATCAATTTATGAAAGAATTTCTTATAAGGTATGCTGATTACTCTTGCAATGTAATATTTATTTTACTACATCCTAAGTTCCCAGAAGACGTTGTCATGATTACAAATTTTTTGGCCTCAGTAATGAAAATAAAAAGAAGAGATTTAGGAAACTCAAAGTTTGTAAAATTAACACAGCAATTTCTAGTCGGGCTATCCTAGACTTTTTACTGATCATTTGAATATACAGTATGGTGCTATTTCTCTAGAAATTATACAACTCATATATGTATTGATTACTGGTTGCTTAATTTTCATGACACAGAAAGAATATTATCAAATTAAGAAACAAATGCAGATCAAGAAATTGAATATTAGTGTTTCACTTGAAATACCTTGAACTTGCAAATTTTTAATGTTTACAATTATGTGTTTTTTTTACATTTTGTACTTTTTTTGTAATAAACTTGAATGAAAATGATAATAAAAAAAAAGTCCCTGGTGGTCTAGTGGTCATTCCCCTTCCCCGGTCACCACCCTGTTGATTATAAAACATATTTTCTTGGTGGTCTAGTGGTCCTTCCCCTTCCCTGATTGCTGATCGCTGTCCCGTTGATTAAAAAGCATATTTTCCTGGTGGTCTAGTGGTCCTTCCCCTTCCCCATTCACCGATCGCCATCCCATTGATAATAAAACATATGTCCCTGGTGGTCTAGTGGTCCTTCCCCCTACCATGATGGCCATTCGCTGCTCATTGATTATAAAACATATTTTCCTGGTGGTTTAGTGGTCTCTCTCCTTTCCCGATCGCTGTCTGTATGATAAAACTAAAAACATCTCCCTGGTGGCTAGTGGTCCCCCCATTCCTGATCTGTCAGTTGTGTGAGATTTAACTGTTCCTGGTGGTCTAGTGGACCCCCCCCACCCCAGCAGGTAGTGCCACTGGGTGCCGCAAGTACAGCGGGAGTCGTACCCACCTTCCCTCAGGATATGAGAGCAGTCCTCTGGATGCTCGATCCTCCCTACCCCTGCCAACCTCCAACAACCCGAGTCCATTCCTGAACTCAGGTCACAGGCATGGCGCGAGGTGTGGCATCCAGCGACACAACCCTCAGTGCCACCAGGCTGGCCTGCATGTTGATGACACAGTTCTTCATTCCACTAGTGCCTAAGTTAATGAGTTAGGACCCTTACTGCAGCATACCTTTAGCAATATCCAGCACTGGGTCTGCTCAGACCAGCTTGTGCTAAATGCCAAAAAAGGCAGTGTCCGTGTTCTTTGATACTAGATAAAAGCTTGCTAGTCTCAGGACCTCTGCCATTTTCAAAACTCTGTATAGTGCCTCCATTAAAGAGACCACCCACTTCAAGCATCTTGGTGTGTGACTGGATAGAAAGCTTCACTTCTCCATGCACATCAACACCATCCACAAGAACCGCCACCACATACCTGAGGCCCTTATTGTAGCAAATCCTGTCTTCTCCTCCTAGTCTGCTGCAAGATCCTTCACATCCAGCTGCAATCCTCTCATCCATCACTGCTCCCTCCAACTTAACCTTTCTCTCCTCTCCCTTGAGTCTCAGCATCACACTAACTGCGCCTCTTCTCTCTCCAAGTTCTGGCTCTCCTACCTCCTTCCTCACCACTCTTCCCCACTGCCGTTCCTCCTACTCATGTCATTCTACCACCTCCCACATCTTTCTTACCCTTTGCTGCACCACGTCAGTGAAACATACTATTGTCTCTGTTCTTCTCCCTTCTCTCTGGAACAAACTTCCTACTCACCACTTCACTCCCTACCTTTCTCTTGATTTACTTCTTAGGCTTAATGTTTCTCCTTCCTGCTCTTGGTCATGCATTGTTTTAGTATAATTTTGCCTCCAGACTAATTTTGTTAATTCCATTTCTCATTTTTGTACATTGTGCCCTATTGTTTGCATCACTGTACTCCTGAATTTGTATTTTTGCCCTTTTGTACCATTGAGATTGTATCATCTTCTCTCATCTCCTTTCCCTGAGTCACACCTGAAAGTAAGCTTTGACTCAGTGTGTCTTTCACAGTAAGAAATGTGTAATCAATAACTCAATCAGTCTGACTTCCTTAGGATCCTACCTGGAGGCCCTGCTGTGGGGATAAAGATGGCAGTGGCAGAAAGGTGGCCACACCAAGTACCCAACAGCAGGTATGGGGGAAGAAGAAGAAAGATGAAGTCAGAGGGGGAGGGAGGCTGTGGGAGTCAAAAGGATAACAAATAGTCAGCCCGGTGGTGCTGAGGGCTGAGGCGCTGGACACCTTACCTCATGCAATGCCGGCGACCCGTGTTCAGGAATGAGCACGGGCCGCCAGGGGTCGGCAGAGGCGGAGAAGGACTGAGTGTCTGACAGACTGCTTTTCTTTTCCAGGAGAGGGGGTTCCAGAGGTCAGTGCCTGTCTGCTTCCTAGCGGAGGCTGGGGGACAGGGTGCCGTGATGTAGATTGGGGAGGAGTTGGGGCAGATGCTTGGAGGGAGTGCATGCAGACGTGTGCGCACTCCTCTCCGCAGGTGTCATAGCATGCCTCAACTCCTGGGGAGAACATTTAGAAAAATCAAGCTGCCACAGCAGGTGGAGGGCACCTCACAGGCTCCACTCCCTGCCAGCCATAACACTGACCCTCTGAATCCGGTCTCTGGTGGGGGTTGGGGAACCCTGCCGGCCCTGCTGGGGGGGTGTAAGCTCTGAGGCCGGGCCAGTGCCGGATGGTGGATGCTGGTGGACAGGGCTGGGGGCTCCCTCTGGAGACAAGCTGGCTCAGCAAAAAGGTAAAACACAAAAAAAAAGGATACAAATGCCAAAAACAGGAAAAGAAAACTTCAGTACTATTGTTTAATAATATTGCTTAAGTGGTTATGTTTACGGAACTAAAACATATATATTGTTCATCTTATTCTGTTAGAATGTGATGCAGTGAGTAGCAGTGCATTGTACTGGAATACAGTACAATATGACGTGCTGCATAGTCTATCATGACTGCAGTATAATGCAATATATCACCTGTTGCTTCATGCGGTATTAGATTAATCGGCCACCTATTTAAAAGAGATAATCCTTGTCTTGCAGGTTTATCCCAGTAAAAAATATTTAAAAAAAAAAAGGAGCTGGGGTCTGTTATTTTACTTTTATAAAATATAACTGAGTTCCCTGAGCTGGAATCTTAATTTCAGAGTTCCAAATCCAAACACTCTCAATTCTGAACCAGAGGACTCCCTTTCCTCTCTCCCTGATTACTGATAGCACTCATGAGGTGTAGAAACTTGACGCTGGAAATGATTATTTATTTATGTATTAAAAAGTTTCACCAGGAAAAGCACACTGAGCAGCAATTGCCCATTTACAGGTGCATCCAGGGTGGGGGGGAGGAGAGGAAGGGGAAAACAGCAATGAATATACAGTTAAGCCAGCAGTCAGTACTGCATATAGTCGATATGAAGAATTTACAATAATTCACATGTTCACACTCCACTTACAGTGTCCTGACAGTATACATACTGTATAACAGAGACAACTTATAGTAGTTCACCTGTTCAAATTAATTTACAGATTCTCATTTAAAAGTACGATTGTGAATAAACAGGCGAAGCGACAGTCAGTATAACAACTGATAGGAAGAGATTACAGAAGTTCACAATATTCACATTTATACACATTCTAGTTTCAGTATTCACAGTAATAAGAGCGAGTTGAGTGGGAATTAGCAGACAATAATAGGGGGAAGGACTAGCATAGAGACAGCCCTACTGGAATCAGAAAAAAGTGGGCTCAGTCCACAGTGACAGAAGACGACAGCACCAGAAGCGACCACTGAGCAAGGAAGGGTCTAGGGTGGAGTTTATAAGGGGGCCAGGCAGAGAGTGGGGGTGCAAAAGATGGCAGGGGGCTAAGCAGGTGGGGGTTAGAGAGTGAGGGAAGTAAAACGGGGGATGAAGTGGGAGAGGAATGAATGGAATTGGGGTGGGGAAATTAGGAGCAACTGCAAGTAGAAGAAAAGAAGTTACGTAGGAGGGAAGAGAAGGCAAATGGGGAGGTGGCATGGAAGATGGAAGGGGGAAGAGAATTTCACCATTTGGGGAAGTGGTGAGAGAAAGCAGCCTGATCAACAGAGGAGGACCTAGGGGGGACAGCCAAAATGTAAGAGTCATAGTATCTAAGGGAGTGGGAGTGGGAGGGAGAGAGGGAGGAGAGGAGAGGTGAGTGCCAAACCAAAATTTGGATAGGAAATTAGCACAGTGGGAATGGTGCCTGTCATCTAGAGAGGGATAGGAGAAATGTAGTGCCCAAAATTCGGGGCACCACAGAAAATTAATTCAATAAACACCCCGTAGAGTCCACAGTGGTGGGCAGACAAGGGGTAGTGTGTAAGGAGCTCCTGTCAGTGTTTTTCCCCATTGCCAGGCAGCAGTAGAAAAAGAGGCTTTCCTTGTTGCTGCCTGCTCTGTTTCTGCAACCCCGCCCGAGTAGGCAGCACGAGCCAGGACACCCACACGCTGGGACTGCTATCCCTGCCCAGTGCATGGTGTTAACTTTAAAATAAAGTAATTGATTTGTGGCAGGTGCTTGGGGTTCCAGAACTAAAACCCAGAGTGTCCTTTCAAACAGAAGTATAATTTTTCTGGGAGACTGAGTGGGACCATGGAGGAGAGAGGACACAGACAGTGCAGCTGGACAAGGAAGCTTACCTGGAGGATGAAGCCATCCCTGGGGCTCATCTATGTGCCTCTGCTGACACTGGTCACCAGTGTTGCTGTTTGCTGTGTGGTCATGCCAGTTTCAACGGGCCACCAGAAGGAGGAGAGGAACTGGCAATTCTGGTGCAAGCACTGTTCTGCCCCCTTTTTTAAGTTTAACCGGTCCCCCATTGGCGGTGTTGAAGAGCTGCGTTGTTGTTCTGAGAGACAGTTGGCCTTCCCAAGGCCCCCTGCCATCTGCCACATTGCCCGATTCCCTTCAGCAGTCCTTCCCACTGACAGCAAGCCTACCACCTCCCAGAACTACTACCTTCTCCCCGGGTAGGGGTGGTGAGTCGGTGGCTGCACCAGTGCAGAGGTGCTGACCACCTGAAGGAAAATGTGAAGATAAAAAATTTAAAATTGTTAAATTCTCCGTAGGCACCTGAAAAGTCGTCTGTGAAATGAGGGGATGGACTGAGGGCTAACTTGAATATTTCAGTAGTCATTTGGGCATAACAATGCCCAGGGGTGGGGCCAGGCACAGAGGCCCTATACAAGGTCTTTAAATATTTATAAGAGGAGCTCCTGGGAGCTGAGGTGGTGCCCTGAGTGGAAAAGGCCTCTGAAGGCCGATATAATTATTTAAAACGGCAGCCCTTTGGGAGAGGTGTTAAAAGGGGCCCAGCTAAGAAAGGCCCAGTGTGTTAAAAGGGGCCCAGCCAAGAAAGGCCCCAGGACTTAAAAGGGGCCTAATGCAAGGAGACTCAGAGCCTAAGGAGGAGGCCCAGAGCCTAGAAAAGGGCCCAGCTGGGGGAGGGGGGGCCCTGAGATTTAAAAAAAGGGGCTAAACACAGGGAGGCCCAGAGCCTAAGGAGGGGGCCCAGCAAGTGAAACCCCATAACTGGAAGGGGCCCAGCGAAGTAAGAAACCCTGTAGTTTAGAAGGGTATAACAGGACACCCAGCACCCCTGGTATGGTAGTGATTTGGGCATTGCATGAAATGTGTTTGATGTGTAAAGTACTTAAACTTGTACCCAAACTGTATTATGTTGCCTGAAAACCCCTGGAACTGTGCAATTGCCCCCCAGTCATTTGTTTGCCCCTGGAACTGTGCAATTGTCCCTGGAACTGTGAAATTGCCCCCACAATTGTTGTTTTGCCCCTGAAACTGTGCAATTTCCTCTGGAACTGTGCAGTTCCACCCAGTCATTTGTTTGCCCCTGGAATTATGCAGTTGCCCCTGGAACTATGCAATTGCCCCCACTATCATGTGTTTACCCTTGGAACTGTACAGTTGCCCCTGGAATTGTGCAACTTCCCCAACAGTCATTTGTTTGCCCCTGAAACTGTGCAATTGCCCCACAATCGAATTTTTGCCTCAGGAACTGTGTAATTGCCCCAGGTTGCAGTTATACCCCAGTGTGTCAGCATCTTGGACTAAGTGTATTTCTGAATCAGTCTTCAGCAGCCTTCAAAGGGCATTCAGCAAGTATATTTCTGAATCAGTCTGCTGCAGGATTTTCCAAAGATCCTTGTCTATGGCCATACCCCTGCAATGTCACGTTTGTTGTTTTCCGCTAGTCCCAGCTTACGGCCTGGTCCTGTGTAGATCCTGTTGTCCATTTTGTTGTTTTTCTTCTTCACTGCAGTTTCTTCAACATCTTCTGCTTTAGTTTCCCAAACTGACGTTCTGTTTGTTATTTTACGTTTATCCTTGGCTCATCTGGCTTTGGCGCCCCGAACTCTACCATTCACCTGGCTTCCGAAAATATCCTTGTCCTGGTTCTCATTTTCCGTGAGGTCCTCCCAACGTCTTCTGCATCTGTCGTGTCCTGGCAGTCCACAAAATGGCTGTGGCAGGGTGGTCTTCTGCATCTGTTGAGTCCTGGCAGTCCACAAGAGGGCTGTGGCAGTGTGGTCTTCTGCATCTGTCATCTCATCCTGGCTATCCAGCAGAGGACTGTGGCTGGATCCTTTGTACTTGTTCTTCAATTCCAGTGGCCCACCAGTGGCTTTTGTTCCAAAGAGTTCTTGCATTCATTCTTCATTTCCAGTGGCCCATCAGCGGGTTTTGAGCCAAGAGAGTTCTTGTATAGGTTTCTTGTTTCCGGCAACTCAGGAAAGGTGGGTGTAGCTAATGGACCTATGGCCTATTAAAAAAAAACTCTCCACATCCCTCTAGTCCCACAGAAATTCTCATAGCCATGCCAGCCGGTGAGCCTGCTTGTTCCCTTTTCAGGATTCCCCTTGTTTTCTTTCCTTTCTACAATTGACCGATCATCACATGGATGGAGACTTTGATAGTTGTGCACAGATTGCAAATTGTATCATTTTTAGAGTCTTGCTATAGCATACTGCAACAGTTATCAGGTCTGGAGTACTCCAGTGGGGTAGTCACTTGGGTAGAGGTGCACCTCGGGGTTAGGGCAGAATCACCTGAATAGTAATTAGAGTCTTCGTCTTATAAGAAATGGTAGCGTGACCTGTATAGGAATTACAGCACTCTTACAGTTTAGAAGCTCACATATCTGCCAGCCTGGTGGCACTGAGGGTTGAGGCACTGGACGCCATACGTCATGCCATGCCGGTGACCCAGGTTCGGGAACGAGCCTGGACCGCCGGCCGTCTGCAGGGGAGAGAGAGGATCGAGTGTCTGGAGGACTGCTCTCCTCTCTCAGGGGTGATCCAGGCTTCTGCTTGGCATCGCAGCGGCCCCCGGTGATGACCTGAGGCACTGCAGTGCACAGGGCACGGTAGAGGGGAGGCGGAGCTGTGGCAGGCATGCCTGGCACCATTGCATGACCGAGCTCTGCTGGGGAGGGTGGGAGGAGGTGAGCGGTGGGCCGCAACCAAGAAAACCCTGCTCCCGGAGATAGGCGACGGCACCACCCCTCAGCCACACTCTACTGGCCAGACTTGTACAGCCCCTGGGCTGAGCCCAGCCCAGCATGAATTGACAGATAGAGCACCCTGGAAGGATAGGGCAGCCCCACCTCGGGAGGGCACAGAACTGAGGGGATAGCTGGGCTGGTGCCTGTGGCTGGAGAGTTTCAGACATGGAGGTAGAGATGAGGTGGTGGATGCCAGAGAGAGTTCTCCGGGGTCAAGTGGAGCATTAAAAAAAAAAAAAAAGAAGCTTGCATAGCTATTACAGTGCCGTTTTAGTTTAGAAGCTTGTATAGCTCTTGAAGTACAGTACTGTTACAGTTTAGAGGCTCTTACAGCTTTTGCATTACAGTATCTTTACAGTTTAGAGTCTTCCTCGTATAGGAATTTTAGAGTGCTTAGTCACCCCTTCTTCCTTGTGACCGTGCCTTCCTTTCCCTGGTTACCAAATAAATACAGAAAAGTATCTGAACCTCATTCACAACACCGGCCTTTCTTTTTCAGGTGATACCATCCCAACTGCTCTTGTCACCCTTTTACTATAATTGGAGTACAGCACACTACCGGACCGCCACAGACAGTTTAGTAGAGAGCACAGTGGTGAGTGCGAGGAGGGCAGTCGAGGGCAAAGCAGCAGAAGGAATGGAAAAGAGTGTCCAATTTGGCTATGGAAGTCTTGGGAGTGGCATTATAGACTACATCACCATAGCTAAAAACTGAGAGGATCATTTCCTGGACCAGTGTGCACCTGGCAGGCAGTGGAATGCATCCCCAGTTCCTGTACAGGACACCTTATTTGGGGTGCAGTTTTTGAGGTTGGCATTCACATGTACAGAAAAGTCGAGGTGTTGGTCAAGCCAAACCCCGAGGTATCTAAAGGAGGTGGTGTCCTCCAGAGTTGTTCCATCTAGGGTGTGAAAAGATGGAAGGGAGAGGTACCAAAAGAGTCTCTGCCTTGTGCCAAAGGTCATGGAGACGGTCTTCCTGGTGTTTAGGAACAGTTGATTTGTGCGTAACCAGAACTGAACTTAGTCAAAGTCATGCTGAAGTCTGGAAGCTACATTGATAGGGGAAGAGCCAGAGGTATACAGGACTGTGTCATCTGCATACATGTGGATAGAGGCGGATGAACAGACAATTGGAAGGTCATTGAGGAAGATGGAGAATAGGAGAGGGCCAAGTACAGAGCCATGAGGTACACCTGTGTTGATGGGAAGAGGGGGAATATATAAAGTCAGCAATCTGAATGGATTGTGCTCTTCCCATGAGGCAGGTCTGGAACCAATCTGTGGCAGTGTCTGAGAGCCCAGCTGTAGAGAGTTTGTCAAGAAGGAGGGATTAAGAGACCACGTTAAATGCCTTTGTGAGGCCTAGAAAGATGGCAGAGGTGATGAGGCTACGGTCCATCCCGGTAAGGATTAATATCATAGTCACTGAAACATAGAATTTGTCAGCAGAAAAGGACCACTTGGCACACCCAGTCTGCACAGATGGTCCACGTCTAGTCTGTCTCTGCAGACCCCCACTGGTTTCCAGCGACCCTCCCTCTTCCCTACCTATTTATTAATATTCCACCATGTCTATCCCACACATGCTTGAAGCTCAGTACTGTTTTTACCTCTTCCACTTCTGCAAACAGTCTGTTTCAGGCATCTACCACTCTTTCAGTGATAAGGTTGCCACCTTTGGATGAGATGAAAACTGAATACTAAACCACACCCCCAAACTCCACCCCTAACCTCGCCCCTTTTATGACTAATGAGGGCATCACTTGGACTCTGATTCACTTGATTTATTCAGAATTGCTGCTGATATAAGATTGTGTACAACTTCTTTAAATTACATCATGATTACTATTTCTGGTTTATTTGATTTAGATTTAAATATTTTTAATTTCAGTGTGTGTTAATATTTGGTGAGGTTATAGAGTGGGGTTCAGGGGACTTTCCATCCTGTGTACACAGCTTAGCTGACAAATCGAGTGACTACAAGGACACCTCTGACAACTGGCTAGTTTGGATCAGGTGGCCTTTTCTGGTAAAACTCTTTCAATAAATAAATAAACTACACCAGTAATGGTGGACGAGATATAATTACAAATATCATCTGACATTTTAAGATGTGCTACTGTCTCTCCCATTGCTCCTACTCTAAAGTTATTTGTAATGTCAGAGAAGTTTTTAAAAGTGGTAGGAACTATTCTATGCTGTTAAATACCCTATTTTGTTTTCCATGTCAGTCATACATAGCAGATAGCATGATATGTGATATGTAGCGTGGAGGCAGTATAGTGCAGTGGTTTAAAGCTCTGAGCTGCAATTCTGGAGACCAGGGTTTGTATCCTGCAGTCCAGATTTGCATAGTTTCTGACCCTACACAAATCACTTAATTCCCTTATGCTCTCAGGTTGCACCTGTAAACAAGCTTTAGCTTAGTGTGTCTCGTCTGGTAAAAAAAAAAAATGTTTTGAAAATTTTTTGATAAATTGCCTAAATTTGCAGTGCCATCAAATCTAGATTGTGTTCCTGTCATCTCATCAACTACTGCTCTCTCTCTTCCTTTTCTCATTTCTGTAGCTTAGCATGACATTAGTCACATTATTCTTTGCTGTTCATCTGAAAGGCCTGGATTGGTTTTCCTGGAATATTCAAGTAGTATGAAAATTGACAACAATAACTGGATTAGCAGGTAAAGTTTCTGAAACACATTGTACAGTCCATACTGGGACAGGAAGCTACCCTAATGTGGTGCCTGTCTGGTTTCAGAAAAATTAAGGTGGTATTGTTTACCCTTCCTGTGAATAATCTTCCAATTTGCTGGTGTGAAGTTAGAGGTGACAACTGTGCAGACAGGGACACATTTGGCTCTTTAAGTGCCCTGCTCTTGAAGGCACTTCCTGATTAGCGTGCACTGCAAGCAAGCAATCACACTTAAATGTCAGACACTTGCTTACAGTCAGATGAGAAGAAAATGAAACAGTTAGTGGGGAATCTAACAGGTGCTGCTTGACCCAACATAAAAACCAAATTTGCAATGGTGAAAACAGGAGGACCGAATCTGGATCTAGAAAACCGAATCATTCGGTCAAAAACCGAGTAGGTGGTAACCTTATTCAGTGAAGTAGTGTTTTCTCACATCCCTGTTACCCCCCCCCAAAGCTTCATCGCATGCTCTCTGGTCCTGATAATCTTCCTCATTAAAAAGAGACTTAGGAACTTCCCTCTTGCACCCTATTCGCTTTGTGAGGTAGTATTTCCACCACTTATCAAACAGCTAAACATATGTTTTTTAATTAAAAAAGTCCCAAACAGGCAATTAAAAAGTTGTCCCAGAGAATGCATTACAAACAGCTCAGTGACAGGAGTCTGGCAGCTGTCTCTACAGACAGTAATAACTTCCCCCTTACAAGCAGTGGGAAAAACTGACATCAGATGTGGAGCTCTTCCCAAACTAGACACAGGCTCAGCTCTTCCTTTTCAAAATGCAATCCTTCACTCATGTAGAGCATAACATCAGTGCCTAATGACAGCTCTAATACAAGCTGTGCACACTCACAGAATTCTGTTTGGTCATTAGACAGTACTGTACATTAAATGTGTCTGTATGTTTCAGGAAAGAGAATTTGCATGTCCTATGCAAAATGTAGAAAAAGAATTTCCAAGAGCGAAGTACAAGCAGTAAAAAAAATGCAAATGGGAAAGTGCAATGTAAATAGTTATGAATGTTTTATTCCTTGTGATGATGCAAAACTGGCAGTCACATACATGCAAAATGACACCAAAGCACAATAATTACTGTATAGGACATGGACGGGGCAGTGCTAGCATTCCAAGAGACCTGAGACTCGAGCCCAGGAACAATAAGCACTGGTCAAACTTACAAGTTTTAATAGTGAAATTGTTATGCTTAAAGATGGAGGGTAAATTAAACTGACTGCTGCTCATGCAGGGGGATTCAGAAGGACCACCATGGCAGTGGGCAGCTGTTTGTGTCATTGTAGGGGGGCATGTAGTGGCACGGTGGCAGCGGTCATATACTTGTGTCACCACTGCTAGACATTAACAATACAACAGTCTAGCACCAGGACACAGCTGTGGTGCTAAAAGGCAACAGTGAATCAGAAACAGCAATAGTACAAAGCACCCGCAGCAAGAAACAAACTCCAGCACAGTAACTACTGGAAAAACCTTACTGTTTATTGTTGTGTGTAAACAAAAACCTGAGCATACCCAGCTGCAATGGACTACACCTACCAGAGGTGCATTAGTGATGTCACGTCTGAGCTGACATGTACTGATGTTTCACTCAGGTGCTCCCAAGCTTCTTCAGAGCCCTAGAATAATAAGCACTGGTCAATGCCTTAATATTTGCTTGCAAGTTTCATTACTGAAATTGTTATGCTTAAAGATGGAGGGTAAATTAAACTAACTGCTGTTTATGCGGGGATGGAGGGAGTCAAAAAGGGCCATCATGACAGTGAGCAGCTGTTTGTATCACTCTAGAGGGCAGGAAGGGCCATTGTAGGAGCAGGCAGATACTTGTGTCACCACTGCTCTAGAGGAGGGTTTGGGATGGTGCTCCATGGCAACAGGAAGCTACTGGTATTCACACTGCTCCAGCAGGGGTACAGAGAAGGGCCATGGTAGTAGGCAGCTGCTTGACTCCAGGCAAACCAAGTCATGGCACACTCTATCAAACTGGAGCTACACAGAAATAACAAGCATTTGTCAATGCCGAATGTTGCTTGCTTGAATGTGCTGTTAAGGTATTTGGAAGTGATAGTTCCATGCCTTCCTCCCAAGTCTTCCACTGTGTCTTTCCGCTCAGTATTCACAGAAGAGTGGGAGGGGCAAGGGGGCCACAGCAGTACAGCAGTTGCCAAGGGGGTGAAGAGTTGGACAATAGTCCATTCAAAGGCAAAAGAGTCCTGCAGGAGCTCACTAAATTGAAGGTGGACAAAGCGATGGAACCAGATGGCATACGCCCAAGGATATTAAGAGAACTGCGAAGGGAGATAGCAGTTCCTCTGGCAGCCATGTTCACTGAGTCATTCAACATGAGTGAATTGGAGGAGGGCACATGTGGTCCTTCTATACAAATGCAGCAGCAGGGAGGAGGCAGGGAACAATAGGTCGTTCAGCCTCACCTCAGTAGTGAGGAAGATCATGGAGGCATTGCTTAAAGAAAGGATAGTGGGGCATCTAGAAGCCATCGGAGCCCAGGACCATAGACAACATGTATTCACAGTGGGGACATCATGTCAGACAAATCTGGTTGATTTCTTTGACTGGGTGACAATGGGAAGTGAATCAGGGTGGGGCAGTGGACAATGCTTACCTTGATTTCAGCAAAGCCTTTGACACCATCCCACATAGGAGGCTGATAAACTAGCTGGGTAGGCTGGGCATGAGGGAAAGGGTGGTAAACTGGGTTAGAAACTGGCTAATAGACAGGAGGCAGAGAGTGGTGGTAAATGGGGTGCAGTCTAGGGAGAGGGGGTGACCAGTGGGGTGCTGCAGTGTCTTCATTAGTAACACTGCAGAACAGCTGAAGGGAATTTTTTCACCAAATTTTCAACATAGCCACTTTAAGACCTCTGCTCATGAATAGTGTCACTGTAATTTTCTTAATCTGTCCCAAACATTGATTGTGCACACTAACTGCACCATTGTGTGCTACATGCACAGAAACACATTTTGGGCGACACATGAAAAATGACAGCTGTACTGCTCATAAGGAGCAGTGGTAAAATGGCAATGTTGAAAATCTGGAGTGCAAATATTAAAAATTTGCGAACTTACGAGTGTGAGTAGGAAATGCGCAACGACGCTAAAACAGTTCACTTTAGGGAATTTTTTCACCAGATTTTCAATATAGATCTTTTGAGAGCCCACCTAATGAACACTGGCAGTGTTGTCTCCTAATGGTCCCGAAGGTGATTTCATGCAGTGACTGTGGAAATCACCCTTCGGCCTGATTAATGCCATGACAGTCAAGACTCATGAGGTGGGGTCCTAAAAACCCCATGTTGAAAATTTGGGCCCAAAATCCCAAAATGCCTGAGATATGCAACAAAGTTGAACAAACCCTATTCATTACATTATATAGCTTACCAGCATTTCCTCAGTTCATGGCGTCGCTTTGAAGAGTGCAGAGCATGTTCCTGGTCTGCGTCAAGATGTCGCGCCGAGGTCGGAGGTAAGTATGGTGTGGGGTGTGTGGGGAGGCAGGGTGCGCAGTGGGTGGGTGCGGGTTGTTGGGGGCAGGAGACCACGAGGGACCATTTTTTTACAGGTTTATTTTTTTTTTATTAAGACGACGCGGGACATTTGCCATGCTGGGGTGGGCTCCCAGTGTGGCAGCTGGAAAGGCTGTTTGGGGGGGACTGGAGCCAATGGGGGATTGGGCACCCCCATCGGCCATAACAAGCTTTGCCACGCTGAGGTGGGCTCCCAGCGTGGCACCTGGAAAGCTTTTGGGGGTGGCCTGCAGCCGTGGAGCCAGCGGGGGTTTGGGCACCCCCGTCGGCTATAACAAGCTTTGCCATGCTGGAGTGGGCTCCCAGTGTGGCACCTGGAAAGCTTTTGGGGGGGCATGCAGCCGTGGATCTGGTGGGGGATTGGGCACCCCCGTCAGCTATAACAGTTTTTGCCACGCTGGGGTAGGCTTCCAGCGTGGCACCAGGACAGCTTTTGTGGGGGTACGTGGAGCTGACGGGGGATTGGGCACCCCCATTGGCCATACTGTGCATGGGGGGGAGGGAGTGCATCAGCATGCAGTATGCGTGCTTGCGCGTGTGTGTATGTGTGTGTGTGTGTGTGTGGGGAGGGAGCTCTGCTCATTGAAGTGGAGCTCTCCCTTTCAACTGTACGACCATTGCATTTTCAACTGCTGTCATAGACAGCTGCAGCAGTGATTGGGGAACTGGGGCCGCACCTGTAAACACACTGACTGAATTGGAAGACGGGTGCCACACCTCCAAAAACTTGGATGATGGCATTATGTTTCTTGCAAGCGTGCAAGCAACATAAAAAGGCAAACCAGAAGTTGATATTACAGGGGCAATTTAATGATTCAGTAAATTGATCTGGGTATACCAACTTCTGACTTGACTTTTTATTTCTTTGCTGCTCCAGTTTGTTTGTATGCACCATAGTTTGTTTTACCTGGATTCCTGCTGTTTTGTGTGGCATCCTCCTGACACACTAAGCGTATTTCTTTTGTCCACCCATTCAGCTGCTTGTGTTCCTGCTGCTTCAGCAGGGGAAACAGGAAGGCCTGCTATGGCGGCAGGCAGATTATAGGATCCCTGCCACTCTAGTGGGGGGACTGGGATGGTCCCCCATGGTGGTGGCCAGCTGCTTGTTTCCCCACCACTACAGCTGGGGACCAGAATGGCTACTTGTATTTCCACTGCTCCAGTTGGGGGACCAGGAAGTACCACTATGGCAATGACCAGCTGCGTGTTTCACTGCTGCTTTGGGGAAGGGGGAGTGAGTGGAATGGCCAGCCATGATGGTGGGCAGTTGCTTGTATCCCACCACTCCAACAGTGGAAACAGGATGTACATGGAGGCAGGCAATCGTTTGTGTCAACACCGTACTAGCAGAGGGTTTGGGATAGCCTGCCATGGTGGTAGCCAACTATTCATATCTTTGCCACTACAGCAGGGGGAAGATAAGGACAGAAATATGTTGTATCTGATACAAAACCTAAAG
Source organism: Neoceratodus forsteri (assembly GCA_016271365.2). Taxonomy (NCBI): domain Eukaryota; kingdom Metazoa; phylum Chordata; order Ceratodontiformes; family Ceratodontidae; genus Neoceratodus; species Neoceratodus forsteri. The sequence continues at coordinate 1,354,168,363 of CM057455.1, read as the reverse complement.
GGGAGATGGAAAAGTAAAGGAAGTTAGTGTTGTAATGGTTGCGTTGATTAATAAATTTGTTTTAGCGCCAGATGATTTAATGGTGAACCAGTTTCCTGACTGCTACTTACTGGGGATGCTCCATTAACAAAAACATCTCCTCACTACAGGGAAGGCACATGAGGCTGAACTCTAGCCAGAGAAACTGGGCAGGAGGGACACACAGGGCAGGACAGGGAAAGGGCACCTGGAACCCACAGGCTCACGGTAAGGTGTGGGGAGCCACAGTGCAGAAGGGGGAAGTACTTGCCACACAGCAGTGAGGCCAGCACAGTCAGGTGTTCTCAGTGCAGGGGAAGTAGCAGCCAGGACAGCGGGGGGAACACAGAAACAGCTGCCAGGGGGGGTGAACACAAGCCAGGGACATGGCCAGTGCCACCATCCAGATGAAGGCAGCAATGGGGGGGTGAGAAGGCAGGCAGCAGGGGGGCACGGCTGTGGAAGGGCCCGTCGGCGGTATGCCCCCAACAGGCAGTACCGAGCCTGCATCAGCTTTGAGCTGTATAGTGATACGGAGATCGTGGGCTGGTACCACCTGAATCGGGCAATTCTGAGGTGGCTCTGTGAGGTGTGCAGTGATGTGATGCAGACACCCACATGACGGAGCCATGCTCTGTCAGTGGAGACGAAAGTGACAGCTTGCATGTGCTTGCTCACCATGGGTACCTTCCAGAGACTAACTGGGGACACCACAGGCATAACCCAGTCGGCCGCGTCATGCCACCTCACCCAATTCCTCAGCGCACTGCTGCCACATGCTGTGGAGTACATCCATTTCCCAGCACACCGGCGGAGCACACAGCAAACATACAGGAGTTCCACAGGGTAGCACGTGATGCCTCGGCGTGCAAGGGCACAGACTGCACCCATGTGGCCATCCGCACACCACCTGGCCCCAAGGGGCTGCATATATAAATTGCAAGGGCTATGCTAGCATCAACTGTCAGGTGGTGTGCGATGCCAGGGGACGCATAATCAATGTCTGTGCCACGCACCCTGGGGGAGCACACGATGCCTTCATCTGGCACCAGTCGGCACTGTGCCACAGATTCAAGAGTGGGGATATCTCCACTGGCCACCTAGTGGGTGAGTATGCAAACCACATGGACAATCATAGGGCCTGGGGGCATGGTCAGAGGTGACATGGGTAGTGGCCTACATGGCCTGGGGCAGGGCGATGCTGATCACCAAATTAACCTCCACCCCCTACACACAGGTGACAGTGGATACCCACTCCGTTCCTGGCTGCTCACACCGTACTGGCGGCCCACGACCCCATCAAAGCAATGCTACAATGAGGCACACGCTACCACATGTAATGTCATCGAGCAGGTGTTCAGGACGCTGAAGGCACATTTCTGTTGCCTGGACACCTCCAGCGGTGCCCTACAGTACAGCCCCTCAAAGGCCTGTGGGCTATTCCTGGCCTGTTGCATCCTGCACAACATGGCCAATGAATGTGGGATAGCCCTACAGGTCAAAGAGGGGGACAGCGATGGGGATGATGAGGATGCCAGTGACAATGGTGATGGGCAGCCCCCCCTTGGGCAACGGGATCCCCGACTGCTCTGGCTGGCACAGCTGCACTGGGACACCATCACGGAGGAGCACTTTGGCCAACCCAGGTAAGTCATGGGGCCATGTGCAATCATCAGTGGCTATGGCACTACCCACAAACATGCATGGACACACACCAGGGATGCGTGCCATCAAGGGAAGTGGCCGGACATGGAACCACACACCACCAATAGATGGGTGAGGTCTAACATGGCACACAGACAGACAGACAGACTCACACACACACACAGTGCACCAGACATGCACAAAGGGTAGGAGGCACATCGACCCAGAACGCCACCCCTAGCCACACACATGTCCACAGACCACCACGCCCACTGCCTGTCATTGTGCATGTGTCAGATGCTGAGCACCATTGCACATTGGTGTACAGCACAATGCAGGCATCATCATGCACATGCAACTGTGAACAGCAGCCAGGAGGGTGTGAAAATGGACTGCGTGTCTGCGTGCAGGGCCGGGTACCCACCCGTGCATTGCCAACCCCCTGGTCCCTGATATGGTTGTTGGGGGTATCCCCAGCAGGAAATTCACCCAAGACCTGGAGGTTTCAGTGGGAAGTGTGGTGCAGTGGGGGCCCCCTAGAAGTAATAAGCCTGACATTTAATAATTTATACATTTTATTTATTTATTTTTAAGTGCAATACAGCTTAAATCATTGGCTGGATTTCATTCTGGCATGACTACGAATCAAAGTCCATACTCTTTGCATCACATTCCTTGGCAAGTCTTTGGTTTGACTGGACAGGGGGAAGGCACCCAGGAGGAAGGTGTCAGTCTGCAGCATGCGCCTAACATCATCTGTCTTGATCTGGCCTTGTGTAAGGTGGCTTGCGAATGCAGATTTGATTGCCAGTTGCTGTTGTTCAGTAAAGGATTGCTGGCAATGTGGGGACCGTATAGGTGGAGTGTGTGCCCCAATCATCTCTTGGCTTCTGTGGATGTCCTGTGAGCCAAGTCCCCTTCTTGTTCTTGTTGCAATACAGGTACCTGGTGAAAGAGAGGCCCTTTTCCTGGTTCACCCATGGTAATTGAACTGCTCTCAGAGTCTGTGATGGAGCACCTGCATGTGGGCTGATGGTGGTGGTGCATGGGGCCTTTGTAGTTAACTGGCATATTTGTCGGCTCACTCTGATGCTCTCCTCTCTTGCTGCCCATCAGGCGATAGTATGCATCTGCTGTTGTGTCTCGGTGGCTCATGTGTCGCAAGCTCATGTCTACCCTCAGGATGAATGCTGTGAAACTGTGGAAGAGAAAGAAAGAAAGTAAGATACATGCTTTGGGCCCACGTTAACAACTAAGCAAATGGAAATCTCCAACTTGGGGGGCATCATGGAGCTCTGTGTCATCACCCCGTGAGTTTGGGACTGCTAGACCATGGGAAATGGTCAAAGCAGGCCCTGGAAGGTTTGGGGAGATGCCTGCCTGGTGTCCCCAGGCTTGAAGCACATTCCCTGGGAAGGCATATGCTTTGGGACCCTGGTAACAACTAATCCTGTGGAAGTCCCTGTCCTGGCAGGGCATCAGGAGGGAGGGCCATTACCCCTGGGAGTCTGGGAGTAGTAGGCCCAAGGGAAGTGTTAACAGCTGGCCCTGGAAGTTTTAGGGGTTGGGGTACCAGGCCACCCCTCTCATATTGCACCTTCCCTGGGTAAGACATAGGCTTTGGTACCCGGGTAAAAAGTAAGCCTGTGGAAGTCCCTGCCCTGGCAGGGCATCAGGGAGGTGAGGGCCATGACCCCTGGGTGTCTGGGAGTGTTAGACCTAAGGGAAGTGTTAACAGCAGGACTTTGAAGTTTTAGGGGGCTGGGGTACCAGGCCACCCCAGCCAGATAGCACCTTCCCTGGGTAAGAAATAGGCTTTGGTACCCTGGGTAAAAAGTTAGCCTGTGGAAGTCCCTACCCTGGCAGGGCATCAGGGAGGTGTGGGCCATTACCCCTGGGAGACTGGGAGTTCTTGGCCCAAGGGGAGTGTTAACAGCTGGCCCTGGAAGTTTTAGGGGGCATGCCTGCATGTGTCCCCAGGCTTGGAAGCACATTTCCTGGGGAAGGCATATGCTTTGGGACCCTGGGTAAAAAGTAAGCCTGTGGAAGTCCCTACCCTGGCAGGGCATCTGGGAGGTAAGGCCATTACCCCTGGGAGTCTGGGAGTACTAGGCCCAAGGGAAGTGTTAACAGCTGGCCCTGGAAGTTTTAGGGGACATGCCAGCAGTGTCCCCAGGCCTAAGCACATTCCTGGGAAGGCATATGCTTTGGGACCCTGGGTAAAAAGTAAGCCTGTGGAAGTCCCTACCTTGGCAGGGCATCATGGAGGTGTGGGCCATTACCCCCGGGAGTCTGGGAGCGCTTGGCCCAAGGGGAGTGTCAACAGCTGGCCCTGGAAGTTTTAGGGGGACATGCCAGCATGTATCCCCAGGATTGGAAGCACATTTCCTGGGGAAGGCATATGCTTTGTGACCCTTGGAAAAACCTAATATTTTTGAAGTCCCTTTCCTGGGAGGGCATCATGGAGGTCATGGCCCTTAGCCTTGGGAGTATTGACTCCTAGCCCTTAGGAAAGTGGCAAAAGCAGGTCCCTAAAGATTGAGGGGGTGAGGGTACCACTAGGTCTCCCCAGACTGAGTGCACTTTCTCTGGGTAAGGTATATGCTGTGGGACCCAGGGGAATAACCAAGCCTGTGGAAGTATGTACCCTGGGAGAACATGAGGGAAGTCAGGGCCATCACTTCTGTGAGTTTGGGACTTCTAACCCTGAGGGAAGTGGTTGAATCTGGGCCTGGAAGCTTTATGGGGACAGCCTATCAATTCTACCCAGGCTGATTGTGGAGTTTGGAGGCATACTTACATTTGTTACGGTACTCTTCTGCCACAGAGTCATGGAGAAGTGTTTGATTCTGAGTATGGCTGCCTGCTTCTTCACTGCTTTTGCAATGGCAGAACATGTAAGGTTTGATCCGTCTGTCTCGATGAGCACAGGGGCATTAAGTCCAGTAGCTGATGGTCTCAGTTTGGGAAGCAGCCGCCTTGTGTGGTGTGCATAGAGCTGGAGTAACTTGAATAGCTCTCCTTCTAGCACCAGTCTAGCTGGTCCATGTGTTGCAATGGTTTTGTGAAGAAAAATGGTTAAGACATAGCTGTCTTCACTATCAACGACCAGTCTCTCTGCATTCTTCAAGTCACACAGAGACATATTTCAGATGGCAGCAGACCGCTGGGCATTGTGGAGGGCCAAGCTGAAGATTAGGTGATTTCTAGCCAGGCAGTCATCTTGGTTTCTAAGTGTCTTGGCTCTGGGTAAACTGTTAATTATTCTGACTGCCTCCTTCGCAGCACAGGTGTCCTTATACAGGGATGCTGTCTCTGGTGGTATCCGCATTTGTGAGTCCCTTAGCCGGATCTCATGGTGCCTCTTCATGGCAGAGGTACTGAGACCAGCTCTCCAGAAAGGAATTACCTTGATGAGCATGTCAAGTTCAGCCTGATAGGTCCTGGCAAACCCATTCAAATCTAAGAATTTCAGGAAGTGAAGGAGGCTGTTTATATAACACTTGATAGTGCCTGGCTTAAACCCTGAGGCTTCAGCCTCTGGAATCCAAGTACCTCATACGAATGCCCTGGAACCCAGCAGGGATGTGAGTGAAAGGGCCGGGTCAATGGAGTTCCACAAGTGGGACAGCATCTGTTGGTGAGCGGTTGCTGTTTCTTGGTCTTTCTTTCCTCCCTCCAGGGTCTGGAGCCAAGCTCTATAGAGACTCAGCAGTTGAGGACTCTGTATCTCTGACTCTGTAGACTGGCTAGGCAGCTGAGTATGTGGCAAATCCAGAGATGGAGAATATTGAGTCTGGGTGTCTCTGATACTTGGTCGGGCTTTAAAGCTGGTCAGAGTGCATTTGTGTACCTTCTGAAAGTGCTGACTTAGATCTCTAACAATGGCAAAACAGTCTGGCTGTTGGCATTTGTAAAAGCATTTTCCTGCAGGAGGTTGGGTCAGGAGTGACTGCCTACCAAAGTATTGTGCCTTTCCGGTGTCATGCAGTGTACTTCCCGGAGGTGCCTTGGTAGATGCTTAATTTTCTTACCACACATTGTGCAGGTACACAAGGGTCTCACTGTCTTGCTTGGTATCCCCAGAGAAGCATCTGTAAAAGAGGAACACAATTTTAGTAGTGCTGAACATTAACCCTGGGAGTGTGGGACTGTAAGACCCAATGGAAGTATTAACAACAGGCCCTGAAAGCTTAAGGGAGCATGCCAGCACATTCTCCCCAGGCAGAGAGCACTTTCCCTGGGGGAGAGAGATGCATTGGGGCCCTGGGTGACAAGCAAGCCTGTGCAGGTCTCTGCCCTGGCAGGCCATCAGGGAGGTGAGAGGCATTAGCCCTGGTGTCTGGGAGTGCTAGACCCAAGGGAAGTGTAATTAGCAGGACCTGGAAGTTTTAGGGGGTGAGGTTACCATGCCTGCCCAGCCAGAGAGCCCTTTCCCTGGGTAAGATATGCATTTGGACCCTGGGTAACAACCAAAGCCTGTGGAAGTTCCAACACTGGCAGGCCATCAGGGAGGTGAGAGGTATTAACCCCTGGTGTCTGGGAGTGCTAGACCCAAGGGAAGTGTAATTAGCAGGACCTGGAAGTTTTAGGGGGTGAGGTTACCATGCCTGCCCAGCCAGAGAGCCCTTTCCCTGGGTAAGAGATTTGCATTGGGACCCTGGGTGACAAGCAAGCCTGGGTGGTCTCTGCCCTGGCAGGCCATCAGGAAGTGAGGGCCATTAGCCCTGGGTGTCTGGGAGTGCTAGACCCAAGGAGGTTTAACAGCAGGCCCTGGTAGTCTTAGGGCAATGCCAGCAGCTGTTTCCAGGCTAAGAGCATCGAGTCCTGGTGGAATCCTAGCGGTAGCTGAAGTCCCTGGGAGAAAGTGTGACCAGATGTCCCTTGGTCCTGGTGGGACCAGATGTCCCCGAGAGATGTTAGGACCAGATGGCTCGACGGGCTTTCCAGAACAGATGGCCCTACTGGCTGTTGGCTGGGATATCTTTAAAAAGTGCTGGTCGGGCTTAATAGTCACTCAAGGGGAGTTTGTTGAAGCCTACCCAGGCTGTGATAGCACTTGCTGGGCATGGCTTGATGCTGAGGCTGGCAGGCTGATTCTGGAAGTCTCCAGGGAACATGCTAGGGGTTCTTCACAGGCAGAGAGGACTTTCCCTGGGGGATAGAGATGCACTGGGGCCCTGGGTGACAAGCAAGCCTGTGCAGGTCTCTGCCTGGCAGGCCATCAGGGAGGTGAGAGGCATTAGCCCCTGGTGTCTGGGAGTGCTAGACCCAAGGGAAGTGTAATTAGCAGGACCTGGAAGTTTTAGGGGTGAGGTTACCATGCCTGCCCAGCCAGAGAGCCCTTTCCCTGGGTAAGAGATATGCATTGGGAACCTGGGTCACAAGGAAGCCTGTGCAGGTCTCTGCACTGGCAGGCCATCAGGGAGGTGAGAGGTATTAACCCCTGGTGTCTGGGAGTGCTAGAACAAAGGAAAGTGTAAGTGTCAGGACCTGAAAGTTTTAGGGGGTGAGGTTACCTAGACTGCCCAGCCAGAGAGCCCTTTCCCTGGGTAAGAGATGTGCATTGGGACACAGGGTGACAAGCAAGCCTGGGAGGTCTCTGCCCTGGCAGGCCATCAGGGAGGTGAGGGCCATTAGCCCTGGGTGTCTGGGAGTGCTAGAGCCCAAGGGAAGTGTAATTAGCAGGACCTGGAAGTTTTAGGGGGTGAGGTTACCATGCCTGCCCAGCCAGAGAGCCTTTTCCCTGGGTAAGAGATATGCATTGGGACCCTGGGTAACAACCAAGCCTGTGGAAGTCCAACACTGGCAGGCCATCAGGGAGGTGAGAGGCATTAACCCTGCTGTCTGGGAGTGCTAGACCCAAGGGAAGTGTAATTAGCAGGACCTGGAAGTTTTAGGGGGTGAGGTTACCATGCCTGCCCAGCCAGAGAGCCCTTTCCCTGGGTAAGAGATATGCATTGGGACCCTGGGTGACAAGGAAGCCTGTGTAGGTCTCTGCCCTTGCAGGCCATCAGGGAGGTGAGGGCCATTAGCCCTGGGTGTCTGGGAGTGCTAGACCCAAGGGAAGTGTAAATAGCAGGACCTGGAAGTTTTAGGGGGTGAGGTTACCATGCCTGCCCAGCCAGAGAGCCCTTCCCTGGGTAAGAGATATGCATTGGGACCCTGGGTGACAAGCAAGCCTGTGGAAGTCCCAAAACTGGCAGGCCATCAGGGAGGTGAGAGGCATTAACCCCTGGTGTCTGGGAGTGCTAGACCCAAGGGAAGTGTAAATAGCAGGACCTGGAAGTTTTAGGGGGTGAGGTTACCATGCCTGCCCAGCCAGAGAGCCCTTTCCCTGGGTAAGAGATATGCATTGGGACCCTGGGTGACAAGCAAGCCTGGGTGGTCTCTGCCCTGGCAGGCCATCAGGGAGGTGAGGGCCATTAGCCCTGGGTGTCTGGGAGTGCTAGACCCAAGGGAAGTGTAAATAGCAGGACCTGGAAGTTTTAGGGGGTGAGGTTACCATGCCTGCCCAGCCAGAGAGCCCCTTCCCTGGGTAAGAGATATGCATTGGGACCCTGGGTGACAAGGAAGCCTGTTCAGGTCTCTGCCCTGGCAGGCCATCAGGGAGGTGAGGGCCATTAGCCCTGGGTGTCTGGGAGTGCTAGACCCAAGGGAAGTGTAAATAGCAGGACCTGGAAGTTTTAGGGGGTGAGGTTACCATGCCTGCCCAGCCAGAGAGCCCTTTCCCTGGGTAAGAGATATGCATTGGGACCCTGGGTAACAACCAAGCCTGTGGAAGTCCAACACTGGCAGGCCATCAGGGAGGTGAGGGCCATTAGCCCTGGGTGTCTGGGAGTGCTAGGCCCAAGGGAAGTGTAATTAGCAGGACCTGGAAGTTTTAGGGGGTGAGGTTACCAAGCCTGCCCAGCCAGAGAGCCCTTTCCTGGTAAGAGATATGCATTGGGACCCTGGGTAACAACCAAGCCTGTGGAAGTTCCAACACTGGCAGGCCATCAGGGAGGTGAGAGGCATTAACCCCTGCTGTCTGGGAGTGCTAGGCCCAAGGGAAGTGTAATTAGCAGGACCTGGAAGTTTTAGGGGGTGAGGTTACCATGCCTGCCCAGCCAGAGAGCCCTTTCCCTGGGTAAGAGATATGCATTGGGACCCTGGGTGACAAGGAAGCCTGTTCAGGTCTCTGCCCTGGCAGGCCATCAGGGAGGTGAGGGCCATTAGCCCTGGGTGTCTGGGAGTGCTAGGCCCAAGGGAAGTGTAAATAGCAGGACCTGGAAGTTTTAGGGGGTGAGGTTACCATGCCTGCCCAGCCAGAGAGCCCTTTCCCTGGGTAAGAGATATGCATTGGGACCCTGGGTAACAACCAAGCCTGTGGAAGTCCCAACACTGGCAGGCCATCAGGGAGGTGAGGGCCATTAGCCCTGGGTGTCTGGGAGTGCTAGGCCCAAGGGAAGTGTAATTAGCAGGACCTGGAAGTTTTAGGGGGTGAGGTTACCATGCCTGCCCAGCCAGAGAGCCCCTTCCCTGGGTAAGAGATATGCATTGGGACCCTGGGTGACAACCAAGCCTGTGGAAGTCCCAACACTGGCAGGCCATCAGGGAGGTGAGAGGCATTAACCCCTGTGTCTGGGAGTGCTAGGCCCAAGGGAAGTGTAAATAGCTGGACCTGGAAGTTTTAGGGGTGAGGGTACAATGCCTGCCCAGCCAGAGAGCCTTTCCTGGGTAAGAGATATGCATTGGGACCCTGGGTGACAAGGAAGCCTGTGCAGGTCTCTGCCCTGGCAGGCCATCAGGGAGGTGAGGGCCATTAGCCCTGTGTGTCTGGGAGTGCTAGCCCAAGGGAGGTTTTAACAGCAGGCCCTGGTAGTCTTAGGGCAATGCCAGCAGCTGTTTCCAGGCTAAGGGCATTGAGTCCTGGTGGAATCCTAGCAGTAGCTGAAGTCCCTGGGAGAAAGTGTGACCAGATGTCCCTTGGTCCTGGTGGGACCAGATGTCCCTGAGAGATGTTAGGACCAGATGGCCGGACGGGCTTTCCAGACCAGATGGCCCTACTGGCTGTTGGCTGGGATATCTTTAAATAGTGTTGGTCGGGCTTAATAGTCGCTCAAGGGGAGTTTGTTGAAGCCTACCCAGGCTGTGATAGCACTTGCTGGGCATGGTTTGATGCTGAGGCTGGCAGGCTGATTCCGGAAGTCTCCAGGGAACATGCCAGCAGTTCTCCCCAGGCAGAGAGCACTTTCCCTGGGGGAGAGATATGCATTGGGGCCCTGGGTGACAAGGAAGCCTGTTCAGGTCTCTGCCCTGGCAGGCCATCAGGGAGGTGAGGGCCATTAGCCCTGGTGTCTGGGAGTGCTAGGCCCAAGGGAAGTGTAATTAGCAGGACCTGGAAGTTTTAGGGGGTGAGGTTACCATGCCTGCCCAGCCAGAGAGCCCTTTCCCTGGGTAAGAGATATGCATTGGGACCCTGGGTGACAAGCAAGCCTGTGCAGGTCTCTGCCCTGGCAGGCCATCAGGGAGGTGAGGGCCATTAGCCCTGGGTGTCTGGGAGTGCTAGAGCCAAGGGAAGTGTAAATAGCAGGACCTGGAAGTTTTAGGGGGTGAGGTTACCATGCCTGCCCAGCCAGAGAGCCCTTTCCTGGGTAAGAGATATGCATTGGGACCCTGGGTAACAACCAAGCCTGTGGAAGTCTCTAGCACTGGCAGGCCATCAGGAGGTGAGAGGCATTAGCCCTGGATGTCTGGGAGTGCTAGTCCCAAGGGAAGTGTAATTAGCAGGACCTGGAAGTTTTAGGGGGTGAGGTACCATGCCTGCCCAGCCAGAGAGCCCTTTCCCTGGGTAAGAGATATGCATTGGGACCCTGGGTTACAACCAAGCCTGTGGAAGTCCCAACACTGGCAGGCCATCAGGGAGGTGAGAGGCATAACCCCTGGTGTCTGGGAGTGCTAGACCCAAGGGAAGTGTAATTAGCAGGACCTGGAAGTTTTAGGGGGTGAGGTTACCATGCCTGCCCAGCCAGAGAGCCCTTTCCTGGGTAAGAGATATGCATTGGGACCCTGGATGACAAGCAAGCCTGTGCAGGTCTCTGCCCTGCAGGCCATCAGGGAGGTGAGGCCATTAGCCCTGGGTGTCTGGAGTTTAGACCCAAGGGAGGTTTTAACAGCAGGCCCTGGTAGTCTTAGGGCAATGCCAGCAGCTGTTTCCAGGCTAAGAGCATTGAGTCCTGGTGGAATCCTAGTGGTAGCTGAAGTCCCTGGGAGAAAGTGTGACCAGATGTCCCTTGGTCCTGGTGGGACCAGATGTCCCTGAGAGATGTTAGGACCAGATGGGCTTTCCAGACCAGATGGCCCTACTGGCTGTTGGCTGGGATATCTTTAAAAAGTGCTGGTCGGGCTTAATAGTCGCTCAAGGGAGTTTGTTGAAGCTTACCCAGGCTGTGATAGCACTTGCTGGGCATGGCTTGATGCTGAGGCTGGCAGGCTGATTCTGGAAGTCTCCAGGGAACATGCCAGCAGTTCTCCCCAGGCAGAGAGCACTTTCCCTGGGGGAGAGAGATGCATTGGGGCCCTGGGTGACAAGCAAGCCTGTGCAGGTCTCTGCCCTGGCAGGCCATCAGGGAGGTGAGAGGCATTAGCCCCTGGTGTCTGGGAGTGCTAGACCCAAGGGAAGTGTAATTAGCAGGACCTGGAAGTTTTAGGGGTGAGGTACCATGCCTGCCCAGCCAGAGAGCCCTTTCCTTGGGTAAGAGATGTGCATTGGGACCCTGGGTGACAAGGAAGCCTGTGCAGGTCTCTACCCTGGCAGGCCATCAGGGAGGTGAGGGCCATTAGCCCTGTGTGTCTGGGAGTGCTAGCCCAAGGAGGCTTTAACAGCAGGCCCTGGTAGTCTTAGGGCAATGCCAGCAGCTGTTTCCAGGCTAAGGGCATCGAGTCCCGGTGGAATCCTAGCAGTAGCTGAAGTCCCTGGGAGAAAGTGTGACCAGATGTCCCTTGGTCCTGGTGGGACCAGATGTCCCTGAGAGATGTTAGGACCAGATGGCCGGACGGGCTTTCCAGACCAGATGGCCCTACTGGCTGTTGGCTGGGATATCTTTAAATAGTGTTGGTCGGGCTTAATAGTCGCTCAAGGGGAGTTTGTGGAAGCCTACCCAGGCTGTGATAGCACTTGCTGGGCATGGTTTGATGCTGAGGCTGGCAGGCTGATTCCGGAAGTCTCCAGGGAACATGCCAGCAGTTCTCCCCAGGCAGAGAGCACTTTCCTTGGGGGAGAGATATGCATTGGGGCCCTGGGTGACAAGGAAGCCTGTTCAGGTCTCTGCCCTGGCAGGCCATCAGGGAGGTGAGGGCCATTAGCCCTGGTGTCTGGGAGTGCTAGGCCCAAGGGAAGTGTAATTAGCAGGACCTGGAAGTTTTAGGGGGTGAGGTTACCATGCCTGCCCAGCCAGAGAGCCCCTTCCCTGGGTAAGAGATATACACTGGGACCCTGGGTAACAACCAAGCCTGTGGAAGCCCCAACACTGGCAGGCCATCAGGGAGGTGAGGGCCATTAGCCCTGGGTGTCTGGGAGTGCTAGGCCCAAGGGAAGTGTAATTAGCAGGACCTGGAAGTTTTAGGGGGTGAGGTTACCATGCCTGCCCAGCCAGAGAGCCCCTTCCCTGGGTAAGAGATGTGCATTGGGACCCTGGGTGACAAGGAAGCCTGTTCAGGTCTCTGCCCTGGCAGGCCATCAGGGAGGTGAGGGCCATTAGCCCTGGGTGTCTGGGAGTGCTAGGCCCAAGGGAAGTGTAAATAGCAGGACCTGGAAGTTTTAGGGGGTGAGGTTACCATGCCTGCCCAGCCAGAGAGCCCCTTCCCTGGGTAAGAGATCTGCATTGGGACCCTGGGTAACAACCAAGCCTGTGGAAGGCCCAACACTGGCAGGCCATCAGGGAGGTGAGGGCCATTAGCCCTGGGTGTCTGGGAGTGCTAGGCCCAAGGGAAGTGTAAATAGCAGGACCTGGAAGTTTTAGGGGGTGAGGTTACCATGCCTGCCCAGCCAGAGAGCCCTTTCCCTGGGTAAGAGATATGCATTGGGACCCTGGGTGACAAGCAAGCCTGTGGAGGTCTCTGCACTGGCAGGCCATCAGGGAGGTGAGGGCCATTAGCCCTGGGTGTCTGGGAGTGCTAGGCCCAAGGGAAGTGTAGTTAGCAGGACCTGGAAGTTTTAGGGGTGAGGAGGACCTGGAGTTTTAGGGGCGGGTTACCATGCCTGCCCAGCCAGAGACCCTTTCCCTGGGTAAGAGATATGCATCAGACCTGGGTGACAAGGAAGCCTGTGCAGGTCCCTGCGTGAGGCCACAGGGAGGTGAGAGGTAAACCCTGGCGTCTGGGAGTGCTAGAGTCAAGGAGTGCAATTAGCAGGACCCGGGTTTTAGGGGTGAAGTTAAACCTCCCCAGCCAGGCACTTTCCCCTCAAGATATGCATTTGGACCAAGGGCTAACAACCAAGCCCGTGGAAGTTCCAATACTGGGGCAATCAGGGAGGTGAGAGGCATTAACACCTCTGCCTGGGAGTGCGACCCAAGGGAAGTGTAAATAGCAGACCTGGATTTTGGGGTGAGGTTTCAAGCCTGCCACCGAGAGCCCTTTCCTCTGGGTATGCATTGGGACCCTGGGTGACAAGCAAGCCTGGGGTGGTCTCCCTGGCAGGCCATCAGGAGGTGAGGCCATTAGCCCTGGGTGTCTGGGAGGAGACCCAGGGGTTTTAACAGCAGGCACTCGTAGTCTTAGGGCAATGCCAGCAGCCGTTTCAGGCTAAGAGCATTGAGTCCTGGTGGAATCTAGTGGCAGGTGAAGTCCCTGGGAGAAAGTGACAGATGTCCCTTGGTCCTGGGTGGACCAGATGTCCTAGAGATGTTAGGACCAGATGGCCAGACTTCCAGACCAGATGGCCTACTGGCTGGCTGGGATATAACAAATAGTGCTGGTTGGAGCAATAGTCACCAAGGGGAGTTTGACCTGCAGGCAGCGATAGCACTTGCTGAGCAGCGGTACTGAGGCTGGCAGGCTGATTCTGACGTCTCAAGGAACATGCAACCAGACCTCTCAGGAGAGCACTTTCCCGTGGGAGAGAGATGCATGGTGCCCTGGGTGACCAAGCCTGTGCAGGTTCTGCCCTGGCAGGCCATGAAAAGGCATTATCCCTGGTGTCTGGGAGTGCTAGACCCAAGGGAAGTGTAATTAGCAGGACCTGAGCCTTAGGGTGAGGTTACAAGACTGCAGCCAGAGGCTCCTTCCCGGGTAAGAGATGTACATTGGGACACTGGGTGACAAGCAGCCTACGGAGGCTCTGCCCTGGCAGACCATCAGGAGATGGAGGCACTAGCCTCTGCTCCGGGCACAAAGTGGGGAAGTGTAATTACAGTACTTGGAAGTAGAAGGGCAGGGCTACCAAGCCTGCCCAGCCAGAGAGCCCTTCCATGGGCGAGATATGCATGGGACCCTGGGTAACAACAAAACTGTGAGTAACACTAGCAGGCCATCAGGGAGTTGAGAGGTATGACCTGTCTGGGTGCTAGACCCAAGGAAGTGTAATTGCAGGACTCAGTTTTAGGGGTGAAGTTACCATGCCCGCCCAGCCATAGAGCCCTTTCCCAGGTGAGATATGCATGGGACCCTGGTGACAGCAAGCCTGTGCAGGTCTCTGCCCTGGCAGGCCATCAGGGGAGGTGAGGGCCATTAGCCCTGGGTGTCTGGGAGTGCTAGACACAAGGTAAGTGTAAATAGCAGGACCTGGAAGTTTTAGGGGGTGAGGTTACCAAGCCTGCCCAGCCAGAGAGCCCTTTCCCTGTGCAAGAGATATGCATTTGGACTCTGGGTAACAACCAAGCCTGTGGAAGTTCCAACACTGGCAGGCCATCAGGGAAGGTGAGAGGTATGAACCTGGTGTCTGGGATTGCTAGACCCAAGGGAAGTGTAATTAGCATGACCTGGAAGATTTGGGGTGGGGTACAATGCCTGCCCAGCCAGAGAGCATTTTCCTGTGTAAGAGATATGCTCAGGACCTCACGTAATCCTTAACCTGGGGAAATCTCTACCCTTTGATAGCATCATGAAGTTAAAACTGCCTACCTGTTTTGGCTTGCCATGTACGTGAGCATTTCCTGTTCTGATTCCATGCCAACTGTGTAGTAAGTTGAGTTCTTGGGTCCCAGAGAAAACTCTAGCATCTGTTACTGTGCTGCTTTACTGCTGGTGCAGAGAATGTCAGCTGCTGTTCTGTGAGCCCCTAGTCCTGCAGCTGCTAATTCTGTGGACTGTTTTATACCTTGGGGGGCGGAAGGAAGGGGCATTCCAGCCTCTCTTTCCAGGTTCAGTGCACTGAATTCTGGGTAAACAGTGAACGCCATCCCCAAGAGAAGTGTCACTGAAGTTAGGCTAGATCCCTGTGAGTGCTAATACTAGCCCCTAGGACGTGGTTTTAACCCAGAGCTTGGAAGTCAGGAGGGGCTCTGGACAAAATTGTTCCAATGGAGGTGACCTAGATGGTGGGTGCCAGTGTCTCTGAATCAGGTACCCAGAGAGGTCAGCCTTATTGGGACCCCATATCCTTTTATCATAGTCTATGCACCTGTGGCAAAGAACTTCTGTCCATGTTTTTCACTTTAAAAAGGGGCACCAAGTACTTTTTTGTGTGTCCTAGACCTTGAAGACCCTGGCCCGCTGAATGACACAATGCACACAGGGCAGCATCAGACAGTAGCCACATTGGGGAAAGGTCAGTCACGTGCCACAGTGCGCTAGCCACCACGGATGTGTGGGCAGCCCCGCTGAGACCCGCCAGCACTGACAGGCTGACCACTGGCCTCATGGGGTGGCACTGATGGTCCCCAAGGGGTTCCACTGTGTGAACGCGACAGTGCTCGTGCAGGGGTCTGCAGCACACCGAACATTCCTCCGCTGGCGTGCTTGGGATGCCCACAGCTGAACCCGGTGTCGACAAGGATGGTGTTGCACGATACCAGGAACGGGGGGTGGACAGTGCACTGCGTGGTGTCTGCGACACATGGGCAAATAGCTGTGTGCCCATTGTGGCCATGACAGCAGTGAATGGCTGTGTCTGCCTGTCAATGGCAGCGGTCACATCCTCCCGCAACCGGTCCATCGCTGCCAGGAGCAGAGTGGTGTCTCTGCTGCGATGTTCCTCTGCCCACTCCAGAGCTGCACGCAGTACATCCACCGACGTCACAAGCCGCATCTGCTGGTTGACTGATGCTTACAGTATGCAGGTGTGCTCATCCAAGAGGTCATCTGCCTGCTCGGCATCCTGTCCCTCAGGGTGTGCACGGCCCTGATGCTCAGCACCCCTTGAGGGTGGGCGCTGCACACCAGGACCAGGCCTGGGCAGGTCCACAGGCGGTGCACTGATGCCACCCCCTGACACTGTACCCCCAAACCCATTGGCCGACTGCTGATGCTGCCCCTCTGGCTGCCGCTCCCCAGGGCTCACTGGCACCGCTGCAGTGGCCACAACATTTCCCACTGTCCTGTACGCACACCAGTGCTGCCCCACCGGTGCTGACAGGCACAGGCTGGGACTGTGATGACACACAGGCCTCCACGGCGGCACCACCCACAGCCATGGCCACAATGTTACCTGCTGTGTGGCCATCCTGTGGCACACACGTGTCACTGCCCATGACGTTAGCGACATCATCATCAGTGACGGACCTGGCACCAGCCCGAGTCACAGCATGCTGGCATCCGCGGATGCTGGCACGCTGGGACATGGGCAGGGCCTTCTCCACACTTGTTCCAATAACATCAGTCTGGACACCTGGCGGGCCCACTGTCGCACTGAGCTGCGCGATTCCTGTGGAGGTGGGCCTCCTCCATCTCCATCTGACTGGCCTCAGTGGAGAGGCCCACCACCGCTGACCCATGCAGATGCTCAGGATCTGTAAGGAAAACAAATGCGCAATCAGTGCATGTGATCTTACCCTGTCTCCCCAATAGACAGACTCATAATCTCACATGCAGTGACGGGCTACCACCCGGCCTGGAAGTCACCACCCAGAACACCCCTCAATGGCACAATGCTGCATGCCAACAGCAACCCTCCTCCTGTGGGGTCAGACTTAGCACCCGCTGTCCCCCACCTAATCGAGATCAGCTGTCCTGATGGCAGCCACCTTCTCCCTTAATCCTCCTCCTGTCTGTGCCCATCTTCTTTTTGCACTCCTGCACAGAGCGCTGGTGGCTCTCAAGCAGGTTCACAGCATGCGACACCTCCTCCCATGCAGCAGCACAGGCCTGTGGTGTTCCCTGGCGTCTGCTGAGAAACGGCTCCTGGTCCAGGTAAGCCTCAAACAGGGCATCCGTCTCGGTCTTGGTGAAATTTGGCTTCCTCCTCCTCCTCCCACAACTCTGTTCCTCTTCTCCCACAACTCGCTCGGTCATGATTCAGCCTGTGAGAATGAAAGTTGTTACCTGTGACTGTGCAGTCCCATGCATGTCCTAAAATCTACAGTCCATACTCCCAAACAGCATGCAGCTCACTAATAGACTACAGTACCGACTTGCGGCCAATGCAGCCCAATGTCGTGACTTTTTATAGCGCAACCTATGCAAATGAGGCGAGGCGCAACTTTAAGTGGATGCAAATTGCAGTGCTGCGCCATTGCATGGCTGATTAGCTGATTTGCATATGATGGCTGAATATCATGCTTTTGCGCTTTGCAAAATTGTGTTGAACGTGCTGAGCCAAGGGCGCAGTTCTGTGACATGCACAGTACACACCTAACTATGCATGCCCGGGTTGATGATGTAGGTGCCTGCCATGCTGCTGACATTCTGTGCACGGGAGGCAATGCAGGGCACGGCCACCATTGTGCCAGTGGCGCTACAGCGATGTGCACCTATATGGCGCTGTGGCACTGGGGCATCGTAGGCATAGTGGGGCAACAGCGCGGTAGGCCGCTACTGGAGGTAGCACACAGGCACCCAATCATGCTACATGCATTGGGTTCCAATCACGCTGTGCCTGTCCGTGCACCAGAGACCCTTGACCCTGTGCCCAACCTTTGCCCCTAGGGCACCATGCGTCAGGCATGGGTGCACCACTATCGCACTGTTCGGTGACAGCGCGATAGGGAATGGCAGTGCTGTACCGCACAGCATCTGCATGTGGTGGAACTGTGCTGCAGAGTGCCATTTTGACCCTACTGAGCAAGAGAGATGGCACGGAGGAGAGCTGCCCAGTGGAGCCAGATTGAAATGGCAAACCTGGTTGCCATTGTTGAGCCACTTTTTGGTCCACAGTTTGAGGAGGTACCCCTGGACAGGTCCAGGAGCCAGGTGTGACAGGAGGTGGCCGACGCCCTGGAGGAGGCCACAGGAATGGGGCGGACAGCGGAGCAGTGCCACCACAGGTATGGGGACCTGAGGCGGAGGGACCTGGACCTGCTTGCCTGCCTGTGGGCACGTGCCAGGAGGGGCATGGTGCCATGGCCAGGTAGATGTAACATCCATACACTTTAATCTTCCGTATTGGTATCACGGTTGCATGTGTCCGGAACATGGGGGGGGGACCATCTGGTGTTGGCTGTGGTGATGTTATCAGGGTGTGGGGTGGGTGGGTCTGGCTGTGTGGGATTACACACACATGGGGGCAGGGGGACTTTGCTACAGGATTGTACTGATGTTCCTCTCTCCATGTTTGCACCTTAGGTCCAGAAGAGAGATGGCTGGTGAGGGAGCGGAGGCACCAGCTGGAGGACCGGAACAACAGGAGGGGCGAAGGTCCACAGCGGCAGAGGGACCAGCCTGATGATGGTGAGTGCCTACCTCCATGATTACTATTGCATGCTGTGTAACAGGGCGGGCAGTGGGGCATGGCCACCACCCATTGATACCACTGCCATGCATGCAACTTGTTACAGTCAGCACTGTCCAGTGGCTCTGCATGTCTGGGAGTGCATCAATGGTGGTCCATGTGTGCACTGGGTACATGGCTGTGCCACAGCCTTCGCACCACATAGCCATGTCACTAAACAGCCATGGTGGTGCTGTGCAGGCTTGGCTGGTGGGAGTGTGCAGTGGTCTGCATGGCTGTGTGCACCTGGGTGGGCAGGTCTTGTGGACACGATCACTGTGGGTGGTCACACACCATCACAGAGGCATGTCCCATGGCCGTATGCCATGCACAGTGGGTGGGCTATATGGGGCTGTGCATTCACACCTATTGACTCTGCTCCCTTGTCCTAGGTGTCCAGCAGCTGCACATGATATGGGAGGTGCTGCAGGAAATCCTTACTGTGGCCAGGGCGTCGCTGGACATCCTGCAGAGGATTGAGAGGCTGGGGGTCAGGCGGCGGCATGCAAGGAGGAGCAGCCGGAGCGGGAGCGGCTCCCACTGGATCATCACACTGCCCCTGATTTCTACCCCTGGACCCACCCTCACACCCTTCCTTTCCTGTACCATTTGTTCAGCCCTGCCCTTACCCACCCCCATCTTGTTTGTGGCTCTCCCCACACATTTGTAAATAATTGTACATAGTTTTGTTGGATGTTTTGAATACAATTCTTTGATCTGACTACTGTGGTGGTCTCTGATTTGCAGGGCCATAGGTGCTCAGCTGCAGTGGTGCATGGCGTCAGGGTGGTGCAGCATGGGTATGTGTGTGTGTCCATGGGGAAGTGACTATGGTGTGGAGTAGCTATCAGTCACTGTCTGTGGTGTGTGTGTTATTCCCTGTGCACTGGATGACCGTGTGCAGTGGTCCATGGTGCATGCTCTGTGTCCATGGTGCACCTGTCAGCCCATCCATGGCCTGTGCAGCTGACACCCTTGCATGTCTGTGACCTGCACGGTCTGCTGGCATGTCAGTGGTGGCTGTCCATGCAGGGCAGCCACTGTACCTGTCACAGTGCTTGGTTGCCTCCTGTCACTGGTGTGGTGCATGTCTGCCTCAGGTGACACTGTGGCCTCCGCTGTTGTTGTCCCACCTCCATGCTGTGGCTTGTGTGTGTTGCAGCAGGGGATGTGCACCACTGTCTGTGTCTTGTGCTCTGGGCAAATGCTGGTGGCGTACAGGTCCATGGTGCTTGCGCAGGGTGGCTGGCACTCCTGTGCCATGGAGGACTGCTGGCCATGTGTACACGGTTTCCATGGCCCCACACTGGGGGCTTGGTTGCCCCACTACTGCATCCCTGTGTTGGTGTGCCCTTGGGTATGGGTGGGTGTTTGTCCATGCACTGTGTTGCATCCGGTGTGGTGTATGATTCCATGCACCACTGTGGGTGTCTGCGCTGGCTGTTGTGGCCAATGCTGGGTTGGGGTGTGTCCTTGGGAGGGTGTGCAGGGTGCTGTACCACTGGTGGTGGGGTCCGGGGCATGCCTGTCATGTGTGGGGTACCTTGTGTGCCGACATGCATGGTCAGTCTCTCAGCTGTACCGGAGGGGCGGCTGTGCGTGGTGGCACTGTGAATGCCATTGTTGCATTGCTGTGTGACTGCCACCCGCTGATGGGTGCTCATGGTGGGGCTGTCTTGCATGGTTCTGTGGTGGATAGGGTTGCATTGTCACAGTGGGGGTGGTGACATGCATGGGGTATCCTGCACTGGTGGATGCTGCTCCTGGGCAGGGTGTCTGGGGGCCATGGTGCAGGGTGTGCTCTGTATTGGGGGGATGGTGTGGCATGGAGTGGTCGGCCCTCCTTGTGTGCCGGTCACAGCTTGCCAGGGGGTGTGATGGGGCACCATGGCCCAGCTGTGGGTTGTTTGCTTGTCTCCATGGGCCAGTGGTTATTCCAGCCCTCCCCCAGTTGTGCAGTGCATGGGGTGTGAGGAGACGATGTCTGTTCTGCTGTGTGTTCCTCTGCCCATCTTTGGCATGGGTGGTGAACCCCTGCATCCCTGGTTGTGCTGTTGCATTGCTGCCCTGCTGCTGGGGGGGCTTTCCTGGTTGTGCTATGGCGCATCTGGACTGCTCAGTTGAACATCCCTTGTTGCGCTATGGTGCATCAGATATGCTCAGCTTCCCCTACCTAGTTGTGCTATGGTGCAGGTGGTATGATATTCTGTCATCGGCTGTAGGCGCATCTTGGCCAGCGCAGTTTTTGAATATCCCGCCTCTTGCGCATGGGCGCAATGGACTTGCGCTGGCTCCTGCTGTTGCACACTTTTTGGGCGCAGTTTGAATATCTGGGCCATAGTTTTTTACTTGTTTGGATTAACTGGTAAAATAAATATGGTTGGTTTGGTTGGTTAGTCTGTTACCAGACAACATTGCTGGTACTGAACGTGTGCTGTTATCTCTCATTCTCCTACTTCTGTCTACTTCTTTTTGTCTGTGTTCTGCATACTGGAATGGTCTTGTGCTACAGCACCACAAGCTCCCTAATACAGTTTGCAGCATCCCCTTTGCACTCTGTTGGCCATATTTGTTGTCATTCTCTTAAATCTTTTCTCCTCCATCCATAATATACAACTTCTGGGTCTAGAGGCTGCACCTTTCTAATTTCAGCTCCATCCGCCATCTTATTTTAGTCAATTTCTCCAACCTTTCCTTTCATGTAAATTGAGCAACTCTCAGAGTTGTAACTCTAACTCTTTTTTGCTCCCCCCATCTCTCTGCTTCCTTCTAGTGTCAGCATGGCTCAGTTGGTAGCACATAAACCCCCTTGGCCAGAAGGTCATGGGTTCTAGTCCCACATCAGGAATGGGCTCATACTTTAAACACTGGAACCCGAGTGCAGTACTGGAGGTTGCTGTACCATCAGGGAGTGCAGTCCTTCAGAAGAGATGTTAAACTGAGGTCCCTTCTGCCCATCTCTGGTGGGTGTCCAGGTGGAAATAAAAGAACCCAATGCACTTTTTACAAGTGTAGGGGATTTTTCACAGTATCCTGACCAACCTTCCTCTTCCCATAAAACTGGTTCATGCAGTTGTCTAGGGCTGTGTGTGGGTGTTGAAGTGTGAAATGGCTGTCAGTACACATTCAATCACTACCAGACTCTCATTGCTTGTAAAGCATGTTGTGATGCAATGTGTATGTAAAGTGATACATAAATGCTGATTCTACTACTTCTTCTTCTTCTGTCTCTGGCTGCTATTCGAGATCCACTACCAGCACCTTTGATAAACAAGTTTTGTACCTAGGCAGATCTATAATCTGGATGAGAGGATTACAAAAGCTATCCCTTAAGAATCTATCTAGCTCTGGCATATATAAATATATGCCCTCCGTTACCATGGTGCAGAGATTTAAAAGAAACCCTTTAAAGAGCTAGTGGAATCAAAACCAGCAGGCAGGAAAATAATACAAATCTTCAAAACAGCTGCGCTGCAGTTTCACAAAACACAAGTGCTGAGACAAAATCCATCACCCAATGTTGCATTTATTATCCACCATTGCTGTAAAAGGAAACTAATACAAATTGTGTTTATTTATTTATTTATGTCTAGGATTACAAATACCTTTTAGCAATGCACTCTTCTACAAAGGTTCCACGTCAAACATGTACAACATCAATTAAAATATCAAAATACAGGGGTTACAGTGCAAATAGCAGTGAGCATGTCATAAAGGTGTGTAGTACAGTTAACCAAGAGAACAGTGCAGGTACAGATATACACGGTGATAAGTTTAGTTAATACGATACCACAGACACAGATGAACAGGAATATTTAAGACAGGCAACAATTGTGTACAAAAAGTAAATACCACAAAGTAGAACAAAGGAAGTTGCCAGGTAGGCCTTGTCAATCATGGAAGAAAGAGTAGTTTGCAGTGGGGGATAGTAATTAAGACGAGGAGGAGGAGAGAAATACGAGATTAGAGTGTGGGGGTGTGGGGAAGAGTAGAAGGTTGTTGGGAATGACAAGTAAGTGCAAGACAATAGTAGAGGGGCAAGCAGATGGTGGCAAAGGCGAAGGGTGCAAAAGAGAGGGGCGCATGTAAGAAGTAGTCAGTTGTAACTTTTTATTTCTGAAGTATTTTTAATTTTCCTTATGCTCATCAGAGTCTTCTGTGTGATAATACTGTTAGAGCAGAAGCCAGGTACATTTATCTATGTATTGGGCCTGAAAAGTTTGGTGACTGCTTCTCATGTAAGAAAGTGTGTAGAATTCAGATTTACAACTCTTATTCATCCATAGTTGTATGTTTTCTTGGAAAATACACTTTCTTAACAGCAACTAAACGTTTTACATTTATGTTAATAGACTCGGTTTACTGATTTATTTAATTTATCTAATTTATTTAATAGACTCAGTTTACTTAGTTATTAATGTAATTTATTTAATGTTTCAGATATGGCTAGCAAGACTTCTCACAAACTGCAGAGGTGATGCATCCTACACACTGATCCAGGAGACAACACAGACCATTGAGACCCGCTACCTTTTGATGATGTTCATTGGGAGAAAGTAGTTGATGCAAAGGAAAGGTGGTTTAGTCAAACACTGTCAAAGTACAATGTGGTGTGTCTTGAATTGCCTGAACGTTATTCCAGCAGCCATGGGTATAATTATATCTGCTACAAGAACTTCACTGCATAGAACAATTCTGGTAAACTTGCAGCTGATGAAATTTAAATAAAGACATCATAAAGATTTATCCAGCAAAATTGCTTCACTCCCAAGTTGATGGTGCTTTATCTGAATCTGCAGTATCTACATCAGGCATATTACAAAATGAATGTATATTTTGCAAATCATACAAGAAAAGGAATCCTAAGGGGTCAAAGGAGACTTTTGAATATCCTACAGCATATGTAACTTATGGGCAGGACCACTGGAAAATTGCGGGCACAATTTTTCCGCAATTTCCACAATTTTTACCCTTCACACAAAAACCGCAATTTCTTACATTTATGGAATTTTTGACTGAAATTGTATAAAAATATTTCAATTCTCAAGGAAATCTACTCAGATATGGTACACAGACTTGGATTTGACCAAAACAGTACAGTGTGAGGTGAGGAGGGGTCAAATGTGACTCTGCTTTCATGTGATTCACTTCCCTGCTTTGGTTTCAGAATCCTCTGGTCATGCATATATAGACTTGAACACTTAAAATCTGTGTTAAAGCAGACTATCAGAGAACTTTTTGCTGACACAGAGACTGAAACAGTAGGTTGTGAGAAGAGGTGCAAAGTGTCCCATTCACCTAAATGAAGCCTTGACCACAATGCTTGTTTTTGAATAGTAGGGTAGATTTTCCTTGTATAAATACTTTCAATCTGAAAGGATTTTGATTCAAATGTGTCAAGAGTTTGGATGGCCCTGCTGATTATAAACTTGAAGGTGCTTCTGAGGGGGTTGGTGACAGTGATTCCTTACATGTCAGTCTGCCACAACTGTATACTCACATATAAAGCCTACAAAAAGCAAACATTTCTGAAAACATGCTGAACAGGTTAAGTATAGTTAAACAGTTACCTTCAAATAGACAAAATAATTACAACCCAAGTAAAATCCCTGCAAACTGAGTAGAACAAAAGTACAATGTATTAAAAACTATTGTATGATGTAATGAAAAGCTATTGGTATGATTTGATACTTTTATCATGTGATTTTAAAATGTACTTACAGTGCTGATTAAGAACTGTAATCATTTTAACAGAATAAATATTTTTCTTACTAGACCTTTATTAGGCACCCTGGTTATCTGTTTATTATTTTCTTGCACCAACGCAAGTAGTTTAAGCAGGCTTCATTATTTAACATCTAGAAACTGGCAAAATAGGTTGTTTCAGGATGTATTCAGTACAGACTAACTGTAAATTACTGAATAAAATCTAGTTAGCACTGCATGACTTAGATGTCTTGATTTTTAGAAGATATGCTACATAACGATTAGTTTATAGTGCATTTCAAAAACACATCTTTCTTCATATTAAAATCATTTACAAGTGGCAATACATTTATCTAACAATTTATGTGATCAATACATGCAGCAGCAAACAATAAAATATTTATTAGGGGGCAGTGGGGATGTATAGTGAACCCCCACAATTTTTCTGCAATTTTTGCAAGAAAATCCCCGCATTTTTGGGTAAAATTGTCCACAATTTTCCAGTGGCCCTGCTTATGGGGCAGCAGACAGCATAAAAATGCAGCAAAAGAAATGGACGATCGACAAATGGATACGGTGGTAGGCAGTATTGATCTCATAGCCAAAGAGGTGAAGTACTACAGCAGCTGTAAGAACAAGTTTGTCAAAAAGGCAGAATGAATAAAGGGCACAGGTACAAAATGTGAATACAGTCAGTTGAGGGACAGTCACCAGGTTGCCTTTTCCAGACTTGTTAAGTATGTGCAGTGCATCATTGTTAATGGAATGCAAGAAGAATCATTGCTATCTTTACACAAAAGGTACATGGACATTCTTATGGAGTGTAGTGGGCGTGAAACAAATTATGACCCACACAGCTTGCAGTCAAAATTGGCAGATCACTTCAAAGATGGTATCATATTTGATACCAAAAGTAGAAAAGCGGGTACAATCAGCAGGTCTGCTACAAAACAGGCTGACTGCAGGGAAGCACAAGCAGCTCAACACATAAGAGAACAGTTGTTGGAACTCCTAAAGGTACAGCCTCATAATAAAACCAAAGTTGAAGACATAGAAGAAAATGTAAAACTGCCACCCGGTCTTCAGACTTTCCTACATGCTGTACTCACAGGTTCATCAGAAGTGGGCAGTGGATGACAGGAGAGGGTAGTTCAATCTATTGCAGATGACACAGTGTTTGCAGTGTCAAAGGGAATAATCAAACCACAAAAACACCTCTTGTTGGGCATGGGTGTTAAATCCATGACAGGCAGTAAGAAAGTTTTAACTATTTTGAACAGGTTTGATCACTGTGTCAGCTACCATGTTGTGGAGGCACCTGAAACTGCAGTAGCAGCCAATATAATGGAGAAGAATATGGCTACACCAGATGGATTGCTCATACAGTCAGGTTTAGCTACTGCTTTGGCTTTCAACAATTATGATGAGATGACAGAGACACTTGACGGTCATGACACTTTGCATACCACTGTGGGTATAGCATACCAAAACATACCATCCAGTATTGAGGAGACAGCTGTACCCAAAGAAAGGTCTGAAGAAGCTATGACAAGAACACACATGGATGACCAAGTGCCAGCAAGAAATGAAACACACACACAATAGAAACAAACACAGATAAGCAAAGATTAGAAGTTGATGCCCACGACCAGTCAGGGACATCTTTAACATCAAAGTGCAAACAACCCAGAACATCAAAGACAAAGGCTGAAGATTTTGATGAAGACTGTTTGCCAAGTGTAAAGAAGCAGATATTGTAGCCAATGGCATGACACGAACAAGACAGTGTACACAAGCGCATTCAAATGTCTCAGAGGAAAAGAGCTCTAGATATTGGTGAGAAAGACATGCAACCATATACATCTGGAAAATCAAAAATAAGACAGTATCAATATAAGGTGACAGAAAGCTCTGAACCAAAAAACCTCATGCAAGCTAACAGAAGGGACATTGCCTGGATGATATCTTGTGCAAATGTAGATGCTACTCCAATGTGGCATGGATGGAGTGCCCTTGTTTCTGTAGATGACCTGCCACAGCAGATAATATCATACATGGACCCTATAGGAAAGCCTCCTACAAGACTTGATGTAGTGCAAGACACCATGAATACTGCTATCAAGGTTATGGATGAATGCCAGGAGGACTATATGCCTTTTATCTATGACCTGGCCATAGCAAAACCTGTGCTACAAATTCAGTCCACAAAGTCCCTGGAATATGACAGACTTTTCATATGTTTGGGACCATTCCATATAAAATTAGCATATTTCAAAGGTCTTGAATACCTCCTGAATGGTTCTGGTGGAGACCACATTCTTGTTGAAAGTGGTGATTTGGCATTGGGATCCCTGAATGGACTTCTTCAAGGAACATTTTTCAATCGGGCAAAGAGGCTTCACCCTATGTTATCAGCTACATTCAGAATTAAACATTTGCAGTGCTTTATACAATATAAAGGTTTGTCAGACTTTCCAATCTCAAAGCATCTGCAGCAGCTACTTAATGACCCATCGCCTTCCTCAATGGTGGATCTAGAGAATACAGCCGAGTTCAAGACATTCATGGAAGCATATGAAACATTCTCGGATTCCACACACCGTGGTGAGCATGGCGCAACTGCCCAATTTTGGCTGCAGTACTGCAGTTTGGTAGAGTTGTACCAACTCTTCTGCCATTCCATCAGGACAAATCACTGGCCTCTCTTTGTAGATAGCTTGGAGAAGATAATACCTCTTTACTTCACAACTGGGCACCACAACTAAGCCAAGCAGATGAACCTGTACCTTATGAATTTGCTAAACATGGATGAGACCCACCCTGGACTAAGGAAAAAATCTGAGAATGGAGCATTAACCATTGCAAGATCAAAGAGAGGATTTAGCAGAAATGACATAAACTTGACCTTGGAACAGTCAATTAATGCAGATGCTGCATCAAAACTAACCGGATTTCTTCTTTGACTCAGAATGTCAATGCAAGGAGGAGGTGGAACATTCTGTGGTCAGCTTGAACTAAAATTGTTGGAAGTCTTATGGAAAAAGTTGGTCTTGTCAGCCATGAAGAAGCCAGCCAAGAGCTGAAGCGTTTTAGAGTTAAATGAGATTCGAAGGATCTAAACAAGCTGTTGAACAGAATAGACTCCTCCATGAATCCATTCTGGGATGCATTTGAGGACAGCAATCTTTATTCAATAGGTAGTGGAAAAGCAGTATCACAAGAGGTAGCAAACAAAGTGTTAAACAGGTTACTGAGAAAGGTACTCAGATGTATCATGTGATTAGAGATGAATGCAATATCAAAGGCAATAGGTTCAAAGAACCCATCAAAAGATATAAGTTGAAGAACTTTGCACATGATGCAATGAAGGTGAAGATTGAGAACAAGGACAAGAAAATGGTCGAGTTGAAAGGAACTCGAGATCTCTTTGGATGCTTGCTATAGCTATCTGTGACTTCAACAGTTGAACTTATGATGGTGTTTGCCTACCTGCTAACCCTCTCCTTAAGAAATGTTGATGGATTAATGAACACAACAATGAAGTCAACACTGCTGAAGAAACTTGAGATCAGAGTTCAAAGTAGCCGCCCTGATGCTATAAATGCTACTGTGGTTGATGCCATGTTCTTAATCAGAAGTCTTACAAACCTGCTACCAACATTCCAAGGTGTGGCAAAAACCATCCTGTCTCTTGTTAGCTGTACTTCTGCAAATGAAGTCCACCGTGTCAGTGACTGTTACGAGTCACCATCGATCAAAGGTTTTGAACAAGAGAAGAGAAGAGAGGAAAGCATAGCATTGTTCCTGACCAAAGTCAACCAAGAGACTTTGCTGGATCCCTGTCTTCATCTTCATTCAAGACAGCACTTCTAGGTTTTCTAGGTACATCATGAAACTTTGATGTGTACTGTGAAGTTCTAGGTGATAAAAAGCTCATGTATGCAGTAGGAGAAACTTGTTACTCATACAAAGTGGAAGCTGAACATATGCTCAGACTAGAGTGCAAGGCCCTAAAAAGCAAACACATAGAAGCAGACACAAGAATCATGCGACACATACACTACATTTGCAGTCAAAATGAGGGTGAAGATGTGCATGTAGTGGTGAGGGCAGATGATACTGATATTTTGGACATTCTGCTGTATCATGCAAGTCTAAACGATAATCTCAAACTGCACATGGATGTTGGCCATTCAGGGAATGACACAAGAAGATTCATAGATGTATTCCACTTGTCAGTAGAGTTAGGCAGACTTGTGTGTGCAGATCTACCAGGTCTCCATGCACTGACAGGGTGTGACTATTCACCAGCGTTCAAAGGTAAGGGGAAGGTGCAACCTCTAATAATTATGAAAAAGAATACTGAGTACAGACAGACATTTGGAAAAGTGGGGATGTCCACACTTGTCTAAAGAAACTGAGGACACAATTGAGAGCTTTCTGTGTACCTTGTATGGACAGAAAGTAAAGAGTGTCAACACAGCCCGCTACAGAAATTTCAACGTCAAGTATCATCCGAGTGACAAAGACACACACTTAGAAAAGATCAAAGATGCGAGCTCGCTGCCACCATGCAAATCAACTCTGACGCAACACATCTGCCGTGCAAATTACATTTCATTGTTATGGAAAAACACAGACAAATCAGAAATGACACTATGGAAGCCAGAGGACAATGGCTGGACCTATGAGGATGGCAAATACAAAGCAACGTGGTTCACATGTGCAGCTGTACCACCAGCCTTAAAGTGAACAATTGAACGAACATGACAATCCAAATGAAGAAGATGACGACAGTGACTTGATGTTGATATTGATGAGACAGATTTGCTTAATATGTCAGATAATGAAGACAGTGAACAAGAATACTGATTGTTGTACTTAGGTTCATAAAACGGCATAAAAAGTTAATTGTTTCAAGTTAAATATAGAATAAAATAAATAATAATGCTAATATTAAGCCTTTGATACACATGTTGCTGTTTGTTACAATGGCTGTAGTATTTCAATAAAAGCTTATAGAATTGAAACTAAAGAAGGAACCATTAATGAAAATATACACAATTTTCACAGACAGTTCATTTTTTCATTGAAGAAGTGCATTTTCCAAGAAAACATTCAACTTTCAGTGAATAAGAGCTGTAAGTCTGGATTCCACACACTTTTCATGTTTGCTTGCACGCATACACAAGAAACATGTCATCACAGCTTAGGAGAGAAGTGGGGTTTTGGAGGTGGGGCACTCCAGAGGCCAGTGCCCCCAGTGCCTTTTGAGGCTTGGCCCACTTTCCCCAATGCGGTGGCATGCTGCTGCTGACACTAGTTCAGCCAGCATGCCACCACCTTGAAAGGAATCCGCCACTGCAGTGAGGGAGCAATCCGTCATTGCAGGGCGGTCCCTGGCCTGGTGTAAAATTTCATATAACATGGTGGCGGGCGGTGACTCTTGCCGCCTGCCTCAGTGTCCCCATGAAAGCCAACTTGGGTGTTCCCAATCCCCCTGTCAGCATGTCCTCATCCCCAGTTTATTTGCTGATGGGGTAGCCGAATCTCTGTTGGCATGATGCGCCCTCCCCCGCCATTTGTTATGTACTGAGGGGGTACCCAATCCCCCTTGGCTCATGCGCTCCCACTCCCCCCATCACACTGTATGGCCGGCAGGGGTGCCCAATCCCCATCGGCTCCAGTACCCACCTGCCCAACAAACACCAAGCCAGGTGGCACACTGAGAGCCCACCCCAGCATGCCAAAAGTGTCTCGCAATGTCTTTTTAAATTTTAAATCCTGTAAAAAAAAAAAAGAAAATGGTCCCTTGTTGAGCCCCATGCCCCCTCCCAACCTGCGCCCACTCACTGCATACTCTACCTCCCCACACCCCCCTCATCCATACTTACCTCTGGAGCCCAGCGCGACGATCTTCGGTGGACTGGGAACAGGTCTGCACTCTTCAAAGCCGACCGCGAACTGAAGAAATGCCGGTAAGCTGTATAATGGCATAAATGTTTTTCTTCAACTTTGATGCATATCTTGGCCATTTTTTCAAATTTTGGTACCAAATTTTCAACATGGGGTTCTTGGGACTCTACCTCATGAATTTAGTTACTGTCATCTCGTTATTTGGTCCCAAAAGATGATTTTGTGTTACTGCAGTTTTGCAGTCACTGCTCAGAATCATCTTTCTGGACTGATTAATGAAACAACAGTGTCACTGTTCATGAGATGGGCTCTCAAAAAGCCTATGTTGCAAATTTGGTGAAAAAATTTCAAAAAATGACTGTGTTATGACTGTGCATTGTGCAGTTTCTATGTAACTTTGCAAATTTGTAATATTTTCACTCCAGATTTTCAACATTGCCATTTTGCCATACCTCCTTATGAACAGTATAGATGTCATTTTTCATATCCTGCCTGAAATATGTGTTTGCACATCTGTCACACAATGGCGCAGTCACTGTGAGAAATTAATGTTTCGGGCAGATTAAGAAAATCATAGTGACAATGTTCATGAGCAGAGGTCACAAAATGCCTATGTTGAAAATTTGGTGAAATAATTCCACTAAATGACTGCGGTACAAGCATGTGTTGCGGAGTTTCCACATACGCTCAGAACTTCAAGCATTTTTTAAATTTTCACTACAGGTTTTCAACATTGCCATCTCTTCACACCTTCCTGTGAATGGTACAGCTGTCATTCTTCACATCCTGCCTGATCTGTGTTTTTGCACTTCTGGTGCAGAATGGCATGGTTGCTGTGGGAACTCGAAGTTCGGGACATATTAACAAAATCACAGTGCCACTGTTCATGAGAAGAGGTCCCAAATGCTTTCATGAGGTGGGGGTCACAAAAAGGCCAGGTTGAAAATTTGTACTGCAAATACCAACAAAGGCCTGGGGCATTAGGGTTTCTAACCATAATGTCTCACCCTGTACAGACTGACAGACGTCAGAGGTATAACTTTGGATTGCCGGCTATAATGCTCATGCCATCCCACCCCCACCCTGAAGCCAGTGACAGGCATTGAGGTGTGCCTTGCACTCTTCAGCCCCAGACTTCACCCCATTCTCCTGTACTACACCCATTTCAACGTATGTCCTTATGAAATGGGGTGACTGTGAAGCCGAACAACCCAAGGCACACCTCAACACTAGTCGATGTCTACAGGATCAGGTGAGGTGAAATGCCGTGAGCATTATGGGCAATGACCCACAGGCACACCCCAATGCCTGTCCATCTCTGCAGGGTGGAGGTGGGATTGGCGTGAGTTCAATACTTCACTGCCACTCCTATTCTGCATCTGTCTAACTCCTGCACGTCCAATGCTAATATCAGCAAGCAAACATTCGGCATTGACAAATTCTTGTTCACATAAGAAACAGTCATCAAGCCTTTCAGACCTAGACACATAGATAAATGCACCTGGCTCCTGGACTATGTGCTGGATGTGTGGAACAGCTCTTAGACTGGCAGCTGACATATATTTCTCTATCCATTCTACTACATTATCAGCATTGTGATGTCAATGACAGTGACATCATGGTTGACTGACCTGTCAGCTATAGAGTGGCTGTACCTAAGCAGCAGTGAGGTCACAGTCAGTGAGGTCACAATGCTGATGATGTAGTAAGGGAGTAGAGAGATAGATATGTCAGCTGCTAGGCAGAGTGCTATCTCACACATCACACCTAGTAACATCAGATAAAAAAAAACATGTAATTACCAAAAGGGAAAAGAAAAATTGCTTCACATGTAAAACGTAATTGTTGACTGCCTTTAAAAAGTCATTTGTTTTAAGCAATACACTAGCTCTTTAAATGATTTTTCTCCAGTGTGGAAGCTGTCTCATATATATCCCTCTCATTAAAGAAGCACAACACAGTTGTGGTTTATTAAGTAATGTAGACAAAATAAAGCATAACACAATAAGAAAACAAAACAAAACCACTTTAAAACTGCTAGGCTAAAATCTTCACAAAATGCAAGTACAGACAGTTCTCCAAGAATATCTTTCCTGTGTCTAGAGATAAAAATGTCCCAAATTCTGTAAATACACAATATTGATGCTCCAAAGCACGCCCCTCAGCACAGGCAACAAATTATGTAAATACATGAACACATCACATTATGTCCCTGCGTTAGGGTCAAATTCTGTTATTGTGCACAGGTGACAAATTCTGTAACTACAGAACATACTATTTCAAGTCCCTCTGTTCAGGTAACACTTTCTGTAAATACACAACAAACCACTACATGTTCCTATTCAGGCATGTCAATATTCTGTAATAGTCATGTTGATTAGTACATTTATTTGTCCGCTAGATGATTTAAGGGTGAACCATCAACCTCACTACTCATTACCAAATGCTTATTCAATAACCTCATCTCCTGACTAGGGTAGTTCAAGCTTCTGAATGTTTTTCTTTTTATCTGATCACATTCTAAAGTGCAAGGGAACAATATTATTTATCTACTCATCTTTGCCACCATGGTGGTATAACCTTTCCCAAAGCTAGGATCGTCATGCCCTTTCAGAGTCCAGCTTATATCAGGTAGGAATATTTAGGGTAATTCCAGTCAAGTTTTTTTAGCTTAGAATATTCAGCTGGTTTCATGCTTCTTGTACACTCGGCTCCCTATATCACACCTTCACCTCAATAAATGATGAAAACGGACATTTATTGACTTGTTTGGATTAACTGATGAAATTAATGTGCTTTGGTTGGTCAGTCAATGGTCTCACTACATTACTGGTACTACTGAACTTAAAGGGAAAGTCCCCTCAAACTATGTTCTGTATACCTGTGTAGTTTGTAGGCATGAACAATGATTCTCTCTCTTGCATCCCTCTAATTTCATCCTAATTTAAATATGAATGAGGTTGCTTCACTCTGTTCTGCCCTGGTGGTTAAACCTGCTTCACTCCTTTGCAAAGATCATAACCAACTCATGTAAGGCATCCTGGAATTTTATGATGCTTCAGTGCTAAAGGCTGCAGTAGTTATACTGTATTCGTCAGTACTGTTGCTGTCCTCTGCAGTCTGTGTTCTTGCTTTATGCTGGCCATGAAACTTTTCAAGGTATAGTAATTGCCCTGCTGTTTTCTGTAGGTTAAAGAGTATCTGGGCTAGAATTTTTTTAGAGAATACAGGGACTTCACAAGACATCTAACAGAACTGAATGAGAGTATGACTTCTGCTGGCTTGTGCAGATACACATCATCACCTCCCATGATGCCATGATGCATGATGTCAAAACAAGAAAATCGGTGGGTCATTAAATTAAGCGAGCAAACACAAGCAGTAATCAGGAGGCAGTGATCAACCAGCTAAGTATCAAAACTTTTCTGTAGGAGTTTTAATTGTTAGTAAGGCTGTGAGTGTAATGAAACAGAGCTACGGTGTTTACTGGTGAAACAGGGTGCAACAGAGTATTCTAAGAAGTGGTGATCAATGTTGAAACTTTGTGCAAGGGGTTTATTTTGGTGATTATTTTGGAGCTGTGTGAAAGGGGTTTATTTTCTGTACAGTAAGAGGGCACCAAGTCTT
The DNA here is from genome assembly GCA_016271365.2 of Neoceratodus forsteri. Classification (NCBI taxonomy): domain Eukaryota; kingdom Metazoa; phylum Chordata; order Ceratodontiformes; family Ceratodontidae; genus Neoceratodus; species Neoceratodus forsteri. The sequence continues at coordinate 1,354,134,606 of CM057455.1, read as the reverse complement.
TCACAACAGGATATACGTGGGAAATTGTAATTATCAAGGGCTGCGATCACATGGGTTAGTTTTAGAAAACTGTTTTATTTTTGAAAAGAAAAAGGAGCGAAGAACTGCCATTAAACTAAAGACAGACAAGGAGGAAACAGACATGATGGGAGTGGTGCAGTGCAGTGGCTGTGGGGCGGCAGTCTTCAGGAAGATCTTCTGGAGGCTGCGGTGCTGCCCCATCTGTGTGCACCTCTTTGGGTTGAGGGTGGAGGTTGCTCATCTCCAGGCTGAGTTGGCTAGGTTTTGGGAGGCCTCCTCCCCCACCCAGGGACCTCCAAGTCCACTCCCGCTGCCTCAGAGGATGCAAAGAAGGAGGGGCAGTTGGATGACGGTAGCCTCAGAGAGTGTGAGGGCAACTGGACAGAGGCACATCCCACCTATGGTTCCACTCCACAACTCCTATGCCATTCTGGCAGAGTGAGACTGTCCCACGGAGGCACCTGCAGTGGTGGACAAGGGGTGCAGGGGACCACTGTGATGGAGACCCCAGTTGGGGGAGGCAAGGGTACTAGGCAGAAGGAAGTCAGGCTGCACAGCTCACAAACTGACCACCTCAGATGACAGGTGCATGATAAAAACTTAAGGATTTATTTTACTATGATAAAAAGACACACAGCACGTCCTCTCTGTTAATATGCCAATATTTATGTTTCTCTTAATGCTTTTTCAAGCCACCTTGAATCTTTAAGTTTTTATCATGCATCTATCATCTGAGGTGGTCAGTTTGTGAGTTGTGCATCCCCACTTCCTTCTGCCTAATATCTTAAATAATTTACATTGTGGCTCCAGTGTTCTCTCAGGCAGCTGCCTGCCTAGACTGTTGGTGGAGGCAAGGGTCCTCAGAGGAGGAGAAAGCAACTCCTGTTGGGGGACTCTATTGTTAGGGGGATAGACTTGGGGGCAGGAGAGGTGGGAGTGAGGGAGGGAGGTCAAGTGCCTACCTGGTGTCACGGTGGGATGGAAAGTGCATTCTAAGATTCGCTGGGGCAGCAGGACAGGAGGGTGAGCTAGACATCATTGTTCACCTGAAGATTAATGACCTGGTTAGTGAGGAGGTTAGGATTGTGCAGAAGGAGTTCAGGAAGTTGGGGAGGGGTCTTAGAAAGGTGGCACATGTAAACGTGTGGGATAATCAGATACAGCAAACCAAGAGTTAGGTGCATAAAAATGCAAACTTGCATTTATCATTTTATTTCAACTCAGAAAAATAATAAAAATAAATTACAAAAAATACATATATACAGAAAGCAAAAGGGTTATTCAAAATCAGTCAGTTGCTTTCCTTCAACAGTTCCTGAGGTTTAGCTTCAGCCTATCATACAATCCAAATGAGCAGTGTGAAATCAAGCACACTCCTGAGGTCTTTTTCACTTGGTGGTCAGTATCCAACTGACCTTCCGATCTGAATTATTGCTCCTAGTGGTGGATTTTTATATCCACCTAGGGATGACATCAGTGTCAGGTGATCCACCCCTTTTCTTATACTCACTGTACCATGCCTCAGGTTACTATTTCACCCTCTAAATAACATCCACTATTAATAGAGATATAGGCTTTTATCAGGAAAGTTGTCATGAAGTACCAGTACCTTGGTTTAAAGGCTTTAAACAACACCTGCATAGTTAATAAGCATTAATGACATCACCCTTGAGATTTGCCATAAATAATGCCATTCTGAGGGCAGCCAGCTCTATAGGCAGTCAGAAAACTTTTTCTCTACAGGTACAGTGGCCTTGTTTCTTGCCTTCAGCCAACTGTTCTAATTGTCTTTCTTTATAAAGATTTCACTGGGCTTGGCAAAGGGAATGAGAAAATGAGGGCGCGCTTCCCTTTTCTCTTCTCCTGCCAACCCATTAAATCTTTCCATAAGTTGATATTATTATTTTTTCTTTCAACCTCCCTTTTTATTTCCTTTTCTACTCTTCCTTTAGACTAATGTGTAAATGTATTTCATAGAGAGCATAATTTCCATGTGAGTGGCTCTTCGTTCCTAAGCAGCAAGGGAAATAACTTTACACACCATTTTACCTCCCTTGGACAGTTGCTTTCTTCCCTAGCCTCTTAGGGTTCTTCATCATTATTTAGTTGCATAATATAGAGAATAAAGTATGGGTCAGGGTGTGTAATGAGATTTTACACACACCCGAGTTGTGGGATGCTACATAAACCCTGAGGGCGAAGCCTGAGGGGTTTATGAAAAGCATCCCACAACGAGGGTGTGTGTAAAATCGAGTTTGACACACATCTGACCCATATTTTATTTTATATAATTGTTGGGTTTGTCTCTTTTGCCTCAGCAATTATATAAAGTGAATGCCACCCGTTTCCATTTGACCATCTGGTCTGTGAGAGTGACTCACAGTGCCGTTTTCAATAAATGTAAAACTCTTTTGGAGGGGTGAGCTGTAGAAACAGGTTATTTTTAAAAGTTAAGAGATTTTTTTTTTAAGTTAAGCTTACTGGCGAGTCCAATTGGAAGTGATGGTTCAGTCTTCTGGGACAAAGAGGCCACGCGCATTCTTAAGGGAAAAGCAGCAGTGGGGCATGCGCAGAGCAAGGGAAACTGTGCGCATGTTTGCCGTTATAAATGCTCCTTTATAACGACAAATTACGCCATGGTTTCCCTATGGGAAAAAGGCTAAGCCAGTTATTATATATGCATTATACACATTAGAGGAACCCTTTTTAACAAATGGAACCCTCTGATTTCAGCCCGTTGTCTGATATTTCATTTTGGCCTCTAGCGCTTCTGTGTCATTATGGCCATCGAGGAATTTCTTTGCCAAGCCACTCTGTTTTACATATAAAGGACTGGCAGCTATGAAGGAGTAGGAAACTATGGGGTGAACTATTTTTCTAATAAATCTTATACTGCATACAACGCATAGTTGCATGTGCGGCTCTGTTTCACTTTGAGTGTGTATATTGCATTACCCTGTGCGGTGTTTCATAATGCCACTTCTCTCCTTCAGGAGCACTTTGCTTTGGCTTCTTTCATGGCAGTACCTTCTCTTTTTCTTTAAAAGCAAGACAGTGAAAGGCTGGGCATTAGTTTACATCAATTGTTTATTTTCTATGGTGCCAGCTGTTTCGCCAATTAGATCAGCCCATGCATATAAGAAAGGCAGATATGCCTTTAAAATTACCTTCCTAAACCAAGGAAGTAGAGAAAGGGATAGCACATTCAGTTAGAAGCTGCTGTTAGGTGGCCAACCTAGCAGCAAAAATTAAGGAAAGAGAGAAAAAAATAGTGTTTAAACAAATAAATGAATATTAAAGAAAAAGAGAGAAAAGAATGTGGGTGGGGGAGTGGTGTTCTAGAGACCTTACACATAGGTTGAAAGGGGGCTTACCCTGTTACAACACACACTGTAATCTTTTCAGAGGTGCTACCAGTCTATTACAAGGGGAAGGACAGGGTACTCTGCACCACGAGATTCAATGCATGGCTGAAAGACTGGTTCAGAGCAGAGGGATTCGGCTTCATTGGGGACTGGGGTCCCACCTGGAGGGATGCAGGTCTATACAAATGGGATGCCCTGCATCTATCTGGGGGGGACCATGATCCTCAGTGAGAGGTTTAAATGCTTCATTGGCAAGCATTTAAACTAGCCAAGGGGGGTGGTGAAAGTAGGCAGGGAGAATCTAAATGCCCTTCCCAACAAGATGAAGCAGTCAACAGGGAGGACCCTAAAGCTGAAAATTTGCCAAAAATACCTAAAACCAGACTAGGCAGAATGGCAGAGGTAAGAAAGAATGGGAGTAAAAACAGGAGAGGAATAGAGGGAAAACATGAGGATGGAAGGGGAGCTATTAAGAGGGGAGGCAATAAAACTTGGAAGTCCATGTGCACGAATGTCCATAGCCTGCGAAACAAAATCCCAGACATAGTGGTCTTAATGGCAGAGGCGGACCTGGGTGTTGTAGGTGTAACCGAGACAGGGTACATGGAGAACCATGACTGGGATATAACAATACCAGGTTACACTCTATTCAGTGATACTGGCCATGGGTGAGGGATAGCGGGTCAGAGGACTCGAGGATTTACTTTGCAGTGATCCAGATTGAGTGTGTAACTTTAAATTTAAGTTATTTGGGCCGGCCCATTGGCGCAGCGGTGGGATTTCTGCTTGCAACGTCAGCGACCCGGGTTCAGGAACGGATCCGGGTCGTCGGAGGGCTGGCTGGGGGAGAGATTGAGCGTCCGCTAGACAGCCTCCTTCTCCGGGGAGGGTGGGTAGCACTTGGTGCGCTGGGACTTTCCCAAGGAGGCCGGGAGTTCTCACGAGCGACGCTTGAGACGGGAAGTGGAGGAGGTAGGGCAGATGCTGGCGTCATTGCACATCCCCGCCTCCTCTGGGGAGAAAATAAGGAGGAAAAAGATGGCGGGCAGGACCACCGGTGGATGAAGCCCTCCTGGAGAGCCTCTGATCGCCACCGCCACTGCGGGACCCCAACCAGTCACAGTTCCGGGTCATGAAGGTGGCCCACGCCCTCCCTCCGGGGGGCAAGCCAGGGTGACCGAGGGTCCTCTGCAGCTATAGGCGGCGGTAGAGGTCTCCGGGGGCCGTGACCAGGGTGGAGGATGTAGCCGATGGTCCTGCCAGGAAAAGGGTAAATAAAAAAAAAAAAAAATTAAGTTATTTACGGAGTTCAGATCGCAGGAGGATCGGGGTGAAACTGTTGGTTTACTTAATTAACTAGTCTTTTCCCACAGGGTCGGCTTGCAGGAGGATTGGGATTTTGTTTAAACTTAGCTAAAACATTTAATCTTTTTTTGTAAACTTTTTTATTTATACCTTTTTCAACAAAAAATATACAAACACCACAAATAGCAACAAACTCAGCATTGCTTGACATTTCATAGTGATTAAAAATAGCAGCTCCAATAAGTTTAAATGGATGATGAAACAATTCCAGACATACTATAGGACACACAAATAATAATACTATTTACTGAAGTGTGGAGTTCATCACTAAGCTAAGGCATCTATGGTTTAAATTCCGGTTTATGTGATGCAATGTATAATGCCCAGCATCTCTAGACTAACTCAAGTTGAGCCTGCCTTTTGTTAACCACCGCTGTTAATTGCTCCATCCTATAATAAGATCATGCCATTGATCCAAATTAGGTGCCTCATGAGATAGCCACTTTCTGGTTATGGGTTTCTTCGCTGACAGGAGACATATGTTAAATAATTTCCTAGTATTTAAATCCCGGTATCCCTCAGGGTAGTTAGAAAATAGGAAGAAGTCAGGCTTGAGCTGAAGGGAAGGTGTGAAAAGCTCCGACAGGGCACCCTGTAGTACCTGAAGAAAAGATCGGAGAAGGGGGGCAAAGTCAGAAGATATGCCCATGATTGGCTGGGGAATGCCCACATTCCCCCTTTTTTGTTATGTACAGAATTTTGATATTGCTATATAAGATGTATGTAAATATAATAGTACTGTATTAAGTTGAGATTGTTATTTAAGTGAGTAGTGTGTCATAGAAATTAGTGAATTGACGTTATTATATTATTTAAATTAGTAACACCTGATGGTGGCACTATATAAGTGTGTAATGTTGTATAGCACTTTATTCTCTTGATAAAGTGCAGGTGTGTCTGCGGGAAACATTGAGTGTTTTTTGGCTCCGTGGTTTTTCCTGTGAGGGTATGCTGAATTGAAATTAAAGACTATCTGCTTTTTAAAAAAAATGCGTCTGTCTAAGTGTCAGTGTGCACCAGAGTTTATGTTTTTGCTTTAAACTGGTACTTTGTGCACCACATACCAAGTAGCGGCTCTGTTTTCTTTTGTTCAATGCCCACATCCCCCTCCAGCATGCCACCCTTCCCCCCTCCATATATTTTTCCTGAATAGCTGGGGTTTTAAAAAAATGGATGGTGACCTTCCACAAGAACTCCCTCCAAACCAGGGAGGCAGTTCCTGTTTTAGATGACTCTCCCAAATTTTGTCTTGTAGGGAGATACCCAGATCAGACTCCCAGGTGACTTTTACAGTTTGCAAGGAGTCTTGCCTCATAGAGGCCACCCTGACATACAAATAGGATATCATGTGAGCCAGGGGAGCACTCCCCTCCAGAGCTAAGCTAATAATATCCGCTATCTGAGGGATGGGAGTTTCACCCAAAGGATTTGGAAATAAAGTTCTGATAAAGTCTCTAACTTGTAAAAACCTGAATCAGTCCTGAGGGTGAACACCATATTGCTCTATCAGATCCTCAAAGGTTATAAACATACTATTTTTTATTAAATGGCCTACTAGGTGCATGAAAACCATGGTCTAGGCAGGAGGGTGCAAAGGAATCAAGATAATGGAGGGAATATAGAAAAATATCCTAGCATTAGCCAGATGTTTAGAGTCTAAAATGGACCACCAACATTTCAGTATGTGTGCAGTATATGGGTTAACTGACATCTGCCAGTGGTATGCTAGGGTGCATTAGCAATACTTTATTCATATTAATAATGTATTCCTCCATTGAGCCCTGTATTGGGGATGCAACCAATGGAGAATGTTCCTCAGCTGGGCAGCAAGATAATATGCTCTCAGGTCTGGGAGAGACAGACCCCCTGATTCTTTAGGTAATTGTAGTATGGAGTATCTTATTCTCGGCTTCTGAGCATTCCAAATATATCTTGATATTTTTTATTTAGGTCTCTAAAAAAGTTATCTGGAATAGATATAGGTAGGGGCTGGGCCAGGTACAAAAAGCGAGGCAACAGGTTCATCCGGACTGAATCTATCCTTTAAGTCAAGGGCAAGGGCAGAGATTTCTACCTCTCAAGATCAAGTGATAGTTGACAGGCCAGGGGGAGGTAGTTAGACGCAAACAGCTGAGTGTGATCCTTCATTAATTGTATCCCCAAATATTTCAGGTTGACAAGGTCCCAACAAAAAAGGAATAGTTCTTTAATATGGTCAGAGGGTTCATAGTGAACTCTTAATACCTCTGTCTTGGTGGCATTGACTTTATATCCTGCAGGATTACCAAATTTAGTTAGAATCTGCCAGAGGGGTGGCAGCGAGACCTCCAGATTTGATAAATACATTAGTAAATCATCAACATATAATGCAAATTTATGATGGTCTTCTCCCGCCACAATCCCCTGTATGGCAGGGTCCTGCCGAATTGCCTGTGCCAATGGTTCCAAGTATATAGCAATAGAAGGGGTGACAAAGGGCACCCCTGTCTAGTATAACATAATAGGGGGATGGGATCTGAAACTACCCCATTTATTTTTACACAGGCTGATGATAAAGAGACATAATTAGCTGAATAAACCCCTCTGAGAAACCTGCCTTCGCCAGGGCTGTTTAAGAAAAGGCCATGCCACCCAGTCGAAGGCTTTCTCGGCATCTAGACTTAATAACAAAAAGGGTGCCTCTGACCGGGCGGCATGGTAGAGAAGATGAAGTGTTCTCTTAATGTTGTCTTGGGTCTGTCTGGTGGGGACAAAACCACACTGATCAGGATTGATCAGTGAGGGAAGCAAAGTCTCCAATCTGCCAGCCATTACGGCTGCAAACATTTTGTAATCTACATTTAGCACTGAAATGGGTCGGTATGTGGAGCAGCAAGTATGACCCTTACCAGGTTTCGGGATGCTTGTAATTGTTGCATACCTCCAAGTCTGTGGAGCCACCTCTCCCTCCTGCACCCCCAAACAGACCCCAAGTAAAGAGGGAAGGAGTTGAGCCAACCTGCCAGCACAGCAGCAAGGCATCTGCTTTCGGTGCTGACAACCCGGGTTCAGTGATGGACTCAGGAGTCAGAGGGTTGGCTGGGGGCAGAAGGATTGAGCATCCCAGGGACTGCTCTCCTTCTCTGGGGGAGGGGGGATGAGTGTCTGGTGCTATGCGGATGTCTGGTGGAAGCTGGGGTTACCGCCACTGCCAGCGCCACATGTTTGGAGGGTGGGGCAGATGCTGGTGTCATTGCATGTTCCCAAGCCCAGGGATCTACCATACAGTAAAAAAAAAATGTCAGCTCCATTTATGACAGCCCGCACCTCTGCTGCTGCTCCCATTGAGACAAATTCCCATCGGGGGTTGGGGGTCCGGCACCCGTGGCCCCGCCCTGGGGGGTAAGTCAGTGCAAGAGACCAAGATCCTTGGGGAGGGGATGCCCACCCAGTGGCCCCATCTGGGGGGAAAGCCTGGGCATAGGGGGGCAGCGACTGGGGTGGTGGGGGCCGAAACCTGCAGTAGGAAGGGAGGGAGACCGGAGGAAAACCAAAAAAAGAGGGAAGGAGTTTTCCCCTAAACATTTTGCAGAATTCCTCAGATTAACCATCTGGACCTGGACTTTCATTAGATTTTAAATCTGCAACCACGCCATTTCATTCTGACAAAGTAATAGGAGAGTTCAAGGTCTGTAGCTGTGTCTGGGAAAGGTTTGGTAGACGCAAGGTGGTTAGAAAAGTCTGTAGGCTGGCCTGGTGGCACTGAGGGCTGAGGCGCTGGATGCCTTACCTTGTGCTACACTGGTGACCTGGGTTCGGGAATGATCTTGGGTCGCTGGAGAGCTGCCATGGGGGGAGGGTCGAAGCGGGATTGAGTTGTGGTGGGCAGCTCCTCCCTCCCAGGGGTGGTTGCCCGTTCCCCCTGTAGTTCTGTTCCCACTGGGTGGAGGTCCAGTGGGAAGCATAGGCAAGGGGGAGCAGTGGCACTAATGCCATGGGTGGGGCAGAAAGGGCCAAGCCGGTGCCAGGCATGCACGTGTGCCTCCATGCACGTGCACGTATGTGTCTGCTGGAGTCTTGGGTCTGGGGCGCAAAAATGGGGGAAAAAACCCAAAAAATCTATATAGAAAAAAAAAAGAAAAGTCTGTATCACTGGCCCGGTGGCGCTGAGGGTTGAGGCGCTGGATGCAACACCTCACACCAAGCCAGCTATCCAGGTTTGGGAATGGACTCGGGACCCTCGGGTCGGCAGAGGTGAGGAAAGATTGAATGTCTGTAGGCAGCTCTTCTTCCTTGGGGAGGGGGGACAATATGGCACGCTGTTTGCCTGACACCCAGTGGCAGCTGGGTGTCAGCACATGCATGCTGTCAGAAGGGGAGGGTCTTACGTACAGGGTGTATGACTGCCTCTGTGGAGGCCGAGTCCAGCCATCTCTACTCATTGCACGTATGGGAGTCCAGGGAGAAAAGTGGTAGAAAATACCGGAAGCCGGCAGGCTCTTCGATGGCCCGATGCACCACCACATGAGCAATCCCTGATTCTGGATTGTGCTCCGGGGTGGGAAGTAAAGCCGGTGCTCCTCTCCCTTGCCCTGCCATGGGGGGTAATCCACAGGGGAACTCCGGGGCATGGTGGTGCAGGGCAATCGGGGCCAGAGAACGAGTCCCACCGAGGGGGGCTGGAGCTGAAAAGTCTGTATCCCGTGATGATCAGCAGATCCCTCAGTTATATACAGAGTCTGGTAATAGGTTTTAAAGGCTTGCATGCTCCGAGAGGGGATCCTCTCTGTCCTGACCCAGGTCTGCAACAGTGGATTGAGCTATTTTGTGTCTGAGGTGGTGGGCTAATATTTGGGTGGCCCTTCGACCACTCACATAGTATTTTTGTTAAAGGAACTGGAGTGCTTGTTCTGTCTTCATATCAAGTAAATGTGTTACCTTCTGTTTGGTAGCCTGTAATAATGGGTGGACCCCTTGATCCCCTGCAGCATGCTGTTCTTGTAATGCCTTTAATTGTTCTTGCAGTGTATCCAGTTGGGTGGTCTGCTTCCGCTTGTAATTGGAGGAAAATTTTATAATATCTCCTCTGAGGACTACCTTAAGAGTATCCCAGACTGTCCCAATGTTTATATTAGGTGTACTATTTTCTTGTATTATCTGTGGGATACGGGTGTCCCTCAAATTTCTAAACTCTGGAAGAGCCAACAAAAAATTGTTAAACCTCTACTGGGTTGCCCGCTTGACCGATTCCCATTCCAGCCTTAAAATTAACAATGAATGATCAGACAAAGGGAAGGGGACATGTTCACAGCTATGAAGTTTATACTGGTGTTCACCAGAGATATGAAAGTGATTAATTCTGGTGTAGGTCTTATGAGTTGGTGAATAATAAGTGTAGGCCTTGCTACGAAGATGCAGAGATCTTCAGACATCCACCCATTGTGCTTCCCTAAAGTACATTTGGGCTTTTTATGCACCAGATTTTTTTGGGTGGTCTAGGGTTAGTTGTGTCCAGGTTGTGGTCCCCACCTACTATTAACACTCCCTGGTGGCATTCTGTAATTTTCTGAAACAAAGTCCGAACAACCACTGCATCCAATCCAGGAGCTATCTAGACGGATGCTAAAGTAATCATGACCCCTTCAAACAACCCCACTGACCAGAGCCAATCGCCCTTCAGGATTCACATAATAAAAGATGGTTGAAATGGGGTGTAGCAGGGGACCAAAATGGCCGCTCCTCTACATTTGCCCTCTTTGTATGAAGAGACTATAACATGAAAAAAAATCCAAACTTAGACAGTTTCTAATGTTCTGAGTGGCTTAGAGGGGTCTCTTGTAACATCATAAAGGTAGGCTTCTGTCTTTTAAGCATGGCCAGGATCTTACGCCTTTTTACTGGATTATTTAAACCATTCACATTTTGTGAATTATTACCCATTGACTAGAATCAATACCCTCCTCTGACCGTCAGGTCTTCTTTGCTAGCTCCCACTGGTTTATAGGAGCAGCAAATCTCCTTAGTTATGTGACCCCCGCAGCCTCACGTATCCTCCCCTTAATCCCCCCAATCCCATCAAGCTCCACTCAGCCTTATAAAACATAAATGTTCAGTGTGTCCACTTCAAAAAATTGAGCAATTGTAGATTATAAACAAGTATGTCAAGCTGTAAATAGAAAAACAGTAATCAGCTCCAATACAACATGTAAAAAGACAGTGTAACCTTATAACCAAATTGCTTCCAAGGTAGGAGGGTTGCAAAATACACCCTCTAAACATTTGGAGAGGCTCTCTTATGGGGGTACCTGCATGAATAGCAGGTAAGGTGGCAGAGTAATCTGTCAGGCCTCCTAGGTTGCAGTAAATTCTGGACCAAATTAAGATGGAATACAATAAATAAATCACCACCCAGGCAGACTTAAGGAGACCCCCTAGAGGAAACAAAAGGTGTACAGAACACTCTGGCTACCAAGTGCCCACTATAAAATGAATATACCAGAATGATAAATCCTGAAACAATGTATCCATATCATATGATAAAAAGGAAAAAGGAAAAAAAAACAAATTCCAAACAGGGAACTAAACTCCTTATCTTATACTAATATGTCATTCTCTAATATGAATGGTAACAATAAAAAAAGCCACCAATATCTTTTAGTAAAAAAATGGTAAACATAGAACCAGAACAACTACAAATAGTTAAGTTAGTGGTGCTGTCCTTCTCTATCCTTCAGAACTGTAAATACAAAAAAAAGGTTATTTAAGTAGAGCAGAGATACTTCTTAGCCCCAGTCCGAAGTAAAGAGGAAGGAGGTCTGCAAACCAATGCCTCACCCCGATGCTATCAAATTCCCTGCCCCTTTCAGGGGACGTATAACATAATCCAACTGAAGTCAAATTCCAACTGTATGGAGAGCCTCATAAAATATATTTCTGATTGGAGCTGTGTGAGGGGAAGAACTCACAGAGCAAATGTATTTAATGTTGCCAGTAGTCTGAAAAAAGTAATGCCTTGGTATGAATGCCCAGACAAGCAAATGTGCCCTGGTATAACTTTGTCAATATGTATCTCATTCACGAGTTCAGTCTAGGTGAGAGGAATCAAGCCAGCATGTCGACGAATCATGTTAGGTAGCATTTCCGGCCCCTCCACATAGCGAGAGCCAAGTCCAAGCCAGGGCACGGCCCCTTTGTCTCCCCTCCAAGTGGCTCATGCAAAAAATATTTACCGGTTAGTGAGAACAGTAAATCCCAAATAGGTGCACCCCACTTCATCCTCCTAGTCTAGGAAGACTGGGCCCCAAAAGAGACAACATGCCTCCTCACTAATAGGAAGGAAAAATAGGACCAAACAGCCTACCCTTAGGTATTCAGGTGTCCACATCAGTTAGGTAAGTCGGAGCTGAAGCCCGCTGTTTCTGCACTGCTTGTAAGATCTTTCAGATGTTATGCAGAGATGCTGGGCTGCCCTCCTTGCTGCGTTCCTATGATGGTGCGATGGTTCAAGTAACCGGTCAGCTTGACTGGGCCTCGGTTGTTGGTCCGATTGGGTAGGTGCTGACTTCATCCCTCCCCTGTCCTGAAGCGCTATCCTGGCATCCTCCAGGGAGTTATACACCACTGGATCAGACTCCCAAAAAACTTTCAGTCTAGCAGGGTATGGGGTCTGAAAATGCACTTTATGCTCCCACGGTTCTCGGATGATCACAGAGTAAGCCATCCGCTGCTTCAATATTTCTGTAGGATAGTCCTGATCAAAAACTAAATGGGCTGTATTGTACTTAACTATTTTCTTAGCCCAGGCTATGCACAGGATTTATTCTATATCTTTGTAACTGGAGAGCTTGAGCACCACCGAGCGGGGCCTAGCAGAAGAATTGGTCGGCTTAGATGTTAAAGCTTGGTGGGCATGCTCAATTCGAAACTTAAAGGTCAGAGGAAGGTCTAAAATGTCCCAGAGCAAATCCTTCATATAATCCACCATCCTGCCCATTTCAGAGCCCTCCAGAAGTCCATACACACGTAGGTTATCCCTCCTGAAATGGGCCTCCAAGTCCAGCCACTTATTTTGTAGAAATTCCTGGTGGTCAACTAAATAGTTGATAGGAGTGTGTAGCTGTGCGGTCTCAGTCTATACCACAGCCAAGTGGCTCTCCGAGGCCTCCAGTCTCTCCTTGACTGCCTGCAGTTGGTGGTGTAGAGCTTGAAATTCTTGCTTTGTTTCTGTTTGGAAGGATTTAATTTCGTTCAGAAGAGTCTCGAATCTTGATCGAGACAGGCGGTCGAGCTTCGTATCCGTACCGGGATCAGGCCTAAGCATGCTGGCGGGTGATGAGCTCTGGCTGGATGCATCTTGCTCTGGTAATTCACTACCATCTGTTTTATTTGCAGAGCTTTTGTTTCGAGATCTGACTGACCTGGTCCCTCCAGATTGCCCCGATGCTATTTTGGTAGAATTTATTGATATTTAACACTGTTCTGGAGGGATCTGTTTTGTGGGCACAATGTAGCTTTAGAGAAGATTGATCAACAGGGTGATGACATCACCGGAAGTTCCGAAACATTTAATCTTTACTGAACCATTTAAACTGCTGTGTTCAGCTTGCAGGAGGATCAGGGAGAAACTGTTGCTTTTACTTGTTTAATTTTTCCCCACAGAGTCTGCTTTCAGGAGGATCAGGGAGAAACTGTTAGATTTGCTTATTAACTAGGCAGAGGAGCTAATAGTTTTTATTTGGGCAACACAGCAGAGGTGTTGAATGCGGTGAATGGGACTGCACAGGGGAACAAAGGGCAGGAAGGCAGCCAACTGGGTTGCAGTGAAAAAGGATGCCAAGATTTGGTGAGGACAAAGGAGCTTATATTGAATGGTAGACAGCTTGCTCCACAGTCCGTGATACTGGCCATGGGTGAGGGGTAGCGGGTCAGAGGACTCGGGGATTTATTTTGCAGTGATTCAGATTGACTGCATAACTTTAAATTTAATAGTTATTTGCAGAGTTCAGATCGCAGGAGGATTGGGGTGAAACTGTTGGTTTACTTATTTAATCAGTCTCTTGTAGGAGGATCAGGATTTTGTTTAAACTTACAGTAGCTGAAACATTTAATCTTTTCTGAACCATTTAAACTGCTGTGTTCAGCTTGCAGGAGGATTGTGGAGAAACTTGCAGGAGGATCAGGGTGTACCTGCTGGATTTTTTTATTAACTAGGCTGAGGGGCTGATTGTTTTATATGGATAGCACAGCAGAAAGGTCAAACCCTCCCACCCACCCTCCTCATCCCACCCAGACCGAGCTCGTCTATCTTTATAGGCGGACAACCAGGGAACAGAGGTTCACTTCCTGCTTAGGGATAGGAAAAAGGGGACTACACCTCTATTATACAACAAGTTAGTACAGCAACCAGAGATATAGATCTTGTGGTGGGACAGGACATAGAAAGAGAAGGGTAAAGGAGAAAGAGAAAGAAAAGAAGGGGGAGAAGAAGAGGAAGGGAGGAGAAGAAGAAAAAACAATTTGGGCCTAGCAACTAGCATCAAGGGCTTAAAGCCAGGAAAGGGTAGTAATCTAGAGGAAGCCATCTATTGTCCAGGGACAATAGTCTAAGAGTAGAAGGTAGTCCATCCAAGGGTGCAGGACGTAGGCACTGGTGTCAGGGAAGTGTACCTAGGTAAGGGAACAGACATAGTCAGTGCAGGCAGAGAAAATGCAGGAAGTGGTGCAGTGTAGTGGATGTGGGGCCGCAATTTTCAGGAGGATGTTCTGGATCATGCAGTGTTGTTCCATTTGCCGGCACCTCTCTGGGTAGGGGGCGGAGGTTGCCTGTATCCAGGCAAGGATCCAGGAGGCCTCCACCCCCACCCAGGGACTACGGAGACCACAATCACTACCTCAAAGGTCACCCAGTAGGAGGATTGATTGGACCACAGTGGGTTCAGGTAGGGTGAAGGAGAGGGATCAGAAGCACATCCCCCATCTGGTCCAACTTAGCAACACTTATGCTGTTTTGGAGGAGTTGGAGAGTCCCAAGGGGACACCTTTGGTTGAGATCAGGGAGGATGAGTGGGTCCTCCAAAAAGGAGCCCCAGGGACGGGGGGGTAGAGGACCCCAAAGGAAGAGGAAGACTCTCCTGGTGGGGGACTCGGTAGTCCAGGGAGTGGATCTGGGGATGAGTAGTGGGGGGAGAGGGAGATTAAGTGCCTTCCAGGAGGCACAGCTTAGATGGAGGGGAGCGAATCCAGAGGATTGCAAGGGAAATAGGTAAGAGGGAGGAGCTGGATATCATTCTCCACCTGGGGACAAATGACCTGGCAGGGGATAAGGAAGAGTTAGGCAGAGTTCAGGAGGATTTCAGGAAGTTGAGGGGAGGCCTAAAGCAGGTAGCACGCTCCATCTCCTTCTTGGAGGTACTACCTGTTCACGGCAAGGGAGAGGCTAGGACACTCCGCATCCAGAAAAATTCAACTCCTGGTTGAAGGAATGGTGTGAAAAGGAGGAATTTGGCTTCATGGAGGACTGCGGCCTCAACTGGAGGGATATAGACCTGTATAAGGATGACGGCCTACATTCATTCAGGAAGGGGACCATAGTCCTAAGTGAAAAGTTTAAATGCTTCAGTGGCAAGCATTTCAACTGGCCAAGGGGGGGTCTAGGAAGGTTAGGAGGCATAATATACCCCCCGTGAGCACACACACTACATGGGTACTCAAGAAGGAAATAGACCAGCAGGGGGCACATTTCAACACAGAGACAAGGGACAGGGAGTATCGGGCAAAAAGTGTGTTCAGAACAGGGAGAGGCATGTCAACAAAGCAGGGGCGGGAAGCCACATCCTAGAGCATACCGCTCAACCTTTCTTCACCAAAATATGTGACACAATGTGTGACAAATGAGCAAAATGTGTGACACATCGTCTAACATGGCAATGCAAGCTCAGAACACTATAGCTATTGGTGCAATAGTATTCATAATGTTTTCTGATAACTGAGCATAATAGATTATTATGAATTTCTGCTTTACAGTCTAAGTGGGAAATGTGGAATATCACCTTCTCCATGATGGACAAAGGGTTTCCGAGAGGTAAAATGAGTGACGTACCTCATAATGTGTGACAGTTGAGAGGTATGTCCTAGAGAGCCATGTGCTCTAATGCTCAAAGTCTGAACAACAAGATAGGGAACCTCGAGGCAGCCATGTTGAATCTGACCTGGACATTGCGGCCATCACAGAGACCTGGTGTAATGATAACCACAGCTGGGAAATTACTATATCAGGTTACAATCTATTCAGAAGGGACAGGGCAGGCAGGAAGGGGGGAGGAGTGGCTCTTTATGTGAAGGATAATATAAAGGCCACAGAGATTCAAGGGGAACAGTTAGGGTGGGAGATACTTTGGGTTACTCTAGAAAGGAGAACGGAGTCAGCCATCTGCACAGGGGTAATATGCAGACCGCCAGCTCAAGGGGAGGCGTTAGACAGATAGATGATGCTAGCTAGCCAAAGGATGGCACACAGGAGGGAGGTGTTGCTGGTTGGTGATTTCGGTATACCAGAAGTAGATTGGAGCCTCCCCACAGCAGCAACAGCTAGGAGAAGGTTTATCCTGGACTCACTACCGAGAGCATTCCTTAAACAACTGATTGTTGAACCCACATGGGAGACGGCATTACTGGACCTGGTGCACACAAACAGGGACAGTGTGACTGGGGTTACAGTAGGGGAGCACCTGGGGAACAGTGATCAACAGTTAGTGGGGTTTGAGATGACTGAGGGGGTGGAATCCAGTTATACAAGGACCAGAATCCTTGACTTTAAAAAGGCACATTTTAGAAAAATGAGAAAATGCCTAGAAGAGGCATTGGTCAGAATAGGGGAGAAAAAAGGGGGTTGAGGAACAGTGGACGGTGATCAAATCAGGAATAACAATGGTGACACAACTCTGTGTTAGGTTAGCAAGGGGAAAAGAAAGAGGAGACCATTATGGTTTTTAAAGGAGGTAGCTGAAAAAGTTAAATAAAAAAAAAAAATGGCATTTAAGCAATACAAAATGACACAGGAGGAAGGGGACAGGGAGAGGTACAAGGAGAAACAAATGGAGGCAGGGGGGGCAGTTAGGGAAGCCAAGGCACAAACGGAGGAACACATTGCAAAATCAGTGGTGAGGGGGGACAAAACCTTTTGCATGTATATCAGGGAAAAAAGAAAGGCAAAGGAAGGGGTTGTGAGACTGAAATGAGAGGACAGATGTAGTGTAGAGGATGGCTACCAGAAAGCAGAAATACTAAACAGATACTTCTGATCAGTCTTTACAGAGGAATGGGCAGGATATGGGCTAGAAATGAGTAGAAAGAGCAGGAAGGACTTGGATATGGATACAAGTCCCTTTCTGAAGGAAAGGGTCCAAAGGGAACTGGAAACAATAAGAGTTGATAAGGCTATGTGACCAGATGGGGTACACCCCATGGTGCTGAGGGAGCTAAGAGAAATGCTGGTGGGACCTCTGGCAACCTTGTTCAACCTATTATTGGAAATAGGGGAGGTGCCCAAAGACTGGAGGAGAGCTGATGTAGTATCCCTCTATACAAAAGTGAAAACAAGGAAGAAGCAGGGAACTACAGACAAGTCAACCTGACCTCAGTAGTGGGAAAGATCATGGAAACACTACAGAAAGAATAGTGGAACACCTGGTTGCCAATGGTCTATAGGACCCAAGGCAAAATGGTTTTACAGCAGGGAGGTCGTGCCAGACTAACTTCATTAAGCTCTTGGACTTGGTGACCAGGAAGGGGGATGGGGTGGGGCAGTGGATGTGGCCTACCTGGACTTCAGAAAGTCCTTTGACACTGTGCCACATAGAAAGCTGTTAAACAAGCTGGGGAACATGGGAGTGCGTAAGATGGTGGTAAAGGGGGTAGAGAATTGGCTGAATAACAAGACACAGAGGGTGGCAATAAATGGCAGTAGCTTGGCAGAGGGTAAAGTGACCAGTGGGGTACCACAGGGATCAGTGCTGGGTCCAGTTCTCTTCAATGTTTTTATTAGTGACATCACAGAAGACCTAGAAGGGAAAATTTGCCTGTTCACTGATGACACAAAGCTCTGCAACAGGATGGACATGCCAGAGGGTGAGGATAGAATGAGAAGTGATCTGCAGAAGCTTGAGGACTGGTCAAAGGATTGGCAGCTGGGATTTAATGCTAAAAAGTGCAAGACAATGCACATGGGGCACAAAACCCCCAGGAACAACATATCAACTTGGGGGGGATAGAATGCTCCATGCAGGAAAGGGACCTAGGATTTATCATCTCTGATGACCCCAAGGTAGGTAGGCAGTGCCACATGGTGGCAGGAAAAGCAAACAGGATGCTGGGATGCATAGGCAGGAGAATCACCAGTAGGGAAAGGAAGTCATACTTCCACTATATAGGACATTACTGAGGCCACACCTTGAATACAGTGTCCATTTCTGGTGGCCGTACCTACGTAAGGACATAGATAGGGTGTAGGCAGTTCAGAGGAGGCCAACTAAGATGGTGCAGGGATTACATCACAGACCCTAAGAAGATAGGCTGCAGGACTCAAATATGTACTCCCTGGAGGAGAGGAGAGAAAGGGGGGGATATGATTGAGACATTTAAGTACCTCACAGGGAAGAATAAGATGCAGCAGAAGACAATTTTTCAAACAGAAAGATGCTCAAGGACAAGGGGACACAGGATAAAACTGGAGGGAAAGTGTTTCAGAGGAAACGTGAAGAAGTACTTCTTTATGGAGAGGGTGGTAGACAAATGGAACAGCCTACTAAAAGAGGTGGTGGGGGCAGAAACTATTACAAGATTTAAGAACGCATGGGATAGGCATGGGGGATACTGGTAGTCAAGGGAGGGGTACAACCTAGTTCCAGGAAGCTTGAAGAAGCACAGTTACTAGCGTTAATTGGCAGACTAGTTGGGCTGAAGGCCCTTATCTGCCAACAACATCTACAGTGAAGCCCGCCAGGATAAAGCGCAGTGTCACAGGTTTCCTGCATGACAAAAGGGATTAACTCCCATTGAAATTGCATTGTTTGCTGCAGTAACTCTACTGCAGAATTCTGCAGAGTTGGGCTTGATCCTGGTAGGCTTCACTGTATGTATCTATGTGTCTATGATAGGGTGGGAAGAAAGGGAGGTGGAGTGGCTATCTACGTTAAGGTAGGAATCAAAGCAACTGAGGTACAGGGAATACAGGAAGGGGAGGAGGCACTGTGGGTCACCCTGGAGATGGGAAATGGCACTGCCATTCACACTGGCATGATCTACAGACTTCTAGCACAAGGGGAAGAGATGGACAGGGTACTAGTGGAAGTCATCCACAAGATGACAGCTAAAGGGGGAATGCTGCTGATGGGAGACTTCAACTTGCCAAATGTTGATTGGAGCACCCATGCTGCAACCACAGCCAGGAGCAGAGGTATCCTGGATGCCCCGTAGGAGGCGTGCCTCAAACATCTAGTGGTTGAGCCCATCCAGGAAGGAGTAAGGAGTGATATTGGACTTGGTACTCACCAATCGGGACAGAGTCACAAATGTAAGGGTGGGCAGCCACCTGGGGTCCAGTGATCTCCGTATGGTGTGGTTCAATGTAAGAACAGTAGAGGAGACAAACCACACGAAAGCTAGTGCCCTGGAAAAATGGGGGTAATGCCTCAAGAAAGCCCTGGCAGGGGAGGAAGAAGGTGGAGGGGAGTACAGGAACAGTGGGCAAATCTTAAGGGAGCCATAGCAGAGGCAATAACCCTGTGTGTACGGAAACAGCAAAATGAAAAAAAAAAAACAGTATGGGTCTTGAAGGAAGTGGCCGGGAAGGTAAGAGAGAAAGGGTCAGCTTTCAGGAGGTACAAGGAAACACAGAGGGAAAAGAACAAGGAACTGTACGAGGAATAGCAGAGGGAGGTGGGGAAAGCATTCAAGAGTGCAAAGGCATAAACGAGGAAAAATATCCCAGGCAATAAAGAAAGGAGACCATTTTCATGCATGTTAGTGAAAAGAAAAGACCAAGGGTGGGGATTGTGAGGTTAAAAAGGGAGGAGGGAGGGGCGCAGAGGGGGACTTGGAAAAAGCAACAATCCTGAACAAATATGTTTTGTTCAGTATTCTCAGAAGAAGGGGAAGCAGAGGGATCACAGTTTGTTTGACAAAAGCACTAGTGGAGGGGAGGTGGACACCAGTCCATTTATGGAGGACAGAGTCCTAAAGGAACTCAAGAATCTGAAAGTGAACAAGGCTATGGGGCCAGATGGGATACATCCCAGAATATTAAAAGAATTTAAAGAGTTGCTGGCAGCATCACTAACGGACTTATTCAACAAATTATGAGAAACAGATATGGTTCAAGAGGACTGGAGGAGGGCGGATGTAGTCCCTCTCCACAAAAGTGGGAGCAGGGAGGAGGCTGGCAATTGCAGACCAGTCAGTCTGACCTTGGTGATGAGGAAGCTCTACTGAGTGAAGTGCCGGGGTTTCTGGGACAGTGGTTATCAACTCCCTACATTGTTGCTGAGTGCTCTGTGAATTTTGTCATTTACTTTAAATAAATTGACTTTGGAACTGCATCCAGACTTTCTTGGAGTTCTTTATTGTAAGAGCACTCACTATTGCTCCAGGAGTGCATTTGGTAATTTGGTTTGCTAGTTTGAGATTGGGGCTCAGCACGGCCCTCCATCTGCACCCAGCCCTGCACTGTGAACACTTGAGTTTCCTGGAATTAATGGAGTTACTGTTAAAGGAAAAGATAGCGATATTTCTGGGATCCAGCAAAGCGCAGGATCCGAGACAGCATGGATTAACAGTAGAAAGGTCTTGTCAAACAAATTAATAGATTTCTTGGACTGGGTGACTAGGGAAGTAGATCAGGGAGCAGTGGTGGATGTGGCCTGCCTGTAGTAATGACATGTCACAAAATCCTGCATGAAAAAAGGGCTTAATTGCCATTGACTTACAATGGCCCCTGCAGTGAATGGTGATATTCTGCGTCGTTTCTGCGCTTCATCCTTGTTTGGCACATCTGTAGATTTCAGCAAGGCTTTTGACACCATCCCACATAGGAGGCTTGTAAGCAAGTTGGGCAGCCTAGGAATAGGTCCCGGTGTAACGGGTGCGGCCACCCCATTACAGTCAACCCACCAAAAGCAAAAAGAGGGACTTACCTGCCCCGGGGTGCCAAGGGGTAGTCCTGGGGAGAGGTCATCTGCCAATGCACCTGTAAAATAAAAGATAGAAAACTGGGCCACAAAGGATCTGCAGCTCTTAGGGAATCCAATAGGGCAGAAAGAATAGGATAGGTGTAGAATTATACTTATCTAATAAGGTAGGAGCTCTCGTCTTGTCACACCTGTGGAGATGAAAGAAAAAACAGGTTAGTTAGAAGAAAAAAAAAAACTATGAACAAACCAGAGAAGTGTGCTCTAGGATGATGGTACTCTTGTTAAAACACAACCAAGTACTCTCAAGAACAAGGCACTACATCAGCATTTAAAGACTAGAAGAACTAGTACTTCAGCTTAAAGCATATATATTGCAAAAAAATAAAACCTTACCCATACAGGCTTTATGTGTTTCGGATCAACATCCTTTATCAGAAAAAAAACTATGAAAGCAAAAGCAAAAGAGAGAAAAGGGAGAGAGGAAGGAGAAGGGGAAGGGGGGGGGCTCAGCTAAAACCCCTTTGCCCCAATGGTGACCTAGTGGTCAGTATTTTCTGTAGTAGCCAATTGGCTGTTGAAGGCTAGTGGGGGGCTAGTGCCCTTTTGTTATGTGAACTGTTGGGGGGGTTGAAAAGAAACAAGTGAAGAGAGGATTTGGGCTATAAGAGCCCACAAATAAGTAGACAGCAGACAACAGCAAAATCCCAGAGGGGCATAAATATATAAATAAATAAAATATATTTATAAAAATAAAATGGCTACCGGGGGAGGGCAGGCAGTCCTGATAGCAAACTGCATGCAGGCCATGTTGAGTTGAATCCTGCTGCCTGGCTCTGACATCACTAGGACGACGTCAGCAGGAGGCGGGACCAACCACATGAAAGAAAAGATAAAAGCAGAATAAAGTGAGTGTGGTTCGGAAGAGGGGAACAACAGCAGTAGGAAGGAGCTTGTTCAAACAAGGTTCCCACCATTGAAAGGGGCTCACGCTCTCCCCTGATTGGCTGCCAGTGACCTCAGCACCAAATGCTCCAATCAGGTGCAAGTAGGGTGAGCTAGAGTGCTGAGTAGTGTGGCTCAACCTTTTTCTCTCTCTCTCCTCTCTGAGCTAGCAGTGAGTGCAGTGGCAGGGTTCAGCCACCCACCATTCCTGATGACAAGAAAAGAAAGAAAACAAGCATTTGTCAGTGCCGAATGATTGCTTGCTGGTATTGGCATTGGTAGTGTAGGAGTTAGAGAGATGCATAATAGGAATGGCAGTGAGGTATTAAACTAGTGCCAACCCTCACCCCTACCCTGTAGAGACTGACAGGCATTTGGGGTGTGCCTTTGGGTTGTCAGCCATAATGCTCATGCCATTCCACCTTACTCCACCCTGCAGACACCGACAGGTGTTGCGGTGTGCCTTGGGATGTTCGGCCTTTATGTTCACCCCATTCCATAAGGAAATAAGCTGAGATGGGTGCAGTAGAGGAGAATGGGGTGAATGTTAGGGCTGAACACCCCAAGGTACACCTCAGTGCTTGTCACTGGCTGCAGGGTAGGGGTAGAATGGCGTGAGCATTTCAGCCGACGACCCCAAGTCACCCCCCCCGACACTTGTTAGTCTCTACAGGGTGGGGCGTTATGGTTGGAAACCCTAACTCCCCAGGTATTTGTTGGTATTTTTGCTTCCAGATTTTCAGCATGGGCTTTTTGGGACCCCACCTCATGAACAGTGGCACTATCATTTCGTTACTCAATCCCGAAAGGTTATTTCACACAGCAACTGTGCCGTTCAGTGCCACAGGTGCCAAAACACGTTTTGGGCAAGATGTGAAAAATGACAGCTGTACTGTTCATGAGGAGGTGTGAAAAAATGGCAATGTTGAAAATCTGGAGTGAAAATATGAAAAATTGGTGAAGTTACGAGCGTGCGAAGAAACTGTGCAACGCACGCTTGTAACGCAGTCATTTTTGGAATTTTTTCACCAGATTTTCAACATAGGCATTTTGGGACCTCTCCTCATGAACAGTGCCACTGTGATTTTGTTAATCTGTCCTGAAAGTTGATTTCCCACAGTGACCATGCCATTCTGTGCCACAGGTGCGTAAACATATTTCAGGCAGGATGTGAAAAATGACAGCTATACTGTTCATGAGGAGGTGTGAAAAAATGGCAATGTTGAAAATCTGAAACATAGAAACATAGACATAGACTTTGATGGCAGATAAGGACTGCTTGGCCCAGCTAGTCTGCCCATTTCTCTACCTACAGGACAGGCCGCAGATCCTAGCTAACCAACAGCCTATTTCTTCCTACCCCCCACAAGAATTGCCTTATGTCTGTCCCATGCATTCTTGGATTCTCCCACAGTTTTAGACCCCACAACCTCCCAGAAAGGCTGTTCCATGCATCCACTACCCTCTCTCGTGAAATAATACTTCTTCATTGCCCCTGAACCGCCCCCATCTTTAAATTGTATCCTTGTTCTTGCGTCTCTTTTTCTGAAAGATGCTACCCTCTTGGACTTTGTTGATTCCACTGAGGTACTTAAAAGTTTCTATCATGTCCCCTCTCCTTCTTTCCTCAAGGGTATACATATTAAGCTCCTTTAGTATCTCCTCATATGGCTTCTCTTGCAGACCCTGCACCATTTTAGTTGCCCTCCTCTGGACTGCCTCTATCCTGTCTATGTCCTTGCGGAGATGGGGTCTCCAGAACTTGACACAGTACTCAGATGGGGTCTCACCAACTGTCTGTACAGAGGGATAACAACTTCCTGTTTTCTGCTGCTGATGCCTCTCCCTATGCATCCCAGTATACCCCCAGCCCTCCCTACTGCCTTCTCACATTGCTTGTTAACCTTAAGGTCATCTGATATGATTACCCCCAGGTCCCTTTCCTTTTTTGTTGTTGTTACTACCTCTCCTCCATTGTGTATTCTTTCCCTGGGTTCTTGTTTCCCAGGTGCATTATTTTGCACTTCTTTGCATTGAATCCTAGCTGCCATACTTCTGACCATTCCTCCAACCTTGCCAAGTCCCTTCATCCTTTCCATGCCTTTGTGTATCAACCCTATTGCAGATCTTTGTGTGACATCTGGATTTGAAAATGTTAAAAATTGAAGAAGTTATGAAAGTATAGAACTAAAGTAAAGCACGCTATAATGCAGTCATTTATTTTTATTTTTCTCCAAATGTTCAATACAGCTTTTAGACCCCACCTCATGAACAGTGGCACTGTAATTTTGTTAATTGGTTCCGAAAGCTGATTCCATGCAGCAAGCATGAAATCACCTTTTGGGACCAAATAGCCAAATGACAGTGACAGTGTCCATGAGGTGGGGTCCTAAGAACCCCATCTTGCAAATTTTGGGCCAAAATTCTTAAAAATGGCTGAGATATCAACCTAAGTTGAGTCCCATTATGCAGCTTACCGTCATTTCTTCAGTTTGCTGGTTGGCTTTGAAGAGTGCAGGTGTCCTGGTCCATAGACGATCACTGCTCCCGATCTCGGAGGTAAGTATGGGGTAAGGGGATAAGGAGGTGGGTCCACAGAAGGAGGGTGGGGTGGGGAGGGAATGGGAGATTATGAGGGACCATTTTCTTTAGTGTGTGTGTGTGTGTGTGTGTGTGTGTGTGTATGTATGTGTGTGTGTGTGTGTGGCATGCTAACACAGGGATTGGGCACCCCAATGTCGGCACTTCAAATATTTAGATGGGGAGGTCATCTGAAACTGGAAGTGGGCATCCTGGTGTCAGAAACATAAATAAAAAATTATTTTGGCACACTGGGGTGGGCTTCCAGTGTGTCATATTAATGGGGAGGGAGGGGGGATACATGCCGACACGGGGATTGGTCACCCCGATGTCAACTTTCAGGAGAGTCTGTGATGGGTGGTAGGAGCCGTCAATGTGGAAAGTCATGCCATGGCTCATTCATTTATTTATTGAAATAGTTCATCAGGAAAGGCACACCAGACAAACAAGGTGATTAGTGGCAGGTGCTGACAAGAACTGTAACTCTGGCCATGTGCATTATTGTACACTGTAATGTGCATGGTTGGAGTCTTGTCAGCTGCTGCCTAAAGACAGAAAGTATGTCTATGTGCCTGGTTGCGAGGGAGGGAGAAGGTCCCACTGTGATGAGGAAATTATTCCTCATTGCAGTGGCAGATTTTCTTCAAGTGTGGTCCTCTCAAACTGCTGTCATAGACAGCTTGCTGATTCATTGGTGCTTGAGGGATGAGCCCCATGAAGCATCAACTCGTAACCATTCCCGGTTGGAGCGGCACTTTTCCTTTAAGTGAAGACCACTTCTCTCAAACTGCTGTTATAGACAGCTTGCCGATTCATTGGTGCCTGAGGGATGAGCCCCATAAAGCGTCAACTGCATTGGGCAGAAACTCACACACACATCTAAAATGTCGTACTGTCCCAAGATGTTTCTTGCCGTGCATGTGCACAAGCAAACATAAAAAGGGAAAAACTAAGTTTTAAAGTATCGGCTGGTTAGGTAAGGGACTATCATTGCCAAGGTAAAAGAAAAGTTTTCTAGCTAGGAAAGCCAGTTAGAGAACTTGGGTTCCAGAAACATTTGGGCCCTGATAGACAAAGCAAAGAAGGAGGAGCAGAAGTCAAGTCTGCAATTAACAATCAAGATTGGCAAAGATTTTGTTATTTTCCAGTTAAAGTTTGTGGGGGGAGGTTCACCTTTTTGATGGAGGACTGAAGAGGACCAGAGGTGCAGCTGAGCGAAACCAGAACCTGGGAGGACCAAAGGAGCAGCTGGACATTAGCAGAGGACACCTCATCAATCCCTGGCCAGGACAGCACATCAAAGAACTTCCTCATCTTCATGGATGACACCCATTTGGGGTTGAGGTATCAGAGACTGTGACTTTAAAAGAGACTTGAAATGATTTTGGGACATTTTACTGTTTAGCTTGGGGGTGGGGTGAAAAATGTGTGTTGCAACAAATTCTAGATTTTTTGTCGGGGGGAAAAAAGCACTGATATTCATTTTTGTGCAAATGTTATTTTACTGTTTAGGCTGCACAGCCATTTTTCTAGTTACTGATAGAGTCATTGCTGAAGTAAAAAATTAATAGTTAGTCAGAGACTGCTAAATAAATTGGCTTTAATTAAAAAAGATGTTTGCCTCTGTGATAATTTATATTGCACTGTTGTTATTGTAAGAGAGTCATACCCAAAATTAATATCTACCAGCCCTGTGAATAACCTTCCTTGCAGCTAGTCAGACTCCATCTCCCAGGTAGGTGAAAGCAGTGTGCAGGCTGGTGTTATACCAGGGTGGTAAACTGGGTCAGAAATTGGTTGAGCAATAGGACACAGAGGGTGGTGGTAAATGGAGTTCATTCCGAAGAGAGGGGAGTGACCAGTGAGGTTCCACAGGATCGATGCTGGGCCAATCCTCTTTAACGTCTTCATAAGCGACATTGCAGAGGGGCTGGAAGGGAATGTATGCCACTATACAGATGACACTGAGTTCTGAAACAGGGTCAACACTTGGGGGGGGGGGATGAGAAGGGACCTAAGCAAGTCTGAGGAGTGGTTGAAAATGCGACACCTATGGTTCAATGCAAAGAAGTGCAAAATCATGCATTTAGGGTGGAGGAATCCAGTGGAGGAGTACATGATGGGGGGGGGGTATTGATGGCCACCAAACAAGAAAGGGACCTGGGGGTAATCATATCTAATGACCTAAAGGTGATCAAAAACAATGTGAGAAGGCAGTAGGGAGAGCCAGTGGGATGCTAGGGTGCATAGGGAGAGGGATCACCAGCAGAAAAAAGGAGGTTGTTATGCCACTGTACAGGTCACTGGTGAGATCTCATCTAGAGTACTGTGTCCACACCTCTGGAAGGACATAGACAGAGTAGAGGCAGTTCAGAGAAGAGCAACCAAAATTGTGCACAGAATGTACCAGAAGTCATATGAGGAGAGACTAGAGGACCTCAATATGTACTCCCTGGAAGTGAAGAGAGAGGGGGATATGATAGAGACTTTCAAGTACCTCAAGGATATAAACAAGGTACAAGGGGATAGCATCTTTCAGAAAAGAAGATGTGCAAGAAGAAGGGGGCATGATATGATGCTAGCGGGGGTAGACTCAGGGGCAACATGAGGAAGTATTTTTTCACAGAAGGAGTAGTGGATACATGGAGGTGGTGGGGGCTAAAATTGTGGGGGAATTCAAGAATGCATAGAATAGACATAAGGGTACCCTAGCAATAGGGAAGAGAGGATAAGACACAGATCAGTTAGGGTCTGTGGTGTTGCAGTAGGTAGAGAAAATGGGCCAAGTGGTTTTTATCTGCCGACAAATTCTGTTTCTGTGTTTCTATGATTTTTGCATGAGTAGGGTTTTGACCTTTGCAATGGAGACAAACAGTTTTTCACACCAGGGCAACACAGAGTGAAGCAACCTAATTTATATTTAAATTAGGATGCATTTAGGGGGATGTAAGAGAGGGAATCATTGTTCATGCCTACAAACTACACAGGTATACAGAAACAGATTGAAGGGAATTTCCTGTTAAGCAGTAAATAAAACAGGCTTAAATGATGACCTGCTTCTGCTTCTTGTAATGGCCTTGTGCTGCAGCATCACAAGCTTCCTGGTGCAGTTTGCAGCATCCCTTTCATGTTGTGTTGGCTTGTCTTTGCTGTCATTTTCTGTACATTGTTTCTCCTTGTTCTCTAATGCATAACCTCTGGGTCTGGAAGCTGCACCTTTCTGAAGGCAGCTCTGTTCTCCAGCTTATATCAGTCCATCTTTTCCAACTTTCCTTTCATGTAAATTGAGCACCTCTCAGAGTTGTAATCCCAGTTCTTTCTGTCTTCCCCTCCTTCTCCTGTCTGCTTCCTTTTGTTCATATGTGCTACTCCAGAGCAATCCCCCAAACCTTTGGTAAACAAGCTCCATATCTAGGCAGTCTGTGTTCTTGCTCAGAATACATTTGTTTGAGTACCAGATGACTTAAGGGTTAACCATCAACCATACTACATATTACCACGGATGCTTCTTCAGTAAATTCATTTCCTGACTAGGGTAGTTCCAGTGTCACACTTTTTTACTTTATTTCCAACTATTTGTGAGCCAGGGGGATACTATTTATTTACCCACTGCATTGGGGTATTTTAATGTTCACAAGTAGGGGACACAAGGAAAAATGTCTAAACCAAAATTATAATTAAACAAGTATTTTTGTTTTAATTTACCAACAATGACCGAATCCAAGAAATGTACTCTGCAGTCTTTTCGCAGTGGAAGATATCTGCTGGTATGCTGTAGTCTGTTTGCAAGCTGAGCACTGGAGGTTTTTTGCTTCTGTGGAAATTAACCTTGGCACTGACACAGTGATCATTTGGCAACATGGCAACACATACATATATGCACCCTTTAAATGTATTACTGGTATGCTATATGTGCTACACTATGACTGAAGGAAGGCAAAAGAAGCTGGAAAGAAAGTGGAAAGAAGAGTGAGCATGAGTATCCAGTTAAAGCATTAGGGCTTTTGGAGAAAAGCCCACTGCAGTTTACAGTTTTACAGCTTTACTATTTTTACTGGCTCTTTTGTACACTTTGC
The DNA here is from genome assembly GCA_016271365.2 of Neoceratodus forsteri. Taxonomy (NCBI): domain Eukaryota; kingdom Metazoa; phylum Chordata; order Ceratodontiformes; family Ceratodontidae; genus Neoceratodus; species Neoceratodus forsteri. The sequence continues at coordinate 1,354,106,094 of CM057455.1, read as the reverse complement.
TTGAGCTCTTTCTATGCTCAGAAATGTCATACGGTCATTCAGTTTGGAATACTGACCATGCTTTCTCTATTTTCTGAGCAACTGCTCTGAGAAAATGCTCTAAGAAGTGTTTTAGCAAGCATTTTATTGCACTGCTTTTGGGAAAAGTATAGATGATCTCCAAACTGCATTTAGAAACCTGTGGTCTGAGATAGACACAACACTGGAAAAAGATCAGAGACCACACCAAGGACATATAAATATTTTAACTAGTACATTTCTGTATTCTCTCTCTGTAGTCCCTTTTTTTCTCTAAACACAGTGCTAAACCTCTGGTAACATTTCTGTTCTCCTGATTTGCTATGCAATTTATGATACTGGTGCATGACAAAAGCAGAGAAAGTTTCATGCTTAAGAAATGTTTTTGACTTTAGAATATATTTTAAATATTTGTTTCTTTTCCTTTATTATTTCCTCCTTTAGCCTATTTTCACTTTTTAATTTTGAATTTGATGTTGATTTCCTCATCTGCATATCCTAATGTACAGGTTATAGCACTTTTCCTGTTTATGTTTACTAGAAAAGCATGCAAACAAATGGGTATCAGTCTAAACTGTGAGAGGGCTTTTGGAGGTACCCCTCACAGATTCAGAATATTAAATCTCTTACCTAATTCCACTCACTCTGTCTTTCTCCTTATTTTCTCTTTGAAGCCCTTGCCGAATCACAAGGTTGGAAACGGCAAGGTAGAGGGTTTTCTTGTGCAACTCCTAATTTCTGCTTTTCATTCCACATATGTACCACCACTTACTTCTGCCATATGTGCTGCTATTTAGTGCTTTGTTTCTCAAGGAATGGCAGAAGTGTTGCACATCTCATATCATTTGCATTCCCATAATGCAGTGCTTGCAACTCATGGGAAAAATGTATTCTCATACTGAGCTAAAAAGCAAGTAAAACAGATGTTATAATATGGTATGTTCCTACACTCATTGATCAGTTTAGGTAAGGAGGGTGGTGGTAAATGGAATCCAATCCGGGGGGGGGGGGGTGACCAGTGGGGTACCTCTGTGATTGGTCCTTGGGCCAGTCTTGTTTAATATCTTCATTAGTGACATTGCTGAAGGGCTAGAGGGAAAGGTCGGCGTGTTTGCAGATAATACCAAAATCTGCAACAGGGTGGATACTCCAGATGGGGTGGAGAAAATGAGGAGGGACCTGGGGAAGCTTAAAAAATGGTCTGAGGTGCGGCAACTGAGGTTCAAATCCAAGAAGTGCAAACTAATGCACCTGGGATGACGGAACCCTTGGGAGAGCTACAGAATGGGTGGTGGAGTTGCTGATGATCACAGAGGAGGAAAAAAGGGACCTGAGGGTTATCATTTCACATTACCTAAAGGTGTCTAAGCAGAGTACAAAGGCTGCAAGGAGGGCCAGTGGCCTGCTGGGGGTGCATAGGCAGAGGTATCACTTGTAGAAGGTGGGAGGTAGTGATGCCATTGTATAAAACACTAGTGAAGCCTCACCTAGAGTACTGTATGCAATTCTGTTGGCTGCACCTTCATGAGGACATTGAAAGGGTGGAGGTGGTCCAGAGAAGGGCAACAAACAGGGTACAGGGCTTATACCAGAAAACATATGAAGAGAGATTAAAGGACCTCAATATGTACTCGCTGGAGGAGAGGAGTGATAGGAGAGACATGATAGAAAAATTCAAGTACCTTAAGGGCATAAACAAGGTGAAGGGGGGAGGCATATGAAGAGTACAAGAACTAGGGGGCATGATATGAAATTGGAAGGGGACCGGTTGAGGGGAAACATGAGGACATTTTTCTTCATGGAGAGGATGGTGGACACATGGAATAATCTGCCACAGGAGGTGGTGGGAATGAGCACAGTGGAGGGATTTAAACAGGTAAGGCCAGAGGCCGCAAACAAGTGTAGAACTTATGGGCAGACTGGATGGGCCTAGCGGGCTTTATCTGCCAACAATTTCTATATTTCTGTGAGTTGTGTAACTCTGCTTACCTATGTTTTGAACAGTAAAATTAAAGCATTTTGGTCATTAAACATAAATAAACAAGGCTTAGCACATATACCGTGTTCCTATTCTTCAAATCAAGCTGATTATGCTTGCTTGCAAAGCATGGGAATAAACTGGAATCAGTCTGACCTGAGAGAGTGCTTTTGGGATGTGCTCCTTCTTCACCTATCACAGCATCAGAATATTGAATTATCTCCCTACTCTGTTTTTGCCTCAATTTTTCCTTTAAAGTCTTTGCCCAGTCACACTGTTATGAGTGAACATTTTCATGTCCCAGTCATGACAATTTCTCTACTGTATCTTGTGTAAATAATTTGTTCCTTTTGACTGCTGTGCTTTCTATGCCCAACAAGGCTGGAAAATGCAAGGTAATGGGTTTTCTTGTGCAGCTGCTAATTCCTGCTTTTCATTCCACATATTGTATGTGCTGCTGTTTACTTCTTTCATATGTGCTGCTTTTTAGTACTTTTTTTCTCAGGGAATGGCAGAGATGTTGCATAACCCATATCATTTGCATACCCATGATGCAGTGCTTGCAACTCATGGAAATGATATATTATCCTACTCTATTTAAAAGCAAGTAAAACAGATGATCTAACACATTCTAACACTCATGGATCCCTTTAGGTAAGGGTCTGTGTTACTCTACTTAGCTGTGTTTTGAACACTAAAACTGAGGCATTTTGGTCTTTGCAACAAACTGTACATAAACAAAGCTGTGCACATATACTGTACACCTATGCTTGAAATCAGGCTGATTATCTTTGTTTCCAAAGCATGTGAATAAATTGGTATGAATCTGAACTGTGAGAGGATGTTAGGGTGTGTGCCTCTTCTTCACCTAGCACAGTATCAGAGAATACTGAAATAACTCCCAGTAATGCGAACTCTCTGCATTTTTCCTCCTTTTCCTTTTGAAGTCCTTTCCCAATCACAATGTTATGAATGAGCGTCTTCATTTCCTAATCATAACACTTTCACTATTATAACTTGTGTTATTAATTAGTTCATTTTAACTGCTACATCATCTATGCCAAACAACTACACACACAACAAATACTGTACAAGCAAGCGCATATTCAGTGTTGGCCAATGCATGTTTGTATTTGGAAGGTGTGGCTACATTGGTACATTAGGCACACAGTCTCAGTTTTGAGGGTAATATAACAGCTGGCAGTGGCAAGCAAAATTTAGATTTCAACTTGAAAGCAGTGATACCTGTTATCACTTTGTGATAAGCACTGAGTAAGTTCAGCAGAAGACTAAAGGCAGTTTTGGTTTCTCTTGCTGAACTGATGTGCTGCAACGCTGCTCATATTTGTAATCTCTCTGTTAATACTAGAGGCCTGCTCTTTTAAAGCATATGTCATTATGCTAATCTGCGATGAAAAGTATGTTTGCCTTTTGATTTTTTTCTGTTTACTCCATCAATAAAAGAAAATGTTTTCAATAATACCTCAGGCTAAAACCCTACATTTTAAGACAGACATTAAGAAGTAATACTTCAGTCTTTCTCCAACTTCACTAGTATTTTGCATTTAGTATTGTCATTTGTAGCATTGTGTATTAGAAAACACAAATTTCACATACCCCTATAATGCAAAGCATCATGGGAAGCATATGCAAATGCTTATGAATTAATTTGGACTGTCTCAACGTTAAACAGAATTAATTGCATGGTGCCAGAAGGCCTCACAATATAATCAGCAAAGGCTGAGAACAGCAGACACAGACACATGTTGTGTCCTCATTTATACTTGTCAGTGTGCCATATCTGTACCTCAGCCCAGGGAGAGATAGTCAGACACCCTATAGGGGATCTTATTGGTTGGGGTCATGGACAGCCCAAAGTAGAGAGAGAAGAGAACAACAAAAGAGGCAAAGGTATCACTAGTAGGAGACGCATTTAAGTCCACTAGCTATGTGTATCAGCATACTTTGTGAACTCCTAAGTAGCAGCAGTGTATGCATCTAATGGTGTTTTAACTATCATTTGGGAAATTCCGGCATATCGGAACTGTTTCATCTTAATTAAAATAATCAAATTAATTCAGACTTTTTCTGCAGTCTAGAAAGGAATGCTACAGTATAATTTATGGCAGGAAAGATTATTGATTGCTGAGTTTGATTTTCCCTTATATTGAACTATTATTTAGTTAACATTTCTATTTCTCTGTCTCTCTGTCTTCCAACATGTTTTCCATAAAATTATTTTAATCTGTACCCTTAAAGGAAAATTACACCCTCATCTTATAAATTTTATTTGTTTTCATGTCAACAGACAACTCATAATCTGTCATTGTTGGGGATATACGTTTTTGTTTTAGTTTGATTTTACTGTTCAATCTAGTCCCCTGTAACTATCCTGGGGGTTTCCATTTATAGTTGTTGAAATCTCATGGTCCATGAGAGCTGCATTTGCATATGAGAACATGATGTTAAAGAACCCATTTATGCCATGTATCTCTATGCTGAAAGTACAAATATCCTGAAAAAAATTTCTGGAAACACACAAACTGAATGCAATTTAAAGGAAAACCCCTGCATTATATCTCAGACAGTTTACAAAGCAGACTGAAGAAAAATGTTGTATTTCACACCTTGCTGCAACTTGTTTTTGTTGAACTTTAATTAAGTGGACAGGCATACTGTGGCGTCTAAAGGATGCTGACACATCATGTTCTCATAAGCTAATGCACCTCTCAGGGACAACAAGATTTCAACAGCCGGACAATGGAGACCCCCAGGAGAGTTATAGGGACTGGTATGAACACAGAAAATAAACGAAAGCAATCACATATAGTACAATCTTAATTATCCAGACTGCGTGGGAGACATCAGATCAGTTTGGATAAACTGGAGTCCAGTAAAATGGAGTTACGTTGTAACTCCAGCATGGGAGGGAGGTTTGGGGACCAGCCCCCTGTAATGGGGGGTGTTGGTGGTGAAGCCCCCTGCAAACATACAGTTTGTTTGTTCTGTCTGCTGTGCTGAGTTTGCGAAGGTATTGCTCATTGTTTTTGATGAGCTTTACCTTTGCTTTTATCATTTTGGCTACATGGTTTTTGACCGCGCTGTAAATGCCATCGGCATTTTGACCCATGTCTTGAACATGTAGGGTATTCAGGCAGACTGCATGGGCCCAGTGGCCCTTATCTGCTGTCAATTACTATTTTAATGCATACATTGTAATGGCACTATACCCTAATGTAACTACAGTAATTTCTTACCAGGTGCTGCTTGTTAATTCACTACAATGCCATCATAGTGAGACTCATCTGACCTACGATCAGCATGCTATGGAGCAGGTGCATTATTTTAAGTCCACTAGCTCACTGGCATTTCCCTCAACCATGCAGTCAGTGCTTACTGCTGGTCTGACCTGCCGTATGCTCAGCAACAGATTGTATAATAACCACACAACAAACTGGCAGCCGCAGTTACTTGACCCATGGTTGGCATGCTATGCGGGAGGTGCATTTAAGTCCACTAGCCCACTGGCATTTCCCTCGACCATGCAGTCAGTGCTTACTGTTGGTCTGACTCACCGTATGCTCAGTAACAAATTGTACAATAACCACACACCATACTGGCAACCACAATTACTTTACCTTTTGGAAGAAGAATAGTGCAGGCAGGGCCAGTCATCTATTGAAGAAAGAATGTCAGTTCTGACTGACCAGACAGTACCAAGCAGAAACAATTGCCCAGTTCCCATGAATCACTTTTTTATGAACTGGTAGGTGGGAAGAAGCAGGAAAACAAAAACAACTAAATGTGTGGCAGCTTAAATTCAATACAAAGAAGTGTAAAGTCATGCACTTGGGACACAGGAATACTGGAGAGGAATATAAGATGGGTGTGGGGGGGGGGAGGTACTGACAACAACAAAAATGGAAAGGGGTAATTATAACAAATGACCTGAAAGTAGCCAAGCAATGTGAGAAGGTGGTGGGGAAGGCTGGAGGAATTCTGGGTTGCACAGGGAGAGGCATCGCCAATAGGAAACAGGAGATGGTGATGGCACTGTACAGACAATTGGTAAGGCCACATCTGGAATACTGTGTTCAGTTCTGGAGGTCTCATCTTTGGAAGGACATAAACAGAATGGAAGTGATCCAGAGAAGGCTACAAAAATGGTGAAAGGAATGAACCAGAAAACATATGAGGAAATACTGAAATACCTCAATATGTATCGCCTACAGGAAAGGAGGGATGGGGGGCTATGATAGAGACATTCAAGTACCTCCAACTGACAAACAGGATTCAGAAAGGCAGCAACTTTCAGAATAAAAGATGTGCAAGAACAAGGGGTCACAATATGAGGCTTGGGGGGGACTTAGGGGTAACATGAGGAAGTATTTTTTCACAGAAAGGGTGGTGGATGCATGGAACACCCTCCCTGCAGAGGTAGTAGAGGCTAAAATAACAAAGTAATTCAGGAATGCATGGGATAGACAGAAGGCAACCATAGTGATAGGAAAGAGAAAGTAAGCTGCAGATCATTTAAGATCTGGAACTTATGTATGTCAGGAAATAGGCAGACTAGGTGGGCCAGGTGGGCCTTATCTGCTTTCAAATTCTGTGTTTCTATGTTTCTAAATGGAAAGAAGCTAAGCTGAGCCAAGGGGAAGAAAAGAAAACTACACTGAAAGGAGATTTTTTTTTTAAATGAAGACACATGCGAGAGTGAGTTCTGGTATCGTGGTATGGGCATGGTATTGTGTATTGCTCAATACTGCAACTCTGGTTTAAAAAAAGAACTTAAATGTGGATGTTGTCTTAAATAAAACAAATTGACAGAGATGACCTCACTTGTTTATTGTTCTTCATAAATTCTCTAGGGTGAATGCACCAAACTCCAGCTCTCAGTCTAACTTAGTATATAACATTAGAAGTTATTTACAGTACCTGTGATGGAGATTTCTTTGTGGTTCACTGGAATGCTCCCCTGATATGGTGGCTCTCCCTGCACCTCAGAGGAGGCTTTTCAAGGTACAACATAACCATGAATATGGCCAATAGCCCAATGATGTCCCAAAACTGGTGTCATTCATTGAATGAAAATCTTTGGACACAAGCTCAGACCATGTGTTCTGAAGTGATAATTGATCTGACCTTGTGGTCATCATAGAAACATGGACTTTAGAAAATAACAACTGGGACCTGACAGTCCTTGGGTACTCAATGCTCAGGAGGGATAGTGGAACAGGTAGAGGGGAAGGAGTAGCTCTTTTTATCAAGGATGTCATCGAGGCAACAGAAGATGGGTGCATCAGGGATAGTATTGAGGAGACAGAGTCACTGTGGGTGCAACTCATGGCAACCTCAGGAAAGAAACTGCACTTCTGGGTGATCCATAGACCTCCAGGGCAAGGGGAAGAGAGGGACAGAAAGCTCAGGGAAGAACATGAAAGAGGGGTGGCAAATGGGGGGATGCAGTGGTAGTGGGTGATCTGAATCTGCCACATATTGACTGGAATGTTCCAGTGGCCAGGAGTGCCAGACATCAGGAATGCTGGATGCCTTCAGGACTGTCTACTGGTACAGCTAGTTAAGGAACCCACCAGGCAGATGACAGTTCTTGACATGGTGCTCACTAACTTGGAGGTGGTGGGAGCTGTGAGACTAGGGGAGCCACTGGGGAAGAATGACCATAACTCCATTTGGTTTGAACTGGCCTTTGTGTGCAGAAAACTCTACTCAAGAGCTGAAGTTCTTAATTTTTAGAAGAGTGGACATCAACAGACTGAGTGAGCTGGTCAGGGGTCTCATCAAAAGCTTTATTTGTGTGACTAAAAAGCCTTACAAAAGAACAGCAGTACAAAACATCATAAAAGGACAGTACATGGAGTGAGAACATGACAAAATCAGGCATAACTTTAACAATATAAATTACATACACATTTTAAATATTACAATACATCGTAAGCTCCCTGTAAAAATATCTACATATAAACAAGCTATGTTACATCTATTTACGTTATATCTATCTTTCTTCTGATTTTATCAGCTGTTGATAAAAACTTCACAAGGCGTACAGTGGATCACGCATCATCTGTGTGAAACAGTATGTTAGTTAATAATATTTTATCTGTTGGATACATGCTGTTTAAAAATGGGCTCAATTAGTATGCCCTTTGCACTTGATACCATGTACAGAACCATAATATATGAATAAGATTTTCCTTGCCCCCCCCCACTACAATCACAGTTGGCCGATGTAAGGTCTTTTAGTTTATAACGCTAGAGCAATAGTTCTTAGAGATTGTCACAGTGAGCCTCCCCAAATCCATGGAAAAGGTTTTTGAGCCTCCCCCAGAAACTGAAATAATCTTTGGCATCCCCAATGGAAAATAACATACTGTACTTTGTGCAGTACACCATGAATAAATTTAAACCCCTTTGAGTACTTTGGTCACATTCAGCTCTTTGTCTTATACTGATGTGGGACCTTTGAAAAATAGCTCCTGTACTCAAAGGTGTTATCTGAATAACAAATAAATAAAATAAACAAATATTATTATTCAGGTTATTGTAAGACCCCCCCATAGGCCAGCCTACTTGTTCCGCTGTTTTCATTCTTGAACCATTGTTACCCCTTGTTGCAGTACCTTCATGGGTCAGACTACTTTCTCTGTTTCCTCTCTGTATGAAATAACCTTCCTACATACTTTGCCTCTCCCCCTCCTTCTCTGCTCCTAAGCAACTTCTCGATTACTTTGCTCCTTCCTGCTGTTGCTCTTAGCACTTCTATGCTGCTCAACCCTAGTATTTGGGCTGTTCTGCCATCAGTCTACAAATTGATCAGTTACCACCACTGATTATTTATTGTTCATATCTGTTTGCACTATTGTTCTTTGTGTATTTCTTGATCGTTTTGCAGTTACCTTTTGAAATGTAATCACTCCCTACCCTTCCCAGGATACACCTGAAATGTGTCTTGGCTCATTCTCCTTCCCTTGTCACCTATTAGTAAATAAACATAAAATTCACCTACTGTTATCCTCTTTCAGTTTGCTTCATCTCTTCACACAAAAAATATAAAACTCAAAATTTAAATACAATACTTTCTCAGACCTGCTTGAGCCTCCCCTGGAACAGGCTGGGGCCTCCCAAGGGAGGCTGGCCTCACCATTTGAGAACCCCTGCGCTAGAGTAACATATTGCTCTTAGCAAGTTCGAACTTATAATTTGAAACTATAGCTCTCAACTTAGTATCTGTCAAAATCTCCAAATATGGCTTAAAACCGAAAAGTTATTTTCTGAGAACCATTTTGAATAATGTAATTGTTTAATTAACTGTAAGTCTGTAGAAATCCAGATATTTACAATTTTCTTTATGATGTATGCTTTATATTTCAAGCTAAGTATGATTCCTTGCTCTGTTGCCCTTTTGAGGTTAATCAGTTTGTATTTTTTTAATGTTTTAATAAAAGTTGTAAACCAAAATCCCGTAATGAAACCTGTATTATGCCACTTTTCTTTTTCTTTTAGGGCCATATTGGCTAGCGATGTTTCTTCCTTTCTTGTAAGGCAGATCCAATAGTTTACTTTTCTGGACTCTATTAGAGCTTTCACGTTATTGAGACCAAGTTTCAATCTCAAATAAGTGGCTGGACAAGAATGTCCCCCCCTTAATATTATACGTAGGTATTTGTATAATGGTGCAGGTGCCTTATTTAAACTCCTTGAATCCCATATTTCAGCCCCGTACAGTAGATGAGAATCATATTTTGCTTTTATGACTTGTATCCTAGGTTTTAAAGTCATCCCACCAAATTTTATGTGTTAGCCCACCGACTATAACTTTAGGTTTGTCGGTTAGAATTTGTAGATGTTGTGTCCAGATAGAATTTTCTTGAAAATAAACCCCTAAATATGTGTAACCCTTAACCATTTCAAGTCTCTCCTTCCCTATTGTCCATAAGGTAGAGTATTTCCTTTGAAAAAATTAGAACCTTTGTTTTATTTATATTAATTTTCAGCTTTAATGCAGATGATTTTTCTGAAATAAAGTTAATATTTCTTTGTAAACCTGCTTTTGTTAATGAAAATAACATTATGTTATCTGCATATGCTAGGAGTGGACACTTATAAGATTGTATTTTTGGTACATCAATAAATTCCTTTGCACTACCTTTTAGCATCTGGTCAGTATGCAGTGAAAATAGGAATGTCGCCAAGATACAGCCTTGTCTTACCACTCTATTAATTTTAAATGAGGCTGATATTCTCCCTTTGTTACCTAACCTTATATTGGCCCAATTGTTAGAATAAAGTTGTGAAATTATTGACAAATTCTGATCTATGCCTCTCTCAAGTAATGCTACCCATAGAATTTCTCTTGATATAAGATCAAAGGCTGAGGAATAGTCTATAGAAAGGGTGTACAGATGTTGTTGCCTTATTTTTATATACTTTTCTATTAGATGATGTAGTACATAAATATTGTCTAATGTAGAAAAGTGGGGCCTGAATTCAGCCTGATAACCTGCCAGTCCCCCTGTTTTTTCTTCTTCTATTTTTAATCTTTCTAGAATAATTCTAGAAGGAGCTGGCCAGGGAAAAGCGCTGTGGAGGTGGACAGTGTGGTGGGGGTGGAAGACAGATGAAGGGCAACAAAGAGAGCCATTCTTGAGGCATCTAATTTATGCATGAGAAAGGTAACCAAAAAGAACAGGTTCATGAGACTGTTATAGTTCTCAGTGACAGTCAGGGAAGTGGTGAGGGCCAAGAAAAAGGCCTTCTGCAAGTATAAAAAAAAGCAGGGTGAGGAAGACTGGGGAGAGTACTTACTGAAAAATAGGGAGGCAAAGAGGGAGGGTAGGGCAGCAAAAGCAGACACAGAGCTGCATATTGTGGAGGAGGTCAAAAGTGGAGAAAAACAGTTATTCCACTACATTAGGGAAAAAGGAAGAAAGGAGGGGGGACTGTAAGACAAGCTGTGGAGGGTAGGGCAATAGAGGAGGATGGACAAAAGAGGATGGGCAAAATATCTTAATGATTACTTTTGCTCAGTTTTCACTAGGGAGGATTGTGGCCCTTGCCAGAGAGTGGCATTAAGGTGGCCACTAAGGGGGCCCCAAAGATGAGGCAGCCAATGTGTGCAAGCAAAAGGGTCCAGAAACTGTTGGCAGCCCTAAAGACACATAAGACCCTGGGCCCTGATGAGCTGCATCCAACATTACTGAGGAAGCTGGCACCAGTACTTGCTGAACCCCTGATAGGTTTATTCAACAGCTCCAATAAGGATGAGGGTAGTTCCAAAGGATTGGAGGGTGATGGATGTAGCTCTGCTGTATGGGTTGTGGGGGGGACAAGTGGGGAACTACAGTCTTGTCAGTCTTACATCTACTGTAGGGAAGCTGATGGAGTCACTGGTCAAAGATGATCTTATGGACTACTTGGAGAGCAGTGGTCTCTAGGATAGTACACAGCATGGATCCATGGCAAAGAGGTCTTGTCAGACTAACCTGATAGTTTTTCTTTGGGTGACGAGGGAATTGGATAAGGGCCATGCTGTGGATTTGCTCTCCTTCAGCTTGAGCAAGGGTTTTGACTTGGTTGCTCAAAGATGCTTGCTAAGAAGATGGAGAATCTGGATGTGGCAAATGTCATAGTAAACTGTGTACATAACTGGCTAAAAGGGAGGCAGCAGAGGGTTGCGGTCAACGGGGTCACTTAGAAGAGAGGGAGGTCATGAGCATCGGTACCACAGGGATCTGTACTAGGTCCAGTCCTCTTCAATATGTTTATCAGTGACATTGGCAAGAGAATCCAGGGCAGGTTGTGTCTCTTTGCAGATGACACTAAGCTCTGTGGGAGGGTGGATAGCGATGAGGGAATCAAGGAAATGCTGAATGACTTACAAAAGCCAGAAGGGTGGTCTAAGGTTTGGCAGTTAAAATTCAATACCAAAAAGTGCAAGGTAATGCACCTAGGGAACAAAAACCCCTGGACTGAGTATGGGATGGGTGGGGTGAGACTTAGCACTATGGCTGAAGAATGGGACCTTGGAGTTAACATCAGTTACTCTCTCAAACATTCGAGCCAGTACAACAAGTTATATAGTAAAGTGAATAGGATGCTGAGATGTATTGGGAGGGGCACTGATAGCAGAAGGTAAGAGGTAATACTTCCCCTATATAGTTCCTTTGTGAGGTCACGCCTGGAGTACTGCATCCAGTTTGGAAGTCCTCACCTCTGCACAATGCAGCGCAGAGGAACAAAAATGATTCAGGGCCCACAGGGCAGGTCCTATAAGGAACGCTTCAAGCAAGGCACTGAATATTTACTCTCTGGAGACCAGAAGGGAGAGGGGGATATGATACAGATCTTCAAGTTCATAAAAGGCATTAACAAGGTGAACTGTGGGGAACTATTTACCTTAAATATTAGTTCACAGACATGTGAACATGAGTGGAACTAACAGGAGGGAGGTTTAGGAGGGACATGAGAAAGCATTATTTTACAGAAAGGGTGGAGGACCCATAGAACAGTCTACCAACCGAAGTAGTGGGTGCTAAAACTGTTGTTGGTTTCAAGCATGGCTGGGACAGAATGAAGGGCTTAGTGGTTGCTTTGGGCTGCAGAAACTGGGAGGAGAATGGAGGAACGATGGGGAGGGCTAGGACTCTGGAGTGACAGTAGGTCCCAGGGCTAACTAGGGAACTCGGGCAGGCTAGCTTGACTGTTGGTCTTTTTCTGACATAATTGTCTTTATTTCTATGTTTCTATCTCTGTTTCCATATCCTCCTTAGTAAATCTCAATCATTCATTTTTGATTGGCCTAAAGAGAGCTTTCTGAACAAAGATAGATGATATCATTTGCCTATAGCTCCAACTATTTTGTATTCAGAACCTCCTTCTTCATCTCTTTTTGCAGATTTACTTGAGCCACATTGAAGGGCTTAAAACACTGACTGCATTAATGACAGTGTAGGTGGTTTAGACCAGTTTAACAAGAGTTTTCCTCCCTGTAAGCATAATGCCATAAGGACTACAGATACTCCTTTACTGAATCAGACAGCTGCAAATTCCGACACCTAAAATCTTTGCAGGGACATTGTTAGTGGGGATTTATTCCTGGAACTAAAAATTAATAAAATTAATACCATGCAAATAGGTTGATTTATGAATGTCTTCTAACTGCTAGAAAGATACTATACTCCTTGAGGGTGCAAATAATAGCAACAGTGAAACAAAGTAGTACTAGAATCTAACATCCCTTCCCCCCGAATCTCCATCAGTGTCTTACCAATATGCTAGTATTACACAGGAGAACACAAATATTGTACTCCAAAATAAAATGAATCATAGATCAGCATGCCCTTCATTTCCTTCAGTGATTACACTTAAAGAGAACACATCCCATGCTGAGGGTAAGGAAAGGGGAAAAAGGAAAGAGACTAAGTCTAAGAAGATAAAGTTAAATACAAAAAATCAGACTAAGAAAATGGTTCTTATTGTGAACACTTCTGAAGGAGGCAGCTCTAAAATCTCTCCTATCTCAACACCTCCCTTAGGGAAGAAAGTGTAAAATAAGGAAATAAATATAGATTAGCCCCAGAATAAAGATAGTCCTACAAACATCATATTAATACAGCTGAGCAGATTAAGGAACAATATGAATCTAATAATATTATTGATGATGATGAGCCGTTGCCAGAACCATTTCCTGAGACACACAGGCTGTGTAAAAGTATCTTTCTTATGAAGGTAACTACAGTTCTGCAGAAGGCTGACATATCTAGGAACTCTATGAATTTATTATTCAGTGCCTAAATAATGAATTAGCTATTCTAATGCAAGACGTGCCTGACCTCAACATTGAGAAGGTAAGGCAGGGAACAGGTGCTGGAACTGAACTTATTGAATTTGACCCTAAAAAGTGTGGAGGGGTTGTGGGATAACAGATAGACCAGACACCAGACTTCAAGTTCAATACAGAATCTCTGCATGATGTTTATTCAAAATACAAGAAATAAGCTTCTGCAGTGCCATATTCCTTCTTCAGTACATCAGTTTGCAGCAACAGACTATGAATGTCCTTCTCTGCACTTAGTCAGCACCTACTGATCTCTGATTCCCATCTACTAGTTGAGATGAACCCATAACCCTTATGCAAGCCCTCATTTGCTTACATTATGGGGGCTCAAAAGGAAGAAAAACAAAACAAGCTATAAACAAAGAACCTCAATGCAGAATCACTGAAATAACAGTTACTCCAAAAGGCACTGGCAGCAAATCAAGTTTCAAAGAAATACAACATCATGCATACTTCCATAATGCAATGCATCATGGGATATATGCAAATCACCATGACATTTCTGGCTTGTTAAGTTTACAACAATATATATGCATTTTAAATAACACAACTAGCTTAGTTTCTATAATAGTCACCTAGTACTTTTTACCATTATCAAAACACCAAGTGCCATGGTATTTTAAACATTTACAGGTTTCATAAACATACGGTATATACATTAAGGTATTTTATAACATAGTGCTGTTATATACTAAATCCAACAACAATAAACACAACCTTTTTTACATATACTTGGAGGTCACCACAATAACCTCCCTGTACAAGGACCTGCGAGGGAAAAGGAAAATTAAAGAGGATACTATAGCATAGTCAAGAGAGGGTTAAGGGGGTGCCCACAGGTGGCCAACCTTATGGACTAAAAATTGTAAAGAATAGATTAGGCTAAGAAATAGAAGAACTGTTGCAACAGATTTAAGAAAAGATCGGTCCTCAAGAGTGGCAGGAGCTCCCGGTCACAAAGAGACTCTTGAACAGCTTGTATACAAAATAGATCTTTTAAAGAGAATAAACTTAACAGTTGAACTGTTCCATCCTCTAAATAAGGACTGATCTTTTCCGAAGGCACTCATATTCAAGAAAGACTTTTAAAATTAGCAAATTATGCCACTTCAGATCTTTCAAAAGTGGAGGGTGATCCACTTGCAAATGTTGAATTCTCTATTTTCGGCCTTCTTATATCCCTGAAGTAGGCCTGACAGTCTATTAAGACAGATGTGTGCCTTCTTTAAGAACCCTCTGGGTTTGTCCCTAAGAAGGAAGGGTATTCTGAGTGCCAGACGCTTGGAGAATAGAGATCTTCATACTTCCCAAAGTGATCGTCTAGTCAGAGATTCTCAACTGACAATTATTATTTTATCTGTGGCAAAGTGAGTTGACCATCTGGGAATAAATGCTGTTTATTTTAACCAATTTCCTTCTAGTCGAAAAAAATTCCCATGATGAACAAAACAGGGTGCCCCCTACCGTTCTGTTTACCTGGCTATGTTACCCTCAAAGAAGACATTGATAACACACTTCATAGCCGTTGCAGGGGGGGTTCGTCTGGTTCGAAAGAACCCCCCTTTTGAAACTCTCCTTTTATTTTTCATTATTTGTAAAAAAAAGTTTCATCATTTGTGTTTATTTTTTTACTGTTACAGAGTGCTAATGCACACATGATGAACACCAGCACTTTCTCTCTGCATGTGCCCCCTCCTTCCTTCTGCTGCCAATCAGCTCCCTCAGTACCAGTAAGATGACTGGATCTGCTTTGTGAGTCTTTCTCTGCTCCCTCCCCTTACGACTGGCTGGCCAGTTGGAGCTCACATCAGAATCGTGAATGTGACTTCAATATAGCATGGCCACTGCCTGCAATTCACAGTCAGCTAGCACTGGAGGAAGATGGAGCATGGTGGCAGGCTCAGAGAAGACGTCACCAGGAGAGCAAAAACGAAGTAGGGGACCTCTACTTATAATATTATCAGTCACAGGCAGGTAAATTTTGCTGGCCACTATTGTCCCTTAATAACTGTATATTAAGGGATAGGCTGTGCAGTTGGGCAAGAGAGCTTTTCAGGTGGCGGGCTGAAAATGTAGAAATAAATTATTTAAATCCCCCTATACAAAAAGCAAAGTTGTCATGTTTCATATGCCTGTTTTAACTTTTCGTAAGTAAAGCAAAAGAAGTACCACAGTGGAAAGGCAATGCAAGTGTTTGGAAGGGTCTGGCTGGGATCTGCACTGCCACCTCATTAATTGTGCTGTTCAGAGAGGTCTTCACTGTGGTCCCATTTTCATGGACATTCAGTACCACTTTGGTCTGTGTCATCTGTGCCAGATGCCGTTAAATCAAAAAAGTTGTGATATGTTTTCTCCAGATGACCACGTGCCAGTAGAATGACATTTGTTGCTAGAGTTCACTGTTTTGAACATACCCACTGTGCTTTTGGAAGCATGGTGGTGTGGGTTTGGGGGGTGGGGGGGTAGGCATTTAGAAAATGGTAACTTTGCACTGAAAATCCCCGCTGCTGTCAAATTACCTTTCCCCTCACTCCCTTTGTCATACCTACCACACTGGAGAATGGAGTGGGGGGCAACAATTGATGTACTCAATATTGAACTAAGACTTATGTTACAGATTTTTTTCCAAGCAGGGTGCCTGGAATAGAAACATAGAAATATAGACAGTGACGGCAGAAAAAGACCAGAGGTCCATCCAGTCTGCCCAAGTTACCTATAATCCCTGAAACCTACAATTTCTCCTGGGTACTAACCTTCCCTGTCCTTTCTAGTCACCTCCTTGGTCCTGTTGCCTCCAGTAACCACTATTCCCTTCATTATGTCCCAGCCCTGCTTGAATACTCTGACTGTTTTTACACCTACCATTTCAGCTGACAGACTGTTCCAAAGTTCCACCACCTTTTCCATAAAGTAGTACTTCCTCACATCTCTCCTGAACCTACCTCCAGTTAATTTCCATTAGTGTTCATGTGACCATGAATTGGTACTCAGGCTAAACAGTACCCTGTAGTTCACTTTAATTCATTTCAGGAACTTGAAGATCTCTATCATATCTCCTCTCTCCCTTCAGGTCTCCAGTGAGTACATATTTAGTGCCTTGAGGCACTCCTCATAGGATTTGCCCTGCTCTCTCTGAATTGTTTTAGTTACTCTGTGCCGCACTGTCTCCAACCTATCCTTATGCTTTCCGAGGTGAGGACTCCAGAACTGGGCACAGTACTCTAGGTGAGGCCTCACCAGGGATCTGTAGATGGGAAGTATTATCTCCTTTCTTCTGCTAGCAATACCCCTCCCAATACATCCCAGCATCCTGCTAGTCTTGCTATAGGCCATGCTGCACTGACTCAATTACTTAAATAGTATATTGAGTTGTGGATGGTGGGGGTAACAACAAGGGGTAGAGAGAGTTCAGATATGAGTTATTTAGACTTAAAATAAGCCACAAAAGTGCACCACTGAGCATACCATAGCCCATGGTTTCTGGGGTCTATCAGACCAGACCCCTGCCGTAGTAGCAAGCCAGCACTGCAATAAGTTAGTGTACAATATCTAAGCCAAAACCAGCTGCAGACTCTGTATTGAGGTTCAGTGCATTAGCATTTGCTCTCTCTATATATATCTAGCTATATATCTACATATGTAATAGATAACCTACTCTAAGGTGTGCAGTCACGCTCTGATATACGCATGCCTTGGTGTGCGTTGTTAAGCATAAGTCTGCAGGCCGAGTGCATCAACCACCCAAGGCGTGTGTATATCAGAGCATGACCGCACATCCTAGAGTGGGTTATCTATCTTATAAAATGGAAAAATTGTTTTGGAGGGGGGTAAAAGTGCAGGCGTGCGGTCGCGCTCTGATAGATGCATGGTCATGTGATGTGTTTTATACAATCAGAATGCTGGATTTGTTATTTACTTTGCTTCCTATTTTATAAATACACACACACACACACACACAATCTGAGCCACCCAGATAGTAATAATTGTCCTTAGAGCAGGAGGTGGAGGGGAGCTCGCAGATGAGTTATTCTGGTTTAAAATCTACAAAATTAGCCACAAAGTATCTAGTACCCCAAAGCTTCTGGGGCCAAGCAACCCCCAGACCCCTTTCCTACACACCAGTAGATACAGCTACAGATATTAAAACTCATAACATAATATATATGAGACAATGTCTTAGGTATATTACATTACTGGTACTGAATACATATGTATTCACCCTGCAGCCAGCCAGATAATAATTTTGTTTAGATCAAGGAGTGTAGAAGAGCTCAGATATGACTTATTTAGCTTCAAAACAAGCCACAAAATGCACCACAGAGCAATTCTAGGATTACATGGCATCCGGGGTACTAGCGGCCCTAAGACCCACAGCTTTTTTTTTAAATTTGCAGACTGCATAAAAAGAACCCCCCTTGTGAAAATCCTGGCAACGGCTCTGCACTTACTAGGAATATCACTTGCCAACCGGTTTTCTAACATTGGCAGACACTCTGATCAATTTAGTCAGTCCAAAAGATCCAGAACAAGACCAGCCCTAGATGCCACTAAATATCATCTCCACACTGCTGTGGACACTAATGACACTATAGCATGAGTTTTAGCTCATGCAGTGTCATTAAGAAGATTTTCCTGGTTAAGGACTATCATCCTTCTCCAGGATACTCAAACCAAAGCTATGGATTTCTCCTTTGAGGGAAATTCACCCTCTGGTGACAAAACAGAGGCATAAATGAAAAAGAAGTGGATGAAAACAAGACCACTTAGAAGAGTAACAATGATAAAGAAAATGCCTCTACCTCTTAAAGGCCTTATGGAAGGGGAGACATAGACAGAAGATACTGATAAAAGTGAATATGGTTCTCCTGAAGCTTCTAATTGTTAGAATATTAAAATTCGTAGTTGAAATGTGGCAGACCTACTGTACATCATAAATTAGCAGACAAGGGGCAGGATTCACAAAGAAAGATGAAATTCCCACAGCTACGGGAAAAAGGCTTGCTGTAGTGCAGAAATGCAACTGTGCTGTATTCTCAAAGAAAACCAGCGCAGCTGCAGATTTCCATAAAAAGTGCCACAGGTGCAGCAGTTTAGCTGCCACAGGACTAGAGCAAGTGCTGTGAATCCACAGCTGTGGAGGCTGTGAATGCACAGCAATAGGGAACCACAGTAGCTGAAGCAGCAGACTGTAACAGTGCTGCTATAATATGAGGCTGACAGCACACACAGAGACCAGCAACCAGTCCCCAACTGGGACCACAGCAGCACCACAGGTACCTGTGATACCTTGACACCACAGTGGCTGACTGTCCCTGCTGGTCGACCCTCCCTGGGGTGTTCCTGTAGCCTGCGGGGGGGAGGGGTTGCACTCGCTGCTGGCTGGTCAGGCTCTACTGCTTGTGGGGCTCTGTCATGGGCTGTACTGGGTCTAGTGGTTGGTGCCTGTTGCCATAGCATGGCAATGTGTGATTTCAGTGCTGTAACATCAGCTACTGCTATACTGTCTGAGATGCTAGTACCTGTAGTACACCCCCACCTTAATTGATTCCAGTTGCTGGGGCACTACTGCAGTGTGCTGAGGGAAAGTTACACCTCATTCCACTGTGTGTAACACTCTTTCCTCAGCTGTGGGAAAAATTTGGCTGTGAATAGCCTTTCAGGGGCTGTGCCTTACTTATCTCACACCCTTTTGTCCTGAGGGACTTCCACAGCTGCACTTTTTTCCACAGTCCATAGGGGTTTTTCCCGCAACTGCAGGTTTTTTTGTGAATAGCACTTGGAGCAAACTCCCCTTTTTTTCCATAGCTCAGGGAGTTTTGGGGACTTAGGGAAGATTTTGCACCTTCCGAGAGCTTGGAGAATCCTGCTCAAGGAGTTCAGGAAATTAGTCAAAACTTTTCACATAATATGTTTCAAGAAACTTAGGTTCATTCCTCAGAGGAACCTTTTTTTTAATGGAGTCTCTGCTTGTTAGTCCCAGGCAAAAATAATTAAGAATCATGGGAGACCAATGCAGAGATTGTTAACTATATTAAAATCTGCTTCTTGTTACACTATTACATAGATGTGAAAATGTAATTCATGGGTTTAACAGTGATGATTTTTCAACATGGTATAAACTAGTGATATAACATACTCATAGCTCTTTATTTGCTCTATTCTCTTTTTAAGTGACAACATTTTCACTATGCATTGAAACACATACTACTTTTGGAATTTAGAGTGATTTTTCTAAACATTTGCCATTTTTTCTATGGTGTAATCGTTACGTGTGTATTTCTGTATTGTATTTTTCTACATAGTATTCAATGAATTGTAAGCAAAAAGTCGATGTAAATGATTAATTGTGAAAACATATTTAATACTTAGTCCCACCATAAGTCAGCCAGTCATGAATAATTCATGTGATTATGACTATAAAAGATATGTTTTGGTAGGACATAGTTACCTCTGACGAAACCCCAATGTAGGTGGGGTAAAATGTAAGGGCTTTGTCCATTGCCAGTAAGACATGTGAAGGCTACTGTCTATTGCTTGTTTGCTTGTAAATTTATGGACCAAATAAAGGATTCAAACTACAGACCTTGGTACTGAAGTCCATTTGTTGAAGATATGAGTAGTGAGAGAGGCTCTATTCTTCTCGAAGTACTGGCTTTCTGAACTGGCACCACCACCCTTGTGCTCAACTCCAACAAGTTTGTCTATGACTGAATAATAAGGTTGAAGCACAAGTTTGAATATAAAAACATGTATCTAAACTGAAGCAACTTAAGCATTTCCAGGATGACAAACCCAAATTAGTGTGTAACTGACCAGGGAACTACAGCAGCAGAAAGTATCTACACATCACTCTTTTCCACAGCAGATGGTGAAAATCCATTTCTTTCTGAAAACACCATTATAACATCAACAACAGTTATGAGATCTGCACAGGTGCAAACTAGTAGCACTAAGGATGTGTTCCATCTGTTGGACATGCTGGGAACTAGAGCACGACGTCTGCACAGGCAAATTGTCTCCACCAATGTGTGCATTAAAGTGAATAGAGTCCAGAGGGAATTGAGGATTTTGAAACAACAGACTGCAGGTAAAGATCATCCTATCTTTATGAAAAAATGGCATGATATCATGCAAAATGCATCACTTCAGCTAATGCAATTGATTGTAGAAAACACAAAAGAAATAACAAATTAAGTAGAAGTAGTATAAAAACAAGAAGAAGGAACAGCTGCAGCCTTTAACAAACATGCAGACTTCTAGAGATGTAACACTAGATTTGAAGAGTACTTATCGTTTTATGACACTAAATTAAAAATCTGAAAATGTACGAGTTTATAAGATATTCCAGAGACTATGCCAATGGGCAGATCTGTAATAGGAGGAAAAAGAAACTGAGCTATCAAGCACTCGACTTAACCTCACAAAGTGCACTAGGTGTATCAAGTACTCCTAAATTAATTCTCAAGAGAACTGAATGGACTGCCCTAGATTACAGCACAGGGCCAAGTGATTTGGAATATGAGGAACAGGAGACTGAGAATGAAATGGATCCTTTTTTAGGAGTAGGTCCTTCAGGGGGAACCTGGCCAGAAGGAGCATCTGATGAACAAGATTAAGGTTTAAAGAAATAACAAATGCAAGACTAGGTAGTGAAAGAGGAAGATCAAGAGGCAGAGGAAGAACGGGGAGACAACCAGCAATGAACCACTATAGACTGTGATTAACATTTCATCAAGACCTTTAACTGAAATTGAAAACAAGGTACTTAGTAAAGATCTATTGTTTGCACTTTCATGTTCATTGAATGAATCTGATGCTTTTGTTGATTTGCAAAGGTTTGTTAGGAATGTCAGTTTTAAAATGTTTTTGCATCAGATAATAATGAGTCTAATGATGTTAGCCAGAATGTTAACAACAATATTGTTTTCAAGTCAACTTTCTGCCCCCCCATATGCACCAGTACAAACTTTTCTCGACTGCTGTTTGTAGGATATTACAGAATTGTATAGAACTGAACCAGAAAAGCATTTCTGTAATATTACCAACGAAGAATGATTAGCAGTAATAAAATTAATTGTAAT
Source organism: Neoceratodus forsteri (assembly GCA_016271365.2). NCBI lineage: Eukaryota > Metazoa > Chordata > Ceratodontiformes > Ceratodontidae > Neoceratodus > Neoceratodus forsteri. The sequence continues at coordinate 1,354,084,160 of CM057455.1, read as the reverse complement.
TAAACCTTCAGATGGGGGTATTGTTGTGCAAGATGCTGAAAAATATGAGCGAGAAAGTTTTAAACAACTTGCTGATGCTAACTTCTTTAAACTCTTAATATTTGATCTGACAAGTAAAATTAAAAGGGAACTAGAGTACCATCTATTGAATCTATATCAGGAAAGGCTCATTACACAGAATTAACTTTTTTACCTATCAGCATAAAATTCTAAAAAAAACAGCATTGTACACTCTCCCTAAGATACATAAGGACCCCACTAATCCACCCAGGAGGCCCATTGTTTTGGGAATAGGGTGGATCATGGAGCCCCTGTCCTGATACATAGATAGTTTTTTGAGGCCAGTGGCACCAGATATTAGAAGCTATATAAAAGGCACAACAGAAATGCTTACACTACTTGATGACATTCAGACTGAAAAGGAATGGCTTCTGTTAAGGATGGATGTAAACGCTCTATATATGAATATCCCACACCCAGACAATCTTATTGCTATTGAGCACTACCTGCTAAGGGACACTAATTTGGCACAGGAGAAGATCAACATACTAGTTGACCTTACAGAAACTGTGCTAAAAATAATGTTGTCATGTTTAAGGATAAAAATTATATCCAGTTGAAAGGAACCACAATGAGTGCAACTTTGGCTCATAGCCTAGAAAACATATAGATGGGGAAGTGGGAGGAGGAAATGGTGTATAAGCCAGACACCAACCCTTTCTATGATTACATTGATATTTGGAAGCATTATATCAATGATATTTTTCTAATTTGGAAAGGGTCTGAGGTAGAGCTAGATGCTTTTGTTCACTACCTTGAATCAAGCAATTTCAATATCAAACTGAAGGTGACATCGAGTAAAGACATGATCCATTACTTGGATCGTAAGATTATTAAATGTGAGGATGGAACCCTGACCACTGACTTACCCAAAATGACCATAACACCCTTCTGTTAACTACAAGCTGTCATCCAAGGCACCTGACTACCAAAAGGACTGTTCGTGAGAATTAAAATGAACTGACTAAGTGTTTACAGAAAAGATAGTATAGTAATTTAGACACTGAAATAGCAAGGAAAGTAGTGGATGATATGAGCCAGGACAAATTATTAGCATCTAAAAATCAACAACAGCCCAAGACCACTGGACAAAGGCTTACTTTCACTATGATGTATGGGGGTGGAGCTAAGGAAGTAGTGGGGATAGTGAAAAGGAATTTGAACATACTAAGAGGGACCAAAGTGTTTGAACCTTAGCTAAACCAACCCATTAGGGTATCATATCAAAGAGCTACAAATCTGAAGGACAAGCTTGTGCACAGTTATTACCACTCGAGTAGAAATTAGATACAGAAAAGTTGGGGTATAAACCCTGTGGCAGATGCAAAGTATACAGTGTGACAAACAAAAGTACTGAGTTCTTGAATCCAAAGACAGGGAACATTGAAAAAATAAGGGACGAGATATCTTGTGACACAGAGCGAGTAACCTACCTTTTGATCTCCGCATGTGGATGTTATTATATAGGTAGAACAAAAATAAGTTTTAAAATGAGAATAAATGAACATCTACAGGCTATGCGTAATGAAAACTATTAATATGCCATGGCTGCCCATATACATTCTCTCAACGACAAATCTGAACATAAAATCAAAGCTATAGGCATTGAACATGTAGAAAAAGATGTTTGTGGAGGGGATTTTGAAAATGTTCTGAATAAGAAAGAACATAGATGGATTTACAGGTTGGGGGCTGGAAAAACTAGGTCTGAACAGGGAGTTTGAACTTAAATTAAGAAAAGGTAAAATCAAAAGAGTATATGACACTTAAATAGCTTATCAAAACCATACTCATGACACGGTTAGTATCATACCTCTCAACCTCTTGCCTCATAAATCAGGGACAAGGCTTCAAAAAATCAGGGACAATGACCCCAAATCAGGGACACATCTTAATAATTGTTAATATTCACTCAGAAAGCTGACAGAATGAGGGGATTAGTGTAAGATGCATTTTGTGAAGAAGAACAAGTCTGTAACTGTAATATCTGGCATTATTTTGTGCTTACAATCCCCACTGTTCCGTCATAAAAACACAAATTTTACGAGGGACACAGGAAAATTCTGAGGCAAAATCAGGGACATCCCTGAAAATCAGGGACAGTTGAGAGGTATGGTTAGTATATCAACAAAATTAAAGACCTACTTTATGCAATTCCTCCCCTTCCCCCCCAGCTCCACCTTCGGTGTTCACTGATGAGAGTTCTGTTTTTGTGAAAATGGTCCATCTTAAGAAAAGTAAGTTAGGATCACTGATGTGGAGCCTGCCATCTAGGGTACAAGTTTTGCAACTCCAACAGCCTAGTAAGTGTGGATAAAATATCCAAAACTAACCCCCCTCCTGCCCATGCATGCTACTTTATGTTATAATACTGCTGCCATATATAATCTATCACTGCTTCCTGTTAACACTGTTACACGGATGTGAAAATGTAGTTCATGGATTTAGCAGTGAGGATTTTTTAACGTGGTATAAAATAGTAACATGCCATACTCATAGCTCTTTCTTTGCTCTGTTCTCTTTTAGGTGGCATCATTTTCACAATGTGTTGAAAAATGTACTGCTTTTGTTAGAGTGATTTTTCTAAACTTTTGCCATTTTTTCTATGGTGTAATTGTTATGGGTGTACTTCTGTATTGTATATTTCTACACTGTATTCAGTCAATTGTAAACAAGTCGATATAAATGATTGTTTGAAATAGATTTAATACTAGTCCAACCATACATCAGCCATTCATGAATAATTCATGTAATTATGACTATAAAAGACATGCTTTGGTTGGACATAGTTACCGCTGACAAACCTCGGAAGTGGGTGTGGTGAAACGTAAGGCTTTGTCTGTTGCCAGTATGATCTATGAAGGCTACTGTCTATTGCTTGTTTGCTTTTAAGTTTATGGACCAAATAAAGGATTCAAACTACGGACCTTGATATTGAAGTCTGTTTGTTGAAGATACGAGTAGTCTAACCTTCTTGAAGTAATGACTTTCTAAACTGGCACCACCAGTCTTGTGCTCTCCTTCAAGAAGTGTGTCTCCTCAATGGTGTCTGCCGCTTTGTGCTTGGCAGTAAAAATGACATACACCTGTGTGCTATGTAGCAACCTGAGCTAGCTAAATCTTGACATGAGGCTGCTCTACCATACCCTTGTCACTGGGAAAAAGGCAGTACAAAGCATGCTTTCCCCTAGTCTTTGGTCAATGTTCACCTCAGTGGAGAGCAAATACTCCACCAGGGGTGTGGTGCGACACAATCTGCTGCTTTCTTGAAAAAGAACCTTCCTTGGCCAGTCCTGTTTTTCTTACCATTTTGCCAAACAATGGATTGACCTGCTTGACTCTCTCAAGCTGATTGCTTCATTGAGCAGTTTAAATCCCAGTTGCTCTCCTCACTTACTCCACCCAGGACATGCAATTGCTATGGTAGACCAACAATGTTTTCCTACAATGCATTTATGTACATTACACTTAATCTGACTGTAATGCCATCTTGTATCCCATGTGCTGTTTTATCACTGTTCCTTACCAATTGCTAAGTTATTGTCTTACCTGTATCCAGTGGTTTATAATTGTATTCTTACTGTGTTGTATTGAGCACCTGTAACTGACTCTGTAATACTAGTTTTCTGTTGTACCTGACTCTAAATCCTTTGAAAATAGGCTCTGCGTGAAGGATTCTGTGTGAAATAAAAACTAAATTAAACTAACATTCACTATAAGTACAAGTTATGTGATGCAGTAGTAGTTCAGAATGGTTACTGTCCGGTTTAGTATTAGTTGTGTTATTATTCTCAGTTTATTTATATATAATGAAATAACTGTTCATTTGAAAGTTCAAAATGCATGACGTTTAGAGTTGTACAATACAGTATATACAAGGGGTTTGCCCCGGCTAGGATTTTTTTTGTAACTGATAGTGTCATTAAAGATGGATGAAATCAATAAACTATTATATACAAAAAAAGCTGTGGCAGAATAACATACTGCAGTACATGAGAGGTCTGGGAACAGCGACCAGATCACATCCCTATATTTAAGTCAACATAGGCTTGTCTCTAGCCAAAGTGCCCTGTCATGATTCTCAGCTGCATTACACACAATTCAGAATATCCTCTGTGCCATACAATCTGTGGCCACCTGCCACAGGGTGGCTCAATATGATTTTTTGATCAAGAAAGTTGGATCAGTTTCTGTGAGGCCTAGTATCTGAGAAAGAAGTTGTTTTGTAAAGTCCACAGTGTCCTCTTCTTTAGCTGTTTTAGGGAGATTGATGACTCGCAGGTTATGCTCCCTGGTCCTGTTTTCAAAAGTTTTCAGGCATTGCTTGGGACCCTTATTCTCTTTTACTAGAAACATGTGGTGTCCATGGCATTCAACAATGAGCCCTCAGTCATTTTCACATCCTTCTCCACGGTATCAGCTCTAGATCAGGATTCACAAAGAGACGGCAAAGTGGGTGCAAACGTTTCCGCTGCACTTCACAGTTGCACTGTTGGGCAATGGAGCTATTCACAGTCACATAGCCCGGTGGGCTATCCAACTGTGAATAGGGGCTGGCGGGGGGCACTAACTGAGGAATAGAAGTGGAATACCCAGTAGTGCTGCCCGACAGCCAGCCAGGAAAATGGCCCTGCAGCCAATAGTGCTCAGGCGGTTAAGTGCTATTCATGAAAGTGGCCATGCAAATGAGTCCATTGACATGCAAGGTGCTAGTGGCCATTAGCATGCCCATTATGGGCTCATTTGCATGCCATTATTGCCGTACATGACTCCCCACCAGCCCAGGGCCCATGCAGCTGCATTCCCCCATAGTGTAGTAGTGCCCTCCCCCACCCCGATCGTGAACAAGAAAAATATATTTCCATAGTGTAGGGTCCCACCCCAGTCCCTGATCTCCTGCTCTCCCACCTGTTAATGTAGAAAACAATTTTCCATAGTGTAGGGTAACTCACCAATCCCTGATCACCTGCACTCCCACCCCTTAATGTAGAAAGCAATTTTCCATAGTGTAGGGTCCCTCCCTGATTCCCCCAATCTCCCACCTGACATGAAAACTAACATATATCCATAGTGTAGTGGTCTCTCCCTCCTCCCCAGTCACCGATCTCATAATATAGAACTTGTTTCCATAGTGTAGTGTCCAACCCCGGTGCCTGATCTCCCACCCAACATAGTGAAACCCCATTTCCATAGTGTAGTGACCCCTCCTGTCACCAATTGCTGACCCCAAATAGACATAACCCAGTCCCTGGTAGTCTAGTGGTCCCCTCAATCCCCTACCCACTCCGGTAATCACATACCAGCCTGCTCCTCTCACCTCAGCACAACCGCTGGTCAGCAAGCAGCACAGCCCTCCTCATACCTCCACGGCTGCCCACTGACTGAACCGTCAATGACAGCATACAGTATACACTACAAGCCCATTGGATAACTGTCATCCAATGGTCTTGTAGTGTATACTGTACACTGTCACTGACAATTCAGTCAGCGGACAGCCAGGGAGAGTATGAAGAAACTGTGCTACTAACCAGCTCAGTGCCGTGCTGGGGTGGGGGTGGGTGGTAGTGCGATTACCAGAGTTAGTGGGGGGTTGGGAGGATCACTAGACTACCAGGGACAGGGGTCATGTCTATTTGGGGTCAGCAATCAATGACAAGGGGGACCACTACACTGTGGAAATGGGGTTTCACTATATTGGGTGGGAGATCAGGCACCAGGGTGGGACACTAAATTTATGGAATCAAGTTCTATATTATGGAATCAGTGACTGGGGAGGGACCACTACACTTTGGATATCTGTTAGTTTTCATGTTGGTTGGGAGATCGGGGGATCCAGGAGGCACCCTGTACTATGGAAAATTGTTTTCTACATTAATGGGTTTTAGTGCAGAAGATTGGGGATTGGGAGGGACCCTACACTATGAAAAATTATTTTCTAGATTAGCAGGTGGGAGTGACATTACCAATTCATGTTCCTAATAAGTACCTCAAATCGTTGGGGGTTGGGGGTCATAATATTATTACTGTGGCAGGGTCGAAGGCCAAGAGTAAAGAAAGAAATTCGATGGTGCCCAGTGTGCAAGGAAGGCTTGAGCTTACCAAATCTTCAGTTATATTATTAGGCTGCCCAACTTGCCTTTTTGAAGGATCTCATTTCTGTGAGGGTTCCCGTGGAAGCTTGGGTGGAACTTGAAACAGCAGGGAGTGATATCCCCCTCTATAATTACCTATTTACCGTGGCATTAGCAGGCCGTGGACTAAAGGCAGTCAAGAATCCTTTCACCAGGGCCTCCCTACGAGATGGGTCAGTAGCTCATAAAATTTAAAACTGCCTAATATCCTTGTCACCGGATGCATCCATACTACATGCCCTTTGGGAACCTAAATGAATTCCTGTACCGGTATAGCAGTCTTTGGAAACTTGGCATTGTAAAGGGGTCTATCTCATATCACATTTATACAGTGATGGTAATCTCCTAGATTTCCAAAACCTGTCCAAGAAATACGGTCAGAATGCCTCCCACTTTTTTGCATGCCTACATATAAGAGCTAAACTAACTGCTTTAAATGTGGGATCAAATATCCCTTTTCCAATTAGTCACTCTCCCTTAGAGGAGGTGTTTAATAAGGAGCCAACAACATTAAAATCAAAACCCTTGTGGCAGTGCTATAGGTTGCTTTTTGGGTGCACTCCCTCACCCTTTTGTGCAGTTTAAGCCGGGATGGGAGATCGATTTGAACCCGATGATGTTGACAGGAAGAGACTGGGAAGTAATACTAAAGAAGGGTATGGCATGCTCGGTAAACAACAGACTGAGGGCGAACCACTACAATATTCTTAATAGATCATACTTCACCTCAGTACTAGCACGTAAAATAACAAAGAAACATAGAAAGTGACGGCAGATGGGGACCAAAGATCCATCGAGTCTGCCCTAAGTGCTACCCCCCTTAGAATTTCTTAGAGACAATCCCCTTATGCCTATCCCAATCAGATTTGAATTGCCCTACTGTTTTGGAGTCAATGATTTCTGCAGGCAGGCTATTCCATGGAGCCACCACCCTTTCCATAAAGAAGAACTTACACATGTTACCCTGGAACCTCCCTCCCCTTAATTTTATTTCATGACCCCTTGTGACCCCTTGTTCTTGTGGAGCTATTGATCAGAAAGAGTTTCCGGGTAGGGACTCTGTTTATGCCCTTCAGGAACTTGAATGACTCTATCATGTCACCCCTGTCTCTGTGCTGCTCCAGTAAGTACATGTTGAGTTGCCATAATCTGCTTTCATATGGCAATTCGTGGAGCCCTTGTACCATTTTTGTTGCCCTCCTCTGTACCTTCTCTAGTCTATCCATGTCCTTCCTGAGGTAAGGCCTCCAGAACTGTATGCAGTACTCAAGGTGTGGCCTTACCAGGGACTTGTATAGTGGCATGATCACTTCCCTCTTTCTACTTGTGATGCCCCTTCCTATGCATCCCAGCATTTTGCTGGCTTTTTTGCACTGCTTTTTCATATTGTCTGCCCACTTTTAAGTCATCAGAGATGATGACCCCAAGATCCCGCTCCTGTTTGTTGGCTGTTAGCTGCTCCCCTCCCAGATAGTAGACCGTCCCTGGATTGCTCCTGCCCAGATGCATCACTTTGCATTTTTTTGCACTGAATTTTAACTGCCACATGTTTGACCATTTTTCTAGCTTGAGCAGGTCACCTTTCATTTGTTCTATTCCCTGTGCAGTGACCCCACTAAGTCAATTACTGTATGTGCCCTAAATGTGCAAATCATACAGGCATTTTCTTTCATATGATCTGGTCCTGCCCTAAGGTGCAACTTTTTTGCCAGGAAATCATGATACTGTTGGCTATGGTCTTGGGATGCCCTAGCTCTTTGGATCCTATAGATGTGTTCCTGGGTCTTCCCGGGGAGGACAAGGTGAGCACTCTTTGGACCACCCTTTGCGCTGATTGGGACTTGTAGCTGGAAAATAGGTATTGGCACAGCATTGGTGGCTAGAATTAGTCCCTACTGTGGACCAACAATAGGTGAAGTCCTTACTACACTGTATGAAATTGGAACATATGCAATACCAGGCCAAGACTCAAAGTGATAAGTACCTCCAGATGTGGGCCCCACTGGAAGCTGCTTTAAGCTCCACATGGTTCCCAACATTTTAAAAAGAAAAGAAATTATAGGGTGGGGGTACGTAAGGCCTGCAGACATTCCAGTCTACACATGATTCAGCCTATATATGATCTATTTCTTTTACACTTCAGTGTTTTATGTATTTTAGGTTAATTCATTCAGGGTCAACAGTGGAAAGTTGGCCAAATAAGGGGTTGCATCATACAATAATTTTATCCTGTTAATATATCTGTACTCTATATTAACAGTTGTCAATATATGGTAAAGATAAATAGTCTGTGTTAAGCTGACTTTTAAATAAAGTTTACAACCCCCCCAAAAAACAGGTGGAAGTGCAGGAGATCGGGGAGGGACCCTACACTGGAAAATTATTTTCTACATAAACGGGTGGGAGTGCAGAAGATAGGGGAATGGGGAGGAACCCAACGCTATGGAAAATGTATTTTACTATATGGGGTGGGCGATTGGGACCCGGGAGGAGTGTGAGGGGGCTCAGTACCTCCATCAACCACTAGGGTTCTGCGGATTACCGCCAGTTTTTTTTCTGGTAATTTGCTGCACGCAAGAACCATCGCAAAGGCCCTTGTGTGGAGCAAATTCTTTGTGACTAGGATTGCGGGGATGTGTAGGTCCCTATTATTTGCATTGCGGCCCCCTTCACTACTTTGCCAGGGTGCAAACCCAGTTTGCGGGGCTAACCTGAGCTTTGTGAATACCAGTTATTCACAAAGCCCAGTTTGCACTGGACAAACTAGGTTTCCGCCAGGACAAAGCTTTGTGAATCCTGTCCCTAGTCTCTAAAGTTGAGGCCCTGTGGGTTAGATTTGTCTGTATCTTGGACAATCCATACCAGTTGGTTAAATACATACATAACATACAAAGTTGCCGGCAGATTAGGCCTAATGGTTTATCATGTCTGCCAGAGATGCAGCTCGCTGTATAGTTATTGATGTTGCTCCACCTCCCTTTTTGACCCCCTATTCCCAATCCCACCACCCAGAACTCCCCTTCTGTTGCCCTTCCTACCACCCTGTACAATACCCCTATACCTGTCCCACCCCTTCTCGAACCTGTCTACAGTTTCCATCCTTATGAGCTCCTTAGGCAGTGCATTCCAGGGTGTCACCACCATCTCTGTGAAGTAATGCCTCCTCACTTCCCCTCTGTAACTTGCCCCTACTTGTTTTAGACTATGACCTCTCGTATACTCCTCCCCCTTTAGTTTGAGTAGACCTTTTGTAGTTACCCTGTTTATCCCCTTCAGATATTTGAAGGTCTCTATTATATTCCCCCTGTCCCTTCTGTCATCCAAGGAGTACATGTCCAATTCACTAAATCTGCACTCATAGGACATTTCCCCCAGACCACTGATCATCCTTGTTGCTCTTCTCTGGACCCTTTCCAGCAGAGTGATGTGCTTCTTTAGGCAAGAGCACAAGAACTGCACACAATATTCCAGGTGTGGCCTCACCAGTGAATTGTACAGGGGGAGTATAACCTCCCTGCACCTGGATGTTATCCCCCTAGTGATACATCCAAGCATTTGATTTGCTTTAGCAGCTACTCTTCTGCACTGCTCTGAGTTGTTCAATTTGGCATCAAGTTATCACCCCCAGATCTTTTTCCATTTTGGAGAGAGTCAGCCTTTCTCCCCACAAATGGTAGCTATACCCCAGGTTCCTAACACCTAGATGCAAAATGCTACACTTATGAGTATTAAACCCTAGCTGCCACATGTGTGACCAATTTTCAAGTTTCTCCAAGTCTTCCTGAAGTGCCTTCCAACCTACCTCGCTGTCCACCTCAGCTCCCAATTTGGAATCATCCACAAACAGGCTCATTCTACTCCTCCCCCCCTCCCCAATGTCCGCAATGAACACATTGAAATGTATAGGGCCCAACACTGAACCCTGTGGGACCCCACTGATGACCATTCTGTGAGTCAAGGCCTCACCCCTTACCACCACCCTCTGCCGCTTGTTGCTAAGCCAATTTGCAACCCACCATGCCATTTTTTCTCCAACCCCTAGATTCCTCAATTTACATATCAGCCCTCCATGTGGGACAGAATCAAAAGCCTTGCTGAAGTCCAGAAACAGGACATCAACTGGCTTTCCACCATCCAGGGATCTTGTCACCCAGTCGAAAAAATCAACTAGGTTGGTTTGACACGATCTCCCCTGGGCAAACCCGTGTTGATTTACATCTTGAAAACCATTTTCCCTCCAGGTACTTCACCATCCTTTCTTTTAAGATGACCTCCATCATTTTCCCCCTATAGATGTCAGGCTGACTGGTCTGTAGTTCCCCGGTTCTTCTCGAGGTCCACTCTTGTGGAATGGCACAACTTGCGCTGTCCTCCAGTCCAGAGGAACGTATTCTGATTGGAGGGAGAAATTGAATAGATCCATCACTGGAGCAGCCAGGACATCCACCAGTTCTTTCAGAACCCTGAAGTGGATGCCGTCTGGACCTGGGGCTTTATCAGTCCTCAAGGACTTCAGAGCCTCCCTTACCCTCTGCACCTGGATCTCACCATCTGTGAGTGCCCCCCCATCCACTCTTCTGCCCTCCACCTGTGGAAATTGCCCATCCCTTTTCCTAGTAAAGACTGAGCTGAAATAATCATTAAACACTTCAGCCTGCTCTACCACCACTCCACCCATCCCCCCGCCTTCCTCAGCCTGTTAAACTGCCCCCCACCTTGCTTCTCTCTCTGACATATCTGAAAAATTCCCTTTCCCCCTCCCTTATCCCTTGCACTAACCTAAGCTCCTTTTCACCCTTAGCAGTTATTACCACCCTACTGACTTCCCTGGAGATCCTGTGATATTCCTCTTTACCGGCCTCTGTATGAGAGCACTTGTACCTTGTAAAGGCTATCTTTTTGTTTCTCACTCCCTCCTGCACCTCCCTTGTCCACCAACAAGGTTTCCTAGTCCTAGTCTTTTTTGGTATCACACGCAGGTTTTCGTGGCCTCCAGGATGCTGAGCTACAGAATCTCTCACTGCCGCTCTGTGCACATTCCAGGTCTGATTTTCCCCTAAATGCTCCCTGAGGATGACAGCCATCTCCCTGAAGTCATCCTGCCTAAAGTCTACTACTGTGGTCCTTGTTTGCTGCCACTACACCCCCAGGTCTAAGGTTGAGCCATACTACGGAGTGGTCACTCCCTGCCAAGAGACCCTCCACCACCACGCTCGCAACTTGGTCACCATTTGTTAGTACCAAGTCCAGGATGTTTCCCTCCCTGTAGGCTCCCCCACCAGTTGAGTCAGAAATGCATCCTGAAGGGCATCAAGTAGTCTTTGTTCACTAGCAGATTTAGATGCCATGGTATTCCAATCTGCTCCAGGCATGTTAAAATCACCCAATATCACATTCCCACCCCTACCCCTGCTACAGTGTTTCTTTATGCTGTTAACCAGTTCACTGTCCATGTCCTCCGATTGCAAAGGAGGCCTGTAAACAACCCCTAGGTTGATTCTCCTTCCCTTGTTATCCCGTAAGGTGGCCCAAATCACCTTCAGAGTTAGCAGTGTCACTCTCTCAGAGCTAGAGTCACTCAAGCCAGAGGTAGCAGTTTCTATCTATGGCCCAGTCTCCTTAGCCTGTGCAGATTTTGGCTTGAACAAGTTCTTCAATTGTGGCACTTGATTACTTGGTTTGACCATGTTTGTAATCAGGTAGCTGTTGGAGACGGTATTCAAGATTCGCTGCAAAAACATATAGAAAATTGTATTTTTATGTAAACTGAGCAGACTGACTCAGAGCTTGAGTAAGGAGTGTCTCTCCCATTCAGTTGCTAAGCCATGCTGCCTCATAAAAGGCATCCTGTTTGTAACATAAGATTTTATGGTATAGAAAAAATTGTAGTACTAACAGGAACTTCAGATTTAATCATGAAGCTTCTCAAGAAATATATGTTTTAGATTTCACAATTTAAAGCAATAGGCTCAAAATACCTGAAAATAGGCAGGATTTGTCTAGTGCACTTACCCAGTCAGCAAAAGCTAAATAAATAAATAAATAAATAAATAAATGAGGACTTGGATTAGGCTGCAGTCATATTGAGGTTGAGCAACTGGACTGTATGCATTTTCTACCAGATGGGAAAATAATGGATGAGATCTCAAGCGATGACGTGAACAAAGTTGGCTGAACTCCATGCTGTATGAAAGGCTGCTCAGCATGCTGGGTAACCAGGGAGTCATGGACAAGCTGTGGGGGTGGATAAGAAGCTGGATGCAAGATAGAAACCAGATGGTGATGGTGGGGGAGGATTATCCAAGCCTAGGCCTGTATCCAGCAGGGTCCCACAGGGCTCAGTACTTGGACCTGTGCTTTTCAACATCTTTACTGGGGACACAGCGGAGGGGGGCAGTAGCAAATTCTGCTTGCTTGCAGATGATACTAAGCTCTATGGGAGGGTGAACAGGGAAGAGGGGGGATAGGAGCTCAGGGAGGACCTGGCCAGGCTAGAGAGGTGGTCTGGCATCTGGCAGTTGGTGTACAATGCCAAGAAATGCAAGGTCATGCAAATGGTGGCTAGGAACCAAGGGCCAGCTACTATCTGAAGGGGAGCAGGTGTCCAGCATGGAGGAGGAAAAGGATCAGGTGGTGATAGTCAGGGGTGGCATGAAACACTCTGAGCAGTGCTGGAAAGCAGCAGCCAAAGCAAATAAGATGCTGGGATGCATCACGAGAGGAATCACCTCCAGAAAGGAAGAAGTAATTCTGCTCTTGCACAAGTCATTGGTGAGGCCACACCTAGAGTACTGTGTGCAGTACTGGTTCTCTTATTTGAAGAAGGACATCCAACTGTTGGAGGGGGTCCAGCGAAAGGCAACCAAAATGATCCAGGGCATGGGGGACAAACCATATGAGGAGAGACTGAGGGAGCTCAATATGTACTCCCTGGAGGACAGAAGGGAGAGGGGGGATATGATAGAAACCTTCAGGTACCGTAAGGGTATAAACAAGGTTGGAGGGCATTTTCAATTTAAAAAGGGAGGAGAACACAGGGGGGCACAGTCTGAAACTTGTTGGGGGTGGATTTAAAAGGGAAATGAGGAGGCACTTTTTTCACAGAGAGGGTGGTGACGAAATGGAATGAGCTACCAAAAGAGGTGATATCCTTGAACACAGTGGGGAGTTTTAAAATGGGGTGGGACAGGGTAAAAAAGAGGGTTGCAGTGAAAGGGAGGATGGGCAGGGGAGAAGTGAGGGAGGGGAAGAATAATGAGGAGAGGCAGGGGGAAGGGGGACAGCTCCAGTAAAATAGATTGGTCTGCACACTTGAGCGGACTGGATAGACTATTGTGGCCTACTTCTGCTGGCAAATGTTTGCATGTTCATCTGTTTGTAACATATCAGCCCTCCACCCCCCACCACAGTGGATCTGTTAGTTTTTTTGGGGGGGAGCCTGTTAAGTTCCCTTGCCACCCAATGCCCTACCTCCAACCACTACTGTACTACTACTATTACTACAACTACAACTACAACTACAGCCACAACTATAACTATTAAAGAGCTGCTGATGCCTCAAAGAGAACTTTGAAAAATGTGATATTTAGGTACAATTCACTTTGCATTCCATACATATTCTATAGATTTATCCTCCTTATTATTTATTACTGAGGCAATTTGCATGAATTCATGATCTTTATACCTTAGAGTTCATCTGCCTCTTAAGCTTACTCCCAACTTCAAGTCATAATCCTGTGTTGTGACATCACAACTTGTTGCCATGGGAGTAACTGTGATGTCACAAGAAGTGCATTATGACCTCAGGTAGGGAGAAAGCAACAGGAATAGATTAACTCTTCAGGGGCAAAGATCCTGTTTTCATGCAAATTACACCAGTAATATATAATGGGGAGGAGGAATACAGGACTAATGTGAAATACAAGCTGAACTGTGTCTAGATATTATGTTTTGTTCAACTTCTGAAGGCGTCAGCTGCTCTTTAAGCAAAAGAATGACTGTACTGTAAAGGATTCTGCATGTGTGTGAACCCTATCCCTAAAATTTCCCCTAGTTTGAGTGTGGAAAGTTTAAATATAAAAAACAAACAAAAAACAACAACAAAAAAACAAAAACACGGGGCTGAACGAGGTGTCTTTGTTTCCATAGCAACTGCTGGGCATCTGGGGAAGTGTAGATCCCAGGCACTAGATGGACTACAACAAGGGTTTCCTCTTTACTGATACCACCACATTATTAGTAGAGAGCACTGTGTGATAGTGAAAGACAGGCACTCCACGCGTTTTTTGCACTGCCAGTTCTAAAGGTTACTGGGCTTTTAGCAGCACAGGCTACTAGGGGACATAGTATTTTACAGTTTTATACCATAGGCACACTTGTAAGTGCCTTTTTTTATAATTTAGCAGTGTCTTGGGTAGCTTGCATAACAGGAAGTGACACAGGTAGCACTTCCGGTTTGCTGAGATTTAAACAGCAGCCTCAGTGAGCAGAGGCAAGCTGGTGGCAGAGGTGATGCTGGTGGAAGAAAGCGTGTCTTCCAGTGTCAGCCAGGGGCAGCCAGGAAGCTAGGCATCTTTCTAATACCAAGGTAGGCAAAACACAAACTTTGGTATAAGGCAAATTGCACCCATGGAAGGAGAATTGGGATATGTTACTTTGGCTAATGGGCAGATTGGAAATAAATGTGGAATATACAAACAGTTTAGCCTCAGCTCAAAATACTATTTTTAAGTCTTTACATGTACACAATGTAAAGAGATTAGGGAACTGAAAATATTAATATTAAATCTGGAAATGAAACTGAGTAAATATGAAAGCCTAAGCCTCCTCAAACAAATAGAATATGAGGCACAAAGCATCAATGCCCGTATAAGCACTTAACATAATTCATGCAATGTATACACAAGCACATATGTCCCACAACTTCAATTAATTAATATTGATGCTGACACGCAATGGAATAATGGTAAAAAAAAGACAGAGGGAGGACAATCATGATTTGGAGGAGGATTGGACCTTAATAAAGTATAACAGAAAAATTAAGAGGGGTAGGAGAGCTATGACTTTTAACAGTGAACAACAAAACACGTTTGAGCCTCTAGCACAGGATGAGATTATTCAGGGAAATGATGGACCAGAATTAAATTAAGATACTAGTCCAGAAAAAAATTGCTAAGGCACACCAAGTTTTTGTTTTGGGTGATTCTATAATTAAATAACAGATAATTTTATCTGTGGGCCAGATAACCTAAGTCGGACAACCAACAATTTCCCAGGGGCTAGGATAATTGATATTGATAACCGGTTAGAGAAAATACTGCAAAATGCAGGTGAGAACCCACTAATGTTGGTCCATGTGGGCACTAACAATGTTGGAAGACAATATATAAATGAAATAAAAGGGGAATATATGAGGCTCTGCAAAAACATAGAGAAAAGTGGCTATCAGACTGTGCTGTCTGAAATACAGCTGGTACCTAGGGCTAACAAACAGAGACATATAAGTACTAAGATAGTAAATGAATGGCCCAGGAAATAAACTGTAAGTAAGGGTTATACATGTATTACAAACTGGGAAAGATTTGCAAACCAAAATCATTACTGTTGTTGGGATGGCTTACATTTAAGTAAACATGGTACTGTAGCTTTGGGAAAACAGATTGAAAAATTGATTACTAAAACTTTAAACTTGAAATAATAGGAGTTTGGGTCCAAAATAATGAAATAACAAGCATTTGTCAATGCCGAATGTTTGCTGCTTTACATAGAAACATAGAAACATAGAATTTGACGGCAGATAAGGACCGCTTGGCCCACCTAGTCTGCCCATTTTCCTACCTAACAGATAAGCTGCAGATCCTAGTTAACCAACTGCTTACTTCCTCCTACCCCCACTAGGACTGCCTTATGCCTGTCCCATGCATTCTTGAAGTCCCCCACTGTTCTTGACTCCATGACCTCCTCAGGTAGGCTGTTCCATGCATCCACAACCCTCTCAGTGAAAAAATACTTCCTCACATTACCTCTGAGCTGTCCCCCCTCTATCTTCAAATTGTGCCCCCTTGTTCTTGCACATCTCTTTTTCTGGAAGATGCTACCCTCTTGGACTTTGTTAATTCCCTTGAGGTACTTGAAAGTTTCTATCATGTCCCCTCTCCTTCTTTTCCTCCAGGGTATACATATTAAGCTCCTTTAGTCTTTCTTCATTATGTCTTCTGGTGCAGACCCTGCAGCATTTGATTCCCTCCTCTGGACAGCCTCCACTATGTCTATGTCTTTCCTCAGGGTATACATATTAAGCTCCTTTAGTATCTCCTCATACAGCTTCTCTTGCAGACCCTGCACCATTTTAGTTGCCCTCCTCTGGACTGCCTCTATCCTGTCTATGTCCTTGCGGAGATGGGGTCTCCAGAACTGCACACAGTACTCCAGATGGGGTCTCACCAACTCTCTGTACAGAGGGATAACAACTTCCTGTTTTCTACTATGATGCCTCTTCCTATGCATCCCAGTATCCCCCAGCCTTCTTACTGCCTTCTCACATTGCTTGACCACCTTTAGGTCATCTGATATAATTACCCCAGGTCCCTTTCTATTTTTACTGTTGTCAGTATCTCACCCCCATTGTGTACCTTCCCCTGGGTTTTGTTTCCCAGGTGCATTACCTTGCACTTCTTTGCATTGAATCTGAGCTGCCATACATTTGACCATTCCTCCAACCTTGCCAAGTCCCTTCTCATCCTTTCCACTCCATCTTGTGTATCAACCCTGTTGCAGATCTTTGTGTCATCTGCAAAGAGACATACTTTTCCTTCCAGTTCCTCTGCAATGTCACTTATAAAGACATTAAAAAGGACTGGTCCCAGTACTGAACCCTGCGGTACCCCGCTAGTAACCCTCCTTTCTTCACTGTGTACTCCATTTACTACTACCCTTTGCGACCTGTTGTCTAGCCAATTTTTTATCCAGGCTACCACCTTGGGACCTACTCCAAGGCTGGCTATCTTGTGAATTAATCTTTTGTGTGGGACTGTATCAAATGCCTTGCTAAAATCTAGGTAGGCCATGTCCACAGCCCCTCCCTGGTCTACTACTTTAGTCACCCAGTCAAATAAATCTATTAGATATGTCTGACATGACCTTCCCATCGTGAATCCATGCTGCCTTGGGTCCTGTGCTCCACTGGCCTCTAGGTACTCAACAATTCTTTCCTTCAGAAGTGATTCCATCATTTTCCCTACCACTGAGGTCAAACTAACTGGTCTGTGGTTTCCTACCTCTGTCCTGCTCCCACTTTTGTGACGGGAATCACATCTGCCCTCCGCCAGTCTTGGTACCACCCCATCCTCCCATGATTTGTTAAAGAGAGTAGTCAGCGGTGTCACTAGTTCTACCCTTAGTTCTTTTAGAATTCTTGGTGGAATCCCATCAGACCCATTGCTTTGTCCACCTTCAATTTTATTAGTTCTTTCAGAACACTTTCTTCTGTAAATGGACTGGTATCGACCCCCATCTTCAGAGTGTTTCTCTTGTTTGGTTTAGGTAACTCCCCCTCCTCTTCCTTTGTGAATACTGAGCAGAAATATTCATTCAGTATCCCTGCTTTTTCACTGTCCCCCTCTACCTACATTCCCTCCCCTTTATTAAGCCTCAGTATCCCTCCTTTGGTCTTTCTTCACTCCCTAATGTACCTATAAAAGGTCTTATCCCCCTTCTTAACAGAATTGGCTATCCTGTCCTAGGTTTGGGCATTTGCTATTCTGACTGCCTTCCCAGCCTCTTTCTGCTTTAACTGATAAAGTTCTCTGTCCTGCTTCTTCTGTGTTTCCTTATATTTCCTGAATGCTGTCCATTTCTCCTTAACCTTCCCTGCCACCTCTTTTGAGAACCACAGTGTTTTTTTCGTTCATTGTGTTTTATTGATTTGCTTTACACAAAGGCTTGTTGCCTCTGTGATGGCTGTTTTGATCACTCCCCATTGTTCCTCCACCCCTCCTTCTTGCCTGTTTGCTAGTGCTTTCTGAGGCACTCTCTCATTTTCCCAAAATCAGCCCTCCTAAAGTCCAGTACTCTTGCTTTTGTATGGCTTGATTGTATGGCTGTGTTTATCGTGAACCACACTGTTTGGTGGTCGCTTGTTCCCAGATGGCTACCCACTTCTAAATCTGAGATTCTTTCTCCATCCCCATTTGAGATTACCAGGTCTAAGATTGCTCCCTCCCAAGTGGGTTCCAATACTAGCTGTCTGAGGCATGCCCCCTGTAGGGCATCAAGAATGACCCTGCTCTTGGATGTGCCTGCAGCAAAGGTCCTCCAGTTAACATATGGCATGTTCAGGTCCCCCATCAACAATATCTCCCCTTTTTCTGCCATTCTAAGAAAGCCTTCTATCATTTCCTTGTCCATTCCCTCCCCCTGAGATGGGGGTCTGTATACAACACCCATGTGGATTGTGGTGCCATTTCCTGCCTCCAGGGTGACCCAAAGTGCCTCATCTGCTCCCTGTTTACTCTTTAGTTCTGTTGCTTTGATCCCTTCCTTTACATAGAGAGCTACTCCTCCTCCTCTTTTTACCCTCCCTGTCCCTCCTGTAGATTGTGTATCCTGGTATGTTGACATCCCAGTCATGGTTCTCTGTGTACCATGATTCTGTGACTGCACAATATCCAGACAACCTCTTCCATCAAGGCCACTAGTTCAGGAGCTTGTTACACAGACTATGGGCATTGGTACTCATCACCCTCCACTTTTTGATAGCCTTACCCCTTTTAGCCCCATTTCTGTCCTTACTGCCTTTGCCTTTTTTTACATTTAAATCTGTTCTGCTCCCTAATAACTTCTGTACCTTGGTGTTTACATCACTAATCACCATGTTTTGTGGGGGGAGGCTCAGATTTCCCTGCTCCTTTTCAGTGCCTCCCCCCTTGGCTAGTTTAAATGCTTGCCAATGAAGCATTTAAACCTCTCACCTAGGATCCTGGTTCCCCCTGGACAGATGCAGACCATCGCACCGGTATAGGTCTGCATCCCTCCAGGTGGCTCCCCAGTCCCCAATGAAGCCAAAACCCTGAGCTCCACACCAGTTGTTCAACCACTCATTGAATTCCCTGGTGAGAAGTACCCTAGCATCTCCCTTGCCATAGACAGGCAGCACCTCCGAGAAGGTTACCGTATGCACTACTTGTCTAAGGCCCCTTCTCAACTCTACAAACTCCTCTTGCACTGCTCTGATCCCATTCCTAGCCAAGTCATTTGTCCCTAGGTGGACAATGACATCCAGCTCCCTCCCTCGTGCAGCTCCTCCCACGATCCTGAGGATTCTTCCTGACCCTCAAGCTGTGGTGCCAGGAAGGCACCACCTCCTCTCCTTCCTCCCCATTTCTACCCCCCTAATGATTGAGTCACCCACCAGGAGTTGTTTCCTTCCCCTGTGGAGTCCCATGCCACCCTCCTGTGGGTCTCCTTTGTGAAGATTGGAAGATGTCTGCTCCTGCACCTTGTTTATGTCTTTGAGGTCCTTGAATGTTTTCTGCCCTGTGCCAGACTACTCACAATGTTAATCAGCCTTCTGTTTGGTCAGTGTTGAAGGCTTTCTTGAAATCAAGGTAGGTGATGTCCACTGCCCCTCCCTGATTTACTTCCTTACTGAGGCATTAGAGTTTACAATCCTAATGTCTACCTCCACCCCCACCCTGCAGAGACTGACAGGTGTTGGGGGGGTGTCTTTGGGTCATCGGCCGTAACGCTCATGCCATTCCACCTCACCCCACCTTGCAAACACCGACAGGCATCAAGGTGTGCCTTGGGGTCTTTGGCCATTATGCTTACCCCATTCCTTAAGGAAATAAGCTGAGATGGGTGCAGCTGCAGCATAGAAGAAAGGGGTGAACATGGGGCCAAGACCCAAGGCTCATGCTGCCACTGGCTGCAAAGTAGGGGTGAGGTTGAAATGTCATGAGCATTATGGCCAACCACTCCAAGTCACCCCCCAATGCCTGTCAGTCTCTCAAGCAGGGTGGGGCGTGCATAGTTTGGAAACCCCAATGCCTAGGGTGTTTGTTAGAGTTTTGCTCCAAATTTTTAACATGGGCTTTTTGGGATCCCACCTCATGAACAGTGGCACTATCATTTTGTTACTCAGTCCCGAAAGGTGATTTTGCAGAGCGACCACACCATTCAGCACCACAGGTGTGAAAATATATTTTGGGCTTCATGAGGAAGTGTGCAAAAATGGCAATGTTGAAAATCTGGAGTGCAAATATGAAAATCTGGTGAAGTTATGAGTGTACAAAGAATCTACACAACGGACGCCTGTAATGCAATCATTGTTTGGAATTTTTTCACTAAATTTTCAACATGGGCATTTTTGGACCTCTCCTCATGAACAGTGACACTGTGATTTTGTTAATCTGCTCCAAAAGTTGATTCCCCACAGTGACCATGCCATTCAGCACTACAGGTGTGAAAACATGTTTTGGGCAGGATGTGAAAAATGACTGTATACTGTTTGTAAGGAGGTGTGAAAAAATGGCAATGTTGAAAATCTGGAGTGAAAATATTAAAAGTTGGTGAAGTTACGAGCATGCATAGCAACTGCACAAAGCACGCTCATAACGCAGTCATTTGGGGGAATTTTTTCACCAAATTTGCAACATGGACTTTTTTGGAACCTCTCCTCATGAACAGTGGCACTGCCATTTCATTAATCGGTCCTGAAAGGTGAATCTGCTCAGTGACCGTGAAATCACCTTTTGGGACCAAGAAACAAAATGACAGTGCCAGTGTTCATGAGGTGGGATCCCAAGAACCCCATGTTGAAAATTTTGGGCCAAAATTCATAAAAATGGCTGAGATATCAACCTAAGTTGAATCCCCCCCATTGACTCCCATTATACGGCTTACCTTGAAATCTTCAATTTTCCGGTCGCCTTTGAAGAGTGCAGACGTGTTCTGCTCCACAGAAGATCACTGCTTCTGACCTCTGCAGGTAAGTGTGGGGGGGTGTGGGGAGGTGGGTGCTCATTGGGATGGTGGGGATGGGGGAAGCAGACCGGGGAGATGATTGTGGACTGTTTTCTTTTTTACAAGGGGAAAAAAAGAAATAAAAGACTTTGGAGGACCATTTTCTTTGTTTTACAGGTAAAAATAATATACATTTAGGCACACTGGGTGGGCTCCCAGTGTGCCACAATGAGAGGATGCTGACATGAGTTGTACGCAGATGTTGGCAAACATGACGATGGGTTTTGGGGGTGAGGGGGCACATCTGACACCAGGAGTGGGCATTCTGATGTCAGAAAAAATTTAAAAATTACTGTGGCACACTAGGGTAGGCTCACAGTGTGCCACATCAATGGGGAAGGGGGGATACATGCCAACTCAGGGATTGGGCATCTCGATGTTGGCTTTCTGTGGAGTGTGTGGTGGGTGGCAGGAGTTGCTGCTCACTTATTTCTTTATTGAAATGTTTCACCAGGAAAGGCACACTGAGCAAACAAGTTGCTCATGGAGCAATACCCGGGGACAGAGTGCTCGGCGGCAGGAGCTGACCTGGTTGCAAGGGAGGGGGGAGGTGCCACTGCAATGACAAAACTGTTTGTGATTGCAGCATCAGGTTTCTTTTAACTCTTTGACTCTCTTTGAAGCTGCTGTCATTGGCAGCTTCCCCATTCATTGGTGGCTGCAGGGCACACCCAGTAAAGCATCCATTGCACTGGGTGGCAGTGACACATCTCTCATTTCCCGTTATTGTCCTAAAGCATTTGGAGCGCAAGTGCATCAAATGTAAAAAATAGGAAGGTTGCACGGAGTAAGAAAAAAAGGCATACATTTTCATCTAGCCAATGCACACTGCTTAAATATTATTAAAAAAATCAGAGCTCGAATTAATACTAGCTAAGTAATGTATAGATACAGCTGCAATTACAGAAACATTGTGGGACAGTACAAGTGAGTGGAATAAACATATACCAGGCTATATGCTGTTAAAGAGAAATAGGAAAAATAGAAAGGGAGGAAAAGTATGTGCATACATTAAGAAAGGAGTGGAATGGTTAGTACTAGGTGGTATAGAAAACAGATGATTCAGATGTGGAAAATGTCTGGGTACAGCTAATAACAGAAAAGGGGAAAAAGATAATGGTAGGAATCTGCTATAAACCACCTAACAGTGGTAGTAACTGTAAGATTCTGCAGGAGCTGGCCTGACGGTGAAACACAACCAACACAGATGTGCAGAAAATTTCTCCCCTAGTAATAGTACAAATACAGAAGCTTAAGGTAAATCTTACCAACTGGAATACAGAGACAGTCATACACCAGCTGTGGAAGCTGGGTGCTTCTGGGGATCCCAAATGGGGTTTTCACTGTGTACTAGGATTATATTCTGCAGATAATAACATCCTGTTACCGGAGTAATAAGCTTATAGATGTCAGTGTGTTTCTGTACTCAGTGTTCCATTGGACAATACATGGGCATCTTGCACCTAGGATGATACTTTCTGTAGCATCTTTAGCAATGTGCTGACTAATTACTTATTAGAACAATGGGCTTATAATCTGCTAAATAAGCATACTTACTTCGAAACATAGGTGGCACTGCAGACCACAGAATATATTATATTATTATATCATTATGTCATGTTAGGCTGCTAATATTGTAATTGTCAGTAGATGTCATTAGAGACCACAAATACATATTTCTTTCTAATACATTAGATGTTTGGCTAAACAGTAGATTCCTGAAAAGGCCCTAATATAACAAAATCCATCAGTGCATTAGTAATGCCATTAGTATACAATATTATAGTATTATCCCTTGTCTGTTATGATAGCAACGATGGTAGTCATATGGGACAGCAGGGCAGGCTGGTCCAACATACGCCCACCCCTTGTTTCCTAGATACAAAGGCAACACTAACTAGGTGGGTAGGTAGGTCATTTTGCTAACTGAATGAGATTCATAGAGACACTTTAATTGATGTCTATGTTGTGTTAGAGTTTTATGTAAACAGAGCAGGATAATAATAAGAAAAATAATGAGAAACACTTGAATTACAACATAACTTTTGAATGTGAGCTCCAACCCTATGTGTTGGATAGTGTGGCGCTGAGGTCACCATCATGAAGTAGAGCATTTAATGAGTTCCCTGCCTTGGTGGCATTGTTACTTATGTGAACTAAATGTGTATCCTTTCTCTCTAGCAAAGACTTGAGATTCAGAGTAAGTGGATCAATATGTACATTGAGCACTGGTAAATACTGGGCTAGAGCATACAGATAGTCAGGGTCACTATCGATATAATCACGTTCGGGGGTGGGAACTGAATTGATAACCATATGGCCTATGATAGAGCGTTCCTAGGGCATGAAGCAGAAGTTTGGAAAGGGTCTGCCACAAGTTAAAGTTCCACACGACAAAGTCTGATGATTAGTCACAGCACAGTATTGTCCATCCGAGTTGTAGGTCACATGAACTTGAGGAAGGCGCCACTTCATGAGCTGGACAGGGCAGGTGATGAAAGTATTCGTGATACTGCTGGTGTGGATGTTGTCTTGAGATGCATTTCTGGAAGCTGTGCTGGAGGCATTGAAGCTGGGTTGCGCTTGACTCAAAGAGGGTCTGTCTTGATCCATAGAAGATGTTGTAAAAGCTGAAGAAAGTTCATGTAGGTCATCATTAAACTGTAATGACCAGCCCATTGTATCAGAGGAGTAACCACAAACTGGTGCAGTTACATCAAAGACATCACATCTGCATAGATAATGATATCACTTTTTAGCACAACAGTTTGTATGTGGAGCAACCCAGGAGTCAAGGCGAGGATGAAACACCAGTAGAGGAGGTAGATGAATCCATTCTCTGTAGATGCTGCCCTCCAGATGGCCCACAGAGTGGATAATTGCAAGCTTGTTGAAGACTGAAGAATCTTTGTTGAAAACTGGAAGAGATACTTTAAATGTTACATACATGGGGTCCTTAATGCTACAATGATTGGCTGTGTAACAAGGTCCTTAATTTGGGTGTGGTGTAACATAACCTAAATTTCATGCAGTATCCAGTGAAAAGGACACAGTCTTAGCCATACACTTCACAGTACAGGAAAGGTAATTGCAGTGGGGGCAATACTGTTTAGCCATATGTTTATCTTGGATCAAATCTGGGATCTGCCCTGATTCCAGATCCCAGAAGAGATTAGTGATACTGTTGAGTGCAAAATTACCATAGGCTGAACATATCATCTCCCTGCCTATGTGTTGTTCCTTAAGTTCTTTATTATTTAATGCAATTAATTCATTTTATCATAAGTTTCATCAAGCAATCTAGCAATATCATGCATATTATAAACAGTAAATCTTTCTTCTTGTGAGAGTCCTTCTTTACTGTGTAGCATGGGTTTTACTACATTATCTGCTATTTTAGAATTGAAGAGATTGTTATGTCTCTGAATTTTGATGAAATCGGTATGGACCCAAATTGACATTCCTGAGCCAAACAAACCTGTTACAGTGCCAGCTATTTCAATCACTACACTCAACAATTGATGATGATGTTGAGGCCAGAACACTCAACGGTGTTTTGTTGTGTAGTGCCCTGCTACAGGTCTTGAGCCCTAACTTGATATGCTGCCATTAAATCCAGTAACATCACAGAATGAAAATTAGATACACTAATAGAAACACATTGTCCAAACTCCACCATGTTCCAGCGGGTTAGGTTCAGTAGCACTGGCACGTGCATGTATTGCACGTTAGGCAAGGCAAGGCAAAATTTATTTAAAAGATGCCCAATCCTGGAGGCTCTGGGCACCGTACAAATTTTAAACAAGATTTTAAAACACAAAATTAAAACAAAATTATACAGAATAAAAATAAATAAGTCTAATAAAATCACAGCCTTTACTGTATATACTGTTCTAAATATCAAAGGCTTGGGAAAAAAGAAAAGTCTTCAGGCGGTCCTTAAAATATCCACTGTGGGGGCTTCTCTGACCTGAGCTGGCAAAGAATTCCACAGAACGGGAGCCGCAACACTAAAGGCTCTATCACCAGCTGATTTTAGCCTCGTTCTGGGAATTGTCAGGAAGCCACCACTAGAAGATCGAAGAGGACGGGTGGGGAGGGTAGGTGACAGAAGGTCTGACAGGTAACCAGGGCCCTGCCCATGTAGGGTCTTATAGGTGAGAAGACCCACCTTAAAGAGGACTCTCCACCTGACAGGCAGCCAGTGCAATTCGCATAAAACTGGTGTAATATGACAAAACTTTTGCTGCCCAGTCAACAACCGGGCAGCTGCATTTTGCACCAGCTGCAGTCTGCAGAGAGATCCTCCTGTGACCCCGAGATAGAGCGCGTTACAATAGTCAAGCCTAGATGTGACTAAGCCTAAGGCATGTATCAAGGTAGGGAGGTCCAGAGGCAGAACAAGGGGCTTAATTCTGGCAATGTTTCTGAGATGTAAAAAACAGGTACGAACCGTGGAGGATATTTGAGCCTCCATGGTTAAGTTCCTGTCCAGAATCACTCCCAGATATCGCACCCAAGAGGAGGCCTTCAATGGCACAGCTCCAAGGACAAGCCCAGTTTCTGAGTCAGAGGCCATCCTATCAAGAACTCTGTTCGACTCCACTACCAATACCTCCATCTTGTCAGGGTTCAGTCACAACCAGCTGGAGGCCATCCAGTCGTTAATCTCAGCCAGACAGATGTTAAGCACATCCACTGCATTGGATGTTCCTGGGGCAAAGGAAAAATATAGCTGAGTATCATCGGCATAACAATGAAAACTCAAACCATACTTCCTAATGATCCTTCCCAGGGGCAGCATGTACACTGTGAACAACATTGGGGCCAGTACCGATCCTTGAGGGACTCCACAAAATAGGAGACTGGGTATAGATGAAGAATTCCCCATCATGACCCGTTGCCTTCTGTTGGTAAGAAAGGACTCAAACCAGTTGATGACAGTACTGGTGAGTCCACATAGCTCTCTAAGGTGGACAAGCAACACACAATGGTCCACAGTGTCAAATGCAGAAGAGAGCTCGAGGAGAACAAGAATTGTCTTGTCCCCACGATCTCTTGCCCTGAGGAGATCATTCTGCACCCGAACAAGTGCAGTGTCTGTGCTATGTCTAGCCCGAAATGCTGACTGGAAAGGTTCATACAACTTGTGAGTCATGAGATGCTCTTCCAACTGAAGCGCTACCACCTTTTCCACCACCTTCCCCAAAAATGGAAGGTTGGATACAGGACGGTAATTCGCCTTGATCTCCGGGTCCAAAGATGATTTCTTTAAGAGGGGTCTCACCAGAGCCTCCTTCAAGGCATCTGGAAAGGCCCCCTCAGAAAGGGAACACTGTACAATCGAGGAAAACACCAGGCCAACAGAGTCAACGCATCTCATTAAAAAATGCGTTGGCACTGGGTCCAGTTCACAAAAGGTATGCTTCATGCTGGCTGCCACCTCAATAACCTCACTAGCCTTCACTGGTCTAAACTCTCCCCAACTAGGCGGAGTGCTCTCAGAACGCATCAGGCGACCACTGTCAGCTACAGTATTACTAGCTGAAGAAGCCACCCGCCGGATCGAGGACACCCTGTCCGAAAAAAACTGAGCAAACTCTTCACAGTCTATATTAGAAAAAACCCTCCCGAGCTGCAGACAGGCAGGATGAAGAAGCCTGTCCACAGTCCTGAAGAGTAAAGCTGGTCGTTTTTTCCAAGCAGCAATCTCCCTAGACAGAAACACTGCCTTCTTATGATTGATTGCCTCCTGGTACGCACTATAGTGTGCACGCAGGACCAGTTTTTCCACCCCCAGGCAGGATCCCCTCCAGCAGCACTCTAATCTCCGACCCATCTTCTTTCATCTCTGAGCTCCCCAAACCAGGGGACCCAGGTATGAAGCTGCTGGTCGTGACACGGACAGGTGCGAGAGTGATGGTGTCAGATAGCACCATATTATAGGTATCAACCCCGACATCAACACCTCTGATGCATGCAGCACCCACACTAGACAATTTAGCTGCCGCCAAAAAACCCTCAGGGGTAAAACCCCACAAAGGACGACAGCTAATCATCTCAGCAGGGGAAGGACTTATGGTGGGAGCCCCAAGCGTGAACTGCACCATGCAGTGATTGGACCAATGTACTCGATCAATCCTGAGATCACTGATCTCAAGCCCCAGTGAGAACACCAACATGTGGCCATCCTGATGAGTTGATGCAGTAACAGCCTGCGTCAATCCTAAAGAGAACATATTCTGCAAAAAAATCACAGCTACATCTGTGATTCTCGTCATCGACCTAAACATTGAAATCCCCCAGAAAAACACATCTGGGGGATTCCAATGTTCCATCGGCGACTAATTCTGAGATCTCCTGCAGGAAATTCCCCATCGACCCAGAAGGGCAGTGGATGAGGAAGATCCTGCAGCCTGCATCCTGCATCAGGTCCTCCACGAATAGCCACACATTCAAAGGAACCTGGAGTTCTCACTGGGTGCACGGTGAAGGTCAGGCTGGATCTAAAACAAATAGCTACACCGTCACCCCTGCATTCCACTCTGGGGCAGTGCACCATGGTATATCCAGGAGGGACTGCGGCCTCAAAAATTGGGCCCACATCATCTCCCACCCAGGTCTCCGTGATGCAAGCCAGATCAACCAAAGAAATCAAGGCAGCAATAATTGCCGTCTTATTTCTGATCGATCTGGCATTGCAAAGCACTGCCATCAGGGGATTGAAGGGTGGTGCAGCCCCTCAGGTTACCAGACCACTCGGTCTGGTGGACTCCCTGGGGATGGGCACCAACCACATCTGGCCTCTCCTAGATGCCCGTCATAACCCAGGGTGCCTTCTTGACCTAACAACCTCAATCCTACACCACTCATACATAGGTCTCCCCACTGTTCACGATCAGCACAATCCCTTCCAATCCCCACTTCCCAACAACATCTGACAGTAGTGTCTGACACTGGGAGGGGGATAAAAGGGCGCAAGTCGTATAACAGTGAGCTCCCATAAATAATCCTGGCCCCCTTAAATCCTCCCATATAGCCCCTGCAAATCCCAAGCAACTAATAAAGTACTTAACTATCAGACTGTAAACAAACACAATTTGTATCTAAAATATCTGCCTAGCCTACTTAAATACAAAGCATCTACTATTAATTAGCATTTAAAACAAACTACAACTGCTTCACACTAATGCTCTCTAGCTAGGATATTCCTTTCTTCAATAATAGTTTAGACAATAAGATATAAACTAATAAACTTTAACACTACTTAGAAGGGATAAAAGGAAAAACCTACCCTTTTTCTTCATTAATTACTAATAAATTTTTTAGTCGGTGGCTAACACCACTCACAGCTCGCGACTTCACAGCGCTTGCAGCACGGCAATTTAAAAGGATACATCCCCACCCTCGGACTCTCAGGTCCTAGCTCCCTTCCCGCATACACCTCTGGCAAATGGAAAAAACAAAGGACCCACTGCACAGCCTCTCATGCTGTGCAGGTCCTTTAATCAAGAGGGTAATTTCGGGCCTCAATGCCCAGCACACAGGGGGGCACAAAGTCGTTTGTCGTTCTAGTTCCTAGCCGCCTACGAGTGGTGTTGCAGTCCACAAATCCAAAGTTCAAAGGCACACAGGTTTAGCCGCTTGCGAGCAGCATGGCAATTTAAAAGGATACTATCCCCGCCCCTCAGACTCTCAGGTCCTAGCTCCCCCCCCGCATACACCTCTGGCAAATGGAAAAAACAAAGGACCCACTGCACAGCCTCTCACACTGTGCAGGTCCTTCAATCAAGAGGGTAATTTCAGGCTTCAATGCCCAGCACACAGGGGGGCACAAAGTCGTTCGTTGTTCTAGTTCCTAGCCGCTTACGAGTGGCGTTGCAGTCCTCAAATCCAAAGTTCAAAGGCACACAGGTTTAGCCGCTTGCGAGCAGCGCACCAATTTAAAAGGATACTATCCCCGCCCCTCGGACTCTCACGTCCTAGCTCTCCCCCCCCCCGCATACACCTCTGGCAAATGGAAAAAACAAAGGACCCACTGCATAGCCTCTCACACTGTGCAGGTCCTTCAATCAAGAGGGTAATCTCGGGCTTCAACGCCCAGCACACAGGGGGGCACAAAGTCATTCGTCGTTCTAGTTCCTAGCCATTATTAATCAAAGTTCCAGGTATAGATGTTGCTTCCAGGCCACTTTCTGGGCCAGGCTCCAAGGTGGAACATTGAAGAGGGGTATCTTTATTAACTGGAGTCACTGTAAGGAAAAGAACAATGGAAGCAACTGTGTGGTTGAAACATATATTTTGTACAGTTATATTATGGAAACGTGTGCAAAAGTCTTTTATTAATCATTGCTGTGAGATTGTAAAGTCCTGTATCTTGTGGTGTAATGTGATGGATGCACAAAGTTCCATTAAGGCAAATACAGGTATTAGGCCAACCTTTAAAAGTACCTTTGGCAAGGCTTGCAACTGGAAGTTGCTGTCCATCAAAATGATCAGTTTTCCAGTCAGTTTTTAAAGTAGACAATATTGGTACAATAACAAGAGTACTGAAGTATGCATCCTGATCTGCTTGAACAGAAATATGAGTAGAGGATAAATCTGTGGTTATGCCTATACCAGGGGAAGGGGTAAAATCTGGAAGAGGGGAGTAGGCTGGGTCATTGGGGTTCATGGCATGAAGAACAGCACGGATATGGGTCTGGTATACCTTGGTGTGCTGGAGCTTCTTGTGGTATGCCTCACTCCACAGGAGCTTCTAGTGAGGGGTCAAATGGATGGATGCTAGGTCTCTCGGCCATAAATCTAAGAATAGCAGGAGCAGCAAAGGAGAGAAGACGGGGAAACAAAAATATTGTTAATAAATTGTGCTCCTTCCTCTGAGGGTGGAGGAAGGAGTGTCTTCACATCAGCTTCTCTCCACCATCAGTCATTTGGTCTTCTAGGCCAATACTACATTTCAGTTTATCAGAATTGTTCAGCAGCTGAGAACAAAAAGCAAAAGAGACAGTTAAGTACACAAGGTGCTCCTTCTCTCTGGGACTGGAGGAAGGAGCATTTATATTCCACTTTACTATATGGGGCTAATCACCTTTGTAGAGCTTCAGCTGGTGCATGGTACCACTTATCAACTGGCTTTCTTCTGCCATCAATGATTCAGATGTAGTACACAGCTGGACTCAATTTGTTGATGATATCAAATGGACCTGACCATTTGTTTGCAAAGGCATGTGCTGGAGAGGCAAATTTTAGAATAATGACTCAGTTGCCTACTTGCCAGTCGACTTTGAGGTGTTTTTCAAAGTACTTTTTGGACTGCAGTTGGGCTTGGTCCAAGTTGTTTGCAGCAAACAAATGAATTTGAGCAAGGTTCTTTAATTTTTGGTTGACAAAGGTATCCACTGATACGCTCACTGCAGTAGGAACATTGAGGTCAATCATCAAATGTTCTGGTAATCTCATTTGTCTAGCAGTCATTACCTCAAAAGGAGTACATCGAGTAGATGCTGAAGGGGTAGCTCTATTTGCCATTAGGAGTAAGGGCAACAAAGTATCTGAAGTTTTTCCAGTATCAGTGGCAAATGCGCCAAAATTGTGGAACTCCCTTCCTGCCAGTGTTCATGCTTCCCCCTCCCACCCTTGCTTCAAATCTTCCCTTTGGAACTTCCTAAAAACCTCATCAACCTGCCTGTGTTAAGCATAAATCGGGCCCCCCCCCAAGTATGCAATCCTCTCAGGGCTATCTCCTCTGCTGCTCTCCCTCCTTATGCACTTACCACCCCATGTGGAGTGGCATCTATTGCTCTTATCCATTATCCTAACCTGGTCTAGCACCAAGTCCTGTCTCTCACTAAAGGCATCTGCACCTTACTATTTTGATGTTTTGCTCCTGGTAGTGGTGTTCTTACTACAAATTCCCAATTGTTATTTGATGTGCACTGCGGTACTACCCAATGGCGGAGCATGTCGCTCCTGTATGTAACCTTCACTGTTAATGCTCCTCTGTGTAAACCTTGTGTTCATGGATACATTGTAACTCTCCCGGGTCGCTCCTGAAAATAGGCACTTTGCTGTCTAGTGTGCTTACCTGGTTAACAAAAGCAAATAAATAAAATTTACATAACCCTGCTTTCATGTGTCTGTTTGCTCTTTCTACTTGTCCTGATGACTGAGGATAGTAAGCTATGGGAAATTTCTGACTAACTCCCAATACCTTCATAGTTTCCCAAATAAGTTCACCTGTGAAGGTGGTTCCTTTATCTGAATCTGCCTTGAGAGGTAGGCCCCATCTGGTAAATACTTATCCTACCAAGATTCATGCAGTGGCTTTTGCAGTTTGGGCCATGCATGGAAAGGCTTCAACCCATTTGGAAAATACTGTAGGCCAGTGATCATAAGTGAAAATTTGTTGTTTCTGGGGGTACGAGGCAGTGCTCCGATGAAATCAATCTGGATATCATCCCAAGGGCCAGAGTGTCTCTGAGGCAAAAGTTTGGCATTCTTCTTGGCTGGAGTTGGGTTATTCTGTGTGCAGATAAAACAGTTATTCACATAATGCAGGACATCTGGTGTTATACCAGGCCACTAGCCCATGGTTTTTGCTTTCTGGACTGTCTTGTTCACCCCTTGGTGTCCACCTGTAGGGGTGTCATGAACCTGATGGATGACTTCAGAATGAAGTGATTTAGGAATTACCCAGAGTTTCTGATCACCTGAGTGATAGAAAATCAGTTTGTGATCCTGGGACAGATGGCTAAAGAGTCTTCTCTGTCATTGTAGTGGTGGAAGGGTTCAGCTTTGGAGTGAGCCTTCACTTTGTGGATAAACAGTTGAATATACATTGTGCAGCCAGGCTGACAATGTATATGAACAAGTCTTTGTACTTGACTGGGGTACCTTCAGAGGAGGTAAAATCATGGGCCTTCCAAAACGGAAGGAATTCTGTCAAGGAGTTGCACACCCAAGATGAGACAGAAAAGATGATGGTATCCTCAGTTCCTTCCCATCTATGATCTCTAAGGCACAAGCAACAGCTGCAAGTTCTGCATACTGTGATGATTTGACACAGCACTTCATTGACACCTCAGAGGTGTCACCTGTGGGGACCAAGACCCCAAATCCTGAGATTTGACCCCCCTCATCATATGAGGAAGAACCATCTGTGAAGACATGACACATGGTAGAGTCAGTCAATGTGTTTTCTGTTTGCTGGGAGAAATGGGCCTGGTTCAGGTAAAACTGGTGGCTATAGGCCACACTCATGTGGTTCTCCTTGGTATAGAAGATCATGTGCCAAGATGGATGGCATTTTGGCAGGAAGTACAGTGATGTCTCTATCTTGAAGTAGTAGAGACCAATGTGTGAGTCTGGTATTAGACACATTGCCATCTTTTATCCTATCTGTCAATAGGAAGTTGGTGGGGGTGTGGTTGGTGTGGTGCAGGATGGGACAACAATCCTATTATGTACACAAAGTGTTTGAAAACCCAAAAGGTTGCCAGCAGGTTTCTTTCACACAATAATACTTCATCTCTACCATGGAGAGCATTTGTGAAGCATAGGCAGTAGGCCCCAGGATACAAATGACCATTGGAACAAGGACTGCTGATGTGCCTACTCCAGAGGCGGCAGTTTCCAAATGGAATGGAAGTTCTGGGTTTGGGTTGGCCAATGCTAGAGCAGAGGCTAGGGCCTTTTCCAGGGAGGTGACAGTATCAGTGTGCTCAGTACTCATTTGCCATGGGATGTCCTTTTTCTGGAATTCATACAGAGGGGCAGTCTTCTTTGCAAAATTGCAAATAAAATCCCTGGAGTAGTTGACCATACCCAGGAAATGTCTGAGGGTTGCCACACTGGTGGGTAATGGCAAATCCTGTGGGCCCTAAATTTTATTTGTTGCAGGGCTCCTCCCTACTCCAGTTGTGCACAGGCCCAGAAATATCACTTTTGGTTGACACAACTGTACCTTTGCAGGACTGCATTTGAAGCCTGCTTTCTGTAGCAGTGTGAGGAGCTCATCTAGAAGTTCCAGGTGTTTTTCCACATCCACTGTGGCTTGGAGAAGGTCATCCACGTATTGTAGGAGACATTCAGAGGAAAAGCCACTGATTGTATCCTTCATGTAGATGTGAAACAGAGAGGAGCTATTATGGAACCCCTGTGGGAGGCAGTTCCATGTGTATTGACATCTTTCAAAGGTGAAAGTGAATCTGTATTGTCTCTCTTGGGCCAAGGGTAGGGACCAAAATCCATTGGAGGTGTCTAATGTACTGAACCACTGGTGTTCAGGTTTGAGAAGTCTGGGCACATTAGGAGCAAGTGCCACAGTTGGGGTGCAGCTGGGGGTCACCTGATTAAGTCTGCGATAATCAATGGTGAGTCTCCAGCTATTGTTGGGTTTCTTCACAGGCCAGATGGGCGAATTGACTGTTGACATACAAGGCCTTATGACTCCCTGCTGGACAAGTGAGTCAATGGTGTCTCTCAATGAGGGTATGGCTTCAGTTGGGAATGGGTAGAGCTTTTGGTGGGGTGGATCCTCCCCAGTAATCTGGATGAGGGTGTCCATTGCTCCACAGTCATGTTTGTTCTTGGTAAAGGCCTCTTGGTGCCTTTTCAGGATTGGTTGGATCTGAGATAGCAGCTTGTGATGACACTGCATGATGATGATGTCATACTCTTTGTCATTGAGGACCACAGCTGCCACCAAATGTGAGTCAGAGATGAGTACCATGTGGAGTTGTCCTCGTATTTGGAATAATAGCTTGTTGGCTAAATGCACAACTCATCTGTTTGTGATAGGAAATCAATTCTCAAGATGCTTTGGTGATGATGTAAGACCATGAGGTCAAAACGATGTTCCACCAGCAAGGTACCAATAATGACTGGTATGGGTTTGGATCAGTAGGTGATAACCAGGGTCCCTTCAAAGGTCTGGGCAGAAGTTGCCCTTACAGTGGACCATGGAGATGACTTTGAGTTCTCTTGATGTAACACAGAGACAGTGGCTCCCATGTCTAGAAGTAGTTCCTGTTGGTGGCCCCCTACCAATGCTTCAATACATGGTCGGCTGGTTTCATCCTTCACAAGGGCAGTGATAAAGTGTATCGGGACTTGACACTGTTATTCAGAATCTTCCTTCTAGGTTGGAGTCAGGTCCTGTGAATCCTGGAGCATCTGGGTACATTCATGGTAGGGAGACTCTGGGGCCTCCTGGACCTCCTCCGGATCTTCCTGGTACAGAAGTGCAGATGGGACACTTGCATGGCTGAGAGCTGCAATTGTCTTTTGGGCAAGGCTCATAACTTTGGATTTTACCCCTAGCTTCGAACTCTCAGAGCCAGTTGTTCTCCTCCTGTAATTCCTTATATGTAGGGCCTGGTCGCTTTCGGTTCTGGCCCTGGTAGTGGCTCCGGTTATCCCGCTTTTGTTTTGGGTTACCCAGTCTCTTGGGGTGGTAGTCCTGAGTCTGGGCCTTTTATTTATATTCCACTATGTATTTCATAGCCGGCTCAGCACTAGGCTGCACAGCGGCCACCTTGGCCTTCTGCCTGGTGTTCTGATCTCGTATGTACAGCTGGTATGTATGCTCCATTTTTTTTCATAGTCTCAGTAAAAAGGTCCACTCTTGGGATGATAGAATCCTCTATCATGTCCTGAATTGCCTGTAACATGTTTTTCAAAAACAAGTTTTTGTACTCTAGTGATTTCCTGTCTGAGGCCTCATTCATGGCTCTCTTGTCAGTATGATATGACAGTAAGAGCCGACTTTCATACTGATCAGGTTTTTTCTTCATGAGCTGTTTGACTTTGTAGGCCATAGACAAGCCCACTAGGTGGGGAAGGTGTGTGAGAATTAGCTCTGCTGCAATGTCATCGAACCTTGCTGAGGTGTAACTTAGCTGTTGCATCAGCCATGCCCTGGACAAGGCTGTTTTGGCTGATCTCATTGCAGACTAGGTCCACCATGGCCAGCAAAACCATTGGGATGCTGGCCTCTCAATTGCATCATCAACCAAGAGTTCTACCTTGCGCTGGTCTGCGGGTTGTAAGATGGCTATCAGAGGTGGGCAAGGCCGCTGCCCTCTGGAGTCCCATGGACCAACATCTTGGGTGTCATCATCATCTCCATCATCATTGGGTATTGACATCAGGTCGATGGGTGGAGTAAAGGGTAATGCCTTGACATGCCCCTTCAGAATATCAAACTGCTGATGCAACTGTGCATACCTTTGCCTGCACTTTGCATGTTTAAATTTTACACCTACATGCTGTTCTGTACTAAATATGTTTTTTGTAAAACTCTATACGCTGTGGAAAACTTCATGATTCTCACTGATCTCCCTCACCAAATCCATCTGACACATCCATTTCTCTCAACAAATCATCATTCGCATTCTTTAATTCATCATTTGCATCAGTCAACGTACCATTCATTTGCAATGCCTGCTTCTTGTCATGATGCATTTTTTTCACAATTCTCTTTCAACCTAGCAATCTCTCTGTCCTTCTCTAGCAGAGTGTTACACAATTCTGTCTGCGTTACATGCCTGTGGCTTTCCATCTCCTTCTCCCAAACCTTTTGTTGCTCACCTTTCCCTCATAGCGTGGATTCCAGCTCTGTTTCCAAAGCTGACACTCTTGCTTCCACTGCCTGGAGGGCAACGTACAAGACTGCAACCATCGCACCCTTACGGTTATACTTCTTAACTGTTAGTTTTATTTCAGAGGACAGTGAACACACATGCTGTTCAGATGCTGCACTTTGTGCAAAATCACCCCAGCCTCCATGGGACGTTAAAAAGTTTGCGATGTCTAGTTTTAACTCAGCACTGATTGACATTTTGACTGTCCTGCCCACTTTCTGTACAAGCCGAGAAGCCCAGAGTGGTCCGGATCACCCTGTACTTTCCCTGCTAGAAAGTTGCACTTTTGGAATCATGGAGCCCCTCAGACAAGGCCTTAGGGTTGTTACATGCAAATAAATGAACAGGAGGGCTCAAGGATTTTAATGCTAAATCACTAAGGGCTCAGAATTTATAGCAGAAGCAAGCAATTACCAGTCCTCACAAAGTACCTTGCAAAAGAGGGGATAAATTGCCTTGGCTGTAGCAGACCCCCTTATCAAAAATAATTTATGTGAGCTGTTTCACAGCTGCGAGCAAGACCTTGAAGTAAAGCCAAAGCATGTAAGGCAGAAGCAAGCAACAGCCAGTCTGGTCGACAAAATGTTTCTTCCCTTAAAAACCTCTTTATCCCCTGGTCCCAAAATTCATACACACCTGTAAATCATGTAAGTGTTTTTTGTTCTATCACAATCAGGTCCTGCCAGCACAGTTGCCACTTTTAAGATTCTGCAGGAGATGGCCTGACGGTAAAACACCACCAACACAGATGTGCAGAAAATCTGTTTTATTTCTCCCTAGTAATAGTACAAAGACTGACGCATAAGGTAAATCTTACCAACTGGAACAAAGAGACAGTCATACAATAGCTGTGGAAGCTGGGTGCTTCCAGGGATCACAAAAGGTTTTGGCCATGTACTAGGATTATATACTGCAGATAAGAATGTCCCATTACCAGGTTAATAAGCTTATAGACATCAGTGTGTTTCTGCACTTGGTGTTCCATTGGACAATACATGGGTGTCTTGCACCCAGGATGATACTTTTTGTAGCATCTTAAGCAATGTGCTGACTAATTACTTATTATAACAATAAACTTATAATATGTTAAATAAGCATGCTTACTTTGGAACATAGGTGTCGCTGCAGACCACAGAATATATTATATTAATATATAATTATGTCATGTTAGGCTGCTAATATTGCAATTGTCAGTATATGTCATTACAGACCACAAATACATATTTCTTTCTAATACATTAGACACTTGGCTAAACAGCAGATTTCTAAATAGGCCCTAATACAACAAAATCTGTCAGTGCATTAATAAGACCATTAGTATACAGTATTATGGTATTATCCTTGTCTGTTATGATAGCAATGATGATAGTCATATGGGATGGCAGGGCAGGCTGGTCCAACATAACTATAATCAAGAACTATTGAGGAAGATCTCAAAGGCAGCTGGAGTGAGAAATCTAATTTTTGTAGGGGACTTTAATCTACCAGGAATTAAATGGAGAGATCTAAGCAGATTCTCGCAATATGCAAACTATTTTGTAGAGACACTACTAAATGAGGGCCTACAGCAGAAAATATTAAAACCAACAAGAGAAGGTAATATTTTAGATGGTATCCTGTGATGAGGGCATCCACTATTGAGCGCTTACAAAAAGGGTGAGTCAGTAGTGGCACCTGTTCACTGGGCTACTGAATGGGGGGTGACTATGGCTATGGTGGCATCCTGTTGCTATATGTACACATGCGTATTTGGGGGAGTGAGTATGCCATGCGATGGGTGGAAGGGGAGGGAGGGTTTGTGAGGCATAGTGTGGCAGTGGGTTGCCGAGTTGGCCCTTTGGTGTGGTGGGTGATTGGCAGGCTAGGGTTGTGAGGGTATCAAGTTCAGTTCCAGGTGCATGTTTGTTTTGTTGCATGCCCGGTTTAAATTTTTTATTGTCCAGTTTAGCACCCCCCCGACATGCACCCCCCTGGAGTTGAGAATTCTTTAGTAGGGGGATGCAGGGGGGTGAAGGAAGGATTTATGTTGGGGGCATAAATAAAAAGTAAACAAGTCCCCAGTGCCCTTTTGCCATGTGCCAGAAGTGTACATTGGCGAAACTGATTTTCACCGATGTACATTCACCCTAACGGCGATCACCTTTCCATGATTGCCGTTATCACATAGAACCATTTTAGACCTGATTAAATCCAATTTAGTTTACAAAATACAAAACATCAAGATAGGGGATAACCTAGGTACCAGTGATCACAACAGCATAAGATTTAACATTAAAACAAATATGGTGAGAGCAGAATGGACAACAGTCATTAGAAATTATTTTAAGGCAGATAGCAAGAAAATCAGGGAAAGCCTCCACAAAATCGGAATGGGAAAAAGAATAAGATGGAAATCAGCAGAGGAATGCTGGACAAGAATCAAAAATAAATTATTAGAGGTGGAAAGCAAGTACTGTATGTTCCTGTTAAGCAGATTTATATTAAAAGAGGGAACATTCCTCTATGGCTGTCTCATAGAGTACAGAAACAGATTAGGAGAAAGGAAAAAGCATATGCAAAATCTAAGAAAATGCCCAATGAATATATCATACAGAAATGGAAACTACAGCTTAAGAAAAAACAAATGTTTTATACAGAAAGAAAGACAAAATTTAGAATTCAGGATAGCACACACCAAAGATAACAACTCATTTTTTTGCATATGTAAACAATAACAAGAGGTCAGACAGGGCAGTAGGACAAATAACAAGTAATGGGGAATTAATAACAGTTGTTCATAGGGTAGCAAATAGATTTAATGATTTTTTTTGCTCTGTATTTAGCACAAAAAGCATAAAAAGCAACATAACAGTGCAAAGTGAGAAGGGAGTAAATACAAGTAGTATGGATATGTTTGCAGAAAGTGAAGTATTGTCAATACTGTCTACAATTAAACCAAATAAATCCATAGTCCCAGGTGGAATACAACCTAGATCACTGAAGGAAACATATGATTGTATTATAGGACCTATAATTAGGCTGCACAATATATCTTATAATAGGGGCGAGGTTTCTGAAGACTGGAGGCGTACTACAGTTGTCTCAATTTTTAAGAAAGGAAAGAGATATGGTAGAAAATTACAGACCTGTCAGTTTGACAGCTATTATATGCAAAGTACTGGAAACATTAGTAAAAGAGAAATTGATAAAAGAAATCAAGAAAAAAGGAGTTAATGGACTGTTCCCAGCATGGTTTTGTTTCTGGATGATCATGCATGACAAACTTGATTACTTTCTATGTAAAAATTAGCAATAATTAGATAGAAGTATCCCAGTAGACATGATTTTTTCTCAGCTTTTCTAAGCCTTTCAACAAGGTACTCCATCTCAAATTAATGAAGAAGATGGAATGAACTGAGATAGATAGCAAGATAATAGCATGGGTAAACAAATGTCTACACAATAGAACTCAGCAGGTTAGAATAAAGGATACATTATCAGACATGGGGAGGTCTCTAGTGGGGTGCCCCAGGGGTCAGTCTTTGGGCTGTCACTTTTTCTCTATGCATTAGTGACATGCAAAACAATACTGATAATTGGATTAAGAAATCTGCTGATGATATGAAGTTGGGGGGGTGAGGTGGATAGAGATAGCAATTATGAATCACTTAAAAGATACTTAGAGACACTTGAGCATTGGGCAATCATAAAATGGTGTTTAATGCAGATAAATGTGTTGTTTTGCATCTGGGACAAAACAATCCAAGGAGGGATTACAGTATAGAGGGGAAGGTGCTGAAGAAGGTGGAAACCAAGAAGGACTTGGGTGTAATAATAAGTATCATTTTGTCAAATGAAAAACAATATAGGAAGGTAACTATAACAGCAAATAGAATACTAAACTGCATAAAGAAGTCCTTTATCACTATGAACAAGCATTGCCTGGTGATGTATAAGACATATAAGGCCACATGTGGATAATGGAACTTCCTTTTAGAGCCATTATTTGAAGAGAGACAGGGAAATGCTGGAGAGACTGTAGCAAGGGCAACACAACTAATTCCAAATTTAAGAAGGATTACATAAGAGCAAAGGGTGGCAAAATTTAGGCTTTTTACACTGCAGGAGAGAAGATTTAGAGGGGATATGTTATGACTACGTATATAAAATTCTGGGAGACAATGTTTAATTATCCTGGTATCAGATGAATAGATCATACGGGGAAGACTGCCCAGGAACAAACCTTCTTAGATTCGATTACTATCAGTCGGACTGGAACAGCTGGTTAAAGCACCTACCAGAGTGGAAAATACTCTGGATCTTGTTCTTACCAATTTAACTAGTAGTTTCTCTGAAAAATCAATCAAAGCTCCCTTAGGCACTAGCGATCATAACATCATATTGTGTACCTACTCAGATACATGAATGGTCAATACTGCTAAATTAACCACAAAAAACATAATAAAGCAAATTTTAAAGCAATACAGAAGGTTCTGGACTCCATAAACTGGAAATATATGCTAACCATCCTAACCATTGAAGAATGTTGGACTACTATAAAAAATATAATCACTACAACCAAAGAATGGTACGTGCCTATCAAATATATTAACAACAATAAGAGGTAGGTACCACCTTGAATGACTAGTAAACTAAAGAAACAAATTAATAAAAAGGAAAAAGCTTAGAAAAATTATAGGAACAAAAGAAGTCATCAATCTTACACCAAATATAAAGAAGAACTAAGGATAACTAAACAGTTATTCAAAAAAGAAGAAAGAAATCTGGAATTTGGAATAGCCATTAGTAAGGGAAATCAAAAAGTGTTCTTTGGTTATGTAAATAATAAAAGCAAAGAGAAGAATTCAATAAGATCCTTATCAGTAAATGACAAAAATATTACTGACCTAACTGAAATGGCAAATATCCTAAACAATTACTTTTCAGCGTGTTTTAATAAAAAGGAAGGTTCACTTGGTCTAAGTATCAATGCTTTAACACACATTCCAGAAATCTCAATAGAAGAGGTGAAAGAAGGTCTATTAAACTTAAAACCTGACACTTCAGTTGGACTTGGATGGTATTCATCTTAAGTACCTTAAAACTTGGCATCATGCTTAAGTATACCCTTAAATATGCTGCTTAACAAATCCTTAAGATCTGGACAAATACCAGCTGATTGGAAGACTGTGGTTATAACTCCTATTTTTAAAAAGGGTAGCAGAACAACTCTGGAAAACTACCGACCCATAAGTATTACCTCAGTCCCAGGTAAAGTTATGGAACGCTTAATAAAATGAAGGTTTGAAGAAGAAATATCC
Organism: Neoceratodus forsteri; assembly: GCA_016271365.2. Classification (NCBI taxonomy): domain Eukaryota; kingdom Metazoa; phylum Chordata; order Ceratodontiformes; family Ceratodontidae; genus Neoceratodus; species Neoceratodus forsteri. Next base: position 1,354,043,003 of record CM057455.1, on the reverse strand, counting down.
AGCTAGGACTCAATGACAGTACCCAACATGGCTTCAAGAAGGGGAGATCATGCACTATAAACTTAATAGTCTTTTATGAAACCATTACAAAAAGTCTTGAAGTAGGGAAACCATGTGATGTCATTCTGCTTGATTTCAAGAAAGCCTTCTATAAGGTCCCCCATTGCAAACTTGTAAATAAATTATCTTAAATGTCATACAGTGCATACCTTATAAACTGGGTTAGAGCATGGCTGGATAATAGGACCCAGCAAGTTAGGATACTTGGTAGAACTTCATCCTCCAGGGAGGTGACAAGTGGTGTTCCACAGGGATCGGTCCTGGGACTGTTCTTGTTTAATTGCTTTATTTCTGACCTACACGTAGGTGTGATATCCAAACTCATCAAGTTCACAGATGACACCAAGACTGCTGATGAGGTAGACCCATTTTCTAAATATCAATGCCTTGTTAGAGACCTTGAACTGATAACCAAATGAACTAGTGAGAATGATATGGAATTAAGTTTAATAAAATGTATGGTTTTGCACCTTGGGGAAAACAATTAGTATTACTAATACAAGTGTACCCACTGTAAACAGTGAAAGGGATTTGGGGATTATTATTGATGACACATTCAATTTGGCATTTCCATATCAGGACCATAGTACAAATGGCTAGTAAAATAATCAATATAATAAAAAAAATTATTCATAACAAGAGATGAACACTATATACTTAGTCTCTATAGAAACTATGTGCGCCCCATCTCAACTATGCTTCTCCAGTCTGGTCATCGTGTTACAAACAAGACATCAGTTTGTTGGAGGGGGTTCAGAGGAGGGCAATGAAAATTATCCATGGACTCAAGAACTTACCACATAAGGCTAGACTTCAGCAACTAAACCTTATGACACTCGAGAAGAGAAGAAATAGGGGGGACTACCTTCTATTTTACATCATTGGCTATAATGCATTAATGAAAGACTGTAAAATTAGACCAATTGGAAGGGAGTGTAATCTTACATTGCACAAAAAACTGTTCGAGTTACCTAGGACAAATACCCAAAAAAAAAGAGACAACCATTTTACTATTAGGTCTGTGACATATTGGAATAAGCTGCCAGAATATCTGGTAAATATTACTAACTTCACATCCTTTAAAAGAGAATTGGATAAATTCTTGGGTTATTAGTATTTCTTGCCCCACAGAGTGTGGGGGATGGACTCGATGGGCCTTGGTCCACTTCAGTCCTACTGTACCAAGTACTAAGTACAATGAACTGATGACTGAAATTGGCATACAGTACATAGACAGGGGATTAGACTGAAGATCACACAAGAAGCAACTTAAACAGGAGCATGTGCATACAAATACTAGGAAAGAATTCTTTACACAGAGAGCAGTGAGGATATGTAATGGTTTGCTAAGGGAGGTAGTGGATGCAGAGTCCTTTCAGAGCTTTAAAACAAAGATTGATGAATACATAATAGGGAACAGGGGAATTAGCTATGCCCACTAGAAGTGGGAGACAGTACATAATGGGCAAAAGCCTTCTGTCTAACAAAACCAAGTATTGTACCAAGTTGAAGTGCGGATGAGATAACAGACGCCATTAGACAAGACTTGGTTATGATGCTGAAATCTCATCTGATGATGTCAAAATCTTATCCACCATTTTGCATTTGGCAGAAACTGCACCCAAGCCTTAGCAGCCCCCCATATATTTTCCCACTATCAAATCATTCAAATTGGCAGAACCAAGGAATAGCACTGAAATTGTGCTTGCAATGTAATTTGCTTAATGTTGTAATATTAATACTTAGTAGCACTTTTGCATATGTCAGGGCACTATTCTAATACATTTTTGACACGGTGATGTCACAGCTCTCGCAGAGTGCGTGGTGACATTAGATGTTGATGATGTCACCCACGACCTGATTGGCCATACCAGTATAAAGATGCTGGAAGAAACAAAGCTAAGGCATCCCTAGTAAAGGCAAACAAGCAGCCAGCTAGTCAAAGACTGATGCAATATATCATGCACAAACAAATTGCTTGTATTAACTCAAATAATTCTACAAGATTAACGAACATATTTTGTTTTCCTTTTAAGATATGTAAAGAGAAATATTAAAACTTCTGTAGAAAGAATGCTACTAGTCTAAAGATTATTGTAAGCGAAGTTATTATACCTTTTATTATGTATGGAAATCATTGTTGAAAGTCTAAAGGACTGTTACATGGAAACATAGAAACTGATGTCAGAAAAGGACATCCAGGCCCACCGAGTCTGCCCAGGTGTACTACCTTCATGTTACCCAAAGACCCTAGAGGTTCCAGGTAATTTTTGCACCCTTCCTCTCTCTAAAATTCCCTAGTGCCTATCCCATGCAGCTTGGAATCCTGTCACAGTCTTGGCCCCCACCACCTCCTCAGGTAGTTCATTCCAACTGTCCACCACCCTTTCTGTGAAATAAAATTTCCTAATGTTTCCCTAGAACCTACCCCCTTCTAACTTCTTGTCATGACCGCTCATTTTTGAATGTCTTTTGTGCTGGAAAATACTGCTATCTGGCACCCTGTTAATACCATTGAGGTACTTGTCCCCCCTTTCCCTTCTTTGCTCCAGGGTGTACATGTTGAGGTCCTTAAGACTCTCCTCATATGAGAAGTGGCTGAATCCCTGTGCCATTTTTGTTACCCTCCTCTGGACCTTCTCCACCCTATCCATGTCCTTCCTGAGGTATGGTCTCCAGAATTGGACACCATACTCAAGGTGTGGTCTCACCAGCTGCTTATATAACGGCATCACCACCTCCCTTCCCTGCTCGTGATATCCCTGCCTACGCATCCTAGCATTCTACTGGCTCTCACCACTACCCCCTTGCATTGTTTAGCCACCTTGAGATCATTAGATATGATTATACTAAGGTCCCTCTCTTGTTCTATAGCCTCCAGTACCTGACCACCCATCCTGTACTCTGCTCCCAGATTTCTGTTCCCTAAGTGCATGATTTTGCACTTCTTTGTATTGAAGCTCAACTGCCACACTCTTGACCACTCTTCTAGTTTGTGCAAATCCCTACACATTTTACCCCACCTGAAGTGTCTACTGTGTTGCAGATCTTTGTATCATCTGTGAATAGACATACCTTCCCCTCAAACCCTTCTGCAATGTCTCCTATAAAAATGTTGAACAGGATCCATCCCAGTACCAACTCGTGCGGTACACCACTGGTCATCCTTCCCTCCCTTGATGGAACCCCATTAATGACCACCCTTTGCCTTCTTACTTTCAACCAATTTTTCACCCATCTCACCACCTCTGAACCACACTCAGGCCCCTCAGTTTATATTATTATTATTATTATTATTACTGTATAGCACTGCAAAAAGTAGATTGATTATAAATACATTTTGCATTTTACTTTTAAAAGGAGTTTTTTTCAGATATGTATGTGGAGTTCACAGCCCATTACCTTATGTTCGTGCTAACCTTTTCCAGCAAAAAGTAGAAATGTTTTATGAGGTCCTGTGGGGGAGGGAAAAGATTGTAACTGAATCCAAACCCACGGCCAGGTGATCCCTTCCACTGCCCAGTCCACTGGCACTGCACCACACTGAGATGGTTTGTGATGTCTAAGCAGAGAGAGCCCAGGGTCCTGCCCCACAGAAGTCTATGGGGAAAAATTTCAATGCATGTTTCTAAATGATTAAGCAAACATGAAGAACAAGCATTTGTCAATGGCGAATGTTTGCTTGCTGGCATTGGCATTGGTAGTGTAGAAGTTACAGAGCTGCATAATAGGAATGGCAGTGAAGTATTGAACTGAAGCCAACCCCACTACCACCCTGCAGAGAGTGACAGGCATTGGGGTGTGCCTTTGGGTCGTCAGGCATAACGACCTCGCCATTTCACCACACCCTACCCTGCAGACACTGACAAGTGTCAGGGTGTGTCTTGGGGTCTTTGGCCCTTATGCGAACCCCATTTCATCAGGAAATATGGTGAGATGGGTGCAGTATAGGATAATAGGGTAACGTTTGGGCCCAAAGAGTCCAAGGCACACCTTGATGCCTCTCACTGGCTGCAGGGTGTGGGTGGGGGTGGAATGGTATGAGCATTACAGGCAAGAATCCAAAGTCACACCCCTGATGCCTGTCACTCTCTACAGGGTGGAGCGTTATGGTCGGAAACCCTAATGCCTCAGGCATTCGTTGGTATTTTCACTCCAAATTTTCAACATGGTTTTTTTGTGACCCCCACCTCATGAACAGTGGCAATATCGGTTTGTTAGCTGAAAACTGCTTTTGCACAGTGACTACGGCATTTGGCACCACAGGTGCAAAAACACATTCCGAACAGGATGTGAAAAATGACAGCGGTACTGTTCATGGGGAGGTGTAAAAAATGGCAATGTTGAAAATCTGGTCTGAAAATCTTAAAAAAACTGATGAAGTCATGAGCGTGCATAGAAACTGTGCAACGCACACCTGTAATGTAACTAGTTTGGGGATTTTTTTACAGCAGATTGTTAACACAGGCATTTTGGGACCTCCGATCATGAACAGTGTCAGTGTGATTTTCTTTATCTGTCCCGAACAATGATTTCCCACAGCGACCACGCATTTCTGCGCTGAAAGTGTGAAAACACATTTTGGCCATGTTGTGGAAAATGACAGCCGTACTGTTCATAAGGAGGTGTGGAAAAATTGCACTGGTGAAAATCTGGACTGAAAATATTTCAAATTCATGAATTTACGAGGGTGTGTGGAAACTGAGTAATGCTCACTCATAACACAGTCATTTTATGGAGTTTTGTCACCAAATTTTCAACATAGCCATTTTAAGACCTCTGCTCATGACCAGTGTCACTGTGATTTTCTTAATCTGTCCCAAACATTGTTTTCGCACACCGACTGTACCATTGTGCGCTACATGTGCGGAAATGAATTTTGGGCGAGATGTGAAAAATGGTAGCTGTACTGCTCATAAGGAAGTGTGGTAAAATGGCACTGTTGAAAATCTGGTGTGCAAATATTACAAATTCACAAACTTGCCAGCGTGAGTAGGAACTGTGCAACGTGCATTCCTAAAACTGTCATTTTTGGGAATTTTTTCACGAAATTTTCAACATAGCCATTTAACACCTCTGCTCATGATCAGTGTCACTGTGATTTTCTTAATGTGTACCATACATTGATTTCGCGTTTACCGACTGCGCCCATGTGTAAGCTACATGAGAAGCAGCGCTAAAGTAGATGTGAAAATGAAAGCTATACTGCTCATAAGGAGGTGTGGTAAAATGGCAATGCTGAAAATCTGGAGTGAAAATATTGAAAATTTGCGAACTTACGAGTGTGCGTAGGAACTCTGCAACGCATGCTCGTAAAACAGTCATTTTTAGGAATTTTTTCACCAAATTTTCAACATAGCCATTTTAAGACCTCTGCTCATAAACAGTGTCACTGTGATTTTCATAATGTGTTCCATACATTAATTTCGCACACCGACTGCACCATTGTGCGCTACATGAGCGGAAACACATTTTGGGTGAGATGTGAAAAATGACAGCTATACTGCTCATAAGGAGGTGTGGTAAAATGGCAATGTTGAAAATCTGGAATGAAAATATTGAAAATTCGCGGTTTCTGATAGTCTTTAGGAACTGCAATGCTACGCTCGTAAACGGTCATTTAGAATTTTTTCACCAAATCTTCAACATAGCCATTTAAGACCTCTGCTCATGAACAGTGTCACTGTGATTTTCTTAATGTGTCCCGTACATTGATTTAGCACACTGATTCACCATTGTGCACTACATGGGTGGAAACACGTTTTGGGTGAGATGTGAAAAATGACAGCTGTACTACTCATAAGAAGGTGTGGTAAAATGGCAATGTTGAATATCTGGGTAGAAAATATTGAAAATTACGAACTTACCACGGCGTATGTAAGATTTCATAAAACGCTCGTAAAACAGTCATTTTTTGGAATTTTTCCACCAAATTTTCAAAATAGGCTTCTGGAGAGCCCACCTTATGAACACTGGCAGTGTTGTTTCATTAATTGGTCCTAAAGGTGATTTCACGCAGTGACTGCGAAATCACCCTTCAGGCCTGAATAACGCCATGACAGTGACAGCATTCATGAGAAGGGGTCCCAAAACCCCATGTTGAAAATTTGGTGCAAAAATTCCAAAAAATGCCTGAGATATGCAGCAAAGTTGAAAAACCCTATCTATTACATTATACAGCTTACGGCATTTCCTCAGTTCGCGGTCGGCTTTGAAGAGTGCAGGCGTGTTCCCGGTCCACGAAGATCGTTGTGCCAGACTCCAGAGAGTAAGTATGGGGTGAGGGGTGGGGAGGCAGGGTGCGCAGTGGGTGGGTTGAGTGGGGGGCAGGGAGACTGCGAGGGACCATTTTTAATTTACAGGTTTTTGTTTTAATTATTAAGGCAGCGGGGCGTTTGCCACGCTGGGGTGGGCTCCCAGCATGGCAGCTGGAAAGGATGTTTGGGGCTGGAGCTGAGAGAAGTTAGGCACCCCCATCGGCCATACAGACGTGTGCCACGCTGGTGGGCTCCCAGCGTGGCAGCTGTAAACTGTTTGGGGAGCTGGAGCCGATGGGGATTGAGGCACCCCATCAGCTATCTGGACGTGTGCCATGATGGGGTGGGCTTCCAGCATGGCAGCTGTAATGCTGTTTTGGGGGCTGGGCTGCGGGATTGGGCACCCCGTCGCCCATCTGGGGCGTGTGCCATGCTGGGGTGGGCTCCCAGCGTGGCACCAGAAGCTTTTTGGGGGGTGGCATGGAGCCAGTGGGGCATTAGGCACCCCCGTCCCGGCTATACTGTATGCTTGGCGTGCTGGGGGGGCATGTCAGCACCTGTGTAAATGCGTGCGTGTTGGGGAGGAGCTCTGCTCACTGAAGCAGAGCTCTCCTTTTCAACTGTATGCCACTGCATTTTCAGCTGTCATAGACAGCTGGAGCAGTGATTGGTGCACTGCGACCATGCCTGAAAACACACTGACTGAATTGGAAGAGGCTGACACACCTCTGGAAAACTCGGATGATGACACTATGTTTCTTGCACATGCGTGCAAGCAAACATAAAAATGAAAGCCGCTGATCAACTAATAGGGGCCCAAAACAGAAAAAAAATCTGAACAATTTACGTTAACGTTTGTAAAAAATCACTTAAGTAGTTTAAGTAACCCATGCTATAAACCAGGGGGAAATATTAGGTTTTGTAAAAAATTTCAGATAAAGAGAATTTTTGCTGTCAATAAAGATCATAATGTTAACTTGTCACTGTACAACTCTGTTTCAAATGACAACATTCTGAAAAAGTTACTGTAGTTTTCTACTTCATCTATTCTGTGACCTGCATTTGTTTTTGTTTTTATCGTACCTAGAAACAAGCTTCGGCTTAGTGTGCCTTTACTGGTTAAACAATTTCCCCTTTCCCTTTTCCTTTCCCTTTAACGTGGTTTGATCTACAGTGTTTATATAAAAGTGTTGATTTATTTTCATATTTTGATGTTTAGAAATCACATCTGTGCCCTGAAGAAGTTGTTAGGCAATGAAACATTCATCTAGGACATTGGTGTAAGAGAATGATAATGTATTAATAAAATAATTTATACTCATGAGCTGTGTCTGGAACTAACAGTTGTCCTTTTGTGTTTACTCTAACATCATAAAGGGTAGTCTTTGACAGTGCTGCTGTCTCCTCTGAAAAGGAGATGGAAAAGAAAAAAGATGCCTCCCTTATGCTACTAAACCAGAGGCTAATATACAAAACAGATTACATTAACGCTTCTACAACAGAAGGTGCCTACACTGCCCCAGAATGTAGTAAAGGACAAATTATTTTATTTATTTAGTTTTTGTTTACCGTGTGGGTGCGCTAGCCATAGAGATGACTATTTTCAGGCAGGTTACAGGGCAGACATTGCAGGTATAACAAACAGTAGATTACAGTAAGATACACTAACAAGGTGTTGTGAAACATTAAACAATAAGCTAAGCAGCACAGGTAGTTTACAGGGTGTTCCTAGTAGGATCATGGGAGTTTTTACAGTCATAGCATGGTAACACATTTAAGAGCAAGAGTATTACAGTTTTAGCCCTTAAAAAAAAACAATAAAAAAAATGAAAGAAAAATAGAAAATAAAAGCGTGGTCAAATACAGACAAGTGCAGGGGGATAATAGGCAGGGGATGAGAAGATTGTGACAGCAGGAGTTAGAGCAGTTCAGGATCAGAAACAAGGTCAGGTAGAGGGTAGGAGCTGGCAAGGGGAGAGAGGGATGGCTGCAGGGGGCTAGTGTCGGGAGAGAAAGCTGAGATAGGCTATATTGCAGGGGAGCTTTACGGAAAATCGACAAGTGCTTCGGGATATATTAGGAGCCCATGACCAATTTATGGGGACAAAGGTTTGAAGGTGTTTTTTATATGAATAAATGGTGCTAAAAAGATGGGCTTGGGGACACGCTCAAAAATGTAGCAATTGCTGCTGGTCAAATTCAAGATGGCCATCAAAAATCTCTACTATGGCATATCTCAGCTCATAGCTATCGTATAAAGCTTTATTTGGTGTCTAAATGGGAGTTTTGAGGGTCAAGGAATTCATTTCTTATAATAAAATGTTCTTTCTTGAAGCCAAATTTCTACATATATATATATATATATATATATAAACATACACATATATATAGGTATACTTATGTTATCCCTAGGCTGGGTTGCCTGACAAGCAGTACCCTGGCCAGCTCTGCCCAACAGACGTGGTAACCCAATGCTACTACACCCGATGCAATAGCTCCCAATGGGGTAAGGTAGCAGATGTGACGGAATGCTACTCTACCCCATCTGATGCTGAGGAATGGACATTTGGATGGGGTCACTGGCCAAGCTGCCCCAGTGGTGTGGAAGGGAATACCACTGGTAGCTCAGTCGGTGTACTGTGCATGACCCGGGTTCTGGTCTGGGTCATGTCTATTTATGCACCACACCCCCGTAACTAATTTTAACTTACTCCAGGGTCCATTCCCCCTCGGAGTTAGATATTTTAGTTATGGGGTTATGGGGATGAAGCCCCTCTTATGTAACACTTAGTCCCCGTAACATGCCCGAAATTTGTCTCTCGGGCATGAGAGTGATTCGGAACTGTAGCTGTTGAGACAATTGACTCAGTATGCCGAGCGTCGGCATACCAAATTTAGAGATAACATAGTATATCCTACACACACACACACATATACATATATATATATACACACACACACACACAATGGGGGTGAGTGGTAAATGAGTGATAAATTATGTTATTTTCACCAGGGTGTGATAAATATAAGACCTGACATTTATCACAGCCACATATAACTATAGAAAACCCCCATACCTGAAAAGCCATGCAAAACCAGCGAATGGTACATTTGCAACAATGAGGCCCCACTGTATATATCGGATACATGATGGCACTTCTCGTATGATATGGGAAATATGTTCAGTCCTGTACAGTGACCTCTGAAATCTCACTCGTGAGTATTCAGAGGTCACTCTATAGGAAGAAATTTTCCATATCACTACGTGCCCATCATGTATCCCTCTATATATGCATATATATATATATATATATATATATATATATGCAGTGGCATCCCAGGATGAAACCCACTTTTAAAGCACTCTGCAGTATGCTGCAGCAGACCTACTGAATAAAGCAATGTAATTTCAACTGCAATTAGTCCCCTTTGTCATGGGAAACTGTGCCATTCAGTTCATTCTGGCAGTGTCACATTTCCTGAATTACAATAGGGACTAATTGCCATTGAAATTACATTGCTTCATCTACACAGCATTCTGCAGGTGCTGCAAATGCTGCAGAATTGGTTTCATCCTTGGGGACACACACACACACACACACACACACACACACACACACATATATATATATATATATATATATATATATATATATACTTTTTATTTATTAACTGAATTCTCAGAATTACAAACCTTTGAGTCAGACACACGGTCTGCTGTGGGGGTGTGCAGGTCAAACAACAGGTGTTCAGGTAATCTCATTTGTCTTCCAGTCATCACCTCAAAGGGCATCAACTGGGTGGTGGCTGAGGGTGTGCCCCTAATTGCCATAAGGAGTAATGGCAATAGGGAATCCCAGGTCTTGGGATTGTCCTCAATAAATTTGGAAAGCATTTGCTTAATCCGTCTGTTGGCTCTTTCTACTTAACCTGAAGATTGTGGATGGTAGGGGATGTGGAACTTCTGGTGAACTCCAAGGAGTTCAAGTGCTTCTTTCATCAACTCACCTGTAAAACTGGTTCTTTATCAGAGTCTACCATGAGAGGTAGGCCCCACCTGGAGAAAATCTGTTCCACCAGGATTTTGGCAGTGGTCTTAGCAGTACATGTCTTAGTGGGGAAAGCCTCAACCCACTTAGAGAAAAGGACAGTTACCATAGAAACATTGAATTTGATGGCAGATAAGGATTGCTTGGTCCACCTAGTCTGCCCATTTTCCTACCTAACAGATAAGCTGCGGATCCTAGTTAACCAACAGCTTATAGTGAGATAATACCACAAGAGCATACTTGTTATTTCTGCTGGTATTGGTCATGGGACCAATAAAATTGATCTGTATGGCATGCCAAGGGCCAGAGTGTCTTTGTGGTAGGAGTTTGGCATTTCATTTGGTGGGAATGGGATTGTTTTGTGCACAAACAAGGCAGTTGTCTATGTACTGTTTGACATCTTGGTGATACCAGGCCACCAGGCGGTAGTCTTGAGCCTCTGGAGGGTATTTTCCACTTCCTGGTGTCCACCGGTAGGGGTGTCATGCACTTGGTGCAAGAATTCAGACCTAAGGTGTCTGGAAACCACCCACAACTTGGTGGTGGTGTCATCTGGTTAGTACCAGATGAGCTTGTCATCTGGGGACAAGCGTAACTTACCTTCATGCCTCTGGTGGGGGTTATGAGTGGGTAGGTTTTCTTCAGTGTTCTTGTCAAGGAATCTGAACACTTCTTTGAGTTCAGAGTCAGCATGTTGAGCTGCTGACAGGTCCAAGGGGGAAAAGGGTTCAGGTTTTTTCCTGACTGCTGCAATGTGTACAGCCGCTCTGGCCTCTAGATGGTCCATCACCAGGTATTCCCCCCTTGGGACCCCTTCCTTGGCAAGGGTGTCTGCTGTATCATTGAAGGCATGATGGGGTCATGTATGAAGTGAACTTTAACTTTGTGTACATAGAGTTTGTGTGCAAACCTTTGTGCCAGTGAGTGTATGTATATTACCAGTTCTTTGTGTTTCACTGGGCTGCCATCAGATGAGAGGAAGGAGTTCTGCTAGAAAGGAAGGAATTCTGTAAGAGAACAACAAACCCAGTTAGAGTCTGTGAAGATGATGGTAACTTCTGTCCCATGCTGGATGAACTCAAGGGCGCAGGCCACCGCTGCCATCTTGGCGTACTGTGATGATGCCACACTGCAACGCTTGGAGATTTTAACAGTGTTACCATAAGTTTAAATCACCAAGGTACCCATCCCTGCAATCTGTTCTCCCTGGTAGTAGGAGGCTGAACCATCTGTAAAAATATGACACAATGAGGTGTTCTCCAATAACTGTGGCATGTCAGGGAGGAAAGGACCTGGATCTGGCAGATCAGGTGGTTGCAGTGTACAGTCATGGGGTTCTCCTTCTAAGAGGAGTCCATGTGCTAGCATGGATGGCATTCTAGTTGGGTGAACCTGTATGTCTGTATCCTGGGGAAGAAGTGACCAGTGTGTCAGCCTGGTGTTAGAGACTGACCCATCCTTCACTCTGTCTGATATCAGAAAGGTAGTTTGGGTGTGGTTTGTGTTAATGATCAGTGGATAGTACCCAATGATATACAGGAAGTGCTTGACAGCCCAGTAAGTAGCTAGGAGGTTCCTTTCCCAAAGGCTATACTTCTGTTCCACTGGGGTCAAGAACTGTGATGCATATGAAATGGGTCTCAGGGTGCCATGAACCTTCTGGGCCAGCACTGCTGACATAGCTATGTCAGAGGTGGCACACTCCAGATGGAATGGCAATGCGGGATTGGGGTTGACCAGTGCTGGAGCCAAGGCCAAGGCCTGTTTCAGTGATGTCACAGCCTGGGTGTGAATGGGACCCCAATTCCAGGGAATGTCCTGTTTCAGTAGCTCATACAGAGGAGCAGCCTTCTGAGCAAAATCACAAATGAAATCTCTGGAATAGTTTACCATACCTAGAAACCTCCTAAGAATGGCCACACTGGTGGATAATGGCAAGTCTTGAAATCCTTGTATCTTCTTCCAGGTAGGGCTTCGGCCTTGATCAGTTATTCTCAGGCCCAGAAAGAGTACCTCTTTCTGACATAGTTGTGCTTTTGCTGGGTTACATTTGAAGCCTGCTCTCTGGATGAGAGTCAATAGTTCATCCAAGAGATCCAAGTGTTGCTCCTGTGTGGCTGTTGCCAACAACAGGTCATCCACATACTGCAAGAGACACTGGGGGGTAGAGAAACCCTCAAGGGCATCCATCATCTGCAGATGGAACAGGGAAGGGCTGTTATGGAATCCCTGTGGTAAGCAGGTCCACGTGTACTGTCTTCCTTCAAAGGCAAAGGCAAACTTATATTGACTCTTAAGGGCCAATGGCAATGACCAGAAACTATTGGAGATGTCCAGGGCACTGAACCATTTTTGGTCAGGGGTCAAAAGTTGTAGCATGTCAGGTGCTGATGCAACAGTTGGGGCACAACTGGGAGTGACCTGGTTCAGTCTCCTGTAGTCAATAGTAAGTCTCCAGGCACCTGTGGGTTTTTTCACAGGCCACACTGGAGAGTTGGCAGTGGAAACACATGTCCTAATTACACCTTGCTTGAGGAGTGATTTTATTGTTTCCCTAAGAGAAGACAAGGCCTCAGGTGGAAAAGGATATTGCCTTTACCTCCCATGTGCTGGGCCTGGCACTTCGATGACAGTGTGCATTCTGCCACAGTCATACTTGTTGGTGGCAAATGCCTCCAAATGTCTTTGTAGAATGGGGAGGAGCTTTGGGAAAAGCTCACTGTTCTTGAACAAATCTATGACGTCATACTCCTTATTGTTGGCAAATATTGTTGCCACCACATGTGAGTCAGGGATCATGATGGTATCATATTTGCCCTGAATCTGTATCAATAGCATATTAGCTAGATCCACCACACAGCCATGTGGTGCAAGGAAGTCAGTTCCGATGTTACTAGGGTGATCACGCAATACCATCAACTGGAAGGTGTGAAAGGTCTTCAGGTGTCCCAACTCTACAGGTAATGGTACAGAACGGTATGCAGGTAACCTAGTACCATCTACGCCTGACATGTTGGTCCTCTGTCTGGTGGACCAAGGAGATGTATCCGGGTGGTCATCATGTAATACAGACACAGCCACACCTGTATCCAATAACACTGTAAGTAGGCGGCCCCCGACCTCGGCCTCAGTGCAGGGCCTTCCGTTTGTATCCAAGACCAGCTTGTTTACAATATGGACTGGGGCCTGAAATTGTCAATCTGTACTGGAGGAAGCATGGAGAGGTTGGGCCTGGCTCCTATGAACCACTTCACCATGCTGTACTGATGCTGTATAGGGAGGTGCTTCTGGGTTCTGGCCTGTGTGGGCCTGAGGGCCTGTACTTCTGGTATCACCATGGCCGGTCAGGGCCTGGGTTCCCGGCTGTATGGCTGCAAGGGTCTGAGCAGGAACAGCATCCACTACAGAATGCACTTGTCGTAGGAGCTCTCTGAACTTCTGATTCTCTTCGGCTATCTCCCTATATGAAGGGCCCGTTCTTTGTTGTTGTTTGCCCTTGTTATTCTTATGGTGTTTCTTATTCTTGTGATAATTCCAGTTTCCACTCCATTGTTGCTGTTGCTGCTGCTGTTGTTGTTGTGGTTGTTGTTGGGCCTACTGGGGGTGTTTGTTGTCCGTGGGGAGGGGCTGTTTGTGTTGGGCCTGCCCTTCTACCATGTAGTGCGTCACGGCCTCTGGGGTAGGCTCCACGGCAGCTACTTTCTTGGACTGGAGCCCAGATCATGGATGTAGAGATGATAAACTCTCTCGGTTTTCTGATGGATGTTGGCAAACTGTTCCATGGTGGGATAGGTGGTTGGCTCTACCTTGTCTCTCACTGCAGGAATCATGTTCCTAAGGAACAAGGTCTTATACTCGATAAGATCTACATCCGCAGTTTCCTGTGTGAGGTGTTTTCCTGCTCAGTAGGCCATCCAGAGTCTCTGGTGGTAAGCCACTGGACTTTCCTTTGCATTCTGTTTTACAGGGTATGCAAGCATCACTGCTACTACACCTGGGCTGTGTGCAGAAATGAGTTCAACTGCGACTTCGTCAAAGGTGTCACAGCTATCTTGGCGGATGGCATCGGGGAGTTTAGTCCACAGTCCAGGATCAATGGTCTGGCATAGGATCTGGACCTGGTAGTCTGCGGCGAGACTAAGCATTTCACATTTAGCATGCACCTTTTCCAAGTGACAGCTAAGGTAGTTAGACGGGCTCATCCGACCGATACTGTCAGCTATTTGCTGAACAGAGTAGGCCATTTGTAGAGGATTATTGGGTCGATCAGGCTGGGGTAGGTTACCTCCGGTGCCATCCAGGGCTGCTTGAGCTGTGGCCTCCACTATAGAGTGGACTATGCCCTCCTGAGTGCCAGTTTCATGAATAAGCTGCCTAATTTGGCCTTTTAAAACCCGCTTATTCCTCTCCAGAATGGGCATGCTATTTACAGCATTATCAATCATTTTCTCTATCTCCTGCCTGTCTTCCACATTAATAACGGCTACCGGTGGTGCCGTCAGAACTAGGCCTGGGCTTACTCCCCCCTATCATGGGGGTTGCCATGTTGGCATCGCTCATGATGCGCATCATGACGTCGATGATATATAACATGGTGTGGGTGTAAAGGGGATCTGCCATGTTGTGGATGGTGGGGTGGGGTCTCTGGGCCATAGTATGGGTGTGACTGGGTGTTGTACTGAGAGATGTCATCATCTGAGACCTCCCCTTCTGATGACATAGTTAAGGCAGGGGCTACGCCTCCCATCGTCTTAACATGTCCAACCAGAACCTCCCGCTGATGGCGCAGTTTTGCTATCTTGGATTCACATTTTGCATGACTCACATTTGCAACATTTACATCAACCTCATACTGCATTTGTTTGTGCAACACTCTATATGCAGCGCTCAATTTGCGATTATCCCTAGTAGCCACTTCTAAGTCATTACGTACCTGGTTTATCTCGTCCTGTACCTCTCCCAGCTCCTCAGTCAACTGTTCATTCATTCTACTTAACAAGTCATTCATGTGCAAAGCCTGTCCCTTATCCTGTCTCAAACTTTTACACTCCTGCTTCAACCTACAAATTTCCTGTTCACCTGCCTGGGTGGAATGATGCAAAAGTGAATCTTTTTCATTCTGCAGTGTTTGGAGTTCATACTCCAAATCCTGCTCACGTCTCACACATTGCATTTCCTGCAAGCCCATCTCCTGTTTAAGAGATGAGATTTGCAGTTCAAGGGTTCGAAAACTCGCTTCAGAGGCTTCCAGAGCAGCATAGAGAGTCACGGCCAACAGCCCTTTAGCGTCACACTTTCTGGCTGTTTGTCTCATCTCAGTGTACTGGGTTGAAATCCCCAGTATAGGGTTTTTGGATTGACTTGCTTCCTGCGTGAAGTCAGCCCATCCTCCATGGGAGGCAAGGAAGTTTGAGACATCAAGTCTCAGTTCTTCGCAGATATTTGATACGGTGGCCATTGTGTGGAGGGGAACGAAAAATCAAACTGTGAAAAAGTTGCTGTACTGTGTATCGATCCACAGCAGGAGCACTTTATACACAATCAGGCTACTGTACACTTGTAAGCTTGCAATTCAGAACTGCAGTGGGGTGGGTCAAGTTGGTATTGATCACACCCAGAAAGCAGCCAGACTTTGCAGGTGATTACAAAGTGGTCGTAAGATGGGAGAGATGATGCAGGAATGCACACCTACGGTCCCTGTTTAGGAAGGGAAAAGTTGTAAGCAACAAGTGAAACCTTACAAACACCAAATATTGCCTGCCGCGGTTGCCAATTGTCAGGAGGTCTAAACCTTACTCTCAGGTTCTTGGCAATATTGGGAATGCAAGGAATCACAGACATGTTGCATAAGAGTAATAAACTTGTTTATTACTACTAAAAAGGGATAAATCACAGTTGTCTTAAGCAGTTCTTACCAATATGAACCGGGAGCCAATGCTAAGCATTCCCTATACCTCGAGGAGTTTCTTTGTCTCTTGGGGTCTCTGAGGTAGGAGACGTAATGTCTCACATTATATACCTATGATAATTACTATGGTTACTGTAAGACAGAAACATTTCTAGTTACAGAGATGAGCCCTATTGGCTAAATTAGAGGTGGCTCCACGGTCCAAGATAACATTATACAATTTTATAGTAGTCATCACTTTGTGAAACAAAAGAGTACAGTTCTTACATAATTCAGTGTAGTAGTACAAATCACCAAAAGGTGGCAGTGCTGACTTATATATCATAATCATTACAAGGACATGGGTGTCCTAACATCTTGCAAGCAAGAAATACACAAGAACTATATATGTATTAGAAAGTAAAGTGTATAACAATAATATGCATACATATCCTGAAATCTACTCTCGTACGGTAGATGTCCTTAGCCCTATATGTTAGTATAACATATACCTAAGTGCTAGCTGTCTACCGTGTACCTCTGGGGGTACCAATAAGGGTGCAGGGACCTCATGTAACAGACTCCTTTACAAAGGCTCCATGTCAAACAATAAATGGTTACAGGCAGGTTGAGATACAACAAATTAGATCAATCAATCAATCAAAATCTTTATTTAACCAGGCGAACATCGTTGAGCAAGCTCATTTTCAAGATGGACCTGGAAAAGACAGGTTAACAATACATGCAAAGGAATTCTCAGTTACATCATAATTGGGTAAACAATATATACAAAATGAATTCACACTTACATAGTATTTACATAGAGCAGTAATTATACACAGGAGGTTTATAATACACATGAAACAGAGTATTAAAAATAGCCATTAAGCTAAGACCATGAAGAGTATGCAGCTAAAAAGTATAGCAACTGCAGTACAGTATATACAGGTTAAACGTATGCAACTATAATTACAGTGTGTATTTGAAGCATCCTTGAACAAAATTATTGATTGAAGGAGCTTAGTGGGGTGTGGGAGGGGTGGGGAGGAGGATGCAAGAGGGTGAATAAGGAGAGGTACATGGTATCACAAATGCACTCCGGAGGTCAGGCCCTCTGCTCCCACAGTGCCAACCTCAGAGCGCAATAGTGTGAACAGATAACAGACAGGGTAACCCTTCTGTTTGCTTTGGGTCCGAATCACCTATTAGCCTCAAGTTCTGGAGGGATTCAAACTGTGAACCTTATGCTAGCATACCCACTTAACAGGCTCAGATAATATTCTCTTCGGGGGATGCAATATAATCTTTCACCCCAGGGCACCCAGCCAGGTATCCAAAATGAACCCTTTATAAGTCTATAAGAGACCTAGGTTTTTCTTACCTTTTTAAGCAAGCTTAGTAACACATTCAATCCCTTACAGCTGTCAGACTTAAAACAGGATCAGCAATCACATGCAAAAAGGACTGAGAAGACACAGGCAGTATAATAAAGAAAAGGTAGTTTACTAAAAATGGTAAAACAGGAAAAATCAAATACAGAACAATTTATATCACAAATTTCACAGCCATATAACAAACAAAAGGAAAGTTACAGAATACAAACTCCTACCACAAACACTTAATTCTTTTCAATCTAAGTGTTACATTTAAGTGCTTTTTAAGTACAGAGAACTTTCTCTCTCAGAATCTAGAATCATATATCACATTTCCCAGATACAATGTTTCATTTCAACTCTCCCTTTCCCCACCCCCTTTTGGTGAGATCAGCTAGATCCTCCCTTAGAATTAATTATAACATAGTTATCTACAAGGAGGTATTTTAAATAAATGTGAACATCAGCAAAAAGCCATTTCCCAAATATGACAGCCTTTGATCAACATTTCTTTTGAGGTTTACAACCCCTCAATCTGTCACTAAGGTGCGAGAAAACCAAGGGGAATCAGCCAAAATGACATCCCTTCCTGATGTCATAAAATGTATATTTGAGAACCAACATCAAAGGCAGCAGCAGGTGATAAGGGCCATAAACTATCCCTCTGGAAGGAAGGCATTAATTTAGTTTTTTCCCTGGTCAGTTTAATGACATCCTCACTGACACCTTGAAGGTCAAAAGCGAAACTGCAAACTTGTGTGAGAAAATTACATACACAGACCATTTATTTATAATACAATATCACACCATAATAATATTAGAGTTTTTTTTACCGTGACACATGGTACATGCCCGCAAGGACATGTAGCGATTTCAGGGGGGAGGGTGGCAACAGTTAGGGAGTGGAAAGCAAAACACCATGATGGTGTCAAGGGGGTAAGCAAGGAGTGTAGGTGGGAGCCAGGGGGACATGGAAAAGGAACTAACGATAAGGAAAAAACACAGGGTTGGGATAGAAGGAGCAGTCAGGTAAGTTCTTATAGGCTGTAACATTGCCCAGGAGGGGTGGGAAAGAAGTACCAGTAAAGGGATGCACAAGAAGTCACCCATGGAGGAAGCTACAACATAGATAGATTTCAATACATAATAACATAGCATAATAAAGTAAATTGAGTAGAAAACAGTTTGTAAATTACAGGCATGTTCACCAAGTACTATAGTAGGCAGATAGAAATCATTCAATAGCGAATGAGTTTAGAAAGCAGTCACAGACAGACTTTGTCATATCAGCAATATATATATATATATATATATATATATATATGTATACATTATTTATATATATAAATAATATAGTAAAAATTATGTTTGATGATTTGTTGGAACATATCACATGACCGTGCGTATATCAGAGCATGACCGCACACCTGCACTTTTACCCCTTCCAAAACAATTTTGACATTTTATAAGATAGATAAACCACTCTGAAGTGTGCAGTTGCGCTCTGATATACGCACGCCTTGGGTGGTTGACAACACACACCAAGGCGTACATATATCAGAGCACGACCACACACCTCAGAGTAGTTTATCTATTATATATATTTTTGTATTATACTGGCGTGGTCACGCCAGTATACCCTGTAGTTAGGGTTGAGTAGGCACTTTAATGTTAAACCCCAAATTGTGCACGTTAATAACTTTGCAACCGTTCAGTGGATTTGCATAAAATTTGGAATGCATAGTCTGGTATGGTAGATCTCTTGATTTGCCAAGTTGTGATTTTGGTCAGACTTATGGTTTTTATACAGCAAAGCACTTGAAAAATGCATTTTTTGCCACCTTTGCCACTTTATTGCCCATCACGCTGTGACCACACTGTTTGGTGTTTTGGTCTGAAATTTGCAACATAGAAAGAGTTTGGGTTGAAGAACAATCCAGCATTGGTTTGATTAAAAAATACTAACCCATTCCAAATTTAGTTAATTTTTAATTTTTGGGTTCTGAGCATGCTCAGTTCACTCCAAGATTTATATGTATTTTTTGTGAAAGGGGATTGGGCTCATGGCCAAGGATTTTGTCAGCTCATGAAAGGGGATTTAAAAAATCCCCATCCATCAGGAAAAATTCTTCGTCCGCGAGACGCCGTCTTGTTTTCATTTTGTCCTGCAAACAAAATGTCGTAGCGTCCTCCACGGGTGACTTCTTGTTGCAATAAGGCATGGGTTTTATTCAGGGTGACACCCTCTACAAACATATACCTTTGGTTTGCTTCATTTTGGCCAAAAACTGCCATTTCAAATTTTGAAATTTTTTCTCCATGACTCGTTTTCGATCCCCTTTCGCAAGCTGACAAATTCCCAGTCCACGAGCCGATAACCTTTTGCGAGGTATCAAAATCCTTGACTGTCACTTAGGGGCCAGATGACCCATCTCACGGATGAGGATTGACTGAAGGTCAAGGATTTGCTGCCTCACGAAGGATCATTTAACAGACTTCGGACTATCAACTTTCTAATGTGAGATTAATGTTTGGAATCCCCTTTCATGAGCTGACAAAATCCTTGTCTGTGAGCTGACAAAATCCCCATCTGCAAGCAATACCCTTTCGTGAGGCAGCAAAATCCTTGACTGTCACTTAGGGACCAAATGGCCAAAATCTGATGGTCAAGGATTTCTCGCAAACGGCGATTTTGACAGCTCACGAATATGGATTGACCTCATGGTCGGGGATTTTGCTACCTTGTGAACTAGGATTTCAAAAACATTTCTACTGCACTGTAAATAAATGGTTTGGTCTTTTGACTTGAAATTTGAAGTGTATTAAGGGGATGCCCCAGAGATGTGAATTATGCTATTTAGGTGTTGAAAAGTTAATCGGTTCTGTAGATATACTATCATGAAGTTTTGATTTTTAGCTACTCATGGCTTAAGATCTAAGCTGCAAAGACAAATTTGGAAATCACAGATTACACCTGCAGTGGAATTTATTTCCTAGGTTGTACAGTTACTGAGATATTGGCAAATTAGTGTTACAAAGGTTCCTTTTCAGGCCTATTGGGCTACTGTATAGCTCCGTAGTTATGTGTAAGTGGGAGCACAGGACCCGGAGTGCCCATGCTCCCACATACACATATCATTATGCACAAACAGGCAGTTTGGTGGGAGTGCAGGGCCCAGAGGGCCTGGGCTCCCACCAACATATGTCAGTTACCAGGTACATTACACTGTAAATTAATGGTTTTGTGTTTTGGCTTGAAATTGGCAGGGTATAAAGGGGGTGTCCCAGAGATGTGATTTATGCTGTTCAAGTGTAAAAGATTTTATTGATTCCATAGATATGCCATTATGAAGTTGAGATTTTTCCCATAGGATGACATTGCGGCACCCACAGCGCTTTTTGGTGCCCGTATCCTGGAAACGATGCAAGATACAGATTTCATTGACTTATCTCACATGGAGGTCTTGCTGTCATGATTACAACAGCACTGGAATTTTTTTCATAGCTGCTATGGTTGCTGAGATATTGGCAAATTAGTGTTACAAGTATTCCTTACCGTATTGAGCTGCTGTATGACTCCATAGTTATGTATAAGTGGGAGCGCAGGGTCTGGAGGGCCTGCGCTCCCACAGACACATATCATTATGCATGAATGGGCAGCTTGGCCCTGCGCTCCCACCAACACATACTATTTACTAGTTATATTACACTTTTCCAAAAAATAGGGAAATTCATTGCAAAAAAACGTCATTAATGCATCAGTTAGGGTTAAAGTGACAAAAGTGGGGAAATGAGACATTAGGGTTGAGTCCCTAACCCCTACCACCACCCCCATCCCCCACAGACCAACAGACGCCGGGGTGTGCCATGGGGTCGTGAGGCCTAACTCTCACCTATATATGTACATGTACAGACAGTTGTATTGAATATGAATGAGGCAAGAACAGGACTACTGATGGACTACAGTAACCTGTTGAGGAATGTTGGCTATGATAAGTACAACAAAATCAAGCACAATTAAGCAGATGTTTCAAAAGGAGTTTGCAAACAGGATTGGGTTTCATGATCATTTCCACAAAAACAAGGATACCATAGTGTATGACACATATGCAGGTGGAAGTTATGTGGAAACAGCAATCTAATTGTGGGGAGTGAGCGACAAACAATTACTGAATACCACTGCCAGGCTCTTGAAAGATACGCTATTGTGTGATACAGGCATGAGCTGGCCTCCACATTTTGACGATCATGAGAATGCTGAAGAACCTAATCCTGAGTTATGAAAGTGTCTCACCTGGCTAAAGAACCCTACTGCTAGTGACTTCAGTGATGCCTGCCAGGAACCAGAGATTGCAGCCTTGTCATTACTGTTATTTTCATTCATCATGGGGATAGACACTTCCTTAAAGGTCAAGTTATCATTATCAATTCATGGCCTGACTAGAAATCATGAGATTATAGATTATGAGATTATAGACATGATGAATAAACTATCACTCAGAATAAACTAACAGGATGTTCTTAATCTGTATGATGCATGGGCCAAGTTTGAGTTTGAGAAGAATGACAGTTGTCCTGAAAGGCTTGCCAACAATTTTCCTGGAACTGCCATTCTAGACAATGACAACTTTCAGTAGACACAATGACCAGAGCAGATACATCTCACCACACAAATGTGTTGTTTGTTCAACCAGAGGATGTTGCTACTAAAGTTTCTACGGAGAATCATCCTAAAATGGCCATGACAAAGCCTCCTGAGATTAAAAATATTAGTGCAGAACAACACAGAGTTCAACCTTACAAGACGGTCAAACGTGGCCTACCATAAATTCAAGCTGAAGCTGATATCTCACTACAAAGCATTGGGATCAAAAGATTCAAGAAATGGTCCATTCTTTGGCTCATCTTAATAGCAATGGGAAAGAGTTTCCAACAAAAAAAGCCAGAAGATTGGAGTGTTTGCTGGATTTCAAGCCAGTGTCCATAAGTTGGCTACAAAGAGCATGGCATACTACTACAGTAGTAGCCACAGACATTGCCAGCTATCTCCAGCCATTTTGCAAAATTTCTAGAGTTTCTTTCTGCTGCCCATACTGTAGAAATGGAGAAAGCATTAGATATATCTGGAAATATCACATAAATGTCAGGAAATAGCTGGCAGTGTCTGTGGCTGCTACTGTACCTCACATAACCGAAGCCACTCCACAAGTACATGAGGTGATGTGTCGCGTAGTCACTATAGTGAAAAAGAAATCAATGCCTTTCATTCAACTGGTTGGGGACCAGCCAGTCTATGCTCTGATTGTTCAGTTGAAAAATGAGAATTCTACACAGTTTGAACTCATCCTTCTATTACTAGGTCCATTCCATATGCAGTGTTCCTTCATATCAGCAGTCAACGAGTGATTCAAACGATCTGGTTTATCTGACATTCTTTTTTCAGCTAGTGTGATTACAGAAGGTTCAGTTGACAAAGTACTGTGTGGAAAACATTATAAGAGAAGCATCATATGTCTTTGACTGATGTATGAGGTACTGGCTCACAGAATAATTTGAAAAGGAACTAGTGATGGCCTACACTTGTCTCCAGAGCTACAAGAAAAGCTGAAAACACTAAGACACCCCTCCACAAACACACAAGAAGAACTCAAGATGATCTCTGATGAACTAGAGGCTGATCAAGAGCTTTCTTCATTTGTTGTGAAAGCATTTGAAATAGTTGAAAATTCTGATAGTTCAATGGCAGAGTATTGGCTCAGTTTCATGTACAGTACATGACTGAGATACTGATGATGAATATCCATGCATTAAGAACTCAGGATTGGGAGGCATTCAAGGAATCACTCAGATTGATGTTGCCATGGCTTCAAGTATATCACAATGACAAGTGTGGAATATGGCTCGTTGAGTTCTGGCTAGAGATTAGCTGTCTGCCTAAGGAGAAAGTCAAGTACATGCATGATGGTTTATTTGTACAATCAATGACAGGGAAGCCCTACTCTTGCTTGCCACTGGATCTTGAGATAGAAATGACAATCAACAAGGGCTCAAAGAAGAAAGACGGTTGGATGAGAATTTTGAAGAATGGGAAGATACTGTTAACTCACACTTGAAATGGAAGCTTTAAAAATAGAGTTAGAGTCTCCCTGCATGCTGTCACAAACATGAAGACAACCTCTCAATGCCACAGTGAGAATTCAACCACCCGAATCAGAGTAGATGAACAGCCAGTTCAGGATCTCGATAGTTGCATCGCAGAATACGACTTTCAAGAAAGCACAATTGTATTTCAAGAAATGAATTCCTTGACCCTCAAAACACCAATTTAGACACCAAATACAACTTTATATGACAACTATGAGCTGAGATATACCATTTTAGAGATTTTTGGTGGCCATCTTGAATTTGGACACCTAGCAGCAATTGCCCACATTTTTGAGAGGGTCCCCCAAGCCCATCTTTTTTAGCACCATCTATTCATATAAAAAACACCTTCAAATCTTTGTCCCCATAAATTGGTCATGGACTCCTATTATTTTTCCTTTACTGACCATCACCTGCTCTGTAGTTCTTGTATGATATGTAAATGTAAGGTTGTAAATCAGACTCCCTTCTGGCAAATCTGGATGGGACTTGGGAAAGGGCACTCAGAGATCAATCAATCTATCAATCAATCAATGTTTATTGGAAAGCAAATTGAGAGTGAGCTCTCTTTTACAGTTGCTTCCAGAGATATACTGTATATGGGCAGACTGGATAGGCCTTGCGGTCCTTATCTGCCGTCAACTTCTATGTTTCTATGTTTCTAAGTATTACATCATAAAAATGCATTGTAAACTAATAAATCTCCTAGATGAAGGTACTTACTAAATGATCATAACATGTCTTCTTTTTTAATGTAATGTTTTCATGTAATATGTAACCTCATATTCTCTTTATTCTGTGCTTGTACAGCAGGGCAAGAGAAACTGTAACCTCTATCTGCCTAATCATTAATGCTTGCTTGGTACTGCTCTCCTTGTTAACGATCCCTTTGTGGCATACTTACAGACTCCTAAAAGACAAGTAAATAGGATATGCCATTCAGATTCTGCTTGTTCTCTATGGACTTGCAAGGACTAATCTTACTTAGTATGACATTAAATATTCAGGTGCTGGAGGCAACCATCAGTGATGCTCTCTATATCTCTCTGCTGGAGCAAGGGTGGCACCTTGGGTTATTCAACATTGGTGTACACAATGCTTGCTTTCCATTCTGATTTTGTGTGTGTTTATTTGGAATTCTATGGTTTATTACAACTAGCTGGTTAACTGTTTTAGAAGAAAAGGAAAATAACACAGCTATGTAATAGCTGGCCATTTTCTTTTTCTTTTGCTTCATGCAGTATGGAAAAAGAATTTTGATATACCACTATTCCATATATCAGATCTAAAGTTGATACTTAAACATACTGAAGGTCAAGGGCACTGACAACTCCCTCAGGCTTATGGTTTAAGATGAACATACTTTTGTTGGCTGGTGTCTTTCTTGTATTTCTAGGATATTGGTTTCCCACATTAAATGGAACACTCATGTATGGCTTCTCTCATTTTTGCAGCATCCTTGCTACTGAACAAACCCTAATTAGAAACTTCCAGTGACGTCATGCCCAAGGAAGCCGCATGATCCTTCAGCTCCGTCTCCACCAAGGTCTAAAACTACTAAAACCATTGAAATTATGCCTAAATTGGGGCTAAATCAAATCTAGTGCTCTGCAAGGATGCCTAGAAGGAAATCTGACTCTCAAAAATCGGCACTAGATATTGCCGACCCTGACGGAGGGTGGTATGATAGCGACTGCTCTCTGGTAGGAGTGAGAACCCAAAGGAGGAATGTTCTAAGGCACCCAATATTACTAGGCAGGTGGATGTCGTCTTGCAAGAACTGTGGGATTTCAGGAGAGAAACCTGTTCTATGTTTACTGACTTGTGTACAGACATCTGGAAAATGGAAAAATGGCTCAACATCATGGAGGAACAGGCCACAATCCCCGACTCCCGAGTAGACTGCATAGAATGCACCATAGCGCAGTTACATCAAGCCATGCAAGGCCTACATGACAGGGCCGACGACTCTGAAGCACGGAGCAGAAGGAACAACCCGAGGGTCAACGGTTTCCCTGAGGGCTCTGAGGGTAATAACCCTATACAATTCATGCAACAATTTTTCAAATCTAAACTGGGCTTGCCAGATAGCTGCTCCCTTGAGATGGGTCGGGTTCATCATCTTCTGGGCCCACAGTCAAATAATCTCCCACATGCTATCCTGATTCGCTTCCTTCGCTATCAAGAGAAGGAACTAGTTTTACACAAATCTTGGCAACAGAGTGATTTGACCTACCAGGATCACAGAATCTATGTGAATAATAACTATCTGACGGCGATTGCAGTGAAATGTAGAACACATGCACCTATTCTCAAAAAGCTAAACGAGGCAAAGCTCAAGTTTAGAACCCCTTACCTAGCAAAGCTGGTGGTGCAGCTGGTGGATGGTCCCAGGACTTTTGAAACTGCAGAAGAGGTGACCCGGGAACTTACTAAAATTGGCATCGATGTTACATTAACCCAGAGACAGACGGGCACGCCCCTGGCAGCTAAACTAGCACAGAAAGCTTGGACCAGAATACCCTCGAGGGAACAACATTGTAAAGAGGGAGCCGCGGCAATACAACAGATAATTGAAGGACTGAGACAACAAGTCATGGTCATGCCTGAAACTACCCTAACCAACCAAGAAGTGAAATGAAAGGACTACTGGAACAATGTTGTGTTTATTTACTTCTTTTTCAGGTAGGACGTCTTGACTATCCCCTCCTGTTAATTACTCTCCCTCGTGACTACCCTGATGCTCACCCTCCCCTGGCTACCCCCTTCTCCTTCTGGCCCTCACTTGATAAGCGATGCTTAATTAAGGGAATCCTTCTCCTTGGGGGGGGCTCCCTTGGTTGCCACATAGAATAGCCTGAGACCTTGGTGTGGTTTAGGCCACATGGCCTTATGGGGAGCCCATCTTGGTGGGTAACTTCATTTGAGGGCCTTGGGATTGGAGGGGAGACATGGATAGAGGGTTGGAGTGTGGGTGGGTTGCAGGGAAGCGGTGGATGGACGAGCTGGACAGCACTAGGCGCGTCCCTCAGGCCTTGATTACTGAGTGTCTAAGAGCCAGGTCAGAGGCACCTCCTTCATTAAAATCAACCTTATATGTCACCCCTATGACAACTCAGGGGATGTTCTGCTCCTTAATGTGTGCCACCAGATGGCCCGGGTTCTGCACAGACCCCTGGATGAAACTAATCTCACTGGACAAAGGGACATTTATTCCCTCCCTACAAAATTTGTTTAATGGATGCTGCTTTGGGCTCACCATGCCCTCTCTTGCTCTGCCCCGCCACATGCTGAACCGGTGGGTCGGACTGGAATGGGGGGGCCCAGACCCTCCAAACCAATTTGTCCTATGCCCATGTGGATACACGGACAGCTGATATGATACAATATGGTATAAAAAGTACAGCAGGTTGTTTAATCTTCATGGCGGCCCACGAAGGAGTAGACAGCCCATAAGTCATTTTGGGTCTTAAAACTTCACTCGTTTACCTTGGTGGAGTTCGAGGCATGACCACCTTCCCTTCTAACCCCCCCAACAGAGATGTATTACGTCTGGTCTATCCATTGGTTAGACCCCGCCAAAAACTTTCTGGCATACCTTGGAGGCTGATCGTTTTTTTAACGATCAACCTCATGGAAGTTCACTGTTGTTTAGCAGCACCTGCCCAGTTGGCAGGTTACTGCATTAAAAGGTTTTCCCAGTTAGTGTTTAAATCTTGTTGTTTACAGTTCGAGGAAATTATTCCTCACTTATCCCCACACAGGCAGTCACATCTTCTACTAATTGAGACGGAGCCTAGCGGTTCTTATAAGTTGGAGTTTAGATTCACAGTACAGCAATACTCTTTTAGTTCCAGAGACTTTTAAAATGGCTAATATACCACTTCATATTTTTTCTTTGAATGTTAATGGGCTAGGCAGCCTTATAAAAAGATCTAGAATGATATAATTGTTTAAAAAGACTCATGGAGGAATAATATATGTACAGGAGACACATATGAATATGAACGAGCATAGAAAGCTTGCTATAGGAGAGTTTGCTAATGGAAAGAGGATGGGGTTCGCCATATTGATTTCCAGCCTCACCCCTTTTAAAGCCATACAGGAATGGGCTGATTCAGAGGGCCATTTGGTGGTAGTACAAGGTTTATTGCAGGATAAGAAAGTGACCTTAGCTAATGCATATCTCCCTCTGGGGTCAACTATACAGACTATCAGGTTTCTCTTGAATAAAGTTGTTCAATTGACCAAGGGCACTCTTATACTGGTGAGTAATTTCAATATCTCCCCTAATCCTAATCTCGATACTACTCGGGTGGCTAGAGGCAGGCAACCTGCTCTGCATAAATTTATTAAGAAATGTATTCAGGAGGTGGGCTGGTTGGATATGTGTGGCATATCCTTCACCCTAGGGATAGGAGATATACTTTTTACTCAGCTGTGCATGGTTCCTACTCTAGGATAGATCATTGCTACACATGAAGGGAATGTCTGGATGTTCTTAGAGAGGTATCTATGGGGGATATTGCCCACTCTGACCATGCCCCAATAATTACAAAATGGGAGTTGGGTCTCGAGAGATGAAACACAATCTGGAAATTTAACCCAATCCATCTTAAAAGTGCTCCCTTTCGAGAATCCCTTGATGAGAAAATACAAGAGATCCAGGAAGATAATTCGGACCCTGGAATTTCCTCTGCTATCAGGTGGGATACACTAAAGGCAGTCCTTTATGGCCAACTAATACAATATTCATCAACCCTGACAAAGCAACATGGGGAAAGATAATCCCATCTAGAGCAGACCCTTAATTTTCTCCAAATTGCACACAGCAGGGGGACAACTCGGTCTTAGCCGAGCTTAAACAAACTAAACAAGAGCTGGACTCACTGATCCTGCAAAACACAGAAATAACTTTAGCCTTCCTTAGGCAAAGAGATGGTGAAATAGGCCCGAGGACCTCCCGCCGTCTTGCCTTCCGGCTGCGTAAGCAAAGATGTCTCTCCACCATAGCTGCCGTCAGGGACCCTAACTCTGGCAACCTCTGTGCAAGAGTGGGACATATTACCCAGGCCTTTGATGCTTATTATAAAAAATTATACACCCCAGACCATCCCTCAGACCACGCAGACATTAGTGCATTTCTCTCCCCACTGGGCCTCCCCAGGCTTACTGGGGATCAGCAGGCCTCATTGGTCTCCCCTATATTGCATACAGAATTAATAGCTGCCATCTCCCGATCTAAAACTAAGAAGGCCCCTGACCCAGATGGATATGGCACAGAATTTTATAATCATTTGATGCAGAGGGTTGCCCCACTTTTCTTGCAGGTTTATAATGATGTGCTGCAGGGGCTGGCTGGTCCCCCCCACCTTGCTGGTCATATGCAGTGGTATCCCTCATCCCCAAACCCGGCAAGGCCTGACAGTGTACATCATACCACCCAATCTCAGTCCTAAATGTGGATTATAAATTCCTAATGTACATTTTGGCCAGACGTCAGGACACAGTTTTATCCTCTATAATTAATTTAGATCAGACAGGATTTGTTAGTGCTAGATCCACCACAGGCAACACAAGAAGGGCACTCCATTTGGTACAGGAAATGCAATCTCATGAGACACCCTCTGTCCTTCTCAGCTTAGATGCTGAGAAGGCATTTGACAGGGTCTCGTGGTCCTTCCTGTTTGCTACTATGTTAAAAATGGGCTTTTCCTCCCCCTTCATTTCCATGATCAAAACACTTTATTCCTCATGTCAAGCCTGTGTTAAACTCTCCGAACACCACTCCTCCTATTTCCCTCTATACAGGGGAACCCACCAAGAGTGCCCTCTGTCCCCTGGTTTATTTGCTATCTTTATTGAACCATTGGCGCAGTCCATCAGGGGTTCCCTCCAGATAGATGGAGTACAGATGGAGGGGATGGAACATTGTAAAGTCCTGTATGCTGATGATGTTTTACTTTTTTTAGCCAACCCCATCCAATCAGTCCCAGCCGTTTTCAACATAATAGACCAATTTGGCAGATGCTCAGGATATAAGCTTAATACCACCAAAATGGAAGCACTGACTTTTAATTTTACTCCCTCCTTAGTACTTAAACAAATGTTCCCATTTCATTGGGATTTGGACAGATTCAAATATTTGGGTATCAATCTCTAGCGGTTGACGCAACGAAAAATAACTACGACCCATATTTTGCCCAACTTCGGTCAGACCTTGCATGGTGGAGTATCCTCCCACTGAATCTCCTTCAGAGAGTTGAAGTTATCAGGATGGTAGTTCTACCTTGAGCCCTCTAATTGTTCCAGAAAGTTCCAATATATATCCCAAATCAAACATTCTGAACATGGAACAAATCCATTAGTAGATTTATATGGTCTGGGAAATGCCCCAGAATAAAATTCCCCATTCTTTACCCCCAAGAAAATTTGGTGGATTAGCCCTCCCTAATCTTAAATTCTACAATTGGGCCTCACACTTGTCTTTTCTTCTGTGTCGGCTTGTCAGAGCTAGTCCGGTCCTCTGGAGGGAGACTGAGGAGGGTCTTATGCCTTTTGAGAACTTGGTTAGGAATATAACGTATCGCTCACCTCCCCACCCTCAGAATCAGATGTCCCTGAATCCATGGATCCCACATAAGATAAAAACTTGGAATGTAATTCGCAGACATTTTTCTCTTTCCCCATACCTACTTTTTCTGTGCCCCATAGCCCTCCTGGAGGATTTCCTTCCGGCCACTTTTGATCATACATTTGATTCATGGGACCATCTTAATCTCTCTAACCTCACTCAATTCTTAAATGGAGGAGAGTTTGAATCCTTCCAGGAGTTGTGTCACTTCCATGGTCTAAGACAACTAGACTTTTACCAATATCTGCAGCTGAGACATTTCTATTATTCCCTCTCAATGCAAACATGGAGCCCTGAGACTTTCCCTCCCCTGATCACTTGCTTTCACCAAAGTATTACTGCTGGTAGGGTTCCCCCACATCATCTCTGTCCTGTATAGGGCACTTGGAGATACCCTGGGGATAAATACTGAGGGTATATGTGCAAAGTGGAACCTGGAATTTGGTTTTGATATTTCTACACAACAATGGGACAAGGGCTGTCTCTCAACATCTAAACTCACCTACTCTCACAGCTGGAGATTGTTCTCTTGGCAAATATTGACCAGATACTTTTGCACCCCAGCCATAACAGCCCACTTCTTAACAATAAGGTCAGGGGCTTGCTGGTGCCAGTGTGGTGAACCCTCAGCACACCATACTCACATATTCTGGCTGTGCCCAAACACACAACCTTTTTTGGACTCACTACAATTCGAATTGAGTGGCTTGTTTAGTCTCCCAATTACTCTTACTGCTGACCTGTTTATACTACATATTTTTTCTCCATGGACTTAGAGACACACACACACACACTTTACCTGCTGGGAATATCTCTGATGGCAGCTAAGAAAGCCTTGACTCGTTGGCTCACTCCCAGGGTTCCTACAGTATCAGAATGAAGGGAAATAGTGACTCATATTTATAGGTCAGAAAAGATTTCCTATCACTTAAATGATAAGTCTGACTTATGTACACTGAAATGGACTAGATAGATTTTATATATTATGTTGAAAGATGCAACTTTCATTCCTAAGGGGTCCTGAGGTTGGGAAGGGGTGATCCTAATGGGGAAAAATGTATTTGGATCCTGTCCGTCTTAAACCATCTTTTGTCTTGTGTCTTATAGAAAGCTTGATTTAGGTCTATATTATTTGCTCACCTATGTATTCTAGGTAAACTGTGAAGCTTAAATGTAATGTTTTGATGTACAGCTCCACTGTTAATGTCTGCATAGCAATGAACTTGCGACTGCTAATACCCTGTATTCCCCCTACCCCTATTAAGTGGGAAAAATGAATAAAAATTATAATAAAAAAAAACTCTATTTAGAGATGGTGCATTCTCTAGAAAAAGTTTGATTCTTCTGTTATTTTGGACTTTCAAAATAACAGAGTTATATACATTTATCCCATGTTCAGGCTTGCTCAATAGATGAAAGAATGTACAGAGCTAGGAGTCCTCATATTAATTCAGATACACATTTCTAAAATACTGGAAAGATGATTACTATTACCACCTGGATTGTAAATGGATTAGAGTCCCAAATTAAGAGAAAAAAAGCACTGAGTTTTTTTTAAATAAGTAAGGCACATTTTACTATACTATAGGTCACCCATTTCACCCCCCCCCCGAGGCAGATTAATTACTTTAAGATCTAGTTGGTACACTTGAGCACACTTTTTATAGTATAAAAGGGGGGGGGTTATAAATACAGAAAGATATTAATTTTGAAAGGCAGAACATATAATACATACTGAAGGGAAATATTAGATCTTGCTGGGATGGATAGATGGACAAATAATTGCCATCTGCAATAGATATGTGCCTAATAGTATTGTCTGCATTTTTCAATACCCTCTTTTTGGAACTGTGTAAACTGGAAGAATACAAAATAATTTTAGGAGGTGACATCAATTAAGTAATGGCTGGGGTGTTAGATAAAAGTGGAGTTAATCACATTAGAAAGCCAACTGCAGACAGAAAGATATTGTAAATTAATAAAGGACTTTGGTCTGGTGGATGTCTGGAGGATAGCTAATCCCTAGGGAAGATATTACTCTTTCCATTCTGCTAGACATAACAGGTATGGTAGATTAGACTACTATGACAACTATGCAATGTATTATTTGTTTTTATGTTTACTATCATCTATGCATCTATAAAGTATTTCAGCTGAGGTGGGAGGTCTGATTGAAACTTATAATTACATTAATCTGTATCTCAATCTCAAACCTCTGGGCACTTAGCTGATAGTTGTTTTTGTGTAAACGGTCTTTTGTACTCAGAGTACAAACAGGTTGGATGGGGACAGCAACTACTCCTGTCTTGTAATGGCTCTTTGTTTTACTTAACACCAAAGGGCTGGGCCCCTTTGCATCTAAAGAGGCTATGCTTCAACCGCAAACAAATGGCTGGTACACCTAGATAGTACCCGGCTGAGTAGTCAGCCAGGATAACAAAAGGACAAAGCTCTGATCCACAAAACTGGTTTGGACCCACTCTGGGACCACCATAGACCTGACAAAGGGCTATTGGTATTTGCCCCAGATCCTTGAAGCCAGAGAGGTCAGTCTTTGTCACTCTGTTTTGCCTATTTGAGTATTGTGTAATGCTATTCAGGATGAAGAATGCACCAGACACCAGACAGAGCAAACCTGCTAACATAAAAAACATAACTTAGGGCTGCTAAAATATCTTTATTTTTCATTTTTACAGGGAATGGAGATGTGACAACTATGCAATGCATTTTTTATATTTTTATTATCATCTCTGCTTCTGTAAGTTATTTCAGCTGAGGTGGGAAGTCTGGTGGAAATTGAAAATTACACTCTTCTGTAGCTTCAGCCTCTGGCACTAAGCAGACAGTGGCTTTTGTGTAAAGCTTTTGTACTCGAGTACAAACAGGTTGGGTGGGGGACTGCAACAGTCCCTGTCTTGTAAAGGCTCTTTGTTTTACTTATACATCAAAGTGTTGAGTCCCCTTTTATCTAATGAGATTTTGACCTTAAACAAATGGTTAGCACACCCAGATGACACTTTGGCAAGTAGATGGCCAGGATAACAAAAGGACCAAGCTTCAATCCACAAAACCAGTTTGAACCTGTTCTGGGAAGAAGTGGTCCTCATGACGTTAGAGAGGCAAATGCGATGATGCATGTACAGTGGACTGACCAGCTGAAGGCATTTTTGTTGTATGTTTGCAATGGAAATTCAGCTGTGATGGGATTTTGAACTTGCAACATCACATGTTCTGGTCTGCCATAGGTCACAGGAACACAGTCTGGGGTAAGAGCCTACTCTACTTAGAAACTTTGCTTTGAGTTAGGTTTGTCTATGTGATCTCTATATTTTTAAATATGTTTTTTTATCTTTTTTCTGTATACAGTAATACTGCCTTTCCCATAGTCTTTAGTGTGTATAATCTTGCAACATATGCAAATATCATGGAATATTAAATGCTAGTCTTATATTCTTCACGCTTTCTATGACTGGGTCTTTTATAGTATAGATAACCAGGGATAAGTTAACAAGTCTGTGGGTTGTTTTCCTTTTGGGAATTGTGAGCAGTGGCTCTGGTGGGATTCGGACCTAAAGATACTCTGAGTGAGAGTCAGGCTGAGTGGTGCTAGGTGACCATTCAGGTATCTGAAGGGTTGTGAAAACAAGTAGCATAGTGCAGACCGAATTGATGAAGAGAACCACTCTGTGACAACTATCTATTTGTATCAAGATGTGTTTATTATTTTATTGAACATGTCCCACACACTGTTAAGCATGTACAGTGTGTGGGGTTGAATTATATCATGGTCATATTCTTTAGATGGCAGTTCAGTACTTCATTACTTAAAGATGAAATGTTCAAAACATGGATTTGTTAGGAATAAGAATAATAACAGAGAGGTCCCCCAGACTTGTGTATGGGAAACTTTCAAAGAATTTTTCTTGAAGGCCAAATTATATGTCATTCCTCAGCAAACACAAACTCTGGTTAGAGACAAAGTAGCTGCTAATGCATTAAGCTGATAAAAGATATAGAATTAAAGATGCATTTTTTTGCTGGCGACCGAGGAATGGGACGGCAGCGTGAGGGATTATGGGGAGGTAAAAGGGGAGATAAAGAGGGAGGGAGGAAGTGAATTGATCCCTCATACTGTATGTGCTTCAACTTCATTTACTAGGTGGAGCATGAAACAAAGATTTGTGATGCGTTTGGTATCTGGTCATGTTCCCAGACTCACTTTTTCTCTCTCCTCCTCTCATTCACCATATGTTAGCTCTCGCTATACAGCTGTAATAAAGGAGCTGAATCCAGAATTTCCTCCATCATAGAAATGCCACTCTGAATATGCAATGTATACAGCTTCACTCCAGTCTGAGACTGGAAAGTATGTGGCTGAAAATGACATCAGGAAAGCCATATGATATTACACCTCCCACTACAGTTCCACTAGTAACAATAGTACCATGCTTGAATGTAAAAAAGATTACCTGGCTAAACTGAGTCAAACCCCCAACACAAGCCATCTTGCACCTGAACTAGAAACAAACCCCCATGGCAGACCACTATTTTCATTAGAGGATGTAGAAATGAAGCTCATAAATATTGTTAAAAGCCTTCTTTCAGTCTTAAACACTGTAGTGGTCTCTGCTATTGCTATCAGGATAGTGAAGGACCACAATGCTGAGCAGCTAACCAAACATAGTGGCCACCTTGTTTTCACCAGGCAGTGGACCTGGAAGTTATAAAGTAGGATAGACTGCTTTAAAAAAAGACACTAAAGTGGGGAGAAAATCACAACTCAACTTCCACAACTGAAGGCTAAGTTCCCACAGAGAATCCTGTATGCTTGTAGCCAGGAACTGTTCCTCCCTGACCTCACTATTATTCTTGATGAGACAGGATCCAGCTAATCCCCTGCTCTCAGTGGACCACAGAAACCACTGGGGCAAAACAAGTAGAGGCTGCTGGACAAAGGGACAAATGCCGGGTGTGCTTAGTTCTGGCTTGCACACTATCAGGTGAGTTACTGCCCCTTCAGGTGATTTACAAAGGCCTTATTGTCAATTGTCACCCTGCATATGCTTTTCCCTGTGAGTGACTTATAAGTTACTTCGAAAATCACTGTGCAAATGGCAATTCTATGATGCAGCGCATCAAGCACATGTTTTGCCCGTGCATTGTCAGTGAAAGAAAAAACTGACTCACTGCCAGAGCAGATATGGATTCTGCTTTTGGACATCTTCAGGGGGCATGCTATAAAGGAAATTATCAGTCTGTTTGAAAAATTTGTATTACTGTATTCACATTTACTGTACATCCCTGCATCCTGCACTGACTTGTAGCAACCTTTCTATCAAACCGTCAATAAGATTTTTGAAGATCAGCCCAAGTCAGAGTTTATGAGCTGGCATGCAGATGTTATTTCAGTACAGCTTTGGAATGGCCGTGCCACAAAGGAAATCAACATTGACATACAAATGCAATCGATCATGATTAAACATGCAAAGTGACGGGTGAAGAGCTTTACCAGATTGAAAGAGCACGAGAAGGACATCATGAGTGGCTTCAGACAGGCTGGAATCGCCACAGCACACTGAGAATATCTAAACAGTCCCACTGTGCCAGACTGAGATGCTGGAATGAAATGCTGGCAGTTCTCAATGTCCTACTGGTTTTTAAAAATATTTTTTCTTACAGTTTTCTGTTTTGAAACTCTACTCTGACTATGTGTGATATACAGCTCAATGCCATTTTGAGAAAGTATGCAGCTGAGAATGGCATCATCATGAAAGCCATACAATACTACACCTTCCGCTACAGCTCCACTATTAAAAAGAGTACCATGCATGGATATAAAAAGGATTACATGGCTAAGCTGAGCCAGACCCCGACCCAAGCCATCTTGCACCCGAACTAAAAACAAAACCATGCAGCGGACCAACACTTTTATTAGAAGATGTAGAATATTGCTAAAAGCCTATGTGACTGGTGAAGGGCTTTGCCAGATTGAAAGAGGACCAGAGAAAAGTGAGGCATGCGCTGATCGGGATGGGGGGGACAGACAAAGAAACAAGGTGGTGATCAGGAAAGAAGATTTTTTGTACTGTGGGGGTTGAGATTGAAGTGCATCTGGGTGACATCACTCTTACTAGAAGATGTAGAAATGGAACTCAGTAATATTGTTAACGGCCTCCATTGCTAGTAAAGAGCTTTGCCAGATTGAAAGAATGCCAGAGAGAAGCAAGGCACAAGCCGACCAGGATGGGGAAGGGGGAGAGAGAGAGAGAGAGAGAGACAAAGCAGTGATCAGTGACATTTCTACTTTTTTGTAGTGCTGAGGGAGGTTGAGATAGAAGTAGATCTGGGTGAGGAGGGAAGGGGAAGGGGGAGACAGAGGTTGAAACAGACAGACACAGAGGGAGAAAGCAGACTGATTCCTCCATTGTACTGTATGTGCTTTGTCGCCACTCGCACAGAGCAAAGAATTACGATGCGTTAGTCCCTTTTTACATTCCTTCTCCTGTTCGCTATATAGCCATAGAAAAAAGTAACACAAAAATTTACTATGAAAAGAGGACTCTAAGAAAATTGGAGACAAATTACGAAAAGGAACTGATTTAATAACCCAAACCTACATTACATAAATGTTTTAAAATATGAGCTGAACAAAATGTATAAAGCAGAATACTCCATCTTCAGGAAGAAGCAAAATAACCACTTTCAGGACAAAATAAAGCTGTTAGGAAGTGGGGAAAGGTAAGCAATCTTCTTGCTTTTAAGTTAAAAAGTTACAAAATATGATACCAGGAATAAACAATAATTATAACAATGTTATGACAAATAACAAGAGTATTAATTATCTATTGCACCTTTTACAGCACTCTGAAGTCATTACTAGTGGGTTATAAAGCTGTCCTCTGATAGGCTGAGAGGCTGATGCACAAACTAAAACTTGGAATCTGATCCTGTCTCTGACCCTTTTTGCTGGATCTTCCTCAGCTTAGTGTGCGCATCTGTAGACTGGTCGCATCCCATTTGGTTCTGTGCTAATTGCATACCACTTTAGATAAGATTTCATAATTCAGAAACCCTTTGTGGACTTTGTTGAAATGCTTATGTTTGCTTTACTGAGAACTGTGGTTTTTTTATGCTATTTTTTTATCAGTATAGCTGGATAAATTTAGTGTTTTTCCTGGTCTTTGTTTGCTGGGGTAGGGCTCCTCTTTCAGACAGCCCTTGCCCTCAGTTGCAGAATCCCGAGTTACTGCAGTTCTGTTTGCCCTTTCTACACTTAGCTTGGCCTTGTTTTGTCTAGTAGTATTCTTTTATTTACTATACTTTTCCCCCCATGACACTGACAAGCCCCCTTCAGCCCCTTCACCCTGCCCAGCCATATCACCTACCTTCTCTCAGACTTACTTCTTTCCTGTGTTTTCCCAAGGATGACACCCCCATGGGAATTGCAGCCTGTGGGCCACCCCTTGCCCCTAAGTGGAGTTGAAATGTCGGTCGAGTAGAGAGAGCCTCAGACTGCAGTGCAGGACCTGTGGCAGAGCGATGGGTGGCTTCCTGCACGGTCGGGGATTTTGCCAATTTTTCTTCACTTTCCCCTGAGTGTCCCCTTTCCCCTGAGTGTAACGAGAATGTTGCGTCTGATGCCGAGATGTCAGAATGCCAACTCTCCCCTCCTTGTGGTCACCAAGGTGGCAGTGTTGTGGTGGAGACCAGAATCCCACCCAGCCCTGAGGAGGCAATCATCCATGGGACACTCAGCCTCCCCGGCCAGCCATCCAGCAGCCCAGGCTTGTTCTTGAACCCAGGACACTAGCGTCACAGGTGGTAGCACTACCCCTGTGTCAGTGGGCAGCCAGTTTTGTCTAGTATTTTGCATGTTTTGGAAATTTTTGTGTAGTGCTTTGTGAATGTTTGTAAATGTTTTGTAGTCCTTTGCCTTTCGTGGTGCCAGTTTAGCAGGGATTGTCTTGCTGCCTGATTATTTTTGGTCTCTTTATTCACTTGTTTTTATACTGCTTGTAGAGCACAAGCTTGTTTACCTCTGGTGCTGTGGTTAGTTTTAGAGCTGAATAGAATTTACCCTTACTGAACCACTTCCCTCACTTTTTTGTTCCTTCTGACTAAACATGGTATTAGCAGTGATGTTTTTGATTTATTTATTTAGTTTTTGTTAACTGGATAAGGTGCACTATCCATAGAGATGACTATTTTCAGGCACGATCCTGGAGGTTACAATAGAGAATATACAATACTGAGAGAGAATACAAAAATGAGGTAGATAAATACAATATCACTTGATGGCTGAGTCAAAATAAACATAATATGAGATA
The DNA here is from genome assembly GCA_016271365.2 of Neoceratodus forsteri. Lineage (NCBI taxonomy): Eukaryota > Metazoa > Chordata > Ceratodontiformes > Ceratodontidae > Neoceratodus > Neoceratodus forsteri. The sequence continues at coordinate 1,354,004,272 of CM057455.1, read as the reverse complement.
CTGTCATTGACCTGGTTTTACAATGTAGTTCCTATAGAAGAAAATGCAGTCACATAAAACATTGGAGAGTAGCATTTAGGGATATGAATTAAGGTAGTAATTAAACAGTTTCAGGAGACAAGAGGGTGGGAAATACAGGGTGGATAACCAGCTAAGCAAAATATAATGGTAAGTGCAGACATAATAGCGAACAATAAGGAAGGGGAAAACATATCAAGGGCAGAGACACACAGTGGAGCAGAACAAGGTAAGTGCAACCAAAGAGAAAATGAGCAGAGATAAAAGGGATAGGGGCTAATACAGGAAAGGTCAAAACAATAGAGAATTGAGCAAAGAGAGTAGTTCAGAGAGGCAAGAGTTTGTATGAAGTTAAGGCAATCTGGGTAAAGGACAGGACAGTAGTGATAGGACTAGATAGAGGACTGGGTAGGATCAAAGCACATACAAGGGACAGATTTGGTTAGGAAATGTTGTAGCTCCTTTTTAAATGAAGCAGGATTTTCTGAGTGACAGATGGCAAGAGGGAGGGAGTTCTAGTGCATTGGGACAACATAAGAGAAAGCACAGGCACCCTTGGAGGTCTTACATCTGGGAACATGTAGAAGAGATTGGTCAGCTGAGCATAGGCTGTAGGAGGAAGATTGTGGAAGCAGTAAGGAGGCTAGAGAACAGGGTGTTTGTGACCTGATAACAGCATCCATCAGGGAGCCAAAGGAGAGGAGTCTGAAGGCAGGAGGGGAGAGCCAGTTAAGGTCTGCATAGAGCTGACAGAGGTGCTTATGCCGGTGGGATGAGGAGGCATAATGGCAGATGTTATTGTAGGTGGTATCCCATTTGTGAAGTGTAGACTAAGACACAGCAGTATAGGTAGCAATCCCATAAGTAAGGGAAGAGAGCAGGATGCCCCTGGCAATAGCTGCTCTGGCAGACAGGGATAATGCATAACTTATTTTGTACACAATCCCTAACGTTGCATTAACAGATTTACAGATGGTCTGGATGTGGAGGTCAAAGAAAAGGGACTTGTCAAGTAGGACTCCCAGATATCTGAAAGAATGTACTGTCTCTATTAGAGAGCCGTCAGAACCGGACACCTTGAGCAGGATTTGGCAGGACCTGAGTTTAGCATGGCTTGCATTTTTCCCACATTTAGGACAAGCCGATGTGCAAGGAGCCATGCTTGAATTTGTGAGAAAGCAGAGAAGTTGTGATTTCAATCTGAGACAAAGTTTGGCTCCCCTGATTCACCTGCATATTTAGTCAGTAGACTGCCCTGTTCAACCCAATGTCTCTGTCTGTGGATGATCCTGGGTGCCACATTCTACCCCATCCCGGGTGCCTCATTCTACCCTCCCCCAGTGATACTCAGGGGTCCTGAATGTTTGATCTCATTAGTGGCTGCTATTTTCAAGTTGCACATTGCTCGGGAGCCTGCTGCCTGGCTGCTCCTTCGTGCTGCTGTGGCCAAGTGTGCACATGTTTCCTTTCATGGATCCCAACAGCATTTGTTTGCTGCATGCTTCCATTTACACTTTCTATTTGGAGTGGCCATGTTTGCTAGGGGCCAGGCCTTGGCTGGCATGTCCCTGGCCCTGCTGAGATCTCACAAGTGATGAGATCTGGGCCACCATATTGTAGTGTGCTGGCTAGTATGCTGTATCTTCTAGGGTGTGTTGGCCTTTTCAGCTCCCTGAGATCTCACAGATCCCCAAATCTTGGCCACCATCTTGGTGGGTAGACTTACCAATCTTGGTTACTCAGTATGATGCCAAGATCTGATGAGATTCCAGATCTCAGTGGCTATCTTAGGAGAGAGCTGCTTGTGCTGTTTGCCTTCCTCTTTTCTGCCGTATCAGCATGGCACCAAGATCCGCAAGATTTTGAATGTTGGTAGCCATCTTAGAAAGGACTGTTTTGTGCTGTTTGAATTAACAAGATGCCGAGAACATGCAACACCTTATGATCTCAATGGCCATCTTATGAAGGTTTTACATGGGTCTTACTGTGTTTTTTCTGAGTACTGAGGTCTCAGAAACCATTTTATGTTAGTCCACCCTGACCATCATAGCTTTGGCTGTCAGACATTTTGTGGCCTATAATAGGTATCCATTTTGTGCACAGATAATATCTATCTACTACTATCAGAGGCAGAGTAAAGAGGTAGTGGACTCCTTCTCTTGACACTGTGTCCCTTCGGTTCTTGTTCAGACTGAAAAGCCTTCAGTCTACGTTCCTTCCAACCTGCATGTTTTTATACAAAATGTTTAAAATCGTTGTTGATGAGATCAAAGTCTTCCTCTGGACACTGACCTCCTTTCACCTTCAGAATTTCAGATCCACTGCATCTTACTCCAGAATGGGCTGAACAAAAAGATACTGCAAAAAGTGCCCAAATTTCTTGTTGTCCAACCTGTTCAGTGAGCTCTGCTCCCTCTGCCTGGTGGACTCTGATTCCAAACGGGATAACCCAGGCTCAGGCAGTTCTGTAGTAGACATTACTGATGACAATGCTTCCATCATTTTCCAGGGGAAAATGAGAGATATATTTCAGAAACTACTGAACTGGATAAAAGCAATTGAAGCTCTATCAGACCACAAATGCCCTGGAGATCCGGAGAGGAAAAACCCTAAGCCCAAGAGGGCCAGAACAGAGAAGGACCATAAACAGATAATTCATATGGAGATGATTCATCTAATGAGGGCTACACTGACGATGAAGGAAGGGAACAGAGAAAAACCTTGCTGCCCCTTTATACCCTTATGAAACTATCCCCAAAATGATCAGATTAGCCTGTGATATGCTGAAATTCAAGGAACCAGCACCTACAGAGGAACAAAACGTGGACCCTCTAGTAAAGGAAAGGAAAAAGTCCCACAACTTCTTCCCAGTTTGCGAAGCTCTGGAGAATCCACTAAATAAGGACTGGGATATCTCAGACTAAGTCAGAATAATGGAGAAGGCAGCGTTTGATAGGAGGTACCCTCTCCCTGAGGATTAGCAAGAAGCATAGTTCTTACCCTAAAAGTCAATCTTCAGAGGGTGGCTCTGATTCATCAGATGGTCTTTCCATCAGAGGGATCCACAGCATTAAAGGACCCAACAGATAAGAAGGCAGAGGATGCAGTAAAGAAGATCCATGAGATCCTGTTCATGGCCACTAAGGCCTCAGCAACCTCCATATACACTACAAGAGCCATACTATGTTGGCTTGAAGCCATCCAAGGTGACCTCTCAAGACCAGCAATCATAAAGCCACCATGGAATACGAAGTACAGGTAATTAAGTATGTGGTAGATGCCACAGTAGATACATTCAAAATAATGGCACGTGCCACAGCTAGATTTAACATAACTAGAAGACATCTATGGTGGAAACCTTGGCAAGCAGATTTAGTCTAAGAGCATGCTTATTAAACTGCTATTAAAGGGGAATATGGTGTTTAGTCCAGCTCTGAAAAAAGTATACAAAGCAAAAGGGCAAAGGTAAAGTCTGTCAAGGAAACATAGAAACATGGAAACATAGAAGCTGACTTTGGAAAAGGACCGCAAGGCCCATACAGTCTGCCCATTTTTTTTTCTACCTTATGAATGTGCCATAGGCCTTTGCCCTGTCAATGGCCTATCTATTTATACTCATCTGTATTGCTCCCTATGCCTGTTTGAAGCCCTGCTCTGTATTCATATCCACCACTTCCTGAGGCAGGCCGTTCCATGCATTCACCACCCTTTCTGTGAAAAAGAACTTCCTCACATTACCCCTTAAGTGGCCTCCCTGTAATCTCATACTGTGTCCTCTTGTCCTGCTATTTTTCTTATATTGAAACATGTTAGACTCTTTCACTTTGTTAATGCCCTTAAGGTGTTCGAATGTTTCAAGCGTATCACCTCTCTCCCTCCTTTGCTCTAGGGTATACATATTGAGTTCAGTTAATCTGTCCTCATATGTTTTCTGATGCAGTCCCTGCACCATTTTGGTTGCCCTTCTCTGGACTGCCTCAATTTGGTTAGCGTCCTTGTGAAGGTGTGGCCTCCAGTACTGCACACAGTACTCCAGATCAGGCCTAACCAGTGTCTTGTAAAGAGGGATTATTACCTCCCTCTTCCGACTTGTGATACCCCTACTAATAGACCCCAACATCCCTCTAGCCTTACCTACTGATTTAGAGGTCTGCTAGGATGATTTCAGGTCATTGGTGATGATGACGCCCAAGTCTCTTTCTTCCTTTGTGACTGCCAGCAACTCCTCTCCTGGCCTATAGGTGGCTTCAGGGTTTCTCTTCCCTATGTGCATGATCTTGCACTTCTTTGCGTTAAACCCCAGTTGCCACTCTTCCGACCATTTTGCTAGTTTATCCAGATCTCTTCTCATTCTGCCCACACGATCTGGATCATCTACTCTGTTGCAGATCTTGGTGTCATCTGCAATCAGACAAACCTTACCCTCCAGTCCATCTGCAATGTTACTGATGAAGATATTGAAGAGGACTGGCCCCAGGACTGATCCCTGAGGTACCCCACTCATGACTTGCATCTCTTCTGACTGTATACAGTTTACCACCACTCTCAGTTTTCTGCCATCAACCAGTTTGCCACCCAGCTGACCAACATCTGACCCACCCCGAGCCTACCTAGCTTATTAATCAATCTTCTATGTGGAACAGTATCGAAAACTTTGCTGAAGTCCAGGTAGGCAACATCAACTGCTCCCCCTTGGTCCACCACTCTGGTTACCCAGTCAAAGAAATCTATGAGATTAGTTTGACAGGACCTTCCGTTTGTAAACCCATGCTGTCTTGGATATTGTGCTCTATGGATTCCAGGTGTTGCACTATCCTTTCCTTAAGGAGTGTCTCCATAATCTTGCCCACTACTGAGGTAAGACTGACTGGTCTGTAGTTCCTTGCCTCCTCCCTGCTACCACTGTTGTGGAGCGGGATCACATGAGCCCTTCTCCATTCTTCTGGGACCTCTCCTGTGCTCTGAGACTCATTAAACAGTTCTGATAATGGCTCTGCTAGTTCCACCCTTAGCTCCTTTAGTATCCTGGATGTATGCCATCAGGTCCCATTGCCTTGTCCATCCTGAGCTTATTGAGCTCTTGTAGGACCCTTTCTTTTGTCAAGAGACTAGTGCACACCTCCCTCCCCTCTGTGTCCATGGTGCAGAGCTGTGAGCCCTGTCCTACCTTCTCTTCAGTAAATACTGAGCAGAAGTATCTATTTAAGATAGATGCTTTTACATGGTCCTCCTCCTCGTACCTCTCTTATCCCCTTTGATCTTAGCAATACACCCTTTGGACTTTCTCCTTTCACTAATGTATCTATAGAAAGTCTTGTCACCGTCTTTTACCGTTCATGCTAGTGTTTCCTCGGTTTGGGCCTTTGTCTGCCTTACTGCCTTCCCTGCTTCCCTTAGAGAAGTTTGGCATGCCTCCCTATCTTCATCCTGCTGCATTTCCTTATATTTCCCTGAAGGCCAGTCTTTTGGCTCTGACCTTTTCTGCTACTGTGTTTGAGAACCAAAGTGGTTTCCTTCTTCTTTTGCACTTCCTTTTCTCACTAACACAATGGGATGTTGCTTCAAGTACTGCATCTTTAATGCTTGCCCACTTTGCCTGTACCCCCTCACCTGTATTTCTTTTTGCCAGGGATAGCTTAACTCTATTGGCTATCTTATCAAAGTCATCTCCTCTGAAGTTCCATATTTTTGCCTTGGAATGGGATGATTTTGTTCTAGTGGCCAAATTGAACCATACAATGTGATGGTCACTGGTCCCCAGGTGACCTTCTACCTGGAGATCCATGATCCTTTCCCTGTTAGTCAGTACTAGATCTAGGATAGCCCTGTCTCTTGCAGGTTGTTGTACCAGTTGTTTGAGGCCCTTCCCCTGCAGAGAATGCACCATGTGTCTAGTTCTTGCAGATGTCCCTGCTGGTGTTGACCAATCTGTATCTGGCATGTTGAAGTCTCCCATTATCAGAACCTCCCCTTTAGCTGTCATGTTTTGTATATCTTATAACAGTAACATGTCTATGTCCTCCCCGTGGTCTGGAGGCCTGTACACAACCCCAGTTCGTATGGCTGTCCCATTTCCTGTTTCCAGGGTGACCCACAGTTCTTCTGGTTCCTTGTGTGTATTCTGAATTTCTGTAGCTTTGATATTTTCATTGACATAAAGGGTCACTCCACCCCCCCCCTTTTGCACCTTGGTCTCTTCTGAACAGTACATAGCCAGGTACTGAAGTCTCCCAAGAGTGGTTACTGGTAAACCATGTCTCGCTAATGGCTTCTATGTCCAGTTTAGCCTCTGTCATTATTGCCTGCAGGTCTGGGATCTTGTTTCCCAGACTGTGAGCATTTGTGTACATGATTTTCCATTGGTCAGATTTCGGTGTGTTAGTTTTGGGTGAGGTCCGGCATTTCCCCTGTGCATCGTATGGGGAGCCGGACCTTTTTCTTTACCTGGTGATGCAAATGAACTACAAACATGCTGAACTCCTGTTTGACCACTAGCTGAGGGGGGGAGGGATGTTCTTCCCATTCAACATTTCGGGTGCTGAACCCCTCTCCCCTATTTGTTAGTTTAAATATTCTGCAAAGACATCTAACTTCTGCCCCAATGCACTGACTCCCTCCTTAGTCAGATGCAGTTCATCAAATTTAAAGAATTTTCGCTCCCAAGACTGTTGCCAGTTCCCTACAAATTGCATGACATGGACATGTACCCTGCCATTTTTTAGAAGCAGTAGATTTCATAATAACTTTCAAAGGGGTAAAATAAACAATTACTTTCAGGGAGCAGACTCATTCAATTTTGTCTTCAAAGCAAACTTTTCCAATGGCAGAGCAATTCTGTAAACTATGGAGGCTGAAATAGTAATTTCTGGAAGAACAAGTGGACTCTGATCCAACAATGGCAGCAGATCATTCCATGCATCGGAATGTGCAGGCAAAGGTCTCAGAATATGCAGTGGGGGGGGGGGGTCTACAACTCTGTTGAAACCTGGGCCAGAACAACATGGGACAATTTGGTAATAGAGGTGACAGACAAGATCAAGGGGTACGTTATTGAATTCAACCAGCTACCGCGAAATTACAAATTCATTGAGTATCACATTTCCCCAAATAGATCACCACTACCTCACATGTGAGAGCTTCTAAATAAGCTACTACAGCATGATGCAATGACCCCAGTCCCATGTCACCATCACTGAACAGGGGTATACTCAACATTATTTCGGGTACCAAAGAAGACCAGAGAATTTCCTCCTATACTCGACTTCAAGTTCATAAACTAGATTGTTCATTACAAAAGGTTCAAGTTAGAGACCCTGTGCACCACAACAGCAGCAATCAGGACATGTAACTTTTTAACATTTATATGTAACCTCCCCTGCCAAACGGAGGCTTACCTGCCACCTTGTAGCTCTCGGTCTTGTTCTCCCGAGCACCTCTAGGAAGTGCCTGCATTTTTTTTCCAGCTCCCTGGTTCTGGTCCTGATCTTCTCTGTCCCTGGTGCCCCTTCCTAGCTCACAGTGACTGTCCAGTCCTTTGGGGCTTAAAAGAGTTGAAACCGCGATCTCCTGCTGAGATATGCACCTTGGTGCAGAGGGATTGCGAAGGGGTGAGCGGCACCTTTGATCTTCCAGCTGCTAGCATTATGGTCATTCTGAGAGGGGTTCTGTCAGTCCCAGAATCCCCATGATCTAAGTGGGACCCGAAGACCACAGACAGGGCCCTGAGCACCCGTTTTCTTTAGAAATAAAAGAGATCCACCAAGTGTTTCGATCAGGGCTCATAAATAATGAGCCGGAGCCCTGATTGCTATTGTATATTTAGAAGGTCTGCCTGCCCTCTGGGAAGCTTGTTCTCAGCTGCAGCCATAATGAAAAAATACTGCTCTTCTCATGGCTGCACCAGAGTAACATTGGGACTCAGGTAATGACAGCCTGTCTGCTGCTGCAAATCAGGATCCTTAAGCATTGGCAGCAGCGACAGGAAAATGGACTGAGCAATTTTCGTTTTCTGTGCAGTGACAGCAAGTATACAGCCAGGGCTAATGGACTGTGGGGCACTGGGGCAGACATTTAAATTATTTTTGGCTGCTCCAGAACTTTGATTTGGGACTGCCACTAATCTGCTAAGGGACTGCGTATTTCTGCAGCCATTGCAAGCAGCCACAGCCAATTGGAAAGCCAGGATAACAAAGCCAGGACTTATGGGACATAAGCCAAAGCTCATGGGAAAATACCTAGTACTCATGGGGAACTGCAGGGACCTAATTCTAGGTGCCAAAACAGTAGACCAACTGTGCATCGAGTGAGGTTCATGCAGAATTTGTTTTTGTGACTTACAGGCCCTCCAGCCAATTGGAAACCATTCACCCAAAAGCTACAGCCAATCAGGAGCCTCAGGAGAGCCCTGTAAGAGACTGTCTTTTTCAGCCTTTTGCCAGATTCAAGTGGGAGCCCCACAGGGGTGGGGGCTCAGGCCCCCAGCAGAGTAAACTGGCCTGGTGATCCAGCTAAGCCCCTCCACCCAGGAGGGTTTTTTCTTGTTTTCTTGTAGTTTAAGTTTAAAGTAATTTAGTTAATGTTGCACATGCTAGCCTGGAGGTTGCCAGAATGTGCTCCAGGTGCTAGCTCCCCCTTCCGTGTTGGGGAAAGATGTGGACCTGAAACCAGATGACATCAAGCTAGAGTTGCCTCCTGTTAGGTTTTTTTACCTGGTGATTAGGAGGTTTTCAGGGTCCCTATCAGGTAATCCGGTTTTGCTCTGTGCTGGTCAGGTTTTTGAGCCATTTTGGGTGCTCACATACTTTTGAAACCAATTTTGTCACATCATTCATTGTTTCAGCTACATGTCTAGGTTACAAACAAGTTCTGTTGTCAATACAGCCCTTTGTTTGTGAAAGCAGTCAGCCTGGGAGATGTAAAGTATGGCTATTAACACCATTAGCACTTATTTAACCTAATCTTTTCCACTGCATCTTAAAGTGGTATAGCAGCAGAGCTGCCCCCACCTTTTGTAGCAGTAACAGAATCAGTTGTCTTCCACTTTAATTTGCTGGTAAACATTTTCATCTCTAACAGAATTTAGGCATTTTTAAATGTTTTAAATTATTTGTTTTCCCTCAAGAAAAAAGTAGGATCACTTCTTTGGCTTTGAAATAGTACTGTGGACATGAACATGAAATAGAGCCTGAAAAAGATATAAAGTACACATTATAGGAAACAATTTCTTTATAATTGTATTATTATATATCCTGTATACTGTTGTATGATATTTACAGTATTTCCCTTGTCTCCTCCGGATCATATCTGTAAATGAGATTAAATGAGATTTCTTTTATCTCTGTATGTTTATCTGGTAAACCAATGTCAATAAATAAATAACTAGGAAGAACCTAGGAAAGTAATTAACAGGTACAGTACAGTATCTTGACATTTTTGTCAAACTGCAGCTTTAAGTGGAGCTGCTGAATTTTGACTCAAATCGGGGCTAAACAGTGAAAAACCGAGAGCCACGGGGCTGAGCTGAACTAAGCTATCTACAAGGACTGTGCCAGTCGGGGCTCTGCTCTCTGGCTAGTGTTGCTTGATTTTTTTTGTTTGGTCTCCTTTGCTTAAAGAAGAAGGTGCCAAGTTCCTCCAGCCAAGCTTGTCTGACTTGGCTACTTAAAGGCTGCCTTTCTTGCCCACCATGCAGTCTGAGTTCATCGGAACTCACAGAGGATGTTCTTCGTTTCTGTGTGCCCCAGCTCAGTGGAGCTACTAAATTTTGACTCAGATCAGAGCTAAACTGCGAAAAACCGAGAGCCACGGAGCTGAGCTGAACTAAGCTATCTACAAGGACTGTGCCAGTCGGGGCTCTGCTCTCCAGCTAGTGTTGCTTGATTTTTTTCGCCCCCCCAGCCCCCTCTTCGTGCACATAGTATATAGACTTATGCCCCGCCCCCCGGGGGTTGTACTTGATCTGTTTCCTAAATGCTATTGGTCCTGCATGCCTGAGTCCAGGACTTGACTGTTCTGTGATATGTACATGTAGTAGCCTGAATTCTACCACACTGTTTGTTTTAATTTGTTACCATTCCTTTACTTCTTCCCTATATTGCTAGGGTGTCTCTGGCTGTGTGCCCATACCTCAATTGGGGGTTAGCCTATGGGGACTTGCCAGCTCAGTTTTCCTGCTGTTATACTAGTGGAGGTAGTGATGGTGTATATGGTTCATTACTGTGGTCTTACTATGATTATTTGTCCCCATTCCTGAGAAACTAACTTTATTTGCATCCTAACCTTAGCTGACTCCAGGGAGTACTGTGGGCTGAATATTGGTCTGGTACCACAACTAATGTCCCTGGTCCTGCCTGCATAACCCTTGATTCAGCATTTCAAATCATGTCATCATATGGCCTGCTGGCCCCTGCTAGCCTCTTACTCTCCCTTGTCATCCTGGACTGGAGCCTCTCCCTCTGCCCTGCTCCTGACTATTGTAAACTAAATGAATGCAGGCCTCTATCCGTCTCCTTCTGCTCGGCTGACACCTACCCTCCTGGGTTGTTTACATTCCTAGGGCTTAGGGCTATGGGGAACTGCTACAAACTTGTTTTTTACCTCATGGATGCACTTGGATGGCCCAAATGGCCTTCACCCTACCTGCCCTGGTACCTATGTAAGCTTGTCCTCCACCTGGCAGGAGATATTGAATTGAATCCTAGGCTCCTCCGTTGCAGAATCTCCTCCCCCTTGGACCCAACGTGGAACCTGACCAAAGGGTTGAAGATAGTTCAAATGAACATCTGCAGTCTAAGACCCAAATTGAATGAGCTCGAGGCCTGGGTCGATCTCTACTCCCCTGATGTCATCGGAGTCACAGAAACATGGCTTAAACCCTACATACACACTCATGAGATAGACATCTCTGGATATACTGTTTTCTGGAAAGACAAAATTGACAGAAAAGGAGGAGGAGTGGTTATTTATGTACGGAACTCCCTCAATGCCCTTAATATCAGTCCATCTTGGTTGGATAGTAGGGATTCGGAGTGTCTTCTAATTAAGCTCACCCTGGGTGGGACCAAATCCATAACCATTGGATGCACCTACAACCCACCCAAGGTGGCTAAATGTGAATTGGAATTCCTCACCAGGCAATTGGCCAGTAACCCTGTGGGGGAACTTATTCTCATGGGTGACTTTAACTTAAACTGGCTAAGCAATTCATTTAGCAAATCCTCGCTATCTGATGTGTCCCTTACACAGGTTATTAGTGAACCTATGAGGCCGAACACTAAGACTGGAAACCATACTCTTCCAGATTGGATACTGGTTAACCATCCAGACAGATGCAGAGCAGCTGGCCTGATGCCTGACTCTCTCAGTGACCATGCTCCCATCTTTTGCATCTGGAGGAATAACTTGCCAAATGTTCCCCAGAGGATCGTGTTAGCCTGGGACCTGTCAAGATTTGTTCCCAATGACTTTCTTCAGGATCTGAGAGGGATACACTGGGGGGGGGCCTTAATAATCTTGATAACATTGAAGTTGCTCGTGATTACTTAGCCCACAACTTCCTAAGTGTACTTAATAAGCATGCCCCATTTAAACAACGGAGAGTCAGTGGCAAATGTGCATACTGGCTGGATCAGGATAGGAGACAACAAATGAAGCTCAGAGACAAGGCATGGGGCAACTACAGATGCTCAGGAGTTCACGCTGATTGGCAATTATACAGAACCCTGCACAACAGCTGTAAGAAAGAACTCAAACATGCTAAAAGTGCCTACATTAGATGACTCCAAACATCAAACCTGGCAAACCCAAAAAAGTTCTGGTCTCAAATAAATTGCCTCCTGAAGGGGCACTCAGCTGAAGCCCCCCAGAGCATTGCAGTTGAAGGCAACCTAATGTCTGATCCGGTGGAGTTAGCCAATGCTTTCAATAACTTCTTCACTCACCTTGATAGATATACTGATCCCTCACCTAGCAACACTAACTTCTCCCACTTTCCCACCCACACTGTCCCCAACTTCCACTTCCGCCTGGTTACGTGGAAGGATGTCCTCATCCTTCTAAACACCATCAAACTGGATGCCACTCCTGGGTTCGATAATCTGGAGCCTAAATATCTGAAAATAGCTGCCCTGATTATTGCGGCTCCACTAAGAGACCTGTTTAACAAACCCCTCCTCCTCGGGTAATTCCCCACCAAACGGAAAATGGCCACCATTATCCCCATTCATAAAGGTGGTGACAAAGGCCAAATGGAAAGCTACCGCCCTATATCAATCCTCAGTGTGCTTGCAAAAACGCTGGAAAAACTGGGGCATAGACAGATTCTTGATTACCTTGAAACTCATAATCTGCTTACAGAGGTGCAACATGGTTTCAGAAAAAAACATGGCACTGACACTGCCCTAGTCAAGTTCACCTCGGATGTACTTGGGACTATGGATCAAGGTCTAGCCACTGGTGCTCTATTCCTGGATCTTACGAAAGCCTTTGATTTGGTGAACCACAATCTCCTTGTTTCCTGTCTTCAGCACCTTGGACTTGATCCACTTGCCTCCTCCTGGTTTCATCATTACCTCTGTGGAAGGCAGCAGCTGGTAAAATGGAAGGGCACACCCTCTACAATTAAGCCAGTGCACCAAGGAGTCCCCCAAGGTTCCATTCTTGGACCCCTGCTATTTACTATTTTCATCAATAGCATGCCAAAGCATTGTGGTGGGGCCAACATCCAACTGTATGCATACGATGCCATTATCTATAGTAGTTCGAAGGACTTATGTCAACTAGACCAGAACCTCAGTAAGGACTTCAGAGAGGTGGAAAAGTGGCTAGTGGACATGAAACTAGTCCTTAACCTCAAGAAATCCAAAGCCAAGCTTTTCGGTTCCAAGCAGTTAGGAGCCAATAGATCAAACCTTCTACAGATCTCCTCGGCCAGCGGGACTCCACATGAGGTATGCGCATCCAAAAAATATCTTGGAGTGCACCTGGATCAGGAGCTAACCCTGAGCCCGCACATTGAGGCTACCACCAAAATTCTCCATCAAAGAATTGGCCTCTTTTACAGACTTGGCAGATTCCTCTCCAGGGAAGCCCGTATGGCTAGCACCACTGGTACCATTCTCCCAGTGCTTCTCTATGGTGCTCCGGTACTTCAACCTCTTCGGGGCCCAGATCTCGACAAACTCAGAGTCCTCTATCATAATATTGCCGCTTTGCAGACTCTGCCCACCCCTGTGATCACCACTGAAATGTTCTCATCTCTTTGAACTGGCCATCACTTGAGGCCAGGCTTGCATTCCCTACACTCTGCCTACCTTCAAAACAGCCAAGCTCCCGGCTCCTCCTAGCCTAAATGGACTTCTCCTATACAAATCAGCTAAACGTGACCTGAGGTCTACTGCCCATCCTGTCCTGGAATTCCCCAGGACTCGAACCTGAGCTGGTGACAGATCCTTTGCCATTTCTGCCCCGTCACTCTGGAACAGTCTACCTGCAGCCGTGGCTAACTGCTCTACTTTGTACTCATTCAAAATGGCCCTAAAATCTCACTTAATGGTAGTCAAGCAGTGCTGTTGCACTTGAATTGCAGGTGTCCCTTACACTCCTTAGTCTTGATCAGTTTTTGTCCTGTTTCTAATACTACCTGTTTTCTGTTTTGTTCTGTAATACTACTTATGTATGTACCTATGCAATTAACTGTACTATTTTTGTCTATTGTATGCTCTTGTGTCTCTTATCTGTAATTAATTCTGGGTCGCCCCTGAGAAAGGGACTTTGTTGTCTCAGTGGGTCTACCCGGTCAACAAATTTCAATAAATAAATAAATAAATGATGAGTCATGAAAAGGGGTGGGGCTAGGGGTGGAGCTTAGGATCCGTTTTTTGCCTCATCTAAATATGGCAACCCTACATCAAGCAGCTGTGAAAGAGTTGAACAATCTCAGTTGTGAGAGAACTGAAGATCATCTGGACCCTTGATTGTGGAGAATTTACCGTGAGGAGCCTGAGTGAGTACTCTTGTACCCCCCAGTGCAAGAAAGAAAAACAATCTTGCTGGATTGGGGCAGTATTGCCCAGGTAACTGTTTGATTGAAGACAAGTTTTTGGTCTGCACCCTTCTACTGCATATAACCTTAGCCCAGCGTCGGTGGACCTCTATTAAATTGTTTCTGCTGATTTGTGACTGTCCATTGGGTTGGCACCCTACTGCTGCATATAACCTTAGCCCAATGGGGGTGGACCCCTATAGTTAAACTGTTTACTGACCATGTCTGTTCTGGGGGTACCCATTAAGAGCCCAGGACAGACTAGTAAATGTGCTGGTATGAACTTGTGCTAATTATCAGGTCGAGATGTCCCATGGAGCCACCAGCCATAGCTGCACTGCCACATTAATGGACTGAGACTCCCAAATTAATTGAGGCTGGCCTATACAATCTGGAAATGACAGCTTTCCACCTACAGTCACAGCCAAAGACATGGCCAGATATTTCCTGAAACTTCTGTGGTATTTCTAGAGAAATCTCCTGCTTTCTCCATTTACACAGTAGGGGCAGCAGAGAGAAACTCTTTAGAAATTTCGCGGAATATCTGGCCATGTCTGTGTCTACTACTGGAGTTCAATGTGACCAGGGTGGCCCTCCTGGCACCTGGTGAAGGACGTTCCCTTTCTGTGACTGTACTTGATTATGTCTTGAAATATAAATGTACTGGATGTGACAAATGTAAAAATGTGCTGAATATTCAAGATTGCCAATCCAAGTTCCAAACAATGTAACCGACTCTTTACCGCCACCTGAATTGTTCAGTCTGCTACATGCAGGGCAATCCCTGCTCTACTGCCAAAAGCAGGGCAACCCCTGTACTTCTGCTAGAATCTAAAAGTTGTTGCTTGTTAAATTGTTTTCCAAGTTAAACCTCTTAAATTAAAGCCGGCCAATGCCAAAGCTGCAACATCTACCAAGCTTGCAACCATCCAGGACTTTGGTAACTGGGTACCCAGGGTAAAGTGTGAGATTGCAGGGTTTCATGCAAAGCCTGGGAACTGGTACCAGTGGTGGGGAAATTAAATGTGTTACATCTGATTTAATGCAGTTTAGATAGCCAGAGCTCTGGGTGTCATTCCTGTTGGTCTAAAATAATTGTGATTCTCTTTCTGCTTAATTGGTACTTACCCAGCTGGAGGGTTTTCACCAACACAAACCAACTCAATTGTACATTTGTAAATAGAATTAATGCATAACCTCTCCTCCTGTTTCCCCATCCTAACTTCTATGTCCCCCAAATAAATATTGTTATTGTTGTTTTGAAATTGAATGTGTGAACATATTATTAGAGAGAGTCTTTAATTACAAAAATGTCTGAAATGTGGGGAACTGTATATTGGGTCATGTGTTGGGGGTGGCAAATGGTAATTGTGGGTGATATGACATCTCAGGGGGTTGTACCAGGTAGCATCACACCCACTTAAAAAGTATACTCTGAGTGGAGGCACTGCGCATTATGTAACAGCATGGAAAGAATCAGTGTAAAGTAAGTTTGGGAACACAGGTCCCTTAACCTTGTTGTGGCATGGCAGGGGTAGTAGCCCTTGGAGTAGTGCCACTTAGGGGTTACACATAGATCTAAACAATGCCTGTTTCCACATCACCATTCATCCATCCATCCATTCAGGTGATCACAAATTTCTAAGATTTTGCTTCCTAAACCTTCACTTCCAGTACTAATGTCTTCCCTGTGGCCTTGCATTTGCTCTGTGAGTGTTCACCAAAGTAATGGCAGCCCTAGCAGCAAACCTCAGAAGGGAGGGGATACATATCATTCTGTACCTCGATGGCTGGCTGATCAAGACCAGATCTAGTGAGCCATTGGAAAGAGTCATACAAAGAGCACAGGAAATGTTCTCCCGACAAGGCTGGAGTGTAAACACAGCCAAGAGCAACCTCTACCCTTTCCTGATACTAGAACATATGGGAGCTGTGTTCAATACAACACTAGGGGTTGCATGACTCTCAAACGAGAACATAGCCAAGCTATAGAGACAATGCAACTTGATTCTGTCACACAGATGCTCAATAGTTTGGGATCTAATGCAACTACTAGGCATAATGGTGTCATGCATAGACCTGCACAACTGGGCACATCTGCACATGAGGCCACTAGAAAGATTTCACTTAGGCAACTGGGACCATGCCTCGCAAAATTACTGAAAGAGATGGTCACTTCCTCAACCAGTGAAACATGCCATTTGATGTTTGACTCAGGACAACAATCTTTGATAAGGGGCAACACTCGACAGACAAGTTTCCTTAACAGTAGGTAAGGATGCCAGCCTACTAAGCTGGGGCACAGTCCTAGATTCAGCAACAGTACAAGGAAAATGGTCAACATGAGAATCCAATGCCCATCAATGTGCTGGAAACAAAAGCAGTCAAGCTAGCATTCACACATTTCCACTGGCAAGTCTAGGGACATCACATAAGGATAAGAACAGACAACAGGGTGATGATGTCATACATAAACAAAAAGGAGGGAACAAAGAGCAAACAGATGGTCAGAGAGGCAGACAGTCTTTTAAAACTGGGCAGTAATCCACTTGTTGAGTCTATCAGCAATCCACCTAGCAGAGGAGCTCAACACACAAGTGGACTGAATCAGTCAAAAACACTCAATCCAGGGGAATGTCAACTCAACTGACAGATATTCCAAATAATTCAGAACCACTGGGGACTGTTTCTGCTAGATCTGCTGACCCCAAGAACAAACAGGCAGGTCCCAAAGTTTTACTCAAGGTACAGAGAACATGAGTCAAGCGAGAGTAGATGCACTATCCTCCCCATGACAGTTCGACAGAGCTTATGTCTTCCCACCAATATCTTTGATAGGGTGAGTCATAGGAACATAGGAAAGTGTCGGCCAAAAAGGACATCCAGGCCCACCTAGTCTGCCCATTTGCCTAGCATCCCTAGGGCTGCCCCTGCCCCCCCTCCTTTCAACAGCCCCTTGTGTCTGTCCCGCACACTCTTGAACACTCCCACAGAATTTTCTCCCACCACCAACCTAGGCAGCCCATTCCAGGAGTCCACCACCCTCTCTGTAAAGAAGTTCTTTCTGATGTTACCCCTAAACCTGCCCCCCTCTAGTTGGAGGTTATGACTCTTTTTTCTGGGACACTTCTTCATCTGGAAAGGGTTTTCAGTAGCCACCTCATTTATCCTTTTTATGTACTTAAAGGTCTCTATCATGTCCCCCTGCTCCCTCCTCAACTCCAAGGGGTACATATCCAGGTCTCCCAGTCTCTCCTCACACGTCAGATGACTAAGCTCTTTCACCATCTTGGTTGCCCTCCTCTGTACCCTCTCCACCCTATCTACATCCTTCTTTTGGTAAGGCCTCCAGAACTGGACCCCGTACTCCAGATGAGGTCTGATCAGCTGGGTATACAGGGGAATCAGAACCTCTTTCCTCCTGCTTGTGATCCCTCTCCAAATGCATCCCAACACTCTACTGGCTTTTGCCACTACCTTACCACATTGCCCAGCCACCTTCAAGTCCTGGGAGATGACAATACCTAGGTCCCTCTCCTCTGTGGCAACTGCTAACAGCCTGTCCCCCAGTCTGTATTCCCTTCTCTCATTCCTTTTCCCCAGGTGCATGACCTTGCATTTCACCATATTAAGGGATAATTTCCACTTCCTGGCCCACTCCTCCAATCTCCCTAGGTCTTCCTGCAGACTTTCCACTCCACCCTTAATGTCCACCCTATTACCAATTTTGACATCATCCATGAACAGGCTCATTCTGCCCTCCAACCCCTCTGCAATGTCAGTTATATAGATGTTGAACAGCAGGGGTTCCAGCACCAACCCCTGGGGCACCCCACCTGTTACTCCCACCTCCCCCAAGGGGACCCCATTTACCAACACCCTCTGCATCCTACCCTCCAACCAGTTGTGGACACACCTAATAACCACTTTCCCTAGCCCAAGACTCTCCATTTTGTGCACCAGCCTGCCATGTGGTACCTTATCAAAGGACCTGCTGAAATCTAGGTAGCCTATGTCCACCGCCCCCCACCAATCCACCGCCCTAGTGACCTCTTCAAAGAACGTTATCATATTTGTCTGGCAGGATCTGCCCTTGGTGAATCCATGCTGCCTTGGGTCAAGCAACCCACTTGCCTCCAAGTAATCTGTGATTCTGCCCTTTAGCAGCTTCTCCATGAGCTTGCCATCCACCGATACCAAACTCACTGGCCTGTAGTTACCCAAATCCTGCCTTCCCTCTCCCTTCTGCAGGGGAAGAACATCTGCCTCCCTCTAATCCCTCGGGACTACCCCTGTTTGCAAGGACTCATTGAACAGATAGGTCAAGGGAGCCATCAGCTCCTCACCCAGCAACCGCAACACCCTAGGGTGAATCCCATCCAGCCCCATGGCCTTTCCTTCCCTCAGGCCCTTTAGCTCCTTTGAGATCTCCTCTTCCCGGAATGGTCCCACATCTACTCCTACCCCCCCTTCCTACCGGGCCACTGCCAGCCTCTCACTCTCCTTCCCCCTTGTGAATACTGGGCTGAAATAGCTGTTCAGCAATTCAGCCTTCTCCTGATCCCCCTCTACCTTTTCCCCTGTCTCATCTCGCAGGCCAGGAATCCCAGTCCCCCCCCTTCTATAATCTCTTATATACCTAAAGAAGGTCTTGTCCCCACTCATGACCCCCTTGGCAATACTCTCCTCTGTTCTCACTTTCGCCCATCTGACCATCCTCCCAGTTTCCTTCTGCTTATCCTGGTAAGCCTCACGGTCCTGCTCAATCTGTGTAGTTTTGTACTGCCTAAATGCGCTTCTCTTAGCTCTGATGCTTTCCCCCACTTCCCTGCTGAACCACAATCGACCCCTTTTTCTCCTGCTCTTGTTCACCTTCTTTAAAGCAGTGGTCTGTGGCCCCCACAATTGCCCCCTTAATCTTAGCCCAAATAACTTCCACCCCCTACATTCCTCCACCCCCCAAGTGCCTGTCTAATATACTCCTTCATTTTTCAAAAATCCAGCACCTTCACCTTAGTTTGGTGGTGCAGGGCCGATGCACTTATCATGAACCACACTGTGTTGTGGTCACTATTACCAAGGCAGTCCCCTACTGTTACTTCACCCACCCTGTCACCATTCGTAAGCACCAGATCCAGTATCACATTCGCACCCTCCCTAATAGGCTCCTTTACCAGCTGACTTAGGTGGGCTATCTGTAGGGGGTCAACTATCACTCTGTTTCTGGATGAGGATGTAGACAGTGATTGCCACTCCACATCCGGCAAGTTGAGATCCCCCATCAGCAGCACCTCCCCCTTCACCGCCATCCTAAGTATCTCCTTGATCATCTGATTGTCCACCTCTATAGTTTGCCCTGTTGGCCTGTAAATGACTCCCATTCACACCACCTAACCCTTCCCTGTGACCAGTGAGACCCATAGGGTCTCAGTGTCTCCCTACCTACCTTTGTGATTGATGCTTGGATCCCCTCACACACACAGAGCCCTATGCCCCCCCAGTCATTTGGAAGATCCATGAATCCAAGAGCACAGAGGTTTTCATAGCCCCAGATAGGCTCAGGAGAACATGGTACACATCAGTAATGCAAATGTTGGTAGACAAGTTGATCCCACTCCTGATGTAACCAGACCTTATGTTGTAGGGACCAGTTCTGCATCCACATTCACACATTCTCAGACTGACGGCACAATTGCTAAAAGGAACAGACTATTAGAGTCAGGGGTCTCATACAAGGCTATGATTACCATATTGTAATCAGGCAGACTTTCAGCAGTCCATACCTACAACAGACATTGGTTCATCTTCACCAGATGGTGTGAATTGAAATCTTTTAACGCCATTTCATGTTACATTCCACAACTATTGGATTTTATGCAAGATGTCTGCAACAAAGGGCTGTCCATGACATCTCTGAGTACAGATGGTTGTAATAGGGGTAATATGAGGAAACATAGACAGGCCCCACCTGCAGCACACCCGCATGTGCAGACATTCCTTAAGATCATGGACAATACCAGACCCAGAACGAACTTGACGGTGGCACCATGGCATCTGAACCTAGTATTCAACAGCTTAACTGGAGCAATGTTCAAGCCAATAGACTCTACATCTTTTTATCTGTTAACACTCAAGACAGTTTTTCTTATTGCTATTTGCTTCCCTTGTAGAATGAGTGAACTATAGGCATTATCTTGCGCTGTATGGTTTCTGACCTTCCACAGGGACAGAGTCATTCTCAAGGCAATACCATCCTTTTTGCCTAAAGTGGTCTCCCCGTTCTATCTATCCCAAGTGATCACCCTTCCATCCTTTGAATCAGAGCCCAGCAACCCCCAAAAGGGACAACCTGCTGAATCTGGACATCTTTCAAGCTGTCAGAACCTGTCTGAACAGAATAGCCCACTTCAAGAAGGCTGGTGGTACGAGGATTGAGGCACTGGATGCCACACCTTGTGCCATGGCGGTGACCTGGGTTTGGGAAAGGACTCAGATCATTTGAACATCAGCCGGGGGAGGAAAGGATTGAGCATCCGGAGGACTGCTCTCCTTTCTCTGGAGGGCAGTTGGCATGGTGCACTGTGGACTTACACCCAGCGATAGCTGGGTGTCAGTGCAGATGCAAGCACAAATGGGTTGGCCCATGCCCAGGGTGATTGGCTGCCTCCATGGAGGTGGAGGCAGCCTCCCCACCCATTGCACAGGGCTCTGGTGTGGGAGAAACATGGAGGAAAACTGGGACCTGGTAGGTCCCGTGATGGCCCTGATCGTTTCTGTATGGCTGCCCCCCCCAATTCTGGATTGCTGTGTTCCGGGGGGGAGCCGGGACTCCACATTCTGGACCCACCACAGGGGGGGGGAGAGGAAGCCATAGGAAAAATTTGGGGGGAGCCAGGCAGGAGCGGTCAGTGGGGCTGAAGGTATGTACCTCTCAGAGGGAGGAGTTGTAGCCCCTGTTGGGACTGTGGAGATGTGGAAAAATGTTCCAGTTAAAAAAAAATAGCCCCCTTCAGAAAATTGGAGAGACTCTTCACTCTGATTCATGATCCAAAGTGAGGGCTGACAGCTTCAAAATCCACTATTGCCAGGTGGCTGAAGTTGAGAATTACTGAAGCCTACAAGGTCTCCACCCATCCCTTGCCCCTCCAAGTAAAGGCTTATTCTACCAAAGTAGTTGGGCACTTTCTAGGTGGAAAGGAATTCATCCTCTATTTCAGACATTTGCATGGCAGTCTCATGGTCATCCATGCATACCGTCTCTAGACACTGCAGCCTCAACACCCAGGACCATGACAAAGCAAATGTTTAAAGTTTTGGGTGTAGCTTCATACAATCAGTCTCTAATCCATTTCTTCCTCCTCATACTGCCATAGTATCTGCTGGCACTGCTTCTTAAATTACCTGCTAGTGATGAATTCGGAATGCTTTAAAAGGTTCAACAGATAACAGAAGTTTACTCACCTGGTAAAGGTGATTATAAGAGTACCTTTTATAGCACTCTGCATCCCACCTGGCAAGGAGAAATATGATTTGTTGGTGGGGACAAGATCCTCTGCATATTGTTCCAAATTATTTTTCTTATGTGTGATTGATAATACAATAGTTTGCTAGCTAAATTCCTTTGCTAAGTCAGAATTTTTCTAGTTAAAGTGCGTTTAATAAACAAACAGGTTTATCTTACTGGGGTTTTATAATAAAGCCTTTTGAGTCTGTTGTTTTCCTGCCCACTCTGCTGTTTTTTAGATTACCCACATTTGCCTGTTTGACTTCTCTCTCAGAAGTTGATCAATAGAATTTTTCAGGAGGAGTAGCTTGGGAAGTTTTGTTCTGAAGAAGATCCAACAGGAAGGGGCACAGACAGGATCAGATTCAAAATTTCACCTCTATAACCCACAATGCCCACTAGTGATGACTTTGGAGTGCTGTAAAAGTCATCCTATAATCAACTTTGCCAGATGAGTAAACCTCCATTGTCAGTTCAACTACAATTATTCAGACCTATACACACTGAATGTAACAGAGACGACCAATAGACACTGTTCTTCCCTTTAAGATGCTCCTCACTTTCAGAGGAGGATAGAATTTATTTAGGTTAACCTTCAGAGTGGACAAAATAAATGTATTTATGAACTCTCTTTCCAAGTAACATACTCCCAGTCCAGGTGTTTTTCCTAGAGAGTTTTATAGTTTGTTATCCCCAGTTGTTAAATGCTCCTACTATAAAACACTAAGGGAGTCCTTTGAAATGAAATTTCTTCTCCAGTCCATGAGTGAAGCCTATGAAACAGTCATCCTTCAAACAAATTCTGGTCAGAGCCAACACGGCTGCAATAGTGAGCCCAAGTCAAACCATACTTGGAGCTCCCACCACAGCTGATGCTGTACTTGTGCATGCGCAGTGACCGATAATTGTGCATCCACAAGATAGAACCTGCCATGCCCAGGATGGCTGCTGTGACCACATTGCACATGCAAGATTATCGATGACTGGTCGCTCATGAGCAATGAGATCACAGTGGCTGTCTTTGGCATGGTGAGCTCTTCTTTTAGTGATAGGTGAACAGAAAATAGTGCACCCATGGAGGGGTGCCATGGAGGGGGATACTAGAGGCAGCAGTGTGCTTCAATTAGTGGAAGGATTGTGCTTCAACTCCTAAATTTTGTGTGCTTCATTAGGAGTGTTAAGTGCCTTTTCCCTCTGTGACAGCAAGATGGCATGCAGAGCTCTGCCCAACAGCCACAAAAATGAAGGATAATATGGAATGTAAAATGTTTGCTGCATCTCAATGTTAAACTGTAGCTATAAGACAATGCCTCTAATTTAAAGAAAATGATACAATCTGTAATTCAAAACATTATTGATAAAGAACAATTGGGTTTATATTGGATTGGAAAAGGTTCTGATAATTTTGATGGCTAATTATTTTGGAGGAAGATTGCTGACAGAAAACACCTAGCTTTACCTGAGCTTTTTGTCTTCTAGGTTTACTTGAAAGGACAGGGCAAGGAGAAACATTAAACAGCAACTAATGTTTTCAGGAGAACTTTAATAAAACATAATATTTAGACACAGTTTGGCTTGTATTTCATATTACTTCTTCATTCCTCCTCTCCATTATTTATTACTGGTGTAATTTGCATAAAAACAGATGCTTTGCTCCTGAAAAGTTCATCTAGTGCTGTTGCTTTCTCCCTACCGGAGGTCATAATGCACTCCTTGTGACATCACAGTTACTCCCATTGCAACAGATTGTGATGTCATAACACATGATTATGACTTGAGTAGGGAATAA
The DNA here is from genome assembly GCA_016271365.2 of Neoceratodus forsteri. Classification (NCBI taxonomy): domain Eukaryota; kingdom Metazoa; phylum Chordata; order Ceratodontiformes; family Ceratodontidae; genus Neoceratodus; species Neoceratodus forsteri. The sequence continues at coordinate 1,353,980,920 of CM057455.1, read as the reverse complement.
GCTGCAGAGGCAGATGAACTCTAAGGTATACAGATCATGTATTCATGCAAATTCCCTCAGTAATAAATAAAGGGGAGGAGAAATCTATAGAATACATATGGAATGTAAACTGAATTGTACCTAAATATTATGTTTTTCAAAATTTTCTTTGAGGCATCAGCAGCTCTTTAAGGCTTCTGTTGACTAAGCAGAGTTACTGTTTTGTTATTTTTTTTTTGTTTTGTGCTTACAGGTTTTGCAGTTTGATCTCTTTTTCTCACATTGAAGGAGCTGATTGTTTTTATTCCACAGTTCTTCCAGGGGATAAGTGTGTAAATTGGGGGGAAGAGCTGACAAAGGCTTAGTACCTTCCAACAGAGGGAAGATTTAAACGGTCAAGTTAATTGGTATGTTGAGGTGGAAGACTAAAGTTTGCTGACAGAAAGCAACTAGTGTTACCTGAGCTTTTTGTTTTCTAGGCTTGCTTGAAAGGACACAGCAAGGAGAAACACTAAGGCTTCTTTTGGTTAAGCAGAGTGACTGTTTTGTTACTATTTTGTTTTGTGCTTACAGGTTTTGCAGTTTGAGCTCTCTTTCTCACACAATCTAACTAGGATATCAAACTATACAGATCTACAATACAAGACATTTCTCTAATGTTGAATGTTTTCTTTCTTTTGTGCTGCATCTAACTGATTGTTTTCTCCATTTCAGCGGCCATATAGAAGCACCCACCCACCCACCCCAAATCCCACTCACCCTGGGGCATCACCACTTCTAGCTGACTGGAGCCACCCACTTTCTTCCAAGGAACATTCCTTTTATTGCTGTCACACATAAACCTCTTCCACCTTTCATCCTCATCTCAGCCCTCATGAGTCATCTACTTCCTGCCAGAAGATAGGACCAGGCAGGGCATAAATAACACACACACACACACACACACACACACACACACACACACACACACACATAAACCCTCTTCCTCACTTTTGTCCAACACATTGCTCAAAGCAATTCATAGTATCATAGTAATGTGTCAGCATAAAAGGACCATCCTGGTCCATCTAGTCTGCCCATTTCCCACCTGCCCCTACTTGTCTGCACTTCCCAGGGATATTTTCCTCTGCCCACCAGCCAACCCCTTGTGTCTGTCTCATGCCCTCTTGAATTCCTCCACTGCTTCTGCACACACCACCTCATTAGGTAATCTGTTTCAGGGTTCCACCACCTTCTCAGTGAAATAACATCACCTAACATTGCTCTTAAATCTTCCCCCTTCCAATCTTAAACTATGACCCTTTGTTTTAACTCCTGCTTTCCTTTTGAATAATCTACCTTCATTCACTTTATTTATTCCCTTCATATACTTAAAAATCTCTATCATGTCACCTCTATCTCTTCTAACCTCCAGCAGGTATAGATTTAACTCTCTCCATCTAGTCCTGTATGGCTTCTCTTGCATACCTTGCACCATCTTTGTTGCCCAATTTATTCCTTTTAATTTTCTCACACAAGTACCTTTTGTCAGCATCTAAGCTGTCATGAGCCATCTACTTCATGCCAGAGGATAGGAGCAAGCAGGGCATAAAATAAATATTTTTCTCACTTTCATCCACACATTGCTCAAAGCAATCAAAGACTCTCACCTAGGAGTCTCAGAAGAATAAAAAAAGAGCCAGAATGGACTTCATAAACTGCAACAACTGTGGCACTCTCTTCACCAAGGCATTTGTCCTAAGGGTGGGGCACTGTCCCATGTGTTTCACCCTCAGGGGGTCTAGGGTCTTAGCTCCATGCAGCATGGCCTGAGATAAATTACCTCTGCTCAATACTCCAATGGACCACACAGGGTAATGCTGCAGCACCATCAAGCTTCAAGACCCCAGGCAAGAACTCCTATCCCAAAGAACTAACAGACCAGGGGATTGACAAATGGTCAGGAATCATAGAAGTAGACCAAAATCCACAACCAAGGAGGAAATCAAACATATACACACATCAAATAGATACACACTGCTGTCTTCCAGGATTACTGATGTGGCAGACATTGAAGTGTGCAAAAATCCAACACAACATGAGAGGGTGCACCGCACCACTAAAATCAGTAAAAGGGACAATAGAAAACCTGTACTAATAACCAGAGACCCTATGATTAGGAGAGTGGGAGTCTCGCCTCCAGCAGGATGACCAGGCTAGAATTGCAGTCAGGAGCCTCCCTGGGACATTGGCATGGAGAGACACAGACTGCATTGAGAGAATGCTATGCAATGTGGAACGCAACATGCATATCATTCTCCACACAGGTACAAATGACTTAGCCAGTTGGTCCGTGGATGAAACAAAATGTAACCTAACCAGACTGGGTGACAAGCTAGATTCTCTTTCATCCAGTGTCTCTTTCTTGGAAATTCTGCTTGTTTGGAAAAAAGGGGACAACAAGTGGAAGATCAGTAAAAAGGACATCTCTGAGCTTGACACCTGGCTAAAGTGCTGGTGTCAGGAAAAGGACATCACTTTGTGGGAAACTGGTAGGATGTCTGGGAACAGGAGTTATTTAGATTCGATGGCCTGCACCTCTCAAAGGAGGGGACTCGAGTGCTCGGCCAAATGTTTGACATCCATATCAGTCAGTTAAACTAGTGCACAGGGAAGTGGCACAGGCACCCCTCACATTACAAGGATCACCAGAAGCCCTTCCCCCATCATCATCAACTAGTTCTGCACCTGGACACACCAAGCATATACAACACAGGAAATGCAAAGCAAATACACAGGGTAATCTTTCAACAGACCAGAAAAATCAGGGATGGAAGGCAATGTGCATCAATGCTCGCAGTCTGCCAAACAAAATTCCTGATCTCACAGCCATGATGGCAGAAATACAACTGGACTGGGTTGCAGTTATGGAAACATAGTTCACCAGGAACCACACCTGGGATGTTACCATCCTGGGTTACACACTATTCAGGAGAGACCTTGAGGGTAAAAGGGGAGTGGGGGCTTTGTATGTAAGGGAGGGAATCTGTACAACAGAGATCCAGGAGAAGCACAGTAAGGCAGAGGCACTATGGCTCACACTGGGAACTGGGGGACAAGGCCCCCATCTGGGTAGGGGTTATCTAGACCTCCATCCCAGGAAACTGAGATAGACAAAGTGCTCATAGAAACCATCCTGATGATGGCCAACAGGGGCATGTTGCTGCTGGTGGGGGGCTTCAATCTGTCATATGTAGAGTGGTCCCCATACACAGTGTCCTTAGAGCTGAGCAAAGTATTCCTGTTTGCACTGTGGGGAGCGGGTTTGTATCAACTGGTGGACTCACCCACCAGAGACAAAGCAGTCCTGGACCATGTGCTCACAAGCAGCACCAGGATCTCAGACGTTCAAGTGGGGATCAAGCTGGGGACCAGTGACCACAGGTCAATCTTGTTAACAATAAACAAAGTAGAAGATAAAAGTCAAACAAAAATCAAGATACTTGATTTCCAGAAAGCAAATCCAGGATTAAATCCATGCTAGAGAGTGGTAACATAAGGGATGTAGAGGACTGCCAGGAGATCTTGAAGACTACTTTAACTACAGTTCAATGTGCTTACGCAACTGGATAAGATATGTGATGATGTCTGTGTAACTTGATTTGCTTTTGTGGCTTTTCGCCTTTCTATCCATGGGATATATCACCCTGTAGGGGTACGCAAGGATCCGTAGAGGAGGGTTCCCCCTCTACAGGTGCCGGAAATGAATGCATCAGCTAAAGGTAGGTTAGGAAAAAGCCCACAGTAAGAGAGACAAGCCACTGGAGGAGGAGGGGTGGATGGTGGGCAATGAAAAACGAATCCTGGAAGAGTCCAGGATGAGTGACATTTTACGGTTGATGGGTGAGTGACGTTGTTGATGGGGGAGTGATGTTGTTGCTCCACCCATTGAACCTCGGGCTTAAAGCCCTCCCATTCAATGTGCTTACGCAAACTGGATAAGATATGTGATGATGCTTGTGTAACTTGATTTGCTTTTGTGGCTTTCCGCCTCTCTATCTGTGGGATATACCTCCCTGTAGGGGTATGACACAAGGAACCTTAGAGGAGGGTTCCCCCCCTACAGGTGCCAGAAATGAATGTATCAGCTAAAAGTAGGTTAGGAAGAAGCCCAAAAGGAATACCTAAAGATGTCAAGCTTCAGAGAGCAGAGGATGAAGAATGAATTCTGTAAAGAAGGGATAACTTCCTGAGGGGAGAGGGGAAAGCTGGGCCACCATCCACCTCCATCCAACAGCGGAACATAACTAACTAATTAACTAAGTGAAGAAAGCACTAACTCTAACAATATTATGACCATTGGCATGGAGGAGAGGAAAAAAACCCTTTGAGGAGGAAACCTCTGGTGATCCAAGGCCTAGATCGCCTTCCTTCCAGGCTGATGACATTTGATTTGAGGACATGTGTTAGTAGAGAGAATAGTTCCCAGATGAGGGATATGAGTAAGTAGGATTACAATAGGATAGGGAAAACTCATAATAAGCATAGGCAAAATGAGGAACATACTGTAGCAGGGGCACAAGGAGGATACGCTAGATTGGTCAATAAGAGATAGTAGATCAGAGGAGAAAAGCTGGGATGGAGTAAATCCATGTATGAGACGGAGGAGCAAGGGGTATCCAGATGTGCTCACAAGGAGATTCCAGATGTGCTGATAAGGAGACAAATGATAATGCAGACAGGCTTGATTGAGCAATGCAAGCGAGCATAAGCTGAGATTGAAGAGGCATGTTTGATTAAGTGATTAGACTCTGAATGACTAGACCTTGAGGTTGTAGTCGATGAGGTAGTATGGAATTCAATGATAGGAATGTTCGAGTAAATGATGTAAAGATATAAGCCTTGCGGTAATGCTGAATGAATGATGACTGGATTTATGAACTCGATATAACTGGAGTTATGAATTCAATACGTGCGGCAGGATGGCTGCGGTTGATAGATGGCATAGAAGTTATGGTAAGTACACCCAAAAAGAATATCAATAGCAGGCTACGAGTGGAGTAAATCCTGGATGGCTGGTACAGAATTATAAGAGGAGACAGGAATGAACTTGAAATGAACTTGTATGAAGGAAATAATTGAAGTAGGCTCCTCAAAAGGAGGTAGACTCTGAGGCCAAGAAGGGAGATCTGGCAAAGAAAAATGAATCCTGGGAGAGTCCAGGATGAGTGACGTTTTAAGGTCGATGAGGGAGTGACATTGTTGCTCTGCCCATTGATCCTTGGGCTTAAAGCCCTCCCATTACAACACAATGTGCAAGACAGATGAGCAATTCCGAAAGAAGGGGTAGCAACCAAAATCAAGGAAAAGTAAAGGGCTTTCAAACAATATAAGGAGACAAAAAATGAAATGGACAGGGAGGAATACAGGAACAAATTAAAAGAGGCAGAAAAAATTATTAGGAGGGCAAAAGCACAGACTGAAGAGAGAATAGCGCAGGAGGTTAAGAAGCATGATAAAACTTTCTACAGATACATAAGAGAAAAAAAAAAGAGGCAAGAATAGTTCAACTAGCAATGAAAGACAGCCAGCTGTTAGAGAAAGATGAAGACAAAGCAGAGTTGCTTAATGAATTCTCTGCTGTTTTCACAATAGAAGATAGCAGTAAAGGACCTATGCTAGGTAAGACAATGCACGATAATAGAGGAGCATACACAAGCCCCTTAATGAGGAAAAGGGTCCTGAAACAGCTAAGTAAATTGAAGGTGGGCAAAGCCATGGGGCCAGAAGGTATCCACCCTAGAGTACTAAAAGAACTTTGGGAAGATATCGCCACACTGCTGGCTGAGCTTTTCAAGTGACTAGAAAGAGGCAGAATACCACAAGACTAGAAAAGGGCAACAGTTGTGCCCTTGCTCAAAAGTGGAAGCAGAGAGTAGGCAGTAAATTACCGCCCTGTTTGCCTGATCTCAGTAGTGGGGAAATTATGAAGTCATTGCTTAAGGAGAGAATAGTGGATTACTGAAAGGAAGGCAGAAAACTTGACCCCAAGCAGCATGGCGTCATGGCAGGATGCTCACGTCAGACAAACATGATCAATTTCTTCAGTTGGGTTACCAGAACAGTGGAACAAGGTGGGCCGGTGGATGTGGTGTACCTGGACTTCAACAAAGCCTTTCACACCATCCACTACAGGACACTAGCAAATAAGCTGGAACACACAGGCGTCGGGCAGAAGTTAGTCAACTGGATTAACAACTGGCTTCAGAATAGGACCCACAGAGTTTTGGTCAATAGGTCATTATCGAGGGAGGGCAGAGTGACCAGTGGCATTCCACAGAGTTCAGTGCTAGGCCCAATCCTCTTCAACATATTTATAGGGGATATTGTTAATGGACTGGAAGGGAAGGTCTGCCTGTTCGCAGATTATACAAAACTCTGCAACAGAGTGGACACACAGGAGGGAGAAGCAGGTATGGAAGCTGATCTTAGAAGACTGGAGGAATGGTACAGGAACTGGCAGTTAAAGTTTAATGCCAAAAAATGTAAGGTAATGCACCTGGGAAAATGGAACCCAGGAAAAAAGTACTTACTGGGAAGGCATCAATTACAGGACACAAAGATGGAATGGGATCTCAGCGTAATCATTACCAATGACTTAAAGGTAGGAAAACAATGTGAAAAATCAGCGTGAAAGGCAAGTGGCATCCTCAGATGCATAGGTTGGGGTATTACAAGTAGAAAGTGTGAGGTAATCATCCGACTCTCTAGGTCCTTAGTGAGGCCACACCTAGAATACTGCGTCCAATTCTGGAGGCCTCACTTGAAAAAGGACATTGACTGTTTAGACATGGTACAGAGAAAGGCTACAATTCTGGTGCAGGGGCTGCATCATGAGCCATACAAAACAAGACTTAAGGAGTTGAATTTATACTCTGTGGAGCGAAGAAGAAATAGAGGGGACATGTAGGAAGCATTTAAATACAGTACAAGTCACATTAAACTGTTCCACCAATGAGTTGTTTTAGTATTTCTGACTGAGTTGCATAAGTGTTGCCTGGTTCAGTACAAAGCCTTGCACAAAATGTGTCTTAAGAGTTATAGCTCAGTTTTGCATTGCATTGTGATAGGGCTTAAGCTGCATTACAATTCAGTAGCAGAAACATTTTATAAACATTGCTTTTGAGCTGGTAAAGTGTTAAAAAAAAACATGCAGTATGAGTTGCCAGTTCATTGCCTATGTAAAAAACAATGCTAAACCAACTTATCAGCAGGGCAATTTAATGTGACTTGTACTGTACATTAATGGGATTAACACAACTCAGGTGGGAAACCTCTTGCAGGAAAAACAGGGCTGCGTGAACAAGAGGGCACAACTTGCATCTGGTGGGAAGTAGGTTCAAAAACAATCTTAGGAAGTACTTTTTCACTAAGAGAGTGATAGACCCATGGAACAGCCTGCTACAAAAAGTGGTGGCATAGAAGACGGTAAAAGAATTCAAACTTGCATCGGACAGGCATTGTGAGCAAATTAGGTTGAAAGATATCTGGTGGGTAGAACATGGGCAGACTAGATGGATCATGCGGTCCCCATCGGCTGACTCTTTATGTTCTTATGTTCTAAAACGTGTAAACTAATGCACATGGGACACTGGAACAGAGGGGAGAGCTACAGGATGGGGGGGGAGTTGCTGACAATCACCAAGGAAGAGATGGATCTGGGGATTATCATTTCTGACAACCTAAACGTGTCTAAGCAAAGTACAAAGACTGCAGCAAAAGCCAGTGGCATGCTTGGGTGTATAGGCAGGGGTATCACTGGCAGAAGGAGGGAGGTGGTGATTCCACTGTATAAAACACTGGTGAGGCCTCACCTAGAATACTGTGTTTAGTTCTGGAGGCCACATCTTCAAAAGGACATAGACAGGGTGGAGACAGTCTAGAGAAAGATGACAAAGATGGTACATGGCTTGCACAAGAAAACATATCAGGAGAGACTGGAGATTGAAGGATCTTAATATGTACTCATTGGAGGAAAGGAGGGAGTGGGGAGACATGATAGAGAGCTTTAAGTACCTTAAAGGCATAAACAAGGTGCAGAGGGGTGACATCTTTTGATATAAAAGTACAAGGACTAGGTATCATGATATGAGATTGGAAGGGGGAACAGTCTGCCGCAGGAGGTGGTAGAGGCAAACACAGTGGGAGGTTTCAAACATGCATGGGACATGCATAAAGGAATCCATAGGGTGAGAAGAAAAGGAGAGAGCCACTGACCAAGTAGGGTCAAAGGTGCAAGGAAGAATAGGCTTATGGGCAGACTAGACGGTCCTACCGGTCCTTATCTGCTGTCAATTTCTATGTTTCTATTAATACCATTTGATCGACACAAAAACTTAATATCCCTTCTATTGCACTATCCCTGAATAAACATAAGGCATCTCATTGGAATGGGATTTCCTATACAATGGCTTTAATCATTTTGGATTCAGAACAGATTTTTGTGGATGGATCACAATGGATTATGATCAACCAAAAGCAGCAGTAAATAGCAATGAAAGAATTTCTTAATATTCCCATTATACAAGGCAACTAGACGAGGTTGTCCCTTATATTGCCATTTTTGTACCCTGGCATTGGAACCCTTGCTTTGATGTATTTCACTAAATCCTGACACAGACGGTATTAGAATAGGCAATTTCACTGGTAGAATATTTGTTGATGCAGATCAATTGTCACTTACTGTAGTTAACCCAGTCAAATCCTATCGTAATCATAACCTCCTTCTCGAGAAATTCCAGTAGCTGCCAGGTTTGGTAGCAGGTTGGTCCAAAAGAAAAGCTATACAATTATATATGCCAGGAGAATTAGGTGGGGAAACCACTAAAAGATTGCCATAAAGCAGGACAAAACTAGTACAAAATCTCAAATACAGTAAGCACCAGGATATGGTCAAACTGAACTTGAAGCTGCTTCTTACAGGAAATAAACTAGGAGAAGTTTTGTAAAAACACTGCATAGTGTAGCATAGTGTATGGCATGTGCTACATTGAAAATGTTTTCTACATTATTGTGCACATGACAGCCATCAGCTGCTGGTGTCCAGAATGGGGGGTATGATCGAGACTTAGAGCCCAGTCTACACAGATTGCTGGGATACATTTGAAACTCAACTCATGGCTGCCACCTGATGTCTGACATTCATTCTTGAGTTATCTCAGTTAATTTGTTCTGTATGTTGTTTGTTTAGATTTGATCCTGTTTGATCAGTTCATTTGTTCTGTATGCTTGTACAGATTTAATCCTGTCTGTATTCATGGGTCAGTGTCATGCTTTTTTATTGTAAGGTATTATCCACATCAGCATCAGCCATTCCTGTCAAAGCTGGAACTACACAGCAACAGGATCTTTTACCCATATGATATATACCTGCAAGAATAGGCTTCCCATGGAGGCAGTACAGTGTAGTGGTTAAGAGCACTGAGCTGCAAACTTTGAGAACTTGGTTTGAATCCCACAACCACCACTTGCATACTGTGTGATCATGAGCAAGTCACTTAACTTTTCTGTGTTGGATGTACCTGGAAACAAACCTTGGCTTAATGTATCTTTAATGGCCAAAATGTAAAATAATTTAAAAAAGATACATGAGGAAAAAACATGTTTAAAGAGGAACAGTCAGCACCAAGAGCAGTGGCGTAGCATGGTCGGCATTGGTCCTGGTGCAAGGAATGAAATGGGCCTTCCCCCTGAGGATGGTGCAAGGAATGAAATGGCCCCCCCCCAAGGATGATGCCAGATGTAGATGAGAAGGCAATGTTCTGGGCTCTAGTGTATCTCTTCATGCTGCTGCCCTCTGGTCTTTGTTTTTCATAGTGGAAGAACTAAGCTTTGTTGCAACTTAAGGTGTCCTACAGTAGACGCCAGCCATGATGGACCGCCAGAGGCTTGTCTGACACTTTTTACACTTGGGGGCAGCCTGTGACAACAACTATTGTATTTATTTATTTTTTCATTTCTTCCCTGAAGTTTCTGACCAGAACCTCCTTGCTCCTCCTTCAGTCAACCACTCCCTATACCCATCATCCGAGATCCTGTTTGTTGACCTACCTACCTACCTGGGACACTGGCCACACCAGTGCCACAACCTCGCCTCTCGTCTTCTGCTGGCTACACTGCTGATGCTCTTCTCTCCCACTCCAGAGACCCGGACTCCCTCCTGACCATCACCAATGCACTGTGAGCCTGAGCTGCACTGCCCATGTGACCCGACTCCTGACTCCTCCAATTTAAATCTGGCAAGGAAGCTCACCAAAAGGTTGCTGTTGGTGCTTTGCTGACCAGCACTTGGCCATCGCTCGACCCACTTGCGCTCTTGCGTGACTTGTCCACCACTTCAATGTCTCTCTCTCTCTCTGCCCGCCTTGCCACATGCCGCTCACCTCACCAAGACACACACGCATGGCGCCTAGTGTCCTCCCCTGGCTAATCAAGCAGTGGCATGCTGGCAGATTGAAAAATGCCACCAGCCACCAACCAACCAGAAGCAGACAGTGTCGCATGGTGATTGGGGGGGGTTGACAAGCAAACCTAAGGTGGGTATGTTAGGAAAGCGCTCACCGATCTCTGCTGCCACTCTGCCACATAGTCATAAAACAAATTGCGGCAGAGTAGTATAGCATTTCTAGATGGAAATACTGGGATCCAAACTGACAAGGCTATATTTTGAGCCTTGTGTGGCCATGCTGCGCCCGTGCCTGGGCCCCTTCAGCTCATGGGCCCCAGTGCAGTTGCACCAGCTACACACTCTATAGCTATGCCCCTGACAAGGAGCCCCACACCCAAGTGGTGGGCTGGTTTCAGTTTTCGCTTTATGTACAAAAACGTTTTTTTTTAACTTACTGTTTACTGTAGTATAGTAGATTGCATCTGACTAATTTAGCTCACTTCCAGGCTGACATTTTCTGTAACTACAAAACTAAGAATCCATTGCAGCTGATGTAAGAGCAGGGCTGCACTACTGGGAGAGTCAATAGCCTGTAGTGCATGTTAGACCTTGTATAAGCTCCAAGCATATGTTCTTCTGGGGCTGAGTACATTCTTACTTATTATTTGGCAATCAGATAAAAAGTCTGAAAGCATCTCCTTTACAAAAGTCTAGTTTGGCACTTAAAGTGCACAATCTAGAAAAATGTCCTAAAGCTGCCCTGCATTTGCAGTGTTTTGGTTGTTTTTTTTAACCTTAAAAAAAAAAACTTTAAAAATATCTGTTTTAAGAACAACGCCCTCCCCGTAACAGCAGCTTCCTTAAGAAAAAAAAGAAAAATATACTGCCAAATGCCTCAGACAAAAGTCTAGAAAAGCAACCCTTCCATTAAACTCTTGAGCTGGAACTTTAAAGTGCACAAAACTGTCCTAGGCAGTTGTTTTTTTTTGGAACTTTTAACAAACTTTTCTAAACAGGTTGGTTTCCAGAGCACAGAAAAAAGCAAATACATCTGTCTCCCTTTCCTGCCACTTCTGCAAGTGCTAGGTCACATGGATGGCTTTACTCAGCTTCCAAAGTGGCCTTTGATTGGTCAGGATTTCATAAGAGATTTTGAACTCTCATAGAACAGTTTAGCGGCCAAGTACTGAATGGCGAATAATGAATAATTAGGGCCCTGAATATGAATGCTCGGCCGAATATTCAAAATAAGATATTCCCATGCCCCTATGCCCTAGTATAGTAAGAGGAGTCCCACACGGTGTGTACGTCCTAAGTTACCTGTATTTTTACTCCTCAAGCGTAGTACTTCGCATTTCACTACATCAAATTTAAGAGGGGTTTGACTAATCCAGCTTGTGCAGGTCCTCCTGAAATCTGCTCCCATCTTCAAAGAATTAAGAAACAGTAAATGTCTATACACCATCTCTTATAGCAGTGGTCCTCAAAGTTGATAAAAATAGCTATTGAAAAACACACAGTGAACTGGGGTGGAGGCAGTTCAAAGGAGGGCAACCAAGATGGTACAAGGATTACAGCACAAACCCTATGAGGGCAGGCTGAAAGACTTAAGTATGTACTCGCTGGAGGAGAGAAGGGAGAGGGGGATATGATTGAGACATATAAATGCCTCATAGGGAGAAACAAGGTGTAGGAGAACACAATTTTTCAAAGAAGAAGATGCTCCAGGACTAGGGGACATGGGAGGAAACTGGAAGGAGAGAAGTTCGGAGGAAGCATGAGGAAATACTTTTTCACAGAGAGGGTGGTGGACAAATGGAACAGCCTGCCAGAAGAGGTTGTGGAGGCAGAAACGATTACAGGATTTACAGTAAGAATGCATGGGATAGGTATAAGGGGATTCTGGTTGTCGGGGGGGGGGGCATAACCTAGTTCCAGGGAAGCTTGAACAAGCACGGTAAATTGTAGTAGAGGGCAGACTAGGTGGGCCAAAGGCCCTTATCTGCCGATAACATCCATGTATCTATGTATCTATGAACTCAGACTGAGTCCAAATTGGTAAAGAAATAAATGAAATGGAACAAGTCACAGCACCATAGCTTCTGAAAAAAGGTTAAGCATGCCATTCCTCCATATGCTGGAATTAATAAATGCAGAATAAATGGAGGGAAATGTAATAAGAAAATAAACAAGATAAACCACAAAGGACAGGCATGTGTGAAAAAGGCAAAAACATTTCAGTGTCTTAAAGTTAACAAATTATCAGTAACCTGTGTTAACCCAAATATAGCACTTTCTCTCTGTTAAAATTGCTATACATACACTGAGAACATTTGCAACTGTAGTCTCATACACACTTGAGTACTGTACCACAAAAGTAATGTTAAGCTGATACTATATTTGCATGGTTTCAATAAAAGACGTTTAAAAAATTGAGAACACATTGCTTTCAGGTTTATTATGAAGTTTTAACCTCTTTGAACACTCTATATGAAACACCACACTTTGCAGCAAACAGCGATACAGTGCTGATGTATGGAAAGCCTAATTTGTCACTCATCATTAACCGCTTTGCATATGCAGTTGCCAGAGGGACTAGAAAAACAGCCATTACTGGCAGCTGTTGGTTTAGGTGTTACTGATCACCTGCAGATAAACGGTGCTTCTTGCTTTAAAGGAACATGCATTTTGCTTCCTTCATTCTCTATAGATGCAAACCTTCTGTGTTGTATCTAGTTTTCTGCAGTGCTGAGAACATTTTGAGAGCATTCAGGAGTATTAGACATCCTCTTTTGTCAAGAACTGCCCTTATTTAATTGACTGCACTACATATTGAAAGAAAGGAGCATATTTCTGAGAAAAGGGCATAATTCCTAGCACTGAGCACATGAAACAGCATGCAATATTTTAATGGATGAGTGGTGGCAATAAATGTCAATTTGTTTGTGCAAACACTAAAATTCAAGAGGTCAGTGGCAGGGCCTGTTATCTGTCTGCTGTATGTGAACAGCATGCATTCTGGTATCCTACCTGGAGTGTTATCTTTACCACTCCATATATTATTGCAATCTATCACAACATTTTGGGCTGGGAAAGACACACTAAACCAAGGCTTGTTTCCAGGTGTGGGCTGGGAGCACAGGAAAGCTCATGATCACAAAGCATGCAAGTGGTGTCTTAAGGATTGAAACCCAGCTCTGCAGGCTTGCAGCTCAGTGCTATACTGCCTCCCATGAAAGCTAGGTGACAATCTGTCTTTTGGTCCTGAGACAGGCTGTTGAGTTCTGGGGGAGTGTCCTTCAGGTTTTGTAGATTCTTTACTGGGCCTAGAAAGGGGTTATATCTGACCTGAGAACTGTTTCCCATTTTGACTGTAGCCGTTTGAGTCTTCAGTGGACTTTGGCTCCTGTACCTTATTGTTCTGGGGTGCTGGCCATCCTCTTGGGTAACTTGACGAGGTCTTCCTGCATGGATTGTTGGCAGTGTGGTTTGGGAGGGGGATAGACTTGATAGGCTTGCCTTCCTCTGTCACACATAATGTGATCTACCTCCACATGCCCTAGAAGGGTTCGGACATCCTGGAGGAGAAAGAGACAGATGGTGTAATCACATTGCATTCATCGTGATATGGGCACTCATGTCTTGAAGAGTGCCTGGGACTTGACAGAGTTTCACTGGGTTGTAATGTAAGTACTGCTTGCATTGTTGGATTAATGTTTTGAAAAATATGTTGGTTAGTCTACAGGAAATGTGTAACTTGCCTGCCTGAGACATTTGTGTACTTATGAATTCCAGGGCCTGGACCGGAAGCTGGTACCATCAAGTGTTATGCAGAGTTGGGGATTGTAGATGTCAACAACTAGGCATAGACTACACAGCAGCAGGAGGAATGTTTCTTAGAGCAAGGAGCACAGATGGCTCTGCATCATCAGGAGACTACAGAGAACAACCTGGTGCCAGTGGATTTTTTTTTTTTATAAAGCTGTTTGGCCCAAGCTGCCACATGTACCTCATCTTTAGGTTGTCCTGCCAGCAACCTCTCAGCTCTGTTTGCTTATTCTCCTATCAGCATGGCCAGTATGGAGCAACATGGAGCAGGGTCCAAGGGTGCCATTGACCATAATTTAGACAGCTGAGTGCACATGCTTTCCCCCTCATGGTTTTCTCCATTAGCCCATAGTCCCTCATTCCACCCCTTGGCATGAGTGCAGTCACTGTTGGCCTTGAGCTTGCACGATGTCCTGTGGTAAAAGCAAGCTCCCTAGCCAAACCACAGGGGGTTGTTGTGGCAGAAGAACCCACCACCAGCCACCAACCTTCTCCAGCCGAGGCACACTGCTGTTTGACATCTACCCTAGCTTGGCCTGCCTCCTGACATGGCGATAACTAAGCTTCCAGACCAGGAGCACCTGCAAAGCAGCATGCAATGCTGCCACTGGAGCCAGCTTTGGTGCCAGTGGATTTTCTCTCTAATTTATGTTCAGTTGCATTAGGTGGCAGCTTGGAGGGCTTGGGTTGCCCTGTCAGGATGACATTGCTAAATGCTAGGTCAGTAGTAAATACAACTGCCCTGATCCATGAATTAATTCAGGATTTTTGGCACTGGCTGATCTGGGCCAGTCTAGTGCTGAATGTTCTACCCCGGTTATTCAAGCTGCTGCACCTTCTCCAGCAGGGGCACAGGTGAGCAGAACATTTGCTTCAGAATTGGCATGAATCATGCAATGTGGCTAACTCAGAAGACAGTTTTGTTTGAGCATATGAGCAAGGGACCAAAAACCGGTGCAATGCAAGACAGCAAATCAAGAGGAGACACAGGTACCAAAGCAAATGCCCTTGAGGGGACTAGAGGAAATAAATACACAGCCATGTCATTATATATGCCAAAAGTGTATATATTTTGTAGGTGTGTACCAAACTCAGAGATGCTAATAAGAAATGCTCAGATGCTTTGACGAAACAGGTCTTCATCAGGTAGCAGGTCAAGTGAGCAGAAAAACCTTCTTGAACAGTAACAGATTTAAAAGGGAATGTCCCATTTAAAAACCGTAACATGCTTAATTGTGCTCATACAGATTAATTAAAAGCAAAAAATTAGGAGCTAAAGTACAGGTACTGTAGGTGCTATACAGAGATATTAAATATAAAGTGATTAAATATAAGCATAACAGCCCTGGAAAAACTAGCAGCAAAAGGGATAACAGATAAATGGAACAAGTAAATCATTAAAATGAAAGCTAGTTTTTTTTATAATTAGAGTGAAACTTAAATGTGATGTTCGCCTGGTGGTGGTAGAGCACTCCCACCCACCCTGTTTTGTAGGCTTTCTTAAATACTGAAAAGCCACTGGGGGTTGGGATTGAAGGGCTGTGCATTTCTGTTTGTGACTGAAATTTAAAGCAACAGGAACTGGTGGGCCTGTGACATCATACGGTACCTGATGTCTGCATACACACACTGTTAGTGGGACTGGACACACACTGGACTGTATGTGTTTGTGAGACTTGGGAACTTTATTGGTGGGGTTGAAATTGGGTTCGTAAATAAGTGCAGTCAGTATAGAGCATATTCCAGGGGGGAAGGCACTGAGAAAAGGTGTGTGTGCCATTATGAACAGAGAGGGACAAACAGGGTAGCCACATTCCACCATGGCAGGCATCTTCAGAAGGGTTGTAGGCTGCACAGGCCATGGAATGGCAATAATTCTCAATTGGGCCTGGAGAGATGGAGGCTGCCCACTCTGTAAACAGCTATCTTGTATCAGGAGTGAAGTATATTGGTTAAGGAGTAAGCTGGGGGAGCTGGGGGGGTGTCCAAGGATAAGGGGTGTGGATATGGGCTGCAGAAGGGTGGGGCTGAGGGGAGGCTGGGGCAACACTCAGAGATTACAGGATGTTATGTTACAGCAAGCAGGAGGGGGGATATTAGGGACAGAGGACCCTTAGATAGGGATGTTGATGCTAAGGGGAAAGCGTACAGGGTAAACATTCTGAATATAAAGAGAGTGGAGGGGGAAGAGTCAGGAGGGGCTGTTGTGAGGAAGCTTAGAAGAGCAGACAGTGAGAAGGAAGGGGCTGTTGTGGGGAAGCCTAAAAGAGCAGACTGTGGGACGGGAGCTCCTAAAGAGAACAGGGCAAGAGGGGAGGAAGAGGGGCAGTTTAGAGGGGCAGTCGGAGTAAACTCAGGTTACTTGATAGAGGCTGGCATAGAGTGTTACAATAAATTTGAGCTACTAAGCAACCTAGAGGGGAGGAACGGGTTGGTGGAAATGAGGAAACTGATACAGAGGCCGGGGGGAGGGAGTCAGATACCCATAGGGCATCACAGACCGGCAATGGAAAGGATAGAAATAGTCCCAGAGGGAGAAGGGGAAACATAAATGTTAAGCAGATGGGAGAGATGCAACATATTGCAGACATGAGGGAGGAGAGCAGAACTGGAGAGAAACTGGGAGACAAGGAGGCGGGGGAGGGGCCCCCCCTTCTGCAGGGGCGTCTGTATCAAGGATGGGGCCCTAGGTAAAGGGGACCCACAGAGGGCCTCTGGAGGTAGGGGTACTATTACAAGGGGAGGATGGCGTGTGGGGAAGGGAAACCATCAGGCCAGGATAAATGGTTCAGATAAGAGATGGTTAAAGGGGACACCAATTCAGAGGGGGTCTGAGTTAAGTGGGCAAGATAACAAGGGAGGCAGAAAGGGGAGGGTGGCAAGGGGGTCTTTAATAAGGCAGGAAGACTCCCATGGAATTGAGATCATGAATAAAGGGGATGGGGGTTGAGGCGCATGGCGGAAGTAACCATAAGGATGATGGCGGTGTTAAGGTTCTGTTATTGGGAGACTCGATGATTAGGGGTATCCAGTGGGAGGGACAGGGGGGTGGATGCCATAGCCAGGTGAAGGTAGTGAGTATCTCTGGGTTGACAGTGCACAGAGCAAAGTTCATGGTGTACGAACTGGTTAGGGATTGTGGAGGGAAACCAGATATCCTGGTGCATTTGGGAACTAACGATCTAGAGGGAAATAGCGTTTTGGAAATCCAAGCAAGGTTCCAAGAACTTGCCAAAGTCTGTCGGGATAATGGATGCAGCATATCCTTTTCAGAGATATTGCCATTACCAAAGGCCTCAGTGGAGAAAAAAATGAAGATCACAGAGGTTAATGACTGGCTCAGGAAGTGGGGTGAAGAGAGTGGGTTGGGGGTGTTAGGTAACTGGAAAGGAGTTTGGGAGGATAAGGGACTGCATGCCAAGGACAGGCTTTATCTTGCCCCGTTAGGGAAGGAAGTCCTTAAACAGGGGGTGGCTGACTACATTCAAGAAAGGTGGTGTTTAAACTTGTGAGGGGGAGGGATAAGGGAGGGGCTGACCAGAAGCCCTCTCCTCCAGATGAGGGGAGTAGCCTTCAAACACAAGGGGAGGTGGGAAACAGACTGGGGGAGGAGGTTTCAGGAGGAGCAGAGGGAGGATGGAAGTATAAGGAACCTGGGTGGGGTTCAACAAAGGGGATCAGGGATAAGGGGTGGGGGTGGTGTCAGTAAATGCCAGAAGCTTGGGAAACAAGTTGCCAGAGTTCCAGGCCATGCTGTTTGGTGGGGGGGGGTGGATGTGGCGGCGGTCACGGAAACGGCCAACAAAACCATGACTGGGACCCAAACGCAAGGGGTACACTATGCTTAGGAAGGATAGAAAGGAGGGCAGAGGGGTGAGTGGCTATGTTCATTAGAGATGACATAGAAATTGCTAGGGTAGAAGAGGCAGAGGAAACGTGGAGGCCTTATGGGTCACTCTACGAACCCCAGCAGGAGGTAAGGTCAAGCTGGGTGTAGTATATAGGCCCCTGGGAGGGGTGAAGTTCTGGAGGATGGTTTGCTGGACAACATAATTGCCCAGTGTGGACCAAAAGGGGAAGGAGTGGTGTTGATGGGGGACCTTAATATGCCAGGTACAAACTGGGGAACCATGTCCTCTAAGGTGGCCAAGGAGCAGAGGCTGCTGGACAGCTTCCAAGATGTGTTCTTAACACAGCATGTGATGGAACCCACAAGGGAGGGGCATGTCCTGGACGTGGTTCTAGCAGATGGGGCTCTGGTAAGGGACCTGGTTGTAGAGGATCCCCTGACTGGGAGCGACCACAATACTGTCTGGTTTCAAATAAGCATGGGGGGGAGAGATCTAGGACACTGGCAGTGGACTTCGGGGGGCAGACTTTATGGGCATGAGAAATATTCTCAGTGGTCACTTGAAGGGGATTACATCAATGACAAATGTGGAAAAGAGATGGGAGGTCATAAAACGGGGACTTCATGAAGCAGTCAGGACCTGCGCTAAGGTGAAACGTAAGGGAGCAAGGTCACATAAACCATGCTGGTGGTCCAGTGAGGTTCAGGTAGTGGTCAGAGAAAAGAAGGCGGCCTACAAAAAATATAAAACAACAAGAGGGGATAGGGAAAAGGAAATGTACCATCTTGCATCTAGCAAAGTCACCCGGATGGTGAGGGGGGAAAAGTCCAGGAAAGAGCAGCAGCTGGCACAGGGGATACATGGAGGGGAAAAGGGGTTCTTCCGGTACATTAGGGAGTGGAGAAAAACTAAGGGCCATCTCGGCAGATTGAGATCAGAAGGAGGGTGGGTGGAAGAGGCGAGGGACCAGGCAGAGGTATTAAATGAGTATTTCGCCTCTGTGTTCACTAGGAAGGGGATGAGATATCTACAAAGCAAGGCACAATGGGGATAGAAGCGGTAGAGAGTGGGATCAGGGGAGCAACAGAAATGGAGCAAGAGGGAGGGAGAGGTACCCCAGGGGTGTCACATTAGGATAAGGATAAAAAGGCCAGTAAGGTGGAGGGGACGGATGATGCTATCTCCACCGAAGGGTGTGGTTAGCCCTCAAGGCCCTAAAGAAAGATAAATCTCCTGGACTGGATGGCATTCATCCGAGAGTACTATGGGAATTGGTGGACATACTGGCTGCACCTATTGGAGCTCTTCAACAGGTCGCTTGAGACAGGAGGGTTCCTAGGATTGGCGAGGCGCATGTGGTGCCAATCTATAAAGGGGGTCGAGGAAGTACCAGGTAACTATAGACCCATCAGTTTGACCTCGGTGGTGGGAAAATTAATGGAGAGTATACTAAAGGAATGATTGAGGGTGTACTTGGAGGAGGTGGGAGGTCTGGATAGTCGGCAACATGGGTTTGTGCCAGGTAGATCATGTCAAACCAATCTTGTGGAGTTCTACGAACGGGTAACATCAGAACTGGACAGGATAAAGCCTGTGGATGTAAGATCTATAACAGAGTTGATACACAAGGGGGATAGAAAGGATGAGAAGGGACTTGGCAAGGTTGGAGGAATGGTCAGACATATGGCAACTTAGATTCAATGCAAAGAAGTGCAAAGTAATGCACCTGGGAAACAAAAACCCAGGAGAAGAGTACCCAATAGCAGGGGAAATATTAACAACAACAAAAATGGAAAGGGACCTGGGGTAGTCATATCAGATAATCTAAAGTTTGGTAAGCAATGTGAGAAGTCAGAAATGGGAGGGAGGGGGATACTGGAATGCATAGGAAGGGGCATCACAAGTAGAAAAAGGGAAGTGGTTATCCCTCTGTACAGACAGTTGGTGAGATCCTTTCTGGAGTACTGTGTGCAGTTTTGGAGACCTCATCTACACAAGGACATAGACAGGATGGAAGCAGTCCTGAGAAGGGCAACTAAAATGGTGTTGGGTCTGCATCAGAAACCATATGAAGAGAGACTGAGAGAGCTTAATATGTATACCCTTGATGAAAGGAGGGACAGGGGGGACATGATAGAAATGTTCAAGTACCTCAAGGGAATCAACAAAGTCCAGGAGGGTAGCATCTTTCAGAAAAAGAGATGTGTAAGAACAAGGGGGCACAATTTAAAGATAGAGGGGGGACGGCTCAGGGGTAATGTGAGGACATTTTTTTTCACGGAGAGAGTGGTGGATGCATGGAACCGCCTTCCTGGGGAGGTTGTTGGGTCTAAAACAGTGGGGGAATTCAAACATGCATGGGACAGACATAAGGCAATTGTAGTGGGGAGCAGGAAGTAGGCTGTTGGTTAACTAGAATCTGTAGCTTATCCAGTAGGTAGGGAAATGGGCAGACTGGGTAGGCCAAGTGGTCTGCCGTCAAAGTCTATGTTTCTATGTTTCTATGTGACTCTGTCCCCCACAATGGTCTGGTGGAGAAACTGACAGGGTTGGGAGTAGGCCCTTTGATGGTCAGATGGATTGAAAACTGGCTAGCTGGACGCACCCAGCGAGTAGTGGTTGGTGGGGAGCTCTCGAACCCTAGAGAGGTCGGTAGCGGGTACCGAGGGTTTCGGTCCTGGGTCCCGATCCTGTTTAATGGCATACATATCGACATCAGGAGGGTATAGGGTGAAATGAGTCTCTTTGCTGATGACTCCAAGATGGGAGCAGTAGTTGAGGGGAAGAGGGGAGGTTGGCCCTGCAAGGGACCCGGACACCCTGGAAAGCTGGGCTCACACATGGAAATTAAATTTCAATATCACCAAGTGCAAGGTGTTACATCTTGGTAGGGAATCCCTAAACACACATCCTGGGAGGTGAGGCGCTGGAGGCCTCAACAGGGGAAAAA
The DNA here is from genome assembly GCA_016271365.2 of Neoceratodus forsteri. Taxonomy (NCBI): domain Eukaryota; kingdom Metazoa; phylum Chordata; order Ceratodontiformes; family Ceratodontidae; genus Neoceratodus; species Neoceratodus forsteri. Next base: position 1,353,959,886 of record CM057455.1, on the reverse strand, counting down.
GACCTAGGGGTCATGGTGGATGCATGTATGAATAACTCTGAACAGTGCAGGAGAGCAGCTAGCAAGGCAAACAGGATGTTGGGATGCATCGTAAGGGGGATCACCTCTAGGAGCAGGGAAGTGATTCTGCCACTGTACAATGGACTGGTTAGACCACACCTTGAGTACTGTGTACAGTACTGGAGACCATACTTGAAGAGGGACATACAGCTCCTGGAGAGGGTACAGAGGAGGGCAACTAAGATGATACGAGGACTAGGGGATTTGACGTATGAGGACAGACTTGAGGAGCTCTGCCTGTTTTCATTGGAGGAGAGGAGAGACAGGGGGGACATGATTGAGGTCATCAAGTACCTCAAGGGAATAAATAGGGTAAACATGGAGGGGATCTTTAGACTAAAGCAGGGAGTTACCACCAGAGGGCATGGTTTGAAGTTGGAAGGTGGAAGGGTGAGAGGGGGAAAGAGGAGGAGGTTTTTCACTGAGAGGGTTTTGGACCCTTGGAATGCGCTGCCTGGTGAGCTGGTTCAGAGATTCACAGTGGAGGGCTTCAAGAGAGGGTGGGACAGACACAGAAAGTGGATGTACCAGATGATGGCCTGGCCCGGGGAATGGGTGATAGGGGTTTCTGGAACACAAGGGAGGGGAGGGCCTCGGCACCCAACTAGGGATCTGAGGTTCGAGCAGACTTGATAGACCGTAAGACCTAATCTGCTGGCAATTAGTATGTTAGTATTTATTAAGTTTTTTGATTGATTGTCCGTTTGTTATCCAGGTGGGTGCCCTGGTCCAAGTGACCATTTTCAGGCATGACCCGGGCCACGAAGATGGTACAAAAACACGGTATAAAGGGAACAGGTACACTACGTAAAGTAATTGCAAGTAGCTACAGATACAGGTACAATAAGTAAAGTGATTGCAGGTAGTTACAGAAAAAGGTGATGCAACTAGGTAATACTATACAGTTTTATGCAAAACTGAGCAGATAGTGAATACAGTGCAAACACGTCAAATACAGTACAATAAGTAAGGTGCACGGGTGACACATTTTTGTAAAGCAAACATATGAAACATGTGAACATACAAAGAAGCCAGCAGAATAAGGCCATTAGGTCTATCTAGTCTGCTTGTATTGCAAGGTCTGCAACGTGAGCTACTGACCCTGCCCCCCTCCCCTGTCCTCCCATCCTTTCCATCATCCCCTCCCATGACCTTTATCTCCCCTTATGTCTATCCTACCCTTTTTTGAAGCTGCCCACCATCATCAATGAGACCACCTCTTCCGGCAGTGCATTCCAACTGTCCACCACCCTCTCAGTGAAGAAATGCTTTCTAGGTTCCCTTCTAAACCTTCCTCCATCCAATTTAAGGCAGTGCCCCTTGTGTTATGGCTGCCACTTAGCCTAAAGAGACCCTCCTCAGGGCCGTTTTTAGGACTTTGGGGGCCTCCAGCAAACTCGATGACTGGGGCCCCACAGACGGGCCCCTCACGCAGCCGCACCCCAACAGGCGCCCACACACAGACTAGAAACCTAAAGGCAAGCAATATTAATTTAGAAATACATTTATATTTATACTATACTTGCAAAAGTGTTCCTTCAGCTGTCACTAATTTTTCTAGCTCTGCAGCTCTCTGTCTATGCAGTCTCCTCTCGACTCCCACTAATAAAATGCAGGGTATACTACTATACATGTTACTCTGACAATAATTTGGACTGAAATAAATGTTCAGAATAGAGACTCTGATAATAGATACATATATGACACAGTTCAGTTATTGACTGTCATCATGTGTATGTTGCTGTCAGAGTTGGAGAGTGAGACTAAAGGCTATTCAAACCATTTATTTTTCAGGTCAAATTATGGTCCATTCCAGTCCAGACCATCTCATCTCCTAGCCAATCTCTTATATAAGTAGACTACTGACAGTATATTTACACGTACATACCTAAAAAAAGGAAGCATGACAAGGCACTGCTCTATCTCTGGGTGAGTGTGTAATCCTCCTCCTCCTTTGGGTCTCTCTTCAACACCGTGCACCAGTGGTTTTCTATGGCTGGTTTGGAGGATTTGCAGGTGGCTGGCAGGCTGCTTGCTGCAGTGCTGCTGAGCTTTTAAAAAAAAATGTACAGCCTTGTTCTCAGCAAGCAGTACTAGCAGTAGCAGGCTAGCAGCAGGTTGGCAACAGCATGGCAGCAGTCAGATCAGGAACCAGGAGGTCTGGCTGGCTTCTCTCTCCCTCTCAGTCTCTCTCTCTCTCTCTCTCTCTCCCCCTCCAGCGGCTTCAACAGTAAATTTCTCTCCGGAGCTCTGAAACTGGTCCTCGGCTGAATGGTTCCAAGAGCGCCGGAGGAATCACTTTTATGCTGCCGCTACTGACCTGAGGGGGAACAAAAATTGTTAGGTCCAGTGGGAGGAGGTGCGATTTTAGCCAAGGACTGTGTGGAGCCCTGTGATTGGCTCACATCATGTCAGCATGTGCAGCACAATAGAGGGAACGTGGAGAAACAGAAAAATAAGTTCCGCGATGGCGAGTATGGCATAGCCTACAGACAGGAAGCCAGCATGGAATTTTTGTTTTGGTGTTTGGGGTCCGGGAAATCGGCGACAGCGACGTGCAGGTGGCGGGCAAGTAGGATGGTGCTGGGGCCCACATCTTGATCCACGGCCACATTAAGGTATGATTTTGTATGAGTGTTTATCCTGTTACGCTCATGGCGTGGCCATGAGGTAGCAGGACAGCAAGGTCTGGGGAAATTGGGCAGACGGGCTGTTTTGCTACTGTTACAGATTTGCTGGCTTGCTGCAGCTATAAAATGGAAACAGGGGAATCTGAATGCTGTGCAGGGGAACATTTGACTCTTTGGCTGTTTATTCCCCAAGTACTGTATCTCCGGACTTGTCTCGCAACTCGCTATGTGTTCGTGCCATTTGGGGGCCTCCTGCAGTCATGGGATACATTTGGGGGCCTCCAGCGGCCGCGGGGTTGTCGGGTGCCTAACGCCAGCCCTGACCCTCCTTATCCACCCTATTTATCCCTTTGAAGTATCTAAAGGCTCAATCATGTCCCCTCTCTCTCTCCTCTCCTCCAGGAAGTACATGTTCAGGGCTCGCAACCTCTCCTTGTATGTTTTCCTTTGCTGACCCACAATCATCTTTGTTGCCATTCTCTGTACCTTCTCCAGCAGGTTAATGACTTTTTTAAGGTGTGGGCACCAGTATTGTACTCCATACTCCAGATGTAATCTCATTAGTGACTTATACGAGGGCAATATAGCCTCCCTTCACCTACTGCTGATCCCCCAAGCATTGCATCCCAGCATCTTATTTGCCTTTGCTGCTGCTCTCCTGCACTGTGTGGAGTGCTTTAGGTCACTAGTGATCATCACAACTGGATCCTTCTCCTCATCTCTGACAGATAACCTGCCCATTCCAGGTAGTACTCCGTTCTGGGATTCTTGGCTCCAAAGTGCATAACAATGCTTTACAGCATGCATGCAAGCAGTACAGCTTTGTGGAAAAACTGAGCATAAAGTGAATACAGTGCAAGCATGTGAATACAGTACAATAAGTAAGGTGCACAGTGGTATGGTGGCAGTTCAGGGCCCACATAAAACAGTTCAGTACCAGCAGCTTGTGGGTATAATCCAACAATTCTGGAGTCAAAAAATTGGACAGTCCGGCTACCCTTGGGCAGGGTGTGGCAATCAACTTGGGGGGGGACAGGAACACATCATTTTTGCTGTAATTAAATAGGGTGTGCCAGCCTATAGTCCTTAGGGGAGCAGGTAGGCTGTTCTACAGGCCTGGGGCAACTGAAGGCCTTTTGGCCCCTACATGTGGAGGTCTGTGGGCACTTAAACATGAGGCCAGAGGAGTTCTGTAGGCCATGATGGCAAAGCTTTGGCTTGAGTGGTGGGGGGGGGGGTAAGGTGGGACACATCTTTTTCACTAATAGATTTATATACAATGCAGCCTAGGACGTATTCACAGTGGGCCTGTGGGGAGAGCCATCCTAGTGCCTTGCAGAGGAAGCAGTGATGAACAGAGTAAGGGGCAATCAGTGCGAATCTGCAAATGTTATTGTAGACTGAGTTTGGTCTGAAAAGTCCAGTGGCTGTGGTTTGTGTGTAGATAGGAGAACTATGACAGGTGGCATCCTAAAAAGACATTGAAAACAGTCATAAGCTCAAAAAGTGAAGAGGGATTTCTGATTGAGGACTAAAGTTCTGCTGCTTGCTTGTCACCAAGTGCTGAATGTGGAGTGGGAGGAGAGGGAAAGGGAAAGGTACAGGGGGCGCTGAGAGAAGGCAGAACACTGGAAGGGTTGACAGCCAAAGGAAACTCCCAATCACAATGAAAAGAGACCTGTATTAGTGTAAAAGAGATCTCCTAACTTATCTACAGTATGCCTGCTTTTTTCATACTTTGTTCTGTAAAGTTTTGTTCTCAGATCTTTTACTAGGATTGTTCCACAGTGATAAGTGTATTGGAGGAGACTGCAAGCTAAGGGCCTTAACTATTTTTTAGCAAGCAGAGCCAGTAGCTGACATACATGGGTTGCCTGTTAAATGGACCAGTATCTGGTTTGAGAGGAACATCCAGTATTACATGGGGTTTTACTAGTTGTTTTTCCATTAAAAGCCATAATGGGGCTGGCCCAGTGGTATAGAGGGCTGAGGCGCCTAGCACCAGACCTCTTACCACTCCGGTGACCCGGTTCGGGAGTGAGCTTGGGTCATTTTGGGATTGGCCGGGAGAGGTAGAGGGTTAAGTGTCTGGAGGACAGCTGTCCTCTCCTGGGGTGGGGAGTTTTGTTGGCCTGGTCCTTGGCTGCCCTAGATGGAGGCCCAGAGGTAGTGCTGGCAGCTAGTGTGGCAATGATGGGCGAGGCCATGGTTATACAATGAGTGCCTGCCTCCACGTGATGCCATGGCAGGGGACCAGGGAGAAAACAGAAATGGTGATTGCAGGCTCCATGAAGTTCTGCCTGTCTGCCCTCGCTTTGCACTGCCACTGGCTCACCGATCCCGAGAATCTGGATGCTGGGTCTTTGGGTGGGGGGAGAACAGCCTTCCCCTTCCCAGCCCCACCATGGGGGGCAATCTGTGGGGGATATCCGGGCTTGGTGGGTCAGAGAGGTGGTTGCCGGGTGAGGGAGACAGGGACAGGACGGATCTGCTGCCTGTGGTGCACTCTGGTGGAAAAACACCTCTATGGGGAAAAAAACAAAACATAACGATTACTTTACAGATTTATAAAAAAACACAAAAGGAAGAGTATTTGAAAGTGAAGACCCAGCCATACTTTTGCAGCCAAGGTAAGCCAAAACAACCCTTATTCCAGGATTCCCTTAATTTATACTCAACCTTGGGGCTCCCTTGTCCCGAAAGAGTAGTCAGATTAGTCAGCTTAGAGTTAGCTGTGTCTCAGGTTGTTTATACTGTGTTTGCTGCTGGATTTTACCTGAATTGTATTATAATAGGCATGTTGTTAGTATAAACTTCTATATCCCCACTGATTTATATTCAGGGTTTGTTGTGAGGGTTAGTTATACTGGGTCACTGATGTAAACTGGATACTTATCAACCCCTGCTCGCAGTCAGCGTGTGGCAGCAGAGACCTTGTAGATTGGACTCCCCAGGCAAATCACAGCAGGGCTGCTCTAATCTCTCTCTCTCTCTCTCTCTCTCTCACTCTCTCGCCCCTATTTTAGGGAGGTCAACATTACACCCTGCAGCAGTCTGAAGAGGCTAAGGGTTGGGAAGGGGACTTAAGAAGGGACCAGCTCCCCCGACTGCTGCTGCTCTCCCTGCAACTTACAGAGACCCTACAGGTAGTTATTCAGTACATTACTGGCCTGATTGTTTCCACAGCCACGCAGTGCCAATAAAGGAATATTTACAACCACTCATCCTGGGGGATGCCCCTTTTAAACTCTCTACCATTCACCCACCTTCCCCAGCTGCACCTGGCTATAATCCTAATCAGGTCACTAAGCCTGTTGTGAACTCTCCAGCTACAAGTCAGCTACTCCTGCCTAGTAGTAGTTTACAACTTCCTCTTTTTTTTTTCAACTATTTTTTCTGGCCCTCCGTCTCGGATCTCTCTCTCTCTCTCTCGGGCCCTGCACTCGCCAACTCGCCTACCGCCCGCTGTGTTTCCCACATCTTCACTCGCCGTGGTTCCCAGGACGGAGAGGCAGCAACCCGGGGAAAATGCAGGGTCAGTGATGGGGAACCAGCATTGGGTGTGTGGCGGAGGCACTGACAGGGCTGTTGCCTATCCGAGGCGGAGGGTATTTTCTGAATTTACACCCTCTACATTGGACATGCAATGCCGCCCAGCCCATGATGTGAGTCCTCCCACCCAGGTCCGGAAGGCAGCTGCCAATGTCTACCCCATGCTCGTGAGCCTTTAAGCGTCACAGCACCGCCAGTCTCCACTGGGAGCTGCTGCTGCACTGGGCTTCCCCTGGATCCTTCCCCGAGAGAGGAGAGCAGTCCTATGGATGCTCAATTCTCTCTCTTCCCTGCTGACCCACGGCGACCAGGGCTGGCTCCCGAACCTGGGTCACCGGCGTGATGCGAGGTGTGGTGTCCAGCACCTCAACCCTCAGTGCCACCAGGCCGGCAATACAACTTCCTCCTTGAACCTGCCTATCGGCTATGCCCTATGCCTGGCTTGTTTTTCCAGGTTCCGTCCTGTAACTCTAGATGCTTTTGACCTGTACTTATTTTTGCATCTGCTGTCCTGACTCTACTCCCATTTCTCCCATTCTATCTCCTTCCATTGTTCTTTTCAAACACTTTCCTACCTACTCCTCTGGTTACTCTTACTCCTACCCCTCCTTCCTCTCCTTCCCTTGTTTACTGCCTCCACCTTTCTCTTCTCCTCTCTGTCCACCCTTGCCCTCCTCTTTTCCCCCCTCCCTTCTGCACACCCCTCACCCTTCTCAGCCCCCCCACCCCTCTACTACACCTCATCCACCCCATGCTGCCTCCCTCCTCTCACCTCCTAAAATTTTGAGGCCCTGCTTCGCTGTGTCTCTCCCTCCATACCACCTTCCACTCCCAACTCCAAATGTTCAGAAACAGCGCTTACAGAGAAGGACGACACTGGAAACTGTGCTGCATAGTACAAGTAGTACTCTTCAAATTTATTCAAAGTGAAATTCACCCAGCACTCCAGCAATCTATTAATTCACCAACAAAGCAGAGCCCCTAGCGCCTCAGCAACTTGCCGTCTAAAGGGGGCGTATACAGACCAGTCCCACCATTAAGCATTCATACAAAAAACAGTGTGACATCATACTTCATCTGCATTGTGATAGGACTTCCAAGTAAGTATCCATTCTACATTTTAAATCATTTGATAAAGTTTTTTATGTCACAAAATCTCATTAATAAAAATGAAATAAAAATATGGTAATTTCGCCAGCATTTAGAAACAAGATTAAAGGTAGTAAACAATAGGTTTTAAATTGTTTACATCATAAATGCTAAACTAATATTGTTTTCCAGTGTCCTTTAAATGATGGTGTTCTAACATTATTACTTTTAATTAAATTATCGGATCAAGTTCTCATAAATTGAACTGATCAAACACTATAATAAAAGTTAATTATATATATATTCTTTGTAATAAAAGAACTACCAGCAAAAGGGCACTTATTAACAGCAAAACAAAAAAACAAACAAAACAAAAAAACAGATTTAGAAGCAACATTCATTATTAGAGAACACAGATATCAAAAAGAAGGTCTGATACCTAGAAATACATACTAGGGTACATATCAAAACTGAAGGTGGACAAAGCAATGGAGCCTGATGGGATTCATCCCAGAATTCTAAAAGAACTAAGGGTAGAACTAGTGACACCACTGACTACCCTCTTTAACAAACCATGGGAGGATGGGGTGGTACCTGAGGACTGGAGGAGGGCAGACGTGATTCCCCTTCACAAAAGTGGGAGCAGGGCAGAAGCAGGAAACTACAGACCTGTTAGTTTAACCTCAGTGATAGGGAAAATGATGGAATCACTTCTGAAGGAAAGAATTGTCGAGTACCTAGAGGCCAGAGGGGCACAGGACGCAAGGCAGCATGGATTCACAGCAGGAAGGTCATGCCAGATGAATCTAATAGATTTCTTTGACTGGATGACCAAAGTAGTAGATCAGGGAAGGGCTGTGGACATGGCCTATCTAGACTTTAGCAAGGCATTTGACACAGTCCCACACAAAAGATTAATATACAAGTTAGCCAGCCTGGGAGTGGGTCCCAAGCTGATAGCCTGGGTAAAGAATTGGTTGGAGAATAGGACACAGAGGGTAATAGTAAATGGAGTCCACTCTGAAGAAAGGGGGCTACTTAGTGAAATGTGGGTTCAGTATTAGACTGGTCCTCTTCAATGTCTTTATGTTTACATTGCAGAGGGACTGGAAGAAAAGTATGTCTCTTTGCAGATGACACAAAGATCTGCAACAGAGTTGATGCACAAGGGGGTGGAAAGGATGAAGGACTTGGCAAGGCTAGAGGAATGGTCAAATGTATGGCAGCTTAGATTCAATGCTAAGAAGTGCAAGGTAATGCACCTGGGAAACAAAACCCAGGGAAGAGTACACAATGGGGGTGAGATACTAACAACAACAAAAATGGAAAGGGACCTGGGGATAGTCATATCAGATGACCTAAAGGTGGGCAAGCAATGTGAGAGGGCAGTAAGGAGGGCTGGGTGGATACTGGGATGCATAGGGAGGCATCACCAGTAGAAAACAAGAAGTTGTTATCCCTCTGTACAGACAGTTAGCGACCCATCTGGAGTACTGCGTGCAGTTCTGGAGACCCAATCTCCGCAAGGACATAGACAGGATGGAAGCTGTCCAGAGGAGGGCAACTAAAATGGTGCAGGGTCTGCACCGGAAGGCATATGAAGAGAGACTAAAGGAGCTTAATATGTATAGCCTCAAGGAAAGGAGGGGGGACATGATAGAAACTTTCAAGTACCTCAAGGGAATCAACAAAGTCCAAGAGGGTAGCATCTTTCAAAAAAAGAGGTGTGCAAGAACAAGGGACACAATTTGAAGATGGGGGTGGCTCAGAGGTAATGTAGGAAGTATTTTTCACAGAGAGGGTTGCAGATGCATGGAACGGCCTTCCGGAGAGGTTGTGGAGTCAAAAACAGTGGTGGAATTCAAGCATGCATGGGACAGTCATAAGTCAATTCTAGGGGGTGGGGGTAGAATGAAGTAGGCTGCTGGTTAACTAGGATCTGCAGCTTATCCATTAGGTAGGGAAATGGGCAGACTGGGTGGGCCAAGTGGTCCTTATCTGCCGTCAGATTCTATGTTTCTATCAAATCTAGTATCCAAAGAAGGTTCCTCCTATGTTTTACAGTACACGTATATGTACATACACATACAAAAATTTAATTATTTACACAGGCCAAAAACAAATTGCCAAATAAACGAATTCCTCAAATGTACATTAGTGTGTAACTATGTATTACATTTTACAGCATCTTTCAAAAAAACTTCTCTATTTTAAATGACTAGACATATTATTTATTTTTGTTCTTATTCATCCTTTAAAAATGGTTTAAGATCCCATCTTTCATTTAATCCACTAGGGCTAACAGTATTTATTCTGAATATCCAGTAGCTTTCTCTTTTAAGTAACAAATTCTGTCTATTTCCTCCCCTTTCGGGTCTTTTGACCCATTCTAAAGCCATAAATTTAAGACTATTTGGCACAGAGCCATGTTTTTCAAAAAAATGTCTTCCCACTGGGAGGTCTATTCTTTGATTAATTATTGATCTTACATGTTGTTGTATACATTCCTTCAACATTCTTACTGTTTTACCAATATAGTATAATTTGCAATCCCACCAAAGAACATACACTACAAAAGTAGTACTACAAGTAATAAAGTCTTTAATCAAAACCTTTTCTCCATTCGATGCTAAAAATTCCGATCCGGGTTGCATATATTGACAAACATTACATTTCTTACACTGGAACAGCCCCTTAGGCTTTACTGGTAGCCATGTTTCCCTAACTTGTTATTTTTATAGAATCTACTGTTTACCAGTTTATCTTGAAGGCTAGAGGTTGTTCTGAAGGTGACCCTTGGTGAATCACCTACCAGTTACTTAAGAGAACTATTAGCCTTCAAGATATTTCAATTTTTCCAAACTACATTCCCCACCTTTCCTGATATTTCATTGTACTCTAATGATAGTGTAATAGGTCCTCCTTGCTCTGATTTAATGATCTTCCTAACATTTTTTATTTTATCTTGTCGCAAATCTTGTGTCCTATTTCTAACTTTCTTCAAAGTATCTCTCAGACAGTGGTCACTATACCCTCTTTGCTTGAATCTTATTATAAGGTCTTCAGCTTGTTTATTAAACTCACTATCAGAAGTACAGTTCCTCCTCAGTCTTATAAACTGTCCGTATGTGATAGAGTCTCTTAATTTAGCTGAGCGGTAGCTATCCTTCCGCAGCAATGTGTTCGTAGCTGTCTCTTTTCTGTATCCTCTTGTTGAGATAAACTTTGTTATGGAATTATCAGTAAGTACAATATCCAAAATTTGGACCTCTTTAGGATCAGTAACATACGTAAACTTTAGATTTCTATCATTGATATTCAACCATTTTATAAACTCGTGTACACTTTCACTATCCCCATTCCAAACACATAGACAATTGTCTATAAAGCGACCCCATTTTATAATTTTTTTCAAAAAAGGGATTAATTTCTGAGTTTAATAACACATCTTTTTCCCATAATCCCATAAAAAGATTTGCATACGATGGGGCCATTGAGGCCCACATCGCTGTACCACACATTTGGCTATAGAACACATTGTCAAATTCATAATAGCTGCCACTCAGCACAAAATTCAAGGCTTTTTATAACAAATTCCTCTGGTGCATTTGTATGTACTCTATCTCTCGCTAAATAATATTCTGCTGCCTTAACCCCATCTTGATGTCGAATCGGTGTATATGAGGACTCAACATCCACACAGATCCATCTATACCCATCTTTCCATTCAACATCTTGAAACTTCCTTATAGTGTCTCCAGTATCCTTCAGATAAGAGGGGCAGAGTGAACATACTGTATTGCAAAAAAAAATCAATAAACTGGCTTAAATGCTCTGTTAAAGGCCCAACCCCAGAAACAATCGGTCTACCAGGTGGTTCTAAAATGCTCTTATGTACTTTCGGTAAACAGTAGAACGTTGGTACAACTGGATATTCACAGTACAAATATTTAAACTAGGAATTTGAAATGCTTCCATTTTTCTCTGCCTCACTTAGTAGTCTAAAAAGTTCTTTCTGATAGGAAAAAGTAGGGTCAAGGGGTAATTTTCTATAGTTATTTATATCAAAAAAGTAATTTCTCCACCATACATTTGTAATTAGTAGCTTCCATTAAAACTACATTTCCCCTTTTGTCCGCTTTCTTTATTATGATATCTTCATTTTCCATAAGCTCTTTCATAGCTTGAATTTCTGCCTTTGTAAGGTTATTTCTCCCAGAACCCTGTTGTTGTGCTATTAGCTTGTTTAATTTAAACAACACAGTGTTCTCAAAAGCAGAAATGGAGCTATTAATAACCAAGGGACAAAAATCTGATTTACACTTAAAAAAAGCTGCTCGCATCTATGCAAATTCATTAGTTGAAACACTTAAATCACTGGTTTCCAATACATGATTAGTTCCCATAAATTCATGAAAAAAGCCTTCATTAATATTTTCCATTACAATATTCTCATTTGGCTGTTCATTATCTAAACTTTCTGCGCTTGTATCAAGGAATCAATGTCTTCACTAACTAGTGGATCTAATTGTGTTTCATTGAAGCCCATTATTGCACTTGTTCAAATACAGTCTGTCTAGAGAAAAAGAATTGTAATCTAATTTTTCTAAACAGTTTGAAAATATCTACAAACATAGAAAATTGATTAATTATTGGTGTCGGCACAAAATTCAAGCCACGTTTCAATAGAGAAGTCTAAGCTTTTGTTAATTGAGTCTTAGTAAGATTAATTATCTGTAATTGGCCTTCTTGGGTGCTCTCAGAGTCCTTCCCCACTCCAGAAGGCACAAGTACCCCCAACACCTGTCCCTTTTCCTGCTCCTCCTGCTTCTCTCCAGAGATATCCAACTCAACCCTGGCCCTCCAACAATCCCCTCCACCTCAGCCCAAATTAACTCAGGCACACCTCGGAGCACCACACCCTCTCTCCTGCCAAAGGGACTTTGCATGTATCATCTAAATGCCAGAAGCCTCCTCCCTAAATTGGATGCCCTTAAAGTATGGATAACCCAGCACCCAGCTGATATGCTCTGTGTTACCAAAATATGGCTATCTGCCAGAATCCCTGACTCCTCTTTCTCAATTCCCAGGTTCAACCTTTTCTGTCAAGATCACGGTAAACATGGTGGCAGTGTAGCCTTGTACACCAAACAGTCTCTCTCTTGCTCCATCACTTTTATAGAATCTTGTCCCTCCTCCCATGAACTCATCATCATCCTTCTATCCCTCCCTTCCTCGGCCCCACTCTACATTGACACACTGTATGCCCCACCTAAAACCTCACCTGACTCCCTAGTCACCACCATCTCCCCTATCTCCTCCCATGCAGCAAATGGAGAACTCCTGCTTGTAGGCAACTTCAACCTAGACTGGCTCTCCCCTCCTCAAAGCCTACCTAATTAAGGATTGAGGCCCTTAACCTTACTCAGTTGATCCTCAAACCCATTCGTATAAACCCCTGCTCCCAAAACCACTCCCTGCTCAACTGGGTGTTATCCTCCCACTCCCACCATATCACTGAAGCAGGCATCCTGCCGGACACTCTCAGTTATCACTGCATCACTTATTGCATATGTAAGATTCACTTCCCCTGCTGGCCTGGTGGTGCTGAGGGTTGAGGCGCTGAACGCCACACCTCGTGCTGCACCAGCGACCTGGGTTCAGGAACAGACTTGGGCACTGGGGGTCAACAGGGGAGGGTTGAGGACTGAGCGCCCATGGGGAGCTCTCCTTCCCAGACTAAGGGGATGGGTTGGCCCAGTGAGCCAGGGGCCCCCGGTGGAGACCGGGGGGGCACTGCAGCAAGCCAGGCAGCATGTAGTAGTGTGGCCGACACAGGCAGGGTTGTCGTGTGCCTAAGTGTCGGGGTGTGCCCACCCACGGGGTGGTAACTGCAGAACACGGAAAAACCTGGTCCTGGGGGTAGGCAACAGCACCAACCCCCATGCCCACTGCCAGGTCCGACCTGGCTGACCTTCAGGGTTCCTCCACCAGGGACCCATGCCCACAGCTGGAGTCTACGTGTGCAAGTGCGCCCGACGTAGGAGGGGAGGTCCCACCCCGGAGGGGTCAAGCTGGGGGTGCCAGCTGCAAGGCGGGGCGGAGGAGGGAGGAAGGTTTGGTAGAGGAGAATTCAGGCAGGGCAGTACTCGGTCGGATGCGGGGAACTACAGACCAGTCAGTCTTACCTCAGTAGTGGGCAAGATTATGGAGGCACTCCTTAAGGAAAGGATAGTGCAACACCTGGAATCCATAGGGGCACAGGATCCAAGACAGCATGGGTTTACAAAAGGAAGGTCCTGTCAAACTAATCTCATAGATTTCTTTGACTGGCTAACCAGAGTGGTGGACCAAGGGGGAGCAGTTGATGTCGCTACCTTGACTTCAGCAAAGCTTTTGACACTGTTCCACATAGAAGATTGATAAATAAGCTGAGTAGGCTCGGTGGGTCGAAGTTGGTCAACTGGGTGGCAAACTGGTTGACGGGCAGCAAACAGAGAGTGGTGGTAAATGGTATACAGTCAGAAGAGATGCAAGTCACAAGTGGGGTACCTCAGGGATCAGTCCTGGGGCTAGTCCTTTCAACATCTTCATTAGTGACCTTGCAGATGGACTAGAGGGTAAGGTTTGTCTGTTTGCAGATGACACCAAGATCTGCAACAGAGTAGATGATCCAGATGGGGTGGGAGAATGAGAAGAGATCTGGATAAACTAGCAAAATGGTCAGAAGAGTGGCAACTGGGATTTAATGCAAAGAAGTGCAAAATCATGCACATAGGAAGAGAAACCCTGAAGCCATCTATAGGCTGGGAGGGAGTTGCTAGCAGTCACAAAGGAAGAAAGAGACTTGGGCATCATCATCACTAATGACCTGAAATCATCCAAGCAGACCTCTAAAGCAGTAGTAAGGCTAGGGGTGTCAGGGTGTATTAGTAGGGTATCAAAGTCATAAGAGGGAGGTAATAATCCTCTTTACAAGACACTGGTTAGCTCTCATCTGGAGGTCATGCAGTATTGGAGGCCACACCTCTTACAAGTACATTATCCAAATTGAGGCAGTCCAGAGAAGGGCAACTAAATGGTGCAGGGACTGCATCAGAAGACATATGAGGACAGATTAACAGAGCTCAATATGTATACCCTTGAGCAAAGGAGGAGAGAGGTGTTATGATCGAGGCATTCAAACACCTTAAGGGCATTAATAAGGTGAAAGAGTCTAATATGTTTAAATATAAGAAAATAGCAGGACAAGAGGACACAGCATGAGATTAGAGGGGCGATTAAGGGAATGTGAGGAATTTTTTCACAGAAAGGGTGGTGGATGCATGGAATGGCTTACCACAAGAAGTGGTGGCTATGAATACAGTGCAGGGCTTCAAACAGGCATGGGATGGGCATAAAGGAGCAATACAAATGACTATGAATAGATAGGCCACTGACAGAGCAAAGGCCGATGGCACATTTATAAGGTAGAAAAAGAAAAGGGCAGACTGGATGGGCCTTGCGGTCCTTATCCGCCGTCAACTTCTATGTCTATGTTTCTATGCCTGAGACAGGCTCCCAGAACCGCAACCAGGAGGCAAAAAGAATTGAAAAATTAAAAAAAAAGATTCACTTCACTTCCCCCATGCTGTCCCTAAATACATTTGGACCCGCCCTCTCCTTGCTCTAGACACAGCAGCCCTCCTCCAAGATCTCACCCAGATAGACTGGCAACCAGTATTCTTAGCCCAGGATGTTGACTGAGCCCTATCCCTCTTCTCTAGCATACTTACCTGCATTTGGAACCACCACACCCCCTTAAAAAAGCTAGAGTAAAACAACACCATCGTCCCTGGATAACAGCAGATCTACTGGCCAAATCCAGAGCCAGGGATAAAGGCTGGACCCACTATAAAGTGTCCTTAACCCAGTCAGACCTACAAGCTTACAAAGCACTCAGACATAATTGCACAAAAGCCATCCACCTCTCCAAGGCTAAATACTTCAGGTCCCACCTGCAACAAGGTCAAATCACAACTGCATTGTTCTGGAAAGTGTTATGCGCGCTCCTTGATCCCTGTGCTCAACAAGCCTCCCCAGTCCTCAGAACTGATGGCTCCCCCTGTTTCTGACACCTCCTCAGTAGCAGAGATTTTCAGTAAATTCTTTGCTACCTGTGCGCTCCCTGATAATCCCTCCCCCACCCCACCAGACTCCTCTCCCACCCCTCCTGACTCACCCACTCCCCTCACCAAGTTCTAATTTCCACTGTTCTCCCCCACTGAAGTCTATACAGCTCTCACTGCCCTTAATCCAGCCCAAACCAGCCCTGACGGTCTCCCACTAGGCTTCTCCATATCTTCAATCTGCCATAGCTGCCTCTCTAGCCATATCCTTAACCTTTCCCTCTCAACATCTACAGTCCCCAAAGCCTGGAAATTTGCAAAGGTGTTACCTCTCCATAAGGGTAGTGATCCTTCTACTCCCGGGAACTACCGTCCCATCTCTCTCCTCCCATCTCTTACCAAACTCCAGGAGTCACTCATTCTTTCCAGGCTGTCCAAGTACCTTGCCTCTAACAACTGTCTCTCACCTGTGCAGTCTGGTTTTAGGAAATAACACTCTACCACCTCCTCTTTGCTGTGGGTCACTGATTCTATTTACTCAGCAATGGACCAGAGTCATATTATACAGTAGCTGCCATTTTTATAGATCTGGTAAAGGCATTTGATTCAGTCTCCCACACCCTCCTGCTACATAAACTAAAATCTGCTGACCTTGCAGACCCAACTGGTAACTGGTTCAGCTCCTATGTACCTGATAGGCAGCAATCTGTCCAAATTGGTGACACACTTTCTTCTCCTCTTCCTATCCTTACTGGGGTCCCCCAAAGCTCTATCCTTGGCCCCATCCTTATCTCCCTATTCATAAATGACCTCCCCTCCATCTGCTGCACCTCCAGTATGCACAAGTATGCAGACAATACTGTCATCTTTACCTCCAGTTCCTCCACCATCAGCGTGCAATCCCCTCTCCTGCAAGACCTCAACAGAGTGTAGACTTGATTCCAGTCAAACCAACTCAATACAAAAAAAAAACAACCTTGCCATGACATTTGGCTCTAGACAGAAACTGGCTTCCCTCCAGTCTACCCCAGTTTTCTCTACTTTGGATGGCTCTCCTTTTGAGATGGTCTCAGCTTTAAAAAACCTTGGGGTCTGGCTGGATAACCACTTAGATTTCACAACCCAAATAGACTCCATCTGTACTAAACTCTGACCAAGGATCACAGTCCTCTATCATCACAAACATAGTCTCCCTCTCCTAACCTGTCAGGAGCTGGTATCAAAAATGATTCTACCTGTCATGGACTATGTCAGGGTGGTCTATGGCACTGCACCAGCCACGCTATTGAGGCCACAGGGAATCAAACCCCTCTGTGGCAGAACACACTAGTTCTGCATGGTTGTCCATCCAGTATTCTCTATATCCTTCTCTTTCTTTTCTGCCAAAAGACTCCTGAGACTCTTCTGCTCACCACAGTGCTCACAGTGCTCTCAAATCCCTTCCACTACCTGAGCGAACTCCCTCCTCAGTAGTCTGAGATTCATAGTTACCTCTCTTGACTCTCCCTCTCCCTGGTGTAGGGTAGAGTGCCCTGTCCCTGTTGAAGTTAGTCTGAGTTTCAAACCTAATTATCTCTTCTAAAATGGTTTAGCAATTGTAGCTGCATTGTGCTTATATTCCTGTATTTTGAATCTACCTTACCGTAACTGGATTTGCATACTGTGTACTCACATTGTTTTGTATTATTGTTTTATTCATATGTTACCCTTTCCCCAGGTCACAACTGGAAATGAGCCTCAGCTCAGTGTGCCTTTCCTGGTTATCAAATAAGAAAGAAAGAAAGAAAGAAAGAAAGAAAGAAAGAAAGAAAGAAAGAAAGAAAGAAAGAGACACAGTGCATCAGGATGCCAAATAGTGGTTCTAGTTGTACACGTAGATGATGTATTGTCACACAGAAACCACCAAAGAGCTTAAATTTGTGAGTTCTGACAGTACATGTGCTTGAAATACTGTAGCAGAGTGTGACAAGCACCTGTTTGTCAATCTGATATGAAAAAAAAATGTTCTTACATGATTGTATTTATGAAGGCTACATCAAAGAAAAACTGTTTCTGTGAATGAACACAATTTAGATTTATTTCTATATTCATTAAACAGCCCTATGTTATATAGTTAGAAAAAAAATGAGGTTTGATTAGAAAGAACAGAGCTATGATACAGACAAGCTGATTTCTCACAGAAATAGATTTCCACTACTTCAATTCAGCATTGGAACTGAAATGATCAGCTTTGTAAAGGAAGAGAATTATATATTTAAAGCTGATCTATCTAAACACAAACCAGAGACTGGGTTTGTAAGAAACTTGGGCGAGCTCAGCAAACCATTAACTCTACAAAGTACTGCTCTGATTGGGAATCTGAAACAGTAAGCTACTCCAAAATGATGTCATCGCACTCTAAGTTTGACTGAGAGGATAGAAATAACTCCACTGTCTTCAGCCACTGTAGAGCAAATTAACAAATGCTAATTTAAAGAAAACCACAAAATCAAACAGCATGAAATTTTCAGGAAACACTAATCATGACACAGGGACTTGATTGTTAGCTTTTCAAGCTTTTATAAAAAATATGTAAAAACCATTGCACATGATCTTTAAAGGCACAAATAAGCTTGTACAAAGTAAGGAGTGGACTTAACAGATCTATGCTATTGTCAAGGTTTTGTTTAAGTTGGCCCTAGTATAATAATGCAAGACTGAAAATTATATTAGACTGTAGTGCAGGTTGAACAAATATCATCATGCTTGATGTGCTGTGAAATGTCCTCTGGCAGTGAGAGCTATGGTAGATAAGTGACTATTCACTTCTGTGGCCATTTCATTAGGTAATGCATGATGTTATATTACTAATAACATTCCATTCTGAGCATAGAGGGGTTTGGGATATAAAAAGAGGGGAAGGGAACCAAGTTCTATGGATAAATGGAAATATTTATAAAGAATCACCAAGGACAGTGAATTCTGTGGCACTGCAGAAGTTCTGCGGTAGGTTGCAAGTTCTGCTCAAAATATTGCAGCTGCAGAATTCTAGGGGCCTTGGTAATACAATGAATAGCTCTACTATGCAGCCGTAAAAGACTGTCTGCTTTTATTACTCTTTTTAAATAATTCTATTTCATTTTCAAGGAGGACCAGAAAGCAAGGCCTCATATAACATTTCTACATCAGCAAGCTGGTCTCCTGGTGGGGATCACTGTGCTAAGAGACACATCTGGCACTGTCAAAATGTTCTGTGAGGCCCTGGGTTCTTGAAAATGAAATAAAAGTGCAACAATAGCATTAGTACTGCATGCTAGTCTGGTGAATGGAGTTCTCAAATGGACCTTGGTCACTCCAGGGGCCAGTCGGGGATGGAGAAGATGGAGTATTCCATGGACGACTCTGGGGATGGATGGGGCACAGTGTCCCACTTTTGGACCACTGTCTAGCATAGGCTGGATGGCAGCACAGTGGGAGAAAACTGGTGGAAAATCCTGGTCTGCCAGCATTAGGGCTGTGAGAAAAAAAGATTTGGATCACCAGGCTAATGTCCTGTCGGGCTGAGCAAAATCTGCATTGGCATGATTTGACCCAAAACTAAATGAAGGGTTTTGAAGGCCAAATCACACTTGATTTTAAATGGCTTCTCATGTACTATTGAAATATGCTCTTAGGTGCTTGAAAACAATGAATAAGTTCAATTACTGCAAGCATAATAAACCTTCTCAGTGAGTGGGCTAGATTAGCATATCTGAGGGCAACACCTTCCTCCATTGTTTCATCCCACTCAACTCTGCTCCAGTAGCACGGAAGAGCACTGATGCTGTGGTAATGATGGTGGGTGACAGTGACAATCAAGTTTGAAAAATAATGAAAATGGTCAGCAAGGAAAAAAAAAAATATTTTTGAAGAATGAGCTCTGCTGCAGTGCTGACTCTGATAACATTTGAGGAAATCGGGGAAATGAATATTGTGACTGGCTACGGGGGACAGAAGCACACTCAGGGATACCACCTTCCTCCCCAAAGTTCCAGCCAACCCAATCCTACACCCAAGGTAGTACAGTATAACCCGCTTATAGCAGACACCTATGTGCATAGTGCTTTTGTCTGGTATAATAGGGGTCCGCTGTAATCCAGGAGAAGAAACTATGATGCAGTTGTGGTGAAAGTAGTAACTTTATTCATAAATATAGAATAATATGTATAGGCAATGCTTGTAATTCACACACACACACACACACACACACACACACACACACACACACACACACCTGATAGAAATTGGTTAACATTGTTTTTATTCTGATTCTTTTTTTTTAAATTTAGAAAAAAAATTTTGACTGGGTGACTAGGGAGGTGGATCAGGGGAGGGCAGTAGACATGGCCTATCTGGACTTCAGCAAGGCCTTTGACACTAGTGCCATAGAAGACTATTACACAAACTGGGGAATATGGGTGGCAGGACAGCAGTGGTGGGTAGGTAACTGGGCTGGGTGGCAGGACACAGAGGGTGGTGGTAAATGGCCGTCACTCCACAGAGGGAAGAGTAACCAGTGGGGGTACCATAGGACCAGTGCTGGACTGGTCCTATTCAACATCTTCATCAGTGACATTGCGCAGGACCTAGAAGGCAGAATTTCACTGTTCGCTGATGACACAATGCTCTGTAACAGAGTAGACACACCACAGGGTGTAGACAGAATAAGGGACCTGCAGAAACTTGAAGAATGGTCAGGGTTTGGCAGTTGAAATTCAATGCAAAGAAGTGCAAGATAATGCATAAGGGAGCACAAAAACCTGGCACAATATATCAATTGGGGGTGGAGGAGGCATGCACCAAGCAGGAAAGGGATCATGGGTCATCATCTCTGATAACCCTCAAGGTAGGGAAACATGTGACAAGGCAGCAGGCAAAGCAACAGGATGGTGGGATGCATAGGCAGGGGCATCACCAGCAGGAAAAAGGAGGTCATAATTCCACCATAAGACACTAGTGAGGCCCCACCTGAGTACAGTGTAACAGTTCTGAGACCATACCCACGTAAGGACACATAGACAGGGTAGAGAAGGTTCAGAGGAGGGCAACAAAGATGGTGCATGGATTGCATCACATGTCCTATGAGGACAGGTTGAAGGAACTGAACATGTACTCCCTGGAGGAGAGGAGGGAGAGAGGGGATATGGTAGAGACATACAAGTATCTTACAGGGAGGAACAGGGTGCAGGAATACACTATTTTTAAGCGAAAAAGATGTTCCAGGACTAGAGGGCATGGGATGAAGTTGGAGGGAGGATGATTCAGAGGAAACGTGAGGAAGAATTTCTTCACAGAACGGGTGGTGGACACGTGGAACACCCTGGCAGAGGAAGTGGTGGGGGCTGAAACAGTCACGGGATTTAAGAATGCATGGGATAGACATAAAGGAATTCTGGAGGTCAGGGGTAAGGGGCAACAGACTTCTAGGAAAACATAAACTGAACTTACAAGCTTAAATGGGCAGACTGGGTGGGCCATAGGCCCTTATCTGCCGACACTGTCTATGTATCTATGTATAAAGCTTTATTAAGTATATCCACATATACCACAACATAGAAGGAATGAAGTATTGACAGTGTCCAGATATCCCCCGAGGCATGCAAGCCTCCGGAGCAACAGCCATACCTTGCAGAACATAAAGTTGTGGGTGATAGAATGTCATATGACTACAAAACAAAATATATATTGTAATACAGGCCTCATAGTTCTTTCCTTGCTCTACGCTAACCTCCTCAAGCAGTATACAAAGTGTGCAGTTTACCCCATTTCTTCTCATAACCTTTAAGGTTGTACCGCAGGCAAGCAATGAAACGCTCTGTCAATAAATTAGACAGCAGCTCTTGCATCCATTCATTATAAGAGATTACAGATTGATCTAGCCAGTGTCTGAGGACCACTTTTTTTAATGATAGGGAAATCATAGCCTTGAAGTATCTATGCTCTAGTACAAGAATCAAAGCCAGATGCCCCAATATACAAATTTCTGGTTGGAACAAACCTTATAACCCCAATACAGGGTCATCTTTACTCTCTATTGCACTCCATAGTGGAGCTATCTTTGGGCAAAACCACAAAATAAGCACGAGGGAACCCTCTTTTTTACCACACCTAATACAAGTGGATGACTGTAACAGCTCCATTCATGCCATCTTTTGTGGGGTACAGTACAGATTATTTAATATGTTGAACTGCATAAGCCACAGTCTGTCTTGCCCCACATAGCGATAATTACCTTTCCAAATGTCCAACCAGCATTGTGGGGAAAGGGAAAACAATTGGTCCCAGTAAGGGCAGGAACCATCAACTTTAGGAGCATATTGAGAAAACAGCACATTGTACAGAGAGGATACAGCATGCTTCTGAGAGATTTGGGAGAAAATTACAGGGAAAAAGGCAGAGAAATCAGTGGTCCAAGACCCCTGGCTAAACCATTGAATTAAGGTGTGCCTCAATTGAGACACCTTAAATATATACTGCTGACCTAGACCTAAATACCTGATAATTGTGTCTGAGGACTTTAACACACCATTATCCAGCAGGTCTTTAACCACCAGGGGTTCCGAATGAGGGAGCCAGTCCCCCTTAATGGGCCGTCTGCCTATTTTAAGATTTGGGTTATAAAAAATGTGCTGGGAAATGTCCTTGGAAATGGGGGACTTTAACAGAGCCCAATATTGTGAGTACACTTTAAGTGAGACCCCCATAACTGACTCCTTGACCTTCATGGGGAGGCTAGACCGAGGAATATATCATAGGGAGGACATCTCCATCCCATATTGCTGCAGAGGTGGATCTCCAAATCCAGCCAGGGAGGCCTGTATCCAAGGGGGGCCCACAGAGGATGGGAGGAACCACTGCAAAAATTTACTGAAGTGGCTAGATATATAGTAGATCAGGAAATGGGGAAATTTAAGTCCACCCATGTATTCTGAAGCAGCCAGTTTTTTATATGCTTTTCTCGGAGCTTTGTCTTGCCAAATAAATTTTGTAATAGTACGGTGAAAATTCTGGAACCACTTCAGTGGTATCCAGAAATTAAGCATATGTAAGGGATAAAACAACTGCGGGAGTATGTTCATTTTGTTGACTAAGATATGCCCCCATAAGAAAAGAGGTAGAGCCTTCCAACGACATAAGTCCTGATGAACCTGGTGCACCAAATCCTCTAAATTAAGACGCCGCATAAGGGAAGAATCCCTGGCCAGGAACAATCCCAGATATTTAAGTGAATGGGGAGACCATGTTAAGCCCAGAGCTACCACATCCTGCCTGCTAACCGACACTGTAAGGGGAAGGACAACTGTTTTACTAACATTAAGCTTATAATTAGAAAACGTGCCAAATTCTTCGATGACTGTTAGTGCAGCCGGGAGGGAAGTGTCAACATGGTAAAGATGAAGCAGGATGTCATCTGCATACACAGACATCAGGAAAATATGAGAGCCAACTGAGATACCAGTCACTGCAGGAGATCTATGTAATCTGCGAAGTAGGGGTTCCAAATACAAATTAAATAAGAGGGGCGACAGCGGACAACCCTGTCGCATGCCGGAACCCAAGGGTATTGAGGTAGAAAAAAACTCATTACAATACACTTTCGCAGATGGGAAGGAATACAAGATCTGCACCCACTTTATAAAGTCCTGTGGAAAGCCTAAGGCTTCGAGAGTCAGGATCGAGAAAGACCAATCGACCCTGTTGAAAGCCTTCTCTGCATCCAGGGAGACCAAGGCCATAGGAACATCCATCTCCCTGGATGCAGAGAAGATATGTGACAATTTTCCGAAGTGATCCAAGGAGGATCTATTAGGGACGAACTCACCTGCTCTCGACTCAGGAGACCATCCCATACTCGGAGTACCCTAGAGGCTAAAATTTTGCCAAGATTTTAATGTCACAATTAATTAAAGAAATGGGTCTGTAATTCCCCACAAAGTCTGGAGGCTTGTCAGGTTTTAAAAGTACCACGATGAGAGCCTCAAGGAGGCCTTGATCTGAAAAGCCACGTTTATGGATATAAGCAAAAAAATGCGAAAGAAGGGGCAACAACTGTTCTGCGAAAGCTTTATTAAAATTGGAGGTAAATACATCGGGACCTGGGGATTTGTCTGGGGCCAAACTGAGTATAGCCTGGTGGATCTCTGACATGGAAATGGGCTGAGCAAGGAAGGACTGCTGTTCTTCAGTTAAACGTGGGAGGTCACACTGTTGGAGATAGAGGAGGGTGTTGAAGCATGATTTAAGGGTGGGTCGGGATCTATACAATTTTCCATAAAAATTGGCAAATTCCTGGGTAATATTTTGGGGACAGGACAAAATGGATCCATCTGGTGCCCTAATAGCTGTTATCAATCTAGAAGATTCCATTTGTTTCAGGCGGAGAACCAGAGAACTGTCCTGCCTTTTCCCCCTGATCCACATACTTTGTCTCAGTCTTTAAAAGGACATACTCAGCCTTTTCTTTTAGTAGAGTTGCATATCTGTCCCACAGAATAATCAGTCCCTGTAGTATATTGTCTGGGGTCTGAGGGGAAAGAGAGTTTTCAATAGCAGTGATCTGGTGCAGGAGGTCTGCCGCCAATGCAGCATTGCCTTTCTTATGTTTGGATGCCAACCCAATAAGTTCTCCCCTAATATAGCATATGCAGGCAGCACACTCCAGATCAGTCTTCTCCAATGAGCCCAAGTTTTGCTGGGAGAATAAAGTGATATGGTCCTTTATTCGGTCAACCAGAAATTTATCAGACAATAGTTGGTTATTAAATTTCCAAATTGTGTCCTTATCCTGATTAAAGCTAAGGACAAGTGTAAGCCATACCAAAGAGTGATCTGAAAGGCCCCAAGGGCCAATTTCAGCCTCTAGTATCCCCGGGAAAAGAGAAGAGCTTATAAGGACAAAGTCCAACCTAGAATAAGATCCATGAGCTGGAGAGTAATAAATTAATACCTAGTCCTGCGGATGTAGGAGCTGCCAAGGATCACATAATCCTAAGGTCTGGACCATGTCATGTATGGAGAGCTGCTCAGGGGTTAGGTACACTCGCCGAACTCCTGACCTGTCAAGGTCAGACGTAAGACTGACATTCCAATCGCCCCCTACAATTAAGAGGAGGGGAGGGAACCTCGAGATTTGATCTGCAAGATCCATAAAAAAGGAGGGATCTGATTGGTTGTGGCCATACACACAGCCCAGAATAAGTTCAGTATGGTCCAATAGACCAGTAATGAAAATGCATCTCCCCTTAATATTGATGAGTGTTTGCCGGTGTTAGAAGGGAACCTGATGGGAAAGTAAGATGGCAACTCCCCAACTTGCCAGGGCGCACCCAGCACCATATACCTACCCTATAAACTGTCTTTGGAGAAGGCTGGTCTCTGATGCTAATAGATGCATCTCTTGGAGGACGCTGATCTGGCATTGGAGTAGCTGCAAATGCTTGAGGATTTGAAGCTTCTTGAGGGGAGATCTCACCCCTTTAACATTCCAAGAGGCAATCTTTAAGGGGTTAGCCATATTCCTGTTTCACAATAACCCTTATTACTGGTGCACCACCCACCTGTATCCCAGTTGCTCCAAGACTTCTCCCCCCAACCACCTTCCACCCCCTCAATCTCTCCACCAACCCTTCCAAGGCAAAAATCCCCATAAAACTAACAAACCTCAACACAAATCTCTCCAGTGAGAAAACCCATGTAACATCAGTCGTAAATCCGGAGAGAAGCACCCCCCTCTTATTAGCTTATGTCAGCCTCACAAGCATACCAGCTAAATTCCCTCTGCATCCCACCCCCCGCCCACAACTCCTAAAATACAAACAGTAAAGCAGTTAACAAGAGATAACAAAACATTAGGGTGACCGGAAGGACTAGCACCTAAGATCTTATAAAAGAACCTTCAAGTTTAAAGAGGTACAATTTAGCCCCCGTTTAAAACACAAATGAATTTTTTCAGTTAAAAGTTTTATTGTTTTTTGTTAAAACACAACAAAAGGACAAAAAACAACAGTAACACTTAATTTTTGGCATTGTACAGTACAACAGCATACAATTAACGTATAGAGGTAATACAGATATTGCATTATGTCAAAATTTTAAAGGAGGCATTACAAGGTATC
This sequence comes from Neoceratodus forsteri, assembly GCA_016271365.2. Lineage (NCBI taxonomy): Eukaryota > Metazoa > Chordata > Ceratodontiformes > Ceratodontidae > Neoceratodus > Neoceratodus forsteri. Next base: position 1,353,934,314 of record CM057455.1, on the reverse strand, counting down.
TGTTAGATTGGAAAAAAAAAAGAGAACCTGATAATTGTATTACCTTCTGTAAAAGGGCACCTACCTTAAATCTTTCCAAAAATCTGAAACCACGAGGAGGTACTACTGCTGATTCAGACAAGGCTTCATGCATTTCGGTAGATGTACCTTCCGATGGCCGAATCTGAGGAAACATCTGAAAAAGAGGTGAATATGGTGCCACAAAGTACTGTAACTAAGGGTGATTAATATAGTTTCTGGAGAAGTGAGGTGCTAATGTAAATCTCTGAACCGTACCGTCTATAACCAGAACATAAAACATGAAAAGAAAATACAGGAAACATAACAGTAACAGTGTATGTCAACAATAACTATTTACAATACTGTCCTCCTAAGTGGAATAAAAGGGAGACAGCACATACTTAATTAAGATTAAGTTCAGTGGTCTAACTGCGCAGTACATCAGATGAGGAAGGGAAGAAAACAAAGAGTACTACAGGACAAATCAACGACACCTGCTCTGGGGGCCAGGTATGCCATACATGGGGCCCAGCAGTAATGGTAGAGAGGCATTCGACCTTTCAACAGGTGAGAACGTCTATCTAGTTCAGATATATAGGTAAGTGCAGACAAGATCTCTGTTATATTAGGTATAGTAGAGGTTCTCCAGTTTTTAAGGATAGAACGTTTCACCTGCATGCTTAGGAGCATCAGCCATCTGAATGCATGAGGGCTAAGATTTGGGGCTTTGGATTTAAGACCTGGCAGCATGAAGGGAGCACTAAGAGGGATATTACATTGTAGGATTGAGTTTGCTGCTCTGAGGACCGACTTCCAAACATCTGTGATCAGAGGGCAGAGCCATAAAATATGATAAAGGTCTCTTCCATGTCTGTGGCAACTCCAACATTTATCATGCGGGAGCACTTGCATTTTCTTTAGCATTGCAGGGGTTCTATACCATGAGTGCATTATTTTATTATGAATAAGTCTGCTCCTAGCATCTGTAAACACTTTATGTCCTACCTGCCAGCACTGATTCCACTGACATTCAGTCAGTGACATTTCTAGAACCTTTTCCCATTTGAGCTTTGAGGATTGGTTAGAGGTGGGCAGAGTATCTCTAATTAGGGCATAAATAACATCGGCTGTCCCTTTCTGTAGGGCAAGCCATGAGTGTAATGGAGGTGAGAGGTCAGTTGATGTATTTGCTTGTTGTAACAGTTGCTTCAGGGCATCTCTGATCTGTAAATATTTCCAGAAATCAGAGCTGTGTAATTTCCATTTACTCTGTGGTTGTTGAAATGTGTCTACCAGTAAAGAGCCCTTGCCAGTAGGTCTCTTATGAATAGGATACCTTTTTCTTGCCAAGCAGACAAAGACACTGGCAGACCACCTATGGTGATACTGAGGTTATTCCACTGAGGAGTATATAGCAGGGGGAGGGCGGAGATATTTAATTTTTTGTGGAGGAGTTGCCAGTACTGGATTGAGGGACCTACAGTGGGGTGTGACATGAGCTCTTTAGAGGCCCCAGGCCATAGCAAGGTGGCTGTAACAGGGGATCCACTGAGGCCTTGTTCTATTGTTAACCACTGGGGAGACTTTTCAGATTGTGGGTTGAACCATTTCATGGTCTGTGAACATTGGTATGCTATTTTGTAGCCCTCTATCCACGGGAGACCCCATCCTCCATAACTCCAGTGTGCTCTAAGTATATTTTTGCCAAAATGAGGTTTAGCTTTACCCCATAGAAAGTGACCAATGGTTTTATCAATTTTTTTAATCCATGCCGTAGGAAGAAATAGGGGGATGTGAGATATTAAATGGAAGATTGTGGGTGCAATTGACATTTTATATGCTGATATTTTACCAGCTAGTGTGAGGTTAAGATGGGACCAGCGATCTAGAACAGATTTACAGGTAGATAGTAGGGGCCTAGGTTGTTGTCCCACCATTTCCCAGTGTTGGCTCCCACTTTGATTCCCAAATAAGTAATAGTGTGTTGTGACCATTTAAGGCAGTAGTGGGACATGGTATGTGGGAGACATGTAGAGTTAAGTGGGGGAATCTCTGTTTTTGTTTGGTTCATTTTGAGTCCAGAGATACAGGAAAAGTGTCCTAGTAGGTAAGAAGAGAAGGGATAGATTTTGGGGCATCTCCAAAGATAACCAGTAGGTCATCAGCGTACGTAAGAGTAGTGGGCTGCAGATGACCCCTAGCAATACCTGCTATGAGGGGATGCTGACAGATTGCGGCCACCATGGGTTCCACCGCTAGGAGAAACAAAAGAGGAGACAGAGGGCATCCCTGTCTGGTACCTCTGTAAAGTTGGAATGGATATGATAATACAGAGTTGGTGCATACCTTGGCAAGGGGGATGTATAAAGAGTTGTTATAGCAGCACGGAAGTGAGGGTCGAATCCAAAATGTTGAAGAATGGTGTGAAGGTAGTCCCATTCCACAGAGTCGAACGCCTTCTCAAAATCAATAGCCAATGCAGCCACAGGTGTTGGAACAGATTTTGCTATGTGGATGAGATTGAGAAGAGTCCACAGGTGGTCTGAGCTATACCTACCTTTCACGAATTCTACTTGGGATGGGTGTATCAAGAGTGGAAGTATAAGATTTAGTCTGTTTGCTAGCACCCTAGCATATACCTTGCTGTCAGTGTTAATCAGGGAGATAGGATGGTAGCTAGCTGGTTCTTCAGGGGCTTTCCCTTTTTTTGGTAGGACAGTTATAGTGGCCTCTCTTAAGGTTTGGGGTAAGATGCCTTTAACCTCAGCCTCAGTAAAAACTTGACATAGCAGAGGAGAAATCATAGGGAATATTAGCTGAAGGAACTCTACAGGGTACCCATCACCTCCAGGTGCCTTCCCTGATTTGAGAGCCATCAGTGCTGAGTGAACCTCTCGTGGTGTGAGGGGGGCTTCAAAGGTATCAATGTGGGATAGGGAAAGCTTCAGTAGCTTGATAGATTGAGGGAAGGCTTGGGTTGCAGAGGCATTTTTAGGTCTGGAGGATGTATAAAGTTGTGAATAAAATGCTGCCATGATATCGTTCACACTTTGAGGGCTGGTTTGAACCTTTCCGGTATTTGTTTTTTTTTAACCCAGCTATGTATCGATGGGATTGCTGTTTGCAGAGTTGGTATACTAGGACCTTCCCGTTTTTGTCCCCCCCCCTTCCCAATACATATGATGAATCTTAAGAAGGGCTAGATCCGCTTTCCTGGATAATAATTCATTAAGTTTAATACGTAGTTGTAAAACTTTTCTTCCAGATTCTGAATGGAGAGAGGGGTGGGATAGAGCTTTGTGTTCTCGTTCCACATTAGAAAGCTCGCTTTCAAGCCGGGTAAGTTCCTTTTCTTTGTACTTCCTTCTATGGGAGGCATATCCAATAATTTTGCCTTGCATAGTGGCGTTGTATGCTTCCAATGTGCTAGAGGCTGATGTCTCAGAAATAGGGTTTTCTTGTAGGAAGAACTGGGTTTGTAATTTTGCCCATTCAATAAATTTTTGTTCATGCATGAGGAGGGGATCCAGTCTCCAGGATGTGGACTGTGGTGTGGTGGTTCCCAGAGCAGTGTCAGCTGCACAGGCGCGTGGTCTGAGATAACCATAGACAGGATGTTAGTTCCTAAGACATATTGTGTCAGAGACTGGGAGACTAACCAAAAATCAAGTCTGCTAGAGGAGCCATGTACCTCAGATTGGAAAGTATAGTCCCTGTCTGAGGGATGGACTAGGCACCAGATATCAACCAATTGATATTCGGAGCTAAGATTAAGTACAGTTAAAACACAAATTTAAATCAACTTATGTAGGGTCACATAGCAGGCCAGGAGTTCACCTGTAATTATGACGGTCTCCCCCACCAGCCATAAAGTGGGCTTCATAAACTCAAGAGGGCCCTCTGTTATAGGGGACTGCAGACTAGTATTACAAACTAACGAACATAGGGATTATAAAATTAGGCAGTAACATAAAAGACATGAAGGGGAAGAGTACATAAACATGTCAGTCCTTAAAGATCATGTGCAATGGTTTTTACATATTTTTTATAAAAGCTTGAAAAGCTAACAGTCAAGTCCCTGTGTCATGATTAGTGTTTCCTGAAAATTTCATGCTGTTTGATTTTGTGGTTTTCTTTAAATCAGCATTTGTTAATTTGCTCTACAGTGGCTGAAGACAGTGGAGTTATTTCTGTCCTCTCAGTCAAACTTAGAGTGCGATGACATCATTTTGGAGTAGCTTACTGTTTCAGATTCCCAATCAGAGCAGTACTTTGTAGAGTTAATGGTTTGCTGAGCTCGCCCAAGTTTCTCACAAACCCAGTCTCTGGTTTGTGTTTAGATAGATCAACTTAAAATATATTATTATATTCTGACAAAAAGCCGATCATTTCAGTTTCAATGCTAAATTGAAGTAGTGGAAATCTTTCTCTGTGAGAAATCAGCTTGTCTGTATCACAGCTTCAGTTCTTTCTAATCAAAAATCGGATTTTTTTTTCTAACTATATAGCACAGGGCTGTTTAATGAATATAAAATAAATCAAAATTTTTTTCATTCACAGAAACAGTTTGTCTTTGATGTAGTCTTTTATAAATATGTTCATGTAAGAATATTTTTTATGTCAGATTGACAAACAGTACATGTGCTTGAAATACTGTAGCAGAGTGTGACAGGCACCAGTCTGAACTCACAAATTTCAGTTCTTTGGTGGTTTCAATGTGAAAATATATCATGTACGTGTGTAACTAGAAACACTATGTGGCATCCAGATGCACCATGTCTCTGCCCCACAGTTGAGGCAGCTGCAGTCTACTGCCACCTGTCCCTGCCCCACAAGCCCCCTGCCTTCTGCTCTACACGTGAGACTGCTGCATCCTGCTGCCCACTGTCTTCTCCCACACAATCAGGGATTGTGCACCTTGTTGTCTCCATCCCCTGCCTAAGGAATCAAGGCTGCTGCACCGTGCCACCCCCTGCCCAGACAGTTGAGGATGATGCACCCTCTGCCCTCTCTCCCTCACCCTCACAGTTAGGGAAGCTGCATCTGTTGACCCTGTTCCTGTCTCCACAGTCAGGGCTGCTGTGCCGTGTTAAGCTCTAGTGTGCCAGGTCCCCTGCCTGTACAGCTGGGGCTGCTGTATCATGCTGCCCTAGCCACCAGAGGTGGGACTTTGCTACACCCTGCTACCCACTTCCATTGCCCCAAATGGACAGGGCTGCTGCACCATCTGTACCCTATCGCATAGTCAGGGCTGCTGTACCCTGATGCCCCCTGTGTTCTACACCACAGTCAAGACTTCTGCATCATGCTGTCCTCTATCCCTTGTCACTGGAGACAGGGCTGCTGCACCCTGCTCCTTTCTACACAGTTGGGGTTGCCATGGCCTGCTGTGCTCTAGTTCCCCATGCTGCTGCAGTTTGGGCTGCTGCACCATGCTGCCACTTGCCACAAGATGCAGGAGATTTGCTGTGCCCTGTTGCATGCCTCCACAGTTGAGGCAGTTGCACCCTGCTGTCCCCTGCCACCAGAGTCAGGTCCTTTGCTATACCCTGCTGCCCCACATCCCTTGTCCCAGACAGGCATGGCTGCTGCACCATATCCCACAGTTTGGGGTGCTGTATCCTGATGCCACCCCTATCTCCTGTCTGAACATTCAGGGCTGCTACATCCTGCTGCCCTCTGTCACCATGCTCACAGTCAGGGCCACGGCACCCTAATGCCCCCCTGTCCCTGTCTCCACAGTCAAGGCTGCTGTGCTGTGCTACACTGTAGAGTCACTTGCCACCTGCATCCACATTTGGGGCTGCTGAGCCCTGCTACATATTTCCATTGCCCCAAATGGGCTGAGCTGCTGCACAATGTACTCCCTGTACCACTGTCAGGGCTGCTGTATCCTGATGCCCACCTGTGTCCTGCCCCACAGTCAAGGCTTCTGCACCATGCTGTCCCTGCCACTGTTGTCCTGCTGCACCACACAGCCCCTTGCCTCCACAACCAGGGGACATGTTGCAGCAAATGCCCTTACGCTTGTGACGGATCCTTCCCACAGAGTATGGGTTGTTGCACCCTGCTACCCTCTCTCTCTCTCACCCTCACAGTCAGGGACACTGCACATATTTCCCCCTGTTCCTGTCTCAGCATAGTGTAGCAAAGGATCTGACTCTGGTGGCAGGGGGACAGCTGGATGCAACTGCCTCAACTGTGGAGACATGCTACAGGGTGCAGCAAATGCCCTGAATCTTGTGACAAGTGGCAGCATGGTGCAGCAGCCCTAACTGCAGAGGCATGGGGCTCTAGGCCACAGCAACCACAACTGTGTAGAAAGGAGCAGGGTGCAGCAGCCCTGTCTGTGGTGATAGGTGATAGAAAACAGCATGGTGCAGAAGCCTCGACTGTGGGGCAGGACACATGGGCATCAGGGTACAGCAGCCCTGACTGTGAGATGGGGACACATGGTGCAGCAGCCCTGCCATGGAAGCAGGGAACATGGCATTTTAGACCTAGCACAGCACAGCAACCTTGACTGTGAGACAGGAACAGGGGAAACAGGTGCAGCTTCCCTAACTGTGAGGGCAGGGGTGATAGGGCAGCAGGATACAGCAACCCCAATTGTTTGGGCAGGGAGCAGCAGGGTTCAGTAGTCCTGATTTTTTAGGCAGGGGATGGAGGCAGCAGGGTGCATAATCCATGACTGTGTGGGAGAAGACAGTGGGCAGCAGGGTGCATCAGCCTCAAATGTGGAGCAGAAGACAGGGGGCTTGTGGTGCAGGGGACTGGTGGCAGTAGACTACAGCTGCCTCAATTGTGGAGCAGAGACACAGTGCATCAGGATGCCAAATAGTGGTTCTAGATGATGTATTGTCACACAGAAACCACCAAAGAGCTTAAATGTGTGAGTTCTGACAGTACATGTGCTTGAAATACTGTAGCAGAGTGTGACAAGCACCTGTTTGTCAATCTGACATGAAAAAAAAATGTTCTTACATGATTGTATTTATGAAGGCTACATCAAAGACAAACTGTTTCTGTGAATGAACACAATTTAGATTTATTTTTATATTCCTTAAACAGCCCTGTGTTATATAGTTAGAAAAAAATGAGGTGTAATTAGAAAGAACAGAGCTATGATACAGACAAGCTGATTTCTCACAGAAAAAGATTTCCACTACTTCAATTCAGCATTGGAACTGAAATGATCAGCTTTGTAAAGGAAGATAATTACATATTTTAAGCTGATCTATCTAAACACAAACCAGAGACTGGGTTTGTAAGGAACCTGGAGAGCTCAGCAAACCATAAACTATATAGAGTGCTGCTCTGTTTGAGAATCTGAAACAGCAAGCTACTCCAAAATGATGTCATCACACTCCAAGTTTGACTGAGAGGACAGAAATAAAGAAAAAATTACTCACCTTAGTAATGTTGTTTCTTCTAATGGAGTCTTGCTATATTATGATATATGCAGTGAGTCCCAACCTTCGAACTGCTCCGGAGGTGAAAGAGTTAACTTTCCATGCCAGGCATGGAACTTTGAGCACGAGCTCGGTTGAACACTCTGTCTATTGTTGTTCAAACTCAAACTGTCAGATCTTCTGAGCAAAACTCACTAAGGTTCTGTGTGGAAGCTGTAAACCTACACTAGCCAACTGGCTACTAAATATAAGAACACATTTTTGGTCCCAAAACAAAGACTCAAGTCAGGGGATCCAAAATGAAAACACACACCCAATCACCCCAAAAGGAGGGTGAAAAACAAGGTGTGCATCTACTAGTGCCAACACTGCACTGCCCACCCACTTCCCAAAAGCAGAGGTTCTGAGAGGGCAGGCAGGGGAGGTCATATATAGCAAGACTCCATTAGAAGAAACAACATTACTAAGGTGAGTAATTTTTCTTCAAACAACATGAAGTCTTGCTATATTATGACATATGCAGACTACACAGTAGTACCTCCATGGAGGAGGGACAGAACCTACTTAGGAAATAGGCTCTGAAGCACAGCTGTGCTGAAACCGAGCATCACTCCTAGCCTGGATGTCCAGGGAGTAATGCTTGGTAAAGTAGTGAACTGTTTTCCAGGTAGCTGCTTAACATATCTCTAGGATAGGGATGTCCTGGCAGCAGCCAGAGATGCAGCTGTACCTCTGGTAGAGTGAGCCCTCAGGCCTGAGGGAGGAACCTACCCAGTTTTCATAGCAAAATTGGATACAAGAGACAATCCACCTGGCAATGGATCTTTTAGTGGCAGGTTTCCTTTACCAACCTCACCATAAGTGAGGAACAGTTGGAGGAGTCAAACCTGTGACCCTTGGTACGTTCTATGTAGTAACTAAGGGCTCTTTGACATCTAAACTGAGCAGTCTCCTCTCGCCAAGAGGAATGGTCAGTGAAGTACCTGGGGAGAGACATAGATTGATTAAGGTGGAAGTCTGAAACCACCTTAGCAAGAACTTTCCGCTAGTCCTGAGGACCACCTTATCTCTATGAAAGGAGATAAAATCAGGCTCCACTGACAATGCTTGTAATTCACTTATGCGCCTGGCAGAAATGATGGATACCAAAACACAGTTTTTCAAGTCAAGTACTTAAGCTCTGCTGAAGACAGGGCCTCAAAAGGGGTTGTATAAGCTGGGCAATGCAAATATTAAGATCCCAGGCAGGGCAGAGTCCGGATGGAGGGTTGTTGTGAAGCAACCCTTGAAAACTTGGAGAATACAGGATGAGCTGAAAGAAGAGGGTTTACCTGCTGATAAGAAAGCAGACACGGCTGCCAGGTGCACTTTTAGGGTAGCTGGTCTCAGCCCCAAAGTATTCAAATGCACCATATAATCCAGGACTGTGGGTAAGTCAGCAGATTCTGGGGACATATACTTGCCAGAGCACCATTTGGAAAATCTCTTCCATTTGGAATTATAAGTAGCCCTGGTGGAAGGCTTCCTAGAAGCCTTCAAGATATCCAATACACCTTGGGAGAGGTGTAGGTCAGCAAACTCTAACTCTTCAAGAGCCAGGCCTTGAGATTGAGAGATTTGAGGTTCGGGTACCAAACTCTCCCCTGGTCACAGGTTAACAGGTTGTGATTCCTGGGCAGACACAGGGAAGGTGGACTACTAAGGACATAAGAAGTGGGTACCAGGGCTGTCTGACCAATCTGGAGCAATCAGGATCATCTTGCAGGGTTGAGATCTGATTTTGACTAGCACCCTGAACAGAAGAGGGAAGGGGGAAAAGCATAGAGAAACTTCCCTTCTCAACTGAGAAGGAAGGCATCCAGAGGGACTGAGCCCAACACCGGGGGCCTGCAGAAAAAAAGGAGAAGTTGGTGATTGTCTGGGGCTGCAAAAAGATCTATCTGTGGGGTGCTCCATCTGGCAAATACTACCTCCAATACTAGGGGATCCAGTGACCATTTGTGATGGCCATGGGAAATCCTGCTGAGAGAATCTGCCAGGACATTGTCCTTGCCTGGGAGGTGAACTGCCATAAGGGAGGTGTTCAGGGAATAAGCCAGAGACCACAACTTCATTGCTTCAGTGCACAAGGCCGTAGACCGAGTGCCTCCTTGCTTGTTGATGTACCACATTGTAGTGGTGTTGTCTGTTCTGACCTGTACAACTTTGTTCTGAACAGATGTGGAAAAAACTTGAAGTGCTAGAAAAACTGCTCTGAGTTCCAACAGATTGATGTGGAGCAGAGATTCCTGAGGGGACCACAATCCCTGGGTAGTGAGGTCGCCCATGTGAGCTCCCCACCTCAAGAGGGATGCATCTGTAGTAATGATTAAGGAGTGATACTGAGGGGTGAAGGGGACCCCCTGTCTCAGATTGCTCTGGTCCTGCCACCACTGAAGGGCTTGGATCAGGGTTCGAGTCACTGGGATCAATTTGGTTAGAGGGTCTCTCCTTTGAGACCAAAAGGCTCTCAAATGGAACTGGACATCGCTCATCTGAAATCTTGCTCCCTGCACTACTGCTGTAGAAGCAGCCATGTGCCCCAGGAGCTGCAGAAAATGCCTTGCTGGTCGAGAGACCTGCAGGATGAAAGAGGAGGCCAGAGAGACCAGGGTCCTTGCTCTTTCCAGAGGATGGAAGGCTCTGGCCTCTTTTGTGTTCAATTCTGCACCTATGAAGGTGAGAAGCTGGACAGGCTCTAGAACTGACTTTGGAAGATTAAGAAGGAAACCTAGAGATGTGAGCAGTTGTTGAGTTACCTGAAGGTGTAGTTTGACTTGGTCTGGAGACTGGCCTACTATGAGCCAGTCGTCCAGGTAAGGAAAGATGGCAATCTTTTGCCTTCTTAAGTGGGCAACTGCTACTGCCAGGCATTTTGTGAATACCTCAGGCAGAGGTGAGGCCGAAGGCATTGCTCTGAACTGGTAATGGCCTGAGGGCAGTTCGAATCAGAGGTACTTTCGAAGGAGCTTCTGATAAGAACATGGAAGTAGGGCATCCTTGAGGTCCAGGGACTAGCCAGTCCCTGGCCTTAAGAGGTAAAATAATTCCCAGAGTCACCATTTTAATTTTGGTTTTAAAAGGCGCTTGTTTAGGTATCTGAGATCCAGGATGGGCCACCATTCTCCTGTCTTTTGGAGTGAAGTACCTGGAGTACAACCTTTGCCCTGGTGTAGGGGTGGAACCCTTTCCACAGCTCTGAGCCAGGAGGGTAGAAACTTCTGTTTCTAGGGCAAGTGCCTCTGATGGTTGCAGGTGGAAAGGACCTGGTTCTCATCTTTTGGAAATTTTTTAGAGCTGAGAACCAGTCCCTGGCTTACTACTTCCTGGACCCACTTGTCTGATGTTAGACTTCCAGTCCTGGACAAAGTAAAGCCAGCCTACTTCGAGGTAGTGGAGATTGGCCCTGGCCACCCCATTAGGGTGCTCTGCTTGGCAGGGCTTTAGGCTGAGGGGTGGAAGCAGGTCTGCTTGTACCCCGTCTGCCTCTCCTCTAAAGAACCCTCCTGGGCATAAGCTGAAGAGGAGGCCTGGGCTTGGTAAAAGGCCCATGAAAAGGTCTGCCCCTGCCCCTGAAGGCTGCCTTTAGGAGTGGCCTGCCTTCCTTGGCCTGAGCACTCCTATAGGTGGTCCTGTACTCTTCCATTTTCTTCATGTAATTCTCTGTCTGCTCCCCGAACAGAGAATTACCCACAACAGGAAAATCCATGGCCTTAGTCTCAAGTATCCTGTGACAGGCTAGTACATCTGAGCCAAGCCATCCTGCGAAGAGCCACAGATGTAGCCATGACTCTTGATGACACATCATTAGAGTCCACTGCAGCATGAAATTGCACCTTAGATGCCTCAATACCATCAGCAGCCACCTGTTCCAGCTCCTTGGCAAGCTGGCCAGGGACCTGCTTTGCTAGGGCCATAACGGTGTCCCATCTGGATTTCTGGTATCTAGCAACATAAGCCATATAATTTGCCTGTCTGAGTCCCAAGGATGCTGCCATGTACTGTTTCTTTGCCATGGCATCAATCCTCCTGGAGTCCTTGTCAGCGGGGTGTGAAGCCAAGGGAATATTTGCCTTGTCACACGCTGCAGCCTGCACTACCCCAACATGACTGCATTATTGTGTAAGGAACTCTGTATCAGAGCCTGACAATGTGTACCTCTAGTCCATTCTTTTATCCACAGGAGTTATAGTGTGAGGAGTTTTTAGAAGTTTTACTGTCTGCTTCCCAAAAGATTTATGCAAAGGAATAGACAGTCTCCTAGACTCTGGGATATCCATCATTTCTACATAGTCAGGCTCCTCTTGATCATCCACAGCTTCCTCCATAGGGAGCTGGAGAGTTTCAACCACTTTTATAAAACATAAAATGAGAGGGGACTCAGAAAGCCTAGGGGAGACACTCCTGAAGGTCTGTCTGAGGAGATGTCCGGTTCAATGGGCACATCCAGACTTTCAAATCATTCACTCTCCTCATCTCCTCTTCCCCTCCTCCGGTTCAGAAATTCCTCTAAATCATATTCTTGAACCGGTGGAAACGACCGAACCGTACGCTTACCTGATGGTGCCGGTTCGGTCGGAACCGGGGAAAGTGACTGGACAATTTTAATCGCTTTGGCTATTTCTTCAGTGGTTGTAGATGGAAATTTTGGCTCCACACCTGCTGATTTTCTAGTCCTTTTTGCTGGAACCAACTCCTCCGAGTCGGCTCTCCTTTTGCCCGAGGAAGTCTCGCCCTGGTCAGAGGGCACTCCTTCCGGTTCGGTTACAACCGAACCTGGCTGGCCATCCGGGTCAGCGGACTTCTTGGCCTCTCTTTCCTGAGCCTACCAACTCTCTTGTCCAGGGTAGTTGCAGGAAAATTTTTGCAAATCTGGCAGTCTACATTGAGGTGGTCAAACCCCAGACAATAAACACAGGTGGTGTGGGGATCAGCCTTGGCAAAGACTTCCCCACAAACACTGCAGTGTTGAAACCCAGTGGGCCTGGTTTTCCTTTTGGGTTTCTCAGACATAGTGCCAGCCTAACCAAAACTTGCCCATTTATGGCAATCCGCCAAGCAAGACTCTCTTATCGGTTCCCAACCGTGTTACGGGTCGGAAAACCGTAATGAAATCCGGTTTTTTTAGAACTGATAAGAACGGAACCGCACTTGAAAGACAGATTAATGTATTTATAACAACCTGATCGGTTCAAACCGAACCGATAATACCGTTTACAAGTTCCACACAGAAAGTAAATGTAAAACCTATCTAGTACTTACGATACCACAGACAGAGCTTGAACCAACCGGTTGCGGTTTAAATTCGGTTAAAAAATTGAAAAATTAATACTTTAACTGACAAAATGAACCGAGCAGAAGGAGAAATCTCCAGAGTGACTGTTCAGTGAGGCGGAGTAAAGAATCTGACAGTTTGAGTTTGAAGAACAACAGACAGAGTTTTCAACTGAGCTCGTGCTCAAAGTTCCATGCCTGGCATGGAAAGTTAACTCTTTCACCTCCGGAGCAGTTCGAAGGTTGGGACTCACTGCATATGTCATAATATAGCAAGACTTCATGTTGTTTGAATCCACTGTTTTCAGCCACTGTAGAGCAAGTTAACAAATGCTAATTTAAAGAAAACCACAAAACCAAACAGCATGAAATTTTCCAGAAACACTAATCATGACACAAGAACTTGAATTTCAGCTTTTAAAGCTTTTATTAAAAATATGCAAAAACCGTTGCACATGATCTTTAAGTCAGCCCATCGAAAGCAAATTAAGTCCCATTACAAGGCACCAGGATTTATAGCAGATATCAGGTAGGAAGCCTGCCCACGAATTAAGTTCCGTAGAAGACAGGTCAAGGGGCACTGAAATGTTCTGGGAGCAGACATTGCAATTCCCCGGTAGCCTGTTCCATACTCTTGAAGGAATGCCAGGTATCTTGGCAGAACACTTGCAACTTAGCCAGGTATAGCATCCTAAATTTTATAGAAGCAGCCAATAACTTGGTAACCACAGGATAGAATGTGGCCCTCTTCTTTCAGACCATGGTTGGTAAGTCTTGCGAGATACGAATACACTGACCCTCCCAGGATATTTCCTTCAGATCCCTGCATTTTTGGAGAACATACTGCTTGTCCAGAAAGTTCAACAATTTTATTATAAGTGGCTGTGGAGGTGCTCCTAGTTGTGGCCTAGCACGCAGAGAATGATGGGCCCACTCCACGATGTAACAGGTACGGTTAGGGGAGGGCCCTGTGATTTTTCCTAGTAGTTTCTGGGTAAACAGCACTGGAGAGAAGGTCTCAGCATCCTCTGGTAACCCAAAAATGAGCAAATTGTTTCTCTGGCTTCTTCCCTTCTAAGTCCTCCAGCTTTTCCTCCATTTTAATCAGCTTTTGCTTTAATGATGCCATCTACATATCAGTTCTGTCCCTCCACCCTTCCACCGAGGTAATACCGGCTTCTGTGTCTCCCACTCTCCTAGTGGTCAAATTCAGATCTCCCCTAAGTGTTTTCAGCTCCTCGGTAAACATTTGCACTAACTCCTTGAAGGGTTGCAAAAAACAGTCCTCCGTAAGTGGCAAAGGCTGCCAGGGTATAGTAGCAGTGCGAGCGGAGGAGCCCCCTTGCCACTTGGCTTTTTTGCTGCCTTTCTCCAGGGTTGTAGGTGGTGTATGCGTGGGTAAGGCCTGCCTCATCTTGAAATCCATCCCAGTGTGACCACAGCGAAGACCGGGAAGAATCAACGACCGTATGATACCCGAAGTTCTATGCTGTAAGTTTGCAATATGAAACTGGCAATAAGAGAGTGGAAAGCTGTCAGTAATAGGCAGGAGGTATGGGAGCAGATCAGGAGCATAGCTGCTAGCTGGAAGACATCACATGACTCCCTGATTCTTTTTTAAAAAAAAGTCCTGTATGGATGTTTGGGCTTCTTGGCAGTGGCAAAGATTTTTCCAAATGTTTCTGTGCTGGTTATGGCATCTCAGTTAGGGATAATATCCTCACATTGTTCCACATTGGCACGTATTGTTAGCGGAGCTTGTTTAACATCCAGTGGTGATATGATTCTCTCTTCTCTGCTGCAGTCATTCTCTGGTTCTCCTTCTGAGTCTGAATCAGTTACTAATTAACACTTAGCCATTGTGGATTGAATCAGGGCTATTATATTCTAGCCGCCAATTTTCAAAAAAGCCTTATTTTAGGTTTTTGTTGCACCCCCGTGTTAGAGAAGGTTTGTCATGTTCATGAGTTAGGTATGACCTAGAGCTTTCATGAAAAGTATGTTGTGGTGTTAGGTCAATGGCAGGTACTGATATACAAGCCTATTTTTGTTGAGCTCCTACCCCATGAAAGTGACATCCAGCACTACTGATGAGAAATGCTTAATTGGCACTCAGGGATCAATATCTCAAAAAGGTTTAAATATATGTGTTGTTTAATGGTGGAAACTTAATGACTTTTTTCAGTTTATTGCATGTTTAAAATAAATATTTTCTGTTTAATTGCAGGAAATGACAAGTAAACAAAGTATTGGAATTGTACCATCTCCAGCCAAAACAGGTTCGTAGATCACACTAAGACTATGCAACTATTTGTATTATTTGCCAAGACAGATATGCTTCACAAAATCTTGTTATAGCCAAAGCCAGATGTCAAGAAACTCTCCTCACATACTGTATATGAGAGAAGCAGATGATGAATAGTACAGAAGTGCTAAAACATCAGGGGTGCTGGATGAGACAGGATTCACTGTTGCCATTCAATATAATCACCAGTGCTATAAGAATTGCATCAGCAAAGAAAAACTTTCACACAAACACAACCCACAAGCAGGTCATCTAGACTCAGAAAAGCCTGGAAGATGCAACCAGGAGCTGGCTATGAGAACAAGACTTACATCCACAACATTTGCAGCTAACAAATGCATCATCTGGAATTGTGTGAAGAAACATGGTGATTCACATCTTTTCCAAGTGAGAACATTTCAAATGCAAAGGAACATTTAGTCAGCATCCATGTCTCTTAGTAATACAGATCTATTGTCTAAGGTACAAAGCCACGGTCTCATAGTCTTGGAGGCTAAGTACCACAAAAATTGTCTAGCTTAGCTACTGGTAAGGGCTGGACAAGCCAGTGAAACTAGCACTGAACAGACAGAGGAGAGCACTGATGTCTTCACAAGAGCATTTGACATACTTGTAAACCACATTCAGGAAGACTTAACATGAGGCAGGGCATTTGATATGACATTACTGTTGACAAAATACAGAGTATATTTGGACACATGTGGTTATGCTGAATCAGGGACATACCATGCTGAAAAGCTGAAGAAATGTCTTGTTAGATACTTTGAAGGTTCAATTACTTTCCATCAGCCTCATTCAGTAAACAAATCAGAGCTGGTATATAGTAGCAAAATCAATTTGAAGGAAACAGTCAACAAGATTACTGAATTTCAAAGTGGGGATTTCCACCAACCCATGCACTGACTGTAGACAGATGTGTTTTGAAAGAGCAGAGTCCCTACTGCCTGCTGATCTGTCCCAGTTTTTGAGTCTTCTCATGATGGTTAAACCAGCAGAACATATCTGAAACACTCCTTATGCACACAGAAGAGTCTTAGCAGTAGCCCAATATATAATCTACAGTGCTTCAAATTCTAGCTGTAAAACGCTAAAGCATATTGGACTAGCCATATCAGTCCACCATTTGGCTAGGAGTCACCAATTTTGCGATATGTTACACAGTCAAAGCCATTCACTGAGCTATGATAATGTTTGTAGAGTCAAAGAAATCCACAGCAAGTGGTGTCATGTCATCAATTACACAAGGTGGAACATTTCTTCCAAAAAACATCATGCCTGGAATATTTGCACATGCCTCAATGGATAACATAGATATAAATGGTTAAATGCGTAGTGGTCAAAGAACAACACATGTTCTAGGCAGCTTGCTGTATCAGGACAATTTGGGCTGCACTGTGTCTGTTGAACCAAGACCTAAAGTAGTTGATATTAGGGGAAAAGCTGTGAGCAAACTTACATGCCTTGGTGTTCTAGAGTGTCCTAACTAATTCAAGAGAAAGGGCCCACTCAGTCACCTGTCTGGTGAAATTGATGTGAAGTCTTGGTTTTTAACAAACCAATCCACATCTTTAG
The DNA here is from genome assembly GCA_016271365.2 of Neoceratodus forsteri. Taxonomy (NCBI): domain Eukaryota; kingdom Metazoa; phylum Chordata; order Ceratodontiformes; family Ceratodontidae; genus Neoceratodus; species Neoceratodus forsteri. The sequence continues at coordinate 1,353,917,712 of CM057455.1, read as the reverse complement.
CACTCAACATAGATTGGGTATTTGCTCGTTTATGAACAAAGATCTTCAGTCTTGAGTTTGAGCCCCTACAACCAGAGAATCAAAGTGAACCAAGCTGGGGCAGGTTTCATGCAGTCCTTCACTGCAACTTCAAAGAGGAAAGATTCAAGACCACAATTGGTTACAATCATGTAGTATCAAACCCTCTCACCCATAAGGATACTAAATACACAGGGCTAAAAACAATCTAGAAATGGATGCAGACACTGGTCCAGGAAACCCCAGTGATAACTTTGGACCTTGAGTTGTACATCATTGCTGATGAAGTCCATTTCTGCAACTGGGAGAAGTGAAGCATCATGTTTTGAGAATGGGAGGATTCCAAGTCATGGATCTCTACTGGAAGATACTTGGCAAACACTATGCAGACAGTAGATTTGAAGATTTGTTTGTTGAGACAGGTATTTGGAACAAATGCTGCAGCTGTGATCATGCAGGGAAAAAAACTACAAACATACATTAGCCCACAAGCTGATGTTTGAAGCCATGTGCCAGCTACAGTGGCAAGCAATCTTTGCCTGGGTGGTGCAGAAGAAGAAGAAGAACATGCAGTCAGGAGACACAGATCAAATTGAGCTGAAGTGCAAAAATACCCAGCAACTAATGGCTGCAATAGCAACAGAAGGTGAAATGAATGAGGAAACTAGACAGAGCTTTGTTGATGCATTTCAAGACCTTGAAGCCACACTAAAAACTCTACAAGGTGATTTCGAGGAGCTCATTAACCAAGGGCAAAAGCAGTGGTCAACATTTCACTTTTGGCAGCAGTATATCACAGAGGTACAAATCACTCTTGACTACATTGCAGTTGAGAAAATTCCAAACTGGAGCCAGCACCTACAATGCTTTGCTGACATCCTTTGCTATTCCTTCGAATATGATTGCCAAAACTATACCAGATGGGGTCCTGTGTACCTCTCAGAAATGTTTCTGCTTCCCAAGATTGTGCCAGCAGCCTACTGGGTCAATATAGCTTGGATAGAACCACGCATGCAATACCGTGCAAAAACAAAAAGTATTGCTGCTGTGTTAAGTGCTGTATATCGGTCAGTGTTTTTAATCGCGTTATGCTTCACACGCCATTATGCGTAAGGCTTATTCTTGAGATATAAAAGTGTTTCACAGGACATTATGACCCTGTGCCTACCAGCAGTGAATAAGCAATTTGCCAATGAAAAGCATGTTGTCACACGATCAACCTCAGCCTGGTTTAACAGTGTCTGGTCAGACTTAGGCCTGGAACAAACTGTGGTCAGAGATTCCAAGTCAAGGAAAGGGGGGATCATAGGAATAAGCAGACAAGAGAAAGCAACTCTCAAGTGGCATCTCAGAGTACATGAAAGAAGTGCAATCATGAGGAACTTCAAGTACATACTGTATGTGGACTGGACAATCTTGAAGAGCAGATTCATTGTGATCTTTGACCACAGTCAATCAGGAAAGACAATGAAGAGATCATGAGGATTATTAGCATAATCTTGGCCCGCTATGGAAATCCATTTGCTGTGGATGTACTTGAAGATTCAAGATATGGTATTTTACTAAAATCTTGAATAGTTTCTAAGGTTGATTGAGTCTTTTGGATAGGAAACATGGAGCAGAACATCATCTGCAAATGCCGACAGTTTTAGATGCAAGGGACCTACATTTATACCTGTAATACGAGGGTTATTGTTTAAAAAATATAAAAGGGGTCCAAGGTAAAAATGAAATAGAATAGGGGGAAGAGGGCAGCCTTGATGTGTACCACAAAAAAGTTGGATGTGGGAGGAAAATATGCCATTACACAAAATTTGGGCCATGGGACAAGAATATACGATTTTGAGCCAATTAGTAAACATGATTGGAAAACAAAACTTATGAAGTATAGCAATGAAAAAATCCAAGTCCACTCCATTAAATGCTTTTTTCTGCATCGAGGGAAACCAAAGCCACAGGAGACCTAAAGTCCCTGGATAGGGAAAAAATCTGGAAAGGTTTTCTCATGTGGTCACATACTTGCCTATGAAACATAAAACCTATCTGATCTCTACAAATCAGGGATGTCAGATATTTTTAATTCTTTGAGCTAAAATAGAAGCAAGGATTTTCATATCATAATTAATAAGTGAGATTGGTTGGTAGCTGTTTACCCTATTTTTAGGTTTGGGCAAAAGAATTATAAGAGCCTGTAGTAGTGTGAGGTCATTGAAACCATATTTAAGAATATAAGTATACACTGATTGTTAAAAACGGAACTAGGGATTCCTTAAAAGTTTTATAAAAGTTGGTTGTAAAGTCGTCTGGGCCGGGTGATTTGTCAGGTGTTAAATTATCTAGCGCTTTAATTATTTCCTGCTCCCTGATGGGCCTACTCAAACCCTCAGCTTATAAATTATTGATTTGGGGTATTTGAAGTTGCTTAAATAATCATTAAAATCTTTCAGAGAGGGAGGGTTAGAAATAGGTTCATATAAATGATAATAAAATTCTTGAACTTCCACCAATATGTCTTTCTGATCAGTTTTTATTGAGTTATCTTTTCAGGAATAATAGTATCAATGTTTTTAGAATATTCAAGGTTTTTAAGTCTATTGGCCAAGATTTTGCTTGTTTTTCCCCCAAATCAATATACTGTATTTATCTTCGGTTCTAAGGATGAAATATTCTGCTCTCTCTTTCAACAATAAAACAAACTCATTTTCACCTGTTTGTGGTTCTTACAGATCTTGATCAGAGAAAGTATTTGGAGCTTGGTTTTCTAAATGTTCAATTTTGGAAATCAAGTGTTCCATTTTGGCAAGGTTTTGTTTTTTTTTCATTTTTGAATCAAATCTTATAAAGTCCCCTCTTATGTAGCATTTGCATGCTGAACAAATCGTGTCCAATTTCCCAGATGATTTAAGGTTAATTTCCAAAAAATTATTGTTTATTAAAATGCAACTATATATTCATCTCTAAGGAGACTATTATTTAAACACCGAATGGATTGCTTGATAAAGGATGAGTCCAAATTAAGCTGAATCCAGATCAACAAGTGATCAGAAAGTATCCTAGTCATTATCAGGGCATCAATTATGCCTGGTAACAGAGATCTAATGATTAAGAAGTAATCAATCCTTGAGAAGAATTTATGAACTGGAGAAAAGAAGAAATATTTTCTAACAGCTGGATTGATTGTTCTGCTTGGATCTGCTAGGTCACATAGACCCATTAAATCTTTTAGAGCCTTATTATTAGCATAAAAATTAGTGCCTGGTGCCGTGGATTTATCTGGTAGTCCATGACCATAGAGACCGAAATTGAGTGCCTAGAAAAACGGTGACTCAATATCAGCGACTGTAATCATGGCTACCCAGGGAGGAGGGTGACCGGATACTGCAGTTGGTGAAAACTGTGACTTGAACTAGTGGGTATACACACGTGCATGCACCCATGGTGGGGGCAGGGGAAGGATGGCATGTGGGAGGGGTTGTGGTGAGCAGCTGCCAAGCTGGATCGCTGGTGTCATGGGGAGGGCACTCAGGTGGGAGGCACGGGGTACTGGGTCCTGGTCTGGCATGGTGCTTTTTTTTTTTGACACCTGGTGGCATGTATTTTAATCAAGTTTTTCACCCCCCCAACATACACCCCTCTGGAGTTGAGAATCCATAAGTGGGGGTTGGGGGGGCGAAACCCCCATGGCGGAGGGTGCGGAGGGCACAGCCCCCCTGCATTAAAAATGAGACCAGTAGGTCTTGGGCACCTTTTTTTCTGTGCTGCAGTGTGCATTGCGAGAAATTGATTTTGGCGATGTACACTCGCCATAACTACGACATCGCTGTTTCTATCGCTATATGACATGGAACTGATTTATCTAAGGTGGGTCCAATAAATTCCAATCCCCCAAGATTATTCTGTATGACAAAAATGAAGATGACAGAGAAATGTGGAACATTAAAAAGGCTGCAGAATTTAAATTTGGCCTGTAAATGGAGCCTAGCGGGACATTTACATTGTTTAATTAACCCGCTACTAATATATATCTGCCCTCAGGGTCTTCAATAATTTGCCTATGTTGGAAATCAATTGTTTTGCTTAACAAAATAGCCACCCTTTTTTTGTAGTATTGTTCCCAGCACCAAACACCTTATTGAAATCTAATCTTTCAAACAAATTAATTTCAGTTGATAATAGATGTGTCTCTTGAAGAAATACAATTTTAACAATCAAGGGGGCTTATGCACGAATGGGTGGGAATTATGTGCCAGAGGCATGTATCCTGCTCACGTTGCTCTGCGGACCTGGACAGGTGCAGGATGCATGGAATGCACTACTGCAAGCACTCACAGACACCAGTCTGCAGCCCCGCCCTCTAGTGTGTGGGACTGCACAGGGTGGCCAGAGGCAGAGTAGTGGACCCAGGCAGGCATCCAACTGGAAGCTTGTCCTGGGTCCCAAAGTGGATCCCCAATGTTTACAGGCACGGGGCTGGGTGTGTGAATAGCAAGCACATGCACCCGGACCCACACAGCCATGCCCAGAGGACCAGTTCCCAAGCCCCAGTGGCTCCACAGCCTCACGCCACATGGGTGAACCATCACCCATCTTACGGCCACCATGACCCCGACTGTGGTTCAATACCCCTGCCCAAACACCTAACATCCCATTCCCCCATAGCAATAAGCATCCCCCCAGTCCAACACCTTGCATCCTATCCTCCATGTACAAGACCACCATGCCCCCCACCCCCACTGATGTACCCCTGTCCATCCACTCTGATCCCCGATTCCATTGCCCCCATAGATTCATTGGTGGACAGTGGCCCCCCTCCCACCTGTGGCACCGACAACCCCCTGAACCCATATCTGTTCATCGGTGCCACTGCTCTGGCTGGCTGGCGAACAGCCCTCCTCACACCTCTGTGGCCACTGGCCATCTAAGTAATGCTGGGAATGTGCTGCCTATATATGGCAGGGCACTCCCAGCATTACTTGGATGGCCGGTGGCCACAGAGGTGTGCAGAGGGCTGTGCCACTATCCTATCCAAGCCACGGCACTGATGAGGAGGTATGAGGGGGTTGTCGGTGTTGGGGGTCCACTGACCACCAATGCTGGGGCAGGGCATTTGGGATCTGGCCCAGGGGTGGGTGGGGTACCATCTACCAGTGCAGCTGCAGCTGAGGTTTGGGTCGGGGTACAATGGGCACCACACTTGTGTGTGTTGGGGGGGCTTTACAACACTGGGACCAGGCATCCCAGTGTATTGGGGGGATGTTCTGTGCATCCCAGGTCCAGTACCTTCCTGTGTAGGGGGAGCTGGTGCAGACTGGGATAGGTGCGACATGTGTGTGTGGGGTATGCTGTGCTGTCCTGGGGACATGGTCGGCCATGTGTGTGGCAGTGGCCTGCATGGGCATGGCAGGGCTGCACTGTGCTGGGGAGGGGCATCTGCATTAGGGGTATGGGATTGGTGCTGGCCAGAGCTGTGTATATGGGGAATGCTTGCCTGCCACAGGGGATATGCCGGTGTCCATTACGCATGAAGCTGGGCACATAGGGCACTTACAGCAGGGTTTTCCCTGGCATATAAGATGCCCTGCTAAGCCCCCTGGTGTGCAACACTATGTGCCTTAGTGAATGGCGCATAGTGCTGGCATACCCCCCCCCCCGCCTGCCCCATGTGCATTGCTGTCTGCACAGCTGGGGGATCAGGTGCATAGGGGTTGTTCGCCTGGTGTTGTGCATCCACCTGGGGCACAGTGGGTGTGGAGGTCGTGCACAGGATCCATGGTGTGTAGCCTCTCTGCACATTTATGTATAGATCCCAGGGGCAGTAATATAATTCAGAATCTGCAGCCTTTTTACTTTGGAGTGGGCCCCTTTGATATTCCAAGAATCATACTTAATAACTATTTGTATTTCTTTGAAACTTGGCTTCCTGACCAGTGCCTTTGGGGTAACCATTGCCTCAGTGCTTGCGCGCTGAGGATCTTTGTACTTAATAACATTATTCATTCTTTATAAGACTAAATTATAGAATATATAAAGGTCCATCTTTATGTCATATGTCATCCGGATTGTGAAAACTATGTACAGACTATCTTGTAAGGCCTTCCTATTTTCCACCCTATCCCCCTTAGCAGAAAAACCCATAAGAAACCAAAAACCATTTGGAGAGGCTAAGATATGAAAGCAAACAAAAAATATACAAAGGAGTGTAGCAATATCAGGTTTTCTTAGCCTAACTTCCCCCAGTCACAAAGACTGAACTATAAACAACATCCAAACCATGACAAAACTCTCACTATATTCTCCCTTTCCCTCCAGAACCAGCTTCAAATAGAGAGATGTATGATTTAAAAATTGTTGTTTAGAAGTGTTATAGATTTAGTCAAAATTATAAGAAGAAATTAAATAACGCCGGTCTTCAGTATTAATGTGTCCAGGAAAAGGGGGATGAACTACATTAATATAAGTGTTGAACTTGCTAATATTTGCAACAAAAACCAAGTTAGCTCAGAGTACGAGCTAAAAGGGAGAGCCCTAATAACGAAGCAAATGCAGCAAAAATTACTGGTGCATTTGAATACCACCCCATCACATCTATCCTGTGACAAAACCCCTCAAGACTGTAGTCAGGGAGGATGTAACATTCTGTCCACAGTGCAGAAGAGTCGGGCAGGCCTATTCTTACTTGAGGTAATAACCTGAGACAGGAACTCTGCCTTTTTTAGAGTTATTGCTCTCTGATACAGTAGTCCTTGTCCTAGTATCAAAGCTATTCTGTCATTGACAGAGCCTGAATTATTTCAGGAATGCTCCAACTTCTTCATTGTTGCTTCAGCCACCTCAGCTCATGATTATACCATTGTAATCTTCAACAGGAGATTGGTGGTCAGACATGGGTTGGTGCGATGGAGTCTAGCACTGTCAAGATATCCAAATTATAGCTCAAAATAGCTGCCACTGAACCCCTCATGCATGCTCCCTCCATGCTCAAGATGTCCAGTATGCCCAAGAGCTTTTCTGACTCCAGGTTATGTATGGGCGATACTGGACCATCTCCATAGGGGAAGGTATTTTTCAGGGGCCCCTGCCAGGAAATGAACCGCATGCTGATTGAACCATCTTACTGGATCCTCCCTGACATCACAAATGTCCCGCTCCATTGAGAAGATAAAGTACAAGGTGTGGCCGAGTTCATGGGTAGATAAGGACCTACCTGGAGTATTGTGGGCAGTTCTTGTCTTATTTGTATTGTCGGCAGTTCTTGTCTTATCAATACAACTAGCATTGTTCAATACTGCCAACAATGTTTCCTTGCAGGTTTTTATAGTAAAAATTTGGTAAAAAGAGATTCTAGCTGTATTGGTCTTTGGAAAACAGGAGACACTGGAAGGTTTGATACATTTTATTGGAACAACAACAGTCTTGTACAAAGATGGAATTTTAAACAAGTTTTCGGGGCCTCACAGGTCCCTTCTGCAGGTGAATGACAAAACTGAGTAACATAAGCAGTATTTATATATGCTGTGGAGCAATGTATAAAACAGTAGAAGAGAATTACAGGAAGGGTAGAATGGTAGGCAGTGTGAAGCTTAGAAGTGAAGAAAGGAACACAGAGCAATTAAGCCCTGAGATAAGAGTCTATAAAAGTTGCAAAGTGATAAATAATAGGATGTGTGAGAAGAACTAAAGTAGGGTGGTGGTGGCGGCAATAATAGGAACAGGGCATATGAAAATAAAAGGATGCTAAAAAGGTGACAAGACAGGAACACAGATAAGAAAGATCTGAGATACAAGATGTTAGCAGGAAGGGTAGGAGGTAGGAAATGTTAAGAATTGAAAGGAAGCTTTGAAGGAAGCTCTACACTGGTGGTATATTTCTGATGTTCTCTGTTATTTTACAAGACTATGTTTACTTATCCAGTTTATCAGTGTCACAGCCTGCCCAGGTTTACCAAAGGCCCACCGTGTGGTGTGGCATCCTTCTGGCTGTCTCCTAAGCCCATTGTTCTCCTCACACAGCCCTCTCTGCACTTGGCTGATTTCCCAGCCTGCCCATGTGCACTGGGGAGCAGCGCATAGTACTCTCCCTGTCTCTCCTTCACGCTGCATATTGATTTCTTTGTCTGCCTCTCTATTTTAGGCTGTGGGATACCATCCCAACCACACACAGCAAAGAACTCATCACTACAAGGGACAGCGAGGACCGCAGAGCCTGTAAGGATAATCCGCTCCTTCACCTGAGCAGCTTCTGTTGGATGGGGTGTTAGCCTGTCGACACTGTGCGTTGACTGCCCCACCCGCCCCAGCCACCCTCCCACCCAGGGGTGTTCCTTAATTTATTGACACCTTCCTGTCACATGACTAAGTGTCTGAACTTCTCCTAGCAGGTTATCACTCTCTACCACTAGATGATAGTAGCATAACTCTTCCTCTCCTCCCCTTCTCTCACACTTCTTCCCACACCTACTGTTCCTCTCATCATCTCGAACACCACTCATCCCCCCACCCTGCACTGTCTTTACTCCTTTTGACTACTAGGAGGCAATGTTGCCTCTGCCTCCATGCTACATTTCTCCTTGCGTTTACACCCATCTCCTACCCACTACTCCCTCTCCCCGTCTCTCCTACCTCACATCCCCCCCTTTCCTCAACCTGCCCTTCTACCCTGCATCCCCAGGCTTAAATGTGGTACCCTTTACATGGGAGTCCATTACTCTACCACTGCCCTATCCAGGTTGCCCTACTAGTGGCTGCCCTTAGGTACCCCTTATTGCTCCCTCTGTCCCCACCCCCTGGTAGACTGCTTGTCATGGCCTTCCCCCCTCCTGCTCCATCTACTTTACTTATCCCATCATGCTTCTCCTCCTTGCCCTACTCCCCCCATCTGTTGCCTCACCAGCCCCACCCCTGACTGCTCTCTTGCTCCCTCCTCAGTACTTCCTCTACAACCACTCTTGCCTGCACCTCCCACCCACCCCCCAAACTCGCACCCCATTCCCAGTTGACCCTCCACCCTGACTCCCCATGGCCCCCTTCCTGTTTCTTCCCATCTCTGCACCCTAACTATCCCTACCTGGCTTCCTCAGCCAACCCATCCCTGTCTTACTGCTTCCAGTAGTAATAGGATGCTGTGCCATCTGCTCCTCAGAACTCTCTCTCTCTCCTCTTCCTTATGTCTGGTAATATCCACCCAAACCCCAGTCCCCCTCCTGCCCCCTCCCAATACTGCTCACCTTCTCCCAGACTGCGTATTTCATCCATGAATATCTGTAGCCTCCTACAAAAATTCGATGACCTCCAGGTATGGATGACCCAACACCACCTGACATCCTATCTATTGTTGAAACCTGGCTCTCCAAATCCACCCCAGGCTCAGCTGTCACTATCCCTGGATACATCCTATTCTGGAATGACAGAGTCAGTAAAAGTGGCAGAGGTTGTGTGATCTACCTTTGAGAATCCCTCCAGGGGTTTGCCCTCCCCGCTCTTAACTGGAGGCTGGCGCCCAAGTTCTATCACTAAACATCACCCCTGGCTCCTCCAGGGCCACACTGATTATCATCTCCATCTATATACCCCCACGTGGCCAGAAACTTGCCTTCCAATCTCTAATGGGCTACCTCTTCCACCTCCCCCCCAAGTCAGAACAATTAACTTTTTGGGATTTCAACATAAATTGGCTCTCTCACTCTGCCTCCCCTTACAAGGATGCTATTGCGCATTGTGGCTTATGATCTTGCCCAACTTGTCACCCGCCCCCTCCGTGTTAATCCTTCCACCACCCTACTTGACCTTGTCCTGTCCAACCACCCCCACAAAATCACCAATACTGCCGTTCTTCCAAATGCCCTAAGTAACCACTCCCCAGTTATCTATACTTGGACATGCAAGATAAAGAAACCAGCCTCCAAAACTGTCCTCTGGCAGCAGCTCAAACCCGACAAGCTGGGTCTGCTAAAAGACCACCTTGCCCAATGGGACTGGTCCCCAATAAACCTTGCCCAAGACATTGATACTTCCATTAATTATTTCATCCGCTCTTTCAACTCTGCCTGCGGCGTATTTGCTCCCCTCACCAAACGTATTATTAAAGGTCCCGACACCCCTTGGATCTCTCAGGCCCTGCTTAATCAGATGCACCTGAGGGACAACCTCTGGAAAAAATCCCTAGACTCTAGCAAGCCTGCTGATAGGCAGTGTTACCAGGCTGCACACAACAGATGTACCTGGACCATCTGAAAAGCCAAGGTGGAATACTACAGAACCTCCCTTACCTCTTCCTGGGGCTCCAGCCGCAAATTTTGGGAAAACCACTGCCCCTACCCCTACCCAACTTAACATCAATGGATCCATCTCCACCGACCTGCAACTTGTCGCTGACACCCTCAATTCCTCCTTTACGGATCTTAGCTCGGTGCTTCCACCCAGCTTCTTTGACCCCGTCATCCTCCTCCCCCCCACTCCCACACCTACCTTTCCACTTCTGAGCTCTCACTCCACAGGAAGCTAAACCCTATCTCCTTAAAGCACTAAGAGGTGCCTGTTACAGTAATGATACCCTTGACCTCAGACTCCTATGCCTGGTACTGGATGTGGTCCTCTCCCCCCCTCACTTGCCTCCTCATCCACTCTCTCTGCCTTAGAAAGTTTCCTTCCATGTGGAAAACCACCATTGTTACCCCTATTCACAAAAGCGGGGACCATTTTTCCCCTGGTATCTATCGCCCAATATTCATCCCCCCCCCAAAGTCCTCTAATGTATTGTCTCGGACCAACTTACAGACCATCACACCAAATATAACCTCCTCACCAAAGAACAACATGGTTTCCATCAGGGGCATAGCACCTCCACTGCCCTCCTTGAATTTTCCAGTTTCATCCACTCCACCCTAGACAATGGCCAACTGGTTGGCTCGGTCTTCCTTGACTTGTCAAAAGCCTTTGACACGATCAATCATACCCTCCTCATTACCACTCTCTCCCACCTTGGCCTCTCCCAGGAGGCCATGGCCTGGTTTTCTGACTACCTATCTAATCACACCCAGTGGGGCAAAATAAGCAGTACCCTCTCCCACCCCTTCCCGGTCATCTCTGGTGTACCCCAGGGTTCTATCTTGGGGCCCATTCTGTTTAGCTTCTCCTCAATATCTCACCAAAAGCCTGCTCTGAGAAAATCCTTCTATATGCAGATGATATCATTCTTTATGCCTCCCACACAGACCCCACCTCCCTTCAACAATCCCTCCAGAACTCCATCAGCGAAAAAGAATCCTGGTTTGTCAGTCACAGGCTCATTCTGAATCAAAAAAAGACCAAGGCTATGCCGTTTACCCATCACCAAGCAGGCACAAGGGAACCCTACTCCAAATTCACACCAATCTTCTTCACCCAGTCGAGCAGGTGAACACCTTTAAATACCTGGGGATCACCCTTGACTCTGCTGTCACCTTCCATGACCATATCCACCTCCTCTGCACCACTGTCAACTCTAGAATTGGTCTGCTGTATTGCCACAGAGTCTGCCTCCCCTCAGATGCCCTCCAACTTGCTATCTCATCTTCTGTCTTGTCCCTCATTGACTATGGGATTCTGGTATACAGGGCTGCTGACAATACTGATCCCCATAGAATTAAGGTCTCCTTAAACAAGGTTTGCCAGTTAGCCACAGGGAGCCCCAGACTCACCCACACCTGCATGCTTTACAGCCAGCCCAACTGGCTCAACTTTGAGGACAGGCTGAAGTACCAGACCTGCCTCCTTGCCAGAAAGATATCCTGTGGCCTTGCCGCTCCCAGACTAACCCCACTCATCTAACCAGCACCTACTACAGTGCAAAAATGACTATATTGAAAATCTGGAGTGAAAATATTACAAATTCTTGAAGTAACAACTGTGCATGGACACTGCACAACCCACGCTTGTAACATAGTAATTTTATGGAATTTTTTCACCAAATTTTCAACATATGCATTTTGGGACCTCTGCTCATGAACAGTGTTACTGTGATTTTCTTACTGTGTTCTGAACATTGTTTTCCTACAGCGACTGCGCCACTGTACACTGGATGTGCGAAAACACAGTTTGGTTAGGATGTGGAAAATGAAAGCTGTACTGTTCATAAGGAGGTGTGAAAAATTGGCAATGGTGAAAATCTGGATTAAAAATATTAAAAATTATCAAAGTTAGGAGCATGCGTGGAAACTGCACAATGCACGCTTATAACACAGTCATTTTATGGACGTTTGTCGCCTGTTTTTCAACATAGGCATTTTAGGACCTCTGCTCATGAACAGAGTCACTGTGATTTTCTTTTTTTTTACAGCTACTCTTATTTTTCTCCCCAGGCACTGTTGGCTAGCCTCTCTGATCACCCAGCCCCATCCCCCGCTCGCAGCTTACCTCTCAGTGTGTCCCCACTGCTATGCCCCCTGTGGCAGGGCAGCGGGACCCCTGCTGCCGTCTCTCATAAATCCGGAACCGAGGGTTACTGCCCATCATGAAGGCAGCACCTGTGGGGATGTGGTCATTCTGCCCGTCAGTGCCTTTGGTTTTTCCTCCATTTTCCCCCGAGATGCAGCGTGCAATGACGCCAAGGAGTGAGTGCGCGCGCTACTGTACACACTCCTCCAAGCGTCTGCTGCATCTAATGCTCTTCTTGAGCTTCAGTGTACTAGTCCCCAGCCTCTGCTAGGGGCCAGTCATACACCGAGAGCTGGTGTTCCCCCCTTCCCCGGAGAAGGAGAGCAATCCTCGGACGCTCAATCCTTCTCCACCCCTGCTGACCCCCAATGACCCGTGCTCATTCCTGAACACGGGTCACCGGCATGGTGCGAGGTAAGGCATCCAGCACCTCAGCCCTCAGTGCCACCGCGCCAGCTCACTGTGATTTTCTTAATTTGCCCCAAACACTGATTTCCCACAGTGACCGTGCTATTCTGCGCGGAAAGTGCGAAAACACAGTTCGGCCAGGATGTGAAAAATGACAGCTGTACTGTTCATAAGGATGTGTGAAAAATGTCAATGTTGAAAATCTGGAGTGAAAATATTGCAAATTTGTGAAGTTACAGGTGCGTGGAAACTGCATAGCGCGCTCATAGCACAGTCATTTAATGGACTTCGTAACAAATTTTCAACATAGGCATTTCAGGACATCTGCTCATGAACAATGTCACTGTGATTTTCTTAATCTGTCCCGAACACTGATTTCCCACAGCAACTGCACTATTCTGCGCCAGAAGTGCGAAAACACATTTCGGACAGGATGTGAAAAATTACAGCTGTACTGTTCATAAGGAGGTGTGGAAAAATGACAATGTGGAAAATCTGGAGTGAAAATATTACAAATTCGCGAAGTTATGAGTGTGCACAAAAACTGTGTAACGCATGCTCGTACAACAGTCATTTTGTTTTCTTTTTTTCACCAAATTTGCAACATAGGCTTTTTGAGAGTCCACCTCATGAACAGTGGCACTGTTGTTTCATTAATCGGTCCCGAAAGGTGATTTCACGCAGTGACCACAAAATCACCTTTCACTAGCCTCTGCCAGAGAATTGGCAGAGAACACCAGGAGAAGGAGCTGCTGTTGTGACTGGACTTCTATACTGGGACTATATTGCCCTCCTTCCCTCCCCTCCACCCCCCTACCCAAAGCCAGTTCTACTTTTATAGGCAGAGGATTTGACTGACAACAGGAACATCCTGTTTGGGAGCAGGAAGTGAGTGATCACAGAGCCACCAAAGACTCACCATCCTAGAAGGACAAGAGTAGCTCTCCGTCCCCCCCAGCTACTGAAGGTCTGACTCTGAGCAACTAAGGGGACTACTGAGAAATATAGGATCTTCTTGTCTCAGAACAGGAAGATCAGGAGCTTAAAGGGCACAGAGGCAGTAAGTAAGGAGGGAGAAAAAAAAAATAAACAGAGGAAAGAGTAAGGATTCCAAACAACAGTGAAGGGGCCAGAAATAAGACATGATGGGAGTGGTGCAGTGCAGTAGCTGTGGAGCAGCAGACTTCCGTTAGACGTTCTTGAGGATGCGGTGTTGTACCTTCTGCAGGCACCTCTCTGGGCTGAGGAAAGAGGTTGCTCATCTCCAGGCTGAATTGGCCAGGATTTGTGTGACTTCCTCTCCCATCCAGGGACCACCAGGACCACTGCCGTTGCCTCAGAGGTTGCCAAGAAAGAGGAGTGGTTGGACCACAGTGGGCTCAGGAAGGGTGAGGATGGTGGAACAGAGGTGCATCCCTCCAAGTGTACCTCTCCACAATTCATATGCTGTTCTGGAAAAGTGTGGTTCCTCTATGGAGGCACCGACAATGGAGACCAAGGAGGATGCTGGGAACCTCCACAAAGGAGACCCACAGGAGGGTGGCATGGGACCCCACAGGGGAAGGAAACAAATCCTGGCGGGGGACTCCACTGTTAGGAAGGTAGAACTGGGGGAAGAAGGGGAGATGGAGGTAAGGTGCCTGCCTGGTGCCATGGCTTGGAGGGACAGGGAGCGAATCCTCAGGATCACAGGAGCAGCTGCACAGGGGAGGGAGCTGGATGTCATTGTCCACCTAGAGACACATGACCTGGCTAAGAAAGGGATCAGAGCAATGCAGGAAGAGTTTGTGGAGTTGGGGAGGGGCCTAAGACAAGTAGCATGCACAGTAACCTTCTCGGAGGTGCTGCCTGTCTATGGCGTAGGTGAGGCTAGGGTGCTCCACACCATGGGATTCAATCAGTGGTTGAAAAACTGGAGCAGAGCTCAGGGATTTGGCTTCATTGGGGACTGGAGGTCTACCTGGAGTGATGCAGGCCTATACTGGTGTGATGGTCTGCATCTGTCCAGGAGGGGAACCAGGATCCTAGGTGATAGGTTTAAATGCTTCATTGGCAAGTATTTAAACTAGCCAAGTGGGGAGGCACTGGAAAGGAGCAGGGAAATCCTAGCCCCCCCCAAAAAATGTCAGGGTAGTAAGTGAGGTAAACACCAAGTTAGAGATGTCGATAGGGAGAAGGGCTGGGGTAAACGGAGAAAGTGCCAAAGGCAATAAGGACAGGGATGGGGCAAAAAGTGGTAAGACCATCAGGAAATCAAGGGTAATGAGTACCAATGCCTGTAGTCTATGCAACAAACTCCCTGAACTGGTGGCCTTGATGGAAGAGAGATGCCTGGATATCGTAACAGTCACAGAAACATGGTACACAGAGAACCATGACTGGGATGTTAACATACCTGGGTACACAACCTACGGGAGAGACAGGGAGGGGAGGGGAGAAGAGGGGAAGGAGTAGCTCTCTATGTAAGGGAAGGGATAAAAGCAACTGAATAAAAGAGGAAACAGGAAGGAGAGGAGGCACTGTGGGTCACCTTAGAGACTGGAAATGGCACCACAATCTACACAGGGGTTGTATACAGACCCCATGTCAGGGGAAGGGAATAGACAGGGATATGATAGAAGGCATTCTTAGGATGGCAGAGAAAAGGGAGATACTGTTGATGGGAGACCTGAATATGCCAGATGTTAACTGGAGCACATTTGCTGCAGCCACATCCAAGAGTAGGGCCATTCTCGATGCCCTACAGGTGGCATGCCTCAGACAGTAAGTTTTGAAACCCACTCGTGAGGGAGCAATCTTAGACCTTGTACTCTCAAATAGGGACAGTGAGAGGATCTCAGATCTAGAAGTGGCTAGCCATCTGGGAACAAGTGACCACTAAACAGTGTGGTTCACGGTAAACTCAGCTACAGAGTCGAGCCATACAAAAGTGAGGGTACTGGACTTTAGGAGGCTGACTTTGGCAAGATGGGAGAGTGCCTTAGAAAAGCACTAGCAAACAGGCTAGAAGGAGGGGTGGAGCAACAATGGGGAAACATCAATACTGCCATCACAGAGGTAACAAGCCTTTGTGTGAAGCAAATAAACAAATCAAAATGAAAGAAAAAGTCACTATGGTTCTCAAAAGAGGTGACAGGGAAGGTCAGGGAGAAAAAGATAGCATTCAGGAAGTATAAGGAAACAGAAGGGGCAGGACAGAGAGCTGTACCAGTTAAGGCAGAAGGAAGCAGGGAGGGAAGTCAGAATAGCAAAGGCCCAAACTGAGGAAAAGATAGCCAACTCTGTTAAGAAGGGGGATAAAACCTTTTATAGGTACATCAGGGAGTGTAGAAAGACAAAACGAGGGATAATGAGGCTGAATACAATGGATGGTGGGTGGGCAGAGAGGGACAGTGAAAAAGCAGGGATACTGAATGAATATTTCTACTCAATATTCACAAAAGAGGAGGAAGGGAAGGTGCCTAATCCAATTACCAGAAGCACTCTGGGTGGGGATCGATCCCAGTCCTTTCACAGAAGAAAGGTTCTGAAGAACTCCTAAAACTGAAAGGTGGACAAAGCAATGGGGCCTGACAGTGCACCCCAGAATTCTAAAAGAATTAAGGGGAGAACTAGTGAAACCACTGACTACCCTTTTTAACAAATCTTGGGAGGATGGTGTGGTACCTGAGGACTGGTGGAAGGTGGATGTGATTCCCCTTCACAGAAGTGGGACCAAGACTGAGGCAGAAAACTACAGAACTGTCAATTTGACCTATGTGGTAGAGAAAGTGGTGGAATCACTTCTGAAGGAAAGAATTGTTGAGTACCTAGAGGCCACTGGGGCACAGGACCCAAGGCAGCATGGGTTCACAGTGGGAAGGTCATGTCAGGCGAATCTAATTGATTTCTTTGACTGGGTGACCAAAGTAGTAGACCAGAGAGGGGCTGTGGACATGGCCTACTTAGACTTTAGGAAGGAATTTGACACAGTCCCACACAAAAGATTAATAGTCAAATTAACCAGCCTGGGAGTGGGTCCCAGGGTGGTAGCCTGGGTAAAACATTGGCTGGACAACAGGACACAGAAGGTAATTGTAAATGGAGTCCACTCTGAAGAAAGAGGGGTTACTAGTGGGGTACTGCAGGGTTCAGTACTGGGTTCAGTCCTTTTCAATGTCTTTATAAGTGACATTGCAGAGGGACTGGAAGGAAAAGTATGCCTCTTTGCAGATGACACAAAGATCTGCAACAGGGTTGATACACAAGGAGGTGTGGAAAGGATGAGAAGGGACTTGGCAAGGTTGGAGGAATGGTCAGAAGTATGGCAGCTTGGATTCAATGCAAAGTGCAAAATAATGCACCTGGGAAAAAAAACCCAGGGAAAGATTACACAATGGGGGGGTAGTAACAACAACAAAAATGGAAAGGGACCTGGGGGTAATCATATCAGATGACCTTAAGGTTAGCAAGCAATGTGAGAAGGCAGTAGGGAGGGCTGGAGGATACTGGGATGTATAGGGAGAGGCATCACCATCAGAAAACAGGAAGTTGTTATCCCTCTGTACAGACAGTTGGTGAGACCCCATCTGGAGTACTGCGTCCAGTTCTGGAGACCCCATCTCCGCAAGGACATAGACAGGATGGAGGCAGTCCAGAGGAGGGCAACTAAAGTGGTGCAGGGTCTGCAAGAGAAGCCATATGAGGAGAGACTAAAGGAGCTTAATATGTATAACCTTGAGGAAAGGAGGGAGAGGGGGGGACATGATAGAAACTTTTAAGTACCTCAGTGGAATCAACAAAATCCAATATGGTAGCATCTTTCATAAAAAGAGATGTGCAAGAACAAGGGGACACAATTTGAAGATAGAGGGGGGGGCGGTTCAGGGGCAATGTGAGAAAGTATTTTTTCACAGAGAGGGTGGTGGATGCATGGAACTGCCTTCCTGAGGAACTTGTGGGGTCTAAAACTGTGGGAGAATTCAAGAATGCATGGGACAGACACAAGGCAATTTTTGTGGGGGTAGGAAGAAATAGGCTGTTGGTTAACTAGGGTCTGCAGCTTATCCTGTAGGTAGGGAAATGGGCAGACTAGGTTGGCCAAGCGGTCCTTATCTGCCGTCAAAGTCTATGTTTCTATGTTAACTGTTGTGTATGTAAAGGGAAACTGAAGGTTTAAGAAGTAGTACTGCCTAAATGGGAGGGGGGGGGCAGTGACATAGCTACTATGTACATAAATTCATGATGATGTAGCTACTATGTACATAAATGCTGCTGACGTAGCTACTCTGTACGTAAATGAACTTTAAGTACACAGTAGCTCAAATAACAGCATTTATGTAATGGTTTTTGGGTCCACGCCTATTGCATAAATGGTGACTCTAAATGCTGGATACTCTCCCCATTCCAAATTGCTGCCATGTATAATGCTGTGCTTACTGTTCATTCTCATTTCAGCTGCACACAGTGCCGGTAATAAAGAATATCCTTCATATTTGACGTTAAATCTCACAATGGCATCTTTTATTTGCATTAGCTTATTTCCAGCATTGGTCTTATATTTCAGCCAGTTATTATTATCTGAAAATATTACTCACAGATAGCAATATGATCTAATTACTTCCGAAGTCTTATTTCCAGTAAAGGTTACTGTAAACTTCAAAACAAGACAAAAGGAAATTCAAAACTGAATCAAGCCAGGCACCAGTACCTATTTTAACCCTATTGTTACAGCGGTACTATTCTATAATGCCCAAAAATGGGCAGCGGCTAAAACGTTTCAAGTTGGTGGCATGCTTTTGCACTGCTGTCATAGACAGCGTGCAATCTAATTCGTGCCATGGAGCCCAGCCCCAAAAAGCAGTGGCACCACCGGTCACAACACGACCGCGCCTCCAAAACCTGCTATTTCAAAGTTACCGCAACATGTTTCAACATGCCCAGTCCCGAACCTCCCTCACTGCAGCCCGCCACCCTCACCACCACACCAGAATGGCAGTTCGGCAGCACAACTCAAACTGCAACTCACATACCTTTTACTTCCTGAACCCTCCCATTCTGTTTCTTCACCCTTATAGCACCTCACTATTTTTGTCCCTGACCTGGTGCTATAACCGCGCTTCACTACCCTTTCAAGGTAGCTCATATCACAAGCACTGAAACTGAGTGACTCACAAGTGAGTCACTCAGTTTCAGTCACTATTATAATGTGCTACCGGAGCCCTTGTGTTTATGCTAATTAGGTAACAGACTCATATGCACATTCTGTTCTGATCACACACAGATTCCTGCTTTTTGTCTACTTGTTCATACAGTATTGTCCCCGTATTCAGTGCTGGACGATAGCACTGCGTAACCTGTAGCATTGCACCATAAAAATAATGCATGGTCAGCTTGGAACTATATTTAGCCAGTTAGCACATACTAATGGAGCATGCTAACTGACTGAATATCGGACCGTGCTGGCTCAGCGCTAAATGAAAATGGGTGGTGTATGATTGGCAGCCCTGTGGACCTCTGGTGAACTCAGATTCTGCAGTTAACAGCAGGGGCTGTTCCCAAGCCCATTCAGTATACGTTTGTCTACAGAGAGAAGCAGACTGGTGACAAAGCTACGAAAGGCCCTGAACAGTATTGGATGGACCACCAAAGCCTGCAAAAACAGCTGTCTGTCAACTGACACCAAAGGTCTGCACCACTGAGAAAGGAGAGAGAGAGAGAGAGAGAGAGAGAGAGACAGAGAGAGAGACAGCAGGCAGAGAGAGACTCCCTACAAACTGCATCATCACCCCTGGGAGATCCCTTGGTCGGGCCAGGAAATGGTAAGCCTTTCTTCACAGTCCCTTTACCATGTACTGGTTCTTGGACTCTTTCTGCAGGAATAGAAAAATTATCCTCCTAGCACCTTAAGAGCATTATTTGCTTGTATTAAGTACCACATCTGGCAGGTCTGATGCCAATTTATTTTACAACAAAACTTAGTCTCACAGGAAGCATTTTTGACTATGAATCTGTTCTCTATGTTTTTCACATGAATTTGGTATCTTTGCACAAGGACATTTTTGGGCATTATAGAATAGTACCGCTGTAACAATAGGGTTAAAATAGGTACTGGTGCCTGGCTTGATTCAGTTTTGAATTTCCTTTTTGTCTTGTTTTGAAGTTTACAGTACCCTTTACTGGAAGTAAGACTTTGGAAGTAATTAGATCGTATTGCTATCTGAGAGTAATATTTTCAGATAATAATAACTGGCTGAAATATAAGACCAACGTTGGAAATAAGCTAATGCAAATAAAAAATGCCATTGTGAGATTTAACATCAAATATAAAGGATATTCTTTATTACCGGTACTGTGTGCAGCTGAAATGAGAATGAACAGTAAGCACAGCATTATACATGGCAGCGATTTGGAATGGGGAGAGTATCCAGCATTTAGAATCACCATTTATGCAATAGGCGTGGACCCAAAAACCATTACATAAATGCTGTTATTTGAACTACTGTGTACTTAAAGTTCATTTACGTACAGAGTAGCTACGTCATCAGCATTTATGCACATAGTAGCTACATCATCATGAATTTATGTACATAGTAGCTATGTCACTGTTCACCCCCCCCCCCATTTAGGCAGTACTACTTCTTAAACCTTCAATTTCCCTTTACATACACAATAGTTAACATAGAAACATAGACTTTGACGGCAGATAAGGACCGCTTGGCCCACCTAGTCTGCCCAATTCCTACCTACTGGATAAGCTACAGATCCTAGTTAACCAACAGCCTATTTCTTCCTTCCCCCACAAGAATTGCCTTATGTCTGTCCCATGCATTCTTGAATTCTCCCACAGATTTAGACCCCACAACCTCCTTAGGAAGGCGGTTCCATGCGTCCACCACCTTCTCTGTGAAAAAATACTTCCTCACATTGCCCCTGAGCCATCCCCTCCATCTTCAAATTGTGTCCCCTTGTTCTTGCACATCTCTTTTTCTGAAAGATGCTACCATATTGGACTTTGTTGATTCCACTGAGGTACTTAAAAGTTTAAATCATGTCCACCCTCTCCCTCCTTTCCTCAAGGGTATACATAGTAAGCTCCTTTTGTCTCTCCTCATATGGCTTCTCTTGCAGACCCTGCACCATTTTAGTTGCCCTCCTCTGGACTGCCTCCATCCTGTCTATGTCCTTGCGGAGATGGGGTCTCTAGAACTGGACGCAGTACTCCAGATGGGGTCTCACCAACTGTCTGTACAGAGGAATAACAACTTCCTGTTTTCTGCTGGTGATGCCTCTCCCTATACATCCCAGTATCACCCCAGCCCTCCCTACTGCCTTCTCACATTGCTTGCTAACCTTAAGGTCATCTGATATGATTACCCCCAGGTCCCTTTCCATTTTTGTTGTTGTTACTACCTCTCCCCCCATTGTGTACTCTTCCCCTGTGTTTTTGTTTCCCCGGTGCATTATTTTGCACTTCTTTGCATTGAATCCAAGCTGCCATACTTCTGACTATTCCTCCAACCGTGCCAAGTCTTTTCTCATACTTTCCACCCCCTCTTGTGTATCAACCCCATTGCAGATCTTTTTGTCATCTGCAAAGAGGCATACTTTTCCTTCCAGTCCCTCAGCAATGCCACTTATGAGGGCATTAAAAAGGACTGGACCCAGTACTGAACCCTGCGGTACCCCACTAGTAACCCCCCTTTCTTCAGAGTGGACTCCATTTACTATTACCTTCTGTGTCCTGTTGTCCAGCCAATGTTTTATCCAGGCTACCACCCTGGGACCCACTCCCAGGCTGGCTAATTTGTTTATTAATCTTTTGTGTGGGACTGTGCCAAATGCCTTGCTAAAGTCTAAGTAGGCCATGACCACAGCCCCTCCCTGGTCTACTACTTTGGTCACCCAGTCAAAGAAATCGATTAGATTTGTCTGACATGACCTTCCAGCTGTAAATCCATGCTGCTTTGGGTACTGTGCCCCACTGGCCTCTAGGTACTCAACAATTCTTTCCTTCAGAAGTGATTCCATCTTTTTCCCTACCACAGAGGTCAAACTGACAGGTCTGTAGTTTCCTGCCTCTGTTTTGCTCCCACTTTTGTGAAGGGGAATCACATCCACCCTCCTCCAGTCTTCGGGTACCACATCATCCTACCATGATTTGTTAAAAAGGGTAGTAAGTGGTGTCACTAGTTCTCCCCTTAATTATTTTAGAAGCCTTGGGCGAACCCCATCAGGCCCCATTGCTTTGTTCACCTTCAGTTTTAGGAGTTCTTTGAGAACCCTTTTTTCTGTGAAAGGACTGGGATTGACCCCCCCCCCCATCCAGAGTGCTTCTGTCAATTGGATTAGGCACCTCTCCCTCCTTCTTCTCTTGCGAATAGTGAGCAGAAGTATTCATTCAGTATCCTTGCTTTTTCACTGTCCCTCTCTGCCCACCAACCGTCCATTCTGTTCAGGCTCACTATCCCTCCCTTTGTTTTTCTACACTCCCAATGTACCTATAAAAGGTTTTATCCCCCTTCTTAACAGAGTTGGCTATCTTTTCCTCAGTTTGGGTCTTTGCTATTCTGACTGTGTTCCCTGCTTCCTTCTGCCTTAACTGGTACAGTTCTCTGTTCTGCTCTTTCTGTGTTTCCTTATACTTTCTAAACATAGAAATATAGAAACATAGACTTTGACGGCAGATAAGGACTGCTTGGCCCACCTAGTCTGCCCATTTCTTACCTAAAGGATAAGCCGCAGATCCTAGTTAACCAACAGCCTATTTCTTCCTACCCCCCACAAGAATTGCCTTATGTCTGTCCCACGTATTCTTGAATTCTCCCACAGTTTTAGACCCCACAACCTCCTCAGGAAGGCTGTTCCATGCATCCACTACCCTCTCTGTGAAAAATACTTCCTCACATTGCACCTGAACCACCCTCTATCTTTAAATTGTGTCCCCTTGTTCTTGCATGTCTCTTTTTCTGAAAGATGCTACCCTTTTGGACTTTGTTGATTCCACTGAGGTACTTAAATGTTTCTATCATGTCCCCCCTCTCTCTCTCCTTTCCTCAAGGGTATACATATTAAGCTCTTTTAGTCTCTCCTCGTATGGCTTCTCTTGCAGACCCTGCACCATCCTAGTTGCCCTCCTCTGGACTGCCTCTATCCTGTCTATGTCCTTGCGGAGATGGGGTCTCCAGAACTGGATGCAGTACTCCAGATGGGGTCTCACCAACTGTCTGTACAGAGGGATAACAACTTGCTGTTTTCTGCTGGTGATGCCTCTCCCTATGCATCCCAGTATACCCCCAGCTCTCCTACTGCCTTCTCACATTGCTTGCTAACCTAAGGTCATCTGACAATTATCCCAAGGTCCTTTCCTTTTTGTTTTGTTACTACCTCCCCATTGTGTAATCTTCCCTGGGTTTTGTTTCCCAGGTGAATTATTTGCACTTCTTTGCATTGAATCCTAGCTGCCATACTTCCGACCATTCCTCCAACCTTGCCAAGTCCCTTCTCATCCTTTCCATGCCTCCTTGTGCATCAACCCTGTTGCAGATCTTTGTGTCATCTGCAAAGAGGCATATTTTTCCTACCAGTCCCTCAGCAATGTCACTTATAAAGACATTAAAAAGGACTGGACCCAGTACTGAACTCTGCGGTACCCCACTAGTAACCCCTCTTTCTTCAGAGCGGACTCCATTTACAATTACCTTCTGTGTCCTGTTGTCCAGCCAATGTTTTACCCAGGCTACCACCCTGGGACCCACTCCCAGGCTGGTTAATTTGACTATTAATCTTTTGTGTGGGACTGTGTCAAATGCCTTGCTAAAGTCTAGGTAGGCCATGTCCACAGCCCCTCCCTGGTCTACTACTTTGGTCACCCAGTCAAAGAAATCAATTAGATTTGTCTGACATGACCTTCCCGCTGTGAACCCATGCTGCCTTGTGTCCTGTGCCCCACTGGCCTCTAGGTACTCAACAATTCTTTCCTTCAGAAGTGATTCCATCATTTTCCCTACCACAGAGGTCAAACTGACAGGTCTGTAGTTTCCTGCCTCTGTCTTGCTCCCACTTTTATGAAGGGGAATCACATCCACCTTCCTCCAGTCCTCAGGTACCACACCATCCTCCCATGATTTTGATAAAAAGGGTAGTCAGTGGTTTCACTAGTTCTCCCCTTAATTCTTTTAGAATTCTGGGGTGAATTCCATCAGGGCCAATTGCTTTGTCCACCTTCAGTTTTAGGAGTTCTTCCGGAACCCTTTCTTCTGTGAAAGGACTGGGATCGACCCTCCTGGCCAGAGTGCTTCTGTTAATTGGATTAGGCACCTCCCTCTCCTCTTTTGTGAATACTGAGCAGAAATATTCATTCAGTATCCCTGCTTTTTCACTATCCCCCTCTGCACACCCACCGTTCATTCTATTCAGCCTCACTATCCCTTCCTTTGTCTTTCTACGCTCCCTGATATACCTATAAAAGGTTTTATCCCCCTTCTTAACCAAGTTGGCTATCCTTTCCTCAGTTTGGGCCTTTGTTATTCTGACTCCCCTCCCTGCTTCCTTCTGCCTTAACTGGTACATGTCTCTTTCCTGCTCCTTCTGTGTTTCCTTATACTTCCTGAATGCAGTCTTTTTCTCCCTGACTTTCACTGCCACCTCTTTTGAGAACCATAGTGGCTTTTTCTTTCATTTTGATTTGTTTATTTGCTTCACACAAAGGCTTGTTGCCTCTGTGATGGCAGTTTTGATGTTTCCCCATTGTTGCTCCACCCCTCCTTCTAGCCTGTTTGCTAGTGCTTTTCTAAGGCACTCTCCCATCTTGCTAAAGTCAGCCCTCCTGAAGCCCAGTACCCTCACTTTTGTATGGCTTGACTCTGTAGCTGAGTTTAACGTGAACCACACTGTTTGATGGTCACTTGTTCCCAGATGGCAACCCACTTCTAGATCTGAAATCCTCTCACTTTCCCCATTTGAGAGTATGAGGTGTAAGATTGCTCCCTCATGAGTGGGTTCCGAAACTAGCTGTCTGAGGCATGCCACCTGTAGAGCATCAAGAATGGCCCTGCTCTTGGATGTGGCTGCAGCAAGTGTGCTCCAGTTAATATCTGGCATATTCAGGTCTCCCATCAACAGTATCTCCCCTTTCTCTGCCATCCTAAGAATGCCTTCTATCATATCCTTGTCCATTCCCTCCCCCTGACCTGGGGGTCTGTATACAACCCCTGTGTGGATTGTAGTGCCACTTCCAGTCTCCAGGTGACCACAGTGCCTCCTCTCCTCCTGTTTATTCTTTTGTTCAGTTGCTTTTATCCCTTCCTTTACATAGAGAGCTACTCCTCCCCCCTTCTCCCCTCCCTGTCTCCCCTGTAGGTTATGTACCCTGGTATGTTAACATCTCAGTCATGGTTCTCTGTGTACCATGTTTCTGTGACTGCAATGATATCCAGGCATCCCTCTTTCATCAAGGCCACCAGTTCAGGGAGCTTATTGCCCAGGCTACGGGTATTGGTACTCATTATCCTCCATTTCCTGATGGCCTTACTCCTTTTTGCCCCATCCCTGTCCTTCTTGCCTTTGTCACTTTCTCCATTTACCCCTGCCCTTCTCCCTATTAACACCTCTATGTTGGTGTTTACCTCACTTACTACACTGATATTTTTTGGGGGGGGCTAGGATTTCACTGCTCCTTTCCAGTGCCTCCCCCTTGGCTAGTTTAAATGCTTGCCATTGAAGCATTTAAACCTATCACCTAGGATCCTGGTTCCCCTCCTGGACAGATGCAGACCATCGCACCATTATAGGCCTGCGTCACTCCAGGTAGACCCCCAGTCCCCAATGAAGCCAAACCCCTGAGCTCTGCACCAGTTTTTCAACCACTGATTTAATCCCATGGTGTGGAGCACCCTAGCCTGACCCATGCCATAGACAGACAGCACCTCTGAGAAGGTTACTGTGCATGCTACTTGTCTAAGGCCCCTCTCCAACTCCACAAACTCCTCCTGCACTGTTCTGATTCCTTTCCCAGCCAGGTCATTTGCCCCTAGGTGGACAATGATATCCAGCTCCTTCCCCTGTATAGCTGCTCCCACGATCCTGAGGATTCACTCCCTGTCCCTCCAAGTCATCACGCCTGGCAGGCACCTTACCTCCCTCTCCCCTCCCTTTCCCAGTTCTACTCTCCTAACAATGGAGTCCCCACCAGGAGTTGTTTCCTTCCCCTGTGTGGTCCCATGCCACCCTCCTGTGGGTCTCCTTTGTGGAGGTTCCCAACATCCTCCTTGGTCTCCACTGTGGGTGCCTCTATGGAGGAACCACACTCTGCCAGAGTGGCATTTGAATTGTGGAGAGGTACAATTGGAGAGATGCACCTCTGTTCCACCACCCTTACCCTCCATGAGTCCACTGTGGTCCAACCGCTCCTCTTTCCTGGCAACCTCTGAGGCAGCGGCAGTGACCCTGGTGGTCCCTGGGTGGGAGAGGAGGTCCTCCAAATCCTGGTCAACTCAGCCTGGAGATGAGCAACCTCCTCCCTCAGCCCAGAGAGGTGCCTTCAGATGGGACAATGCTGCATTCTCCAGAATGTCTCCCGGAAGACTGCTGCTCCACAGCCATAGCACTGCGCCACTCCCATTATGTCTTATTTCTGGCCTCTTAACTGTTGTTTTGAATACTTACTCTTTCCTCTGTTTATTTTGTTTTATTTATTTTTTTGTTTCATATATATATATATATATATATATATATATATCACACACATATACATATACATATATTTTTTCCCCCTACTTACCTACTGCATCCGTGCCCTTAAAGCTCCTGATCTTCCTGTTCTGAGACAGGAAGTTCCTATATATCTCAGTAGTTTCCTTACTTGCTCAGAGTCAGACCTCCAGCAGCTAGGGAGGATGGAGAGCTGCTCTTTTCCTTCTAGGATGGTGAGTCTTTTGTGGCTCTGTGATCAGTCCCTTCCTGCTCCCTAACAGGAAGTTCCTGTTGTCAGTCAAATCCTGTGCCTATAAAAGTAGATCTGGCTGAGGATGGGGGGGTGGAGGGAAGGGAAGGAGGGCAATATAGTCCCAGTACAGAAGTACAGTTCTTGCAGCACCTCCTTCCTCTTGCTGTTCTCTGCCTGTTCTCTGCCAAAAGCTATCTAGGGCAGTTTTTAAATCCTAAACACCTGGCTTCTTTCTGGTTAAGCCACTCCCCCTAATTTACAGCTCTTTCTACACCTAGATAACTGCACAGATAACAATTCACTTCAGCCAAGTCAGAGAAACAACTAGATAACTGCTCAGATTCATTTGAAGCAGCTAAGTGCTCATAAATGAAACAATAACTTAAAAAAAGGAATTAGAAGCAAAGTCAGCTGCTATTTTCTTCAATAATGTTCGCGGTGCACTACCTCCCAACTGCCCCTGTTAACATCACTAATGTGTTTAATACTACTCTTGATCTAAACAACTAGGGAACTTCATTCAGTATCAGTCAAAGCAGCAGCTACATGGTGTTTTATTGTTTTCTTTTTGTACCATTTTGTGGGGCTTACTACATTGCCCAGAAAGTAGTAGTGCCAGTTTAGGTGCCAGGACCTCTAGTAATGGGCAGGGCCCTGGCATCGTGGCATAAATGCCACTACATGGCGGGAATCAGGGTCTTCATCATTTGCAGTACTGTAGAGTCTTGGGAGTGGATGTTTGGAGGGTCGGAGCCGTGGGCCCAGAATCCAGGATGGGTGATAGCCACTCTGGCTCTGCTACAGTCGGGATCCCCTGTTGAAAATGTATCTGAAAGGAGCTGTGATACCTGGGTGCCTCCTGCACCTCTAGGAGGTTTTGGACTATAGTATCTGTCATCAGGAGAGGAGTCAAGGCCTGGAGGAAGGGGGCACATGCCATGATCCTTGGCACTAGAGCTGACAATTTAAATGTGGCTTGAGCCTTTGTGAATTGTTATGCTTGGGACTTGCAAATAAAACCAGACTGTTTTATACCCTTTATTCCATTTGGACCATTGCATCTCTATTGTTGAAATTGAAAGCCATGAAATGTTATCCTGCTTGTTTGTCTAACAAAGATTTGCCCCCAAGGACTACAGGGCTGCATCCCAAGTTACCCTCCTTGCACCCTGATGGAGCCAATCCATCACCACATGGACTCCTGGATCTCAGGTACACTTTTATTAGTCATCAGTATGGTCCTGGACTGTGTTTCCTGACTGTATGCCACCCCCAAACTTTACCATCTAAAATACCCCTAGACAGGGAAGGGGACTTACAATGTGGGGCTCATCCGGTATCCTAATTTGGGGTGCTATTCAACATACCTGAGTGATGGGTGAAGGTGCAGCTGAGTGGGAGAACACTGAAGGCCCTGCGTGAAGCACTGTGGAGGTTATGTGCTCTACCATGTGGACTGTGCACCTTGTGCTAGACAACATGGAGCCTGGTGCCTAGTGGCAAAAAATGTGCATGCATTATGGAAGAGGTTAACTGGATTATGGTTGGTGGAGCCTGGCAAGTGGCTAGACACTTAAAAACGGGGTCAACTGAGAGACTGAAGAGAGAGAGAGAGAGAGTGCCATTTTGACCTTTTGCTGCTGAAAGGAAAAAAGAGAGAGAGAAGCATTTGGTATTTAATTGCAGCCAGTGAAGGAAAACTAGTTGGAGTGTTTGCTTGTGGGGAGCCGAGCTATAGACTTTGCTCCATGGCTTCAGCTCCCAGTTCTTCCACTCAAACTGTTACTGTTCCCGAATCCTTGCTAGCATGGATTTGGAATATGCTAGAGAGAAGTTCTGTAGCTGAAAGGTGCATGCTGTGTGGCCACAAGGGAAGCGGAATCATGCAGCCAATATGCCTCCAGTGCTCCCATGGTGCTGCTCCTTGGCCTGCTACTACTGGACCCCCTTATATGCTGCCCTGGGGTAGCTAGGGAGGACCTTCCACAATGTTGCAGAGTGAATTCTCCACTGTTGAGCTGCTGGAGAGTTGACAAGCTGGAAGAAGGTGAAAAATAGTCTTCGTGGAGTGGAGTCAGTGGGCGAGGGGCACAGCCATCTACCCAGTCCTTCTCCACTGCCAACTGCCTGTGAACCTTCCCATGGCAGAGGGAGGGGCTGTGGGTGGAAAACACAGTCTAATCTCTCCAAGGCTGTTCTCCCTAATTATAAGCAGCCTCAGAGGGACCCACCCATGGCTGGGCAGCTGGCCCCTGGCAGGGGAGAAGACACCGGAGACCCAGAAAGCGCAGGATGAATCTGCTGGTGTGCAGGGCTCTGATGTTGAAGTAAAGACATTGTTAGAAGAGGGAGAGTTCAGTGACGACTCCAAGTCTGTGGTGGTTGTGGCCTTGGAAAGAGAGCCAAAACCCAAGGAGGGAGTGACATGTCAATATGAGGACATTGTGGTGGAAAGAGATATCCCCCAGCCCTATCTGCCTGTATGGAGAATTGCGGACAGTACCCACCTGCTGCCAAATAAGAGTCACCGCTGACTAGCGGATATGGACTCCCTATGCTACACTGACCTGAATTACAGTGCTCCCTCAATTATCCACCCCTTGATTATCCACCACTCTCACTTACCACCAGCCTTATCTCATGTACCGATCTGCTCCCATGTTATTTCCCTTGTTTATCCACCACCCTGCATGTCCACCATCACCAGAGCATTCCAGTGTACAATCTGCATATTTCCCCATGTTAATCTCCCTCTATCTTCCACCATGCCGGCATCACTCGTGACTCACTGGCATCATCGGCGCAGTGCATGATGGGTCCGATATTTTTTGAATATAGTAAGTTTAAAAAAAATAATTTGGCTCTCTATACTGTGCTAGATGTAATTATATGCAACTAGTGTATTTAGGGCTCTCCATATCTTTAATTTTAGTTTTAGTGCTCCCGTTTTAGCCCTCCCATCATGGCGAGCTTCTGGTCCCAATACTGGAAACAGCAACCATGGTAAACTTTATTTTTAGGTCTTTTTCCTGCAGACTTTTATTTTTTTTTCACTTAATTTTGGCATCTCTGTTGGTTTTAAGTCCCTGGGTCGTTTTTGTGTTGTTTTTTTCTCACTTAAGCATTGATCACTACCACCCTGTGGCTCCAGTATCCTGATAGTTTCACGCAATGAATGAAAAAAAATCGTTACTGGCAGGTTAGTGTTTATTTTCAATGAATCAATCTGTTTCATGCCACAAACTTTAAAAAAGCATAAAAGTCCAAATTTGTATGGCTGTTGGTATTTGGGGTATAAACGGGGGTTGGGTTTGTACTGGGTCATGGTGTGGTGGCATGGCAATAAGAAACAAAGAAGTGGTACAAATCAGCATGCCAGAATCAGCTGATTGCAAACGGACATGTCTCATTCTGACAGCAGCTCTGAAAGCATTAATAGTGAAATTTGCCTCTGAAAACCCGAGTGCTAGCCAACAGGATGTGGCACAACATTTCTCGACACTGCGGAACCATGTGGTGGCTTGCATATCCCAGTGAGGAGGGAAGAGCGGCTGGGGCAGGATCTCGCTGTTGACACAAGGAAGGCAAAATGATCTCTGAAGCATGCAGAACTCGAGGAGGCACTCTTTCTGTGGTTATCTAACTCCAGGGCACACAACATTCCAATGACAGAAGAAATCATAAGACAAAAAGCTAAGTATTTTGGTGCTCAGTTTAATGTCACTGACTTTTCTTACTCGACTGGGTGGCTGAAAAAGTTTAAAAACAGAAGCAATATTGCCTATCACATATTCTCATGGGTAAGTGCTGGTGTTAATAGAGAACTGATAAATGAAGGCATGCCAAGTGCTAGGAGGGTAGCAGAGCAGCTTGATGCAAGAGACTGCTTCAATATGGATGAGACTGGACTTTTTTTCAAAATGCTGCCTGATAGGTCACTGACCACAAATGACTTTAAAAGGGGTGTCAAGAGATGCAAAGACCATATCACTGTGGTGCTGTGTTGTAATGCTAATGACAGTGAAAAATCTAAACCCCTTGTAATTGGGATGTCTGCTAATCCAAGGTGCTTCTGTAACTTTAATAATGCACTTTATGTTGAATACAAATCAAATAAAAAGCTTGAATGGATTCAGCAATCTTTGTACAGTGGCTGCAAGATCTGAACACTGTCATGAGAAAAAAAAAGGAAAGAAAAATCCTGCTAATGCTGGACAGTGTTCCAACACATATTGTATCAAAAGCATTTGGTAATGTTAACATCCATTTCCTTCCACCCACCTTGACCAGTCATTTGCAGCCACTAGATGCAGGAATTATCCTGTCCTTTAAGGGCCACTATAGGAGGCAACACCTGGCACATCTGATAGACTGCATAGACAGTGGCAAGGATCAGGCTTTGTTGATAAGTGATGCAGTCAGGTTCATAAAGGTTGCCTGGGACTAAAAAATTGCTGGGTCCAAACTGGCATCAAGCCACATTCTGGTGGTTTGTCTATACCTGAGGAGGATGACAGTGAGCTGAATGCCCTGATCAGGACTGTGGGTGGTGCCCTTTCCATTCAATCTGAAATGCAAATTTCTGCTGCAGAATATTTAACATTTGAAAATGACTGAGCTTTTGAAAACTTAACTGATGAGGACATTGTCAGTATGGTTGCAAATGTAAAGGAACCAGAAGATACTGTGGATGGAACTGATGAGGCCACAGATGATGATGCCCCCCCAAACAAAAAAAACCTTCTGTGCAAGAAGCAAACGAGGCCATTAACACAGTCCTTAGGTTCCTTGAATCCTATGAGTTCACAGAGGAATTTGACATACAAAAGTGTTTAACACTTGATAGCAAGATTAAACAGCTTGCAGCCACTAGAGCAAAGCAAATGACTATAGCTGATTATTTTAAATTGGTGTAATGTGCAATGCTAATTGATATGCATCATACTGCTCTGCTACCCTTATAATGCACTTTATTTACTGCACAGTAAGATTGTTAATTAGCTTTAATAAACTTTTTAAAGGCTCTGCATAAAAAAGTATATTATAATTTAATACTGTAGTGTGCACATAAACAAATAGTAAACACTTTAAATTTTAACCAGTTGTATGCCTCGTGTCATCATTAGTACTAATATACCAATAGTACAAACACCAGCACAGAACTGGGCTTCATGTGTCCAGCATATACACCCTATATTATCCGCCAGTTTTCCAATGCACCAGCGTAGGCCAATAAAAGAGGGAGCATTGTATTTAAGATATCGTGAAGGTAGTTGGCTCCCAAAAGGTCAGGCACCAAGGACCAGTATCAGATCAATTCCTGAATGGTCACAGGCAGAAGGTTGGGTGTGGAGCCATCTGAAGAATGACTATCCGAGGGAAAAATATCTTTATCTGACCGAGCGCATGTGGGATATCATTGAAGTCAAGTGCTTGGAGTGGATATTTTATGGAGCCGTTGAGAAGATCCAACTCCAGAACAGAGTAGGACCATTTGATCCAGCCTGCGACAGGGAGAAGGTGATAACCACTGCCCAGTGCATGTGTGCCTCTACCATGTGGACAGGGGTCGCCCCGTTTAAAACATTTGCATTGGTGCAGGACAAGACTGGGGCCTGCTGTAAGTACTATGTGGTCAGCAAAGACTGCCTGGGTGCCAAATGCACCAAACCTGACCCCTGTTTTTATTATGTCCCTGATGTTGTACCTAAGGGATGCAAGCAGAAGAAGTGAAACTTTGCCCACAGTGCCCCTGCGGCACTGTTGTTAGACTACTGTTGCCCACCGCTCAGGACAAATGGGTGAGACTGTTTCAATTTGATGTTAAACAATGTGCTGTTAGCTTGATATCTCTGAAAAAAAGGTTATTAAGCTTTGCAATGTTATGCTGTAAATTGTATAGGCATGTTAGGATTATGTGGCCTTACACCCACTGTGGGGGTATAGAGTGATAATAGAGTTTCTAGTTGGAGGTTAGTAGGATAATAATGTGCTGTTGACAGGAAAAACAAGAGCCAGTGGTATGAACACTATTGCAATGGGACTCTTAATAGACTGAAATTCTGGCACCCATTTATTGGACTGAGCCCTGTGATGCTGACAAAATGGTTAGCTAATTCTAGTATAGAGAGAGAAATGTTAGTAATTGTTTCTTATAGGATAGTAGAGTATGTTGTTATGGTAGGATAGATAATGTGCAGAAAATTATTAAAAGTATGTAGTAGGACTAATGGTTGGTAGCATAGTAAAAAGATTTCCTGGGGGGGGAGGAGGATGCAGGCAGCAGTTTAGCCTTTTAAAGAGTGTTATCATAGAAAGGCATGACCAACCATTTATGGGGTTAGAGTGAGATTGTGTTAAATGTAATCCAGTAGCAGTTATTGAAATTGTTTATTAAAGGCACCAACTGTCCTCTATGTGCTGGTGGTTACGTTCCTTACATGATGGCAGCAGCTTTAAGGTTTGGGAGGCTTGGGAAAGTAGTTCTATGAGGGAGTGGACTGGAATGCCAATTTCTGGATGAGTCACCATGGCCAACCCTGGGTTAGGGAACCAGTGTCTATAGTCAACTGGTGGGCTTTCCCACTGTGTTATTGGGGTGATCCCACCATGTGGTTATGCCAACGGAGCCCTGAAGACATGTTTTGGGTGGAAGAGATGCGCATTATTCCGCCAAGGCTGTTCCTTGAGGCAGCTGGTAGGAATCTTCACCAGGAGATGTTTTTTCTGTGAGGGAAGCATGTAAGCCCCCCATTTTGTGGGGCTTACTACATTGCCCAGAAAGTAGTAGTGCCAGTTTAGGTGCCAGGACCTGTAGTAATAGGCGGGGCCCTGGCATTGTGGTATAAATGCTGTCACATATCGGGAATCATGATCCTCTTCATTTGCAGTGCCACTGAGTCTGGGGAGTGGAGGTTCCGAGGGTAGGGGCTGTGGGCCAGGCATCCAGGGTGGGCGATAGCCACTCTGGCCCTGCTGCAGTCAGGATCCCCTGTTGAAAATGTATCTGAAAGGGGCTGTGATACCTGAGTGCCACCCACACCTCTAGGAGATTTTGGGCCATAGTATCTGCCACAAGGAGAGGAGCCGAGGCTTGGAGGAAGGGAGCCCATGCCATGCCCTTGGCACTGGGTTAGGACAGGCAGTGTGAGCCCATGACATCCAGAGAGACTGGTAGCTGCCATGGATGGTCATGGTCTGGAATGTGAGAGGCTGGGCCATAGGGAACTTGAGGTGGCAGCTCGGGAATCCTGTAGCTGGTTTCCATGTCCACCAGCAAGTAATATTGTCCAGAAAAGGTTAGAGCCCGTATCAGCCCAGTGGAGCTGCAGAAAGTGGTGTGAGCCCTGGCTACAGAGGTTCCCTCATTGGGTCTGTGGTGCGGCTGCTACATCAGGCGTGCAGTCTCTAGAAATGGGACTGAGAGTTTGTGAAGCTGCATTTCAGCATCTCACCACACTATTCATCAATACTTTTTCATCAAGATTAAATACAATCTCATGAAAGGTAGAAACGTAAGGCATAAGAAATCTAAAACCTTATAATTATATAATTACCTTATAATGGTGTTCAGCAAATAAAATAAGCATGTGTTGGAGCCATATGTAATATTCTTGGCCTTATTTATTTATTTGAATTTTGGTAATTGGGTAGGCCCTCTAAGACAGAATAGTCCTTTTTTCAGGGGAGACCCAGTGGAAGACAAAAGACAGCAATAACATAGGTTAATACAGGATTACAAATACATGGGCTAACAGAACAGTGCTAACAACATAGTACAATACATGAGCAATGCAGTAATGTTGCAAACACGCCATTTTTCTGTCATAAAAGTTCAATTGGAAACAGACCCTTCCAAAATGTTAAAGTTCTGATATAATAAAGGTCACTCTATAGGGCTTCTAATGTGACTGTGGCAAAGGCAACTTTGAACCAACATGACATATTATGCTTGATGACTCTCCAGCATGCTGCACTTAGGTCATATAGACCGTCACTCTACAGTTGCTCAAAATGAGTACATCTCTAAACTGAATCTCTGTAATCTTTACTTAATGTGTTTAAAATGTGTTTAAAAGCATTGAATTATTGTTCTTCGTAAGCGTTTATGGATATAGCTTGTTAGTGACTCTCAGCCTGCCGCATATTCCATGTCTTCCCTTGCCTTGTACAGTATATGCCTTGTTTGATTATGTTGTCATTAGATATGCTCTCTACATGCTTAGCTTATGGCCCCTCTGGCTATTGTACTGTTCCCAGGTCAATCTTGTAAATGAGCTTGTCTCAATGGTGTTCTGACTGGCAAAATAAAGATACTGATTGATTGATTGATTATCCATACTTTTCTCATATTAGAAACAAATGTTTCCACCCATAGTTATCATACTTAGTTATTTTGCCAGAGATCCTGTTTTATACTTTATTTTTATTGGGATTTGTTTCTTCTAAACATGTAAATCAAATCTTTACATCATAGCGTATCACACATTTAAATCAAACTTTTACACATTAGGATGGTAACCAGTCCATATCATGAGAGAAGCGATGCAGCTTATAGATAGCAATACCTTACGTGTTACGAATCTTATGCAGCTAGCACTTATTTCATTAAAAAAGACAGGCCTGAATTTTTTCATTAAGGTTACAAAAACTCGGTTAAACTGGATCTAGAGCCGTACTATATTAGTACATTATTGCTTTAATTTCTCATCTAGACCCCTTCAGGGCAAAGGGTTAGTGGGTATTGCTAAAGAAGAAGAAGAAAAAAACATTCCATCTAACAATAATCAATCTCAAAACAGAAAAAACATCATGGGGCAGGATTCACAAAGCAGTTGCGCCCAGTACATCCGAGATGCACTGAGGCAAATGAGATGTGCCGTGTACAAACAGTGATATTCACAGAAGGATGCACCGCATAATAAACCCTGGGCATCCCCATTGTGAATATCACAGAACTGCTATAGCTCAACCTGAGATACCCTGGCACAACCAGGATGCGCAGGAGCACAGTGGACCACAAAACCATGAATCAGGAGCAAGTCTGCAAGGGACACAGGAGCAACAGGGGAAGACTGCAGTGGCATAAAGGTTGCAGGTGAACAGCCCAGCAGGGACTGGGCATAGGGCCAAACGGCCGGAGAGTGGCACTCCAAAACAGATGAGGTGCACAGACAGAGCACACATAGTGACACCTTGAAGCACCACAGAAACACACCCAACACAGGGGACCAACAGGCACAGTCGCCATACACAGGGGTGACTGTCAAGGTGTGGCACAGCAGCAGAAGTGCACTGGTCAGCATGGCAGAGGCAGCCCCACATGTCCCAGTGCACAGGAACACAGCAGGGTGGACATGGGAGCTGCAGCACAGGTGCACACAGGGGGACAGGCACAATGGCATACAGGCCAAAGGCTGTGTCCCACACAGAAGGAACATGCCCACAGGCACTGAGGACCGCAAGAATAGCATCACAGCAACAGGGGACCACCAAAACAAAACATCACGTACCACACACAGAACAGGGACACTGTGCAAGTCAGCACATGAGAAGGCCACCCAATAGGCCAGATGCAACAAGGAGGGCACACACTGTAGCGTGCATGAAAGGTGGACATGGCGCATGGATGAGCAGTACCACAGGGGCACATGTGAAAATGGGAAGAAAGGTACTATGGACTCTAGGAAGCACAACAGGGCACCAGCACAAGATAAAATGAATGACAACAGACACCATCAACAATATCAAAATATTTACTGAAGCAGGTAAAATAAAATGAACAGCAACATGAACATCAGAATAAATAACCAATAATGGATAGGGGTGTGTGGGACTTAACAAAATAACAATAAACAGGGTAACTCAGGAAAGTGTCAGTTTGTGGGTGGGGGACAGAGGAAGAATGCAAGGAAAGGGGATGGTCATGGAGGGTGGGATCAGGGAACAAAGGGGCTATTTACGAAAGATACAGTGGCCTACTGGCCATGAGGGGATGCAGCTCTGCATCCACCATGTTTACCCCTTGCCTGAAGTGCCTGCACAAGCAGGTTTATTGCCCTCAGTAACTACCCCTGCCTCCTGAAGAGTGATACCATGGTCCTCCATTGTGCCATCTGTAGCTCAATCCCTGCTGGCCTGATTGAGATCAGCCCTCTCCTCCTCCCCAACACAGTAGGATGCACACTCCATGGACCTACAGTGGGGACACAGACAACAAGAACTCAGTGCCATGGTCCACACTGTGTCCCTCCGCACCCCCTGAGCTCCATGCGAGTGTGATGGAGGCAGCCCCCACAGCAATGGTGACAGCCTGCCATGCACACCACACACCAGCAACAGGCTGGCACACACAGCGACTATGCAATGGTACTGAGACTGCATAAGGCCCTCATGTGCATGCAGAGTGATGCGCAGGGCAGCACGCAGCAATGTCCCACACAGCATGTGCAGATGCCAACAGGGTGCACAACCATGCAGGCCCCATCCGACCATCAATGGAGCACCACAGTGTGCACATGGCCCTGAGCAGATGTGGACATGGTGGAAGGACAGACAGGAGCCATGTACACAGTGGCCCTAGCACATGCTGCCAAGGTGACACCCCATGTGTGTGCACAACGTGCAGTACATGGATATGCACATGTGGCAGGCAATGGCCCTGGGCAGTCCCCCAACCCCCCGATGAACACACAGTGGAATCACATGCAGTACACTCACCTGACCCACATGGCCAGACCCTCATCCTCCACCACTGACCCTAGCGTTCCTGGCCTCCACCAGCACCATGGCCCTCTGCCTGTCTGCCGGTCCTGCAATGGAAACACAAGCAAAGAGCACTGTGAGGTGACAATAGGTATGTACAATCACCCCCCCACCCAATGACCCACCGCAACATCACTGTTGCCAGCATATAGTGATGAACCCACCTACTCAATGACCCAATGTAACGGCACCCTGGGCAGCGGCCAGTAACAGACACCGCCACAGACTGTGCCCACTATGTCAGTGTGCAGATGGATGTGTGCTATGCCACTGTCAACACCACAATATGCATGCCAGAGTCAATGCAACCCCCCTGTTGTGCACCATGGTGCACACGTCAAAGCATGGTGTGCATGGCTGCACTACACAAGCATCACCAGCAGGGCATGCCACGTGTGTGTGTGTGTGTGTGTGTGTGTGTGCATGCCACTGTACACTGCACCCCCCCCGAACTGATTACGATCGAACCTCGATTATCCGGACCAGCCGGTGATGTGGAATTTGTCCGGATAGTCAATCATCCGGATAATCAAGGTTTGACTGAATGAGGTAACATTGTTTAGGACCAGGTCTCTAGCCCGTATGAATGAATAATCCAAATAATAAGTGTCCGGATAATCAAGGTTTGACTGTATCTGCTTGCTAGAGTGGATGTAAGTTGTAGTGACTTACCTGGGCGTGGCACCGCACCCCTGCGTGCCTGGTCCTGAAGGCTGTGAAGCCGGTCAGGGTCCCTCCATTGCAGGTCACCATAGTGGTGCCTGCGCTGCTCCCCCATGTGTGACATACCAGTCCTATACACCAGATGCTCTGCTACCCTTGCCCACACAGCAGAGCGTGGCTCATGCAGATCCTGGGTGCCAAAAGGTTGCCCCTCAAGTGGCATGACCAGTGCCATCAGGTTAACCAGCTCAACCTTTCCCAGTTCATGGCTCTGGTTCTATCTGACTGGGCACATGACATTGATCTGTGCAGTGCTGAGGTGGCAGGTGTACACACACTACAAGCTGCAGGACTGCTATGGCCTATTTTCACCCCCGCATGATAAGTCATCGAGCAATGATCAGTGCATCACAGGTGTGCGGCATGGCAAAGCACAACTGCTACCAATTGCACGTCACCGGGCATGCACAGTGCTTACAGTATGGGTGGTAGACCAGAGTCAGGGGTCACACCCGGGTTGTGCATGCGTGGCTCGCGCGGAACCGCCATATTGGGAATGGCACATTTTTGCCACTCACAGTGCACTGTGGATGGCGCATACAAACATATATGTGCTGTGATCTGCAGTGGTGCAATAATGCAACATCACACCAATGTGCTGTACCTGCACAACATGAAACATGCCTCATAGATCCAACAGCACATGCCGACTGTCGTGCTACTGACTGTAGTCATGCTACCGCTAACATTGCACAAGATGCGCTATGCATGGCATGCTACTGATGACGCATTGGGCATGCACGGGGATGCACTGTGAGACTTGTGCCACATTCAAATAATGCCCCCAAATAGACCGTGCATGTGTGGGAATGCGCTGTAGGGGGATGCACCCAATGCCCCATTTGCGCATTGCTGATTGAGAAGAGCTGGGGGCAATTGTGCAATTCACAGACAATGCTCTCAGTTCAGCTCATTGCCAAATCAGGGGCATCTTGCCTGCTTTGCATCTCATTACTGTTGCTCCAAACCTCATTTGCTTGCGCTGGGCCATAAATGCTCCTGAATGCACCTCCCAAATCTACAGGTGACCGACAGGTATTGCAGCCTTGAAGGTAGGTCTGTATACATTTTGCCCAGTACAGCTTGTCAGCAACATCAGACGGTGGGGTTTTGGGGGCATCCAGGGGGCTATGACTGTGCTGATTCCCGCCATGTTGCTGGCACACATCCACAATTGCCTGAACTGTGCTGATGCCTGCATATTTCCACCCAGAGGAGCCACAATGTCCGATCAGGATGACGCTTCAGGACGGAGACATCATAACTTTACATCAGATGAGGACAGGGTACTGCTGGAGGCCTACTTCCCTAAACAGAGCATCTCTTGTCTGGCAGGGGTGGCAGCTGCCAGTACAGGGATAAGGCCTGGGAGGAGGTTGCCTGGCATGTGAATGCCCGTGACATATACAACAGGACCCCCAAGGAATGTTGGAAGCACTTCCATGATGAGAAGTGGAGGGCCAAGGTTAAGATGGCCACCATCCAGGCCTCCCTGGGGTGACAGGGGGTGGGCCACTGACAGCGGAGTGCCTCACTCTGAACGAGGAGAGGCTGGTAGCCAGCATTGACCAGACCACGGTGATGGATGTTCTGGGTGGTGGCTTCCAGACTAGTGGCAGTCCATTGCAGCACTGTGAGTATTCATGTTCCAATAACTGTGGTGGTCTGTGTGTGCATGCCATGGTTGCTGTGACATGCCCCACCATGGCCCGCTATGTGTCCATGTGTCATTGTGCACTGCGCATGTCGACGTACATCCTTGTCCATCCACAGTGTGCTGCTGACACACGGTATGCCACCCCTGTGCAGCACCTTGAGGGGGTGAGGGGTTGTTGTGGGGGTGGGGGATGGATGATTACATGGGATGTTGTACCAGCAGGTGGTGGTCTTGGGGGGGGGGATGCCGGCAGAGGTTCACCTACTGTGGGTGGGCACGATTGCTGCACTGGAGTGGATGGCACTTGCTCTTGAGGCAGTGAGTGCTAACAGTGTGCCACATGGACGTCAGAGTACCAGCCGCATGCACCCCCAGGTCACAGCATCAGGTGAACCCATTGCTGCTGATGCCATCACCATGCCTAGCCATCCCTGACACCCCCTGATCCAACCTGGGTCTTGGGAGCGACACACCAGTGAGCACCCATTCGTGGTCTCACTTCAGAACCCCCCAGGGGTGGTGGACACCCCCTGAGGTCAGTGGCACAGACTCAGCAACCACCAGGTGAGGGCGTGGCCGTTTACATGTCCGTGGTAGCCATGGTGGCTCCCACTGATGCTTGGGTAGCCTGATCCCATGGCCCCTGTATCCTGCACCCATTGTGGTCCACACACCAGAATGACAGTGCCAGGGGTGGCGTGATGTGGCACATGTCTGCCCCTGTACAATACCTGTGTGGGTCACCTGTGTGGTGCACTCAGCATGTGCAGGGCCACCAGTGTTGTGCTGTGTGGCATGGGTGTGATGAGTGCAGCCCTGTGTCTGCTGTGCATGTTTGCTGGTGGATGTACACTGATCCATGCCATACCCAATGCTGACACCATGTCCCTCCTGTCCATTTCTGGCCTGCTGTGTTTGTTTCTGTGTATTGCTGTCACCCCTCTTGAGTGCACTCTGCACCCGCTGTGTGATAGTCGTCTGTGCATGTGTGTGTCGTTCCACACCCCCACCTGTGGAGTTTGTGTGGATGTGTGTGTGGGTGGGTGTGGGGGGCTGCCTTGTGATGCCCATTTGTGATACTCACCTTTTGTCCCCAAAATGCTCCTTCACTATGGTGTCCCTGTGCCGCAGGCTCAATGATGGTGTGTGTAGCGATGTGTGCCTCTTTATACCGCTCCTCTGCTTTGGTGCCTGGATGGCGGTAGGGGGTGAGGAGCCAGGGTCAGAGGGAATATGCTGCATCATCTGTGTGGGGACAAAGCCCCACCCCTCCCATCCATCACAGCATGCTGGTGCAGCTACTGCCTGTCCACCTCTGTACCTGTGGCCCACCTCCCAGTGCAACCCTATACCACCATGGTGGGACAGTGCATAAGTGCTCTCACCACCAACTGCAGTGTCCTGGCTGCCCTCTTATCCCCTGCACCTGACCATGCCTGTATCCAGGACTGACTGCTGCTTTCCAGTCCAACATTGCCCTGCGGTTGCCCATGCCAAGGTGCATGTGGCGCATTCCACCCTGCCACACATGCCTGCTGTTTCACATCACCTCCCATGCTGCATTGTGCTGCTACACTGTCTCCCTTTTTGTATGCACTGTCCCATCGGCATGCCCACCTCCACTGTCCCACATGGGCGTGTGCCCTTGCACAGTCCCTGTCACTGCCCCCACATCCATGCACTACCTCCTGACATGTGTTGCTCAACACTGTGCTGTTTGTGGCATGTATTCATGCCCCACTCACCCACAAGATGGCCACTGGGGATATCCCCAGTCTCAAAATTATGGCACAGGGATGACTGGTGCCATATGAAAGCATCATGTGTACTGACAGGTTGTGTGGCACAGGCATTGCTGTTGCACCCTGTGGTTTTGCACACCACCTGGCAGTTGATGGAGTAGAAACCCTTGTGGTTCATGTAGGGCATCACCTCATCATCAGGTGGTGCATTGATTGCCACATGTGTACAGTCAATGGCCCCTATCATGCCTGGCATGCGTGCCACCCTGTGGAATTGCTCCATAGCTTTTGTCCACTCTGATAGTGTGTTTGGGAATTGAATGATCTCTGAAGCATGTGGGAGCAGTGTGGTAAGGAACTGCATGAGGATTCGGAACGTGGATGGCCGGGATATGCCAGTGGTGTCTCCATATGGCCTCTGGAAGGTGCCTGTGGTGAGCAGACACATTGCTGTTGTCATCTTGGTGTCCACAGATATGGCATGACCCCTTTCAGTGGGTGCCTGCATTTCATCATGGCACAGCTCACAGAGCTGCCTCAGAATTACCCTGTTCAGGTGGTACCGGGCAACTGTTTCTGTGTCTGTCAATTGTTCGAATGTTACTCTGGCACAATACCGCTGTGGGCAGGCTGCCCACAGTGCCTTCTGCTGCCACCTTGTTGGCCTGCCTGTCTCCTCATTCCCATTAACATGCCCACCATCATAAATGGTGCACCATCTATTTGGGTGCCCTCTGTTGTGCTGCTGCTGGTGATGCTGCAGCTGCTGCTGCTATACTGCCAGCTGCCTGCTGGGGGCTTGCACTTAAGTCTACTCCTTTTATACTTATCTTCTTAGTGCGCTTATGGGTGGCTATGCTGTGTATGCGCTTGTGGTTGTGCATTCATTTTGCTTTATGAATGGAGAGGCACCATGTATGCAGCTACACACCCCCTTCAGATGCACCGCATATCATTATTTTGGGTCTCTGGTGCATCCTTGGTGGCGCGGCGCATCTTGGATGTGCCAGAGCATC
Source organism: Neoceratodus forsteri (assembly GCA_016271365.2). NCBI lineage: Eukaryota > Metazoa > Chordata > Ceratodontiformes > Ceratodontidae > Neoceratodus > Neoceratodus forsteri. The sequence continues at coordinate 1,353,875,049 of CM057455.1, read as the reverse complement.
TCTGCCCTTTGTGATTGGCGCAAGTGCGCATCTTCGTGATGCACTGGTGCATCTTGGATTAGCCGGGCACAACTGCTTTGTGAATCCTGCCCCACAGGTCCACATTATGTAAGTCAGTCATTCTTCTATATCTTGTGCAATTGCTAAAAGTTCCTTATCTGAGCTGGAGGGGGACTCCCCCTCTCTGGAAGAGTCATGCTCATATTGTGAGCATAGAAAAGTAGCCAGCTGATCTATTTCGAAAAATATATAAGTTTTACCTTTAAAAGAAACATGCACTTTAGCCGGGGCTAACAGTTGAAAATAACCCCCAAGCTCTAATATCTCCTGCCTATACATTAAGAATTTCCTTTGCCTTTGTTGTGCTTGAAATGAAAAAAATCTGGGTAAATATAAAATCCATGGGTTTTGTAAATAAGTGTACCTTTAACTCGAGCTAATTTCATGAGTAAATAACGATCTAAATCAAAAGCAAAGCTGAGGAGAACTGTACTTTTCACACTTGAATCAGGTTAATTTTTTATTTTCTCAATGTTTTCTAAAGGTTTCTCTCTGCCCCTCTTGTGTAGTCTGAAAGCTTTTGTAATGAATGGGAGATTCTCTGAGGGCAAGTCCAATACTACCACAAAAAATGTCTTTAATTAAATCGCGAATAGATTCAAAAGAGGAATCCAGGTGGTTTGGAGGCTAACAAATCTAAAATATTTATACCTTAGCTGTTTTTCCAAGTTTTCAGTTTTCCTATCTAAGTTGTAATTCTCTTTCACCAAAGCAGCATTAGTAGCCTCGATTACAACAATTTTACTGTCCACGGACTTGATCTTTTCTCCATTGTTAGGAATTTGTTTGGAATTATTCTCCGTTTTTTGCTTTGTGTCCTTTATTTCTTTCTGTAAAACTCAATCTTTGCGCTGAGAGCATCTTGCTTCCTGTCTTGTCTTTCGAGTACAGCTAAGTTCTATTTATTTTCCCAAAGAGTGGAGAGAGTACTTATTAGACTGTGAAGTATTTGGAGTTTTGTAAGTTGCCATTCTTGTTCCACTGTTAGGTTCCTGTCCAGACATTCACGTTCACATTGTTCAGCACATTCAGTACATTTAATGCCAGTTATCGTATTTTTATTTTTAAATACCCCACTAATCTCCATTGCCCGCAGGCTAGAGTGACAGCCAGAAGATTGAGAGTTAATTTCAAAAGTCACTGACAGTGGCAGTTCTTGTGATGTTGGCTTCTTTGAGGAACCCGTCAGGGATATTGCCACGGAAGTGACAGAGCCAAAATGCTCTCCAATCACAGGGCTGAGTGACAGCCATTGGATTCTCTTTTCAAGAGGATGAACAGAAGGTGACGCAAACTCTTCACTAGAAGAAGATGTTGCTCTTATTTTCCTTTTTTCAGACATTAGATTAGAACTACAAAAAACAAGCTTCATGCAGGTCTATAGAAACATCGTAAGAGAGCTCCCCCACAGTGCTGCTGCTCTACCGGTCACCATATTGCTTCCTCTGGAAATACGCCAGAAATATTTTGAGAAGACTCATGAATCCATTCCCGGAAACTGTAGCGGAAGATGTTGCCAAATGTTTATGCTGAATCTTTGCCTGCATGATAAAAAATGAAGTAATTTAGGTCATAGTTTTATTCTGACATTATACCACAACGGCGAATGCACAAAATTATTTGTATATTATAGTGGCATGGTAGTGCCACTATAGTTAGGGCTGAGCAGGAGTTTCTCTGTTAAACCTCAAATTTTGTTCTTTAACAGCTTCGCAACCAATCAACAGATTTTCACAAAAAATGTTTATGTGTGGTCTTGGGTAGTAGATCTCTTGATGTGTTAAGTTTTGTTCCAGTCAGTTGTGCAGATTCTGAGGTCCGGATAGCGAAAAAATGAAAAAAATCTTTTTTTTTTTTTGCATTTTTTTTTACACAGCCTGGTGCCCAGTTTGGAATTTTGGTCTGAAATTTTCAGGGTAGAAAGGGCTTGGCCCACAGTGGTGCGTTTCAGTGGTTTGGTGAAAACATATTACTCTTTTTGAAAGTTATTACATTTTGAAATTTTAGTTCTGAGCATGCTCTGTACAGTCTTTGCTTGGAATAAAAAAGAATTTGGGCCATATGAAAAAGGATCTTTTTTTTGTATGGGGTTAATCCTTTTTCATGAGGAAAAAATGTTTTTTGTATGGCTATCGTCTTGTTTCTGTTTTTTTTTTAATGTCAAAACCCATAAAAATGACATCCTGCACACACACCAAAACATGTATCTTGCTAATTTATTTTTTTATTTATGTCTTTGATTACCAGGTAAGTGCACTGATCCAGAGGACTGTTTTCAGTCATGACCCAGGCCACAGGGTGGCAGGCAGCAGAGAGAAACACAGCAACACATACAGGGAAACTTCAATCTATACTATAGATTCACACCTGTTAGGTGGATTATGCACTCAGTTTGTGGAAAAATGACCCAGAAATGTCTCTTTTATAGATTTAAAAATCCTTTTTTGTAAGCCGATTTTCTTTTTTCGTATGGCCAAACAGGAATTGGCCCATACGAAAAAGGATGCCTTCATATGATGGCTCATATGAAAAAGGATGCCTTCATATATAAAAAAATAATTTGGATTTAGGTTTTTTTTTTTAGATTCTTTTTTCATATGAAGGCATCCTTTTCATATGAACGAAAAAAAATATGAAAAAAGATCCCGTCATATGAATCTAGAAAAATTAAGTCAAATTATTTTTTCATATGAAGAGATCCTTTTTGTATGCTTTTTTCATTCATACAAAAAAGGAATCTCTCATAGGAAAAAAACATTTTAGACTTAGTGTTTTTTTCCTATTCTTTTTTCGTATGAGGGAATGCTTTTTTGTATGGATTTTTCATTCATACGAAAAAGGATGCTTTCACATGAAAAAAGATTTTGGACTTAGTTTTTCCTGATTCCTTTCTCATATGAAGGAATCCTTTTTTGTACGGGTCTTTTGTTTGATACGAAAAAGTATCCCTTCATACGAAAAAAGATTTTGGACTTAGTTTTTTCCTACATTTGAACTTCAACAAGCCATAACTCCCTCAATATTTGGACTTAAGAGACAAACTCTATATCAACATAAAGGTCTTAGTGAGTACTATAAGAATAACACATAATCCCCACCAGAAAGGTAGGGGCCATATTGAAAAAACAATAAAAATAAAAAAATACAAATTCCCATAGAATAACACTGGAACTTTAACAAGCCATACAATGAAGCAAATAAATTGCTGTTTTGGCAGAAATTGAAGTGCAGGGCCAGGAGGGCCCTGTGCTTCCACACCAATACAGATGTATGCATCTATGGATGGATGGAAGCACAGGGCCCAGAGGGCCCTGCGCTCCCACAGGCAAATGAGAATAAAATGATATTATCTCAAAAAGTAAGGAAATTAGTTGCAAAAAACTTTGCTAATGTACTAGTTAGAGTTAAAGCAACAAAGGTAGGGGAGTAACAGGAAAAACCATTATAGTTTGAACTGTCCTGTGTTTTTTGAAAATCAGGCATGGGTGCACCTTGGAGTTGTCAGCCATAAAACTCACCCCATTCTCATATACTCTACACAGCTCAGCTTATTTACTGATGGAATGGGGGTGAGTGTTAGGGTTGACAACTCCAAGGTACACCCCACTGCTGATTTGTGAAGACACAGGAGAGGTGAAACTGTAATTTTTTTTCTGTTGCTGCCTGGAGGTTGGGGGTGGGTTGTTAGGGTTGGGAATCTTAACTCCACATTTCCCAAATTTTTGCCACTTTAACCCTAACTGTTGCATTAATGAAGTTTTGATCAGGGGACAGCAGGACAGGTCATATGAGAAAAGGTTGGAAGCACTGGAGGTGTACTCCCATGGAAGAGAGAAGGCTGAAGGCAGATATGATTGAGACTTTCAAATACTTAAAGGGTGTAAATAAAGTTGAGTGCAAATGTCTCTTCAACAAAAGAGAGAACACCACTACAAAGGGGCATATTCTCAAGCTGGTTTGGGGGGGAGATACAGGAGAGATGTGAGGAAGCATTTCTTTACAGAAAGGGTGGTGAATGCCTGGAATTAGCTGCCTGAGGAGGTGGTTGAGGATAAGACATTTAGAACTTTTAAAAAGGCCTGGGACAGGTACAGAGGGAAACAAGGGTGCAGGGGTGGTGAAGGGAGAAAGTGGAGAGGACAGGGGGGAGAGGGGGCAGGAGGCACTGGTGAAAAGCCAGGTCTCAACAACAACATGAGCAGACTTGATAGACCAAGTGGTCTCCTTCTGCTGGCAACTTTCTTTTGTTCTTTCTTATGTTCTTAATAAGCACCCTCTGAATCAGAGGAAACAGGGAAGGCGTAAAGAAACCTCCTGCTCCAGGTGAGGGACAATGCATCTTGCCAGAAAACTCCAGGCCCTAGATCAAGCGAGCAAAAACTGGGCAGTTTTGTGTTGAGTGGTGACACAAAAAGGTCCCTCTCTGGATGACCCCATCTGTCGAATAGATCTTCTGTGATGGATGAGAGAAGCCCCCACTCATGCATGTTGGATTGTGTCTAGCTGAGACTGTCTGCCAGTGCGTTTAGCACTCCTGGTACATGGACTGCTGAAAGGAGGCAGTGGTGTACCACCCAATACCATACTCTCATGGCTTCCCTGCACAGGGAATAGGAATGTGTTCTCCCTCTTTTGTTGATGTAGTACACATCACTGAGGTTGTCTGACTGGATCAGCAACTGACCTGGAAGAGGGTACCCTTGATATTAGTGCTGGGGAATGGGCACCTACAATAAAGGCGACCCTCCTACATTACATGGATGTTTACGGTAGGGTAGGGTGGCCGGATGGGGCGGGGTGAGCCAATATAGCGACAGGATGTCGCTATACATACGTGTGTGGGGGGAAGCTGGCATGCACAGTGAGGGGTGGGAGGGTATGTGAGGGGTGGTACCATGGTGGGTTGCTGAGCCAACCCCATGGCATGGTGGGTGGATTCACAACATTGATCAGCAGGGTACTGGGTTTGGGTCTGGGCGCTGGTGCATTTTTGTTGCGCCTGGCCCAAACCTTTTTTTTTAATGTTTTCACCCCCCCGACATGCACCCCCTGGAGTTGAGAATCCTTAAGTGGCGGGGTAAGTCCCCAGTGCCCTTTTTCTGTGTGCCAGGGTGTCAGAGTGCCAAAATAAATATTCGGCACTCTTGACTTCTAGATAATGATGATCCTTATCACATAGATCCCCTGGAAGAGGATTGTTCTGAAAAGTCTGCATAGCATACAGAACTGCCTGCATCTCCAGGACATTGATATGCAGGGAGGCCAAGAACCCTGAGTTTGAAAAGAACCCAGGTGAGCCCCACAGCCCAGACCAGAGGCATCCGTGGTAAGGATTTGCTGAGGAGAGGCGATCTGGAATGCAACTCCCTGTGACAGGTTTAGGGGGTCTATCCACCACTAGAGTACTCTGCTGACTGGGCAAGCGACCAACACTAACTGATCTAATTTGTATGTTTGCTGTTCCCACTGCACTTGGAGGGTCCACTGGAGGATGCACATGTGGAGCCTGGCCAGTGGAATGGTGGGTATAGCAGCTGTCATCAGTCCCAACAGCCTCAGGTACACCCGGGCTGAAATATAACGGTTTTGGGTCACCTTCTGAATCTGGGCAATAAGGCACACCACCCTGTTCTGAGGCAGAAAAGCCTTCCTCTGCACCAAGTCTAGAATTGGCCCTATGTATTGCAGTCTTTGGGACAGAAACAGGACTGACTTGGGCAGGTTGATGGTGATGCCCAGGGAGAGGAATAACTGAAGAATTCTTACTTGGATGCTCAGGAGCTGCTCCCTGGATGGGTCCTTGAGGAGCCAATTGTCCAGATAAGGGAAAACATACATTCCCTCCCTTCTGAGGGCTGCAGCTAATGCTGCTAAGCACTTGGTAAAGACCCTCGGGGCAGAGGACAAGCCAAAGGGCAACACTTTGAACTGGTAATGCTCACCCTGGAAAATAATCTGGAGGAGCCTCCTGTGAGGAGGGCACACCAAAATGTACAGGTACGCACCCTGCATGTCCAGAGAACACAGCCAGTCCCCTACCTTGAGAAGGGGCATCAGACCTGTCAAGGTTACCATTCAGAACTTTTTGTACAGGACATACAGATTGAGGTCCTTTAGGTCTAAGATGGCCCTCAGATCTCCAGTCTTTTTGGGGACCAGAAAGAACCTGGAATATAACCCATTGTTTCTCTGGTGCCTGGGCACTGGCTCGATGGCCTACTTTTGCAGAAGGGACTGTACCTCCTCATGGAGAAGAGACTGATGGGCTGGGGAGTAATTGGAGGGCAGAGGAGGAGTCTCTGGGGGTTGCTTGATGAGCTACAGAGTATGACCGCTTTCTATGATTTGAAGAATCCAGGCATCCGAAGTTATGGTTCTCCATTGATTGAGATGGAGGGAGAACTGACATCCAACCACCACCTCTTGGTCATGGACCAGAAGAGTGGGTTCTGGCAATGAGTCAAATGGAGGCAGATCCAGCCATTGGGGCTGGTCCATCACCTCTGGGATGCTTGGCTGTGGCTCCAGCATTGGAGGGGGCAGGCAAGGCTGTGGAGGCTCTGCATTTGCCATGGGGCTGAGAGGCTGCTCCTGGCCTATTGGATGCCTTGCGAAAGGGAGGGGCACTATCTGCTCTTAGGTTACGTGTGGTAGAGTGAGTGGACGGATTTGAGAGCCCTGCCGGATGCCTGCTGCTCATTAATCATATCCTGGACATCTAGGCCTAAAAGCTTAGAGCCATTGAAGGGGGCATTAAGCACCTTCTGCTGAACATCAGCAGCAAAGCCAGAGACCCTCAGCCAGGGGTGGAAATGGAGGCAAATGCCATTGGCAGCAGTCCTGGAAATAATGTCCAAAATATCATAGAGTGCCTACAGGAGGTGCTTGCTAATATCTTTAGTGGTCTGAAAGCATTTGAGAAGCTCCTGCTTCTGTCTACCTGTTGGAAGGGTCTGGGCAGTGGTCTTGCCCTTCTTCCAGTTGGTATTCTGGCACTTTACCATTTGGGACAGGGAGCTGGCAATCCTCAGCCCAAGGGTAGTGGAGGCATAAACCCTCTTGCCCCAAAGATCAATTCTGCATGACTCTTTGTCAGGGGGAAGGAGCTAAGGTGCTTGGCTGCCTTAGTCCTGTCATGAGCTGCCTTTATAACCACTGAATCTGTTTCAGGCTGGGCAGCATAATGAGGAAACCAGTGGGGACATGGTAAAGCTTGCCTGCTGTAGGCAAAAATGGCACAAAACTGTGTCAGAGCTTCTGTGGAGACCCATGTGAACAGTTGATGGTGGGAAAGAACTGAGGAGGGAGCAGGGCCGCTCACGCCTTTATAGGGTTGGTGACATCATCACATGACACTGTTGTGGGTGGCCCCAGTTGTACTGCTGAAAATCTTCTGTGTGGATCCTGCTTCACAGATGGTGAAGTTCCTATGGTGCTACCTGATGACTGAGATATCCCCAAAGAAGATCATTTATTAAAGGCATGCACACAGACATTTTGTCACAATAGCAATGTAGTGTGGAACATATTCCATCTGGGTATGCCATATTTTTCAATGATTTACACCAAAATGTTGATGTCAAGGTAAATTTTAATGAAGATTAAAGTAAGGGTTAATGCATAGTAAAAGGTAACAGTCCTGAAGTGCCTTGAAATTGTAGTCTGCCCTATAATACTACATTGGATCTTGAGGCATCCTCATCTGCATATTGTTCCATGTAATGGGTTTGCAGGTTGTAGCGTTGTGGAAAAATTACAGTTAGTAAATTATCAATTACAGATGCTTAGAAAGGAGACGAATGGAGACGAGACTGATGGCGGAAGAATTTAATGATTATAACAATAATCACAGCGAGAGATTACAAGTGGTACATTCTTCAAAATAACAGTGTGTGCTGGCTTGCTTATATAGTGGAAGACAGCATCATCATTTCCTATGGTTTTCTATGATTGGTTTAAAACAAGTACAAACATCAACTTACAAGGCAATACTCCTTTGATATATGTATGAGCTCATCCTTGGTCAGCACAAGTATAGATAGTGTACATTCTATTATTATATATGGCTAGTAACAGTTGTCACTACCAGTTACCAAAGTCCAGGAGGAAGAAATAGGTTTGGACTTAGGAATGTGCATACAAGCATTTTGGCCTGTCCTGATAAGAACAATCACCAGAGATAGTCAGAAGGGTTATTTGGACACTACCCTGTGTTTCTGTCTTGCAGACACATAAGACAACTGTTTGCTATTACTTACATGGTTAACACAAATATCAAAAGGCACTTTAATATTGCAACTTGTGGCTTAGTTTGTCTTGTGGCTTTACAAGTTTTATATGATCCAATTATATAGGTCAACATTTGTTACACACACACATTATGTTTAGACCAAAATGAGGTTAGGCTGAAATATAGGGACAAACTTCTTTATCCATTGTTACAAGCCCCCCTTGGCCCTATATTGCCTAATTATTATTTGTGCAACAATGCAGCTCCTCGGAGCATGTACATCTCACTACGTACTTTGCGAATAGTAAGTCTTAAGTGGCACAGGCCTATAATTACCAAGAACACTAAGACTACTTGCAACACAAGTAAAGCTTTAAAATACAGGACTCCTAAGGGCCCTCCTGCATAGCTATAAATCAAGTGCTCATTATTACTCTCACTGAGCAATTTATTTACAACTGCTTGTGCCTTATGGGCAGTATTTTGGATTTGTATCAAATGAGTATCTTTTCGATTTAAAAGTAACTGCACAACTACTGTTAACATTTATATTCCAGCCAGAGAAATCTAAGTTTGTATGCACTCTACTGTACTTTACATTATTCACAAGCATTTGATCAATAGGTGTTGATGTAAGTCCACTCTCTGGCCCTGTTGTCACATTTGGGCATTCGGTTGGTGTTACAGTTAAGTATATGGCATCTGAGACTGCGAAATGTAATGAGTTGTTTACACTAGCATAGTTACAAACACTATTATTACCCCAAAGACAGTAGGATAGATTTAACACATAAACACCATTGTCCTTTGGTTTGGCTCTGTTTATAACAAGAGACCCATTTTTCTGTTTCCAGTCCATGTAGCTTTGCTGTGATCCAGTCTTGAGTTCTGATGCACAGCTGGACCAGCTGTTAAGTATGTCCACACACCAATTTGTAGATATGAACGTCCGGTTATTTTTGGTCCAGGTGGCTTTCCATGCTCATGTCGTGTAGGCATTTGTATCAACAGGGTCCCAGTTCCAACTGATTAACAGTGTAATGGACTGTTCATACTCACACATAACATTAGTCTGTTCCACATTAATGTGCAGAAAGTCTTATGGCTGCCACCAAGCCGGTGATAATGATGTATTGTGTCTTCATGGCTATAAACGTCAAGTGTAGTATTTTAATTTTTAACCAGCTTTGTTTGACACTTTTTTACACTAATCAACATGTACCCAGAATTCTTGTTTCCTTTCTCCAGCCCCTTTCTTGCCACTTACTTTAACCACATATACCGTACTCTCACCTAACCGTTTGCACACTTGGTACGGTCCTAACCAATTAGCATCCTTCCAAGGACTTTTCTGTTCCCAATTTCGCACCATCACTACATCTCCCTCTTCTATAGGTAGCCCCCATCCTGCTACTTGCTGTATTCCCTTTTAATCTATGTTTTAGCCATTTGGAGTCTAACATTAGTAGATACTGCTCTTGTTGATGTCGGGTTGCAGCTGACATAGCCCCCCCAGCTGCGGTCATTCCTGGTGTGCTTACAGGTGCCATTTGAATGGTTTCTGTCCCACCCTTTATTCCAGTAAGGAGCTCATCTAACTCATCTTGTTTTTCCTGTAACTCTTGGATCTTACTTGCTGCATCCTGGAGCTCAGTGTACAGGCGCCTAGTTTCATTAGCATACTCTTGTGACTGTTGTTCTAACTTAATCTGTAAGAGGGCATTATTTCTGTCTAACAGACACAAATCCCCTTGTTTTTTTATTAGCTGTGTTTTAAAATCAATGCACTGTTGTTCTAAATCTTGATGTTTATCTATTGGGACGCTACCTTTATACTTTGATGTTAATTCTTCTAGTTGTTGTTGCAACTTAGCATTTTGATCCCTTTCATCCCTCAACTGAGCCACTTCTTTATTTTGGCAACACACAATAATCTGATTATACTGCCACAGCCTTTGCAATGCATTTGCAAAGATTTCCTTTTCATTTTTTACTCCCTCATTATGAAGAGACACTTGCGGAGTAAAATACACTTGTGTCTGTTGATCATCAGGCACTGGTTCGTATGCTTCCCCCTTTAGGTGTTTTCCTAGAAAACGGCCTATTATTGTTTCCATACTCATTTTTTATCTTCTTCTTGCCTGCTTAGCCTCCACAGCCAGGCTCACCCGTGCACTGGTGCCCTGGTCCATTTGGCTACATCTTATGGCTCCCTTGTGAGGTCCGGCTTGCAAGTCCCAGCACCTTCACTTACCTACTCTGCCCCATGAGTTCCTACAGAGTTAAGCATTACTTTATATTTAAACAATTTGAGAAGCATACGAAGCATACATCACCTGATTGTCAAGTGGTTGTGGCTGTCTGTGTGTACCTTCGTCTCTCGCTTTAAGCCAGCAGCACCACGTCTCCGAGCGTCATCACCTTCTTATTGGGGCTCGCAGACTAACCAACCCGCAGTTAGGCGAACTCCTCACATGCAGCACCAGCAATCTGGGTCTTTAAGGCACCAATTGTAGCGTTGTGGAAAAATTACAGTTAGTAAATTATCAATTACAGATGCTTAGAAAGGAGACGAACAGAGACGAACAGAGATGAGACTGATGGCGGAAGAATTTAATGATTATAACAATAATCACAGCGAGAGATTACAAGTGGTACATTCTTCAAAATAACAGTATGTGCTGGCTTGCTTATATAGTCAGAAGGGTAATTTGGACACTATCCTGTGTTTCTGTCTTGCAGACACATAAGACAACTGTTTGCTATTACTTACATGGTCAGCACAAATATCAAAAGGCACTTTAATATTGTAACTTGTGGCTTAGTTTGTCTTGTGGCTTTACAAGTTTTATATGATCCAATTATATAGGTCAACATTTGTTACACACACACATTATGTTTTAGACCAAAATGAGGTTAGGCTGAAATATAGGGACACACTTCTTTATCCCTTGTTACACAGGTCCTTATGTCTTTGAAACCTTTTAATATTGCAATGTTTGGTGATGATGATATAGTATGGATGAGGCAGTGAGTAGTTTCTGCCCCTGTTTTTCCTTTCCAAATTTAACAGCTTGTATTTTGCTACACTGAATCTGAGACTCTAGGAGTCCAACCAATTGCCAAGACTGTTGAGGTCAAAGGCCTTACTGAAGTCCAGAGAGACTATGTCTCTGCCCCTGCCCCTCCCTGACCTACCTGGTCATCTCCTAAAACAAAGTGATCTGTTTGGTATAGCACAATCTGCCCCTCATAAAGCCGTGCTGAGAGGGGGAAGAACCTTGGTCTCAAACATATGCTTGATTATTCTGTCCTTGATAATGATTACCAGAACATTACCCATAACTGATATTAGTCTGATTGGCCTGTAGCTACCAAGGTTTGGCCATGACCCTTCTTTGCGATGGGGGCCATGCTTATGATGCTTGTGACCTGGGTTTGGGAATAGCCAGGGTGACTGGGCCCACTGTGGGGAGAAGGACAGAGCATCCCACAGGATGCTGTCATCTTCCAAATAGGTAGGGTTGCAGGCTGTGTTGCTGCCCTAGGCAGGAGTGCAAGAGGAGGATGACCATCTGGTTTAGATCTGATCTGACACTTATAGCCTATCCAATGGGTCAAACCAGGTTGTTTGAATGTGTTACTTTTAAGAATGATGCAGGTGTTGGGGGGGGGAATCCTTCTTGTTTACGGTCCTCCTGGCTGTGAGAGTGGATTCCTACAGGAATTTGAAGAGCTCATTGTTGGCCTGCTGCTGGAGTACCACAGGTGGCTGGTACTGGGTGACGTCAATATTTGGCTTGATGATGAATCCTTTTTGCCTGGTCAGCAGTTCCTCTGACAAATGAAACTGTTGGGCTTCACACTGGTTGTTTCCTCTGTGACTCTCCAATTTGATCACACCTGGGACCTGGTTTTCCCACTGGGTCTTGATCTGTTGAGGTTGATCCAATCAGCTGGTCAGATCATCACGCTGTGAGTTTTCAGATCAGGGCCACCCCAAGATGTGTTAACCCACCAGTGGAGTTAGTTCTGTACTGATCTTTAAGAAATGTGGACCCTTTTAAGTTCCTTTTGGTACTGAGCTGCTTGAGCCTGTTGCATGAGTGTGCTGATGGGGTCGAGAATGTTATGGAAGCTTATAATACAGTGATCATGTCAGCTCTTATTCGCTCGCACCATTTTGTGTACACCCAAGAGTCTCTTGGCAGAGCTTCCCTGGTTTTGTGAGGAGCTCAGATGGTTGAAGACAAGTGGGTGGAGAATGGATTGTTCTTGGCATAGATCAAGATCACTGCTGGATAAACTAACCCTGAGAACTCACTATAAGGAGCATCAGTGGGCAATCACTCTGAGAAAGGCAGAGTTCCTGACAGGGGTGATTGCTACAGAGGTTAATACACCACCAGCTTTTCTGCACTGTGGATAGGCTGTTACACCTGGCTGCCTACATTCCAGAGGAGCTTTGACACACAAGTGATGTGAGGATTTTTTTTTGTTTCCCGTTGATAGCATATCCTCTATTCGCTCCTCTTTCTCTTCCAGTGGCTGCTTTGACCCAACATGTGACTAACAGAGGCCTTCGGTCTGTCTGGGAGGAATTTCATCAAGACCAAAACCACAGCAACTACCACTAGGTACATTGTGTAATATGCTGTCATTCATAGAAAATGCAAAAGGAAACAAACTGCAGTGCAAAAATCATGGTGACGCTGGGGTGTTCAGAAGGAGCACCCCAGTGTCACTGCAATTTTTTTTTAAAGGGGACAGGAAATTTGTGCTAATTGGCAGCTGTTTATAAAGTCCTTATTCTCAGAAATGATACGCATTCTCCTAAAGTATCCATATTTAACTGTACCACAATAAAAAGTGATAGGTAAAACTAGCTTGTATTGTTGTGTTTTTATGGGTAGCATTCTGTTGCAATTCACTTTATAGAATCCCTTACAGTATGTGGAGTTTTTACTATGTCACGATTTGTGTACGGAATGCTAATAATGAGCTACTGACCTATCAGAACCCTGTTTAGAGTTCTGTGCACAAACCATGACATAGTTAAAACTCCAAATTATTGGTTCCATGAAGAGAACAGTTACAGAATGCTGCCCATAAAAATGAGACAATGCAAAATACAACATTTTGTATCACTTTTTATTCAGGTACAGTTAAATATGGATCATTTTGGTGAATGCATATCATTTCTGAGAATAAGAACTTTATAAACAGCTGCCAGTTAGAAATGATTTCCTATACTCTTTAAAGCATGTTAGACAATGGACCTAGTGGTAGATGCTATGTTTTTTGTCTAGATGTAAGCTGCATTTTCACTGAGCACAGCAATGGCAGAGCATCCTTTTTTCTTGGAACTGGGAGGAATTTCACCCTGTGCCTGCTGAGGAGATTCTCCAGGTGATCACAAAGCTGCGTCCCACCCTCTGTTCACTGGATCTGGGACACAAGTCTATTAGTCTGGTGATTGCTGAGATTATCTGGTGTTTCTCTTGGGGAAGTTGTTTCTGATGGCCTTGAATAAGGCTGTTGAGGGGCCCTTCTCAAGAAACCTTCAATGGACCTGTATATCTTAGCAAATGACAAGCCCATCTCTAATCTTCTCTTTTTGGGGAAGGTTATTGAGATGGTGGTGGTGACACAGCTGGAGATGCACTTCGAGGTTTTCTCTATCTGTTTCAGTCTGGATTCAGGGGATATCACATCATGGAGACTGCGCTTGTCAGAGTGCAAAATGATCTTCTTCCAGTGGAGCATTCCATCTTGGTTCTATTTGATCTCTCGTTCATTGTTTGGCACCATAGATCATGGGATTTTAACAGCTCCACTGAGAGATTTGGAAGGGTTCGGCAGTGCCATGTTGCTGCATGGGGGAATTTTCTCTCTCAGCCAGCTGCCCTGACCTGTGGAGTCCCTTAGGGTTTGATTTTGTCTCCCATGTTATTTGTGGTGTATATGCTACCGCTAGGAGAGGTGATTTGAAGGTATAGTTTGCAGTTTCACTGTTATGCAGATACAACTCAGCTGTACCTAACATTTGCCCCTAGGGAGAGAAATGCTGTTGGTATACTTAATGACTATCTATCTATGATCAATGACTGGATGGCCTCCAGCTAGCTCAGGATGAATCTGGACATGACTGAAGTGCTACTGGTGGACTGGGGCATCTGGAGGGTGGCTGGGCTGGGTCGGGGATGGTTGGATTACAACTTGCTCCCCACTCAGCTTACAGCCTGATATAGGGTGAAGAATCTGAGCATCATCTTAGATCATAAGTTGACACTAGAATATCAGGTGTCAGCTGTGGTCTGTGGTAGTTTCTTTCATCCTAGGAACATTGCCCAGATCAAGTCCTTTCTTAGCCCCCAGGACCTTAAGGCCCTGGTGCATGCCTTCATGACATCCAGACTGGACTATTGTAATGCTCTTTATCTCAGGTTATCCAGAGGTTTGATGTGCTGCTTGCAGCTGCTGCAGAACTACGTGGTTCGACTGATTGCTGGACTTTCCTGATTCAAGCATATTTCTCCTGCTTTGTAGACATTGCACTGGCTGCCTGAAAGGAGGCACATCTCCTTCAAGATAGGTTTGTTAACATACAAAGCCCTATATGATCTGGGTCCAGGCTACCCAAAACAGATCCTGTATCCATATGCTCCTGACCACCCTCTCTGCTTTTTAGAGGCTGGCCTTTTGAAGCTGCCCGCATATCTCAGCTAAAACTGTCTAGGGATTGTGCCTTTGTAGTGGCTGCTCCAGTTTTCTGGAACCAGCTGGCATGAGAGCTTTGGGAGGCTCCCTCTGTTGATAGTTTTAAGTGGGAATTAAAATATTATCTTTTTATAAGGGCTTACCCAACTGACCCCTAAACTGTTACTATACCTGTGATATTAATTTATTGAAAGTTATTTATTGTGCTGCTGCTATTGTATGTGATTTGTCTTGTAAAGTGCCCTGTGCCTGTAGGATTGGGTGCCTAAGAAATAAATATATGTAACCCTCCCCCCCTCGTGGGGTGTGTACATGTTTCATACACGGTAGGTTCTGGTTTGGGTCCCATGTGTAAACCCCCCTTTTCCTCTTGTGTCTAGGGGTCCTGGTGATATACAGTATGCAAGGAAAGGGGTACAGACCAGAAACACTCCATGGTACCTCTTACTGCAAACAATGTCAAAAAAGGTGGCCTTCCTTGTGATGTCTTAAAAAATTGAAATGGCCTACCTCTACCCCAGCAGGATCTCTTGGACCAGGTGGTGGTGGAATAACTGAAATGGCATCAGTTCAAGTGGCATCAGCTGCTACTGTCCCCAGACTTGGGGGGTGGGGGTGAATTTTTCCTATTTCAGGAGGCAAAGTGACAAACTAAGAGTTGTTAAAAATGAATTCATTAATTCTCACTTTATTTATCCACAAACAGACACCACAATCACAGTTACTGCAAACCAAGAACTTTATTCTGGACATTAGAATGATTATGCCCAGACTATTTGATTTTGCAATAAATTGAAACTGGAGCATCTCCATAGGGCTGAGAGATAACAGACAGTTCATGCAGCAGTTTCAGGGTATTTTCAATCGGCGTGCAGCAAGATTTTAAGCCTAGAGCAAAATAGACCAAACTGGCTCCTTAGTTTTAACAGCTTCTTCCACAAAAACCCTTCTCAAAGACTTAATTCTTTTTCCTTGTATCTCTTAAACCTCAAGATGGGGGAGTGCCTTACTCCTCCTGTGCTAGCTGAGTCAAAACTACCTAGGGGCAGATCTGCAGGTTAAGCCTCCATGGCTGCTCCTAAACATTACCTCTACGCAGTTCCTTGATCCAAAATGGTGCACCAAATTTCTAGGGCTACTCCAAACCGGCACCAGGTTGCACTAGTAAAATGGTGGCTCCATTCCTTCCTCAATTTCCAGATCCCCCCAGGAAAACCAACAGCCCTTAATGGGTCTGATGGACCTAACCTAGACACGGGCATGGTAGGTCCCAGGACCTGCCCCAGACACAGGCACGGCAGGCCCTATGTCAAATCCCAGGCTGAAACTCTCCCAGCCTTCTAGACTTTCCTACCAGGCAGTGTGTCATGTGGGTAAAACACACCAGAGCTGCCACCTCCGGATGTGCCTTGCTGCAGTGCTGCCACCACTACAACAGCCCCACTGCCCGTATGCCCCTTACCTTAACTGGGGTACCGGGGACCCTGTGCCACAGGCACCATTCAGATGTTGTTCCACCTGCCTTCTGCCCTTCTTACACACTGCAGCTGATGTTCCAAACAAAGAAAGGGGTCTTCTCCCTGACCCACATGACCACTGCTACTACTGCACACCCTCCCTTGGAGTACCAGACCCTGTGTTGCACCGACGCTGCATACTGTAGACCTACAAGGTCGAGGGGGGCCCCCCTCAAAACTGCCCCTACATCAACCGCTGTCTCCTGCTCACTCTTCCTTTTCCCGGGATACCAGGGCCTCAAATACCTTTCTTGCTACTGCCCCCTGGTGGCAGCATGGGAAACAAGGCCAGAGGGCACTTACCAGACACACACCACTAAAGGGGGGATGGAAAGAGATGCAAACACAGGCTAGTAAGCCCACCTGATGAGGAGGGGCGTTTACACTCTCCCTTCCATTTAAACCATTTCCTCCTGGAAATGGGACATATGAGGGCCACTGACAACCCCACGCAACCAAGTGTGTATGCGCACTCCACACATAGTCCTGAGGCAATCAGGCTTGCCAACACCATCTATAAAGCCACCTCCTAACCCTACCCTAAGGAGCAAGGCTGATCAAAATTTGCATCATATTAAATAAAACATTAAAACATTTTCTTAAAACCAGAAATTATTTACTAGGCTGTCACTTTAAACATGTTAAACCAAAACAGACAATTGAATAACTCTTTTTAAATAAATATATAAACATTTTCCACCATTCACTTACCATTCACACATCAGGCACTCTTCCATTCTCTCTCCATGCATACTGAGGTAGGAATGTATAAACCTCTCCCAAACATACAGAAAATAGAGCTTAGGAACCTCTTTTTTTTTTTTGTTAAACATTAAACAGATCAAATTTCTCTTTAAGGTCTCAGGAAGGGTAAGCAAACGATTAAGTGCAAGTCTTCAAGGTGAAAACAGAAGTCCTCTCTGGGCACAAACCGTTTCTTTTGAAAATGTCAGCATAAACCCAGGTATGCAAGTCAGTTAAAGGTTGTCAGAGTCTACCTTATACTGTTCAACCAAACAAGACAGTCCTGGTGTGTTCTCAGTACCTTCAGTCATTTTGCCTCAAATAGGGAGCCCACCAACCTGGGGGAAATAATAGTCTGGGTCAGGCTTAGCTGTTTCATCTCTAAATTAATCCTTTGAAATAACATAGTACTTGACCCTGCATCCTGCTAGATCTTGTACCAGGGCAAAATGTTTGAACAGGGTGAGGCCGGCCCAGGGGCCAGAGATACACATGGCACGAGCCTTTTGAATGAGTTGCTGAGAGGAGTGACCAGTCCCTCCAGGCCTTGACTGCACTTAGAAACATAGAAACATAGACTTTGATGGCGGATAAGGACTGCTTGGCCCACCTAGTCTGCCCATTTCCCTACCTATTGGATAAGCTGCAGATCCTAGTTAACCAACAGCCTACTTCTTCCTACCCCCCACCAGAATTGCCTTATGTCTATCCCATGCATTCTTGAATTCTCCCACTGTTTTTGACCCCACAACCTCCTCAGGAAGGCCATTCCATGCGTCCATCTCCCTCTCTGTGAAAAACTACTTCCTTACATTGCCCCTGAGCTGTCTTCCATCTATCTTCAGATTGTGTCCCCTTGTTCTTGCACACCTCTTTTTCTGAAAGATGCTAACTTCTTGGAGTTTGTTGATTCCCTTGAGGTACTTGAAAGTTTCTATCATGTCCCCCCTCTCCCTCTTTTCCTCAAGGGTATACATATTAAGCTCCATTGTTGAGCATCTCCCTGAAAACCCAGTCTGACCTCTTTTCTTCAGTTAAATCCCAAAGATGTTCAGAAATATATGGGTACTCTACGGTGGGGTATTTGATATGGATCCTCCTTCTAATTCACCACTCAGCCTGGGACCACTCAGGCAACTCCCTGACACTGGTTCATCTAGTAGTCCCCAGCTCCAACCACATGCCATTCCTACAAACACTGTTAGCCAGGTTGCTCCTCAGGAGGCTGTCCATCTGATTTCTAAGCGCTTTGCACTGCACTGAAAAGTGCTGTGTAGTATCTGGTAAAGTTATGGTAGGTCTGTGGAAAGGCCTAGGGATCACCCATTGTATTTCATGGTTGGCAAATTGGTAATGCTTCAGGGGTTCTCCGGTAGCTACTTGGGCAGGCTCCTCCCAATCTTCCTTCTGAGTTACCTCCACCTTTGTAAGCCCCACTCTTATGACAGGCTGAACACGGTAGGGAGGAGGAGCTTCATTTACTGCTGGGGTACCTGGACCACTGTCGCCAGGCAGAGATACTGCAGGAGACCCCCTGGGCCCTGAGGGGGGTCCCCCAATGCCAACTGCAGACCCTTGCCCTTCTCTCTGCCACAAGGATAGTCGACAGCCAGCAGGGTGGAGCTGGGCAGATGGCTATGCTCCCCCTCTACACCCTCAGTTATCTCCTCCATGGCCTCAATTTTCACATCCGGAGACCCAACCTTTACTTCTACCACCAAGTCGCCACTCTCTTGCACTTCCAGCTTGGCTTCAGCTCCCTGATCCAGGCTTCTGTGTGACAACAGGGAAGCTGTGCCTACCGAGATGCTAGCTGGGTAACACCAAGGATCCCCCATGGGTGTCCCCTCAAAAATTCCTACCGGTGCAGCACTGGAGCACAGTGCACAAATGGGCAACTTAACGGCTCCGTCACCTCGAATCCACATCTCACACACCTGTCATTGACCTGTCTCTTCCCTGCTGAGTTCTATAACCAAGAGAGCAGGGAGGTAGGAACGGTTGCATGGGGCTCCTCTTTAGACAAAAACCTTCCACCATGGCCTTTCCATAGACGAATCACCTCAAGCTGGTCTTCAAGCACCTCTCACTTTCTGTTTTTTTTTTTTTTTTTTTATGAAAATAACACCCTCTCTCTCTCTCTCTCTCTCTCTCTCTCTCACAGTCTCTCCATTTCTCTCACTATCCAGGCAGAAAATGGCACCTCAGACACAGCTCCCCCTTCAACACCTCCTCAGAGCTGTCCAATAGCTATTACTCTCTCACATTACATGACCAGTCCCAGCCACAGAGGTGCCAAATGAGAGAGAGAGAGAGATAGAGAGAGACAGGCCTCGAGGAGCTCCGGAACAGGCCTGCAACCTGCCATAACTGCACCACATGGACACAGGCCCTGGACCAGCCAGGCCCACAAACTACCCCACAGTAACGGTGACACCAGGTGCTTGGGTACAAAGAAAAAGATCCCAGATGAGCTCCCACATCTGTAAACCCCACTTTTTCTCTTGTGTCTAGCGGTCCTGGTGATATAAGTGAGGGAAAGGGTACAGACCAGAAACACTCCATGATACCTCTCACTGCAAACAATGTCAAAAGAAGTGGCCTTCCTTGTGATGTCTTCAAAAATTGAAATGACCTACCTCTACTCCAGCAGGATCTCTTGGACCAGGTGGTGGTGGAATAACTGAAATGGCATCAGTTCGAGTGGCATCAGTTGCTACTGTCCCCCGGACTTGGGGGGAGGGTCAGATTTTTCTTTTCTTAGGAGGCAAAGTGACAAACTGAGAGTTGTTAAAAATGAATTCATTAATTCTTACTTCATTTAACAGCAAACAGACACCACAATCACAGTTACTGCAAACCAAGAACTTTATTCTGGACATTAGAATGATTATGCCCAGACTATTTGATTTTTGCAATAAACTGAAACTGGAGCAGCTCCATGGGGCTGAGGGATAACAGACAGTTCAAGCGGCAGTTTCAGGATAATTTCAATCAGCATGCAGCAAGATTTTATACACACAGGCCTAGAGCAAAATAGACCAAACTGGCTCCTTAGTTTTAACAGCTTCTTCCACAGAAATCCTTCTCAAAGACTTAATTCCTTTTTCCTTGTACCTCTTAAACCTCCAGATGGGGAGTGCCTTACTCATCCCATGCCAGCTGTGCCAAAATGACCACCAGGCAGATTTGCAGCCTACGCCTCTGCAGCTGCTCCTAAACATTACCTTCACACAGTTCTCTGAGCCAGAATAGTGCACCAAACTTCTAGGGCTACTCCAAACTGGCACTGGGCTGCACTAGTAAAATGGTGGCTCCATTCCTTCCACAATTTCCAGTTCCCCCAGGAAAACCAATGGCACTTAATGGGTCTGATAGACCTACCCCAGACATGAGCATGGAAGGTCCCAGAGCCTGCCCCAGACATGGGCACAGTAGGCCCTATAGCGAATCCCAGGCCAAAAGTCTCCCAGCCTTCTAGACTTTCCTACTGGACACCATGCCATACAGGTAAAACACACCGGAGCTGCCACCTCCGGATGTGCCCACTACAACAGCCTCACTGCATGGATGCTCCTTACTTTACCCAGGGTACCGGGGCCCCCGTAGCACAGAGGGATTACCGGCATCATTCAGATCTTGTTCCTCCTGCCTTCTGCCCTTCTTGCCCACTGCAGCTGATGTTCTAAACAAAGAAGGGGATCTTCTCCCAGATCCACATGACCGCTGCTACTACTGCACACCCTCCCTCAGAGTACCAGATCCCATGTCGAACTGATGCTGTATACTGCAGACCTACAAGGCTGAGGGGTGTCCCCCCTCAAAACTGCCCCATACCAAGTGCTGACTCCTGCTCCTTGTCCCTTTTCCTGGAAACCAGGGCAAATACCTTCCTTGCTTCTGCCCCCTGGTGGCAGCATGGGAAACAAGGCTGGAAGGCACTTACCAGACAAAATGGCACCACTAAAAGGGGGGGCAGGGAGAGAGATGCAAACACAGGCTAGTAAGACCACCCAATGAGGGGGCTTATATGTGTTTAAATGGTTAATTCTCCCTCTGCCACACTGGCAGGAGCTCCACAGGTTGGAGGTCAATGTTGGTGCACAAAGTTATACATTTTGGGGGTTTGGCACCAAGGGAAAAAAGGGAAGGTAGAGAGAGCCCGGGTGTGAGAGGGGGTCTCGGGGAGAGAGGGGCTGATTGTCCACTCTCATATGGGTCTAGAAGTTTTTGAGGGTTAGAGCATCAAGACTACTGTGAGTGACATGGTGGTGGCTGTAACCTGGTCCGCAGGGTGGCCCACACCATGTTTGCTCAGTATGTTCCCTCTGGCATTGAACTATGAGATCCATGGCTGGAGAAAAGAGTGTTTCGCAATGAAGGTTTTGGAGCCCTGGACAATGTGCAACTTGCAGAGAGAGAGAACACGAGAGAGAGAGAGAGAGAGAGAGAGAGACCATTGGGGAGAAGCTGGAGCCCTCAAGACATGGGAAGAGCACTAGCCCTGGAGTCAGAATGCCAGCCTGGTTGTGACAGCTCCAGTGGTTCAGTGGGGATGTTTGCTCATGAAGCAGAAAGGGAAAGTCACTTGCCAGGGCCCAGGTTTAGTGAACACGAAACATTTGGAGGGAGAGGGATTGCACCAAATTTCAGAATGTCAAGCTGGTTTGTGGCAGCCACAGTAGGGAGATCCTCCCATGCCAGAAAGAGGGAGTCACCTGCCAAGACCTAAAAGTTGAGACTGGAACTGAAAAGTGGGGAAGGAGTCGTAGACCCATTTTTAAGGGCTTGCTGCTGAGAGCCCAAGTTTGGATAAGTGAGAAATGAGCAAGAGAAGAGAAAGAGAATGAGAGAGAGAGAGAGAGAGAGAGAGAGAGAGAGGGAGAGACTTTAGTTTTACCTGTTGCCTTTTGCAGGGCCTGATTTAGCCCTTGAGAAATATTGCCTAACTTTATTTCATTTCTGCCCAGAAAAAAGCCGTTGCAAGTTTAGTGGGGCCATTTTGGCCACAATGCATCCAGTATCTTCCTGTAAGAGACCCCCATGGTCCAACTGTACAGATGAATTGTTTGAATGGTGTCATGAAGTTTATTCATTAAATGGGATACCTCTGTTAACATTATGCTTGTGTGGACTTTAGTTATTTGGTGGAATTGTTTATGTCAGTCAACTAGAATTTGATTTCAGCCCAGCACCAGAAGATTGCACCCCATGCTTTTGGAAACCTGTCAATGCCAGCCATTCCTGGTAAGGTACAACTTTTGGTTTCTGCTGCTGTGAGTGCTTCTTTCACAGACAATTTCCACCTCATACCCTAGACACCAGGAAGGGGGAGCTACAACCTGGAGGCTCATCTGGGATGGCATTTTGGGGGTGCCAGGGCAATTCTGTACCACCTCAATAGGCACTGGGCGAGGCCCAGACTTTGTGAACTTTCTTTCTGGCCTTTGGGACTGAAAAAAATATGGTACATTAGCAAGGAATTTTGTGCCTTCTTGAAAAACAGTGTGGTGCGAGTGGGTCTAGAGCTGGTGCATTTCACAGGGCAAGAACATGTACAGCTTATGTAAATGCCCTGGGGCATCCTTTCCAATTGGGTTTGGGGATATTTTGAGGTTGGAGTTAACCATTGCTGGGAATGTTTGGTATGTGAGAGGAGTGATAGAAACAGGTTCTTGGAGAGTAAGCAGGGCGCAGAGTAAGAGAAAATGCAGTTTTTGAATTGCAGGATGGCTAAAGCTTCAGAGACTTCTGAGGTAACCATCCCCTCTGCCATGTTTAGGTGGATGTGGTATGTGGTTGAAAAGCCCACTGTTTCTAAGTGTGTTTGGTGCCAGTTTGAGGGCCCTGGAGTGACTCTTTTGCCAGGGATCATGGGGTGCAAGCGGAAGACCCCACTGAATGTGGAATGTCCATCTTTCCTGAAGGCTAGTGGATATGTTACATCAGAATTGGCCCTCGAAAGCTGGGAGGAGATGTGCAACCAGCTCAGTGTGCCAGCAGTGCAGAAAGCTGAGGAACCTAGCCATCAGCTCTTTAGCCCCCAGAAATCTCCTGTGCCCAATGAAGTAGCTCAGCCAAAAACCGCAGCTCTGCCCTTAGTTCCAGTATCTGTGGCCCAAGGAAGGGGTTGGAACCATGGGGTACAGATGAAGTTATTGACCCTTAAAGACATTTTGGTGCTAGAACAGCCATCCCTGGGTATTCCCAAAGAACCAGTGGGTGCAGCAGCAGAAGAAAAACTGAAGTGGCAGCCTGAGAAGCCAATGGAAGCCAGTGTCCCCCCTGCTGCAGCAGAGAAGCCAAGTGACCTGAGCCTGTAGACTAGCCTGTGGAGGGAGCTGCTGAACATAGTGATGATGACTTGGAGAGGGACATTCCACCCCATTATGAATCTGCATACCTGACCCCTTGGAAGGATTGATCCAGCCTGTCCACTAAAAGCCATAAGAGGCATGAGCAGTATGAAGTGGTCCAGGATGGAGATCCTCAGGTGAAGAGATACTGAGAAGGAGTACAGTTGCCAGACAGTCAAGCCCCAAATACCACAGTGAAAAACCTGCCTGAATGTTCACAGGCTGATAGGATCATCTGGAGGAAGATATGGCAGGACTACCTCCAGTTCATGTATC
Organism: Neoceratodus forsteri; assembly: GCA_016271365.2. Taxonomy (NCBI): domain Eukaryota; kingdom Metazoa; phylum Chordata; order Ceratodontiformes; family Ceratodontidae; genus Neoceratodus; species Neoceratodus forsteri. The sequence goes on along the minus strand of CM057455.1, from coordinate 1,353,851,146 downwards.
CATACTTGCCCCAACGGATATGGGACATCATTGAGGAGAACCGCCAGGATTGGGTTTATTGGGGCACCCTTGACAAGCTGTATAAGAAACATAACTTGGGTCCAACAAGTTCCAATATTACCCTGCAGGAGATACAGTGTATTGCTAAGGGGATGTGTTCCCGTCATATCTATGAGGGACTTACCATCTTTAAAACTTTTGAATTAGTGCAGGACCTGGGTGGGAAGCAAACCAAGCACTTTGTGAGTGGACAGGAATTGTTTGGATAAGCAACCACCAAGCCGAATCCCTGATATTATTTCTCCAGGCAATAAAGTGACTGTGGTGGTTTGTGGGACTCTCCTTGGTGTTCCTGAGTGCTATCCATATGCTCCTGTTATGCTCCTGTTCCTCCCTGCAGGCGATGCCGCCTTATGGACTTAAAGTTTGGGACTGAACAGACTATCAGCAATACATGGGTGAGATCAACCCTTTTTTTCTTTATTATCTATTTTGTTTAGTGTAACCCCCTTGTTACCTGGGGTTACTAGAATCCCCGTAAGACCTAGTGGTAGGCAGGGAAGGCAGCTTGTGAAACTCCAGTTAAATGGGTTTCACACTGTCTCACTCTGTTCTCAGTCTCAGCTGAGACTGAGGGATGATATCACCAATAGAACTATCGCAGCTGCATGAGCCACATTGGAATCTGCAGCAAGGGAGTTGGTTAGAACGTTGGGAAGTTTTGAAGTCAGTCAGTCAGTGTGAGTCAGTAGAGTGTGAAGTTGGGAGCTTGCTGAGAAAGCAACTCAGTGAAGGCTCTAGGAGCCTCAGCCCTGACAGAGGGCTACTTTTAGTTTAAAAGGGTGTGTGTCTCCACCTTAAAGAGAGACACAGAAGATAACTGAAGTGGTGGAGACCGCTGTTTTCAGGTCTCAGTGCCCCCTCCCTCCGGGGGGGGGGCAGAAAAGTGTTCCCTGCAGATTCCTGGGGCAACCCCCTAGTTCTGCTTCTAAATGAAAAGCTGCCTATGTGTTCCAGAGTTTATTTGGGAGAACAAGAAGATTTGTGAGTCACCTACGGGGCACCTGCAACGTGAGGGTGAGTGTCTGCTCTTGCTAAAAGGGCCTATGTTTGTCACCCTGGGACTTGTGTGACAATGTGGGGATTGAACTACTAAATATTGGGAAGCCTAGAGTAATGGGCTAAGCAAAGTAAAAGTAGGTTCAAGTCCAGAGCTTGTTGGGATGCAAATGATATGTAAAGGAGATGTGACAGACGTCTACCCAGAATCTACATTTAAAAGTTCAGTAAAGGAATTGTTCAGTTTCCAGAGAAATGGCCGGGTATGGGCTGTGGGAGCTGGAAGTGGGTGGCCCCTCATCTTTAGTGACCAGGTCCACCTCTACAGATTTCTTCTGTGGATTTCTACTTTACCTCAGGCACTTGGCCAGCGATGCGGGAAGTACCCAGACGTGGGATTGTAAGGAAAATTCTCTCTAGGAGTCGAAGACTCTAGTGTGGTTTGGGGAGCCACAACAGGATAATTGGTTCATTCCTCAAATGGACCACAGATCAAGTGGCTGGCAGGGGAGCCGGGCCAGTGGGGAAAACCCAAGTAGTGTACAAGTCGGGCTGTGTACCCAAAGCCACGTGCAAGTCCGGGCTGTGTGCCTGGTGGGTTTAGAGCCTGAGGGCTAGAAATAGTGATAAAGTGTTCTGTAGTCCCTAATCTGCATTACCAGGAAATGTAGCCCCGTGGGGGTCCGTCTATGCTTTGTTTGTTCAGCTTGCATGTGAATAAAAGCCACACTGAAGAATCCCATTCCTATTCTGGACATTACAGTTATTGCTTCCTGTGTTCGGATTTACTTGGGTGCCCCTGTTCAGAGTAGCCAAACCTAGGTCCCCTGTGCCGAATAACCTCATCTTCCCCAAACCCAGTCCCCACCAGGTACTGCTGTCAGCTTCAACAGCATGCCACCTATCATTTTGGCAAAAAAGCAGGGGTGAGGGGTTACAAAAACGGAGGCACCGCTTTGGATTTTGTTCTGGTAGGAAGGTGCTCGGCAAGGGGCCAGTGTTTTGGCTATCTGCAGGGTAGCCCAAAGCTGGAAGCAATTTACTATGTGTTGCTGTGTGCTGTGGATCTTATGCTGCTGTTTAAAATTGCCAACTGTTTACCAAGGAGCAGTAAAGCCAAAGAGTGTGCCCTTGTCCTGCATCAAATTGTTTACAGCGTTTTTGCCTGCTTTTAAAATGAACTGTTGTAAAGAAAAGTTTGGAAGACTAGGGGTAGCAACAGGAAAATTGTGCCCTGGACGTTGGAAATGCTTTTTGAAAGTATGAGAGACTTGCAGGTGTAATGGCTATGTTAAATGCCTGAAATGGGCTCCCGCCATGGAGTCAGTTGGTAAAGAAAAAAAGTTGCATTCTGCAGTTTAAATTTGCCTGCTCGACGATCGTCGTGAGGAGAAGAGCCTTCGCGAGGAAGAAGAGGCTCACTTACATGGCGTCGTGTGATTGGTCAGGCTGAGATCAGTCCCGCCCCTCAGCCAGCTCTACAGTGACTGCCCCAGCATTCAAGAGGAAGTGTGTGTGGAGTGTGTGTACTGGCTTGTGGAGGAGCGTCACGGAGTGTTAAAATCGCTGTAAACATTTTAAAATTAGACTTTCTTGTTTAAAATTGGGCTCAACCCGCTAATCGATCATCAGAATTGCAAGTTTGGTGGTCGAGAAGACGATTGGTAGGAGTGCCCGCCTGTTTCTGTTCTGAGGCCTCCAAGAACTGGCTGTGGGCTGTTTTTCCCCATCGCAGCAAACTGCTACTGATAACAGTAAGTAACAACTTAAAACTGCTCAAACAGTGATTTTCTGCCCTATGCCATATAAATGTGTGTGCAGCAGTGTAGTCGCTTTGCAAGTAACGACTGTGTCAAGTCCTGCCAACAAGTGCAAGTCTGTTAAGCCATTGACTGTGTGCATAGTAATGAATTCAGCCTCAGTTTAAAGTTTGAAGCCAGAGAGAGACTGTGAGTTGTAGCCAATGTGCAGCACTAGTTATACAGGCAATCCTGTGCTAAAAACCTGAAGCTTTAAGGGACTGTAGTAAAAGGAATGTTTCCAGCATGTAAAAAGTCCGTGGAAAATCCTGTAAATGTGTTTAAAGCAAGAACAGAGCAAGTTGTGCAGTTTGTGCAAAAGTTATCAGTAGTTTGTGTAAATTGGGTGTGCAGTGGCTTGACCCAGATTCTGAATGTTGATGCACAGGAGTGCTGCCGCCGCCATTACAGGGTGGGGTAGTAAAGTAAACACAGCAGCAGAGGAGCCATTTTACAACTAAAGAGTGTGTTCAATAAAGTGGGACTTTCATTTACAGTGAACTTTTGTTGTTTTCTGCAGTTATGGCCTCAGGACCAGCTCATTACCTGGATCATGCCGGGTTGCAGTACAGCAGCAGTAAATAGACTGAGGATATTGAAAAGTGGTGCTATGGAGGGCAACTGCCTCCTCATGGCGATTCCTGGTTATCCAGTGCATGTATGTCAAATATGCTTGAGAGCTGGAAGGGACGTCTTCATGATTCCTCACTGTGCTGGATGCCTAGAAAAATATGGCTTGTATAAAGCGCCTCAAATTCTGTTGGCTCCCACATGGACAAAGGTTCAGGAATCTGCAGTTGGCAGCACACAGCACCAGGCGGAGCCTGTGGAGGAAGGCCCCTCGGGGGAGTGTGGCACAAAGCTAGAGGGTGCAGAGTTAGAGTCAGAACCAGAAGTTGAAGTTTCAGATGCTGGATCCCAGAAGGGAAGTTCGGATAAAGCATCAATAGACCTCTGGGGGGGGCATAGCCCAAGTCTCTTAGGCGAAGATGAGATGCGGGAGGCCTTTGAGTGGGAGGTGTCGACCTCCGCGCCTAGTGATGAGTGGATAGTCTCAGGAGTGAGAACGACTGCTCACTCCTGGGCTCAGATCCTCAGTGAAGAGGAAGATGAGGGGAGAACCTATGTGGCCTTGTGGAAAAAGAACCGGTACACAGCCTCAAGATCTTGCCTCAGAGGAATGCATGGAAGAAAGTGGTGATGTCACTGCCCTGGCTTCACAACAGGAAGAAGTCAGGGATCCGTTTCTAATTTCTTTAAGGATGCGTAGCTGGCAGAACCAGGACTGGTCACCCCCAAGCCAGGCCAGCGGTCTCAGATTGACCAAAGCAAGTAAAGAGGAGAGACTGGTTCGTAGAAAGGCAAATGAGATCTATGGTATGACATTTCCTACCTTTCCTCGAAAAGTCTGGGAGGAGATTGAGAACAGCAGGAAATCCTGGATCTGGGATGAAGCAATGAAAAGTGTGCATCCTGGGGCCAACAAACATGTAAAAAAATGACTGTTTCACGAGAAGTATACCCAGTGGAAGAGAGGCAGGACACTGTTTATAGACAGAGCAAGAATAGTGGACGGAAAGGGACGTGAAATCTCCCACTGTGTGAATTATGTGCACCCAGACGGGGTAATAATTCAAGCTCCTGACCCCCGGTACTATTGGCCTCAGTGCAAGGACCTCCCAGCAAATGTGCCCATGCCTACAAAATGGAGAGCCGAGCAGTGGTAATCAATACTGCCACACCAGACTGTGAAGTGCCTTTATTGATCCGCCAATATGGACATCCAGGACTCAGGTGCCTCACATTCATCAGTTCTACAGTGTACTGGCCTTTCCAGAAACCATCGACTGGCCCACCAGAGGACTTCAGATCCAGAGAGGACACCAGCCCAGCTGTATCCTGTTCATTGCCTGGTGATCAGATGACATCAGACCAGCTATTTTCTTTTTATTCCTGTTCTAAGGTTCCATCTCCAGATATGACATCAGCCCAGCAGTTCCCAGATGTGCCCTCCTGTGGTTCCCGGAAGATGTCTTCCCAGCTGTATCGGAAGAAATGCTGCCAGGGAGAGTCTTCGTCAGAGGTGCAGGTTGGTGCAAAATTTCCATTCTACAAGTGGCTGGTAAGTCCGAACTTTTCTATCTTTATGACATTGCAGTACACACCCTACACTAGCAGACTTCCAAATGTGTGAACTGTCCTCAAAGACTCTCCCCTTCAGGACTTTGACCTGTTAGAACTGTGCTTCACCGGGCTCCGGCCCAGGAGAGACTCTTTATTGGACTAGCCTTCGGGCATTGTGGTCACTAGTTTGGACTTTTAGGGCACTCCATCCTCCCAAAATGTGTATTGTAAATAATGTCGTTGTTTTCTAATGTAAATACTGTTTTTCTACCTTTTTTCTAAAATAAATATTTTTGGGATTCTTTAGTGTTTTGATGGTAGGGGTCTAGGTAGACTGTGTATGCAGATTAGGAGTGTGTGTGGTCTTTCTTTTTCTTACAGGTATTCCTGGGAAAACAGAAGAGAAGACAAGAAGAGGAGGAGGGGCTCATCGGAGTTCGTCATCAGTGCTTTAGTGTGTAGAAATTTAAAGTGCTGTGGTGTTGTTATGGTTGTTATTACTGTATTAACCCTTTCCTTCCACAGGTGTGGTTGTGGGGGTAGGGACGAGACAGTAACATGTTATAAAATGTGGTATTTTAATGGTGTGTGGTTGCAGGTTGCCCAAGGTCAGGGAGGTCCCCAGGTTGTTTTTGTTTTGGGGGTATTAGGTTAAAAGGCAGATAGGTTTTCCCTAGAGGGTTAGTGGGGATAGACAGGCTGTGGTCCTGACCTGCAGTAGGGACCGCAGTGCTGATCTATCAGGGCTATGCTCTGGATGGTTCTACCAGAGCCACTAGGTGTCCATAGTAAGTGGATAGTGTAGAGGCTGATATGTCAGCTCAAGGCCTCTAGGCCCTTAGTGTTGCCTGCCTGTGCTTGCACATGGTAGGAGGGGGCCTGATCACCCCCCTCCGAAGGTAGCACATAGGGTGGGATGGCCTAAGGCCGGGTAAATAATGACTGCGGACAGTCATTTTCCTGGTCAAGGGCGAGTGTAACCCCCTTGTTACCCGGGGTTACTAGAATCCCAGTAAGACCTAGTGGTAGGCAGGGAAGGCAGCTTGTGAAACTCCAGTTAAATGGGTTTCACACTGTCTCACTCTGTTCTCAGTCTCAGCTGAGACTGAGGGATGACATCACCAATAGAACTATTGCAGCTGCATGAGCCACATTGGAATCTGCAGCAAGGGAGTTGGTTAGAACGTTGGGAAGTTTTGAAGTCAGTCAGTCAGTCAGTGTGAGTCAGTAGAGTGTGAAGTTGGGAGCTTGCTGAGAAAGCAACTCAGTGAAGGCTCTAGGAGCCTCAGCCCTGACAGAGGGCTACTTTTAGTTTAAAAAGGGTGTGTGTCTCCACCTTAAGAGAGACACAAAGATACTATGGTGGAGACCGCTGTTTTTGTCCTTAGTGCCCTCCTCCAGCAGAAAAGTGTTCCCTGCAGATTCTGGGGCAACCCCTAGTTCTGCTTCTAAATGAAAAGCTGCCTATGTGTTCCAGAGTTTATTTGGGAGAACAAGAAGATTTGTGAGTCGTCTGTGGGGCACCTGCAACGTGAGGGTGAGTGTCTGCTCTTGCTAAAAGGGCCTATGTTTGTCACTCTGGGACTTATGTGACAATGTGGGGATTGAACTACTAAATATTGGGAAGCCTAGAGTAATGGGCTAAGCAAAGTAAAAGTAGGTTCAAGTCCAGAGCTTGTTGGGATGCAAATGATATGTAGAGGAGATGTGACAGATGTCTACCCAGAATCTACATTTGAAAGTTCAGTAAAGGAATTGTTCAGTTTCCAGAGAAATGGCCAGGTATGGGCTGTGGGAGCTGGAGGTGGGTGGCCCCTCATCTTTAGTGACCAGGTCCACCTCTACAGATTTCTTCTGTGGATTTCTACTTTACCTCAGGCACTTGGCCAGTGATGAGGAAGTACCCAGACGTGGATTTATGAGAAAATTTTCTCTGGAGTCAAAGACTCTAGTGTGGTTTGGGAGCCACAACAGGATAATTGGTTCATTCCTCAAATGGACCACAGATCAAGTGGCTGGCGGGGGAGCCGGGCCAGTGGGGAAAACCCAAGTAGTGTACAAGTCGGGCTGTGTACCCAAAGCCATGTGCAAGTCCGGGCTGTGTGCCTGGTGGGTTTAGAGCCTGAGGGCTAGAAATAGTGATAAAGTGTTCTGTAGTCTCTAATCTGCATTACCAGGAAATGTAGCCCCGTGGGGGTCCATCTATGCTTTGTTTGTTCAGCTTGCATGTGAATAAAAGCCACACTGAAGAATCCCATTCCTGGTTCTGGACATTACAGTTTTTGCTTCCTGTGTTCGGATTTACTTGGGTGCCCCTGTTCAGAGTAGCCAAACCTAGGTGCCCTGTGCCGAGTAACCTCATCCTCCCCGAACCCAGTCCCCACCAGGTACTGCTGTTAACTTCAACAGCATGCCACCTGTCATTTTGGCAGGGGTGAGGGATTACATTAGTATAATTGCAGAGACTTTTGAGCACTAGGGCGTTTATACTTTGAACTGGACTTTGCACCTTGGTGCTAAATGGGGGGATGGGGTACTGTGTTACTGTTTCAGGCTGCATAAATTCTTGTTTCATGTTTCTTGTTTGTTCATATTTACCTGCTGTGTCCAAAATGTTGCAATAGTGAGAATTGATATGCTGTGCTATATTGTTCTAGTATAAAGTTTTGTGGGATATACTATGAAATCCCAAGAGTGAAATGCCCAAGCCTGAAAATCTCAGCACTGGAATCTCAAAGCATGGAATCCCGATGTGAGATGGCCACACTACCGATGGTTCTGCAGGGGCTCTGTGCCCCGCATCCCCTGGTAATTATATATACTAACTCCGGGTCACCATACTGTAGGGGAATGTGGCTGTCGGGGGGGTCCTCACACTGCTGGGATTCCATGCTGCGGGATCCTAGTGCCAGGATTTTCAGGCTCTGGCATTTCACTCTCAAGATTTCGTAGTACACTCATTTTGGGCATGGCTTGGCAGCATGGCAGCCATTAGGTAGGTGGATAGTGTTTAGAATAATGGTCTGGGTTAGTGTGATTTTAGGGCTAGGATGCTGCCCCTGTTTTTTTTTTCAACTTCATTTATGCTCCCTTCTCACTGGCCCCATAGGACTCTCTCCAGTGCAGACTGCCACTTACCAACCTTCTCCCACTTGCCGAGACCCCCTGTCTGGACCTCCATCCTGAGAGGCTACTGTATCCACACAGCCAACTCACTGACCTCCTGGCTCTGAGTCCCTGAGACAGGACCGCCACCTCCTCCAGCACTCTATCTAGAATCTAGACGGCAGCCGGAGTGAGGGCGGGAGTCAGAGGCCAGCAGGGTAGATCTAGCACCGAGCGCGGGTGTTGGTCGTGGAGTCCCACCTTCACCTTCCCAGGTGCTAAGGCTTTCCTCCATGTTTTTCTCCCCAAGGTGCGGACATGCAATGATGTCAGCACGTGAAGTGCACGTTCCTGCCCCCTCCTACAGATGTCTGCCCTCACCTTCCCTTACAAGTCCCTGCAGGAATGAGGTACCCCCAGTCTCCACTGGGAGCCACTACAAGACAGGGAAACCCACCCCCAGGAGAGGAGAACAGTCCTCTGGATGCTTAATCCTCACCTCCCTGGCCAACCTGAGTCAGCTCCTGAACCCAGGTCACTGGCATGGCATGAGGTGTGGCGTCCAGTGCCTCAACCCTCGATGCCACTGGGCCAGCCTCTACCCCTGTTTTGCCAGGCAATCTGTCTAGAGCGTTGCAGATGGTGGGTCACCAGAGAGGAAAAAAAAAAGAAAATTGGTTGAGGCGCCAGTATTTAGGTCCCATAGTTTAGTGGGGACAGTAGTGAATCCATCATCATGGTGGTGCAGCCACTGGAGCTGAGTCACAGGGTGCGGTGAGGGAGTATGCATACCTATTCGTTATCCAACAGTGAGGTACCTGGTATAAATACTCACCGAGGATGGTGAGTGTTTAAGTCAGGGGAGGAATGTAACCCCTCCCCACATGGGGTGTGTACATGTTTCGTACGTGGTAGGTCCTGTTTATGTCCTGTATTTAAGTGGTTACATTTCCCTCTGCTACACCGGCAGGAGCTCTGCAGGTCAGAGGTCAATGTCAGAGTACGAGGTTATAAATTTGGGGGGTTTTACACCAAGAAGGGAAAAAAGGGAGAAGACAGAGAGTGCCTGGGTGTTAGAGGGGGTCTGGAGGACAGCAGGGCTGATTGCTCACACTCATGTGGGTCTAGAAGTTTCCAAGGGTTGGGGCATCAAGAGTATTATTTGAGTTTTGGTGACCGGGTAAGTTCACTGAGACAATTGCAGTCCCTTTTTCAGGGTCGACCCGGGGGTTACAACAAGCAGTACAATACCGAGAAATAAAACAGAGTGCAAAAACAAGATAGCAGTGAAATATTCAATCTAAACCTCAAAACATATTATACAAAACATAGGCAAAGGCAATAACATATATACACATTATATACAACAGACATATTTCCTTACAAGGCAATTAGACAAATGAAGTTACAGTCAATGTCTTAGGCATATGGAGAGGTATGGGGACAGGACCCAAGATGGGGGTGGAGTGAGTAAGGGAGGCAAGTAGTGAAGATGAGACCTTAGCGGAAGCAGGAACAGTCTACTGAGGCAGCGAATGAGGCAGAGTAGACTGGAACCTGGGGAAAGAGGAACAGTATAGAACAAAGGGAGGGAGGGAGGGAGTTCCAGTTAGATACTGCAGCAAAGGAGAAAGACTTGTGGGCAATGGCAAGACGCATATTAGGCTTAATAAGTAGGGGGAGTGAGGCAGATCTGAGGAAATGAGGAGCTTGTCTCAGACATATTAACTTACTGAGGAAAGGAGGAGTAAATTTGTGTACCAGTTTAAACAAGAGGCTAAGGGAAGAATACCTTAACTTAGATACGTAGGGTAGCCATCCAAGTGAGAAGAGGATGTTGCAGTGGTGATATAGGGAACTAACCCCCAGAGTGAACCTTCCCACCCTATGGTAGGCCTGGGAGAGTAGAGATAGGGTTGAGGAGTTCGCAGAGAACAGTAAAGGCATACCGTAGGTTAGGAGAGGTATTAGGGAAGATGAGGAAATCTTGAGGCAGGAGACAGAGGATAGGAAGGGATGAATCCTATAGAGGAGGCCTAATCGCTGGTTCAGAGCTTTTTTAATGTTGGAGGCATGTGATTTGAGAGAGAGAGAGAGATGAGTCCAGAGTAATACCCTGGTATTTAAAGGAATGGACACACCCTAGGATATCTCCACTGAGAGAAGTGATAGAAAGAGGCGAAAGAGTGTGCTGGGAGAGGGTAGGAGGGTAAATTGCATACTTTTTGTATTTTCCATATTCAGAACAAGAAGTTTACCCCAGAACCAATCCTCGAGGGAAGAGAAGTTGGAAGCAAGTTCACGGTTAATCCAGTCAGTATCAGGAGAGGAACGATAAATGATTGCATCATCTGCATATACTGTAGGTGTACGGATGCCCCTCCACAGAAGCTGGGTAGGTCATTGATGAATAGTGAGAATAGCATGGGGCCCAAGATGGAGCCTTGAGGAACATCATGAGTTATGAGTATGGTGAGTGATGTGGCGGCGGCTGTAGCCTGGTCCATGGGGTGTCCCCTGCTGTGTTTTCCCTGTAATGTTCCCTCTGGTGGTGGACCATGAGATCCATGGCTGGCGAGAAGTGTTTCATGAAAAAGGTTTTGGAGCTCTGGACAATGTGCATCTTGCAGGTCGAGAGAGAGAGAGAGAGAGAGAGAGAGAGAGAGACCAGTGGGGAGAAGTTGGAGCCCGCAAAACAGAGGGAGAGCACTAACCCCAGAGTCAGAATACCGACCTAGTTGTGGCAACTCCGGTGGTTCAGTGGGGATGTTTGCCTGTAAAGCAAAAAGAGAAAGTCACTCGCCAGGGCCCAGGCTCAATGAACATGAAACATTTGGAGGGAGAGAGACAGCACCAAATTTCAGAATACCAACCTGGTTTGTGGTAGCCACAGTGGGGATGTCCACCTTATTCCAGAAACAGGGAGTCACTTGCCATGGCCTAAAAGTTGGAACTGGAACTGAAAAGTGGAAAAGGAGTGGTAGCCCCATTTTAATGGCTTGCTGCTGAAAGCCCAAGTTTGGATCAGTGAGAAATGAGTAAGGGGAGAGAGCGAGAGAGAGAGAGAGAGAGAGAGAGACTTTAGTTTTGCCTGCTGCTTTTTGCAGGGTCTGATCCAGCCCCGGAGAAATGCTGCCTAACTTCATTGGTGGCCATCAAAGAAAGCCATCCAAATTTAGTGGGCCATTTTGGTCACAATGCATCAAGTAATCTCCCTCTAAGTGACCCACGTGGTCCAGCTGTACAGATCAATTGTTTGAATGGCACCATGAAGTTTGTTCATTAATGGGATCCCCCTGTTAATGTTATGCTTGTGTGGACTTCAATTATTTGGTGGAACTGTTTATGCTAGCTAACTTGAACCAGAAGATGGCACCCCATGCTTTTGGACCCTGTCAACACCAGCCATTCCCAGTAAGGTACAACTGTTGGGTATTTTGCTGGGCTCGGTTGGACACCCTCTGACATCATTATTATGATCTAACAAGCCCTTAGTTACCTGCAGGGAGACTTAGCCCTTTGGGGAATGTCAGGAGATTACTACACCATAACAAAACATACAATACCCCTCTTACAGGTTCTAGGACTGAGAAAGGCTAATAATAAGAATCAGAAGCAATCATAAAAGCAATATAAGGTTATTTTTATTATTCAACTAGCTTGCTTATAGGACAGTCATTATACATCACATACTAGTTATTTAACATAAGTACCCAGGAGTCTGGTTCTCCTGAACACTGCCGTGTCATGCAGGATTTGCCTGCGATCTCCTCAGAGAGGCTATGAAGTACACCGATTTTTATACCCTGATAACATCTAATCTGGTGAAAGATACACCAGCTCATATGTGTATAATGATTGCACTTACTATTACTCTTATTGGTCAATTTGGTGGGCTGATGGGGTATTGTCTTAGTTGCCCTTTTGAATGCTACTGTACAATATTGTTGCTTTCTACACATGACGCATTCTGCTCATAAGAACACGCTTATGTCAATGACGTGTTCATATGGATGAAACACTTTGTAAATGTATCATCATGCTCTGAAAGGTTTATTCATATAAATATAGCTGTGTCAGCACATGGCACCTTAGCTGTAGAGGGTGCTCCTGGGTAAATAAATCATTGTATTTCTGACAATATCACAGCAAAATAGCAGTGCAGTTCTAGCCTAGAATATTATTCGTGGTGTTTTGTCTGTCCCCTACAGGATCATATGTAGGGTAAAGGTCGTGCTTCAGAAGCAGAGCAGTTTCATATCTTGTATCTATGCTCTATGCAAGAATAAAGAATCACCTAGCCTTATTTGTATGTAAACCTATACTAAACTTATGTAGATGTTCCCTAGCTACTTGTGTGCATCCCTAGCTCTGTATGTATGCCCCCCCATTTTGTGTGTGCGTGTGATCTGCATGGCATGAGCATACAGGTAATCATGATGTTCCTTTTGCATGTGATGCGTGTGTGTGTGTGTAAGCTTGTAGTCATGACTTACCTTGTGTATGCCATGTGCTTGTGAGTGAGCATATTCTTAGAATTCACCCCCCACCCCGTGTTACCTGTGAGCATACAGGTAACACAGAAAGAAGAAAGAAAGAATTAGTGAACAGGAAAGTGGATAGATTGGGTAGCATAGAGAAACCTGAGTTGAGAGTTTTACAATGGCAAAAAGTAGTAATAAGAATGAAAATGAGAAAAAACTTGAACAATAACAAATCCTTTATATGTGAACTCTAACCATGTGTTGGTAAGTGCAGTGTGTGTATCTCTATCATGAAACATAGTTGTAATGAATCCTCTGTCTTTTGAACACTATTTTTGATTTGAATAATGTGTGTATTTTTTTTTATTGACCTCATTACATCAAAGTTCAATTGATCTATATAAACATTACCAACTGGTAAGTATTGGCTTTTATGTGTTAAATGAGTGGGTTCAGTATCTATAGAATCTTGGTTATGGAGTAGCACTGGGTAATGACTGTATGGCCTATGACAGTACGTTTATTGGGTGTAAAACAGAAACTGGATGTTGTCACATTGTATATCATATTGTTATAAATATAAGACTTATGGTTTAGTAACCACACAGTATAAACCTTCAGAACTGTAGGTATTTTGAACTTCAGGTACAAGCCATTTGGTAAGTCCGGTGGTGTACAAAATTGAGGAGTTGATGAGTTTAGTAGAAAATGGAATTTCAGCAGCCTTGATGAAAGCGTTGCTGCTGTGCTTGATTGACATCTTGATTGAAGTCTTGATTGAAGAGACGTTTGAAGACATGTTTTCTTCACTGAAGTCAGGGATTGCCCTTCCCCCAGCCTTGTCTTGATGTATGGTACCCCAAATTATTAGCATTGTTGTAGGTACCAGTGCTGGCTGGTGAGGAAACAGTATGCTGGTTTCCATCAATTGCATTAAAGTTCATATTGGCTTGGTCAATGGATGACCCTTCTCCAAAGTCTGGTTTATATCCACACACAGGTGTAACCACGTTAAAGACATCACACTTGCACAGGTAGTGGTAACCCTTTCTGGTGCATTAGTCTATATGGGGGGGGGTACCCAGGCATTCAAGTGATGATGATGAACAAGGAGATCTGGCAGCTTTATTCATTTTAGAAAGATGCCTTCTTCCAAGTGTCCAAGTGATTGTACCTGTACCAGTTTATTAAATACTGCAGTATCCTTATCAAATATAGGCAGTGAAACAGTAAAGGTGACAAACATTGCATCTTTTATATCACAGTCATGTCTGCTGTAGCAGGGGCCCTGGCTGGGTTGCACTGTAACATAACCAAGGTTTCCAGCAGTGGCAATGGCAAATGTGACCATATGATCTATGCACTTCATAGTACATGCTATATTGTCACAGTGGGGGCACTACCGCCCGGCCATACGTCTGTCATTAATGAGATCTGGGATCTTACCAGTTTCTAAATCTTGTAAGAGATTTGTAATAGTGGTGAGTGCAAAGCTTCCATAAGCAGAGCAAAGGATTTCCCTACCTATGTGGTGCTGTCTAACCTCCCTATTATTAAAGTGTATTGACTGTGTTAACTTGTGTCTGATCTGATTGAAAATCCTAGCAATAAAGTGCATATTATTTGTGGTGAACCTTTCTTCTTGTGCAAGGACAGCAATACCATGTAGCATAGGTTGTATTACATCCTGCTTTAATTTACTATTAATTAATTTAGCATGCCTCCTAATTTTGGCCAAGTTGGCCTGATTTCAAATAGATAGACCAGTCCCAAAAATACCTGTGGCAGACCCTAAAATGCCTGTCATACCAGGAAGAACTAACCCTCTTTTCCCACGTTTAGGTCTGAATACCCCAAGGTGTTCTGTAGAATACTTCCCTGCTACAGGGTCTTGAGCTCGTGTTTGAAATGCTGCCATAATGTAAGTGGCATTACTGTATGAAATTTAGAACTGTTTGTTTTGGAGCAATGACCGAATTCAGCCATGTTCCAGTTAGATAAATTTAAAATTACAGGCACATGCATGTAATTTACATTATTAATTAACATACCTGGAAAAGAAAGAGCAGTTAGGCCACTTTTCGGGCCGGGCTCAAGTATCGGGCAATTTTCATGATTTTCAGAAACAGTTTTAGAAATTACAGTAAGTTAAATAGATTCAGTAGGAATAATGTCCAGCTGGCAAAGTCTCTTCATTGTGAAAACAAAGGCAAAAAGTGGAATTTGCCATAAAGGTAATGTTATAGAGTCCAGCGTGTTGTAAGTGTACATTTTGGAGTGTTAAAGTTCCATTAGAAGCGATTTGAGTGTTTGGTCAACCTTTAAAAGTTCCTTTTTGAAAGCGGGCCACTTCAAGAGATTTACTATTTAAAAGTACATTATGGTCAGTAAATGTCCACACAATGTCCAGCTGCAAAACAAGGGGGTTAAGAGCATTCACGTTGACTTGTAGACTGATAACAGAACCTTCATGTGTAACATAATAAGCTTTGGGAATCAAGACTTTAAAAGGGGCATAGGATGGATGGCTGGAGGTCAAGGGGTCAACCAAAAAGATGGAGCGGGGCAATCTTCTTTCAAGTCCAGGGTCGCCCGGAATTTCCTCTGGAACCTCTGGGACTGGAACTGGAACTAAGGTTGGGTTTGGTATTAGCCTCATCTGGACAAGATCTTGATCTTCAGGATCTGGCTCTGGATCTAGGATGCGAAATGGACCTGGAATAGGCTCAGGCTCAGGAGATGGGACTGGAACCAGCTGGGAAAGGACTTCCATCCAGATGTTGTCATCATGGGATGGTCTTACTGGCATGGGCAATGTTGTGTCCCTCTGGTCAAGATTTCAGACTGGACCTCCGTGACCCAAGCATGGCAAAAGGGTCACAAGTAGGTAGGCCCGGAATAGGACTACCCAGAATTGCCTTCCGTCCATAGATTTTGGCATTTATATTTATTTATTTCCTCTTCACAAAAGTGGGAGCAGGACAGAGGCAGGAAACTACAGACCAGTTAGTTTGACCTGACCTCAGTGGTAGGGAAAATGATGGAATCACTTCTGAAGGAAAGAATTGTTGAGTACCTAGAGGCCAGTGGGGCACAGGACCCAAGGCAGCATGGATTCATGATGGGAAGGTCATGTCAGATGAATCTAATAGATTTCTTTGACTGGGTGACCAAAGTAGTAGACCAGGGAGGGGCTGTGGACATGGCCTACCTAGATTTTAGCAAGGCATTTGATACAGTCCCACACAAAAGATTAATACACAAGTTAGCCAGCCTTGGAGTGGGCCCCAAGGTGGTAGCCTGGATAAAAAATTGGCTAGACAACAGGACACAAAGGGTAGTAGTAAATGGAGTATACAGTGAAGAAAGGAGGGTTACTAGCGGGGTACCACAAGGTTCAGTACTGGGACTGGTCCTTTTTAATGTCTTTATAAGTGACATTGCAGAGGAACTGGAAGGAAAAGTATGTCTCTTTGCAGATGACACAATGATCTGCAACAGGGTTGATACACAAGATGGAGTGGAAAGGATGAGAAGGGACTTGGCAAGGTTGGAGGAATGGTCAAATGTATGGCAGCTCAGATTCAATGCAAAGAAGTGCAAGGTAATGCACATGGGAAACAAAAACCAAGGGGAAGAGTACACAATGGGGGGAGATACTGACAATAGTAAATATGGAAAGGGACCTGGGGGTAATTATATCAGATGACCTAAAGGTGGGCAAGCAATGTGAGAAGGCAGTAAGGAAGGCTAGGGGATACTGGGATGCATAGGAAGAGGCATCAATAGTAGAAAACAGGAAGTTGTTATCCCTCTGTACAGACAGTTGGTGAGACCCCATCTGGAGTACCGTGTGCAGTTCTGGAGACCCCATCTCTGCAAAGACATAGACAGAGTGGAGGCTGTCCAGAGGAGGGCAACCAAAATGGTGCAGGGTCTGCACCAGAAGACATACGAAGAAAGACTAAAGGAGCTTAATATGTATACCCTTGAGGAAAGAAGGGAGAGAGGGGATAATAGAAACTTTCGGGCACCTCAAGGGAATCAACAAAGTCCAAGAGGGTAGCATCTTTCAGAAAAGAGATGTGCAAGAACAAGGGGCACAATTTGAAGATGGGGGACAGCTCAGAGGTAATGTGAGGAAGTATTTTTTCATGGAGAGGGTTGTGGATGCATGGAACAGCCTCCCTGAGGAGGTCGTGGAGTCAAGAACAGTGGGGGAATTCAAGAATGCATGGGACAGACATAAGGCAGTCCTAGTGGGGGGTAGGAGGAAGTAAGCTGTTGGTTAACTAGGATCTGCAGCTTATCTGTTAGGTAGGAAAATAGGCAGACTAGATGGGTCAAGCGGTCCTTATCTGCCATCAAATTCTATGTTTCTATGTTTTAAAATCCAAATACAGAAAATAGGCCATCTGTTAAAAATACATGTCCCTTCCCCAATAAGTGGGGAAGAGGTTATACAGTTGTATACTTAAAACCTTTAAACAGCTTCAACTGATTTGCATGGCACCATTTCTCAGTTATCTGTGCTGATTTTTTGGCTTAAATGGTTCTATGTATTTAGAAGTGTGAGCCCCTGCTTCTGGATCGTGAGTACGTGTCTGGCATGCTGCAAGTAAGTTTAATAACATGGCACTATGAAACCTAGAAGTGTTGGTACTGGAGCAGAATCTAAATTCTGCCACATTGTGATTGGTGAGATTTAAAATCACTAGGATATGCATAAAGTGCAAATTATTTACATGGGTACCTGGGAGTGATGATGCAACTAGACCACTAGTTGGTTTGTGTTTCTGCATTGGACATTGGGTAGGTTCTTCCTCTGTTGGGGGAACAATAGTTGGAAACATGACAGTGCTAGCAATGGAATTAAGTGCACAATGCTGTCTTAATAGTACCATTTGGGAATTAAGCACAACAATTTGAGTTTATGAGTGCAGTGTGTTTGTATACACTTTTGTGTGTTGTGTTTAGGTCTGGTCTATAGACAGGGTACCATTGGGTTGAGCTTGTGTATGTCTGAAAAAACAAACTGTGAGCAACAAATGGATTATTTGTAGACATTTTTTTTTCAGTGTCTTTGGAGAGCTATTGATATACTTCCTTTATTTCTGGATCTGCCACCTATGGCTCAGTCAGGTCCAGGGGCACTTTTGTTTTGTTTATAGCTACCATAGGTGTTGCACTGGAAGGGGGCATGATTCATATCCCCCTTCCCCTCGAGCTCCTTCTTTGGTGAAAGAGGCAGCTCGGTTATTGTAGTAATGGAAGGGTTTTGTGTGGGTTGGCCAATTCTGGAGCAGAGACCAGACGACAAATTAATAAATTGTGTAACAGTTTTACGTAGAGGTCAGATGGCACTCTATTGACAGTAGTGGTTGTGGACATTTAACCACAATAGTGTTTTGGCAAATTTTATTTGCCAGTCAGTTAGCACATTAAAAGGTGTATACTGAATAGATATCCATAGGGTGGCCCTAGAATATCACAATGTTTTTTACACTTTTAACAGCATTACATTTTAAAATAGCCTACTCCATATATGAGGTGGTTTGTAGGGTACTGAGTGTTGTTTTCCCCCCTGGAGGGGTGGGTCTTATGTCTTGCTTCAGTCCCTGGTTAGAGGGACCCTTTTGTTTCCTGATAAAGAAAAATAAAAACACAACACAAAGAGCAAGGGCATGTAGACCATTCTCTCTGCTGTAGATTAGCATTGATTTTTTGAATGCTGCTGCATTAGCCTTATATTGATGTACTGTGTGCCTTTGGCTATCTCTACCAACTGTGCCATTGGCAGGGTAGATGGTGTTGTGGTTGCCAGGCACACCTTACTTGATTTGTAAAAATCAAATAAAAATGAAACAAAATCAAAACAGAGACAGAAAGGCGTCCCTGTCCCTCTCAGCTCTAATTTACAAAAACACAGTCTTAACTGAGTCACATAAAATCCTGTACATTTTATTTACATGTTAAGTGAGTCACACCATGGCTGTAACAAAAAGTGTTAAAACAAGTCAAAATGATTAGAAAAAACTCCCTATTGATTGTGGATGTCACTCCTAAATGATATGCCCCTTGGTATATCTTATGGGCACAACAGGTAAATTAATTTGGAAACAACAACATAGTCCTAATATGTTTCCTTTCAGCAGTTAAAACTGCATAGCAAGTGACCTTACTGTCTTTTTCATGTGAGCTGTCAAAGTAAGCGGCTTGTTATGGATGCTGGGGCATTAGAAAATTCATGTCCCCCCCCCCCGATTGCATTGATTAGCAAGGGAATCACATGTGAATGGTACCAGGAAAAAGATAGAAAATCAATCAATAAATAAAAAATATAAGCCATGGTGATAATGAACCTTTGTGAAGGAAGATGATACACAAGGGTTGGCATTTTTAAAAGATAAGCCAAAGGGTATTGGCAGCAATCCCAGGAGCAAATGGCTCTCCTTCTTTGGTTGGACAGAGGACAAGCATGAAGCGTATGCTTTTGTAAAAAAAAAAAAAAAAGGTAAAATTTTAAAAGTCACTAGTTAATGTGTGTTTATGAAACACTTGCATAAAAAGGGAAAAAGAAAATTATTTAGCCAGGACAGGCGAACCATGTCTGAACTTTAGGGGTATGGGAATACAAGGAGGTCAACTGACTTTCCAAAGGTCACACAATGTGCAGGTGGGGCTGGAGGGATTCAAACTGAGGTTACAAGGTTTGCATCTGAGTGCCATTTGTAACTGCATTTTACTAGAAGTCCACAGGAGGTTCATGCCTCCCGTGGCAAACATTGTATTTAGCAAAAAAATAAATAAATAAAAATTAAACATGGTAAACTGTAAAATGAAGTAGCTTATTAAAATGGATGGGGCCTTTTTGTTTTAAAACATAATGCTTTGTTTACATTTTAACTATACAAAACAAAATACAGGAAAAACTAAAATAGCATTAAAAAAACGAAAAACAAATAAGCAAGGCTTTGAAAGCTTTAGCTTTGTATAATGAAGGGTGCGAGGGAACACAGTTAATTAGTCATGCATCCTAGCCTGGCTAGCTGCCACGACTGATGACGTGGTGTTAGGCTGATGTATCAGCCATATTTAAAAAAACAAATAAACACAATTTTCTCTTTTTGTAAGGAGAGAAACCAAAGGAAAAAACTTTTTAAAACCAAACAAGCATCTCAAGCTGCTATTAAACCACACTTAAATTGCAAGTTTCTTACACAGACTTAATCTTTCTGTGTCATACACCAGACCATCCCTAACTCCCTTCACGTACATCTCAAACCAATTACAGCATCCTTTAAACACTTTCATTTCTTGCACATATACCAACCAATCCAATTTTCTCTCTAAACAAGTCCATTAATAAAAAAAAAAAACAATTTGTGAATAGGGATTCTCCCCATATTTTTTCAGGGACAAGATTTATAAAACAATATACATATTAAACAGCAGCGGAGCCCTCCTGCATAGACTTAATCTTAACTAGCTCACATATAACCTTGATGCTGCAAAATTACATACAAGCATCTTCATTGTTTCATTTCACCAAGAAGAAAAAACACTTTTCACACTGCTTATATTTACATAGCATGTTTGAAAACTGCTACTTTTCAGAACATTCAGACAAAACAAGAAAGAAAACCAAACTTATTCTTTACAGCTTGCAGTGCGTACTTGTAGTGTATATTGTTTTGCTCCGAGCTATCAGGCTCAGAAACTAATAAAATAGATTCTTAGAGTAAAGAAACAGAAAGAATAGTTTGACTGGCCAGTTTCTTTTAGAAAGGAGGAAAACAAAAAGGTATAGCGGTACAGTTTAGTTTTCAAAGATTGCATAGGCAGTTTTGTGAAACATTATGTAGCATATTACACTCAAACCATTTCAAGCTTGATAAACAGCATATATGGCAAAGCAATTACATAACCCTTTTCAAATGCATTTTACATTTTATGTGACTAGGTTACTGTTTACTAACATAATCTTTCCTTTACAGTTTGTTTTGGGGGTGGGGCTTGCTGTTGACTGTGCTAGGGGTGGAGGTCTACCAGGACTCATGTGTTCCAGAGGATGGGAGTTCTCTTTTTCTCTCTGGCATCATGCCTGGGGTTTCCGACACCCCGAGTAGGCTGGCCTTTGGGCTCATCATTGATCGTTTCATCATCCTTGGATGAGGCAAGATCAATGGGGGATACATACAAAACAGCTTTTAAAATTACCCTTAAGGCACTTTTTTTCACAGAATTCTACATTTTTACATACCTCTCTGGTTGCTTGGCTGCAATCTTGCTTCAAGGATAAATTCTCAGCCTCCAGTGCATGAATTTTGGAACACAGTGTTGAAACAATAAACCCCCTATAATCCTGTTTTTTCCTCATTGCATGTTTAGTATCCAAATACAGTGGGCATAGGCACTGTATTGGAGCACTTTGTGAATGGGCATTGGAAGCAAAAGCACCCCATTTTGCATACAAAGTCAAAAGGTTAGAAATACCTAGTCTAAGCTCTAAACCAAAACTACTAACTGTGCTATTTTCAATGACCATTTTGAGAGCACCTTCCATATCCTGCTCATGAATAGAAATAAAAAGCATATCGATCCACCCTTTACTCTATTTTTGAACCGTTTGCATAACTGTAGGAAAAACAGCTTCTGCTCCTAAATCCTGTTCTAGTCCTGAGCCACATTCATCAATTATGTTGCATATTTTGCTGAGCTCTGTTGGACAACCTCTGGCTTTGTTATTATGATCTAACAAACTCTTAGTTACCTGCAGGGAAACGTACCCCTTTAGGGAATGTCAGGAGATTACTACACCATAACAAAACATACAATACCCCTCTTACAGGTCCTGTGACTGAGAATGGCTAATAATAAGAATCAGAAGTATTCATAAAAGCAACGTAAGGTTATTTTTATTATCCCACTAGCTTGCTTATAGGACAGTCATTATACATCACATACTAGTTATGTAACAGATGCACCCAGGAGTCTGGTTCTCTCGAACACTGCAGTGTCATGCAGGGTCTGCCTGCGATATCCTTGGAGAGGCTATGGGGTACATGGGTTTTTATATCCTGATAACATCTAGTCTGGTGATAGATACACCAGCTCATGTGCGTATAATGATCACACTTACTATTACTCTTATTGGTCAGTTTGGTGGGTGGATGGGGTATTATCTTAGTTGCCCTTTTGAATGCTACAATATTGTAGCTCTCTACACATGAAGCATTCTACTCATAAGAACACGCTTATGTCAATGATGTGTTCTTATGGATAAAACACTTTGTAAATGTATCATCATGCTCTCTAAAAGGTTTATTCATATAAATATAGCCATATCAGCACATGGCACCTTAGCTGTAGAGGGTGCTCCCGGGTAAATAAATCATTATATTTCTGACATTAATGCAGCAAAATAGCATTGCAGTTCTAGCCTAGAATATTATTCATGGTGTTTTGTCTGTCCCCTGCAGGGTCATATGTAGGGTAAAGGTCGTGCTTCAGAAGCAGTGCAGTTTTATAGCTTGTATCTACATTCTATGCAAGAATAAAGAATCGCCTAGCCTTATGTGTATGTAAACCAATACTAAACTTATGTAGATGTTCCCTAGCTACTTGTGTGCATCCCTAGCTCTATATGTAATGTGTTCTCCCCCCATTTTCTGTATATGTGTGTGTGTGTGTGTGATCTGCATGGCATGAGCATACAGGTAAACATGACGTGCCTTGTGCATGTGATGTGTGTGTGTGGGTAAGCTTGTAGTCATGAGGTACCTTGTGTACATCATGTGCTTGTGAGTGAGCATATTATTACACAACTTTTGGTTTCTGCTACTGTGAGTCAACCCCCTGCCACAAACAATTTCCACCTCATACCCCTAGACACGGGGAAGGGGGGCTTACATATACTACTACTACTTGAGTGACCACAGGCAACAGTGTAGTCAGAGCAGAAGAGAGGAAGGATGCCAACTGCATCTGAATATGTGTGTAGGCTCCATGATGCTCTGCATAGAGGAATCCTAGGAGATAAAGGAAGATAGAAAACAACTGGAAGAGCGCAGCATTATGCCAGCACCCCTCAGTATCAAATTATGGGGTTAAGTGTTTCAGTTCACTTCCTGACAACATTTCTACAGAGTTGTTTAAAATTTGAAGAGCCCATCTTATAGTTACTAGGTGTATGGAGGAAAACAGTGGTGTGAAGAGGTGCCCAATTGCTTCCACACACGTAACAGCTATCTAAAAAGGGCCTGCTTAGTCATCAAGGGGGGCTTGCAATGCAAATGAAGGTCACTAGATGTTAATGAGCACAACTGGGGTTTGTTCTCATTATCAGCAGAGGGTGCAACACCGATGGGCTTGTGTCAGTGGCATAATACCAGTTGCATGGAGCTGTGCCATCCATAAATGGCTGTAAGCAAAGGACTACTGCTTAAGCTGTCCCCCACTCCTGATCTGAACCTTGATGGTCGGTTGTGGGTGACAGTTACTTTCTTCATTTAGGCCACAGCAGGCCTTCCAGTTGGTCCAATGGCCCTGTTTCCTAATGCCAGCCCACAAAAAGATCCCTGGCATCCAGTGGTTCCACCATCCCTATACCTATTTCCTTTGGAGCACTCCTCCATTAAATTGATCCTATGTCTCTGTTCCCTGTCAGCTTCTCTGTTCCACATTACACATTTGTGGTACCCCCTGAACTGCTTTTCACTGCTCTCACTTAAGAGATGTCACAAAACATGCAACTGCACTGTGCAAGTGTAATCCCCCCTACAAAATGGTGTTCCTATAATGTCTTCCTGGGCTTGCCTAATGCCCATTGTCAGGATAGTGTCCTGTGTCTGCAGTAGTTAATGTGTCTGCATGACAGTGCTATAGTAAAGTCTCCGTGCCTGTCTTTTTAAGAGACTCGTTATGCTATGTTAGAAATTAGTCTGGGCTGGGGTCCAAGTAGTTTAAGGCTTGTGACCAGCCAGACAAGTGGTATTTCTGCTCCATTCTGCAGTCGCAAGTGCGCAGAGAGAGTCCGTTTAGAAACTGTGATTATTTGCTGTTTATCTGCTTTAATAATAATAATATAGGAGATTGTCTAACCTGCCTTCCAATGCAGCATGGACTTTTTGCATAGAGCCACCATTCTGGTTCTGGACTGCCAGAGCTGGACCAGTCAGAACCTTGGGGGCTCTAAAATGGAGACTGTCCCCAGAGGCCTTGTGGAAGTGAATTTCTGTAGGAATTGTAGTTTTTAAGGTTTGGCCCCTAAATGGACCTGGATGGGGAGTCCTTTCTGTGACAGACAGTTCTATCAGCCAACTGAACCTTTTGGATCACTTGGAAAGCCCAGAGCTGCCTGCAGCAGTGAGTCAGTTGAGAGTTGGAGTTTGGAGAGTGAACAGCTTCAGTGATTCGAGCAGCTGCTCCCACGTAGTAGCATGGGGAATCGGCGGGAAGGCTATGTTTGGCCTGCCTGCCGCCATCTTCCAGTGTGAAGAAGTCAGCTAGAGTAAAATCAGACATAATTCAAGTAACTTTGATTTGAGACCTGAAACCTGAAGAGAAAGTGAGTGATTGTGGCCTGTGTGTGGACCGAAGACTTGCTCCAGAAGCGATCAGCCTGTCAGGTACCGAAGTGAGCCTCAGAGCGAAAGGTTTGTGCAGCAACCCTGCTGAATTGCAAACAGACGTTATCCGATCTGTGGCTGATAGCTGTGTCACTTATAAGTGTGCTGAATGTGTAGTGTGGGTCACGATCTGGTTCCCCACAATTGTGTATGTTATGCTTCTCGTTAAGGACTAAATCCGAACTGCTTGCTCTGTCTGGGCCCTGCCATCTCGGCCTAGATTGCTGCTCCCACCGTAGAGACATTTTCAATGAAAAACCCGCTCATGCATTTGGCTCCCTGCTCAACACCATCGAACAGGTGGCGACCACCATGGTGAGTCGTGTGGGCCCTGCTTCCCCCTGGCAATCCAGTACAGCATCCAGAGGTCTTCTTCTCATCAGTCCTGCCTCCTGGTCTGGGTAGCATGAGTGCCAAACAGGGTAGCTCCCTGCAACAAAGCTGCAATCATTGTGTGTCATTTGATTTATTTGTTTGGGTTTATTACAACGAACTGAGTCATCTGGCTCTGGATTACAAATTCTCGGTTGATGTGCATGCTAATTGTTTTCTTTCCTAAGGGCCCCAACAACAGCTGCAACGCTGGCCTATCCAGGGCAACACTTCAGGCTAGCCTGCCTAACAACTGGGTACCCAGGGTGTGTGACTGTAACAAAGAGACTCCTTGTGCATGCATGTTCAGCCTGAATCAATCAGATCTAATAACCATCTGCTAGATTTCTGCCCCCACCGCTGTTCACGTTCCCTGAATAAATTAGATTTTGTTCTTTCTGCATTTAACCTGGCTAGTGTGTACCTTCTTGGAGGGGATACTGTACTGCCATTGAACTGTTATATTACAGGTCTTATTTTACAGGGGGTCTCCAGGGCATTTGCAGCTGATCCCACTTTGGTGGTGAGTGCACAGAGTGTGGGTTTAATATTGTTATCATATGGTATATGTGACTGTTTATCTATTGATTTATTCAGTCAACTAGAAGAGTTGGTGGGTGGTTATAGCATCCTGGAGGGCTATACCAATAGCAGTTACGCTGCCCCAAAACCATTCCTCTGGGTGGAGGCACCTGTTACCTGAGCTCAGGCCCCTCAACCTGTGCCTAGTCATGCAGGCAGGGATAGTAGCTCATAGGATAGTGCAACCTAGGGGTTACATCTTGGAGGCACCACTGGGATTTGCGCCCTCTAGTGGTCAGAAGTGTGAACTAGAATCCAGAAATAAAAATCTCACCAGAAATGGAGGCGCTTACTATGCCCAAGTTTAAGATTGCTCCCCATAAGCTGGTTGTGCATTGCATGATGGGGTGGAGTGAGGCCAAGGGGATATATCCCCGACATGCCATATTGCTACTTGATATCCCACTAGGGACCACTAATGATATAATTGTAGAAACTGTGGGGAAAGTTAAATGTTTAGGGAAGGTTCAAGTGAAGGGGTGGGACTCAGATCTGTTTGATCAAACCCTGATGGCCCTCCTCTCGTGTAGCCTCCCTACAGACCCTGAAGAAGTACCCCCTATTATCCTGCAGGAAGGGTCCCAGAAGGGGTGGTGAGTTATCCATTTACATAGTGACCCATCTTCTCCTGGGGGATCCCCAAAAGTGGAAGGGTTTAAGGACAAACTGTTAAGGTTGTTAGCTACTGAAGGGCAAACAGCCAAGGAATTGTTAAAAATGTTGGACATTTCAGAGGAGACCACTCCCTTACAGTCTCCCCAGCCTCTCCGTTTACTCCTAGAGCATCCACTGTGATCACCTCCCCCATAGTGATACTGTCTGTACACCTGGACTCCTATCGCAGGCTCAGACTGTTCTCTGGTGCAGTGCCCGTACCGGGGGGGAGGATGATTTGGAAACATGGATGGACAATGCTACTCCATTAGTCCAAAAGTGGCAATGTTCAGAGGGGGAAAGAGAAAGAGATTTATGGAAAGTTTAAGAGGCCCTGTACTGGAAGCCATCTGCTTTCTTCGATCCACTAGCCCAAAAACCACTGCAGCTGAGTACCTTTCTGCTTTGGAGGGGAGTGTTTGGCAGCATGGAATCTGGGGAGGACTTAATGTGGAAATTCAAGTCCACCAAACAATGGAAGACTGAGAAGTTGTCTGCTTTTGTCACCTGAATTAAATGGGCCTTACAGAGGGCCCATAGAAAAGGGGGGGATACCCGATAGCGAACTGAATAGAGTCAGGCTGGAGCATATCCTAAAATCTGCCACATACTCCAGTGTGCTCATGCTGTAATTGAAATTCCAGGATTGTAAAGCAAACCCTCCCAAATATTGCTGACTCATGAAAGAAATTCGAGAGGCCGAGAACACTGAGGAAGGATGGGAGCCCTATGCGGGGTTGCCCGTACCAGCCAGGTCGCAGACCGGTCCGAAGAGTGAGATGAAAATTCTAAAATCCAACAAGTATGAGAACTGCTTAAAGAGGTTAAGGAGATGCAGGCCAGCCAACACGCTGTAGCTGAAGTGGCTAGAAGCTCACACCCTTCCCCTATGCCAAATGAAACCCGCAGTGAGGCTTCACCGGGGGGGTGTAGGGGTCCATGCCATTGTCCCCGAACCCCGGGTTGAGACTCAACTGATGGAAGAAATGAGTGCTCTGGTGGGAGACCTCATCCATGCCACTCATGCCACCAGCCACTGGGGAGGCCCTGAAGATAGAGAGACTGAATCCAAGCCAAAAGAGGACCCTAGAACTCCTCTTAATCAGTCCAAAGTTTGGGATAAATCTCCCCATTACCGAGACCCCAAGGAACAAGTGTTTTGCTACAGATGTGGGGAGGACAGACACACCTGGCCGGGTTGCACCCTCCCAGAAAACTTGTGAAGGGTCACTGCCAGACTGTTAAACTTAGTTCATCAGAGTAATATAAAGCCTCAGCCAGGCCCACAAAATAAGTCTTATTCCTCAAAAACTGTTGTGGGACAGACCACCAAATCAACTTCTCTGGACTGATCTGAGGTTGTGGGCCCCTCCATGGAGACTACTGTGACTGTAAATGGCATTGTCACTTGTGCTGCATTGGACAGTGGTTCACAAGTGACAATTGTATTTCAAGACTGCTATGACCAGCATTTATTTGACGTCCCTATGCAACCTCTCGAAGGACCACACGTGCGGGGTTTGAGTGAAAAATACTATCCCTATCTAGGGTATGTCTGACTATAGTTGTCATTCCCTATGGCTGCAGCAGGTGTGGATGAGCAAATGAAGACTCTGGTCTTGGTGTGCCCCACAACCGGACTATACAATGGTGTCCCGCTACTAATTGGTATGAATGCTCATATGTTTGGGTGGTTAGCTCAACTTTGTCAAGAAAAGCAAGCCAAGTGAACCAGACGGGCCTTGCGCATTCCAGCCTTAGTAAACCAGACCTATGACTTGAAACTGCAACACCAGGAGGTAGAGAAGGATGAACCCATGGTGATAGTCTGGAGAAAAGATCCTGACTCAGTCGTGCTACCCCCCAATGCTCAAGGCACTATTCGTGGTGAGGTGTGCCTCAAAACTGATGTGAAAAACAAGATCCTTATGCTTGATGCCCCAGAAGAGGGGAAGCTGCCTAAGGGGCTGTTGGTCAAGCCCAGCATTCTACCAGCCTGGGCGCATGCCTATGCCTGGCGGGTTGTCGTGCAGGTCCAGAACATGTCAGATCAGGAAATCCAAGTGAATCAGGGGTGAACTTTAGCCACTGTGTATTGTGTGGACACTGCCGTGCTGCCCAGCAAGAAGTGCCCCGTTGAGAGTGATGAGGTGACTTCTGATCTGTTTGACTTTGGGGAGTCACCCCTCCCTGCTGAATGGAAAACTAAGATCAGCCTGAAGCTTTCCTAGAGAAGCCAAGTATTTTCTTTAAAGGAATGGGACGTGGATTGTGTCACCGGGGCTGAGCATCACATTCGACTCCATGATGAGAGGCCATTCAGAGAGAGATCCCGTCGCATTGCTCCGGCTGACATAGATGATGTACCGAGGCACCTTCAAGAGATGTTGGCTGCAGGGATCATCCAAGAGTCTCGAAGCCCATATACCTCCCCGATTTTGGTAGTCCGCAACAAGAATGGATAAGAAAGGATGTGTGTGGACTACCGGACTTTGAATTGAAGAACTGTACCGGACCAGTACACCATGCCCCCACATCCAGGATGCCCTTGACTGCCTTAATGGAAGCCAGTAGTTTTCTGTAGTTGACCTACAGAACGGGTACTATCAAATCCTGATGGCCCCAGAGGACCATGAGAAGACAGCATTCATCTGCTGTCTGTGTTTCTATGAATTCCTATGTATGCCTCAAGGTATTTCGGGTACACCTACCACTTTCCAGCGGCTGATGGAATGAGCAGTGGGAGACATGAACTTGCCAGAGTGCCTTGTGTACCTTGATGATGACATTGTGATTGGGTAAACTTTAGAAGAACACGAAGCTCGTTTGTTCAAGGTCCTTGATCGATTAGAAGATTTTGGACTGAAGTTATCCATAAACATGTCAGTTTTTTCAAACATCGTAAAATATGTTGGACATGTAGTATCAGCTGATGGGATTCAGACAGACCCTAATCAAGTGGAGTCTTTGACCACCTGGCCTCAGCCGAATAACTTAGAAGAGTTGCAAAGGTTCTTGGGGTTCTGCAGCTATTATCGCCAATTCATAAAAGACTATTCCAAAGTTATTTGCTTTTTGCTCAATCTCACTCTGACTATTCCCCTCCCAACAAAAAGTATAAGAAAAGCACCATTATGGAGGAAGACAAGGTCTACTTCAGCACACATGAACTTTTTGGAGCCAGGTGGACTTCTGAGTGTGAAGCTGCTTTCTACAAAATCATTCATCAACTTACCCACGCACCTGTGCTTGCCTGTGCCGACCCTACCAAATCCTATGTACTGCACACCAACGCCAGCTTAAAGGGGCTAGAAGCCATTCTGTATCAAGAGTATGAAGAAGGTCTATGCCCAGTGGCATTTGCCAGTCGGAGCTTAACACCCTCTGAAAGAAATTACCCAGTACACAAGCTTGAATTTCTTGCCGTCAAGTGGGCTGTGGTGGATCAATTTCACGAGTATCTCTATGGGGCCAAGATCCTAGTCAAAACTGACAATAATCCACTTACCTATGTTCAGACCTCTGCTGAACTGGATGCCTCAGGGCATCGCTGGTTGTCTGCGCTTTCTACTTACGACTATGTAGTGGAGTATCGACCAGGCCTAAACCACATTGATGCAGACGCCCTCTTGAGAAGGCCAGATTCCAGTGAACATTGGGCGAAACTGTCTGAGCAGTCTCTCAAGGCCCTCTGTCAAAAGTTTGATAAAGATAAGTACCCTTCTTCTGAAACCACTGATTGCCTAGTAGACTGTTTAGGTCCTCCAGAAACCTGTATCCCCACAGCCTACTGCCACTTTGCCGCTTTAGACCTTAGTGCTTTACCTCAGTTCAACCTTGTGAACATACAGTGGACCCAAACCCAAGATCCCATGATTAGACCTATGCTTGATGCTTTGCACGCTAGTAAGAATGTGTCCAAACTCCGTTCTTCAGACCCACGGACTGCCCTCTTGTTTAAAGAAGGTCCCAGACTTAAGTTATGTAATCATCTCCTGTATCAAGAGACAGTAAATCGGCAGGGCCAACTTGATAAACAGCAACTGGTATTTCCCACAGCCTTCAAACACTTAGGCCTACGGGCCCTCCATGATCAAATGGACATTTAGTTTGTGATCAGACTCTCGACTTAGCCCATGCCCAATTCTACTGGACAAAATTGGGAGCTGACATTGAGGCCCATATCCAAATGTGCAGCCGCTGTCTTCAAAGAAAAGCCCCGCCCCAAAGGGCTGCTCCGTTAGTCAATATCTCCACCAACGCACCCATGAAGCTGGTGTGTATCGACTTCCTGTGTCTTGAACTTGACCAAAAGAACACTGGAAATGTGCTTGTTGTAACTGATCATTTCACAAGGTATGCCCAAGCTTACCCCACCAAGGATCAGAAAGCATCTACAGTGGCCAAGGTCCTTGTGGAGAAGTTCTTCGTCCATTATGGTGCACCTCAGAGAATTCATTCTGATCAGGGGAGAGATTTTGAAAGCAGGCTGATAAAGAAATGCTCTCACTGTGGAGGGTGAGGAAATCCAGAACTACTCCTTATCATCCTCAAGGGGATCCACAACCTGAACGGTTTAACAGGACACTACTTGACATGCTGGGCACACTTCACCCTAAAGACAAGTCTCAATGGAGCCAACAGATCAGCACCTTAGTACACGCCTATAATTGCACCAAGAGTGATGCCACTGGGTTCTCCCCTTACCGCTTGATGTTTGGCCGGGAAGCCTGGTTGCCTGTGGACATTTACTTTGGAGTATCCCCGAATGGAGTCAAAGCTGAGAAATATTTACAGTATGTTCAGAAGTTAAAGACCCAGCTAAACCATCCCTACCAACTGGCTCAAACCATGGCGGCCAAAAGAAATCTGGAAAACAAAGAACGGCATGCCAAACATGTCAAAGCTCAGGAATTGTTACCTGGAGACTGTGTGCTGTTATGAAACTTGGGACTAAACGGAAAGCATAAAATTGCTGATAGGAGGCACCATCTTCTGCATATCATTGTCAGCAAGCTAGACAATCTGCCAGTATATAAAGTGTGCCCTGAGAATGATCCTCGAGCCACCTTGACTATGCATTGGAATCACTTTTGCCTTTTGGTCAAGTAATCATCGATTCTGTACCTTCAGACACTGCCCCTCCAGGGCCTGTAACTAGAGCTGCAGCCAAAAAGAGACATATTCACCCTTCTCCAGCTGTCAAGGATTCAAGGCCTTCCCCTAGGCAGGCCCAAAATGACAATGATTGTCAGTCTGAGTCTGATGACAGTGAGTGTGAAGCTTCATATTACCCATCTTATGAAATGAGTCAGTTATTTCAAGGTAATCCCATGTACAATTGTGGAGATGAAGCTGGGCCTTCAGGACTGCCTGACTCTCCATCCTCTCTTCAAAACATGTGCACCCTGAAAGTGAGATGCAAAGTGTGACTTCTGAAGTAGTTGACTCTTCGTGTCTGGTCGAACTGTTCTAATTGTCAGAAAGAGAGCCTGCAACAGAAAACGTCTCTGGTGACATACCAGAACCTATGTGATCCTAACCCTGGTGTGATAGATGGCAATGGTGAAATCAATGATGCTGAGAGTGTTAGTCAAGTTTTGCAAGACCTAGATGTTCTAGAATTTCCCCTGGATGATGAATCCAGGTCTTCTTCAGAATCAACCCGTGAAAGCAATATCATGGAGTCAGAGTAAACAGAGCAAGAAGCAGACAGTGCTTCCAATATGGAACCCTCAACCAGTGCAGAGGTACCCCTCCCTACAGGAGCAGAATCTAATGCAGATGTTGAAAGCCATGAGCCCGTGTCTGTTCCTCCATGAAAATCTGGAAGCGCTACCAAATCAGTGATACGTCTCAGTTATAACTCCCCTGGGAGACCTGTGGACCTCCCCTTATATGTTGTCCATAAAGGAGTCTATATTTCTGAAAGCTCACTTCCCAAATTGAGTTACTCTGCTACTTCTAAGTTAATTGTCCACCAATCAAAACCTGGTGCTCCTGCCTCATCTAGCCCCAATATAACGGATAAGGATGGGCCCCCAACTATGTTGTTTAAAATACAGGAAACAGTACAGACCTGAATGGTCAGAGTAATGTGGTTATGTGGTTGAATTATTTCAAAACATGCTATGTGTATGTCAAATGCATAAATACTGTTATTACAGAGAGTCAGTGATATCATGAATAAGTATAGTAATGGTTACAGTATTTGCTTTTACTGATGCATCAGCTTTATTTTATAAGGTATACCAATGAAACATGTATGTATCTTGTCTTGTGATGTCTTTTATATAATGTTATAGTAAGTATAAACTTGATGCGGATGCCACATTTTTCCAGGCAAGGAAGGGTGTAACCCCCCTACAAAATGGGGTTCCTATAATGTCTTCCTGGGCTTGTCTAATACCCATTGTCAGGATGGTGTCCTGTGTCTGCAGTAGTTAATGTGTCTGCATGAGAGCACTATAGTAAAGCCTCCATGCCTGTCTCTTTAAGAAACTCATTATGCTGTGTTAGAAATTAGTCTGGGCTGGGGTTCGAGTAGTTTATGGCTTGTGACTAGCCAGACAAGTGGTATTTTTGCTCCATTTTGCAGTCGCCAAATGCGCAGAGGGAGCCCATTTAGGAACTGTGATTATTTGCTGTTTATCTGCTTTAATAATAATAATAATATAAGAGTTTGTCTAACCTGCCTTCCAATGCAGCATGGACTTTTTGCATAGAGCCACCATTTTGGTTCTGGACTGCCAGAGTTGGACCAATCAGAACCTCGGTGGCTCTAAAATGGAGACTGTCCCCAGAGGCCTTGTGGAAGTGAATTTCTGTAGGAATTGTAGTTATTAAGGTTTGGCACCTAAATGGAGTGGAGGGGGAGCCCTTTCTGTGACAGACAGTTCCATCAGCCAACCGAACCTTTTGGATCACTGGGAAAGCCCAGAGCTGCCTGCAGCAGTGAGTCAGTTGAGAGTTGGAGTTTGGAGAGTGAACAGCTTCAGTGATTCGAGCAGCTGCTCCTGCGTAGTAGCATGGGGAATCGACGGGAAGGCTATGTTTGGCCTGCCTGCCACCATCTTCCAGTGTGAAGAAGTCAGCTAGAGTAAAATCAGACATAATTCAAGTAACTTTGATTTGAGACCTGAAACCTGAAGAGAAAGTGAGTGATCGTGGGCTGTGTGTGGACTGAAGACTTGCTCCAGAAGCGATCAGCCTGTCAGGTACCGAAGTGAGCCTCAGAACAAAAGGTTTGTGCAGCAACCCTGCTGAATTGCAAACAGACTTTATCTGATCTATGGCTGATAGCTGTGTCACTTATAAGTGTGCTGAATGTGTAGTGTGGGTCGCGATCTGGTTCCCCACAGTTGTGTATGTTATGCTAGCTGGAAGCTGCTCCAGCACTCGTTACGGACTAAATCCGAACTGCTTGCTCTGTCTGGGCCCTGCCACCTTGGCCTAGATTGCTGCTACCACCGTAGAGACTTTTCTGATGAAAGACCTGCTCAGGCATTCAGCTCCCTGCTCAACACCATTGAACTGGTAGCGACCACCACGGTGAGTCTTGTGGGCCCTGATTTCCCTGGTAATCCAGGACAAGATCCAGAGGAC
Organism: Neoceratodus forsteri; assembly: GCA_016271365.2. NCBI lineage: Eukaryota > Metazoa > Chordata > Ceratodontiformes > Ceratodontidae > Neoceratodus > Neoceratodus forsteri. The sequence goes on along the minus strand of CM057455.1, from coordinate 1,353,817,732 downwards.
TTCATCTCGTCAGTCCTGCCTCCTGGTCTGGGCAGCGTGAGTATCAAACAGGGTAGCTCCCTGCAACAAAGCTGCAGTCATTGTGTGTCATCTGATTTATTTGTTTGGGTTTATTACAACGAACTGAGCCATCCAGCTCCGGATTACAAATTCTGGGTTGATGTGCATGCTAATTGTTTTCTTTCCTAAAGGCCCCAACAACAGCTGCAACACCAGCCTAAATTGGGCAATGCCTCAGGCTAGCCTGCTTAACAACTGGGTACCCAGGGTGGGTGACTGTAACAAAGGAGCTCCTTGTGCATGCATGTTCAGCCTGAATCAATCAGATCTAATAATCATCTGCTAGATTGCTGCCCCACCTTTGTTCAAATCCCACTGAATAAATCAGATTTTGTTCTTTCTGCATTTAACCTGGCTAGTGTGTACATTCTTGAAGGGGATATTGTACTGCCATTGAACTGTTGCATTACAGGTATTATTTTATAGGGGGTCTCCAGGGCATTTGTAGCTTATCCAGTCCTGGTGGTGAGTGCACAGAGTGTGGGTTCAGTATTGCTATCATATGGCACATGTGACTGTTAATCTCTTGATTTATTCAGGTCACTAGAATGGTTGGTGGGTGATTATAGCATGCCGGAGGGCTATACCAATAGCAGTTACGCTGCCCCAAAACCGTTCCTCTGGGTGGAGACACCCAGTCCCCAAGCTCAGCCCCCTCAACCTGTGCCTAATCATGCAGGCACGGGTAGTAGCACGTAGGATAGCGCCACCTAGGGGTTACACAAGGGTCACCATGATTTGTGGATGGCCCTGCAATCCATTTGCATGGTGACTTTCACCTCCTTCCCCAAGTAGTCATAGGGCAGTTCTTGACTGCATGGGAAAAGGCTGCAACAAAATCCCCGTTGTGGACAACTCATTGGACAACTCAGGGGGGTCACAGGCAAGAGACTGCTGCATAATTGTTAGCACAATGATTTTGCTGTGATCACTTGCGACTGTATGCTGTGCTTAAACTCTAATCCTTTTCTGAACCTATCAGGCTGCTTTTGTTTTGTATAACCATGAACAAATATGATTGTAGAACAGTTACTTTTGCTAAGTTTTTATATTTGTTCTTGTCTTTTCTTTTTGTATAATTGGAGGACTTTGGAGGACTTAGCCCATAGTTCGGTGGGAAGGGGAAAACTCTCACCATGTCCCCAACTGAGCAGTACTTAAACCATGTCCTTTGAATGCTCAGTTTGTTGCAGTAGCCACATGGCTCCTGGCTTACCCACCCAACCTTCCCTTTCTTCACCTACCTCTGCAGACTTCATGGCTACTGCTGCAAGTGTTCCTCCAGCTGCTTCCTTCCCATCCTGCAGAAGCCCCCGCTCTGCTCCAATGGTTCATGCTGTTGGTCTTGCCACTGTGCTCTTCCAGGTTAGTGTCACCTGGTTCCTCAGCTCCTCCTGTAGCTGTGCACCATCTGCTTTCCTGGTGGCTCTGAGATGGCTTGGTTCCCTCTGCTGCATGGCCAGCATTTTTCCTGCTTCCCTGTTGGAGGGCCTGCTGCTCCTAACTTACAGTCTTCTGGCTACAGTTCCTCTGCTTGCTGTCTTGGCCTTCTCTGTTGGGCTGCCTTGCAGCCTGCTGTTGCCCTGCATCCTCTGCTGTTGCTGCTACTCAATGCTGCAGTGCTGGTGCTTCCCTGTGACTGCTACATGTACCCATTGTCTTCCCCAGCCTGACTGCTTGTTGCCTCCTTCAGGTGGTCCTCTACTATTGGCCCTGATGTTTCTTATTGCTGGTTCCTGTGCTTCTTCATGTCCCCCAAGTCCCTGCCTTTTTCCCTGCTGCCTAATGCTGCCTTCTGTGTGCCCCTCCGTCACCCTAGGCCCCGCAGGATTCTCTCTTCTCTTCCACTGGGATGTTGTGCTGTGTCCGTCCATCATTCCTTACTCTTTTGGTCTTTGACACCCAGCTACACTACCCTACCAAACCAGGCCCTCCTAATCATACACATACCTGCATGGGTATGCACCCTCCTTATCATACTTCCTACTGTTCATCTGGGCTTCACCCTCTTTACCATTTAACCCTCTTGCTTCCCTTTTTCAGCAGCACACCCTGTTTATCTCCTGCACTTCATAAGCTATCTTTGTAGGCCTTGCTGGGTTATCAGCCCAGGAGGTCAAAGTTCTCACTCTGCATTTATTAATTCCATATTCTGAAGGTGGGATGCTTTCTGACCAGGGGTAACTTTAGCAATGGAGAGCAACTCAACAGCACCTCATGGCATTCCCATCACCCCTTTTTCCCTGCCTTAAGGGTAGGACTCTTGACTCAAGGGCCCCTTCAACCATGCAGATTGACTTGGCTGCACATTGCAGAGTATTATTTATGAATTCCTTCTTCTTGAATGTGGAACCTTCTCTGTGTGGAGGCCCTTTTAGCCATAAAGATTGACTCAGTTTTACCTCTTGGTCTTTTTTCTGTTGCCTCCTGCACCTTGAGGGTAGGGCCCTTGCATTGGGGTCCCTCCAGCTGTGCAGATCATCTCTGTGACACCTTTTAATGCCATCTACCCAGTGTCAGATTCTAGAATGCTGGCAGCAGCTGAGTGATTGTGCCGTTATGGAGCTTCCATAACTAAGTGAACCTTTTCCATATTGTTTTCTATTTTTTATTCATGTGCAGTTTGCGGATTGAGAAGGAGGGTATTATTGCCTACAAGCAGGTCTGGGATTTGTGTGTTTGATGTTGGTTGGGAGCAGGATAGTCACCATATTTGTTCTGTGGTGACTCACATCTAGTGTAAATTGCATTGTATTTATATACAGTAGTTTGTTTGTACCTTTTGTGGCATTGTCCTTGTCATCAGGATTTGCTGTCTGGCTTGTTGCTGTGTGGTGGCTTGTTAATTATGTGGTAATGTGACTTTGTCACTGTTTGGGCTTTTCAGGGCTGATGATTTCTTGTTTAAGAAAAAGCATTTATTGAAAACATTTTTTCTAGAATCAGACTGTTACTAAGAAACAGTTTTCTTGGTATAGTGTTCTACAGGTAGTTCTACTAGAAAATCTGAAGTAGCAGCCCACCGAGTTCTAGAGTACTGAGATTTGCTGTTACATTTGGATGATAAATGTGAAATAGAAATTCAAAACATTGTTAATGCACCAGTAAGGGTAATGTAATGCCACAAAAGTAGGGAAATGTGGCATTAGGGTTTCCAACTATAACCCCCCCAACCCAAGCAGCAAAAGGAAAATAACATTAGGGTTTTTGGTCTCCAGAACCTTGGTGAATCAGTGGTGAGGTCTTCCTTGTGGTTGTCAACCCTAGTGCTCACTTCCTCCCCCTAGTCTGTAGCCTCTAGTCCAAAGCACAAGGTACAGGTACAAGCCAGTGCCTCATTATGATACTTTTCAAAAGTAGAGAAGTATGTCTTGTCACATGCTGTCAACACAATTTGTTTGTAGCTTTCTTTATGCAGGGCCCTGTGGGCCCTGTGTGAAGAAAGGAGGTCATGTGTGAAGCTCTTTGCTCAGGGAATGGGGGGGCATTAGGCTGGATAACCCCAAGGAAGACCCTACCACTGATCTGCTAAAACGTTGGAGTCCTCAAACCCTATTATTTTTTCCTTTTGCTGCTTAGGCGGTGGGGGGGGGAGTGAGGGATGGAAACTCTAACTCCACATTTCCATACTTTTGTGGCATTACGTTACCCTAACTGGTGCGTTAACAATGTGTTTTGCAAAGAATGTCCTTTCTTTTTGAGATAATGGAATCATATCTTCATTCACATCATTCCCAAAGGGACCTGTGTAAATAGGTGCAGATGCACAGGGCCCTTTGGACCCTGCACCATGGGAAGGCTCTGTTTACCTACAGAAGTGCAGACCCTGGCACATCCCCACCCCCAGCAGGGAATGCAAGCTGCAGGGTTGTCTGCAAGGTCCTGGTTACCATGTAGTGAAGACAACTGTCCTCATTCACTCTTTACACATTTACTCTTCACAGAGTCACTCTTTGTTCTTTCAGATCTAAAGAGGCAAAGAGATCCAAAAGAACAAAGAGTAAATGTGTGAAAAGTGAATGTGCAAAGAGTGAATGTGAAAGAGTGAATGAGGACAGTTCTCTTCAATATATGGTACCCAGGCCTGTATGGACAACCCTGCAGCTTGCACTCCCTGGCTGGGGGTAGTTGGCATAACACTGGCATCGCCCCACCCTCACCTCATCCAGCTGGGTCACTGAGCTCCCTGCTGAAGTCAACTCACTGACATGGGATCACAAAGTATACCCACTGGGAGTCAAGACTTGCACTACACACAAAGTTTCTTAACTATTTTATAAATATATATTTTTTTAATTTGACCCCCAAAATTTCAAGATAGTAGTTTTATAACTCCGCTAAACATGACATGTAGCATTTACAGTATATTGGCCGAAATGTCATTTCATACCAAAAGTATGAAAACACATCTTAAAGATGGAGACCTCATCAGTGACAATGCAAACATACACAAATAGGTAAAACATGCACTGTCAACTTGTTAAAAGTGTGTGCTCTATTTACCTCTGCAGGCTCGGTCACCTGCCAGATGGCCCCCCTCCAGGGAGTCCTGATATGTGGAGAGGGACACCTTCCACAACTTTTGGGGGTATACCCCAAGCCTCTCTACAGTCAGCACTAACACACCACAGACTTGCATAGCCATTTTGATGCAAGGTACTGGAGTCAACTGGGACATCACACTGAATGTCGAAGGTCATGCAGGTGAGATGTTCTGTGGAACTCATATTATGAGGGTGAAATTTCAGGGTTTTATCAATGTTAAGCACAAGCATCCAACAGACTGTCATGATAGAGGATCAGCTCAATGCATTTACCTCTATTGCAGTAACTGTACAAATATCTGCACTTGTCCCAGCACCCCCTTTCCCAAAATACAGTAGGTGGAACTGTACTCAGCATCAGCATCAGCAGCGAAAAGGTACTACAGTGTATTACTGGGTGTGATAGTGCATGATTGCATAGTGTGCAAATGTGGGACATTGCTTCTACATCAGAGTCAGAGTGACCTTAATCCTGGGGCTGGATTCAGAAATTAAACTTGACCTTGTGTATGTGAAACAGATTGCTCTGTACACTGCCCCACATACCACATTTAAGTTGAAATTTAGATGATAAAGGCATACTGTAGAGTTTCAGAGTTTAAATGAGGTTAAATTGATGCCAGAACTTTCATAGCAGAAATTAGTAAACCAGAGCAACAGCATTTTTTGACAAGATCCCACCCCCACAGACAGAATTAGCAAAGCTGAAATCACACCTCGGGATGCTGCCTGGCTAGGTATGGCATATCTTCAAAGTCTCACTGTTTTCAGGGATTCTAATTGATTTTCCATTTTTTTGGACATTCCCCTTGCTTTTTATAGCACTAGTCCATGTCCCTAAAATCATCAGAATTTAACAACAAACTGTTCCCCCATCTTTAAATTACTTTAGGAATGCATTTCTAGCACCTTAGACTCAGTTAGGTACATGCATTAGGGCCCTGTAAAAATCTCACTATATATGTGATACATTTCTGGAACAGAATGTTGGATAAAAAGTACTCTGTACCTGTCCATCTTCATCACCTTATGAATTACTGTACAAATATAGAAATAGTAAAAGCAGGGTGGGATATCATAGACTAATGTTAGTTAAAGAGCAACTTCTAATCAATAGACCACTGACTATTTTTGTTTATTATATTTTGATGCGGTTAGATTTACTTTTTTTTACATTTTATAATACAACAAGTGACAGTATACTGATTGTACTGTCTGTTCTTTGATGCTGATGATTCTAGGGACTTGGACATATTTCTGGCTGGACTTTTTCTTTCAGCCTGTAGCCCACTTCAGAATGTTTCCTAAAACCTTTGCCCCAACCCCCCCAATCAGGCTTAGCAAACCTGAATTCACACCTGTGGATGCTGCTCTGCTAGGTGTTGGAACATCACACTGCAACACAGCACTACCTATTTAGTGGTCCCTCAGACTCTTTGACATCCATACCCCACAGCTGTGATTTGCAAACCTGAGATCACGCCTCAGGATACTGCAAGGCTAGGTGTTTGGGTACAGCAGGTGTTACATATTGACACAGCAAAGATGTGGGATACAAAAAAAAAAGAAAATGCTGCTGGGAAAACAAAGTTCAGTTGTATTATCATTATTTTTACATTGCAGTGGCACAACCGTTAGCATGAACAACAGTTGGCATCACTTTTTCCTTGTGATCAATATATTTATTATAGTCTTCAACTGTCAGCACTCTTCTCCAAAGTATCTTATGCCTCATATTAGCTGAGCATGGTTTCTTGGCTTAACACACCTTCGAATACAGTGCTTCATCTGATGCCACACCATCTCTTTTTAATTCACGTCTGACAATTCTGGTGGTGTCCTGACCCCATTCATTCCCTGGTCCTTTATGTACAGCCTAGACACTGGATGTTTGGCTCATTATCTGTACAAGAGAAAGAACACACGTATAAGTAAACACATAGAACATTGTGTCGTATATCCCTATCATGATACAGAGAAACTGTAATTGCAAATTACTCAGTCTCGAACCTCAGAAAAGCCAATGCCCATCTGCAAAAACTAGCTCAATCAAGGGCAGCAGTGCACTGAACACTATCTCCTCTCTGAAGAAATTGCCTTTTTTGATGCCACTGAAAAGCCCTGGCCTGCACCGCAGGATAGCATCCCAGATGTGCATTTTCAGGAGGTGTTTGGGCTGTGGTTTCAGTACAAGAAATCCTTTTTTCTAGAAAGCCATGGGGCAAAAAGACTGCATCACTATGGTAGTCTCATCAGTAAAAGGAACTTCTCAGTATCTTGCTCTTTTGAGGCACTGTACAGTACATTATCTGCAGTACATATGGTACAACACATAGATTCTTACACAGTCGGTCAGTACAGTACATTAGTAAAAGATGAGTTTACATGTAACCCTCACACCACTTTTGGCTAGTTAGCACCCCCACAAAACAGAACTAGTATCCACATATGGCGTACCTTTTACTTTTAGCAGAAATACTCAGATTGGTACCACCCCTAGCTGTAGAGTGTATACCAGGCTCATTGTCTAAAGGAAGGGGTGGGTGTACAATTACCAAAATGAACCTTTGTAAAAACAGCTAGGTTCAGGGGACAGGATGCTAGGCATATGCTAGACCTAACTGCTGAGGGGGTCCCATTAATTCCACACAGAAGCAATGATCAGATTGTCCAATGCAGCAGCTGGGATTGTGTGGTAAGGCTTTTTTCACAGATGTTACTAAAGCACAAGTGGACCCCCAATTGTTGGTCAAGGCAAACAAGTATATTCCTTTTCCAGACACTCTTTGCTAGGCAGTACAATTTTCCACAAAAACATTTCTTTCCCTTTCCCATGGTGTATGCACTTGGATTGAACCACACGCCAGACATTTCCTTTTCCCAAGAGTGTATGCTCATGGACTGTTGCCACACACTCAGAACATCTTCTTTTTCCCAATGAGTGTACGTTTGTGGATTGAACCACACACTCAGAACATACTCTTTTTCCCAATGGGTGTACTTTTGTGGATTGAACCACAAACTCAGAACACCCTCCTGTGGCAATGACCTTTGCCCAGGGAAACCTGGCACCCTTCAAAGAAACAGTTAGCCCTGCCTTGTAGACTCCAGATGGCATTCCTCCCACCCTTTGCCCCAACCAACAGTCTCTGCCATTCCTTCAGGATTACACCACAGAAGCCTTAATTCCCCACTGAAATGCTAAAGACTCTGAAACTTTACTCCAAATGAACACACTTAGGTGAACAGGGGTCCTGGCCGGTGTGATCTAGCCTTATCTTGGGCACACACACCCCAGACAACCTCCTAAATTGAGAACTTGTCTCTCATTCTGTACTCACAGATTACTTGCTCCTTTATTTAGCATGGAAACAACCCAGAAAGCATCATTTTCCATGTCTGCTTGTCAGAAAAGTCTTATACAAAGTCCTACTCAAAGGCAGCTGTGCACACACTAGGACCTTCAGGGGACTGCCCCTTGGTTCCACTGAACTAGCAGTCCCTCTCACTTCTACTGGAGTGAAAATCAAGGAATCCTGCTGAAGAAAGGTCTCCACCACTTCACGGGGAGCTGGAGATATAATCCAAACTAGGGTGAGAAATACAGGGCTCTCAGGGACATAGCCCCAACTGGCAGACCTCCTGCCACTCTGACTGTCACTGCTGAACTAACTGAACATTGTAAACTTCCCCTGAGCAGCTGACTCAGAAATGGTTGTGCTGCTGTGAGAGTTCTAAATGACATGATCATTCCCATTCAGGCTAGCTGAGTAAACAATGATGTCATCATGTAAGAAGCCCCTAAACGAGCTCCTTACTAGCTGCCTTTTCTACCTGCCTAAAACGAGTACTAATGGGATTCTAGTAACCCCAGGGGACTGGGTGGTTACATGCAGAAATGAACAGGCTTTAAATTCCACAATTTGGGAAACCTCACTACAAAAGACAATAAAATCACATTAGTTAATAACACTCAAGGCCACAGAGGCAGCCCCAGAAAATGTTACTGCCTTGCGGTGTACTGTGGCTTGCTCAAGGCCACAGAGGTAGCCCTGGAACATTTTACTGCCTTGTAGTGTAATGTGGCTTGCTCAAGGCCACAGAGGCAGTCCTGGAACATTTTACTGGCTTGTAGTGTATTATGGATTGCTCAAGACCACAGAGGCAGCCCTAGAACATTTCACTAGCTTATACTGTACTGTGGCTTGCTCAAGGCCACAGAGGCAACCCCAGAATGTTTTACTGGCTTGTAGTGTAATGTGGCGTGCTCAAGGCCACAGAGGCAACCCCTGAACATTTTACTGGCTTGTAGTGTAATGTGGCTTGCTCAAAGCCACAGAGGCAGCCCTGAACATATTTCACTAGCTTGTATTGTACTGTGGTTTGCTCAAGGCCACAGAAGCAACCCCAGAACATTTTACTGGCTTAGGTAATGTGGCTTGCTCAAGGCCACAGAGGCAACCCCAGAACATTTTACTGGCTTGTAGTGTAATGTGGCTTGCTCAAAGCCACAGAGGCAGCCCTGGAACATTTCACTAGCTTGTATTGTACTGTGGTTTGCTCAAGGCCACAGAAGCAACCCTAGAACATTTTACTGGCTTGTAGTGTAATGTGGCTTGCTCAAGGCCACAGAGGCAACCCCAGAACATCTTACTGGCTTGTAGTGTAATGTGGCTTGCTCAAGGCCACAGAGGCAGCCCTGGAACATTTCACTAGCTTGTATTGTACTGTGGTTTGCTCAAGGCCACTGAAGCAACCCCAGAACATTTTACTGGCTTGTAGTGTAATGTGGCTTGCTCAAGGCCACAGAGGCAACCCTGGAACATTTTACTGGCTCAGAGTGTAATGTGTCTCTGCTCAAGGCCACAGAGGCAACCCCAGAACATTTTACTGGCTTGTAGTGTAATGTGGCTTGCTCAAAGCCACAGAGGCAGCCCTGGAACATTTCACTAGCTTGTATTGTACTGTGGTTTGCTCAAGGCCACAGAAGCAACCCCAGAACATTTTACTGGCTTGTAGTGTAATGTGGCTTGCTCAAGGCCACAGAGGCAACCCCAGAACATTTTACTGGCTTGTAGTGTAATGTGGCTTGCTCAAAGCCACAGAGGCAGCCCTGGAACATTTCACTAGCTTGTATTGTACTGTGGTTTGCTCAAGGCCACAGAAGCAACCCTAGAACATTTTACTGGCTTGTAGTGTAATGTGGCTTGCTCAAGGCCACAGAGGCAACCCCAGAATATCTTACTGGCTTGTAGTGTAATGTGGCTTGCTCAAGGCCACAGAGGCAGCCCTGGAACATTTCACTAGCTTGTATTGTACTGTGGTTTGCTCAAGGCCACTGAAGCAACCCCAGAACATTTTACTGGCTTGTAGTGTAATGTGGCTTGCTCAAGGCCACAGAGGCAACCCTGGAACATTTTACTGGCTCGTAGTGTAATGTGTCTTGCTCAAGGCCACAGAGGCAACCCCAGAACATTTTACTGGCTTGTAGTGTAATGTGGCTTGCTCAAGGCCACAGAGGCAGCCCTGAAACATTTCACTAGCTTGTATTGTACTATGGTTTGCTCAAGGCCACAGAAGCAACCCTAGAACATTTTACTGGCTTGTAGTGTAATGTGGCTTGCTCAAGGCCACAGAGGCAACCCCAGAACATCTTACTGGCTTGTAGTGTAATGTGGCTTGCTCAAGGCCACAGAGGCAGCCCTGGAACATTTCACTAGCTTGTATTGTACTGTGGTTTGCTCAAGGCCACTGAAGCAACCCCAGAACATTTTACTGGCTTGTAGTGTAATGTGGCTTGCTCAAGGCCACAGAGGCAACCCTGGAACATTTTACTGGCTCGTAGTGTAATGTGTCTTGCTCAAGGCCACAGAGGCAACCCCAGAACATTTTACTGGCTTGTAGTGTAATGTGGCTTGCTCAAGGCCACAGAGGCAGCCCTGGAACATTTCACTAGCTTGTATTGTACTGTGGTTTGCTCAAGGCCACTGAAGCAACCCCAGAACATTTTACTGGCTTGTAGTGTACTGTGACTTGCTCAAGGCCACAGAGGCAGCCCTGGAACATTTCTTTGGCTTGTAGTGTACTGTGGCTTGCTCAAGGCCACAGAGGCAACCATGGAACATTTTATGGCTTGTAGTGTAATGTGGCTTGCTCAAGGCCACAGAGGCAGCCCTGGAACATTTCATTGGCTTGTAGTATACTGTGGCTTGCTCAAGGCCAGTCCATAGTGGTAGCCCCAGAACTTTCACTGCCTTATAATGTACTGTGGCTTATTCAAGGCCACAGAAGCAGCTACAGAAGATTCCGTTGCCTTGTAGTGTACTGTAGCTTGCTCAAGGCCACAGAGACAGCCCTGGAACATTTCATTGCCTTGTAGTGTACTATGGCTTGCTCAAGGCCACAAAGGCAGCCACAGAACATTTCACTGCCTTGTAGCCAGCCCCAGAACATTTCACTGCCTTGTAGCGTACTGTGGCTTGCTCCAAGATACCAACCTAGTGCACATTGTCTTCTTGTGTGAATGTTTTCTGCATATTCAAATGTGTTTGTAGAGGACAGAGAAAGAAATCATGGTGCTGGCCGCTGCAGGTACTGTAGTTCTTTATATCCAGCATTGCTGTCCCATTTTTACACGTTTCAGGGACAGCATTGCTATGTCTCATATCCAGCTTCTTGGCCATAGTAGTATTGTAAAGGTGGTGGTTTTAATTTAGCTTTTGTTGACCGGGTAAGTGCACTAGACAAATCCTGCCTATTTTCAGGCACGACCCGGGGAGGGGGATACAGATGAATGCCAACTGACCTTGAACCAGATTAAGCTGTTTCTCCAAAAGATGTGGATAAATGCCACAAAAATGCACAGTACTTATACAGTAGGGGGACAGGTACAGCAAGCATGGCCAGGAATTGTGATGAAACAGAAACTGGGGATTAAGGAACAGACAAATCAGATGTTGAGGATCCACGAGGCATGACATAACTATGACATCAGAAACAGTGTTAATCAATCAGCTCCAAACTGATGGATGTCTTAAATTCAGTGAACAGTATATAATGTGGGCTTTGTTGAGCTGGAAAAATATGCATCTGACTAAGAGTCAATACTCTGTATCACTGTATTGTATATTAGATTGAAGATGACTGCCAGATTCAGAACCACAAACTTTTATGGGACATCAAATGTAAGCTGACCTGCAAGGACGAGAAAAAAGGTAACACGACTGAAGTGCAACATACCTGTGAGCAGAAAGAGAAGGGGAAGAAAAATGCCATACTACCAGTAAAACAAAGGATTTTTAGAAAGGAGTCCAAGAAGTACTTGATGAGATAATATTGTTTTGTATTATTGTTTTAAGTAATAGGCATTCTAATAGCCCTCAACTGCACTGATTATTGTATAGTGCCACTGATTTACATTATGATGTTAAGTAACTTAACAGAAACTGTACTTAACACTAGACAAACATTGACCACAATTTTTTTAATTATTGTTCTTTTCCCAGGTGTGCCCCCAGTCGCATACCCCTTAACCCGCTGCCTCACACATCAGCGACAAAGGACCAAAATCAGGGACACATTTGAAACATTGGTGATATCCACTCAGGAAGCTGATAGAATAGGAGATTTAGTATAAAATGTTTTTTTTCTGAGCAAAAACAAGTATGTAACAATAATGTCTGATATTTTATGCTTACAATCCCCACTATTCTTTCACAGAGACTGGAACTTTTAGAGGGATATCCCTAAATGCCAGGTCTCATTTATCAGTCAGACTGTGAAAGTTGTAGTTTGCAGACAAGCAGACAGGCAATATTCTATTTTAACTATTTAGATTTTAGCTGCATTTCTGGTTTCAAAAGTGTGATATCATCGCTAGGGACAATGAAGTGTCCTTTTATAAAGAGCATGAAGAATGCCTCATGTCAGAGTCCCAGGAGGAGGCAGCACACATGAGATGGCAGCACCCAAGCAGCTGGCCCATCCAGAGGACATGGAAGCACCACAGCAGCTGCCCCGTCCACTGGATATGGAAGAACCTGAGCAGTTGGTCCATCTGGATTACAATGAATTGACAGAGCAACAGGCTGGCTAGGAGGACCAGGAATCAACAGAATAGCATGTGAAGGTTACACAAGGGGAAAGACCAGCTATAGAGCACCAAGGAACAGGGGCTGATATGAAAACAGTTGCACACATAGAACATGGAACAGAGTGAGTGAGAGAGAGAGAGAGAGAGAGAGAAAGAGAGAGAGAGAGAGAGACACACACATTTGAGTATTTTATGTGGGAAAGCATAAAAGAATGGAACCAGGAGTGCCAACGGGTGAGGGAGATCATGGAACATCTAAAGGCAGGGCAACTCCATCTGCAAACAATGATTCAAGACCTTGAGAGTGGAATGAGGGAGACACAGCAGCAAATGTCAATGCCATGGAAACCAATACCACTGATACAGCTAGTCTTTTAGAAGACACTAACAATATAGAAGCAGAGAAAATGAGAGACTCACTGCAAGACAGTGACACCGTGTCGGAGGCAATGGCAGATGAAAGGGTACCTGTGTTGGTTCCACTGAGAGCAGTTCATGGTCTCATCATCGGTACAATGAACATTCTGCTTACTATGGACACTGTGCCTCTCACAAGTGAAAGGGAAAGTGTTCTCAGATGCTGGAGCTCAAACAAACCCGAGCGCTTTGCAGCACTGATTCTTCATGCCCTTGGGCCGTACAACATGTATGTGCAGTTGGCAAATAAAGTAAACTATGATGGCACAAGGGGGAAAAAAGGACTGGCTGGAAACCTGATCAGTGTTATCTTGACCCACTTCAGGCAGCATGTTGATTTAACAACACCAATTTTTCCTAAAATAAGGGACAGAATAAATGAACAGATATGAATGGTACAGAAAGGTGAAACACACCAACTGATATAGTACTACACCATCTACCCATGAAATGTCTATTTTCATATTAATGACCTCTAAATATTTTTCAGTTGTATTTGCTCCTGAAATGTGTGTGTGTGTGTGTGTGTGTGTGTGTGTGTGTGTGTGTGTGTGTGTGTGTGTACAAAGTGCTGTGCTATGTTGTGCAATATTCTGATAGAGGTATTTGTGTGAGTATTTGTGTGTGGTATTTGTATATTGTTATTTTTGCTTGCACAATACAGTTTGGTTGTTTGAAAATAAGTCTTTGAAGGAATCTTACTTCTCAATTACTCTGTGAATAAAAATAGCTTTTTAAGATAATAATGGCCTGACACAAGAAATATAGCAATAGCAAAAACAGGGATGGGATAACATGGATTAATGTTAGTTAAAGAGCAGGGGCTCGATTCTCAAAGAGCCCTTAGATTGATGCAAGCTGCCACCAAAGGCAGCTTGCGTCAATGCCCAATGCACCAGGGACCCTGCACCAGATTCCGTATCGGGCAGGGTCCCAGCAGAAAAATCCTGGGGCTTGCGGCAACCGTGGCCACGTGCCAAACAGATGGTGCACTAGGAGGGTCTACAGCAAGCCACAGGGCAGCCATGCACCACTCTAGACCCTGGAGGTCTAGTGCACCCCTCCAACATGCCCTTATATGTAACATTAATAAAATCATTACCTGATGGTCTAGTGGCCTCCCTTAATATGCCCCTATATGTAACATTAATAAAATCATTACCTGGTGGTCTAGTGGCCTCCCCTAACATGCCCCTATATGTAACATTAATAAAATCATTACCTGGTGGTCTAGTGGCCTCCCTTAACATGCCCCTATATGTAACATTAATAAAATCATTACCTGGTGGTCTAGTGGCCTCCCTTAACATGCCCCTATATGTAACATTAATAAAATCATTACCTGGTGGTCTAGTGGCCTCCCTTAACATGCCCCTATATGTAACATTAATAAAATCATTACCTGGTGGTCTAGTGGCCTCCCCTAACATGCCCCTATATGCGGTGGAAGCGAGACCAGAGACTATTCTTGTAGCTGGAGATAAAAGGTCAGTGCTCGCACTAGCAGTTCTTGACAAGTGCTGTAGCTGTATCTGGTGTATCTAGCTTAATAAAAAAAAAGTGTTTGTTTCATTGTCTTCTAGAGAGCATTATTTTAAAGGGGCAGTCCTAGTATCTGCAATACTTAATATATTAACTGGGCAAACATGGGAGGGAAAGAGACACCAGTGCTCACTACTTAATACTATTGAATTAGGACTAACAGAATAGTCAACATAGATGGTAACTGTTACCCAGCGTGGAGGAGAACATAAACAGTTATGGTTCATGTATAATGTTTATCAGTGAGGAAAGGATATAAAATTTTGTATGTGAGAAATGTGTGTTAGTGGTAACACTGCAGCAAGAAATAGAAAGTTTAATTAAGAGATTGAGGATACAGAATTAAATATTTACCTTGGAAAACGTTATTGACAATGTGGCCCAGGAAATGGGAGAGTCAAGTAACACCAGAATTGAAGTCAGCAAAGGTCCGGTGGTAACAATGGAGGATAACTATAAACTGGCACAAGATTTGTTTAATATTCAACAATGGGCAGTTGAAAACAAAATATCTTTTGGTATAGAGAAATGTTCTGTAATTCACATGGGTAAGAATAATCCAAATTATGCATATTACATAAATAATATACTAATCAAGGGGGTGGGATCTGAGAGAGACCTTGGAATAATAATTGATAAGGACATGACGTTTAGCACACACTGTGCTAAATTAGTTCATAGACCCAATTATTTAGTTCACTGTTTAAAAAAATCATGTCTGATTAGGAATAGGCAGTGCACTATTCCAGTCTACAAACATATACAAGACCACATTTGGATTATTGTACTCAGTTGTGGAACCCATAACTTAGGGGAGATATTGATAGATTTGAACGTGTGCAGAGGAGAATAACAAAAATGGTCTCTGGTGTGCAGCATATGTCCTATCAAGACAGGCTTAGGACTTTAGGATTGTACTCATTAGAACAAAGGTGTGCACATGGTGATCTACTTATGATGTACAAAATCCTTCATGATAGGGAATCAATGGAGGAAATGGGGATAGAAATACAGGCAAAACCAGCAGGCCTGAGAATGCACAAATTACAAATACATCTATAAACTGCTAGGAAAAAGGGGACATTTTTCTCTTCTATCCAGAGGACAGGATAAAAATGAGGAACAGCTTGAAACTGATTATAGCAAAATAGAGGAATGGAGCATAGTAAAAGGGGGTGCAAAGCGTAGGAAGAAGGCAAAGCCAAGACCCAAATGTACTAGAAGTACAGAATAGGTATGAGGTGCTTGCAATATCCGAGGAACAGAATGCGGGAGGAATTGAAACTGAGAAAAAGACCTTACTACCAAGGACTTGTGAGTGTAGAGAGAGAGGGGAGAGGTTGAGTAAAGCTAATGAACAAAACTGCATAACCGGAAACCCCCAATTACATCGGAAATCACTAGCTAAGGCACAGCAAGAGCAGGCTGGCAGCAATGATGGAAGGCAGCCCATACAGGATGAATGTGCAAAAGACAGGAATATATTAGTGATGATCGATTCTATGCTGAAGTTTAAAGACTCTCTGATATGTAAGGGCTGCAAAGACGCCTTTCGGATGAGACGTTAAACCGAGGTCCCATCTGCCTGGATTGGTGGTAGTTCAGGTGGATGTTAAAGATCCCATGGCACTTATCGAAAAGAGTAGGGGAATTTCCCTGGTGTCCTGGCCAAATTTCCCTCATTCACTAAAAATACCACCAACAGCTTAATCTGGTTCAAGGTCAGTTGGCATTCATCTGTATCCCCCTCCCCCGGGTTGTGCCTGAAAATAGGCAGGATTTGTCTAGTGCACTTACCCGGTCAACAAAAGCTAAATAAATAAATAAATAGAACAACAGTAAACACATTGTCTGGGGCTTAAATAAGTGATGCCAGACTAATGTTGTTTGGTTTAATGGAGAATATTGAGAAACCTATAGTGATACTGTAAAGCACTTTGATGTCAGTGATATAGGAAGAAGAAGATTACTTGACATTCAAAATGATTTTGAGGAAGTGAGGAGAGTTTTATAGGACAGAAAATGTGATAGCATAGTCTCAGGTATACTACTAGTACCTAGAGCGGGCAGAGCAAAAATGAGAGACATAGATGCACTGAATGGATGGTTAAGAAGATGGTGCACATGTGATGGATTTAGGTTGTTAAGTCACTGGGATAACTTTATGGATACCAGATTCTTTGGGGCCGATGGACTACACCTAAATTGACATAGGAGCAGGCAATTAGCATATAGCATCAATGCTGCAATCACACAGCATTTAAACTGACTAATGGGGCTAAGGAGGGAGGGAGGGAATTTAAACAGTGTAATTGCTGAAAGTGAATGTAGCCTGAAGTGTCCTGTAGATCTGGAAAACTCAAAGTGGAAATGCTTACTAGTTAATGCTAGAAGCCTAGTCAAAAAGGAGAAATTGGAGTATTTCTTAAGTTTTGAATCTATAAAAATATGTGCAATTACAGAAGTGTGGTGCAACAAAGCAGATGCTTGGAATAGAACCATTCCAGGGTATACACTGCAAAGTAGAGAAAGGCAATGTAGGAATGGAGGAGGTGTTGCAGTATATATAGAAGACTCTATCCGGTTAGAGCTGATGGATCAAAGTGCAGATAGCTTGGAGCCCCTGTGGATCAAATTATTGCCAAAGAATAGAAGTAAGATCATACTGGGAGTAATTTATAGGCAGCCCTCGCAGTTCAAGGAGGATGATATTGTAATGTACCAACAGATAGAAAATCTAGATCCAGATGAAAATATAATCTTACTAGGGGATTTTAATATGCCTGGGATAGACTGGGTCCTACATCCTACATAAGGCCATGGGTTCCACAGAGGAAAAGATCCTGGAATGCTTAGGGAATGTAGGTCTGGAGCAATATGTAAACCAGGCTACAAGAGGAGAAAATATTCTTGATGCTGTCCTAAACAACATGGGGGATGACATACAGGAATGCACTGTAACTGTACCATTAGGGGATAGTAAGCATGCCGTGGTACAATTTGAAATACTCAGGTTATCAGGTAGAGTAACAGGAACAACTGAAATTAGAAGTTATGACAGGGTAGATTTAAGGCTATGAAACAAGATACAGTATGGGAGAATGGGATTGGAATGAGGAGTTTTCAGGGAAGCCTCTCAATATAAGATGGAATCTGCTAATAAACAGAATTTAAAACCTGGTTATGAAGTACTGTATGTACCTGTAAGGAAAAAAATATAATAAAACAGATAGAGTTTCGCCATGGATGAATATGAGGGTGAAAAGAATGCCTAATAGAAAGAGAAATTTATACTGAAGAGTAAGGATCAGTAAGGATGGAAGTAATTGGGAAAGATATAAAAAAAAATTAGAGAATCCAAAAGGGCTATTCATATGGCAAAAAGGGACTATGAGTTATGATTAGCAGTAAAGGTCAAAGACAATTACAAAACCTTTTTCAGCCACATCAATCACCAAAGAGGAGGTAAAACAGGTGTGAGGCCACTTCAGGATAACAAAGGAACAATAATAACAGATTTGGCAGGAATAGCAGAAATGCAGAACAAATACTTCAGTTCAGTATTTAATGGAAAACCTGATAGTGCGACACTACAACATGAGGAGACAAAATACAGCCCAATCAGACTAACAGAAATAGAAGTAAGGGAGAGATTAATGAAATTAGACCCAAACAAGTCCCCTGGACCCGATGATAAATATTCAAGGGTTGCCAGAGAATTGACCAATGAGATAGCAGGGCCACTAACAGAAGTATTCCAGGAATCCCTAATCAGAGGTGTGGTAGTAAACTCCTGGAGATTGGCCATGTGGTACCAATACACAAAGGTGGCAGTCAGAAGGAGGCAACAAATTATAGGCCAGTAAGTTTAACCTCTGGTGTGGGAAAGATTTTGGAGGGGTTCATCGGGGATTTTATTGAGGAACACATCAAAGAAGCAGGGAAGGAAGACATCTCACAACATGGCTTTACAAAAGGAAGACCTTGCCAAACTAATTTATTGGCATTTTGTAGTAATGTAAGCAGAGAAATTGAATGGGGAAAATCAGTGGATGTTATCCTTCTTGATCTTACTAAGGCCTTTGATAAGGTCCCTCATGGGGAGATGGTTACATCTTTGGCTCATGTGGGTATTCATATTAACATAGTTAAATGGATTACTTTATGGCTGGATGATAGAAAACCATGTTTAAGCATAAGGGTTGTAGTTTCTGAATGGACTGAGGTGACCAGTGGGGTCCCACAAGGATCCATGTTGGGTCCTTGTTTATTCAAGCACCATATTGCTTCCATGAAATGTGAAGATACTACATGGATTGTGAAATTCGCTGATAATTCTAGGATTGGAGCAGTAATTGAAAACAAGGAGGATAGTTATAAATTGCAAAGAAACTTAACTGAACTGGAAGAGTGGGCCCATAGGACCAGGCTGGAGTTTAACATAGACAAGTGTGTGGTAATGCACTTCAGTAAGACAAAGAGCATGGCAGAGTACAAATTAAAGGGAAAAAGTCTGAGGCTGGTAACCAAGGAACAAGATCTGGGCATAAGGGTTACGGATGATCTAACATTTAGAAACCATTGTCATGCCAGTCCAGTGGTGCAGAGGGCTGAGATGCTGGACACCCACGTCATGCCATGCTGGCGATCCGGGTTCAGGAATGGACTTGGTTCATAGGGAGCCAGCACAGGGGTGGGGTGGGGTGGGAGCAGGATTGAGCAGCTGGAAAGCAGCTGTCCTATCCTGGGGTGGTTGCTGCCCCCCCTTTAGTCCCACTGCCACCGGGTGGAGGTGTGGTGGTCAGCGTAGGCAGAAGAAGTGACACATGGGAGGGTACTTCAAGATGCAGCGTGCACATGCCTCCACATGTGCACATACGTCTGAGGTACAGGGATGGGTTAAGGGTTGAAAACAGGAAAAATGTTACAAAATATATATAAGGGGGAAAAAAAAGAAACCATTGTCATGTAGTATCTAAATGGGCAAATGGCATACTAACCAGCATAATCAGGCACATATTATCTAGAGAGGGAAGAGTGCTGCTGCCATTGTATAGAGCACTTGTCAGGTCCCATTTGCAGTACTGTGCTCAATTTTGGGCACCAAACACAAAGGGAGAGACTAAGATTCTGGAGGGGGTGCAGAGAAGAGCCACCAGGATGATCAGAGGAGCAAGGGGCCTTGAATATGAAGATAGACTGGAGAAGTGGGGCATGTTTATGCTTGAGTACAGGAGACTACAGGGTGATATGTGCCTGTTATTTCAGGCCCTGACAAATCATGATCTATGGGACATATTGGGCCTACAAATGAAAACCATGGCATACAATACCAGATGACACATTTTACAGAAAAAAGAGGAAGTCTGCCATTCAAGGAAAAGGGGTTTTTGGAACAACCAGAGGGTAGATTCAGTATGGAACTCCCTGCCAGATGAAGTGGTTGGATGTGAAAACATGAATGAGTTTAAAAGGAAATTTAACAATTATTGTGTCACTAATAACATAAAAGGGTATTTCTAAACATTAGGTGAGCATCATGGACAAACGTCTACTCTGCTCTGAACCTACCTATGTTAACCTATGTTACCTATGTTATGTAACAGTTTAATAAAATCATTACCTGGTGGTCTAGTGTCCCCAGATATGCCCGTATCTGTACACGTTAATTAAATTCTGTACCTGGTGGTATAGTGGTCTCCTCTCCCCAATCTCCGATTCCACTCCATAATATAACTGTATTCATACCCCTTCCCTGGTGGTCTAGTGGCCCCTTCCCTGATGTCACTCACCATATAAATATACAGAATTCCCCCTTCCCTGGTAGTCTAGTGGCCCCCCTCCTTGATCTCCGGTGTCATCCGTCATATGCTGCCTTCCTTGGTAGTCTAGTGGCCCCCCTGATCCTTGATGTCACCCATCATATAATTATACAGAAGTCCCCCTTCCCTGGTGGTCTAGTGATCCTCCTCCCTGATTCCCAATATCACCCATCATACAAATATACAGAATTCCCCCTTCCCTGGTAGTCTAGTGGCCCCCAATCCCCGATGTCACCTGTCATATCAGCAGGTAGCACACCCACCTTTGAGGCCGGGAGATCAGAAGGCTGTGGGTTCTATCCCCACACCAGGCACTTGCATTAAATCCCAATACTGACACTGTAGTGCAGCATTAGGGGGTGCTGCACTCTTGAGGTGCCGTCTTTCGGATGAGACTTTAAACCTAGGTCCCATCTGCCTGTTCTGGTGGTAGGTCAGGTGGATGTTAAGGATCCCATGGCACTTCTCGAAGAAGAATAGGGGAATTTTTTATTGAAATCATAAGAGACAAATAAAGGCAAAGCAGTATTACACATTCAAACTCATAATAAGGAAAATCAAAAACATAAAGAAATTGTTTATCATACAGTAACCTCAAGCTTAACCACCCCCCCCATGAAAGGAGTAGGGGAATTTGCCATGGAAATCATAGGAAACAAAAACAGGTAAATCAGCATTACAGCATACAAACTCAGAAGAAAAAAAAAATTCAAAAAAACAAAAATAAATATATCAGCATACAATAACCCGAGCATAACCAACCCCCCCAAGCAATCCCAACAGTCCCTCCTACAGTAATGCAATAAAGCAATAAATATCTAAGAACTTCTACTTCAAAATAAAAAATTAACCCAATTTTGTGCCCAAAACCTGAGGACAATACCGGAGATGTTCAGCATATTTAAATTTTCACAAGTCAGCTAAAACCAAAAAATAAAGCTCCATTATTGGAATGTCCATTTATTGAAGTACCAGTCTGCAACAGCCAAGCCAAATCCAATACAAAAAATGAACCATTATCAGATGTACTGTACTATGATTAACATGGTTTATAGAGACAGGAATTATACCAAAAAAGAGGACCAACGGATCAGGCGGAAACTGCAATGGAAAAAGGTCTGCATCTTGAACTAACTGCCGAAATTGAATGACATATGGACAGGTAAAATACAAATGATTCATTGTTTCAATAGTTGTTCCACACGTCAGTCTCGGACAATATCTATCTTGTAGTTGTTTATGTTTCTGATTTCCCTTAACATTAACTCTCTCATGGATAGTCAACCATACTAAATCCCACATCTTATCTGGAATACGTTCCTCCATAATATATTTTGAAATAGATTTCTGATCTATAACCGAAAACCCAGAAAATGGATATTCGATAAAACATTCTGATAAAATCAAGGAATAGACAAGCTTTCTAGGCATGGAAACTACAGAACCATATTTAAGCTTCCATTTCTTTATATTATCAAAACCCCAAGTCCAGACAGAGTCAAGACATGGTTGACATTTATTTTTATGTAAAAAGGAGTCCATACACCATTAAGTTAACACACCCTGCAGTTTAGCCATACCCCACTGTGTCCACAAACTCAAACTCCCTTTCATCAATGGAAGCAGACTGACAAAGATAAATATTAAGGAAAAGAACACTATTGGGTGTATCATATTTACTCCCTCTTCTCTCAAACTTAAATATAACAAATTCGGCTTAATAGGATTTAATCGACTTCCCTAGAAACATAAAAAGAAACAAGCCAATACCTTTGATTCTTAATTGCGGGGAAGGGGGAAAACATTACTAACATATAAAAAAACAGGAATCAAACAATGTAGAAATTAAACAAATCCTCTTTTTCTTCATCTTCCAAATGTTCCAAAGAGTCACCTTATCCATACCTATTCATAAAGCAACATTCCAGTTATAACCCACCATGTCATCTCCCTCAAAATAAATCCCCAGGATCTTACATGGAGACTGAGCCACTGGAATACCTGCTACTTGCAGCAACAAAGGGGAATAACCTTGGATCACTAAACACCAAGATTTCTCCATATTCAAACTGGCCCCTATAATTTTCCCCACCGCACATAACAGATCAAAAGCTACCTGCACAGAGATAGTATTCTGTGCCAGTAAACAGATATCATCTGCATACACAATAACTACAATATTTTGTGTAAATGCAGTCCCAACCCCATCAGCAGAGGGGACCGTTGCAGCAAACGTAAGACTGGATCAATATAAAATACATATAAAAGGGGGCTTAATGGACACCCCCCGATGCACCCCCTTCCGTATCCTGCATTTCAGTCCCATCCTAGCATTTTCGTAAGGTTTAACGTAAGCCAGCGTATAACACAATTGCAACCATCCAATAAAAGGTTCAGGAATACCGTAAGCCTCTATGCATCGCCATAAAAAGGAATGAGAAGCCCCATCGGACGCTTTAGCCTGATCTAGGCTCAAAAGAAAACCCCCTTCCTGCAAATAAAACTTATGGTTGTCCTCTTGTACCATACTTTCTCTAATCAAAAACAAGGCATCAGAAATACGCCGCCCAGGAACTCCACACAATTTTTGCGGACTAATCAAATCGGCCATCACCAATGCTAATCTATTCCCCAGCAACTTAGCTAGGATTTTAAAATCAACATTCAGCAGCATTATAGGATGTCAATTTCCAATATTCGAGGGGTCACCCAATTTAAAGAAAATAATTAATAACCCTTCATACATATTAGTGGGCAAACAATAGTCTGATAAAAAATAATTATAAAGTTCCAATAATTCCTCCGGTATAATTTCCCATAAAAATTTGTAAAGTTCCCCAGGAAGACCATCAGAACCAGGAGAAATGTTTGGTCTTAAGTTTTGGATAACTGGTTGTAACTCATCCTTTGTAAAAGGGGAAGTCATAGTCTCCTGTTGAAGTGCTGAAACTTGTGGAAGATCATCCACAGAAAGTAGGTGAGGGACAAAGGACGAATTTAAACCCACATTCCCAAATGTATGTGCTCTATATGCTCTTCCAAAATCTGCATAATGCCCTCATTATCTGTGATCCGAGAACCTAGGGCATTCTGCAGGCCTAAAAAGCATTTATTTTCCCTATGCAACTGACTATCAAAAAACAGATTAGATTGTTCTGCCCTCCCCTGGGTTCCAAATGATTGTTCTTTCTGAAGTGAATGAAGTCTATTATATTGAAAAAGAGACATTTCCAATTTTAATTCATTAATGACTTGAGTGTGATCAACACCATCAAGATGCTAAGTGGACAATAAATTTTGCAGCTGGGCCCTCAGGGACAAATAAGTAGTTCAAGAAGAGGCTGCCTTAACACCAGCCTGAAATTAAAAAAATTTAGTAATCCACCATTTTAATTCTTCCCACCAATGAATAATATTGCCTTCATATAAGAATAATGTAGACCACTTATTCTGAATCAAAACATGCAATCCTGAAGAGACATCAGTGTCAGTCAATAAAGACACATTTAACTGCCAATATCCAGGGCCAGCCTCTCTAAAGGGGGGATCGCAATCTGGACACCAATAAGCATGTGATCAGAAGATTCAACGGGCATACTGAATGCATCAGCA
The DNA here is from genome assembly GCA_016271365.2 of Neoceratodus forsteri. Classification (NCBI taxonomy): domain Eukaryota; kingdom Metazoa; phylum Chordata; order Ceratodontiformes; family Ceratodontidae; genus Neoceratodus; species Neoceratodus forsteri. Next base: position 1,353,793,643 of record CM057455.1, on the reverse strand, counting down.
ACCTCCAAATTTTGTTTAAAAAAAATAAAATCTATTCTTGAGGATAATGTCCCCCTATAATAGGTAGGAGCCACCCTTCCACTCCCAATAATGTGAGCGTCCCCTAATCCAGCCTGTCTCACAAGTTTGCACAAAAAAGATTTATCACAATACTGCTTTTGCCCCAAAGTAGTCTGCTGAACATTGACATTAAAATCCCCAGGAAAAAATATCTGTCTACTCGTATATAAAAAAGGTTGTATTTTGGACAGTAATTCTATACGAAGAGTTTTTGTTTGCAGTCCATAAATGGTGACCAAACAGAAACGGAAAGAATCCAGTTCTACATCTAGTACTAAAGCCCGACCAGGCTCTATGTCAATTAAATATTTAACATTCCAAGCATTTGAAAGAAATACAATGCCCACCCCACAACAATTCTCAGAACCCAGGAACCAGTATGACGGTCCCCACACCCATTCTTGAGAAGCTGTTTGAACCTCAGTCACAGTATGCAGCCTGGTGTCCTGTAACAAATAAATATCAAACTGTAAATTTTGTAAGATAGCAAATGTAGTAGCACATTTTTTGTGAGATTTAATGCTATTGACATTCAGGCTGGCAAGCCGCAACCGAAACTGCTCAGGGGGGAGGTTTAATCAATTTCATGCTGGATCTTGTACGGCGTTTGGAAGGTTCATTAACAGGGGAACAGTACTGGGGGGGCCCTCCCTCTTCCCTCCCTCTTCCCTAGTATCAGGAGGCAGGTTCAAGGCCTCTTCCATAGGTTGTTCTACCTCCACCCTGTCACCCCAAGAGGCAAATGCCATAAAGCGGTTAGAAAAAGGTAAAGGCGAAAGTGCACCAGTCATGACAAGCACTCCCGTTCACTTTGGAGAAGATATCAAAGGGTGGCCAGACTTCCCAGAAGACTGTTGTAAACCTAGTACATGAGCCCCATCCGGTATGGGAAAAATAGATGTAGTGTCTACTTGTGAGCGGGGGGCTCAACACCATCTGAAGGTCCCGGAACAGCTGGAGAGTCAAGGGGTACGGGCTTCAACAGAATCTCATAATTCGCATCTCCCTCTGAAATCCTCACTGGCGGACCTAGCATTGTAGGTTGATCAGGCAAGCTAGTAGAAAATGGAGGGTGCTGACCCATAGAATCTCTAGATCGAGACATGCCTCCAAAACCCCTCCTCGACCTCTACCCCTCCTGTGGGGAAGACCCACATCTAAAAGCTCAGAGTCAGGTGGATTAAAGGACTGTCTGGCTTGAGAAAGGATACCATCCTGTTCTGAAAGTTCCTCAGAGTTACGGGCTGCCCAGGGGCAGTCCTGAAATGTATGCTCCTCATCTCCACAGAGGTTACAAACTGGAGAGGCAGTACAATGAGCTGCAGGATGCCCCAATAGACCACACTGAGAGAACCGGACGGTATCACAGTCAGTATTTAAGTGGAAAAGAGACCCACAGTGATAACAACATTGAGGCTGTCCCGCATAAAATAGAATTCCTCTGTCCTGACCAAAATAAAAGGAACTGGGCAGATGTTGTATGCCATGCTCATTTTGTCATAACTGTATTCGAAATGTCCATCCACCTGTCCAGAAACCATTGTCATCCATGATGGGATTCGGATGACCAATGATGGAACCACATTTTTTCTAGCCAGAATATTATGTCTTTAATGTCAACCCCTTCATTGTGGAATAAGACGGTCACTGTTTTAACAGTCGGTTTGGTAATAGGGATGGCTAAAAAATCCTTCCATTCCTCAGTGTCTTTGACAATGTAATAAAGCCTCCAAAACTTATCAAGCAATGGCATAGTACAGAAGCTAACATCATAAACCTGTTCCCCAGGGGAGTGGATGAAGGCATATACCTCCACAGGGGTAAACCCCATCGAGTCCTTCAATAAAACCTTGCCCATCCAAAGTCTATCAGGGGTAATCAGGGCTAAGCCTTTGTACCAAAGATAGACCAAAAGCCATTGTTTGGCCGCCGAGGAAGGCTTTCGAAAAAGGCCTGCAAAGGACTTATCACTCTGAGCTCCTGAAACGGAGCTGGGTGCTTCCTGTCCTCGAATCACTACCATTCCATTCCTCTGCCCCATACCTGCAAGTCCTTGGTGTAAAGCAGGACCAGATTCCACTGAAGTGATTGTTACCAAAGGTAGGGAAGCAGGGTCTGCCCCAGGACAGGCCTTCTCCACCAGATCTCCCTCAAGAGGAGCTGTGTCTTACGCATCAACTCTCTCGGTAGCCTCCATCTCAGGAGGCGCAGCTGCAGAAGGTTCAGAAGAGGACTTGGCAACAATCAAGGAGCTTCCCTCAGTGAGTTGTGTATTTTGTACATTTCCCACTTGTGGATGCAATACGGACGTAGCTCCAGGGATGGGAATCGCAGGATCAGGGATCCATTGACCGTTCAAGAACAGCCATCCAGCTTTTTGTAAGACATCACCCAGAATCCAATCCAACAGGGTACCACTGAAGTCCATCTCCTCTTCTGATAGAACTGGAATCTCTGGTATATTTCTAACAACAGGTAAGGGGATTGTGAACAGTCCTGGCCCGCACCTCCCGGCAAGCGTTTACTTGCCGCCTGGAGAGGGCTTGCAATAGACCATTTTCATTTCTTTTTTTCTTCTTTAAGGTGAGATTTCCCAGTAAGGTATTCTTGTTCGGCTGCTGATAACATTTCAAGCAGTTGTTGCTTCTCCCTATTCAATTTAAGCTGCAACAATGCCTCATCAGCCACAAAATCCTCCTCAGATAGATTATCAGATAGCTGCACTCCATCAGGCTGGGCAATTGAAGGCTCCAGAGCATCTTCAGAAACTACTACATTGTCTGAACCGGGCAGTAAAGCTTCAGAGTCTCCACCAACAGAACCTTCTCCTTCCACTACCTCCTTCAAACTGAGGTCCTCCATCCCTGCAGACAGAGAGCGCCACCTGCCTACAGAGTAGGGGAATTCCACCGCTGCCCTGGCCAAATTTCCCCCATTCACTAAAAATACTACCAACAGCTTAATCTGGTTCATGGTCAGTTGGCATTCATCTGTATCCCCCTCCCTCAGGTTGTGCCTGAAAATAGGCAGAATATGTCTAGTACACTAACCCGGTCAACAAAAACTAACTAACTAACTATAATTATACGGATATTCCCCTTTCCCTGGTGGTCTAGTGGACCCCCATCCTGGCAGGCAGTGCCCACCACCCCACTCCCCCCATCATAAACCCCGAGCCGGCAACTGGCACAGACCTTCTCTCACCACCATGGCTGGGTGCCGACTGACCTGTCAGTGAACATGTACTGTGTAATATAGTATGCACTCACTGATTGACAGCTATACAGCTGTACCAGTATGGTTCTCTGGAAAGGTCAGGGAAACAGTGAGAGCCAAACAATGCCTTCACCAGGTACAAGGATAAACAAGAGAAGGAAGAACGGGGAGAGTACCAAATGAGAACAAGGGAAACCAAAAGGGCAGTCAGAGAAGCAAAGGCAGATACAGAGCTGCATATTGCAGTGGGGAGGGTCAAGGGTGTAGAAAAACAGTTCTTCAGATATATTAGGAAAAAAGAAAGAAGTGGGGATGATGAATTTAGTCTAACAGAGGGAGATAGTAGGGTAATTGAAGGGGAAGGGCAGACAGCAGTTACTCTTAATGGATACATTTACTCTGTATTCATGAGTGACATTAAGGCAGCTGTAAGGGGGAGCTCTGAGATTAGACAGCAATTATTTACCAGTGAAAGGGCTTTGAAAGGGCTAGCAGCTCTTAAGATAGGTAAGGCCCTGAGGCCAGGTGGGATACATCTGAGGGTGCTCAAGGCAAAGCGAAGTTTATTTTTCAAGGCGCCTAACTTTATGCCATACAAAACAAATACAACCTAATCATAAGACTACCACATAAACATAAATAAACATTAAAATGAACAAGATTTCTAAACAGTTAAAATGCAGTAGTCAATAAAAGGCTATCCCAGAAAAAGATATTAACAAACAGTGCCTGGGAAAGTTTGACTAAACAAAAGGGCCTTGAGGTGGGCCTAAAATATTTCCACTGAAGGGGCCTCCCTTACAGATGGTTGCAGCAAATTCAACAGGACGGGGCTGGCAACTCTAAAAGCTCTGTTGCCGGCGGTCTTTAACCTCGTCCTGGGAATCACAAGGAGGCCCCTAGAGGAAGAATGGAGGGAGCAGACCAGAGCAGAGGGTGTCAGAAGGTTAGACAAGTATCCAGGGCCCAGCCCATGTAGGGCCTTAAAGGTGAGCAAGCCCACCTTGAAGAGGATCCTCCACCTGACCGGCAGCCAGTGGAGTTCACGCAGTACCCAGGGTGATGAAGCAGTGTTTAGCCTGCCCCATCAGCAACCTGGCAGCTGTATTCTGCACTAGCTGCAGCCTGCTGAGGGTACCTCCTGAGACCCTGAAGTTGAGCACATTACAGTAATCAAGCCTAGATGTTACAAAGGCATGCACCAAAGTGGGGAGGTCCATCGGCGGAACTAGGGGCTTGATCCTGGCGATGTTCCTAAGATGCTAGAAACTGGTCTGGACAATGGATGACACCTGTGCTTCAAATGTCAACCCACTGTCAAAGGTCACGCCAAGGTCACACACCTTAGAAGAGGCCTTCAATGGCACAGGTATAACCCAGTATCTGTAACAGAGGCCCTCCTATCACGCCTTCTGTTCAACTCCACCACTAGTACCTCCATATTATCAGGGTTCAATTGCAACCAACTAGAGGCCATCCAGTCATTGATCTCAGCAAAGCATCTATTAAGCACTTCTACTGCATTGGATGTCCCGGGGCAAAGGAAAAATACAGTTGGGTATCATCAGCATAGCAATGAAAACCCAAACTGTACTTCCTAATGAGCTCTCCTAGGGGCAGCTTGTACACCGTAAACAACATCAGTAACAAGACCGATCCCACGAGGTACTCCACATGTCAGGAGGCTAGGGGAGGAGGTGAAATTCCCCATTACTACCTGTCGCCTTCTGTTCATGAGCTAGGATCCAAACCAACAGATGACAGTGCCAGTGAGTCCACAAAATTAGCAATGAAACTAACTGAACTTCTGGTGGAGCTATTCAATCTTTCAGTTCAGACAGGGGTAGTTCCAAAACACTTAGGGCATGGGGGTACATTTCGTGGATATCGGTGGGGGTATTTTTTAATTACTTTTTTGGGGATATTTTGGTGGTCTGTTTGGTTGTAGTCAAAGCCACTGCTCAACTAGCAAGAGCTTTGTTAGTCGACCAGTGTGTTTTTCATTTTGCTCAAGCATTCCCCTAAACAATCTGAAAAAAAGAGATTAAAGGGATGCTCCTTTTGGATGCTATGGGGCACTTTCCCCTTGCTCTCTGAGCTAAGATGTCACAGGATGTCTTGGTGCGGTAGTGGTGCATCGATTCCAGGAAGTGGGAGGGATCAGGTCTCCAGCTTCTCGAGAAAAATTGTGACGCCATTATTCCTAAATGGGAATGTCAAGAAATTCTGTCATTTGGGCAAATTAAGTCCAAGTCAGCACTGGAGGCATTTTTTGAGCACCAATTATGTAGCATTTTAAATCACAATTTGTGGTTAAAAATTGTACTGATAGTTTCTTGAATAACAAAAGAAAATACAACACATTTGCAGGATTTTACTTTAATACACACTGAACCAATGCAAGTTAATAGCATGGAGGGTAGCTGGAAAATCACAGGCATACAGACTAATGCATTATACTTCACCACACTGGAGATCAGATAACCTTGGCCAGGAGTGACTGTACATCAATAGTTAATAACTTAGGGTGTCCCCCCACTTAGCAGATGAACCTGATTGATTACTTCAGTTGGATGACCAGGGAACTAGATCAGAGTGGGGCTGTGAATGTGGCCTGCTTAGACTTCTGCAAGGTCATCATCATCATCATCATCGTACCACATCGGAGGCTTATAAGGAACTTTGGGCAGTCTGGGGGTGTAACCCAAGGTGGTAAACTGGCAAGCAAGATGTCAACATGTCCTTTGGGAAAAATGCATTTCTCTAGTTGCCCCATTGAAAACAGTTGAAGGGGCGCTTCAGTTGATTAGAGAACAGGAATACTTCGGACTCTCAAAGAAAATGCACCAAGAACAGTGGAAAAGTATGTTCTGGCTGGTATAATTCAAGTTTACTAAAGGCAGAGGCAATGTCAGTGGATGTCATTTGAAAACATTTCTTTGCAGGTGAGACCTGTGGATTGGAATGGTGATGATATGTAGAAGGTGTGATGAGGATCATGTATATACTTGAATATACGTAGTTTGCCATATTTTTGAATTTACTGTTATAATTTGTTTTGTTTGTGTTAAATTTACTGTCTGGTTCTCATCCCTGGAAACAAATTGTACAGCGTATTTTATTCAGCTTTTACCGGGTAGTATGCTGAACTCCATGAAATGTGTCACCACTTATACACTGATAGCCCAGGAGTGTTTGAGAATGACAACCCCCCTAGTTTTCTTGTTTTCTTTGTTTTACATTATAAATTTGGACCGGTGTTCCAAGTAACTTGTACATTCTGGGGATCTTGGTTAGCAGACTGGTTAACTCTTTTCTCAGCATTTTGAAAGAATGTTTTAAAAATGAGATACCTATTGTCTCCAACTACATCCTTTTGGTGGTTACGTAAGCAATAACCCATGACAGCCGGTGTGGTTACTGGGGATTAAACAACACCCTGGTTGTGTTAAGAGGCATGAGGGTGCAGCCCGAGTGTCCTCACAGTACCCAGGCTATTGATTAATCTCCAGTAACCACACAGGCTGGAGTGGGTTATTGCACTTATAACATGGGCTGATTAGATTGTTTGAGACTGTTACAAAAACGTATTAAACTTGATAAGATAGCTTTGTTTGCAAGGTGTGCTTCCTCCTCATAAAATAGTTCCACTGCATTTTACTTGGTTGATTGTCATAACGTTAGTATTAGAACATTAGAAGTGTTATTTATTGCCAACAATAGAGTTATGTATGTGTAAAAATACCACAGACTCATTTTTTTAAACTAAATTACATTTTATCTGTAATCAGGTAAACATAGGAAACAACGCTATATACTCTTGCTGCGTTATCAGTTGAATGAGATTCACAGGTATTCAGAATGGAAGCTGCACTGTATTAATAGTACACTTTTGTTACTATCGCTAGGAAACACTTTTTCCATATTAAAATGTATGTAATGTTTTATGACAATTACGAGTATTTCTCTGTAAATGGTTCGGAGCTCTTTCATAGGCACACATGTGCTACTCTGATATACGCGTAGAGGAAACATTAACTAAAAGGGAGTTCTGATCCACTTGAACTGTACATAAGACTTACAGTTGCCTGCCCTCTACTTTGAAAACATTTCTGTGATTCAGCATTCTGGTTATGCTACTATGCTACCTTTACTTTTCAGCTGAATACAGAGGAGCACAAGGCAGTAGCTACTCTATTCTGTGATCACAACACAGTACCCTCTGTACAGTTAATACATGTCCCAGTCCAAATATCTGCAATGGGTGCTCGAGTTCCACTGGGTGGGTGGGTGGGACAGGCGAAATATGGCTCTTACAACGATCGCTCTGCCAGACAAGACAACAAAAGTCGTTAACTCATAATCTCTTTTTTTAACAAGTTCCGACTCTGCTTATCTGCACGTAGATGCCAAAGTATTGATTCTGCACAATGACTGTTCACACTCAGCTTGCGTGTAATAGAGATTAATGTATGGACAGCTGACTGCTGATAGCCAATCATATCAGTTACTTTCCCAGCCCACGTTATAAAAAAAGTTAAACAGTGGGCTGTAAGTCACAGTAGTTTGGAGAATAAATCCAGACAGCAGCTTTATGACAAGCTTGTCTCTCAAAATTTTTTTGGCCCTTTAGAATTACCTGATTGTCCAGCATTGCTTGTGAATGCAGCTCAGCTGTATTGCAGTTGAAGGATTCAAGAATACCTCCAAAAATTTGGGATATAGTATGACATGGGTGCCTTGGAGTCAGGGCAGCCCACCAACACAAACAGGTGGAGAAAAGGTTTTGCCCACAGGCTTCCTGTTCCTAGCAGCAGAAGACATAATATAATGTGTTCCTTTGTTGCCTGTACATTATGGATTTTTGGAGGCAGCTGGTGGCAAACTGGAGGGAACCCCTATTCCATACTATGACATATGAAATTGTTTATTATAACAGTACTAAAACATTACATCTGGTTGAATGTATGTTGCATCCTGTTGCAACAACAGTGTACTGTATAGGAAGATCTTATTATAATTATTACAACTTCCCTAAGATCAGTGTACACTGCAGATCTTGGACACCAGCACCAAATGTTATTATTTTGCTAGTCAGTACATTGGCTGTAGCAAATGATATGAGTTAGTTACACTGAAACTGATGCATTTTGAGTGTGTTTGGTGTGTGATGTAGTAATGGTTCGTTTTGTCCTGTAGTACGTATACAATTTGCTGTATTTATCTTTGATTTTGTTTTAGCAATAAAAAATTCCTCTACTCTTCACAAGATGCGCCATGGGGTCCTTAATATCCACCTGAACAATCACCAGGAAAGGCAGACAGGGCTTTAGTTTAACATCACATCTAAAAAATGTACACCCAGACAGTATAGCCTCCCCTTAAAACTGCACTCAGGTGCCACCGTTTATGGTATGAGCCCAGTCTCAATTCTTGGCAAGAACCCCTCACCATGTGGCCTACCTGAATAGATTCAGAATAAACTTCCCATTTTGCTCTGTTTACAAATAATGAGAAAAAATGTCTTATGTGGGAAATATGTTCTCATTTCCTAACTTGCTGGAGCAACAAGTTAAATTATAAATTTAGAAATGTATGCTAATATGTTCCAATACAGTGAAGACGTTGGTCCTTAAAGGTTTCTGGTTCCTGTACTAAATAAAGAGTGCCACTGCAGAAGTGCCAAATCCTTCTGGGCAAGTCACTACATTGAGCCCTCCCATTGTCAGGGAACCAAATGGCTTGACTTCAGTGGAACTCCTAATCAAAATATGACTATTCACAGCACACATATCGCCTGTGGGCACTGGCAGTTCTGTGGTTAAAGGAGAGACTATTTGAATTGTTGGGGAGAAAAGTATGCCATCTATAAAAGTTAAGGCATCATGGTATTTTTCCATGATCCTTTGATGGACATTTAATTTTTTTAACATTTAATAATGTGGTGAATTGGATAAGGAACTGGTAAATTGATAGGTGACAGAGGGTGGTGGTTAGTGGCACTCACTCCAGTGAGGACAGAGTGATATCGGGGTGCTGTAGTGCTCAGTGCTGGGATCGGTCCTGTTTAATGTCTTGTGACATAGCAGAAGAACTGGAAAGGAAGGCATGCCTGTTTGCAGATGACACCAACATCAATAATAAGTGACACTCAGGAGCAACATAAGAACATAGAATTTGTTGGCAGATAAAAATTGCTTGATCCACCCAGTCTGCCTATTTTTTCCTTGCCTACGATGGAGGGGGTGGGGAGAATGCATAAGGACCATGAAAAGCTGAAGGAGTGGTCAAGAACACGGCTGTAGTTGTTCAATACCAAAACAGTGGAAAATCATGCACATAGCTAGGGCATAGGAACCCAGGAGTTGAGTAAAGGATGTTGGGGGGGGGGGAGGATACTGACAGTGAAAAGCAGGAAAGGGACCTTGAGATTATTGTATCTGACCTCAAAGTGTCAAGGCAGTGTGACAAAGCAGTGGGTAGGGCTAGTGGGATGCTGGGATCTCCACCAGGAGGAGGGAGGTGGTGTTGCCACTATATCGCTCACTTGTGAGACTCCACATGGAGTACAGTGTCAAGTTCTGGAGACCACATCTTAGCAAGAACATAGACATGGTGAAGGCAGTCCAGAGGAGGACAATTAAAAAGGTGCATGGGATGCACCAAATGCCCTATGAAGATAGACTGAGGGATCTCAACAAGTACACCCTGGAAGAGAGGAGAGCAAGAGGGGACATGATAGAGATCTACAAGTGCTTCACGGGGTTAAACAAGGTCCAAGAAGGCAGTCTCCCTCAAATGAGAAGGACCATTAGGACCAGAGGACATATCACATGGTGGGGGGGGGTTAAGAGGGATGTGAGGAAGTACTAGTTCACTGAAAGAGTGGTGGACATCTAGAAAAGACTGCCAGTGGATGTGGTGCAGATGAAAATGGTAGGGAGACTTCAAGCATCCATGGGATAGACATAGCAGAATATTAGTAAATAGCCAAGGAGGAAGGAGGGTCACCAGAGACCAGGTAGGGTCTGTGGAAACAGATTAAGCAGGGAACATATGGGCAGACTGGGTGGGCCAAGTGGTTCTTTTCTGCTGAGAAATTCCGTGTTGCTGTTTCTAGTCTTCCACACACATTCCATTATTACCATTCTTAAAGCAAGCTGGATATGCTTTCAACATCCTTTATGTTTTACAGCCATTTTTTTCTGTTGATACAAACAATCAAACTCCTACGCAAAATGAAAGCTTTGTTTTTATAAAAAAGAGAACCACCTTGTTTAAACAAAAATGTAGAACTTTATGTTAGGAGAGGTTAACTAAAAAAAAAAACAGATCTGTTTAAAATCCTGACTATAGAGTTGAAAGTCACAACCTACTTCCTCTTTAGAAGTGGAGTCTCACAGTTTCCACAGTTTATGATGTTAATAAATATCCCACATTAAAGAAAGACGGTTTTATGTTAGCTCCCTGTCTGAGAAAAGGCTGTGTGGAATCTCCCTTTCAGCCTATCAGAATGCATCAGTTAAAATCAGGAAATGCATGCTTATTGTGTACGCAGTAATATTGCTTCTCTAGTTGATACCATAAACCATCTAGGGTTTTGCGGTTGAGCAGAATGTCTTTCTCAGCAGGCGTATCTTGCTGTTCCATCCTGAGTAAGAAAACTAAAGGTCACAGTTACTTATTTGTCTGAAGTACAGTAAACACTGTATTTTTCTATTAGGATCTTTGTCTACAACCCAGAACAACACAGAATTTGGTGCTATTAGCAACCTCCATACCCACTTTGTCTCAAAGAATCATGATACAGCCCCAAAGGATGAGATACTACTAGTGCAGGGATTGTATGTGTACAAACAAATAGCAGTAGTTAAGCCCACACACACCAATCACATTAATTTACCCTGTAGACCACTGTATTAGAATTTGCTGTGTTCAGAGGGGGAATGTTGATAGTGTAACAGTGGTTTTCCCTACTCTTGTCCAAAGGTGCCATGGGATCTGATAATGCAGTGTAGCATGTAACCCCTTCTCCAGCTGGGACTTTTGCTCCAGTTCACAAGCCAGTACCTCACCCCCCCATAGAACTGATTGCAGTAGTTCTACAGGGGGGTGGAGGTGCTGTGACTTGTGACCAGGAGTACATGGGCTGACGAGTGACTGACAATCACTCAGTGGCTCATACCATGCCTGCCCCCCACATTTTCGTGGCAGCCCCTGACCTTTCCCTGTGCAGTTACACTTCACTTAGCAACCATGGAGTGACATAAAGGACCCTAGATTTGCAGATGAGGTTGGAATATCTATAAGCAGACTAGAGGGACTCTAATTCTTTATATGCTGACAGTGTCTATGTTTCTATGAAAGGCTTGCAACCACATTGTCAACAGCACAGTGGCAGGCAAAACACAAGACTAGTGTTACTTGGTCTTTGTGATTGCTTAGTGCCAGTAGTCTGTGAATGTGTATGGTGCCATCTTATTTCTGAAAAACTGCTTGAGAATAGTGAATACATATTTTCCCCAAAACAATTCTATTATTTTCAATTTGTACAAGAAACATACCATTTCAGAGTGAGTAGTTTAGAGGGCCTTTTTTATAGACCTCCCCCTTTGCTAAGCCCTTTAACTTGGCCTCCTAAGCAATACCGATGCACCTCTGCTGCTTACAGGACATGACTGAGCCATGCCTCTGTCCATCTTTAGCTGTTGCAATCCCTTTTTTACATGACTGGGGGCAGCATATTGGAAGCACTCATAAACCTTTTAATTCATGATAAGAATTGCTGTGCCAGATTGAACAACCCTCCACCCAAACAAACTGAACAATTTCTAATAGCAGCCAACCTACTCAAGCTGTCACAGGACAAAGGGCATGCACTAGGAAAGCCATTTCTATGTGCTTCATGTGCATACGCATAATGAACATTTTGTTATGAGAGTGGGTTTTGAGACGTGTGACACTGTTGGTCCAATGCAGAGCAGTCTGCAAGGGGCGCATCAGTGCCACACTACTCATCAGCCAGGCTGATCATGACACAGTTTTGGCTTGCTGGGTGGAAACTTCCTGTATTTTAAAAGAAAAAGCAGACCCAATCATGGGTCACCTCTTTCCTTTGAGCTACGCAGCCCAGCAAGCATAGCTGATCTGTCATGATCAGCCTGCTGAGGAATTTCAAACATCCAGGAAGAGCCCCACACTGTTGCAGACGCCAGCTGTAACAAAGAAAACCATCAATCAATGTTCTGTTACTGGTGGCTCTGTAACTATTCCCCCTACCCGATCATCCCACTCAGCACCCAACACCCCACACACCCCTGCAGACATAACACCAACACTGGGGGTGCCCAATCCCTCAGTGTCCCACCTGAAAGTTCCTCATAGTTTTTTAAATGCACCCTGCAAAAGAGAAAACTGTCCATTGATGTCTGTTGCAGCTGCTGCTGTAACTGCCACCTCCCAAGCCCAACCCATGTTAACACTGGATGTGCTGCCATAACTGCCACCCCCCACCCCACACCCCCAAGACCAACCCATGCCTTGCTTTTAAAGCAGTGAATGTGATGCTCCCATTAAATGCCAGCAACATGTCAATTTATGTGTTTAAGAAAGTTTTAAGATGGGAGGCATAGTTAAATCCACACTGCAACAGCCTTTCATTTAATTTCAAGAAAAGTCAGGTATTCCTTCCACAAATGCACATGTGAGTATGCATGCACATGATAGTGTACACATACACGCACACAAACATGCACATGCACGTGCATGCTTACAGTATGCTGAATAGGCTAATTCTTAATTATTTTTTTAAATGCATCTTTATTAGATAACATGGGTACATAAAACAACATACATCTCATTATACAAGGACTCAGCAGTCATTTCTGTCTCTTTTCTTTCTCTTCCAATACACAAACAGCAGACTTCACTATAAGTACATTAGACCGTATACGGCCAAACAACCCGGCAATGCTCATTCTGATCTGATCTCACCTTGAAGCAGGGTGCATAGCACAGAAAAACTCTGATGTCACACACAGATTCTGCTGCCTAATGAGATCACAGATTTTGTATGCAGCCATTGGTATGGCCTGAGGTTTCAGAGTCAAAGCATGTGAAACCCCCAATTTACATGGCTGCGCACAAGATGCATAACGACTGCAGACAATGATGTGAATTAGTATAAGCTGCATATTACCAAAATATTAGGCCACTAGCAGTGACATATCTGTGGAAGGAGTGGAGACAAGTTGCTCTCTTGAACAGAAGTCAGGAAATATAAGGAGAATATATGTAAAAAGAAAATGAGTAAAAGAAGATGATGTAATACAAATGTGCGACAAGGCTTTTATTTAAAGGCACCCTCTGAATTCTGAGTGGTTATGTTCCTAATCTTTATTGAGCAGCTTCTTGAATAGAATTCCTGGGTAGCTATTGTATTATAGTGCACTGTGTTGTATTTTATTGTATTGCATTGTATTGTATTGTACTGTAGTGCACTGTGTTGTATTGCATTGCATTGTATTGTATTGCACTGTGTTGTATTGTATTGTATTGTATTGTATTGTATTGCACTGTGTTGTATTGTATTGTATTGCACTGTGTTGTATTGTGTATTGCACTGCTGTATTTTATTGTACTGTATTGCACTGTGTTGTATTGTATTATATTACATTGTGTTGTACTGTATTGCACTGCATTCTACTGTATTATATTGTTTAAAGTGATTCTCCTATTTTGTGGAAAATTTCATTTCTGTGGTTCATGTTTTTACCTTATGAACTGGCTGCCCATATTATAGGCTATATAAATGACATACTGTGTTGCTCTAATAACCATGACTGGGGTAATTACCACTATGAAGCTACATACCTCCTCTTTTTTAGGGTCAGTTTACAGTGGTTAGCATTGCTGTCATTTTCCCCGTTGTCTGACTCTTCCGAGTTATAAAGTACACTTCATTTGTTGTTTAGTCCTTTAGGCATTCTCTTTTTAAGTCGTTGGTCTTATGATCTCTCTACTTGCTGTGCTTGCAGAGCTCCACTCAACTGTTTCATCTCTCCTGCTCTCTCACGGACACTTTCTACTGTAAAGCCAGTGGTAATACACACAGACCACACTCTGAATGTCTGTGCTATGTGCTCTGTGTAAATGAGTCACTACACAAGGGCAGCCTCCTGGAGAATCAAACACAGAACCACTAGTGATCAAATTATACAGTCATTATAACAAGTCAGGGGTGAGAGTAAAACAGGATAGTGATAGCCAGTTTTGGCCTCCGGGAAATGTACTGTTCTCCAAAAAAACTGGTGCATATAAATGTAAGTAACTTAGGGATTTTATTGTGCAAATTCACCAGAACTGACACAGTGGTGCTGAATGTTGCTTTGTCTCTTCATCTGAGGTCTCCCTGTTCTGGACCTCCAATGCAAGTAACAATTCATAAAATCTCTGCTCTGCTGAGGGACTACCGTTTAAAAATAAGTATGGAAAGCAGGCAGGCCAGCAGTGTCCACATGTAGCCCTAAACTGCACGTGGACCAGAAGCTTTGTGGCCTAAAAAAAAATTCTCTGGTAACTCTTTTTGTGTGATCACTATGCACATTATAACAAATCTATTTCTTGCTCTCTTGAAATATGTACTGTATTGTGTTTTGTTTAAATAAACCCTGTAAAAAAGAAAACTGTTCATGAACATCTGTTGTGGCCATTACTGTCCCCCCCACCCGACCTTCCCACTCAGCACCCCCGAGCCCGTACTTAGTGGGGGTCCAATGCTGTAATACTGTCTGACCCACAGACACTGACATTGTCACTCTTCAATGCCGGACCACGAACTGAGGAAATCAGGTATGCGGTTCAATGTATTTCAGTGGAGTTTTGAACTAGTGGCATAACTTCATTGGGTAGGTCAATGTGTAAAAGCAGGACACCACTGAAAATGAGACACTGCATCTCATCTGCTCTAGCCTGGGTAAATATATAGTAAAAATGCGTACAAGCAAGACCCAGCACAACAACACCAGCAGCAAACATTCAGCAGTGACAAATGATTGTTAGTAGAAGTTACAGTACATAAGCAGTTCTATCCCTAGCTCAGCATAAAGCATGGGGGCCAGATGGGTTTTCCCTCAACTTCTTTAAACTGTTACTGGAAGAGGTGGTCATGCCCCTCACATATTTTTTAAGGCATTTGAGTTGCACAAATTAGACACAAGGGTACAAGAAATCTTAATAACATTGATCCCCAAACTGGGTAAAGACAATACGAACATACGAAGAAGTCAGCAGAAGAAGGCCTTTTGGTCTATCAAGTCTGCTTGTATTGCAGGGTCCACAGCTTGAGCTAATGTCCCTGCCCTCCTGCTCCACTCCTCCCATCCTCCCTACCCATGATCTTTACCTTCCCCCTATGCCTTTCCCAGCCTCTCTTAAAGCTGCCCACTGTCTTCAACGAGATGACCTCTTCGGTAGTGCATTCCAAGTGTCCACCACCCTCTCTGTGAAGAAGTGCTTCCTGACCTCCCTCCTAAACCTCCCACCCTCCAGTTTAAGACTGTGCCCCCGTATTGGTTACAAATCTTTTAATAAAGTTGATTGAACCAAAAAAAAAAAAGACTGTACCCCCTCGTGTTATGGTTGCCACTCAGCCTAAAGAGACTCTCCTTATCAACCTTATTTATCCCTTTCAAGTACTTGAAGGTCCCAATCATGTCTGCTTTCTCTCTCCTACAAAATGTTAAAACATTTGTCTAAAAAAATGTTGGCCCATTTCCCTATAAAATTTAGACATAAAAATCCTGGTCAAAACCTTGCTATGTGGGTGGGAGCAGTGTGAGGACCCCCAGTCAGGAATGAGTAAGTTGGCTTCATGCTTGCCAACAAGCACTTCACCCATTGTGCCAAACTCACTTCTAAATTTTGGTTAGGAGAACTTCTCTCCTACCTCTCATGTTCACTCTCTTCCCCCTTCCCCCCTCCCACTCCCTCAGATCCTCTGACACTCGCACTTTGTTGGCCCCCCGTCGAACCACTCTCGTTGGCCATTCAGGCTTCACCCATCATTTTCCAACTCCCTCCCCAAAATAAGGCACTCCTCCTCCTACTACTCCCTTGCCTCTGCCTTACACAACTTTCTCTCATCTAACTGCTCCTGTTTTAACCATCCTTAACCATCCTCCTATACCTCTGCTCCTCTCCATGACTCACATCCCCTATTAAACCTTCATCGCCCCCTGAGCCTGCTTCTCAGCACGCTGTCCTCTCCCATCACTGCTTACCCACTCACTCCTACCCCTAACCTTCTTCCATTACCAACTTGCCCCTGCTTAGTTTTGATCTCTGGCAGGATTCCCAGCACCCTGGAAGGGTCTGGCACTGGGCAAGCTTCCTCCTCCCCCTTACCGCCCTCTTTTCTTTCTACCCAACTTGTCTTTGCCTAAATCTGCCCTCTGTTGGGATTTTTAGCACCCTGACGATGTCTACTCTCAGGTATATTTCTTCCCTTCCTCCTTTTTTTCCTTTCCTCTTCTATCCCCCTATTTCCCTCTGCCCAACTTGTCCTCCTAATTCTATCCCCTGGTAGGGTTCTCTGCATCTTAGAGGGGCCCAGCACTGGGCAATTACTCTTCCTTCACTCCCCATCCCCCTCTTTTCTTTCTACCCAACTAGTCCTCACTTGATTCTGTGCTCTGGCAGGGTTCTCAGCATCCTGGAGTGGGCTAGTCTTAGGCAAGCTTCTTCTTTCCCTCCTCTTCCCTCCTTTCCCTTCACCCTTTCTTTTCTCTCTTCCTAATGTGTCCTCACCTAGTTCTGCCCCCTGGCAGGGTTCTCAGCATCCTAGAGGGGTTCTAGCACTGGGAAATGACTTTTCCTTCCTTCCCCTTTCCCCTTCATCCTTTCCACCTAAATCATCCTCACCTGACTCTGCTCTCTGGCAGGGTTCTCAGCATCCTGAAGAGGCCTAGTTTTAGGCAAGTTTCTCCCACCCCTCCTCCTCCTTCCCTTTACCATCCCCTCTACTATCTTTACCCAACTTGTTCTTGCCTACTCCTGACCCTTATTCTAAGTCCTCACCTCATTCCATCACTGGCAGCGATCTCCGCAGTCTGAAGAGCCAGTTCCAGGTACGACTCATTCTTCCCTACCCTATCCCTTACCCCACCTCCCTCCTGCCCCCCCTCTACCCCCTGCACTTAAACAAAGGAGTTAGTTCACTTGAGCTAATAACTTTCACTTTTTGTTCTGTCTGAGGTGCTCCTAGATTACACTAGTGCTGTGTTAACTTGCCCCTCACAACTGATTTTTTGCTCACTTTGTTCTGGTAATGTCCCCCCCCCATCATTATCCTCTCATTCCCCAAGCTGATTTCCCCTGTCTACCCCTCTACCCTCCTTGATGTCCCCTCACTGCACCTCATTCATTCAATAATTGCTAAATTATCTGCCTCTTAACTGTGATCCATTCCTGTAAGGATTTGGCTCCAAGGTTACATTAAATTTCTGTACTATGCTCCTCAGATATGCCACTTGTAATTAAATAAATAAATAAATAAATTGCCCAGTGCTGGGCCCCTCCAAGATGCAGAGAACACCTGCCAGGGGATAGAATTAGGAGGACAAGTTGGGCAGAGGGAAATAGGGGGATAGAAGAGGAAAGGAAAAAAAGGAGGAAGGGAAGAAACATACCTGAGAGTAGACATCGTCAGGGTGCTAAAAATCCCAACAGAGGGCAGATTTAGGCAAAGCAAGTTGGGTAGAAGAAAGAGGCGGTAAGGGAGGAGGAAAGCTTGCCCAGTGCCAGACCCTTCCAGGGTGCTGGGAATCCTGCCAGAGATCAAACTAAGCAGGCAAGTTAGTAATGGAAGGTTAGGGGTAGGAGTGAGTGGGTAAGCAGTGATGGAGAGGACAGCGTGCTGAGAAGCAGGCTCAGGGGGTTATGAAGGTTTAATAGGGATGTGAGTCATGGAGAGGAGCAGAGGTATAGGAGGATGGTTAAGGATGGTTAAAACAGGAGCAGTTAGATGAGAGAAAGTTGTGTAAGGCAGAGGCAAGGGAGTAGTAGGAGGAGGTGCCTTATTTGGGGGAGTTGGAAAATGATGGGTGAAGCCTGAATGGCCAATGAGAGTGGTTCGACGGGGGGCCAACAAAGTGCGAGTGTCAGAGGATCTGAGGGAGTGGGAGGGAGGGGGGAAGAGAGTGAACATGAGAGGTAGAAGGAAGTTCTCCTAACCAAAGTTTAGAAGTGAGTTTGGCACAATGGGTGAAGTGCTTGTTGGCAAGCATGAAGCCAACTTACTCATTCCTGACTGGGGGTCCTCACACTGCTCCCACCCACATAGCAAGGTTTTGACCAGGATTTTTATGTCTAAATTTTATAGGGAAATGGGCCAACATTTTTTTAGACAAATTTTTTAACATTTTGTAGGAGATTGCACCTTTAACCACTCGGGTTGTTAGCTTCACTTGGTGCGCCCTCCCACCTAACCTTCCTCCTAACGAAACAATCTATGGTAGCACTCACCTCTCCCTCACCTAATTTCTAACTGCTGTTGCACTTAATACCTGGGTTTAAGCTCATGCCAACCTTAGCTACCTTCTGTATAGGCTCCATAACAGTGCCTTCTCTTATGTATTGTATGTTTGTGTAATACTGTTCCTTCCCTTATATTTCCCCCATGTTTCCCCCAGGTCGCATCTGGAAACGAGTGGTCCTCCGCTCAGTATGCCTGCCTGGTTAAACTCTTGAATAAATAAATAAATGCATATTCCACAGGTATGATATATTTAACTGTATATTATGTCACAAATGTGATTGTATGATTATTTATGATATTTTTAACTGTATGTCTTGTTACAAATGTAATTAAATGTTTAATTTCTCGGATATGTTAAATGGTAAACTGTATGTCTAATTCTTCATCCGGTTGTACCCCCCTCCCCCACCCCAGTCACATTGGGAAACAAGCAACTTTTTGTTCAGTGTGCCTTCCTGGTGAAACATTTCAATAAATAAATAAAATAAATAAATAAATAAGGTTGGTTATCTTTGGATGATTTGTATAAATTGTTTCATATCATTTCCATGTCCAAGGACTTGGAGACCCCAGCAGTCCTAATGTCCCTGGATGTGGAAAAAGCAATCAACAGACTGTCATGGGAATGTCATTTAGTCCTCTTTAAGAATTTGATTTCCCAGATAGTTATAAAAATGGATAGGCTTGCTATGCTCCCACCCATCTGACTGAATCTCGAAAGGCATGAGGCAGGGATGCCCCCCTCCATATCTTTACAATCTGTATCTTGAGCGCCAGACAAGAACAATACTGAACTCAAATACAATAAAAGGACTACTGGTTGGAGGTACAAGATACAAGATTTCCAGCTACACGGATGATGTGCTTTACCAAAGGGGTTGCTAAGGGGATAATACTTTCTTCAGACACATACAGTAAGTGAGAAGAGAAAAGAAAAGCAAGGTGAGGGATAGTGAGAAATAGAAAAGCGGAGGGGGAGACTGAGCAGAAATGCACCAAGAAAAAGCTGACATCCTATTTTATTTATTTATTTATTTGATTTTCAGAGATACACCTTTGAGCAGCAAGTTCTCTTTTCTAAAGGTTCCACATCAGTTATATGACGTTACATTTAGGCACAGTCTAGCTCAGGGGAGCTTGGTCAAATGATAACATTCAAGAGACAAGGACAGTTTCAGTGATGGCCCAGACAGGGCCTAGTCTGGTACACATGCTATCACAGTTAGTAGAAACCCTGACGGCTGGTACATTATGGGGATACATTATTAGCCCGAGTTGGGCTTGGTCTATGGGGCAGCAGGGGTTTTAAGGCTTTACTGTTTTGGGGTAGCTCTCTGACTGTGTCAGCGGGCAGCAGGCAATTGACAATTGCCATAGTTATCATGTAGCAGCAGCATGCTGCTATCTTCATGAGTTCTTTTTTCAGGGACGACTTAGACTACGAAATCTTGGGTAGGCCCCATATGGGTTCTGGGAGATTGTTCATCCAGTACGCAGCTCAGGTAGCAAATGAGCATTTCCCTAGGCTTGTTTTACTTTAGCAGACTTTGAGGGCTTGTCTTGTCATACTCCTGGTTGAGTAGTTATTAGTAACCAGGCAAAGAAGGTCACTGATAGCCGAAGAGGGGTGAGGTCCAGCTGGGCTTTTCTTGCAAGGAGGCATGTCTGGTATTTTAGCCTTTCACGGAGTGGGAGCAATCCAGTTTGGGAGTACAGGGAGCAGATGTGTGTTAGTCTGTCCGCATCACAAACAAAGCGGCATGCTTTATTGAGGACCAGGTGTATCCTATTTAGGATTGTCTCACATGCTGCAACATATATGGGGAGACCGTAGTCTATGATGGGGAGTATTGTTGCGGAGACTGCCAGACGTCTTGCTTCTGGGGAAATATTACATTTTTGCCTGTAGAGTGCTCCAAGTTTTTGGTTAGTCTGGTTTGTTATGTTGTCAACATGGGCGGCATATGAGAGGGTGTCATCTAGGGTGATACCCAGGTACTTGAAGGGTTCAACTTGTTCCAGGGCTGCGCCATGTGTGCATCCTAAATAGTACTTCTGCTCAGTATTCACACTGGAGGGAGCAGTAGATCACTAGGGAATGGCTGTAACAGGGGTGGGGGGGGAGGTGGACAGAAGTCCAGTTTTAGAGGAATGAGTTCAGAAGGGGCTTGCAGTTTTGAAGGTGGACAAAGCTATGGGACCAAACAGGATACACTCAAGACTGCAACAAAAACTCATGGAGGTACTAGCTGGCCTACTGGCAGCCTTATTCAACAGCTCACTGGAAACAGGTGTGGTTTTGGAGGACTGTAGAAGTGCTGATGTGGTCCCTCTACATAAGAGTGGCCGCAGGGGGCAGGCTAGTAACTACAGTATAGGCTGGCCAACTGTACTTCAGTGGTGGGGAAATGAAAGGCAACCCTTCTAAAGGAAAGACTGGGAGATATCTTGAATCGAGTAGGTTGCAAGACCACAGGTAGCATGGGTGGGGTGGTGTTGGGAAGTCATGCCAAAAAGATCTGAGAGATTTCTTTGACTGGGTGACCAGGGAAATAGATGAGGGGAGGGCAGTGGATGTGGCCTGTCTGGACTCTAGCAAGGCCTTCGGTACTGTGCAGCATAGGAGGCTGACAAAGAAACTGAGCAGCCTAGGGGTGGGATCTAAACTGGTGAACTGGGTTTCAAATTACTTAATGGATAGGTGACTGATGGTTGTGATAAACGGCACTCACTCGAATGATGGAAGAGTGACAGCAGGGTGACACAGGGTTCAGTACTAGGGCCGTTCTTCTTCAGTGTCTTGAAAGTGACATTTCAGAAGAACTGGAAGGGAAGGTATGGTTTTTGCAGATGACACCAAGATCTACAATAGGGTGAACACTCAGGAGGGGGTGAAGAGAAATTACAGGGATCTGGGGAAACTTGAGGAGTGGTCATGACTGCGGCAGTACGTATTTAATGTAAAAAAGTGCAAAGTCATGCACCTTGGACTTAGAAACCCAGGGCAGAGTATTGGGGGAGGTACTGACTGCAACTAAACAGGAAAGAGACCTTGGGGTTATCATATCTGACAACCTCAAAGTGGCAGGACAGTATGACAAAGCAGTGGGTAGGGCTAGAGAGAGGCTGGCGTGCATAGGGAGGGGTATCTCCAGCAGAAGGAGGGAAATGTTGTTGCCACTGTATTGTTCATTGGTGAGACCCCACTTGGAGTACACTGTCTGGTTTTGGAGGTCATACCTCAGAAAGGACATAGGCAGTGTGAAGACAGTCCAGAGGAGGGCAACTAAAATGGTACAGGGGTTGCAAGAGAAGGTTTACCCATAGTGCTTCGACACTACATAGAAACATAGAAACATAGAAGTTGACGGCAGATAAGGACCGCAAGGCCCATCCAGTCTGCCCATTTCTTTTTCTACCTTATAAATGTGCCATCGGCCTTTGCTCTGTCAGTGACCTATCTATTCATAGTCATTTGTATTGCTCCCTTATGCCTATCCCATGCCTGTTTGAAGCCCTGCACTGTATTCATAGCCACCACTTCTTGTGGTAAGCTATTCCATGCATCTACCACCCTTTCTGTGAAAAGAATTTCCTCACATTCCCCTTAATCGGCCTCCTCTAATCTCATGCTGTGTCCTCTTGTCCTGCAATTTTTCTTATATTTAAACATGTTAGACTCTTTCACCTTGTTTATGCCCTTAAGGTGTTTAAATGTCTGATCATATCACCTCTCTCCCTCCTTTGCTCAAGGGTATACATATTGAGCTCCGTTAATCTGTCCTCATATGTCTTCTGATGCAGTCCCTGCACCATTTTGTTGCCCTTCTCTGGACTGCCTCAATTTGGTTAATGTCCTTGTGAAGGTGTGGCCTCCAATACTGCACGCAGTACTCCAGATGGGGCCTAACCAATGTCTTGTACAGAGGATTATTACCTCCTCTTACGACTTGTGATACCCTACTAATACACCCTAACACCCCTAGCCTTACCTACTGCTTTAGGGGTCTGCTTGATGATTTTAGGTCATCAGTGATGATGATGCCCAGTCTCTTTCTTCCTTTGTGACTGCTAGCAACTCCCTCCCAGCCTATAAGTGGCTTCAGGTTTCTCTTCCTATGTGCATGATTTTGCACTTTTGCATTAAATCCCAGTTGCCACTCTTCTGACCATTTTGCTAGTTTATCCAGATCTCTTCTCATTCTGCCCACCCCATCTGGATCATCTACTCTGTTGCAGATCTTGGTGTCATCTGCAAACAGACAAGCCTTACCCTCTAGTCCATCTCAGAGGTCACTAATGAAGATGTTGAATAGGACTGGCCCCAGGACTGATCCCTGAGGTACCCCACTTGTGACTTGCATCTCTTCTGACTGTATACCATTTACCACCACTCTGTTTTCTGCCAGTCAACCAGTTTGCCACCCAGTTGACCAACTTCAATCCCACCCCGAAGCCTACCTAGCTTATTTATCAATCTTCTATGTG
This sequence comes from Neoceratodus forsteri, assembly GCA_016271365.2. Classification (NCBI taxonomy): domain Eukaryota; kingdom Metazoa; phylum Chordata; order Ceratodontiformes; family Ceratodontidae; genus Neoceratodus; species Neoceratodus forsteri. The sequence continues at coordinate 1,353,770,344 of CM057455.1, read as the reverse complement.
GAACAGTGTCAAAAGCTTTGCTGAAGTCAAGGTAGGCGACATCAACTGCTCCCCTTGGTCCACCACTCTGGTTACCCAGTCAAAGAAATCTATGAGATTAGTTTGACAGGACCTTCCTTTGTAAACCCATGCTGTCTTGGATCCTGTGCCCTATGGTTCCAGGTGTTGCACTATCCTTTCCTAAGGTGCCTCCATAATCTTGCCCACTACTGAGGTAAGACTGACTGGTCTGTAGTTCCCCGCCTCCTCCCTGCTACCACTCTTGTGGGCGGGATCACATAAGAGCCCTTCTCCAGTCTTCTGGGACCTCTCCTGTGCTCAGAGACTCACTAAACAATTCTGCTAATGGCTCTGCTAGTTCCTCCTTTAGCTCCTTAAGTACCCTGGGATGTATGCCATCAGGTCCCATTGCCTTATCCACCCTGAGCTTGAGCTCTTGTAGGACCCTTTCTTTTGGAAGGAGTAGTGCTCACCTCCCTCCCCCTGTGTCCATGATGCTGAGCTGTGGGCCCTGCCCTACCTTCTCTTCAGTAAATACTGAGCAAAAGTATCTATTTAGGATAGATGCCTTTACAGGGTCCTCCTCCTCACATGCTCCCTTTTCTCCATTAAGCTTAGCAATACCCCCTCTGGACTTTCTCTTTCACTAATGTATCTATAGAAAGTCTTGTCACCTTCTTTTACTGTTTGTGCTAGTGTTTCCTCAGTTTGGGACTTTGCCTGCCTTACTGCCTTACCTGCTTCCCTTAGGGCAGTTTGGTATGCCTCCCTATCTTCATCCGCTGTGTTCCCTTATATTTTCTGAAAGGCCAGCCTTTTGGCTCTGACCTTTTCTGCTACTGTATTTGAGAACCAAAGTGGTTTCCTTCTTCTTTGCACTTCCTTTTCTGTCTAACACAATGGGATGTTGCTTCAAGTATTGTATCCTTAATGCTTGCCCACTTTGCCTGTACCTCCTCACCTGTGTTTCTTTTGCCAGGCTAGCTTAACTCTGTTGGCCATCTTATCAAAGTCAGCTCCTCTGAAGTCCCATATTTTTGCCTTGGAATGGGATGATTTAGATGTAGTAGCCAAATTGAACCATACCATGTGATGGTCACTGGACCCCAGGTGACCTTCTACCTGGAGATCTGTGATCCCTTCTTTGTTAGTCAGTACTAGATCTAGGATAGCCCTGTCTCTTGTGGGTTGCTGTACCAGTTGTTTGAGGCCCTCCCTGCAGGGAATCCACTATGAGTCTAGTTCTGGCAGATGTTCCTGCTGGTATTGACCAATCTATATCTGGCATGTTGAAGTCTCCCATTATCAGAACCTCCCTTTAGCTGTCATGTTTTGTATATCTTCTAACAGTAATGTGTCTATGTCCTCCCTCTGGTCTGGGGCCTGTAGACAACCCCAGTTCTTATGGCTGTCCCATTTCCTGTTTCCAGGGTGACCCACAGTTCTTCTGGCTCCTTATGTGTATTCTGAATTTCTGTAGCTTTGATATTTTCATTAACATACAGGCCCTCCTCCCCTTTTGCACCTCAGTCTCTTCTGAACAATACATAGCCAGGTACTGAAGTCTCCCAAGTGTGGTTACTGGTAAACCACGTCTCACTAATTGCTACTATGTCCAGTTTAGCCTCTGACATTATTGCCTGCAGGTCTGGGATCTTATTTCCCAGGCTGTGAGCATTTGTGTACATGATTTTCCATTGGCCAGATTTTGGTGTGTTAGTTGTTGGGTGAAGTTTGGCATTACCCCTGTGCATCGTACCAGCGCCGACATCACCTACAGCGACAGCTACAATGCCGACTGTCGGCATTGTACCTATAGGAATGTCTGTGCACACAATTGGGGCTGTGCCCCAACCCCCTAGTGGGCCAGCCCCCACATCCACGGTCTCTAGGATTCTAACTCCAAGTCAGAGTTGGACCGGGTGGGGCAATCACCCAGCGATGCAGTCCCGATCGCCGCAAAGACCAGTACAGTGACAGGTGGGTTTTGCTCGATTTCTGGCGCTGTGCTGGTCTTTGCTATTGGGGAGTCACTGTGGTGATGGTATATGGCACGAGAAGCCCTATGAGGAGAGACTGAGAGATCTCAACATGTTTACTCTGGAAGAGAAGAGGTTAGAGGTGACATGATAGAGACTTACAAGTACCTCACAGAGTTAAACAGGGTGCAGGTGGGGGTCTCTTTCAAATGAGAAAAAAACACCAGGGGCTGGATTTTCAAAGCCCCTGTCAGTCCCACAGCTGCTGGAAAAAATTGGTGCAAGTGGGTAGTCACTTGTGGAGCTGCAGTTTTTCTGTAGTCATGGTATTTTCAGAGGTGGAGGCGATTTATGACTGGCTCCACGATTTATGGCAGCAGGTGGCGGTTTTTTCAGCATAGCTGCAGGAAAATGTTACTCCCAGTGGAACTAGATGTAATAGTCCCTGCAGCTATTCTCTGCCAAAAATGCAAAGTTCTGCAGGTGTGGAGATTTCATCCCGCAGCAGTGGCTGCGGCATGGGACTTAGTTCCTGGACGAGCTAAAAATCTTGTCCCAGGACCAGGGGGATGCAATGAAGCTGAATGGGTGGCAGTTTGAAAGATGACAGGAAATATTTCTTCACTGAAAGGGTGGTAGACAATTGCAACAGACTGCCAGCAGTGTGGTGGGGTGAAAACAGTGCAGTGGGGAGGGGGAGGCTTCAAGCATGCATGGGATAGACACAGTGGTATATATGACAACAGACGAAGAGGAGGGAGGGTCGCTGGAGATCAGTTAGGGTCTGCAGAGACTGATTGGAGGGAACATCTAGGCAGACTGGATGGGCCGAGCAATCCTTTTCTGCCCCAAAATTATATGCTTCTTTTCATGTTAAGCAATAGTGATGGCAATAACTGAAACCCTGGACACAATAAGAAAGTTTGGACAACTTTCAGGTTACAAGCTTAACTTAAATTTGACTAATATAATGCCTCTCTTCAGCAGTTATTAAAGCAGAAGTAATGAGGTTGAGAGGAACTTGACCAGCTGACTTACTTACACAGTTAGGCATTGACATCTGGAGCAGCAAAATACTAATGATCCTCAAAAATCTAGATGGTCTCCTCGGTACTGTCAAGGTGGATCATTATCAGTGGGCATTTCTCCTACTGCCACTCTGGGCAAGAATAAGAATTCTCAAAAGGAACATGTTTCTAAGAATAGTACACCCCATCAACATGCTGGGGGAGTACTTCCCATTTCCCACTTCACTTGACCCTGCATACCTTTTTCAAAATTACTTTGGAGTGGCAGACCCACCAGAAGGGCACATAGTAAGTTACCTGCTATGAAGCACTATGGTGGTCTACAACTACCAGACCGTGACATTCATTACCGTGCAGTTCTTGCCAGTATGTACTTGTAGTGGTGGGAAGATAAGGATGATCCTAGAGAAAGTGAAAACAGTCCATGGTGGATAAAAACAGAGGGAGACCTGTGTGCATATAAGGGGATAAACATAAGGTCCCTATTGCATATCCCCTACAGAAACCTACTGGTGTGACTTGAAGTGACCCCTACAGGCAACTCAGCTCAAGCCAGTCTCTGATAACACAAGCTCCTGGACACAACACCTGTATTAGACCCCATGCAACTGATAAGGAACAGTCTTAGTTTTAAAGCTAATAACAAGCCAATCACTGTACCTTTCTTAATATGGCAAATTTAGCCACCCTGGCACACCTGACAGAGGGAAAGTCACCCCCTTTATCATATTTCAGCACTGAAACAACATTCAAAGTAAATATATATTGCTGTTACCCCAGATCCCTGTTATACTCTGTTTCTGTCCCCTGCCCCTAGGGTTTTGCTACTCAAGAGATATGGTCAGGGCTGGCTCACCTGGCTAAGCTGAGACATGCATTATCCCTGCTGTACAAGAAACTGTCTGAAGTACTGTCTCAAGAGAATACTTATACATCTAATTACTGGAAGGGTGAATTCCCTGAGCTGGGAAGTAAAGAAACTAGGGACAGTGTCTGGGTAAACTTGTTTAAATATCTCAGATTTGATACACTCAAACTTATGCAGAACAAATTATCCTGTAACATGTACTGCACACCCGTAAAGCTGAAAAAGATATGTAAACTAAGACAGGAACATTCAAACATATTTTCTGGGACTGCTGCCAGGCACTGGGAAAGCCATACAACAAAAGCTTTTCCTGCTCTGCTCTTTTTGGATTTCCCCTACCTTTGAATCATTTCTAGTTGGTTGGCTGGGGCTGTCTCATGCCCTCCTTTAGGCCTCCCTCCTGTGTTTATTGTTTCTGCCTAGTACTTGCTCCCAGTATACATGCTCTGTGGGTCTTCTGTCTCCCATTGGTTTATTTTTTTTGAAATTTTATTTATTTAGAATCTCAGATTAAACCTTTGAGAACATGCTCATTACATAGGTTCCATGTCAGAGTTATACAAGCATGAGTCAAAAAACAATGTACTGTTAAACCATGTGGTAAAGGAAGAACAACAACGGACAAGGCTATATACAAAATAGATTACAGGGCATTAACATTATATACACCGTGTACCACAAACTCAAGGAAAAAAAATAAGGGAGGATGGTGGAGGGTGACACAGGGGGAGGACAAACCCAGGTTGTAGGGGGCAACAGAGAGAGAGAAGACAAACTACTGTACACAGAGAATACACTACAGGAAGAGCCAAGAAATGTAGAATACATCAGCCCAATTTGACCTCGTCAGTTGAGACAGAGAGTACATAGAGGTGTCAAGTGTTGGGGGAGAGCAAGACCATTACTAAGTAGCAGGTAACAAGTCAAGGGGTGTTTGAATAGGGCAGAAGTATTGTAGGAATGAATGAATGAATGAATGAATGAATGAATGAATGAATGAATGAAAAGATATGAAATGAATGAATGATACAATATTTGTATTGTACTATTCTGGACTGGCTCCCCTGCCTCCTATAGTTGTCTCTTGCTACATCCATTTTTTAGCTAGCCTACCCAGATCCATGGTGCAGTACCTTTTGCATGTGCATCAACCCAACCTGTCTGCATGCTATTCATGGCTACCTTAGACCTAGGACTCACCTTATGTTACAGGCCCCCCTCAGTACTGCTGCACCATGCTCAGCTCGGACCATTTCTGGTATACCACTGCCTTCCTTGTTAGCACTGAGATGAAGTTGATCTTTCTTGATTTAGTCACTTATATATTGTGACGTTTTGTTTCCTGACAACAAGTCATCTGGGCATTTATGCAGAGAGGCTTCACAAGACAGTTTGTACAGCTGTATACTCTCCCACTCCTCCACTCCTCCACAACTGCTGTAGGCTCTTTGTTAGGACTCCCACTTGTCAACAGTTAAAGAGCTCTGTTCTCTCTGCCTGTAGCTTCATATTGTACTTTTTATTTATTTAGGTTTTGTTGACCAGGAAATGATGTTTAGACAGTACTGCCTATTTGCAGCCTCAACCCAGGGGGAAGGAGAATACAGATGTAAACCAACTGAAACCATACCGTATTAAACTGTTGGTGGTATATTTTTTTGTGAATGATGAAATTTTGGCCAGGACACCGGGGAAATTCAACTACTCTTTGGAGGAGGTCCTCATAGAAATATACAGAATGCACCACTGGTCTCTGTCTAGTCTGTCTCAACATACCCTAACTGGTCTCTGAAAACCCTCTCTAGTCTCTGCCTGTTTACTAATATTCCTCTACGTCTATTCCATGCATGCTTGAAGTTCCTACTGTTTTCAGCTCCATCAGTTCCATTGGCAGTCTGTTCCAGGTGTCCACCACTATTTCAGAGAAGTAGTACTTCCTCACATCCCTCTTAAACTCTTCCCCTCCAGCTTCATTGCATGCCTTCTGGTCCTGGTGCTCATTGTAATTTGAAAGACTCCCTTCTTGCCCCTGTCCCCCCCCCCATGAGGTACTTGTAGGTCTCTATCATGTTCCCGCTTGCTCTCCATTCTTCCATGGTGTACAAGTTGAGATCCCTCATTCTGTCCTCATAGGGCATTTGATGCAACCCTCGCACCATTTTAGTTGCCCTCTTCTGGACTGCCTCCACTCTGTCCATGTCCTTTCTAAGGTTCACCCTCCAACACTGGACACAATACTCCAGGTGTGGTCTCACCAGCAAGTGACACCACTTCCCTCCTCCTGCTGGAGATACCTCTCCCTATGCATCCTAGTGTTCCACTGACCCTACCCACTGCTTTGCCACACTGCCCTGCCACTTTGAAGTAATTGAATATGATAACCCCAAGGTCTCTTTCCTGTTTAGTGACTGTCAGTACCCCCTATCCCATACTCAGCTCCTGGTTTCCTACACTCTATGTGCATCATTTTGCAGTTTTTGGCATTGAATCCCAAGTACTGTGTCATTGACCACTCCATGAGTTTCCGAAGGTCCCTACGCAGTCTCTATACCCCTTCCTGAGTATATACCCTATTACAGATTTTGGTGTCATCTGCAAAAAGGTATACCTTCTCTTCCAGGTCTTCTGTAATGTGACGTATAAAGACATTGAAGAAGACCGATCCCAGTACTGAGCCCTGCAACACCTCACTAGTCACATTACCCTATTAGACAAAGTGCAGTTGTCCAACACTCTCTGATATCTAGCCATTAACTATCTCTTTACCCATCCCTGGGCTGCTTAGTTTGTTTATGAACCTCTTTTGCGAACAGTGTCAAAGGCCTTTCTGAAGTCCAGATAGGTCACATCCACTGCCCTCCCCAATCTACTGTATTTCCCTGGTCACCCAGTTGAAGAACTCAATCAGATGTTTCTGGCATGACCTCCCCAGCATGAATCCATGCTCCATTTGATCTTGTGGCCCAATGGATTTCAGATACTCTACCAGCCTTTCATTTAACAGGGTTTCCACTGATTGCCCCACCCCTTGTGAGACTGACTGGCCTATAGTTGCAAGACTCCTCCATGCTGCTGCTTTAATGGCAAGGGATCACATCTGCTCTCCTTGAGTCCTCCAGACCCACACCTGTTTCCACTGAGCAGCTGAAGAAAACTGTCAGTAGAGCATCTAGCACCTCCCTGAGTTCCTTCAGTACCCTTCAGTGTATCCCATCTGGTCCCATAGCCTTGTCCACTTTCAAAGGTGCAAATCCCTTCATGATTCTTTCCTCCGAAAATGGACTTGTGTCTACCCCACTTTGCTCCTGCTGCTCCCTGGTGGTCTGTCTCTGCTCCCTCCCTCCCTGTGAAAACTGAGCAGAAGGACCTGTTCAAGATGCTTGCTTTTTCTTCCTCCACTTCTGCACTCTTTGCTTTATATTAGAAAGTGAGTCCCTGGAAGGGAGGAAGGTGCAGCAGCCCAGATGGTGGAGCACACCTCCCTCCCCATCTGAAGTAGCATAGTGGCTTTAGTTACTGAAGAGATGGAGGACAATATGGAAATGGAAACTGAAGCTGGATCAGCTTGTGCCTCAGATACTGAATCTGCCTTGGCTGTTTGAACTGAAGTTGGAGGTGTTGGAGAATGGGATGGTGTCTAAAAAGGTATACCTGCTAACCATAATGGCTGAAGAAGAATCCCACTGTTTGCAAGATGGCGAAAAGTGCAACAACATAGGTCTGCACAGGAACAGCTGACAGCACCAGTGACACCTGCTTGTACCAAAACTGATAAAGCACTTCCTGCTCAAATTGAGCTGCACTCTGTTTCTGTGTCAGCAGCTCCCACAAAGACAGTACTTTCCCTTTCTGTAATCCTCCCTTCAAGACGTCTGGGTATTGGCCCCATAAGACTCACAGTGAGAACTGACCTGTGTACAGGTAGCAGCACTTACAATGATGTCTGCCTTGCTGCCACCCTGAATGTCTCTTACTAGGTCCTGGGCTGTCCCTGGGTTGATTAGCAGAGTGTCAGCTGTAGCGCAAGAGGCACTTCCTGTCAGTTTTCCTATGGCCTTTCTATGAATGCTCCTGTATGGAGCAGAATACCACACCATGTGAGTGCCCCTGTTTCAATTGTAGAAGCTGATACCTCTGGGGGTTTGCCAGTCCACTGCAATGCTGATGCCATCCCTATGGAGGTTGGTGACTCTGTGGCACTACAGACAATAGTTAGCCTGCATGTTATTAAAAAGGGATCCTTGCCTAGAGGAAGTCTGCTGGTCTTATTAACAAAATCAGAGAAAGGAGGGCCTCCCCTAGTGACTTGGTAACTTGGTATGTTTAGACAGAAAGAAGGCATGAGTCCAAAAGTTTCTGTCTCCTACACTATATGGACACTAAAACCTAGCGATAGCCCAGAAATATATCCAGCTCTCTTTTGAATAGTCCGAAAGTTGAAATAGCCACAAGGCTCTGTGGTAATCTGTTCCAAGCTCTTACATACATATGAACATACGAATGTGCCAGCAGAAACAGACCTCCTGGTCTATCAACGTCTGCTCAAATGTGCAGCTACAGTAGCTCCCCTAAGTTGCAGCTGCCCCACCCTCTCCCCTTTTGTTCACCCTTGGCTGTTCTCAGCCTCACCCACCCATAATCTTCCCTGTTCTCTGTCTCGTGCCCTTTTAAAGCTACTCACAGTTTTGCATGATATCACCCTCTCTGACAGGGCATTCCACTTCAACATCACTCTCTGTCAAGTAATGCCTCCTCATCTCCCTCCTAAATCTTCCCCCCTCTATTCTTAGCCCGTGCCCTCTAGTATCCCTTCCCTTCCTCAGTTTAAAAACCCTGTCGGCTCCATCCTTGTTGATTCCCCTCAGATACTTGAAAGTTACGATCATGTCCCCCATCCCTCCTCTCCTCCAGGGTGTACTGTACATATTCAGTTCCCCCAGCCTGTTCTCGTAGTCTCTCCCCTCCATTCCCTGTATCATCCTCATTGCCCTCTGCTGCACTCCCTCCAGTAGCTTGATATTCTGCCTCAGATATGCCTCCAGAACTGCACACAGTACTCCAAGTGCGGCCTGACCAGTGACCTGTAGAGGGGCAAGATCACCTCCCTCCGCCTGGATGAGAACCCCCTCATTATACACCCCAGCATCTTGTTCGTCTTCGCTGCCGCTTTCCTGCATTGGGCAGAATTGTTCATGCTCCCTGTTACCATCACCCCTAGGTCCTTCTCCTCCTCAGTGATCCCCAGCTTCACCCCCCCAACCAGTATGCTCTCCTTGGGTTCTTTGCCCCAAAGTGCATAACCTTACATTTCTTCTCATTGAACCCCAGCTGCCACCTCTCTGACCACTCCTCCAGTTTGGTTAGGTCCCCCTGCAGTTGCTTCCATCCCTCCTACTCGTCCACTACTGCACCCATTTTGATATCGTCTGTGAACAGACTTACCCTGCTCACCAGTCCATGCATCTTGCTATCCATAGTGTAAAATAATTGTCCCCTTTTTTAGTATTGACCCTTGGGATCTCAATGTGCTTACTGTGTGATCTTAAATTTAAAGATCTTGCCTTAAATGTTACTAACATACTAAAATGCCAGCAGAATAGGTCTAACGGTCTTTTGTGTCTGCTCGTTTGGTCAGCCCCCAGCCTGGGAGCTGACCTTGCTGTCCCCCTCACCCTCTCTGGCTTCTCCCTTCCCAGTCCCGGACAGTCTTGCTGCACAGTACTTTGCTTTCAGAACCCTTCCCCTGTACCTGTCCCTCCCCCTCTTGAACCCCTCCACCGTCTCTGCCTCCACCAGCCCCCTGGGCAGCACATTCCATTGCTCCACCACCCTCTCAGTGAAGAAGCACCTCCTCCTTTCTCCCTTGAATCTCCCCCACTCCAGCTTCCACCCATGCCCTCTAGTTGCCCCCCCCTTCCTTCGGAACACCCTGACTGCTCCTTCCCTATTTACCCCCTTTATGTACCTGAAGACCTCTATCATGTCCCCCCGGTCCCTTCACTCTTCCAATGTTTACATATTTAGCTCTTTGAGCCTCTCCCCATCGGTCCTGTCCCCCAAGCCCCAGATCATTTTGGTTGCCCTCCTCTGGACCCTCTCCAGGAGTTCAATGTCCCTCTTTAAGTGTGGCCTCCAAAACTGCATGCAGTACTCGAGGTGCGACCTCACCAAGCAGTTATACAGCGGGAGTATCACTTCCCTCCTTCTGGAGGTGATCCCCCTAGTGATGCATCCCAGCATCCTGTTGGCCTTGGCCGCTGCCCTCCTACAAGTCTCTGAGTTGTTCTGCTTGACATCCACCACCACCCCCAGGTCCCTCTCAACCTTTGAGACTTGTAGCATTCCCCCCCCCCCAGGGTGTACACTTGGCCCGGGTTTCTGGCTCCCAGGTGCAGTACCTTGCATTTCCCTACATTGAACCTCAGCTTTCACTTTCTAGACCACCTTTCCAGAGCCTCCAGGTCCCCCTGAAGGGCCACCCTTCTCTTCTCCCTATCCACCACCACCCCCAGTTTTGAGTCATCCACAAAGAGACTCATCTCACTCCTGATACCCTTCCTTATGTCAGAGATGTAGGTGTTGAACAGGAGGGGCCCAAGGACTGATCCCTGAGGGACCCCGCTAAAAACCCTCCTAGGGGATGAGACTATCCTGCCAACCACGAGCCTCTGGGTCTGGTCCTGGAGCCAATTTCCTATCCATCTGATCATCTGGTTCCCCACCCTCATTTCTTCCAGCTTATCCAACAGGACCCCTTGAGGAACAGAGTCAAACACCTTGCTGAAGTCTACCCAGGTCCAAGGCACTCATCACCTAGTCATAGAACCCCACAAGGTTTGTCTGACATGATTACCCCAGGATGAATCCATGCTGTCTATCGTCCAGGCACCCCGACTTTTCTAGGTCCCCCCCAGCCTCTTCTTGACAATGCCCTCCATCACCTTGCCCACCACCGATGTCAGGCTGACAGGCCCGTAGTTCCATGCCACTTCCCTTGATCCCCCCTTGTGGATAGGTACTATATGCGCCACCTTCCAGTCCTGGGGCACCCACCCTGTCCTTGGAGAGATGCTGAAAAGCTCCGCCAGGGGTTTTGCCAGGACATCCGCCAGTTCCTTCAGCACTTTGGGATGTAATTTATCCGGCCCCAGTGCTTTCTCTGTCTTAAGGGACCTGAGGGCTTCCCTCACTCTCTCTGCCATGATTTCCACCACCACTACCTCGTCCCCCTGCTTTGTCTTCCCCCCTCCTGCCAGTGATGGCCCCCCTCTCCCCAGACCCGCCAATCAGTAAGGGTCCCCCCCTCAGTTTCACTGTCTCCTCCCATATATGATGCAGCCCCCCCATTTTCCCTGGTGAAAACTGAGGCAAAGTACTCATTTAGTACCTCAGCCTGCTCCCCCGGGTCTTGTACCTATCCCTCCCCTGTTTTAATCCTGCTAATCTTCCCCTTCGCCCTTCGTTTTTCCCCAATGTATCTAAAGAACCCCTTGTTCCCTCTCCTAATTTCCCTGGCCAGGTTCTGCTCCTTCTTTGCCTTAGTCGCCCTCCACCACCCTAGTGGCCCTTCAGCCATCAGCTTGTACCACCCTTGATCCCTTTCACTCCTTGTGCACTTGAAATGCCTATAAGCCACCTTCTTCTCCTCCACCACCTCCTGAACCTCCCTGGTCCACCAGCAGGGTTTACAGGCCCTACCGCATTTTCGTCTTACTCTTGCACAGGTACTGGTAGCATCCTGCACCCCCCTCCTGATGATTTCCCACCTACTGTCAGCATACATGTCTGGCCCAATCCCATCCAAATGCTTCTTAAGGATCCTTCCCATTTCCTTGAAATCCGCCCCCCTGAAGTCAGTTACCTCCATCTTTGTGCAGCCTTCTATCCCTCCTAGATCCAGGCAGAACCAGACCATGGCATGGTCGCTCCCCGCCAATGGATCCCTTACCTCCAGGCCCCCAATCTGGTCACTGTCTGCCAGGACCACATCCAGTATCCGCACCTCCCTGGTCGGTTCCCCCACCTGCTGAGTTAGGGACGCATCCTGAAAGACATCCAACAACCTCTTTTCCCTGGCCACCAAGGATGTCATAGTTTTCCAGTCCGTTCCTGGCATGTTTAAGTCCCCCAACACCACCACCCTTCCCCTGCCCAAACTGCAGTGTGTCTCAACATCTGCCACCAGACTCTCCTCCAGTTCCTCTGCCAGTGCAGGGGGTCTATACACCACTCCTATTTTTACTCTCTTGCCCCCCCCTTGTTATCAAGGTGACCCAAATCACCTTCATGGTTCCCTCTGCCTCCTCCACTCCTCCTATGCCAATGCAATTTTTGACTATTACTGCTACCTCTCCTCCTCTCCCTCGTCCTTCCTGAACATGGTGTAACCCTTCAGGTTCAGGTCCCAGTTATGCCCTGTGGTGGCCTAGGTCTCAGTGACCACTGCTACATCCACCTCTCCCTCAGTTAGCATTGCCTGGCGCTCAGGCATTTTATTGCCCAAGCTCCTTGCATTTAGCAGGACTACCTTACACCCTTTCCGTATACTTCCATTTCTCCTGCTCGCGTTCTCATGGGGAGTCCGTCTTCTCCCAGTCAGCACCCTACCAGTTGGCCTTTTCCCGCATTCCTCCAGCTCCCTGGTGGGGGTGGAGACAGTGTCCCTCCTTTATCGGACCCCCCTCGGCAGCCTTTTCTCCCATCCCTCCCCCTTCATAAGTTTAAACCCCACCTTTCACCAACGAACCCCTCGATTTTCAACTTAAGGATTTCCCTCCCTTCCAAACTGAGATGGAGCCTATCTCTAGCATATAGCCCCTTATCCTCTCAGGTCTCCCCCCAATCCCCTATCAACCCATATCCTTTGGCCCCACACCACTCCCTGAGCCACTGGTTTATCACCCTAATCTTCCTCTTGTGTTCCCCACAAGCGCTTGGCACCGTCAGGATTTCTGAGAAGGAAATGGCACATCCTATGTCCTGACAGCCCCTGGCAAGCTCCCTGAACCTTGCCTGTATCTCTAGTTCACTATTTCCCTCAATGTCATTGGTACCCAGGTGGGCCAGTATGCCCGGGGAACCTCCATAATCCTTTGCCAGCTGATATACCTCATGCTTGGCCCTGTGCACTGTTAGTCCAGGGAGGCATTTTGTTCTAACCGGGCAGGCTTTCCCCTCCCTATCCCATTTGATACCCCTGATCTTGGAATCATGCAACAGGAGCACTCTGACTGCCCCTTTTCCTCCATTTCCCCCCCTTCCATGCCCCTCATCCTTTCTACCGGATCCTCCCCCTAGCCAGCTCCTTGCTCCTCCCCCTATCTGGGTGCCACCTGCCGCCCTCGCCTCATTTACCCTGGCCACCCCTCCTCTCAGATCCTATGCCTCTCCTCCTCCCCGAGTATCCTTCTGTACTCCACTACCCCCGTCACTGCTCACGACTGGTCCTTCCCCCATCTGCTAAACTTGCCTGGCTCGTCCTCCCTTCCTTTCCGCCTCCGTTCAGCCCCTCCTTGCCTGTCGTGCTCCCCTGGCCTAAACCCACAGGTCCCTTTACTGTATTCTCCTTGTACTTCTGGTCCCTCTCCTTGCCCTTTCCTCCCGACTGGTCCTTCTCCTTGTGCTTTCCTCCCTCTACCCCCTCCTCCTCCTCCTCCTCCTCCTGCTCTGATCCCCTACTCCCCCCATTTTCCCACATTCCAAGATCCCCCCATTCTTCCTGCTATCTGGCCCTGTTTCCTGTCCCCCACTCCCTTTCCATCTCTAACCACCCCTGTCATGACTACATCATCCCCCTCATCTTCAAGCAGAAGAAGAGAATGGAAGCGGTTACTGAGCTTAAGGTCCAATCCACCTCCCCCCCTTTGCTTCCTTCTGTCCAGCCCCAGCCATCTGCCTACTTCCCTAAGAATGTCCTCCCTTTGGCCCCCCAATAAGGGTCCCCAGATACCTGCCTGCTGCCTTAGTAGTGTCCTCCTTTTGGGCCCCCTCTGTCAGGGTCCCTACGCGACCCCAGAGTACTCTCCTGCACTCCTTTCCCTATGTCCCTGCCCCCAGTGCTTTCTGCAACCCAGTGGGAGAGCCCCTGCCCTATTCCCCAACCATACCTCCCCCTCCCTCCAGCTGTCTCCTAATCCCCTCAACCTCCTCCCTAAGCTGTGCCAGCTGGTAGCACACTGGGCAACCACTGAACTTCCAAGCCCAGTCCAGTATCATGGCTGCCCCACACCCTGTGCACCCCACCACCCTCCCAAAGATGCTGACCCTGATGACATGTGGTCCCATCCCCCTCAAAGTAGGTTTCCTTGCATGAGCCACCAGGTTCCCTGCTAGTCCAAGATACACCCATAATCACTAATCGGGTCACCCACTAATCCTAGATACAGTCCCACAGTAAACCGGTACCTCCATTACTAGGTGCAGTACTACACAGTAAACTTAAAGGGGAAGTGTACAACTCCCTAAGCTCCTCTCTCCCAGCCTTTAAACCCAACCCCCAGTGGCTAGAATTACATGAGCTGCACCTGATGCCTTTTCCTCCAATTGCAGGGCAGGTGTTCCCCTATAAATGAGCTGAGCTCTGGGGAGGCATGGGTGGGGGAGGATTGGATTAGGTCCTATACCCGACTCTCACAAGAGTGTATCAGCCCTGTGTCTGCCCCTCACTGAACCTCCAAGCACTACCAGCTAAGAAAATCTTTCAAGTCTACTTACTCTCACAGCCTCCAGCTAGAAGCTTCTTCCCCCTTCGCCTCTAACTGAAGACTGCAATCTTCCAGAGAGTGTAATCTGCACCACCACCACTGCAAAACTGAGACTCTCCCAGCTCCCTCAAATTTAAGGTCAGAACACAATTACCTGAAGCAGCTTACATCCTCCACAGAATCTTCCAGAGAGTGCAGTCTGCACCACCCCCACTGCAAAACTGAGACACTCCCAGCTCCCTGAATTTAAAGTCAGGACACAATTACCTGAAGCAGTTTACAGCCTCCACATAATCTTCCAGAGAGTGTAGTCTGCACCACCCCCACTGCAAAACTGAGACACTCCCAGCTCCCTGAATTTAAAGTCAGAACACAATTACCTGAAGCAGCTTACAGCCTCCACAGAATCTTCCAGAGAGTGTAGTCTGCACCACCCCCACTGCAAAACTGAGACACTCCCAGCTCCCTCAATTATTTTATTTATTTTTTTAATTATTGTGTCTCGGATTAATACTTTTGAGCTAAGAGCTTGTTTATCAAGGTTCCATGTCACTGAATACAATATACACAATATAGAGGGTTGTACATCAATTCAAAGATATTACAACAGAGTTATGAAAGTTCAACATAGTGTGGTTAACATATTTTGCAGAGTTTGAATACAATTCTCACATGTTGAGAGTTATACAGTAGTTCAAAGGTACTTACAGCAGTGATACAAAAAATCTAGCGTTGCAGAGCTAATAGCTTAATAATGCTGTATTAAGTTGCCGCATTAGGAGTTTGAGTAGGAGGTAAGGGGCAGGGGGAACAGGGAGAAGAGGTAGGCAGAGGTGGGAAAGGCTAGAGCTGAGTGGAAGGTAACAGTGGAGAGGAGGATAAAATAAGATGTTGGCTGAGGAATGATGGTGGAGGAGCCACCCAAGAGGGCCTTGTCTGAGTAGTGGAATAAGAGAGGGTCCAAAAGGAAGGCAGTGGGGGAGAGAGGTAGGGAGAGGGGTGCAGGAGGGGGGTGAAGGGGTAGTGAAACCTGAGGGAGGTGGGGAGGATTGCAGGGGAGTGGGGAGGTAGGTGATAGAATAGGAGGGAGGGGGAGATGGGATGGGAGGTAACCAAGAAGGGGATGGTGAGATGCGGCAGTAGGGAGAGGTGGGAGAACATGGATAAGAGGATTACTGAGCAAGTGCTATAGACTGGACAGTGGGGGGTAGGGGTATGGTCACATGAAGGGAGAAGGGGAAAGGGGAAAGCAGAAGGTGTCATGGGGGAGGTTAAGATGTAGGGGAAGGGAGGAATGAGGAGGGGGTAATAGAGGGGGAGGAGTGGATGGAGAGGAGCGAGGGGGAGCTGGGAGACTAAGTGCTGGAACTGGATATTGCCAGTGGAGGGAAGAGGGAGTGTTGCCTAAGGCGGTGGGGTAAGTGGGCCTAGGAGAGGGTGAAAGGAGCTAGGTATTACAGTCATACGGATCTGAGGCAACCAAGTGCTCTCGGAGTTGGGATTTGAATTGGCCAATTCTGTGCATAGCTTGCAGATTGCACTGAGAGAGTTGATCCATTTAGGGGCTTGGTAGGCAAATGATTGTTGCCCTGGGATATTCTGCGGAAAGGGACTTTCAGTGTGCTTTCACTTGTGCCCCTGGTGTTCCTAGGTCAAGAGGACTAGCTGAACAGGTTCTGGACCCCAGGGGGAGTAAGGCCCAGTGTGGCCTTCTTGCCAAGTAGGCATACCTGGATCCGATTGTGCAAGTTGAGCCACACTGATCGAGCATAGAGCTCATAGGTGTGGGTAAGCCGATGTGCTCCAAGTACTAGTCTGTAGGCTTTGTTGAGTGTAGTTTTTATCTGCTTAAGTGTGGATTCGTTGGTAGCGCCATATTCTACAAGTCTGTAGTCAATGACTGACAATACAGAGCTAGTCACAGCAAGCATGAGGGCAACATAATTTAGACAGTGTCTATATCTGTAGAACTGGCCGATTCTTGAGTTGGCTGCCTTGTGGACAGAAAATGTGAGGGCACTATCGAGTGTGATGCCAAGATATTTAAAGCTGTTCACCATCTCGAGTATAGTGTTCTGGTTGTTTTGGATATTAAGACTGTATGACCTATGTTTGTTCTGCATCGAGGAGAAGAGCATTGTCTTAGTCTTTTTGTAGTTAAGTAGAAGCTTGGCGCTGATAAACCATGTTTCAATCTCGGTTAAGTCATTCTGCATTAGTTTCTCCAGGGCATGGGGGTTGTGGTGGTTGAAAATAGTACTGCGTCATCTGCGTACATTAGGACACTGCCACAGCAGGCCTTGGGGAGGTTGTTGAGAAACAGGCTGAACAGAAGGGGACCCAAGATTAAGCCTTGGGGGACTCCAGTAGTAACACTGCGATGGTCAGATAGGACATTGCGAATTTCCACTTATTTGGTCACGTCCTGCCAAGTAGCTGTGGAACCATTTCATGGATTCAGAGGACAGTCCAGTGTTTTTCAGTTGTCTTAGCAGTAGGTTGTGGTCGACCCTGTCAAAGGCCTTGGTGAGGTCAATGTAAGTAGCCCCCACCAAGAGCCCCCAGTCAAGAGCCTTGTGGATATACCCAGTAAATTCCATAAGTGCGTGTTTGTGCTGTGAAGCTTGTGAAAACCATGTTGTTCATGGCATTGGAGGTTGTACTTATCAAGATAGTCTACGAGCTGGTCATAGACGATCCTCTCCATTGCTTTTGAGAGTGGCGGAAGGATTGAGATAGGCCGGTAGTTTGAATGACTAGACCTATCCACGTTTTTGAAGACAGGAGTGACTAGCACCACATTCCAGGATAAGGGAAAATTCCCAGTTATGAGGGACAGGTTTAGGATCCTTGTTAGTGGGGAAAGGACCTCGCTGAGGGTGCAGGCAAGTAGCATGAGCCTGAGGGAGCTGCTTGCTGTTTGTGATTTCCTTAGCGCTTGTTGGAGGTATTTCTTGGCTTTGGATTTAGAGATGATCTTGAGATAGAATGGGGGAACAGGATTATCCATCTGGATATTAATACTAGTAGGGACGGAACTGGTTGTCGGTGCAAGAAAGTCCGGAGGGAGTATTCCACTTAGGTCTGTGAATGCCTTATTGAAGTGGTTGGGGATTTCAATAAGGTCCTGAGTAGTATCGCCACTGATATTGAGTATTGTAGGTGGAGATTTGTTTGCTTTACCAGAAAGGGATTTTATGTTGTCCCAAGATTTACGGCTGTCTCCCCAGGAGTTGTCAAGCTGAGTTTTGAAGTAGTGGCTTTTTGCTCTATGGATGGCCCTGGTGCATTCATTGTGGGCAGATTTGTATTTCTGAAAGTCTTGGGGGCGACCCATAACTTTTGGTTTTAAACCATAGGTTGTCCCTAACATTCATTAAGCCAAGCAGTGCTGTGGAGAGCCAGGATTTACTAGATCCCTTGAGTTTCCTTGTCTTGAAAGATGTGAATATATCACAGGAGGAATTGAATTTGCTGGTGAAGTCTGCCAGGGCAGTGTGTATATCATCAGCCCTGTAGATAGCTGACCAGTCCTTATTCAGGAGATGTGCTTTAAATGAGTCAAGCTGACCTTTTTTTATCATACTGGTAGAGAGAATTTGAGGTGGATTTTTGGAGATTTGTTTGACCAGGTGCAGAGGATAGGGGAGTGGTCACTGATGACATCAGGGAGTACTACAGCACTAGAAATTCTGTCGGGTCTATTGGTTAGTAGCCAGTCAATAAGCATACTTGATCCAGTGCAGTAGTTCACATGGGTGGGGGTCTCTATTAATTGGGTCACGATGAGAGCAGCTAGGGCATCTTTGTGGGTTGCCACCTCTGGGGAAAGCCAATTTATACTGAAGTCCCAGAGTAGCAGAACTTCAGAGGTGAGTTTGTGCTCCGATAGGAAGTCTAGTACCGAACTGAAGCCAGTGTCTTGATCTTTAGAAGGTATGTAGACAGAAACTATGGTGAGGGATTTGCCCTGGGTGCCTATTTGAACTTTAATACTGAGCAATTGTGCATTACCATTGGTTGGGGGGTGGCCTGCGCAAGCCCTTGAAGGGTGTCTCTTATATATATGACACAGCCCTCTTCTCATTTGCCCAGCCTGTACTGCCTGAAAGTGTTATAACCATCCAACTGTATAGCTAGGTCAGGGACTCTGGGGGTTAGCCAGGTCTCGACTACTGACAGAATGTCAAGTTGGTGTTGGGTAACCCAGACCTGAAGAGAGTCAAATTTAGCAAAGAGGCTTCAGATGTTAATGGAGGCAACTTTTTGCTCCCCAGACTTCATTGTCTGTGCTGGTATTTTTGCCACTGGTCTTTGGTTGGGGTGAACATTGCCTGATAACAGCAGCAGCAGCCAGGCCATTCAAATGGAATGCCATTTTAGGTTATTACTGCCTGAGAGTAGGCACGTGGAATCCCTTTGGTCTTCCTGGCTTCGCATAAGGTAATCAACATGTTGCTTGGACAGGGGGGAGAGGGTAGTTGGAGTTGAGGTAGGGCATGCAGGTCAACAGTGTGGAGTGCTTGACACCTAGTATGGAGGTACCGGCCTCTGGGAATAACCAGAGGTCCCATACAGTGCTTGGCTGGGCAGGAGTGTTGCTAGGGTCAAGAGGACTGGTGTTCAGTAGTAAGGAGGGTAGCCACAATAGGACCATGAGGAATGACATCCTCATAGGGAGGGGTGCCATCAGTGCAGAAGCGGGCATTGCCAGTGGTGTATGCTACGGCAGATGCAGCAGAATAGGTTTTGAGAGGTGTTGAAGAGTAGACCTGAAAGTAGAAGTGCAGAGGCCTTAGTGGTTGAGGCCAGTAATGAGCAGTGTGAGCAATACTTTTGCAAACCTTTTGGAAAACAGATTTTGTTTAGTGGGGAAGGGGAATAGCAAAGAGGGGAGCTGTACGGAAGCAGCAGAGAAAAGAGTTACAGAGGACCAGTATAGTAAGCTGAGGGGATCAGAGATAGCTGGAGCCTCACAGGGATTGGCTAGAGCCAACAAATTCTCTGACTGGGGAGGAGAAAAACAGGGAAGGGGAGGGATCAACATTTGGAGAAGGTGTATTTAAAGAGTGTCGGGGGCCGGCTGAAAAATAGCTATACACAGTGCAAATCACATAAAAATATCAGCAGAGAAGCAGTGGATAGGAGCTGAATTTGGCACCCTCAATGGCTGCTTAAACAGATCAATCAGGAGCTGAGCCAAAAACAGCAGGACCAATAGTGGAGGCGCTGCGGTTCAAGCAGGCCTTGTGAAGAACTGAGTATACCTGATGTGCTGGCTGACTGGTGGGCTGGTGGAGGGTGGACGGTGGCAAGATGTGCCACAGCCCGGTCCTGGGGCAGGAGCACCTGATCAGGAACAAAAGTTTGCTGGAAAGGAAAGGGAGAGAACACATGAATTATTTAAGTAAGTGTAGGGGATTCAGGTGAGTGAGGAGCAGAGACAGAGGAGCGAGAGAGACCATGAATGGTATAGTGCCTGGCTAAATGGGTGAGAGAACCTGTGAAAACCAGGGCAGGAGGGGATCAAAGGCTGAGAGAGTGAGGGGGGTAATTAAGCAAAGAGTTGTTCAGGGGAGAATAGTGAGAGGTTGGGGGGGGTGGCTAGAAAAGGAGAGCAAGTGTAAACAGCATTTTTTAACAGAGCCTATCAAAAGAGCTGTAAACACTTACACAGTTTGTCCCTATATTCTAATGCTGACAAGCTACCTGAGCTACAACAGCAGTTTAAAATACAATAATAACAAAAAAATAGCTATACACAGTGCAAATTGCATAAAAATATCAGCAGAGAAGCTGTGGATAGGAGCTGAGTTCGGCGCCCTCGGTGGCTGCTTAAACAGACCAATCAGGAGCTGAGCCAAAAACAGCAGGACCAATAGTGGAGGCACAGCGGTTCAAGCAGGCCTTGTGAAGAGCTGAGCGTACCTGATGTGCTGGCTGACGGGCGGACTGGTGGAGGGTCGATGGTCGATGGTGGCAAGATATGCCGCAGTCCGGTCCTTGGGCAGGAGTGCCCAATCAGGGGCAAAAGTCTGCTGGTGTGCTGGTTGACTGGAAGGCTGGTGGAGGGTGGACAGCAGCAAGACATGCTGCAGCCTGTTCCTGGGGCAGGAGCGCCAGCAGGGGCAAAAGTCTTCTGATGTGCTGGTGGATGGTGGATGGTGGCAAGACATGCCGCAGCTCCATCCTGGGGCAGGAACACCCGATCAGGGCTGAAAGTCTGATGTACCGGGTCACTGGTGGGCTGGTGGAGGGTGGACGGTGATAAGATGTGCTGCAGCCCAGTCCTGGGGCAGGAGCACCCGATCAGGGGTGAAACTCTAATGTGCTGGCTGACCGGCAGGCTGGTGGAGGGTGGATGGTGGCAAGATGTGCCGGAGCCCGGTCATGGGGCAGGAGACCCCAATCAAGGGCGAAAGTCTGCTGGAAAGGAAAGGGAGAGAACAGATGAATTAATTAAGTAAGTGCAGGGGATTCAGGTGGGCGTGGAGCAGAGACAGAGGAGCAAGAGAGACAATGGATGATGTGGCGCCTGGCTAAATGGGTGGGATAACCTGTGAAAACCAGGGCAGGAGGGGGTTGTAGGCTGAAAGAGTGAGAAGGGGGTGATTAAGCAAAGAGTTGCTCAGGGGTGAATAGTGAGAGTTTGGGGGGGGTGGATAGAGACAGAGAGCAAGTGGAAACAACGTTTCTTAACACAGCCTACCACAAGGGCTGTAAACACTTAAACAGTCTGTCCCCATCTTCTAACACTGGCAAACTACCTTAGCTACAACAGTAGTTTAAAATACAATAATGACAAAAAAATAGCTATACACACTGCAAGTCACATAAAAATATCAGCAGAGAAGCAGTGGATAGGAACTGAGTTTGGCGCCCTTGGTGACTGCCTAAACAGACCAGTCAGGAGCCGAGCCAAAAACAGCAGGACCAATAGTGGAGGCACTGCAGTTCAAGCAGGCCTTGTGAAGAGCTGAGCGTACCTGATGTGCTGGCTGACTGGTGGGCTGGTGGAGGGTGGAAGGCAGCAAGACATGCCGCAGCCCGGTCCTGGGGCAGGAGTGTCCGATCAGGGGAAAAAGTCTGCTGGAAAGGAAGGGGAGAGAACTGATGAATTATTTAAGTAAGTGCAGGGGATTCAGGTGGGTGTGGAGCAGAGACAGAGGAGCGAGAGAGACAATGGATAATGTGATGCCTGGCTAAATGGGTGGGAGGATCTGTGGAAACCAGAGCAGGAGGGGGTCAAAGGCTGAGAGAATGAGGGGGGAAGGTAATTAAGCAAAGAGTTGCTCGGGGGAGAATAGTGAGAGGATGGGGGGAGGATAGAGAAAGAGAACAAGTGTAAACAGCGTTTCTTAACACAGCCTACCAAAAGAGTTTTAAACACTTAAAGAGTTTGTCCCCATCTTCTAATATTGGCAAGCTACCTTAGCTACAACAGCAGTTTAAAATACAGTAATAACAAAAAATAGCTATTCACAGTGCAAAATTGCATAAATATATAAGCAGAGAAGTGGTGGATAGGAGCTGATTTTGGCACCCTTGGTGGCTGCTTAAACAGACCAATCCGGAGCCGAGCCGAAAACAGCAGGACTAATAGCAGAGGTGCCACATTTCAAGCAGGTCTTGTGAAGAGCTGAGCATATCTGATGTGCTGGCTGACTGGTGGGCTGGTGGAGGGTGGACAGTGGCAAGATGTGCCATAGCCTGGTCCTGGGGCAGGAACACCCGATCAGGGATGAAAGTCTGCTGTTGTGCTGGCTGATTGGTGGGCTGGTGGAGGGTGGATGGCGGCAAGACATGCCACAGCCCAGTCCTGGGGCAGAAGCGCCCGATCAGGGGTGAAAGTCTGCTGATGTGCTGGCTGACCAGCGGGCTGGTGGAGGGTGGATGGCGGCAAGATGTGCTGCAGCCCGGTCCTGGGGCAGAAGCACTCAATCAGGGGTGAAAATATGATGTACTGGCTCACTGGCGGGCTGGTGGAGGGTGGACGGTGGCAAGATGTGCCGCAGCCAGGTCCTGGAGCAGGAGTGCCAGATCAGGGATGAAAGTCTGATGTAATGGCTGACCAAAGGGCTGGTGGAGGGTGGACTGCAGCAAGTTGTGCCGGAGCCCGGTCCTGGGGCAGGAGTGCCTGATCAGGGGTGAAAGTCTGATGTGCTGGCTGACTGGTGGGCTGGTGGATGGTGGACGGCGGAAAGACATGCTGCAGCCTGATCCTGGGGCAGGAGCGCCTGATCAGGGGAGAAAGTCTGCTCATGTGCTGACTGACCAGTGGCTGGTGGATGGTGGACTTATTACATAAGTTTGAAGTTCCCGGAGTATTTAAAATAGTTTATACAGTAATAACAAATCCCCTCTTGTTCTCCTCTGCTCTAATGTCATCAGCTTCAACTCTTCAAGGCATTGACTATAAGATGTATTTTTTTGAATCTTGGAATTAATTTTGTGGCATACCTTGTATTAAATAGGGTGACAAGGGTATCCTGTGATGTTGGCGGCCGCGATTGGGCAGCTACCGAAAGGGTGACTCAATTGCGGCGCCTGTCATTGGGTGACTGGGGAAGGTGGGCGACGAATGGGGGTGGGCAAAAATAGTGACATCCTGTTGCTACATGCCCTACGCAAGGGGGAGGTGAGCATGCCGGCGTGGGAGGGAGGGGATGAAGGGTTGTAGGGGTGGCGCTGCAGTGAGCTGCCGAGCTGCTTCTGTGGCATGGTTGATGGGTTCAGAGCAGGGGTGGGAATGGTGCTGGGTTGGTCCAGGCACAGGTACGCTTTTGTTGCGCCCGGCCCGGTTTCTTTTTCCGTGTTTGTGCCTCTGACATGCACCCCGGAGTTGAGAATCCTTATGGGGGTGTGGGGCAAAGCCCTGTGGGGAGGGTGCAGCCCTCAGACAAAAGTGGAAAATTCCAACTCCCCAGTGCCGTTTTGCTGTGCGTCAGGGAGTACATTGCTGAAATATTTTTTCAGCAATGTGCCGTCACCCTAATGGCGATCGCCTACCGGCGATTGCCATTATCACATAAATCCAGTGACCAGAATGGTGAACCATAGTCCACATGAGTATGCACATAGGTCCTATATAGGCAAGTTAGACAGTCCTCATCCCTGGTAATGAATCCCTTCCTAATTATATTTATAAATTTATTAGCTGTCTGCATTGTTTTTCTGACCTGGCAGGACATGGTAAACGTATTATCAATCAATACGCCCAGGTCTCTTTCCTGTATTACTGATTCAAGGGTTGTTTCTTTTGAAAATCCGGGTTTGTTGCAACCCAGGTGTAGGACAGTACATTTCCCTGGCTTAAACTCAGTTTAACCCCCACTGTTCTATAAGTTACAAGTCTTTAACCAGGGATAGATATTTATCCTCTATGTACACTGCCGAGCAGATCTTTGTGTCAGCAGCAAACTTGACTATGGGATTGCTTAAGCCATGATGTAAATCATTGATGAGGTTTATGAACAGTGTTGACTCCAGAACAGATCCCTGCAGCACTCCACTTGTCACCAGTCCCACACTGCATAGTCTACTGTTGATTCTCACTTGCTGTGTTCTCCTATTACCCATGATTCAACCCACCCAACTAGATACGAACTGTACCCCATTATTTTAAGTTTATTAATCGATTCTAGATGAGGTACCTTGTCGAAAGCTTTTTTAAGATCTAAGTATATCACATCAATCGGTATTCCCTCATCATAAACACCACTAATCCCTCCATCTCTTTTCCCCCTTCTAGATCCAGCCCTTGACCGGGCCACACGAGCCGTCTGTCGGCACGGCCGCGTCTCGTCTACCAGCCGCACAGCCGCTCTTCTTCTGGCCATCCCAGGGATCCATCCAGCTGGGTAAGAATACCTTGTTTGGCTGGGGTAGCGGGGAGTGCCGCCATTGGTCCTACACTCTCCACTGTGTGCCCTGATTGGATCCCTGCTTTCCCCACGCACGCTCATTGGCTGCCCAGCCTGCTGTAATTTTTTCCTAAGTCAGGGCCGCTGCGCCCATAGACTTTCAATGTAAAGCGACTGAATTTTTACGCTAGCCCCTTCCCCCACCTCCCACCTTAATTAAATAGACCTTCGCCTTGCCTTCTATTGGAAGCTCCTCCCCTGCTCATTTCTCACTGGTTCCCCTTCACTGCCCTCTCCCACCCTACTCCTTTCCTACTCACTCTCCTCCCATGGCCTCCCTGCGACTTCTGCTTGACTTCTGTCTATCTAGCTTTCGCTCACCTCAATTATGCTCCTCATACATGTACTACCCTCTTTTCTCATTCTCCTCTCTTCTCTTCCCCTTTTCCACCTTCCCCCAACCTGCTTCTCTTCCCCGCCTTTCAGCTACCAACTGGTTACCTCCTATTGTCACCCTGGCACCCTTCATCATGGGGCATATCCTCCCCCCTGAAGGCACACTGCTGCAAATGAACTGTCCCTGCTCATGTGTGAGCCTTGGGTACCTCTAGCCCCATTGTATACAACAACTCTAATACTGAATTTCCGACATCACCCGTTGGCATGCCCCTGTTCAAAAAAGAAACACAAACTCTCCCTGACAGAACTGCACCTATGCACTCTGAAGCTCGTGCTCCTCCTCTTGCTGCTATCGGGAACTGTTCACCCTAACCCTGGACTGAACCCGGCCAACCATAACAAACCATCAGGCGCTTTTTCAATCATATGTCTGAACATCTGCAGTCTACTCCCAAAGCTTGATGCACTGCAAGCCTTTACCACCCAGCACAACCTGGATATTTTGACTGTTGTCGAAACCTGGCTCACCCCCCAGGTACCTGACGAAGCAATCACCCTCCCTGGTTACAATGTCTTCTGGATTGATCGTAAATCCAAAAGAGGTGGAGGGTGTGCATTATACTTGAAAGACACTCTGCTGGGACACCCCATTGATTCCACTCTTCCGGCTACTCCTGCTCAGATTCTTCCCATCAGAATCTTATTAGGCACTCACAATAAAGCCCTCACAGTTGTCACTGTCTACATACCACCTAAGGAACAAGGAACTGGACTAACCGCTGTCCTGGACCTCGTTAAATCTCAACCACCAGACTCTGAAATCATCCTTCTTGGTGACTTTAACATTAACTGGCTTGCGGAAGAGAGTGGGTTGTTTAAAGATTTTGTTATATCAGCCAACCTGTCACAGATGGTTGACTTTGCAACCAGAAAGAACTACAGAACTGGGACCTGCACCCTGCTTGACTGGATTCTAACCCACCACCCCTCTTGGGTCACTAATACCTCTGTCCTCCCTGACTCACTCAGTGACCATTCTCCAATCAGCTGTACCTGGTCAAACAAATTCTGTAACCCTTCCCCAAAAAAATCATCGCTAGCAGAGTCCTACCCTGTGGTCAGCTATCCCATCTCAAATCGTACCTCCTCCTACAGGACTGATCTCCCATCTTTAAGGCAACAGATACTAATACTGCACTGGACCAATTTATCCACATTTTCAATGAAGCTAGTAATAAATCCGCTCCCCTCAAAAAGTGCAAAGTTAAATCACTCAATAACCCATGGCTGTCAGGAGACCTCCTAAGGAGACTTAAATCCAGGGACCACCTTTGGGAACTGGCTAGAAACTCCAGTAAGCAAGTTGACATCCAAAATTACAAATGGGCACGAAACGACTGCACCAGATCCATTCGGCAACAGAAATCTGACTACTACAAGAATGCCCTCACCAGCTCCTGGGAAAATGGGAGGGATTTCTGGTAAAACATAAAAGATGTCACTGGGAAGCATGCCAAATCCTCACTGGATATACTCAAGATAAACGGGCTCACTATGCTTGACCCGAAAACTATTGTGAACACTTTTAACATCGCTTTCACTGATCTAAGCAGTGTTCTCCCCTCTGATTACTTCCAAGATGCGAATACTCCCATTCCCCCCAACTCCTCCACCCTTGCCAGTCATACACCCTTCTACTTTAAAGTAGTAAAGAAGCATTAAGTCCGAAATTACATTGCTAAAGCCATTAGCAAATCTAGAACAAGCAATGCCACGCTTGACCTCAAGCTGCTGACCCTCACGCTTGAAGAGGTACTTGGGCCCCTCACCAAGATTTTTAATCTCTCCCTTTCCCTCAGCCAGTTCCTGGACAAATGGAAAATGGCCACTGTTACCCCAATCCACAAAAGTGGTGATGAGACCGACCATGCGAACTTCCACCCTATCTCCATTCTACCTCCCGTATGAAAGGCATTGGAACGTATTGTAGCGGACCAACTTACTGAGTACCTGGACAAATATAACATCCTCTGCAGTCAGCAACACGGCTTCAGAAAAGGTCATAGTACAACCTCTGCCCTGCTCGATTTCATCGGCGCCATTCACAGCTCCCTTGACAACGGACAACTTATTGGTGCTATTTTCATCGACCTGACCAAAGCCTTCGATACCGGCCACCATTGCCTCATGCTGAACCAACTAAAAAATGCCGGTCTCTACACTGATTCAACTTCATGGTTCAAAAGCTATCTCGAAAATTGCACTCAGCATGTAAAAATCACGGATGTGCTCTCTCATTCCAAATCTGTTCTCTCCGGAGTTCCCCAGGGCTCTATCCTGTGCCCCCTCCTATTCAGCTTGTTCCTTAACACACTACCGGACTCCTGCACTGAACAAATCACACTGTATGCTGATGATGCGGTAATCCTTGCCTCCCACCATGACCCGAAGAAACTGCAAGAAAACCTCCCGCTCGGCTTCTCCTCAGTTGAGAACTGGTTCATAAAGCACAAACTGATCCTTAATAAAAAAAAAAAAAAACAAGGCGATGATTTTCAGCAGCTCCCATAATAAACACAAGCACCACCAACTCTCCGTCATCACCAAACAAGGTGCAGCTCTGTAACAGGTCCAATCCTTCATATATCTTGGGATCACCCTTGACCCTCAACTCTCCTATGCTGCCCAAATAAATAATGTTGCCAAAGCTGCTAACTCCCGACTGGGCCTGTTATACCATCACAGGAAACACCTAACTCCCGAAGCACTGGCTGTCGCCATCCAGAGCTCTATCATCACCATTATTGATTATGGCCTTATCATTTATGGCTCTGCGACAACTACTGCACTCAAACGTGTATCCACCATCCTCAACAAGGCCTGTCGACTTGTCATTGGCTCCCAACGTCTAATGCACACCTGTGACCTCTATTCTCAAACCGGATGGCTGAATCTTGCCAATCGAATAAAACACCAAACTTGTATTACTACTAAGAAAATAATGCTGGGCCTTGCCCCCCCCGGAGTCTGTGCCCTCATACAACTGCAAAACCACAACCGCATCACCAGGGGATCGAAACCACAGCTTCTGCAAATCCCCCATTGCCGAACAACACAAGGCCAAAGATCCTTTGCATACCGGGCCTCCAGTTGGTACAACGGTCTACCCTGTGATATCACATCCACACTATCTCTCAGCACATTCAAGTCCTGACTCTGCACCTCACTCATTGCCTCCAGCTCCTGTGACTGTTGTGGCTAAGCTCGTCATCTGATACAGTAGCAGATTATGCCCTAGTGGATCCTCATCTCCTCCAGCACTTTGCCAGCACCTGCCAGATCGACTGCACTTTCCCCCACCTGCCCACGACAATGCCACCTGGCTGTTCAGCTTCTCTTTTATCCCCCTTCCTCCACTCCTCTCCCTGCTTCCCTACCACTTACCTTCCTCTATCTCACAGCCCTTCTCCCCTTACCCACTCCCTCCTCCTTATGTCCCTGACTAACCCTGCTCCTCCGTTCCCTTTTTTCACTCCTAGTTTCACTTTATTTTCCACCGTGACTTCAAGTCTTTTTCCTTTTTTTTATATAAGATGTTAACTTCGCTTATGTTTGTCTAATTGTAACCAATGATGTGGAATCTTTGTAAAAGAGCCTTGGCTCAAAGGTACTTGTAATCCTAGAACCAATAAATAAATAAAATAAATAAGAGAAGCACTAATCTCTTCATAGAAAACTATCAAATTGTTTGCGCAGGACCTTCCCGGAATGAAGCCATGCTGGGTTGGATCTCTGAGCCCCTTAACAGATGCTTCTTCATCAAATCTGACCTTTATAAGTTTTCCCATTACCTTACCAGGAATGGAGGTGAGGCTTATAGGCCTATAATTATCTCATAAGACCCTGCTCCCTTTTTATGTTTGCTTGCATGCATGTGCAAGAAACATAGTGCTATCATCCGAGATTTCGGAGGTGTGTCACCCCCTCCTCCAATTCAGTCAGTGTGTTGGCAGGCGGGGCCCCTGTAAGCCAATGAATGCTGGAGCTGTCTATGACAAGCTCCAAAATGCAGTGGCATACAGTTCAAAGGGGGAGCTACGCTTGAGTGAGCAGCGATAAGATATCGCCTGCTCATGCGCGCTACCCCCACACACCTGCGCCCTACGCGAGTGTGCGCCCTCCCCATACGTGTCTGCACACTGTGTATAGCCGACGGTGTCCAATCCCCATTGGCTGTCGCTCCCCCGCCCCCAAAGTTTTCCAAATGCCATGCTGGGTGCCCACCCCAGCGTGGCAACCTAATGATATAGCTGTCGGGGTGCCCAATCCCCATCGCTCCACTGTCCTCATCCCGAGTACTGGGTGCCGCGCTGGGAGCCCACCCCAGCGTGGCAATCGATCTTTGGCTGGACGGGGTGCCCAATCCCGTCGGCTGAATGCCCCCAACTGTCCTTGTGCCACGCTGGGAGCCCACCCCAGCATGGCAAACGTCCCGTAGTCATAGAAAAAAACCAAACCTGTAAAGAAAACAGTCCCGTAGTCTCCTGGCCACCCTCCGCAGCACCCACCCACTGTACCTCCCCCTCACCCCCATACTCACTGTACCTCCGGACCTTGTGCACGATCTTGTGGACTGGGAACACGCCTGCACTCTTTCAAAGCCGACCGCGAACTGAGGAAATGCCGGTAAGCTGTATAATGGGCTAGATAGGGGTTTCAACTTTGTTGCATATCTCAGGCATTTTTGAATTTTTGCACCAAATTTTCAACATGGGGTTTTTGGGACCCCTTCTCATGAATGATGTCACTGTCATGGTGTTATTCGGGGCCTGAAGGGTGATTTCGCAGTCACTGTGCGAAATCACCTTTCGGACCGATTAATGAAACGACACTGCCAGTGTTCATAAGGTGGGCTCTCAAGAAGCCTATTTTGAAAATTTGGTGAAAATTCAAAAACTACTGTTTTACGAACGTGCATTGCGCAGTTCCTACGCATGCTCGTAAGTTCGCGAATTTTCAATATTTTCACTCCAGATTTTCAGCATTGCCATTTTACCACACCATCTTATAAGTAGTATAGCTGTCATTTTTCACATCTCACCCAAAACGTGTTTCCGCCCATGTAGCGCACAATGGCGCAGTCGGTGTGCTAAATCAATGTATGGGACACATTAAGAAAATCACAGTGACACTGTTCATGAGCAGAGGTCTTAAAATGGTTATGTTGAAAATTTGGTGAAAACATTCTTAAAAATGACTGTTTTACGAGCGTGCGTTGCGCAGTTCCTATGCATGCTCATAAGTTTGCAAATTTAATATTTTCACTCCAGATTTTCAGCATTGCCATTTTATTACACTTCCTTATGAACAGTACAGCTGCCATTTTTCATATGCTGCCCAAAATGTGTTTTCACACATGTAGTGCACAATGGGGCTGTTGGTGTGCGAAAGCAATGTTTGGTACAGATTAAGAAAATCACAGTGACACTGTTCATGAGCAGAGGTCTTAAAATGGCTATGTTGAAAATTTGGTGACAAAAGTCCATAAAATGACTATGTTATGAGTGAGCATTGTGCAGCTTCCACGCACCCTCGTAAGTTCATGACTGTGTAATATTTTAAGTTCAGATTTTCACCAGTGGCATTTTTCCACACTGCCTTATTTACAGTACAGCTGTCATTTTTCACAACATGGCCGAAGTGTGTTTTCACACTTTCAGCGCAGAGATGCGTGGTCGCTGTGGGAAAGCATTGTTCGGGACAGATAAAGAAAATCACAGTGACACTGTTCATGATCGGAGGCACCAAAATGCCTGAGTTGACAATCTGCTGTGAAAAAATCCCCAACCTAATTATATTACGGATGTGCGTTGCACAGTTTCTATGCACGCTCGTGACTTCACCATTTTTTTAAATATTTTTACTGCAGATTTGCAACATTGCCATTTTTTACACCTCCCCATGAACAGTACAGCTGTCATTTTTTACATCCTGTTCGGAATGTTTTTGCACCTGTGGTGCTAAATGCCGTAGTCGCTGTGCATAAGCAGCTTTCAGCTAAGAAACTGATATTCCCCCTGTTCATGAGGTGGGGTCACAAAAAAACCATGTTGAACATTTGGAGTGAAAATACCAATGAATGCTTGAGGTATTAGCGTTTCCAATCATAACGCCCAACCCTGTAGAGAATGACAGGCATCAGGGGTGTGACTTGGGATTCTTGCCTGTAATGTTCATACCATTCCACACCCTGCAGCCAGTGAGAAGCATCGAGGTATGCCTTGGACTCTTCAGCCCCAAAGTTCACCCCATTTTCCTATATTGCACCCATCTCTCTGTATTTCCTAATGGAATGGGGTGCGCATAAGGACCAAAGACCCCAAGGAACACCGTGACACTTACCAGTGTCTGCAGGGTGGGGTGTACTGAAATTGCGTGGCCGTTATGCCTGACGACCCAAAGGCACACCCCAATGCCTGTCACTCTCTGCAGGGTGGTGGTGGGGTTGGCTTCAGTTCAGTACTTCACTGCCATTACTATTATGCAGCTCTGTAACTTCTAAGCTACCACTGCCAATGCCAGCAAGCAAACATTCGGCATTAACAAATGCTTGTTTATGAACGGCACTACAACTGCTTTTTCTCAATCAGATGGTACAATTCCTGTTGTTATGGATTTATTAAATAGGATCTTAAAGGGGGCACACAGTGAGTTCTCTAGTTCTTTTCAAAGCCTTGTGTGCGAGATCACATGATACCTTCCTACTGAACAGACACGTAGCACTCCTGCTTCCATCTCAGCTTTAAAAATAACAACTTCTTTAGTAAAATATTTTTATTAAGAATATGGATAAGCTTACAATACAACCAGATTGCAAAAATTATGAGACATACAATATTGACATGCCCAGGAGTTTGTTACACGTTCAAAGAGGCACTGCAGGTGTTATGTTTAGGTTACAATTTGCAAAATAAAGAGCAATCATTAACAAGGAACAATCCTTTATATAGAGATGCACTGTAACATACAGACAAGGCAATAGAGGTAATATCCTCTCCCTGTGAGCAGATTAGGTCCTCGGCTTAATAGGCCACCCGAACTTCGGTCTGGGATAAGGTCAGCTTCCACTGCTGACAACCAGGGACTCCAAACATCCCAGAATTGAGCTACCGTACCCTGGGCACTCAATTGTGCTCATTCAAGTACCATGCAAGATTTCACATTTTGCACCCATCTAGTAACTGAGGGAGGAGTTGGTGACATCCATAGCTGCACAATGGTTCTCCTAGCATTAAGAAGTGCAATAGACCAAAGGCGGTGCGGGCACTTTATGACCTGGGTGGGACAGATCCGCGCTGAGTAGCAGTTCCATGGGGGATTTAGATGGACTTTACCCCAGGACGTTGGTCATTATATGATGCATTAAGTGCCAGAAGGAAGCCACTTTAGGGCACACAAGTGCCAGGTGGATAAAATCCACCCTGTCAGCTGCACATTTAGGATATTGATGTGATTTAGCAGCATCCAGTTCATGCAGGCGCAAGAGGGTTGTGTAAACCCTATGTAAAAAGTACAACTATATTTGCCGCAGTTTGTTGCTGCATGAGCACTGCAAGTAGTGAGTACAGGCCAGAGACCACGTCTTCTGGTTTAGAGGCAATAAAAGGTCTTCACTCCATCTTTTCCGGCTAGAGATTCGCTCAGGAGGAATAGAACTGTGGAGCATACGGTAATAAATAGACATAGGCTTACCCCCAGGTTGGGGGCAAAACATCTGTTGTTCAATAGGAGAGGGGACAACCCACCTATTTGCAGCAGTGAGGGTAGTACCACATCGTTGGTGAACTGTCAGGTATAGAATGAAGTCCCCCATAGGTATTTTCCAGTCACTACAGATTTGTGCAAAACTTTCCAGCAGTCCCCCCTCATATAATTGCTTGACCGTGGAGAGACCTTTCTTCCTCCACACCCATAAATGCTGAATCATCATTGTAGTACAGTTCCCACCAGACTGCATGAAGTGGAGTAAACTGAGATTTGGGGAGTTACCCTCCCATATGCCCCAAACGTTTATGCGCCCATATCCAGGTGTGCAAAGTATTCGCAGTAAAAGGGTTGTTCAAATGCACTTCCCCCAGGTTTTGTAGACACCCAACAAGTGTATCAGCACTGAGGCTACCCTGTAATATATCCTCCCCTAAGCCTATCCATGGGCAGTCTGACCCAAATTTCCAGAGGGGAGAAAGGCCAGCTAGGCCGCCCAATAATAAGTTTTGAAATTTGGTAATCCTGCTCCACCCTCCTCTGGCAGTTTTTGCAATACAGCTTTTGACATTTTGGCTCGGCCCCTTTGCCGCAAGAATTTATGCGTAAGTGCATCCAATTGCTTAAAATGAGTATGTGGTATTCTAGTAGGGAGGGCCTGATATAAGTATAGGAGCTTTGGCAATATAGTCATTTTAATGACCCCCACCCTCCTCAATAGAGAGATGGGTAAGGCAACCCATCTCTCACAGTCATTGGCAATCCTAGCCAATAAGGGTTTCAAATTCAACTTGTATAGGGCCCCCACAGATGCAGAAATCAGTACCCCAAGTATCATAAATGGTGTACCAATTGGAGACCTCCTAGTTGGGCTATAAGCTGGGTGTGTTTTAGCGAGCCCACTGGCATTAGCTCACTCTTGGACCAATTAACCTTATGTCCCAAAATGGCGCCAAATGTCTGCATTAACTTATGGACCTCAGGTAAATCCTCAGCAGGGTGTTGCAGATAAAGTAACTGATCATCCAAATACATAGCAATTTTATGTTCCCTTCCCCCCCCAAAAAAAATCTCTGATCCCCTTGTGCACCCTCAAGGCAGCCCCCAGGGGTTCCAGTGATGGCACATACAATAACGGGGACAGCGGACAACCCTGGTGGGTGCCCCTGCTCATTTTAAAAGGGTTGGATAGTTCTCCATTAACCAAGACTTGTGCCATAGGGCCTTGGTATAAAGCTCAGACCCAAAAACAAAAGGACAGGCCTATCCCCAATTTACCCAGGGTATGAAACAGGTACCCCCACTCCACACAGTCAAATGCTTTCTCAGCATCTAGAGCCACTACCGCTGCGCCATGAGATCTTTTAGTGCAGGCCCATCAAAATATAATATTAAGCGTATGCCAGATATTGTGCTTCCCCATACGACCTTTGACGAAGCCAGATTGGTCCGGATGGATAACACCAGGGAGTACCACCTCTAGGCAAGATGCAAAGGCTTTCGCCACATTTTTATATTCTCCAGTGAGGAGCAAAATTGACCTGTAGGAGGCACACTGATTAGCATCTTTACCCGGTTTTGGCAATACTGTGAATGCTACAGACCGTGTGAATGGGGGTAGCCTACCCTTTAACAAACCTTCCTCCACAGCCTCAAACAGAGTGTCCAACAGGTGGCTCTCAAAAGCTTTATAAAATTCAATAGGAAGGCCGTCAGGTCCCGGAGACTTCCCACTTTTTAAAGATCTCATTGCCGTCCGAATTTCCTGTTTAGTCAGGGGCTCATCCAGTCTTGCAGTCTCTTCCCCACTGATCTTATTGAGGGGTACCCTTTAAAGAAATTATCATAGTTCTCTTGGGAGAGGTCACATTTAGAGGTGTATAGGGATTTATAAAACACACCAAATGCATTACCTATCATTCTGGAACCCTGCACCAGATTACCCTGTGCATCTTGAACCTGGCTGATTGTTTTAGCTGTCTCCTTTCATTTCAATTGCCAGGCTAGGTACTTCCCTGCTCTGTCCCCATCAAAATAAGCTCCCTAGTTGGATAGAAGGATGGTTCTCTCCAGCTGCACACTAGACAGGGTATTAAACCTCCATTTCAACTTCTGGATTGTGGTATATAAGGCTGCTGTAGGATTTAACATATGCGCCTTTTCACAAGCTGCAATTTTCTTTCTAAGAAACTCTAATTCTCTGGTTTTGTTCCCTCTAGCATGTGAGGCAAAAGAGATGGTCTGCCCTCTAACATAGGCCTTCAAGGCCTCCCAGCGGGTGGAGTGAGAGGTGTCCCCCCAACAGTTAAATTCCAGGAATTCTGGCAAACTATCTCCCATGAAGGAGAGGTATTCCTGGTTTTTCAAAAGCAGAGGATCTAGCTTCCAGGCTCTAGAGCCAGCTGGGGTCCCTGTGCCTCGTATAGTGATATGATGTAGTGCATGGTCAGATACCAGAATGGGCAACTATCCCTCCCCCCTTAGGTCTGCCACTAAAGTACTAGAAATGAGCAGTCTATCAATGCATGCATAAGAATTGTGGGCATGCGAATAAAAACTATATTCCCTCCCTGTGGGATAAAGGTGCCGCCATGCATCAGCAAGGTCCAGGTCAGATTGTAACGCTGCCAGGGCTTTTGCATTGTGGGATTGGGGTACAGGGGTTCTCCTCAAGCGATCCAGCTCCATATCCAGGATGCAATAATAGTCACCCCCCAGAATCCAAGGTCCCTCCCAACTAGCCATGTCTAGGGCCAGTTTCTGAAAAAAAATGTGATTTTCCACATTTGGGACATAGATAGAGCCAATCAAAAGGACACCCCTACCTGGAACATGAACCTTTGCCAATGCGTAGCAGCCAAAGTTGTCCACTAATCTGTCTAAGATCTGGGCTGAAGATCCCCTAGGTATCCAGATAGAGGCCCCACGAGCTTTAGTGGAGAATGTCTAGGAGACTCAAGTACCCCCCATAAAGTCAGCAGTTCTTTGTGACTCAGTGAGGGTGAAGTGCATTTCCTGCAACAATACAATAGACCCCTTGTGTCTACGAATCTCTGCAGCAACTTTCTTACATTTTATAATGGATTTGAGACCATTAATATTCCAGGATATACATCTAAAATCATCCCTCATCATGCCATAGCCATCTTAAGTCAGTTTTCCATCTGTCATATAGTAAGCATACATCCACATATTTTCTCCCATTTGTCCCCTCTTCCCCCCCAAAGGTTGAAAAGATAATCCCCATAACAAACCCCAACAGATACCCCAGTCATATCGAAAAGGCTGAGTAGGTCCCAGTAGGGTCCCCTGCCGAGCACGTACCAGTGACAGCAAAATTAGGTACAGCTATGGCGATACCCCTCCACTCCCTCCAAGTCAATGGAATGACAATTCGAAGGACTCCTTAACCAATATCTCCCCCCCATTAAAAGTCCCACCTTCCCACCCAACAAAATGAACAGATCTTCCCAAGCTTAGTCCAAACAGATCCCCCCCCCCAACCCGGTGAGTAAAAACCCGCCAGAATTCTCACTACAAACAAAAGGCAAGGATGAGACATCTTGCCTGTGTCGGTTACCATACATGGTGGGGCAACAGCCCAGACATATCAAACATTATGAAAAAAAAGCTGTAAACTATAAAATAATAGCTTGACAGAACACTTAGTGTGGTTATATAAACAAATAATTAGCGATTGCAATGTTATAATTAAAACATCAACAGTGGTGAAGCAAAGATGCAACAGAGCATAAGCGAACGACTACAGGACTTAAAATAGATACTAAGCCTGCCTTGTATGTTTAAATTTCCCTCCTTGGCACCAGATACGGTTGATGGTTGAGCATGCACATGAAGGACGAAAGCCTACCTGCTGCTACCCATGCCCCTAGGCATGGTCGGGCT
The DNA here is from genome assembly GCA_016271365.2 of Neoceratodus forsteri. NCBI lineage: Eukaryota > Metazoa > Chordata > Ceratodontiformes > Ceratodontidae > Neoceratodus > Neoceratodus forsteri. Next base: position 1,353,733,834 of record CM057455.1, on the reverse strand, counting down.
AATGTAGATACCACAGTAACAACCTCGGGAAGGCCTAGAATCCAGAGTATTTTGAGTAGCTTCCCAGATGAGCTAAGAGCATAGTGGGGCTCACATGTCAGTGATCCGAAGTACAGAAAACTCCCCTTAAGCCCCATATAGCGGCGGGTACTGTAAGGCACAAGTCAGATCACATATATACCCTGCACCAGTACAGAGATCAGTCAGTTAAGGTGGGTAGAACAGGTAGCAAAATTCCCTCCTGGCCTCCAAGCATAGGATATAATTTCTCCAATTTCCACCCCCCCCATTCCATCATATCATGCAGGGGACATAGATGGCGTATTAACCATACTCCTCTGGAAGCCCAAGAAGTCATGTCCACAACAAGCACTCCCCACTGGAACCCGGGTCCCCAGACTTGGTCGGGGGTGCAAAAAGAAGATCTATTGGCAGGCACAGACCTCTGGAGGCACCTACAACCATCCACCTCCTCCATATACCTCACAGTAACCAAGGAGGTAATTAAAGCACCAGGAATAGATTAAAAGGCAAGGGGAACAGTAATGTAAGCTTAAACCTGCAGATCAGACAGCCACATTCATTCAGAATGTAATCAAGTACCTTACTCTGCATCAGGCTGCACTCTCTCCCTCCTGGCCTCCTCCTCCTCAATCCATTTTTCAGCAGCTTTGTGACAAGTGAAATATCAGGGTCTTTGTCCCGGCCTGTCCACCCATACCTGCGCCGGGTAAGAAAAAGGGAATTTCCAACCAAGCCTATAAAGCCTGTTCTTGGCCTGGTTAAACTTTTGGCGCTTAGTCTGAAGCTCTCCACTAAAGTCTTGAAAGACATGGACTTTGGTGTTCTCGAAGCTTATGGGACCCTGTGATTTAACCTTCCCCAGTACAGTCTCTTCGTCACAGTACCGCGAATATTTGATTAAACAATTCCGAGATCGGTCCCCAGGGTTTGGCTGTGGGCCTACTCGGTGAGCAAATTCAATTTCAAAGCTCATTGCCTCCTCCGGGAGGCCGAGATGCCTTACCAGCTAGCGATGGATCTCCACATTAGGGTTCCTCACCTCAGTCCCTTCAGGCAGTCCAATAATACGTAGACTGGAGTATCAAGAGCGATTTTCCTTATCATCGAGGCGCTTCCAGAACTCCGCAATAGTGGACAGCAGGCTGTTTCGCTCCATGGTGACCCCAGCATATGAGTCTTCCATATCTCTCACCCGCTTCTCCAGCTCGCAGATTTGCGAAGTGTGCGTAGTAGTGGTTTCAGTAAGGCTGGTGACCACAGATTGGAGGTGAGCAAATTGGGTGTTTAAATTGTTGAATCCAGACTTCAGGTCCTGCTGCATTTGCAGCAGCATGTCAGGGACTCCCACGAGGGATTTAGTTAGCTCCATCAGTTCAGCATCTGCTAAAGCGCCTTCCAGGCCTGCTCCCGGGATGTAGGCCCAGAACCTCGTGGATCACTCTCACTCTTTTTCAACTGGATTCTAGCCTCAAACTGCAGTTTTGCCAGTTTATTTTTAGATTTTCCAGACACCATCTGCCCAAGGAAGGAGGATGTTGCTAGAGGTATAATCATAGAATGCTAAAACTGATGAAAAGACATTTTAAAGGACGTTACCCCAGGGAGCTGTTCTAACATGTAACTGCCATGCCTGTCGGCTAGCCACACCCCCTAAAAATAACAACTTAAAACTTCAGATTCGGCTTTATCAAACTAACCAACAATCAACCTTTCGTCTGCCAGAAGATGTGCGAGTCAGCCAGTGCACATTTTTCATAAATAGAGCTGAAAATTCCAGGAAGAATGGACGCTGAAATGAGACAGGTCCTCCTGTCTCGCACGCCGCCTCAGACTCCGGACAGTCAAAGAGGCCTAAAACACAAAATACTTTGGCCGGCAAAAGTTCACAACCTACCACCACCGCAGCACCATTATCAGAGGATAAATTCCTGGCTGAAACTGCCCCACTTAAAGCTGCCTTTCTTGACTTTGCATCTGATTTAAAATCTATGCAAGCTGAACTAAAAGATACTAACAAACAAATATCGGATGTCTCAGCCCGCATAACATCTTTAGAAAACTGACAAACTCGAGTGGATCTTAAAATTACCTCTCAGCGGCAGAAGCTTATTAAGATGGAACTCAAGATGGAAGACTTGGAAGGCTGAAACATACGTAACAACCTGGTCATTTTCGGCCTTCCTGAAGAAGCTGAAGGTTCCTCTCTGGTGTTGTTCACCCAGGAACTTTAAAGCAAAATAGCAGGTCCTCCTCCGCACTCCACAACCTACATAGTTGAGACAGTGCACAGATCTCTGAGGCCTAGGCCGCCTCCTGGAGTAAAGCCCAGGCCTTTTATCCTGCATCTTCTGAGCTACATTGACTGTTAACATATCCTGAACAAGTTCAAAGAATTACAGGAATCAAATGGGAAGACTCACAATTAAGAATAACTCAGGACCTCCCCGCCATCACTCGCCAGAAACGGGCTGAATACCATCCGTCCATAACCAAGCTGATTGCAGCTGGAATAAAGTTCCAAATGCTCTACCCTGATAAACTTTAAGTTCAATATCAGGGTAGCTGGAAGACCTTTGAGAACGCAGAACAAGCTGCAAGGGATCTATCTACTCTGCTCCCTGATCTTTTCAACCAGCGTTGAAATACTGGCACCTGACTTGTTTGGGTTATCCCAGAATGATGTCAATTGCTGTGTCTGAGTTTTTGCTAAATACCTTGGACTAGACAATATTGACTGGTTGCCGAATGAAGAATCAGCTCACCGCCTGGAATATCTCTTCCATCTCAGCGCTGCACTTTCAGCGGTAGAATCCGGAGGTAACTTCCATGTCAGCGACCAGCCCATTTCAGATTCTGTGCCATTATCCCGGCGTGTGCTGCTCGTCTCAGCGAGTTGTTTTGGGTCATTCCTTTTAGTCCTTCACTGGTCCTAAAAGTGCCTTCCTATACTTTGTCTGTTGTGGGGAAATCGCGGCTATCCTGGCCGACTCATCAGCGCTACATGTTTAACATCCTCCTCAATTGTGCGATCTCTCTGCTCTGCTTGATTGTGTGCATGTTCGCAGAGCCTACTACATGATTATGCGACTCTCCCCATGCCACCTTAGCATATGTTTATTTGCTTGTGCAGCACATACCAGGACTCTTTAATTAAGAGGGGACTACTGCCTAAGGCTCAATGGACAAAAACTAAAGAAGTACTTTCATTTTTTTTCTCTTTTTTTCTTTTTCATATGTTGTTACTTTAATAGTGTCTTTTTATTATAGCATAAATCGGGCATGCAGTGGCCTGACTTATGGCAATACTTGAATCTTCCTAAAAAGTTAAAATTCCAAGTTCAAATTTATACATCAATTTTTAGGTTCTCATTAAAAGCTTAAGGCTCTGGATCTAAAGTTCAGATGAGTCACTGTGCCTTTTCTTGAATAGAAAAGTATCTATAATCTATGGCTCATCCTCACTGTTTTTTGTCTTGAGTTGGACCTTCTCTTCTTCCTCCTTTTTTCTTACTTCTCCCCTTCCTATTTTCTCCCCCCTTTTTTCTTTTTTTGCCCTTTTTTGCCCTTCCTCTCTCTCTCTCTCTCTCTGGCAGGGTTCGGCTCTAATGGTGCTCTAACAGTGCATATTCAGAAGCTGTTCCTAAACTATCACATTGATCTTGGGGAGGGCTCTGAATAGTTGCCTCAAATTTACATGTAGTTATATTTAGTAAGTGGTAGTTTCATTCTAATGTCAATGATTAATAGTTATAAATTGTAGGAATTGCCACTAATGTTACTTGAATATGATATAGTTCACAAGTTTTTCTTTTTTCTCTTGTCATTGTGAAAGATTTGGATTTATAGTTCTGAGGTTAACCTCTACCTTCAATAATTCTACTACATGGTTTATGGTTTATCTGCTAACTCTAGGGCGGGAGGGGGTATATGGCTGTGCAACTGTTGAAGAAGCAGTCATGACTTTGTTATTGGGATTTGAACCTCCATCCCTGTTATCCCATTATGGGATTTACTTTAGTCTAAGTATCATTTGTAGATTAGGGAGTTTGGGGTGGGGCTGCCTAAGGTTTTTTCTTTTGGGACTTGGGTTTCAGGATGGGGAGGGGTTGGGATTATGGGGCCTAGTTAGGGGTTGGACTGCCACAGGAAAAGGGTCTTTCACATCAATCTCGCATATCTTGGACTGGTTGATTCGTATTATGTTAATGGCCATGCATCTCCACTCCTTAATCTATCATGGCGGGGTTTAAATTTTGCTCTTGGAATATTAAGGTGGCCCAAACCCCTGCCAAACGAACTAAGGTTTTACTTCATCTACGCAGCCTACAAACAGATATAGCCTTCCTACAAGAGATGCATCTCTTACCTAGTCAAATCCACTACCTACGTAGAAATTGGGTGGGTCAAGTGTTCAGTTCATGCCTTGACTCTCATGGGGGGGGGTTGCCATTATTATTGCATGTAGAATATCATTTCGCCTCATTCAAGAAATCTCTGATCCAGAGGGACGTTTTGTGATTCTGAGAGCCCTTTCAGGTCATTCTGAGGTATTTTTAGGTTCCATCTATGGTCCCGATAGAGAGGATCCAGATTTCTTCACCAACCTTATAGCAACACTAGCCACCTGGACCACACTCCCAATAATCCTAGGTGGTGATTGGAATCAAGTACTGTCCAACTACCTAGATAGATTGGGCCATGACAGGCAATCCCTATCGACAGGACAAAAAGCCATACATGAGTTCATGCATTTTCTTGGTCTCACTGTCCGTGGAGACTTTTGTACCTCGATCATAAGGAATACTCATTTCACTCCCTCCCTCATCACTCCTTCTCTTGTATAGATTATTTCCTTATGAGGGGTCACTCTTGCCTTTTACTCATCTAAGGTCTTCTCAGACCATCACATCACTCACCTATATTTGGATCTCTCACCCAACGTTCAGAAAGATAGAATCTGGAAACATAACAATCAACTTCTGAAATCTGAGAACCACTTACAACATCTCCAAACATTTATCAGAAACTTTATAGATTATAATGCACCATCTATGCATAAAATAGTCATGTTATGGGGCTAATTGAAATGTGCACTGTGAGGAGAATTAATTCATCTGGCGACCAAACGTAAAAAATGAAGAACTGCTGTTCTTTCATCTATTTTTGATTAAATTACAGAAGCTGAGACTCGCCTCTCTCCTTCCTCCCCCATAGAGATTGGGAAGAGGTTGAAACTCTCCATGCCCAATACAACCAATTACTAGCTGAAAAGGTGGACCTCCTTATGTTTCACTCCAAAGCGTCTTACTTCGATCAGGGCAAAAGAGCAGGGAGGCTCTTTGCCTACGCACTCAGATCACTGATAGAATTGTTACATCTATCTACTCGATCTCCAGATACCTCTTCACCTCTCCCATGGATATTGATGAGGGCTTTCATAGTCATTTATATACACCCTCCACTCCCCTACTCTCGCTACAGCAGCTAAATGCTTTTCTTCGAGACATTAACCTCCCAGTGTTATCCGACCCCCAAATTGCCAGCTTAAAGGCTCCTGTAGTCCTAGCCAAGGCTCTTGATGCTATCGATTCACTCCCTTCTGATAAGTCACCTGGACCCGATGGCTTCTCTACCAACTTTTACAAAACTTTTAAAGACATAATAGCCCCTATTCTTCTGGATACCTTCCATTATTTGTTCAAAGATGGTATATCAGATACTTCATTAACATTATCTACCATTGTTGTACTTCCCAAACCTGGCAAAGACCCTTTATTTATTTCTAGCTGTAGACTCATCTCCCTGATTAATGTAGATCTAAAATTCCTAGCCAAAATACTGTCTTCAAGGTTAGGTTGAATCTGGGATTCATTGATTAGTAAAGAATAAGTCGGTTTTGTCAAGGGATGGCTTTCATCTGATCACCTTAGGAAACTAGCCTACCTCTTTTCTGCATCTAGAGATTCCTCCACTCCGGCTGCACTGGTTTCTCTAGATGCAGAAAAGGCTTTTGATAGGGTTTCCTGGGACTATCTTTTCTTACTACTTCCCAAATACTGTATTCCATAAGAACTTGTACAATGGGTCAAAATCCTTTACTCTTCCCTCTCTGCGCGAGTCCAGTGTAACGGAATTCTTTCTACACCATTCGCCCTACATCAGGGTATTTGACAAGGCTGCCCCCTCTCGCCCTATCTTTTCAACCTCTTCCTAGAATCTCTTATTAGAAAACTCAAACTCTCTCTGCTTTTAAGTGGTATTTCAGTAGGTGGCAGAGACTATAAAGGCTCCACTTACGTGGATGATATACTACTACATATTTCTTCCCCTGCCCAGTCTCTTTCTGCAGCATTTCAGATTATCTCCCAGTTCAGATCCATCTCAAACTATAAATTAAATTTAGACAAAACAGAAATTTTTCCCCTTAGCAAATATACCTTGAGATCTGATGTCGATCATATGGGTCTGCTTTGATGTTCAGATAAATTAAAATACCTAGGGATTAATCTCCACCCTTCACCCCATACTATGAAAAAGCTCAACCTTGATACCATTATAAGTACTCTAAAAGAAGACTTCAGGTGCTGGTCTCATTTACCCTTATCCCTGTGGGGTCATATGAGTATTATAAAGATGAATATACTACCTCGTATTTTATATCCTCTCCAATGTTTAATTGGGCTGTTCCACTATCATGGTTCTCACAACTACACAGAGTCATTAGCTCCTTTTTATGGCTTGGGAAAAAAGCCAGATGCAGTTACATTAAACTTACTCATCAAAAAATAGACAGTGGCCTTCAGTCACCTAACCTCTACCTATACTACCTAGCCATACATATAACCAGATTCAAATTTTGATTACCTCCCACAAGTAATGCCTCCGATTCTCCTTACTATCTCCTCTGGGTGAAAACTGAACAAACTTTGTGCTCTGAATATGACATTGACCCTAAAGCTCTTCCCTATATAATTAAAAAGAACCTTCCTAAATACCTGAAAGACTCACCTTTAGGCTCTGCGCTCCAAACTCAACACCAACTAAATACCTTCCTCAAAACAGATGGATATAGGGATACAGTGCAGCCTCACTTCCATTATCCTAACCTTCTAATCTCGGGCAAAGTTTTCAAACCTAATCTTTTCTGGCCTGATATGGGTGTGGAATGTGTGGAAGACCTAGTTAATAATCATAAACTGCTGTTTTTTCAAGAGGCTTGCTCTCTTTTCAAGTGGTCCTCCACTCATGTCTTTAAATAGCTACAGATTTCTCACAAGTTATTAGAACACTTTGGCACTGGGTTGTGGTCTAGATCACTCATGTCCACTCTCTCCCCATATGTCAGTGCTGCCCCAACTTCTTATTTGATATCATATACATATAATTTTTTATTAACTACAATTTCCAGGTTAGAAGGTCAGAGATTCTACTGAATGGATCAATCTCTACCAGCAGCTACCCCCTCCAGATATTAGCCAAAAATGTGGACACAACTGCATAGGTATATTAAATGGGATAGATATAGGTATATGCAATTCCAGATTAATCGCAATCTCTACTACACTCAGGTCAAACTCCATCAAATGGGAACTCTACCCTCTAGTCAATGTCCCAAATGTCAAAAGATAACTGGGAATTTACTTCATAAGTTTGTCTCTTTGCAGATGACACAAAGATCTGCAACAGAGTTGATGCACAAGGTGGGGTGGAAAGGATGAGAAGGGACTTGCAAGGTTAGAGGAATGGTCAAATGTATGGCAGCTTAGATTCAATGCTAAGAAGTGCAAGGTAATGCATCGTGGAAACAAAACCCAGGGAAGAGTACACAATGGGGTGAGATACTAACAACAAAAATGGAAAGGGACCTGGGGTAGTCATATCAGATGACCTAAAGGTGGGCAAGCAATGTGAGAGGGCAGCAAGGAGGGCTGGGGGGATACTGGGGTACATAGGGAGAGGCATCACCAGTAGAAAACAGGAAGTTATTATCCCTCTGTACAGACAGCTGGTCAGACCCCATCTGGAGTACTGCGTGCAGTTCTGGAGACCCAGTCTCCGCAAAGACTTAGACAGAATGGAAGCTGTCCAGAGGAGGGCAGCTAAAATGGTGCAGGGTCTGCACCGGAAGACATATGAAGAGAGACTAAAGGAGCTTAATATGTATAGCCTCGAGGAAAGGAGGGAGAGGGGGGACATGATAGAAACTTTCAAGTACCTCAAGGGAATCAACAAAGTCCAAGAGAGTAGCACCTTTCAAATAAAGAGGTGTGCAAGAACAAGGGGGCACAATTTGAAGATGGGGGGCAGCTCAGAGGTAATTTAAGGAAGTATTTTTTCACAGAGAGGGTTGTGGATGCATGGAACGGCCTTCCGGAGGAGGTTGTGGAGTCAAAAACAGTGGTGGAATTCAAGCATGCATGGGACAGTCATAAGGCCATTATAGGGGGTGGGGGTAGGAAGAAGTAGGCTGCTGGTTAACTAGGATCTCCAGCTTATCCAGTAGGTAGGGAAATGGGCAGACTGGGTGGGCCAAGCAGTCCTTATCTGCTGTCAAATTCTATGTTTCTATATGTTATGGTCCTGTGAGAAAGTCACTCCTTTCTGGCAATTTATCCAGACACACCTGGATCCATTGCTAGCTTTATCTGATAAATTTACTCCCAAGATTTGTATCTTGGGAGACTATACATACTTAACGGGGGGAGGGGGGCTAATCAAAGGGCTCATATGGCTTTAATCTCAGCTTGTGCTAAGAAAGTATTACTAAGGCACTGGTTGGACTTGATCACCCCCAGTCATGTAGAATAGTGTAAGGAGATTATGTTTGCCCTACAAGTCAAGCACATCATTGCAGGATTTACTAATAGATTGAGTAAATTTAGACAAGATTGGGACCCGTTATCTACTCTTCTATTGATTCACTCTAACTCTGATAGCATAAGTTAATCCCCTAAAATAACTTTCCCCTTCTCATAGTCTCCAGTCATGACAATCAGTGAGGTTGACCTCTCCAACTGTCCTAGCTTTATAACCCAGTGGAAGTGGGTGGGTCTAGGAAGGTGGGTGGGGGTGGGTTACAGACAACTGTTATTACATCCATTCTTCTTAACTGCCTCTCTCTTTGTTATCAAGTGTTACATTTTTACTTATCCATATTGTACTGGTGGTATACTATTTCAACACCGCCATGTTGTCTGTAAATTGTGGTTTTATTCTCTCAAATAAAGCATGCTTAATTAAAAAAAAATCCTTGGGTGAATTGCTTCAATACCGGGGGCTGAATTTGGTTTCAAAGATTTCAAGGCTGACAAAACTTCTGTATCTGTGAACCCTGTTATATTAGAATGAGAAAAGTGTTTTATAATTGTGTGCACATTTTTGTTGTTATACACAGTACAGAAGTACTTATTGAACGTGTTGGCAATTTCAGTGTTATCATTTATTGTTGTGCCATTAATGACCAACAGGACAACTGATGTGCCACCCCTCTTTAAGTTATTAATATATGAGAAAAAAAATGCTTTTTGATTATCTTTAGTAGAGGAGGTCTTGAACTCTAGTTTCAGTCTTTCCCTTTTTATCAGCTGCTTGGTGATTTTTAGTTATTTCTTATATTTTGATTTAGCTATCTCTGCATTGTTTCTCTTATAGTTTACATATGCTCTTTCTTTCTTTTTGATTTTCCTTTTTAATCTTGTGGTCATTCAAAGTGGCATGTTACCCCTGTTGTTATTGATTTTTTTATTTGGCAGATATCATTCGTCTACTGTTTTTATAATACTTTGGATGTGCTTCCAACATTCTTCTACTGTCTGATTTTTGAGAACCCATCCCAGTCTATAAGATTTAATATATTTTGCATTTTTTTGTAGTCAGCTTTATTGTAGTCTTTGACATATGTTTTTCTCATATCTGTAATCCATGTGCCAGCATATGTAAAGGTCACCATATTGTGATCGTTATTTCCCAGGGTTTCCTTAACAGAAATATTAGACATATTCTCAACATTTATTTATTTATTGAATTTTGTTGACTTGGTAAGCCCACTGGGCCTAGAAGTCCATTTTTTCAGGGGCGACCAGGGGGACGTGGGGGATACAGATGGCAAGCAACTGAAACTGAACCAGATTACGCTGTAAGTGGTATTTTTACTGAATGGGAGAAATTTGTTCAGGACACTAGGGAAATTCCCCTACTCAACAGTAGGGGGATCTTCTGGCCTTTTGGCGTTTGCCAAGATGGCGGACAAAAGCCGAACAGGAGAGGAGCTGGCTTGTGCTATGGAAACTGAAGTAGTGTTGGATGCTGTTAATTCTGCTATGAATAACCTTATATTACCTTCAGAAGTGGATTCTGCTGTTCTGGTGACTAAGGAGATAGATGCTGCTCTGAAATCTATTAATTCGGGATTAACGGAGCCCATCTCAGATTCACTAAGTGGGAGTGATTCGGATATGCTGGAACACCATCTGCTTCCACCAGTACAACCTCCTGATGTGACTTTGTTGGAGAAAGAACAGCTTTTGAGGGAGAATTTTGCCCGTGAAGAAAAGTTGTTTTTTTCAAAGAAAGGCACAGTTGGAGACCTCTCTCAGACAGTTGCGTTCTGACAAAGGCATCCTGCCTGTCGAATTTGACCAGCTGAGCAGTAGTGATGCACTAGCATCTAAGGGAGCACCAAAAAGCTGGGCAGTGCATCTTGAAGATGCCAAAACAGCTGAGAGTTTGGGAGAGATGAATGTTTTTGCAGATATTGTGTCAGGAATGGCACTGTCGAGCGATGTTCAGTTTGACCAGGGACGCTCTGTGGAAATTGGAGCCCAGTCTGCTAAGGTAACTGGCTGGTCAGTGAATACAGTGCTGCAAGCAGCTGGGTGGCAACGTAATGTGCAAACAGGTCAGTGGCCCTCCAGCGATGCTCCAATACGAATGTCGACTACTGCTGACTTTGTTTCTGTACCTTCTGTGTCTACTGATACTGTTTCAGCTTTAGAACTTCCTTTTGACTTTGATTTACTGTAACTCAGAACCCTACATTACATTTATCAACCAAACAGGATTTACCTCAGTCTATGGGGGGACGGCCTGCTACTGTGCCTTTTGTACCTCTGAGGCCTTTGAATTTACTTAATAGATCTGCTCCTAAAACCTTTGTCTCCCTCTTTAAAACATCCATATATCTTGCAAGGTGGCATAATGCTGTCTGATTGACCTATACTTGGTGTATGGAAACTCCACCGGACAGACTATTTGTTGCCAAAATGCTCTTGAAAGAATCTATGAAGTTTTTGGCTACAGAAATCTATGCTTTGATCCACATTTCAGGGGAAACTACTTTTGATGTCAGCTTTAAAACTGTACATGGTTTGGAACATTTTTGGCTCAAATATCACAATCTGAAAAAATCTTCATTGTGGTCTCCTTTTTTAGTAACCCCTCTGACAAAGCCTATGCATAAAGTTATTACTGTGCTTTTCCGCAATGAGGGAGTTAGTGTGCAAGACTTTTCACTTTATCTTTTTATTGAAATTAGAGTATATAAGAAAGCACACATCTTATACAATAGAAGACTATCCTCCATGTAAGGTATAAAATATCACTTAACAAAACACAGTGTTTAGGGTAAACTTATTGGAGAAGCCTTATATACATGTATTGATAATAAAACACAAACCTAGACAGGATGTAAGTGGAGAGCAGAAGGGTTACAATCAATAGGGTATTATAGGATCAGAAATAGCAACCATGTACGAAATACATTCTAGGGCAGGCTATGGCAAGGCATTCAGTAAATTGCAAAAAGTGATAAATGTGGTAATATGAACAATGTTCAGTAATGGAGAGGTGAAGATGAGAGAAAAGTGTGCAAGGAAAGAAAGAAGAGAGAAAAAAGCAAGGAAGAATGGAAGGAGAGAGGGAGAAAACAGGGAAGAAGGGAAAAAGAGGAGAAATCTGTGCACAAAAGTTTCGAGAAAACCTAATCTGAGAGCAAAATAAAAAGGAGGAATAAATATCTCTAAGAATTAGGGTCTAGAAGAACTAGGTTCATGTACTTGAAGTAATCCTGCCAACATCTGTCATGTACAGTGAGTCGGTTATGAGTAACATGAGATAATCGGTCTAGAGAGGCATGCTGAGAGAAGCTTTGAAGAACATCTGAAAGAGAAGGCACCAGAGCTGATTTCCATTTCATAAGAATCAGACGTTTGACCGGAAGAGAAAGTATGTTTAGCCATCTAAAATGTGCATGTGAGAGGAGAGAGCTATTGGGGATAAGGATGCCTAGAAGGAATAGCTTGGGGTCAAAAGGTGGTTTTTGTCCTGTTACTCTGGAGGCAAGTAAACAGACTTTAAGCCAGAGCTTATTAATGGGCGCGCAAGACCACAAGGTATGAAGTAGATCCCCGTCAGCCAAATTGCAGTGGCAGCAATTATTATTATTTAATAGGCCCATTCGTTGAAGCACAGAGGGGGTTCTATACCAAAGATGTAGGATTTTAGTTTGTATAAAAGAACTGCAGGCATCTTTAAAGGTATTATGTGCAATACGTCAACAATTACTCCATTGTGTGTCTGAAATATTGTAGTTAAGAAGAGTACTCCATTTATTTTTGGCCTGTATAGACTGATCAGGTAGATTATCAATAATGTCTTTGTAAATGGAGCTATTTAATTTTACTGATAAATTAGTCCAGTGCGAGATGTATGGGTTTAGAAGAGTATGCCTATACACTAAACTAGAGAGAGAGTTATAAGCTGCCCGAATTTGTAAAAACTTCCAGAAGTCCTGTTTAGTTCCCATGTGACCTGCAAGTCTGAGAATGGATCTAACAGTGAGTGAATTCTGGTCCAAGATATCTCCAAGAAAGAAAATGCCTTTGTTCCTCCATGTACGACAGAAAATTGGGTGATCTTCTAGAGTGAGCAGTGGATTGCCCCATAAGGGGGCATAAAACCAGGGCGTTGGATTGGATTTCAGGAATTTGTGGGTTAGTTTCCAATAAAGAACAGAGGATTATATAGTCAGGTGAGATTTTAGTTTAGAGGAAATGAGACTAAAAATGGAGGAAGTGGGAACTCCTCCCGGGCACAATGCGGATTCCATTGCAACCCATAGTGGTGAGTGAGGGGAAGGTTTCTGAAACCGTTTAATGGTTTGGGCCATTCAGAAAGCCCACAGGTAGTCTTTGAACCAGGGGAGTCCCAATTCCCTCTTTTTTCCAATGTGATCGAAGTTTGTTGTGGTTAAATCTCGGTGGTTTCCCATCCCAGATAAAGTTACCTATTAATTTATCAATTTTAGCAAAAAAGGGAGGATGGTAAGACTAAAGGAATATTGGCAAAGAGGTAAAGAATCTTGGGAGAAATGGACATCATAATGGCTGCAATTTTCCCCATGAAAGAGAGATTAAGAAGCTTCCATCTGTCCAGAATTGTTTTGATGTTATCAAATAAGGGGTTAAAGTTAATGTCCCATATCTTTCCTAAGTTACTAGTAATTTTGATTCCTAGATATGTTATACCCTGTGGTGACCAGCGGAATCCAAGAGATATGTTCATAAAGGCTTTACAGTGGTCATTAAGGGGCATAGTTTGTGATTTGCCATAATTCAAAGCAAGGCCAGAAATTTTAGTAAAATTATTAAGCAAATCAGCCAACAGGGGCCCAGCCTCATTCAGGTTTTTGAGTAAGATTAAGAGGTCATCCGGGTAGAAGAGAGAAACATATCTTGAATTGCTCACAGGTATAATGCCCATAATGCCAGAAGATTGATGTAAACAAGCAGTCAGGGGTTCCACGGCTAAAATAAACAGGGAAGGTGACAGGGGACAGCCTTGTCTAGTTCCCCTTGCTAGATGAAAGTAAGAAGAAAGGGTGGAATTAGTAAGTATTTTAGCAACAGGGGAGTTATATAATAGCTTGATCTAGGAGCAAAAGGTATGAGAAAGACCAAATAAGATAAAACTTGATGAAGGTAGTCCCAGTTTAAGGAATCAAAAGCTTTCTCGAAATCAATAGCTATGGCTGCAGCTGGTGTCTTGAGGGATTTGGCTTTGTGAATTAAATTAAATAAGGAACGTAGGTGATCAGAACCAGATCTATGTTTAATAAAACCAACTCGTGAACAATGAGTTAGCGTTGGAATCAAGGATTCAAGTTGAGAAGTTAGTAGTTTAGCAAATATTTTCCCATCCCTGTTTAAAAAAAAGATGGGCCTGTAACTTGCAGGGTGAGTAGGGTCTTTCTCTTTCTTAGGGATTAGGGTTATGATTGCTTTGATGCAAGATGGGGGAAGCTTGCCAGTATTGGAAGCTTCTTTATTAACATTAAGAAGGGGACATAAGGTGTCGGAAAACATTTTATAGAAATTGACAGGGAATCCGTCACCCCAAGGGGATTTTTGGATTTCAAGGAAGACAAAGCTTTCTGGATTTCCTGAAGCGAGAAGGGTTCATCTAAAGAATTTGTTTCAAGAGTAGAAAGATGAGGAAGATGTAACGATTTAAGGAACTGTTGAATTTGTAAAGTAGATGGAGGATTTGTGTTTTAGTTTTTGATAAAAGGTTTTCATGATATGGTTTATAAAGGGGTTGTCGGAGTGAATCGTACCTTGTTCATCTTTTAGGCTTAGGATGTGTCGCTCCATTTGTTGTACTTTGAACTGGTAAGAGAGGAGTTTCTCATTTTTATCGCCGTGTTCCCAAAACTTATATTTAAGTTTAAACAAGGCCAGTTCGGTTTCATAAGAAATTAATTCGTGAATTTTAACTCTAAGTTGAAGAATTTCAAGATGAAGTTGAGAATCAGGACAGTGCTTATTAGAAGAAAAGTATAAATTCTCTTTAGCCTTAAGAGATTTTTCCAAGTCAGCCAGCTGTTGTTCCCTTACTCTTTTCCTATGTGCAGCATAACTGATAATTTTCCCTCGAATCGTAGCTCTAAGAGCTTCCTATACAGAGGACATAGAAGATTCGGTTGAGGTATTGTGAAAGAGGAAGTCCTGAATTTGTGCTTTGATCATGGATAAGAAATTGGAATCCTTGAGAAGGAGAGGGTCCAGCCGCCAGTAAGAAGATTTAGGTGCTAATGGGCCCCACAAAAGTTGCAATTTGACAGGAGAATGGTCCGAGATTATGACAGGAGAGATGGATGAATCAATAGTTTTTTTCCATTATAACAGGAGAGGCTAACCAGTAGTCAGTTCTACTGTATGTCTTATGTAAAGAGGAGTAAAAAGTAAATTCTCGATCACGGAGGTGAAGGAGGTGCCATACATCAGCTAATCCAACATATTGCATTAGTAATGAGAGGGCTTTAATACTTCTAGGATGGGCCTCTGTAGTGGAGCTATTTCTGTCAATGCTGGCTTCTGAAGCTAAGTTAAGATCCCCTCCAAGAATAACTGGTGTATTATCAGTGTTAAAGGATAGAATCTGTTGTGCTAAATTATGAAAAAACTCCAGGGAATCAGAGTTGGGTGCATAGACATTAACAAGCAGAAGAGGACCAGAGTTGGTATTCAGTTTTACCATCACCCATCTGCCGTCAGTATCAGAAATGGAGTTTACAAGGGACCATTTGAGACTCTTATGAATAAGAATAGCAACTCCTCTTTTTTTTGAGGTATAGGATGATTCGTAGATCTGACCGACCCAATCTTTTTTAAGTCTATGAACATCCTCTGCTAATAATTTTGTTTCTTGAAGGAAAGCAATTTGTGTTTTATGTTTTTTGAGATGTGAAAGAATTTGCTTCCGCTTACAAGGAGAATTAAGTCCCTTCACATTCCATGTATTTAAAAGTATGTCACTCATATCGTTAATGTTAAAGAAAGGGAATAATCGCTAGAGTGTGAAGGGACAAATAAATGAGGTAGAGGATGATTAGAATACAATATAGAGAGCTTACGTATATGCAGAGAGTGGTAGGAATATTCAACCCAAAAAAAGTGAGATGTACGATACATGAGTAGCACAGATATCTTATTAAAGTTAGAATAGAGATGGGGAGGAGAAAAGTCATTAACAACAACAATACTAGTAAGCTAAATAACAAAAAAAAAATGTTTTATGGGCGTGAGGAGATATGAGTCAGCCAACTGGCTAAGAGACTCTCTCACCACACTCTGGGGCGTTGATATAGGGAGGAGACTAGGGAGGACCGGTTATAAATATTGGCCCAAACCTAAGTCTGATCCCAGTAATATAATAAAGTAAGTATTCCTGATAAGCTAAACTGAAAGGGAATAATACCAAGAAAGGCAGGGGACTGTAATAACATCAGCTTAATTCTAAGCTAACAGGACAAGGTATAAGGACAAAGTTAAACACCAGAACTTATTTATAAACATTAGTAGTAATAGTACAAGATATACCAACTTGAAATAACAGTAAATTAAAGAACCATATACGAGATGCCAGTATAGCCTAGACATAGAGCAATGAATTCAGGGAGCCAGGTGGAATGCAAATGAACAAATATAAAAGGAAAAGCAGATCATTACCACATTAGAGTGACTCTGAGTATACTTTGCAGTGCAACAGAATAAGTACATAATAAATACAATATTGAGGGGGAAAGAAGAAAGGGAAGGTCAATTTAAGCCCTTACGCCCTGAGCCAAATGCAAATCAGAATTATGTGGAGAGGTATAGGCTCCGGTGATAACTGTAGACAGAAGAGATAGTCATTGTAAAGATCAGCTCCGATTACTCGAAAATCGCCTAAATAGGTGTTATATGGGGTGACTAGGTCTAGAAGACTAGGCCCAGTGAGCCCCAAAACAGGAGGGACCACACAGCTGTTGATTTCTATAATATCTGTAGGCTTCGAGTAAAATAAGGAGCATAAGGAAGATGTAGATTGACAATCCTTTGCAACAGTACACCAAACATAGCCCACCTCTTTGAGTGCTACTGATAGTTCCATATTGTAAACAGGAGGTAGTAAGAATAATGGAGCGTAGGGAAGGAGATAGATTAAATGTAAGTTGCCAATAATACTTAAGAACCTGTCATCAAGAGAGGGAAGGGGTAAATTGCCTTGTAATATATAATAATTCACATATGAAAAAAGAAAAGGCAATAATCAGGATGCATACCGATTGAAGATATGCAGCTGAACAGCCAAAAGACTATAAACCTGATGCACTCCTAAATTGGAGAGTAAAAGGCTAGATACAGCGAGCCTGTTTAGTGAGGTAATGTATAAGATCTAACACTAAAATAATGGGTTAGAAAAGCATTGCTGATATACCAAAGTTCTCTTGAAGACCTTTAAGCTGCTCGTTTAAACACTGCAACAAAAAGTGAATTGATCGCACCACGATGTACAGCCTTTGCTTTCTACACCCGCTGGGAGCGAAAGCAACCAGGTAGCGTAGACTGGAGAGCAGGCAGCTAGGCAGAAAAAGTGTACTGGCACTCCCTTTAAGTATCCTGGAAGCAAAACCTACCAAGATATAGCAACTGTGACCATATTACTGACCATATAATCTCGTGGCTCCTTAGATTTATTAGCAGGATTGTGACTATTGATGTTCGTGCTTTTGGTCTTTGCCCTACGTTTCTTTTTGGGCGACTCTAAAGATTTGAGGGGGGAACTTGCAACAACTTCTGCCCATGAAGTATCGGCAGAAATACATCCCTGAGGCACATGGCCCAAATTAGAGGGATGTTCGTCTGAAATTTGCTGGGAAAGATCCTCCTGCGAGGAGCGCATGTCATCCTCCAAGAGAGCAAACTTATTGGTCAAGGGAATAGAGGGGTTGATTTGAAGGTGAGAGGCTGAAGCTTGGGGTGTTTGGGGTGAAACCTTGCTAGAACAGCATGAAAGTCTTGAAGAATAATGTCCTGACAGAAGCTTCTCTTGCAGCTGTGTTGATTGCCTTGGGGTCAAATCAGTTGTGGCATTGCTGCTTGGGGCTGCAAGTTCTGCAACACTTTCCCCACATTCCTGTACCTCGTCGTCCACCCTCCATGCGGACACCAAAGCTGTGTTCGGGTTGCCAATTGCTGCTGAACCTTCCAGGGTAAGATTGCAGAGAGAGACCTCCAGATAGTTGGCTAAGGCATCAGGGGTTTCAAAATCCTTGAAGGAAGAGCCTGAGAAAAGGTGTAGTGTTACGGGGTAACGTAGAGCAAATTTAATGCTTCTTTGGTGGAGCATTTGTTTAAGTGGATTGTAGGCCTTCCTTCTGATGGTTAAATCTTTTGAAAAGTCTCTGTATATGGAGATATTAAACTCTTGCCACTGAAATTTCCCCATTTCTCTGGCTCATTTCAGTATTAATACTGTATGGGAATAGTTCAAGAAGCGAGCAATACTAGGCCTTGGTCGCTGGTCTGATGTTGGCCTGGGACCCAGAGTGTGGTGAGACCGCACAATGATTAATGTTAGGTCAGGAGGCAGTTTAAGCATTGCAGGCAGCACATGTAATAAAAGCACAGTAGTGTCTCCTAATTCTACACCTTCAGGGAAGCCAAAAAATTGTAAATTGTTGCGATGATTACGATTTTCAACATCATCAATTTTGGCTTGTAGGGATTTAATAGTTCGATCTTGATTGCGGACAATAGCCTGGAGGTCATGAATAGTAGTGGTGTTACAGGCCATTGCGTTCTCATTAAATGCAATTTTCTGGCTAAAAGTTTCAAGAGTGGCCACATTCTGTTGGGTGGAGGTTTTTAGATCATCAATCTCAGCCATCAGTTTAGAAAACATTACTTCCACTCTAGCAAGTGAGCTTTGCTTACTTGGAGATCTGCCATAATGCTGAAGGATGAGGCCTAGTATGCTGCAGTACAGTGTAGAATAATTGAATATAAGTAGATGATGGATCAGAAATGACTTGCAAACTGTGTCAGGCAGTAAGACTACAGGATGGTCACAGGGTTGGTACCAAAGAAAGGTCTGGTGAAGGCTGGATGAGGTTAGATTGCAGTAATTCCTGCAGAGATTCTGAACTATGCTGCCATCTTCTGCCTGGTCAGGCCACGCCCCTCAGTGTGCAAGACTTGGTATTGTGGTTGAAACAATGGTGTATCATCATAGATGACCCTTAGGCTATACTAGATTCGGAAAACATTTGGACTGGGGGTTGGAAGGTGAAAATAATGTTGAAAACCTCTGACACTGGACCTAATCATCTACCTAATTCTTTCTTTTTAGGCAGAGATAGAGGCATAATTTTTAACGCTGGACAACCAAAAATGTGTTATAAATGTGGGTCTTTGGAACATTTAAGTAGTGTTTGTGATCAGACGAGATGTGTAGTCTGTGGAGATTTGGGACATATGGGTACTGACTGTATTAATGAAAGCAAGTGTAATCTCTGTGGTGAGTTGGGTCACACTTTTCAAAACTGTAAAAAAGCTGCACATAATATACCAGATCAAGCTGATGGGACAGAACAAAGGTTGCTGATTGCCTTGGCCCAGAAGAAAGTGGGCCCCTCGGGGACTTCTACCGTTGGGACTAAGGAAGGACATGGCACCCCCTCTGTGTCCCCCCCTTCCCCTGTGGTAAATCTGATCCCTCCACCCCCAGCTGATACAGTGATTCATGCTTCAACTCCTTCTATGAATGAGGGGGTTTCAGTGCCCCATCTCAAGAGTCTGCATCACCGGTATACACTTCCTAAGGGGCTAGTCATGCCCCCCCCAACCCAGGAAGGAAAACTGGTGGCAGGGTGACTAGACAGACAGTGAGGGAGACTGTGGAACAGATAGCTCAGAAGCCATTGGTAATTCCTACTTTGAATAAATGTGATGTTTTACAGTCTGAGCAATCAGATGAGGATTCTGACTTCTCCTCGGTAGACTCTTCTCTGCCAGATGGAACTACTGATACAGAAGGACAAGCTAAGCCCAGGGGTCAGGAAAAACAAAAGGCTAGAGTGAAATTGAAAAATACTGGCAAACAAAGTAGGAAGGGTAGTTACAAATTAACTTGATGACTGAACCTTTCTGTTTTCATACTATTAATGTGAATAGTTTTAAAAAGGTGGTGAAAAGACAGACTGTCTTTTCGGTTTTGGCTCATTTGCATCTAGGTGTCTTTTTTTTTTTACAGGATAAGAGGTTACATACACCTTACGAGATACAACAGGCCTCTAATGCATGGTATTTAGGTCTTTCCCTTTGGTCCTTGGGAAATGAGACTTGTTTTGGTTTAGGTATTCTTTTTAAGTATCCTGACACTAAATTATTGAAACTATTTGATTTAGTCTCTGGCAGAGCTTAAATTCTGGATGTTCTTATCCAGTCTTTACCCTATCCTTTAATTAATGTTTTTGCGCCTCAATCTAAGGCACAGATATGTGATTTGTTGAAATTAATTGAGCCCTATTTACAAACTACTCATAACATTATTTTTGTTGGGGATTTTAATTGTCCTATAAAGGCTGAAACAGCTAAACAATATTGTGACTCCAATTTCTTGTCCCACTTGGTTCAGAAAGCTACCTTGAAGGATGCAA
The DNA here is from genome assembly GCA_016271365.2 of Neoceratodus forsteri. Lineage (NCBI taxonomy): Eukaryota > Metazoa > Chordata > Ceratodontiformes > Ceratodontidae > Neoceratodus > Neoceratodus forsteri. The sequence continues at coordinate 1,353,713,331 of CM057455.1, read as the reverse complement.
TTTTTCAATACACGAATTTGGAACTCCCAACTTTCCATAAAGGCACCTTAACTTCTAGAATTGACTATATTTTTCTTTCTAGTGCTTTGAAAGTACAAAGAGCTAATGTTTTATTTATGGAATTTTTGGATCACAATATTGTTTCTGTTACAACGGGGGCCCCTATTAGAGAGTGGCGAGGAACAGGCATTTAGAAATTGAATACCTTATTACTTTCAGATCTGGCTATTAGTTTAATTATTCAAAATTTTGTTCATGCTAGGAAATCCGTGTTTATTTTTTTTTGATAGCCCTACTTTATGGTGGGAGGACATGAAAAAGGGGTTGCAGAACTTGTGTAGACATCTCAGTACTAGTTTGGCTAGAAGCGAGTACCTCCTTTATTTACAGAATAGAAGGACCCTGCAATGACTTTATTCTATTTCTTATGAAACAGGACAGAATTTAGATTCTCATATTACCATAATTAAGCAGGATATGATGGCTTTTCATAATAAAAAGTCTAAAACTTTACTATTTCAGCAACAATTTGGCATGCAAGGTAGTATGGCAAGTACTTGCCCTTATGAACATTGGCAGGCTCAGCTGCACAAAAAACATATTTCTAAAGTCAAGGATGCTGAGGGAATTGAATATACTGACCAGAGAGATGTTCTTAGAGTAGTTTCAGATTATACGAGACATATGTATAGTAAATTAGAGATTCAGAGTCAAGGACTCGAGAATTTTTTACATGATATAGACATTCCATCATTGGATAAGGTAGATACACTCTGTTTGATAGCACCTATAACAGTTGTGGAAGTCCAGTCTGCACTTTCCTTGTTGGTAGGGAAGAAATCCCCGGAGCGTGATGTCCTGCCTAATGAATTGATAAAACTGATTGAGCACCTTTGGAGGAATTAACCTTGGTATTTAATAAAATTTTGAATAGGGGGAGGTTCCTCTTTCTATGAATATGGGGAGTTTAACCCTTATCTATAAATGTGGAGATAAATTGGGTCTGAGAAACTGGCGTTCTATCACACTGCTGAATTCAGATTTTAAGCTCTTAACAAAAATATTAGCTAAATGGCTTTCGGTGGTGGCTGCAAAGTTGATCTCACCTGCATAAGCATATGCTATTCCTGGTAGGAAAATTCAAACTCAGCTTTTTCTCTTCCAGGAGTTAGTTGAGCAGGGAAAGTTAGGAACCTTAGATGGGTTCCTGATTTCACTAGATCAATCTAAGGCTTTTGATTGGGTTAGTCATGACTGTTTATGGACAATCTTGACATATTATAATATTCCCCCTTGTATGATTAATCAGTTTAAAAGTATATATCATACGGCCACTATATGCACTGTTACCCAAGGTTGCAAAGGTCCTTTAATAAAAGTGAATGGGGAGTCCGACAAGGATGTCCATTAAGTCCAGTGCTGTATGACTTTTTTATTGATCCTTTATTGAGGAAGATTAAGGGTTCTGAGACCATGAAACATGTTCTTTTAGATAGGCAAATTGTTCCTTATAAATTACTGGCATACGCAGATGACATGACGCTTTTAGTGCATGATGAAGTTTCGATTCGTTCTAGCTTAGACATTTGTAAAGAATTCGGGGGATGTACAGGAGCAGTTTTGAATGTGGAAAAATGTGTTGGTCAATGTTTACATTATTCTTTATGTACCACAGGTACTGTTGCGGGTATTAGGATTACGGGGGAACCGATTAAAATATTGTGTGTCTTTTGGGGTAATGTATAATTAGATGTGTATAACTGGGAGAGAAAACTTGCTTTGGGGAAACAGAAAGTTTTAATGTGGAATAGGTGGAAATTCAGTAAAAAGAAACAGATGTATCTCATTAAATCTTGTCTCATTCCTATATTTTTGTATTTCAGCTATGTTTTTCCACCTCCAGAATTCATGGAATCTGGACTTTTAAGTGTGTTTTTTCAGGCTTGTTGGGGAAGTAGACTGAATCCTTTGAAAATAAATCTTTTATATCTTCCCATCAAACAAGGTGGGTTAAATATGCCTAATCCTATTTTATTCTTTAACAGTTTTTTTTTTGCATTATAATATACATCCATTGTTAGTTGGTGAAACTCAAGGGTGGGAAGCTTTTTCTGTTACTGAAATGTGTACAGTGGCTTGCTTTATGGGATACTCATTCTTTAAAGTGTTTCAAACAATCTGCTTTGATTCCTGAGTACATTAGATGTACTTTTTTGTGGATAAAACAATGGGATCTTGCAAAATCGCATGTTTTAACTTTGCCTAGGAAACAACTTTATTTTTTGTTAATGGATACTATGTGTAAGGTGGAAATTGTATTTGAAAAATGTCCGCTAGGCTACAGGGATACTTTAATGGGTATCTTGAATAATAAACGTATACCGGAAAATCTTTGGGACTTTCACTGGTTAGCATGCAAATTAATGTTAAATCCAATCAAAAACATAAGCGCCAGCAGGAACGGTTTTGTACTAGATTGCAATGTATACAACAAGAGGAAATGACAGAACACCTTTTGTTTCACTGTGCTTTTATTTCTGGGTTTTGGGCTTTGGTAGCACAACAACGGGGGGAATGCATTTTCAAGACAATCTCTTATGATAATTTGATGTATGGTGTTTTTGATCATGATTGGGCAAAATGACATTTTAGCACCTTGCCAGTATTAATGGTTATTTTTAAGTGGCATATATGGTCTATGCAGTGTAATTATGTGCTGCAACAGAAGGGGGGTAGTCTCTTAGAATTACTGAACAAAGTAACAAAAACTATGAGACATGTTTATGTTAAAGAAAAGACCATGCTGTCTGAAGGCACCCTGCTAGAATTATGGTTGGGATATCCATGGGTTACATATAATGATTTTCCTATTACCTAAATTACAAAGTGCTGTTGAGAATTTTGTAAATAGGATTTAGCACAACTTTGTATGTATTTTCCTTTTCTTTTGTATATGATGTTTTTCTGTATGTTCTGTTCCTTGTTTTCTGTTCTACTACCTTTGTATTATGCACCACTGCTAGGTTTGTTACTTTAGCTTGCGTGATGGATTGCCTTATTTTTTTTTTTTTGCCTTGTATGATTCAATACTGTTTGGTTTGCAATATGTTTTTGTTCTAGCAAAAACCTTCCCCTACTCTTTTTCGATAAGTGCCATGGGATCTTTAGCATCCAATTGAACTACTACCAATCCAGGCAGATGGGACCTCGGTTTAACGTCTCATCTGACAGACGACACCTCAGAAGTGCAGCACCCCTCTCATGCTGCACTACAGTGTCAGTATTAGGATATTAACCCAAGTGCCAAATGTGGGAACTGAACCCACAGCCCTCTGATCTCCCAGCCTCAGAGGCGAGTGTTCTACCTAGTGAGCCACTGACACTAACCTATGACATTTGTCATAACCAAGTCCAGAGTACAGTTTTCTCTTGTAGGCTGTGAAATGTTTTGTTCTAAGCCTGCTGCCATTAAAGTATTCAGAAAGTCTGATTCATGATTGGAATTGCCAGTTAACTGGGACCAATATATTCCAGGGTAATTAAAGTTTCCCATGATTATGACATCAGGGGAGTTAGCAGCTTTTGATATTTGTTTCAGTAATTTTTTGTTATATTCTAATGTACTTGATGGGGGTCTGTAACAATTTCCAATGGTGACAGTAGCCTTATTAGTAAAATGTATCCATGGCCAAATGCTTTCTATATCCTTATTGCTTTCATCAACAGTAATTTCTGTACAGTCATAAATTTGTTTAGTATAGACACAGACCCCACCACCTCTTCTATCAGATCTAGTTTTAAAAAATAGATTGTATCCCTGGATGTGTCTTGACCAAAGGATAGTCTCATCCCACCATGTCTCAGTGATTGCAGCAAAATCAGTGCTCTCCCTGATGTGTTCCAGTTCAGTTTTTTCATTATATTTAAGCTCCTGGCATTAGCCAGTAAAATCTGTACTCTTTGGGGATGTTTATTGTGGGTTGCCTGTCCCGTCTGCGAGCGTTTTGTTTCCCTATGCCTCTACCATTTAGTTTAAATGCAATGATATACATTTTTTTCCTTAGAATAGCACTCCCACTCCTATTTAAATGGAGACCATCCCAGTTGAAGAGACCATAATTATTTTCTAAGTCCTCCCAATGCATGAGAAATTTGAATCCCTCTTCGAGTGTCCATTTCCTTAACCACTCATTCATAGATTTGATTTTATTCTGCTTTGTTCTACCTGCCCTTGGGACTGAAAGTACTTCTGAATAACAAACCTCACAACCCTTATATTTGAATTTTTCTTGTAATGTCTGGAAGTCCTTTTTTATGTCTTCTATTAGAATTACTGACATTGATCATGCATGCATGAATAATAACCAATGGAATGGATCACAATTTTTGAGGACAACTTCTAACTGGTCTGTTATATCCGAAATGTTAGCCCCTCTATAACTGTTACACAGCCTGTTGCATTTATCGGGTTTACAAACATATCTGTCACAGTATTTAGTTATTGATCCCTCAGGACAAAAACTTGTCTTTCTTGATTTTGTTCCATTTCTGTTTCTTCACTGGGTGGGGGAGTTTCAGACTGCTGGTTGTTGGCCTGATTGTTTATAGCTGTTGTTGATTTGTCTATGAACTGTTCCTCTTGCACCAGTTTCGGTGCTTATTCTGTCAGTGTTTCTGAGTCTGTGCACAGCATGGGCTGATCTGCCACAGAGATTCCATCCTCCTGTAACCCAAGTCTGTGCACAGCATGGGCTGATCTACCACAGAGCTTCCATCCTCCTGTAACCCAAGGTTGTGCACAGCATGGGCTGATCTGCCACAGAGATTCCATCCTCCTGTAACCCAAGTCTGTGCACAGCATGGACTGATCTGCCGCAGAGCCTCCATCCTCCTGTAACCCACTTAATACTGCAAATCTGTTTAGTACCTGTATCTCATCATTTGTGGGTACACAAATATTTTCCCTTCTTTTCCTATTACTGGGCCGAACCATTTACCAGACATGTTCATGCGATTCCTCAGTTCCAGTACACTTTCTTTTGTCCATTTCAAAAGGAGGTGATTCAGTGTTTTGTTAGTCACTATTAACATTCTGCTGTTTATTGCATTTTTGCCTAGTTTCCATTAGCTCCTGTGATTTCTCTAGTTTATCAAGTCTTAGGCACATCTGCTGTATGTCTGAAAGTAATTTCTTATTTGTGTTGCACTTTTCGCAAATAAATTTCCCCTTGATGAGTTCATCATTTATTACCATGTACATTGAACTTTCTGTACATCTAAAATCAACATCCCCGTTGACAGTAGTTATAGTGTCACTCATGATTATGTTACCAACAGTAGTTGTAGTGGGTATAAGAGGTGTATGGTACAAGGACAAACAGAGAGGAAGTGATAAGATACAAAGGATTATATTCCTTGTGTTACTTAGGCTTTTACAGTCCTAACAGGTTACTATTCTCATACCAGCAGCCTATATTCTCTGAGTCTGGCTAAAATCTGTAGAATACTAGCAAAAAATAGTTGTTCGTATCTCAGTACAAATTACCTTGGTCTGCTTCCTGCTGTTTCCACTGGACGTGCTTGACATGCACCAAAATGCACGTGTCGCTGTGCCCATCTCAGTACTCACTGCTTAGTATTTACTGAGGAGAAGGTAGGGCAGGGCCCACAGCTCAGCACCATGGACACAGGGGGGAGGGAGATGTGCACAGGTCCTTTCACAAAATAAAGGGTCCTACAAGAGCTCACTAAGCTCAAGGTGGACAAGGTAATAGGAACCGATGGCATACATCCTAGGGTATTAAAGGAGCTAACGGTGGAACTAGCAGAGCCATTATCAGAACTGTTTAGTGAGTCTCTGAGCATAGAAGAGGTCCCAGAAGACTGGAGAAGGGCTCATGTGATCCCACTCCACAAGAGTGGCAGCAGGGAGGAGGCAGAGAACTACAGACCAGTCAGTCTTACCTCAGTAGTGGGCAAGATTATGGAGTCACTCCTTAAAGAAAGGATAGTGCAACACCTGGAATCCATAGGAGCACAGGATCCAAGACAACATGGGTTTACAACAGGAAAGTCCTGTCAAACTAATCTCATAGATTTATTTGACTGGGTAACCAGAGTGCTGGACCAAGGGGGTGCAGTTGATGTCTCCTACCTTGACTTCAGCAAAGCTTTTGATACTGTTCCACATAGAAGATTGATTAATAAGCTGGGTAGCCTCGGGGTGGGTCAGAGGTTGGTCAACTGGGTGACAAAATGGTTGGCGGGCAGAAAACAGAGAGTGGTGGTAAACAGTATACAGTCAGAAGAGATGCAGGTCACAAGTGGGGTACCTCAGGGATCAGTTCTGGGGCCAGTCCTCTTCAATATCTTCATCAGTGACATTGCAGATGGACTGGAGGGTAAGGTTTGTCTGTTTGCAGATGACACCAGGATCTGCAACAGAGTAGATGATCCAGATGGAGTGGGCAGAATGAGAAGAGATCTGGATAAACTGGCAAAATAGTTGGAAGAGTGGCAACTGGGGTTAGAACCAAGGTGGGGGGTAAGTCGTTCACCATCAGAGCGCCCACCCTATGGAACTCCCTGCCCCCTGGTGTTCAGGATGCTACCTCTACCCACACCTTCCGCACAAGGCTGAAGGCTCATATGATGGTCACCTCCATATGCAACTGCTAAAGTGAAAGGCTCCTAAGTGGAAGCCCACCCCTCTCCCTCATATATAAATAGCAACTATCACTGCACCCCATCTATATAGCACTGCACCCCATCTGTAGAGCTTACCCAGGAAATGTTAACTGCTAAAAAGCTACTATGTCTTACCTCTTAAATGTAACTACTGAAAAACTACTATGTATTATGTTCCTTGCTGTCTAGTGTAATGTACCTGTGCTGTATGCTACCCCATGTATTATTCCATGTAATTCCCCGGGTCACCCCTGAAAAAGGGACCTTCGGGGCCCAGCGGGCTTACCCGGTTATCAAAATTTAATAAATAAAATAAATAAGATCATGCGCATAGGGAAGAGAAACCCTGAAGCCACCTATAGGCTGGGAGGGGAGTTGCTAGCAATCACAAGTGAAGAAAGAGACTTGGGCATCATCATCACAGATGACCTGAAATCATCCAAACAGACCACTAAAGCAGTAGGTAAGGCTAGAGGGATGTTGGGGTGTATTAGTAGGGGTATCATAAGTTGTAAGAGGGAGGTAATAATCCCTCTTTAGAAGACACTGGTTAGGCCCCATCTGGAGTACTGCGTGCAGTACTGTTGGCCACACCTGCACAAGGCATTAACAAAATGGAGGCAGTGCAGTGAAGGGCAACCAAAATGGTGCAGGGACTGCATCAGAAAACATATGAGGACAGATTAATGGAGCTCAATATGTATACCCTAGAGCAAAGGAGGGAGAGAGGTGATATGATCAAGACATTCAAACATCTTCAGGGCATTAACAAGGTGAAACAGTCTAACATGTTTCAATATAAGAAAAATAGCAGGAAAAGAGGACACAGCATGAGATTAGAGGGAGGTCGATTAAGGGGGTAATGTGAGGAAGTTCTTTTTCACAGAAAGGGTGGTGGGTGCATGGAACGGCCTACCTCAGGAAGTGGTGGATATGAATACAGTGCAGGGCTTCAAACAGGTATGGGATAGGCATAAGGGAGCAAAACAGATGAGTATGAATAGATACAGTAGGCCCATTGACAGAGTAAAGGCCTATGGCATATTCATAAGGTAGAAAAAATGGGCAGACTGGATGGGCCTTACGGTCCTTATCTTCCATCAACTTCTATGTTTCTATGAGTCGCCCACTCGAGCTTGCCCTGCTTGTTGTATGTGCTATTGAAATATTGGGCAACCTGGAAGTTCGTTCTGGGTCATGTGACCACCTCTCTCCTCCAAGCTACAGAGATCCTGATTTAAAATACGGGCTAACAATCTGCCACAAACTGTAGTAAAAATAAAAGGCTAGCACTGCCTTATAGAATAAAAAAGAAGTGATATTCACAGCAGGTAGTTCCACAGGACGATCCTGTGAACTACAGTTCCTAAAGTGCTTCCTGTTTGCCCAGCACCTAGCAGGTTGCTAGGATACATCACTTGGTTTTAGTGAGCTTAAAACATTGAAAGATTTATATCTATATATCTATATCTATCTATGAAACTAGACTTGGCCTGAGAACCAGCCTCACTTCTCAACCTGATGTAGGGGACTTTCAGGGAACAAAACTGTGTGCTGACTCTGTGAGTTCTCAAGCTAATAATCGCTCTCTTCTGCTCATAGAAGTAAGGCAGCATGGCACATTAGATCTAAGTCTGGACCTGAAGAAATCTCTTCTCTTTCTGTTGATGAGACTGTTTTGCAAGATGGTTGGTCATGGTCCCCAGAGGGGTTGGAATGGCTTCCAAACTGGCAAGGGACTTTGCAGGACAGTATTACTGCCACAGTTCCACTGACCACTAGAACTGAACCCCAGGACAGTGGCGCTCTGCCAGCTACTCCTGGGGCTCTTGCATTGCCTGAAGTTTTGAAACTGGAAGGTAACCGCTTTTAAATCTCCCTGTCTTACACACTATGAAGGACCAGATTGAAACTTCTGATTCTGATGTTTCTAAGAACAATCAGACTGGTGATTCTGCACATGGAGACAGAACTGTAGAACCCATGGATTCATCCTCCAGCATGACTTCTTCAGTTGTGACCATCCACCAGGCAAGTACAGTTGGCTATGGAGGGTCTCGGACTGAAGGCCACTGAACAGCATATGAGGAGGGAATACAGGTACAAGAGAGCCTTGTTTTTGAACAGCTGCCTTATTTTTGAAAATAATCTGAACCAACGCCTAGGAAAAATTTGGTTTGTCTGCTCTATCGGTGCACCATTGAGAATGTGTAGATTGTAAATATATTGGACGCGTGCTACTGAAGGACTCCCTCAAGTTCAATGCTTCTAAAAATTAGGCATTAATTTATATCTCAGGTAAAACCACATTTGATGCAAGTTTTAAAACTCCTGCTTCATTTAACTGGTTTTGGAGGAAGTACACTGAGGTCAAAAGCACTCCATTATGGTGCCCCTTCATTGCCTTTCCCTTCTTGAGGCCTGCACACAGAACCATCATCATCTTGTTTTGCAATGAGGGAGGAAATATCTCAGCCATTCCTTTCTGGGTAATACACAAGTGTGAAGTTCAAGGCAATTATGACCCCATCCTGAACTCAGAATTGATCTGGACGCCAGCGGTGGTGGTGGTGGGGGGTGCACTTCAAAGCCAGATTGGAACAGACTGATGCAGGCATTTAACATATGCACAATAGCTTCTTCACTGGTAGTGACAGAATAATTTTCTTCAACTCAGGACAACCCAAGGCTTGTTATTAACGTGGCTCTCAGGGACACTTGAGTAATGCCTGTGACCAACTTAGGTGCAGGTTATGTGCTGAGTTCAGGTATGTGAGTTCCACATGATGAAACATGTACATATGCAACCTCAGCAACAAAATAGGTAATCTCTTTCCAGCTTGTCCCTGGGGTACTCATAACAGCCATGACTAAGTAAACCAGGACCTTCTGCTGGTACAAGCTTAGGTAAAAGGACCACCACAGTCTGGACCTTCCCTATCCTTGAGATCTGTAGTAGTCAATATGGGGAGATTGTTTGTAATGAGGAGAGGGCTCCTTCCTCTGGCCCCTAATAACTGCGGACACTTACTAATTCAGACTTTGCTGAAGTAATCTTTTCTAATGCAACTGAACCCAATTGATTCCCAGGAAAAGGACATCAGTACACCTCAACAATCCTCCCTCAGTTGTCTGAACCAGACAGCCTACAGTCTGGTAACAAGTCCCCACTGGAGTCTGCAGTGTGGGATGAAATGCCACCACCCTGCCTCTTGATCAGTTTGTGGCACGGACCACAAAGAAGCCTAGGAAGACATTGCTTCTCAAGGTGAAGGTCCAGAAGACGGAAGCTGTCCAGATAAGGAACAGATACGAACTCTTGTCACTGAAGAAAAATTAGGGTGATTCTGAGGAAGAAGACTCTGACTCCTCTTTGGCTTCATCCCATGAGGCCTTAAATTCTGAAAATGATGAGACAATGTCAGAAGCCAACACTTCCAAGAAATGGAAGGGTCAATCAGACACAAGAAGAAGGACTCAGTCTAGTAATAGATGACTTGAATAGCCTCCTCCTATGTGTAGCATCATGTCCTGGTGGAAACTTTTTGTGCCGTTTTTATTTTTTCTTATTCAGTTCAGTATAACTCACTTACAAGTAAGGTGTGCCTCCCTAAAAGCAAACAGCATCAAAAACATTAAATGGATTACTACGTTTGCTGCCCTACAGTCTTCCCCTCATGATCCTTTCAAAACACAAGGTTAAGAACCAGCCACTGTATACCATAAGACAAACACAGAGGTTATGGGGTTGAGGGTGCTCGTATTGGTCTGTAGGGGATAGAAGCTGTTTCTGGGATTGGAATTTGTTTTAAAGGTATATATTTTAGGCTTACAAGATTGGTGGATCTTATACCAGAACAGGTTTTAATACTGGACAAACAGTTCCAAACCCAGGCTCTTCATTTATTCAATGTTTATGTCCCCAGTTCAAGGCTAAACAGATTGATCTGTTCACAATGATTCGGCCCTCATTTGACTTCTTGAAAAGTAATTTTTGGTGGGGATTTCAATTGTCTACTTTCTCCATGCAATGGGCCCATTAGTGGCACTACAATATAGTGTGGGTTAGCTTTTCTTTTTGCTAAATGGTTAAAACTGCAAATTTAGTCGATGTATATAGGTCTAACCATATGTCTGTGGGGGTAGATCTTTTTTAAAGGTCCACCGTCCTCTAGAATAGAACTCTTCTTTGTCTCTAATTCTTTTCCCATTGACTCAGCAGAAACCCTTGGTATCTAAAACTTCAGATCATTTTATTGTAGGGTGCACTTTTCAAAGTGCAGACTCATTAATTAATGGAACCAGACTGTGGAAGGTAAAAAGAAGCTTGAGCAGGACATGGAGGCGAGGCATGCTCTTTTTGAGGCATACTATGCCTGCCAGATGGTAAAATGTATGTATTTCAACTAGACTTACACCCTCTCCTATTACTGTGGTGGTAGGTATACCGATTAGTGACACATCAATCAAATTCTCGATATCTGGTTTGGGGACAAGATGATTCCTCTTATAACTGGGACTTAAGGGCGATGGAGGCTCATCAGAACCAACAATTGGAAGTCATGGCTATTGTCAAAAAAGAAGTGCATGTACTGTATATGGTCAAAGTTTTCCTTCTGCCAAGTTTCCTTTACCTTAGTTATTTGTATCCCTGCCAGCTGTAATAGAAACTAACATACACTGCATCTTCTTTCAGCTCATTTGAGGCAGCCAATTAAACCTAGAAAAAAGGAATATAATGGGCTGGATTTTCAAATGGTGGCACAGGGCTTAATTCTCAAAGTCTGGAGAATTATGCAAGGTACCTGCGTCAAACATACATGACTCAAATGGCACCTTGCATCAAAAGATGTGACAATCCCTATTTTCAAATGCGGTCTACTCTGAAAAGGGAAGGTGTTCCACCAAAGTGGCACTGCACCAAGCTTACAACACAAATCGGGGTGCACCAGGTCGCAGGGGGGCTTGCACCATGGCAGGGCTGCAACACCCTCTTTTTTGTGATCTTGTAAGCCCCACTGTGGATGAAGTAAGTGGCTCCAGTTAGACCAGCCAGGAGGTGGCCTAAGGGAGGTGTGCCAGTGCCACACACTGTGGCAAAGGGGGATGGGATCTGAAACTGGTCTGCCAGGGGCTGAAGAAGCACAAGGGTTCCAAGGGGGGGGTAGAGGGACTGCATACATAGCAGGTTATGATGTGGCACCCAGCAAGGGTGCCGTTTGCTGAACCATACTGCCCATGGGATGGGACCACTTGGGGGGGTCAGGGACAGACATTGACATTGCCTCAGGTGGGCACAGCCCTGGCAGCTGCCCCATAAGTAGCCAGCTCACATGTGCCTGTAAACGGTAAGCTAGAGGTGCAGGCTGAGGATGCCAGTGGTAGGGGTAGTGTCTTTAGGCACCCACCATAGTCCCCTCATACCCACCTTTCCATGTTGCGGCAGACTGCCTCCCACCTACAGGCTTATGTGAGTTGGCTACCTATGGGGCAAATGCCAGGGCTGTGCCCACCTTGGCCCAGGTCAGTGTCTGTCCCAAAAGTCCGCAGAAGCAGCTTCATTCCATGGGCAGAATGGCTCAGCAAACGGAACCCCCGCTGGGTGCCATATCACAACCTGCTATGCTCGCAGTCCACCTGATCCCCCTATGGCACTCCCGGCCCCTTCTGCCCCCTCCTGGCATGCAGATTCACCACCCACCAGCCATCCTGGCCCCTACAGTGTTGCATCAGATGGGGGGTTGGATCACTGTGGCAGTTCCTGCAGGTGCGCCATATGTTTGGCACTAGCCTGTGGCAGCGGCAACACCTGGGTTTTGGTGCAGAGACCCCCCATTATAAAACTGTGCACAGGGTCCCTAACGCACCTGAAGTTCGCCACAGCCCTAGAGTGATGCAACTTGCGTTGCTCTAAAGGCTCTTTGAAAATTGAGCCCTTTGAGTCTGGCAGCACGTCAAAGGCTTTTGCTGCAACTGTGCCCGATTTTAGTATGTCAGATGCAGTTGTGACAGTTTACTCAATTTATACGCCAGCTTGCGCCAAATATTTGGCACAAGCCCCATGAAAAGGGTACCCGAGATTGATGGAAGGTAGACCAGCAAAAAGCTGATCTAACTTGCAGCAATCGGCGCATGGGATAGAAAATCCAAATTGCTGGCTACGTGAGTGCCACAAGCTCTGTGCCCTGTATTTATGGCATACCAGGGGCTTGTGGCATTCACAAGCATTAGAAAATCCAGCCCAATGTCTAGCAATTAAGGAGGGAGGGCTTGGAATGAGCAACCAATTTATGTAAAATCTTTTTTTGTCCCATAATCTTAATATTCTCAGTCAAGACACTTTGGTTAAAGGGAGACAGTGGCTTCTGGCCTAGTTTAAACCTATGCTGCCAAGTTCGATGGCAGGGAACAAAATATGACCTAAGTCTCTCCCAGGTAATTATATGCCTGGATATGTAAAGGATCAAAATAAGACACTAGGGGGATTTCCGTCTCAATTTTGTAAATAATGCAGAAGAAGAAAAAAAAAATTTTTTTTTCTGCATTAATCTCCATTTGCACTTACCCTGAAAGTGCTCATCAGGATTTTCTGTATTCTGTAACCAACATGAAAATTCCTAGTAGGAAGTATGACGTCCAATGGCTATGCAGTTAGGGTGGGTTTGGGGTTAGGAATAACAGGAAGCATAAAGACATGGGTAAATGGTGTTGTCCTAAGGCAGGGTGGGACTTTGTCTTGAAAATCCAGAAACATTTGTTCATCACTTGTCCATATATAAGCAGTCTCCTGGTCCTTTGTGTCAAAAAAATGGAATGAACCCTTATTCTCTTCATTACAGTACAAGGAGTTAATTTTTGGTAGGGATGGAGGAAGTATCACAAGAACACCATGACTGTTTGGTTTTCTGTTTTAAAATGTTGCATATGCCAGGCTCGATGCCAACTTGTTCTCCAATAGAAAGTAGTTATCTGTGTTGAATGAGAGAGTTCTGTCAAAGGATCTCTACTGAATGTATGCAAAGGTGAATGGGTACTTATGTCCATATGTCAGTTAGGGCCCTTATGAAGGAACATATCCTGGATCTTTCTGAGGTAATCTAAGTTTGGAGGATAGGATCTTCCCATTTTCCTCTTAATGGGCCCTATTCACAACTACCTACACACCGCGTATGTGCAGTGCATAGGCATAACCACAACCGAATGCCACGCAGTGGGGTCTGGCGGACCACCTGCAGCATTCACAACAGGTGTGCTAGTGTCTTGCCCACCAGATCCCCCGGCCACCCTTGCAGCTACATGCCACAGGTGGTCCGGGGGCATGCCATGGGGTGAGCCTACACTACGTGTCATTCACAAAGGCGTGGAGGTAGCATGGAGTGCTGGGTAAGGGGTGAAAGTTACGCAATTGAGGACCAGCTGTAACTATTACACCCCCCCATTGGGCACCTGCCATCGGCATTGGCACATGGTCCCACACCACACTGCTGCTGCAGCCCACCGGGCTGCTGGGGAGGGCTGGGGGGCATTTATTCGGACAGCCACCCACCCATTGGACCCCAATTCCCAGGGTCCACTCCTTCCCAGGATCCCCTGCTCATGTGTAGCAGGAGATCCACTATGGGGCTGCCTGCACCCCATGATCCACTCCTCTGAACAGCTGTGATCCACCACCACGTAGCTGTGCACCTGGGAGGGGGACTGCAGACACTGCCCTGTGGATGCTCACTGTTGTAAATACTGCGCACCCTGCACCTGTCAGGGGCCACGTATCTTCATGGGGGTTATACGTGCATTTCATGCATATAACCTCTGCTTTTGAGAATAGGGCTCAATAATTGTAAGTGATCCAGTTTACCCTCCCTTTGTTTGAATTTGCCATTTTTTTCCTTTTTTTGATGGATTCACAAACTATCTGCACAATTATTTTCTTTCCTTTTGCTTTCAGCTTAAATTTAGGCTGTGTTATGACATGCACATGCTTTGTTTTTTCCATTTGTTATTTTGGTGTTTCAATAAAAAAATCCCTCACTCTCTTTGAGAAGTGCCATGGGTTCTTTAGCATCCACTTGAACAACCACCAGAGTTTAACATGTCGTTTGAAGGATGGCACACCCCAACAGTACAGCATCCCTTCAGTATTTGACAAGCAGACTCATATGCGTTATCTTCATTCAGTCGCACAGTCGCCTGCTCACCTCCAGCCTTTTGCATTCCATTGTCACTGTGCCTTCCTGCTTTGAGCAAGCTGAGCATCTACACACATCAGTGACTGCTCAGACAGCAGCCCAGTCTCATAGGGTTTGGCTGCTCCCCTACCTCCTTTGTGCAATAACTCCTTCTCCAACTGTGACCAAAGATGTATAGCATAGTGGTTAAGAGCACCGAGCTGCAAACCTGGAGAACTTGGTTTGAATCCCCACTGTCACCACCTGCATACTGTGTGACCATGAGCAAGTTACTTAACTTCCCTGTTCTCCCAGGACACATCTGGAAACAAGCCCAGGCTTAGTATGGCTTTCCAGGCAAAGAAAAATGTAAAATAAAATAAATATAAAGATAAAATAAACCTCCTCCCGTACAAGTTTACCAGCTGCTTGAGTTCCCTGAATTGTCAGCCTGAGGCCCAGTCATGTCCTCATTCCTAAGTCTGAATACTTGTTTTCCTGTATTCCCTTTTTCCCTTTGTTTTTTGGTATGGTACCTTTCCTATAAAATGTCACCACCTGGTTCCAAGATCCTCAGATTCGCTTTCCACCGCTGGTTCCAGACCCGCCCTAAGGAGCTGCACTGCTCACAGTGTTTTCACTCATCAGTTCTGCATATTATGTGCTGGTTGTGCTTGTGACCTCCCTGACCTATTCTTTTGGGTCTCTGGCTGTTGTCCAGCTACCACTCAGGTATTGTCTCTGGTGTTGCTACCCCATGGACAGCTAGTCTGCTGTGCTCAGCATGGAGTCATTGGAGGCTGATCACCTGTAGCAGTCACCCTGGTTATTGCAAGCACTAGATGGTGCACCCATCTTCTTATGCATAGCAGCCTACTCAGCAGCATTCCAAACTGACCCATTCCAGGCTATGCTCCCTGGATGCTGTAGGTAACTCACCTGCAGTGAGCTACCTGGAATGGCGGTTTGATACTTGCTACCTGCCAACCTACTATCCTCATCAACAGCTTTGGCAGGACAGCTAGTGTCCATCACCAGAGCTGTAAGAAACTCCTTCCGCCAACATGATGGCCAGATTCATCGTGTCTGAGCGGCAGAAGTGTAAATTTCATGTATACACACACCACAAAAGAGGATGTGATGGAAAGGCTCTCTGGAAGTGTGAGAAGTCTATAATCCCTGATTCCTAATTGGCAGCTTTTTACAATCAGTAAATCAGTACAAGTACTATAAAACCTGCCAAAAGCAACACCATCATCATCCTGTTTACTGTGTTCAACACGACGGCCAGATTCATCATGTCTGAGCGGCAGAAGTGCAAACTTGTACAGAAGTATAATTTCATACATATACACCACAAAGAAGATGCGATGGAAAGGCAGTGTGAGAATTCTGTTAAAAAGCACCTTGGACGGCACACAGTGGTTTGTAATGAATCTCACCCCTTGAAGTCAACTCCATAATTGTCAGAAACATCATGTGCACCCGGTTTAACTCGCAGATCCTCAAATGAGAGTGGCAAATGGCTATTTCAGCTGGGTATGTATCTTCTGCAACAAGGAAGGATGAAAGAAAATCAAAGTAAAAGGGT
The DNA here is from genome assembly GCA_016271365.2 of Neoceratodus forsteri. Classification (NCBI taxonomy): domain Eukaryota; kingdom Metazoa; phylum Chordata; order Ceratodontiformes; family Ceratodontidae; genus Neoceratodus; species Neoceratodus forsteri. The sequence continues at coordinate 1,353,696,888 of CM057455.1, read as the reverse complement.
TATGGACAACAGAATCAACTTCAAAATGTAAATCTGATAGAGGGAAAAAGGTTGTGGCAATCACTGAGCTGAAAGGGGAAGAAAGTCTGCTGACAAGAATATGAAGTTTTGACTTGTTGCCTGTGAAGCCCAACACTACAGAAGCTGCCGCACAAGATACATCCAGGATCCAAGTAACCGGAGGGCGATGATAAGAAGGAAAGGAGGAGGCAGAAGGATCTTGAAGAGGCACACCACCAAGAATTGGCTCAAATATGCCATGTGATTGATCAGAACATCACACATGACAGGGGCATAACCAGGATTTCAGAATAGGGGGTTTCCACCAAGGAACTTGCATTATTTAGTCCCTGTGTACTAACTTTTTTTTTAATGAAAACATAATTAAAGCAAGATTGGAGGGGGTTTCTGGGCACCCAGGAACCCTCCCAGGCTATGCCAATGCATGATAAGCAGACTCTGAAGCTAAATGATCTTTGTAGGGTTGCCACCTGCCAGGTATTTTACCTGGTGATCAGGTTTTCAGGGTCCCTGTCAGGTAATCCAGTTTTGCTCTGTGCTGGTCAGGTTTTTGAGCCATGTTTAGTGCTTACATACTTTTGAAACAGCTTTTGTCATATCATTCAGTGTTTCAGCTACATGTCCAGGTTACAAACAAGTTCTGTTGTCAATATAGCCTTTTGTTTGTGAAAGCAGTCAACCTGGGAGGTGTAAAGTATGGCCATTAACACCATTAGCACGTACTTAACCTAATCTTTGCCACTGCATCTTAAACTGGCACAGCAGCAAAGCTGCCCCCACCTTTTGTAACAGTAACACAGCCAGTTGTCTTCCACTTTCATTTGCTGGTAGATATTTTCATTTCTAACAGAATTTAGGCATTTTTAAATGTTTTAAATAATTTTTTCCTCAAGAAAAAAATATGGGCACTTCTTTGGCTTTGAACTAGTACTGTGGACATAAAGGAAATGAAGCCAGAAAAAGATATAAAGTACACATTGTAGGAAACAATTTATTTATTATGTATTATTATATACCATGTATACTGTTGTATGCTATTTACAGTATTTCCTTGTCTACCCTCAGATCATATCTGTAAATGAGATTGTTTTATCGCTGTATGTTTATCTGGTAAACCAGTGCCAACCAATAAATAAATACATGCATAAAGTAAATGAACTAGGAAGACACTAGGAAAGTAACTTTAACAGGTACAGTACAGTGTCTTAACATTTCTGTTGAACTGCTGCTTTAAGTGTTCTTTTATTGATATAACAAATGGCTTTCTAGGAGGCGCAATGCATGATGAGTCATACAAAGGGGTGGGGCTAGGGGTGGAGCTTAGGATCCGGTTTTTGCCTCATATAAAGGTGGCAACCCTAGATCTTTGTCAGCTGTATGTATCAAGCTTACAGAATAAAAATTTTCCAGACCCTAAATATAAGTGGAGAATTTGAAAGCTAAGATAGAGAACATTCAAGTGTACAGTAAAAAGCTGTCATTTTCTCTACTAGGTAGCAAAGGAAAGCTCCAGTCCTACCTTGAATACAGCTCTGAAACTGAAATAGGATCAGCAGTCAAGTATGCCTATGAACATCTTACAGCAGATATGATAAAAGAAGTTGCTAGCATCTTGTGGAAGGTTATTCTTGATGCTCTTGAAAAATCCAGTAGCTTGCCATGGTCTCCAACTGCTTGGTACCTTTTTTTTTTAAACACTAATCTTTTTCCCTCCGGTCATGGTCTGGGGGGGCTTCTCTCAGGCATCCTGCCTGCTCCTGCTCTGCCTGAAGTTCTTCTACCTGTGCCTCCTCTCTCTCTCCTCCTTTGTCCATGATCGGCACCCCTGGCCTAACCCCTCCGGGGTGGGGACACCCCTCCTCTTGGGTGCACTTTATAGTCACACTCCAATGTGGGGGAAGACACAGGTGGAGGAACTTGGAAGACCAGGCTGGATGGACCTGGCCATGGGAATGGGGGCAGGTACTGTCTCCTACCCCGCAGACTGGGCTTTTCCTTGTTCTGGTGATCTCTCCCCCCCTCCCGTGCATGGATACATCCCCAATGCTAGGTGCACTGCAACCCCTGCCTGCATCAGGGCATGCTGCAGTGTCCCTGGTCTCCACCAGGAGCCGCTGGCATGCCGGGTGATCTCCAACCTTCCCCGGGAAGGAGAGCAGCCCAGCAGGTGCTCAGTCCTCACCCGCCCCTGCCATTCCCCGGTGGCTGAGCTTGCTCCCGAAATTAGGTCGCCAGTGTGGCGTGAGGTGTCACATCCAGCACCTCAACCCTCAGCGCCACCGGGCCGGCGTAACTGCTCAGTACCTTGAAAGGATTGAGATACAATACCAGCCCAACTCCAGAGATTCCTAAGCTATGTGATTTCTGGAAAGCCAACAACATACACAGCAGAGATTAACAGGCTAGTTTACTCTAATGGTTAGGACATCTGCAGAGCTACAACAAATGTCCTTAGCCTGGAAGATGCCACAATACTCTTAGATACAGGCAGGAAGCAAGAAAAAGTTGATTAATGTGAGTGACCTTGCTCATGGGTACACAGAACAGCACTGTATTGCACTGATGGTCCTTCACACCTTTACAAGGTGTGATAGTACCAATGCTTTCAAAGTAAGTGAAACCAATCAAAACACTTCCGAAGATGCCCAGGTTCAAGCCAGTCAGTTCTAGCAAGCACTGGGGATTCTTGGGATGTAACTCAGGAGTTGTTGGATGACTTTAAAGCATTCACATACTCTATGTACAGTATGCTAAGCCTCACTTCAGCAAAGCTGATGAGCTGAGATTCTGCATCATGTAGAAAAAGTGTGGGACTGACAACAGTCTCAACCCTTCACTCAATATGGATTTGGGAAATCTTCCATCCTGCAAAAAGTACATCCAGCAACACATCAGGAGAGTTAAGTACCAGACTGACACTTGGAAGGGGGCCTGTATTGCAGATCCTGATATTCCATCTTTGTGGATTGACCTTGATATTTTACCACAAAAGCCGATAGACATACTCAAGGATACAGCTGAATATGACAACTCTGATGGTGAAAATGACTCAGAGGCTGTGTTCCCCATGCCAGAAAACTCAGCATTATTTGACAGAAATAGCACAGACAGTGATTAAGACTGAAATATCACAGAGAGTGTGACCTGTAGATACACTTACATACATGAGCATTAAATGATTAAGAAGGCTCATTATATGTTTAAACCATTAAATACATTGTCTTTATCTCTTATAATATAGTCATCATCCTATATGCAGCAATATACTGCAATATAATCTAAAGGTCAATATTACAATGTGGCACATCTCCATGACAAAATGAAGAAAAAAACTGTAGACATTCTGAAAACCCTACAATTTTGTGTTTCTTTGTAAAGCTTACCGTTACGTTACCTTTAATGCGTCATGATGTGGAATAAACATCATTGACAGACAAAGTCTGCAATGGTATAATTAAGCAATAATGCACGACAGGGTGTGGTATATCATGAGATATCGCCATGCGTCGGCTGCATTGTGAGGCACGAGGCCACAGGCCGAGTGTCTCATGCACCTGAGAAGTGAAGATCTCCCATGATATACCACGCCCTAGAGTGTGTTATTGTGATTATAAAATGACCCTAATGTGTTTGTAAATGGCTGATCTTGGTAATTAGTTGTGGATCGTGATGATATTGTGAGATATCATCACTGGTCAAAATCTGCATCAGCCAATCAGCTTCCGGGATTTCCCTCTCCATTTTATAATTATTGTTAAGAAATAATGTTGGTAACAAATTACTCAAATTAATGTTTCTGAAGCAAAATCACCAATTTGGGCATAAAAATACAGGTATAGGGTTGGTAAATTTCATCACAAACTCAACAACATTAGTGAAACAGTGCTGCAAACTAGCTCAAGGTGTCCCAAAGAGATCCCTCTACTGTATCTCTCTCAGTTACAACAAACTGTATCAGAAAACCATAAAGGGTAATACAGTATTTGAAGAGCAAATATAAATTCTGACACAAACAAAAATTTGTGAATTCTCCAAAATGTTCTAAAGCCTTCTGTGAACTCATTACTTGAGAGATTTGCATGCTGTTGTATATTTTAAAAGGGAATGTAATCATATTTTAATGGTATATGTCTTATTAGGAATAAACTAACCCTACCCCTAAATCTCAGAATGTCAAAAATGTTATTGGGATGTCATTGGGCCACCTGTGATTATCACGTCATCAAGGGTATTGCAACCCAATATATGTAAAGTAAACATCTTTATAGTGTATAGTGGAATGTTGTTCTGTATAGAATTCCATCCCTTTCAAAATTCTGTTCTACCACAGTTCCAAGGTCATGGAATGCTGTTCTACTCTACTGTGGTAGAACAGCATTCTAGAACCTCTAGAGACTGCATGAGTCAGTTTCATTTTGAAAGCAAAAGAACTCACAAAACACATTTTTCACACAGTACTATACACTATAAAAAATACAGGATGAGCAACTCTATGCACAACCAGTGTGTTTTGCCACCTCGGGGTTCGAGGTCAGAGGGAATCAGAATCCCTCTGTGGCAGAACACACTGGTTCTGCATAGCTGCCCATCCAGTATTCTCTGTGTTCTTGTTCAGCACATTCTAAGCAAGCAATAATACCCAACAGGGTGGGCGGTATTGGGCAATACCGGACCGGCCAGCGGCGTAATGAGGCCCGACTCCGCAGGTGGAGGGCCTTATAGCCCCTGGAAGGTCCGGTATTGCCCATACCACCAACCCTGGAGGGTATTATTGTGCTTAGAAACTGGGCACTGTGAAAAAAATGTGTTCAACAAAAATTTTTTATTACAAAATTAGTTTTAAATAAGCTTTGTAATAAAATAGTTCCTCCACCTATATTACACACACACACACACACACACACCCTGAGTCCAGCTTCTTTGTAGACCACAGTTGAATTTCCCTTCCGCAAACACACAGAAAGACATACAGGATATGATGCTTTTTTCTGTATAGTGGTATCTGTCTGTTGCACTCCCCCCCCCCATGTTGAATCTCGTTCGGGATGCAGATCAAGTGTCAGGGCTGGAGAGCTTTGAAGAGAGCAGTGGCGGGAGCGTGTACACTAAGTGAAGTTCCCCCTTGTTGAATTTGCTGTCATTGTTCTTGTGGGGAGTACTGTATTCAGTACTTCATTTTATAAGAACTACCGAAAAGGGGTAACATTCAATTACTGCATCAGTAACTCTAAATCAGGAGCAGTGGTAGCGGGCAAGCGGTGAAGGAGAGAGAGAGCTCCAGCTCCAGTGCTGCCTGTGTGTGTGTGAACTCGGGGAATGGCATTTTTTTCTTCATTTTTCCATATGAAGTTGACAGTTGCAAGGTTGGAGTGCTTTAAAGAGAATGGTGACGGGTGAGCGTACACACAATGAAGTGTCTCCCCTTGTTGAATTTGCTCATATCGTTCTGGTGGGGAGTCATGTATAGAATTCTTCATTTAGTAAGAGGTACTGAAAAGGGGTCAAATGTGTACATCAGGAAAACAAAATTGGGAGCAGTGGCAGCAGGTGGGTGAAGAGAGAGAGAGAAAGAGGGTCTCGCACTAGCTCCAGTACTGCGTGTGTGTGGAGGTAGCGGTATTTTTCCTTATGTCATGAATTGTCCTTTTATTTATTTTTCTAAAGACACTAAGTAAGGAAAAAAAGGAGACAGGCTGCGCTCATTCGGCCTCGTCAAGCGAGTTCAGGAATATGGCGATCGTTACAGTCACACTCACAAATTTGTTCTCCCTCTTAACCGAGTATGACTGGCTCCTTTTTTTATTTCTAAATCTTCACTTGACACTGGCAGAAGGATGGCTGAACATGGGGGGCAGGGGCACAGTGCTTTTACAAAATGGGATGTGGAAATGGCGGTATTTTCAAATTCAACATTCTCTGGCTCCATTATTTTTATGGTAAACAGGTAGGCAGAGACTGGGACTCATTATTTCCTGGTCTCTGTTGCCTGATACCGGACCAAGTAGCTGGCAGCCTAAGCCAATCAGCTTCTACAATTTCCACAACCCATTTTCTAATGCAAGCAAAAACACCAATGAAATAGAGCTGTGGAGTTACAGGGGGGTGCATGGTAAACCAAGCAGCCCATGGACTGGCATTTGCTGTGTCAGTGCTGTTGCTGTCAGCTCACCGATACCTTACATTAGATCCAGTGCTTTGGAGGAGCTTCTCTGTTTATCTTGACCTTCCCAGATCTGTTGACATCACTTTCTATCTCTAGATTCCATGAGATGACTGCCACCTTGATTTTATTTATGAGTGATTAAGATATTTGTGTCTCCAGATTCCTGACATCTACAGGTACAAGCCCAGTACCTCATTTGAAAGATCTTCTCATTCCTATAAAAACAGAGCACAAACACGCAGACAGCAGTTGCGCTAAGAGAGAGAGAGAGAGAGAGACAGACAGACACAAGATCAGACACAGAGGAAGAGGGACAGAAAGGTGGCGTGGGAGAGGGAGAGTGGGGCAGAGACAGAGAGAGAGAGAGACACACACACAGACACAGAAACAGTGTTCCGGTGTGGCACACAGCCAGCAGCAAACAGCATAGGGGGATGGTGGACAGCAGGAGAGATGGACAATGCACCCTTCCTGATGGAGGTGGCAATGAGGGGTGTGAGGAGGCAGGAGGAACAGCTACATGGCTGACAAAGGGCCTGTCGGTGGTATGCCTGATACAGGTGGTACCGTGCCCGCATCACCTTTGAGAACTATAGTGACATCGAGATCATGGGTTGGTACTGCCTGAACAGGGTCATTCTGAGGCAGCTCTGTGAGCTGTGCAGTGAGGAGATGCAGGCACCCACCAGACGGAGCCACGCCATGTCTGTGGAGACGAAGGTGACCGCTGTCATGTGTCTGCTTGCCACGGGCACCTTCCAACGACCAACAGAGGACACCATGGGTATCACCCAGTTGGCCATGTCCCACCTCCTCACACAGTTCCTCAATGCCCTGCTGCCACGTGCTTTGGAATACATCCATTTCCCCAGTACACAGGCAGAGTGTACAGCGAACATGCAGGTCTTCCACAGGGTGGCACGCATGCCTGGTGAGATTGGGGCCATTGACTGCATCCACGTGGGCATCCACATGCCACCTGGCCCTGAGGGAGTGGCATACATTAACAGGAAGGGGAGCCCAAGCATCAACTGCCAGGTGGTGTGTGATGTCATGAGGCACATCATCAATGTCTGTGCCACACACCCTGGGAGTGAACATGACGTATTCATCAGGCACAGCTCTGCGCTGTGCCACAGGTTTGAATGTGGGGAAATCCCCATGTGCCACCTAGTGGGTGAGAATGGTATGGGCAAGGGGCGATGGGCAGTGCAGACCTGGAGTGGAGTGGGCAGGGTGTGCATGGTGGTGCGGACGCCAGGGACAGGCAATGTGTGCAGCACAGCAGAGTGTAGGGTTAATCATGTCATTCTCCACACAGGTGACAGTGCATACCCACTGAGGCCCTGGCTGCTCACCCCCTACGGGCACCTGTCATCCCCAGCAGAGGAACTGTACAATGAGGCACACGCCAGCATACGCAACATCATCAAATGTATTTTTAGCATGCTAAAGGCACGATTCCATTGCCTAGACAGGTCAGGCGGTGCCCTACAGCACAGCCCCTTAAAAGCATGTGGCCTATTCCTGGCCTGTTGCATACTGCACAACATGGCCATAGACCTTGGGATAGCTGTTGAGGTAGATGAGGGCAACAGTAGTCGGGACGATGGCGACAATGGGCCAGAGGGTGGTGGACAGCCACCCCCTGGGCGGAAGGACCCCTGACTGCAACAGCAGGCATGACGCCATTGCAACACTGTCGCACAGGAACACGTTAGGGAACACAGGTAGGTGGTGTGGTACACATGCATGGGCCACACAGACATGTACAGCACACATGCAGGGATGTGCATGGCGAGGGGCATGCACACACAGAGGTGTGATGCAGGGGGAGGGGAGTCAGTGGCACACATCCACACACAACAACACACACACGTGCATGCGCGCGCACACACACACGCACACACACACACACACACACACACACATACACACACATGAACCCACCCACTCAGGCATTGGACTTTGGCATGGATCAGAAGCATGGCACCGGTGCACAGGCGCAACCAGTGCTAGACTGCCCTCATCACACCCATGCCACATGGTCCAGCGGCCGGGTGTGTACACACACCCATGCCACATGGTCCAGCGGCCGGGTGTGTACACACACAGGCAGCATGTGGTACATCACACAGGCATGTCACCATCTGTATGGTGCACGCACACTGCCCATGGATGCACAGGGCCTCAGTCGCAGACTGCGGTCAAGGCAGCACACAGATCAGGGCGGCCGCATGGAACCAAGGCCACCGCGGCCATGGGGGTGGCCGTGCCATGGCTGACCATCAGCCACAGGCTGCACATCAGCCGGGGGGGGTGTCCAACAGCCCTCCAGGGGTGGAAGCACGGGACCGCGACCGTGTCCTCGCGGGGGTGTGCAGGCACCCAAACAGGCCCACCCAGGGCATGCCTGGGATGCCTACATCCGAGCCCGGCATCAACTGTGATAGGGTCGTCTGATGCCGGGTCCGTGTGGTCGACAGCACACTGCGGGGGGTCTCCTGTGCATGGCCATGCCTTGTGGCAGCCAGCAACGCAAAGCCATCTGCAATTGCACCAGCAATGTGATACAAGGACTCAGTCATGGCCTCCTGCATGTGTTGCATCCCCTCCAGGATCTGTGCAGTGCCCCGTCCTACTGCTCGGCTAACTGGCCCACCTCCACACGCAGTGCACACACTGCAGTGGCGTGCAGCATCTGTTGATGAATGGACACCCGCAGCAGCCAGGTGTGCTCAGCCAGACAGACCACATCCTGGGGCTCCCGGGCATCATGCCGATCCTCTGGAGGTGACCTGCCACACTGCACAGCCCCCCTCTCTGGCAGACGCTGCACAGTGGAGTCTGCAGGAGGAATGGGTACAGCAGGCATACTAGCGGTGGACCCTGTGTCCAGCTGCCCGGTGACACCTGCAGCCTGCTGCCGCTGCCCCTCCGGCCGCTGTTTGCCGCAATGCACCTACATGGTTGCACCGCCAACGCAGGGTACATCCATGGCACTGCACACTGCCGCACCCGTAGTGGTGGCGGGTAGCTGTTCTGCCACTAGCAGTGCACTGGATGCTCTATCTGGCTGTTCAGCCAGCAGGTGGCGACATGTACACAATATTGCCCATGTTTTCCAGGAGGTGTGTGAAGTTGTCATCGGAGTCGGACCTCCCCCCGATCTGTATCTCTGCACACAGGACACCAAGGCTGGCATCCTGCAGGATCACATCCAGGGCCTCATCTGACCCTAGGCCAAGGACAGCCACAGGCACCATGGTGCAGATCCGTGACCTGATGGGCCCCTGGATGCCGGTGGATGGGGTGCCGCTGCTGCCACTGGCACCCCGTCCTCTGCACAGAGGCATGCTGGTGCTGCAAGAGAAGGATGGAGTATCAGTGGTGCAGTGCCCACATGTGCCCCCCATACGCTGCTGACACATGTGTCCTGCAGCATGGCATGTGCATGGGTGCGCACATGTGCACATGCCGTGCAGAACGGCCGCATGCACAGCACGCCCATATACACTCCCTCCAGACCACCAACTGTGCGCGGCTGACATACATACCATGCAGTGATGGGGTGCCACCCATCTGGAAGCCTCCTCCAGGCATACCCTCCACCCAGGTACAGCAGATGGTGGCTGCCACCAACTCCTCCATTGGTGTCAGTGTGGGTGCATCCTCTGGTCCTCCTCCGGTGGCATTCCGGGATGCTCTGATGGCTGCCACCTTCTCCTTTATGCACCGCCTGTCGGTCTCGACCTTCTTGCAGCATTCCTGGACTGACCATTGGTGGCTGCTGTGCTGGTTCATATAGGTCCCCACCTCCTCCCATCCAGCAGCCCTGTCCTGTGGTGTGTCTGTGGCACCGCTCAACAGGGCCTCCCTGTCGAGGTAGGCCTCGAACAGGGCATCTGTCTCTCCCTTCGTGAAGTTGGGCCTGCGCTTCCATGCATTCCCCCACTCCTCGCCCTCCTCCTGTGCTGACATGTTGCCTTCTGTGAACATGGAAATCACAGTGTGTCAGTGGCAGCATCTCCCCTGGTCCATCTGACCTTGCAGTGTTGTCTGCTCCAGGTGAGCTGCTGCAGCATCCACCACTTACCTGTCACGGTTGCAATACCGGTACATGGCCTGGGCTGTTCCGTGGCACTTATGAGGTGCACCGCATGCAAATGAGATTGTGCGCAATGGTACTGATAAGCTATTGCACCCCACTGTGCCATGCATTGGCTGATGAGCTCATTTGCATGTGGCATCTGAATATCGAGATACTGCACCATGCGCAATGGTATTGCACCAGAGGAAGCAGCGGCGCAATGCCCATGAATGCGCGGTGTTCAGGCCTGCAGTGTGCATGCGCACTGCACTGTCATGGGGTCAGTCATACAAGATGCACAAACAGTGCAATGTATCGGCACTGCGCAAGCTTCGCATGGCCGGCAACGCGCACTTCTCGCATGATGTCATGTTCCCTATCACACACATGCACTGTGTGGTAACCACTGACCTCTGACCCCTGGGTCCTTTCCATGACCCCACCTAGCCACGCCCACTGAGCATTTCCAGCACTGTGCGATGAGCAGTCTCCCGCACATCACGCATCCGGTACCTGTGGCGGACACATGCGCTTGCTCCCACCATTTTCACCACCGAACCAGAGCAAGTGCAATGGCATAGGGTAGGGGACACCGTGCCTATAATTGGTTGGATGTGGAGCTTACTAACCTGATGGACTGTATGAAGCCCCACAGACCACAGCTGTTTGGCCAGGTGCCCTTGCAGAAGGCCTGGGGCAGTGTGTGGCAGGCTATCTCTGCCAGTCTGGAGCAGAGGGCTGGAGCCCAGGACTACAGAACAGTGTAGGCATCAGTACAGTGACTTCATATGTAGGGACCCCGACCTCCTATGGAGGCTTCTGGCATGCGTCAGACGTGGTACAGTGCCACAACCAGGTAAGTCATCCCATGTTGCATGTCTGCCCTGGTGCTGTACTGTGGTGTTGGCTTTGCCGCCTGGCATGCACTGCGGTGGGATACACTGTCATCATGCGCATGATGGAATGGCATTGCCAGCTGCCACTTGCTTTGCGATGTAGCCATGCAGGACGTGTCAGGCAGGGGCACACCCTGTGCACAGAGGGCTGTGGAGGGGAGCTGCTGTGGTTGGTTACTGATGTGCACCTGTCTTCTTTCCATTCCCAGGGTTGGAGGATCATGGGCGGGCCAGGGCTGCAGCAGAATGCTATGGAGCGGTGCACCCTGATGGTGGAGGACCTGCACCAGCAACACTGCAGGGGGCAGGTAAGCACTGTCATGGTCCTTCGCACTGTACATGGTGGGTGGCAGTGGGATGTGGGTGCAGGCATGGCTGCCTATGCCATAGCAGCTGTGTGAGTTGCACTGTGCGTGGTGCATGCCACTGTGGCACATCCATTGGACATGTGTGCCGGCTGTTGGTGGGGTAGGCATGTGACCAGATGCTACCATTGTTGCTGTGGTGCTGCTGGTGCAGTGTGCCATGTGACTGTCACTGCGCAGTCATGTGGCCATTGTGCGGCGGGGACTACCTCTGTGCAACGTTGTGGTGCGCTGTGTTGCTGGTTGGCGTTGGCCCACCCCCCTGTGGGTGTCCGTTCCGGGCCCTCCAAGAGTGTGTGGTCCCGCTGCCCATTGCGCAGTGTGGACAAGGTTACTTGGGCCATTGCACTGATCACCTGTCCTGTTCCTTGCTATAGGTGTCCAGCATACAGCGCGGAGACTGCAACGATGGATGCTGAGTTAGCTGATGTGGCAGACTTTGCTTGTCGTATCGCGCATTCTTGAGGTTGTGGTGGCCATACGGAGGATGATGGTGGTGGAGAGCAGGGAGCGAAGGCTTGCCAGATGGCCGGATGGGGCCATCGCTAGAGTTGCACCTGTTTTCCCCTGTGGCACCTTCCCCTACAGTCCCCCCCCCACTGTACAGTCCCTGTTCCCTGTCCCCTTCCTTCGCTGTACCTACTCTTCCCTAGTCCCTGCTGTTTTTGTAAATAGTTGTTTTATATATAAATATTTTCTGACATACCTGCCTGTGTCTGTGTCTGCTTTGTAGATGGTGTGAGAAGCCATGCTGCAGTGGCCCAGTGTCTGTCCGTGTGGTGTGCATGAGGAGGGGCACATGTTGTGCTTTTGTGGTTTCCTGCTGTATGCTGTGGTGTGTCCCACTGTGGTGGTGTCCACTGGATCGGTGGCCTGCATTGGAGTGCCCATGGGGTGGCAGTCAGGGGTGTGTGTGGTGGGTGCATGCGTGGTGGTGGCACATGGCCATAGTCATTGGTCGAGTACTGTCCGCACACTGTGTTGGGGTCCTCTGCTTGGCATTGAGTGGCCTGTCCCATGTGGTCTGCCATGCTGCCTGCAACCAGGCCTGTTCAGTGCCCTCTGTGTGGGCTCCCTGTGTGCCTGTGTGGCGTGTGTATGCTTGGTTGTATGGTCTTGGGTGTGGCCTGCTATGGTCTCGGGGAGCACGGCCAGCAGCCTGCCTGGGGTTGTTCCCTGGGTGGCCCTCCATTGGCACCTCCTGACACCTGCTATCTATGCCACTGTTGTGTTCTGGGGTCCAGTGTCTGGGTGCCTGTGTGTGCCCTGCTGGTGGAGGCCTCCTGTGGCCGGTCACTGTGCTTCCATGGCTCTGTCCCTGGGTCTGTTCTCTGTGCCCTGCCCTCCCTCTGTTGCTGTGCTGCTCTGCTGCCACGGGTGCACTGGGGCATCTCTGTTTGTGCCATGGCACACCTCTGTTTGTGCCATGGTGCAGCTCTGTTTGTGCCATGGTGCAACTGTGTTTGCACCATGTTGCAACTCTGCCAAATTCAGCTGCATTGTGCTGGCGCTGTTCAGCCTGTAAAGCCTCTAAATATGGCTCCAGTTGCGCCATGGCACATTGGATTTGCGCTGCACCAGACATTCACCAGACTTTGGTGCATTTCTGAATATCCAGGCCCCTGAATCTACCGTATATAAATAACATTGCATTGATTTTTCCTAAGTTCCTACCCCTCATTTCCATTTCTCAGCTGTAATGCTTACTTATCAACCAGTACTACACTCCAAGTTTTTTTTCCTATCATCTATTTATTCATCTCCTCGGAGCTGACAGGTGGCTCCAGCCCTCCCTAGGAGGGGCTTATCCTCTGAGCCCGATTGTTCCCACCTGGCTAATCCTGCAGTTTCCCCACAGAATGCCCCCTGTGGCAGGGCCATGGTGGGGAGCATTGACTCCCCCCTCCCCCCAGAGCACTATCCAGAAGTCAGGGCAGCTTGAGTGGGGAATGCATCAGGCCATCATGGAGCCTGCCAGCTCCCATTTTCCACCTGTTTCCCCCCCCCATGCTGTGGTCACATGCACATGTGGAGGCACATGCATGCTGCAGTTCCACGGTGCCCTCCCTTGTGTTCCACCCTCCTACCTGCACTACCCTCAGGCCTTCACCTGGGGGCAGTGGGACTGTGGGGGGTGACAAGATCCCTCCCCGGGAGAGGAGAGCTGCTGAACAGCTGCTCAGTCCTGCTCCCTCCCTCCCTCCCACCGGGCGACCTCCAGTGGCTCAGGCTTGCTTCCAAACCCAGGTTACTGGCGTAGCGCGAGATGAGGCGTCCAGCACCTCAACCCTCAGTGCCACCAAGCCGGCCCACTGCACTCCAAATTTAAAGTCTCCTCCACCACTCTATTTTTTCACTCTCTTAGCATGTCAACTCCCTTTAGTTTATACATCATAATGTAAAATGACAGAAGAAGAAGATCATTTCCACAGTCTGACCTTGTAGGGCTGGCAGAGTGCTTCACACTCCCATGTGGGAGACCCAAGTTTGATGCATTGGCCTGATCTCCATTCTGGGTCAGTGGAGTTTGTGAACTTCTGTGGAGACAGCACTCTCTGAATCTATGAAGACGGTGGGAGCCCCAGCTTGAATGTCTCCCTGTGGAGGGATCAGAGCGGCCTTGTATGTCAAAGTTGACCTTGTAATGTTAGCCCCCTTGTCAGGCGACACTCCAGGAGGCTGATAAAGCAATAAAGGATGGTGAAACAAAATTGGGGAAACATCCACCTGATTTCTGGACTATTGTTCTGCTCCCTCGTACATCCATACACTAGTGTCTCTTCGGTTGGCTGTCTCCTGATGCAGTCCCTGCAGGACAGTAAGCTTGAGTGCCTCCCAAGTGGCTGCGGCCCACTGCAGAGTGGCTTTCTCCATGAGGTGAGGGCATGTCAGGTGATGAAGACTGGAGCCATGGGCAGAGGAAGCTGTAAGGCTGGCAAGAGAGAGAGAGAGAGAGCTAGAGAGAGAGAGAGACAGAGAGAGAGAGAGAGTCAATGACAGAGACAGAGGGAAGGAGAGACTGAGAGAGAGTGAGAGAATGGAGAAGGTAAAAATAGGAATAAAGAAATTATTTCCATAACTCAAACTCAATTACCCCAAATGTTTGCCAGTTTCCCCACTTGATGTACTGTATACACATTGCCTGTATCTGACATGCTGATTTGATTACAGCATGCTTTTTTGTTTATTGTGCCTCAGTTTGTCACTTCATTATGAAAGTATCGATTAATCCTGTATATTACTATGTTTTGTACGTGTTCTTATCTCTGAGGTATTTTTCTATGCCTCTGTGACTGCTTCCCTATGGGCATGCTGTAAAATGGGCCTCTAGTCCAGAGTACTCTCCCAGTTACCAAATAACTAAACAAATAAAAAAAAAAGTCGTCACTGTCAGTGATTTAGCAGGTCTCACACTCACCTCTGAGGCTGGAAGAGCAGGAGGTTTATTTATTTATTTTGATTAGGATTAATACCTTTGAGTCAGAGACTCATTTTCAAAGGTTCCAAGTCAAGGACAAAACAGTACAATATAACACAATACAAAACAGATGGCAGAGATCACAGGTAGGCATCATGAAATCAATATAGTGTCACATGAGGTTCAAGACTTGTTAGTTTCAGGTATTATTTTTGGGGTATAATTTAGGTTATGTTAAATTAGTAATTTGGTAATTTTAGGTATCTAGTTGGGTTAAATCTCATAAGTGGTTGACTTTTAGGAGTACGATATTTTGTTTTTAAATTGTTTAGTTTTGAGTGCTCGGAGGTTGTGGATTTATAAGATGTGTCTGCTGTTACTTCCCCGGTTGTGCGCTACTCAGCCTCCGCTCTCCACTCCCTCTGTCCTTTTCATACACCACCTCTGTTTTTTTCTATCTAGCAACGTTGTCGGGCCTTAGGTATTGCCCATAGGAGGGGGGTAAGGGGCGGGGGGGATTGAACAGTGGAGGCGGGAGGAGCGGGGTGCTCTCATTAAGGTGATTAAGCCCAGGAGATGCCCTGGGGCAAAGTGGAGCCTGGAGCGTGGACCACCTTGTTTGGTCCCCATACCCAAGGGCACAATCATTAGTGATGGGCAGGTAGCCAGGGCAGCCCAGGAGTTTTGTCCAACCCAGGCGATGTTGTGTAATGCCAGATCTGTCCAGAACAAGACTGCTGTGATTTCAGATCTTGTTGGTGCGACAGATCTGGCTTGCATCACCGAGACCTGGCTGGATGATAATGCAGGACCAATACTTGAAGCCACAATTCCAGCTGGGTATACCGTGATACATCGCCCAAGGTTGGACCGAGGGGGGGTGCGGTCTGTTTTAAGACCGAATTGGCACTCACTAGTGTTCCAGTTGAGGAGACCATCTCTTTTGAATGTGCTGTTGTAGCAGGTGTGGGCTATCGAATTGCTCTCATCTACAATCCACCTGGAGATGGGAAGCAATTCCTTAAGGAAGCAGCGGACTTTGTTGTTGACATGGCTTTTGAGTCTCCCAGGCTGTTGGTCCTGGGTGACTTTAATGCATGGATCGATGACGAACTCTCGCAATTTGGACAACACTTCCTCCAGTTAATGGATTCACTGGGCCTAACACAGGTGGTTACTACTGCTACACACAAAGGCAGTCATTCTCTTGATTTGGTCTTCCTCTTGGGGATCGAGATTTCTGACGAGGGGTTGGAACCAGTCAGTTGGTCTGATCATTACACTGTGAGATTCAATTTTGGCACCCCACCTTGTAGGCCGACCACTGTGGAGATGGTCAAGTACCGCCCTTTGCGGAATATTTCTTCCAATGGCCTTGCTGCGATCCCTGACCTAGCACAATTTCCTGTGCATTGCAGTGATCCAAAGGCACTGGTTGTGGCCTATAATAATGCCATCTCCTCTGACCTGGATTCTATTGCTCCAGTTCGTGTGTGTCCTCTCTCCCTTCGACCTCGGGCTCCATGGTTTGATGGGGCCTTGAGGGAGTTGCGGCGACTTGGACGCAGGTTAGAACGTTGTTGGCAGACATCTGGCCTGGATGCCGACCACCTTAGACTGTTAGAACACTATCAATTCTATCAGTCAGAAATTTCTCGTAAGAAGGCAGAGTTCCTGTCTGGGGAAATTTCTGCTGCTCAGAACTGACCAGCTCAGCTGTTCAGAACTGTGGACAGATTGTGCAACTCAAAATGTCTACGGCTCCGTAGAGCATTTTCAGAATTACAGTGTGATGAGCTTGCTTGGTTCTTTGCTGATAAGGTGGCTGACATTAGGTCAGAGATCCATTTGACACATTCTATGCGGGTTGTTTTTGGTCAGGACATGGTCAACACCCCTTAGTTTTCCTGGAATACCTTCGACCGCCTGGAAATCGTGGATGTTATGCGGATTGTCCAAGGGCTACGTCCTACCTGCTGTAGTATAGATCCAGGCCCTACTTCCCTAATTTTGGGGTGTGGGGAGTCCATTTTCCTGGTTCTAGCACAGATAGTCTGGTGCTCCCTTGACTAGGGTGAATATCCCTGTTCCTTGAAAGAGGCAGTGGTGACACCCTGTTGAAGAAAGCTTCTTTGGACCCAGACTGTCTTGCCAACTACAGGCCTATCTCAAACCTCTCCTTTGTGGGGAAGGTGATCGAGAAAGTAGTGGCGGCCCAGTTGGAGAACCACTTGACCATCCATAGCATCTACGAACCTCTCCAATCAGGTTTTCGAAAGAGGCACAGTACCGAGACTGCGCTGGTTCGGGTACTCAATGATCTCCTGATGGCGAGAGACCAGAGAAAACGGTCCATTTTGGTATTATTAGAGCTGTCATCAGCATTTGACACCGTTGACCATGGGGTCCTACTTGAGCACCTGAGATGTATTTGTGGGCTTTCTGTAATTGTTTTCAGATGGTTCACTTCATACCTCACCAGAAGAACTCAGAGGGTGGTGTCAGGGTTTTTTCCCTCTGATCTGATCTCTCTATTTTGTGGGGTTCCTCAGGGCTCTATATTGTCCCCCATGTTGTTTGTAGTGTACATGCTTCCCCTCGGAGACATTGTGAGACGGTATGGGCTGAGGTTTCATTGTTATGCGGATGATACCCAGCTATACCTGTCCTTTGCATCCGACTAGGAAGGAGCTATCTCGGTATTCAACAGCTGCCTCAGTGAAATCCAGGGCTGGATGAGGTCCAGCTGGCTGAAGTTGAACTCTGGGAAGACGGAGGTGTTGGTATTGGATCCGGATCGCCGGATAGGGGGTCCTGGGGCCGGCTCCCCATCTGGATTGTTTTTTGGGGATGTTGAGCTACAGGTCTCTGAATGGCTGCGAGACCTGGAGGTGATATTAGATGGGGGGCTGACTCTTCAGTCCCAGGTGTCAGCGGTGGTTAAGTCATCTTTCTATCATCTAAAAAACATTGCTAGGATCAAGCACCTTGTTTCATCCGGTGATCTGCCAACTTTAATCCACGCCTTTGTGACCTCGCACCTAGACTACTGCAACTCGCTTTACTTTGGGCTTCCAGGGGTTGATATCCGCCGCTTGCAGCTGGTGCAGAATTCCGCAGCTCGGGAGTTGATGGGTACACCTAGATCTTCCCATATTACACCAGTGCTGCGGGAACTGCACTGGCTGCCAGTTCAGTGGCGGATCACCTTCAAAGTCGGATTACTAACTTTTAAAGCCCTGCACGATCTGGGCCCTGATTACCTGAAAGAACTCCTGATCCCTTATCAACCTGTGAGACCACTCCGCTCAGCTGATGAGGGGTTGCTAGATATTCCAAGGGTGATTTTAAAATCTGCTGTGGCCCATGCTTTTATGTTTGCGGCCCCTTCCCTTTGGAATTCTCTACCACGTCGGATTAGGGAGTGCATGACTGTGGGGAGTTTTAAACAGGCTTTGAAATCCTTCCTGTGGGAAAATGCTTATGGTTTTACTGTTCATTGATTTGTTTCTGTCTGTTTTTACAATATTGATTTCTGTATTTTTATCTTATTTATCTTATTGTATTGCGCCTTGATATTTGGAAGGTGCTAAATAAATAGAGTATTATTTATTATTATTGTGCTTTTTTTACAGTCAGGCAGGTTTGGTATTGGGCTGTTAAGTGCAGTGGAAGTCAACCAGTCTAGGAGTAGAGGACACAGGTGTGAGTCCAGCGGTCTGCCCCAAGTGCCAGATGACAAACCCTGTTAACGAGTGTTTTTACCCTGTTTAGGGCAGTGTCTGACCCTGCTGTGTATATTGGTAACCCATAGTCAATGGATGACAATACTGTGCTGCCTGTGGCTAATTTGAGGGCAGCAGGTGCCATCGAGTGCTTGTTTCTATGGAGGATCCCCAGTTTCATGTTAGTAGTTTTGACAACTTGATCAATGTGGTGGGAGAAATTGAGAGTGTTGTCTAGGTAAACACCCAGATATTTAAACAAGGAGACTTGTTCTAGTGTGTCACCTTTAAGGTTCTGAATTTGACGAGGACAGAAATTCCATTTGTCCTGAGGGATCGTGAATAGCATGCTTTTGTTTTTTTTATGGTTTAGTAGCAGTTTGTGTTGGCAGAACCAGGTTTCGAGTTTGTGGAAGCTATCGAGTAAGCCTTCCATGATGGCTGAGTGGTCCCTACTTGGGACCGATATAACAGCATCATCTGCATATAATACGATGCCTGCTGTGCAGGCTTCAGAGAGGCAGTTAATGAACAGGATGAAAAGGAGTGGTCCAAGTATGGACCCTTGTGGTACTCCAGGGGCCACTACCTTTGGGTTTGAGAGTGTGTCACCGATTCTAACTCATTGAGTTCTTTGCGACAGATGGCTGCGAAACCAGGTGACTGTATCTGGGGTCAATCCCATTGACAGCAGGGCGTTTAGTAATAGCTGGTGGTTAACTGAGTCAAATGCTTTTGTGAGGTCAATGAAGACTGACCCCACCGCCATCCCTTGGTCAAGGGCATTGTAGAGCTGGGTGGTGTAATCCACCAGTGCAGTGATGGTAGAGTGTTTTTATGAAAACAACACTGATAACTACAGAGTAATTTGTGCCTTTCGTGGAAGTCGGTGAGCTGTTCAGAGACTATTCTCGAGTGCTTTGGAGAGGGGCTGGAGGATTGAGATTGGCCTGTAGTTAGTGGTGAGTGTTTTATTACCTGATTTGAAAACTGGTGTAACCAGCGCGGATTTCCATGCGTCAGGAAACATACCCGATCTTAGAGAGGCATTAAATACCTTTGTAATCAGGGCTGCTAACTCATCAAGCATTAGGGCAACCAGCTTCATATCAGTTAGGTCACTCCCCATTCTGGTCTTTCCAAGGACCCTCGTTACATGCTTGATGGTCTCGGATATTGTGACTTGCCTGAAATAAAAAGTCGGCAGCTCACCCCTCGCGGAGGAAGGTGCGGTGTTGCCGTGCAGCTGGTTATTTTGTGGGTTCTAGCCCCACACTAAGAACTTGGGTTAAAATTCCAATACTGACACCGCAGTGCAGCATGGGGGGGATGATGTACTCTGGAGGTGTCATGTTTTGGATGAGATGTTAAACCAAGGTCTCGTCTGCCTGTTCTGCTGATTGTTCGGGTGGGTGTTAAAGATCCCATGTCACTTTTTGAAAAGAATAATGGAATTCCTCCACTGTCCTGGCCAAATTTCCTGCATTCACTAAAAATACCACAAAAAGCTTATTGTGGTTCAATTTCAGCTGGTTTCCATCTGTACCCCCCCCCCCCCTTCCTAGTCCTTCTTTCCCAGGCAACAAAATCTAAATAAATATGTAAATAAATCAATATTTAATTTGTCTCTTCATGCTGCTTTACTTCCTATCAGACCAAGGGAGTTAAGAATAGTCCATGTTTTTGGTGTCTGTGTAATAGCTTTTGTTTTGCAGTTTATTTATCCAGGATAGTCCAGCTGAGATGTAATACCTCATCTGAAGTGGGGTTCTACTTGTTCCCATTTTTACAGCTGGGTAGACTGAAGCACTGAGAGATTACGTGACTTGCTCAGGATCACACACAGTGAGAAACTGGATCTGGTAGGATGTAAGCCAAGAGTCTCACGGTTCTCAAGTCTGAATTCTAGCCACTAGACCACACTCCCACTGCTTCAGTTGCACAGGAAAGAGCTCTTTCTGCATGACAAAATGAACACTACAGTGTGACTGCCATGACACATGGTACTGTGACTTTATTATCAAAGAATTAGATAACACTGCTATAGAACAGACTGACCTGCTGACTGATTTTGCAATGATAAATACTCAGACCTGCTAAATATTTCCCACTTTCATCATATCCAAATGATAATAACTAATCTGTGAAGCCTTTCAGACTTGGTGAGCAATAAAGGAGACGGTAGGCCAGCCTGAGTTTCACTTCTGACAGAATCTTCTGTCTGGCTTCTACTGGCTTGCAAGTTGAAAAAACTGAGATGTCATTTATGACAATATGTCATTGTTTTTCGAAGTATTATGCGTCAGCATGCTTGAAATACATCTTTTATATCAGTTAAAAAATAAACTTCTTTGTCATGGCAACAAAACAATAAATGCGTGCTTGTTCACTCTTATTTAAATGTGGTGTATTCATATTTTCAGAACAGAAGTAAAGCAAACCCATAAACAGTGCACCACGAGCAGTTTTTTTTTTAGGTTTCCAAAAGTTTTTACTTTACTTTCAGTTCATTGCTGGCAACAATCTCATACCAGTGTTTCACCGATTAAATTCCAGCTTTTCCAAGGCAGTGGTCCTAAAAATAAAATAATCTCCGTTCAGTATTCAACATATCAGTGTCATATAATGGTACATACTTAAATACATGACATAAACCAAGTTTAACTGTAACACCAGAGAAGTGAATTAAATAAGTTCATATGGCAGAACGTGGACTATAATTGGAGTACAAAGACAAACAGTAGAGGGTGCCACGGAGTTGCTTTACTGATTCAAAAACATCTAATAGTTCAGACAACAGCGACAGAAAAGGTCAGCAGAGGGGCCAGACCAGGTGGCCTTTTTTTAGAGAGAGGCAACATGGGTGGGTTTTAGAGGTAGGCTCAAACTCAGTACACAAGGGAAGAGAGTGGAGTGGAGACACAGATCTCCACAGAACCAGAAGGGGTGGGAAACAAAAAAAAAGGCACCAAAAGGAAAAATAACCTTAAATCAAGAAAATGGAAAGGAAAAAAGGCCAAGAAGAGGAGAAAGGACAGGTCAAGGAGGGCTGCAAACATGGAGAGGGACAGTACTGCCTTCAACCTGTCCCAAAGGCAATTAACTGATACTGAGATATGAGTGTTAGAGAAGGTCCTTTCATTTGCTCCCAGTGAAATGCCAGATGAGTTTAAAATCAAGCTAGATATGCAAAGATTCTAAAGGAAGTTGAGACTAAAGCAATTGTATTTTTATAGAAAGTGATAACACCACTGCTACAGCAGAAATGCTTAGTTAAAAAATAAACTGGCTATTAAGTCTTAGTTCCTCCCCCCAAGGCACATCCCATCTAATATAGGGAATTACATCTTCTACGTAGATAAAGCAATTTATTTACTTTTAAAGTCAGATAAAAAAAAAAAAAACTTTCTGGAATTTTTCCGAAGTACATAGAGAAGCCACTGCATCATTAAAGAAGCATTTGTCAATGCCGAATGTTTGCTTGCTGGCACTGGCATTGGTAGTGTAGAAGTTACAGAGCTGCATAATAGGAATGGCAGGGAAGTATTGAACTGAAGCCAACCCCACCACCACCCTGCAGAGAGTGGCAGGCATTGGGGTGTGCCTTTGGAGTCGTCAGGCATAACGACCACGCCATTTCACCACACCCTACCCTGCAGACACTGACAAGTGTCACGGTGTGTCTTTGGTCTTTATGCACACCCCATTCCATCAGGAAACACGGTGAGATGTGCGTATAGAGAATGGGGTGAAGTTTGAATTAAGAGTCCGAGGCACACCTTGATGCCTCTCACTGGCTGCAGGGTGGGTGGGGGTGGAATGGTATGAGCATGACACGCAAGAATCCCAAGTCACACCCTGATGCCTGTCATTCTCTCCAGGGTTGGGCATTATGGCGAAACCCTAACGCCCAGGCATTGCTGGTATTTTCACTCCAAATTTTCAACATGTTTTTTTGTGACCCCTACCTCATGAACAGTGGCAATATTAGTTTGTTAGCCGAAAACTGCTTTTGCACAACGACTATGGCATTTGGCACCACAGGTGCAAAAACACATTCCGAACAGGATGTGAAAAATGACAGCGGTACTGTTCATGGGGAGGTGTAAAAAATGGCAATGTTGAAAATCTGTTGTGAAAATCTTAAAAAAACTGGTGAAGTCATGAGCGTGCATAGAAACTGTGCAATGCACACCCGTAATGTAACTAGTTTGGGGATTTTTTTACAGTAGATTGTTAACACAGGCATTTTGGGACCTCCGCTCATGAACAGTGTCAGTGTGATTTTCTTTATCTGTCCCAAACAATGATTTCCCACAGCAACCACGCATCTCTGCATTGAAAGTGTGAAAACACATTTCGGTCATGTTGTGGAAAATGACAGCTGTACTGTTCATAAGGAGGTGTGGAAAAATGCCACTGGTGAAAATCTGGACTGAAAATATTACAAATTCATGAACCTACGAGGGTGTGTGGAAACTGCACAATGCTCACTCGTAACACAGTCATTTTATGGAGTTTTGTCACCAAATTTTCAACAAAGCCATTTTAAGACCTCTGCTCATGACCAGTGTCACTGTGATTTTCTTAATCTGTCCCTAACATTGTTTTCGCAAACCGACTGTACCATTGTGCGCTACATGTGCGGAAACACATTTTGGGCGAGATGTGAAAAATGGTAGCTGCACTGCTCATAAGGAAGTGCGGTAAAATGGCACTGTTGAAAATCTGGTGTGCAAATATTACAAATTCGGAAACTTGCCAGCATGCGTAGGAGCTAACGGCACCCTAAAACAGTCATTTTGGGGAATTTTTCACCAAATTTCAACATAGCTATTTTAACACCTCTGCTCATGACCAGTGTCACTGTGATTTTCTTAACGTGTCCATACATTGATTTCAAGACACCGACTGCTACCATTGTGTGCTATAAGTAGAAACACATTGTAAGTAGATGTGAAAATGACAACTGTACTGCTCATAAGGAGGTGTGGTAAAATGGCAATGTTGAAAATCTGGAGTGAAAATATTGAAAATTTAGAACTTACGAAGCAGCAAAGGAACTCTGCAATGCACGCCAGAAAATAGTTATTTTTAGGATTTTTCACCAAATTTTCAAAATAGGCTTTTTGAGAGCCCACCTTATGAACACTGGCAGTGTCGTTTCGCTAATCATTCTGAAAGGTGATTTCGCACAGTGGCTGTGAAATCACCCTTCGGGCCTGAGTAACGCCATGACAGTGCAAGAATTCATGAGGAGGGGTCCCAAAAACCCCATGTTGAAAATTTGGTGCAAAAATTCCAAAAAATGCCTGAGATATGCAACAAAGTTGAAAAACCCCTATCTATTCCATTATACAGCTTACTGGCATTTCCTCAATCGCGTCGAGCTTTGAAGAGTGCAGGCGTGTTCCTGGACCACGAGATCGTCGCGCCAGACTCCGGAGGTAAGTATGGGGTGAGGGGTGTGGGGAGGTAGGGTGCGAGTGGGTGGGTGCAGGTTGTGGGAGGGGCAGGGAGACTCGTGGGACCGTTTTTCTTTACAGGTATTTTAAAAAAAAAAAGATGGCGTGGGACGTTTGCCACGCTGGGGTGGGCTCTGGCGTGGTAGAGGACAACTGGGGGGCGTGGAGCCGGCGGGGTGGGCACCCCGTCAGCCATGGCATCTGTTGCCACACTGGGGTGGGCTCCCAGCATGGCACCCTGTACTCGGGGAGACAGTGTAGCGATGGGGATTGGGCAATTTCACGCAGTGACAGCATGGGGGCTGGGGGTGGGGAGATACAGTGGAGCCGACAGGGATTGGCACCCCATCGGCCATTACATAATTTGCCACGCACCTGGATGCTTTGGGGCGTGGAGCCAATGGGGGATTGGGCACCCCGTTGGCCGTACAGTGTGGAGGGGAGGCGCATGAGCATGCAGTGTGCGTGCATGCGCGCGCCGCTGCAGTGTGTGGGGGGGAGAGCCTGCTCACTCAAGCGGAGCTCTCCCTTTCAACTGTATGCCACTGCATTTTTCAGCTGTTATAGACAGCTGGAGCAGTGATTGGTGCTCTGCGACCGTGCCTGCAAATACACTGACTGAATTGGAAGAGGCTGACACACCTCTGGAAAACTCGTATGATGGCACTATGTTTCGTGCACATGCATGCAAGCAAACATAAAAATGGTACAACAGATTACTGTAGAAAAGGCTGACAAGGGTGGTGGTACACTGATCATGGATTATGACATCTATAAGTTGAAGTGTTTTAGACAGTTAAAAAACAATACTAATTATAGGCCTTTACCAGGAAACCCAGCATCTGAAATTCAAACCCAGATTAGAACATTGGTTGAAAAGGGAATGAACAATGCATGGTTAGAAACTTGGAATGGAGAGGCATTGATGAAAAGAAGACACATGCACCACATTTTTTTATTGTTGCCAAAAGTACACAAGGGACAGAGAAACGTAGAATCTGATGGCAGATAGGGACTGCTTGGCCCACCTAGTCTGTCCATTTCCCTACCTAATGGATAAGCTGCAGATCCTAGTTAACCAACAGCCTACTTCCTCCTACCACCCACTAGAATTGCCTTATGTCTGTCCCATGAATTCTTGAATTCTCCTACTGTTTTTGACTCTACAACCTCCTCTGGAAGGCTGTTCCATGCATCTACAACCCTATCTGTGGAGAAATATTTCCTCACATTGCTTCTGAGCCGTTCCCCCTCTATCTTCAAATTGTGCCCCCTTGTTTTTGCACATCTCTTTTTCTGAAAGATGCTATCCTCTTGGACGTTGATGATTCCCTTGAGGTATTTGAAAGTTTCTATCATGTCCCCCTCACCCTCCTTTCCTCGAGGCTATACATCCTAAGCTCCTTTAGTCTTTCTTCATATGTCTTCTGGTACAGACCCTGCACCATTTTGGTTGCCCTCCTCTGGGTAGCCTCCACCCTGTCTATGTCCTTGCGGAGATGGGGTCTCCAGAACTGTACACAGTACTCCAGATGTGGTCTTATCAACTGTCCGTAGAGAGGGACAACAACTTCCTGTTTTCTACTGCTGATGCCTCTCCCTATTTATTTATTTATTGAAATTGTTTCACCAGGAAGGCACACTGAGCAAAAAGATGCTCATCTCCTAGTGCGACCTGGGGGGTACAGTGGGAGATAACTCGCAGGTAATCAAAAATTACATATAACAAGGATACAGTAGACCAACAGTTGTACAAGTTACAGCAATACAGTAGACTGAGGTTTCAGCTGTACAAGTTGCAGAGGTAGAGTTTTGGATATACAGTTGCATGGATACAGAGGTAGAGTTATGGTTATACAGTTGTGAGATGAATAGGGATA
The DNA here is from genome assembly GCA_016271365.2 of Neoceratodus forsteri. NCBI lineage: Eukaryota > Metazoa > Chordata > Ceratodontiformes > Ceratodontidae > Neoceratodus > Neoceratodus forsteri. Next base: position 1,353,670,865 of record CM057455.1, on the reverse strand, counting down.
AGACATTCAATACAGTTCAACAAACAGCACAAGGAAGGCATAGTTTATAGTTCAGACTTATCCAGTGATATATGCTGGTTAACTTATTATATTGGATAACTGTAGTATGGCACTGGGATTACGAAACATGAGGCAAAAAGTCAAGTATCTAGTGCAATTTAGGACAGGATAAAAACATGTACCAAGAAGTGCTGAAGTTGGTATAGATAAGTCAGCTTCCATAGTGTAAGCTAGGTGCCGCTGTTCTGGAGGGGAGGGGCTGTTGGGGGACACTTGTAGGGGTCAGGTGCAGGAGCAATTTACTGAGAGGTAATTTGCAAGGGCTGTAGATAGGGAGCGGGTAGAGGAGGAGTGGCGAATTTGGGGAGAGAGTTTGTTCCAGAGTTTGGGGAAACGATGAGAGAAGGCTGATTGCACGATAGTGGTCTTCCACCCAGGGATTTGTAGCTTACGGATGTCGAGGGATCTGAAGGGATGAGTAGGGGAGGGAGCTGGGGTAAGTAATGAAGAGAGGTATGACGGGAGGGCATTGTGCCAGAATTTGGCTACAGATTTAGCACAGTGCTGTAGACGGTAGTTTTCGAGGGATGGGAATGTTAGGGAATGGTAGAGGTTGCAATGGTGGGTGCGGGGGATGGCATCGAGGGCGAAGCAACAGAAGGCATTGAAAAGTGTGTCCAGTCTGGATAAGGTAGATTTGGGAGCAGCACTGTAGAATATGCCGCAGTAGTCAAATGAGGGAAGGATCATCTTTTGCACTAGCTCATGCCTGGCCGTGAGAGGGAGGCTATTGCGGTTCCTGTAGAGGGCACTGAGCTTGGGGCGCAGTTTTTTTTATGATGGCATCAATGTGGTGGGAGAAGGATAGGTGACAGTCGAACCAAACCCCAAGGTACCGGAAGGAAGTGATGTCCTCCAGTACTGTCCCATTAAGGGTGTGGAAGGAGGGGAGGGTAGGGAGCCTGGTTAGACGTTGCCGAGTGCCGAAGGTCATGGTGGTAGTTTTTTCAACATTGAGGGAGAGCTGGTGAGAGCTGAACCATAGTTGAACTTTGTTGAAGTCAGCCTGGAGGTTGGCTGTTACCTCATCTGGGGAGGAGCCAGAGGCAAAAAGGACAGTATCATCTGCGTACATTTGAACAGAAGCAGATGAACACACTAGAGGGAGATTATTGAGAAAGATGGAGAACAGGATAGGTCCAAGTAATGACCCCTGGGGGACTCCGGAGTTCATAGGGAGGGGGGAGGAGGTGATGTCTGTGATTCTAACTGATTGTGTTCTGTCTGAGAGGTAGGCGTTGAACCAGTTGGTAGCTGAGCCAGTGAGGCCAGCTTCCAATTGTAGCAGCAGGGGGTGTGAGACCGTATCAAAAGCTTTGGCAAGGTCAATGAAAATAGCCAAGGTGATCAGTCCTTTGCCCATTCCAGAGAGGATGGTGTCCTTGAACCTAACTAGGGAGGAGGCAGTGGAATGACCCTTCCTGAAACCGGACTGGAACGGAGTGAAAAATTGGAATTAGAGAGAAAAGAGGTAAGTTGGTTGAGCACTAGGTGTTCTTGCAGTTTTACGAGAGCTGGGAGGAGGGAGATGGGGCAGTAATTGGAGGGGGAAGTAGTGACACCCCCTTTAGGGAGGGGGATGACAATGGCATATTTCCAGACCTGGGGGACAGTGGCAGTGGAAAAGGAGAAGTTTAAGAGGTTGGCGAGGGGGGTTGCTATGGCAGGGGTGGAGAGGTGGAGGAGGTTGCAGTCGAGACCATTGGGGGATTTTCCTTTCGATGGGTTGAGAGCCTGTAGGACATCAAGGACGTCGACTGGCAAGATTTCTTTGAAGGCAAAGGTGGAAGACCCATGAGAATTTGTACATATGGAAGGAGGACTGAATGGCTCAGAAGTGGGCAAGGAGGAGAGAAGGGCAGAGGCACAGGAGGAGAAATTAATTGAATTCAGTGGCAACATCCTGTGGGTCCGAGAGGAGGGTGTTATTCGCGAAGAGGAGTGGGGTAGGGTGCGCAGTTGGTGGGGAGAGGAGGGAGTGGATGACCTTCCAGAATTTGGATGGACAGTTTAAGTTGGAACGGAGGAACTGAAGTATTCTGCTTTAGCTAGGCGGGTTGCTCTGGTACATTTGTTGCGTAGAGTCTGATAGATGGTGAAGTCGCGTGGAAGGTGTGAGGTTTTGTGCATCCCAGTATCCCCCCAGCCCTCCTTACTGCCTTCTCACATTGCTGGCCCACCTTTAGGTCATCTGATATGACTAACCCCAGGTCCCTTTCCATTTTTGTTGTTGTCAGTACCTCACCCCCCACTGTGTACTCTTCCCCTGGTTTTTGTTTCCCAGGTGCATTACTTTGCACTTCTTTGCATTGAATCTAAGCTGCCATTCATTTGCCCATTCCTGCAACCTTGCCAAGTCCCTTTTCATCCTTTCCACCCCACCTGGCGTATCAACCCTGTTGCAGATCTTTGTGTCATCTGCAAAGACTCATACTTTTCCTGCAGTGTCACTTATAAAGACATTAAAAAGGACCAGCCCAGTACTGAACCCTGCGGTACCCTACTAGTAACCCCCCTTTCTTCACTGTGGACTCCATTTACTATTGCCCTCTGTTTCCTGTTGTCCAGCCACTGTTTTACCCAGGCTACCACCCTGGGACCACTCCCAGTCTGGCTAATTTGTATATTAATCTTTTGTGCGGGACTGTGTCAAATGCCTTGCTAAAGTCTAGATAGGCCATGTCCACAGCCCCTCCCTGGTCTACTACTTTGGTCACCCAGTCAAAGAAATGAATTAGTTTCATCTGACATGACCTACCTGCTGTGAATCCATGCTGCCTTGGGTTCTGTGCCCCACTGGCCTCTAGGTACTCAACAATTCTTTCCTTCAGAAGTGATTCCATCATTTTCCCTACCACTGAGGTCAAACTTGACAGGTCTGTAGTTTCCTACCTCTGTCTTGCTCCCACTTTTGTGAAGGGGAATCACATCTGCCCTCCTCCAGTCCTCAGGTACTACACCATCCTCCCATGATTTATTAAAAAGGGTAGTCAGTGGTGTTACTAGTTCTTCCCTTAGTTCTTTTAGAATTCTGGGGTGAATCCCAACAGGCCCCATTGCTTTATCCACCTTCAGTTTTAAGAGTTGTTTCAGAACCCTTTCTTCTGTGAAAGGACTAATATCAACCACCCTATCCAGAGTGCTTCTGTTGACTGGATTAGGTATCTCCCTCTGCTCTTCCTTTGTGAATACTGAGCAGAAGTATTCATTCAGCATCCCTGCTTTTTCACTGTCGCTCTCTGCCCAAAAACCTTCCTCTTTATTCAGCCTCAGTATCCCTGCCTCAGCCTTTCTTTGCTCCCTAATGTACCTATAAAAGGTTTTATCCCCCTTCTTAAGCGAGTTGGCTATCTTTTCCTCGGTTTGGGCCTTTGCTATTCTGACTGCCTTCCCCACTTCCTTCTGCTTTAACTGGTACAGTTATCTGTCCTGCTCCTTCTGTGTTTCCTTATACTTCCTGAATGCTAGCTTTTTCTTCCTAACCTTCCCAGCCACTTCTTTTAAGTCCATCCCTGAGACCTATCGTCTCAGGGATGGACTCAGTCTTCGAGTCTTTGTCTTCATACTGTACATTGGTTCTCATATTCAAGAATTTGTGCCTCAGAGACCTACATTTCCGCAGGATGCAAGGAATGTTCTTAAGCTTCTAGAAACATTGAATCTGAATGACATTGCCGTTACTGATTGTCTATGTTGATCCCACATCTCGAGGGATTAGAGGTTTTAAGGGAAACACTGGATTTGAGGAAGGATTCTGATATGCCAGCCACTGAGTTCTTTGTGGACCTGGCTGAATTAGTTTATAAAATAAATTTCTTCAGGTATGAAAATACTTATTACGAACAGATACGAGGCATGGCTATGGGGTCAAAAATGGCCCCGCCTATGTTACCTTTCATATGCATAAATTTGAATCCAGTTACATTATAGAGCCAACCACAAATCCATTTTTTGGAAAAAAATTATTTGTTTTGAAAGATGTAGTGATAATTTATTTCTGAAAGAGCATGCCCCGAAGCTGAACTTTTTATAATTTCATGAATATATGAACTCTTGTAAACCTAATCTCAGTTTCCCTTTGGAGTACAATAAATAGAGTTGATAAGGAACCGAAACACGAGAGGGCCAAGTCTCAAGTTGTGGGGGAGGTTTAGGACAGAGGCTGAGAGGCACTTCTTCATGGAGAGGGTGGTGGCAGGTTGGAATGTGCTTCTGGAGGAGGTGGTTCAGTTATAAACGGTAAGCAGCTTCAAGAGAGGCTGGGACAGAATTAAGGGGAAAATAAGGTCAAGGGAGGTGCAGATGGAGGGGAGGGGTTGATTGGAGAGGGGAGGCAGGGTCAGTAGCTTTTGCTGAGGACTCTGCCATAGGGGCAGACTAGATAGACCCAATGGGTGGGATATTCAGAAGGGATGTACATGGCGCAACACAGTTGCGCCATGAGCAACCCACTGAGGTGCCCCGGTGTGATATTCAAAAGGGAAAAGTGCCTGGCACAAATCCCGGCGCGCTGGCGTGCATCAGTACGGCGTGGCGCTGCTAAAAGTTTGCATGCTCTGCACATCCCAGATATTCAGCCCGGGATGTGCCGAGCCCATGCAGGTGCAACCCCTACTTGCACTGCACACTGTTGAGCCAGAAAAAAAAGGAACAACAGCTGGCCACCCACAGGTGAGCTGCCATATTGCAGGGTGCAACATGGCAGCTGCCAGCTGTGGGTGGCCACCTGAGCTCCGGTGGCACCTTCGTGGTGGTGCCCCCCATGCCCGATCAAGGGCATATGTATTAGATGATAGAGTCCATGGATCATTATCCATCATCCAATATCCCTGGATCATTCCATATCTGGTTGTAAATGCGCTATGGTCTGTATGCCCATTGGCCTCCTGTGGACCAATGCGTTGCTGTGCTTACTATCACGCACTCAGTTGGTGGCGGCAGGTGGGTGGGGAGCTGCTGCCCACCACTGACCGGGGGAGCAGGGTGCTGGGGCTCAGTGGGTGGGTGGGAGGGGGTACTGTTGGACCACCAGGGATGGATTGGTATGTTCTATTTTGAAACTTACACCAGCGATCGGGCTGGATGCGGTCCACTGGACCACCAGGGATATTGGACTTTTTATTTTATTACATATGCCCACGATTGGGCTGGAAGCAGTCCACTGGACCACCGGGGATATGGGACTCTCATTTTCAATCCCTATGCCCGCGATCAGGCAGTGGGGCACTTTGACTCTTGTGGAGAGGGTGTTGGTCCCCGTTGGCTGCAGCCTGGCAGGGCGGCAGGCGCAAGTCTCCGGGGATCGGCGCACCTGCCTGCAAATGGGGCCATTATGACATGCAAATGGCCCCATTTGCTCCTTGCATGCATTATGGCCCCATTTGCATGTGCACTTTTGAATATCGTGGTTAATGCGCCTAGCTTAATGCACTTGCGCTAGCGCATCCCCCTGCCCCTCTCTGCTCACTTGCGCTGGTGCAGTGCCACTGCACCATGCACAATGCAGGTGGCTATGGAGTGATATTTAACAGTGCTGAGCCGTGGTGCAGCACCATTGAATATCACCCTGTCAGCGCCTTGGCACATCCCAGTTGCGCTGCGCCCAGACTTGCGCCACAGCCTGGCGCAGTCTGAATATCCCACCCCATGGCTTTATTCTGCTGGCTTCATTGTATGTTCATATGTACAACAGTGAAAAAGCACCTTTTCTGGAGTTGGAGAGTTTTAAATCTAATAACATTTTAAAATGCTACCTGTATAGAAAACCTACAGAGTGTAATACTACTTTGCATTCCAACAGTTTTCATCCTAAACCACTTAACGAAAATATTTCTTATGGACAGATGTTGTGGGCATGATTGAATTGGTCTGATAAAGAAAGCGTTATGGAAGAAGCTGGGGTTATGGAAAAAAGATTGACAAAAAGAGGGTCCCTGTGGGACAGTGGTTAAGGAAGCTATAAGCATATCAACATACTAAGAAGCCAGCAAAGTAGGCATTATGGTCTATTGATTCTGCTCAGGTATCAGCACCCATTCTGGGCACTGTTACGGCCTCCCCCATCTCCCCCACACAGTCCTCCCCCCTATCCTCTGATGGTGTTCTGAGATGCATCCTCCCCCTGTACCTGTCCCAGCCTCGCTTGAACCCCTCCACAGTTGTTACAGCCACCAGTTCCATGGGCAGAGCATTCCAGGGTCCACCACCCTCTCAGTGAAGTAGCATCTCCTAATCTCCAACGAGTCTCCTGCCAATCAACCTCAAAGGGTGCCCCCTGGTTTCCCCCTTCTCCCTCAGCTGGAACACCCTATCCTGGCCTACCCTATTTAACCCGTTAAGGTATTTGAAGACCTCATTCATATTCCCACTGTCCCTCCTCTCCTCCAGTGAGTACAGGTTGAGCTACTCAAGTCTTTCCTCATAGGATTTTCCCATAGGACCCTGTATCATTTTGGACACCCTCCTCTGGACCCTCTCCAGGAGAGCAATAGCCCTTTTTCAGTACGGATGCCAAAACTGCACACAGTATTCAAGGTGAGGTCTAACCAGGCAGTTATACAGCAGAAGGCTCACCTCCCGGCTCCTTGAGGTTATCCCCCTGGCTATGCATCCCAGCAGTTTATTTGCTTTGGTCACAGTCCTCCTACACTGCTCTGAGTTGTTCATTTTGCCATCCACAACCACCCCGAGGTCCTTCTCCCCTCCTGTAGCCTGTAGTGTCCCCCTCCCAATGTGTAGACATGATCTGGATTTCTGGCCCCTAGGTGGAGAACCCTGCATTTCTCTGTATTAAACCACAGTTTCCAGGTGCATGACCACCCTTTCAGAGTCTCCATGTCCCCCTGAAGGGTTAACCTCCTCTCCTTCCTGTCCACTTCCACCCCCAGCTTTGAGTCACTGGCAAAGAGGCTAATCTTGCTTCTCATACCATTCCTCATATCTGCCATGTAAGCATTAAACAGGAGTGGCCCCAGCACCGACCCCTGTGGGACCCCGCCGATGACCCTCCTGGGAGATGAAACCTCCCTCCTAACTATCACCCTCTGAAAATGCCCTGCCAGCCAGTTCCCTATCCACCTAACTATCCTTGCCCCCCACCCCCATTTCCCTCAGCTTCCCCAGCATCCAGAGGTGTGGCGCTGAGTCAAATACCTTGCTGAAGTCCAGAAAGAGGATGTCCACTGGCCTGCCCTGGTCCAGCATCCTCGTCACCCAATCATAGAACTCCATCAGGTTAGTCTGACAAGATTTGCCCTGGACAAAGCCAGGTTGCCGATCATCCAGGAGGTCCCTTGACTCCAGGAACACTGCCAGCCTCTCCTTTAGGATGACCTCCATCACTTTGCCCACCACCAATGCCGTGCTTACCGGCCTGTAGTTTCCCGGCTCCTCTTGCGAGCCCCCCTTGTGTATGGGCATAATGTGGGCCATCCTCCAGTCTTGAGGCACCCATCCTGAGTGAAGGGAGGAGTTAAAAGAGATCTGTCAGAGATGTGGCCAGGACATCAGACAATTTTCTTAAGCACCCTGGGATGGAGACTGTCAGGACCTGCTGCCTTCTCCACTCTTGGGGCCTTCAGGGCTTCCCATACCCTATCAATGAGGATTTCAACATCCATAGTCCCCATCCCTTCCACAGGTCTGCCCTACTCCTCCCTGTGTGGTGCCGCCCTGCCCTCCTCCCTGGTGAAGACTGAGGCAAAGTAGTCATTTAATACCTCTGCCTTTAGCCAGCCCATCGGCGCAGCGGTTGGATTTCCATCTGTGATGCCGGTGACCTGGGTTTGGGAACAGACCTGGGTCACTGGAGGGTTGGCTGGGAGAGAAGGATGGAGCATCCAGCGACAGCTTGCCTTCTCTGGGGGGAGGGTAGGGATGCGGCCCAGCCCCTGCTGTACCCTGGTGGAGGCTGGGAACACAGTAGGACATCAGGTCACAGATGACTGGGGAGTGGCAGATGTCAGCGTACGCCTAGACGTCTGTGGCATGTCACTCTCCGGGGAGAAAAGTGGAAATGGTGCCCTGACCGATCAGGTGATGGGCTCCCTGGACCTTCATCACTGAGCTCCTGGATCTCCATCTGCTGCCTCGGCAGCACCCAGGATCATTGGCATGGCTGGAAAACTTATTCCCTATCAAGGTAAGGGACCCTCCCAATGAAGGGATACATCGGAGTTACCTGGGCTGGCTGCGATGTGGGACAGTGTGGTTGGGAGCAGCTGGGTGAGCAGGTCCATGAGAGACCTGAAAGGGATCGGCCAGGGTATAGAAGAGGCATAAATAAATTTTAAAAATAATACCTCTGCCTGCTCCCCTGCCCTCCTACTCCCTGCCCTCAGTCTAATGATCTGCCCCTTCCCTTTCCTCCTTTCCCTGATATACCTGAAGAATCCTTTTTCTCCTATTTTAATCCCCTCAGCCAATCTCCTCTCCGTCATTGTCTTAGCTGACCTCACCACCCTGGTGGCTTTCCTGGTGACCCTGTCATACTCCTTCTTGTCTATAACCCCTCGCAAGTGCCTGCAACTGCAACAAGCAGCCTTTTTTTACCTTACTACTTCCTGAACTTCCCTTGACCACCAGCTCGGCTCCTTGGCTCTACCAAACTTGCACCATTCCTTCATGCAGGCCTTGGAAGCTTCCAGAAGCCCCTGTTTGATAATTTCCCACAGGCTCTCCGTGTCCATACCCAGCCTGATCCCTGTTAGGTAGCCCCTAAGTATCCTTTCAATAACCTCAAAGTCCACCCCCTGAAGTCAATGACCATCGTACGTGTGCTGTCTACACCTCCCCCCAGTTCAAGGGAGAACCAGACTGTGGCATGATCACTTCCTGCCAGTGGTTCCTCTACTACTAGGTTCCTGATGAGTTCGGAGTCTGACAGGACAACATCCAGGATGTGCCGCCTCTCACTGGATCAGTCACCAGCTGGGCAAGAAATGCATCCTAGAATACGTCCAGCAGATGCTGCTCCCTGGCCGACAAGGATGCCATAGTTCCCCAGTTAGTTCCTGGCATGTTTAGGTCCCCCAGCACGACTGTTCTACCCCCCCCCCACAATGATCCCCAAGGTTTGCCACCAGGCCTTCCTCCAGGTTCTCCGCCTGCCCGGGTAGCCTGTATACCACCCCCAGCTTCACCCTCTTGACCCAGGAGACTGCAGAGAGTCCCATAAAGCCTCCACATGCCCCTCCACCTCCTCAACCCTGCTTATCCCTATGCCATCCTTAATGAGAAATCCTACTCCCCCTCCCCTGCCACAGCACTGCCCTTTCTCAATGTGGTGTACCCTACTAGGCTCAGGTCCCAGTCATGCCCAGGAGTGGTCGAGGTTTCAGTGACGGCTGCCAAATCCACTCCCCCCTCTAACAGCAGTGCCTGGAGCTCAGGCATCTTGTTCGCCATGCTCCTGGCGTTAATCAGGACCACCCTCAAACACATCCCCCTACCCCACCCTGAGGGTTCCAGGTAGTTGCCTGGCAGACCCCCGCATGCACAATCTGGTGCTCCTGGTCTGACCTCCCCTCCTCCTTGTTTGTGGCAGGAGGCCATGGTCTCCCTGGGTGGCATGCCAGGGTCCACCACAAGCTCCAATCTTCCCCACCTCACAAATTTAAACCCCGCCTAGATTGTATGAACCCTGTCAATCCATTTCAGAACTTCTTTCCCACCTAAGCTGAGGTGGTGCCTGTCCATGGCATACAGTCCCTTATCTTCCCAGGTCACACCCCAGTCCCCGAGCAAGCCGTATCCCCTGGTCTTACACCACTCTCTGAGCCGTTCATTTACTTCCCTGATTTTTTGTTTATTCCACACACTGGCTCCAGGTACTGGTAGGATCTCTGAGAAGGAGACTGAGCTCCCAAAGGCATAACAGACCATGGCTGGTTCCCGGAACCTTGCCTGGATTTCCAGCATACTGTTTCCCTCAATGTCATTCATTCCCAGGTGCACCAGTATATCCGGGGTTCCTCCGCAGTCTTTCGCCAGTGCATAGATCAAGTGCTTGGCTTCATGCACAGACAAGCAAGACACAGTCTTGGCCGTCCCATTTAATACCACTAATCATGGAGTCACCCAAAGGAGCATGCTCACTGCCTCCTTTCCCTTAGTACCCCCCCTAACTCTGATGCCCCCTTCCCTCTAACTGCCTCATCAGCATCCCTGGCCATACCCACCATCGGAGCACCTGATGCTGTCCTGGCTCTCCTGTTCCAGCTACTTCTCCTCACTGACATGTCCTCCCCAGCCCCTTCCCTTCCTGATATGGCTCTAGGGCCCATCCCTGTGTCTCCCACAGGAACGAGTGACCCCCCCCCGCTTCACAGGGGGATGTGTTTGTCTCTTCACATTGTTCTCCTCTATACCACTCTCCCCCTCTCAGCCTACATGTTTGTTCCTGTCCCCCCAACACCTCTCCCTTCCCCTCACAGTCTTCCTTCTCCATCCTTCCCAGGGACTCCTGGTCCAAGCCCCCACGGTGCCAGCCCAGACTTCTGTTACCCCAATTGCCCTGGCTCCCAGCCACACTCTCGCATCCCCTATGGCCTGCTCCCCCTGCCCCACTGAGTTCCTGTGCAAGGGAATATCCCAGCTGGTATTGACTGTGGGGCTGTTTGCCCTGTCCCATAATCCTACCCCCCCCCGGAGCCACCTCAACCCCAGAACTATTTCCTTCCCCCTCATTCAGCTGTACTAGGGGTGTAAATCTGTTGTTGTGCTTTAGGCATACTGCCTTGATCTCCCCTCCTGGCTCACTGCCCCCATCAGCTTTCTTTGGTGCATACCTTGTCTCTTTTCCCCTAATCACCTGCCAGTTCCTCTGGCCTGTAACATGCTCAGAACCATCCCTACCCAGGCCCACTGGAGTACCCCTCTCTACCCATAATGCCCCTCCCATCACTTACGCCCCTAATTGTGTGGTCTCTCTTGCCTATACCATCCTTCCCCAGATGTCTTCTGCCCTTTGTGGGTGCCTCCCGTGGAACCCCTGCAACTTTATCATTATTCCCCCTGCTGCCCTCCCCCACAGCAGAGTTTCCTCCCCCCCCACCTCCCCTCTGCCTTGCCACTCCTAATGACTATCCTAACCACTTGACCTCCTTAAGTTGTGCCAACTGCCGGCACACCATGCAGCCCCCCATCTTCCAAGCCAGAGCAAGTGCCATGGCCGAGCTACACCTTATACACCCTATTACCCTTCCAAAGATGTCTGCCCTAGTGATCTGGGGATCTTGCCTCCTTCCTGACCCCATCCCATTTTGATTGAAGCCCCAGCTCAGTTGCCCCATCTCGCTTGTCCCAGTCGTGTTGGAGCTCTTTGTGAACCCCCCCCCCCAACCTGCTGGTCAAGCTACCTGACAGACAGTACCCCACAGAGTTGAAAATATGTCACTTGGTAAACATTAGCAAAGCATAAACATCCTTCCAAGGTAACAGACCCAAACACCCTGTCGAATCAGAAAGAGCACCAGCTGCACCAGAGCTGGTAACCCCTCCCAGCGCTCCCCGTCCCCTGAGACATGCCATAGCCACTGCCCCCTTAGCTGGCACCTCCCTCTGAGACCATTTAATAGAGGTCAGGGCCAGGGTGGGACATAGACTACAGCTCCTCTGCAGACTTGTGACTTGCTTAAGTCCCTACAGCTCCTGTGATGACTTGGTGTTTGCAGCCGGGCTTGGCAATTGATAGCCCGGCCACCAGTTCACAAAGCCCGCGCTGGGGCCAGATTGGTCCTTCTTTCGTAGCGCCACTGGTGCAGCCGTCTCCTTCCTCAATGGTCAGTGCCACTGATTGCAGTGAGTCCAGCTGGTCCTTCTTCCTTAGTGCCGCCAGTGCGACCGCCTCCTTTCCCCAATGATCAGCGCCGCCAATTGCAGTGGAGGCGGGCAGATGTGATTTCCCCTTCACAAAAGTGAGAGCAAGGCAGAAGCAGGAAACTACAGACCTGTAAGTTTGATCTCAGTGGTAGGAAAATGATGGAATCACTTCTGAAAGAAAGAATTGTTGAGTACCTAGAGGCCAGCAGGGCACAGGACCCAAAGCAGCATGGGTTTACAGCAGAAAGGTCATGTCAGATGAATCTAATTGATTTCTTTGACTGGGTGACCAAAGTAATAGACCAAGGAGGGGCTGTGGATGTGGCCTACCTAGACTTTAGCAAGGCATTTGACACAGTACTGCACAAAAGATTAATAATCAAGTTAGCCTGCCTGGGAGTGGATCCCAGGGTGGTAGCCTGGGTAGCAAACTGGCTGCACAACAGGACACAGAAGGTAATAGTGAATGGAACACATTCCGAAGAAAGGGGGGGTTACTAGTGGAGTACCTCAGGGCTCAGTACTGGGTTCAGTCCTCTTTAACATCTTTATAGGTCACATTGCAGAGGGTCTGGAAAAGGTACGCCTCTTTGCAGATGACACAAAGATCTGTAACAGAGTTGATACACAAGGTGGGTTAGAAAGGATGAGAAGGGACTTGGCAAGGTTGGAGGAATGGTCAGACATATGGCAACTTAGATTCAATGCAAAGAAGTGCAAAGTAACGCACCTGGGAAACAAAAACCTAGAAGAGTACACAGTAGCAGGGGAGGTACTAACAACAACAAAAATGGAAAGGGACCTAGGGGTAGTCATATCAGATGACCTAAAGGTGGGTAAGCAATGTGAGAAGTCAGTAAGGAGAGCCAGGGGAAATATTGGGATGCATAGGGAGGGGCATCACAAGTAGAAAAAGGGAAGTGGTTATCCCTCTGTACAGACAGTTGGTGAGACCCCATCTGGAGTACTGCATGCAGTTTTGGAGACCTCATCTACGCAAGGACATAGACAGGATGGAAGCAGTCCAGAGGAGGGCAACTAAAATGTCATAGGGTCTGCATCAGAAACAATATGAAGAGAGACAAAGAGCTTAATATGTATACCCTTGATGAAAGGAGGGGCCGGGGGGGACATGATAGAAACTTTCAAGTACCTCAAGGGAATCAACAAAGTCCAGGAGGGTAGCATCTTTCAGAAAAAGAGATGTGTAAGAACAAGGGGGCACAATTTAAAGATAGAGGGGATGGCTCAGGGTAATGTAAGGAAGTATTTTTTACGAGAGGGTTGTGGATGCATGGAACAGCCTTCCGGAGGAGGTTGTGGAGTCAAAAACAGTGGTAGAATTCAAGAATGCACGGGACAGTCATAAGGCAATTCTAGGGGGTGGGGTAGGAAGAAGTAGGCTGTTGGTTAATTAGGATCTGCAGCTGATCCATTAGGTATGGAAATGGGCAGACTGGGTGGGCCAAGTGGTCCTTATCTGCCATCAAATTCTATATTTCTATGTTTCAGTGATCCAGGCTGGTCCAGTCCCCTGCCATATCGCGGATCAGGTTTTAAAACCTGAGCGGCTGTTGAACTAGCTCACCATGGGCCTGGATTGATGTGTCCGCCCCACTAGCTGATCGGTTCCCTTCAGCTCTTCCTATCTTCTGGATTGGACACCTCTGAAGCTGCGGCCTCTGCTGTATGCTGCCGCACCCCATCTCCTTGTCAGTGGAGCCACTGCCCTCTCGTCTTGCCCCGTTGCTTGTACATGCTATGGCACGCTCCCTGTGGCAGGGAAATATTCCTGTTGGTGACTGCTTGTCCTGGGCCTGGCTCAGGCCCACTCCCTGTGGCCGGAAAAGACTGCCATCCATTGCCCTGACCTGCACCTTACGGCTGGGAAAGATCACCTTCCATTGCTCTGGCCCCCTCCCTACCACTGAAAGTCCACCAAACAAAGAGCTCCTCCATTAAAGCCTGCGGACTACAGCTCATCTGTGGACTTGTGACTTGCTGAAGTCCCTGCAGGTCCTCTGATGACTTGGTGTTTGAGGCTGGGCTCAGCAATTGATATCTCCGCCACCAGTTCAGTGGGGCCCCGAATGGTCCTTCTTTCATAGCACCGCCAGTGCGGCCGCCTCCTTCCTCAACGGTCAGCATTGCCAATTGTGGTGATCCTGGCTGGTTCTTCTTCCTTAGTGCTGCCGGTGTGGCCACCTCCTTCCCCAACGATCAGCGCCACTGATTGCGAGCAACGCAGTACAGAAAAATAGGTAGTCATTGATGCACAATCTAACTGTAAGGCAGGATTTACCAGACATGATTGTTTTTTCTACATAATTCTCCCCCATGTTTACCATAATCAAGAATGTACTCTGCAAATATTGGAGAATACTGAGGTGGAAGCTAGGAGTTTTGTCCTCCCCCCCCAACAGTTCCAAAGAAATGTGATACATTGAAAGACCATTTGTTATGGTCTGACCATACCTCACCAAAGCAAGTCCAGAATCCTGCACTCAAAACGAATCAGACCACACAGCGCTGTGCAATTTAAATGTCCATTTATTTGAGGCCCTATCCACACTGCACCACTCAGACCCTGTAACAGATAGAAACCGTTACAACCGGGGAGTGGTGCAGTGTGTCCACACTGCTGCAGTGTCTGTTATGGGACCGGCACCACTGGTCCACACTTCGGGAGCCAGGCTGCCATTTCTGTGGCACCCGATCCCACAATGCAGCTCGCGCTGCGCTAGAGGACTGGTGCAACGCGTCCACACTATGCCCAGTAACGTTATCCGGTAACCGGTTTCATAATCGTTGTTGAAACCACCTCATATGTGGGTTTCAACAACGGTTACGAACGGCTTCTGTAATGTTACATGTGTAAACGCAAACTGTTGCGGTAACAGTTTGGGCACTCTGTAACATTACAGAGGGGTAGTGTGGACAGGGCCTAAGACAACATTACAACTTAAACTCACTGAGCAAACCACAGCCCGACACTTCACCTCTATCTCTCTCCGAAGCTTCCAAGGTGCTAATGAGGTACACATTTCCACCTGTTAAAAAATCCCTCATTTGTGACATCATTAGTTACTGCCTCCCATTTCATTGGCTAATGTTTCCTTCAAAAATTTAAATGCGTTACTATTCACTAGAACCTCACAAACATAAGCATTGAGTATATAAATCAAATTTTCTGTAAAAAAAGAAAACTACATAAGCTAGTGAGAGTAGACACAGCTCTATTCATTTGTACTTATTACTTGCACTTATTTAACGGCATGTGCCCCAAATGGTGCATGTACACATACTGGGCCCTATGCACTATGCCAATGTGCTGCGTAACCCAGGTGCATTGGCATAGCTAAGCCCAAATGCCACGTAGTGGGGTCCCGCAGACCCCATGTGGCATTCTCTACAGGAGGGTGCAGAACATGTATGCGCCGATCCGGCTGCATGGACAGCAGCAGAACGGGGGCATGTCGGGGC
This sequence comes from Neoceratodus forsteri, assembly GCA_016271365.2. Taxonomy (NCBI): domain Eukaryota; kingdom Metazoa; phylum Chordata; order Ceratodontiformes; family Ceratodontidae; genus Neoceratodus; species Neoceratodus forsteri. The sequence continues at coordinate 1,353,655,502 of CM057455.1, read as the reverse complement.
CATGCCTGCACTCCACGCCATTCACAAAGATGCAGAGTGCTGGGCATGGGGGGTACACCCCATGCTGGGTAACACCCAGCCATAAGGGATTTGAGCCCCCCAGGATGCTGCTGCTGTTGGCAGCGGTGCAGATGTAGGAGCACAGCAGACCACCTCTATATGCTGCCCCAGCCCATGGATCAGCACGGAGGGCAGGATTGGCAGACCAGGCACCCTCTCACCCTGAGCTTGTGGCAGACATCATGCTCTCCATTGGTTTCCATGCACCATGGGGGGCAAGTGATCCATTCATGGACCAGGTCCGGGCATCCCATTGTATGCGCACCCGGTCCATGTAACACCCCTACGTACACCTGCATGCCGGGGGGTGGGGCCACGGACAGGTGGCCGGCATTAATGACTGCCGGTACTGATGCACCTGTCCACAGGTGCGCAGCTCAGTGGGTGGGGTATGCGCATTTTGCACATACCTATGCCTCGTTGGTGCATAGCACCCATTGTTGCATACTACTATATCTAGATCCTTTCTTTGATTGAACATAGTCTAGTATCCTGCGATCACATCTATAGATAATAATACATGAACTGATCAGTAATTTTGTTAATCACATTTTGTACATACTACTAGCATTTCTATGACCATTTCTTTTCATGTTTCAAATAAGCAAAACAAACCAAAATAAAACAAAAGTCCAGAGCTCACTCAGCTATCTGGAACTGCTGTACTTGGGCTGTGGACACAAAGGACTATGTTGGTTGAATGACTTCAGCTTTAAAAGTATGAAAATTAACAATCAGGAGTTGCAGATCCATTTTTCAAACCTGCACAGGTTTCCGATTCAAGACGCTGTGATCACCCTCCTGGATCAAGGCATATCCTGGGGATCTGTAGCTCCATGTTTCATCGGCATCAATCTCCCTTATTCTGCTGGACATCTAGTGGGACAGAACAAAAATATCTATAAGATTTAAAATAAGGCTGGCTCGGTGGCACTGATTGTTGAGGTGCTAGACGCCACACCTCACACCAAGTCGGTGACCCAGGTTCGGGAACGACCTCGGGTCGTCGGGGTGCAGGCACGGGGAAGGGGGAGGAGGGATGAAGCAGGATAGAGCAGCCTAATGGTAACTCTCCTCTCCTGGTGGTTATCACCCCCAGTGTTCACTGCCACCAGGTGGAGGTCGGTGGCAGCACAGGTGGATGGGGCAGCAAGTCAAGTTGAGGGCACTGAAAGAAGGCATGTTCTCCACACGCCAGTAAGCGCCGGCCGGGAAGGGGCTGTTGACAATGGAGAGAAACACTGATAAAACATAATAGAAAAAAAGAAAAACATTTAAAATAAAAAGCTAGAACAAGATTATTGTATCATGATGAAGCTTTGATCTGTATGAATGTATTTTGTAACTATAATGAAGGTAGTTGTGGTAAGCTACTGAAAAGCAGATTTCAGCTTTCAAAGTGGATGGGGGGGTCCCAAACATTAGTGGTTGGGAGGGGGGGTTGGTATGTTCCTTTATGGAATGCTTAAACCTTTTTAGATTCAAATCATATTCTTACTATTTATTTACTTACTCCTAAAGTGAACTCGACTGGAAGCTATTTCAAATGTGGTTTCACATCCCACATCTCATTAATACCATTCGGATTTACAGTATTCATTCTAAATGTCCAGTAACCTTTTTTCAACAGCAGATTGAGCTGGTCTCCTCCCCCTTGCAACATTTTGTGACTTCAGTACCCATGCATTGTAGGCCACTTGGGGCAGCATTGTGCGTCTCTGCAAAGTGTCTACCTACTGCTTTGTCTACCCTTCTGTTCCTAATATGTCCTACATGTTCTTGGACACGTTCTTTAAAACTCCTCACTGTCCTTTCTATGTATGCAGTGTTGGATGTACACCACATTATGTACACAACAAAAGTTGTGTTACAGGTGATGAGGTCTTTTACAGTTACTCATTTGTTGTTGTTAAATGCTTCTAGATTTTTACACTCGTAGACAAATTTACAAATATTACATCTTTTGCATTTCTACATGCCAGCCGGCCTCTTGGGCAACCAAGTGCCTTTCTCACTTTTTGGTGTGTAGAAGTGACTACGCACCAATTTGTCTCGTAAGTTTTGGGGCTTCTTATAGGTGACCGGAGGGTTAGTGCGTACTGCTGTGCTTACTTTGCCATCTGCGAACAAAATGTGCCAGTTCCTCCGCACTATATTGCCTATTGCTCCTGCTACAATGTTATACTCTGTGCATAAGATAATGGGTCCCCAGCCTTTGTTCTCCTCTTTATCATTATTACTCCAGCACAACTCTTCCTGTGTCATATCTCTGACTCTCTGTACTGCTATATCTGTTGTCTCGCTACTATATCCCCTGTTGAGAAACCTTTCACATAACTCTTCAGCCTGTGCATCAAAATCTTCCTGTTTAGAGCAATTTCTCCTAATCCTCAGCATTTGGCTGAATGGAATGGATTCTTTCAATCTAAATGGGTGTGCACTGTCACACCGTAAAAGGAAATTTGAGAATGTGGCTTTTCTAAAACTCTTGGCAGTTATCTTCTTGGAACAGTCAACCTCCAATATTGCAATGTCAAAAAAATACATGCTTTTTCTGCCAATTGTACAGGTAAATTTTAAGTTGTAGGCATTCCCTTTGAGCCAATCGACAAACTTGATGGCTTCTTCTGCTGTAGTTTTCCAGATGAATAGCCAGTCGTCTATATAATGGTATCACTTAATTATTTTCTCAAAGAATGGATTATTCCATCTATTCTGTACCATCTGTAGTTCCCAGAAACCCATAAATAAATCTGCATATGCAGGTGTAACCCCCCTGCAAATGGGGGTTCCCAAAAGACTTCCAGGAGCTTGCTTGAATGCTCCAAGCCTGAATGGTGTTTGGCATTTAAGCCATTTATCAGTGAGTGTTTTTAGAACCTCTGGTACTGTCTCTTTAAGAGCTGTCTGCTTGCAGACATAATTAGTTTGTATGGGGGACTGTGTGTTTCTTTGATTGAGTACCACTCAAGCTGCTGCCAATTCACTTCATTTTTGCAGTCACTAGAGTGCAAAGGGAACCTATCTGAAAGATGTAACTGTTTGCCAGAAATTATTTAGAGTAATAATGAAATTACAGTTTGTCTAACCTGCTTTCTTTGCAGTCAGAACTGTGTCTGCTAGTTCCCCATTCTAGTTTTGAACTGCTGAACTGGACCAATCAGTGTGGGGAAGCTAGCTCTAAAATGGTGCCTTGACGAATCAGAACTTGACTCATAATCTGAGCCAGCCACAAGAGGATTGTATGGGCAGTGACTCTGGAGATGTAGTTTAGACTTCAGTGCCTTTTGGACCAACAGCAGCAGTCTATTGTGAGTGACAGCCAATCCAGTCAAGAACTGGGAGGAACTCAAAGGAAGTGCCCGTTTTGTCGGTTGGAGTTTCAGTTGAGCTTTGGCAGTGAAGAAGGAAGGAGCCCTGTGCTTTTCAGTGTGCAGTTTAGTCAAAAATCGTGTGTAAGGCCCAGAGTTCGGTCTGCAGCTTGTGTAACAGCTTGTTAGGACTGAATCGTTCCTGTGAAAAGAATCAAAGATCTCTGAAGAGTAGAAACCAGGCTCACCCTGTAGAAGACTGGAGGAATTGCTGAAAATTGCACTCGGTCTGTCAGAACTGAATCTGCTGTGTGTTCTCCCGGTATTGTGCAGTAATTGCGACGGGATACAGATGCAGCCTGCCTGGTATAGTGCTTTCTTTTATATGGATGTGTGAAGAGGTTTGTGTACCTCAAGTGAGCCCTGCTGACACTGAAGGACCCTATCTTATTTGGAGGTCGTGAGTACTAATTCAGGGTCGCTCCCTGTTGAATTGCCACATTAAATCCAAATGGAATTACTGTACTGCTGACTGTTTAATTCTCCTTTTCTCTGGGTGAAAGGGCCCCTACCAGCTGCCAAGGTTTGGACTAGCACTAGGGCTTGGGTACCCAGGGACAGTAACTGATAGGGATAGGCCTGTGCACAGAGCCATAGGTAGATTATTAGAGTGATAAGCTAATTAACCTGATTTCCCCTGTCCTTGTTATATCCCCTAAATAAATCAGAGCTGCTTGTTTCAGCAAAGTTATACTGCCTGAGGTATTTGCTCATGTTAAAGTACTGTACTGTGATTGTTGCACTGTATCTCATTTCACAGGAGGTCCCAGTGCCGGAACCAGACCTGGGGTAAGTATACTGTGAAGGTAATTCTGATATATTGTGTGGGCCACTAGTGGGAAGAAAGGGGGGTTGCAGTGTCCCAGAGGGCTGTGACCAAGTTAGTTTAACTATTGCAAACCCTGACCTCTGGGTGGAGGCACCCGCCATTGGATCCAGGCCCCTCAACCTGTTAGTGGCAATCAGGCAGGGGTAGTAGCCCCTGGGATAGCGCCATCTAGGGGTTACACAGGTGCCATAACAGCACCCATGGCTGTGCCACAGGCTTGCAGGTAATAATTGTCATCAAATGTGAAAACATGAGTCAATATAAACTGTAATGATCTGATTAAAAACTCACTGGCCCTGTGGCACCAGATGATAGGGGATCGCCTAGCATGCTGGCGAACCGGGTTCATGCCTGAGCCCAGGACAACAGGAGTGAAGGCTGGCAAAGGGGGTCCAGGACTGTCTCATGGATGTTCTTCTCCTGGGGGGGGGGAGAGGGCCAAGAGCACATCACCTTTTGGCAGCTCCTAGTGGCCAGTTTTGATATTGTGCATTGCGGTGTGGGTGACCACATGTCACATGCGCGAATGCCAGGATACTATGGTGTACGCTTCAGTGGGGCAGAACACCAGGAACAAAGGAAAAATGGCCACCTAAGCCACTAGATGATGGCGTCCCACCCTTCATCATCACGAAGCTGCACCCTCACTGCCCGGCAAGGATTGAAGGTGTGCCTATGTGCACATGACAGTCTCCCCCTCCCGGGTCCCTGTCATGGGTAGGGTGGGCCCCTCCTGATGAAGGGATACATTGTGTCAGTTGGGGACAGCAACTGAGGGAGCAGCAGATGGTGAAACCGAGGTAGTGGTGAGGTGAGGCTTGGCCACCTGAAGGAGCAGGAGGCTGGGCTGGTAAGGGGGCATGCATGCATAAATAGATAATACCAGGTGAAGCTGTACTATGTTCACTATTTTTCTGAAAAAAACTGCATGCTCTCAGACCATCTTCATGCCTAATCAATGTATTTAATGCTTGAACATCTATTGCCAGCCAAACATAATCTTTTTCCCAACCCACATGTGTGACCTTGTTTATGGTGTCCCCTGTGTCTTTAAGATAACATGGGAGTTACAGTACAAGTTTATTCAGAAAATGATCTACAGAAACACCAAGGTTCTCTGCCAATGTCGACTGGACATCCTGGCGGGTCCTCTAATTTTTTGTGTACCTACACCAGAGCATATAGTGTAGGCATTACTGGATTTTCATTCCAAATAAACTTGTACTCATCTGCTGAAATTTCCCCACTATCCACTGTTCCCTGTAAAAGTGTGAACAGATCTCTCCTGTATGTCACAATAGGATTCCCTGTCAGGTTAATATAGGTAACATTTTCCATTAGCAATTTCATTACCATGTTTCTGTACTTATCAATGTCCGTAACCACAACATAACCCCTCTCATCAGCTGGCTTGATTATAATGTCTTTCATGTTCGTGAGTTGTAAAGCTTGTCTTTCAAGGGGGCTAGTGTTGTGAACAATGGACTGTGTCTTACTTAGTAAATCCTGAACTTGTTTCAGGACTGTCTTTTTATATGCTGCTATAGAACATTTACCACAACCGGGCAGAATTCAGATCTGCATTTGAAGGCTTGTTTCCTCTGACATTTAAATTCAGACAAAAGCTTTAAATGAACGCTTGACTCCCCTATGGATACAGAGTACACCTACAGTCAGGCACACTCTCATGGCTCCCTGTTCCCCATTCCACCCCACTAGATAAGGGCTAGCTGGCCCCTTACCTGGCTACAGAGTAGTCTGGGCCAGGTGTGGATTTCAGTTCATGCTTGGCTCAGCTCCTACACTTTTGAATGCAGTCGAGATCCACTGGCTCACACTTCCAACAATTTATCCTACTCAGAGCAGCTTAGAAGTTTTGGATACAAACAGTGTCCCTCTAGTTCACACTTTTCAGCAATTCCTTCCACACCAGGCTCTCTGAAACAGTCTCTGAATTGGGTGAGCCTAGGGAAAGGTTCACAAGTGGCATTCAGATTGAATCCTGGAGAGGTCTCACTGGATTTATTGACCTGACTAGGTCTCTTGCTCTCTCTCTTTCTATCTCTAGCTGCAAGTCTGCACCCTTCCTGGTCCCTTCGTCTCTCAGGGAGTACCAACCACGAACTGCCCCAAACTGTAACTGTCCCAGGGGGCTGAAGACAAAATGGCAGCTTCCCATTGGTTGAACACAGCTGCACATCTGGCCCTGGCACCTTGTCCACCGTTAGTGCCCTCAAGCCCTCCAGAACCCTGCCCTCCATGATTTCCCTATCTGTTACCCCTCCCCCTCTGTTCCTGCCCTTCTACCCCCCTTGGGTATCTCCTGCCCCCTTCTCTTTAGTACATACTGAGCAGAAGTAGTCATTTAGTGCTTCTGCCTTTTCACCCCTGCTTCCACCCACCCTCTTCCTCTTTATCCTTACTATATGGTCCTTATAACTCCTTTTCTCCCTGATGTACCTGAAGAAGTCCTTCTCCCCCTCCTTAATGCCCTGTGCCAGCCTGAGCTCCTTAGACACCTTGGCTGCCCTTACTACCCTTGTAACCTCCTTTGACTCCTTCTGGTACTCCTCGCTATCCTCCCCTCTCACTGTTCTTTTGTGCCTCCTGAAGGCGGCCCTTTTCATCCTTACCTTTTCCAGCACCCCCTTGCTCACCCTGCTAGATTTCTTTGCCCTTGCCTTCTTACTCTGGGCCTTACTGCAGGTTTTGGTTACCTGCACTACCCCCAGCTTTATTAGTACTTTGCCCTCTGTGATTCCTCTGTCTGTCGCCTCCCCACCGTGCCTGCCCTCCCACCCTCCTGGGTATCGCCACTTCTTTCTCCTTAGTGAATGCGAAGCAGAAGTATTCATTAAGCTCTTCTGCCTGCTCTGCCCTGTTTCCACCCACCCCCCATCCCTCTTAATCCTTACTGCCTAGTCCTTGCAACTCATTTTCTCCCTGATGTACCTGAAGAGTCCTTCTCCCCTTCCTTAATGCCATGTGCCAGCCTGAGCTCCCTAGATGCCTTGGCTGCCCTTATTGTCTTTGTCACCTCCTTTGATTCCTTCAGGTAATCCTGTCCTCCCCCCTCCCTGTTTTTTTGAACCTCCTAAAGGTGGCTCTTTTCTTCCTTGCTTTTTCCATGACCTGTCTGTTCACCCAGCTGGGTTTCTTGGCCCTAGCCCTGTTACTCTGGACCCAGATGCAGGTTTTGGTTGCCTCCTCAATCTCCAATTGTATAACCTCCCACCTTTGGTTAGTGTCCATACTAGGATGAATTTTGGCCAGGTATCCTTTTACTACTTCCCCCATCCTCCCGAAGTCTGCCCTCCTAAAGTCCAGCACCCTCATGCCGGATTCCACTCCTTCCTTACCTATATTCAATGTGAACCATACTTAGTGGTGGTCACTCCCTGACAGTGGTTCTTCCACCCTTAGTTCCCTCACAAACTCTTCACTAACCAGCATGAGGTCCAGGGTGTTCCCTAGCCTGGTTGGTTCCCTGACCATTCGTAGCAGGAAGCTGTCCTGGAAGGCATCCAGCAGTACCAGCTCCCTTCTATTCTTGGTGGATGGGATACTCCAATCCACCCCGGAAATTTTAAAGTCCCCCATGATCACCACACTCCCCTTCTTGCAGGTCTTCCTGATCTGTCCCACCAGTTCCCTGTCTACCTCTTCTGACTGAGAGGGCGGCCTGTACACCACCTCTTCCGGCCATCTGTGCACCAGTCAGAGTGCGCCTGTCATTATGGCGCCAAACTTTGAAGTTCGCCACCCCCTCCCCGAGGTTCTCCCCCCCGGAGTTGGACTATTTAGTTGCGGGGGAGGGTGCAGCAGGGGTGTGGAGGGCACAGCCCTCCACATATAGGGCAACTGACAAAATGAAATCCTGGTGACCTAATGATGGGTACTCTCTGGCGGGTGCATTCTGAGGGTGGAACCGTACATCAATCTCATCCTGAGAGTCCTATTCTTGGAATCATGGATCTGCATCCATAATGACTCTGTACTGCCCTCCTCCCATACACACTTTAGTCCTTCACTCACAAACAGCACCCCTTCCCATTCACTCTATCCCTGAAGAATAAACTGTACCCTGGTACCGACAGGTCACAGTCCTGGTACTGGGTGGCCCATGTTTCGGTGATGGCCATCATGTCCACCTCCCCCCTCTGCTATAAGAGTCGGTAGCTCAGCAGTTTTATTCCTCAGGCTACAGTGGCCACCTTCCATCCCTGTACCTCCCCCCCCACCTTCTGCCCTCCCTTTCTAGCATCCCCTCTAGTACTTGCCCTTAGTCCTCTGTCTCTGTTATGGGAGGTACTCCTTTCCTTTTTAACTTTACAATCACACTGTTTTGAAACAAGAAATGCAGTTAGAGTCTAAACACTTAAAACAGAATATTGCCTGCCTGTCTGTGGACTACACTTATCAGAGTCTGACTGAGGTGCTGGGTGCCCATCTGGAAAACAGGACCGGGCATACCTCTCAACTATCGCTGATTTTCAAAGATGTCCCTCTAAAAATTCAGGTCTCTGGGACTGAACAGTGGGGGATTGTAAGCACAAAATAATGCTAGACATTATAGTTACAGACTTGTTCTGGTTCAGAAAAAGCATTTTACACTAAGTCCCTTATTCTAACAGCTTACTGGGTGGATATCACCAATATTTAAGATCTGTCCCTGATTTTGGTCCTTTGTCCAGGATTTGTGAGGCAGGGGGTTGAGGAGTATGGGATCAAGTATTCATTTTCTCTCTCCTGGTTTGGGGCATACATGTTAACCTGAATGAAGGGTACCATCAGAAGGGTTCCCTTAACATATATAAACTGTTTTTCTGTGTCTTCAGTGTCTTCAGTGTCTTTCTCTGCCTCCAGAGGGTATGAGCTATATACCAGAATCACTTCTCACTTTCTGTGCGGGTGTGTCTGAAATGATGAGGAGTACACCGTACCCACCCATGACCTTTTAAGCTTGGCGTGCTCTCTTCGGGTCAGGTGAGTAATCTGCAAAAATGCTGTTGTGACCCCTGACTGTTTTAACTCCTGTAGCACCCAGGTCCATTTTACAGAGTTGTTTAGGCCTCTAACATTGTATCCTTCTGCAGTCCTTTTTTTAATTTACTGTGTCTTCTTCTCCTTGGAGCCCAACCAGTCCCCATCAGTCCCTACCGCTCTGTCCAGCCCCATCAGCTACCATCTCTGGGACATACCTCCACTCCCAAGGCCCCCTTGCAGATTACTTCCCCATGAGAAGGGCTTTGGGGGGTTGGCCCCTTACTCCCCTAGACAGACTTGCAGTGTCAGTTGTTAGAGCAGAGAACCCAGTTGGCAGTGTGGGGCCTGCAGTGGATGGTGGATGGCATCCTGCTCAGTCAGGACATTTCCCCGTATTCTGTCCCCACCTACGGACATCAAGAAGGCCTTGCTGACACAGAGTGTCATACCACTGATGTCCCCCTTCCTCAACCTTTGGCTACAGCGTGCACCACCACCTGTGTTCAGGCAGGTGGCAGAAATGCAGCAGAGTTCAAACTCCCTCCAACCCCTGAGGAGGTAAGCTTCCATGGGATGTTCAGCCATCCTCCCCTGACAGGCTCTCTGATGACCCAGCCTTGTTCCCAAACCCAGCTCACAGGCATTGCAGTGGTAGCACTATCACTGGACAGTGGGCTGGCCTGTCCTTCTGCCATCCTAACATTAATGGCATCTAGGGTACCCCCCGAACCCCCCACAAATTGTACCAAATGAACATAAAACAACTGGAAAAAAATCATAATTAGGTATTCCTAAAATAAGGATATACCACTTCAACTTCAAAAGGTTATTGTCCCATCCGGATAACTGCAATGTTGGTAATTGAGCCACTGGGTGGCACTGTGTGTCCACCAAACACTTTGCAAGCCACCTCTCTATTCTTCCCCTCCTAGCAGCCTTATGTGGTCTGCCATTCTTTCTCACTGTGGTCATACCTCCAGAGTTTGCAACTCCATCTCCCCCCAGCAGGGTATAAATTGAGGTCAGGAAAACCTGGCATAAGGAGCCCATCCCGTCACTGCCCAAACCCCCATCCAGCATGCCCCCAAGCAGACTCTGGCAAATGCAGACTGCTGCATCCATCCCTTAAAAATAGAAACAGGGTTGCCCTTGCCCCCTTGAAGGTCAGAGAAGAGGGAAAGTGGGCAGACACCAGTGGAGCTTTCCTCATTGATTGCGCCATCATCCAAGCCAGAGCTGCTGAGTTCGCTAATAGAGAGGATCACATGATCTGACCATGAGCCACTGCTTTTTGTGACTGCTGTGTTATTCACAGGTCTGAGGGAGCACGATGCCCCTCGAAGGGCTGTGAGCTTGGGCCTGCCCCCCACCATGGTTCAACTCCACCCTCCCTCCACAGTAAGATCTTCAATGAACAGAGGACTTACAACCAAATGCACAAGTTTGCTGCAACCCCGGTATATAACGGAAGGTGGTCTATGCCTCTGCTCAGAGAGGGGTTGATTTGCATAAAACTTTCAGACCTGGCCTCGCTGCTTGCTCACGCTCCCCTTCCACATCACTTATGCCATGCTAACATTCTGGATTTGGGGCCTACCCATCAGACCTTGTGGTTCAACGTGGCTGAGGCCAGATGACCTCGCCTTCAACTTGGAGACAAGGTCAAAGTTAGACAGTTGTTGGCCTGCAGTACAGGTCTGCACCATGAGGCTGCCCAGAGGCCCCAAATGGTGCACCAGCCCAAGACATGGGCAATGGCAGAGTGGCCCCCTACTCTCTGGAGTCTCCCAACCCCATCCCATTCTATTGGTGCTGCTTCTCTCACTCCTCTCTCATCTGGATATCATACTCTCCCAAGAGGATCTCAGGCTGGTGCTGCTTCTCTCACTCCTCTGCCTCCAGATTTGATTTTTGCAGTTCAGCATCTACTTTTGCTTCAACCAGGTCATCCTCCAGGCACATCAGTTCTATCTAATCTGCATGAGCAACTCCCCTAATTATAGGCCGTTGCTCACTTGCACTCTCCCTAGCCTGTGTCTCATGTTTTTGGCTAGCATTGACCACTTTTGCACCACTTCACTGGTCACTATTCTAATGAGGTCTGCCCATGGCTGGCCTACCTCAAAGACAAGCCCTCTTCTTTTGCACAGCTCCTCAAGATGTGCCAACTTATATTTTTTGCATGGCCCAGACATAGTGTCTTCTCACTATCTACTCTTCCTTAAAACAAAATAAAAATTCTCCCCAACCCAGACCCCGTGTCCCCAAGCCATTCCCGGTCACCACCCATCTCTAGCTTATGCATTACTTCAATGAATATCTGCAGCATCCTGAAAAAATCTGCAGCCCTCCAGTGCTGGATCGCATAGCACCAACCCGATGTCCTAGCTGTAGTGGAAACCTGGCTCTCAAAATCGACCCCAGACTCCATCACCTTCCCCAGGTACACTCTTTTCAGGGAGGATTGAGTGGGCAAGCGTGGGGGTGGGTGTGACCTCTATGTGCGAGACACCCTATTGGGCCATGCCCTCATGGCGCCCAAGTTGGATCACAGGGCACAAGCCATCTCCCTCAAAATCACCCTGGACCCCTCTAGGGCCCCTCTTATCATCACTGTTGCCTGTGTTCCCCCAGAGAACCAAACCCCAGCCATTCTCTCTCTCTTTCTGACTACCTTGCTAACCTGCCACACAAGGTTGAGCAGATCCTTCTGGGGGACCTCAACACAAACTGGCTTGCAAGTTCAGCATCCCAAACCAAGGACACCTTCACTGCCCTCGATATGACTCAACTAGTCTCAGAGCCAACCAGGTGCAACCCCTCCAATGGAACTTGCACTCTACTGGACAGAGTCCTCATCAACCACCCCCACAAAACTGTCGATATTGATGTCCTCCCAGACTCTCTCAGTGACCATTCCCCAGTTCTTTTCACATGGTCTGCTCTCACTCACAAACCAGTGCCCAGGACAGTCCTCCACTGGTGCCTTTGCCCCAGTAACCTCATCTTACCTTATGGGACTGGTCTCCCATGAATCTCACCTTGAATATTGATCTGGCACTTAACCTCTTCACTCACTCCTTTAACAAGGTCTGTGTCATTTTTGCACCCCTTACCAAGATCCAAACCATGAAACAAAATGCACCATGGGTTACCCCATCTCTCATTCAGTAACTGAGATTGAGGGACAACCTATGGCACAGAGCCGTTGAATCTGGTAAAACAGTAGATAGACAAGCATATAATACCGTGTGCAACAAGTGTATCTGGGCCATTCGCAAGGCCAAGGTTGAATACTACAGAGCAGCCCTTGCCTCCTCCCTGGGGACTGCCTGGAAGTTCTGGGACAATATAAAAGAACTGAATGGGAAGTCACGCTCTCCCCCCCCATACCAACTTACTGTTAATGGCTCCATCACCACGGACCCCAAAAGCATCACGGACTGGCTCAACACCACCTTCGCCGACCTCAGCTCAGTCCTCCCTAGCAACTTCTTTGACCCAGTCCCACCCTCACAGCCACCCACCCGCCACCATCCACGTTTTTATCTCCACACTATATCCCCACAAGAAGCCAGGCCATATCTAACTAAAGTATCAATGGGCACCAGTCCCTGCAATGATCCATTGGACATCAGATTCCTTCACCAGGTACTGGGTGCAGTACTTGCCTCACTCACTGACTTGCTCAATCACTCGCTGTGTCTTGGTCAGTTCCCCCTTATCTGGAAAAAAGCAGTCGTCACACCAATACTCAAAGCTGGAAACAGCTCCTCCCCCAGTAACTACCAGCCAATCTCCATCCTCCACCCACTCTCCAAAGCACTAGGAAAATAGTGGCAGATCAGCTCACAGAATACCTGGCCAAACACAATATTATGTGCAGGGAGCAGCATGGTTTCCACCCAGGCCACAGTACCACCACGGCTCTCCTGGAGTTCTTCAATTTTCTGCACACTGCCTTGGACTCTGGACACCTTGCTGAAGCTGTCTTTATCGACCTCTCCAAGGCCTTTGACACAGTCTGCCACCCCCTCTTGCTTGACTCCCTTCTCCAACTCGGTCTCTCCCAAGGGCCCCTCTCCTGGTTCAAAAGCTACCTGTCCTCTAGGTCCCAGTGCATAAAAAAATCACAGCACCCTGTCCAACACTCGGCCTATCTGCTCTGGTGTTCCTCAGGGCTCCATACTGGGCCCTCTTATCTTCAGCTTCTACCTTAATGCATTACCCAGCTCCTGTGCTGGTAGAGTTCTTTATGCAGATGATGCAGTCCTTTTCGCTTTGCACCCAAACCCTGCCTCCCTACAGGTCTCTCTCCTGCACTCCTTCAACCAGACAGAGTGCTGGTTCATAGACCAGTTTCATCATCAATCTAAAAAAAAACAACTATGCTTTTCGCCCACCACCAAAGCAGGGCCAGATACTCCACCCTCCAGATTCTTCCCAGCGCTCACCACCCCCTGGAACAAGTGTCCTCTTAAAAATACCTGGGCATTACTTTCGATCCTGCCCTCACCTTTCACTCCCACATCAACACCTTCTCCTCCACCACGAATGCACAGATTGGCCTATTATACCGCCATAGGGACTGCCTACCTACCGAGGTGCTCCGGCTGGCTGTCATCTCCTCAGTTCTGTCCCTTGTCGACTACGGCCTCCCAATCTATGCAGCCACAGACAACACTGCACTCAATAAGGTCCAAATGTCCATCAATAAGACCTGCAGGCTCCTGACCGTGCCAACAGGTGCACACACACCTGCTTACTATGCTGCTCTGCCAATGTGCTCAACTTCGATGAGAGGCTCCTCTAGCAATCATGTCTACTTACCAAAAAAGTACTCCTTGGTCTCTCCCCTCCTGGGGGTGACCTCCTCCTTTCACAGTGCTATCCCTGTTGTCTCTACCCGCACTGCCTGCAAGCACACCCTCCTGGTCCCTAGGATTAAGACCTCACTTGCACAGTGGTCCTTTTGCTACAGGGCCCCATCCTGGTTCAACTCCCTCCCTGCTGCTATCGCCAACCTCCCTAATATTGGTCTCTTCAAAATTGCTTTTAGGAACCACATGTTTGCCACTCATTGCTGTAGGTGTGCATAACCATCTGGGTTCCTATGCCTGATAGGCCTCCTACCTGTGGGCCCAATTGTCACTCTATGGCCTACTATGACAATGTCCCCTGGGACAGCTAATTTCTGCACCACTCCAGTGTACCACTTACATTTCTCACTTTAATTGCCTAGCTACCACCTTGTATAGGCCAAACTACATTATCTTTTGTAAAAGTCACATTACCATTACAACCTGTCTGTACAAATGTACTGCTCTACTGTGTTGGTGCTGTAACTATGTAACCCTGTGATTGTCTATGGAACTATGTAACCCTATTATTGTCTCTGTATACTTGACGAGGAGCCTTTGGAAAATGAGTCCATGACTCAAAGGATTGTAATTCTGATATGTATAAATAAATAAATGTACAGTATCTCCTTTGTATATCCTGTTCTGTGACTGGACAGATAACCTTTTTATTAACAATCTGTTTCAGATCCCAGCTGCTGCCAACCAGTTTGTCACAGCCTGGTTCTTTCCCAGAACTCAGTCTGCACCACTACCTATCCTCACAACCCTTTAGATGCTTGAGTGGTCACCTTGATGTGCTGCCACTAACCAGTTTGACTCTCAAGTCAGAGTATCTTTAGGTCAGAATCCCACCGCAGCCACTGCTCACACAGTGCAGTGACCTTTCACAAAGGGCAAACAACCCACTCCTTTAGTCACAGCTGAGAACACTTTGCTTAGGATAGTTTAGTAGCCTATCTGTTCAGAAAAGGATCATGGACTTGCCAGTTACCTCAGGTTATCTATACCTTAAAAACTCAGTCACAGAAAGCATGAAGTATATAAAAATAACATTTAATACTCCCTGACATTTACAAATGGTACAGGATTATACACACTAAAGACTATGGGAAATGTAGCACACTTTAGAAATGGAAAACAAAACATTTGTAAAGACGTTGCACAGAATAACACTTACTAATTCTTACTAAATTCTAAGTAAAAGTAGGAGCTTACCCCCAACTGGGATCTTGTGAGTTTCAGCAGACTTGGACAGTGATGATGGGCTTCCCCAAATCCTCAATAAGCCTTATTGTCATCAGTAAATTATAAGCAGAAATACCCATGGCAGGCCAGTCCCTTTTCCTGTGTCATCTGTCTGGCCTCATTGACATTACAACATGGACATTTCCTTTGCTGTTTTGGGGACCTCCTCCACAACAGAACTGGTCTGAAATGGTTGTGTGAATTCAAACGTTGTCATATTGCTCTTCTGGCTCATGTCTGACTAGCCGAGCCACTTGCTTACACCCAAGACATGACATCTTTTAGATGAAGGGAACTCTACCTTTTTGCTATTACCCAAAACAAAGTATTTTAGATCAAAAGAGCTCTGCTGTCCACACCCAATTTGCCCTGCAGGCTGGGACATAAAATTTGAAAGAAAATGTAATATCAGTTCATACCTACCTACCACATCAACTGAAATAGTTTACAGACAAAATAGCTAATCAAATAAAAGCATTGCCTGGGTTTTACATTTACATTTTTATTACTTTATTGTACATTAACATGACCCTTAAGAATTCATATCAGTCAGTTTGAAAGTTCCATTTACAGTTATAGTTTTATAATTGTTTGCAAGCATCTAAAGATAGGAACAAGGATCTGTAAGACAAGATAAGACCAGCAGTCCATCCAGTTTCTCCCCTTTACAGGCTGTCTGAGTTGCAATTCTAATCTTTAACTATATTCAAGACTAAATTATTTTGCATCTACTGTAACCTTTGCTTATCTGCATTGCCTAATGATAGTTGTTGTTCTGTCTGTATTTAAGTATTCATATTTCACTTATACTGCGTTTAGTTTTGTTTATTAATCATACTTACTTCCAGTCTGGTTTGCATCTAATGTTACATTCACTGTTATTTGCTGTTCTTGCTGAGATTCTGCATTCATGTTTTTCTTACATTGTAATTGGTACTGTTCACTGTCTAATGCCTGCATTTTTACTTTCCTGGGCTGTACCTGTAAATGGGCATTTAATTGTCTAGTGTACTTGCCTAGTTAACAAAAAACAATCTATCTATCAATCAATCAATCAACTGTGCTACTTCATCTCTCCCATTGAAAAAATTAGTTTTTGAAACACGTAATGAAATAAGAGGAGGCCTTTCTCTGGTGACAAATTCTATGTTTCTATGTATTATTTTATCACTTGGGTTTATGACGGTCAGGATGCTGTAAGAGAGGTACCAATGCCATCCAGTTTCAGATGCTCCTTGAGATTTAAATGTGTAATGACAGAGGTGAAAAGCAATAAAGGACAACAAGATTAAAGCTGTGCAATCATTTCTAATAATGCTTGGTCTGGATCACATCTTGCTTGCTGCAGTGTTACAGTTTAATAAGCAAAATGACTGGTTTGGTTGATGTTTGCTTTGGTCTGGTACCTGGCTCTTACTGAATGAGTCTTAGAAATGCAGGATGATCACTAAAGTTGTTTTCAGCAAGCTGTTTTTTACAAAACGCCACTGTAGCTTTGTTTGCAGTCACACAACCGTAGCAGTGTGTGATTTTGTAATTGTGAGCTCCAAATACATTGCAAATAGTGTTTATGAGGACATTTATGTTGCAACAAGGTTTACCACAAAAATACACCAGACTCACATGTTGTTTTTTTTTAAATAGTTTGGTCCTTCGTATATATTCTAAAGGCAGCCCTTACCAATACTACAGTATTGGTCATGGCTTTCAAAGCATTGCATTTAAAACTGAACATCTGGACAGAGCAGAGTGAGAAAATAAAGTTGGCCTAGTAACAGTAATTGTCTTGGCTGTACTATAAATTGCTACACTAACCTTTCACTTCTAAGACCCATAATTGCCATCTGCTCTCTTTTAATCAGAGCAGCACTGATTTGGATGAATATGTGCTAATGGCAGCCAGAAAGAAGACATTCTATCAGTCTCACCATAATTTCTTTTTCTGTTACTGTAGTTCCAACATTTTCCCTGGACTAGTCATTTACTGTTTGCTAATGCATACTCACTTACTATGGGCCAACCCACTCCAAAGCTATGATATTATCACAGAACCCTGGCTCCACCTAATGCAAATTTAGTTAGTTTAGAATCTTGTCTCATAAATCTTTCAGAGCCATGCAGCAACATAACTATACCAAGGTTAACTTTCACACCTGCAATACTTCTCAGTCTTTTGTCACTGAAATGCAGGATACAGACATAGACAAGCATTTGTCAATGCCTAACATTTTTGCTTGCATGCTGTCACAAGTTAGAAGAACAGTATCCTGAGGTTGTGAGCAGATCTTGCTTCCCCCAGTAGCCTTTGCTTCATGGAGTTGGGTTCCACCAGATAGAGCTGAACAAATGCCGAACAGAATAAATAACATCTTTGTAAATTCACTGTATCTTTATAATCTTGTTTTTTGACATTCAACTGCAAGTTTTCAACATAGTCTTTTTATGACTCCATGTTATGATCAAGACAGGCAGATTGTTTAAAATCTTGTCTGAAAGGTGATTTTGCCTAGTGACTGCAAAAACATGTTTCAGACTATATTTAAAAAAATGACAGCTGTCATGTTAATGAGGTAAGGTAACACAAGGGCTACGCTGACAATTTGGAGCCAAATGTAAAAGTTGGGAAAATTCAATGTTTCATCATAACTTTGCTGTTTTTCAACATTGTGACCCCAAATTTTTAACACAGTCTTTTTATGAAGAATTTTTTAATTCTCATCCAAAAGGCGATTTTGCAGAGCAAATTCGAAAACATGTTTCGGAGGGTAACATTTCCATCTTTCTCCGTCTCCCTCCTGTCTCAGTACCCCATACAGACTCATCCCCTGGATCTAAACAGTTGTTGCTTTGGCCATGGCCAGGTGCCACTCCCTTCCTAGATGTATGCCAGTCAACTATACTGACCCCGTAAATATCTTCCTAATCTGGTATCCCCTTTTTTGAGTGAACATGCCGGCTTTATGTATTTATAAGCCTTTCTGCTGTAAAGGCTATTTTGCTCAATGTTGATGTATATACCTTGGTTATATGTATAAATGACACCATTCTGTACATATGTATATTTT
Organism: Neoceratodus forsteri; assembly: GCA_016271365.2. NCBI lineage: Eukaryota > Metazoa > Chordata > Ceratodontiformes > Ceratodontidae > Neoceratodus > Neoceratodus forsteri. Next base: position 1,353,637,084 of record CM057455.1, on the reverse strand, counting down.
ACTTTTCTGTATGATATTGCACTATGTTTAACATGTTACTGTACTATGATCTTTGTACGACCAGGTTCATCTTGCAAATGAGCCTTGCTCAATGGTGTCCGGCTGGATAAATAAAGATTTGATTGATTGATATATTGCATATTTTGGGCAAAATCTGCAGCACAAAGTTATGAATAAACATTGAAAAAATTAAATAATTTCTTGTAACTTTGTTGTTTTTTAATATTTTGACTCACCATTTTCAAAAGTTCTTTTAATAACCCCACATTGTGATCAAGACAGGGGGAATTTTTTAAGTCCATGGTGACTTTGGGGAATTACTGCAAAAACATATTTAGGAGGGGATTTGAAAAATTACATCTATCACATTCATGGGGTGGGTTAACAAAAGGGCTATGTTGAAAATGTGGGGCCCAAATCAAGCAAAAATCTGAAGTTATGAGTATATTTTGAAAAAATGCAATGTTTCTTCATAACTTTGTTGTTTCTTTGAAAATTTGACTCCACATTTTCAGCATAGGTTTTTTTTATGACCCCACCTTGTTATCAAGACAAGTGGAATTTTTTAAATCCCATCTGAAAGATGTTTTTGCAAAGTGACTGCTAAAACATGTTTTTTTTTGGGGGGGGATTCAAAAAATGTCACCTATCTTGTTCATGAGGTGGGGTCCCAAAAAGGCTAAGTTGAACATTTGGCGCAAAAATGTTAAAATGGACAAGGTTTTAAGTAAAAGTTCAAAACTCATTAAAAAGCCAATAACTGGACTTACATTGATTTCTGTCTGTTCATGATCAGGCTCCAGAGCCACAGGAAGTGCTGGTCAGAGAAGTTCAGGGGATAGATAAGTGAGGGATGCAGCGTGGTTTGTGGGGTGGCGGCTGCTGAGATGGGGGGGCAGGGTGGTGGAAGCCCAAGGTCAGGAGGTAGAACACTTTGAGGAGCCATTTTCTTATATACAGGTTTAAAACCAAAAAAGATAACAAGGGACAAGATGGCTATGGGACAGGTCCCTTTATTTCATGTACTAACACTGGGGATTGGGCACCTCAGTGTCAGTTTGACAGCAGCGAGGGTGGGCACCCCAGTGTCACATCCAGTTTGGGGGGTTAGCCAGTATCAGGGTGGGCACCCCATAGTTGGACTCTGTGTGGGGGGGGTTGAAAGACCTGGGTCTGGTAGGAAGGAGGTAACTGGTGGCAGGGTTGAGCACCCACCACCAGTCATTCAAGAAAGTTGGGTCAGGTGAGTGGGGGCAGGAACTGGTAGTGAGGTTGTGTACCCGCTGCTGGTCATACATGAAAGTTGGGTCGGGCTGGAAGGAGGATACCAGAGGTGGGGTTGAGTACCCACCACCAGTCATGTTATGATAACTGGGTCAGGCAGAAGGGTGGATGCTGGTAGTGGCGAAACATTGGTTAAGCAGGAGGGAGGCACTGCTTCACTGCCTGATGGTGACACTATGAAGGGATGCAGTCTTACTATGACAGCTGCAACTGCATCCTTATATACAGTATATGAGAAGTTTTCACTCATTAACCAGCAAAGCAGCATCAGCAGCAGCCTTGTCATGACTGGGTGTTAACTTGTACATCTACTGCAGGCTCAGCTGCACTGGCTGCTTACAGCACACACCTTCCTGGCCCCTACTCTGTCCAGGCAGCCCCAATATGTTTGCTTTGCACATGCACACAAGCAAACATAAAAATGTGGGGAAAATATTGTACAGTGGCACTTAAAATGTGGGACACATGATCTTGACCTTGGTTCACACATGCTTTAAAAACAGCTTCAAAAGCCAGTGACACGCTATGGAAAAGGGCACAAAAAACAAAATCTAACTCAGACCGGATGGTATTCAGAACTTCTAGAAACCTTTGTACTAAACACATAAGAGATGAAAAAACAAAATATTTCCAGGCTTCTCTCGAAGCTTCCCAAAACAATAATGCCAAGTTCTGGAATGTCCTTAGAGAGATTGAAGGCCATATGCCTCCATCTCCACTGCCCTCTAAAATTATATTGGGAAATAATACCTACACAGATAGGACCACCATCTTGGATCAACTCAACAACCATTTTGCCATGGCATGCCTAGCATTTGACGCCTCTCCAGCAAGTAAGCTTCTCACCAAATCCTGCAATGAGGAACCTCCTTGCCTTGACCTCATGAACAATCTGAACCCTTTCTCATTCAGTTTTAGCCCTATATCCTTCAAACAGGTTGAGGACCTCCTAATTACCCTGTACATCAGAAAAAGTGCTGGCACTGACCTTCTTGAACCATTCTTCCTGAAAGTAGGTTACTATTACCTGACCGCCCCCATCATGCATCTCTTTAACCTATTCCTATCCATAGGTAACCTGACTGCTATTTGGAAAATAGCACACATCATTCCTGTCTTTAAATCCAGTGATACCTGTGACCTCAACAATTACCAGCTCATTTCCCTATTACCTATTCTATCAAAATAGCTGGAAAAACTAGTTAACTGTCAATTGAGAGAACACTTGGAGTCTAAAAACCTGCTGAATCCTATCCAATCTGGCTTTAGACCTAAACACAGCACAGTCTCTGCCCTTGCTAAGGTGACCAATGACTGGCAAAATGCCCTCGATTCAAAAAAGTACGTCTGCGCATTCTTCTTAGATCTAAGCAAGGCTTTTGATATCATTGACCATGACTTGCTTCTGTCTATGTTGCACCATCTTGGACTTGATGATGTCACTGTGAAATGGTTCAGTTGCTACCTTATTGATGGGAAGCAGCAAGTTAAAGCAGACAGGGATCTTTCACTACTTAAAACTCTTCCGAGAGGGGTGCCACAAGGGTCTATCCTGGGACTCCTTCTCTTTGCAATCTATATAAATAACATAGTCTCCAACATCAGTATGGCAAAAGTGCATCTTTTCGCATATGACACTGTCCTGTACACACCAGTCATACCCCTGAGCTTGCCTGCACAGAGCTGCAGCTAGAGCTCAAGGTCCAGCATCATAACCTCTTACAGTTGAAATTACTTCCTAATGCAAAAAAGATGAAAGCTATGGTTAACTCTACCGCCATACATTCAACATCCACTGTTACACAGAACCCCTAACTTCGGATCCAGAGCCTGCTTGAGGAGCCACTACAAATAGTGTACAAATTTAAATGCTTGTGCTTTTGGCTCGACAGTTAACTTAGCTTCGTATCGCACATCGATGAACTTGCCAAAAAACTACGTCAGAGACAGGGAGTCTTTTACCATATGAGACACCTCCTCAACTACGAGGCTAAAATAAAATTAGTAGAAACTACATATCTTCCACTGTTAGACTACACCAATATCCTTTATAACCACTACCCAAAATACACTGTAATCAAACTCAGCACACTATATCACCATGCACTGAGATTTATTACCAATGCCCTGTTAACACCCACCATTGCTCACTTTATGTAATGTTAAGCTGGCCCTCACTCAGTACTAGGAGTATGAGAAATGCCTCGCTCTGGATCTTCAGAGCAATTACAGACAAACTCCCCCAGTACATCTTCGAGCATTTTTTGCACTCACAGAGGTCCTACTGCCTGAGGTGTTACTCCTTTGTCATGTTTGAAGTCCCTAAGGCTAAATCATGCTATGGTGCTGCAGACATTAGTTCTGCCCTCCCCTCATTATGGAACACCCTCCAGAGGTCACTAAGACTTACCTAAATTCCTGGGATATCCATCTTTAAATCCTTGTCAAATCAAGCTTTGAAGGAAACATGCTTCTGTTACTGTTAGCCACATAGACAGCCTTGGATGGTAAATCACTTACAATGCTGCATATACCCCTAACCCTAGCACTCTACCTCCACCCACCTCTACCTCCCTCTTGTATTACTTTCTATCCCTCATGTTTCTCTGTCTGCCTTGCCAATCTTCCCAGCCTTCCCTCCCAGCCTCCCCTTCCCCCAACCCATACCCTAATCTAGCTGCCTCCTTTTCCCTCCCTAACACCATAACTAACCTCACTGATTCTCATCCTTCCACATCCCCTTCTTGGTCCCTAATCTTTAAACTGCCCCCACTCTTACTTGTAAAAAAGTACTAAATCATATGGAAACTATTGCAACCCTCTGTAAAAAAAGTATTCATTGTTATTTTGCACTTGTTCGTATGTGTATCATTCTGTATTGCTCCTTATGCTTCCTTGCTATGTACTTCCATTTGCCACAAATGTATGTATGTACAATAGTGTTTATTTCCACTGTTTTTTCTTTGTAACTGTTTATTTGTCCTCCCAGGACCATCTTACAAAAGAGCTTGCTCAATGATGTGCTGCCTGGTTAAATAAAAAATTTTAATTTAAATTAAAATCAAGCATGTACAGTACACACAAGCCCAAAACACTGTGGAAACTAGTGCCTTTGTTTGGGGAAAATTTAATTTTACGTTACCATCATGGATTAGTATGAATTTCTGTTTCAAAGTCTGGGTTTACAGCATCTTCTCTGCAAGGGCAGTACTTTTGCAGTGGGGGACATGTGTGGGAGAGAGCAATTCTGTGGGATAAAATGAAGGATGTCCCTTATAATGAGAGACAGTTGAGTACCCTACGCCAAGTGCAATTACATTTTGTGTATACAATGCACACCATTGGCAATGATAAATCCATGATGTGCCCTAAATGTAAAGGGAAGGCACATTCCTTCACATGGCCCTTATGTGCCCCACAGCTAAACCATTTGGAGTGGAATCACACCACTTAATGGCACTGGTCCTGAGATCAGGGCTGCCACAAACCCTTGAATACTTACTGGGGGCTGACTTAACTTACAGAATGCCAGTGTCCAGAAGGAGACTCTGGGCCTTGGCACTAGTCAATACTAGGAAAATCATTACCCAGCAATGGTTTGGCCCATACCCGCTCCAGTGCTGTGCAGCAACAATTTGCTCCACTGCCTAAAGACAGAAAGAATGCAGATGAGTGCTAATTCTGAGGGTGATACTGCAACAAAAAGCATCTAATTGTCATCTTGATTATTCATAGTTGCAGGATACACAATATCAAAGAAAGGAAGTGTGTCTGGGAACCCACGGTCTAACTATGTGAGCCTGTAGCTTAGTGATTAGAGCACCGAGATGATATTCTGGGGCCTGGGTTCAGTTCCCAGTAGGTCACATTATTTATTTCTCACCACAGGTGGTGGTAATTTGGTGAGATATGGCAACCCCTGATATAAATTGTTGAGCAGGCGATCTTCCCCTCCTAGACCTATATAGGTCTCTGGTGGTACCACCCCATCATACCACATCAAGAGCTTGGGTGTGAGTTATATGCAGTTATAGACATTGACACTATCAGCACCTTTCTAATTATGCTTCCTGTGTTGTCCTCATTAGGTAACTATCTGCTGATGTTATCCCTTTACATGCCTATGCTAACATCTTAACTGCCTGTCTGTGGGTTTAGCATTTATGTATGACAATCACTTTCCTTTTTGTTGAACTGTTGTCTCTTTTGTCAGTGTATGTGTTATATCAATATAATTAATGGTTTGCATTTCTTCCCATTGAAAAAGCCATGCATTAAATGCCGTAATACACGAGTGTGTATTACAACATTCACGTGGCTCCTTTCAATGGGAGAAGACATGAGCCATGCTGTGGCTTGAGACTGTCAAAATCACTCGCCCTCATGAGTTCCCTCTTACCTCAGTAACTGCTTTTAATTAGAAAGCCGGACAGTAGTTTCTCAGGAGAAATGCCTGAGGTACGCATAACTTGCCAAAACTACTAAATCTCATCAAATCGTTAAAATATTTTAAATTTCTGCTCAATTATTTGCCTATCTAATTACTTTTCACACGATCCCTAACTAAATTTCCTCCCCACAGTTCTTTCTTCTCCCCTCCCTCTGCAGGTCACATGACTCCACTACCAAGCAATATGTAATAACGCCCGTAGCAACAAAGAAGAAATACATCAGAAGATACAAATAAACTGTTTTTTCATTTGTTTTAGTTTCTAAAGAGTTAATTCAAACTTTGTTATAGCTAAAAGATTTAACAGTTACTGTTGTTCTCTTCACTATTTAAACAACTTTACTATTAACAAAAATTAAAAAAAAGCATGGAACTAGGTAAGACTGCCTACTGTCTTGATTGCACTTCCTCTGGCAAAAAAACGCAGCCCCTGAATTATATAAAACAAAATTTGGGGTGCAGTGTGTAACCGTAAATTTTACATATACCCTTGTTGTTGGATGGCTGCATAAACCCCTTGGACTTCGCCCTCGGGGTTTATGTGCCATCCAACAACTCAAGTGTGTGTAAAATTTTCGTTACACACTGCACCCCATACTTTATTCTATATATAGTATATTTACACAAAAAAAGAAGAAATAGTTGGCTCAGTCAGAGCCAACTTGATGAACCACCCAGCTCAGTGACTATCTTCCATATTCAACACCGCTTCCGTGTGAGACTCCCTCATCAGGACCACGATGGTCCTGGAAATTACAGACTGGTTAATTGACTTCTATAGTGGGGAAACTGTTGGAGGCTATTATTAAACATAAACAAGACAGTAGATTTCTTAGAAGCTAATGGGCTCCACAATAGGAAGTGATGCATATTTATGAAAAGGAGGTTGTGTCAAGCAAGCCTTATTAACTTTAACTTGGTGTCTCAGGTGATGGATGAGGCCAGGCGATGAACATCCAATCTAGATATCAGCAAGGCCTTTGATTCAGAGCTGCACAGAAGGTTTTTCAGAAATGTAGGGGACCTAGGGGTGGAGATGCAGCTGCTCCATCTTCAGCATCTCTCCCTTTATCTCTCAGAGAGGGGCAAGCATGGCCCAGGGAACCTCCCTTCTGTAGGGTATCTTCTAGTTCACTACAAATTTCCTTGCACTATACAGCATAGGCCCCAGGGCACACTGAGACCCTGTCTTGTGTTTGAAGTAATAAACCATGGACATAAAAGCTTCTTAGCCTTTGTTCTTTACTGGGGATTACCTGTAAAAGTTCAGTTATACTCATTTCTACAGATCCAAGGATTACAATATATTATGGCATAAGTGATTTCTCTACTGAACTAGTTGTCAGTTCTCCAGGGGTTCCAGGCTATATCTTGACCCTGCTTCAGGGGAAACCTCTAAAGGCCTGAGGGCCAACAGGCTGTCTCCCTTGAGACCCCCCCTTAGAGTTCTCACAACCTCCCACAACCTTTCAATATTCCCAAAACATACTCCATGGGCATCCAGCACATAAATAGTCTCCAGATCCTAGGTCCTGGGATCAGTCTTCAGTGACGAGGGTCCTTCCCTGGCTGCCTATCAGTGTCTTGTGCAAAACAAACTCACTCAGATGCACTTGAATCATCCAGGTGTCTGGGACCTCAGTAACCTTCAGAGCCCTGTAGGGGCCGGGCATCCACCTCTTCTGTGCCCACCAGCTGTACCACTTGCTGTCCACATTTAGCCTAAAACAACTTCCTGGCTTTGCCAACTCCTGCCCATTGCTGGCTAGTTTTGGAACCTCTGGCACCATGAGGACACCCTCTTTATAGACTCTGTCAAACTCCTACCCATCTATACACTCGCTGATGATTCCAGAGCATTGATCCTCACTGACTTCCCTCAGTGATGAAACACCTCCTCCTCCTTCTGTAAGGAGGGGACTGTTATGTGTATAAAACTAACTAGATAGATTTGTTACAATTATTCTTGGAAATGCCAAGACCCTCCAGATAGCATGCCTATATAATCCCCCCAGAGTAGCCTAATTGGCTCTAGATGCTCTAACCAAGATGTTGGTTGAACAAGCCCCCTCTGAAGTAATCCTTATGGGAGACTTTAATCTTCATTGGGCATCTGACTCTGAACAGGGTTACAAGGCATCCCTACTGGAAGCACGCCTGACCCAGGTCATCACCAAACCCACAAGACATAATGCCAAAACTGGCAACCACTCAATTATCGGCTGGGCGCTGGTCTCCAACCCCTGCAATATACAAGCAGCTGGCACTCTCTCAGATGCTCTGAGCAATCACTCTCCCATATTTTGCATATGGAAGAACCAATTTCCCCAAATCCCCCCCCTCCTCAGATCTTCACTGCGAGGGACTTCTCCAAGTTCTCAGCACCCGGTTTCCAAGTTTATCTGTCCAACCTTGACTGGAGCCCAATCCTACATTTCTCAACAATTGATGAAGCTCTGGAATTCTTCCAGAAGAGCTTCCTGTCAGCAGCCAACTCAGTCAGGCATGCTCCACTAAAGAAGCTTAGGGTCAAGGGACAATGCTACAAATGGATTACTCTTGAGCTCAAGACCCTTATGACACAGCGGGACAAGGCTTGGGAAAAATACAGAAAGTTGTGCACATTCTAGACTGGTCCAACTGTAGGGTGCTGAGGAATCAAAGTAAAAAACGTGCTGAAGCAGCCAAGTGTGCATATGTTAGGAATTCCCAACAGACCTTTCTAACTGATCCAAGGTGTTTTTGGCAGCAAATTGATGGGCTGATAAAAGGTGATAAGAAACCCTCGCAAGGCACAATTGTCTCTAATGGCCAAATCAATAGTGACTGCCAGGATGCATTCAATGCCTTTAACTGCTTTTTTTACTGACCTGGAAGCTTATAAAGCCAATTTTACACCCCAGGCTTCCGCCCGACCACCCCCCCACCCAGGCCTGAAACTTCACACCCACAATTTCACCTACAGAGAGTAAAGCAAGCAGATGTTCTCCCTTTCCTAAAGAAAATAAAAATGAAAAGTACAGCTGGGCCAGACAGATTGGTCCCCAGACTGTTGAGAGATGCTGACCTATTTCGCTCCTTTGCATCCTAACCAAAATCCAGGAGCAGCTTTTATACAACCAACTTCATGACTATATGGAGATGAATCAGATACTGGTGCCTAACCAGCATGGGTTCAGATAAAACCACAGAACAGATACTGCTCTGATTAAGTTAACGTCTGACATCTTCAAGGCCCTCAATAATGGCATCCCCAATGGCGCTATATTTATCGACCTAGCTAAGACCTTTGACTTGGTCAATCATAAACTATTGGTAGACAAGCTAAAACACATTGGCCTGTACCACCACTCCCAAGCCTGGTTTGAGGTCTACTTGTCCCACCGTACCCAACAGGTTAAGTGGAGAGTGTCCACATCCGGTTGACTCTCTGTTAAAGAGGGAGTACCACAAGGTTCGATCCTAGTCCCCCTCCTGTTTTCCCTATTTGTAAATGACCAAATAGAAATTGTGGAGGCAGCTCAGTAATCCAATACCCTGACTATGCTGTACTATACAGAACCTCTGATAGTGTATTGGCCCTCGGTGCCCAACTGCAGGAGGACTTCAAGATCCTCGAAAGATGGCTACTAGCAAATAGACTCCTGTTAAATGATAAAAAAAAAAAAAAAAGCCATGCTGTACTGAACTAGAACTCTAGGCTCTGACAGAACCCTGCTGCTCTCCCTCGTATCCTCTTTAGGTATGCCCATAGAGGTTGTGAACTCCTTCAAGTACCTTGGCCTAGTCCTCAACCAAGGTCTTACCTTCAAATGCCACATTGACTAAGTGACCAGAGCCCTACATCAGTAGCTAGGCCTTCTCTACAGGCTGAACTCACAACTCATTCCAGAAACCAGGATAGCTATAGCAAATAGCATCCTGCTACCCAACCTCACCTATGTTGCTCCAGTCCTACAGTCCCTCAGAGCAAGAGAGTTTGGGAGGATGCAAATACTATATAATAAGACAGCATGGTTTGCAACCAAATCTAAGTTGAGGTGCCATCACTGCGAGATACTAGACTCCTTAAACTGGCTGATCCTCTCTCAACGGCTCCGGTGCATTACCTGCAAAATAATAAATAATTCTCACCTAACAGGTCTTACTGGGCTGCTGATCCCCAAGGACCCAGGTAGAGTGCTCCGCACCTCATGCAGAAAGCTTCTGGAAGTGCCCAGGGTATGAACTACAGTACGTAGCAAGTCCTTCTCACATGTGACTCCAATGTCTTGGAATTATCTCCCAGACCATGTGCAAAATGCAGGCTCCCTGGTCTCCTTCAGAAAAGGGCTTAAAGTGTACATGCTGGAAAACAGCCAATGTGCATGCTAGGGATAACTTGGAAATAGACCCCCAGCAACCCACCTTGACTGAGGTGTAAGAGCCCTGGCAAGAAACTGCACAGCCAAAGAATACTGAATAACAAAAGCAATCAGTGTGTCTTGATGTCTGCTACCTGCACCACAAGTAACTTGTATTAACAACTTGTCTTGTTGGAAGCCTCCAATTGTGTAACTGGATGTGATTATGAAATACCATTGTACAGTATGTTCCTCTGCTAAGTAAGACTTCTTGCAAATACCATGATTGTTCCTAAACTGTATGGCTATATCCAACAGATTTTTATGTAATTAATTTCAGGTTGCCCCTGAAAAAGAGACCTCCGGGCCCCAGTTAACAAAATGAAATAAATAATAAATAAATAAACAGATAGATAACTACAGTAGTTTGGGGGATGACCCAAAGGGTGGTGTTAAATAAAAAGTACTCAGGGGCTAGGGAGGTGATGAGTGAGATAACTCAGGGATCAGTCCTCAGACTGGTGCTCTTTAATATGTTTATATCCAACATTGGGGCGGGGATTCAGGAAAAAAATTGCCTCTTTGCAGATGGCACTAACATATGTGGTAGGGTAGACAGTGAGGAGAGCTTTAGAGAAATGAGGAGGGATTTGGAGTGGTTGTAGAAGTGGTCAGTTATCTGACAAACTTAAATTCAATCCTAAGGAGTGCAATGTTATGCATATAGGCAAAAAGGATTCCAAGTCAGACTACTGTAGACTAAGCAATAGACTAGACTGTGGAGGAAAGAGACCCAAGACTATTTCATCAAATGTACTGCACAATCAACAAAGCATAAGAAAAAGCTACAAAGATGTTGGGATACACAGGCAAGGGTTTTATAAGCAAGAGGAAGGGGGTAATCCTACCCCTCCATAGGCCCCTGGTAAGGCTACATCTGGAGTGCTGTGCACAGCTTTGGACACTTCACCTGGAAAAGGACAGGGATGGTATAGAGTCAGTCCAAATGAAGGCAATGAAGAAGATTCAGGGGCAATGGGGTAAAATGTACCAGGAAAGACTGAGTCACCTGATACAGTAATGTATACAGTAGAATCCAGAAGGGAAAGGGGGGATATGATAGAAACATTTAAATTTCTAAAGGGGTCAACAAAGTGGACTATAACAAGTTGTTTAGGGTGTGAGAAAACACACCAACAAGGGGCACAATTTTAAACTGGCACAGGAGGAGGGGTGGATTTTTATTTACTGTATTTATTTAGTTAGTTATTTATTTCAAAAAGTTTCACCAGGAATGACATTCAGAGCAGGTAACAGCTCGTTTCCAGATGTGTCCTGGGGAAGCAGGGTGGAAACATCATATAAAGCATTTACAAACTATATATATATATATATATATATATATATATATATTCATTGCAAAATCTCCATTAATGCATCAGTTAGGGTTGATTGAACACTGACAAAAGTTTGGAAATTCAGAGTTAGGTGCCAGCCCCTACCCCACCCACCCCACCCTCCATATACCAACAGGCATTGGCATTTGCATTGAGGTCATTGCCCAACTCTCACCCCATTCCATTTGTAAACAAGCTGAGGTACTGCAGTATAGAAGAATGGGGTGAGTTAAGCCTGATGACCTAACGCACACACGATGCCTGTTGGTGTGTGAGGGTGGGGGTGGGTGTGTGGGGGTGGGGCGGTAGGGGTTGGGAACCCAAACACCGAATTTCCAAACTTTTGTCGGTGTACAATCAACCCTAACTGATGCATTAACTGAGTTTTTTGCAATGAATTTCCCTTCATTTTGAGAGAATTTAATGTAAATAGTAAGTGGTATGTCACTGTGGGAGGGCCCTGCATTCTTGTAATGCTTAAATTCAGGCATGCTGTGAAAAAATGACAGCTGTACTGTTCATGAGGAGGTGTGACAAAATGTTAATGCTGAAAATCTGGAGTGAAAATATTAAAAATGTTCACATTTATGAGTGTGTGTTGAAACTTCACAATGCACACTTGTAACATTGTCATTTTTTGGATTTTTTTCACAAAATATTCAGCACTTTTTTTTGGGACTTCCCCTCGTGAACACTGGCACTGTGATTTTGTTAATCTATCCTGAAAGTTGATTTCACACAGCAGCCACGCCATTCTGCACCACAGGTGTGAAAACATGTTCCGGGCAGGATGTGTAAAATGACAGCTATACTGTTCATGAGGAGGTGTGATAAAATGTCTATGTTGAAAATCTGGAGTGAAAATATAAAGAATTTGCGAATTTACAAGTGTACATTGAAAGTCTGCAATGCACGCTCATAATGTGGTCATTTTTTAAATTTTTTTCACAAAATTTGCCACATGTTTTTTTTGGGACCTCCCCTCCTGAACACTGGCACTGTGATTTTGTTAATCCATCCCGAAAGTTGATTTTGCACAGTGACCACGCCATTCTGTGCCACAGGTGTGAAAACACGTTCCAGGCAGGATGTGCAAAATGACAGCTGTACTGTTCATTAGGAGTTGTGAAAAAATGGCAATGTTGAAAATGTGAAGTGAAAATATAAAAAATTGGCATAGTTACGAGCTTGCTTAGAAACTGTGCAATGCACGCTTGTAACGCAGTCATTTTTTGGTAGTTTTTCACCAAATTTGCAACATGAGCTTTTTGGGACCCTACCTCACGAACAGTGGCACTGCCATTTCATGAATTGGTCCTGAAAGGTAATGCCACACAACGACTGAGGAATCACCTTCCGGGACTGAGAAACAAAATGACAGTGGCAGTGTTTATGAGGTGGGGTCCCAAGAACCCCATGTTGAAAATTTGGGGCAAAAATTCCCAAAAATAGCTGAGATATCAACCTAAGTTGAAATTCCCCCCCCCCATTGACTCCCATTATACGACTTACCTTCGATTCTTCATTTGATCGTTTGGCATAGTTACGAGCGTGCTTAGAAACTGTGCAATGCACGCTTGTAACGCAATCATTTTTTGGTAGTTTTTCACCAAATTTGCAACATGAGCTTTTTGGGACCCCACCTCACGAACAGTGGCACTGCCATTTCATGAATTGGTCCTGAAAGGTAATTCTGACGCTACCGACTGCGGCGGGTGCAGGAACAGGAGCGCTCAGGAGCGCGTCTCGGGACCTCTGCTGCTACTTTCCCCAGCAGGTCAAACCCCCCACAGAATGCAACCGACTGCGGCGGGTGCAGGAACAGGAGCGCTCAGGAGTGCGTCTCGGGACCTCTGCTGCTACTTTCCCCAGCAGGTCAACCCCCCCCACAGAACGCTACCGACTGCGACGGGTGCAGGAACAGGAGCACTCAGAAGCTCGTCTCGGGACCTCTGCTGTTACTTTCCCCAGGTAAACTGGCCTCCCACCTCGTGGCTCTGGGTGTATTTTATGGCCGTTTTGTGATGGACTCCTGGCTACCTAGCTCCACAGCCCACTGATTGTTTCCGTGAACTCGGCTGTGGGTGCTAGCCTCCCGCCCACCCCAACCACCCCACCCAGGGGCGGCCCTTGATTTATTGGCCCGGACGCCCACGCCACTTCCTGTGTTGTCTCATCGCCCAAGTCCCCACTTTTCCATTTGCAGGTAATACTGGGTGACCACTAGGTGGTGCTTGACTCCTCTTCCCTTCCCAGCTCTCCATCGTTCCTCCCTATACTACCACTGTGTGCATCCACCGGTGTTCCAAGTCCACTTCAGTGGGTCACTGTTATCCCCTCCACTCCGAGTATGTCTATCTTCCCTGATCCAGCTTGTTCTCCTCTCCTCTCCTCATTATTATCTTCCTTGCCTCTCCTATGACTACCTTCTGCCCACTACTCAGCCATACCTGTGTCCCTAGTTGCCCCCGCCCCCACCCCCATCCTCCTTCACACACCCTGCACCCTCCATTCATCCCCACCATCACCTTGGCCTCCCTCTCCCACCCCCCATGCCCACTCTTCTATCATATCATGTTAGCATTCCCTGTCTGTGGTTCCCTGCCCATCCCTTGTACTGCCTCCCCCCCTTTACCCCTTCCCCTATCCGGGGTAAATTTCTCCTCCGCCACCGCCTTCCTAGGGCTGCTCTCCTCCTTCTGCTCCTATCTGGCAATATCCATCCCAATCCTGGGCCTGTCCCCAATGTCTCCCCTTGGAAATTGACTGGACTGCGTATCGCATCTATTAATATCTGTAGCCTCCTCAAAAAACTGGACTCCCTACAATGCTGGGTGACTGCTCATAATCCTGATGTGATTGCATTAGTTGAAACCTGGCTGTCCGGCTCCACCTCTGATGCCCAGGTCTCTCTCTCAGGCTACACCCTCCACCGGCTGGACCGAATCAGTAGAAGGGGTGGTGGTTGTGCCATCTATGTTAAAGACCCACTCCTTGGTCTAGCCCTTTCTCCCCCCATCCTTGATTACAATGCCCAGGCCTTAACTCTAAAGTTGTCACCTGACCCCTCCAGGGCTCCAGTCTTCCTGACTACTGCCTACATACCGCCTAAAAATCAAGCTCAGGCACTGGGCCCCCTAGTTGACTACATTACCTCCCTACCTAACCCCTCTGACCAAATCCTGGTAGGGAATCTGAATATCAATTGGCTATCTCCTGAGGGGTCCACCTCCCGTGAGGCATTCTCTGCCATTGATCTGACACAATTAGTCTCGCAACCTACCAGGTTAAATCCTAGCACGGGCACTGGCTCTCTTCTGGATGTGGTTCTCACCAATAGGCCCAGCCGCGTCCACAACGTTCAAATCCTCCCAGACTGCCTTAGTGATCACTCCCCAGTTCTTTTCTTTTGGGCAACCTCCCTGCCCAAGCCCCCTGTTCACACCACCCACCGTCGTCGGCTTAGACCTGGTGGGCTAAAAGACTTAAAACACCATCTAGCTGGCACTGATTGGTCCCCACTACTAAACACCCCTGATATTGACAAGGCACTAGCCTTCTTTGTCCACACCTTCAACCTTGCCTGTGACACTTCGCTCCCCTTACCCCACTTAGATCTAAGTAAGGCACACCCCTGGCTTACCCTGCCTTCCCTGCGCTTCTCAAACAAGCGGCTGACAACTTGTGGCACATTGCCATTGAAACTGGCTGTCCAGCCCGACAAACTGGCCCCTCACATGACTGCCCGGAATATGTGCATGGAGCGTCCATAAGCAAAGGCAGATTATTACCATGCTGCTCTGACCTCCTCCTGGGGTAACCCCAGGTCCTTCTGGGACAATATCAAGTAGCTAAATGGTGGAGCACGCCCCCCCCATCAGCTTCTCAACATTGATGGGACTACCTCCATTGACCCTGCCCTCATTGCAGCACCACCTCAACAACTCCTTCACTGACCTTAGTGCAGTGCTCCGTGCAACTTCTTGATCCCCTCCTCCATGTCTGCCCTCCATCTCCGCCCCCTTTCCACCTTCGCTGTCACCACCCATGGGGTTAGGCCCTACTTACTAAAAAGCCTTAAGGTGCAACTCCATCGTAACGACTCCCTTGATCCCTGTCTCTCGTCGGGTCCTGGATCAGGTCATCTCACCATTACTTGCCTCTTTAATAAGTCCCTCTGCCTGGGGCAATTCCCCACCGTCTGGAGGGTCGCCACTGTTACCCCTATTCACAAAGGTGGTGATAGGGCTGCAGGCAACTACCGCCTATCTCCATCATCTCTAAAGCCTTGGAGAAAATAGTTGCCGCCAAATCTCACTTTACCCTCACTTAAATATGAGGTCCTCTGTCCTGAACAGCATGGATTCAGAGTTGGTCATAGCACCAATACTGCTCTCCTGGAGTCTTCTAACTCCTTCATAACTCACTTGATGCTGGCTCCCTCGCTGGTGCAGTATTTATAGACCTATCAAAAGCTTTGATACCGTCTCACACCCTCTACTGTTAGCTACCCTTGCCAGTGTGGGCTTTGCCTCTGGTCCAGTCTCCTGGTGTGCCAGCTACTTGACCAACGCGCTCCCAGCGTGAATGCGGGTTGGTGGCACTCTTTCAGTACCTGCCTAATCCGCTCAGGAGTTCCCCAGGGCTCCATACTTGGGCCCTTACTCTTCTCTCTCTTTCTCAATTCCCTGCCCAATGCATGCGCAGGAAAAATCCTTCTCTATGCAGATGACGCAGTTCTCTTTGCCTCTGACAGTAACCCTGTCTCACTCCAAAACTCCCTCCAGCGTGCCTACACCTCAGCTGAAAACTGGTTCTCTGACCACTGTCTTGTCATCAACCTTAAGAAAACTAAATCTATGCTTTTTACTCACCCCCAAAATAAGTCCAGCAACTTTCCTCTCTCTGTTCACTCTGCCCTGAATCACCCCTTAGAACTTGTGCACTCTTATAAATACCTTGGCATAATCTTGATTCTGCTCTCTCCTTTCATAACCACATCTCTGCCCTGACCTCTGCCTCCAATGCACGGTTGGGTATTCTCTATTGGCGCAAAAAATGTCTCCCAGCAAACTCCCTTCGCTTGGCTGTCACCTCTTCGGTGCTCTCACTAGTTGACTACGGCCTTCCTGTATATGGCGCGGCAGACCAGACAGACCTTCACAAGGTACGCCTAATGCTTAACAAAACATGTAGACTTATTACCAGTGCCCATAGACTCACCCATACCTGTCATCTTTACTCCATGTCCACCCTACTCAACCTCGATGAGCGCCTCTTGTTCCTAACTTGCCAAGTTGCTTACAAAGCCCTCCATGGACTATCCCCGCCAAGTCTTGCTAACTCTATTCACTGATCCAACCCCACGGTACGCACCCGCGCCTCCAGCAAAACTGCTCTGGTCATCCCAAGGGCATGGACCACCCAGGGCCAAAGGGCTTTCCCCTATAGAGCCCCCTCCTGGTACAATTCCCTCCCTGCTGGCATCACTGATGCCCCCTCACTCACTAGCTTCAAACACTGCCTAAAAAATCACTTGCTCACTTCACACTCCTGCCACTGCCCCTGACCCCCATCCCCACCTCCGTGATGATGAGAGGAAAAAAAAATGGGGATCGCATTCCTAATTCGTTTAGCTGATAATGGTGTTATGACACTCATCACCTGTAACGTGACTGTGACTTATTGTTAAACTATGTTGCTGACTGTCTCGCTTTGCCTGCAACTTGCCTATGCCTTATTGCTGTACTGTATCTCTGATTGTCTCATGTATGTATGTTCTGTCTTCCTTATGACGAGGTACCTTTGTAAATGAGCCTCTGGCTCAAAGATTTTTAAACTGATGTTAAAATAAATAAAATAAAAAATTTTGCAGTTCGGCTTTGCAGAGCACAGACGTGTCTCCAGTCCTGAGAAGATCGCTGTTCCCGACCTTTGGAGGGTAAGTATGGGTGAGGGTGTGTGTGCAGGGGGTGTCCAAAGAGAAGGATGGGGGGGGTGGTGGCAGCGTGACAAAAGAAACAGGAACAATTATTAATGCGAACAATCCTGAATGAAATAGACTCCTGTTCCCCATGTGTAAATCTTGCATCTCTCCAAAAGTTTTCTGATGATTCTGTGACATCTGCCTATGTTCTCCCAATGCCTGCCCCCAGTTCATACTGCACCTGCATTCATTAATATCAATGATGACTCGCAAGGGTTGTTAAGTGGGTGTACAGAACAGGCTTCTATCCCTGAAAATGATATAATGCCTTTCAATACTAGTTCCTCTGTTCTTTCTATGTCTGTACCTTTTTTAATAATGTAGTGCAGGAAATGGTAACAATCCAGGTAGGACAGGAGAGTACATCTGAAAATAGCAGTAGTGATAATTTAATGGTACCAGTAGTGAATTTGTCTGATCATAGTTTAACATGAGATTTCAGTATTAAGTAAGGGACTACCATTTTGTCCTACCATGGATATACATTTTTTTAATACATTTGTGGACTTCCATAAATTGGGACGAAATCTCACTTTGAAGTGTGTCTATGAAGGTATGGATAATAACTATGGAGCAAGTAACACTGCCTCCAGACTACAACCTAGATCAGAATTTTGTCCTCCTATGAATCCCACAGTTTCTGTGTTCATTAAGAAATGTGAACTTGATTTTCAGCATCTTCAAGAAGGGACAAAAGTGAGATTCAGGGATAATTGCACTAGGGATGAATGAGCTGCTTTGAAATCCTTAAGCTTGAATAGTCACATAACAATTAAACCAGTGGACAAGGGAGGAGCAGTGGTGGTGCTTAACACCAGAGACTAATTACAGAGGTTAGTAGTCTAGTAGTCATCACAATGTCAGCTGCAGCATTTACGAAGCCAGAAAGATCCAAAAATGTTTACGTTTTTTGTTTAGTCAGCGATCTTCTCAGGACTGGAGTCATGTCGGCACTCGGCAAAGCCAAACTGCAAAATGAAGAATCGAAGGTTATCCCGGCACTCTATGCCTCTTTGCAGTGTATGGGATCAAAAGACCACATCACTATTTCTTAACAACAAAAACTACTCAAAACAATCTTCTGAAAATGGCCGTTTTGTATGTAAATAATTTAGAAAGATCCGGTTGGGCTGTGGACACCACGTGGTGTCTGGTTGCAAGGAGTGCTGGGAGACGTTGGCACTCAGCTTTACAATCATTGAGAAGGCCTAGGGATGCAGTGGTGAACGGCCATGTAACTAGATTTGGGGGCAGAAAAACAAAAAGAAGGCTAAATAAAAGGTAAAAACTTTTGGGTCTTTCTGGTTTCGTAAATGCTGCAGCTGACATCTTAGTGACTAGTTCATGAAAGCGCTAACTGACACTGTGGGATTAACATTTTAAACACTTGCAGAGGCTAGCGATCAGCAGTCTGAGAAAGGAATCTTGATTTAACCTGGCGTTCCATCTTGTAAACTTATCGCTATGACGTATTTAAGAGAGATTTATCACTGATGTCATAGCGATGAGATTACAAGGAAATTATCTGTTTGTTTTCCATCCATAACAAGCGTCTCCCATACATTATATAGATGTTAATTCTCTATATACAGTGATGCCACATCAGGAGGGGATAAGTGCTTTTACCTATTTCTTAGAGAAAAGGACTGAGGAGGAACGTGTTAGAACCCCCACACATTTTCTTGTCCAATTGGCAGGTTTGGTTTTGCAAATGAACATTTTTTTGTTTCAGGGACAACTATACTACCAGGTATGGGGGACAGCCATGGGGACAAGAATGGCCCAAGCTATGCTAACCACTTTGTAGACAAGTGGGAGGTAGATCACCTGTATGGCGCCGCAACAAATCCATGCATTCATTGTCTGGATTTGTGGCAGCGCTTTATAGATGATATATTAACTCACTGAGGCCTCATGAGCTCCTTGAGAGTTTCACCACTTGTGGCCTGTATACTTTTAACAGTGCAACCTGGAACTTTTTGAGAAAAATCAAGTCATAATCAGCATGCCACAAACAAATGTGAATAACTCATGAACCATACGTGCTACACACAAAGTGCAAGTGGCAAAGTTGTTCAGCACAAACCTACCTTTCCAATGGTGCTATGCAATTAATTATAAGTAGTTCCTATTTTTTCTGTAATGGTTGACATAGCAAAAAATGTTTTTTTTTTTCAATAAAATAGGCAATGGAAACAATTTTTTGTGGGAAAATATTTAACATATCAACACCAAATTAAGCATCCATGCATTAGATGGAGGTACAAAACTAATTTTGTACTAAAAAGCAGTTTTTCTAATGTGATGCATGTATTTCTTTTCTGTTTTATTAAGGTGGCTAAGTGAAGCTTGAGAGACAAATGTCAGCCATTAACACTATACTATACAAAATTGCGAATATCTTGTGAAGTATTCATAACAGACATAAAGTATTAGCAGCAAAGTTGTTCAGCAGATCATTACCTTTCCAACGGTGCTATGCAGTGAATTCTACTCAGTTTAGTTTCTGAAATATTTAAGTTTTAAGCAGTGACATTCTCAGGCATCAAAAGTCCTCAGTGGCATAAAGTGCATGACTTCTGGAGGTGTTAAAGAGCTCAGGAGTATCTTCTCTGCTGCCGCCTACAGGTGTCTTGGAGCCTTAATGAGTTTTTAATTTTGTGGAGGTGTTAAAGACCTCAGGAGTATCTTCTCTGCTGCTGCCTACAGGTGTCTTGGGGTGTCAATGAGTTTTTAATTGTGTGGAAGGGCAGACGAAAGGAGTTACTGTGCTTTGTGCAGTGGATGGAGCACACCAGTAGTTGCCTAAGGTATAAGTTTGAGCTTAGTCAGACAGACATAACTTTCTAGACCTTAAATTATATAAGGATGGGGAGGAGGGGCTTGTACTACTTTATTTCAAAAGACTACAGATCATAACAGCTTACTTAGGTTTGACAGCTGCCACGCCTACCACACTGGCCATAACATACCAAAGGGACAATTGGTTAGAACCCTGAGGAATTGTACTGAACAGAAAGAGTACATTAAGAAGAGGGGGGAGCAGGTCCACAGATTTTTAGAGAGAGGTTACAGCCAACACAGCATTGTGACAGCCATCAAAAAAGTAGATAGACTGGATAGGGGTGAAGTACTGCAATATAGACAACAGGAGGTTAGAAAGGAGAGCCCTGAGTGCCCCTTTGTGACTGACTTCTCCAGATGAGCTGATGAAGTTAGACAGATTATTGTAAACAACTGGCCCATACTGGAGCTTGAACCCAGGTTAGATGAAATAGCTAAAAGAGGACCCAAGGTAATCTTTCATAAATGCAAGAGCATAAAGGATCATGTGGTATCAAATATGACACTGACTCAGGAGGTGAGCAGGCAGACCCTTTTAGCACCGAGGCCCAAAGGTACATACAGGTTTGGCAACTGTGTATATTGTAAATACATACAAAGTTGCAAAGATTTGACACACCCCATCACAGGGAAGCTCATTGAAATAAAAGATTTCACAACATGCAATAGTGTGGGGGTAGTCTATCTATTGTTGTGCGACTGTGGAGCACATTATGTGGGGTGAACGGTGCAGAAATTTAAGGTTAGAATAGGTGAGCATGTGAGGGCAGTAGAAAAGGGAGAAACCAGCTATGCCGTCGTGAAGCATATACAAAAAAAAAAAATTCTAAAAAACACATATTTAGCTTCCTTGGCCTAGAGTTAGTTTCATTGGGTCCCAGGGGAGGAGAGCTTTATAAAATGATCAAAAAGAGAGTTTTTGGATATTCACCTTAGGAGCTATCTCCAATAGGGGGTTAAATGAGAGTATTGATCTCTCAGCATTTTTGAAAAAATATAGATGCTAGAGGCTTGGTACTGCAGAACTGAATGGTTTGTTATTAAAATAACAGAAAATGCTTCCTGTTGCTGTGAAAAGGAATAAGGTACCTGGGAACCTCAGGCCTAACACCTAATGTTTATATACCTGAAAGAGAAGCGGATATGAAGTAAACATTTTGGGCAGGATTCACAAACTGCCCAGAACCTAAGTCCCACTCCACAACTGCCTTTGTGGACTAGAATCACCCGCTGCTGCGTGAGTAGCGATTCCAAGCTGCAGCAGTTGCGGAGGGTGTTATGGCTGCTCCCAGCAGCCGTAGCCCATTTCCGCACAGGGCCGGATTAACAAGTTGTGGTGCCCTGGGCAATGGAGCCCCCTGTGACTTAACCAATAGGCTGGGGGTTCGGGGGCCCCTGAAAGCTGAACGGTTTCTGATGCCTTAAAATGTATTTGGAGGGGTTTCCAGCTACTCTGAATGCCATTCTTGGGGTGGAAATAGAAGGCTAGAATGTTTGAAGTTGGATGGCTGGAGTACATTCACACTGAGTTTCAAAGAAGCACTGTCAACCACCTAAAGCCTACAGCTGTTCCTAGCTTAAAAATCACATTCTCTAGAATGTGCTGATGCAGATGACTTCTCTTTATTTCATTTTATATGCTTTTTATCTTGTATTTATCTTGTATTAACTTTTGCATCTTTTATCTGCATATTTTGGTAAATAAATATAAAACACTGGTGTCACACCATATTGGGATGAACATATAAGATCATGTTGTTCTTAGTCTTTGGTTTACTCTCACTACATCCATCCAGAACACCGGGATGGACCCCACGCAGTATAGCCACTCATTATGCAGTGGGAGGAGAAGTATCCCGTGTATCTGGACTGTTTGGAGGAACTCCCAAAGTTCAGAAAGCATACAGTGAGAGGAGATCAAAAACTTCAAACAAATCAGGTTTTGTTATGCTTGCAACAATAGCCTGTTTCCCCGCCCCATCAAAGTAAGCAGATAAGAACAACCCATTGTAACAACCAGCAATATCAACTAATTACATAGAAGGTGAGCCATCAGAAATGCATTTCTTTCAAACTAAAGGCAATTTGAGGCTTAAAGATTATGTGATTGCTTTGGGAAAACGTTGGTAACTATAACAGTTCTAGATATTTTGTAATGTGTAGACCAGCACTGGAAGAAGACAAGTCAGAGGGACAATGATTCTTATTGCAAGCTTCTGTCTTTGGTACTAAATAAATAGGGAATAACAGCTATGGAAATATATGAAATGGAGCCAGTATGTGAATATACTGTTTTAAATGATTCCCCACAGATTTTGCACAATCTTAAAAGGGTTGACAGAACACCTTTAAGTTCGCTGGCTTTCAAATAAAATGATTCTGAAAAGTCCGTTGACCAAATAACAAATAGGAAAACAAAACAAAAAATCAGATGTCATTTAATTCCAATTCTTCATTTTGATAAAAAAAAAACACCTTCTATTGTCTATGTAAACAACCTTGAATTTCTTTACTCTGACATCAATAATTATTTATATTTCACCCATGTCGACTGAACAGTGATGATTCGGCATATAACAGCAGTAAATAACTACTTTCAGTCATAGTCTCACCTGGTAGCGTTTTCTTCAGTAACCAGGAAAATGTTTGTAATGTGATATTCGGGCACAATTCTGCTTATATTTTATGAATTCATTGCCTTCATCTCACTCACTTCTTTATTACTGACAGTATTTGCATGGAAACAAATCTCTACCCCCTGGTCTTCCTACTTTAGCTTAAGCTGAAGTCACAGTCCTCAGCCTGTGGCCATCATAATTTCCACAGTGAAACACTGTGATATCACAAACTAGGCTGCAACTGCAAGGCTGCTAAAGCTGGAGGACCAAGGGGCAAAGGTCATGTTTTTATCTAAATTTACTCAGTAATAAAGAAGGAAGGAGATTACCATAAAAGTAATGTCCTACATACTGAAAGATGTCAGAATATTATATTTTAAAAGGTTTTCCTGGATACTGGAAAATTGTTTTAAAGGGAAAGCATAATTCAAAATCAACTGCATAACCCCACTGGCCCAAACTCCTCATTCAACTTGTGAGAGTAGTCAAGTCTGGTTGAGAGAGTTTTATTTACTCAGTAACAGATCTAGGATCTCAAAGTACCCTACCAGTTTCCCTCATGTTGGTTAATTTATCAAACTTGCTCTGATGCCCTGTTCTGAAAAGTATGCTGCTGTGTCTTCAAACATGTGGCCAAGATGGTTACTGAAAACCATGTGCAGTATTTTTTTTCACATGGTCATAAAGAATCTATATGACATAATTGCTCTGTCAGTTACACTAAACTACTCGGGAATAATTCTATCCTGGGAGTCTGAACACAGAATAAACCCACAGAGCTGCACTATTGTGGTTTATCACCACAACTTTGTAAACTGGGTAGGAAAATTCCTGTATCTTGATTGGATGAAAGTATTCCAAAACCCATTGTTTGCAGAGTGAACAACAAATAGTTTGGGATTTATTTCTGCAACAAGGACCATCACACTAACATATTCATGTTTCCCAGAACAACTGTACATTTGGCCCAGATTGCTATCACAAATATGGCTACCACCTTTACTCAATAAACAAAGTCTCCTAGGTCCAAAATGTGCCACCCCAAATTAAACAAATGATTAAATGGTCTCACACTTCTTCTAAACCTGTATTTACACACACACACACACACACTCACTAAACACAGTAGAACCCACCAGGATGCAAGTGCAACAAAAAAACGACTGCAGAATTCTGCATAGTTACTGCAGGAAACAGTGTAATTTCAATGGTAGTTAACCACTTTTGCCATACAGTAATCTGTAGCACTGTTGTATCCTGGGGGCTCCACTGATGCACTACTCACAGTTTTAATATCTGGTGTTTCTTTGCATTCCATAAAACATATTCCTCCATACCTGCTTACTAGGAAGATCTGCTGCGTATGCTTTTACTGATAAAATTGAAACTTTTGAGTCAATTTGAGGCATCCTGTTGTGCGTGTGTATGTCTGACTGGTATAAAGGTTATGCCAGTAACATGCTGCAAAACATTGTACTCTTGCAGTCCATGGCAAACTAAACTCCATCAATGGTAGGAACACACATAATTGACCGGAAGGGATGGTTTAATTATTACTAGTTATATGTTTATGTTATTATCAAAAATTGTCAGGGGACCAACAGTAAAGACAACTGCAACCATAAACCATTCCAAATCGCTGAAGGAATATAGTGGAAAAAATTGACCAGACATAGGGACACAGCAAATTATATAAGAATGAAATCTCGGGATGCCTCATTTATACTGTAGCTTTTTAAGCATTCACAGATATCATTGTGGATTTGCAATGCAGTTAGAGTTAAATTTTTTCTGGTGCTGTTGCTTTTGCTTTTCCTGTACCTGCTTTCCGTACCCCATGGAACTAACTAAACTTCTATGCTGTTCACTCACAGTAAATAAACAGTAAACAGGACTTCCGACTGACTGACAGCCCTACAGCAATAGGATAACATGGTCGGACAGTCAGACTCTAGTGAAAGAAATTAATACCCACATAACATTTACAATATGAGAGGTCTTATGCCTACCATACTGGACTGTGACTTTTCTCTGTAGATAGGTATCTCTGATGTTGCCCCATGACACGGCTCACCCAGTGTGTTGTTACTGGCTGCTCCTGCTCCGCGATCACTCATCTGCTCCAAGCTGCAAAACCAACTACAGGCTCCAGATGACCAGCTGCATTTTTATCCCAAGGACAGATTCATCAGGTCAGCACTCAGCAGCAGCTCCTCTCCTCCATGTTCATTGGTAGTCTCTCTCCAGTCCTTTTGCAGGAACAAAACATCTGCCACTGGCTAGCCACACCCATACCTGATGTATGGCCAGTCAGGAGCAGCGATAAAGTGGCAGATCTGATTGAAGATGGTATTTACTATGACCACATTGCTGCAGCTAGCTCGCCCCATCTGCCCCCCCATTTGCCATAACGATGGTGCGAAAAGCCCAGCACAGACAGAAACAAAGGAGACTGATGCACTGTGCTTTGTTTTTTGTCTGCTGCCACCAGACCCCCGCACGACTATACAGTGTCCCGGCCGCTAAGCCTGGTGACAAATTACAATCAGTAGCTGCAGGGAGGGGAAAAAAATGAAAACTTGGAAGATAAAAAAAATAAAAAAGGAAACTCTGGGGGCCCTTCTAACTTGGTGGCCCTGGGCAACTGCCCAGTCTGCCCTATGGTTAATCCAGCCCTATTCCCGCAGCTGCGGCCATCTCCCCGGCGACGCCACCCAAAAGCAGCCGTAGATTGTGGAGCCGGTTGTAAACTGGCTCCACCTTTGTGAATACCCGCTGCTGCAGGTAACCTGCGGATCCGCAAGTTGCAACCCACTTGCGCCGAGGTTTACCCGCAGCTGTGGGTATTTCATCAAGTTTCATGAATCCTGCCCATCATGTCTTGCACTACATGCAAGTGCAGATTAAAAAGCACAATGTTTTAGATTCTGCCCCACTAGAAAGAGATGAATAAACTGATAATTAATTAGGACATAGTATCCTATTGAATATGGGTAGAAAATGCCCTGAGGTTCCCAAGTAGCATTTGATTAATTTAAACAATATGTAATGTAAGGGCAAGTAATAAATTGTAGGCAATGATGTTTTCACACTGTTTTCCTAGGTGGTCATGAGATGGTTAAACTCTTTAAATGTTGATTGGTTTGTTCGAATCACATGCTGTGCCCTGAGATGTATTTATTGAGCACCTGTTAATAGCAATATTTTACTCCGATGAAACCTGGCAGTGTACCAGGTGAAACGTTAGTTCTTGTTCGCTAACCACTTTATTGTGATTGTTTGCACGTCTGTATTTATATAAAGAAGTTTTTTTATAACATAAGTTGGCATTCTTGTGGTTTCTGATGCTGTGTGGATGCTTTTCCCCTTTTTTCTGTGTTTAACTGACTTTGGAACACAGCACCACACGTATCCTGGCGCTCCTATCATCCGTAACTTTTTTGGTGCATGTTAAATATGCAAGCAATTAATTAACAGTATTAATACCTATGAACAGAATATAAGTATAATGCTCACTCTTGGAACACAATGAAATAGAGGAACCAAATGAGGGAGAGACAGGAAACAAGACAAGGGAACATTGGCCCCTATGCACAAATGAGGCCTAGGTATGTGTGAAATGCATTTACCTCACCCTCGACCCTGTGCCCCATGGACAGGTGCGCCCATACTGGCATTCACCAATGCTGGCCACCTGTCTGTGACTCCTCCCTCCCAGCACACAGGACTCTGCAGGGAGGCTGAGGGAGGAGTCGTCGTCCCAGGTGGGCACCCAATGGGATGCCCCCCGGGACCCATAGTGGATCCCACACATAGGGTGGTGCAGGTCCAGGGCTGTGCATGCTGATTGCATGCACCCAGACCTGTGCGGCACCCTCCAGTCCTGATGCTGCTGCCCACAGAATTTCTGGGCTCTTGCCCGTCCAGCCACAGCACTGTCTCCTCCTGCCCAACGGTCAGGGGCAGTATGATGTGTCCTATCCTGGTCCCCGGATGACTCCATGCCTGTGCCCATGGGGGCAAGCAGTGGGTTATGGCAGGGTCTCCCTGGCATACCCTGTGCCACCCTCTGTACCCATGTGGCCAGTGCTACGTGGGTTAGTGAATGCCGCGTAGTGCTGGCATGCCCCCAGAATGCCCCCAGCGCAGAGCTGTACCCAGACATAGGGGATCTTCATGCCCCCCCTTTGTGCATGCCACATTGTGGGTGAAGTGGGTGTGGGGTGGCTACGCACCCATGTTCTGTGGCACATAGCCACTCCACACCTTTGTGCATAGGGCCCAATAATAGTAGCTCTTATAAAACTAATAGCACTATATAAACAGTTCCTTAAATGTTTAACTAAGAAAATACACTTAGACAATTAAGCAATAAGGCATGACAAGGGGTGTGTTATGGTAGGATAATGGCCCACCTTGGGTGAGTTGAAGCATGAGGTGTAGCCGAGTGCTTCCACCACTTGAGAAGGGCCGTTAGCCCAACATAACACCCCCCTGGAGTGCCTTATTGCGATTATGAAATGGGTCCTTTTTAGTAAATTTGATGCATTTTTTAAACATATTACTTTCAGCTGGGCTGTTGTGCTGGGATAATGGCCCTGCTGAAAGTAGCTCTCAGCCAATCAGAATTCAGCATTCTTTACACCCATTTCATAATAAACAAATTAACACTCACAAGAGCTGCATATAAAATTAGGGCATATTCTTGTAGAACAGAAACACTTGAAAATTTAGCAATTCAAGGAATTCATGAGGGACATGAGGAATTACAGTACTTCTGCACTGTCTGAGAGACCAGTGAATAGGTGGTGCTGTTTGCTCAGGAAGAGGGTCAATTCAGAGACAGTGACCAATTCCAAAGAGGGTAGGACAGATTTAAGGGGGTGGCTAGGATTAATGCAAGGGAAGCAAGGGAGGGTTTGAGGGACAATGGGGCCAAGCTGACAATTGAATTTATTTTGGCTTTGGTAACCAGGTGGAGCCCCCTAGGCCAACACCCATTTACAGGGTTGACACAGATATAACACAAACAGTACAGAGATACAGAAATGATAAGTGAGTAAACAGTTACATTTCAGATCAGGTAAAACTATTATGTTTACAAAAGCCAAGATAGGGGACTTTACCCAACTGGGCACACTATCCTAATCCCAAACTGAGTAATGTAAAGGTAAGTATCTTGGGCAGACTTGCTGGACTGTTGGCCTTTTTCTGCCTGCAACTTTCTGCAGTACGTGTGTTATGTTTCTATACATAACCCTAACTAGCCTCTCTTCTGCCAAGCTCAAGCCAGAAGTAGGAAGCCCAGACATGACTATCCATGGTCCTGCCCTCCCCCTTTATACTATAAAAGGTCAAGGCAAGCAGAGAGCTCAGGCCCAGAAGATCCCTGTTTCATATAGGATTCAAGAATATACAGATCCAGAGAGATCAGGGGTGCCCACATACAGAGTTTGAATGCAAGGACAGCAGAGGAGTGGGAGCCCCATCTCTACTCGCCCCCTTCTGGGGTGAGAAGGGGCACCTCCAGAGACCAGCCAGAGGAGGAAAACCCAGGAGTACTACCCAAGATAAATCACCACCTAGACCTGAATGGCAGCAGGGAGTAGTGGTGGGCCTAATCTCAAGGGAGGTCAACAACATACTTGCGGATTCACTCCCACAAAGAGAAGTATGCTAGGGCTGGGAGCAGTATGTAAGTAAATATCCATTAAATAGTTCCAGAGAAGGAAAAGGTACCTTCAAAGTGTAATGTGTAACCCTTAGGTGAACTCTGGTGTAATGCACTTAGTATTGGTTGATCAGGATAAGGGGTCAGGCAAGAGCTTGTGCCAGTAAAGTCCCATGGAGTTGGTCATGACATGGGAGTATGTTGCTTTGGGTCACTAGGACCATCAGTGTGCTGTTGGAAGGGAGACATACATGGCTGAACCAACTATTGGATATCTTAGGCGTACACAACAGTCCGATTGCTAGCCCATGAGTTGCCACTAATCTGCACAGAGCCACAAGTAGACATAGCTGTCCCCCAGGGTAGTGTCTCACCCTGCCTGGGAAGGGTGCCAAAATGCATCTGGTCTTGTGGGTGACAGTCTGCAAGGAACCCTGTATGGGAGACAGGGTTTTCAACATTTTAAGAAGTGCTATGCACAGTCAGTTCGAGGGGCAGTGCGGTAGCACATAGTAGCAGTAATAATAATGACATTAATGGTATTGATCATGCCACGGTAAGTGATTAAGTTATGGCAACAGGGATTGAATAATGGTAGTGTGGGAATGGGAATATCTGGGCATGTTGGTTAGACAGGAACAAAGTGTCTAACAATATTTCCATGAACAGTGCTAACTAATCTGTTCTATTTATTATGTGGACTTGAGGCTAGCATAGCTAGACTGTCATTGTCTAGACAGAACTGTTAGTGTTGCTGCTGTTATCTGTTTGTGTTTCTTTCAAATATGCACTGGATGGAACTTATGCAATTGTCGGGGGTGACAATTCCTGACCCATGGGAGAGTGTAACCCCCCCCCTTATGAGTGGGGGGCTTACCTTATGAGGTGGCCCACAGTGTCCATTTAGTGGCTTCGAGGGGATTCGGGCCATGGTGCCCGCAGTATCTCCGTGGTTGCTGATGCTCTCCTGTTCCTCGACCCATGCACAGAAGGGGACTGAGGTCCAGAATTGTGTTCCTGCGCCTTTGGGTGCTTGCAGGAGGCATCCAACTGGTCCAGGGAGTAGCCGTGTAATGGACTGGCATAACATAAACAAATATTGCTACCTGGCACCATCTGTGCATGTGAGGCTGGCAGAAGGAAGATTTAAAGAAGCCTCAGCTCCAAAAGGGTATTTGGCCATTGGCCACTATTAAAGATTATCCCCAGCTCCACAGCAGGCAGCAGAGCAGGGGAACAGCTGAAAGATGCCTCTGGGCATGGAGGGCATTTTGTTCTGCCCTCAGAAGGGCAAATAATATAATATTTAAGGGCATGTGTTTGCTGAGAGGTAAAATATAAACAAATATGGCAGCCCCCATGTGACTCCTGTAGCGGGGGGGGGGGCACTGGGTAGTGTCAAAGGGCATGGAAAAGCCCAGGACCACTGCAGCCAATAGGGTGGGAGATTGTTGCACTCTAGAAATGGGACTTTAAGCCTGCCAAAGGGAAAGATCCAGCAGAGAGATCCCCTGAAGAACAGGCAGGACAGACTGAGCTCAGGCTACCCAGCCCCAAGACCTATTCTGTTTACCCAGTGGCCTGTCCGGTCCCAGAGCTGTGGAGAGAGACAAAACGCCTTCCAGCTGTTATGTGAGAGGAGGAGACAGCCAAGCCCAGAACTGTTCCCATAGTGGGATTTGAACCTGCTGCTGGTGAGTTGCAAGTGTGGATTGCAGCTTGAGATTAGAAACTGGAAATTTGTAGCCGGGAGCAGAGATTTGCTGAGAAATTAAAGAGAGTTTGCAGCCGAGAATCAAAACACTCTAACCTGTGTGCCCCTTGGAGGGATAAAAGTGCTGAACTGTGTAAGGACTGCATAGCCTAAGAGAATTGGTGTGGGTGAGCTGTGGCTAGAGACTGTGCCAAAGCCCAGCTGCAGTTGTTGAATCTGAGAAGGGTGTGAGCAGGGCAGGGGTCGACAAATCCCATAGCCTGATGTCCCGGGCTAGCAGCAGGTCAGCAGGGACAAGCATGTCATGTTTAGCCAGTTGTCCTCTGAACAACTGGCATTGTAAGTATTCAAGATGTTTTACCTGTGCAGTCCTGTAGGTGGCATATGTCTGGAGGACCAGAGTCGGGAGACTGCAGACTGAATTTCTTTCAGACAGCAGGAGGTGATTAAAGTATTGTAGACAATTGATCCAGAACAAGTTTAAAGTGCCGTCACGTAACTGGAGCCGAGGCAGCGTCAGGAGCAAGCAGGGAGAAGCATCCTAGCAGCCCAAGGAAGATGATCGGAGGACACGTAGGCACAGCTTATGCTACCAGGAAGTCAGGCTGACTGGCAGATAGAGGAGCCACTGCTGATTGCTGGACTTTGTGAGTGGCAGATATGATTAGTACGGGAGGGGAAGAGAGACCTAATGTGCACCAAGCAGCAGGCTAAGCAACCAACCATGTGCATGTTATGCCACTCTACAAGAGTATTTCCACCGGCGACTGAACTCGAACAAAATAAACTGCTGCATCAGCAATCTCTGTCAACCCCCAGCACTGCCTAACTGCAATTCTCATCCCAAGAATTCAAACACTGGCGGCTGAACTTAAACAAAATAAGCTGTGTCCAATTCCAACAACTAGTCTGCTCAAAACTGTGACTTTTCACATGTACTGAATGAACAGCAGGCTAAGCAACCACCTACACTGTATTCAGAAACAAAATAAAATCACCTGCATTAACAGCACTCTAAATTATTGCATTTGCACTACCTCGATGAAAATACACTTATAGTGGGATTTTACTTTATTTCCTAATGCAGAGTGTACGTGGTTGCTTAGCCTGCTGTTTGGTACATGTTAAACCTCTCAGTTTGAGCAGAGTGGTGGTTGTTGTCATTGGACGCAGCTTATTTTGCTCAAGTTCGGCTGCCAGTGTTCTTGGGCTGAGAATTAGTTTGCAGTTAGGCATTGCTGGTGCCAACAGAGATCGCCAATGCAGCAGCAGTACTGAAAATAAATCTTTCAAAAAAATAAATATGTTATTAGTTCATCACAGAAGGGTTGGTGAAAGAGAAGGGAGAGAAGGAGTGGATTGGGCGGGCTGAGGCTGTCAGCGACAACAAGCGGGACAAAGACCATATGCATTTGACCTCAGTAATATGCAAGGGGGATAATAAATACAGAGCTTATGACAAATTTAAGCTGCTTTATTTTCAAATACTACGTTTTTCAAAATATGGCCTTCTGACTTTGGACTACCATCTCAGACACAAGGACTACCATTTTTGAAACAGCCAGTTGTCCTGGACAAGCACTTTATGTAAGCAATAATACCCAACATGGTGGGCAGTATTGGGAAATACCGTACCGCCCAGGGGCGTAATGAGGCCTGACACTGCAGGCGGAGGGCCTTATAGCCCCTGGAAGGTCTGGTATTTCCAAATACTGCCCACCCCGGAGGGTATTATTGCGCTTAGAAAATGGGCATTGTAAAAAAAAAAAATGTTTGATAAAATTGTTCATAAATAATTAATTTTGAATAAGTTTTGCAATTAAATAGTTCCTCCGCCTTCTTTTGTCCTACTGCATTTCCCATAGTTACAAAGTCAGTTGTATGCAGTTACCATTGCCCACACAGCAGACTTTTTTTATGCCCCCAACATCGTCATGCAGAATTTTATTCATCTGAGGCATGATTTGTTTCATTTCAGATGCTATATGTGTGTGTGTTCTGCTTTGCTGCCTTTTTAACACTGGGTCAGGGAGATGTTGCCCGATCGGGAGGAGGCGTGTTTGAAAGTGTGAGCTTGGTCGGACTCGGGGGGCGGCAGAGTTCAGCCCACATTTAAAAAAAAATTTCCTTGGTCCTATGTGCCTTTGGTGGCTGAGTTATTTCTGTTTTGCTTTTAATGAGTTCCCGGTACTCGCTCTATTGCACAAAGACCAGGAGTGTGAAGAAGAGCTACCGTTTTCTGCGAGTGAGTCTGCGCTGAGATACCGCACCATAGGATCAAATCTGCAGCTTGTCAGTGGACCAGAACCCTCAGGTACTGTTGACTAGGGATACTGTACATCAGCAAATGTGTTGAGCGTATATTAGGGGATTGCTATGCTGTGTCAACGGTTTTTCTTTATTTAATAGTTGGGGACAATGGCACAGAACAGTGGTGAAGAACAGTCTATAGCAGAGAGCTGGCATGCCGGATCATTCACTCAGTAAGTGAGCGTAAAAATAGATTTTTTATTTCTGTGTCACTCTACGTTCTGACCACAAGATAACTGTAGTGCTTTTTTTAATTTTGTTTTTATTTTAAGAGGTAGCAGAGTGGCTGTAGGTAATGGGGAAAGAGTATTAGCGTTGGGGGAGACCACAAGCTCTCACTAAGTGGGCATTTTGATTTTTCTTGGGTGCTTGCAGCCAATTACAGAGCAGGCTGGGCACCTCTGTAGACTGGTACACAGTGAAGTGGCATTTGAACTGGCACTTATTTTTAGCTGGGCATCTATTGAAAAATAGATGCCCAGGCTGGATTGATTTTAGCCAATCAGGAAACAGAATATATTCCTGCCATTTTCTAATTTAAGATTTGTCAACCCCTGGAGCAGGGCTTGAGACTGTGCCAAAGCCCGGCTGCAGTTGGTGTTCCAGAGAAGTAACATGCCAAGCAGAATGTCTAGGGAACAACTAGCCTGCCCATTTTGCCTTGACCAATGAGGAGCCCGGCAGAGAGAAAGACATCGAGAGGCCTGTCAGGCGAACACTTCATACAAAGGCCTCAGAGGAGAAGACTCAAAAGACCTGACAGGTGAAGAGACCAGCAGCTGTCCATCTGCAACCTGCATCGTGGTGCACCACCACCAATTTCTGATACCACAACAGTACCATGGACTCACCTTGTTGAAGCTCCTGCTTCAAAACTGTAAATACCTCTGGGCTGCAGCTCAGAGGAGTTCCTAATTTAGCTAGCTAGCTAGGTAGAAAAAGGGAGGTTAAGTTCTGGGCAGGATTGTGTCTTCCACCAAAATACGCCCAGGCAGAAAAGTTGAAGTTCATTGTGTTTGAATTTTATTGGGTCCCAGTGAGAGTTCCAAGTCAGAGACTGTCTACCCTGACTGTATCTTAGCACCCCAGGTGTGGTACCCACCTCAACAACTGACTGTGTCTTAACGCCGTCTGGGGAAAAGTCGGGTGCGCCCACAGGTGGGAGGTGAGGGGATAGTGTGAGGTATCATTTGCTGTTGCTTTTCTTACTGTTGTGGTATTTTCTCCTTTTTTTCATCCCCTCCCCATAATAAAACATAAAGTTGGTTTATGGTATATTTTAGCATCGCTGGTTATTGTAAACTATTTGCATTTACTGAGTGGAGAAGGGAATGTGGGGACATGTACTGTATTTTTCTGGGGTGTGGTAACTTGCAGTGTATCCACAAGTGTCCCATATCACTACCCCAGGTGGAGACACTGTTCCATTTCTTCTCCTGTCCACTAGTGAACCCACGCTGGCCCCCTTGGAGGTGTGTCCAGGTGAGACCTGAGAGCCCCAGAAGCAGCCAAGGTGAGTCAAGGGGCTGTTACATACAGCATATTTTTTGACAGTTCCTTCCACTGTTTATATTTTATTTTTATTCCTATACCCCTCCCCTGAGGGTCACAACATGGAAACAAGCCTTAGCTTAGTGTGTCTTTCCCGGTAACCTTGTTTCAATAAAAAATAAATAAATACATACATACGTACAAAAATAATTTAATCAATAATCTGGTTCTTTCCACTACTTTAATTGGAAAATTGCATGTAGGGTCTTCGACTTGTAATGTTCTCCATTTGTTTTGTGTGGCATTCATGAGAAAGTCACCTAGGTAATTATTAAGGCACTCTGGTGGGATAGTGTGCATACGCTTGTGTAACAAGGGAGAAAAAGTCCTCCTAGAAATACAGTAAAATGGCAAATTCTGCTAACATCTTAACTTTTCAAGTTGTATTTCAGAAAGCCAGGAGAAAGTGACATCTGCTGGTGAAAATGGGTAACTACACCATGCTGATACAGTACTTTGTGAGGCATGATCCTTTCTTTTGTCAGGCATTCAAAACAACAGTCAGAGCCGATATGGCTGTTAATTGCGACGAGAGCTCCCAAAAGCATTGAAAAGAATATGTGGAGCTCTTGCCGCACTGGAGACAGCCATACATAAGAGTGCGGCGATAATGGAACTGCTGGCACATGCGCAGTTTGCCCCAGAGGCAGCCATGCGCAACATGGCAGTGATGACAAAACTATACATGCATGGTATGTGCGCATGCGTAGTTTAAGATGACACCCGCCATGTTGTGCATGGCAGCTGTCACTTCCGCAATTGAGGAAAGAAAAAGTAGCATGCCGGAAAGGGTGTGTGTTTAAGAGGCCTGTGGAGGGAAGGGCCACTTAAACAGCACCACCGAAATCTGTGCCAGAGCACCGTGGAAGCATACTGGACAGCGGACTGGTCACGTGCTTCTACAGTGCTCTTAAGATATCATGATTGATGACATAACATCTGCGGAGCTCTGACCCCCCAGCCGTAAAAAAAGGGAAGTACCAAGCAGAGAACAGAACTGGGTTTATAGTTAATTACACTATACTGAGCTGAATTCTAACATTGAAAATAAATTATGTTCTGTCATGTAGTTTAAGTGATAACATTCATTTACTTGGAGTATATGGAGTTTTAACCTGTTTATGTGGGTGATTAAATGCTTAGGCCAAAGGCCAAGACATTTAATCACCCACAGAGCCCAGTCTTCGTGAGTATGCTCCAACTAAATAAATGTTATTACTATTATACCAGTAGGAGTTTTCAAAAAGTGTTTTCTGTACATAGTTTTTTTTATCCAGCTCCGAATGAAAAACGAGCAGTCTAGCAGGGTGAAATCCAACTTTGAAAAGTAAAGCCATGACTCTGGGCATGCACATTAGCTCCGGCACTAATGCTCATGCTGAGAGTCACAGCTTTACTTTTTAAAGCTGGATTTTATGCTGCCAGACTGCTTGTTTTCGATTCTGAGTTGGATAGAACAACTCAGAACAGAAGGTACTTTTAGAAAGTAGATTTAACTGGCTGCAGTTTTGTAGTAACCCAGAGTTGGGAGCACCACAGAAATATAAAAAAATAGAAAAGTGCTCAGTTAATAGGTGCCTCAGTACAGTAAAAAGGTGCCCAAGAAATGCCCAGGTGCCCAGTTTAAAATGTCAACATCTAACCATGTTACAAAGTATTGTAAACATCTCAGAAATAATGCAAAAATTAAGCCTTTATGCCATGCTGCAACAAATAGAATGCCAGGCTGAGCTGATGGAATGCTCGCTGTGTGGCACCTGCCATGCTTCCAGAATTAGAACCCAGAGTGTTGCTTTTTGAAAAGTATGTTGTTACAGCGTGAATCCTGATGGCTGTGGAGGAGAGAAGACACTGAAAGCATAGTGGGACCACAGAGCTTACCTGTAGGGTTGAAGATGTCCCTGGGAGCTTGTCTGCGTGCCTCTGCTGCCTCCAGTCCCTGATCCTGCCAGCCTCCAGCCTGTGAAGCAGCTGTGCTGTCTGACATGCCATCAGGTCATCTTCTAAGAAGAGGAGAGTCTCCTGTTCACCATGTTGGGCTTGGAGCCCCAATTTATTTTTTTTTTATATTTAAAGTACAGTTTCCTGTTCCCCGAAGGCAGCGGTAGCAGTGCTGCATTGCGAAGTGAGATGGTCGCAGAGCCATCGTGCCGCTAGGACCTCACAGAATCCCCAGATGTCCTGTGCCCACCTGCAAGAAAAGCCTTACCTCTGTCAGCAGTACCTCCCGCCTACCTCAACACTGTCTTTACCCCAGGCCAGGGTGGTGAGTTAGTGGAAACACCAGCAGCTAGGTGCTGACCACCTAAGGTTATTTTTCTTTAAAAGTAAAAGTTATTTATTTTGCAGCGCAGTTGGTGCTGCATAGGAATGGCTGAGAGCTGTGGGGCAGGCCAGAGGGCTGTATTCATATCAATTAATATTCATCTGGGTTTAGTGACACCCAGGGGAGGGGCCTGGTAGAGAGGCTCTGAAAGAATAAGTTATAAATATTAATAGAAGGAAGCCCCGAAGGTAGAGTTAAGGTGGGGCAAGGGCAGAAAAGGTCCTGACTGAAGTCAAAGAGGTAGTTAAAGGGGCCAGCCAGTTAGAGGCCCACCAGATAGTTAAAAGGGCATTATAGACCCAGTATTTAACAGGGGCTGTAAGAGAAGCCCAGTGTATTTACAAGGGTACAGCTAAAGGGCGGCCCATTTCTTAAAGGGATGATACAGGCCCAGCTGTTCATTTAAAAGGGCAATAGGGAGCCCAGG
Source organism: Neoceratodus forsteri (assembly GCA_016271365.2). NCBI lineage: Eukaryota > Metazoa > Chordata > Ceratodontiformes > Ceratodontidae > Neoceratodus > Neoceratodus forsteri. Next base: position 1,353,600,163 of record CM057455.1, on the reverse strand, counting down.
ACCCAAGGGGAAAGTTGACCCACTGTTATATGGAGGGGCAAGATAGGCCCACCACTACTTAAAAGGGCAAGTTAGGCAAATCGCCACGTTGCACTGCCACATTACACTGTTACGTAACAGGGCAAGATAGGCCCACTGCTACTTAAAGGGGCAAGGCCCACCGCTAGTCATTTAGATTCCCCAGGTGTTATAGGGGCCGAGCAGCATTAGTGACCCCAGATGTTTATGGAGTCTAGCTAGCCATACAGAACCACAGTAACAGGAAGAACCTGATCTAGTTAGAGGGACCCCTGTTAGATAGGTCCACCAGTGCTAGGGTTCAACCAAAAACTAAATTGCCTGTATATTTACTGTGGTCTGGACACTGAGACTGAATAATTGACCACTGCAACCAGAACTAAGACTTTATTTGCCATGCTATTATTGCTACAATCAGTGAATGTGCCAGAAAGTATTGCTTTGTTGCCAGCATTTCCAGTTGCAAGGTGCTCGAATCAGTCTTCAGAAATTTTGCAGAATCCTTTCACCATTGGTATCCAGATCAATCTTCTCCAAAGTACTCCAGAAGTTGTCTTCAGTGCACCTTCGAAGCAGCCAGCTGCAGATCTTCAAGGAACTGTGCTGCAGTCGTTTGCAGCATCCTGTTTATTGTTTTTCACTTTTCCAGTTTCCCCAAAGTATGGCCTGACCTGGTATAAAGATACCACCCTTTTTCTTGTTTTATCATTCGTATCGAAGTGTTATCCAGATCTTCTGCCACAATATCTTGCATCCTCAATCTGCTCTTATTTTATGTAGTCCTTGGCCCGTCCGGCCTTGGTGCCTAGAATCCCGTTGTTGCTCATGTTTCACAGACTTCCTTTCTTCAGAATCTTCTTTGTGTCCCAGCAGTCCAGAAGAGGACTTTGGGCCGGTTGGTCAGCATCTTCTTCTTCTTCTTTGTCTTTCACCGGCAGTCCAGAAGAGGACTTTGGGCCAGTGGTTCAGCATCTTCTTCTTCGTCTTACCCCAGCAGTCCAGAAGCAGGCTGTGGCCGGGTTTGTTGTGATTCAGTTCTGGTGGCCCTCAGTGGGTTCTGAGCTGAGGAATTCTTTGCCTTGTTCCTAAAAGTCTGACAACCCTGGAGAGGTGGGGTGTGGCCGACAGACTCATGACCTGTACAAAAATCCTCTCTGCAGTCCTTTAGCGATTAACCCAGTCAGTCAGGTGTTCCCCTTGTGTTTTATCCTGCAACTCAGTTCCTTCTCAACGTCAGAGAAAGTTCATTCGTGCACAAACTGCCTTTCATGACCAATATAGACTGTTACAGTAATACGTTTACAGTTCCTTAGAGTGGAGTACTCCAGGTAATAGGCCCTAGGTAGAGGTGCACCTCAGGGTAGTATTGAAAGGATTATATAGTGATTTGCTGATTATAAAGTGTAGACCACTCGTAAAACGGAGCTGTTACAGTCATTGGATTTAGAGTTCTCCTCATATAGGAGAGTAGGGATAATAGGTGTTCCCTGTGACTGTGTTTCCCCACCCTGGTTTGGTACGAATAAAAAATACTGAGAAGTATTTGAAACCTATTTCTGACTCTCGCCTCTCTTTGTTCGGTGCCACCATCCAACCATTTGGAACCTGTGTTAGTAATTTTTGTGCAAGTTACTGGTGTCATTAACACAGTTGCTTTATTACCTATTTTTTATTGATGTGGAAATCCAGCACACATTAACATCTATCTTACCACCTTCGGGGTACTGCACCTCAATTTTGGCACAGCACAGCAGGGTATAGAGCAAGTCCTCCAAAGAGACCAAAGCCAGAGGAAGAGAAAAGTACAGATACGGAGCAGGATATAGAGTAAGTAAAGAATAGAGTACAGATACAGATGCCATCTGGATCCAGAAGTAGTAACGAGATGGATCGAGAGATGGATATAGAGATGGATGGAGCAAGTGGAGAAAGATCGAGATGAGTGCAACCTTCCCCTTTGACCATGCCATACTATTATGGTGTGCCATGGCTTCCTAGCTATACAGGCGAGCCAGGTGGTGGAGACTGCAGTAGTTTGAGAAAGTTTAAAGTGAAAATACAGTCTATTTTCTGACTTTATCAAGTACCTGATCATCAACAAGTGGAAATTTTATTGGGCCAGTTAAAAGGAGCGGCCCAATGAGAAGTGCAATCATGGCCAGAAAGAGAAAAAGCCACCGCAGATCAAATTTTCAATCTACTACGAGAAACATTTGATACCAGAACAGTGTTCAAATTGAAAATGAAGTTATTTTCGAAAACGCAGAGACCAAGAAAGACATTAAGGTAGTATACCCTGAGTTTACAAGAAGCTCTTCAAGCTATAGAAAGGATAGATGCCAGAGAAGTGCGATACCTGGATAAGACTCTTAAAGAAAAGTTAATTGATGGAGTCCTCAGTGACACTCTCAGGAGAAAGTTGCGAATGCTTCACCTTCAGGACCCCAATGCTCTCTTTTTAGATTTTAAAGAGAAGGCAATACGGATTTTTGGACCAAGTTGAGCCAGAGGAGAGGCCACAGTGTGCCAACAGCAGATGATGTTTCCTGGAGAAACATGGCCAGAATACTCCACTAGAGGATGGAGACCAGAGAGTCACTGGACGCCAGGAGCGCGTGCAGAAGGATACTCGAACACTGAAGAGACATACACGAAGATGGCTCAGGTGCAGACACAATTTCACAGGACTAGTCCAGGACCTAGTACTAAATGGACAGAACAAATTGCTGCTCTTACCAGAAAAGTTACAGAAGTATGCCAAGAAGTACGCAACCTTAAGTGTAACTGGAGATCTAGACCCGATGGAGATCAAACAGATGGAAACAAGGACCAAGGGAGATGCTGTCCCACCTGAGAAGAAGAGAAGGATGGCATCCTATCAACCAGTTTGACTCCCGAGGGAGACCCATCTGCAGGAGGTGTGGTGTAAGTGGGCACATACAAAGGAGATGCCTCAAGAACCCAACTAACATGCATGAGACTAAAAGGGTGCGACATCAGCTGTTCGAAGACACTAGGATGGAAATTGAGAGGATAGACCAGAAAAATGACTTGGTGAGGGACAAGATGAGAAATGCACCACTGGTTAGCAACCCCAACCAAGATGAGTGTCCTGTACTGGTAAATGTGCACATGGTGAAAGCAAGTAGATGGGATTGTAAGCTCAACACCGAGGTGGAGGAACTTTACAGGAAACTGGAGCTGCAGACTCAAGAATTCCTTCATCAGAGGATGAGATTAGAGCAAAAATGTAAAAATCTCAGGGAGACCCTTCGACAGCAGAAGAGAAAGTGTGAAGAACAAGCTACGCAGCTCCTCCAGCAAGAAAAGGAGAAGAAGCAGCAGTTCTACAGACAGGTCAAAGAGCTCTGATGCACTGTGGAAGAACTGAAGAGGCAGATGTTGCTGCAGGAGAAAGACAGTAAGGAGAAAAGGAAGAGACATGAGGCAGAGGTGTTGTAACTTGCGATGAAGCTCCACCTGCTGGAACTAGAGAAAGCTAGTCTGCAAAGACAGTTGAGAGAGTTGCCTAGGATGCCACCAGAAGCAAAGTATTTCCAACTGAATGAAGCATCTTCTCAGAGAGTGTCAGAGTGTACCATCCTTGGAGTGCAGCCTACATGCAGAATGGTCACCAGCCAAATAGAACCTGAACTGCTTACTGAACAAACAGAAAGTGCTAATCTGTGGATAACAAAAGAAAGGGAAGATCCCAAACCTCAAACAGTCTCGTCGGTCCAGGAACGTGTCCGGTTGCAGAGGACCAATCAGGTGAACAACCCACTTTTGGAATGGGAGCCATATACTGTCTTGTCAATTCCATACCCTAACCTCCCAGTTTATAAGAACCAGGCAGAAAATGGTAAAGGGGTTCAAGAGCGACTCGCACCCTTCAGATCTCCAGAAATTTTGAAAGGAAAGACTGACTTTAAGCCAATAGAGAGACAAGAATACCCTTCCAGAAATCTTACCCTGAGTAAACTAGAAACCCCGACAGACTTGTATGTCAATCCTTGGAATTACTTCAGTACTACTAACTCAGACTGTCTTGAGAGTTTGACACTTGAAAATACTATAGAAATAGAACCTGTTTCTATCGAACCTACAAGTACTCTGCCTCACAGATCTCAAAAGAATCAGTTTTGGAATTCCTCCAGGAAGGTTTCTCATGGAAAGTCCCTAGTTTTACACCCTGAAACACAGTATGATAAAGAGTTATTCCAACACGGTCACATTAGTTTAGTTTATGTTCCTTAGAGTATTAAAAGTTTTCTTAGACTTTAAGAAAGATTTAACTGTAATAGCCCATCCTCACCTCAAGTATATTTTATAGAATTTATAGATCTTAGGTAATAGAACTGCATTGACATTCTTACAGTTCATATAGAAATAGAATTAAGAAATGGTTGTACAGTCAATCTAAAGATTTAGAGATGTTCCTCATCTAAGTAGAAGTATAGTAAATTCATTTGAATATAATAGATGTTATAGAAAGAAATTTGGGGGGAATACATGAGGACATGTATTATTTGACGGGCCCGAATCTGTAGTGCCCCAGAGTTGGGGGCACCACAGAAATATAAAAAAATAGAAAAGTGCTCAGTTAATAGGTGCCTCAGTACAGTAAAAAGGTGCCCAAGAAATGCCCAGGTGCCCAGTTTAAAATGTCAACATCTAACCTTGTTACAAAGTCTGCCAAAGTATTGTAAACAGCTCAGAAATAATGCAAAAGTTAAGCCTTTATGCCATGCTGCAACAAATAGACTGCCAGGCTGAGCTGATGGAATGCTCACTGTGTGGCACCTGCCATGCTTCCAGAATTAGAACCCAGAGTGCTGCTTTTTGAAAAGTGTGTTGTTACAGTGTGAATCCTGGTGGCTGTGGAGGAGAGAGGACACAGAAAGCATAGTGGGACCACAGAGCTTACCTGTAGGGTTGAAGCTGTCCCTGGGAGCTTGTCTGTGTGTCTCTGCTGCCTCTAGTCCCTGATCCTGCCAGCCTCCAGCCTGTGAAGCAGCTCTGCTGTCTGAAGTGCCATCAGGTCACCTTGTAAGAAGAGGAGAGTGTCCTGTTCAGCGTGTTGGGCTTGGAGCCCCGGTTTATTATGTTTTTATATTTAAAGTACAGTTTCCTGTTCCCCGGCGCAGCGGCAGGAAAAGCACATTGCGGCGGAGACGTGTTGCAGAGCCATCGTGTTGTTAGACCTTGCATAGACCCCAGGATGTCCTGGTGCCCACCTGCAAGAAAAGCCTTACTTCTGTCAGCAGTACAGTGTCTCCCGCCTACCTCAACACTGTCTTTACCCCAGGCCAGGGTGGTGAGTCAGTGGCAACACCAGCAGCTAGGTGCTGAGCACCTAAAGTTATTTTTCTTTTAAAGCAAAAGTTATTTATTTTGCAGCGCAGATGGTGCTGCATAGGAATGGCTGAGAGCTGTTGGGCAGGCCAGAGGGCTGTATTTATATCAATTAATATTCATCTGGGTTTAGTGACACTCAGGGGAGGGGCCTGGTAGAGAGGCTCTGAAAGGATAAGTTATAAATATTAATAGAAGGAAGCCCCGAAGGTGGAGTTAAGGTGGTGCAAGGGCAGGAAAGGTCCTGACTGAAGTCAAAGAGGTAGTTAAAGGCACCAGCCAGTTAGAGGCCCACCAGATAGTTAAAAGGGCATTATAGGCCCAGTATTTAACAGGGGCTCATTAAGAGAAGCCCAGTGTATTTACAAGGGTACAGCTAAAGGGTGGCCCAGTTCTTAAAGGGGTGATACAGACCCAGCTGTTCATTTAAAAGGGCACTAGGGAGCCCAGGACCCAAGAGGCAACTTAGGCCCACTGTTATATGGAGGGGCAAGATAGACCCACCACTACTTAAAAGGGAAAGTTAGGCTCATCACCACATTGCATTGCCACATTACACTGTTATGTAACAGGGCAAGTTAGACCCACTGCTACTTAAAGGGGCAAGGCCCACCGCTAGTCATTTAGATTCCCCAGGTGTTATAGCGGCTGAGCAGCATTAGTGACCCTAGATGTTTAGGGAGTCTAGCTAGCCATACAGAACCACAGTAACAGGAAGAACCTGATCTAGTCAGAGGGGCCCCTGTTAGATAGATCCACCAGTGCTAGGGTTCAACCAAAAACTAAATTGCCTATATATTTACCGTGGTCTGGTCATTGAGACTGAATAATTGACCACTGCAACCAGAACTAAGACTTTATTTGCCGTGCTATTATTGCTACAATCAGTGAATGTGCCAGACAGTATTGCTTTGTTGCCAGCATTTCCAGTTGCAAGGTGCTTGAATCAGTCTTCAGAAATTTTCCAGAATCCTTTCACCATTGGTATCCAGATCAATCTTCTCCAAAGTATTCCAGAAGTTGTCTTCAGTGCACCTGCAAAGCAGCCAGCTGCAGATCTTCAAGGAACTGTGCTGCAGTCGTTTGCAGCATCCTGTTTATTGTTTTTTGCTTTTTTCAGTTTCCCCAAAGTATGGCCTGGCCTGCTACTAAGGTACCGTCCATTTTCTTGTTTTATCGTTCGTATCGAAGTGTTATCCAGATCTTCTGCCACAATATCTTGCATCCTCAATCCTGCTCTTATTTTACGTAGTCCTTGGTCGTCTCGCCTGGTGCCCAGAACCCCGTTGTTGCTCACGTTTCACAGACTTCCTTTCTTCAGAATCTTCTTTATGTCCTGGCAGTCCAGAAGAGGGCTGCGGCTTGGTGTTCAGTGTATCTTCTTCATGTTACGGCAGTCCAGAAGAAGACTTTGAGCCAGTTGGTCAGCATCTTCTTCTTCTTATTCATGTCCCAGCGGTCCAGAAGAGGGCTTTGGGCTGGTGGTTCAGCATCTTCTTCTTCGTCTTACCCCGGCAGTCCAGAAGTGGGCTGTGGCCGGGTTTGTTGTGATTCAATTCCAAGAACTCCAGGTAATAGGCCCTAGGTAGAGGTGCACCTCAGGGTAGTATTGAAAAGGTTATATAGTGATTTGCTGATTTCAAAGTGTAGACTGCTCATAAAGTGGAGCTGTTACAGTCACTGGATTCAGAGTTCTCCTCGTATAGGAGAGTAGGGATAATAGGTGTTCCCTGTGACTGTGTTTCCCCTCCCTGGTTTGGTATGAATAAAAAATCCTGAGAAGTATTTGGAACCTATTTCTGACTCTTGCCTCTCTTTGTTCGGTGCCACCATCCACCCATTTGGAACCTGTGTTAGTAATTTGTGTGCAAGTTACTGGTGTCATTAACACAGTTGCTTTATTACCCCTTTTTTACTGATGTGGAAACTCAGCACACGTTAACATCCATCTTACCACCTTCAGGGCACCACACTTTGAAAATGAAAAGCTTGTTCATGAACAAGTTTTCCAGCACCTGTGCCTAGCATACTGTAAGTGTGTTTGAAGTATGGATAATCTACTGTGGGGTGTGTTTAAAATGTGGATAACGTACCGTGGATGTGCATAAAATGTGGTTGTTGTAGATAATGGGATAATAATTGACAGTTTTGTTGTGTTCTGATTGGTTAAGATTAGATACCTGTGATATAATTAAGTGATAACATTCATTTAGTTAGAGTATACGAAAGCAATAACCAGCTTCTGTGGGTGATTAAATGCTAAGGGTGAAGCCAAGGCATTTTATCCCCACAGTAGCCGGTTATTGTGAGTATACTCCAACTAAATGAATGTTATTACTATTTTTATTTATTTAGTTTTTGTTGACCGGGTAAGTGCGCTAGCCAACAAGTGACTATTTTCAGGCACGACCCGGGAGGTACAGTTACAGAACACAGTGATACATAAGAGATTACACAAAGCAGGATACATTTGCAGGATACATAAGAAATTACACAGAGCAGGATACATTTGCAAAGGACAAAGTCACACAGTGTAGTCAAGCATAGCAATAAGGATAAAATTACATGTATTCAGTTGTTGAGAACTAGGGGGAGAGGTGGTAGGGGACAGGTGTAAGGGTAGGGCAGGAGAGACGGAGACAGGGGGTGGTAGGGCGAATAGCAAAAAAGGGGAGGACAGGAGGGAGTTAAGGGCCAAGTGCTGCAGATTAGCGGGAGAAGGTTACCACTCAGGCCGGGACGTGGAACCGGGAGTCAAAAGAGAGACGGAGAGGTCGGGAACAGACAGTGAAGCTATGGGTGCAAAAATAGAGAGGAAGAGAGGGTGATGTGCAGGGGCGGTGGGGGACTAGGTGCAAGGGTGAGGAGGTTTGAACTAAAGGAATGGGGAGGGGAAGGGTAGGGTGGGAAGGGCAGGGTATGGGGAAAAGGGATGAAGGGCATGGAACAGATAGGGAAATGAGTGGGGGTAGGAGATAGAGTGCACCTAGTAAGAGTGCAGCAGACAGAAGAAGGGAGGAGGACAAGAGGCGGGCGGTGAAAACGGCATTGGCGGGTGAAGTACTAACCTGCGCCGAGCCGGTGGAACTACGAGACGGCAGGAGAGAGGAGTCACGCAAACTGGTGGGAGGCAGGATAAAATAGGAGAGGGGAGGGTGAGGACTGAGCATAGGGAGAAGAGGGAAGAATAAAGAAGAGAGGAAAGCTGGCAGGAGAGGGAAGAAAGGTGAAAGAAAGGTAGGAAGGGTGGTGGCAAGTTACGCATTAGCGGTACAAGGTAGCAACTATACCGGGCCGGTGGAACTGAAAGATGGCAGAGAGGGGAGTGGAGGGCGGTTAGAGGGGGAGTGAGGCGGCAAAGAGCAGGAGAGGGGAGGGGCAGGAAAAAGGGAGGGGGTAATGACAGGGGGTACTGGAGAAATGGCTAAGTGGGAAGGGAAGAGAGCGGGGCTGGGAAAGTAAGTGTTACAGGAACAGAGGGTGCAGTATAAGGAATGAAGGTGGGGGAAAACAGCTCAGGAGCGAGGGCAAGCTAAGTGACTAGGCAGTAATTAGAGAGCTTTACAATTGGCATCAGAACAACAATGTTATACAGTATCAACAAACATGAAACATAAAAGCAAAAAACAACCAAGACTAAAAAAAGCACAAGTGCCTATAATACATAATAGGGAAGGGGAGGAGAACAGGTTAGGAGCATGGGATTCAAGAGGGATCAAAACAAACACATTTGACCATCGAGGTAAGGAAAGCTCTGAGATTGTGCTTAAATGCATCGTGAGAAGGAGCATTTCTTTCTAGTCCCTGGGCAGCAAGTTCCAAAAGTGAGGGCAGCATAACTGAAGGCTCCCGAGCCCTTTTTGTGCGGCAGAGAGGAATATTCAATAAGGACTTGTCAGAGGATCTAAGGTCCCGTGAAGGTATAACTGGTTGGAGTAGTTTTGAGAGCTCAGCTGGCTTTGATGCTCTGATGATGGTGTCCGAAAGGTTGCAGAGGTAATATTGCCTGGTGGAGGAGGGAGATAGCCAGCCCAGGTCTTTGTATAGCTGACAATGGTGCTTCAGGTGCGGTGCTTTAGCCGCATGCCTGCAAACATTGTTGAAGGTGGTGTCCCATTGGTGCAGAGCAGTTTTGCCTGGCCATGGTTAGGATGGGAGCACCGTAGGTGAGGGTTGGTAACATTATATAAGTTGAAGTGTATGTGGTGTTGTCTAGGATAAAAAAAAAATTTAAATTTAAAACACACGTACAGTAATACCCTTCCCCCCATGTCAAGGGGTTCTGATGGCAAAAATGGGGATGGGGCCCAAATTAGAAACTTCCCAGGAGACACAGCCTTTTAATTATATAAGATGGTCTTACCTCATTTGCAGGAACTCATGCTGTGGGGGGGATGCTCTTCTTGGTCTGCTGGATAACCCCAGGCAGGGTGGAGTGCTTCAAAGCCAGGACCGTGTGGACAGATGCTATTTTCTTTTTCTTCTTTGGAAGAAGCAAGCAAAGTTAAGCAGCAAAAATAGTCTTAGCACACCAGAGTGAAAATGATAAAACCGAATTTAATTAATTATTAAAATTAGTAAATACAGTTGTAGGGTTGAAAGGACTCCAGCATCAGGTTCTCGTTAGAGATAAACAAGTGGAAGGAATGACAGACAGTGGCAAATCATGTAATAAACAACTTTATTACAAAAACACACTCTTACAACCTGTAGTGCAAAGCGCAGGGAGAAATAACAAACTCCCCTACGTCTAGACACAGCAATTCTCAGCAAACCTTTCTAGAATAGTACTTTTTATAGGGAGATAAGGAAAAAGGTGCGACAATTCTCATTGGCTGAAGCAAGTGGTACCATTACATTGCTGGATAGAAAACGTAGAGTCAGCAGGAAGAAAAGCATTATGTTATACAGAAGATGTAACATTAGTTAGAACAAACAGAAGTTGTAGCAGGTGCAAGGTCATTATGGTGCAAAGCAGTGTCAGCAGAAACACATGTGTACAAGAATACTTTGGTAAAAAGATATGGTTAAGCCCAAAGAATGTATGCCTCATGTAAGCAAATGAACATTACATATAACAGAAAACTAAGAAATACTGCTGCAAAATAAATGTATACTGTATAGTGTATACACTTAGCAAGCAAGATCCCTAGTACCCATGCTTGCACAGTGGATACCCATTACTACATGTTAGTCAATACAGCAATATCACAGTAATAATAAAATATCTGTAATTGGTGTGTGCATGAGGGTGTGGGACCCAGGGCAACATTCCCCTCCTTGTTGCCTCAAAAGGGGCAACACAACTATGGGAAAGTGGTTGGAATCATTTACAAGCCCAAAGCACGAGTCTTGTAAAGGAATGTTAATCATAATATTGCTTGATAGCATGCCACAGACAGTAAAGCATTAGTATTAATAATATATGATAAAAATAAAACAGGGTTACATATGTGATGGATAATCACAGACTTGAAACTGAAATGGAGACAAAAATTTATGTAGTTTGTAAAAAGCAGACAGATAGTCAGGGTTACTGTCAAAAATGGGCCTGTTCAGGAGTTGGTACAGGAGTGGTCACAGATGGAGCACAAACGGTGCACCCCTTCAGGTCGACACCCCGACAGCGAAACACAAAAAAAGACCACTACGGTGACAATCGCTGTAATGGTCCTTTTTTCGTGTTTTGCTTTCCCCCAGTGTTCTGTGTAACAGGGTCCTGTTATGCAGAAAATAAAAAAGTTTCAAAAAGAAGAGAAATTCAAGATGCCCCCCCTTTTTGTTTTCATTTTCACACTCTCCTGTCTACTCCATCCTTTTCACTTCCTCCACTACCTCCTGTCTGACATTTTCAGCAAGCCAAGGTTATTGTACCATCACGCAGTCCATGGTCTTCACCCCTGGTAGCAGTTAGTAAGAAAGAAGGTGGAGTTAGGTTATGCTTGGATTTTAGATGCATAAATGCTGTCTCAGAGTTTGATGGGTACCCCATGCCAGGATTGATGATCTGTTGGACCAAATTGGATCTGTCCAGTATATCATTACACTTGACCTCACAAAGGGGTACTGGCAGATCCCATTGGCAACCCAAGCACAGGAACTAACAGCATTCTGTACTCCAATTGGGCTATACCAGTTTACAACCATGCCATTTGGACTACATGGGGCCCCTGCCACCTTTCAAAGATATATGGACCATGTGTTAAGACCCCATAAAGCATATAGTGACGCTTATCTAGATGACGTTGTCATCTATAGCCCAGACTGGGACACCCACTTAGTTCATTTAAGTGCAGTTATTCAGAGTCTGAAAAATGCTGGCTTAACGATTAATCCGGCAAAATGTGCCCTTGCTAAAACTGAAACCCGTTACTTAGGTTTTCTTATTGGAAATGGGGCTATCAGACCAGAAGTCAGTAAAACTGAAGCTGTGGCAAATAGTCCAGTGCCCCGTACAAAAAAGCATGTCCGCTCATTTCTGGGCCTGGCTGGTTACTATTGTCGGTTTATACCAGACTTCTCAACCATTGCCACACCTTTAACAAATCTAACAAGGAATTGTTGCCCCAATAAGGTAAAGTGGACAGCAGAGTGTGATGCCGCTTTTAGAAAAATAAAGGCGATATTATGTTCTGCGCCAGTATTACAAAGTCCAGACTTCTCCAAATGATTCAAGGTTCAAACAGATGCTTCAGATACAGGCATCGGAGCTGTTCTTGCCCAATGTGAAAAACATGGGGAACATCCTTTTCTTTTTTTAAGCAGAAAGCTCCATGAAAGGGAACGAAGATATTCCACCACAGAGAAAGAGTGTCTGGCCATGAACTGGGCCATTGAGACCTTAAAATATTATCTATGGGGTAATGAATTTACAATTGTAACTGATCACAATCCCTTATGTTGGCTTAATCTGATGAAAGACAAGCATATGAGAATTATGAGGTGGTACTTGTCTTTGCAACCTTTCAAGTTTTCAGTTAAACATCGATCAGGACCCCAACACAAAAATGCAGATTTCCTATCTAGATTTGGAGCGGATAAAGATGGCTCAGGAAAATAAAATGGTTGATGTTACATCTAAAATGTTAAATAATAGTTGCAAACTATTAGATGCACACCTCAGGGAATTGTGGTAACTGGAACCATATTTATAATGTACATATTAATGTTTGGTAAATGGTTCCAATTTGTTAAGGGTCCCTGAGGTAGAACTTCTGAGAGTGGGTGGGTGGAAGTTCCAACCCTTCCAAGGGTGAAGTGTCTCAGTCAACAGAATAAAAGCTTATTTTGTTGCCTTCTTGTGCAGGGAGGTATGTAACAGGGTCCTGTTATACAGAAAATAAAAAAGTTTCAAAAAGAAGAGAAATTCAAGATGCCCCCCCTTTTTGTTTTCATTTTGACTCTCTCCTGTCTACCTCGGGAAATATTAACAGACCGTGGCAGTAATTTTACATCAGCCCTGTTGCAAGAATTGTATAGACTACTAGGGGTTACAGCCCTTAGAACTTCCCCATATCATCCCCAGACAGACGGACTAGTGGAGCGGTTTAATAAAACCATGAAAAAAATGCTCCAGAAATTTGTGCATGAAGAGGGAAGAGGGAAGAGACTGGGACAAATTTTTTCCTTCCTTCTTTTTGCTTATAGGGAGGTACCCCAAGCCACTACTTGGTTCTCCCCATTTACCCTGTTGTATGGGTGCAACCCCAGGGGGCCTCTAGATGTAGTGAAAGAACACTGGGAGGTTGGAAAAAATGTTGGGGGCACAAATATTGTTGAGTATATGCTGTCATTAAGGGAAAGATTGGTGAAATATATAGCACTGGCACATGAGAATGTGGAAAATAAACAGGCTCGGAAAGAAAGATATGATGTAGGGTTGAAAGAAAAACAATTCAAGCCTGGGGAAAAGTATTATTGTTGCTACCTACGACTGAGAATAAGTTGTTAATGCATTGGCAAGGCCCCTATGAAGTTGTCAGACAAACAGGGGTGATAAATTATTAAATAGAGATGCCAGGGCATAGACCCTTAAAATGAATTTATCATGCCAACTTGTTAAGAAAATGGGAAGAAAAACCAAAAACTGAAGTAGTATGCTACATCCAACCAGAACAAGATAACACAGAACTGGATGTTGCATATGAACAGTTAGACCCTTGTCATGAGGAGACATCCATTCACATTAATCCAGATTTGGCACCAGCACAACGTCAAGAGATTGACAATCTCTTAGATTATTTTAAAAGCACTTTCACAATAACCCCTGGAAGAGCAAAGGGTGTGGAGCATGAAATCAAACTGTCACAGACCAGGCCCATACACCAGAAACCATATAGGCTTCCTGAAAAAGTCAGACAGGAGATAGTGGAGGAAGTGAAAAGGATGGAGTAGACAGGAGAGAGTGAAAATGAAAATAAAAAGGGAGGGGCATCTTGAATTTCTCTTCTTTTTGAAACTTTTTTATTTTCTGCATAACAGGATCCTGTTACATATTACAGCCAAGGGCAACAGATGAGGGGCACGCTCCCTATCTTGTTTCCTTGTAAGGTTCTAGATTCTTTAATAAATAGCCAGTTTGATGTTCTAGTGTAAAACCCAAAGGAAAAAAACAGTTTATTTATAAAACACATTGATCTCCTATTTACATACTGTAATTCTAGCTAACAGAGTTTTTACTGTGTTTTGTTAACAAATATTGGGATTCCCCAATGGCTGCAATTCTCAGCCAACAGCTATTTCTTTTTCAGCCTTTTAACAGAAAGGCAGCACCTTCTTTAAACAATTACAGCCCCTTTTTAATGAATATAGACACTGCAGGGCTTACTTCTTTATGCCCTCAGTATCCTTGCATAAATTCAGCTCCTTTTTATTTCCTTGGAGCGAGCACCAGAACAGGACTTCAGAGTTACTTGCTAGGGAGTGTAGCACTGCTCCTTAGTGGGGGGCTCCTTTAGCAACATACTTTTGCTTTGTCTGAATTTTCTAACAAATGTTTTAAGGGCAATTACTCTTTATATTAAAGCCCATTACCATAACTACTATCAAGATGTACAAACTAGAATTGGATAACAGGGATAGTAAAGCTTTAAGAATAGCCAGGTTGGCCACCCCGACAAGAAAATTAGTATAGCTAGGAAGTTAAAGGAGTAGACAGGAGAGAGTGAAAATGAAAACAAAAAGGGGGGAGGGCATCTTGAACTTCTCTTCTTTTGGAAACTTTTTTATTTTCTACATAACAGGACCCTGTTACATTCTACCCCTTCCCCGGACCAACTCCGACCTGGAGTTGATAATCCTAACATCCGAGGGGGTGCGGGGTGCAGCCCCCTGCATGGGGGTGTGGGGGGGCATGGCCACCCAGAGAAAACACTTGTTGAATGGGCAGCACAATACCTGCATCGGTATTGTGCTGTCGCTGTGCGGGAGGTCAGCATTTTCACTGTCGACCTCCCACGGTGCTTCCGAGCACAAATGGTGTGTTTGTAAAACATAGTGCAGAACTCAGGGATGTGAACACCACAACTGAGATATTTGAAACTATGTTAACATATGATACCACATAGAACACAATATGACATAACAATGTCTGTTGATGAAGAGTTCATGGAATCCACTTTGAGAGTGGATAAGGTAGATGCTACCTGATGTTGAGGTGTGGCACACCTTTGGAGCTTGATTGAAGAATCTGTTGATAATGTCTCTTGACAGGTAGGTCCTTATAAAACAAATATGACCAGTTTAGAAAGTTCATTATGAATAACAGTCCATAAAGCTCATCATGTGCAGAAAGGTGGTAACCCCACAAGGCACATGGGGCTATGCAGATGGTAATTGAGAGGTGAAACACCATTATAGTAAGAAAGTGAATGTTAATATTGCTGGCTGCTGAATAGCTGAATTGGCAGAGGCCTTGGTAGGGGGTGCACTAGATTGTGCATTGAGTCCTTTAATGAAATATCCATACACAATGGTGTAGTGTTTGTGTTACGGTAGTTGATCACACCCTGGCACAAAGATTAACAGTTTATAAGTAACAGTCCATAAAAAACAGTTTGTATTGGGTGCCAGCCAGGCTTGGAAAGAGCAGCTGTGGAGAAAATGGATGTCTTGCTTGAAGATCAATTGAAGAAAAATCTTCCTGCTGAACTTAGGGGATTGCCCCTACTCCAGGCTTAGCTTGAACTATAGGCTTGATTGTAGAGTCTGAATTGGTTGAACCTTTCTCAGTTGATTTAAAGTTCTACAAAAAGGTGTCATTTTGCTGAAACCATTATACTTGCAGAGGTAATAATAACTTGTGTCATGTAGTAGTCCTTATATGGAGCCAGTCAGGCACAAAGATGGTGATGACATTGGAGCTGTGGCAGCTGTTTTCTTTTCAGGAAAAATATGAATGTTCTTGCAGTTTAGATGAAAGTGCTACTGCTGTTGTACATGGAGAAGTTGTGTGCCACACTGTGGAAACCTGCAAACTTGTAAAGTGTGTTAGAAACTGAATTAAGAACACATAAATAACAATCTTGATTTTGCAGATCGCCTAAGCCTCTGGGTGCTTTCCACCTGAACTCCCCTTCCAATGTTCAAACTACTTGTTAGTCCTTTTTTCTTAAGACATCACACATTGGGAAAAGTAAATTCAGATATGTTTTTATTTTTATCCTTGTAAGCCATGGACTTGAAAAACTCCAAACTGCTATAACAGATTGTTAAACTTTTCAGAAATTATTTAAAATGTCATTATTTTTCTTTCAGCACAGTTTTTAGTTACAAAATAAGTTTCTTTGTCTGTACTTTACCATCCTTATCATCCACCAAGTCCACATAAATGGTGTTTCTGTTTGTTTATCCTTCTTGGCTCAATTACCTATTCCACACTCCTTTTATTCCCCAAAGTCCTTCTTTCTCCTTTACTTTGCGTGCTTTCATCTTTTTATCTTAGTTTTTTGGCCTGATATCTAGAGTGCTGTCCTCTGTCTGCATGTAACAAGACGGGCTAAAACACGCTATTCAAATGCTTATTTGGATCTCCAGAGTGCTTACCAATGAAATTCCATCTTCATCCTGGCCAGAGTAACACAGCCTCCTTGGTGCTTGCAAAGATCAAGTGACGCTAGCATGCCTTAACATGCTGATGATGGAGATTCCGAATAAGCGTTTGAATAGCATTTTCTAGCACGTCTTGTTACATGAAGACAGAGGACAGCACTCTAGATATCAG
The DNA here is from genome assembly GCA_016271365.2 of Neoceratodus forsteri. Classification (NCBI taxonomy): domain Eukaryota; kingdom Metazoa; phylum Chordata; order Ceratodontiformes; family Ceratodontidae; genus Neoceratodus; species Neoceratodus forsteri. The sequence goes on along the minus strand of CM057455.1, from coordinate 1,353,583,569 downwards.
GCTAAAAACTAAGATATAAAGGTGAAATTGAGCCAAGAAGGATAAACAAAGAGAAATGCCATTTATGTGGACTTGGTGGATGATAAGGATGGTAAAGTGCAGACAAGGAAACTTATTTTGTAAATAAAAACTGTGTTGAAAGAAAAATAATGACATTTTAAATAATTTCTGAAAAGTTTAAAAATCTGTTAAAGCAGTTCTGAGTTTTTCAAGTCCATGACTTAAAAGGATAAAAGTAAAAAAAATCTGAATTTACTTTTCCCAATGTGTGATGTCTTAAGAAAAAAGGACTAACAAGTAGTTTGAACATTGGAAGGGGAGTTCAGGTGGAACGTACCCAAAGGCTTAGGCAGTGTGCAAAATCAAGATTAAATATCCCTGCCACAGATGCACCCCAGGATCCCTAAAAGCCTATGATACAAGGGAATGAGCAACACTAATATGGTTGTTTTGGTTTGAACATAAATAACAATGTTTTATACCACTGCCCTTTTTGTTTTGTAAAGAGTGGTATGACAGAGCCTAAATTTATGACAATTGTGGAAAGAGAAAAATAAAAATGGGGTGTCGACCACACACCTGGGGGTGCAGGCCGAGGTCCAATGATACCATTTGACCATCTATGAATCCATGACAATGTCACGGTTACACCCTGCTTTCAGATCGTAGAAGAGGCTATGGCAGTGATTAACATGATTTCCCTGTCTATGTTTTGCTGGCAGGCCTAACTGAGGCCTGTGTTATAAAATCTTGTAATTTTATAATAACACACTTGGTACATGTAGCTTATGGCAATATGCCTGTTACACTATGCAATAGTGGGACAAATATATATTGTTGGCCTATACCAACTGATAATAGTGCCTATTGCACCTGTGACAAGTGAAAGGATCTACCTTCTTTACACTGTATAGTGAAATACTCCAAAGTACTGAGTGAGGTAGGGCCTACTATGAAACCTTGAAGCATAGCTTCTGGAGCAGAATCTAAATTCTGCCATATTATGATTGTTAAGATTTAAAATCATAAAACATGCATAAAGTGCACTTTATTTTCCAGGGGTACCTAGGCGTGAAGAGACAAACAGGGCATTAATTTGTCTGGGATTTTGCTTGGAACATATTGTAGGAGTGGGTCAGCAATGCTGGCCCCACTATCTAGGTTTGGTTAGGGCATTAAAAACATTCATAAATGTGGAGCAGTTTTCTGAATATACACTTGATAAAGTGTAGCAAGATATATATCATAATAGCATAACCATAAAACATGAACTTTTTTTTTGCAATAGTACAATGTCAGTATTGAGCATAATGCATAAAATACATTTTAAACAACAGAACAAATGTAGACTGAAAGTTTAGTTCAGAGTCCAGGAATCTTAGAGCATTGTGAATCCACTTGTGTTGAGCACCACCATGGAATAGGTTGCAGAGGGTGGGGCACAGTTTAAGTTTGTAAGTTGCAGTCCTTGGTAAAAAATTTACTTAGTTTTGGTTGAAAGAATTATTTGAGCAACCCACCACTCTGTTTTTGTTAACTTGTAAGGTTTTTTCAGGGTATGCAATGCTTTAGAACTTTGAAATTATAGAAACTTGTTTGTCCTTATAGAAGGCAGATGATTGCATCCATTGACATAAGGCTATGGAAAGTTGTTTTGTATGTGCCTGACAGGATAAGAAAGGTGAAAAGGCAATCAAAAGATATGAAGATGTGGAAATGCATATACAATCCCCCCAGCTCAGCTAATTACTTGTTGAGGGCACAAGCCCTTGTACCAATGATATGTTTTGGACAATTTAGCTGTTTGCACTAGAAAAAGTAGAAGGACTGAGCTGGGTTAAACTGTTAGAATACATTGGGTCTTTTCAAAACCTGTAAATGACAAATAGTTATTAGCAAATACACATTATCTTTTATTTACCCCATGGAGAGACAATGATGTACCTTGCAACCTCTGTGGGCATTGTGCCTTCCCCCCTTGAGCTCCTACTGCTCGAGCACTGTAAAAAGGTGTATACTGGATAGATGGTAATGGGGTGGCCCCATTGCTGTCCCCAATAAATGTACTTTTCAAATTATAACAAAATTATATTGCAACTATTTTAGTAAAGGTGGCTTCATACGTTACCAGAAGATGGAAACTTTCTTTTTCCAAGAAGAAAGAAAGAAGAAAAAAAAAACAACGCAAACTACACAACCTGAAAATAAATTATTTTGATTGGATAAAAGAAGCCAAGCATCCTTGGGTTCCCTTATCCTAAGCATTAAAAATGTCAGCTGAGGTAATAAAAGATCTGGATTGATGGTAATACCAAGCATACGTATATCTTAGAATGCATTCTTTAAAAAAAAAATGATTACAATATGCTTACACACAAAAAAAGTTATTGTGTTTAACTGTAGATGGTAAACTCACTTAAAAACAGCTGTAATATTTATTTTTAACAGTATACTGTGTGTGTGTGTGTGTGTGTATATTTAGAGGATATGCGATGGGGGACCGTGGAATAAACTAGTTATTTTCATAAGTCCCCAGTGACCTCGGATAACCTCACAGTGGCGTAACATAGCGACCAGTGATTTACCCGAGGTCACCGGGGCCGTGTGAAAATAACTAGTTTATTCCACGGTCCCCCATCGCATGTGCAATTTATGCAATGGGTTTTGTGGTGATTTTCATAATGTTTGTGGTTGAACAGTGGTTCGTTTTTAAATTTTTGGATGGAGGACTTTTTGGTTTTAATGGTGGAAGGGTATTTATTGATTGCTGTGTGAATGGGTGTGTGGTTGTAGGCTTTGATTGGTTGTAGTGGCTGGAGAGTGCTTGGTGTGATGTTATTGGCTGACATAACGTGGGAAAGTAGTTTTGATTGGCTGGAGGGGCGTGTGTTAGAGTGGGAGGGTTGGAGTGATTGATGTGTGTGTGAATTGCTGTGATTGGGTGTGCGTGTGGTGAGCGTGCTTTTTGATTGGTTGGTGGGCGTGGCTGAGATTTGTGGCGCAGTTTCGGTAGAAAGGAGTTTGAGGAGGATGTACTGTTCGATTGCTCGAGGTGGCGGCCTTTTGGAGAGCGGGAGTTCACGTTTCATGTTGCTGGAGAGCGTTGCGTTGTTGTGGGCGTCGAAGTACTACAGCGTCGGTCGGTGGATGTATGGAAGAGTTTGAGGAGGAGGCGGTGGATTTCACTCGTGGCGTGGTGTTTTCTTCGTCGATTGACCTTGGAGGAAGATTTCTTGGAGATCTGAAGAATTTGGAATGGTATCCTGTTTGGCTGTTTGATTTTTGGTCGAGATGGATGTATTGGGGCTTTGTTGTGGGTGAGCTGGATTTGTAAAGGTTTTTTTTTTTTTTGGTATGTTGCACTTTGGCGTGGTGGATTGGAAGGAAAAAAGACTGAGAATGATCCTTACCTTGTATGATATTGAAGGTGACTTGCTTTGCATGTATGGTGGGCTTGCTGATGCACGTTCCAAGTAGGTCTTTGTAGTTGGTAGGAATAGTGGTCAGTTCTTGTTGTTGGCAGGAAGGTTTGGGTTGTGGAGTCTGATCGCCACTTAGTAAAGTGCTTA